>CM061538.1:224458343-229288343 GCA_030864215.1 Capsicum pubescens | reverse complement strand
GTAGTGTTTTGAAATGTGTACTAGTCACTTGAAAAGTGTATTAGCGACTTGAAAATGGTTTAATGTAGTTCTTGAAAGGTGAACTTGTGTTTTGAAATTTGTAAAGTGTAATATCACTTGAAAATGTGAATTCATGACTTAAAATTGGTTTGGTGTTAATACTTGAAATGTGAATTCATGACTTGAAAATGGTTAAGTTTAGTCACTTGAGAAGTGAATTAAAGAGTTGAAAATGTTTAAGTGTAGTATTTTGAAATGTGTACTAGTCACTTGAGAAGTATATTAGCCACTTGAAAATGATTTAATGTAGTTCTTGAATGGTGAACTTGTGTTTTGAAATTTGTAAAGTGTAATATCACTTGAAAATGTGAATTCATGACTTGAAATTGATTTAGTGTTGATATTTGAAATGTGAATTCATGACTTAAAAATGGTTTAGTTTAGTCACTTGAGAAGTGAATTAGAGAGCTGAAAATGGTTAAGTGTAGTATTTTGAAATGTGTACAAGTCACTTGAAAAGTGTATTAGCGACTTGAAAATGGTTTAATGTAGTTCTTGAAAGGTGAACTTGTGTTTTGAAATTTATTAAGTGTGATATCACTTGAAAATGTGAATTCATGACTTGAAATTGGCTTAGTGTTGACACTTGAAATGTGAATTCATGACTTGAAAATGGTTAAGTTTAGTCACTTGAGAAGTGAATTAGAGAGTTGAAAATGGTTTAAGTGTAGTGTTCTGAAATGTGTACTAGTCACTTGAAAAGTGGATTAGCGACTTGAAAATGGTTTAATGTAGTTCTTGAATGGTGAACTTGTGTTTTAAAATTTGTAAAGTGTAATATCACTTGAAAATGTGAATTCATAACTTGAAATTGGTTTAGTGTTGATACTTGAAATGTGAATTCATGACTTGAAAATAGTTAAGTTTAGTCACTTAAGAAGTGAATTAGAGAGTTAAAAATGGTTAAGTGTAGTGTTTTGAAATGTGTACTAGTCACTTGAAAAGTGTATTAGCGACTTGAAAATGGTTTAATGTAGTTCTTGAAAGCTGAACTTGTGTTTTGAAATTTGTAAAGTATGATATCACTTGAAAATGTGAATTCATGACTTGAAATTGGTTTAGTGTTGATACTTGAAATGTAAATTCATGACTTGAAAATAGTTTAGTTTAGTCACTTGAGAAGTGAATTAAAGAGTTAAAAATGGTTAAGCGTAGTGTTTTGAAATGTGTACTAGTCACTTGAAAAGTGGATTAGCGACTTGAAAATGGTTTAACGTAGTTCTTGAAAGGTGAACTTGTGTTTTGAAATTTGTAAAGTGTAGTCACTTGAAAATGTGAATTCATGACTTGAAAATGGTTAAGTTTAGTCACTTGAGAAGTGAATTAGAGAGTTGAAAATGGTTAAGTGTAGTGTTTTGAAATGTGTACTACTGACTTAAAATTAATCAAGTGTAGTTACTTAAGAAGTGAATTAGTGACTTGAAAATGGTTTAGTATAGTTACTTGAAAGATGAACTTGTGTTTTGAAATTAGTAAAGTAGAATCATTTGAAAATGTGAATTCATGACTTGAAATTGGTGCACCTCCTCCTGTAGAAGAAGATATTGATGCAAATTTGATTGGTCTAATTCCTAGAGATACAGACATGTTTGGTAGAGTGTTTATCGATCCTGATGGATCTTCAGAAGTTTATTTTTCAATTGATAGGTTCATTTTTTTCATTAATAAAATATTCAAGCTTACATACTTATTATGTTATTTACAGGTGGTTTTCCACATCAAAAGAAGTTAATGAGGCTGTAAGGAAGAGCGTTATGAGACTTTTTACATATCCTTGGCACAAGTGGTGGGATATTTCAATAGTCTCTAAACAAGCCATGTTTCAAGAGTTTAAGGTATATTAGATTTAATTATTATTTAGTTAACTTTAATATATATATATATATATATATATATATATATACTAGTCATATAAATTCATATAACACTAGTCAATTGATTTTCAGACAATGTGTTGTTGGTTGACAAAGCACGATCAAGCCATTTCTACAATTTTTTAGAGACATGCTACTATGTCACATCAGATTGCACAACTTAGACGGGCCTTAACACAGGTCGTTGTTCCTGATTCAAGTAGCGAAGAGGAAACAGATAGTGATGAGGAGTTTGTTGGGGCTACTCGTTAGTGTTGTTGGACTTGACTTTTAGATAATATTTAGATATTTTGAACTTAGCTTTTAATTAGTGAAAAATCTTTAGGATTGTTTTAAGTATTTTGAATGTTGTTGGATGCATTGTTTAAGTGTTGTTGATTTGAATTGCTTAAATGATTTGTTGATGTAGTGTGTTGTATGATTATTGTAATAATGTGTGTTGCATGAGGGATGTATATATTGAATTGCATTTTTATTTGGCAGGTGAGATGTAGAAAATACAAATTTCTACATAAAAAAAATGCAGAAAAGTGACGATGGTCGTCGCTTTTTTATTCATTATGAAGAACAAAAAGCGACGACCAACGTCGCTTTTTTATTCATTATGAAAAACAAAAGCGACGATCAACGTCGCTTTTTATTCATTATGAAGAACAAAAAGCAACGACCAACATCGCTTTTTTTTTTTCAAAAAGTATTTTATTTTTCTCAAATTACGACGGACAACGTCAATTTTTCTGAAAAAAATATTATTTTTTCAATAAAACAACGATATCCGTTGTTTTTTGTTCATCGTGTATTCTTCACATGATGAACAAAAAATGACGCACATCGTCGCTTTTTGTTCATCTTGTGTTCTTCACATGAAGAACAAAAAGCGACGCACAACTCGCGTTTTCAAAAAATAACTAAAAAAAAAAAAATCTCCAAAAGCGACGTTGTTTGTCGTAATAAAGCGATGTAGGCTGTCGTTTTAAAAAAAAAAAGCCCCTTTTTGAGACAAAAAAAAAAGCGACGGATTTTCGTCGATTTTGCCCAAAAAAGCAACGCTGGGCGTCGCTTTGGGCCATCGCTTTTTGGCATTTTTTTAGTAGTGACAAGAGCAAAGCATATCTCATTCTAAGAAATTCTACATCAATCCCAGAATATGATTCATGTAGTCCATCACTTAGAAACTTAGCAAACAAAACAACAAACAAACCACATTTTCTGCATAATTTATATTTATTAATAGGCTAAAATATTTACATGGTAAATGAATAAAAAATGTTAAAGGCAAACGCTATAAGAAAATTGCAGTATAACTAAACTAAAAATAATAGATACAAGTGTTTGCATCTGTAAAAAGAATTAAATGATAAGAGATGCAAAAACAACATATGTAACAGAACTAAAATAACAAGAGATACATAATCTTACATACGTAATAGAACAAAAATTACCAAGAGACACATAAATCTAGATATTTAACAGATTAAAATTAACGAGAGATACAAAATTATGCATAAGTAACTGACTAAAAATAACAACAGATACGTAATTATGCACTTGTACTGACAAAAAAAAACAAGAGATATAAAGAGATACAAGAAAACTAAACTAAACATTCAAGAGATAAAAACATAACCTTAATTAACAAACTCAAATAACAAGAAACACAAGAAAACTACATAGGTAATTTTGTTTGAGATACAAGAAAACTGTATTAGTAATTTGCTTAATATACACACATATAATACCTTCATAAAAAAAAATTCTTGATATAACTTCACCATCTCTTTGTTTTGCACCATGAGAAATGTGTTTTGAAGCATCAGGACTCCTTTTTTGCCATCAGAATCTCCTTTTTTCTTTTCTTTAAGCGCTTTCTTTAATTTCTTCGTCATAGCGGGGTCGTTGTTGTTTCTTGATCGATTTTTGCTCAACACTTCAAATTACTCAGCTTTCAACAATAATGAAAACAAACTAATTTAAGAAAAAAATAAGGTCAAAAGTTTACTGTGGATGAATTTTTTGAGAATTGAGAGAAATTTTTGAATTTATTGAGATGAAGATGGAAAAAATTTGCACAATTCAAAAATCGAATAATAGGGAAAGAACTGCAGGAATCGCTGCTTGATTTGCGCTCAAAAGCACCGTTGATGGGAGAGAAAATCGTCATTTCAATATCTAACAAAAATAGGACTCTTTTAGGATTTATTTTTATCTTTTGATTAAAAAGAAAAAGTAGAATTTTTTGTAATATTTTCAAATTAAAGAGTTTTTTAATACTTTTGGTATCTGAAGATGTGTTTTTATGAAGTTTTTTCAATTTTTAACCTTGAGTCAGTTCTAATGTCTATAACAATTACACTGATGTGTTTGCGTTAGTATTCTATTAATATGATTTATGACTACAATTTCGTCATATCTTTTAAATATCAATACATCATATCTTATAAGAAATTTAGAATACGCCATTGGGGTCGTAAAGAATATTTGAAACTGAAGATACCCCTGAATCCTGATAATATTTTTCCGTGGGATGGACGGGTTAAATGTTAGTATTATTTTATTTTCTTCTTTATGATAATATTTTTATTGTATGCATAAAAATATATATAAAAAATAGGTGATAGGTTGAATTATTATTTCTGTTATTTACTTATACATTTTTTATGTTATGTTTTGATTTTTAAATTTATACTTTAAAATAAGTTACATATATTTATGCGGTAGTAAATCAACTCATTAAAGGTAAGAATAATTTTATTTATTTCTAGTATTCCCTTTTTACATAAACATAATCAATGAAAACTGCTCCATAAATTTATTTTTACTTATCGAGTATATTAAAACTAATTATTTAATTTAATTTGTCCAGCATAAAAAAATAATTTATCATTTTGTATCTATTTTGCTCCTTTTTTAAAAATTCATATTACATATTTTTAATTACTTAAATGACTTAAAATAATTAATTAAGTGTGAATAGTAAAATCATAATTTAAGTAGTTGAAGCAAATATGTCGATAGCTTCAGCTACTCTATTAGAGATAAAATAATAAAATTATAATTTAATCAATTAAAGCAAATATATCGATCATGAGCAGTCCCTTCAATTGCTCAACTGTGACTTATTCTATATAAATACAGTAGAAAAAAAAAAATAAAATTGGCGCCTCTCTTTCGTAGGTGAATGCATGAAATGGTTCTCCTTTTCTCTAGTGGAAACTAGGGACAGATACTGTGATCGAGGGACCATGTTTTATCTTTATCAAATTTGCATGGAAATGAGTAGCAGGCACTGGAGGAGCCCACCACCCTCACTTTAGACCGTTTCAAGATAAAGCAAAAGATACCCCTAGTGTTAAAGAAAGCTGCTACTTCCTCCATTTTAATATGTTCGTCCGATTTTAATTTGATATAAATTCAATAAAATAAATAAATAATATTACATCTTAGAATCTAAAATAAAAAATATATAAAATATATCAAAATATTATTTAATATTCTGATCTTAAATAATAAATATCACATCAAAATAATTAAAAATAATATAACAAACAAATTTAAATAATTTGAGTACTACAATATTCTTGTGGCGCTGCTCTCTTACCATATCACTCAAGCCCCCCTATTCAAATTAAAGAAGAGATAGCTTCATATATTATCAGTGATTACTGATTATATTAATTTGGACAAACTGTAGAGGAAAATTTAGGATTTAAAATTTATTGATTTAACTTTTACAATTTTTTCAAACATAACATATTATATTTCTTGAAGTTATAAATTCAAACCTATTATTTATTGTAATTTTAAGTTTTCTTACACATAAATTTATATTTCGTATGGATTTGTGCTAGATTAAGATAAACCCACAATCATATAACAACATTGTCCCAGATCAATCAAGGGTATGTCCTGCAAAGAAATGGGGATCATTCATTCATTTCATAATCATTCTTTTCTTTTTGTAAAAATTTCAGCGCACAGAAAATATCAACTCATAATTATCAGGTATAATTAACGTTTAAAATAATTATCATTATGCTACTCAGATTTAAATTAGATAGCTAAATATATACTTTTGTATTAGTATATTTTGGATCTCATATATAAATCTCTCATTTCAGGGTTCATACACGTTTGGATTTGTATATAAAGTGAATTTCGAGGCTCATATAAAAAATTTTCTAAAGATTTGTATTTGTATACAAAGTGAATTTCAGAGTTTATGTTCTAATTTGTACATTTAGCTTTAAACTATAGTTACGTCCCGTAATTAGGCGAACTTTAATTATGACGCCTCCTTGCCTCTATGTTAGCTATTTCGAAATTTGTCTTTCTTTTTCACAATCGAAGGTCCGCTAAATCTTTAATTAAGAAGGGCAAGATGGTTGGAAAATGATTCTAATATTTTAAGAAGTATTTGTATTATTGTTTTAGTTCCATTCCTTTATAATTTATATTGAGTACTTAATATATTTGTTGTGATTGTATGTCTAGTCTTGACTGGTGATAATTCTTATACAATTCCTATGGTAACAATGACTTTTCCAGCCATTAAGGAGTCATTTCAACGTTGTCTTTTAACTTTGTAAGATAATTAGCCTATATGAAATTCGCTTGGTTATCTTCATTGACATTTTAACTGTCTTCTTATTTAGCATCCTTGTTGCGGATAGCCATTGAAGACATGAGCTTCTTGTGTTATGGTCTTATACACCTATATATACTCACATATTTTTGTCTAGGGAGTAGATTTTTTTCATTTATAGAGAAAATACACCTACACTGCATAAAATATTCTTAAGAATAGCGTCTTTAACACATCTCTAGTTTTCAAAGTTTCTTCTATAGATTTGTAACAAACTATTTTTCATAATAGTTCCAATAGATCGAGATATATTTTTATCCTAGAGTGGTTCCAAAGAAAATACACCTACACTGCATAAATATTTTTTTCTACGAATAGTGTCTTTAACACGGCTCTGGCTTTCAAAATTTCCCCCTTAGATTTGTGACCAACTATTTTTCATAAGATTTCCAATAGATTGAGATATATTTAAATCATAGCGTAGTTTCAGAAAAAATACACCTACATTGCATAAAATATTCTTAAGAGTATTGTCTTCAACACACCTCTAGCTTTCAAACTTTTCCCGATAGATTTGTGACCAACTATTTTTCAAGAGATTTCAAATAGATTGAGATATATTTCAATCATAGCGTGGTTCCGGAGAAAATACAATTACACTGCGTAAAATATTCTTAAGAATAGTGTCTTTAACATGCCTCTATATTTCAAAGTTCCCCCTACAGATTTGTGATCAACTATTTTTCATCCGATTTTCAATAGATCGAGATATATTTCAATCATACCGTTGTGGGATAAAAAAAATAGTTGAATAAAATAGAAAGGAATTGGTGTTGCAACATTGTTAGTGTGGTGACATGAAGTTGAAAATTTGTGTTGCAACATGATTTGAAAATTGGTGTCGCAACATGTAAACTTTGGAAAGTTCATCTATAAATAGATTACTTCTCATTCATTTTGAAATACACCAAAATTGAGAGAGCAATAGAGAGAAAGAAAAGAGAGTAATTCACAGATATTCTATATTCTGTGAGATAATAGTGTGGGAGTAATATTGCAGTGAATTATGAGAAATAAAAGAGTGTTGTTTCTTTTACAAAGAATAGTAGTCTTTTGACACTATCAAGTTGTAATCAGTATTATTGTATTACTCCATTGGGTATTTTATTTACCCCGTTATAATATTTGGTGTCGTCGTTACGCTCTTGTTATTACTATTTTGTGTGGATATTATACTGGGTGGGATTATTTTATTTTTCCAATAACATGGTATTAGAGCAATGACAAATAATAGTTCACTGTCTTTTCAGTACCCCGCCTTACAAAAAAAATTATGAAAAATGGTACCTACAATGAAAGTCATTCTTGGATCTCAAGATGTTTGGGATATTGTAGACAAAGGGTATACAAAACCCGCCAATGAGGAGACTCTGTCTCGAAATAAAAAAGATGTCTTAATTAAGACAAGGAAGAAAGATCAACAGGCTCTCACTCTCATCCACCAATGTCTGGATGATGGTATGTTTGAGAAGGTGACTGATGCAACCACCTCGAAGGAAGCTTGGGAGATTTTACAAAATTCTCTCCAAGGAGTTGATAAGGTGAAGAAGGTAAAACTTCAAACTCTAAGGGCTGATTTTGAAGTTTTAAAAATGAAAGAATCCGAATTCATTTTGGATTTTTGTTCAAGAGTGATGGCTGTTATAAATCAACGAAGAAGGTACGGGGAGAAAGTAGATGATGTGGTTGTGGTAGAAAAGATCCTTATCTCTTTAACACCCAAATTTGATTATGCGGTGTGCGCTATTAAGGAGTCTAAAGATTTAGACTCTATGGCAGTAGAGCAATCGGAAGGTTCTTTACAAGCCCGCGAAGAAAAGATGAAAAAAAGAAAAGAAGAGTCATTATATTAGGGCAACTTCTTAAAACTCAGACATCCTTCAAAGATTTTGGAGGTGAAAAAGTTACAGAGGAAATGTACAATGACGAGGTCGTGGCTGCCGTAGAGATCGTGGAAGAGGAAGGAGTAATACCAATAAATTCAACAATGAAGATAAAAATCACCAAACATTCAGAGGCCGTGGTCGTGAACAACGATGAGGGAGAGGACATGGAGCTTATCAAGGTACCAATGAAATGAGGTATGACAAATCTAAAATTGAGTGCTACAACTGTCATAAATTTGGACATTACTCTTGGGAATGTCGTAGTAATTTTGAAGAAAAGGCTAACCTTGTTGACAATAACAAAGAAGAAGATGAGTCAGCATTGTTAATGACACTCACAGAATATGATACAGATGATTACAGGTCATGGTATCTTGATAATGGAGCAAGTAATCATATGTGTGGATACGAAGATAAGTTTGTGGAGATCAAGAAGACGATGAGAGGTAATGTATCTTTTGGAGATACCTCAAAGATTCAAATTGAAGGAATAGGTATGATTTTGATATCCTGTAAAAAATGGCGATCACAAATTGATCAATGAGGTTTAGTATGTACCAAAACTAAAAAATAATATTTTAAGTTTGGGTCAACTTCTTGAAAAAGGATATGATATTCATATGAAAAATATGCATCTTTGACTTAGAGATTCAAGTTATAATTTAATTGTCAAAGTGCATATGGCAAAAAATAAATTATTTCCTTTGAATCTTAAAATCATTAATGCAAAGTGTTTGAAGGCTAATGTGCAAGATGAGTCGTGGTATTGGCACATGCGATTTGGACATTTGAACTTTGAAGCTCTCAAATCAATGGTAGACAAGAACTTATTTGATGGAATTCCTTCAATCAATCATCCCAATCAGTTGTGTGAAGCTTGTCTTCTTGAAAAACATGCAAAGAGGAGTTTTCCGAAGGAAATCACGTCAAGAGCAACTAATCCACTTCAGCTTATTCACAGTGATGTGTGTGGTCCAATCGATCCACCTTCTTTTTGTAAAAGTAAATGCTTCTTACTCTTTATTGATGATTTCAGTAGAAAGACTTGAGTATATTTCTTGAAGAAAAAATCAGAAGCTTTTGTTGCCTTTAAAATTTCAAAGCACTTGTAGAAAAAGAGAGCGGCTATGAAATAAAAGCCTTAAAATACGATAGAGGAGGCGAATTCACTTTAAAAGAATTTAATGACTTTTGTCAGTCTCATGAAATTCATCGCCCTCTAACAGTACCTTACTCGCCCCACCCAAATGGAGTTGCAGAAAGAAAAATAGAATAATTCTTAATATGGCAAGATGTATGTTGAAAGCTAAAAATATGCCAAAAGAATTTTGGGCCGAGGCTGTTTCATGTGCAGTTTATTTAAGCAACAGATCTCCAATAAGAAATGTGAAAGATCAAACACCTCAATAAGCATGGAGCGGAAGAAAGCCAAATGTCAAGCACTTGAGAATTTTAGGGAGCATAGCCTATGCTCATGTTCCACATCAATGGAGAGCTAAACTTGATGATCGAAGCGTCAGGTATGTGTTTATTGGCTATGACACTAGTTCAAAAGGCTACAAGTTATACAATCCAAGCAATAACAAAGTGATGGTCAATCGTGATGTTGAATTTGATGAAGAAGCGTCATGGAATTGGGATGGCCAGGAGGCTCCGAAAGAAAGAAAATATAATTTTCTTTCATATTTTGGAGATGAAGAAGAGCAGGATACCATGGCACCTGCACATGATGTAACCCTACCAGCAAATGTTGCCTCTCCTTCTTCTCAAGATCAGAGTTCAAGTGAAAGGCCACAGAGGATGAGGAGCATCCAAGAACTCTATTATGATGACACAGAAGAAGTTACTAATTTTGATATTTTGTGTTGTTTCTATGCTGACAGTGAACTAATGAATTTTGATGAAGCTGAATATGTGGCAGCAACGTCATGTACGTGCCATGCCATTTGGTTGAGAAGATTATTGAAGGAGCTTAACTTACCACAGACTGCAACCACGATGATTTGTGTTGATAACAAGTCAACACAGACTCTTTCCAAGAATCCAGTATATCATGATCGAAGTAAGCACATAGATACAAGGTATCACTTCATCAGAGAATGCATTGTCAAGAAAGAGGTAGATCTCAAGTACGTGAAATCCCGTGATCAAGTTGCAAATATTTTCACAAAGCCTCTCAAGTTTGATGACTTTCAGAGATTGAGATCAAGTCTCAAAATGAAGAAGAAAAATCAAAATTAAGGGAGAGATTTGTGGGATAAAAAAAATAGTTGAATAAAATAGAAAGGAATTGGTGTTGCAACATTGTTAGTGTGGTCACATGAAGTTGAAAATTTGTGTTGCAACATGATTTGAAAATTAGTGTCGTAACATGTAAACTTTGGGAAGTTCATCTATAAATAGATGACTTCTCATTCATTTTGAAATACACCAAAATTGAGAGAGCAATAGAGAGAAAGAAAAGAGAGTAATCCACAGATATTCTATATTCTGTGAGATAATAGTGTGGAAGTAATATTGCAGTGAATTGTAAGAAATAAAAGAGTGTTGTTTTGTTTATAAAGAATAGTAGTCTTTTGACACTGTCAAGTTGTAATCAATATTATTGTATTACTCCATTGAGTATTTTATTTATCCCTTATAATATTTGGTGTCATCGTTACTCTCTTGTTATTGATATTTTGTGTGGATATTATCCTGGGTGGGATTTTATTTTCCCAACAAGCATGACCGGAGAAAAGACACCTACATTGCATAAAATATTCTTATGAATAATATCTTTAACACACCTCTAGCTTTCAAACTTTTCCCTATAGATTTGTGATCAACTATTTTTCATAAAATTTTCAATAGATCGAGATATATTTCAATAATAATGTGGTTCCATCTGCGATCAAGTAATTAAGGGAAGCTCTTCTTTTTAGTTGTGAATATTCTTAGTCCATCCTCTCCCTGCTTTCCTAAAGAATCAAAAGCAGATGAAGTGGGTGAGGGGAATCAAATTTTTGCACAACATATGATAAAAGACCGAATGGATCAGAAAAATTGAAGTCATGTCATTGGAGGGTCCACTTATAGAAGTTGTTACATTAATTATCAATCAAATCTTCAGAAGGGAGTCTTGAATTAATTAATTGATAAAGTTATTGCCATGTAAATAGAAAGTTATGTAGCCTTTTGCAAAAATGTAATATAAGACTGTTACAATAGATTTTTGCGGTCCGACTCTTCCCCAGAACTCGCGCATAGCAGGAGCCTTAGTACACCTACTGTCTCTTTTTAATTCGATGTCTCTCCAGCCGCGCCTCATGTGGTATACTTGAAACTTGATTTATGATTATGTCGATCCCTCTGGGGGAGAATGGCAGATAAAGTGCCCCAGTAATCAATCTTGTGCATAATTCATCATGATGTTTTGTGAAAAGTAGTCTGATGACCAATGTCGAATCTTCTATCATCACTCATTAGTTTCATCATACAGTAGTCTTAAAAACGTTCCTTCTTTTGTTATCTGACGTAATATACATATACACACTTAAATTTTACCTCAATCGATAAATAAGTATTCAAACTTTGAAAGTGTGCATGCACTTAGATACTTTAACTAAGTCTCAACTAACAACTAAACACTCCAATTCATCCCCACTTTATCTCGTCAACACCCAACACTGATATGACACAAATTTTGAAGGTGTCCAGATGATCGTCTTTTAAATTAAAGTGCTCAACTTATATATATATATATATACATCGTAGATGAGTTGAGGTGTATTATGTTTGGATGTGCATACTCAAAATTAAATTGATTACATACGAATTGAGGTCAAATTTGAGAGAAGTATTATGCACTCTACAATTATATATGAATTGCACGTAAGACTAGCTAGATTGATGCAATGATAAGTATTATTATATATATTATTACTACACGCACTTAAGGAGTGTAACTTCCACGTATTGACAGTGTTGTAAAATGATTTTTCGTATTATCATGTCATCTAACAGATAATAAGTACTTGATCATAATTAATTGTAAGCAGAATTAATAGTCTTGTGAATATTTATTTATTTTCAGCTTTATTTCTTTCTTTTTATATCTGTATAAAAAAGATACATAATGACTTTCTAAATTTTTAATTACAGTATCTCGCCTACATGCTTAAGAGCACAAGATTCACAGGACACATTTCAATATTTTATTTATATTTTTAATTTAAGATCACAATATTCAAAAATTTCATATAATTACATTCTTAAATTGAGTGCTCAGACAACTAAAACACTTAAAATGAAATGGAGGAAGTATATTAAATCCATTTATTGGAAGATTATATCAAATATTATGTCAATGAATTAAAAAAAAAACAATTAGCAAATGCAGAATTCCTCTAATAAGCTTCATGTCATACACATGCAGCAATAATATTCTATTATCTTTCTGTTAATTTTAATTATTAAATTGACAAGAAAACTAAAAGCAGCATCAATATCCACAAGGGATAAATCTGATGGAAATTGGTAGATTCGGTATCCATGACCAGGCATTATATATGACCATTTCACAACCAATATGACTTTGTAAAAGGGATTTTGTAGTCAGCACCAGATTTGTCAGGAATCACCATGTCTTTTTTAAAAGTGGCTTTAATTAGTGAACCCACTTTAACCCCTCCCCCTGTGGAGTTCTATTTCTGCCTTCTGGTTGAGAAACCAACAAGATTCTTCTTGTGTCCAAAATATAAGCTGATATTTGTAAGGACATCTCGTCTCGCTACACGATTTTTGTTTAGATGATTTAAAATTAAAAAAAAAAATACATGAAAATAAAAATTACACTATAAACGGCAAATTAGGAACCCGCTAAATTTTAACCCCCTTATCATATCCTTTAAACATTTCTTTTCATTTTTGCTCTACATCATCGAGCCTTTCATAAAGTATATTGTGCCTTTGTCTTTTACTTTCCCTTGGCAGTATTTTAAACTTTCTATTTTTTTACTTTCAATTAATACCCCCACTCCTCCAAACAAAATCAAGGTTCTTAAGAAGTGTAAGAATTAAATTATTAATATTATAATATATATTAGGACTCAATAACAATAAAAACTAAAAATAAAAAGAATTGAACAACATCAACAGTAATATGTTGAATAATTAAAATATAATTGAAAAGAACAAGATATATAACTCGATAAAATAAATCATAAAAGCCGACAAAAATACAAGAATTAGGTATATGTAAAATTAATCAAATCTAAAAATATTTTGTTTAAATACAACATAAAACGTAAACGAGAGATATGCATAGTGTGGAGTTTTTTTTTCTTTTGATTGACAGGCCAGGTGTGTTAATATTGAAAATCAATTAGAAATTATAGAGCTTTAAATTGCTACTGAGAGCATCGAAAAGCGAGAATGAATATTTTCCATTCCAACGATGTATATGTACTAAGTATTCTAGACTCAATAGGTATATTCGGGCAAAATAGAAAATAACTAGCTATTAAGTAAAGTAGACATTAGAAATCATGAAAAGACGTGGTGCAGCAGATGGACGGTTCTTTTTGATGTTTTGGGTTCGAGCTTGAATATAAAAATATTTTTGATAGGGAGCGTTTTTTCCTGAATGAACCTACACGGTGCAAATTTGGATAAGTCGGATTCCAATGTGATATCGGACACCGGATGGGAAATCAAGAAAATAAATCACCACCAATCGACCACCAGTGCTCCGACCAGAAACCAACTTCTCCACTACTCTGACAACCACTTCGATTTTAGCTCTCAATTTGCAGTTCAATTTCCAAGAAAATTTGCGGTTTTCTTTTGTAATTCGGTGATTTTAAGGTTAGTGTATTCTTCTAATTTATTGATTCAACCTTTTGTATGGCGAGTGCTATGTTTCCTTAAGTTCAGATGAGGAATTAGACCCTGAAGAGCTTGAAAATATTCTTGCTAAACTTTAGGAGGCTGTGAAATATGATGTTAGGCAGGTGTCTATTTGGAACGCTCTTGGCACCATACTTCTTAGAACTTGTCATTCGTAGGTGCAACCATGTTAATATATTGATTCGAACTCATTGACATACTTGGAACTTTCTCTGATTATATTTTGACGCTTATGGTTTCTGTAGAGTGCTATATCAGTCTTCTCAACTTTGTTGGACATTTCCCCAGAAAACTTGGATTGCCTTGGTAATCTTGGAATTGCTTGTCTCTAGAGGTATAAAGGGACATTCATTCTTGCTGATTTTAGGCTACTTACTGTACTATTCACAACTTATATTAATGTCATCATTTCAATATTCTTGTGTTTGATCTAATTAGACTAATGAAAAATAGATTGATGTAGAAGCTAAAAGCAATTGGAGAGGTGGAGAAGCACTTTGTACTTACGTGTTGGGAAAGGACAAAGAGAAATAATGTCATGATGAACTGATGTTTCTATTGATGTTGCATCCGGGAAGAAAAAAAAAACTTATGTGTGAATCACTTGTCGGGAGATTAGTTTGTTTTTGCCTGAAAAACTGTTGATGCATCATTATACTGTGCAACATAAGGACTTTGCTATTAGTTGGAATTGAGTGTCTATTGGCAAAAATTCACTTATAAGCCTCTTTTATTCATGAAAAACTATGTTATACTGTTCCTTTTAGTGATGTGTAAGTCTTTGTTACTTCCTTATTAATTGTGAAACTTATTGTTTTCCTTTCCTTTTCAGTTTGAATTAAAATCCTCTTAGGAAAACTCAAGTGGTAAAAACCCTATGGGTTACACAAATAATCACAAAACGGTGAACAAGCATGTATATTTCACTGTATTTATCTGTTCCTTTTAAGTCCTGCACATTTGATCATATCTACTGATGATTCAACTTAGCCGCTGGAACTTCTCCCTTTTATTAGATACAATGGAGAAATGCTAGTATGCTAGTTTAAGGAAATTTCTTACTCTTACAGGTAGAGATCTACGAGGAGAAAGTAAGGTTTGTGTCGCATGCAATTGTACCTGACGAGATCTATTGATCCATATCTATTGCTATCAGTCAATGTCGCTTTATCCATAAGCATGCCTTTTAAGTTATCAATTTCTTTCATGGATCTCTTTGATTTATTGAAGGATAATATAAAAATAAAAGAGAGTAAAATACATGGGATTATTCTGAATAGAGCAACAAAAGTAAGTCATCAACATTCTTTCTCAAATTGTTATATGATTTTAGCTTTCTAGAATGCAATATGTTCAACGTAACATGTATTGTCTGTTTAAATCTATGCTAGATTATCTTCAACTGTCCTCTGGAGTCCTTCATAACTTTACGTACTCACAAACTACCAACGAAAACAGATGCCTTGCTATATGTTAGGAAGCTTGAATTAACCTAAGTTCTGAACTTATTGACTTTCAGAAACAACAAAATTTATGCGAAAAATCTACTCGTTCCATAAATTTATTTTACTTTTTATTGGAAGTTTCTAAAGTCTGCAGAATCTTTAATTGTTTTCCTGGTAGCTATATCCAACTCTGCAGAAGCATTGCAAAGCTTATCAGTAAGGGAAAATGAGACAATGTGTTTCCACATGAGGCTCTTTATACATTTTAGTTCTAATATGGCTGTTCATGTTGCAGAGTGGGATAGCTAATAGAGCAGTTGGAGAAACACGTATCCTTAGCCTCTTGTTAAAAAAAATTCTTCCTTTTACATGTTTATTTTATTTTTTCTTTGTTAAAATGTTTAAACTATTTAAAAAATGAATATGTTGAGCAGCAGAAGCCATTGCCTCTACATATTTACTGTCCACCAGGATCTGACAAAGGATAAAAGGTATTGTCTCTCAATAGGTTTGAAACTTAAAAGATTTATCCTGAATAATTGAGTTTTCGAGCAAGACCAAATTTGAAAAACTGATACTCGTAGACTTGGCGGGGTCGAAAAAAGTTGAGAAGATTGGAGCTGAAGGTAAAATTCTTGAAGAAGCACAGACCATCAATCAGTCCCTCACAGCACTTGGGAAAGTGATAAATGCTATGACTAGCTGCACTCCAGGAAAACCAACTCATATTCCTTATCGTGATTCTAAGCTCACTCGGATCCTACAAGATGCTCTTGTAAGTTTCACTCCTTAAACTCCACTTTTTTCATACTATACCAGCCTACATGGATGAACATCTGCATTATGTTTCACAGGGTGGATGCTCTTAGACTGCATTACTTTGTTGTTGCTCTCCAAGCCCTTCCAATTCTTCAGAGAGCCTCTCAACCCTGCAATTTGGTGTTAGGTATGTGAACTTAGTTTTATCTGAACTTCTTGTCATAGAGTAAAGAAGGGAACAATGAGGAACATAATGCACAAAAGGAAATACAACAATTTTTTAAGATCCCTATCATCTCTATACATCTTTGATATTTATGGAATTCATTTTAGTATTCTTTTATTTCCTTTGTTACCATTATAGTTTCTTCTCTTGTTTTGGTCTCATTTCAACTTACATTCCATTGGGCATTGCTTTTCCTCTTATTTATCTTCCACCAATTTGTACTCATTTGATTTACTTTGTATAAAATAATCATGTACAGTTTAAAACAATTTTGTATCTAGGAAACTTCAATTTAGATATTGATACTGTGGTTGATCATGAGTCTGACAAGCATGAACCTGTTAATTATTAGTGATGTTTAAACAAGGATAACAATCATGCATTAGTTTCATTGATGATACATTATCCAGTATAGGTAGGACTAGTTAAGCATCCAACAGATATTCTATCTCTCACTGAATTGTTTCATTAGTAATTAGAGAGTATGTTCCCAACACTGATTACTGTCCAGTTCCATCTAGGTTTTTTGTTCTAGTAAGTAGTTACACATCTACAGAGGCCTTGCAGGAGTCGAAGAGAATCTCCCCGTTCTTTTCTGTTGCATTTATTCAGGTGCTAGGGCTACACCTAGGCATGGAAGCATACTGCATTGATCTGTCTTTTAATTATTTGTATTGTTAAGAAGAGATGCCTGAGAAATGTGTTCTGGGCTGATGCTAGATCTACTTCTTTGATGCAGCTGCAATTGACACAAGAAGTTTGAGAAACAAATATGAAATTCCTTTAATTTCTTTATTTTGGGTTAAACAATCATGCACAACCTGTTTTGCTGGGATGTGGTTTTCTTGGATATGATTCAGTAAGTACTTTATTTGGATAATGAAATCATGGCAAACATGTAAGGTTGGGGAGACACCCACAAGTTATTCTAACCGATCAGTCAAAACCATTGCAAATGGCAGTTTCTAAGGTTTTCCCTCAAGTTTGGCATTGTCATAGTAGTGTGATGTCAATTCAGAGGTCCATGTCTTAGAATTGGGAACTGCATGATGTCTTAGAATTGATCATGAAGGTTTGTGTTAAGTAATGCTAGGATGAAGCGTATTATATTCTTCCAAGCATGGAGAGTTGGTATTCTGGATTTTCCAATTGGAAATTGTCTCAAATTTATTTCATTTCGTTATGCTGCGCAATCACTTCTAGCAGCTTTAGGATCTGATGGTATCACAAGCTACAGATTAAAAAATTGTGTTTTATACAAAATTTGCAAGAAAATTTTTCAAAATAGGTACAACTGCATCTTCCCCCCTTCTTGATGTGCAAAGGTTATTGCTGTAGAGGTTTTGCAAATTAAATTTAAGCTATTGAATTTACATTTACAGATTTTCTTGAAATGTTATTTTTTGGTGTGTTGTAAATAGAAATATGTTTTCATTTAAGTGCTAATTTATATTTGTACTCTTTTTGTAGGTGTCCAAAATGAGAAAGTGATGTAGACATTGACCTTACTTAAGATTTTTGGGTTGTTGATAAATGCTCTAATATCAATAGTTTTGTGTTGAATTTCTGGAAACTTATCGCGACTCGAACTGCTACTATATAAAAACTTAACTAATCATTTGGACTTAATTAATATTTTGCTTTTGGGTTTAAATTACTAGCTTGTTGAGTATTTTGGATTATGAGATTATTAATGAATGATTTTATTTTGTGATGTGTATATATTGTGTTATAATTTATTATGTATGTAAATAAAAATTTACATTAATACGAGTGACTATTTATATAAATCGTTTCAATTTGATAACATGTGGCAACAATTGTTGCAATAGATCAATAAATCCTTGCAATAGGTAGTCAAAAATCATCGCAAAAGACCAATAAAATCGTTGCAATAGTTTAATGAAATAGTTGTAATAGGTACTCAAAAATCATTACAACAGAATAAAAAAATCGTCGCAATAGATGCTATTAGAACGGTTTAATGTCGTTGCAATAAAATCTATTTCAATGGTTAGTAACCGTTGTAATAATAGATGAAAAGAGGTGTCCCAATAAGTCAAAAAATAACCATTGCTATAGCTTCACCTATGGCGACGGTTTCAGCCAACCGTCGCATAAACCGTTGCCATAGACCTATCGCAACGCCCACATATAGGACGTTTGCTGAACCATTGCGGTAGAGCTATGGCAACAATTTTGTTGTCTATTACAATGGTTTTGCAACCGTCACCATAGCGGTAATTTCCAGTAGTGATATACAACATCTCGATTAATAAAACTTAGAGTAGATTATACTATGTGGTATCTTAGATCATTTATCACATTCATATTTCTCATAATCTCTTTTTCTTAATTTTGCATTCATCAATATGTACTTGTCGCATAGACAAACATAAAAGACCAATCAATGAGCATAATTAATTTAATAATACTCAATAATCTTCCTCATCTCTCTCTTAATCTCAATGTGATATGTTGTCACGACCCAAAATTCAAGGCCATGATGGCACTCGTTGCGACGAACCTTGACGAGTAAGCCTATCACCCAAACTGATACACAGAGGAAAAAGACAAAAATACCCCCAGGATAAGGCTTCTAGAATGAACTCGAACCATATAAGATAATAAATGTGGAAGAATATAATCAACAATACATCCATAACTCCCAAAATCTAATGTCAATAGTATAAGAACGTATATAGTACAATTCAAATCCAAACGAAAACATACGATGTCAAATACAAGGAAAACTCTGTCTCTAAAATAAATGTAAAGACATAGTCTATAAGAAAGGTAGTAGAATACATCCGGATGCCTGAAAGTAAACCACTACCTTAAAAGCACCAAATGTCACCCGAATCAATCAAGCTAGGGCGCACTCGAACTAGGACCTGCACCAAAAGAGTGCACTAGGAATGAGTACGATCCACTTGTACTCAGTAGGTATAATAGGTCGACCGAGAAAAGTAGATAATAAAACATACAAAATACACAAAAAGGCACGTCACCTGCAATAAAAAAAGTCCCATAACGGTAGACCACACCGCTTGCACTAATAATTCAAATATATCACATATATTGCAATAATATACCCAGGTAGAACAAAATTATACATACTATCAAATACAAGTAGAAATAAGGGAGAACATATATTTATATACAAGATCGTCAAGTACAAATAACGGAAGGTAGAATAAATAGATATATGAAAAATCAATTTAGCAATTCAATCGCAACATAAACATAATAAAACAAGTGCAATAGATAAGATGATGATGATGAAGTATGGGGTTGTTGCACAATCTTCATATACACCTACGGAGACAAGCCTACTGACATGGGACCCATGGAGGGTTCATCAAGCCATATACAATACATATATCCTCTCCGGCATATCCCTTAGGAAGGGTTTTATAAGATATCACATTTTTTCTCATAAAAAGGTGTTATTAGTGTTTCTCAGATGTTGCCATAGTGGTACCTTTTGTTTCATGAATGAGTATGATATAAGGATGGAATGCTCACAACCAATCACAAAGAATATTTTCCCAACCAATCACATGATGTACTTTTACAACTAACCAAATGATATATTCCACAACCACGTGAGCCAATATCCACTCATTAGTCCCACCATCCATAAATTTCCACATGAAATATATGTCATTAAAGTATGAATATAACAAAATATATCAATGGTACCACAATGGGCATTTTAACAACACAATACAATTGTTCACATGTATTTTAGGCTATCAACATCAGATACAACCCCACATGGTCACACATATCTCAAAACCAACATTTATATTACATTAGGCCCCTGTAACACCCCGAATTTCGGTCCCTAAAAATTTTTTAATCTTTGAGCTTACTGTCTTCACTACAACTCACTTTGCAAGTCGTATGGTGTCATTATGTATCGTAATGCCCTAGTCATAGCCAAAATAGTGTGCTTGGTGGAGTTTCTAAGTTGATCACGACTAGAAACTAACAAATCATAGTGTTCTAATCGTATTGAATCTAGTGTACTATCCTAAATTCCTATTGTGATGACGACTAGTATGTTACGAGTTGTAAGGACTAGATATGAGTTGCATGGTGCAACTCGTAACCAAACCAGTATGGGTGGACCTAGATACTATGTAGACTATGACTAGACTAAATAAGCCCTAGGGTGACCCTACGAGTCGTGAGTCACTCGTAGTAACTGGCATCGGTTTTCAGTATTTTAATTAATGGCATCCTGGTTATTTCCCATCTTCCCCACTTAGACCTCACGAATTTAAAACCTCTTTGGGACTTTATTAACATACTATTCATAATAAAAAAACTCCCCCAAACTCTCTAAATTCTCCAAGGTCAACATTCTTAGGGTTTTCAAGAAGTTGGTCATATAAGGGCTCCAGGGTTGATTTCTCTCCATAAATCTTGGTATTCCAGGCATGTATCTCTTCCCCAATACTTATTTTATTAAAAAAATATGATTTAATTGTGACCTATGTGGTTTAATTGTTGGTTTTTAGTTATGGGTTGAGGGTTTCTGAATGAATATTGTTTGTGTGATGTTCCACGTCTACATATGCATTATTTATTCTTTAAATGATGTTTCTTTCAAAACCAATTTGATATATAGGTGTGTGAATTTAATGGGGAATATGGTTTTCCCCTATTTTAATAAGTTAATGATTTAGAAGTGGTGATAATCTCAACCCAATCTTGTGAAATTAGCTTTGAACATGGGAATATGCATAGTGAAGAGTATTTCAAAATCTTGCATGGTGCGAAAGAGTTATGAAACATGAATTGGTTTTGAAGCGGACCTTGGTGGTCATGAATTAATTTGAATTATAAACTTCGGAGTCCTATTGGTTAAGGGGTTAGAGTCCCGCTTGGCTATATATTTTTGTTCCTACTTGGAACTTTGAATTCCCATCAGCTAAAGGGGTTAGAGTCCCGCTTGGCTATGTGGTTGGTTTCCTATGTGGAACTTTGAAGTCGTGATGGCTAATTGGGTTAGATTCCCATTGAAAGATTGATTATTTTGGCAAAGTGACTTGCATTTGCAAGCTATAATCGGTATGCCATACCACTTGATGATGCCTTAGTGAATGACTCTTTTTTGATGATTTTGAATGTGTGAAAAGTATTTTAATTGAGTTTTAATGAGGGTTGTGTATCTGTAACATGGTAGTGGAGGTCTCGAGGGACTAATACTGGAAACCACTGTTATCAATGTAGGGGTCTAAATGGCTGGGAGGTTTGAGTCTCCCGTGTTATATGATTGAGTGTTAAAGTCACTCTTGATATATGCTGGGAGGTTCGAGGCCCTAATAGTGCATATGTATATGTAGTTATTCTGTGGCTTGTGAAGCCACACGCATTGAGGCCCTTTTAGCTATGGAAAAAATGGATCCATATAGCCCATGGGTGACTTATTATGATGGTTATGCGACACAGTCCAAGTTAATGATTTTAAGTGCATGCTAAGCCTTGTTCCTTATTTTGGCATGATATTTATATGTATGACGATATGTGTATGGTTATGAATTGGATTTGACTTGGCATTATTTTATTCCTTTGTCCCTGAGTTACATGCTAGTGCTTAACCCACTAACCATCTTCAGACATTGTATCCCCACGTGATGCAGGGTTTGAAGGTAAGTGTACTTTTCATGCGTAGTGTTAGTTGGATTGACTTGGTTTGTTAGTCGGTTTCAGTGAAGTGGTGAGCTTCCATTCTTAAGAAGACTTGATTATTTCACCAGTGTCTTTTCCTTAAGTAGAATTAAAGACATTATCATTTATAATTAACATTATCATTGTCATTGTTATAATCGAGGGCATACCCCGACTTATATTGGTTATCTATTTTGTTAAGAGGCTTTGTGGATATTACTGTTGTTGGGTATTGGTTGTTGATATTTCATAGACTTTGAGCTTTTTTTTACTCTATCTTGCTATATATTCGGAATTCATCCGCTGTTAGGTATTGTTTGGTGTTTTGACTAGGTGCAGGAGGTAGTCTCAGGTCCACGATGGACATGAGATACCCGTCAAAGCCAAGCCCTGGTTTAGATCATGAAAAAGTTGGTATCAGAGCCTAGGTTTGGTGTCATTGTGTGTACCCAAATCCGTGTCAAGTAGAATATCTTTTATGGGTGAGTAGCGCGCCACACTTATAAGGGAGAGGCTACGAGACAATTAGAAATGTTTTTCTTTCTTGTGATCTATTTTTGGTATATAGTCTAAGGTCTTGAATATACTTTAATATATGATTATTCATATTTTAGATCATGCCTCCCCAAAGATCTGATGCTCATGGAAAATCCTCTGTCCCACTTAAGGACAATGTCAATGAAACCCGTCCAACTTATGGAGTTCAAACTCGGTCTAGGCTCCTTCTCCTGATGGATCTTATGGGGTTACCTTGAATTCCATTAGTCCTCTTTGGCCTCCTCATAGTGATGTGACTAATGCTGAGTTCGGTTAGTCGATCTATTTGCTTACTCAGTTAGTGGCCTATCAGTCTCGCCAGTCTGAACGTGAGGATGTTGTTTCTCCTTCTTTTGGGGCCACTAGAGTTGACCAGTTTATGAGGCTCAAATCTATTATTTCACTGGTTCTATAGTTGAGGAATATCCTCAAGGGTTCATTGATGAGATGAAAAAGATATTCAGGGTGATGCATGCTTTTGATTCTGAAGGTGTGGAGTTTTCCGTATATCAGTTAAAGGATGTGGCATATAAATGTATGAGGAGTGGGATCAATCAAAAGGTGATGATGCTGAGGTAGCATTGTGGGATGAATTTTCAAATGCCCTCCTTGACCGTTTCTTTCATCAGGAGTTGAGGAAAGCGAAGGTCGATGAGTTCGTGAATTTGAGACAAGGCAGGATGATTGTGAAGGAATATGCCTTACAGTTTCATCAATTGTCCCATTATGCTCTGGAATTGGTTTCTTCTATGAGGGCTAGGATGAGGAAATTTGCTTCAGGGTTGTCCCATGACTTGATGTTGGAATGCAAGGCCACCTTGTTGAACAAGGACATAGACATAGATATTTCTAGATTTGTAATATACATGGAAAAATTGGAGGATGAGAAGAAAAAATAGGCAGAAATTGGAGAGAGGTAGAGTAAAATGTTTTGGTACTCAGAACAGGGTAGAGGTTAGAAAAATAGTGGCGGAGATGGTAGGCAGTGGTTTAAGAAGAAAACCTAGGGCAATTCTGGTAACTATTATATGGCTAATGCTCCATATCCTAAGCCATCTGGTGATCGCCGTTTCCAGAAAAGTGATGGCCCCAGGGCACAGGGTGCCTAATCTCAGGCTAGTGGATCTCAGTCAGCCCCATCTTATCCCCCATATCATTTATGGGAAGGTGCATCGTATAGTTTGTGCGAAATGAAGTAATAAATATTTCAAGTGTGGTCAGCTTGGTCATATGCAGTGGGATTTTCATTCAGCTAGGATTTCCACTGGAGATAAAAAGGTTCCGGTTGCTACATCATCATCTCCTGCACTAAAGGGTGCCACTTCTAGTTCCAGCACTGGTCGAAATCGCCTTTATGCTCTTGTCACATGTCAGGATTCTGAGGCATTTCCTGATATTGTTATCGGTATGTTGAAACTCTTTTCTCGTGATGTATTATGTCTTGCTGATCTCGGGTCTACTCTTTAGTATGTGACCTCATATGTGGTTGTTTATTTTGTTTTTGGTCCTGATTGTATTCCTGATCCTTTCTTTGTGTCTACCTTGGTGAGTAACTTAGTGGTGGCTAAAAAGGTTTACAGGGGTTATGTGGTGTCTCTTTGTGGTAAGGAGACCTTGGTAGATTTAATTGAGTTGGATATGTTAGATTTTGATGTTATCATAGGGATGAATTGGCTGCATTCCTGCTATGCCTCTCATGATTGTCAGACACATAATCAGACGACCCACCCTGAGGCCTTGTCGTAATGGGCGTCCCAAGTCCGACCAGGACCGGAGACCACCCCCGTTGCCCAACCTAACCTCCAACTGCCTGACATGAGTTGGCTGAATTTCCAGCATATAATAAGATAGTGTAACAGCTCACATAAAGACTGTGAGATAAGATCACAACCGTGACCGACCCAACCGAGTCCAACTATACCAATAATCCAACCATACCAAACCATACCAAAACAAGGGCCATAAACTAGACCATAACCAAGGATGTTCCAAGACATAGTACAATTAATCCCAAAAAAGAAATAGGATGGAATAACTACCATTATCGTCCAATGAAGTCAGCCCACTGGCTTATTCCAATGCCAAGAAAGACACCTATACCGATCCCATCTATTCTAACCCATAGAAGTACCTCAAAGACTCTATCCAAAAGAGTAATGAAATCCTGTTGGGACATGCCCCAAACCATAGCCAAAACCAATATCCAAAATAAAGTCAAAATGTCTAAAAATATCCATAACATAAAATGATGCCTTTTGAAAGGATGGAAGCTCACCACTTTAGTCCAAATGTTGTCCCCGAGTCAATCACTATGTTAGAGGAGTAAAACAGTCCATTCCTACATAGCGTGGGTATACAACCGCTAGTACATGGGGTTAGCGAGTGACCGCTAGCATGATCTTAGGATAAGGATAAAATAATGCATTTATAAAACCATGTAAAAACTATCAATATGCACACAACCATACAACCATACATATATATATATATATGTATATATTAATGCTGGGAAAAGGGAACTGGGTTTAGCATGCATTTAAAACCTTTACCTGGGTTGTGTAGCTTCTCCATTCTAAACCACCCACGGGCTATATGGGTTCAGCCCCCCCTCCCCGCTAAAAAGGCCCCAGTGCGTGAAGCCGCACGACCAGGGAAGTGTCCCATGGGATGACTAGTACATCCCTAAAATAAAGTGTGACATTATGCGCACAATCACCAAGACCAACCTCATATCGACAAATATGAGTTTCCAGTTTTGGGTCCCTCGGGACCTCTACCTTCTTCGGCTTTGCTACACATCCCACCATTATTGCTCAATTAAAACCAGTTTCTAAATAACAAAACCATTATCCGTTTATTAACCAAGGCCATTGATATCAGTATCGTTATACCAACCCTTACTCGCAAGTAAAATCCATTGCCAACCATTTATAGGTTTAAGGGGATTTTCAAGTGCCCTTCCATTTACTATATTGAACCACTTGGGAGACTTCCATGTTCCCCACAATCATAACCAATTAGACTTTCCAAACCATTTAAACAATGCATAATTCCTTTACCAAGTTTAAAACATGCAAGAGTTCCATTAAAAGAAGTCAATGCAATAAACATATCTTTATAAGCATTTTGTCAAACACATTGGGGTATAATATGACCAAAACTAATTTTAGTTACCAATAAACCATTCCCATTCAATCCGATTATCCAAAACCACCATTAATGCATATAAAAACATAATTAAAACCATGGGAAATCATAACCAAACAATTAACATCAAAACCCCCAAATCATATTTGAAAGCCAAAGTCATGCAATAGTAAAACCATGAAAACATTCATATAAACCACACCTTTAATTAAATTAACAATGAGGAAAGAGAAACATGCCTTAAACCAGGACGATAACGGAAAGAAATCACCATGACAAGCCCCAAATTGATCCCTTAATTAAAACCCTAGCTTCCCCCCCCCCAAGAGCTCTTAAGTGAATTATGAAGTGTTTAGGAAAAGTTTCTAAGTGTAAATGAATAGAATATTAGGGTAAATAACCTCCCAGGTAGGTTCGAAGTCGTGAGGCCTTATTTGGATAAGTAGGGAAATGTCCAGAATACCACTACTTAAGTTGCATAAAATCCTATCATATGGATACAACTGGCCCTCACGAGTCATACCTCCAATACGATTGTATCCACCACTCATATCCAAGCCTTAACCCTTGGATCAAACACTGTCCAGTATATGACTCATCCAACCAAGTCGTAACCTCAACATACGATCCGTAACCATGACCCATATCCCTGGCAGAATAAAATACCTGGGGAATTGAATACTATTTAGCATACGAGTCCCTGGTATGATTCGTACCCTGGCTTACAGATCATGATAAACTACTCATACTCAGATCTAACCTAAGTAACCAAGTCTAAGATTAAGTTAAGGAACCAAACAATTTGTAACCATCAATATGACTCATACCCCTAAGTCGTACCTATTCCAGTAACCAAAACCCATCCCATCAACCAACGTTGATCAGTATATGATCGGACCATACCACCCTTACCCCAACATACGGATCATACCCATGAGTCGTATTAGGTTCAGAGATCAGAATTTTAGGAAATTTTCTAAGGTCCAAAAACTAGGGAGTTTCAGTCTCCTCCACTAGAAACATTCATCCCCGAATGACGGACAAGTTAGGGGTAACCACACGGAAGAGTCATTTGCATTATCAAATATATTCCCAATCTTTAACAAAGTTTGAAAACAAAGAGGCAAAGATTTTTATCTTTCCTTTAAAAAACTCAGAAAATAAAGATTTGTTGAAGGCACATACCTTTCGCACGAATCCCAAGAGCAAAAAATAAATGCGAATAATTGGACTTCATGTCCTCTTCCGCTTCCCAGGTAGCTTCTTCCACCTTATGGTTACGCCAAACAACCTTAACTGAAGCCATATCCTTGGTACGCAACCAATGAACCTGCCTAGCCAAGATCTAAACCAAAACCTCTTCATAAGACAAAGAATCCGTGAGACCCAATCCTTCTAAAGGAATAATTGAAGAAGGAACATCAATGCACTTCCTCATCATGGAAACATGAAAGACCGGATGAACCTAACTCAAGCTAGGAGGCAACTCCAGCTCATAAGCAACATTACCAACTTTCCGCAAAATCTCATAAGGACCAACATACTGGGGACTGAGCTTCCCCTTCTTGGAAAACCGCACTATTCTCTTCACTGGAGATACCTTGAGGAAAACCTTATCCCTAACCTCAAACTCCAAATCTCTACACCTAACATCTATATAGGACTTTTGGCAACTTTGGGAAGCCTTAAGCCTATCCCGAATCACTTTCACCTTCTCCATAGCCTGTTAGACCAAATTGGGACAAACATATCCGTCTCATCCAGCTCAAACTAACCAATAAGAGATCTGTACCTCCTACCATACAATGCCTCAAAAGGGGCCATACCAATACTAGAATGATAGCTATTGTAAGCAAACCCCACCAAAGGTAGATGCTCAACCCGATTTCCACCATAATAAATCACACAAGTGGGAAGCATATCCTCCAATGTTAGAATAGTTCTCTCTACTTACCCATCCATCTGAAGATGAAAAGCAGTACTCAGACTAACCTTAGTTCCCAATCCTTTCTGAAAAGATCACCAGAAGTGAGACATGAACTACATGCCACGATAAAAAATAATAAAAACAGGCACCCCATGCAACTTCACAATCTCCTAAAGATACAACTTAGGATAATCCTCTGCCGAGAAGGTAGTCCATACTGGCAAAAAGTACGCAGACTTAGTCATCCTATCCATGATGACTCAGATCAAATCATACTAATTTCGAGACTAAGAAAGACCTGTAACGAAGTCCATATTGATCACTCCCTACTTCCATTCGGGAAAATCAATTTCTTGATGCAACCCTCCTGGCCTCATATGCTCAACCTTAACCTATTGACACACCATGCATTTGGCCACAAAATAACCCACATCTCTCTCATACCATTCCACTAATAGATATCCTCAAGATCATGATACATCTTAGTCAAGCTGCGATGGACAACATAGCGTAACTCATGCGCCTTATCCAAAACCCTTTGTCCCAACCCATCGACATCAGGAACACACAACTTCCTTTGGTACCATAAAGTACCATCACTACCGATCTTAAACACCACTACCCTTTTCCCACCAACGTCACTCTTGATTTTCATCAAGATAGGACCTAGAACTTGCTTCTTCTTAATCTCCACACCAAGAGATAATCAAACCACTTATGCATCATCACACCACTATCCTTGGGGTCCAAGAGGCGAACTCCAAGATTAGCTAAGCGGTGAATATCCTTCACCAATTCCTACTTTTCTTCCTCCACATGAGAGAAACTCCCCATGGATAACCTGCTTAGAGCATCTGCAACCATATTAGCCTTACCTGGGTGATTGTGAAGACTCATATCATAATCCTTGAGAAGCTCAAGCCATCTCTTATGCCTGAGATTAAGCTCTTTCTGGGTGAACACATACTGAAGACTCTTATGATAAAAAATATATCCACGTGAACACATACAAATAATACCGCCATATTTTCAAAGCAAACACAACCGCCAATAACTCCATATCATAAGTAGGATAATTCCTCTCATGTACCTTCAACTGCCTAGAAGAATAGGTAATCACCTTCCCATGCTGTATCAACACACAACCAAGACCTACCCAAGATGCATCATAATAAATCACAAACTCATCATTGTCTTCCGACAAAGTCAGAATTAGAGTCGAAGTAAAATTTTCCTTCAACTTCTCAAAACTCCACTCACAAGCATCTGACCAAGAAAACTTGACCTGCTTCTGAGTTAACTTAGTCAAAGGAGCTACTATTGATGAAAATCTTTCCACAAACCGCCTATAATACCTATCTAAATCCAAAAAGCTTTGAATGCCAGATGGAGTCGTTGGTCTAGGCCAACTTTTCATCATATCACCCTTTTGTGGATCCACCATGATCTCCTCACTAGAAATAATATATCCCAAGAAAGTTACAACATTCAACAAAAACTCACACTTGGAGAACATGTCATACAATTGTTGTTCTTTTAAGGTCTGTAATACCACATGGAGGTGATTAGCATGATCCACCTCGCTCTTTGAATAAACCAGAATGTCATCAATAAACAGAATGATGAAGAGATCCAAATACTGATAAAAAACCATATTCATCAGATCCATAAACGCTGCTGGAGCATTAGTCAACCCAAATGACATTACCAAAAACTCAAAGTGCCCATATCGAGTATGAAAAACCGTCTTAGGGATATCCATTTCCCTAATCTTTAGCTGATTGTAACCAGACCGAAGATTTATCTTAGAAAAGAACTTGACACCTTGCAATTGGTCAAATAAATCATCTATCCTTGGAAGAGGATACTTGTTCTTGACCGTCACCTTGTTCAACTACCTATAACCAATGCATATCCTAAGGGAACCATCCTTCTTGTGCACAAACAACACCTATGCACCCCAAGGAGATACACTAGGATGAATAAACCCCTTATCCAGAAGATCCTTAAGTTGCTCCTTGAGTTTTATTAACTCAGATAGAGCTATTCTATATGAAGGAATAAAAATTAGATGAGTGTATGGAAGAAAATCAATACCAAGCTCTATTTCCCTATCCAGTGGAACACCAGGAAGATCATCCAGAAAGACCTCTGGAAACTCATTAACCACTGAAGCTGACTGAAAAGAAGGACCTTTCGAGTTAGAATCTTTAACCCAAACCAAGTGATAAAGACAACCTTAAGAGATTAACCTCTGAGCTTTAAGATAAGAAATAAACCACCACTAGGAGCTAAGAAAATACCCTCCCACTCTATTACCTATTCACTAGGGAACCTAGAGATAACCCTACAGGTTTGACAATCTAATGATGCACAATAAGAGTGTAACCAGTCAATACCTAGAATAACATCAAAATCCATCATATCCAACTCAAACAGATCCACCAAGGTCTTTTTGCTACCAACAGATACCCCTCTATAGACTCTCTTAGTAGTAATCGAGTTACCTACTAGGGTAGAAATAGAAAAAGGATCTGAAATAAATTTTAGATTAAAACCAAAAGATACAGCCACATAAAGAGTCACATAGGAGAGAGTATACCCCAGATCAAGAAAATAATATATCTCATAAGAGAAAAGCTATAACATACCAGTAATGGCATCAGGTGATGCCTCAGATTTATGCCAGGATGCCAAAGCATACAACCTATTCCAACCAATGCTAGAACCAGGAGCAGTAACAGAAGTAGATGCCACACCACTAAGTGTAGAAGCAAAAGATGAAGCCACAAGAATCTTATTTGCCCCCATAGCAACCTTATTAACTGGACAATCCCTGAGCTGATGTCCTGTATGGCCATACTTGAAGTATTTATCCCTTTTTTCATCATAATAGCCCCAATGAGTATGGACACAGAACCGACTAGGAGGACATGAAGAAACTGGCTAACCTCCACTTGCTTGGGATTGGGCAACCTGTGCCTGGATATTGTCACCACCATGATGATGCCTGTGGCCTGACTGATAAAGATCACTAGTAGAAGAGTAAGAATGAGAACTCCCCCATATTTTTTTTACCATTTACCACCATCTCTACCACCATGAGACTGAGTAACTCCCTAATTAGAAAATCTGCTCCTATTTATCTGTCTATCTCGAAACTCCACTGCACTTCTTTTCTCATTATCCACTTGTTGCATATGAACAATCAACCTAGAGATATCCATATCTTTAATCAACAAGGCAGTTTTGCTCTCCAAAATTAGATCCCGATTTTACCCAAAAGCGAACTTCCTCATTCTTGCCCACATGTCAACCACTAAATCAAGAGCATACCTTGACAACTGGTGAAACTTTAATGCATATTCCTTGATAGACATCCTCCCCTGCTTGAGGTTCACAAACTTCTCCATCTTTACTTCCCTCAACTCTTGGGGAAAGAAATGATCCAGAAAAGCACCAAAGAAGGCATCCCATAAGGACGAATGCTCCACATCTCCTCTATCCCTATACTATTCTTTATATAACTGATATGCAACATATTTGAGTTTATAAGCTACAAAGTTCACCCCCTCCTCATTAGTAGCGTGCATCACCCAAAATATCTTTTACATCTCATCTAGGATGCCTTGTGGATCCTCCTCTACCTTTATTTTAGAAAAAGTCAGAGGTCCCATCTTCATAAATTATCCAACCCTCGTGGACTCAATAGACAAATGACCAGACATATCCTGCTCAGCCTGAGAAGCAACAAACTTAGCAATAGCATGAATAGACTGATGGAATTCCGCATTAGCCACCTCACCCTATGGAGAACTAGTATCAATTGATAAAACTCTAGAACTATCAGGGATAGGACCATGATATCGAAGATGAACCTCAGATGTAGGATGCACCCTTTCATGATGAACCCCAGATGGGATAGAAGATTTTTCTTATGTTCCAGATCTACGAGGCATGATCTAAGAGGCGAAAAAATAAGGATTAGAGAAGATTCTAGGAATGAGAATTCAAGCTTAAAGATAGAATATAAAGAAAGTAAAACATTCCTAAATGCCTTATAGCCTCTCCCTTATGATTGCGGCGTGCTACACACCCCTAAAAATGACTCTACACAACATGGCTTTATGGAATCCCAATTGACCATAAACCTAGGATCTGATACCAACTTGACACGACCCTGTAATGCCCCGAGTCTGTATCTCGGATGCTACACGGTGCTCATAATCCCAAAGGACCATAAGTTAACCCATGATTGGTACCTGCTGCAATAACTGAATAATAATACTGCAGTATGCAGAAATTAGTCAAAAAGCATACCATAACGTTCAATACTATAATAAAATTGAATACGGTATAACAAATACAAAATCTAATACATTTTTCTGAAAATACTCTAGTCTGAAAAAGCCTCTAAATTGTTTGAAATATGGAGTTGATGGGACAAGTCCCCAACTAACTCTGAGCTACTGAAATAAGCTGAACTGCTGAAGTAATCATCGTGTACTCAAACTAAGAGGACTCACCATTAACTCTGTCAGCTGAATATCTAAACTGTTATGTATGATCGAGAGCCCGCGCATCTAAACCTATGATATAAAACATCATAGCACAATAGAAAGGTATGCGCCAGTACTTTGAATGTACTGGTATGCAAAGTGAGGTAGGCTGAAATGCATGGGTTTATATGAATGAACAATAATGACTGAATGACATAAATATAACTGAATAAAAGTACATGAATAAATATGTAAACTGTAACTGAGACTGTGATAACACTGGATATTGAGTTCTGAATTACTAATTTATTGATATCTAAGTTTACTGATATTGTGTAGCTGATAACTGAGTGTGTGTATCTGACAGTCTTGATCCTTTGGAAATATATTAAGTTTTGTACTAATCTGAGTGATTGTATCTGATAGCTGTAGAACTAAACTGAGTTCTATTCTGAGATTAGAACTAAAACTGAGACTTTGGGAGGTAATTATCAAACCGACATACCACTTTCTGAAAAGATTGGGGTCCAACCTGTAACCTAGTTGGATGGGTGTCAGTACCATTCCATGGTAAAGACAACTGTAAGTTAAACCTCTCTGACAGGAAGCACTTTCATCAACCCTCGCTTGCAGAAAAACTCGTACGAGATGTATCAACCCTAATCTGGTAGGAAAATATCTCAATCTATGCGTGCTACATAGTTCTATAATGAAAGGATTTCTACTAAGGGTCAAACCCTCTGCTAGCAGGAATGCCCCTATCCCTGGGTTAACTCGGTGCTGAATTCTACTCCCAACTGAATAGACACTAAAATGATTTCTAGTTCATACTAGGATTGACTGAACTGTTACAGATTATACTGTCTAACTGAACTGAACTGAGTTTACTGAGTTCCGTTGACTAATGAAACACTACTGAATTCTATTAACTGGCTGAGTTTACTAAGGCCTGAACTGAATACTAAACTGGACTAGGCTGATACTGAGTCTACTGAGTTTTTCCTAAGTTTTGTAACTGACTGAGAGTACTATTGATCGTGACATAAATGATACTATCCTGAGACAGACCATGGCTCTAGGTAATCAGCTAAATAATTAGGTATTAAATACCCCCAGGACTCGATAGCATAAATTATAAGACATGGCATAATCTTGAAACATGATAAATAACTACTTGATCATCATTCATTCATTTATTGGGACATTCTAGCAAACACTTGCATGCCATGAACTTGAATACATGCTAACATGATATAATTTCATTATTTAATTCTCATGAACAACTCACCAAATACTTGGATGGCTTTGTATATGCACATAGTACTAATCAATACATGAGCATCACAATTTCAAGGCTTTAGCATGAATTCACATGATACTACATACATAATAGTTGTTTTTACATAAATCTTGCACTTAAGCCTGGAATAGAAATCCAATCAACATTATAATCATGAATACACTTGAGTCCAAATCATGGAAAGTATAAAATCAAGCTACTTGAAATTTAAAAGAGTTTCTTAGACTCTAAGGGTGGAAGGAACCCCTGGATAAACACTTCACATACCTTGGTTGTTAAATTTTTGAAGAAAAATGGTGAAACCTTGAGCCTTGGCTTTGAAATTAAATCACCTAGGGTTCTTGTTCTTGAGAAATTTTAAAGAAAATGAGTGTATTTTGCTCAATAAGGGTTGAATATCATGTTTTAGGGCTGAATAGGGGTGGGAAAAAGGCCCTAATACCCCTGAGGATGCAACTTTTTAATTACTAAAAACTGAATTGTCGACGCACAGGATGACACACTGCGTCGTTGGCATCGACGTGATAGAAAATACACCGCATCAAGTCCACGTCGGTTCACTGGAAATTACCACTGGGAGCCAAGGAAAAATATTGATCGATGCGATGGCCACCGTGTCGCACCGAGATCGCGTCGATGCACTGCTTTGGATTCCCAAACGTGGTTCAAAAAATACAAAACTCATCTGGGAACACCTACTGATATTCCTAATTATGAATCAACCTAATTATTGATATTTTAAGGTCATAAGAGTAGGGAAATAGAGTTGTCAACTTACGAAGGCCAAAATAATACTAAGTCCGAATATTTAGCTAGAATTTTCTAAGTATGGGACACCTTAGCAGGCTTAAAAGGCTGAGTTGAGCTTAGGATTTTACGGGGTCTTACAATATCTCCCCCTTGGGAATATTCATCCTCAAATGAGACTGATTAAACTGAGAATACTGATAAATTGGATTTAGGCACTGGACATGCAGAATTAAAGCATGATTTCATAACTGAAATTACTGATATACTGAATTATCATATTGAACATACATATCTGATGCATGAGTACATAGATGAACATGATTCATGAATGCATGATTGGGATTACTGATAAGCTGAGCTTATATACTGGACATGCATGTCTGATGCATGAGTACATGACTAAACTGATTCGTGAATGCATGACTGAGTATACAATGTTAATTGATACCAAGTTGGTATCTATATCTGAGCATGAGACTGAGTAAATTCAAAGAAAATCTGTTACCTTGGGCTGAGTCTGAGCTTACGGAGAAGAGGTGAGGATACTTGGTCCGCATGTCTACTTCTGCTTCCCTGGTCGCTCCCTCCACGGACTGATTCCTCCAAAGTACTTTGACTAGAGGGACTTCTTTGTTCCTCAGTCTGCGAATCTGATAATCAAGGATTTCGATGGGAGTCTCTTCATAAGAGAGGCTATTTTGAAAATCTATTCCCTCTATAGGGACTACGACTGCTGGGTTACCTATGCATTTCTTAAGCAAGGATACATGGAACACTGGATGCACTGAAGCTAAGTCTGAAGGCAACTCAAGATCGTAAGCTACCTTTCTAAAATGGCTGGGAATTCGATAAAGACCGATGTATCGGGGACTGAGTTTCCCCTTTTTGTCAAACCTCTTCACTCCTTTCATAGAAGAGATTTTTAAATACACAAAATCACCAATCTCGAACTCGAGATCCTTTCTGTGTACATCTACATATGATTTCTGTTGGCTCTGAGCTATCTTAAGCCTTTTCCTAATCAACTAAACTTTGTCTAAGGTATCTGAATGCTGGAATGATAACTGTTGTTATATGCAAATTCAATCAAAGGAAAATGGTCATCCCAACTTTCTTTAAAGTCTATCGCATACGCTCACAACATATCTTCTAAAGTCTGAATAGTACTTTTTGCTTGACCATCTATCTAAGGGTGAAAGGTTGTACTGAGATGAACTCAGGTACCAAGACCCTTTTGGAATGCTATCCAAAAATGAGAGTTTAACTGGGTACCTCTATCTGAGATAATGGACAATGGAACACTGTGTAATCTGAACAACTCCCTGATATAGAGTTTGGCATAATCCTCGGCTGAATAAGAGATATAGACTTATAGGAAATGAGTTGATTTGGTCATCCTGTCTACAATGACCCAAACTAAATCATGCAAGCGACGAGTACGAGGCAAATCCATTACAAAGTCCATGTTCACTTCTTCCCATTTCCAGGTGTGAATGTTGAACTCCTGTATGGACCCTCTAGGCTTCTGATGATCAATCTTAACCTGCTGACATGTTGAGCACTTAGCCACAAACTCTGTAATGTCTCTCTTCAACCCACTCCACCAATAGATCTCCCACTAATCATGGTATATCTTAGTGCCCCTTTGATGAATAAAGTAGAATGCACTATGCGCCTCTATAAAAATTCGCACCCTTAAGTCATCTATACCTGGCACACATAGCCGACCCTGACAACGCAAAACACCATCTCCCCCTTGGGAGAAAACCTTTATCTTCTGATCTCTGACTGATTCCTTCAACTTGACTAGACTGGGATCCCTATCCGGCTTTTCCTTTACCTCAGAAACTAGGAATGATTCTAAACTTCTCTGCACCTATACACTACCTTCTGAAGAATCGACTAAGCGGACACCTAGTCAGGAAAGCTGATGAACTTCCTAAACTAACTTCTTCTTACCATCCTCAACATGAGCAATACTACCCATAGTCATCCTACTAAGAGCATCAACCACTACATTGTCTTTATCCAGATGATACATGACACTCATGTCATAGTCTTTCAGCAACTCCAACTACCTTCTTTGATAGAGATTTAAATCTTTCTAAGAGAACACCTACTACAGGCTCTTATGGTCAGTGAACACATCAACGTGCACCCCATACAAATAGTGCCTCCAAATATTTAAGGCAAACACTACTGCTGCTAACTCAAGATCATGAGTAGGATAGTTCTTTTCATGGGGCTAAAGATGTATAGAGGCGTAGTCTATGACCTTACCTCTCTGTATTAAAATATACCCAAACCAACCCAGGAGGCATCACAATATACCACAACCCCATCTGAACTATCTAGTAAGGTCAAAATTGGAGCTGTAGTGAGTCAAGTCTTCAACTCCTGCAAGCTCTTTTCACAAGAATCTGACAACTAGAATTTCACTTTCTTTTGAGTCAATTTATACATAAGGGATGCAATATATAAAACTATCTCAATAAACCATCGGTAATAGCTAGCCAAGCCTAAGAAACTCCTGATATCTGATGGGGAGATGGGTCTAGGCCAGTTTCTCACTACTTCAGTCTTTTGGGGATCAACTCTAATGCCGTCATCTGAAATGATATGGCTAAGAAAGGCTACTGACCTTAGACAAAATTCACACTTGCTGAATTTGGTGAATAGATGATGGTTTCTGAGAGTCTGCAATACTATTCTGAGATGGTCTGCATGATCATGCTCACTGCGGGAGTAGACAAGAATGTCATCTATGAAGACTATGATGAACATCTCCAAGAACTGCTTGAACACACAATTCATAAAGTACAAGAAATATGCAGGGGCATTGTTAAGACCAAAGGACATGACTAGGAATTTGAAGTGACCATACCAATCTTTGAAAGCTGTGTTTGGGATGTCACATTCTCTGACTCTGAGCTAATAATAGCCTGATTTGAGGTATATCTTAGAAAAATAAATGGCACCCTGAAGTTGGTCAAATAAGTCATCGATTCTCAGAAGTGGATACTTGTTTTTTACTGTGAATTTATTTAGCTAATGGTAGTCAATACACATGTAATACCCCATACTTTTTCCTAGCTAATTTCATCTAAAAAATGTCTTGTATTAGCTTCTAAATTGAATGATGATTATTCCTTGAAGAATTTTCAAGATTTTCACTTTTTGTCATGTGGAAAATTCAATAAGCTTTCCATAGATATAAGATTCTCCCAAATCCAATAACCGGGTCAGAAGTTACAACTATTTCAAGTTCCCGTCGTAAAACAGTGCCATATTAGTCAGTGTCATGCCGTGCCACAAGAGGAAATGTCATTTGGAAAATTCCAGTAGGGGTCTGCGATTATGGCGCATTGCGCTAGGGCCTAAATTCAGAATTGTCCATTTTCCAGTGTCTCAACGCGATTTCCCCCGCGTCGCGCCAAAGTTCCAGGTCACAAAGAAAGTGGCAACGCGATGGCCCCGCGTCGTGCCATCCCTCAATTTCCCAATTGTCAAAATCTAGTTACATGACATGATAGCACCGTGTCGCGCTAAAGGTCCAGTTCGGGAAATTTTTATAATTTTAAAAGACGCATCCAAGGGTTAAAAGGGTTTATTTCCTACCCCTATTTAAACCCAATAACACGTGATTTAGCTACTCTTCACCCAAAATATACTAGTTTCTCTCAAGTTTCTCCCAAGAACTATCTAGGGTTTCTATTGGAGATTCAAATTCAAGAAGGTTATCACCGTCAATCCTCACGAAATCACGAAATACGGTATGCATAGTGTTCATTCATGGACTCCTTTCGTCCATGAAGCCCAAGAATCCCTTTTCTAAATTTAAGTTAATGGATTTTCTTATGAATTTTGTGATTGGGCTGCTCTTGTTCATGTGGATAATGAGAAATTGAATTCTACCCCATGTTGGGTGATAAATTCTATGTGGTTTAAATTATTATAGATATAGATTCATGCAAACCTATGACTAAACCCTTAAATGATGAAATTAGAATTGAACCATAATGTTTATTTATTGTACAATAATGTTTACATGTACTATGCCTACAATCTGTTTGATTAAATGCCTAAATGAATGAAAAGTGCCTAAATAGCATGATACCATGAAATCCCCGTGCATGTACAAGTTTATGCCTATCACACGTCTGATGAAATGCTTCTATAAATGTGGTATGGACTATGGTTTTAGTTATACGTTCAAGTAAGTTATGCTTGGTCAGTTTCCTTCCATCAAGTCCTGGGGGTACTTGTACCCGAAACATTAGCTGTGTGCCTAGAGCCAATGCCATATTTTCACGTTACTCTCAGTCTATCTATGAATCCTTAGAGTTCAGACAGTCTTATGACTCAGAAAATCTCCATGATCTCATGAACTCAGTCAGTTGTCAGATATCAGTAGTATTTCGTTAGTCAACAAAATTCAGTAATTCATCCCATGTTCAGTTCAGTAAATCATGTTCGGAGTCTATTCAGATGAGAGTAGGAATTAGCACCGAGTGAACCCAAGGATGGGAACACACACTATCAGATGAGGGTGTGATTCTTAGAAGTCATCCTTGCATTCCAAAACTATGTAGCCAACATAGGTTGAGACATCAACACTGTCCGATGAAGGTTGATGAGGTGGATAAGCACGGTTAGATAAGGGCCCCACCATTCTCGTATAGGGGACACTATCAGATGAGGGTTGCCTACAGTTTGTCCTTACCAATGGCGAGGTATTGACATCCTTCCAATTGGGGTTATAGATTGGACCCCAACTCATCCATAATGGCGTATCAGGGGCATGTCGGTTAGATAACTACTTCCCATAGTTCTATGTTACAAAATCAGGACTGTCAGATACAGTCAATCGGTCTCAGTAATAGAACTCAGATAGTTCTTCAAATTTCAGGACTGTCAGATACAATCAACTCAGATACAGTATGGAACTCAGATAGTTCCATCAGATTTAGGACTGTCAGATACAATCACTCATGGTATCAGTTATATTCAGATTAAGTAATCATGTTATCACAGTATTAGTGTTAGTTGTTATGTCTCATGCATGTATTCTTACGCTCATGATAGTTAGTCAGTTATTATTATTGTTCATGCATATGAACCCCATGCATTCAGCCTACCTCACATGCATACCAGTACATTTAAAGTACTGACGCATTTGTGCTATGGTGTCTTATACCATAGGTTCAGAGACACGAGCTCCAGAGAAACAGTAAATTATAGATATCCACAGACAGAGTTAGAAATAAGTCTTCATCTTTTGAGGACATAATTATTTCCTTATTATCTCATTAATCAGTTTATTAGTTGGAGTTAGTTGGGGACATATCCCATCAACTCCTTACTCAGATAGTTCAGTCAGTTAGAGACTTTCTAGACTATCATGTTTCAGACTTCAGTATGTTCAATTTTGTTTTGGGTATTCTATTACCCCACACAGATGTTATATCATTCAGATCATGTTTAGTATTGAACCTTATGGCCTTTCAGTGCATGTTTCCGTATTATTATGTCATATTATGTAGTGTAAAGGCACAAATATCAGTCATGGGTTAGCTTTTTGTCCTTCGGGATCATGAGCACCGTGTAGCATTTCGAGCACCAGGCTCGGTGAGTTACAACACTTTCTAAGAGAACCATCATTCTTATGCATGAATAAAACTAGTGCGCCTTACGGGGACACACTGGGTCTGATAAATCCCTTATCTCGGAGATCTTTTAATTGTTCTTTTAATTCTCTAAGTTCTATAGGTGCCATTCTGTATGGAGGGATAGATATGGGCTAAGTATTTGGAACAAGTTCTATTCCGAAGTCGATTTCCCTTTCGGGAGTAACTCCGGGGAGGTCTTCAGGAAACACATCTGAGAATTCACATGCTACTGACACTAATTCAAGATTAGGGGGTTTTGAACTAGAGTCCTGGACTTGAATGAGATGGTAGACACATCCCTTAGATATCCTTTTTCTTGCCCTTAGGTAAGAAACAACCTGACCCCTAAGTGCTGAAGTACTACCCCTCCACTCAAGGATAAGTTTATTCAGAAACTAAAACTGGACAATTCTATTTCTACAGTCAACTGAGGCATAGCTGGAATGAAGCCAATCCATGCCAAAAATGACATCAAAATCGATCATCTCTAATTTGACTAAGTCTGCTGAAGTGGCTTTCTGAGATACCATAATCGGATAATTCTGGTATACCCACTGGGATATGATAGATTTACCCACTGGGGTAGAGATTGAGAAAGGCTCTTCTAGGATTTCAGGATTGAATCCAAAGTCAACAACTATATATGGAGTAACAAAGGACAAAGAAGCTCCTGGGTCTAGCAAAGCATAAATATGTAAATGATAAACTTGTAACGTACTAGTGACCACATCAGGAGAACTCTCGTGATCCTGTTGGGACTGAAGTGCATAGAGTCTATTTGGGCGCTGCCCACTGGTAGCTCTGGATGGGGCACCCTGCTAATTTGGGTGACCAGACTGAGCTGGGGGACGGTTATAATGACTCTGGGAACCCACCAGAGGACACAGTCTGACCCTGTGGCCTTCTTTCCACATCTAAAACACACATCACTGCCATCTCTACAGATACCATGGTGGTTTTTTCCATACTTTTGACAAAGGGGATTGGTTCGGGCACTGCAAACACTACCCTGGGGTTTAGGGATTGATGCCCTATCTCTGTTGCCGTCTCTGAATTTTGGCACAGGAGCACTAGATGAGGATGGATCTAGAACTGAGGATTTTGTGTAGAACTAAGAACGATTCCCACCATCTGACTTAGGCTGATCAAAGTTGAAACTACATGTTCTCGCTCTCTTGTTCTCTCTCTCATTCTCTTTATTCTTAGCCTCTTTTATCTGCTAAGCATGGACGATGAGCCTGGATATGTCTATCTTCTTAATCAAATTTACGGTCCTAAACTCCTTGACCACACTATTAGACACGCTAGACACATACTTACTCATCTTAGATCTGCTATCTGCTACCACATGAAGAGAATATATGGCTAATTGGATAAATTTAAGAGAATACTCTTGTACCTTCATGTTTCCCTGCTTCAAATTTATAAACTCCATAACCTTCGCTTCTCTCAACTCTAGCGGGAAGAACCTATCCAGAAAAGCAATAAAAAACTCTTCCCATTCTATGGGCCCTACATCTGCGGACCTTTCTGCTTTCCACTGTTTAAACCATGAGTGTGCCACATCCTGTAACTGATATGCGACTAACTCAACGCTCACAACAATAGTCACTCCCATAATATCTGTAACTTTCTGCACCTGATTAAGAAATTCCTGAGGGTCCTCATCTGATTTAGACCTAGTAAAAGATGGAGGGTTCATTTGGGTGAAATCCCAAATCCTGGCAGCAACAGTATTGGCCACTAGGTTGGTGGGAACAACAGTTGGATGTTCATTCTGGGCTGCCACAAAATGAGCTAGGGTGGTGAAAGCTACTCTGAACTCAGTGTAGGAGACATGTTCGTCCAGAGGATCTAGCTGGACGGGCTGGGGTTCTGGATGGTCTCCCATTTCTCTTCCCTTAGTCCTTTTTGGAGGCATATTCTGTAATTGGAAGAGAAATTTAGATTAGACAAGGAGTTTAACTGGTGCTTATGCTCACTCTAATGAAATGAATACTGAAAGAAGGGAAACTTTTCCTAAAACACCTTGCAACCTTCTATCCATAAGTGTGGCGCGCTATATACCCATGCACAAGATTCTACTAGATGTGGTTTTCAGACTTCCTAGGACTCTGTTGAACCTTAGGCTCTGATACCAAGTGTGTAATACCCAAGTTTGTACCCCGGGTGCTACACGATACTCATAATCTCAAAGGACCACAAGCTAACCCATGACTGGTACCTGCTGTAATAACTAAATAATAATACTGTAGTATGCATAAATTAGGTAAAAAATATACAATAAGGTTCAATATTGTATAAAATTGAATACGGTATAACAAATACCAAATCTGATACGTCTGTCTGAAAATACTCTAGTCTGAAAAAGCCTCTAAACTGTCTGAAACATGGAGTTGATGGGAAAAGTCCCCAACTAATTTTGAACAATTGAAATAAGATAAACTACTAAAGTAATCATCCTGTCCTCAAACTAAGAAGACTCATAACTAACTCTGTCAGCTGAATATCGAAACTGCTAAGTATGATCGGGAGCCCGCACGTCGGAACCTATGATATAAAACATCATTGCGCAAAAGAAAGGTATGCGTCAGTACTTTGAATCTACTGATATACAAAGTAAGGTAGGCTAAAATACATGGGTTCATATGCATGAAAAACACTGACTGAATCACATGAATATTACTAAATAAGAGTACATACGTGAATACGTAAACTGTAACTGAGATTGTGATAACACTGGATACTGAGTTCTGAATTACTGATTTACTAATATCTGAGTTTACTGATACTGTGTAGATGATAACTGAGTAACTGTATCTGACAGTCATGATCATATGGAACTATAATTAGTTCCGTACTGAATTGAGTGACTGTATTTGGCAGTCCTGAATTTGTAGAACTGAACTGAGTTCTATTCTGAGACTGGAACTAAAATTGAGACTTTGGGAGGTAATCATCTAACCGACATGCCCTTTTATGAATAGATTGGGGTCCAACCTATAACCCCAGTTGGAAAGGTGTCAGTACCGTGCCACGGGTAAAGACAACTATGAGTTAACCCTCTCTGATAGGAAGCTCATTCATCAACCCTTGCTGGTAGGAAAACTTATACATGATCTATCAACCCTAATATGGTAGGAGGATATCTCAACTTATGCTGGCTATGTAGTTCTGTAATGTAGGGATTGCTACTAAGGGTCAAACCCTCTGCTGGTAGGAATTCCCCCATCCCTAGGTTAACTCGGTGCTGAATCCTACTCCCAACTGAATAGACACTTAACTAATTTATAGTTTATACTAGGATTGACTAAACTATTACTGATTATACTGTTTAACTGAACTGAACTGAGTTTACTAAGTTTCGTTGACTGACGGAATACTACTAAATTCTGTTAATTGGCTGAATTTACTGAGGTCTGAACTGAACACTGAGCTGGACTGATACTGAGTCTACTAAGTTTATCCTAAGTTCTGTAACTGACTGGGAGTACTACTGATCGTGACATGATTGATACTATCCTGAGACTGACCATGGCTCTAGGTAATCAGCTAAATTGTCGGGTATTAAATACCCCCAGGACTCGATAGCATAAATTATAAGACATGGCACAATCTTGAAACATGATAAATAACTACTTGATCATCATTCATTCATTCATTGGGATATTCTAGCAAACACTTGCATTCCATGAACTTGAATACGTGCTAACATGATATAATTTTATTATTTAATTCTCATGAACAACTCATCAAACACTTGGAAGGCATTGTATATGCATATAGTACTAATCAACACATGAGCATCACAATTTCAAGGATTTAACATGCATTCACATTATACTACATACATAATAGTTATTTTTACATAAATCTTAAACTTAATCATGGAATAGAAATCCAATCGACATTATTATCATGAATACACTTGAATACAAATCATGGAAAGCATGAAATAAAGCTACTTGAAGTTTAAAAGAGTTTCTTGACTCCAAGGGTGGAAGGAATCCTTGGATGAACACTTCACATACCTTGTATGCTAAATTCTTGAAGAAAAATAGTGAAACCTTGAGCCTTGGATTTTAAATTAAATCACCTAGGGTACTTGATCTTGAGCAATTTTAGAGAAAATGAGTGTATTTTACTCAATAAGGGATGAATCTCGTGTTTTAGGGCTGAATAGGAGTGGGAAAAAAAAATACCCTAATACCCCTGAGGACGCAACTTTTTAATTACTAAAAACAGAACTATCGACGTGCCGCGTCATTTGCATCGACACGATAGCCAACACACCGCATCGAGTCTATGTCGGTTCACTGGAAATTCCACTATAAGCCAAGGAAAAATATTGATCGATGAGATGGCCGCCGCACCGCCCCGAGATCGTGTCAATGAACTATTTTGGATTCCCAAACGTGATTCAAACGAGGTCCAAAAAATACGAAACTCATCCGGGAAGACCTACTGACATTCTTGATCATGAATCAACCTAAATATTGACATTTTAAGGTCATAAGAGTCATGAAATAGAGTTGCCAACTTATGAAGGCTAAAATAATACTAAGTCTGAATACTTAGCTATAATTTTCTATGTCTTGGACCCCTTAGCAAGCTTAAAAGGTTGAGTTGAGTTTAGGATTTTGCGGGGTCTTAGAGACGCGCCTTGGGGCCTTGTCATAATGGGCATCCTAATCCCGACTAGGACCGGAGACCACCACCATTACCCAACCCAACCTCCAGCCGCCTGCCACGAGTTGCTGAATTTTGACCATATAATAAGATAATGTAACAGTTCACATAAAGACTCTGGGATAAGATCACAATTGTTACCAACCAAACTGAGTCCAAACATCCCATACCAATAATCCAACCATACCAAAATAAGGGCCATAAAATAGGCCATAACAACGGATGTACCAAGACATAATATAATTTATACAAAAAAGAAATGGGATGGAATAACCAATAATATCGTCCAAAGATGTCAGCCCACTGGCTTATTCCAATGCCAAGACCGACACCTATACTTATCCCACCCATTCTAACCCATATAAGTACCACAAAGCCTCTATCCAAAAGAGTAATGAAATCCAGTTGGGACATGCCCCCAACCATAGCCAAAACCAATATCCAAAATAAAGTTAAAATGTCTAAAAATATCCATAACATGAAATGATGCCTTTCAAAAGGATGGAAGCTCACCACTTCAGTCCAAATTTTGTCCCCGAGTCAATCACTATGTTGGAGGAGTAGAAAAGCTGGTTCCTGTATAGCGTGGGTATACAACTACCAGTAGACGGGGTTAGCGAGTGACCGCTAGCATGATCTCAGGATAAAGATCAAATAATGTCATTTATAAAACCAAGTAAGAACTATCCATATGAACACAACCATACACACACATATATATATATATCCATGTCGGGAAAAAGGAACTGGGTTTAGTATGCATTTAAAACCTTTACCTGGGCTGTGTAGCTTTTCTGTTCTAACCACCCATGGGATATATGGGTTCAACTCCCCTATTGAAAAGGCCCCAGTGCATGTAGCCACATGACCAGGGAAGTATCCCATGGGATGACTAGTACATCCTTAAAATAAAGTGTGACATAATGCACACGGTCACCAAGACCAACCTCATATTGGAAAATATAAGTTTCCAATTTTGGTCCCCCCGAGACCTCTACCTTCCATGGCTTCGCTACACATTCTGCTATTAGTGCGCAATTAAAACTAGTTTCCAAATAAAAAAATCCTTATCCATTTATTAACCAAGGCCATTGATATTGGTATCATCATATCAACCTTTACTTGCAAATATCATCCGATGCCAACCATTTATAGGTTTAAGGGGATTTTCAAGTGCCCTTCTATTTACCATATTGAACTACTTGGGAGACTTTCATGTTACCCTCAAGTATAACCAATTCACCTTTAGCCTTTCCAAACCATTTAAACCATGTATAATTCCTTTACCAAGTTTAAAACATGCAAGAGTTCCATCAAAAGAAGTCAATGCAATAAACATATCTTTATAAGAATTTTGTCAAACAGATTGAGGCATAATATGACCAAAACCAATTATAATTACCAATAAACCATTCTCATTCAATCTAATTATCCAAAATCACCATTAATGCATATAAAAGAATAATTAAAACTATGGAAAATCATAACCAAGCAATTAACATCAAAACCCCTAAATCATATTTGAAAGCCAAAGTTATGCAATAGTAAATCTATGAAAACATTCATATAAACTATACCTTTAATTAAATTAACAATAAGGGAAGAGAAACATGCCTTAAACCAAGATGATGATGGAAATAAATCATCAAGACAATCCACAAATTAATACCTTAGTTAAAACCTTAGCTTCCCTTGCCCAAAATCTCTTATGAGAATTATGGAGTTCTTAGGAAGAGTTTCTAAGTGTAAATGAATAGAATATGTTAGGCCTCCTATCTTGTTGAGACAAACAGGCACTCGATGCCCTAAAGGCTTGAGAGAACCAACTTATACCTTGGGATTACCATGTATTTAACTATAATAATCATAAGGCTCTAGAAAGTGTAGGTAAGACTCTTTTATAAAATACCAACATAGATAGGCCCATAATAGATATATAGGACTTGGCCGTTGGGGCCTTAATTACTAGAGAATAAGACACCACTGCACTTTACTTTAACAATAGTCTAAAAAACCTCTAAGAGATAAAAAATATTTGTTAGGATCGAGACAGGACCCTTCCATACACTTAAAAATAATACAATATCAAATACATGCTAAAGACTCGTTAAACCCCCGAATCAACCTGGAGCGCACCAACAATTGCTGAGTAAAATATTCTTGTTTTAGGGAGATCTATTATCTGGAATACATGTACCTGCGACATGAAACGTAGTTTCCCCCAGGAAGGATGTCAATATGAAAGAATATACTGAATATGTATGGCATAAAGTAACCATATGTAAAACTAGAACTCAAGTGAAACCAGGTACAATTGTATGAATAATGATAGAAGACCACCCTTACTTATACTTGTGGAATCATTTACATTACATTCTTTGCTTTGCTTTACTGTTCTTTGCATTACTAACTTTGTAGAATATTACAAATAACCAGCTGATCAGTGGTAAAAGAGGATGACACATGCTAGGCATTTTATCCCCTGTGATATGGTCCATAGAAAAGTACAAATCGAGATCGACCCATGCTAGGCTTTCCTTTCACACCTGGGATACAACTCATAATATTGGGATCGACCCATGCTAGGTGTTCCTTCCACCTCTGGGATACCACCCATTAATACATAGATTGGGATTGACCTATGCTAGGTGTTATAACCCCTAAGATGGCCATAAGGCAGATTCACTAATAAACCAAGAAGACATATGGCAGGTAAGGAGATGAAGACATGCAACAAATAAGCTAGTAGGGTGTATAACTAGTGGGCAAGTAAAATTACATAGCATATATAGGTTGTGGAAGATTCCAGTGAACTTACATAACATATAGTAATTATGGTAGATTTAAATGTAAAAATTTAGATTTTTCAAATGGGGGAATATGTGCATATCAAGTGGAGACATATAAATCCTTAACTAAAGAGGTTTGTAATGTACAATAAATACTTACTAGGTAATAACAATTAGAAGGGTACATGAGAATTGGTACTATTGAGGCACTTGGGAAGATTTTAATTGGGAACAAATGTGTATCCCATGTAAAGACATATAAACTATATATTAAATAGGTAAGGAATCTATAAGGTCACCTTATACCCAAACACGATGGGAATGCTATTCAAAATAAAGAACATGTGTTTCCAAAACATCCAGCATGTGACACTCTTAACTTGTCTAATCTTGGATTTGATTGACTCATATAAGAGAAACATGTGACACTTTGACACACTTTTAGACCATGGGCAATAAATAAAAGGTCGATTAACTAAAGTGGGGATTGTACACCATCATAATATATCTTTTATCATGAAGGCTCATCTACGAAGCTCACTTTATTAGTACATGAGCATAAGACATCATGCCAAAGAATATAAACTAGCATAGCCTTATATACCTTGTTGCGGAACTCAAATATTACAACAAATAAGGTTTCTTTAATTTAAGATGTTAATATACAATATAAGTACATAATGGAGCTAATATTAGCAACTAATCACAGTGTAACCATTGCAAAACTGTAGCTAAGTACTATGACGGGTTGTAAGAATGTGCAACCCCCGAATACTTGGTGTATCATCACACCCTTTATTTCCACTTTAATCAAACTCCATTGTATCCTAAAATGTCACCAAAATTTCTTAAAACAATAACACACCTAAAACACCCCAAAACAGTTCATATATCTCATTATATAGTAGGAAAACTTTAATTTACGGCTTCCAATCACCATCCCGTGAGTTCATAAAAAAAACACATCTAAAATCTCTTATTCACAATCATGACCAAGGAGAGATAAAAAGTAGCATTAACCTTACCTTTATTGGTGAAGATTATTATTCTATCACTCACTAATCCATCTAAAACATAAGCTTTCCTTCAACTTAAACCAAATAAGAGAAGAAATCTAATAGAAGTTAAATAAGGCAGAACTGCCAAGCTTGAAGAGGGTTGTCCTACACTTTAAACATAAGGAAAATAATTTCATAACCTTGCATAGCACAATCAAACTAAAACCATAAACAAATTTACTTGCATTGAACTTGGAAAGAGAGGGAATACCAAGAACCCTAATAGGAATTTTGGAATTGCTATATGAAGGTTTGAGAGAAAGAGAGGGATCTTAAGAGAAATCTATATTTTTGGAAAGGGAATAGTTGAAAATGAGCTGATTTTGGACCTTAAATGGACCAGCTAAACTGTCTTTTTTTCTTTGCCCATTTGCAGCCATATTTTGGTCAAGTAGGTGATGCACCTACTTGGACTTTTTAAGCCAGTATAATGTAAAAGTAGGTGATGCACCTACTTGACCTTAAATTCTGTATCTTTATAGGTTTTGACCTTATTGGGCTTAGGAGCAGATTTTGGAGTATTGGGCTGTCAATTTTTTTTCCATTTTTCTTCACTTAGTTTGGGTCAAAATTCTCAAAGTAGGTGATAGGTGTACTTGGGCCTATAAATTGGTCAAAATAGTCTTAGTAGGTGATATACCTGCTTAGTTCTTATGTTGGTCAATAAGTCAAAGTAGGTGATGCACCTACTTGTCCCTACTAGCTTAATTTAAGTCAAAAAGTAGCTCACTTATTTTGTTCCATATTTTATATCTCGACTCATTTACTTTAACTTCACACTTATATATACTTGGTCACTTTAAATCTTAAGATAGAATACCACCTTACTATCTCACGTTTAAATACTTATGTCGAGTTAACTTGGTCAAACACATGCTGAAATGTATGAGGCATTATAGTAGCCACCAAATCTAGTTAAACCACTACTAGTCACATAATAAACTTAGTAACTAGCCTATATAACGATGTTACATCAAGTACCATAAGTCTAGAACTAGTATACATAGAATACAAGTGTTACATGACTATCTCGAGTTTAAACAATTTTTTTCAAGTTTTCTTTAGTCATATGTGTGTTGTAAGGTATGGGGTGTTACAAAATATTACATTAAATAACCTCCTAAGTAGGTTAAAAGTCATGGGGAATTATTAGGATAAGTAGGGAAATGTCCAGAATACCCCCACTTAAGTTGCACAAAATACCATCACAGAGATACGACTGGCCCTCACGAGTCTTACCCTCCCAATACGATTGGTATCCACCACTCTTATACAAGCCTCAATCCTTGGATAAAATACTGTCAAGTTTATGACTCATCCAACCAAGTCACAACCACAATATACGATCTATATCTTTCTATGGTAGAATAAAATACTTAGGGAATTAAACACTATTAACCATACGAGTCCTTGGTATGATTCATACCCTGGCTTATATCTCATTGTGAACCACTCATACTCAGATCCAACCTAAGTAACCAAGTCTAAGATTAAGTTAAGGAACCAAACGATCTGTAATCACCAATACGACTCGTACCCCTAAGTCGTACCTATTCTAGTAACCAAAACCCATCTCACCAGCCAAAACTAATTAGTATACGACTGGACTATACTACCCATACCCCAGCATACGGTTTGTACCCATGAGTCGTATTAGGTCTAAATATCATGAAATTTTCTAAGGTCTAGAAACTAGGGTATTTCACGTAAGGTCATTTTTAAATTCCTGAATGAGCCAGTGATAGAATGGGAAATGAGTTTTATAGTACCTAAGAAAATGTGTATATCTTATCTTAGAGACCAAAAATTGATTTCCAAGGGGTGTATATACCATTTAATACATGTTACAGATTCTAGATCTGAGGGTCCTTCATTGCAATATGTTCTTGTGATTCGTGAGTTTTCTAAAGTATTACCTGATGACCTTCCTTGGTGTTCCTCCTGATAAGGATATTTATTTTGGGATTGATCTTCTTTTAAATACCCATCCTATCTCAATCTCTCCTTATATAATGGCTCTAGCTGAGTTAAAGGAACTCAAGGAGTAGTTGAAAGATCTTTTTAATAAGGGTTTTATTCATCCTAGTATGTCTTGGTGGGGTGCTCTTGTGTTGTTCGTGCATAAGAATGATGGATCCCTTTGAATATGCATAGATTACTAATAGTTAAATTAGGTAATAGTGAAAAATAAGTGCCATCTTATCTTTTGAGGATTGATGACCTGTTCGACCAACTTTAGGGAGCTAAGTACTTTTCCAAGATTAATCTTTGATAGGGTTACTATCAATTGAAGATTAGGGTGGTGGATATCCCTAAGACTGATTTCCAAACCTGGTATGGATATTTTGAGTTTTTGGTGATGTCTTTTAGTTTGTCTAATGCTTCGGCGACATTTATGGATCTTATGAACTGGGTATTTTGTCAATTCTTGGATTTGTTTGTGATTGTTTTTATTGATAATATTTTGGTGTATTTGAAAAGTGAGGAGGATCATGCACCTCTATATAGTGCTGCTGGCACTTAAGTATCAACAGTTGTATAATAAATTCTCCAAGGATGAATTCTGGTTAAATGCAGTGACTTATTTGGGTCATGTTATTTCTATTGAGGAAATCATGGTAGATCCTTAGAAAGTTGAGGCGGTTAAGAAGTGGCCTAGACCCATGACTCCAACTGATATTTGGAGCATCTTAGGTTTAGCCGGGTATTATGGGAGGTTTGGGTTGAGTTTCTCTTTCATTGAGCCCCATTAACTAGGTAGAACGAAAAAGGTAAAGTTTCTATGGTCTGATGCTTGTGAGGGTATCTTTGAGAAGTTGAAGGATAAGTTGACTTTGTCTTTGATTTTGACCCTAATTGAGGGTACTGATGGTTTTATTGTCTATTATGATGCATCCTGTGTGTTTGTGAAATACGATAAAGTTGTGGTGTATGCTTCTAAGTAGTTAAAAGTTCATGATAAGAATTATCCGACACATAATTTGGAGTTGTTAGGTGTGGTCTTTTCTCTAAAGATTTGACATTATTATTTGTATGGGGTTCATGTTGACATCTTCTTAGACCATTAAAGTTTGCACTATGTGTTTACCCAGAAAGATCTAAATCTTAGGCAAAGAAGATGGCTTGAGTTGCTCAAGGACTATGATATGAGTCTCTTTTATCATCCAAGTAAAGCTAATGTGGTTGTTGATGCACTTCGCAGATTGTCTATGGGGAGCTTATCTCATGTTGATGAAGAGAAACAAGGTTTGGTGAAGGATATTCACCATTTGGCTAATCTTAGAGTTCAACTCTTGGACTCTGAGGATAATAGTGTGATTGTGCAAGAGGTGGTGAAGTCATCTTTTAGTGATGAGGTGAAAGAGAAATAGTCCTTGGACCCTATTTTAATGCAAATTGAGAATGATGTGGGCCACCATAAAGTTGTGGCTTTTTAAATTGGTGATGATGATATCTTGAGGTACTGAAGTAGGCTATGTGTTCCCAATATTGATGGGCTACTTGAGAGGATCTTAGTAGAGGCTCATAAGTTGATATACACTATTTATCCTGGTTTAAAGAAGATGTATCATGACTTAAAAGAGATTTATTGGTGGAATAACATAAAGAGGGATATGGCCACTTTTGTGGCCAAAGTGAATGGTTTGTCAGCAAGTGAAAGTGGAGCAGTTAAGGCCTGGTTGGTTATCTTAAGAGATTGAGTTGCCCGTGTGGAAATTAAAAGTGATTAATATGGATTTCATTACCAGTATTCCGCGGTCTCACCATCAATTTGATTCGATTTGGGTCATCATGGATAGGATGACTAAATTAGTTTATTTCTTACTAGTGAAGACTAATTATTCAGTAGAGAATTATACTAAGATTTTCACTAAGGAAATCGTGAAGTTGCATGGTGCTTTATTTTCCATCATATTTAATTGAGGTACTCAATTTTCATCTCACTTTTAGAGTTTTTTTAGAGAGGTTTGGGAACAAGGTGAACCTTAACACCACTTTTCATCCTTAGAACGATGGAAAAATAGAGAGGACGACACAAATTTTAGAAAATATGCTAAGGTCCTGTGTGATAGACTATGGTGGTAGTTGGGTTGATCAATTGCCTCTTATCGAGTTTGCTTGTAATAATAGTTATCACTCGAGTATCAATATGACTGCGTTCGAGGCATTGTATGGTGGGACTTATAGGTCTCCTATTGGGTGGTTCAAAGTTGGTGAGACTAGATTGTATGGTCCTGACTTGGTTCAGCAAGCTATAGAGAAGGTGAAGGTGATTTGAGATAGGCTTAGAACCGCTCAAAGTTTCCAAAAGTCCTATGAAATCATGAGAAGAAAGGATTTATAGTTTGATGTTGGTGATTAGATGTTCCTGAAAGTATCTCCCATGAAGGGAGTGATGAGGCTTGGAAAGAAAGGGAAGCTCAGTCCCTATTATGTTGGTCCATATTGTATTTTTAGGTTAGTGGGTAATATGGCTTATGAGTTGGAATTTCCTTCGAGTTTGGATTCCATTAACCCAGTCTTTCATGTTTTGATGTTGAGAAAGTGTTTGGGCAATCCTTCCTTGGTGGTTCCTTTGGAAAGTGTTGATGTTTTAGACTCTTTTTTGTATGAGGAGGTCCCGATTGAAATTTTGAATAAACAGGTATATCGTTTGAGGACTAAGGATGTGGAATCGGTAAAGGTTTTATAGAGGAATCAAAAGTGTAAAGAAGCTATTTGTGAAGCCGAAGAGGACATGAAGTCCAAATACTTATTCTTTCTTCCCGCTTCGGATAATTGTGCTTGAGGTATATGTACTCATTAACATCTTTATTTTCTGACTTTGTTAATGGAAATTGTGATTTCTATGATATCTATGTTTTTTGTCTTTGTTAAAGGTAAGTGTGAATGTGATCTGTGTTAACTCGTGCTAATAGAAGCCTTATCTCATTATTCGAGGATGAATGATCCTAAGGGGGGAGGGTGTAACACCTCAGATTTTGGTCCTTGAAAATTTCTTGATCTTTGAGCTTACTGTCCTTCCTACGACTCACCCTACGAGTTGTATAGTGTAATTATGGGTCGTAAGACCCTAATTGTATCTAGACTAGTGTGCTTGGATGAGTTTCTGAGTTGATCACGACTAGCACTCAACGAGTCATCAAAACTCATAACAAGTCATAGTGTTCCAATCGTAGGGAAACCAGTGTTTTATCCTAAGATCCTGTTGTGACGATGACTAGTATGTTATGAGTCATAATTACTAGATACGAGTTGTATGGTACGACTCCTAACCTGACCAGTGTGGCTGGCCCTGGATATTTTCCAGAATGCAACTGGACTAAATAAGTCATAGGGTGACACTACAAGTCGTGAGGTCGCCCGTAACGACTAGGTGTTGATTTTTAATCTTTTAATTAAGGACATCCTAGTAATTTACCTCCTTCCTCACTTAGACCCACGAGTTAAAACCCTCTTTGGGACTTTATTAATATACTATTCACAATCAAAACACTCTCTCAAACTCGCTAAATTCTCCAAAGTCAAGATACTAGGGTTTCAAAGAAGTTAGTTATTTAAGGGCTTAGGGGTTGATTTCTCTCCATAAATCTTTGTATTCCAGGCATTTATCTCTTCCCCAAAATTTATTTTTTAAAAAACATGTGATTTAATTGTGACCCATGTGGTTTAATTGTTGTTTTTTGGTTATGGGCTGAGGTTTTTTGAATGACTATTGTCTATGTGATGTTTCATGTTTACATATGCATTATTTATGCTTTAAATGGTGTTTCTTGGAAACCAATTTGATATATGGGCGCGTGAATTGAATGGAAAATATGGTTTTCCCCAAATATAATGAGCTAGTCATTTGGAATTGGTGATAACCTATAATACCCCACAGGTTCCTAGATAAGTTTCCAACTATTTTTCATATGTTTAAAGGCCCTAAAGTGATTATGTTAATCCATATTAATTTGCATGACCATTCACCTTGTGTATAAAGTATTTTCAATGCGAATCATGGTCATCAGAAGCACTTAGAGAAAAGACGAGTTGAGAACACTTTTATCAATTGAGTTTTTATATTCGATCTTACAAGGGCCAGCTTTAAATAAGTGTATCTCCTAGAATATAATGATTCAGGTGTCTTACTATATATTAAAGGAAAGATCTTTGAGTCATATTTCCATCTCATCAAATTTTACCTTAATCTGATATTAGAGTAGAAAGTTATGCTCATTTTACTTCAGAGTATCCGTCTGTCAATAAGGTGATGACTTGAGGTGATAAGCTATCAACTAAGTGACGAGATATCAACCTCCTCATCAGCCTTCACCAGAATGTGACCAAATCCAACTGCAAGGTGATGACTTAAGGTGATAGGCCTATCAACCTCATTGTCAGCCTTAACCAGATCATTAAAAGAAGGAAACGACTAGGTTGATAAGCCGTCAACTAGTTGACAGGCTATCAACTAAGTCATTAGCCTTACCTAGATCATTAAGAGAAGGTGATGACTAGGTTGATAAGTCGTCAACTAGTTGACAAACTATCAACTAAGTCATCAGCCTTAACCAGATCAGTAAGAGAAGGTGATGACTAGGTTGATAAAACATCAATTAGTTGACAGACAATCAACTAAGTCATCAACTGAAAAATTCTGTAATTTTTATTTAGTTTTTCTAGGGGTATTTTTGTCTTTTTCTCACTTCAAACCCAAACCCCATGACTGAAATCACCCTATAAATGATAGTTTCACATCATTAGTCAGTTTTTAATATTTACTCTCCTCTCCACTCTCAAGAGAAAATAAATTAGGGTTTTCCAAAAAACAAGAAATTCAAGTTTCTTCCCACAAGAACTCAAGAAGTTAAGTTCCGATTTCAAGCTTTCTTCAACAAGTCGTCCAATTGAGGTATGTGGGGTTTATGAACAAGGTTATTCTTTCATACTTGTGCCAAAAGTGCATGATTTTAAGATTTAATTCATTTATTTTGAGTTAGGGTTCATACCCAAATTGCTATATTCTTGAAGTATGTTACTACCATAAGATTGAAAGCTTTATGTGCATCAAGAATTGCATATATTCATGGTTTGATTTATATGATTCATACTGTGATTTTAATTTCATTATCTTGACTTGATATTGTTTAAAGATTTTGAGATGATTATTGAGCATGAAGTTTTGTCATGAATTTTTAAGAATTTAAGAATGTATTATAAGCCCTAAGTACATGTATTTATTTTACAAGAAGATTATGATCTTAAGCTCCATTGATAAGTTTATACTATGATACAAACAAATATTGATCTTATGATCTTAAGATAAGATATGAAATACACTTTTGTTCATCTTGATTATGATGTAAAGTAAAGAGAAGCATAGTTGGTTTTCATTCTATAAACCCTTATGCTATTTTAAGTTGTATTTCCTAAAGTATGAGCATATAAGTATTCTGGGAGAAGTATTTAGCACCGAGAAGGGAATATGGATAAGCGTATCCTAAGTTCCTAGAAACTATGAGCTAATGTAGGTTAAGCCTTTTTCCCAATATGGATAATGTTCAGTGATCATTTATGATTAAGGTTCTATTCTAGTGGCAATGGTAGAACAACTCTCCCCAACATGGGTAAAACATTGGAATCCATGGTAGCTTATATGGTTTATGTCGGTTAGAAAAATCTCTCACAAGAAAGAATGAAAGTAAAGATTTTAGAAACTAAGTGTAAAGACTCATAGTTTTATTTAGATATTGTTTTACATATGTTATTATCTGTGAGATTTTATCTTTCAGTTTACATATGATCAAGGTGAGTCTTATTTTTACACATATCTTGCAAGATTTGAAAGTATACCGAACTTCTGTTCTACTTATTCTACAAAAGAAAAGATTTAAGAAACTAAGTGTAGTAATTCACCAGCTTATAAAGTTATGTTTGTTACTCATATTTTAATATACTTCAGCTTTCAGTTTATTTCAGCCTCTTGGTGAGTCTACTTGCACTTGGCATACATGTTTTAAGTTTATGTATCTATTCAGTTTTATTTGTTGCATTCACCCTTACTTACTCAGTACATTCCAGAAATACTGACCATATATATGTCTGTGTGGCTACATTATTTCATAATGTAGGTACTAGTTGTAGCCCACAATTCATAATTAAACAGTTCATAGCTTCCAGTCAGCAGGTAATGAGTTCTTTAGATTTGAGGACTCGAGTCAACTATAGTTCCAGTATCATTCTTTATTCAGTCATATTGATTAGGGATAGACGGGGGTCATGTCCCAGGTACCTATAGTTAGTATTAGTAGAGGATTCATAGATGGTCATTTAGAGTGGATGCATTTACTTTCAGTTTTATTTTATATAACCAAAGTATAAATGTCTTTAATAGTTTTATACTGCACATATTCAGCAAAGACATCTCTTTCACTTATTTTGTTTCAAATTTATGTATCTTATTTAGTTGCTCAAGAGTTATGCAAGTATAATGGGTTAGCTTAGGATCACTTGTGGTTCTAAGCACCATGTGATGTCCATGGGGTAGTCTCGGGGCATGAAAAACTTGGTATCAGAGCGCAATGTTCAAGTGTCCAAGGGTGTCTATGAAGTCGTGTCTAGTAGAGTCTTGCAGAATGGTACACAGATGTCTATACTTTTCTTTAAGAGGCTACAGGGCATTTAAGAAATGTTTTCCCTATTTCATGACTTAGATCATGCAGTAGAGATGTTCTCTAAGGAACTTATGCAGATTTTTCTCTTGCTCCATTCATTCCTACTTTGCTTTTTTCGAGGTAACAGAAATAGTCAAGCTTAAATTCCTATTGATAGAGTTTTCTCAACAGTCCCCACAAATATTTATCGGATTGCATGTTGTTTTTAAAAGTATCCCACCAGTGCCTTTACGTTCCAAAGTTTTAAGGACTTTATTCATATTCCTAAAAATTGTGTATTGAACCAAAGTCAGATGTGCCCTCAGATCCCTCCTCAGAATCCTATGACAGTATGTGACCTAGAGTTAGAAGCATGAACCTAGAAGTTTAATAGTAGTAAAGTGGGGATAGTGTTTATTTGGATTTAGTAAATTTTGTATCCATGAGGATAGTTGTATGAAAGGTGAATCAGTAGGCTTGAAATAGTGTATGCAAGAATTTAAGTTTGATGATTCAAAATTAAGTATGATGGTGTGGGTGTGATTTAGAGGTGTTCCCAAGTTGATATGGGATTGTAGTATTTCTAAGTACTTAAAGTGTGTGTGCTTAGATTGTTCCCTTGAGTTGATAAGTGTGAATGAGGCTAGTAATATAGTATATGGTGTTCTTACCAGCTAAGTTATAGGTTATAGGCTGTGACATTTGGTATTGTGGTGTACTGGTAATTCTTATGGTTTAGGTAAAAGTATAAGTTTAGAGATATGATATTAGTAGGCTATGAAAGAAAAGAAAAAGATTATGTGTTTAGTGAGGCAAGTATGTGTCGAGAAGGGTGCAAGTATGTGATGATGATTGCTGAAGCTAAAGAAAGTTCAGGATAGTATATTTTAAGGGAGTGATCAAGAATGAAGTTACTATAGTTCATTAAAAGTTTGGGAATATCCATGTTAAGTGTTAGAATCTAAGTTTAAATCTTTGATGATTGAGCTAATAGAAAGAAGAGTTGAAATTCTAGATGGTGTGAACTCAGGGTATGGTGATACTCCTGAAAATTTTAAGTTAGTCAGCATTTAAGTTATTGTTTGATGACTATTGAGGCTATAGAAAGTTAAGAGTTGTATCTCAAAAGGAAGTACTAGAATCTTGATTTACACTTCCAGGTGTAGTCTTTCAGGGTGAGTTTATTATTTATGTGTATTGTTATATATTGGAATCTAGAGTAGAGTGGTTGCAGTTCAGTTTAGACTTTATTAAAAAGGTCCACAGACTTACAATGATGGCTTAAAGTTAAGGGAGATGATAGAACAAGAAACTAAGTCAGGCTCTTAGATTCTAGTAGTGATGCCAGTGTGTTATAGAACAACACTAGGGAGAAATATACCCGACCCATTCTTATCTCAGTGTAAATTTTTGAACTTCAGTCATCATGACATCTACTCATGCCTTACATATCAGTTCCATGATCATTGTTCATGTTCATGCACTTATATAGAATCATGTGTTCTACCTATTCCTAGGATAAGAAGTTCCAATTCACTCAGCAGTACAAATCATATTCCATGAATTTATGAACTCCAAACCCAGGTCATGCAGCTCGTGACTCATGTAATCATGCTTTACAGTATGCTCAGTTCCCATAACTCATGGTGCACCCTTAATGATCAGTGAAAATTTGCATTATGTCATGTATTTCCTCAGTTTAGATCTCTTTAATGAAGTCATACCTTTGATACTCTATTCCTAAGACCTTAATTAAGTGTCAGAGTTATGTATAGTATTCTTTCATGCTTCAGGTACTCATGTTCTAACCTTTTAGTGACCTCTCCTTATGTTAAGGTAGGGTGATAAAAAATATTCAATGAACTATGGTTTAGATGGGAGAGAGTAAATGTCCCTTATTTGGGAAAGAATGATGTATGTTTGTTTTATCTAAGACTATAAGCATGAAGGAATATTAAGGTAAAACTTTTGGTATATGTCATGGTCAATTGAGAATTCTATGTGTGGCTTCATGGGGAGAGTTCATGGAAGTTGTTGTTGATAAAGGTATTAGGGAGTATGGAAAAAAGTTCACAGGAGGATTGGTTGACTTGAAGTTCATATGCGGTTATAATAACAGGCTTGAATGTCATGTTGGTATAGAAGTAGGTGGACGTATTGTGAGTTAGTGAATTCCTAGTAAGAGGTTAAATTTAGTCTTTGAAGTGGTAAGGAGTAATATTTTTTGAGATAAGATATCTTAAAACACATAGGATATTGAATCTGTGGGTTACACTAGTATTATGGAGTTATGTGTAGTACCTTGTGATTTTGAGTTAGGCTTGAACAAAGTGAAAGTATGTAGCTCAACTCAGACTTTGGCTGGAGAAGTTATATATACACATGTGAGTTTGTACGAAGCATGGCTAAGATTAAAGTGGGCAGTTTCATTGCCTAAGTCCTAGAAATTCTATCCTAGCTTATGTTTTATAGGCCTATAGTCCATGATTATAGAGTTGTAGCCATGTTACAATTCCTTATGCAGATATCTTATTCAGATCATGCCTAAAATTCTTTTCTCCCTAATGTTATTAGAGCTTTTTACAAAGAGTGTTGAAGAAATACTCCAGTTGAGTATAAGCTTTCAGTAGAATTCAGTCTATATAGCCAACAATTTGGTTTCGCAATCAGACAAATAAACCTTAATAGTTTTCCATCTTTTCATCTAGTCTTACTATCTGAAGTTTCATGAATATGGATATTCCAAGAGGTAATTTGTTTGTATCCATGTACATTGCAAATTCAATTCAGTTTATGCATCATGTCTCCGATTCGGATATTTAGTCCTGATTAAATTCATAAGTGTTTAGTTTATGATCTAAGTTTTCCAAGTATTCAAGCTTAGACATTGTAATACCCCTTGTATGATCTAAGTTTCTTTATCTCATGACTCATGCTTACATAATGTACTTAGTGATTCTATGAAGCCCTTTTTTCCTTTGATTCATATACGTGCTTTTTTGAGGGATAATTTCTAATGAGAAGTTACATACTTTATTCCATCCTTAGTAACTCTTGAAATTTTATTGAATTCGTTATCACTTCACAGTTCTCTATGTTTGATTATACCATGAACATTTTAACTGAGTTCTAAACTCTCAGCATGAATCAACTCCTTATAGTCAATAAAGTCAAGTCAGCTCAGAAATCAGTTTCATGATAGAAGTTTTAATGCTTCAGCTCAGCTATATCCCTCATTAGCAGACATGTCATGTCAACATTATTCCATACTTCAAAAGTTTCAATAAGTTCCGTAATTCAAGGACGAAGGATTGTGAGAGGAGATATTATCTAAAGCTCAACAAAGACAGACGGAGAAATAATGATAGAAGGATTCTCTGTTATAGTCAGTGGATTGCTGACTTCACATATTAGTTTGCATTGTAGATCCTTCTTTTAATTTCCCTCCTAGTCCATTGGTAGTATTCTTTTAATCAAAATCATTCCCTCAAAAGGTCCATTTATTAAAATCAAAAGTAGCAGAGTGTTACAAAGGTCTAGGCACAAAAGTAGCCAGACCTGAAAAAAATTAAAAGAATAAAAAGCATCTATAAAGTGAAACTAAAATAAAATATTCAAAAAGGCAAGCACTATTTCTTACCACAAATTGACATACCATTTTTGGGGCGAATCAAAAGTTTTCCATGAAATTTATGAGAAGAGAAATAATCCACACTGGCATACCAACTCTAGTAGCTAAGACTAACCAAAAATTTCCATATTTGGGGTGAATAATATTTTTTGCCAAAAACTCTACTGACGTTAAGATTCAAACCATTGAAGAACTCTTCAATTTAGAGTCTATGGATTTGAGATTTTGTAAAGCATGCAGATGGGAAACTCACTTTAAGAAACCCAATAAGAGATATGGTCTTACTTTCTATCCAAGAAGATTTGGATCCTCCCAACCAAAGAAAAAAAAGACCCAAAAATATGCTAAGTTACTATCCAACTTTCTTGTTTGTTTACTTTAAATCGCACCCTCCAATTTATTTTCTTAGGAGGTTGAACCCCAAAGGAGTTATACCACTGCTAGAGAAAATAAATTTCAAGGATTTCAAAATAGATTGCTTAGGTAATCTAGAAATACTGCCTTGAATCTTCTTTCTATCTGTCGTAGATAGAATTAACTTCTCAATGTTGTAGCTTGTAGTTATTGTTTTGAATTCTTATTGTCCATAAATATGGTATATATACTTTTTATAGATGAATGACTGCTTTATATTTTTTAGAAATCTCTTGAGTGTTGCTAAAACTCTTCATATTTATTCTTGTATGATGTTGGGTGTATTTATGTATTCTAGCTCTACTATTCTATCCTATTTAGCCTTGTTTTGAGGATAATTTATGTGCTTAATGTGTGGATAATGATATAAATGTGAATCTAAGTTTCCATGTATGTGTTTACAATGTTTAATGGTGTTTTCACATGAGTTTTGATTTAAATTTATTATTTAGAAGTCAACCGAGAAAACTAGTGTAACTAGCTTGAGCTAGGTATTTGTTCATTCGTTTTGGGTTCTAACGTGTTTAATGAGTTCATAAGACTGTTATTGTGTATTCATATGTGAAAAAACTTGGTTATACTTTTCAAAGGTCATTTAGATCAAGCCAAGGGTCAAAACAATAAGTTAGAGATCAAAGTGAATGAAGCCTATGCTTAGCTCGTGTTTCTAGTTCACTGTTGAGAATGTTGTGTTGTTTTGAGCTCTAAATTTTGGTGTTTAATGCTATAGTATATTTTTTTATTGGATTATAATTATATATTAAGGATATAAAAGCTTCAAATCAAGAGGAAATAACTCAAAAAGACTTGGAATGGATCACAGAAGCACAATACACCAATTTGGCGTAATTTGGACACATGAAATGTCTTGGGAGAGTGAGGGAGTGTGGATTTTCCTATTGGCACGTGCAGCATACCACTATATTCAGAAGGATCCCAAAATGGTTATCCACTGCATCGCGGTGGAAATATCGGTGAAGAAACCACCGTGTCGCGGTGAAAAGTAAATTTGCAGTTGTCAAATTCTAAAATCTTGGCGCGATTACGCCGCTTCATGGTCCTATGGAGATTGGCATGTCACCAAGATGTGGTGACCATCAAAAATGGTAAATATGTTCCTAGATGAAGTATAATAGCATGGAAAACTAATCCAAGTCGGTTTAGGACTTGTCTACTATAAATATAACATCTTAAAACACGTTTTTGACATCTTGGAACCCCTAGATCGATTGGAACAACATTGGAGGCTACCACAATTTGTTTTTAGTTTTTATATTCTTTATTTTTAGTTTATTTATGGTTTTAATCATTCATACAATTATTTGGATGTTGATTATGGCTATGAGTTGCTATACACTCCCTTTCCGGGGTTAAAGCCAAGAACATGAGTACAATTATTTTGGATTGATTTCGTTTGATTTTCTTATCATTGTTGGTTGTTTGTTTATTCTTAATTTAACTATTTGATGGATTTATCACCCGAAAAGCACATGTATTGTCACCCTTGTGATCTCGGGAGAGGGAATAGGGCGATAGAACATGGGAATAAACAAAGTATGATTTTTATTCTTTTATGAAATAAAGAATTTGAGTTAGCGTCTAGGACAGGGATGTGCTTAGATGCCTTACTTGATTCAAACGTAGGATGATAGCTTTCAAACACTTCATTGGATTTTTATATTCCCTCTCAATAATGTAGTTGTGATGTCTAAATTAGGTTAACGGTTAGAGGTCGGGAGACCATGATCATGCAATTAACCCTACGAATCAACAACCAAGATAAACAAGTTAATGAATGAAATTCAATAATATATTATGATTGTTCAAAGTTCTTTAACCCTGGGTTTTATCCCATTGATTGTTTCAAGACTTTTATTTTACTCATTGTTTCCTTTACTTTATTTTACAAGTATTCAGAACTCTATTTTGGTTACACTTGCAACAATTAAATCTAAATTGTGAATTAGAATCGAATAGTTGTTAGATCAAGTCCCTATGGGATTTATACTTGAATTCTTGAAGGCCGCTTTACTACTTGGTATACCATATATACTTGCATGTGCGCTGTCATTGTAATAGTAAAATTAACAACATAGTTAGTAAAAAAATCTGCCAGAGAATTTTCCTCTTTCATAGTATGCACTGCCTCTACATTATGAGTGTACATATGCTCTTTGATGTATTTAACATTCAATAAGATCCGCTGTGGAACCTCACATATTCCATTCAACACCTTTTAGGATGTAAGAGAGTTAGTCTCAATGATTACTGGGAAAAGCATATTTTGTAAGCAATAATTTAATCCCACTTTGATTGCTTTAATTTCACTCTCAATGATAGTTATTCTTCTGAATCATAGATAAACTCCCCTTCTCAATTTCTTACATAAAAAACCATGAAACCCAATCTTGAATCATCTGTATTATATTCATAGCTTACCCCAGGGTGGTGAATCCATCTAATTACCTTATGACTAACCAAAGGGGAATAACCTTCTAAGATTTGACAATTAGAGGTCAATTCCTTGGAAATTCTTTCAACCAACGGTATTTGTACCTAACAAATATATATTTCTATGGATCTCTAAGTTCATAATCTATTTACTCATCTTTCTACCATGCTAATATAATACCCCATAATTCTCTTGGTTTTTGGACTGCTTACGACTCATTCTTTAAAGTCGTAAAGACTCTTACGAGTCGTATGTGGTAGTCATATCTAAGACAGTGTATTTGAGTTGACATTTTATTCTAGGTATAACTTGACCCCAGTGAATCATATAGAGGGGTACGATTAGTATGAACCCAAGTCGTAAGAACATCAGTGTAGACTCCTTGAGGTTCTGTACAAGATATGAGTCATGGATACCAGTCGTATACTACGATACGAGTCATAAGATGTGACCCGTACCATGAACATTAGGCAATCAAATAATCTAGAATCATGTTTTGATAGCTTTATAAGTTACTTAGACATATATTAAGTCCTCAAATAGCTCCTAGCTCATGAAAAAGTCAAAACCTCCCTTAGCGATTAAATTCTTGGGATGTACATAACTATAGTCACCTTTGAACGATCATAATTTTTTTTTTACAAATAGTTTCTGAGATCAAGATCCACCGACAAATAGGTATTTGAATTATTTTTCCAACGATACCAATGTCGCCTTAATCCGACATCGGAATGAAACATTATGACCGAAATATTGAAGCACTGCCAAGCTGTGTCACACACTGTCCAGCATATGGGTTTCAAAGTCTAACTCATACCCAGACCGTATGAGTCATATGGTAGACCCATAAAGACTACCGAGAATTGTCTGTAAAGTTTAGTTTAAGGGTTTTTTAGCCTTTTACGCTCTTATAACTCCCAAGCCACGATATTTAACCCTCAAAGGGCATTACTTTGTCTCTATTTCCATCAATTTAAACAACAGAAACTCCACATCAACTCGTAACAACAAGACTAGGGTTTCCTCTCAAGATCATCTCCCAAGAAAAAGATTCAAGCCCTTCCTAAATAAACTAAGAAATTCAAGCTTCAAGTTCAAGTAATCCTAATGTAATCTTCAAGAATTCATCTAGTAAGGTATGTGTGATGTTCATCCATGGGCGCTTTTCACCCATAGAGTCCAAGAATCTATTTTTATGTTTTAAATTATAAATTTACATGTTTACAATGAATTATGTTCATGAAGCTTTTATGAGTTTCGATTATTCTTGATGTTTACAAGTGTTGTTTGTTAAAAGTAACCCTTACATGTTTGAAGCATGAAGTTTCCATGTCAAATCCCTAATTCATGGTTTTTTGTTGTAACTATGGTATTTTCACATGCTTTACCCCTTTCCCATGTTTAAGATTATGACCCCATATGTGTTTGATAAAATGTCTAAATGACTTGGATTTGGAACAATGATCCTTTATTAAGGTTTTGAAGCTTCATACATACTTATTGATAATTCCATTCAGTGTTGGGGGTTGTGAATACCCAAAACTTAGTTGTTCACATAGTTTCAGTATTTACAGAATAATTTCAGATAAACCGTGAGCATTATTATTCAGATAGTTATTAAGATCAGTTGTTTGTTCAGTTAAACTTAGTTCAGTCTAGTAACAATGTCAGTTTAGTTAGGAGTAGGATTTAGCATCGAGCGAATACAGGATAGTGACTTCACTTTCAGTTAGGTGAAGTTATTAGTAGCAGTCCCTATATTCTAGAACTACGTAGCCAGCGTAAGATATGAGGAGTCACCTGTCAGTATAGGCTTGACTTCCTCTTAGGAGTCACTCGTCCATTTAGGATTGACACACTGGTCCTTCAGTGGATCCACACAAACACCATTAGCACATATGGGGTCATAATCTTTAAGTATTCATGTCATGTGAGTGAGAATAATCTCTATTTAAATTCTCGTTCTAATCCATCCTTTATTCCATTACAAAAAATATCTCCTAGAAAGAATAACGGAAGAAGAAATGGAAATCAGCCTGCACCTTTACCTGTTCAGGAAGATCATTTGAACTAGAATGTCTTCCATGTCGAGTCCAGAGCTACCTTCACAACCTGAGTTCACTCAGTACCAGCTCAAAATAATTATCCAGTTGTAGCCCAGCCAATTCTGTCGACAACATAGCTACAGCTAGGATTTGGGACTTTACCCAAATAAACCCTCCTTTGTTTTTGGGATCCAACTCTGAGGAGGATCTGCAGGAATTAATTGATATGATTTAGAAAGTTACTGATATTATGGGTGTCATATCTAGTGAGAGTGCAAATTTGGATACTTAGCAGTTTTAGGATATAGCTCACACCTGGTATAAGCAGTGGAAAGAGGATAGGGGCACAAATGCAGGGCCTGTAGAGTGGGAGGAGTTTGCCATGACCTTTTTAGATAGGTTCTTTCCTTTAGAGTAGATAGAAGCTATGGTGCTAGAGTTTACATATTTGAAGTAGGGAAATATGAGTGTGAAAGAGTATTTGCTTAAGTTTACTTAGTTGGCGAGGTATGCTCCTTCGATGGTGGCTGATAATATATCTAGAATGAGTAAGTATGTTTTTGGTATATCTGATAGTGTGGTCAAGAAGTGTAGAACTGCTATGTTGATTAAGGAGATGGACTTATCAAGGCTTATGGTCTATGGTCAATATATTGAGGAATAGAATCTTAAGAAAAAGAGAGAGAGAATAGGAGGCCCAGAATAGGTGGCATTAATTTTTCTTAGCCAAGGTCAGAGGGTGGTAATCTTTCTTAGTTACATCAGAAGTTTTCATCCCCAGCTCCATCTTCAGATAGTGCTCCAGTGCCAAAGTTCAGAAATGATAATCGGGATAGGGTGCCCGCTCTAAGTCTTAGTGTAGTGTAAATAGTGGTCGCACTAACCGACTTTTCCAGAAATGTGCTAAGAATCATCAGGGTGAGTGTAAAGCTGACAGTGATATGTGTTTTAGGTATGGTAAACCAGGACAAAGGATATGGGAATGTAGAGTAGTTGCTCAGAGGGAAAGAGAATTGAGCCAGCAGGGCCAGTCCAATTTGTCATCAGCTTTAGCAGGTCACCCGACTTAGCAGGATGACACTTCCAGTGCCATATATGGTCAGTGCTAGAACAGATTATATGCACTCCAGTCCTGTTATGATCAGGAAAGCTCTCCTGAAGTGGTTACGAGTACATTACAGGTCTTTCACTTTCATGTTTATGCTTTGCTAAATCCCGGGGCTTCACTTTCTTTTATAACCCCCGATATAGTTGTTAATTTTGGTGTCAGTCCTAAATATTTAGCAAAAACCTTCTCAGTGTCTACCCCAGTAAGTGTCTCTATTGTAGCTAGACAGGTATATAGGAACTGTTCGGTCATAATAACCCAGAAAGTCACCTCAGTTGACCTTGTGGAGTTAGAGATGACTGATTTTGACGTCATTCTTGGTATGGATTGACCCTACTCATGTTATGCCTCAGTTGATTGCGAAAATAGTGCCATTCAGTTTTAGTTTCCTAACGAACCAATTATTATATGGAGGGGTAGTACTTCAGTTCTTAGGGGGAAATTTTTTACATATCTTAAGGAAAGAAAAATGATATCTAAGGGGTGCATGTAACACGTTGTTTGAGTCAAAGACTCTAGTTCTGAGGACCCAAGCCTCGAGTCAATTTTAGTAGTAAGCGAATTTCCAGATATGTTCTTTGAATATTTTCCCGGAGTTTCCCCAAAAGGGGAATTGACTTCAAAATAGATCTACTTTAGATACCCATCCTATCTCTATTCTGCCTTACAGAATGGCTCCATATGATCTTAGGGAGTTGAAAGATTTCTTAGATAAGGGATTCATCAGTCCCAGTATATCCCCATGGGGTGCTTCAGTCCTTTTTGTGTGTAAGAAAGACAATTCATTCTGAATGTGCATCGACTATCGTCAATTGAACAAAGTCACAGTCAAAAATAAATATCCACTCCTCAGGATTGATGACTTGTTCGACCAAATTTAGGGTGCCAGTTATTTATCTAATATAAACCTCAGATCCGGCTATCATCAGCTCAGATTCAGAGAATGTGACATTCCAAAAAAAGCTTTCAAAACTCGGTATGGTCTCTTTAAATTTCTAGTTATGTCTTTTGAACTAACGAATTCCCCAACATCTTTTATGGACTTGATGAACAGAGTGTTCAAGAAGTACTTGGACATATTCGTTATAGTCTTCATTGATGATATTCTTGTCTACTTCCGTAGTTAAAATAATCATGTAGACCATCTCAAAATTGTATTGTAGACTCTTGGATTCCATCAATTATTTTCCAAATTCAGTAAGTGCGAGTTTTGGATAAGATCAGTAACTTTCCATAGCCATATTATTTCTGGTGATGGCATTAGAGTTGACCCTCAAAAGACCAAAGCAGTGATAACCTGGCCCAGAACCCTCTTTCCATTAGATATAAGGAGTTTCTTGGGTTTGGCTGGCTATTACAGATGGTTTGTTGAAGGGTTTTTTTCTATTTCATCCCCCATGTTTCAGTTGACTCAGAATAAAGTCAAGTTTCAGTGGTCAGATTCTTATGAAAAGAGTTTTCAGGAGTTGAAGACTCGACTCACTTCTGCCCCAGATTTGACTTTGTCAGACAGTGCAGATGGGTTTGTTATTTAATGTGATGCTTCCAGGGTTGGCCTTGGTTGTGTATTGATACAGAGAGGTAAGGTCATATCCTTTTCCACTAGACAACTTAAACCCCATGAAAATATTTACCCTACCCCTGATCTTGAGATAACAACTATTGTTTTTGCCTTGAAAATTTGGAGGCACTATTTGTATGGGGTTCCTATTGATGTGTTCATGGATCACAAAAGTTTGTTGTATTTATTTTCCCAGAAGGATTTAAATCTTTGTCAGAGAAGGTGGATAGAATTGTTGAAAGATTATGATATGAGTGTATTGTATGATCCGAGAAAGACCAATGTATCGGTAGACTCCCTTACTAGATTGTCTATGGGTAGTGTTGCTCATATTAAGAATGACAAGAAGAGGTTAGTTCAGTAGGTTCATCAGCTTACTAGATTAGGTGGTTGGTTGGTTGATTCAGCTGAAGGTAGTGTTTAGGTTCAGAATGGTTCAAATCTTCTTTGGTTGCCGAAGTGAAAAAAAATCAAGATAGGGATTGCAGTTTGGTTAAGTTGAAGAAACTAGTTATAGATCAGAAAATAAAGGTTCTCTCCTAAGGGAGAGATGGTGTGTTGCAATGTCAGGGTAGGATATGTGTGTCGTATGTGGATGGTTTGAGCCAACAGATTTTGGCAGAAACGCATGGTGCGCTTTACTCTTTGCACCCAAGAGCCACTAAAATGTACCAGATTTGCGGGAAATCTATTGGTGAAGTGGTATGAAGAGGGATATTGCAGAGTTTATAGCTAAGTGTTCAAATTATCAGTAGGTTAAGGTTGAGCACCAGAGGCCTAGTGGTATATTGTAGGAATTCAGTATTTCCACTTGGAAGTGGGAAAAGGTGAACATGTATTTTATGATGGGTTTGCCTTGTACGCTCCGTTAGTATGATTTGATATGGGTTATTGTAGACAAAATGACCAAATTAGCTCATTTCTTACCAGTTCATAGTTCTTATTCAGCCGAGGACTACGCCATGCTCTATGTTAGAGAGTTGGTTATGTTGCATGGAGTCCCGAAGTCAATCATTTCAGATAGAGGTACTCAGTTTACCTCTCACTTTTGTATAGCTTTTCAGAAGAGTCTTGGTACCCAAGTTCATCTCAGTACAACTTTCCATCCTCTGACAGATGGTCAGGCAAAGAGGACCGTTCATACCCTAGAGGATATGTTGAGGAAGTGTGTTCGTGATTTCAAGGGTAGTGAGGATGATCACTTACCTTTGATTGAGTTTGCCTACAACAACATTTAACACTCCAATATTCAGATGGATCCATTTGAGGCTCTCTATGAGAGTAGATATAGATCTCCTATTGGTTGGTTTGAGGTAGGTGAGTCTTCTTTGATAGGACTATATTTGGTGTTTGATGCAATGAAGAAGGTTCAGTTCATTAGGGAAAGGCTTAAGACAACCCAAAGTCATCAGAAATCCTATGCAGATGTAAGAATAAGGGATCGTGAGTTTGAAGTTAGGATTTTCTGTATTTGAAAATCTCGCCCATAAAGGGAGTGAAAAGATTTGGCAAGACGGGGAAACTTAGTCCCCGATATGTTGGCCCTTACAGAATCTTGAGTCATTTTGGAAGGTAGCTTATGAGTTTGAGTTGCCTGCAGATTCGGCATTAGTACATCCAGTGTTTCATGTTTTTCTATTAAAGAAGTGTATTATTGACTCAACTATAGTTGTTCCATTAGAGGACATGGAGGTTAAAGATAGCCTTTCTTATGAAGAAATCCCAGTCGAGATCCTTGATCGTCAAATTCATAGACAAAGGAACAAAGAAGTTTCCTTGGTCAAAGTTCTTTGGCGGAATCAGTCCGTTGATGGAGCCATTTGGGAAGAAAAAGTAGATATGCATACCAAGTTCCCTCACCTTTTCTATGCAAACTCAGACTCAGCTTAACGTAATAGTTTTCCTTAGTTTGACTCTTTTCCATTCTCAGTTCCAGCGATATAACCATTCTCATGTCATTGCATGCATTCTCGAAATTAGTTCAGTTCATGTATCATGTTTCAGACTTAGTTATCTAATCATGTTTACAGTCATGCATGTTCAGTATATAATCTCAGTTTATTTAGTAGACTCTGTCCAACCAGTCTTATCCGAGGATGAATATTCCCAAGGGGGAGATATTGTAATACCCCATAATTCTCTGGGTTTCTGGACCGCTTATGACTTATTCTTTAAAGTTTTAAAGACTCTTACGAGTAGTATGTGGTTTTCATATCCAATACAGTGTATTTGAGTTGACATTCTATTCCAGGTATGAGTTGACCCCTGTGAATCATATAGAGGGGTATAAGTCATATGAACCCAAGTCGTAAGAACATCAGTGTAGACTCCATGAGGTTCTGTCCAAGATATAAGTCATGGATACTAGTCGTATATTATGGTACCCTGACCAATGAGCAATCCAAGAATCAAGCCTCATGTTTTGATAGCTTTATAAGTTACTTGGACATATATTAAGTCCTCAAATAGCTCCTAGCTCATGAACAAGTCAAAACCTCACTTAGTGATTAAATTCGAGGGATATACATGCCTATAGTCATCTTTAACAGATCATAACTTTTGTTTTATAAAGAATTTTTTAGTGCAAGACGCCAATAGATAGGTATTTAAATTATATTTCCAACGATACCAATTTTTCCTTAATCTGACATCAGAGTGAAAAGTTATGGACGAAATACTAAAGCACTATCAAGCTGTATCACTCACTATCCAGCATACGGGTTGCCAAGTCTAACTTGTACCCAGACCATACGAGTCGTATGGTAGACCCTGTAAGGACTGTCGAGAATTGTTTGTAAAGTTTAGTTTAAAGGATTTTTAGTCTTTTACCCTCTTATAACTCCCAAGCCATGATATTTAACCCCCAAGGAACATTACTTTGCCTCTATTTCCATTGATTTAAGCAACATAAACTCCTCATCCATGCTCAATAACATGATTAGGGTTTCCTCTCAAGATCATCTCTCAAGAACAAGATTCAAGCCCTTTCTAAAAAAATTAAGAAATTCAAGCTTCAAGTTTAAGAAATCGTCACGGAATCTTCAAGAATTCATCTAGTGAGGTATGTGTAATGTTCATCCATGGTCCCTTTTAACCCTTGGAGTCCAAGAATCTATTTTTTAGTTTTAAATCATGAATTTACATATTTACAATGAGTTGTATTCATGAAGCTGTTATGAGTTTCGATTATACATGATGTTTATAAGTGTTGTTCGTTAAAATTAGCCCTTACACATTTGAAGCATGAATTTTCCATGTTAAACCCCTAATTCATGGTTTTATGTTGTAACTATTGTGTTTTTACATGCTTTACCTCTTTCCTATGTTTAAGATCATAACCCCACATGTGTTTGATTAAATGTCTAAGTGACTTGGATTTTAAACAATGATCTTTTATTATGGTTTTAAAGCTTCATAAATCCTTATTGATAATTTCATTCAGTGTTAGGAGTTATGAATACCCAAAACTTAGTTGTTTACATAGTTTTAGTATTTATAGAATGGTTTCAGATAAACCATAAGAATTATTATTCAGTCAGTTATTAAGATCAGTTGTTTGTTGAGTTAAACTTAGTTCAGTCTAGTAATTAGTGTGAGTTCAGTTGAGAGTAACATTTAACACTGAGTGAATATAGGATGATGGCTTCTCTGTCAGTTTGGCAGAGTCATTAGTAGCAATCGCTACATTCTAGAACTGCGTAACCAGTGTAGGATATGAAGAGTCACCTGTCAGTATAGGCTTGACTTTCTCTAAGGAGTCACCCGTCTATTTAGGCTTGACTTTCTCCCAGGGGTCACCCGTCAGTTTAGGCTTGATACCCTGGTCCTTTAGTACACTAGATTATTAGATCCACATAGCCAGCGTTAGTACCCATGGCACGATATTGACACCCTTCCAACTGGGGTCATAGGTTGGACCCCGATTAACTCAGATTGTGGCATGTCGGTTAGATGATCCGTCACATAGTCTAAGTGCATTATTTAATACAGAATTCAGTTAAGGTTTTCTTGACCATAGCATACAGTTTATCGGTTATTCGGTTACCAGATTTTAGTATTTCAATTTATGGACAATTTCAATATCATGTTATATGCTTGGTCATGCATTCTCAGATTTTATAGCTTTCACATATTTATGCATCAGTTATCTCATGCTATTCATCCAGTTAGTTTTTCATGACCAGTTAATCCTTGCATTATAGCCTAACCTCATCTCATATTCTAGTACAATTAAAGTACTGATTGTATACTTTCTTTGTTCTATGATGCCTTATATTATAGGCTTGAATGCTCAATTTCCTAACCACGCTTGGACAGTTCAGCTTATCAGCAACAACAGTTATAGGGAGTCCTCATATGTCGTGGACCTATTATGTTATTTTAGTATTCTAACATTTCTTTTCAGTTAGTTTAGTTTAGAGTTAGTAGGGGCCTGTCCCATTAACTCCACAGTAAGCCAGATAGAGAATTTTCAGGCATTCAGAAAGTTAGCTAGTTTATCAGTTGGATTTTAGTATTTTTGTAGATGTTTTCAAACTTGGAAATTCAGTTGCATTTCAGTATTTAAAACCTTATGGCATTTGTCAGTTGTTTTCCACACATGTTGTTATTATCAATTTACTCAGTGCTCACAGTAGGTACCGGCTCATGGGTTAGCTTTTGGTCACTTGTAATCATAAGCACCATTGTCGCTTCTAGGGGGTATCCTCGGGTCGTGAAACTTGATGAAATTTTTTCTTTTAAAAAATTTCCATATTATAAAAGAAAGAATTGCTTTTAAAAACAGGCTTAAGTTTAGCACAATTGTTTGCATTCCACCATACCTCTAAAATTTGATTAATCTGAACAAATGAAAAATTTAAACCTGCAGCTTATGCACATAACTTCCACACATGAATAGAGTGACGACAGTGAATACACAAATGACAATGTTTCCTATACACTTCCATTACAACAATAATATAATACACAATTTGAAATTCCTCTTCTAATCAAAACCTCTTCTATCAAAACCTCTTCGATAAGAATTATTCAAAACCACATCCTCCACAATAGGATAGATACCTTATAAGGTATTCCTTTTTCCCATATGTTAGAGATGTTATCAGTGGGTTTATTTCCTCAGTTTGCACAACTCCCAAGAAGAACTTACAATGAACTTTCCAGTTCCACTAGGCATCCAGTAAGATTTATCTCTATCCTTAGAAATATTATACCCTCCTATTATCTTGTGAATGTGATCACAAACCTCCTCATTGAAATTACTAGAAAGTAACTTATTTTTCTAACCTTCTCCAGTAAGTAACTGATTATTAGATTTCACATGATCATGAAGCTATGAAATAGGCATATAGAAATACAGAGCCCCCAATTGTGTCCAATTATCATACCAAAAACTGGCATGTCCTTCTCTGATTTCCCACCAAATTTCTTGTTCAAAAAAAATCTCTATCCTGAAGCTTAGCTTTCCAAACATGAGAGCCCCCCTTCCATTCATCAGTTTGAGGTCTATGTCTCTTACAATATTTATTCCATTTAAAGTTTGACTACAAAGTGTTAGTAGTTCTAAAAATCCACCAAAGATTTGCAAAGCATGATCTTGAGATAACAAATAGAGATCTGAACCCTAAACCTCCCTCCTTTTTAAGGACATAAATATCTTTATGCCATGCAATCCAGTGAGTAGATCTTCTTTCTTTCTTGAAATTCCATTGAAATTCTGTAAGAATTCCATGAACATCATAAATGACACATTTAGGAGGGTTAATAGCAGGTAAAATAAAAATAAGACGCTATGTAAAACATAATTGATCAGTATAAATTTTCCTCTAAATGACAAAATTTTTCCTTTCAGAGCTGCAACTTATTCTATTTTTTTTTTATCAAATCTGAAAGTGAACTTTCTTTTTTTTGCATGGCCAATAGGACAACCTAAATACATTAAGGGGAAATTTCTTTGTGCAAAGCCTGTAACATCTTTAACTAACTAATTGTTGTTCATACATACTCAGAGTCTGCATAATCAACTGTATAGATGTTCTATCAACTACAACAAAAATGATGGCTTCATCTACATAGGATAAATGATTTAAATTGTCACTCCATTTAGGAAATCATAACTCTTAAAATTAGTTTTTTCAAAAAATATATTCAATGCTTTAGTTAGAACTTTAGTAGACAATATAAACAGAGAAGGAGACAGTTTATCCCCTTGTTTCACCCCTCTTGACGAGTGAAATAAACCATGCACTTGACCGTTAATTAGTACAGAGTACCAATTATTAGCAATGATCCTCTATATCACATCAGTCATTTTAGAATCAAACTTATTTTTTCCAATACGTTAATCAAAAAATACCAATCAACTCTATCATAAGCTTTGACCATATCTAGCTTAATAACAACATTATATTATTTACGCCGCAACCTTATGTCAGAAATTATTTTGTGAGCTAAAGAAACATTCTCCGTGATATTTCTACCCTTAACAAATCCTGACTGATTTTGAGAAATCAATCTTGGTAGAAGACCTTCAAGCCTATTATGAATAAGACTAGAAATAACTTTATTAAGAAAATTATTCAAACTGATTGGCCTAAGATCTAAAAAGAATTGAAGCACATCCTTTCTAGGTATTAAAATCAAATTAGTGTGAGTAATAAACTTTGTTAAAGTAGAACCTTAAAATAAAGAATGAACCATTTTAATGATGTCTTGGCCAACAATATTTCAGCAAGTCTGATAAAAAAAAAACACCCAGAGAAGCCATTAGGTCCACATGAACTTTTAACATGGAGTTCAAATACCACCTTTTTAATTTCAGTTTTATCAGGAATTTCATTAAGCAAAGCATTATCATATGTAGAGACCTGAGACTCAATGTGCAGAAATAAAGACAAATCAGAAGAATTAGTACCACCTATAAAAAAAATTCGAGAAAATAAACCCTTTCAACAATAATTTCCTCTTCTATTTTTGCCCATGATCCATCCTACTTTAGAATTCAAAGTAAGTTTATTTCTTCTACCCTTGACTAGAGAATGAAAAAACCTTGTGTTCCTATTTCCTTCTTCAAACTATTGAACACTAGATTTTTGCCTCAAAAACTCCTCTTCATAATGAAGATAGAGTTTTAATTCTGTATGAGCCTTCTGTAAAATTATTCTATTAAGAGGATAAAGATCTTCTTGCAATAAATTCTCTTTTATTTTAACAATATCTTTCCTAATGACCAATTGCTTAAAAATATCTCTAAATTTTCTCTACTTCATTTGGAAAGGCCCAGTTTAGTCCTCTTCAGTTTCTTCTTTAATTTGATAAAAACAACATCATTATTAGTTGCATCCAATTTTGTTGAACAACATTCAAGAAATCTTCTCTTTCTATTCAAAACTTTAAAACTTTGAAAGTCTTAGTAAAAATAATATTACTAGTACCACAAGAAAGTAATAAAGGAGAGTGATTTAAACCAATTCTAGCTAATGTTGCAACTCCACACTGTCAAAAATATCCCGTAAAAATTGATGAACTATAATCCTGTCTAATATTTTAAAATGGCAATCCCCATCAACTCTACCATTCCACTAGGTAAATGGATTTCTTGAAAAATTTATATCATACAACTTACAAGAGTTAATACAAAAAAGAAAAATCTTTATATTCTTGGGTATAGACAGGTAGTCCTCCTATTTCCTTTACTCCCTCAAATGGAATTGAAATCCTTTAAAACAACTAGGAAATGAAATATTATGACTTAGGAAATAAAGATCATCTCAAAGTATTAATCTCTTATTTGCTGAGAGAAACACACACAACAATAGATAATAATTGAGTTCCATTTTCCAATGTGAGGTATAACGTCAATTACTAGTCTAAGTTAGATAATTCCCACTTGAATATCATGATTAACAAAAACACAGATCTTCTCATTTTCATTATAATAAACATATTGCATCCCTAACCTTCCTTTGTATTTTTGAATATTTTTAGTATCTTAAAAAGATTCCATCAAAGCAATCATTGTAAACTTATGATTTTTGTGCAACATTTGTACTCTATGAAAGGCCTTTTGATAGTTGCCACACCTTATGTTCCAAAATAATTATTTACAACTCATTTATGATAGATTTGACAAACCTCTTAGATTGAGTTCTTGTAGGCAGTGTACTAGGACACCCTTCTTTCATCTTAGTTTTTCTGCCTTTGGGTACTAGATTTAGGGATAAATTAGCTTCAATGAAAGTCTTTTGCATACTAATAATATTTTCTCCTTTATCTTTCGCTTCAATCCCTACTATTTCTCTTTCTACTTGTTCCTGAATTGATTTTTCTTTTTTTCTAGGGTCTTTTTGAATATCTTAATGTGATACCATGACATTCAAAGTCTTCATTGACATAGATTTATCTGCAACCATAAGTATGACATCACTTTTTGATTATCTTGTTCTGGACTCCATTAATATTAAACTTTGTTGCACTTGGATAGGTAGGAAGACATCTTCAATTGGAACTATAAACTGATGTGGAACCTGATAAATTACATTATCTAGTTCTTTCATCAATAATAAATAATTTTCCTGAGCGTGAGCCTCTTCAATTACTATGGAAATTGCCCTATACTTAATTTCTTTATTTAACTAATAACTTTCCTCTCCTGTTTGCTTATTATCACTTTTAGATGCCTCTTTGTGTCGATCACTGTTTTTTTATTTAGGAACCTTCATTTCCTTAACAGATTTATCAATATTTTCACTCTTATCACAATGATTCTATTTCACATTCAAAGTCGTACATTTACCATTCCATCTAGGACAGCTACATTACTGTTGAATTCATTATCATTTTTTGTTTTATATGTAAACACCTTTATGACCCAGTGTTTGGTAGAAGTTTGTTGTTGTGAACTGTCCTCTATGTGTCTTGCTTTTACTTTGTTTGATTCATCTTCATCAAATAATAACCCTTTTACTGCTATATTTGTATTTTCTTGGCATTGGGGTATTAAATATTGTGTTTGTATAAACCTATGCATTTATCAGTTCCTCCTTATCTATCCCTCCCCAATTAGTGTTGTAAAAGCATTAATTGTATCAACTATTTAACCACTGCTTATTGGTGTTGCTTTTATTTATCGTGGCAAGGTTCTTGTAGTAGGATGCCACTTCTTAAAAAACCTTCCAACTCTAATTAGTTGAACCTCTTTTTATGCATTAGTGATATCTGACATGCTTTCACCTTGATGACTTTCCTCCTCTTACAAGTTTTTTTTTATTTTAGGGCGAAGTACCCTGAAATATATCTTCTTATGTATCATTCCATACCACTATACGTATCCCATTATTTAATCAAGGATTTTTAATGGAAATAGGTTCCACTGCTGGTTTTGAACTTTTTGAAAAAAGAAGATGTCTTAAGAAGATTAGCATATTGATTCAGAATGGGTATAACCTTCTTATCTTTTTTGTCGCTAGGCGTATTATCAGGATTTATACGTAAACTAGGGTTTGTATTTATCAAAGAAGTAGATCTTAAAGCACTGGGATAAGGTAAAATAGGAAAAACTATGTTATACAAAAAAGGCAACACCAAACCAGCACTGGATAAAGGTTGGGTGGTAGCCAGATTGGCCATTTACCATTTTGGTGAAGCTTAGTCAGAAAAATATGGGATGACATAATAGGGATAAATCATCTAGGGTTTCTTATTAGGTCTATTTCTACCCTTATATTGACTAACCTAAGAATTTGATACCATCTTTATCACGATCCAAATTATTGTGAGTGGTGCTAAAGTCCATTGGTTGTAGTCATTAGTATAATAGTTTTGGTTGTAGGGGTAACACTACCATGGGAAGTTTCTTATTTTCCCATGGTTTCTATGGTATATATGGTCGTGATGTTCACCTGTAATGCCATTTTACATTTATATCATCAAGTTTTCTAGTAATGGAATACTATGTTCCCTTCTAAGTGTATATTCTTAAATTGCTATTCCAACAAAAGTATGCCTATAATAAGGATGTATTTGTATAAACAAAAAGGGTTATGTTAAGTATCCCTTTATCCTTAGCTAGATCTATCAGGTTCGAGTCCACCTAGACACGAAACAATGTGGGAATTCCCAATGCGAATTCAGGTTTAGTCTAGCCCTTTTGTATTAAGTACATAGAATCCCCATATGATGCATGAAACCTTATCGCTTTTAATGGAACCTGAAAACTTAAACATGTGGATGGAATTGTTAGCTTTTAAGATCCAGAAAGAAAGATTTGCTTTCTACACATTCATACAATGTATACTTTAGATAGACAAAAATTCTAGAAAAAATAAGAAAGGAAAAAGATAGCAGATTACTTATTATGTAAATGTACTAGAAATGCTAAATGAGATTAAAACAAGAACCAAGGAAGCTACATGGAAAGTCTACAAGGTTTATGGAAGATAAAGAGTACGCGACAAAAACAATTCACAAGAACTTAAATATCACTTTATTTATAGAAAAATAAGCCAGGACTGTGAAGCATTTAAGCTTTGGCTTAGAACTTTGAATCAAGTTTGAAACTGTTGGTTCAAACTTTGTTATTATTATGTCTATTATGTTTATGCTTTATTGATTGGCGAACCTCATCACTGTAGCCTAGTCTATGCATCTCTAGTAGTTATTAATGTTCTGATAAATTGCCTATCCCGGTGGAAGGACTTGTTACATGAACTAGTTCCGAGTATGACATTTTGCAACTACATGCATTTGTCTTATGTGCCAGTTGTCGAGAACTATTTTAGATAATGTTATCATATTAGTGTGACAAATTTTCAGAGGTCCTTATAGAATCCACCAATGAGGAAGCTTCTCTCCCAATGTTCATCATCATATATATATATCATGTCCCAACTACCCAGATCGTATAGGCACCTACTCTAATCCACCCATTTAGGAGAACCCCCACCTCTCCTTTAGAAAGGTATGTGGAAGTCAATAAGAAATAATGAAAAGTTTTAATATTAAAGCTTATTTACAAATCCTTTAAATACAACTAAAAACTTAAAAATACAATAGTTACCCTTCCCAAGGAAATAGTCTAAATAGGTACAAAAATGGCTAAGTGAAAGAACAAAACAAAAGAAAACTTCTACCGAACAATAGTAAAAGTTATTAGAGATCTTCCCTATGTCAAGAATGAAACACCTACTGATCCTGCTACCAGACTATACCCAAGAGGGTATAAAAAGAGTAGTGTACAAAACCACACATACTAGTAGTATCATTGATAGACCCAAATCACATTATATAAATATGTAATTATCAAGAAAAAAATATACAACCTGAGAGATATCAAATCAGAAACTTCATTAAATAGTTCCTTAATACCTTAGGACATTAACAACCATAGTCTCAAAGTATCAATTACTTGTCAAACCAAATCTCATTCCGTATCTATCTTTGATTTCTACTAAGCCAAACCCTCATGATTCCTTAGCCTTGTTCCACTAGTCAGTCATACTTTGTCACTCTAGCCTTCTTAGATTTAGTTAAGTCTATAAGAATAATTAACAAGATAATGACACCCGCCTTCCAAGCCTGAATATAATAACCGCTAAACCACCGATCATATCATGACATGAAACCATGAACACCTATTCGAAAAGGGTTGCCATAGACGTTAGTTTAAGTTAACACACCACTACCCATCTTAGAAATTTAGAAAAACATAATCAATATAGGGACACACCAGGTCAACAATCGTGACTCATCTATATTATACTTCCCCTTGTCCCAATACCCTAAGTAGTAAATAAGGATTAAAAATCCTCTTTTACTGAAATTAACCTGGACCTTTTAAAGATCCTTAATAACACCAAAACAATATCAATGGCAACTATCCTACATCCCAATTTACATAGTAAACCACCTATATTAATAGTATGTAAGCCTGTTTCACTCAAGGGACTCACATATAATAATAAGAAGTATGCATGGTTCACTTAAGAAACCCACATAATGATAACAAGTAATCCCGTATTGCTCAAAGAACCCACATATAATGATAACAAGTAAGCCTGATTCACCATGGAAACTACATATAATAATAAGAAGTAAGCCCGGTACACTCACAGAACAAACATAGAATAATAATAGGTAAACCTAATTCCCTCAAGGAACCCACATATGATAATAGGTAAACCCACTTCACTCAAGGAACCAATAAAATCAAGAAACACATAATCCCATGCTCACTAAAAGAATCATCACACTTACTTGTATCTTGTACACACATACTAAGGGTCTTATGTATGCGTCCACTAGTCATTACCTACAGGGGATGAGTCCTTGTCCATGTGCCAAACTCCAGACATCAATTATCTTCCAACATTATACCATCAATCCATGAAGATGTCCAAATGGTACATCCCACAATTATACATATAAATCCTGTGATGATGTCCACGTACCGATACATCTCATAATAATAAATATAAATTCCATGAAGATGTCCAGATACCAATACATCCAAAAATAATAACAGATATCACAATAATCACAAACCCATGATAATGAAACAACACTTTTAAATCTAACAACATATAATTTCATTGCATCTGATTAACACTTACAATATCAAACAGTTACTCATTTTCTTTGAACATGCATTGTACAATCAATACTAAGAACCTAACACAAATTGGGTTTTAACTATACTAAAATCATTACCTAAAATTGTACACATAACTTGTGGGTTAGGATTCACCCTCGTCTGTTCATCCTAACAATTTGCTACATCACTAATCTATCATTTCTTTGGTTACCACCATAGATTATTTTGAATCCATAAATACTAATCAGTCTTAATGAATAAACTTTTAATTAAGTTATCAAAATTCTCAATTCTACCCATTATTAACCAAACAAGGATGAATAATAACAATGGAACACATAATTTCATGAACACTTTCATAATTGTAACAGAATGTAATTCCCCATATTCTGAACCCCAGACGTTACTCGGTGCTTATGATCCTGAAGGACCACAAGGTAATCCATGACTAATATCTGTAACTGAGAACTGAATAATATACTGTAAAATATGGAAAACTGGCAGAAAATTTGCCATAAGGTTCAATACTAAAATAAAACTGAATAAGGTATAACAATACCAAAACTAAAACAACTGTCTGAAAGTACTCTAATTTAAAAAAGCCTCTAAACTATTAGAATAAGAAGTTGATGGGACAATACTCTAACTAACTCCATCTATTGAAATGCTAAATCTAATGCAATAATAAAATAAGGAACATCCTCGAATGATGAGGGCTCACTGCTAAGTCTACTACTGCGGGCTGAATCTGAACTGCTAAGGGTGCTCGAGATCCCATGCTTCTAGACCTATGGTATAAGACACCATAGCATAAGAGAAAAGTATACGTCAGTACATGAGAATGTACTGGTATGCTAGATGAGGTACGGATGAATGCAGGGGTTTATATGCATGAATTGTAACTGACTATATAACTTGAACATGACTGAGTGAAAATATAGGCATGAGTGCATAAATTATAACTGAAATCATAGTATCACTGAATACTGAATTCTAATAACTGGATTTCTGATAACTAAGTCTACTAATATTGATATCTGATTTGTTGAAGCTGAGATCAGGCCTATCTAGCGGGTGATCTCTAAATCTATAGAACTATCTAAGTTCTTTACTGAGATGGATGATGGTGTCTAACAGTCCTAATTTCCGTAATATTGATCTGAGTTCTATTCTGAAGACTAAGACTAAAACTATGGGAGTTAGTCATCTAACCAATATGTCCCTTTCTGAACTAATTGGGGTCCAACCTATAACCCCAACTGAAAGGGTGTCAGTACTATGCCACGGTTAAATACAACTATTATGGAGTCAGTCCTATTCTAACGAGTGACCCCTGAGATTAGTCCTAAACTAGCGGGTTATCTCTGAGTATATCAGTCCTATCTAACGGGTGACATTTCATACCTACACTGGCTACGTATTTCTGGAACTTAGAGATTTCTTCTAGGGACCCAGTCCTCACTAACGGGTGTGCCTCCATCCCTAGGCTTGCTCGATGCTGAATCCTACTCCCAACTGAAAGACACTGAACTGATTTCTTAGTTCATACTAGGCCTGACTGAGCTATTAATGATCGTACTATTTAGTTGAACTGAACTGAGTTACTAAGTTATCCTAAGTTCTGTAACTGACTGAGTTCTACTGATTGTGGCACGACTGATATTGTCTTGAAACTGACACTGGCTCTAGGCACACAGCTAAATTATCGGGTATTAAATACCCCAGGATTCAATAGCACGGATAATATAAAGCATGACAGTTCTTGAATAACATGACAATGGTCTATCATTCATAATACAATCAATGAGGTATTTCATCTAGCACTTAAAAGTCATAAACTTGTAAATGTGTAGAGAAGCATATTAATGTCTCATGATTCATTTAATAAGGTCTTTCATAAAATACTTGGCATGCATTAACTTATACATAATTGGAGATTTCTTGTCAACATGATATAATAACTCTATCTCATTCACATAGGCCTTTAATCAAACATATGGGGAGCACGCTTTGGTCATACAACAATCAATACATCTAAATCATCATGACTGCATCAACTCACTTGCAAATTTAAGGGTTTATTATGAACATTATGTAAGTCATCACATACTAGGATCAAATCTTAAAACTTGTAATCTAAGACATGAATCAACACCCAACAACAACATGAACATGAATATCAATTCACATAATTCATGAAAAATCATAAATATATAATCTTTGAATTTAGAAAAAGGATTCTTGAACTTCATGGGTGGAAGGGACCCATGAATCAACATCTAACATACCTTAATACTTGACTTTAAGAAGATTGACGGTGAAATTCTTAAGTTTCAAGTCTTTATCTAAGAACCCTAATGCTTGTTCTTGAGATAATTTGAGAGAAAACAAGTGTACTTTGGTGAATAATGGCTGAATCTCATGTTTTAGAGCTATATATGGGTGGGAAAAAGACTAAAATAACCCTAGGGTCGTGACTATTTTAATGGTTGAGAACTGGGTTCCAACGCGCTGGTCGACGCGCCGCATCATTAGCACCAACCGATAGCTAACACACTGCATCATTGTCACCGATGCGATAGCCAACGCACTGCTTCGACATCGCATTGGCTCACTGGAAATTGCCTTGATTTGAGGAACATTTTATCTATTGATGTGATGTATGGTGCGACGCGCCAACATCGCGACGACTCACTGTTTTGAACACTAGAACTTTGTCTAAACGAGGTTTGAAAAATCTGAAACTCTTTCGGGAATTCCTATTGATATCCTTGATCATGAATTAACTAAGATATAGACATTTAAAGGAATTTAAGGTCACAAAATAAGATTGTAAACTTTTGAAGGCTAAAAATAAACGAAGTATGAAAACATAGCTAGAATTTTCTAAGTCTGGGATCCCTTGGCAAGCATTAATGGACTGAATTAAGCTTAGGATTTTGTGGGGTCTTACAATATCTCTCGCTTGGGAACATTCGTCCTCAAATGAGACTGACTAATCTAGGATTTTTGATAGACTTAACTTACTTACTGGACTTGAACATCTGAAGCATGACTATATAGCCGACATTACTAATTTACTGAAATTTTATACTGAACATGCATATCTAATGCATGGATACCTGGCTCATGAATGCACAACTGAATATGCAATGGTCACTGATATCGAGTTTGTAAAGAAAATCTGAGCATGAAACTAGATGGTTTTAAGGACACGAAAGCATCAGGGAAATCATATGGTAACTTCCCCCTGGAACACTATGTCCCTCTAAGAATGCTTACTTCACTGAGATACTGGGGTGATGCACAGGGCACCTATGAACTGAATCATGACTGAATATCTGGGATCTGAAACTAATGTATGATTCATGAACTGAGCTGAACTCATAACTACTAGGATGTTCTATCTGGGAATAGTTACATTCCTGATATTTCTAATATTATGACTAGATGGAAAGATAGGAAAAAAAACATATGAATTTGATTGCTTGACTGCTAAACTGAATTGCAGATTTACTGACTGACTCATGTTAAAAACTTAAGCTCAACTAGGATGAATATGATGGCGAGCCTGAAATGCATATGATGAATATGAAAAACTCATAATGTACCCTAATATATGTTAGGGGAACATTCCTAATCATGGCGAGCCTGAAATGCATAAAATCTATTCTGACACTGACCACTAGTGGTACTAGAAGTGGCGCCCTGCTGACACAAATATTTACCCCTCTGAGCTAAAACTCTACACTCCCGCAGCCTGTAGCCTAGCTTAACACATCCAAAACATACCTCACTACCTGCTTTACATGCACCTAGGTGATTCCTACCACACTCTTCACAAAGAGGATAGGTACAATCACTTTTCACACTACCCTAGGTTTTAGATCCTGGAACCCTATCATGACTGTCATTCCTAAACTTTGGTACTGGTAGACTAGCTGAAGATAGAGCTAGGAATGAAAACTTCTGACTATGCTGAGAACGGTTACCACCCTGTGACCCTGGCTGAGAAAAACAAAAACTACTTGTTCTGGCACTTTTATTTATTATCTCTCTTTCCTTGTCTTTCTCTGCCTTAATCTGCTGAGAGTGCGCCTTAATCTACTGAGAGTGCATCATCAATTTAAAAAGATCCATGTATCTATTGAGCATAGAAGTCCTACACTCCTTAACCATAAACCCAGAAACACCGGTCACAAACTTACTCATGGTTGCTCTAGGTCCATTCATCTGATTAGGGGCATACTTAGACAACTAGTTGAACTTGAGGCAATACTCCTTCACTGTCATAGAGCCCTGCCTCAGGTTTATGAACTCTTCTATCTTATCTTCCCTCATCTCAAGTGGGAAAAACTTGTCTAAGAACGCATCCTGAAATATCTGCCAAGTTATGGGAGCTGCATCCTCCCCTCTATTCTTCTTCTATATCATTACCCAATCATAAGCAACATCCTTCAGCCTATAGAATGCCAAATCTACACTCTCCTCTTCAGACACATGTATAATTTGGGTGATATTCTTCACCTCATTATGATAAAGCTGTAGGTCCTAACCTGCCTTTGACCCAAAGAATTCTTGCGGGTTCATTCTCATAAAATCTTTAATTCTGGTTGTAGCTAAATCCCCATCTTGCTGAGGTGGGGCTGCAGCTAGACGGTTACCCTGAATATTTGTTGTCACAACTTAGGTTAGTGCCTGAAAACTACCTAAAACTCTACATGTAACACATTCTCATTCAAAGGATCTGCGGCCTAAGGTGGCTGGTTATCATTTCTACAGGAATTAGCTCTCCGAGAAGGCATATTCTGTAAATGAAAAGAAGAAACAGATTAGACTGAGGGTTTTACTAGACCTCATGCTCACTCACACGATATAAATACTGAAAGAAGGGAAAATGTTCCTAAAATATCTTATAGTGTTCTGTACATAAATGTTGTGGGCAATACTCCCATATACAAGAATCTACTAGATGCGGCTTTTCAAACTTCCTAGGACACTATTGAACCTTAGGCTCTGATACCAAGTTTGTAATGCCTCAGATTTTGAACCCCGAACTCTACATGGTGCTTATGACCCCAAAGGACCACAAGCTAATTCATGAATGATATCTATAACTAAGCACTGAATAATATACTATAAAATGCAGAAAATTGGAAAAAAACATGCCATAAGGTTCAATACTAAAATAAAACCAAATAAGGTATAACAATACCAAAACTAAAACAACTTTCTAAAAGTACTCTAGTTTGAAAAAGCCTCTAAACTGTCTGAATAAGGAGCTGATGGGACAATTTCCCAACTAACTCCATCTACTAAAATGCTAAATCTAATGGAATAATAAAATAAGAAACATCCTCGAATAATGATGACTCACAGCTAAGTCTACTGTTGTGGGCTGAATTTGAACTACTAAGGGTGCTCGGGATCCCGTACTTCTGAACCTATGGTATAAGACACCATAGCGTAAGAGAAATATATGTGTCAGTATGTGAGAATGTACTGGTATGCTAGATGAGGTAAGGCTGAATTCAATGGTTCATATGCATGAACTATAAATGACTACGTAATGTGAACATGACTGAGTGAGAATAAAGGCATAAGTGCATAACCTATACTGGAAATCATAGTATCACCGAATACCAAATTCTAATAACTAGATTTCTGATAACTGAGTCTACTAATTGGGTGATCTCTGAATCTATAGTACTATCTAAGCTCTTTACTAAACTGGGTGACTGTGTCTAACCATCCTGATTTCCATAATAATGATATGAGTTCTATTTTGAAGATTAAAACTGAAACTGTGGGAGTTAGTCATCTAACCGATATGCCCCTTTCTGAACTAATTGGTGTCCAACCTGTAACCCCAGCTGGAAGGGTGTCAATACCGTTCCACAGGTATAGACAACTGCTATGGATTCAGTCCTAATCTAATGGGTAACCCCTGAGATCAGTCCTAAACTAGCGGGTGATCTCTGAGTATGTCAGTTCTATCTGACGGGTGACATCTCATACCTTCACTGGCTACGTTGTTCTAGAACTTAGGGATTTCTTATAGGGACCCAGTCCTCACTAACGGGTGTTCCCCCATTCCTAGGCTCTTTCGATGCTAATCCTACTCCCAACTGAAATACACTGAACTGATTTCCTAGTTCATACTAGGCCTGACAGAGCTGTTACTGATCGTACTATTTAATTGAACTGAACTGAGTTACTGAGTTATCCTAAGTTCTGTAACTGACTGAGTTCTACTGATTGTGGCACAACTGAGATTGTCTTAAAACTGACAATGGCTCTAGGCACACAGCTAAATTATCGAGTATTAAATACCCCCAGGACTCGATAGCATAGATAATATAAAACATGGCAATTTTTGAATAACATGACAATGGTCTATAATTCACAATACAATCAATGAGGCATTTCATCTAGCACTTGAAAGTCATAAACTATTAAATGTATAGAGAAGCATATTATAGTCTCATAATTCATTCAATAAGTTATTTCATCAAATACTTGGCATGCATTAACTTATACATAATTGGGGATTTCTTGTCAACATGCTATAATGACTCTATCTCATTCACATAGGCCTTTTATCAAACATATGGGGAGAATGCTTTGGTCATACAACAATCAATACATCTAAATCATCATGGCTACATCAACTCACTTGAAAATTTAAGGGTTTATCATGAACATTATGTAAGTCATCATATACTAGGTTCAAATTTTGAAACTTGTAATCCAAGACATGAATCAATACCCAACAACAACATGAACATGAATATCAATTCACATAATTCATAAAAACTCATAAATATACAATATTTGAATTTAGAAAAAGGATTCTTGAACTTCATGGGTGGAAGGGACCCATGAATCAACATATAACATACCTTAATACTTGACTTTATGAAGACTGACGGTGAAATTCTTGAGTTTCGAGTCTTGAACTAAGAACCCTAATACTTGTTCTTGAGAGAATTTGAGAGAAAACAAGTGTAGTTTGGTGAATAATGGATGAATCTCGTGTTTTAGGGCTATATAGGGGTGGGAAAATACTAAAATAACTCTGGGGTCGCGACTATTTTAATGACTGACTAAAAACTGGGTACTAACGCGCTAGTCGACACGCCGCGTCTTTGGCACAGACACAATAGCCAACGCATTGCATCGACATCACATTGGCTTACTGGAAATTTCCTTGATCTGAGGAACATTTTATCTGTTGATGTGATGGACAACGTGACGTGCCAACATTGCCTCGACTCACTATTTTGGACACTATAACTTAGTCTAAACGAGGTCCAAAAAATCCAAAACTCATTCAGGAATCCCTATTGATATCCTTGATCATGAATTAACTAAGATACAGACATTTAAAGGACTTTAAGGTCGCGAAATGAGATTTCCAACTTTCGAAGGCTTAAAATAAACAAAGTTTGAAAATTTAGCTAGAATTTTCGAAGTCTGGGATCCCTTGGCAAGCATTAATGGACTGAATTAAGCTTAGGATTTTTTGAGGTCTTACACATAACAACAATTTCCCATCCAATTATTTGGATTTCATCTATTTTACTCATCAAAACACTATGCCTGAAGGCCTAATCATGCCATCTCCCCTTAATTTGTGTCATGCTTATGCTTTCTAACTCATCTAAACTACTTAGTTAAACTTAGCATTTTTGGATGTCAAGTAGCTACAACAGGGGCATGAACAAAAACTTTTGACCCTGTGAAGGTCAATACCAACGTTCAATTGACAAAAAAAACTTTGAGTTTTACACTATTAATGTGAAACTCCCTCCTCTTCATTACTCCTAGGCCATGAGGTAATCCTAGGAGGTTTTTTTTAATGAATCTCATCCTTTTTTCAACATAAAAGGGGAATAGAGGATATAAAAATTAATACCTAGGGTTTTTGGTAGTGCTATAGCAGTCTATCAGCTACTATGGCAACACTACTCTAATGGGATAATTCTCAATATGTTTTCATGACGTTAGCCTAACGAAAATTTAAAAAATTAAAATTTTAAGATGCATCATCCCAAACTAATTGAGATCATATTAATAAATTTTTTATAACTCATACCCATAACGAGGTACCTTTTAATAATAACACAATAGGTCATTACAATATACAATATCCTTGAGGAGAGAAGCTCAAGCTTTTGAAATAATCTAAAAGAAATTTTCTCAAGAAAGTCATCACTCAAGACTCAAAAGTTTAGGAACTTATTCACTCACGGTGATATATGTTATCTTGTTTATTGATTGTTTGATATTTTGTTTTGATCTTACAATTGTGAACTCATGTCTCATTCTAGAGATTCCAGTGAGTAGTATGTTTAGCATTGTTCATTTAGTTTTTGAGTTTTTTTCTATCTAGAGGTAGCTAATAAAGAGCTCATAGTTGAGATATTATAATAGTGTGTTGCAATAGAGTTATTGCAAGGTTGTAGGAATTAGGAGGTTAATTCCTAGATTGTAATAGTTGAAGGTTGCTGGATTTTTAGTGGAGGTTATCGGTGAAATCCTACTGGAGAAGGTCATGTTTTTTCTCTCTTGAGCAAGGAGGATTCCATATTAACAAACCTTGTTATTTACTTTGCTATTGTTTTCATGGTGTTCTTGATTATTCTTCAATATCCTCAAAGAGGGACATGGTAATAAATTAGGTTCGAGTTATAATGGAGAACTTTTACGAACTATCGATAGTATCATAGAAGTTTCTACTATAAGGTTAAAACATAGGAAGGCTCCTGTTAAATATGGAAACTCTATCCATTCTCGAGGAAGGACAACCAACTACTCGACCGCCAAGGTTCAATAGGAAATTCTATATTTGGTGGAAGACTAAAATGCATGATTTATTATGGTAGAGGATGGTGAGTTATGGGATGTTATTTTTTATGGTCCATATTACCAATGGAAAAAGCTAAAGAAGGAGACATATTTCAATTTATTCACAAAAGTAGAAAGGATTATAATAAAGTGGATTGAAGGAGGATTAAGAAGAATTTCAAAGTTAAGAAATTTCTTATTGTGGAATAGGACTTGATAAGTACAACCAAATCTCCATATATGAATCTACTAAGGAGATATGGGAAGCTTTCAAAATACTCATGAGGTAACAAGTCAAGTGAATTAATAAGGGATTGATATGCTTATTACTCAATATGAACTATTCAAAATGAGTGAAGAAGAATCTATTCAGGACATGCATACCCGATTCATATCCATTGTGAATGAACTCAAATATCTTAGAGAAAATATTCAAATGTACAAGTTGGAGGGAAATCATGAGTATCTTACCCTCTTCATGGGAAACAAAGTTAAATGCTATTTCATAGGCTAAAGATTTGCAATAAATAACCAAGGATAAACTTACTAGAAATCTAAAAATGTATGAATTTAAGAGGTAATAAAATTTTGAGAGAAATGATCCCATAAGGGAATCAAGTACGGTTCTGAAAACCAACAGGAATGATTTACGGGAAGAAGAAAAAAACATGGTTAATTTCACTTGAAGATTTCAAAAAAAAAGGTGAGAATTTGAGGTTTTCAAAAAGAGGAAATTCAAGCAAGGGATTCAAAGAAAATGATGGTTGTTTTAATTTATGGGAAACCGTGCCACCTCATCAATAATTATTTTCATCTAAAGGGGGATTACAAGGATTATATCCAAAATAATCCAGAGAGAAGTTAAAAAAAGAACCAGGTTCCAAGTGGTCTTAGAAAAAGAGAATCTACATATTAAATGGTTAAATAATCCTTGGCTGCATGGGGAGATACTTCAAGTGATTATGAACTTGTGAATAATGAAATGGATACATCTATGATTTCTGTTGAAAATAAACCTACAAGGTTTGTGTCATGACCCAAACTAGGGCTTGCCCATCATGGATATCTCAAGTCCAAGAAGGATTGGAGACCACCTTCTACACCTAGACAAACAGAATACCATACCCCCAACAATAGATGAATTTTGAATATATTACAAGATAAGCTCAAAGAATTTAAGATATGTCTATAACTGATAACCGGTAACCAACCAAAAATAACTAACAAACATCACCCAAGTCCAAATTAATCCACAAAGCCTTCTAACAAAATAGAAATCAACAAAGTGTCGGGACATGCCCCCGACTCTGAAAAAGACATTGACAATTATAATGTTAATGTGAACTCTTCAATTCTAGTTTATGAAAGAAAACTAATGAAATGACCAAGTCTTCCAGGGAATGGAAGCTCACCACTTCACCACCAACGAACAATGAACTAAGCTAATCCACCTAACACTATGCAGGAAAAATAGAAATATCTTTGGTGCCTGCATCACGTGGGGATACAATATTTGAAAATGGTTAGTGGGTTGATCACTAGCATGTAACTTAGTGGGAGGGGATGAAATAATTCCATGACCATATTTTCAAAATCATTCAAGCTAATGCATATAATCATATACACATGTAAACATGTCATGATGGGAAAGGGGGCAAGGCTTAGCATGAAGTAAAACTTTATCCTGAACTATGTAGCTCAACTATCATAAATAGGAACCCACGAGCTATATGGGTTTAACTTCTCCTGCTGAAAGGGCCCCAATGCTTGTTAGCCGCATGAACCATAGGTATCAAGGAAGACTAGGGAATGCATGACCCCATGTTAGTCCAAGATACAAATATATCAATAGAGTGAGTCATGCACACATGTTATCAAGACCTCACCTCACGTAGGCAAACATGAGTTTCCAATTCAAGTCATCCAAGACCCATACCTTCACAGCCTCGCTACATAGCCCCCGTTAAGCCTAATTAAAAAAAGTTTCACATAACTCATTTATTAACTACTGAACCAACTACTAAGGCATACCATGGGTATTGTCATACCCTTAAACTTACAAGCTTATCTCTATGCCATAACAATCATATTAACTTAAGGGAATGCCTTGAACCCGTTTGTTTATTAAATCAAATCATAGACAAAAGGGCTTTCAAAATCCATGTTCATTGTTTAATCATTAATGCAATCCAATATCATTGGTTAGTAAGTTAAAGCAGTTGACCATTTCACAATTCAAAGCCATTTAAACAAGTAGGTTAAGGGAACACATTTATTCAAAACCAATTCCAATTTAAAAATACCGATTTAGGGAAAACCATGACCTCATAGTTTATTCATCATTCCCATGCACCCCATAAGTTCAAAATCATTAATAAAGCATCAACAATGCTTAATAAATTATGGAAAAACAATTTAATAATCAACCATGTCAAAATCCTCAACCACACCAAAACCCACATTCGAAACCATCCAATTAAACTATTTAAATACATGTTTTTCAAAAAGTAATAATTGGGGAGGAGTGACATGCCTGAAATATCAAGAGTTATGGAGAGAATTTGTCGTTGGAATCTCTAATTGATAAAATTCTTGAAAACCCTAAATATCTTACTTGAGAGAATTTAGAGAGTTTAAGAGAGTGTTTTGAGTGTGTTATGAATGACAAATAACCCCCTTGAGTGATTTATGGATGTGGGGTCTGAGTAAGGGATAGGGAAATTGACTAGAATACCCTTAATGAAAGACTGAAAATTTATCACCTAGTTGCTATGGGTGACCTTACGACTCGAAGAGTCTCCTTACAACTCGTACATTCCCACTTGTAGTCTAGACAGTATCCATGATCACCAACACTAACTTTTCTATGAGTCATTCCATACGACTCATACTCAGTCGTTATAACTCGCATGGTCTAATCGGTGTCAAAGAAGAAATAATTGGGCATCACACTGGTTAGGCTATGAAAGACACCATAAGACTTGTTTTAAGTCCTTATGACTCACAACCCCTAGTAGTAGTAACAGCATAAACTCAGTCCAGGCTATGATTGGGTCCTTAAGACCCGTCAAGACTCCCTACGACTCGTATGGAGAGTCGTAGTCTGGGCAGTGGGGATAACATTTCAATAATTTTAAAGGACCAAAAATTTGGGGTGTTACATTATCCTCCCCTTAGGATTATTCATCCTAAAATGAAGAGACAAGGTATCCCTTACCATGATTTAACATAGAAACCCACCTACTCTTACCTTTAACAAAGACAGAAAACAAAGATATCAAGGAAATCACAATTTTCTTTAACAAAGTTAGAAATCAAAGATGTTAAGAATAACACATACCTCAAGAAAGATTATTGAAAATGGGAAACAAGAATGGATACTTGGACTTCATGGCCACTTCAGCTTCCCAAGTGGCCTCTTAAGTCCACAGTAATCCAGAAAGCCTTCTCGCAAAACTAAAATCAATAAAGTGTCGGGACATTCCCCCAATTCTAACAAAGACAATGAAAATGATAATGTTAATGTGAACTCTTTATTTATAGTTTATGAAAGGAAACAAATTAAATGACCAACTCTTCCGTGGAATGAAATCTCACCACTTCAACTAAACAACTGACAAACCAAACTGATCTATCTAACACTACACAAAAAAGTCAAAATATCTTCAATGCTTGCATTGCATGAGGATACACCATTTATAGACAGTTAGTGGGTTGAGAACTAGCATATAACTCAAAGGTAGGGGATAAGATAATACCATGATCCATATTTTAAAACTCATTCAAGCCAATACACATAATCATATATACATATAAACATGTCATGTCGTGAAAAGGAGAAAGACTTAGCATTAAGTAAATATTTATCCTTGAATATGTAGCTTAACTATCATAAATATGCACCCCTAGGCTAAATGGGTTTAGATCCCCCTGCTGAAAGGGCCCCAATATGTGTTTGCCGCATGAGCCAGAGGTATCAAAGAAGACTAGGGAATGCCCTGACCCCAGGCCAGTCCAAGATACAAATATATCAATAGTGTGAATCATGCACACAGTTCACCAAGACCAAACCTCACGTCGGCAAACATGAGTTTCCATTACAAGTTATCCAAGACCCACACCTTCACGGCCTTGCTACATAACCCATATTAAGCTTAATTTAATGCAAGTTTCACAAAAACCATTTATTAACCAATGGACCAACCGTTAAGGCACACCATGGGTATCGTCATAACCTTACACTTTCAAACTTATTTAAAACACCCTAGATTTTATCCCTTGAAAATTTCTTGAGTTTTTAGCTCACTATCTTGGTAACAACTCACCCTACGAGTGATAGGGTGTCATTAGAAGTCTTAGGGACCAAGTCATGACTAAATTAGTAAGTCTGTGGCTTGATTCTACTTTGAGTATGAGTGGCTCACTAAGAGTCATAAGGATATATCATTAGTCGTTAGGTGTAATCACAGGTTTCCAGTGTAAGTCCCAATTTGGGTTCTGTGTTAACTATGTCTAGACCCTACGAGTCATATGATCCCATTACGAGTGGTTTCATTCAGTCATAAGGATAATAGTATAGGGTGCCTTGGTGGTACTACCTTAGTTATGACCCATGGTGATAAGTCTTAAAGAGTGGCTATGAGTCGTAATTATTTGGGCATGTTGTTGTTACCTTGCATGTGTAGTTGGTATGACGATATAAATAATATATGCCTATGTGAAATATGGTTCAATGAATAGAAATGTATTAAATATTTATAATTGGGGTTTAAAAGAGGGTTGTGTTGCTGAGTCATGAAAGTGGAGGTGTAACGCGCCGAGTCTGCACCCTGGATGTCACACGGTGCTCATAATCCAAAAGGACCACAAGCTAACCCATGACTGGTACCTGCTTTAATAATTGAGTAATAATGCAGATTAGGCTGAATCTGCCATAAGGTTCATAACTGCAATCAAATACTGATAAATAAATACTGAAAACTAAATATCTGTCAGAAATAGTCTAGTCTGAAAGCCTCTAACTGTATGAAGGTGGAGTTAATGGGACAAGCCCATAACTAACTCTCACTACTGAAAATATACTGAAATAATAAAATAATAACTCTATCCTCGAACTATAAGGACACACCACTAAGTTCGCTGCTGATAAGTTGGGCTGCTAAGTACGATCAGGAGACCGTGCATCTAAACCTATAATATAAGACATCATAGCGTAAAAAAAGGTATGCGTCAGTACTTTAAATGTATTGGTATGCTAAGCGAGGTAAGGCTGAATGTATGGGTTCATATGCATGAAAAATAATTGGCTGAATAATATGAATATAACTGAATAAGAGTACATGTATATATGAAACTGATGTAAATACTGATTATGCAATACTATGCATATAACTACGTATACTGTAACTGAGATCATATTAACACATGGTACTGAGTTTTGATAACTGAATGACTGATATATGAGTTCACTAATAATTGTATTACTATTAGCTAGGTGACTGTTTCTGACAGTCCTGATACTGTAGAATTGAACTAAGTTCTATACTTAGCTGGGTGACTATCTGATAGTCCCGATTCTATAAAACTAAACTGAGTTCTATACTGAGACTGAAACTAAAATCATGGGAGGTAATAATCTAAAAGACATACCCCAAATAAGATAACTGGGGTCTAACCTGTAACCCCAGTTGGAAGGGTGTAAGTACCGTTCCATGGGTAAAGACAAGCTAAAGAGTTACACTCATCTGGCCGGTGCCCTGAATGAGAACAGTGGTACCCTCAACTGGCAGGTAAGATACCTCATCAACCCTTAACTGACAGGTTGATGTATCAACCTATGCTGGCTACATAGTTCTGGAATGCAAGGACTTCTTCTAAGGATCACATCCTCTACTGGAAGGTGAGTCCCCATCATTGGGTTCACTCAGTGCTGAATCATACTCCCGACTGAACAGACCATGGACTGATTACTAAACTGTACTGGATTTGATTGAACTGTTACTGATCATGTTGACTAACTAAACTGGACTGATTTCACTGAGTTTTATAACTGACTGAGTACTACTATTTTGTGACATGGCTTCACCACGCTGTTAGACACACTTGACACAAACTTACTCATCTTAGATCTGCTATCTACTACCACATGAGGGGCATATCTGGCTAACTGAGTAAACTTGAGAGAATACTCTTTCACTATCATATAGCCCTATTTTAGATTAATAAACTCCAAAACCTTATCTTCTCTCAACTCCAGTGGGAAGAACCTATCAAGGAAAGCAGTAGAAAACTTCTCCCATTCTACGAGCCCTGCATCTGCACCCCTATCTGCCTTCCATTTCTAAAACTATGTATGAGCCACATCTTGTAATTAATATGCATCTTACTCAACACTCCCACTGGAAGTCATCCTCATGATATTCTTGACTTTCTGCACCATGTCATGGAATTCCTCTGGATCCTCCTCAGACTTAGACCTTGTAAATGATGGAGAATTCATTCGGGTAAAGTCTCGAGTTCTAGCTGTAGCAGTATTGGCCACTAGGTTGTCCTGAACAACAACTTGCCCTTTATTCAAGGCTACCACAGAATAAGTTGGACTAGTGAAAGCTTCTCTAAATTCTGCGTGGGAAACATGCTTATCCAGGGGATCTAGCTGGATGGGCTCAGGTGCTGGCTGGTTTCCCATTCTTCTTCTGTTGGTTTATTTTGGAGGCATAATCTATAAACATAACGGAAACTTTAATTAGATAGAGAGTTTAACTTGAGATCATGCTCACTCGCATGATATGAATACTGAAAGAAGGTAAACTTTTCCTAAAACACCTCATAGCCTCTTGTCCATAAATGTGGCACGCTACACACCCATGTAAAAGACTCTACTAGACGTGGCTTTCAAACTCTCTAGGACTCTATTGAACCTTAGGCTCTGATACCAAGTTTGTAGCGCCCCAGGTCTGCACCCCGGATGTCACACAGTACTCATAATCCCAAAGGACCACAAGCTAACTCATAACTGGTACCTGCTGCATTAACTGAGTAATAATACTGTAATACTATAGAAATTAGGTTGAATCTTCCATAAGGTTCATAAATGGAATTAAATACTGATAAATAAATATTGAAAACTGAATATCTGTCAGAAATAGTCTAGTCTAAAAGTATCTAACTATCTGAAGGTGGAGTTGATGGGACAATCCCTCAACAAACTCCGACTACTAAAAATATACTAAAATAATGAAATAAGAACTCTATCCTTGAACTATGAGGACTCATCACTAAGTTTGTTTCTGATAAGCTGGACTACTAAGTATGATCAGGAGCTTGTGCATCTGAACCTAAGATATACGATATCATAGCACAAAAGAAAGGTATGCGTCAGTAATTTGAATGTATTGGTATGCTAAGCGAGGTAAGGATGAATGCATGGGTTCATATACATGAACAATAACTGGTCGAGTAACATGAATATAACTAAATAAGAGTACACGTAAATATGAAACTACTGTAAATACTGATTATGCAATACTATGCATATAGTTACGTATACTGTAACTGAGATCATATTAACACTGGACACTGAGTTCTGATAACTGAATGACTGATATTTGAGTTCATTGATAACTGTATTACTCTTAGATGGGTGACTATTTCTGACAGTCCTAATACTGTAGAATTAAACTAAGTTTTATATTGTGCTGGGTGACTGTGTCTAATAGTCCCGATTCTGTAGAACTAAATTAAATTCTATATGAGACTAAAACCAAAACTATGGGAGGTAATAATCTAACCGACATACCCCGAATAAGATAATGGGGGTCCAATCTGTAACCCCAGTTAGAAGGGTATCAGTACCGTGCCACGGGTAAAGACAAGATGAAGAGTCACCCTCATCTGCCAAGTGCCCTGAATGAGAATGGTGATACCCTCAACTGGAAGGTAAGACACCTCATCAACTCTTAACATGTAGGTTGATGTCTTAACCTACGCTGTCTATATAGTTTTGGAATGCAAAGACTATTTTTAAGGATCACACCCTCTACTGGCAGGTGATCCCCCATCCTTGGGTTCACTCAGTGCTGAATCCTACTCCTAACTAAATTAACCATGGACTAATTACTAAATTGTATTAGATTTGACTGAACTGTTACTGATCATGTTGACTGACTAATCTGTACTCAGTTCACTAAGTTCTATAACTGACTGAGTACTACTATTTCGTGACATGGCTAAGACTATTCTATAACTACTGTAGCTCTAGGTAAAAATCTAGATTGTCGGGTATTAGATACCCCCAGGACTTGATAGCATGAAAAGTAAATCATAGCATGATCTTGAAAAGCATAACCAGGTCCACTAGTTTATAATTCATTCATAGAGACATTTTATCAAACACTTATAGGGCATAAACTTGTACATATGTTAGTATGTCATGATTTCACCATTTAAATCACATGGACATTCCATCAAACACATGGAGGGCACAACTTAATGCATATAATCATGGACAACATGTAAACTTTGTAACTACAACACCCAAACTTTCTAATTCAAGGATTATAACATGGGAATTAAACAATTCAATATACATGCTATTTCAATTTCATGGAATCTACAATTAATCATGGATTAAAACTCAATTAATGTTATGAACATGAAATACAATCCAATTTCAAGCATGTAAATCATGAATCAATAATCTTGTAGCTTTAAAAATGGGTTCTTGGACTTTATAGGTGAAAGGAACCCATAGATGAACACCTAACATACCTTGATTGTTAATTTCGTAGAGATTAGGGCGAGTTCTTGATACTTGATTCTTGAACTTGCTGAAGCTAGGGCTTGTTCTTGAGAGGATTTTATGAAAAGGATGAGCAATTATTCTATTTGGGGCTTTAGTCCCGTGTTATGGAGCTATTGGGTGAAGGGAAAATGACCTATTTGCCCTTAAAAATGCAAAACAAAACTGCAGAATTTACCTGGACTGGAATGGCCAGGGCGCCATGGGCTCTGGAGTGCTGCTCTAGGAAGGACACCATGGTCTACATCGCAGGCTTCCCCCAGCACCATACTGGGCAGGGTGCCATGGGCTAATCTCCTTGAGCCACTATTTTGGAGTTTCAAACACGCCCTTACGCTTGTATAAAAATTCTGAAACTCACTCGAGATGTACTATTGACTTCCCCAATCATGAATAAACTTTAAAACTAACATTATAAGGTCAATAAAGTCATAAATAAATTCCTCAAAGTTAGAGGTCTTTAGAAATGACTAAGTCCTAACACTTAGCTGAAATTTTCTAAGTTTGGGACCTCTTTTGGCATGCTTTAAAGGACTCAAATGATTAGGATTCTGTGGGGTCTTATAATATCTCCACCCTAGGAATATTCATCCTCAAATGAGACTGACTAAGCTTAGAATAGTGATATACTGAGCTTACATACTAAACATGCATAACTGAAGTATAATTACATAACTGAAGCTACTGATGTACTGAGTTTTTATACTGAACATGCATAACTGAAGCATGACTAAATTCTGAAGACATGACACATGACTTGGCTATTTTATGAATGTATGCATGATATGAGGATGTTATGCAACAGAACTAATATTAAACTCGTAAAGGAAATTTAATCATGGAACTGAATATTACCTTGAGCTGAGTCTGAGTTCTTGGAGAATAAGTGAGGATACTTGGTCTGTATGTCTTCTTCTTCCTCCCAAGTAGCACCCTCAACAGAATGATTTCACCAAATAACTTTGACTAGAGGGATTTCCTTGTTCCTCAGTCTGCGAACCTGATGATCGAGGATTTTGACTGGGATTTCCTCATAAGAGAGACTATTCTGAATGTTTATACCCTCTATAGGGACTATAACTATTGGGTGACCTATGCATTTCCTTATAAAGGAGACATGAAACATTGGATGCACCAAAGCTAAGTCTGAAGGAAGCTCAATCTCATAAGCTACTTTTCCAAAATGGCTGAGAATTCAGTAAGGACCGACATATCGGGGACTGAGCATCCCTTCTTGCCAAACCTCTTCACTTACTTCATAGGAGAGATTTTCAAATGCACATAATCACAAATCTCAAACTCGAGATCCTTCTTTCGCACATTTGCATACGATTTCTGTCGGTTCGGAGCTGTCTTAAGCCTTTCCCTGATCAACTGAAATTTTCCCAAGGTATCAAATACCAAGTCAAGCCTTACCACTACGGCTTTACCTACTTCAAACCAACTAATGGGAAATCTACATCTCCTCACATAAAGCACATCAAACGAAGCCATTTAAATACTGGAATGATAACTGTTACTATATACGAACTCAATCAAGGGAAAGTGGTCATCCCAACTACCCTTAAAGTCAATGGCATACACTCTTAGCGTATATTTTAAAGGATGAATAGTCCTTTCTGCTTGACCATTTGTCTGAGGGTGAAATTCTATACTGAGGTGAACTTGGGTACCAAGACCCATTTGGAAGGCTTTCCAAAAATGAGAGGTAAACTGCGTACCTCTATCTAAAATGATGGACAATGGAACTCCATGCAATCTGACTAACTATCTAACATAGAGCCTGGCTAATCTTTATCTGAATAAGAGGTATGAACTTATAAGAAGTGAGTTCATTTGGTCATCCTATCCATAATGACCCAAATCGAATTATGCTAGCGATGAGTATGGGGCAAACCCATCACAAAATCCATGTTCACCTCCTCCCACTTCAATGTAGGAAGTTTGATCTCCTACATAGGTTCACTAGTCTTCTAATGCTCAATCTTGGCCTACTGATATGAAGAGAACTTAGCCACAAACTCTGCAATATCTCTCTTCATCCTACTCCACCAATAGACCTCCCACTAATCGTAGTACATCTTGGTGTCCCCTGGGTAAATCGAGTAGCGTGCACCATTCACTTCTGTAAGAATCTGCTGTCTCACACCATCTATACATGGCACACATAGACTTCCCTGGAAATGCAACACACCATCTTTCCTTGGGAGAAAAACTCTACCTTCTGATCTCTGATCGACTCTTTCAGCTTAACTAAACTAGGATCCCTATCCTTCTTTTCTTTTACTTTAGAAACCAGAGATGATTCTAAACTACTATACACCCATTTTTACCTATAAAGTCCAAGAACCCATTTTTAAAGCTACAAGATTATTGAGAGGTCCAAGGGCTTGTTCTTGAGAGGATTTTGTGAAAAGGATGAGAAATTATGCTATTTGGGGCTTTAATCCCGTGTTATGGAGCTATTGGGTGAAGGGAAAATGACCTATTTGCCCTTAAAACTATGGAACAAAAATGCAAAAATTACCTGGACTGGACTGGCTAGGGCACCGCAGGCTTTGGAGCGCCGCTCTAGGAAGGGCGTCGTGGTCTGCATAGCGATCTTCCCCTATCATGGGACTAGGCAGGGAACCACGGGCTAATCGCCTTGAGCCACTATTTTGGAGTTTCAAACAAGCCTTTACGTTTGTCTGAAAATTCTAAAACTCACCTGAGATGTACTATTGACTTCCCCGATAATGAATCAACTTAAAAACTAACTTTCTAAGGCCGAGAAGGTCATAAATAAATTCCTCAAAGTTTGAGGTCTTTAGAAATGACTAAGTCCTAACACTTGACTGAAATTTTCTAAGTCTGGGACCCTTTTTGGCATGCTTTAAATGACTTAAACGATTAGGATTCTGTGGGGTCTCACAAAGTAGGTCCAAGTGACCTATATTAGAAACTATTTTAGTCAGTGCGGGGGTCGTTATGGCTTGAGGGTTTGAGTACCCTTGCTTTGAACCAAGTGGTTCGATTCCATCTTATTGTTATTATTATGATTTGAGGTTTTGAGTCCCCTATATCACATTTCATAATTGGGTGATTAAGTCACTTAGTATATGATTAGAGGATTTGAGTCCCTCATGCATATATATATGATCTTTCTCTAGTTCATGTGGATACACGTACTGGGAACTGACTAGGGGGTCAGAGATGCAGCCCATATATCCCACGGGTACTATTATATGATGGTTGAGCTACATAATCTAGCTTAAATTTTTAAAATGCATGTTAAGCCCTGTTCTTTATCCCAAAATGTTATGAGTATACATATATGCATTTGATTACATGTATTAGAATTTATTGATTTAAAACTATTGATCATGGCATTATTTTATCTTTATCCCTGAGTTACATGCTAGCCTTCACCTTACTAACCATCTTTGAATGCTATATCCCCATATGATGCAGGATTTGGCCATACCTCTACTTCTCCTCCTTAGTGATTATGGATCGATCGAGAGTCAACTTGTAGTGGTGAGCTTCTATGTTTTGACAAGCTCTATTTGAGGATCATGTTTTTTCTTTTGAGTCATAGACTATTGGATACTATTTTTGGCTATAACAGAGGGCATGTCCCAACACTTTATTGATATTTAGTTTGGTAGAGGCTTTGTTGGACTATTATAGACTTGGGATGATCTGGTTGTTAGTCAGTTTGGTTATACACATATCATAATATCTTTATATTCAAGTTCTCTTATCTTGTTATATGTTCTAAATTCATCCAATATATGTGTAAAGTGGTATATAGTTTGGGTGTTAGGAGTTGTCTCCGGTCCTTTTTAGACTTGGGAACTCATTACGACCAGGCCCTGGTTCAGTCATGTCAAGGTGGTATTAGAGCCTAGGTTCATGGTCAATTGGGTGTCCACAAATCCTTGTCGAGTAGAGTCTCTTTATGGGTGTGTAGAGTGCCACACTTATTAGGGAGAAACTGCGAGGTATTTTAGAATATTTCCCTTTCTTGTTATCTTATTTTGGGCTATAATGTCTAAGGACTTGAAATCTCCTCTAATTCTCAGTTGTTCTCTTTTCAGATCATGCCTCCTAGATGATCTAAAGCTCATGGAAACTCCTCTATCAAACTTGAGGACAATGCTGATAGGGAACACCCTACTTATGGGGTACAGACTCGGTCTAGGGGTCCTATTCCTAATTTCCCTTCAGGAGTTTTACGTGTCCCCTCTAGTCCTTCTCAAGCTCCTTAGGCTAATGTGTTGAATGTGGAATTTTGTTAGTATATTCATATGTAGTCTTAGTTGGTATCTTCTCAGTCTGAGCATTTAGCTTCTGTTACCCTATCTTTTTAGGCCACAAGGGATGGCCAATTTATGAGGTTGAGTCCTTCAACTTTTACTGGTGTTGAGGTTGAGGAGGATCCTCAAGGTTTTATAGATGAGATGGAGAAAATCTTCCAAGTTATGCATGCTTCGAATGTTGATAGTGTGCAATTTGTTTCCTTTCAACTAAAGGATATCGTATAATAATGGTTTGAGCAATGGGAACAATTTAGGGGAGATGATGTCGAATCCGCACTGTGGGATAATTTCTCTAGTGCTTTTTTGGGCAATTTATTTCTTAGGAGTTGATAGAGGTAAAAATAGAAGAGTTTGTTAATTTGAAGCAAGGTTGGATGATGGTTAAGGAGTATGCCTTGAAATTCCATCAGTTATCTCGGTATGCTCCTGAACTAGTGTCTAGCCTAAAGGCTAGAATGAGGAAATTCACTTTTGGGTTGTCCCGTGATTTGATTCTTGATAGTAAGGCTTCCTTGTTGAACAGAGATATGGACATCTCTAGATTGATTATGCATATGTAATAGGTTGAGTAAAAGAAGGAGAAACAGGCGGAGATAAGGAAAAGACAGAGTAAGAATTTTAGATTTTTTTATCAAGGTAGAGGTCAGCAGTAGAGTGGTAGAGATGGAAGGAGGTGGTTTAAGTAGAAGTGAGAGAGTTCTGGTTCCTAATCTACGGCTAGTTCTCCTTATCTAAAGTTATTGGGTGATCATTGTTCTCGGCATGATAATGGGTTTAGGGAATAGGGTGCCTAATCTCAGGCTGATGGGGCTTAGTCATCTCCATCATATCCTTCTTATTGACTTATGGGTAGGTGCACCATGTTTTTTGTAAAGATAAGAGGAACATGTGTTTTAAATAAGGTCAAATTGGTCATTTACAGAGGGATTTTCCTTCTAAGGTTGCTTCAGGGGAAAATAAGATTCTTGTTACCACTTTTTCATCTCTTGCACCAAAAGTGCAACGTCTGCTTCTAGTATCGGCACTGGCCAAAATTACTTATATGCCCTTACTACTCACTAGGACTCTGAGACATCTCCTAATGTCATCATTGGTATGTTATGACTCTTCTCATGATATTTATTACTTGCTTGATATGGGGTCTACTCTTTCCTATGTGACCCTATTTGTGGCTGTGCATTTTTGTTTCAATCCTAAGTGTATCCCTGATCCCTTTTCTATTTCAACCTCGATGGGTGACTCGATGGTTACTTGAAGAGTCTATAGGGGTTATGTGGTATCTGTTGGTGGTAGAGAAACTCTGGTAAATCTAATAAAGTTAGACATAGTTGATTTTGATGTCATATTGGAGATGGACTGGTTGCACTCATTCTATGCCTCCTTAGATTATCAAACTCGTAAGGTTATGTTGAATTCCCTAATAAGCCAGTCATTGAGTGGGAATGAGGTTTTCTAGTGCCTAAGGAAAGATTGATATCATATCTTAGAGCAAAAGTTGATTTCCAAGGGGTTTCTTTACTATTTGGTTTGACTTAAAGATTCTGTCTCAGAGGGTCCTTGCTTACAATCCATTCCTGTGGTTAATAAATTCCGCGTGGTTTTCCCTAATGATCTTCCTGGTGTCCCTCCTGACAGGAAGATTAATTTTGGGATTGACCTTGTTCTGAACACTCAACTTTTCTTTATCTTTCCTTATAGAATGGCTTCAGCTGAGTTAAAAGAGATAAGGAGCAGTTAAAAGACCTCCTTGACAAGGGTTTTATCTGTACTAGTATGTCTCTATGGGGTGAACCTATTTTGTTCGTGTGTAAAAAGGATGGTTTTCTTTAGATATGCATCGATTACCATTAGTTGAATAAGGTTATGGTGAAGAATAAGTATCTTCTTCCTCGGATTAATGATTTATTTTACCAGCTTCAGGGTGCTAAATATTTCTCTAAGATTGATCTTAGGTCTTGTTATCATCGACTAAAGATTAGGGAGGTGGATATCTTTAAGACTACCTTCCGAACCCAGTATGATTATTATGAGTTCTTAGTAATGTCTTTTGGTTTGACTAATACCCCGACAACATTCATGGACTTGATGAATAGGGTCTTCTATAAGTTTTTGTATTTGTTCATTATCATGTTTATAGAAGATATTCTGGTGTATTCCAAGAGCGAGGCAGATTATGCCGATCACCTACATATCGTGTTTCAACCTTGAAAGATTAGCATTTGTATACTAAGTTTTTGAAGTGTAAATTTTGGATGAAAGTTGTTTGCTGTAGTGTTTATTCATGGTTTATTGCGATGTGTCATGTGTGGGACTTAGTCGTGTATTAATGCAGCATAGTAAGGTGGTAGTCTATGTCTCTAGACAGTAGAAGGTGCATGAGAAAAACTATTCGACTCATGACTTGGATTGTTGGTTGTAGTGTTTGCATTGAAGATCTGTCGGCACTATTTTTATGGGGTCCATGTTGATATTTATTTTGATCATAAGAGCCTGCGCTATGTATTCACCCAGAAAGAATTGAATCTCAGGCAAAAGAGGTGGCTTGAGTTGTAAACGGACTATGACATGAGTCTTCACTATTACCCAAGTAAAACTAATATGGTTGTTGATGATCTTAGCAGGTTATCCATAGAGACTCTAGGTCATATGGAAGAGGATAAGAGGGAATTAGTGAAAGATATTCACCATTTTGCTAACCTTGGAGTTCATCTCTTGGACTATGATAATGGGGATGTGTTTGTTCAAAAGGTGGCACAGTCATCTCTTGGTACTAAAATAAAGGAGAAATAGGTATTAGCTCTTGTCTTAATAAAGATTAAGAGAGATGTGGGATAACAAAAGGTTATAGCTTTTGAGATTAGTAGCGATGGTATCTTGAGGTACCAAAGCAGATTATGTATTCCCGATATAGATGGGTTGTAAGAGAGGATCTTCGCTGAGACTCATGAGTCGCGTTATGACATTTATCCTAGTTCAATGAAGATGTATCATGAGCTTATGAAGATTTATTGGTGGAACAATATGAAGCAAGTTGTCGCCAGTTTTGTGGATAAATGCATAGTGTGTCAACAAGTGAAGGTTGAGCACTTACGGCCCGTAGGTTTGTATCAAGAAATTGAGTTGCCTCTATGGAAGTGGGAAGTGATTAAAATGGATTTCTTTACCATTCTTTCTTGGTCTCAGAATAAGTGCGATTCGATTTGGGTCATCGTGGATAGGATGACTAAGTTGCATGGGGCTCCTATTTCTATCATGTCAGATCATGGTACTTAATTTTCATCACACTTTTGGCATTCTTTTTAGAGACTTTTGGGAACTAATGTGAGCCTTAGTACTTCTTTCTACCCACAGTTGAATGGGCAAGCAGAAAGAACTATTCAAACATTGGAAAATATGCTTTAATCTTGCGTGATTGATTATTGTGGTAGTTGGGTTGATCATTTGCCTCTTATAGATTTTGTACATAACAATAGCTACAACTCTAGTATTGGGATGGCTCCATTTGAGGCGTTGTATGGTAGGAGGTGTAGATCTCCTACTGGGTGGTTCGAGATTTGTGAGGCAGAGATGTTTGGCCCTAATTTTGTTTACCAAGCCATGGAGAAGGTGAAGGTGATTTGGGATAAACTTAAGACCGCCCAAAGTCACCAAAAGTCCTATGCAGATATGAGGCGTAGGGAGTTAGAGTTTATGGTTAGAGATTGGGTGTTCTTGAAAGTGAATCCTATAAAGGGAGTAATGCAGTTTCGGAAGATGGGGAAGTTCAATCCCCAATATGTCGGCCCGTACTTGATCTTGAAGAGGGTTGGTAGTGTTGCATACAAGTTGGAGTTGACTCATAGTTTTAGCTCCATTCATTTGGTGTTTTATGTTTTGATATTGACAAAGTGCTTGGGTGATTCTTCGACGGATGTTCCTTTAGAGGAGGTAGGTATTTCGGATTCCTTATCTTATGAGGAAGTCCCAGTTGAAATTTTGGATCGACAAGTTCATCTGTTGTGAACAAAGGACGTAGCTTCGATAAAGGTTCAATGGAGGAACCACAAAGTTGAAGAGGCTACTTCGGATGCCGAAGAGGATATGAAGTCCAAGTATCCATTCCTATACCCCATTTTGGAAAATCGTGCTTAATATATGTATTGTTCATAACATTTTTATTTTCTGACTTTGTTAAGAAAATTATGATTCCTTGATATCTTTGTTTTCTGACTTTGTTTAAGGGAAGTGTGGTTGTTAGTTGTATTAAGTCGTGCTTTTGTATATCTTCACCCATCATTTGAGGAAGAATGACCCAAGGGGGGAGAATCGAAACATCCCATATTTTGGCCTTTGAAAATTTCTTGAGTGTTGAGCTCACTTCCTTGGTAACGACTCACCCTATGAGTCATAGGGTGTCTTTGTGGGTCCCAAGGACCAAATCATTTAAGTTTGCGGCATGATTCTTCTCTGAGTATGAGTGGATCACTAATATCCATAAGGATATGTCACGAGTCGTTAGGTGTAATCGTAGGGTATCCAGTGTAAGTTCCAATTTGGGTTCTGTGTTGACTACGACTAGACCCTATAAGTTGTGGGGCTCAATTACGAGTGGTGATATTGAGTGATAACGCTCAAACTACATTCTTAAATGGGTGTAAGCGATCGTTGTCAATATAAAACCCAACTAGGTTGGGGTCGAATCCCATAGGGAATAGGGTGTGAACTTCTATTTGTTTACTAAATACTTTACTGGTAGTTTACTATTTCTGAAAATGGGGGTTTAAATTTCATAGAAAGTAAATTGTCACTTTCAATATTTTAGTATTTATAACAAGGATAAATGGGAGACCAGAGTTATGTTCACCATAGGTTTTGGGAATTGACAGATACTAGGTAATGTTTAAGACTCTTGAAGTAAGTAGAAATAGCAGAATATCCCTGACGACGATACTATCTGACTTATCTCTCGACCTCACCAGACAATTTATTATCTAATTCTCTCGAACTTAGATAACTTATCTATTTCCAATAGGATTTTATCTCAGGTAGATTGATCCAGTTACGACATCAATCATTAAACAGAAGGTTGGTAGCTTCCGAGTACCTGTTGATAATTCACGTCCTCTAGTTTATTTCTCCGTTAAAAGCAAATAAGCCTAAGGCATAACCTATTGTTTGTAACTAATAGATTCAAGTTAAAGCAACAGAATTTCAAGATGTCCTACTACTCTTTGAATCCTTTAATTACCTAGCATCATATCAAACCCTAATCCATGGATCCCATAACTCGGGCTAATAGAATTAGCCGCTCATGATTTGATGAACGAAATAACAAGTTGAATTCATGGTAATATGGATAAAATTACTGATGGATGAAACCCAATAAGTATTTCTTCAATTCAATCACAAGATGGAAACCCACAATAGTTGATAAGTGTTTAGAAAGAAAACAAGAAAAATATCTAATGAAAAAGATGAAGCAATTTTACGTACCACCCAACGAGTTAATTATCTGATAGCTTCTCCATCCTCCACATCCAAAAAAGATTCTTTTAAAAAAACCTAAAACAACTCTTTAAATAGTTAATTCTAAATAACGAAACAAAAATTAAGATTTCAGTTTTCTTTTCGGAATAGTCGACGGCGATCTTTACGGCGTGTCAGACGTCTGACAATGTGTGTAAGATATCGTCAAAGTTTCCAGTGAATTTTTATCTTCTGAGTCTTCTGACGGCAAATCTGAAGGCATGTCAATTAAGTGACGGTGCATAAAAAATGTCATCACATCTTCAATGGAAATCATCATGTTCTGCTTTGAGTTGATGACAATTTTAACGCCTTATCACAGTTGTGACGGCGCTTCAAAAGGTCGTCCAACGTCAATTCAATTCTTCAAATTTTGTCTACGCTTAACGGTGACTTTGATAGCCTTTCACATATCTGATGGCGCTTCAGAAATGTCGTCAGCTTTACTTCAGCTTATTTGCACCAAATTCTACTGATTTGTTCTTCTTTCCTTTTGTTTCCTCCCCTATCACTCACATCAGCATTAACACAATAAAAATAATCAAAACTAACAAAAGTTGTTTAAGACTTTGCAATTATTTCGAGTTAAAAGCCTCCAATGTGTTAGCATCTACTCACACATCAACACCCTCAACTTAAAACAATTTCTTGTCCTCAAGCAACTAAAACATAACTAGGAGTATACAAAGTACAATTCGGCAGCTAACTACTCTTATCAGGTCAGAATACATTCACTATCTCCATGATTAATCAAAGTAAAATCAACTGTGTCTAGTATTTGAAAACGACCATGTAACTCACAAGTATTTAGATAAGACAAAAATCTCAGCTATAACAACCTAGCACATACCCAAATTACATTATCCAAACAAAGCAGTTATTACCAACATACTTAGTGTGCCCTCACAACAAAGAAATCCCTTTTTCACTCAGATTCATATGTATAGACATAGGGATGAACATAAGACTCTCTCTCAGAACGAAGTTCCAACATTGCGCATCAAATGCCATAGGCTTTACCTTATAGTCAGTACCTAAGTCTTTAGACAAGTCAGTTAGGATCATTATAGGGCTTTTCTTAAGATTGTAACGTAGGCTGGGGGCTGGTATGATATTCATGGGTATTTCATAGTGAATACACCTTCTTGGCACTATATTCAATCTTGAGGTTTCAACTTTTGACCTTCTTTTCCTCCCTCTTTTATTTGTTAAGCATGCTTAACATGAAGTACCTGCAGCCCTAGCTCTGATGGTTGCTTCCCATTTCTCTGTGTCAGCCAGAGACTCCAATCTTTCCCTTTTCAAGTCTTCCTTCTCTAATTTTTTCTTTGCTTTCTTTTTAGCTGTTCTCTCCTCTTCACTATCCGGCTTATCTCTCTTGTTCTTTCCTTTTCCCCCCTTTTCTTCTCTTTATTTGGGGAATCCGCAGTAAGATCAAGGATAGGAATTTTTCCTTTACATTATGCATGGTTGATCCTGTTGGAACCATAATTTAGTGCTACTGCAGCATCCCAACCTCAGTCTTCACTTTCTCCAATGCAGTCCTGAAAGTGGCAAGATCAGCACCTGTCATCTCTTTTGCCCAGGCATCGAATCTGTTCTCTAGATCTGCCACCCGCCCAGGCAAAGTCATGAAAGGTTCAAGTGTAGCCTTTATTCTTTTATCCATAGAAGCAGCAAACTGTTTGGCGAAGGCCTGTAGTTTTCCCTCGCACCAATTTTCTTGCCTAGCCACCTTCCTGATATCAATCGACTAAAATGCAGAACCTGTTGCTGCTGGAGAAACTGAGGTAGTCAGCTTACTTTGAGGCACTGAGTATTCCTGAGATGAATATGCTGCTGGTGCTGGTACAGCTTTAGAGATTTTCTCCCCTAAATCTGGTGATGAAACAGTCTCAGTAACTGGAGGATCTGCTGCACCAACTGCATCTCGATTAAGTCGCAAGCCCGGCTGAATTTCATTTTTTTTGACAGGGTTGTGGGTCTTCTTTCCATATAACTCAACATCAATACCTGAAATCTCAGGTACATTAGTTGCTTCACACAACCTAGTAATTAGACATGGGAATGGATATGCAGCATCGGGTCTTGCGAGCTGAATCTTGATCTCTTCTGCTATAATTTCTCCAAAATCCAAGGGAGTTCTATCTATCAAGCTTGCAACCAATATTACTAGATCATCCCCCAATATGTTGTCTCCCTCGGTGGGTATCAGATGAATCCGTACTAAACCCCACCAAAATCTTGCCTCTGAATTTAGAGACGCTTTGGTTATCTTTTCTGCAGGATTATTCAGCCACTCAGGTTCCCCATCTGCTATGACAGTCACTAGCCATTTGCGTTGATTTTCCCGATGCTTCAACCGGGCATAGAAGGTAGGTGACGTGGCTCATGGGACAATGGCTGTCGCATAAAGAAACCTATTTATGCTGGTATTTGATACATCCACCCTCACTCCACGTACTACAACTTTGGTCAGTAGAGGCTTATCTGAAATTCTATCCCCTTCTTTGCATATATTTTCCACCGTAGCCTAGTAGTTCACGTAGAACTCCCAGACTAACAAAGGAAAGGAAACACCTCTTCCCCTAGTAGTCCACTCCAAGCTATAATCCTTGAGTTTTTGCATCACCTCAGGGTATCTGATCAACCCTGTAGTGATAATTTTCTTCTCCTCTAAAATTGGCCTTTGAGCACTTCTTCGATCTGTATTACAAAGTCCGTCCCAAAAGATTGTTTCAGCTCCAGGGATTTGCTATATCACATTGTTCCTAATCTTGGGGTTTTTGAATTTCACCAAAGTTCCCCGTATTGGAGAATCCTTATCACCTTGCTGCTCCGATGATGGTGATTCAGACTCAGTTTCTTCAGCTGCAGGCTTCTCAGAACCCTTATTTTCAGATTCTTGTTCAGTGTCCTCTGACTCCTGCTCAGTGTGTTCTGATCCTTGTTCCTCCGATGCTTGCTCAAATGAGGTTGTTACCTTTGTATCATCAGTATCCTATACCTCAATAGGCTTAGGTGGAGGTGGTGTATTTGGACAAGCCCTCTTTCTAGTCCATCTGAGTAATGGTTTGTCGTCTTCATAATCAGAGTCCTCATTGACAAGTTGTTGAGGTACACTCTCTTTAACCGCTTTCTTTGGTGTAGTTGGATTCTTTTTCTTGGGTGCCATGCTCAGTTCTGCAACAACATAGAAATCCTCAATTAGTGTCCATAACAAACAAGAGAAGAAAAGGATCACCTCAGTTTAACCTCATTACTATTTTTAGTTCGAAGGTTTGACGGCCCTTCTGATTTGCCGTCACAAATGTGATGGAGCTTCAAAGGCGTCGTCAACCTTATCCATAATCTATAATATTTCCCAACTTTTGATAGTATTTTTGAAAAGACGCCACACAGGTGTAAGGCCGTAAAAGTTGTCGTCAGACAAAATTACCACTTCCAATTCCTTTTTAGCTGATTTTTTATCTACCATTATTCTCAATTTCAACTTAGGTCATGTGATTCAACTGAAATCTCAATGAAATTGTACCACATGACCCTACAACCCTATTTTTTGAAGGAGCTTGAAACATGTTGATGAGTTCAGCCCATTCCTTTGAAACCAAGGTTTCTTGTAGTTCACAATTTCTCCAAAGAAAGATGAAGTTGAAGTTTTTCTCATACCTGAATGTTGACTCTTAGCTGATGTACTTTGAGCACTTAGAATTGTGAGTAAGAGAATACTATAATGAGAGAGAGGGAAGGTTTCTTGACTTAACTCTCAAGCTTCAACTTACAAGGAAAGTATTAAAATTTTGCCTAAGATGGAAATAACTTTGAAAAAAGAAGGGAAATAATTCACAAAGGAAAGAAAACTGAAACTGAAAAAAAATATCTATAGTACGTGGGAACGTGAACAGATATTGCTGGGCTGGGCTAGCTCAAATTTTTAAACTGGGCCCAACTCATTTGATGACAGTTTTTACAGCCTGTCAGAGATCGTACGGCGCTTCAAAATTATCGTCAGCCTTAACAGTATAAGGCTTTAACTTGATTGTTTTGATGAAATTTCTCATCGCTTGTCATACTTGTGACAGCCCATCAAAATCAACGTCAACCTTCTCAAGCTGACTGCAAACAGTTCACCTCCTTTGTACAACTCTTAGCTACAAAAATTAACAACACTAGTGCAACAAAATTAAAACTTTGGGTTGCCTCCCAAACAGCGCCGGATTTAATGTTGCGGCATGACTTGGTTATCTCAACTACTCATACTTTGTCAAGATACCATATTGATACCTCATCATGATTTGCAAATCCTTTGACAATCCGAGAGTGAGACAGAATGCGATCAGGTTGAGGTTGTTTCCGTTGTCTCTGTCTGGAAAGGCAATAATGTGGTTGAATGAACTAGATCCTGATTCTATAACCAATTGGAGACAGTTAAAAGATGCGTTCCTAGAATGTTTCTTACCACCCTCCATAAGGGTACAATTGAGGGATGAAATTAGTAACTTCAGACAGCTCCCCACTTAAGCATTACACGAAACTAGGGAAAGATTTAAGAAAAAACTTGCACAATGTCCGAACCACAACATAATGGACTTTCACTTGATGGAGACTTTGTACCGAGCTTTCAACTCTGTGACAAAGACAATTGTTGACAACATTGCAGGTGGTTCGTTCATTGACCTCTCTTTTCTAGATGTTTCTGACATGCTGAATAGAATGACCAAATAGAGTCGGGCTTGTCACACTAGGGATTCTGTGGTGGCTAGACCGACTATTTCTGGTGGTATAACTGTGGAGCTGTGTAGAAGGGATGAGGAGCGATATCAGGACATGGCCCATTTAAAGGCGCAGATGGACTGTCACGCGGGTGACCCGGGTTCGATCCCCGGCAATGGCACCATTTTTGATAACTCTCAAACTACACTCTTGAATGGGTGTAAGCGATCATTGTCAATATAAAACCCAACAAGGTTGGAGTCGAATCCCACAGGGAATAGGGTGTGAACTTCGATTTGTTTACAAAATACTTTACTGGTAGTTTACTGATTCCGAAAATAGGGGTTTAAGTTTCACAGAGAGTCAATTGTCACTTTCAATATTTTAGTATTTGTAACCAAGATAAATGGTATACCAGAGTTATGTTCACCATGAGTTTTGGGAATTGACAGATACTAGGTAATGCTTAATACTCTTGAAGTAAGTAAAAACAGTAAAATATCCCTGACGACGATATTATCTGACTTATCTCTCGACCTCACCAGACTATTTATTATCTAATTCTCTTGAACTTAGATAACTTATCTATTTCCAATAGAATTTTATCTTACGTAGATTGATCCAGTTACGGCATCAATCATTAAACAGAAGGTTGGTAGCTTCCGAGTCCCTATTGATAATTCACGTCATCTAGTTTATTTCTTTGTTAAAAGAAAATAAGCCTAAGGCATAACCTATTGTTTGCAACCAATAGATTCAAGTTAAAGCAATAGAATTTCAAGATGTCCTACTACTCTTTGAATTCTTTAAATACCTAGCATCATATCAAACCCTAATCCATGGATCCCATAACTTGGGCTAATAGAATTAGCCGCTCATGATTTGATGAACGAAATAATAAGTTGAATTCATGGTAATATGGATAAACTTACTGATGGATGAAACCCAATAAGTATTTCTTCAATTCAATCACAAGATGGAAACCCACAATAGTTGATAAGTGTTTGGAAAGAAAACAAGAAAAATATTTGATGAAAAAGATAAAGCAATTTTATGTGCCACCCTCCGAGTTAATTGTCTAATAGATTCTCCATCCTCCACATCCAAAAAATATTCTTTTATAAAACCTAAAACAAGTCTTTAAATAGTTAATTCTAAATAAGAAAACAAAAATTAAGATTTCAATTTTCTCTTCGGAATAGTCGACGGTGATCTTGATGGCGTGTCAAACATATGACGATGTGTGCAAGATATCGTCAAAGTTTCTAGTAAATTTTTATCTTCTGAGTCTTCTGACGGCAAATCTGATGGCGTGTCAATTAAGTGACAGCGCGTGAAAAATGTTGTCACATCTTCATTGAAAATCATCATGTTCTGCTTTGAGTTGATGACAATTTTGACTCCTTATCACAGTTGTGACGGCACTTTAAAATGTTCGTCACACGTCAATTCAATTCTTCAAATTTTGTTTACGCTTGAAGGTGACTTTGACAGCCTTTCACATATCTGACGACGGTCAACTTTACTTCAGCTTATTTGCACCAGATTCTACTAATTTATTCTTTTCACCTTTTGTTACCTCCCCTATCACTCACATCTACATTAACACAATAAAAATAATCAAAACTAACAAAAAATGTTTAAGACTTTGCAATTATTCCGAGTTAAAAGCCTCCAATGTGTTAGTATCAGCTCACACATCATTGAGTCATAAGTATAAAAGTGTAAGGTGTATTAGTGGTACTGCCTTAATTATGACTCATGGTGTCGAGATGAATGGAGTGGCAACGAGTCAAGAGTTGACCCGTAGTCAAAGGCAACACTTTTCAGCTTTTAAGTTAAGGGCATCCTGGACATTTTCCCTCTTTCCCAAATTGAAACCCACATATTATATCCCGTTTAGGGTGTCATTATCACTTTGAAACAACAAACTAAATTCTCAACACTCTCAAATTTCTCAAGATCAAGAATAGCTAGGTTTTTCTAGAGGTTGATCAATTAGAGCTCAAGGGTTGATTTCTCTCCAAATTTCTTGGTGTTTAAGGCATTTTACTCTTCCCTCATTATTAATTTGTTAAAATCACATGTTTTAAAGTATTTCTCACATAGAATTGTTATGGTTTTAAAATAAGGGTTTGGGGTTTTGAATGCTTATTGTTGAACAATGTTTTCCCATGGTTTAATTATAATTATTCATTCTTTAAATATGGTTTTGACCATGTGGGTGCATGGGTATAGTGAATGAACTAGGGAATTGTAATTTTCCCCAAACTTGTGACTTTTTAAGTGGTTATGACCTCAACCCCAAATTGTGAAATTGATTTTGGTATGGGGAATGTGGGAACTGAACTATTATTGAACTTTTAAATCATGATGTAAAATAGAACCTTATGAAATTGTGTTTTCATAAGTTATGGCCTAATTGAACCAAATGGGTTGTGAATTCCCAATGTAATGTAATTGTTTGGGCATGTTATTGTTACCTTGCAAGTGTAGTTGGTATGACGATACCAACAATGTATGCCTTAATAGGAAATATGGTTCAATGAATTGGAATATATGATATATGTTTTTAATTAGGCTCTAAAAGAGGGTTGTGTAGCTTAGTCATGAAAGTGGAGGTCCAAGTGACCAATACTGGAAACTGCAGCTAGCCGGTGTAGGGGCAACTATGGCTTGAGGGTTTGAGTCCCCGTGTTTGTGACCAGGTAATTCGATTCCACCTTATTGTTATTATTATGATCGGAGGGTTCGAGTACCCCATATCACATTTCATGATCGAGTGCTTATGTTACCTTAGTGTATGATTGGAGGGTTTGAGTCCCCCGTGCATATATATATATGATCTTTCTTCGGTTCGTATGGCTACACGCAATGGGGCCCGACCAAGGGGTAAGAGATGGGGCTTATATTGCTTGTGGGTACTATTATATGACGGTTGATCTATACAATCCAGGTTAAAGTTTTAAAGTAAATGTTAGGCCTTGTTCTCTATCCTGACATGTTATGAGTATACATATATACATTTGATTATGTGTATTGGAATTGAATGATTTGAAACTATTGATCATGGCATTATTTTATTTTTATCCCTGAGTTATATCCTAGCGTTCACCCTACTAACCATCTTCAGATGTTGTATCCCCATGCGATGTAGGATTTGTCCATACCTCTACTTCTCATGCTTAGTGATTATGGATCGATCGAGAGTCGACTTAAAGTGGTGATCTCCTATTCTTCAGAAGGCTCTATTTCAATATTATGTTTTTCTTTTGAGTCATAGACTATTGGAAACTATTTTTGGATATAGTTGGGGGCATGTCCCGACACTTTATTGATATTCAATTTTCTAGAGTCCTTGTTGGACTACTGTGGACTTTGGATGGTTTGGTTATTGGTTTTTTTGTTTATACACATATCATAATATCTTTAAATTCAGGTTCTCTTATCTTATTATATGTTCATAATTCATCCAAATTGAGTGTAAGGTGGTCTATGGTTTGGGTGTTGGGGGTGGTCTCCGGTCTTTGTTGGACATGAGATACCCATCATGACCAAGACTTGGTTCGGGTTGTGTCATTATCTCTATGCCATAACAATCACATTAACTTGGGAAAATGCCTCAATCCCCTTTGTTCATTAAATCAAATCATATCCAACAAGGCTTTTAAATCTATGTTCATTGTTTACTCATTAATGCAATGCAATATCATAGGTGAGTAAGTAAAACCAATAGACAATTTCTCAATTCAAGTCATTTACACAAGTGGGTTGAGGGAACACAATTATTCAAAACCAATTCAAAGTTCAAAACACCAATTTAGGGGAAACCATGAACCCTTAGTTTATTCACCATTCTCATGTACCCCCACAAGTTCAAAACCATTAATAAAGCATAAACACTGTATAATAAATCATGGGAAAACAATATAAGAATCAACCATGTCAAATCCCACAACCACATCAAAACCCATATTTGAAACCATCCAATAAAGACATTAAATACATTCTTTTCATAATGTAATAATTGGGGAAGAGTGACATGCCTAAATTATCAAGAGTTATGGAGAGAATTTGCCCTTGGGAGCTCTAATTGATGAACTTCTTGGAAACTCTAAGTATCTTGCTTGAGAGAATTTAAAGAATTTTAGAGTGTGTTTTGATTGTATTATGAATGACAAATAACCCCTTGAGTGCTTTATTGACGTGGGTTCTAGGTAAGGGATAATAGGAACTGACCAGAATGACTTTAATGAAAAGACTAAAAATTTGTCGCCCAGTCACTACAGGTGACCTAATGACTCATAGGATCTCCTTATGACTCGTAAGTTCCTACTCTTAGCCTTGATAGTGTCCATGATCACCAACACTGACTTGGCTATGATTCGTTCCATACGATTGGTACTCAGTCATTACGACTCGTATGGTCCAGTCATTGTCAAAGTAAAAATATTGGGCATCACACTAGTTAGGATACGGAATACACCATGAGACTTATTTTGAGTCCTTAAGATTTGCAACCCCTTGTCATAGTCATGGAAGAAACTCCAAGCCAAACTACTAGCCAGGCTATGATTGGTTCCTTAAAAACTGTCAAGACTCCCTACGACTTGTATGGAGAGTCGTAGTGTGGGCAATGAGGATAAAATTTCCGAAATTTTCAAGGACCAAAAATTTGGGGTGTTATAGTTTTATTCCTTGTTTTCTCTTATGAAAAATTTCGATAATGAAAAGGTGAATAAAGTAAGCTTTATTGATGTTTAGAGAAATTTGAAACTTTATTTCCATAGGTAAGTAAAATCCTTGATCAAAATATTAATAAATGTTTACCATTATTGGTAAAAGAAAAGGAGTCATTAATTGATACTCTAACTAACTCTAAGATTGAAGAAAAATCATTGTTTTCAAGGATACATAATCTTGAAGAAGACTTATAAAATGCTATGTGTGAAAATAATATATTGAAAACTAAGTTGTTAAGTCTTTCAAAAGATTGTGTGTAAGAAAATGAGAAAGCCAACAAGGATAAGGTTGATGTTGAGATTAAGATCTATAAATTCACTCTTGATCTTGAAGCCTCACGAGAACACAACAAACATCTTGAAAGAAGTTGATTGAAACAAAGGAGAAGCTTAAAAGATCTTTGCAGTGGACTACTTCATCAAAAACCCTTGATAAAATGAGTAATTTGAAGTCAAACTCTGGTGAGATTCTTGGTTCTCAAAGGAACAAGAATACCTACAATCCTCTTACCAAGTATATATCTAATCCTGACATTTGGCTATGAACTTATTATGGTCAAAATGGCCATTAGAAGCCTTAGTGTAAAACCTTTGTCAATGATAGAAAAGAAATAACAAAAATGTTTAATCCATTATACTATCAAAGGAACTAGGTTCCTAGACAAATAATCTCCCACCAACATGGAATAGAAGATCTCTCTTTTATCCCTTTTCAAATACCAAAGAACCCAAGTTTGTTTGGGTTCACAAGCATAAGAAATAATATAATGGAGGTAAGGATAAGAGAAATCAATCAAATAGGATAAAAGAAAGTACTTGATTAGTGGTTACTCTAAGCATGATATTAGGTCTTTTATAAATCTTCTCTCACTAATGATAGTCATGAAGATCTGTGAAACACCCCACATTTTTTGGGCTAGAGTTTGAACCGTCCTTCTTGTGTATATAGACCTGAACTCAATGATTTATACTGATATATAAGTGTGAATAACAACTCCTAGTGTGTTAACATTTTTGGAGATGTATATACATCATAAGAATCTGCTAACAAAAATTTAAGTTGAGCACTTTCCTACCAATTGAGTTTTAGTAGATGATTTTACTTGGGTCAACTTTAAAATACCATTACATCTAGAATATAACTAGTTATGTGCTCATTATATATAAAATTAAATCCCTTTGAGTTTTCTTTCCAACTCAACTGATTGACCATTAATTTGAGTTCTAAATCAAAATTTATGAGCATCTTAGTAGGGCACTTTCTAGGGTGCGCGATTGGGGTCGTGAAGTAATATTGGTGCGCTGAGTTTGGAGTAGCAAGGCAAATAAGAAGTCCTTTTATTAGGGTTGTGACATGACCCTCCTTCCCAAACATTAACATATATTTTTCCCATATTAAATCAAGGGCAAAATGGTCCTTTTTACCCTCCATAACTCCCTAATACATCATATAACCCTAAATTCGTCCAAAGCTAATTAAAAGCCCCCAAATCCTCATTATCTTACACACAAGAACATCAAGAAGGGCTTTGTTAATTCTAAAGCTTGTAGATTCCCAACTCAAAGTTTTTCTTTAATTTTCCTTAGTCAAAAGGTATGTAGAACTATCTTAAACCTCATGGACATAAGTATGATTTCTATATGGATTTCAAAGTTTATTTATGTACATATGTATTTCATGAATCTTGAGAATTTATTTAAGAACATGGTTTATGAAAACTCCCTCTTTTATGGTTATGGACTTTGAAAAAAAATTAAAAGCATGAATTATGAAACTCCCTTGTTATGATGAAATTATGTATTTACTATGGGGTTTTCTGCAAATTTGGAAGTTTGATTATGTGTATGGTATGAAATTTGAAGTGTTTGAACTGTGAACCCCAATTTTATGACAAGGATTATGTGTTTTACATTTGTTGTGGGTTCTCAAATTAATATGGAAAGATTGATGTTTTGGATTCTCTTTTATTAAATTATAGACTGATTTCTTATATGATATTCGAGAGAGAACTTGATTTATTTCAAATAAATTCTTTTGTTTCTCATGAAATATGTACTAATTATGAAAGAGATGACCACCTAAGAGTTATGTCTTAAAAGGAAATTGTTTTGCCTGAACTTGCATATCCTTTTTGAAAGAGAACTCTTTTATGATAATCAAATCATCTTGGTGGTCAATAATAAGTTTTTTTAATAATAAGGGCTATGGATATGATATGGTATGAAACAATGTGGTATGATATTATATGGTATGATATGACTTAAAAGTACAGGTATGACGATACCCTGTTTTGATATGCCCTTAATAGAAGAAAAGAAGAACTTTTATAAGCATGAAGTATGATTTTAAAAGGCTAAAAATAGTCTCTAAAAGAGATAGATGGTTACCCGAGGAAGGCACGAATTCAGATAACTCATTGCTCGAAACCGTGCTTTGCCAATACTAGATTATTATATCCTGAAATATGGATTATACATTGGAAATGAGATCTTTGGCGTATTATATTATAGCACTCCACCCCTTGAGATAAACTTGGGTTGGTCCTTGGTCGATGAGCTAATGGCGGGACCATATATCCCGTGAGTACTATGTTTGTAGGGTGTACCATCAAGCTCCGGAGTAAAACAAAGACTATTATCTATATTTTTACATGAATGGTTTGAAACTCTTTAATTATTCCCATATGTTTTGATCTCTATTATGTTTAAATATTTTCATAAAGATCTTAATAATTTTATACAAAATATATGTTGTTTTTGGTTAATCTGCATACATATTTCAAGTATTAACTGTCCCCGTGGAAGCTGCATTGTCTCTTAATGTAGGTTCTGAGGCACAGTCGCATGGTCCATCACATTATTAGAATGTTTGGATATGATAGAGTTGGTTAGTCGTCGGTCTTTTAGAAGGCATTTATTCATATGTTGACTTTTTTTAGTTTATGATCTAGACGGATGCCTTGTCCCGACTAGACAATTAGTATTCGATAGAGACTTTGTAGACAAGATTTGGTTATTGTATTGTCACAACTTTATTAACATAATTTTATTATAAGTTTCCCTTGAATTTCATTATATCTTCCATACTTCCGTTTCATATAAATTATGCTTATGATAGTAGGCTAAGAGGTCTCTCGAGACTCTCGAGACTTTATGGTTCATGTAACACCCCACATTTTTAGCTATAAATCGAACCATCATTCCTATGTGTATAAACTCAAATACCATAATTTATATTTTAATTCATGTCATGATCATTAGCATAGTGTGTGGAGTGCTTATGAGGTGGAAAAATGTTCATAGGAATCACTTAGAGCAAAGTTGAGCTAAGAGCCTTTTATTCGGCCAAATTTTAGTATTCGATTCTTTAAGGGTCCACATTGAGCATGTATAAATTTTTACATATGTGTAATTTTGCATCTAAAGACCCACCAATTTATAGACAATTGAATTAGCTTTCCAACAACACCAAATAATTTACCTCTTTCCTTATATGTCAGCTCCTGGATCATAGCTCATAATCATGCACTTTCCATAGAATCATATACACTTCCAATTCATAGTATGAGGAGTTCCAGTTCACTCTGCAGTACGAATCATATTCCATGAATTTATGAACTCAAAACTTAGGTCATGCAGCTCATGACTCATGTACTCATGCTTTACAGTATATTTAGTTCTAGGTACTCATGATACACTCTTAATGATCAACGAATGTCAAATTATGTCATGTATGTCCTCAGATTCAAATCTCTTTATTGAATCCATGCCATGGATACTCCTCAGACTCAATTAAGTTTCCAAGTTATGCATATTATTCTTTCATGCTTCAGGTCCTCATATTCTAACCTTTCAGTGACCTGTCCTTATGTCAAGACTGTGGTGATGAACAATTGTTTAGATGGAAGAGAGTAAATATTCCGTACTAGGAAAAAATTATTTTATGCTTGTTCTATTTAAGGCTATAACTTTGATGGATAATTGAGGTAGAGCTTTTGGTAATGTCATGGTTAGTTGAGAATTCCATGTGTGTCTTCTTAAGAATAGTGCAAGGAAATTGTTATTGATAGAGGTTTAAAGAATATGAGAAAGATGATTTTATGGGTTTTTTCCCTAAAAGTCCATACATTGTTATACTTATAGGCTTGAACGTATGTTGGTATATAAGTGGATGGGTGCATTATGTGCTAGTGAGATCCTAGTAAGAAGTTGAATTTAGATGTTGAAGTGGAAAGAGAAATTATTCTTGAGATAAGAGCTGTGAAACACGCATGAGGTATCAAATACATGGCTTAGACTAGTATTATGGTGTTGTGTGTTGTACTTTGTAATTTTAAGTTAGGATTGAACATGGTAAAAATATGTAGTTCAATATAGACTTGGGCTGAAGTAGTTATTTGTACCCATATAAGAATTATAAGTTGAATCAAATGAGCATGGTATTTAATGAGAAAAGTATAGTTTGGGGAGTATTTGATATTTGTGGCTAAGCTTGAAAGTTAGTAGTTACATTGTCTAAGGACTAGTAATTCTATTCTAGCTTAATTTTTTTTAGGCCTATGTTTCATGTTGCAGGGTTATAGCCATATTAAGATTCCTTATTCAGATATCTTATTCAGATCATGCCTAAGAATTCTTCACTCCTTAATGTTATTAGAACTTCTTAGAAAGAGTGTTGAAGAAATACTCCAGTTGAGTATGAACATTAAGTATGAGTTAATATGTATAGCCAACAATTCAGTTTAGCAATCAGACAGATAAGCTCTTATTGATTTACCATCTTTCCATCTAGTCTTACAATCCGGAGTTTCATGAATCATCTTTTTGATGAAGTAATTCATTCACGTTCATACAAGTTGTGAATTTAGTTCAGTACATGCATCATGTCTCCGATTTAGATATTTAGTCATGATTCAGTTCATAAGTTTTAAGTGAATGATCTCAGTTTTCTAAGTATTCCATCTCAGATAGTGTAAATACTTATTGTACGACCTTAGTCTTATTATCTTATGATTCATGCTTATATAACATACTTGGTGATACCATGAAGCCCTTTTCTTTTGATTTCTTTATGAGATTTGTTAAGGGACAATTCCTAATGAGAAGTTATGTACTTTATTCCATCCTCAGTAACTCCTATTTTTTGGTCTCATTAGTTTCACTTTTTAGTTCTATATGTATGATCATATCATGAACATTTTGAGTGGGTTCTAAACACTCAGCATGAATCAGCTCCTTATAATCAATATAGTCAAGTCAGCTCAGAAATCAGTTTCATGATGAAAGTTCTAATATTTCATATCATCTATATCCTTTGTTAGTAGACATTCCATGTATACATTATTCCATACTTCTAAATTTTCAATATAAGTTCCCACAATGATTGATTCCAAGAGGGAGATAATGTAACACCCCACATTTTTAGCTATAAATTGAACCATCATTCCTACGTGTATAAACTCAAATCCAATGATTTATGTTTGAATACATTTATCATGATCATTATCCTAGTTTGAAGAGTGCTTATGAGGTGGAAAATGTTCATAGGAATCACTTAGAGCAAAGTTGAGCTAATAGCCTCTGATTCGGCCAAATTTTTGGTATTCGATTCAAAAAAGGTTAACTTTAAACATGTATAACTATTTACATATGTGTAATTTGGAATCTCAAGACCCACCAATTTATAGCTAATTGAAATATCTTTTCAATGATACCAATTTTGCCTTAATCCAACGTCCGAGAAAAAAGTTATGACCATTTTTATGAGAAATAGTAAGCATAACACCCTGTGCTTTTAAGGTTCTAGTAATGCATTCAAAATGACCTTTAGGACCCCCATTTCAATTGTAAACCATGTTTAGATGTTATCGGTTGTGTTGGGGTGTTTTTGGATGTTGGAATTAGGTATGCATCACCAAATAGACCCTCTGCTAAGGTCGTGTGTTGCATGACAAACACCAATAGCCACTGGAAGGGGTGTGCTTTTTGTGTGTGTGCCACACACCCTCAGGTGTGCTTTTGGCTTGTGCCACCCACCCTCAGGTATGCTTTTGCTGTGCGCCGTCTGTCAAAAGCCAAGTGACAAAATTGCTCCATTTTGAATTAGTTTAAGGGTGTTGAAGTATTTTCACGCCCCCTAAACCATTTCTAATCCTTCTTACACGAATTAAGGAGCTTTAAAACACGTTTTCCCCACTTTTCATGAGTTTAACTCACATAAACCCTTCCTCTTTATCCAAGAATAAGAAATTCAACCTTTCTCTCTAAGAATTCAAGTATCCAAGCTCCAAGTTCAAGTTTTCTTCAAGGATTGAAGTAATTGAGGTATGTGGGGTATTTATCAATGGTTTCCTTTCACCCATTGAGCCCCAAAACCCTCTTATTGGTTTAAAGTATGAATTTTATCCTATTTTATAAAATTATCCATGAAACTTATGAACTTAATCGATGTATTTCTTAGTAATTTGAATCCAAGCCATGTCAATATGTGTTCCCACATAAACTTGTTTATTTCATGCTTCAAATTTCAATTACTCATGTTCTATTCAAGTGATTCCATGTCAAATCTTTAAGTTATGAATTAAATCATGTGAATATGTTGTTTTCTCAAGTTTAACTCAACCTCATGGTCAAGTTCATGTATTTCACTCAATTATTGAAATGTCTTATGCTTTAGGTCCTTGAACTATGATTTTATATTACTGTTTTAAATGTTGTTATTGTATTTTGTGATTATTTAGTGCTGGAGGGTTATGAACACCCTATACCTATGTGTTTTTATATATTTTTATTTCCAAGTTACAAGTCAGTCAGACCATGTTTTTATTATTATAATAGACTACAATATTCATGTTGAGCACTTATTAGTACAGTACCACATCATGTTAGACCCATAATAATACCAATGTCATTTAGTTGGGAGTAGGATTTAGCACCGAGCAAACCTAGGGATGAGAGATCACCCGCTAGTTAGGATTGGGCCCTTAGTAGCAGTCCGTAAGTTCCAGAACTACATAGCTAGCATAGGATTATGGGATATCACCCGCTAGTTTAGGACTGACACTCTCTTAGGAGTCACCCGCCAGTTTAGGACTGACTCTCTTGTCCTTTGGGACATCAGATTAGTGGATCCACACAGCCATATATTAGTACTGGTGGCAAGGTACTGACACCCTTCCAACTAAGGTTATAGGTTGGACCCCAATTAGCTCAGATTGGGGCATGTCGGTTACATGATAGCTCCCACACTCTGTGTGCACTATTAAGAGTTACATGACCAAGTGTATAGATATATCAGTTATTCAGTTATCCGATTATGCAGATAATAGGGATTTAGTCATTCAAATTACAAATTATTTCAGTATATGTTTATGTGTAGTCTTGCATTCTCAGTTTTATATGTTCATGTTTTCAAGCTCGGTATCCATACATGATCCTCAGTTCAGTTTTACCACATGTTCAGCTTTACATGAGATTTACATACACTATTCATATTTCTACCGCTTCCTAACTTACCAAATTATTTTTAGCTTTTGAACTTATAAATTTCACTATGACTTACCGTTTTTATTTACAACTATGTTTTAAAGGCATATTTCAGTAAATAGCTTATATCTTCAATTGTAAAATATGTTTTAAATATTTTTATGATTTAGTGCATGTCTTCATTTACTCAGTACATTCCAACGTATTGACCATATATATGAGTTTGTGGCTACATTCCTTTATAATGTAAGTATTAGATATAGTCCACACACTAGGGTCAGATATTTCTCAGCATTCAGCTAGCAAGTGATAAGTTCCCTTATTTTGGGGACTCCAGTCCATTGTAGTTCATGTGTTGTATTTTGATTATCCAAATGTATTTATTAGTGATAGTTGGAGGCATGTCCCAGCTATCGATAGTCAGCATAGTATAGTTTTCATAAATGATCAGTCAGAATCATTCATGTAATTCAAGTTCTTTCTTTAGATTTATCGTGATGCAAACTTTTACAGTATCTTATTTATTCCTACTTTCCCATGATTATGCTTCCGTTCAGTAAATTCAGTTTTTATTTACATAATAAATTAGTTCCTCAAGCAGTATGCCAATACATAGGTTAGATTGGGATAACTTGTGGTTCTAAGCACTGTGTTACGACTAGGGGCAAGCCTCGGGTCGTAATATCTTGGGATGCCCGTTACAGTTTGGGCCTCATCTCGGGCCCTAATAATCTTGGTATCAAAGCGTGGTTTAGGGTCCCAGAGTGTCTATGAATTCGTTTCTTGTAGAGTCTTGCTTATGGGTGTGTTGTGCACCACACTTATAATTAGGAGGCTAATTGGGTATTTATTAGATGTTTCCCATTCTTTCATACTCTAGATCATGTTGTAATGTCGTCCATACGAAATTTATCTAAATTTCTTCATTTCTCTAATTTTATTGTCTATGCTCATTATCGAGACAATAAAAAGCATAAAATCTTAGATTCTTAATGAGGTGGTCTTTCCAGTCGAGTCATTAATAGCTAAGTTATGAAATAGCACAAGGGCTTAAGATAAGTCCATTAGTGCATAAAGTGTATTGATTCAAGTGTATACCTCCATCTATAGTAATCATATATTTAAGCCTGAGGTAAGAAGTGTATTCAGTCCTTTCAAAAGCTTTGTTGCAGATGTCCCGCTTAAGGGTAGATTTATATATATATATATATATATATATATAGAAGAATGTTGGAAAAGTATTTCCACCCGAGAGGTAAATAAGTTAAGGTGTTATAAACTATGAGTAGTAAGATGATCCCAGAGTTAGTGCCATGAAACCATAAGTTTAGAAGTTGGAGTGAAGGTAACCTTTGAGTAAAAAGATAGTTTAGTTGTATAACCTTTAAGAAAAGGGTGGTATTGTAAGACCTCGTTTGATCCTAGCTCATTTCAGCTTACTATTGCATATTAAAGGGATCCAAGAATTAGAAAATTTCACTAAGTGTTAAGGCTTGGTCTTCTCCAAAGCCCCTTAAACTTCGATAATTTTATTTTCGACCTTCCTGACCTCGGAACGTTAGTTTCTAAGTTTATTTATAATCGAGGATGTCGATAGTTCATCTCGGGTGAGTTTTGGATTTTTTGAACGATGCTTGAGACCTTTTTGGATGGTCAAAATGGAGAGGCTCTGCGATATGGATGCAATATGTCGAATATCACATCAGTAGGGTCACCGCAGCGCGCCGCATATTGCGTCGATAGAGAACCGCGGCGTGAGGCATTCCTCATCGGTTGGTTCATTTTAGTTTAATGAGTTTTGGGTCCAGGAGGGTATTCGAGTCATTTCCCTCACTCTAATCCAGCAATAACACGTGATTCAGGGTCCCCAAAAGCATTATTAGTCATATTTTACACAAAATTCACTCAAAAGAAAGTAATTCTCTCTCAAGAACAAACCCTAGCCTCTTCAAAATTCAAGCTCAAGTTTCAAGAAATCACCAAGAACTTTTACTAATTCAACAATTAAGGTATGTGTGATGTTCCTCTATGGGCTCCTTTTCACCCATGGAGTCCAAGAATTCATTTTCAAGTTTAAAGCCATGATTTTTACATGTTTATATGAGTTATCTTTGTGAAGCTATTATGAATTCTGATTATAAATTATGTTTACCATGTGTTTTTGTTGGAAATTGTCCTTGACATGTTTGAATGATGATGTTCACGTGTTAAATCCTAAATCCATGATTTTAGTATTTTAATTATGTTAGTATCACATGTTTTAGCTATTCTCATGCTTAAATTTATGAATTTCAAGTGTTTGATGAAATGCCTAAATGATTGGATTTTGAACAATGACCACTTATGATGTTTTCAAAGCTTTAATATTTTCCTATTGTTATTGTTATCGAGTCTTGGGGGTTATGAATACCTAAAATTTAGTTGATTACCTAGTTTTGATTACCTACATAATGATTTTAATTATACAATGAGTAATATCTTTTAGTCAGTTACTAGGGTCAATTATGAGCTCAATTAAGCATAGTTCAGTCCAGTAATTAGTGTCTTTCAGTTGGAAGTAAGAACTTAGCACCGAGTGAATGTAGGGATGGCGTCTCCAACGTCAGTAGTCATGAGGCACTTGTCTCCCCCGTCAGTAGGCATGAGACGTTAGTAGCAGTCCCTAGGTTCCAGACCTATGGCTCCACCATAGACTTTGAGGAGTCCCCTGTCAGTTAGGCATAACACCCTTGTCCTTCAGGATATCATATTAGTGTATCCACACAGCCAATGTTAGTACTCGTGGCACAGTACTGACAACCATCCAACTGGGGTTACAGGTTGAACCCTAATAGAACATTAAGGAATATCGGTTATAGCTAGCTCCCACAGTCTCAATTCAGTATTCAATACAGAGTTCTGTTTTAGGTTTGATTGACCATAGCATACAGTTATTAGTTACTCAATATCAGTACTTTAGTACTTCAGTTTACAAATTATATCAAAATCATGTTATATGCTTCGTCATGCATTCTCAGATTTTATAGCTTTTATGCATTCATACTCAGTTATCTCATTATATTCAGTCAGTTATTATCTCACGCATATAAAGCATGCATTTCAACCTAGCCTCTTCTCATATACCAGTACATTCAAGGTGTTGATTGTATACTCATTTCTTGCGCTATGATGTATTATATCAGAGGTTCGGACGCTCGGGTTTTCGACCGTACTTAGATATTCCAGCACATCAACAGCAGTAGCAGTGGTGAGTTCTTATATATCTAGGGTCATTTTTGTTTGTTTCAGTCTTTCATCTCAGTAGTTAGTCAGATTTAGTTGGGGGCTTGTCCCATTAACTCCCCAGTCAGTTAGAGGCCTTTCAGACTATTTCAGATAGTTAGCCAGTTTATCAATTGTTATTATCAGTATTCTCAGTATTATTTCAGACGCTTTTAGAACTATGATTTTAATACAATGTTTCAGTATTTTAAAACTTATGGAATTTTTAGTTAAATTTTGCACATGTTATTTTGTTATCTATTTCATTCAGTGCTCACACCAGGTACCAGCTCATGGGTTATCTTGTGGTCTCTCTGGATTGTAAGCATCATGTGGCGTTCAGGGTATATTTCTGGGGCGTTACAAACTTGGTATCAGTTCCTAAAGTATTAAAGTATCCTAGGGAGTCTAAAAGTCGCGTTGAGTAGAGTCTTGTGCATGGGTGTAAAGCGCGTCACACTTATGGACAATAGGCTACAAGACGTTTTAGGAAAAGTTTCCCTTTTTAAAGTATTCATTTCATGTGAATGAGCATGATCTCCATTTGAATTACCTTTCTAATTCGATCTTCCTTTTGTGTACAGAACATGTCTCCCATAAAGACTAATGGAAGAAGAAACTGGAATCAGCCCGTACCTCCGCCCGTTCAGGAAGATCCCCTGAATGAGCATATCTCTCATACCAAGTTCAAAGATGCATTCACTACTCTGGATCACTCTGTAGCAGCTCAGCATAATCAGCAAGCTGCTATCCCAGCTAATCCAATGGCTAATACTGCCACAGCTAGGATTCGGGACTTCACCTGAATGAATCCTCCTTTGTTTTTGGGATCTAAGTATGATGAGGATACGTAGGAGTTCCTTGACATGGTTCAAAAGGTGATGGACATTATGGGTGTGACTTCTAGTGAGAGTGAAGAGTTGGATACTTACTAGTTGCAGAATATAGGTCACACCTGGTATAAATAGTAGAAGGGGTATAGAGGCGCAGAGATAGGGCTTATAGAGTGGGAGGAGTTTTCTACAACCTTCTTAAACATATTCATTCCTTTGGAGTTGAAGGAAGCTAAGGTGATGGAGTTTATTAATTTGAAAAAAGGGTAGTATGAGTGTAAATGAGTATTCGCTTAAGTTTACTCAGTTGGCGAGGTATGTTTCTTATTTGGTGTCTGATAACAGGTCTAGAATGAGTAAGTTTGTGTCTGGTGTATTGGATAGTATGGTCAAGGATTGTAGGACCGCAATATTGATTTAGGAAATGTACTTGTCTAGGCTTATGGTCCATGCTTAGCAGATTTAAGAGGAGAAGGGAAAGGAGAAAGGAACAGAGAATTAAAGGGCTAGGACAGGTAGTTTCAACTTTGCTCAGCCAAGGTTAGAGGGTGGTAACCGTCCTCAATTTTGTCAAAAATATTATGTCCCATCTTCGTCTTTGTCTAGTGCTCCAGTGCCATGTTTTATAAACGGTAATTAAGATAGGGTGCTAAGCTCCAAGACTCAAGGTAGTGTGAACAATGGTAGGACTAATCCACTTTTCCAGAAGTATAGTAGAAATCATCAAGGTGTGTGTAGGATTGGTAGTGATATGTATTTTGGATATGGAAAACCAAGCCATAGGATGAGGGAGTATCTGACATGTGTGTGGAAAGGTAGGAATGATCGCCAGCACAATCAGGGTAATTCTTCAATAGAACCAGTAGGTCGCCCAACTTAGTAGGGCACCACTTCCAGTACCACCAGTGGTCAGTACTAGAATAGATTGTATGCCCTCCAGTCCCATCATGATTATGAATGTTCTCCTGATGTTGTTACGGGTAAGTTATAGGTCATTTATTTACATATTTATTCTTTGTTAGAGCCTAAAACCTTAACAGAACCTTTCTCAGTGTCTACCCCAGTAGGTGTCTCTATTGTAGCCAGGCAGATATACATGAACTATCCGGTCATAATATCCCAGAAAGTCACTTCAGTTGATCTTGTGGAGTTGGAGATGACTGATTTTACTTTCATTATCAACATGGATTGGTTCTACTTATGCTAGGCTTCAGTTTACTGTAAAAACATATTTGTTCAGCTTTAGTTTCCAGATGAACCAGTTATTAAATAGAAGGGTAGAACTTCAGCGCTTAGGGGTCAGCTTGTTTCGGACCTTAGAGCGAGAAAAATGATATCAAAGGGGTATGTTTATCATGTTGTTCGAGTTAAAGACTCTAATTCTGAGACTCCCAATCTCAAGTCAGTTACAGTGGTGAGGGAATTTCCAGATGTGTTCCCTTAAGATCTTCCCAGAGTTCCTCCTAAAAGGGAAATTTACTTAGGAATAGTCCTTCTTCTAGATACCCAGCCTATCTCTATTTTTTCCTATATAATGGATCTAGTTGAGCTTAGGGAATTGAAATAATAGTTGAAATATCTCCTAGATAAGGCAATCATCAGCCCTAGTGTTTCCCCATGGGGCACTCCAGTCTTTTCATGCAAAAGAAAGACGGTTTTCTTAGAATATGCATCGATTATCGTCAGTTGAACAATGTAACCATCAAGAATAAGTACCCACTCCCCAGAATTAATGACTTGTTGAACCAACTTCAGGGTACCAGTTACTTATCTAAGATAGACCTCAGATCTTGCTATCATCAGCTCAAAGTTAGAGAGTGTTACATTCTAAAAATAGCTTTCAGAACCCGATATGGTCACTTCGAATTTCTAGTCATGTCCTTTGGACTAACGAATGCCCCAACAGATTTCATGGACTTGATAAACCGAGTGTTCAAGTAGCACTTGAACATGTTTGTCATAGTCTTCATTGATGATATTCTTGTCTATTCCCATAGTGAAAATGATCATGCAGACCACCTTAGAATTATATTGCAGACTCTTAGATTCCATCAGTTGTTTTCTAAATTTAGTAAGTGCAAATTTTTTCTAAGATCAGTAGCTTTTCTTAGCCATATTATTTTTGGTGATGGTATTAGAGTTGACCGTCAAATGACCGAAGCAGTGGGAAACTGGACCAGACTTATCTCTACATAAAATATCAGGAGTTTCTTGGGTTTAGCCAGCTATTACCGATGGTTTGTTAAAGAATTTTTTTTATTGCATCCCCCATGTCCAGATTGCCCCAAAAGAAAGTCAAGTTTCAGCGGTCAAATTCTTGTGAGAAGAGTTTTCAAGAGTTAAAGACTCGACTCACCTAAACTCAAGTTTTGGAGTTGCTAGATGGTTTAGATAGGTTTCTTGTTTACTGTGATGCTTCTAGAGTTGGTCTTAGTTTTGTGTTGATGCATAAAGGTAAGGTAATAACCTATTCCTCTAGACAGTTTAAGCCCCATGATAAGAATTATCCTACCCATGATCTTGAGTTAGCAGTTGTTGTGTTTATCTTGAAATTGGGAGGCACTATCTCTATAGGGTGCATGTTGATGTGTTCACGGATCACAAAAGCTTACAATATGTGTTTTCGCAAAAAGATCTAAATCTTTGTCAGAGAAAGTGGTTGGAATTATTAAAATACTATGATATAAGTATTTTTTATCACTCGGGAAAGGCCAATGTAGTGTCAGATGCCCTTAGTAGAATGTCTATGGGTAGTGTGGCCCATGTTGAGGATGATAAGAAGAAGTTAGTCAGGGAGATTCATCATCTTGCTAGACTAAGTGTTCATTTAGTTGATTCAGATGAGGGTAGTATATCGGTTCAGAATAGTTTGGAATCTTCTTTTGTTACTGAAGTGAAAGAAAAGCAAGATAGGGATCCCAGTCTAGTTAAGCTAAAGGAGTTAGCCAGAGATCAGAAAGTAGAGGTTTTCTCCAAAGGGGTAGATGGTGTATTACGGTGTCAGGGTAGGCTGTGTATGCCATGTGTTGATGGGTTAAGACAATGGATTTTATCAGAAGCGCACTGTGAGCGTTACTCTATTCACCTAGGGGCCACTAAGATGTACCGTGATTTGTGGGAGATGTATTGGATGAGTGGTATGAAGAGGGATATTGTAGAGTTTGTAGCTATGTGCTCTAATTTTCAGTAGGTTAAGGTTGAGAACCAAAGGCCTAGTGGCACTATACATGAGTTTGACATCCCCACTTGGAAGTAGGAAGAAGTGAACATGGATTTTGTAACAGAATTGCCCTGTACGCGTCATCACCATAATTCTATATGGGTAATTATAGACAGAATAACCAAGTCAGCTTATTTCTTGCTAATTCATACTGCTTATTCAGTAGAGGACTATGCCAAGCTTTATCTCAAAGAGTTGGTTCGGTTGCATGGAATCCCGTTGTCCATCATCTCAGATAGAGGTACTCAGTTTAACTCTAACTTTTGGAAGGCGTTTTAGAAGAGTCTTGGTACCCAAGTTCATCTCAGTACAACCTTTAACCCTATGACAGATGGTCAGGCAAATAGGACTATTTAGACCTTACAGGACATGTTGAGAGTATGTGTTATCGACTTTAAAGGTAGTTGGGATGATCACTTGCCTTTGATCGAGTTTGCCTACAATAACAGTTATCATTCTAGTATTCAGATGGCTCTATTTTAAGATCTCTATGGGAGGAGATGTAGATCTCTTATTGGTTGGTTTGAGGTGGGTGAGACTACATTGATAGGGACTGATTCAGTGTTTGATGTATTAGAGAAAGTTCAGTTGATCAGGGAAGGCTTAAGGCAATCCAAAACTATCAGAAATCCTATACGAATGTGAGGAGAAGAGATCTTAATTTTAAGGTTGGTGACTTAGTCTATTTGAAAATATCTCCTGTGAGGGGGTGAAGATATTTGGAAATAAGGGGAAACTCAGTCCCCGATATGTTGGCCCTTATAGGATCTTGAGTCGTTATGGGAAGGTAGCGTATGATCTTGAGTTGCTACAGATTTCGCATTCGTTCACCCAGTACTCAATGTTTCGTTATTAAAGAAGCATATTGGTGATCTAGTTGTAGTTGTTTCTTTAGAAAGTACAGATGTTCAGGATAGCCTTTCTTGCGAAGAAATCCCAGTCGAGATCCTAGATCGTCCGATTCGTAGACTAAGGAACGAAAAAGTTCCCTTGGTCAAAGTTCTTTGGTGGAACCAGTTTGTTAATGGAGCCACTTGGGAAACAAAAGCAGATATGCGACCAAGTACCCTAATATTTTCTCCACAAACTCAGACTTAGTTTAAGGTAACAGTTCTCCTTAGATTTTCTATTTTCAATTCTCAGTTCCATCCATATAATCATCTTCATGTCATTGCATACATTCACGAATCAGTTTAGTTATATGTTATGTTTTAGACTCGGTCTTGTAACCATGTTTTCAGTTATGCACATTCAGCATTTACTCTCAGTACCCTAATATTCTCAGCTCAATCGGTTTTATTCGAGGATGAATGTTTCTAAGGGGGAGATATTGTAAGACCCCATAAAATCCTAACTTATTTTAACTTACTATTGTATGTTAAAGGGGTCCAAGACTTAGAAAATTTCACTAAGTGTTAAAGGTTAGTATTCTCCAAAGCTTCTTAAAATTTGATGATTTTATTTTTGATCTTCCCGGCCTCGGAACATTAGTTTCTAACTTTAATCATAATCGGGGTTGTCGATAGTTCATCTCGACTGAGTTTTGGAATTTTTGGACAATGTTTGAGATCTGATTGGATGGTCAAAACAGAAAGGCTCCGTGATATGTCCGCAACGCGTCGAATATCGCATCGGTGGGGGGCACCGTGGCGCACCACATATCGCATCGACACAGCACCACGCCGCGGCTTATTTCTCATCGGTTGGTCTAGTTCAGTTTAATGAGTTTCAGGTCCAGAAGGGTATTTAAGTAATTTTTCTCACTCTAATCCAGCCATAACACGGGATTAAGGGTCCCAAAAGCATTATTTGTCATCTTTTACAAAAAAACTCTCAAAAGAAAGTAATTCTCTATCAAGAACAAACCCTAGCCTCTTCAAATTTCAAGCTCAAGCTTCAAGAAATTACCAAGAACTTTCACTAATTCATCAATTAAGGTATGTGTGATGTTCATCCATGGACCCTTTTTCACCTATGGAGTCCAAGAATCCACTTTCAAGTTTAAAGCCATGATTTTTACATGTTTTTGTGAGTTATATTCATGAAACTATTATGAATTCTGATTACAAATTATGTTTACCATGTGTTTTCGTTAGAAATTATCCTTGACACGTTTGAATGATGTTGTTCCTATGTCAAATCCTAAATCCATGATTTTAGTATTTCAATTATGTTAGTATCACATGTTTTAACTATTCTCATGCTTAAGCCTATGAATTTCAAGTGTTTGATGAAATGCCTAAATAATTGGGTTTGGAACAATGACTACTTATGGTGTTTTCAAAGCTTTAGTATGTTCCTATTGTTATTGTTATCGAGTCCTGGGGGTTATGAATATCCGAAATTTAGCTGATTTCCTAGTTTTCATTACCTACAGAATGATTTCAGTTATACCATGAGTAATATCTTTCAGTCAATTACTAGGGTCAGTTGTGAGCTCAATTAATCATAGTTCAGTCCAGTAATCAGTGTCTTTCATCTGGGAGTAAAAACTTAACACCAAGTGAACATCGGGATGGCGTCTCCCCCATTAGTAGGAATGAGGCACTTGTCTCCCCGGTCAGTAGGCATGAGATGTTAGTAGCAGTCCCTAGATTCCAGACCTACAACGCCACCAAAACTTTGAGGGGTCCCCTATCAGTTAGGCATGACACCCTCGTCCTTCAGGATATCAGATTAGTGGATCCACATATCCAATGTTAGTACCCGTGGCACGATAATAACACCCTTCCAACTGGGGTTGCAGGTTAGACCCTGATAGTATATTGGGGCATGCCGGTTATAGATAGCTCCCATAATATCAGTTCAGTATTCAGTACAGAATTCAGTTTTAGGTTTGCTTGACCATAGAATATAGTTATCAGTTACTCAGTATTAGTATTTCAGTACTTCAGTTTACAAACTATATCAGAATCATGTTATATGCTTGGTCATGCATTCTTAGATTTTACAGCTTTTATGCATTCATACTCAGTTATCTCATTCTATTTAGTCAGTTATTATCTTATGCATATAACACATGTATTTCAGCCTAACCTCATCTCATATACCAGTACATTCAAGGTACTGATCACATACTCGTTTCTTGCGCTATGATGTCTTATATCATAGGTTTGAACGCTCGAGTTTCTGGTCATACATAGACATTCAAGCGAATCAAAAGAAGTAGCAATGGTGAGTCCTCATATATAGAGGACCGTTTATGTTGATTTCAGTCTTTCAACTCAGTAATCGGTCGGAGTTAGTTGGGGGCTTGTCCCATCAACTCTTTAGTCAGTTAGAGGCTTTTTCAATATATTTCAGACAGTTAGCCAGTTTATCCGTTGTTATTATCAGTCTTCTCGGTATTGTTTTTAAACGTTTTCATACACAATAGTCTCCCTTCAACTAAATTGGTAATAACTCTATTATTTTAATATTAAAATGGGTGAGCAATTGTTGGTGCATTTTATTATTAAAATAAAAATATTAAAGTTCCTGACAATTAATAGTCATAAAGTAGAGAAAGTGGTGTCATTAGTTTTGTGACTCAACACATTATCTTTTTGTGTTAGTGGGCATAAATTGACAAGAATGTGGTCAATTATTTTGATGTAACTCATGTAACCACAATTTCATTATCTCCTACTAATGTCCCCACTAATTCTCAAATGACTATCCACATTTTTGACATTTATTTGTGGAAGAAATTCTACAACTATATAAAGGATGTCTTATTCTTTGTATTGATATAAAATATAAAAGAAATATGTAAGTGTGGATTGTAGTATATAGTGAGATAAGAGTAGTGAAAGAGAGAGTTGAGACAAAGAAAATATTCTAAGTCTCTAATTATATTCACTATAAAAAAAGAGTTTTATATCTTGAAGGAAGGTGCTCTTATGGTGGAGCTTTGGACTCCTCAACTAATCTAGAATTACCTGAGTTGTACATCGTGATGGATTGTTGTATCTTGGAGGGACAAGTCAAGAGTTGGTACTGGTGGATCGGTATAAATTATGCCGCAGTAGTCTTAAATTTCCTTAAAGAGAGCAAAATATCCACGCCTCGGCCAAGAAGAAGATTATATTTTTTCTTCACTTTTTTGTTCTTCTTATTATATCAATTGTAATTTGTGATATATTACACTAACAACGTGCAAAGCACGTATACCTAAATTATAAATTAAATAACATTAAGTCTAATATTAACTTCGAATCAGAAACAAGAAAATTCCACAATCTGAATATTTTTAAAATTCTTTTCCATCACACATTTGAAAATTCTAATCACAATTAAATAAAATGCACAAAGTTATTACATGTACTTCTTTCAAAACGTGAAACTCATAAAAGATTTTTAACCTTTTAACAAATCAGTTAGTAAATATTATTCATTTCCATAGTCTTAAATGAATTTTCAAGTATTGATATTGTTTTTATACATAAAATAATTCATATCATCTCACAATATAAAAATAAACTTCATATATGATCCTTTTACAAGAATAACAATAGAGGATAATCACATAAAACTTTTATTTATATAATTATCAAGTGTTTAAAAGATCATCACAAATATATCATTTTATCCTAATATTTTATGAATATAAAATTCATAAATCAGATGAAGAATTGATTAACAAATCATAAGTTTCAAAGAGAGAGAAATAGATTTATATTTTGGAAATTTTAGTTGCTTAGTTGGTTAGTTACTTGAACTCTCACCTTGTTGGTGAGGGTTCGATCCCCTCCTCCATTTTTCTTTCCCAATCAACAATTTTTCTTTTAAAAAAATTATTTTAGTCATATCACGACCCGAATTCAGGTCTGGCCGTGAACCAAGGGCCGGAGACAATTCCTTAGCCTTACCTCAAGAGCACAATAAAAATAAATAAACAATGGAAGCCAACCAAGTCAATAAAAAATATATATGAATCCGAGAACAAACTATAAAGAGTTAAAACAAGACCGCAATAACATCCTCATCTTGTCCGTAAAAGTCTCTAATCCAAGAATACCAACTAAGTCGGGACATGCCCCCGACTATAACAGAAGAAATTCATAAGTACTAGGATGATAAATGAAAAACTAAGATAATGATCGGGCCTTCCGAAAGATGGAGGTATAACCATGTAACGCCCCGAAAATCTGTTCTGAGACATCACACGGTGCTTAGGACCACAAGTGATCCCAAGCTAACCCTTCTACTGGAATAACTCATAAGCAACTGAATAATATGCATAAAACGACTGAGTTTACTGTGCGGAAACATAATAATGATGGAATTTGAAAAAAAATACAATATCAATACAACTTTTACATTCTGATAAAGTTTGAAAGAGGGACTGAAAATACATAACTGGCTCTAACTGACATCTGTGAAGCCTCTACTATATTGACTATAGATAGATGGGACATGACCCCCAATAATCTCAATTCAATACGACTGAATAAAGAAAAAAAATAAGATACTTCTCAAACAATATGACTGACTTGAGCCCTTGAATCAAGAGGACTCATCACCTGCTGTCTGGAAGCTGCCATCTGTCTTAATATGGTATGCGTGCTACAACTGAACTGATACCTACATTATGAGACAATGTAGCACATAGACATATATGTGGATCAGTACTTTGAGAATGTACTAAGTATATGGGGGTGGAATGCATAAGTAAAACATTATATCATCATCATAATTTATAAAATAATGCATGCTAAATGTAAATGACTCACATAAGCTGAAATATCTTAAATACTAAAATATTAGGCAATAAGAAGCAAAACATACTTTATGAATCTTGTGAGCCATAACATTTAGTTCTAGAAACTGTACTTGTATTCTCCCTTTAAATCATACTGTCTAAGTGTAGAAAGGACTAACTCTTCATCTATAAGCTGAAAGCTTAAAAATGTATCTAATATCTTTCTGTAAAGCATAATCTGAGTAAAAATTGTGAGCCTTAACACTTAGTTTTCTAAAAGCTTTTTTGTTACTCTTCCTGTTCTAGAATCTGTAGTATGTAAGCTTTAAAACTTTAGGAAAAACACTTTATCTGAAGGGAGATACTTTAAAACTATTCTGAAAATCTTTACTATTAGGCTGTAGGGAATTCTTTCAAAACTTTAGGACTTACAAACTTTGGGAGCTTTAGAAATTTTGGAACTTTAGGACTTAGGGACTTTGGGACTCAGGGAGTTTCTTCAAACCAACATAAACCATGTGAGCTGACATGAAGTCCATTATCTTTTCCACATTCGGGAGAGTTGTTCTACCCTTGCCATTGGAATAGAACCATAACTTAAGTGATCACTATCTTAGCCCACTATGGCCAAATCAGAAACCTACGGCGGCACGTAGTTTTGGGTCATGAAATCTTGGAATCATAACCAACTCGGTGCTAAATACTACTCCCATACTTATTGCTCAGAACTTTTAGAAAATCCCCCTTAAAACACCACAAGGCTTTATAATGAAAATCAATTATGGTTTGTTTTGTTTTGATCTTTGCTTGGATCAATAGATCAACTTTCTTTATCAAACTCTGAAAATAGCTAATCATGGGATGTTGAAAACATAGTCATTCTTGAAATGTCAACATACAAACTAGGGCTTAATGACCCATGCTTCAATTTCATGTCAAACACCATAAGGTTCATGCTTGATAATACAAATATTCTTAATTCAATTTAAAATCTGGAAAACATTATCATACGCATTAATTTTTTAAAAAGTAGATATGTAATTCAATATACAAATCACTTAAAATCTTAAAATCATGCAATTAGCAACATTGGGTATAAACCCTCCTAACTTAAATTTCATGGGAAATCACTTAAACTCATTCTATCATATCCTCCTTTGGCTTTAAGCCATCAATCTAAGTCTATGAACCACTAAATAAACTTCAACCTAAACTTCAATCACTTTACTCTTCAGTCTGGGGTATAATCAATACATATAAAACTAAACTTACCTTGAAGGACTGTATCTTAATGTGTAACACCCAATGCTAATACCAACATCAGAGATACTACTCTATATTTCTATAGATCAATAGTCATCATATAACATCTTGAGCACTTACTAACTTAGAATCTTCATGGGTATCAATATATCCTGAGTCCACACCATCTAGAGCTTTCAACCCTTATTTCTATTTGCTCAATCTTCGAGGATTCAAGATTAGATCCTAACACTTAACACGGCTATAATCAACCTTTAATAAACCAAACTACTCTTGTCATGGCTTACTAATGTCACATCTCTAAACTTGTATTTCTAAGCCATGAGAATCAAGATCATACCAAAAAGGCTCAACATCATCTACCCATAACTTAACTCCTTAAATTAGCTATTAAGAACATCATATACTGTATAAATAGTCTCTTTCCTCTTAGCAACTCAAGGGTACTACCAACCGCACACAACACGTAATAACTTTGGAGAATAATGAAACCCTATATCACCTTAGGAATATTTCTTCATCATACATACAACATCATGATAAATTTCAAATCAACAAACTTAAATTCTTACATGCACTGTTCAAGCCTACTAGATCACTTCCATATAACTAGCATCACTAACCAAGAAATCATCACATACACTTTGATGACCATCATCTATTCAAACTTAATATCTAGTGCTAAACATGATTTAACAACCCAACCTCACATACAATTCTTACTTGGAAGCTATAAAATAAAACATCAAGAAATACTAGTCCACTAAAACTTCGTAACAACAATAATCGATCATAACCTTACGGTCTTCCTTATTGTAATCCATTAGAACATACTACTTCTACACATTACTATTGTTCACCCATCTATATACTTAAATTAACAATACTCAACCACCAGATACTTCCATTGATATCCTATACCTTTCTAACACAATAAAGATCATCAATAACTCCTTTTGTATTTCAAGAACACAACAATTCACCTTAACTAATAAATACTTCTTCACCCTTCACTAAACTAAAACTCAAGGACATATCACCTTAACACATCTCGATAACATATATAAATTCACCTCTATACTTTCTATCAATCGCCATTCTTACTTTTCTTATCAATACTCTTCTATACCCATACGTCCAACTATAATAAAGTTCTACTATTCATAAATCATGACACTCAAGTTCATAATATCCCTCGAATTCAAACTCTATTCAACAATCTAGGTTCATTCTATCTCTTCTTACGAGCATTGTCTATACAAAAAGAGTCAATAGGCAATCTGAATACATATCTAATTCTATCTCAACTGAACAACTCATAAGGATAAGGACATAACTTTCAACTTGAGGTACTTATGACACACTAGAGAGCTCCTCTAAAGCCCTTTTGTGTGACTTCTGAAACTTCTGCTAGAAAATCTGAGAGCATTATCTAGGGAGGAATTGGAACTTGCTGACTGAAATCTACCATCTGTCTGAATATGGTATACATTCTACAACTGAACTGATACCTAGATTATAAGATAATGTAGCACATAGACATATATGTGGATCACTACTTTAAGGATGTACTGAGTATATGGGGGTGGAATGCATAAGTAAAACATTATCTCATCATCATAATTTGTAAAATAATGCATGCTAAATGTAAATGACTCACATAAGCTAGAATATCTGAAATACTAAAATATGAGGCAATAAGAAGAAAAACATACTTTATGAATCTTGTGAGCCATAGCATTTAGTTCTAGAAACTATACTTGTATTCTCCCTTTAAATCATACTGTCTGAGTATAGAAAGCACTCACTCTTCATCTGTAAGCTAAAAGCTGAAAACTGTAGCTAATATCTTTCTGTAAAGCATAATCTGAGTAAAACTTGTGAGTCTTAACACTTAGTTTTCTAAAACCTTTTCTATTACTCTTCCTGTTCTAGAATCTGTAGTCTGTAAGCTTTAAAACTTTAGAAAAACACTTTATCTAAAGGGAGATACTTTAAAACTATTCTGAAAATCTTTACTATTAAGCTGTAAGGAATTCTTTCAAAACTTTAGGACATAGATACTTTGGGAGCTTTAGAAATTTTGGAACTTTGGGACTTAGGAACTTTGGGAATCAGGGAGTTTCTTCTAACCGACATAAACCATATGAGCTGACATGGATTCCAACGTCTTGCCCACATTGGAGAGAGTTGTTCTACCCTTGTCATCGAAAAAGAACCTTAACTTAAGTGATCACTATCTTAGCCCACTATAGGCAAATCAAAAACCTACGGTGGCACGTAGTTCTGGGGCATGAAACTTTGGAATCATACCCAACTTGGTGCTAAATACTACTCTCATACTTATTGCTCAGAACTTTTAGGAAATCCACCTTAAAACTGCACAAGGGTTTATAATAAAAAACAATTATGGTTTGTTTTTCTTTAAATCATAAACTGTGTGAGTCATGTGGATTCCTATCTTTGCTTGATCAATAGATCAACTTTCTTTATCAAAATCTAAAAATAGCTAATCATGGGATGCTCAAAACATAGTCATTCTTGAAATGTCAACATACAAACTATGGTTTAATGACCCAAGCTTCAATTTCATGTCAAACACCATAAGGTTCATGCTTGATAATACAAATATTCTTAATTCAACTTAAAATCTGCAAAACATGATCATACGCATTAATTTTTTGAAAAGTAAACATGTAATTCAATACCCAAATCACTTAAAATATCAAAATCATGCAATTAGCAACATTGGGTATAAACCCTAACTTAAATTTCATGGGAAATCACACAAAACTCAGCAATTTGTAATTTAAAGTAAGTTTTTGGGCACAAGGTGAAAGATTTATCCTTGTTCAAAACCCCACATACCTCAATTGATGATCTTAGATGCTAAAACTTGAATCATGAATCTCTATTGGTGCTTTGAAGATGAATTCTTAGAGTTCTTGTATTGGGAATCCTTAATCTTAAATTTCTTTGGAGAATTAATGGAGGAATTTGGATTTCTTGGAGAAGGAGCTTTGATGATCTAGGATTTTCTTTTGAGAGTGAATATGATGAGCTTTGAATGGGTTAAATTCTCTATTATTCACGACCTGGGCTTCGAAAAGACCAAAGAGCCCTTTTTAAACTTCAAGTCGGAACTGAAAAATACAATATTTTTTCGATTTGGTTAGCCGCCGCGACGCGCCACAATCGCGGTGGCTCACTGGAAAAGGACGAATGGGAACTGGGCGCTCACCGGGATGCGCCACAATCACGGTACACTTTGGATTGCCATTTTGTCCCTTGGCGCGATGCGCCAGAATCGCGGAGTCTCATTGAAATGGGACAATTGGGAAAACAGGCTTCTCTGCGACGCGGGGTTATCGCAGAGGGCCACTGGAATTTGACAATTGCGGATTTTGCCTTCTTTGTGACACGCTGAGAGTGCAGGTGACACACTGTTTTACTAAAAATGCTCTAACTTCTTCACCAAGTGTCAAAATTGGGAAAATTTGGTATTGATGGAAAGCTTATTCAATTTCCCACACAATGAAAAGGAGAAATCTTGAAAATACTTCATGAAATAAATAGAATTCATCTTTGAAGTAAATTCTTGACCTTCTAAGGACAAATTTAAGGTAGGAAAAGTACGGGGTATTACACACCACTTCACAGCTGATCCCCAGGAGTACAAACCATCTAACACTACATAGGATCACAAGAAAAACTCTCGAAATCTACATCATGAAATAATGTAGCATCCAAAGATGATCAATACGGCAAGTACTGGCATCAACCCAAGAAAAGGGATAAAATAAATGCATTTATCAAAAATTCAGTCTTAAACCACATGCACAATAATTTTACATATATATAGGATATCGGGATAGGGATGGTGGGCATGAATTATGATCATTTAAAATATTAGTCTAGAGATATGTAACTCATACTGACTTTCCAGGCATTCACCGGCTATATGGCTCCATCTCTTCCTGTCAGAAGAGCCCCGACCCATGTTAGCCGCATGTACCGAGGAATGGATAAAGATACCAAGGCGATAGCCATTCAAAAATATACTGTGTAAACCTTGACGCAGTGGTCATATAGACCCCCTAAAATTGGCAAATATGGTTTTCAGTAGTGCCTCCCCCCGGTACTACACCTTCTCGGTGAGCTACACAATTCTCTTTAAGCTCAAATTAAAATTTATTTGTACATAATTCAGCCAATAACCATGCACTCTTTTATTTAGGCATTTCTAACTTGGTATCTTCATATCAATAGTATTTCAAGATATTTCATTTATGTCAAGCCAAAAACATTTAACCATTAGACTCAAATTTCCATTTAAGATCCAAAACCATAGCCACCAAGGGCATTTCAAAACCATATCCACTAAGGGGCATTCCAAAATATTTTTTTATCCTTTTTTCATTTAATACAATGATTTCAAAAGATTGATAAATCATGTGGATTCCTTGTTCAAAATCAAAGTTAATAATGTGGGTTGAGGTTAATATCAATTCAGAGGTGGATTCAAGATTTAATGTTTGTGGGTTCCCATGTTAGATAACAATAAAATTAAATATTAATTAAAGAGATTTGAACCCACAACCAAGAGGTCAATAAAACTTAAATAAGTCCCTCTACTCCAATAGACCAACAACACACTTTGTTTATGGGCTCCCAACTTATAATTCTTATATATTTACTAGATTTCTCTATATAAATACTAGATCCACACGAAAGTTACTGGGTTCCCAAGAACCCCCACCTAGGCCCTAGATCCGCCACTAAATATCATTATCATGCCAAAATTCATCCATAATGTGAAAATTCATATTACCAAATTCATCATTTTAACCATTCTTTCAGTTCCAGGATCTATCAATTAAAGCATGAATAACCCATTAAAATAATGAAAATTATAATGCAATTATTAACAAGCAAAAATCCTCAATGCTAGATAATTCATTCATTCCAAAACACCAAAATACCCTGTTAAATAATGCAGTGATACCATAATTAAAGTAGGGAGAGTACAACATGCCTGAATTATAGAAGAATTTGAAGAGAAATTGAAGTTTAAAGCCCGGAGTTATGAAATCTTGTAAAACCCTTGAGTTTTCTTGCCTTGGAAGTTGGAGAAGAGAATAGTAGTGTAATTTCAATGAATTGGTGATTTTACTAGGGTTGGGGGACGTTTTAAGATGTTTTAAAGTGAAAGGACCAAAAAGCCTCCATCGCCAAACTAAAAAAAATAAACTGGGTAAGTTTTACATAGCAGCGTGGCACACTGCAATTGTAGTGCTTAGCCAATATGTCGCGGTCCTATTGTGGAGCTTAAGTGGCATGGCACACCACTATCGTGAACCCTCACTGCCTCTAGATCCTGAAATGACTCTGAACCCCTTCCGAAAATACTAAAATTTACCCCACACACTCATTTAACATACCTTATCATGATTCAAGAAAATTATCATTACACACACAAAAGGGTCAAAAAAAAATTGATCGAAAATTTTTTAGTCTTATAAGTCATCATTTCCATATTCCCGAACACTGACCCAAAAAAATTTGGTTAAGCATTGAATCCAAAAAATCTTGTCATTTGGCTCGTTCAAAGACAACTATTCGTGAAAACAAGTCATGAAGGCATTGCTCCGATGATTGCCAATTATTAGGGGGAAAATTGGCAAAGGCATGTCTTGGCAAAATTATTTTGCGATATACTCACTTATTTTATTTTTAATTTAATTTTTAGGGTTTAGGTTAAAAAAATATGGAAAATTTAAAAAAGTGGGGCCCACATGTGGGCCAAGGGACCATTTCATCATTTTTACAACTTTATAAATTTAATATAATACACCTAACACCCTCCACTTATTACAATAGCAAAAAAAACTTTCTCACTCTCCTCTTCAACTTCAACTATTCCTTTACTATCAAGAATTTTCTCTCAAACATCATTTTTTATTTTTCTTCTTCTCCAGCGACAAAGGGCTCGTTTTGTGTTATAAAGTAAGTTAAAATCAAGTTTCAATTATTTGTAGATCTATTTTATCAATTTTTACTATTAACCTTTTGAAGTGATGTAGTATAGAATTTTTTTTTAAATGTGGTAGATTAAAAAGTTAAAATATTAGAATTTTATAGGTGATTAATTTGATTTCGAAGCAATGATTGAGTTTTGATTTGACAGTTTTAATAGATTTTTTTTTCGATCATGGTGTTGAGTTTTGAAATTTTTGTTAAGAAATTTTTCTTTAGTTTTGATATTTTTTTAGCACTGCAGTGTTTAATGGTAGGATAATTGTTAATTTATGAGTTATTTTGGCTATTTGATTCGATCAGTAACCTGTTTCTATCCGTAAACTTGTGGTCTATGAAATTAATATTTAGGTGTATGGAATTCTTTTAAAATATGATTGATGAAATAATCAAAATTAAAAGTTTAATAGCTAATTAGTTTGATTTGTAGCAATAGTTGAGTTTTGATATTACATGTTTGATTGAAAATTTTTCGTTCATCACGCTGTGAACTGTTTAATGGTGAAATAATTTTTAGTTATTTTGGCTTTTTCATTTTAGCATTGAATTATTTCTTTTAATAGGCTTGTGGTCTATGAATTGACAATGGCAGAATTATTGAAGAAAAAGCTGAAGATGGAAAGAAAGAAGCAACAAACAAAGAAGAAGGAGAAGACAAAAAAGATGAACAGAAAAAAGAAAAAGAAAAAGCAGACAAAAAAGATGTGGTCTTGGATATCGTTGATTTCATCAATGATAATATTTGTGATGATGAGGAAAAAGATATTTGAATGCTAATATTGTTAATGTTTAAGACTTTTTTTTGGAGAAATAAGAAATTTGAATGATTTGTTGTTAGGATATGCCCAACATTATTTTATTTTATGAAAATTATTATGATTCTGCACTGAATCTGTTTTTATCAAACTGTATTATTGCATGGAATTTTGAATGTGCATTGTGTTGTCATAACTGATACAGTGTATGATTGACTTCATAGAATGCATATTTAATCTTTTGTATACTGTTGGCATAGTCTATCATTACCATGCTACTCGATTTTAAGTTGATGTGTAGTTTGATCAACTATGATTCTATGAAAAATAGTATTAACATTATGGAAAAATATAAGTATTTTTATTTATTCAATCTCACTACATCCATGTTACACCTTTCCAAACAACGAATACTAGCATTATACCACATAATATCATTTTTAGGTCATTCTCCCTTTCTTAAGCTGAAATCAATTACACAGTTATAAAATGTGTGACCTGAATTTGAGTTTGTGCATGTTGTCCTCAAGATAGCTGCATTTTCACAATGATAAATTAGAGTATTTTTAGAATTGGATGTCGGAGATGCTTGAGACATTGTAGAATTATAAAATAAAAATAAAGTGGATGAAATAAAATAATGAGGGATGGAGGACTTTATATATGAAGTAAACAGAAGTGTTAATATTGAAGCAATACAAAATTAGTTGTTTGTTACTGTTGGAACAGTAATTATATTTTTTGAACTGTCGGTGACACTTAATAGATTGTCTTTGATTATGACCTATGTCAATCATCAACGAGATCTTAAATTTTACCATAGACACTCGTAATCGATGGACCCTCAATAACATGTTTAAAAAAATAATTAAGCAAAAAATATACTTGTTCTTTGAGAGTCCATCGATTTAATTGGTCTACCGTAGACTTACACTGTAGGTAGTGAATCGATTGATCTCTGGATCATTGGTAGATATCGTAGATGTATGTACATAATTATAGACCCTTTCTAGCATGTTGTTTAAAAATGAATAAATAAATAAAAAATAAATATAATGTAAAATTCTACTCATATGAGTAAGTTTAAACAAATCACATAATCATATTAGAGCTTATACAAATCAGCGATGGTGAATTAAGGTATTTTTGGATGGGTAGTGGTTGAACAAATAATATCCTAAAAATAATGTTTGTCAAAGCACAAGTATGTTTTGAAGATGTTGGCTATATTTGATGCCTATCCATCCACACACTCCTTTAATCATCACCCCCAAATCAAAAGAATATATGGATGGGTAGTCATCAAATACAATCAACATTCTCAAAACATACTTGTTCTTTGACTAACATTACTTTGAGGATGTTGATTGTTCAACCACTATCCATCCACATAATCCTTCAATCACCACCCCCAATTTGTATAAGTTCTAACAAGATCATGTGACTTGTTTAAACTTCTTCATATGTGTAGAAACCCACAATTTATTTATTTTTTATTTAATTATTCATTTTTAAAGAACATTCAAGTGACGGTCTATAACCATGTACATAGATCTATGTGATCTATGAATGATCAAGAGAGTAATCGATGCACAACCTACAGTGTAGGTCTATGATAGACCAAATGAATCGATGAACCCTTAAAGCACAATTATATTTTTTATATGTGATTGACATGGGTTAGCATCAATGACAGTCTATTAAGTGTCACCAACAGTTCAAGATTATTTTTTTAACCAACAGTTCAAGTGATTATGTGTTTAAACTTTTTTTTAATCTTTCACCGCCCTCAAATCATGTGATTATGTGTTTAAACTTTTTAATTTAATTATTTTCTTTCAAACTACAAGTTACTGATGATTCATCGATTCATGTGATTTACGATTGACCTATATGTCTGGTCGAAGAGTGGTAGTGTTTAAGATCGATGAAAGTGCATAAAATATTATCTAGTGTAGCATAGATCGATTTTCTTATCTACGAGAGACTATATATGTGATCTGAATTTATTATCACATAATTTTGACTCTTCGTGAATTTAATCAAGGCAGTCTACAATTGTATTCATTGAACAAGCATCTCCCTAAACACAATCATCTGAATTTCTCTTATGCTTGGACCCTTACTATCACGAAAATAATTTGTACATAGTAAAGCAATCATCTCGGATGAGATTTTCTTATGCCTTCTTATGGCGTATTCAACACCACACGTGTGGAACCCAACATACTTGTATATACAAAATCTATTCGAGGATTCGTACTTCCTTACCCGCAACAACTAGACACAACCACGAGATACACATTTCACCTTCAACAATTTGGTGCAGGTCTTCTTCGTAAAATAATTAAAAGACTGTCTCACAAATGCTCCATCTAGTAACATTTTCATCTCTTTCTTATTGGAAAATATTTAATCACCATAGCAATTGGTTCCATCGGCGAAGGAATTTCTTGGTTGTGATTCCGTTCCACAATCTTCTTTCGCATCTTGTGAGTCCGATGAAACGTATTCCATTTGCATAGAATTATCTTCCATATTAATTGGATGATCGCCATCGTTCTCATAATCATTCAAATCATCGCCGACTTTCGGGCGCTTAGGTGGGGGTGGTGATGAATTCAACTATTATTTAAAGGGCCCCTCAACTACATTTATTCTTAAAATAGGCCTAAACGCACCAGCATCAACATCCACCCTGTACTCCGACACACGTTTATCATTATTTATGATCGTAGGATGCACCTTTTTCCTCAAATGCATTAGATAACTAATCACCATGTCGCTCGAAGCACAATCTAGATCCCCGCTCTCCATTACGCTTACAACTAACTCATCATATGAACCATTGCGGCGAACCGCAATGGGCAATGTTAGCTTAGTAAAAGATTTTAATTTTCAACATTTGGGAGTCTCCTCTCATTCTCCCACGAAATCACCAGAAACCAGAACAAATTCTGCAATAGGCATCCTAGAATTAAGCTTTGGTCGACGGTAGATTATGCTGAGGGTCTGTGTCGGGATGTATGCACGATCGATGACTGATGATGACTGGTCGATGATTGGGCAGATATCCATACAAAAACTTGAAATTGCAAATATTGCTTCTAATCAACGATAGTTGGGTTTATGGAATAGATAAATGAACTTGGAGTCGCCTGAGCTATTGTAATGTACTTTTTAAAGAGTTTTTGAGTAATGTGAGTGATTTAAAGCTTTTTAAGAATGGTGGAAAGTGTGTTTGAGAAGATAGAAAACAAATGGGGTAACAATGGTTGCAATGAACAAGCTTATGATGTTTGTGGACTGATTTAAAGTTGATCACCGAAAAATAGTACCGAAAAAGTAGCCTGAATCGGAGCTTTTTAGAGGGAAAGAATCTTCTAGTTTAAACTTTTGGATTTTTTTAAAAACTATTTTTGTATTATATAATGGTGGATGATGGAGTGGGTTGAAGTATATTGTTAGAAACTTGTGGGTGAATTTATTAAGTTGAAAATATTAGGTTAAAGTGTATTATTATAAAACTTAAGGGTAAATTTGTGGAGTTGAAAAAGTTATTGATGATGTGGATTAAAGTGGGTATATCACAAATTTTTAAAAATTTATGTCTATTTGACAAAATAGATTTCAAAACATCCTTTTTGGCAGCAAACCCCAAGTATTAGCATGCTTCTCTGGAACTCTTGGTAGGGTCAAATAAACCAATTGTGATGCCTTATCCAAACGACACAATTAAGTTTTTTTTTCTCTTTCTTCAATTTCCAGCGAATACTTTAAAAATTGCTATCAGTCATGTCCAAAAACCATTTAACCTTAGCAGACACAAGTTCTTCCACCATCACTGATCCACGGCAAACTGCAATCTTGGTATCCATTCTTTTGAAAATTAACATTTTTAGATTGTTGGAAAATGTATTTCAAGAACATGAGAATTATATGATGAAGAACACAAAGATGAAGGTTTGACTATATGAACAACGAACATATATTTGAGGCTTGAAACATGTGTGGAACACTTTTGTAAAAATGATATTTGATCTCTCTCTGCGAGATTGCAAAGGGATTATATGCAAATAAATTTAGTGGATATTAAAAGCCTATGAAATTCTGCACTACGCAGATAGTGAATAAATTTTTCTGAAAAGCAAGAACCATGAAACTTGATCTTTGGAGAAGAAAGAATTTCTAGAGGAAAGCTATACGAAAAATTCTTTGGTGGAAAAGTTACACTAGAAATAATAGGAAGTTGGATTTTAATAGAATTGATGGAAAACCAAAGAATGAAATGACACAATCTTTTATTTAAAAGACACCGCTTCACTAACCACTTACAATTATTAATATAATTTGAATAAAATTATAACAGTTTTTTGTTGCTGCTATATATTGATGCCTAATAGTAATATATTAATGTTTTGCTAAGTCATGTGAACGTTTTTGTTTCAGTTTTATAGGCCAATACAAATGATATCCGAACCGAAAAAACTGAACCGAATTTATGTCAGTTCGGTTTCGATTAATACTTTTACCAAACCAAAAATCAAAAAATAGAACTGTATTTCTTAAATTAAATCTAACTAATCGAATGCCCAGCCCTATGAATTTGTATGAGTCGTTGTATATCTGTGTGTCTGGAACACTTTAAACTTGATTTTTTGGGCTGCAGCAGCTAAAACAAATTAAAAATAAAATGGAATGTATAGCAATTCATAAAGTAGTATTCTAAAAATGTAGGTCCAACAAGTTCTCATGGTCCACGAACTGTATAGCATTTCTTTGGTTGGGTATACTATTTATGATGGTGTCAATGTAGAGCAAAAGAAAAAACCTACTCCTATATGATAACAAAACATTGAAACAAGAATCTAAAATCTAAAAAGCCAAGAAGAAGTAGAACCCAATCATGCTAATGGTGGAGAACCGCGTGAATGAAATTGGTGATGCAACACTTCGTTGAGGTGGATTATTAACACTTCCTGGGGAACTTGTTGCTGGAGGAGCATCAATATGTACATGAAATTTCTGCCCAATTTGGCAGCGACCAGGAATTCCACAGAGATAGTAGTAATCACCAGAGTCTGGAAGAGTAATGGAGTCGTTGCCTGTGTTGAATGTGACAATTGGATCTGTAACTGTGCATGAATCGTATTCTTGTCTACTCACTTGCATCACATTGTGATACTTCTTGTTGTACTTGAAAACTGCACATACACGTACACCCCTCAATTAGTCCATAACAATTTAAATTAACTTCTCCATGCATGCAATCAAAGTTTGTATTAATTCAGAACAAATTTCTAATTTTTTGTCCCGTCTCCGGTGGAGCAATTCCACATGAATCCCGCACTAGTGGACTTCTCTTTAGGACTCTCTTTGTGTTGGCTGCTTTTGGTCTTACTTCTCCTTTTTTTATTACTAAAGGTAAAAGGCGCAGGTAGCTTGACCGCTTTACCCGTCATTGAAACACAAGCTGGAGACGTATCGACCTATATTCCCACCAATGTGATCCCCTTTAAAATATGAAGAAAGAACTCACAGTAGTTCTACCTATAGAAAAGATCATCAGAGAGGAGACAACCCATTTATGATTCTAGCCGAGAAGACTAGTAAAAAGAAGGATCAAGAATGTTATATATTTCAGGAGCTAGATTAGTTTGCGATGAACAAGTAAGAATACTTTATTTGTTCTTTTTTTCGTTGTAAAGATATTGGTGCTACTAATTAATGTACATGTACACACGGATTTCCTAACTTGTTTAACTTGTTGATTCCGTTGGAGAAAATTGCATGCATTATAAAGGAAAAGCAATATTAAAATATCATAAACGAACCATTCATGAAAAATTTTAAATATACTAACCTGCACTTTATAAGGTCAAGATTAAAAAGAGATTATTTTACAAAAAAAAAATGGTCATGAATAGAGTTGCAACCGCCCGCATGGCATGGTTGAGTGGTTGGTAGGTTGGTCTCCCTTGTGGGAGATGAGACTTGCCTTGTGCGATTTAGGTATTCTGTGTGATTTGCAAGCTATTGTACGTTGAGCATGTTATCACAATGTGGTCACCTCAGTGTACTCACCCGAAGAATGTTGTGGGTTTCCCGTAGGTTCCAAAAAATGTATATATAGTTGCATCCAAAAAATTAGTATTAGGCTATTAGCTAGGAGGGTTTTAAGTTAGCATAAAGCAAGGGCCATGTCGTTGTGCATCAAGTCCTTATTCTCCCCTGTAACAATTGCGACCTATAACAACCATGTTATATTATATATGTTTTCTATGATAGTGTTTTATTGTCGTAATAAAAAAAAATCTAAATTAATAATACCGTTATATAGAGGTTGGATTGTATTCCATAATTTATATAAGTACTGGCACAAAAATCAATGGTCAATTTTCATAATTCAGGTTTCTTAGTCCAAAGAAAATCTAAAGAAATCTACAATACAAAAATATAGAAAATAGAGGAAATTATAGCTTACTTAAGATGCCATTAACTTGAAAATTCTTCGAAGAGGCCCATTGACTATAGTCAACGTTGCCTACAATCCAACCTTTAGAATCACCAACCTCATAAACAGCAGCCTTTGTGAAAGCAGCCATAATTGTAATAAAAGAAAGAAACATTGTTATTCTTTTGATGAAAGCCATGAGGTTAAACTCCATAGAGAGAATTCTGTGAATACTAATGATGTTTATAATGGATGCAAAGAGCCTTTTATTGAAACATTGTTTTATTAATTATGGAAACTAATACTCCGTAAAGGAATTTGTGTAATAAGCACTTAGACATCACACCAAAATTAACCTATTTTACAAGGAAGCAGATTTTATTATTTGGAAATTTTGTTTTCTTAATTTATGAAAATGTAATTAAATACGAAATAATGTTATAATACCTAAGCACCACGAAACCTATATGTAGTGCGAAAAGAAAGGTTTACGACATTATAAAATTGTCTCTATTCATTGAGATCGATAAATATAATAGGAAAAATTTTATACTAAAAGCTTCCCCAAATTGAAAAATTGTCAAAATTATATCCTCCTAAAATTAGTAAAGTTTGTCTTACTTGGGGTTCTTGGCTATTTAACTCTTGAAATTATTTTGTAATCTTAAAAGGGAATTTTCAACATTTCGAGACTTTTGACATAGTAATTGTGTGCATCAAAATTTTATTAAATTTAAATTCGTACGAAATTTGAATTATATTAAATTTAAAATATATTAGTTCCAAATCAATATAGTGGATTAATATAATTGAATTAATTATTTAAGTCCAAACATATATGGATTTAATAAGTTCAATTTTTATTAGGCTAGTCCATTAATCTGGGCATTAAATGACGAGCCCAATTTGTTAAGCCCAATATTTTATCATATTCTAGAGGCTCAAATGAGCTCCATACTATTAAAAAGGTTATAAAAAGAGACCTAAAATAAGAGATCTCAAAATTAGGTCGAAAATACACTACAAAAAAAGATTCATTTTGTGGAGGGTTTATTGTCAATTTGTGTGAGTTTTCAATTACCACAAAAAAAATTGAGAAACATTGAGGCAGTTTCAAAAAACGCAACAATAAGACATGCCACGAGCAAATTTGTGACGGTTTTATAGAACCTCCACTACCAACTGCCACAAAATAAATTTTTAATTTGTGGCAGTTTTAAAATTGAATTTGTAGCAATTTATAACCTCCATAATATGATTTTAGATTTTTAATAACTTCAATCTTTGAGGGTTTATAACCCCCACAATTAGGGATGTTCATGGGTCGGTTTGGATCGGTTAGTGGTTAAAACCATAACCAAAATCAATTTAGTCGGTTTTTGAATTTCTAAAACCAAACCAAACCAAACCACAAGAAGAAAATAACCATTGGTTTGGTTCAGTTTTTTTATTTTTTTAGTTATTGACTAGCCTACTCCATCCATTTCTAGTTGAACCTAGTGTTGTTCCTTCAAATAAATTAGATCCTAGCAACAGGCCAGCAACTTGTGTATATAAAATTGACTTCAACTTCAAAAAATTGCATGTACAATTAAGCTTCTATAGAGAGCAGTCTACCATTTACAATATGTGCGATGTTCTATGTTATTTGTTGTCTCATCTGCTTGAGCATGCTTCTAATATATTATTTCAAATTTGTTTTCTGGATATATAAGTATATAACTCATCATTTGGTAAAAAAAAAAATCAGATTTGGAAACTGTAAAATGATGTCCTATGCCATTCAATGTATACCAGGTTCTACAATATTATGTCTTTCTCTATCAAAGATAATTCTTTGAACATACTCATTAGTAGCAATTACTCAATAATAGCAGGAGTATCTAGTATGAAAGAAACAATCACTAATAGTTTCGTCTGTGTGTTAGTATGACCACTAAGAATAGTTCATAATGAAGGCAAAACGAAGCGCTTTTCTAAAGAGAAAAGTTTGTATCATGAAGAAGACAATGGAGCTTTTAGTTCTTTGCATCGTCAAGGCCTGTACAATTATGGTTGATGCAGACGGGACAGTTAAAACTTGACCTAAAGATCGCAATAATCGGTATCAACACAAACATTCCTTGAACAAGAAGAAATATACCAACAATGTTATTGTTGAAAATCCTAAGGATGTTTTGTTGAAATTGGATTCTAAGATTGAGGCTAGTCAACTTATGAAGGTATTGAACCTAGTGTTGTTCCTTCTGTTTAGTTGAAACCCCGTCTGGCAGTTAAGAAGCGCAAATTGGATCAATCCTCAAGTGCTAGCTCACTTTCTTAAAAGAGAAGAGAATTGAGAAGAAATAGGCTTCATGTACGGAAATATTCATTTTGTACATTTAAGCACACAAATTTTGGACAGTTAGATTTGTACTACATTTTCTCGTTACATTTCACCGATGTAATTACTTCAGAAGCATAATTGTACAATGTAGAAGGTGCAATGAACCAGCTGCAGCTCGATTGGATCTTTCCTGTGTCACTTTTTTTTAACTCATAGAAAAGAGTATCACATTGAACAATTTCTCATAAAATATTTGTACAGTGATCGACAAATGACACTATAAACTCTTAAAAATCAGAACAAACACATTAAACAAAATTAACATTGAGATGAAAAGCACCAGCTTTGTATTGTAGGCACTAAGATTATCCAACAATATGCAAACACATACATGTACATTGTAAAACAGAGCTTTATATTTTGTTGCAGTGTACTATTTAATAAAATAGAGCTTTAATAAAACCCCACCTCTAAATTCTTGTATAAAATTAAAATTAGATAAGGTAGCTAGAATAAAAAAAACTAAAAATTACCTTCCCACGCTTTAATAATCTTGTATTTAAAGTTTTTACTTTCCAAGCTTCAATCTTTATTTTTGTTTTTCCTTGTGAGATGAAAAACTGAAAAGATTTTTTTTTTTATGTTTGCTCTCTATGAAGAACAACAGAAGTTGCGATTGCCTTTCAATGAAGAAGACAAGAAGCAGCAGTTGATGTACTACGGTCTACGTATTGTGAAAGTTGAAGTAGAAAAAGTGAGGTAGGGTTAACTTATTAGTAATAGTAGGTAGAGTTGGGCTTAGATTTGGGCAATTGGGCTAAGTATTGGTTGAAATAGACATAGATTAAAATTTAGTTTAAGATTAAATTTAATAAAATATTTATATTTTATTTATAAATTATATGTAAATAATTATAATATATATATATATATATATATATATATATATATATATATATAAAAAAAAAATTTATCGGTTCAATTTGGTTATTTTCACGATTTTTTTTTAAGTAAAATCATAACCAAACCAAATAGTATCGGTTTTTAAAAATTTAAAACCAAACCTAACTAAACCAAATCAAACGTCAGTTTTTTTAATCGATTTGGTTCGATTTACGGTTCGATTTGGTTTTTAATCAAATCTATGAACACCCTACCCACAATATAATCTCAATATCTTGTATGATTTTTTTATAGGCATTTATAACTACCACAGATTGTTTTAATTTTTTTTTTAAAAAAAGCTTTAAAATTATATTCATACGTACAAATAATTTTACTATACTATCATTTATAACATAGACTAGATAGAAAATATTCAATGTACAAAACAACACAATTACAACATATACAACCACTTATAACATAGACTAAACTAAACATATTTCGAATACAAAACAGTACAAATCTAAATTCATGTCACACATAATTAACAATCTCTATTTCGATAACATAAAGTTTGCAACTTCACTCCATAAAAATCTAATATGAAAAGATACCAAATGTTTGCCTGGTGATTCTCCATCCACGGGTGAAGTAAGCGCATTTTCGATTTGCATCACTAGAGTGAAATAATTAAATAAAAGCATTAGATGAAAACTTATTAACCATAAAATATTTAAAAACCTGAATGCAATGTGCTAATTAGTTGATTACAAGAAACCACAATAATTATAATCCATTACTAAATTACTCTACTCATTTCATATTACTTGACTTATGCTAACTTGACATAAGACTCAGAAAAGTTTTTATTAGGAGTATTTCATTAAATTAACCTTACTAATAATACTTTAGAATCTAAATTTGATTAATACTATTTTATATAATTATTTACATACTAAGGATATCAAATGAGCAAGTTTGAAAAGAAAAAAAGAACTAAAAAAGATCATCAAAAGTCCTCATATTCATTTTTTCCCAACTGTCATAACTAGGGTAACAGTGGGTGAGCAAAAGAAATAGAGCTTATGGTTAGAAATACACCTACAGTATTTCAACTTTTTGAGTTTCAAGTCTGAACTAACATATGTGTGACTTTTCCTACCAGGACTATCACCAACTAGTTAGCAAAACACAACAACTATTTTTTCACCTTTCACTCAATGAAATAACTTAAGCACATTATCCTATCAATACTAACTCAAATTTAGATTGTACACCAATTAGTTTGGATATGAAATTGAATCGCAAATAATATAAAATACCTTCAAAGAAAACTCATCTTTATTCGCATGTTTAACTTCAACAAACAAACAGAAACATTTTGGGATATCACAGCTAAAATGCGGCTATCCATAATTTAAACAACCAACAGAGAAATAAAGCCATGCAAACAACAAAAACTTGAATGAGAATAAAAAAAAATTATTCAAGAATAGAGAAAATAAACATCCGACGAAGCCACAAAACAAAAAGTAACATCAAGATGATGATCTGTAAATCAAATCTCAAGCCACTACTAGAAAAATTAGAAAAAGCGACCACAAAAATCAACCACGTGTGATCGGTTTTCTTGATTTTGCGACCTCAAAAGCGATCACAAGGCGTGATCGAAAAAAGAGTGGTAGCTTTTTTAAAACCGACACTTGAACATTTTCAATTACCTACACTTAAATATTTTCAAGTCACTAATTTACTTCACAAGTGACTATGCACTTTACTAAATTCAAAATAAAAGTTCATCTTTCAAATACCTATACTTAAAACAATTTTACCATTGACACAAGGAAGATGCACCACAAAAATTTCCGTGAACTCAAATATAAATATTAGATATCAAACACTAAACACAAAAAGACAAATGCATCATGATTATAATACTAAGAAGCAGCAAACAGAATATTAAATACAGTAGAGGGAGTAGCTAATAAAGAAGCCCAACTTTATTTCTTTCTTTTTTATATTTTGTTATGACCCCCTTTGTTGGATCCCTCTCCATTAATAAAAAGAAAGAAACTACACATTTTTTTACATTATATTCAAGAGTAACATAGAAAGAAGAAACTTCTCTCTTCTTTCTACTCTTTTTTCTCTTATGAAGAAGAGATCTTTTTCTTCTTCAACAATTCCTCTATTTCTTTTCCATTTTATTTCTCTCCTTTTGATGGCTCTCTTAACTTTCTTACCAGAAACATCAGAAAATAACCAAAAAAATCAACCTACTTAGAGGAGGAAAAAACAACAACAACAAAACAAAGAGAAACAAAAGCAACCATCTTCATGGGATCAATTCAAGAACTTGTTGACTTGCAAACAAATTGAAACTCAAAGACATGAGTGAATTTCACGGATGATTTCGACAGGCAAGTTGGAATCAAAGTCCGAAGAAAATGTACCAAACTATCGTCATGTGTTTGTGTACAAATCATTGTCACAATTTATGGGAAACAAAAATAAGTTCAAGAACATAGTGTCTCACAATTTTTGTGTTTAACTGTACATCCAGCACTCAACTCACCAAAAACTCTAACAAATAACATAAATCAATTCAAGAATTAGAAGAATTTGAGAACTTACCCGAATTGAAGTGATGGAGAAGAGTGGTGGAGAAGATCTTGGCGTGACATACTTTGAGAGTTGAGAGAATTTTTGAGAGAGTAGCACGCTAGGGCAAAGGAAATGTGGGGAATTTGGGGATTTAAGTATTTTCAAAGGGGATTTTGGGTTATAGGGGGTTAATTTAATTATATATTTAAATTAATTAATATAATTTAATTATAGATTTAAATTAATTAATACAATATGAAAGAATACCGTGCAACTTATATTTTATATAATTATTTATTTAATAATTAAATATAATATTTCGACCACTACAGTCGGGTAAAAATTAAATATATTTTATTATTTAATAATTTTGACTACAGTGGTCGAAAATATATATTTAATAATATATTTAAATAATTATTTAATTTTCGTATAAGGATCTGATTATATATTTAGTAATATATTTATATAATTATTTATATTTTCGATTACAGTAGTCGGAATATATATTTTTCGAAATTTACCGCTAAATATTCTGACTGTTGTTGTCACAACTAGTATCGAAAAAATATTTTATAAAAAATAAAAATAAAAAAGTAAGTTTTCCGACTGAAGTAGCCGGAAATTTGCGACTAGTTTTTTTTAGTCGGAACTTTCAGTCAGAAAATAGCAAATTTTTGGTAGTGATCGATCACATACACAATTTTATTACCCCATAATATACATTGGTTAGTTTATCTTATGTTATTATACCTTCAACAATATATTATATATCACCTTGATCGATCGATCACATGATATCAATATATTCAATGTATAACTGGATATATTTTGTTAGCTTTCATTTTGATTACGCACTGCGTACATCACTACACAAGAGAAATACATACATATATATAAATGTAAGCTTTGAACTACGCACTATGTACATCACTGCATAATATATATATACCTATACATACACACTATCAACTATAAAGTTCTAAATGCGTACTATATATATCACATACATATACGAGTATATTACCCCGTAATATAATACGACGTATTTCATATACATTTATACTTTGATGAGTTATCGATTAATTTGATTAGCTTACATTAATATAACTTCAACGTACAGTATATTATTACTTCGCGTTTCAAGTCAAGGTATTCAATATGTTTGGATAGATTTTTCTAGTTTTTGAATACATCATTATATATATATATATATATATATATATATATATATATATGAGCTCTTCAATACGTGCTATATACATCACATCCACATGCAAGTATATTACCTCATAATACAACACATTCATTATATTCTAATGAATTATCGGTTATATATATATATGTACGTTACATTATTATAACTTCAATAATAGCATAATATTATTACCTCAACAGTATGATATAGACATATTCATTATACAGAGATTATGTTTAACGTAATTTAACGTATATACAATGAAAAATATTTATTTTATATATTGAAACATAAGTGAAAGATAAAGATTATGTTTAACATAATTTATTTATTTTATTTGATATATTTCTTAGTATAAATTTTTTACAAAATCTAAGTTTAATTAATTTTTTTTCATTATATTGATTATCGACTATGTGATCAATGTAATTTTAAAAAATAATATATTTAATTTTACATATAATAATTAGAATATATTTTTTTAATCAATGACCTCAAGTGGTTCTTTGTGCATTTGTTTTTTAATAAAAAACAACCATAAGTGGTCTCTTTTTTAAATTAGTTTTTTTTTTAATAGAAAATCGACCACAAGTGGTCTCAATTTATTTGTCATAAAAAATTAACTACTAGTGGTCAATTTCTTAAATAATTTTCTTTTTTATTTTTTTTTAATTCTAAAAGCAACCACAAATGGTCTCTTTATAAAATATTTTTAATTTAATTTTGAAAATAAAAGCGACCACAAGTGGTCGTTTTTTAAAAATAATTTTTAAATAAAAACGACCACAAGTGGTTTCTTTTTTAATTTTTTTTAATAGAAATTGACCACAAGTGATCACTTTTATATAAATATATATGTTTATTTTTAAAGAAAATCGATCACAAGTGGTCTCAATTTTTTTTTTATTTTTTTTTTATCAAAAAGCGACCACTAGTGATTGATTTTTTTTTTTTTAATTTCAAAAGCGACCACTTTAATTTAATTTTGAAAATAAAAGCGACCACTTTTTAAAATCAAAAAGTGTCCACCAGTGGTCGCTTTTTTATTTTTTTTAATATTTTTATTAAAGAAATATAATTAATCCAAAAATTATTATTTTGGAAATTTAAAATACAACCTCATCTGAGTATCATCCCAACTGAATTTTCTCCTCTCATGTTGATTAAACTTGCAATATATTTATAATTCTACTTATCCTAATTTTCTTATTCTCTAAAGTATTATCTGTAGTTCAAGCTTTTAGTCGACACTCACTATTAACAAATTGTAAAAAATAATGAAATTCATCGATTTTTCAATAATCTTTTAAAAAAGAAAAGCGATCAATTTGAAAAAAATCAATAGACATCTGTCGGTTATATATATTTCTTACAAAAATGCGCAAAAATTGTATAAAAAAAGAGTTTTATTTTTATTTGATGCTCTTTAATTTTGAAGTGCAAAATTGTAATTGAAGAATATAGATAAAAAGTATAGATGTATTTAATGAAAAACATGTGAGATTTAGTGGTAGAATTGTTTAATATCGTGGTATGAATTTGATTTCAAGTTGCTACATTTTTAAATATATTTCTGAAAAATCGAGGGACTCCAATGGTATAATAAATTTGACCGGCATTCTTCGATTTAACCAAAATGATCTATCGTTTTTCTTAAATCAAATGCACTATTTTACGACGTTATTGAGTCCATCAATTTTAGTAAAAAATGAGGAAATTTGTCAATTTTTGACTTGCTTTTAGTAGTGACCCTATATTGTGGGGATAATTAACCACTACAAATTATGGCAAACCTCACCATTTGATGTAATTTGTGGAGGTTATCACAAACCCCCGCAATAAAACAACCACAAGAAACTTATATTGCGGGGTTAAAATAAATGCTACAAAATAATTTTGTACTAGGGATTTTTGAAACCTCCGCAAATAAACTTCCATAATTAACCTTATTTGTTGTAGTGATAAGAGATCTCATGAGGTCCCTTATTCCCTTAATTTATTTTAAAATAAAGAGAACTCATGAAGTCGGTAAATGCTAAAAAAATTAAGTGCCTTAATAATAGAGATTTAAGAGGTCGAAAATAAAATGCGGGAAGAAGTTAGCGCCAAAATAATTACAATTATTTTTAAATAAATTATAAAATATAAAGTGGATTAGGAACATTTTAAATATTGCGACCTCGTGAGGTCGCTATTATTTAAATATATTAATATTTATTATTAAAAATAATAATCTATAACTATTTTATGAAGTCTGAAGTCAAAATATTTATTTATTTTAATTTTAAATATGTATTATTATAGTTAAAAAAAATAAGAGGCCAGTTTCCTCTCTCACATCTGACTCTCTCTCAGAAAACTCCTTTTCCCAAATTCGAGCCATCTTCTCTCAAATTTGAGCTCTTTCTCAAAGTAAGGCCAACTCTTTCATTCGAAGTAACGACGATCCACAAAGACAGAGAATCTCACAGAGTAATCATATATAAACCCACGCTCAGAACCCTAACCATTTCTCTTCTCATTACTCTTCCCAAATTGCCGCAGCCTCTCACAGGTCAGTTTTTTCATTCTCTCTGTAAAATATCGTTTCATAGTTCGATTATTAGTTGTGTAATATTTATTAATCCTTCATGGAAATGCATGTAGTATGTATTTGTTTGTATAATTTTTGGAGGAAAAGATGAGTAAAGAAAGCAGCAGAGCCACCAAGGGTGGAAAGAAGAAGAAAACAACTTTTGTGATTGATTACTCAAAGCTTGTTGAGGATAGCATCATGAAAATTGCCTTTTTGGAGAAGTTTCTGTAGGATCATATCAAGGTTGGAGGAAAAGCTGAAGCTCTTGGTGACTCTTTCACTGTTACTCGTGACAAAATTAAGATCACGGTGACCACTGAGACCAATTTCTCCAAGCGGTAAGTTTTTGCCTTTGTTGTTTGACCTACGCTATGCTATCTCTACTCTATTTGTGTATAAAGCTCTGCAGAACTGTTTTACTATTTTGAATGCTCCAGTTAGGACAAATTGTAGAGTTATTATATTTTGTTGTTGAGAGTTGGTGTTGAAGTGAGGAATATGTATAGTATACATATATGATTTTGAATGTTCGATATGTAATTTTTATCTTAATTTCATGGGTCTCCTTTGATTTCCCAAAATGTAAAGATTGTAATGAATAGTTGGGGGGTTTGTTATCTTGCTTTAAAATTGCGTTCTATGCTTCCTATCTTTCTTCGTTCTTATTTCAGAACTGCATTTCAGATTGTGAATCTATGCTTTTCGATCGAATAGTTGGAGGTGTTATGCGATTTTTTAGATTGCTTTCTGAATAGTTGGGGGTTTTATGATTTTTCAGAACTGTGTTTATTATTTTTTGTTGTTCTTATTGATTTCAGAACTGTGTTTAATTTTTGTTCAAATGGTTTTGCTTGCATTCTGCTGAATAAGAATGATAAGTTCAATTGGTTAGTTTGTGATAGACAAACCAATGCAACAAATCAATGACACTTGAAGTGAATCAGTAATTAGTATAAAGCGATATTTGAACCTGGATTTATGTATTTTTTATACTTTGTAGGTTATTTATCCTTGTATTGCTTTTTGTTACCTTAATGCTCTCACTCGAGTTACAAGCTTGCAGAACCAAGCTAGGCGAAAAGAAAGATACATGTTAAAAGTAAAATAAATATCTGCCCTTTTTATGTATTGTTTTAATAGTGTCAATGTTATCCAGCTAGATGATAGAACCGTGCAAAAGGTGTGCAATAGGTTGTACTACTCACAAGTATATTACTAGTGTTTTCTAGTATGTCATAAACCTACAAGAAGGATGAGACATCGCCTTAGATCCAATAGTAGGATTGGCTATACGGAACCTCTGTATCAAGTCATTTAGTGTTCACTTTAATTTACTACTGACTGGACTACTGCTATAGAATCTATTAACTGCATCCAACATTTAAGACGACTTCTAAAATGTCACTGAAATACACTTTTCTCTTCTCTTCACTTTCATTTTGTTAATTGGTTGACAGGGTCGGGAACTTTCTGACTAAGTACATCCTATATTCTAGCCATTTAATTACATTTTTATTCTTAAACTACTTGATCATTCTTCTAAGACGAGGGTCTTAAGGTCAAGCGAACTACTAATTAAGAAAATATAGTGTGTTTTTCAAGAGCAAGCATGGAGAGTTATTTGTGGCAGAACTTGTAAGTATGGTTCTGGGAGGCGTGAGCAACGACCCTGTTAATTATTTGTGTTGGATATCCCACCCTCTTTGTTTTTAAATAGGGGATTCATATATACTTAATGATCATAGTAATCTGTATTAAAGAGTTAAAATGATAAATTCACAAACAGATTTGTTTGGACAAAAATTTGACATGTCTTTGGTGAATTTTTTGTGACTTTTGGCTGCTATGAAAATCTTTCAATTGCCATTTTTTCAATGGATTCTTTATGTTAGTTATCAATGAAGTTCTTTGAGAGAGAAGAATTAATTGGCTAACTATAATTTTCAGAATGAGTTTATGAAGCCTTTTGTGATTGTTATGCGCAAGAGTAGTGTTGTGGAGATCAGAGAATTAATCATCAGATGTGTCTCTCAAATAGTTTTATCTCGAGGCAATCATGTGAAGTCCGGATGGAAGAGCATGTTCATGGTATCAAATTTTTCCCTTATCTAGCCATTATTTATTTTGCAATTGTTATAGTATAAACCATTTTTTGATCTTTGATTCATTATGGATTGTATATTAATACTGTGTATGTGTTCTTTTATTAGAATCTTTGGTTGTTAAAATGTATACACACAGTTAGACTCTTTGGACACATGTTAGTTTAGTGTGATCCTGTTGATTCTAGTCTTAAGTTAGACATGTATATATAACAAATTTATGTTGGAAGTAAATGCTAATCTTAATTCTAGAAGGATATACCTTATAGTAATTTGATGAAGATTGGGTAAGTTATTTTAATAAGGAAAGGTAACCAGATAAGTACTCCATTTGATAAACGTCTTATCGTTATAATTCAAGAGTTGTCAAAATATGCTCGTTATTTTTCTCACAATGTTTAATCGATCTAAAAGGGCAGTCCAGTGCACTAAAGCTCCAGCTATGCGTAGAATTTGGGGAAGGGACGACCACAAGGATCTATTTTACACAACCTTAACTTACTTTTCTGTAAGAGGTTAGTTTCATGGCCCAAATACGGGACCCTCCATTATTATGGCTTGAAAATGAGGCTTATCAAATTTGCCTCTCATTTTTACAAAATCTTCTGCAAGATAAACCTACTGATTTTGAAGATTTTGAAGTGTAAACTTACCTCGTCAACCTTTGTAATGAGGTCTTACACTTCTATATTGAAATTGCACGTTCAGGACAAATGTATGAGTTATCTCTTGGTGCACAGCTTCGTTGGTTAATTCCCCTGGGTTCTGGTAGAAGGAGAGAGTTGGTTGCACGTGCACCTCTTATTATTGCAACTCTCCAGGCAATCTGTAGTTTAGGAGATGCATCATTTGAGAAAAACTTGTTTGGCTCCTTCCCGTTACTTTCAAGCTTGATAAGTTGTGAGCATGGCTCAAATGAGATCCAGTCAGCTCATCTGTGGGTCCTATTTTTCTTCGATTATGTTGAGCTTAGGGTACTCATTTGTTTTTTTGGCGATATATGGTACTATTTCTTTTATTTATTGCAATTTTTGCTATCATCAAATATTGTAGAAAGTTGGACTCGATGCTTCAGAAGCTAGTGATTGTTTATATGCCTAGGCATTTAGAACCTTCTACAACATATTAAGGGGCTTAGCTCTTTGTAGAGTCATTAGATGTTAGCAGGAGTTCTGATGTTGTGTGTGTAGCATTTTTCTCTTTAATATACAAGCAATTTCATGCCTAAAGCTAGCTTGTTCTGTATTGGCTCAGAATAATGTTGTGGGCTTTGTTTATTTGATTAGTTGAAGAGATTTGGCAATTAATGTTTGATTTTATAGTTCTTAAGCAGTATAAGACATCCATGGCGATTCTATTGATTATAAGAGAAAGATGTTAGTGTTTGATGGACATGTATGCATATGATAGATTGATGGTTACTTTTATTTGAAGTTTATTTCTGATGGTAATGAGAATAGTTCTCTTTTATAGGACGAAGAGTGATTGGAGTTTCTGAACCTAACGAAGGTAAGGTCTCATAGGCTAGGGAAAGACAAAGGGATATGCAGTATGCGGGAATGATGGCCCAATTTGATGCATTACTTGCTTCAGGGGAGATTCCCCCTTGTCCCAATGATGCAGTTCGTCCTCCTCGACCTCTCCAGTCTCTACCTATTTCACATGGAGTATATGATCAATACAGAGATATGAGTGAGGATCCCAGCAATAATGAAGATGATGAGGATTATTATGTGGACAATGCACCACCATATTGTTATAGTTGAGTGTTGTGTTAGATAATCTAAACTATGTACTCTATGGTGGTTTATTTGAATTATTAATTATTTTGGAATGCATCAGAACTTTGAAGTAGTCTAATCAATAGTATTGTATAAATAACTTGAATTCTATGATCTTTTGTTCAATTTCAAGGATACTTTAAAGTAGATTTTCATTTAGTGTTCATCGGATTAGTATTTGTGTGTGTTGTAGTTTGATTGACTGGTGGGAGATCTTGGAGCTCAATTTAGTTGAACAAATTGTATATACTATTGCATTGAATTAAAATGATAGGTATTTGTAAAATTTGTTACTGCCATCAATTTTTCATTATAGAAAAGTGAACTCATGAGATTAGTCTTTTGCATTTTTTTTCAAGAAATGAACAAAAGCGACCTCAGGAAGTTTTTTTTTTCCAAAATTTTATTATCTAGGCACTCAAAAAAGAGTCTGCAAGATTAGGTCGCTTATCTTTTAAATAAATATTTATAATAAAAAATAAAGAAATAATAGTCACCTGATGAGGTGTCTTTTAATTAAAAAAATAAAAATAAAAAAATCAAATAGAGACCTTATGAGGTATCCTTTAATAAAATAATAATAATTATTAAAAAATAGTTTAGCGATCTCATGAGGTCTCTTTCTAGAAAATTTAAAAAATAATCTAGTGACCTCGTGAAGTTGCTTTCGAACGACCTCATGAGGTCTCTTACAAAAAGCAACCTATGTTTTAGAGACCATCAGTTGAGGTCGCTTTTGAAGTCTCTTTTTCACGGAAAGAGACCTCATGAGGTCCTTTTTTTAGGTCTCTTTTTGCAACTTTTTTAGTAGTGATGTGTCAAATGACATGGCACACCAAGTCAAGTGAAGGGGCCAATAGGATCAGGTCACATACCAAAATGATGCAACAGGTCTAGTAAAATCAAAAGTCTATAAAGATGTGTCATGTCACTTAAATCTGATTGGTCAGAAAAAAGTCCACATTCACCATTACTCTTTCCTTCACACAATTATAAATAGAGGTCTCATAATTCAGAAGAAGGAGGAACAACTCTAACAAGAATCAAGAGAGAGCTCGTGGATCAAATGCCGCAATTTCTCTTCAAAGTTCAAGCATTCAAATCCAGATCATCAAGATTCAAGATCAAGACCACAAGATTCAAGAACAATCCCAAAAGCCCTTGAATTCAAGTATAAGTCAATATCAAATGCATCAAATTCATAAATCAAGTTCAAATTCAATATAAAGTCCGAAGCCCTTGAATATATATTTGAAAAGGTGAATTAGAGGATTCATAGAGATTGTAACACACACATATTAAAATCAATAAAATTATTGTTGCAATATTTTTCTAACATCAAAGTTTAAGAACAACAAAATGACTTTCAAGAAGGTCAATGCTCAATCAACTACCTCCAAGGCTATTTATTTCAAATTATTTGTTAAAGTAGAAAACATCCTTGGTGTTACTATTGGAACCTTTGGAGTTGTTACAAGGAGCAAGTTCAACATGCTAGTATAACAAAAACATCAAGTGTCGTCTGCACCAACTCTAATTTTTGGATCTTCAAGCCTAAAGGGAGAGAGATTCATGTAACTACTTTAGAAGAGGAAAACAATATGGCAGAGACACTTAAGACAACTTTATCTTTACTTGAGCACTCTGGAATACTCTAGCACAAAGAACGATGGCCGTTCAACTAATGCGTCATCTCTACTGACACCATATAAGCTGAGAACTTCGAAGATCAACTTATGCGACAATCCATGTTACTCTCCATCCTCTCTAATAATCATGCAAACAATGATAAATGATGCCTCATCTATGAAGAAGTATCGTGTAAACCTAACAAAATATGTGCATACTCAAGACGCTCGGATTAATAAGTTGGTGGATAGAATGCATCTCTTAATAGATGGAGATTCTAGCCATGCACCTGGAAAATATCCCAAATTTTATCAGGTAGAACATCCTATAAAACAAGCACCATCGACTAAGGAGGTACAAGTTTCTTCTAAGAAAAAGATCGCGATTGATCAATTGGAGAAGTTCATTGAAGGGACCTTCAAAGACAAGTACAATGTTGTTACCAAATCTTTCCTAACATACGCCAATCCCTTCATTGCAAGGATTGATAGCATCAAAATGCCTGTCACCTATCAACCCCTTAAATTTCAATAATTTGAGGGCAAAGGCAATCCAAAGAAATATGTCGCACACTTTATTGAGACATGTAATAATGCTGGAACGTACAGTGACTATCTTGTCAAATAATTTGTCCGATACATAAAGGGAAACGCCTTTGATTAGAACACGAACCTTGATCCTAATTCCATCGCTAACTGGGAGCAATTGAAGCATGAGTTCTTGAATCTTATTTGTAGAACAAGGCATACAGTGAGCATGGTAGAAATAAAAAATACTCGTCAAATAAAGGATGAGACAATCATTTATTCAATCGATGGAGAAATGCGAGGCTAAATTGCAAAGATAGGATCAACAAAACTTTTACAATAGAGATGTGCATTCAGTGAATGCACTGAGAGCTTCACAATAGGGAATTGAGCATGTCTTCTGTTGAAAAAGGAGTAGCGTCTGTCCATGACCCTCAAAAGGGAAAGGATAAATAGGAACCCAGAAGATGGATGAAGTTTGTCTTCAAATATGACAATAAGGAATCCATGAATGTTGATATATATCGAGTAACGTTCACCACAAAGGTGAGAAAAAATCAAACTGTGAAGACGACTTCTCGAGCACGGCCAAATCAAAAGTTGACCTTGAAGGAGATGGAAGAAAATAAATGTCTATTCAATGATTCTGATGTTTCTAAAATTTTCAATAAGCTTTTTGAGCATAATCTTATTGATCTATCAGAGATAAAGTGGCCCGGCGAAGCTCGAAGGACCAATAACCTAAATTATTGCAAGAATCATAGGCTTATGGGTCACCCTCTGAAAAAATATTTTTCCTTCAAGGAAAAATTCATGCAATTGAAAAATGAGAAGAAGATCTTATTCGATAAAGAGAAGGCTAGTTCTCATAAAATCTCTATCACTTTTGGCTCACTCGATCCAGGTCCAAATAGGCTTTGAAGAGAATAAAGAGGAACCATTAAATCATGACAAGTCTTCAGTTGATGAAGGTGATGATGAAGGTTAGACTCTGTGACCAGGCACAGATGCAAAAAGATGAATCCATGAAAAAAGTCATCCAAGCAGCTAACTAAAAGAAGGATGGTGAAGAAATTGAGAAAATAGAGGCTAGTTGATCTTTCAAAGAGGACGAGGGTAATGGAGCTTTACCACCAAAAACCACGACATCCTGTGAATCTAAAAGGATTTTCAAAGTTTGATTCCTTCTAGAATGAGACGACAAACGAAAATCATGGTTTCATAAAAAAAGGTGCTAAAAGAAAAGACGCATACCATGGTTTATATCAATAAATATGAGGAAAATGAAGAAAGTGTAGGCTCTTCATATCATATTACAACCCAAAGTGAGAATTACACCTCATCTCAAATGAAGGTTGAGGAAGGGTTAGAAGATATTTCCTTGTGTTACCACATATCTATCAATGATGATGATCCTCAAGAGGAGAAAAATGTTGGGGATGCTCCGTTTGAACTTAAACAAGGAGTGAAGAACATAATTGATCCCCTGAAATAAGTCTATCTTGGAAGTGATGAGTACCCAAGACCAACTAACCTAAGCTCTTTCCTAGAAATGAATGGAAAAAATGCCTACATGGACATAGTAAAAAAATATAGGGATGTCTTCGCTTGGAGTTATATGGAGATTCCCGGCATAGATCCAAAAGTAGTAGTCCATCGGTTGGAGGTCAAGAATGGTGCTCGTCCTATTAAGCAAGCCCAAAGATGCTTTAGGCCAGAATTAGTGCCATTGATTGAATATGAGGTTAATAAACTCATAGAAGTTGGCTTTATTCGTAAATTTTAATACCCCACATAGATTTCAAGCATTTTTCCTGTGCGAAAGAAGAATGACCAAATTTGAGTTTGTGTTGACTTTAGGGATCTTAACCATACATGCCCTAAGGATGATTTTCCAATTTCTATTCTAGAGTTGATGATTGATGTAACCACTGGTTATAAGGCGATATCCTTTATGGATGGTTCATCCGGCTAAAACTAAATTCACATGGCACCAAAGGATGAAGAGCTCACTGCATTTCTTACGCCCAAAGGTATTTATTGCTAAAAGGTGATGCCTTTCGATTTGAAGAATACTGGTGCCGCTTATCAAAGGGCTATGCAAAATATCTTTGATGACTTACTCCATAAAAATGTTGAGTCCCGTGTGGGTGACTTAGTGGTATAGTCAAGTAATTAGAGAGACCAATTGAAGGACCTAAGAATGATATTTGAGTTGCTCTGAAGATAAAAACTTAGGATGAATCCATTGAAATGTGCCTTCGGAGTAATATCTAAAAAGTTCCTTGGCTTTCGTATGACACCGAGGAATTAAAATTGACCAGGCCATGGTTGATGCAATATTGAAGATGCTCGGCCTTAAAACATTCATAAGTTAAAAATCTTTCAAGGAAGGCTAGCATATTTAAAAAAGTTTATCTCAAACTTGGCTGAAAAATGTCAACCATTTAGTTGTCTTATGAATAAGGATGTTCTTTTCGAATGGTACCAAGCTTGTAGCAAGGTCTTTGAGAGTATCAAATTATATTTGATAAAGCCTCTAGTTCTTGCGGCATATATAATAGGAAAGCTATTGATACTCTACATCGAGGCATAAGAAACATCAATTGGAGAACTACTGGCATAAGAAAATATGAAGGCAAAGAAAACTCTCTTACCTATTTAAGCAGAATGATGTCACCAAATGAGTTGAATTATTCTCCAATTGAAAAGTCATCTTTGGCATTGGCCTTCTCAATCCAAAAGATGAAACACTACTTTCAATCTGAAATCGCTCGTCTTGTGTCTAGGATTTCAATACACCTAGAGTTGATGATTGATGTAACCACTGGTTATGAGGTGATATCTTTTATGGATGGTTCATCTTTCTATAACTAAATTCACATGGCACCAAAGGATGAAGAGCTCACTGCATTTTGTATGCCCAAAGGTATTTATTGCTACAAGGTGATGCCTTTTGATTTGAAGTATACTGGTGCCACTTATCAAAGGGCTATGCAAAATATCTTTGATGACTTACTCCATAAAAATATTGAGTCCTGTATGGGTGACTTAGTGGTACAGTCAAGTAAGTAGAGATACCACTTGAAGGACCTAAGAATGATATTTGAGTTGCTCTGAAGATAAAAACTTAGGATGAATCCATTGAATTGTGCCTTCGGAGTAACATCTAAAAAGTTCCTTGGCTTTCGTATGACACCGAGGAATTAAAATTGACCAGGCCATGGTTGATGCGATCTTGAAGATGCTCGGCCTTAAAATATTCATAAGTTAAAAATCTTTCAAGGAAGGCTAGCATATTTAAAAAGGTTTATCTCAAACTTGGCTGGAAAATGTCAACCATTTAGTTGTCTTATGAATAAGGATTCTCCTTTCGAATGGTACCAATCTTGTAGCAAGGTCTTTGAGAATATCAAATTATATTTGATGAAGCCTCTAGTTCTTGCGGCACATATAATAGGAAAGCTATTGATAATCTACATCGCGGCATAAGAAACATCAGTTGGAGAACTACTGGCATAAGAAAATATGAAGGCAAAGAAAACTCTCTTTACTATATGAGCAAAATGATGTCACCAAATGAGTTGAATTATTCTCCAATTGAAAAGTCATCTTTGGCATTGGCCTTCTCAATCCAAAAAAATGAAACACTACTTTCAATCTGAAATCATTCGTCCTTTGTCTAGGATTTCAATACACCTAGTATTATGCATCTAGTAGAGTTTTGTGCATGGGTGTGTTGCGAATGAAAGTAGGTGTATTGAAATCCTAGACACAAGACGAATGATTTCAGATTGAAAGTAGTGTTTCATCTTTTGGATTGAGAAGGCCAATGCCAAAGATGACTTTTCAATTGGAGAATAATTCAACTCATTTGGTGACATCATTCTGCTCAGATAGTAAAGAGAGTTTTCTTTGCCTTCATATTTTCTTATGCCAGTAGTTCTCCAACTGATGTTTCTTATGCCGCGATGCAGAGTATCAATAGCTTTCCTATTATATGTGCCGTAAGAACTAGAGGCTTCATCAAATATAATTTGATACTCTCAAAGACCTTGCTACAAGCTTGGTACCATTTGAAAGGAGCATCCTTATTCATAAGACGACTAAATGGTTGACATTTTCCAGCCAAGTTTGAGATAAACCTTTTTAAATATGCTAGCCTTCCTTGAAAGATTTTTAACTTATGAATGTTTTAAGGCCGAGCATCTTCAATATTGCATCAACCATGGCCTGGTCAATTTTAATTCCTCGGTGTCATACGAAAGCCAAGGAACTTTTTAGATGTTACTCCGAAGGCACAATTCAATGGATTCATCCTAAGTTTTTATCTTCAGAGCAACTCAAATATCATTCTTAGGTCCTTCAAGTGGTCTCTCTACTTACTTGACTGTACCACTAAGTCACCCACACAGGACTCAACATTTTTATGGTGTAAGTCATCAAAGATATTTTGCATAGCCCTTTGATAAGTGGCACCAGTATTCTTCAAATCAAAAGGCATCACCTTGTAGAAATAAATACCTTTGGGCGTATGAAATGCAGTGAGCTCTTCATCCATTGGTGCCATGTGAATTTAGTTATAGCCGGAGAAGCATCCATAAAGGATATCGCCTTATAACCAGTGGTTACATCAATCATCAACTCTAGAATAGTGATTGGAAAATCATCCTTAAGGCATGTATGGTTAAGATCCCTAAAGTCAACACAAACTCAAATTTGGTCATTCTTCTTTCGCACAGGAACAATTCTTGAAATCTATGTGGGGTATTAAACTTTACGAATAAAGCCAACTTCTATGAGTTTATTAACCTCATATTCAATCAATGGCACTAATTCTGGCCTAAAGCATCTTTGGGCTTGCTTAATAAGACGAGCACCATTCTTGACCGCCAATCGATGGACTACTACTTTTGGATCTAGGCAGGGCATCTCCTTATAACTCCAAGCGAAGACATCCCTATATTTTTTTTACTATGTCCATGTAGGCATTTTTTTCATTCATTTCTAGGAAAGAGCTTAGGTTAGTTGGTCTTGGGTCCTTATCACTTCCAAGATAGACTTATTTCAGGGGATCAATTATGTTCTTCACTCCTTGTTTAAGTTCAAACGGAGCATCCCCAACATTTTTCTCCTCTTGAGGATCATCATCATTGATAGATATGTGGTAACACAAGGAAATATCTTCTAACCTTTCATCAACCATCATTTGAGATGAGGTGTAATTCTCACTTTGGGTTGTAATATGATATGAAGAGCCTACACTTTCTTCATTTTCCTCATATTTATTGATATGAACCATGGTATGAGTATTTTCTTTTAGCACCTTTTTTTATGAAACCATGATTTTCGTTTGTCGCCTCATTCTAGAAGGAATCAAACTTTGAAAATCCTTTTGGATTCTAGGTGAAGTGTGCATTGTCGTGCTTTGAAAATTTCTCCGACGCTTGTTGCCTTTATTCTTATTTAGAGGACCCAATCTCTCAAACATAAAAGTTCTTGTGGTTGATTCTCAAGTTGATCAAAGATAGAAGGTTGTATATTAGTAGTGGATTCCTCTTTCATAGTAATGTAGTTGCTCTGCCCTTCTTATAGAGATGCGAACTGGATGTAACTGTATGTATCCTAGGCCTTCACGTGCCGGCTAGTTATATTTTTTTATGAAAGTTTGTCTAACCTTGATGGATCATTAGGATTATTTCCAACCTTTGCAAATAGCTTGTATGCATTTGGATCGAAGCCTTCTTTTGTATGCTTACTAGGGATTATTATCTCTTAAGATAGATTTTTAACCACAAATTCTCCTAGCATATTATTTTGGGCATCAAATGAATGATCTTTTTCTTTATTTACCTTTGGTACATAGCGGAGAACAGAAATTACCTTATTTTTCATGGATGCGATACTTTCTTTATTCGAAATAGAGAAAGGTTTCTTGGTAGTGACTTTTTTGATAGCCACCGTGACCTTCTTAGATGCAAGATCATCACATTGGTCTTTGTGATATCATCAACCCTTTTCTCATATACAATAATTCTTCAAGTAGAATTTTTCATCGGCAAAGTATAACTCGACTTCAGTGAATGGCTTATTATCGGCAACTATCTTTCTTTCCACTCAGCCTTCAAGATATATCAAGCATTGATAGTAAGAGGATGAGACAATTTTTTTCTCGTGTACCCAAAGCTTACCAGGAAATATATTATATAAAGTCTTGGCATCGATCACATGCATCAATGCATTTGATCAAAAATTATCCATATGAATTCCTAACTTGATAGATCCCATGGCTCTTGACCCTTTTGGTTGAAGCCCTGGATCATCAAATGTCTTTTTGCAAGTTCATTAGTAGATATTCCAAGTTCCTTCATTATGAGAATTGGCAGGATGTTGACTCTGAATCCTTCATCTATTAAGATTTTATTTATCTTTTTTCAGAACATGACCCACTATATAAAAGGGACGATTGTGTAGGATTCCACTAAGTAGGAGATCATCATTTTTAAATGTGATTTTTTTATCACATACATATGCTTCTTGGATAAGAGGTTCAGTAGGCTTTAGAAGATGAAGGAACTTCCATGGGTAGTATTTTACCTTTTGCCTACTCTTTGCCAGTATTAAAACAAGATGCCTCATAGTTGACTTGAGTTATTTTTGCACGGAACCAACTTGGTAAGAATTATTTCAAAGTCACAGGATGTCTTGGTTTTTGGTGGTAAAGCTCCATTACCCTCGTCCTCTCTGAAAGCTCAACTAGCCTCTATTTTCTCAATTTCTTCACCATTCTTCTTTTAGTTAGCTGCTTGGATGACTCTTTTCATGGATTCATTTTCTTACATCTGTGCCTGGTCACAGAGTCTAACCTTCATCATCACCTTCATCAACTGAAGACTTGTCATGCTTTAATGGTTCTTTTTTATGCTCTTCAAAGCCTATTTGGACCAGATCGAGTGAGCCAAAAGTGATAGAGATTTGATGAGAACTAGCCTTCTCTTTATCGAAGAAGATCTTCTTCTCATTTTTCAATTGCTTGAATTTTTCCTTGAAGGCAAAATATTTTTTCAAAGGGTGACCCATAAGCCTATGATTCTTGCAATAATTTAGGTTATTGGTCCTTCCAGCTTCGTCGGGCCACTTTATCTCTGATAGATCAATAAGATTATTCTCAAGAAGCTTATTGAAAATTTTAGCAACATTAGAATCATTGAATAGATATTTATTTTCTTCCATCTCCTTCAAGGTCAACTTTTGATTTGGCCATGCTCGAGAAGTTGTCTTCACACTTTGATTTTTTGGTGAACTTTAATCGATATATATCAACATTCATGGATTCTTTATTGTCATCTTTGAAGACAGACTTCATCCATCTTCTGGGTTCCTATTTATCCTTTCCCTTTTGAGGGTCATGGACAAACGTTACTCCTTTTTCAACAGAAGACATGCTCAATTCCATGTCGTGAGCTCGAGTAGCTAATTCAGTCCAGTTCAGTAATTCATGTTCAGTGTCTATTCAGATAGGAGTAGGAGTTAGCACCGAGTAAACCCAATGATGGGAACTCACCTGTTATATCAGAGTGTGATTCTTAGAAGAAATTCTTATGTTCCAGAACTACGTAGCCAACGTAGGTTGAGATATCATAGCCTACTATATGAGGGTAGATGAGGTGGCTTAACCTGTTATATGAGGGTACCCATCGTTTTCACTAGAGTTACCTGTTATATGAGGGTTACTCACAGATTGTCCTTACTAGTGGCGCGGTATTGACACCCTTCCAATTGGGGTTACAGATTGGACCCCAACTCAGCCATAATGGCGTATTAGGGGCATGTCGGTTAGATAACTACTTCCCACAGTTTCAGTTACAGAATTCAGGACTGTCAGATATAGTCAACTCAGAACAGTACGAAACTCAGCTAGTTCCATCAGATTCAGGATTATCAGATACAATCACTCATGTTATTAGTTATATCAGTCATCAGAACTCAGTTATTAGTCATGTTAGTTATCAGTTAACTCATGTTAGCACGATCTCAGATATAGTTACTATGTGTTCATGCATGTATTCTCACATTATTATTAGTTAGTTAGCCAGTATTGTTCATGCATATGAACCCCATGCATTTAGCCTACCTTACTTCATGCTAGTACATTCAAAGTACTGACATATTTATGCTATGGTGTTTTATACCATAGGTTATGAAGCACGAGCTCCAGAGCATCAGTAGATTCCATATATCAGAAGTCAGTTAGCAGTAAGTCCTTATCCTTTGAGGACATGATTATTTCTTTATTATCTCATTAATTAATTTATTAGTTGGAGTTAGTTGGAGACTTTTCCCATCAACTCCTTATTCAGACAGTTCAGTCGGTTAGAGTTTTTTCAGACCATCATATTTCAGATAATTTATTTTAGTCATTTTGGGTACTTCATAACCCACCAGATGTTATCCTTTATCATATTTTATGTTACAGTTTTGAACCTTATGGCCTTTCAGTTCATATTTCCACATTTATATAGTATATCATGCAGTATATAGGTACAGATATCTGTCATGGGTTAGTTTATGGTCCTTCGGGCTCATAAGCACCGTGTAGCATTCCCGGTACTAGATTCAAGGAATTACAAACTTGGTATCATAGCCTAAGGTTCAAATGTATCCTAGGAAGTCTAAAAGACGTATCTAGTAGAGTTTTGTGCATGGGTGTGTTGCGCGACACATTTATGTACATGAGGCTATGAGATGTTTTAGGAATAGTTTCCCTTCTTTCAGTATTCATGTCGTTCCAGTGAGCATAATCTCAAGTCAATCTCTTAGCCTAATCCATTTCTCCCTTTCTTCTACAGAACATGCCTCCTAAAAGAAGAGACAGGAATCAGTCATCCCCTCAACCCGAAGAACCTTTAGGTGAATATGTTTCTCATGCAGAGTTTAAAGCTGCATTCACTACTCTTGCTCAGTCAGTTACTGCTCAGAATGAATGATCAGTTGTCGGTCCAGCCAACCCAGTGGCCAATTCAGCTGCAACCAGGATTCGGGACTTCACCCGAATGAATCCTCCATCCTTTCTTGGGTCTAAGTCAGATGAAGACCCTCAAGAATTCATCGATCAGGTTCAGAAGGTTACTGACATCATGGGGGTTACTCCTAGTGAGAGTGCTGAGCTAGCTGCATATTAGTTGTAAGATGTGTCTCACACTTGGTTTAAATAGTTGAAGTCAGAAAGGCTAGATGATGCAGGGATTATAGAGTGGGAGGAGTTTGTCACTGCATTATTAAATAAATTCTTTCCCCAAGAACTGAGAGAGGGTAAGGTGTTAGAATTTATCAACCTCAGGTAGGGAGACATGACGGTGAAAGAGTATTCTCTTAAGTTTACTCAATTATCCAGATATGCCCCTCATGTGGTTACAGACAGTAGGGCCAAGATGAGTAAGTTTGTTTCTGGGGTGAATGATAGTGTGGTCAATGAGTGTAGGTCTGCGATGTTGAATAGTGACATAACTTTAAATAGTCTTATGACTCATGCTCAACAGATAGAAGAGAAAATATTAAGATAAGGGAGAAATAGAATAAGGGAGTAAGGACAGGTAGTTTCAACTTTGCTCAGCCCAAATTAGAAGGAGGAAACCGTTCTCAGTTTCATCCTAAGTCATCAGTTCCAGCTCCTTCTTCAGCTAGTGCTCCATCTCCTATGTTCAGGGATGGTAATAAAGATAGAGCCCCAGTATCTAAGTCTCAGGGAAGTATTAGTAGTACCCTCACCTATCCTCTTTTCCAGACTTGTGGCAAGCACCATCAGGGTATTTGCAAAGTTGGCAGTGGTATTTGTTTCAGATGTGGCAAACCAGGCCACAGAGTCAGAGACTATCCTAAGATAGGTCTTCAGGGTTAGCAGAACTATTCCTCAGCTCAGTTCGGTCGCCCAAATCAGCAAGGTGTCACTTCCAGTGCTACTAGTGGGCAACTCCCAAACAGACTTTATGTTCTCCTATCCCGACAAGATCAGAAAAATCTCCTGATATGGTTACTGGTATGTTACAGATCTTTTATGTGCATGTTTATGCTTTGCTAGATCCAGGAGCCTCCTTGTCTTTTGTTACTTCATATATATCAGGCGATTTCGGAATCAGTCATGAAATTCTAGCAGAGCCCTTTTTAGTCTCTACCCCTGTGGGTAAAACCATCATAGCCCAGCGGGTATACAGGAACTGCCCGATTTTGACATTTCAGAAAGTCACCTAAGTAGACTTTAGTCGAATCAGAGATGACTGATTTTGATATCATTCTCGGCATGGATTGGCTTCATTCCTTCTATGCCATAATCGACTGCAGAAATAGAATAGTCCAGTTTCAATTTTCGAATGAACCCATCCTAGATTAGAATGGTAGTGTATCTGCTTTTATACGTCACCTTGTTTCCTATCTTCGGGCAAGGAAAATAATATCTAAGGGATGTGTCATCATCTTATTCAAGTTAAGGACTCTAGTTCCAAAACTCCCAGTCCTGAATCAGTCCCAGTAGTACGTGAATATTCAGATATCTTTCCCAAAGATCTTCCAGGGTTTCCTCCCGAAAGGGAAATAGACTTCGGCATTGATCTTTTTCCAGATACTCAGCCTATATCTATCCCGCCATATAGAATGGCACCAGCAAAACTCAAAGAACTGAAAGAACCGTTGAAGGATATCTTAGATAAGGGATTCATAAGGCCCAGTGTGTCCCCGTAGGGTGCACCAGTCTTATTCGTGCGCAAGAAAGATGGTTCTCTTAGAATGTGCATTGATTACCGTCAGCTCAATAAGGTCACAGTCAAGAACAAGTATCCACTTCCCAGAATCGATGACTTATTTGACCAACTTTAGGGTGACAGCTATTTTTCTAAGATAGACCTCAGATCATGCTACCATCAGCTCAGAGTCAGAGAATGTGACATTTTGAAGAAAGCCTTTCATACTCGGTAGGGTCATTTTGAATTCTTAGTCATGTCCTTTGGTCTTACCAATGGCCCAGCAGCTTTCATAGACTTGATAAATCGGTGTTCAAGAAGTACTTGGATATGTTTGTTATAGTCTTTATAGATAATATTCTGGTCTATTCCCGCAGTGAGCGTGATCATGTAGACCATCTCAGAATTGTACTTTAGACCCTCAAAGATCATCAGTTGTTTGCCAAATTCAGCAAATACGAATTTTGGCTAAGGTCAGTATCATTACTTGGTCATATTATTTCCGGTGATTGCATTAGAGTAGATCCTCAAAAGACCAAAGCAGTAAGAAACTGGCCCAGACCTATCTCTCTATCAGATATCAGGAGTTTCTTGGGTTTGGTTGGTTATTACAGACAGTTTGTTGAGGGACTTTCTTCTATTACATTCCCTATGTCCATATTGACTCAGAAGAAAGTCAAGTTTCAATGGTCAGATCCTTGCGAGAAGAGTTTTTAGGAGTTGAAGACTCAACTCACCTTAGCTCCAGTTTTGGCTCTTCCAAATGGTTTAGATGGCTTCGTAGTGTATTGTGATGCATCTAGAGTAGGTTTGGATTGTGTCCTTATGCAACATGGTAAGGTCATAGCCTACGCCTCCAACAAACTTAAACCCCATGAGAAGAATTATCCTACTTATGATCTTGAGAGTAGCAACCGTAGTATTTGCCTTAAAGATTTGGAGGCATTATTTATATGATTTTCATGTAGATGTGTTCACAAAAGAGTGTCCAGTATGTCTTTTCTCAGAAATATCTCAATCTTTGTCAGAGAAGGTGGTTAGAGCTCTTGAAAGATTATGACATAAGTGTCCTTTATCATCCGGGCAAGGCCAATATAGTGGCCGACGCTTTCAGTAGACTGTCTATGGGTAGTGTTGCTCATGTTGAGGACAACAAGAAGAAGTTGGCTCAGGAAGTCCATCAGCTTGCCAGACTAGGTGTTCGCTTAGCCGATACAGAAGAAGGTGACATATGGGTTCAGAGTAGTTCAGAATCATCTATAGTTTCCGAGGTGAAAGAAAAGTAAGATAGAGACCTAGTTTAGTCAAGTTGAAAGAGCCAGTCAAGGATCAGAAAGTAGAGGTTTTCTCCCAAGAGGGAGATGGTGTATTGCATTATCAGGGTCTCTTGTGTGTTCCAGGTGTAGATGACTTGAGGTAGAGAATTCTTGCAGAAGCGCATGGTGCGTGCTACTCTATTCATTCAGGGGCTACAAAGATGTACCGCGACTTGTGGGAAATCTATTAGTGGAGTAAGATGAAGAGAGATATTGTAGAGTTTGTGGCTAAGTGCTCTACATGTCAACAGGTTAAGATAGAGCATCAGAATACTAGTGGGTCTATGCAGGAGTTCAGTATTCCTACTTGGAAGTGGGAAGAAGTGAACGTAGACTTTGTGACGGGTTTGTCTTGAACTCGTCATCAGCATGATTCATTTTGGGTTATTGTAGATAGGATGACCAAATAATCTCATTTCCTTCCAGTCCATACCTCTTATTCAACCGAGGATTACGCCAAACTCAACATCAGAGAGTTGGTCAGATTGCACGGTGTTCCATTATCTATTGCTCAGACATAGGTATCTAGTTTAACTCTCATTTCTGGAAAGCGTTCCAAAAGGGTCTTGGTACCCAAGTTCATCTAAGTACAACCTTCAATCCTCAGATAGATGGTCAAGCATAAAGGACCATTCAGACTCTAGAAGATATGCTGCGAGCGTGTGCAATTGATTTCAAGGGTAGTTGGGATAACCACTTGCCTTTGATTGAATTTGCATACAAAAACAACTATTATTCCAGTATTAAGATGGCTACGTTCGAAGATCTCTATGGTAGAAGATGCAGATCTCCAGTTGGTTGGTTCGAAATTAGTTAGGCCTCAGTCATAGGGCCTGACTTAGTATTCTATGCTTTAGAAAAAGTCTAGTTGATCAGAGAAAGACTTTGGTCTGCCCAGAGCCGACAGAAGTCTTATGCATATATGCATAGAAAGGATCTCAAGTTCGAGATTGGTGACTATGTCTATCTAAACATCTCTCTCATAAAAAGAGTGAAGAGGTTCGACAAGAAGGGAAAGCTAAGTCCCCGATATGTCGGTCCCTTCAAAATTCTCAGACGTTTTGGCAAGGTAGCTTATGAGCTCGTATTGCCTTTAGATCTAGCCTTAGTTCATCCAGTTTTTCATGTATCCTTGCCCAAGAAGTGCATAGATGATCCATCAGTTGTAGTACCTGTTGAGGGCATTGACATTTAGAGCAGCCTCTCTTATGAAGAGATTCCAGTTAAAATTTTAGACTATCAGACTCGTAGACTGAGGAACAAAGAAGTCTCTCTAGTCAAAGTTCTTTGGATAAATCAGTTTGTTGAGGGAGCTACTTGGGAAGCATAAGAAGACATACATACCATGTATCCTCACCTTTTATCCGCTAACTCAGATCAAGCTCAAGGTAACAGTTCTCCTTAAGCTTTTCAGTTTTCACGTCCAGATTTCAGTTACAACTTGGTATCAGTCTCATGTTTAGGATACCATTTTTTAAACTTGGTACTAAGTACCATTGCATATTCAATTATATGTTCATGCATTAGATTAGTCATGTGTTCATGCATCATACATGTATTCTCCTTGTAAGAAGACTCGGTTATTAGAAATCTCAGTCATACATTCATGTATCAGCTCAGTCATGAAATCATGCATCAGATATGCATGCTCAGTATGAATCTCAAAAATGTCAGTTATGTAGTCATGTTTTAGTGTTCATGTTCAGTATGTACTTTGTCTTATCATTTCTTCCCTCTTAGTCTGTCTCATTCGAGGACGAATGTTCCCAAGGGGGAGATATTGTAATACCCCAAAGTTTCCTAACTAATTTCATCACAAGAATATCTAGTATTAGCTTTTATATTGAATTATGTTTATTCCATGAGGAATTTTTAAGATTTTTACTTTTAGTTATATGGTAAATTCAATAAGCTTTTCGTCGATATAAGATTCGCCTAAATTCGATAATCGGGTAAGAAGTTATGACTATTTCAAGTTTTTGTCGTAAAACAGTACCAAATTGGTCAGCGGCGCACCGCGCCACAAGCTAAAATGGCAATTGTACTTTTTACAGTGTCTCAGCACAATTTCTCCACATCGCTCCAAACTTCTAGGTCACAAAAGAAGTGGCAATGCGATGGATCCACGTCGAACCATTTCCCAATTTCCCAACTGTCAAATTTCAGTGACACGACGCGATAGCACTGCGTTGCGCCAGGGGTCCAGTTTGGAAAATTTTCACTAAATATTAAAAGACACGTCCAAGATTAAAAGGGTCAATTTCTCACCCCTATTTAATCCCTTTAATGCGAGATTCAGCTATTTGGAATTCAAAATATACTAGTTTCTCTCAATTTTCTCTCAAGAACCAGCAAGGGTTTCAATTGGGGATTTAATTTCAAGAAAGTCTCTCCGTCAATCTTCGCTAAACCAAGAACTAAGGTATGATTTGTGTTGATTTATGGATTCCTTTCATCCATAAAGCTCAAGAACCCTATTTTAAATTATGAATCATGATATTTATGTTGTGGGTTGGTTGTAACCATGTTTATCTTGTTATATGATTCCCAAGTTGGAATATTTATGTGTTTTTCATGAAACTACATTAGCAAGTGAGTGAAATCCATAAATTAAGTTATTTATAATGTGTCAATTTATGATTAGGCCTATGCCCTAAAATGCCTAGGAGGATAGAAATTATGCACTATAGATAAATTATGATCCAAAATGACTTCCATGTTATTCTTATGTATTGAAGTTGGTTTGTTGGATTTCTCATGAGTTAGACTTAAGGAATTATGCTATGTATATATGCTATCCTATTCACGTACCAAGCTATGATAACCAAATGTCCATGGAATATCTTCAATTATTGTATTATGGATTGTTGATGTTAGTCATGTATTCAAGAATGTCATACCTTGTCAGTTTCATTCCATCGAGTCCTGGGGGTACTTGTACCCAAAAAATATAGTTGTGTGCCTAGATTTAGTGTCATGTTTTCACAATATCCTTAGTCAAGCCATGAACTATAGAACTCAGTCAGTCATGTGACTCAGGAAATCTAAGTAATTCAGTAATCTCAATACTATTCTGTCAGTCAACGAAATTTAGTTAATTCTGTCCAGTTCAATTCAGTAATTCATGTTTAGTATCTATTCAAATGGGAGTAGGAGTTAGCACCGAGTGAACCCAAGGATGGAAACTCACCTGTTATATAAGGGTGTGATTCTTAGAAGAAATCCTTGTGTTCCAAAACTACATAGCCAACGTAGGTTGAGACATCATCGCCTGCTATATGCGGGTAGATGAGGTGGCTTAACTTGTTATATGAGGGTTCCCACCGTTCTTACTAGAGTTACCTTATATATGAGGGTTACTCACAGATTGTCCTTACCAGTGGCGCGGTATTGACACCCTTCCAATTGGGGTTACAAATTGGACCCCAACTTAGCCATAATGGCGCATTAGGGGCATGCCAATTAGATAATTACTTCCTACAGTTTCAGTTACAGAATTTAGGACTGTCAGATACAGTCAACTGAAAATAGTATAGAACTCAGCTAGTTCCATCAGATTCAGGACTGTTAGATATAGTCACTCATGCTATTAGTTATATCAGTCATCAGAACTCGGTTATCAGTCATGTTAGTTATCAGTAAACTCATGTTAGCACAATCTCAGATATAGTTACTATGTGTTCATGCATGTATTCTTACGTTCATATTAGTCAGTTAGCCAACATTGTTCATGCATATAAACCCCATGTATTTAACCTACCTCACCTGCATACCAGTACATTCAAAGTACTGACGCATTTTTGCTATGGTGTTTTATACCATAGGTTTCGAAGCATGAGCTCCAGAGCATCAGTAGATTCCATATATCAGCAGTCAGTTAGCAGTGAGTCCTCATCCTTCTAGGACATGATTATTTCTTTATTATCTCATTAATTAATTTATAAGTTGGAGTTAGTTGGGGACCTGTCCCATCAACTCCTTATTCAAACAGTTCAGTCGGTTAGAGGCTTTTCAAACCATCATGTTTCAGACAGTTTATTTAAGTTATTTTGGGTACTTCATAGCCCACCAGATGTTATCCTTTATCAGATATTATGTTACAGTTTTGAATCTTATGGCCTTTTAGTTCATGTTTCCGTATTTATACAGTATATCATGTAGTATACAGGTACAAATATCAGTCATGGGTTAGCTTGTGGTCCTTCGGGGTCATGAGAACCATGTAGCATTCTGGGTACCAGATTTGGGGTGTTACACTTAAGGTGGACAAGATTTTTCCCTTTGCACCTTTAGCTGGCATTTATCCGGATTTATTATATAAAGGGGACCATACTTAAAGTCGAACTTGTCAGGTCTCAAGATGAAATAGGTGAAGTTAAACTCTCACACCTTAGGTTGTCCATTACGTAAGTGCATTAGTAAAAGTCCTACATTTAAAGAAGACCATTGCATAAGTGAATTGGAAAAATGGCTTATACTAGACCATTGCATAAGTGCATCAGCAAAAGGGCTCACACTTAAAGAAGACCATTGCATAAGTGCATCCGCAAAAGGACCCATACTTAAAGAAGACCATTGCATAAGCGTATTGGTGAAAGAGCCCATACTTAAGAAATACAATTGTATAAGTGCATTGGTGAAAAGGCCCATACTTAAAGAAGATCATTACATAAGTGCATCAACGTAAAGGCCCATACTTAAAAAAGACCACTTCAAAAGTGCATCGGCGAAAGGTCCCATACTTAAAGAAGACCATTGCTTAAGTGCATCAACGAAATAGCCCATACTTAAAGAAGACCATTGCATAAGTGTATTGGTGAAAGGGTCCATACATAAAAAGTCTATTGTATAAGTGCATCGACGAAAGGGACAATACTTAAAGAAGACCATTGCCTAAGTACTAAATCGGTGAAAGGGCCAATACTTAAAGAATATCATTGCATAATTGCATTGGTGAAAGGGCCCAAACTTAAAGAAACCATTGAATAAGTGCATTTAAGAAAGGGACCATACTTAAAGCTGACCATTACATAAGTACATTGGTGAAAGGGACCATACTTAAAGCCGAACTAGCCACCAATATTGAAGCCAAATTGTTCGGTCTTAAGGTGTACAGAGTCAAAGTTGAACTCTCGCATCCTAAGTTGATTGTTGCGTAGTCACCAATCTTAAATACAAATTGTTCGATGTTAAGGTGTATAGAGGCGAAGTTAAACTCTCACATCCTAAGTCGATTGTTGCATAGTCATCAATCTTGAAGCCAAATTGGCCAGTCTTAAGGTGTACGGAGGCGAAGTTAAACTCTCACACCCTAAGTTGACTGTTGCATAACCACCAATCTTGAAATCAAATTGGTCGGTCTTAAGGTATACGGAGGTGAAGTTAAATTCTCTCACCCTAAGCCGATTATTACATAATCACCAATCTTGAATCTAAATTGGTTGGTCTCAAGGTGTACGGAGGCAAAGATAAACTCTCACACCTTAAGCCGATTTTTTCATAGTCATCAATTTTAAAGCATAATAGATGGGTCTTAAGGTGTACAAAGGTGATGTTGAACTCTTGCTCCTTAATTTAATTTTTGTACATTGGTATCTTCTTTGATTCTACAAAAGAAAAAAAAAAGAGACAACACAAAGAAAACACAAGTAGAAGTGAGATTGTTACCTGGCGGGGCGTTTTGAACATGAAAGTCATATGAAACCCTCAAAATCTGATTTGCAACAATTAAAATATCCTTTGATGGTGAAATTTTCGCATCAAGATATATATTATTTGGTGTGGTAACACGAATCTGAAATTCTCAGCCTGACAGAATCTAGGATCAAATTCAAAAAATTATCTAGAATAATTTCGAATGTAATAAATCCAAATCTAGGATATATTATAGATGCATGTTTTTGGCATCTATAGAATCAGGAGGATCATGATTTCGATACTTTCATATTGAGATATAATTTTTTTTGTGTCATCGCGTAAATCTGAAATTGCCAGTGCATCAAAATCTAATATTGATTTTGGAATAACATCTAAAAATATTTCGAATGTATTAAATTATGAATTTCATATATATATTATAGATCTTTGTGTCTACTTTCACAATAATCAAGAGGCTCATGATTTCGTCAATTTTGTTTCAAGATATGAAAGTTTTAGTAAAGACGCGTAGATCTGAAATTTTCAATATGATAAAATTCAAGGCTAAATTCAAAAAAGTTTATAGAATTGTATTGAAGAATTTTAAGACTGAATTTTGAACGTTATAGATATCAAAGTCTACTTTTTGAAATATCAAATCGTCCATAATTTTGACCTTCCTACAATAAGATATAAATTTTCTACCACTAATATGTTGGGCTAAAAAATTGGTGAAAATTAACAGAGAGGGAACGAATTATCTCGTTTGTGATGGCTACACAAAAAGCTATTGTCGAAGGCCTCACAAATCCGTGAAAAAAAAGTGAAACAAGTCTATTTATAGACACAATTCCCTAATCCTAAATAAATTTAAAAAGAATCGGCTAAGTACTGATAAAGGTGAAAAAGGGTGGTGGCTGCAATTCAAATTGAGATAGAAATATGCAAAGAGGGGCGGATACTACTAGCCTAGTGCATGTGAGACAAAATAAAAAAAGACAAATAAATAAAGACCTTAGCATCATATGCTATCAAAGGCCCAACCCCCATCATTTTTTAGCACGAGAATCAAGATTCTATCAACAAAAGAATGTCATTGGGTTCATGATAATTTTTTCACTTGAATAGAATCATTGTAACTCAAACATGGAGCTAATGCTTCAAGTCTAGTCTTCAAAAGATTAAACATTTCAATAAGTTTTGAAGCAGGATATTTTACGTGCAACAAAATTTTATTAGATTTAAATTTGCAGATTTAGATTATATTAAATTTAAAATATATTAGTCCTAAATAAATATTGTGAATTAATATAATTGAATTAATTATTTAAGTTCAAATATATAGGATTTAATAAAAGTCTAATTTTTATTGCGCTATTCCATTAATCTGAACCATAAATGACGAGCCCAATCTATTAAGCCCAATATGTCAATTATATTCTAGAGGCCCAAATGAGTGTCAACAATCAAATGACGAGCACACCAAGTCCAGTGAAGGAGCAATAAGATCAGGTCACATATCAAAATGATGCTGCAGGATTAATGAAATCAAAAGACCATAAAGATGTGTCATACCACCTAAATCTGATTGGTCAAAATAAATTCAAATTCACCACGACTCTTTCCTTCCCACAACTATAAATGTGGGGTCTCATAATTCAGAAAAAAGAGGAATAACTCTAACAAGAATCAAGAGAGAACTCGTGGATCAAACGCCGTAATTTCTTTACAATATTCAAGCATTCAAATTCAGTTCATCAAGATTCAAGATCAAGACCACAAGATTCAAGAACAAGCCCAAAAACCCTTGAATTCAAGTATAAGTCAAGATCAAATCCATCAAATTCATAAATCATGTTCAAATTCAAGATCAAGCTCAAAGCTCTTGAATTTATATTTGAAAAGATGAATCAGAGGATTCATAGAGATTGTAACACTCACATATTAAAATCAATAAAATGATTATTGCAATATTTTTTTTATCCCGCTTTATTAATTTTTTAACCTGAATTTTATTATTCAACAATGATCTATAATCTATAATTTATAATATACATCTATGATCTATAATATATCTACATCTATAATATATTAAAAGTGTGAAGACATATTAAACGTGTGAAGACCATTAAAAAATGATTCGAACATTTTGTCCTTCATTAAACTCCCTGTAATAGATAAAATTGCCTGTCACTTATTTTCTCCAATCATTAAATCATTATATTTATAATAGTAAAAATAATCGAGTCTTAAAATATATGATAAGAAAAAAATGTATAAAAATTATTATTGATAGATTTTTTTCGTTGTGCAATTAAAAAGTGAGTCCTAAAATATAATAAGAAGGAAAAAAGGAAAATATGATAATTTTTATTAAATTGGAATAATAAACTGAATAGCAACTTTTTCTTAAAAATTAAAATAAGGAAAATAATAAAGAGCATGAGAGTTTTTTCTTCAAAATTTGGTAGTATAGGATTCATAGGCACCCTTTTTCCAACTTAAATTCCCTTTATAAGTTTAGGGTTATGAATCTTATTATATAGAGAGAACATATTTGTGTCCTTGCGTAGAGAAAATTAAGAGGCAGAGTGAGGATTCGAAATCTGGGGGTTCTAAATTTTAAAACAGGACAACAAACTCAAACTTATACATAATAAGCCAAATTAAGGAAAGAGCAACGATACCCTGATATAAATTTAAAAAAGAAACGACTCACTTATACACTCTATAAGTAAAACATTACCATTCTAAGTGTACTCAATGACTTATCATATTTTGAAAATGATCAATAATTTTATTATTTGGTGCACATTCAAATACTTCATCCTTCCTCTACATAAAAAATTAAACAATTATAAAAAAGTCTTGATCGTTTTCGCTTAGTAAGTCATTTTTAATAAACTATATAGATTAATATAAAAATTACAATGCATAACAAACTAGAATCAAAGAATAAACTTCAACTATAAACTATATTATCACACATATTATGATAGGTAAATAAAATGAAAAGAGAGAATAGAAAAATAGAAAGATTTTCTTTTACATAGCAATTACAAGGTTGGGACTCCGATAGAAGTGAGCCCAAGTTGCAAAGACTTTTGTATTTTCTGAAAAAGAAAAAGATCGAATAGAACTTTTTGGTGAAAATTGATTTGGGTTTTGCTTGTGAAAGAAATAGAGAATTCTTTTTTAATTTTCAGACTGAAACTTTTCTTTTACGTTTTCTAATTGGTGATTTTATATTTTTATTTCTTTTAAATGATTTTTCATTTATAAAATCAGCTTTTTAATTATTAATATTATGTTTTTTAACAAAGAAATTAAAAGTCCTCATATGGAGGATATAGGAGAGAGAGGGAAATACGAAAAGGAAAGCCTATTCTAGGATTATTTAGGGGAGAAAGGTGAAATTCCACGAAGAGTTGGGTTTGAACCCATAACCTAGGAAGAGAAGAGCTTTTCTTCCTACCTCCCTACCATTAGTCCATTAGACTACTTTAGTTAAGAGGTTCACAATTTAATATTTATATATATTTATTGGATTTTCTAATATACATACATGTATTACATAAAAGCTATTGGGTTTGGTCGAACCTTCCTGTAGTTGTAGTACTGTAGCTCCTCGTCTGAGAGCAGTGCCGGTTAATGAAAACTAAGAGACGACGAAAATGTGAAAGCAATTGTCTCCACTGATGAGATGCACCAATTATACGACTCGGACATGTTACATCTGACCATTCCTACTTATAGGAATTGTACTGGCTTATTAGATTTCTCACAACTTTTTACGAGACAAGTTTAAGTGTATATATAAAGTGCATGCATGATGGAAGAAAAAATACAACGTACTTCATGCTTTTAGGTTTAGAAAGACAGATAGCGAAAATTTGTCAGAGAATTTGTGGAAGCTGCTACTGGTAGAGGAATATAGAATTTTGAATTAGGAGCCTTTCGATAATATTTTTCTTCCATTGTTCGTTAGGCATTTAGACAATGTAATAATCTTCTTTGCTTCCATATTGTGTTTGGCCAGAGGTTATATTTTTTTATATCTGAAATAAATTACATAAATTGGTAATAAAGTAGTAGATTACTGCACTTCTTTGTCTTATTAAGCTTCTTATTTGTATATATCATGTTGTTGCTTGCCATCTGTTGTTACTGTGATGCAGCAATTGATTAGCAGAGAATATTACCTCTTTGTAGCTGTCGTAAAATAGAAGAATAACTTAAATTTGACTACATTATCATGGAAAAATAATAGATTTATCTTCCTTGTCCTTCTCTTTGTTGTGGCCAAACTTTGTGGTTTGATCAATTTTATCTCTCTTCATGTTAAGTTCAAAACGCTCGTCATAGTTCTTGCTATTGCTCAACCTATCAATATGGGGCATACCTACGACCTATGAAATTTGAAGCTGGAGAGGTTAGTTCACATTGGTTGTTATTAGATTCATCTACCAAAATCTTATATTTGAAAATTTTCTTTTAACTCCATAATCAAACATATTTAAATGATGGCACAGAGTGATATCACTAGAAATATTAAATACGAAACAACATCAAAGCTCTTAACTTTCCAACATGAAAGGCGATTTTATGATCATGTTGGCGGCACTCCATAAGAAACCAAAGCTCTTGCCGACAACATAGACCATATATCCTAACCTTTCAACATGATTGGTGGTTTTACATCCATATATGTGGCACGTCATACGAAATCAAAGCTTTTATAAACACACAATAGCTTTCGTACAACTGGGGCTACGCATCCACTAATCCTTAAAAGATGGTTTGCCATGTACGAACACTTCTCAACCCTCAATAGGATGGCTTGACTTTGCTAGTCTTAGAACATAGTAGATCCATAGTAATCTAGTACATATACAATTGTTTTGTATATAACATAAATGGGATTTTCACGACTCTCACATGGCATTTACCTCTCTCAAGCATTTGTGAACAAAGGTGTACTACGCCATACCTTAGATTTATGTGTTTATAAAAAAAAACAGCAAATTGAAAAGCTATGGTGCAGATCAAGCCAGTTTTATTTCATAAACATGGAAATGACTTAGAAATATTTGTTGTGTGGACAAAGCCAATTTCATTTCATAATCATGGAAAGCTCTTCAGAGTTCCATGTTGTAATCACAACAAGTATACTTGTCTAAGTGTTTCCTTACCCCACTACTCCAACCTAAAGGATTAAAGTACCCATCCCTTTGAAAGAGAGGATCAAGAGAGAAAACTTAGCCAACAAACATTTTTATTGATAATATGAAACTTTACAAGAAAGTTTTTAGGTAGAGAAATTGATCCAAGTAGAGAGGCTAATCTCTAAGTAGAGAGGCTCATGATATCCAAATAAAGGCCTATACTTCTTTTTATAGGAGAAGGAATACCTACTACATATAAACTTGAAATTAAATACAATATCACACGCGACCTACTATTCTAAAAATAGTAAATCGCTATCCTATCTTCTAAGCCCTATTTGGGCATGCATTTCTATGAGATATATACAACCTAATTTATTCAAGTAGGGGCACACTAACATGTGATAGATCCTAATAAAATAAAACACAAATATGTTATTGGCATGTGACAACATGTGCAAGCAGGTGACTGAGCAGCTTTTTGCCAACTTACAAGTAAGTGGATAAGCAGCTTGTAAGCTTTTTGCAAGAAGGTGGGTAATCTCCTTACAGGTGTCTACCAAGTAGATGGATAAGCATCTTGAAGGAAAGTCCTTCTGAGAAGGTAACCTATCTGATAGGGTTTCGTGGTAAACTTGGGAAGATAATTCCATGGAGATTGTGGTAGAAGGTAATTTCTTGCACATATCATTTGGCATCATTTATCATGAAGTATTGGATAGTGTCTGCGGTGAGCTCACATATCTTTCTTCCATCCACTAGTTGACACCGTGCTTCTGCTTAAGGCATTTTTGGTCTTCCATGCTTCTTTTCAATGATCTGGTGAAGTAACTCTTCCTGTTGGATGAACTTTCACATTTCTGTGGGGGAGCTTTCTGTCGTATGCTTTTTATGGCATTGATGATTTCAGGTTTTATGATTTTATATGATAGTCGACACTCTTTTGTTGCTCATCAAACTTTATCCCAATAGGGATGATCATCGGTGTAGTTTCACTTTCCCTATTTTTTGGTCATATCTCCTTTGGAAAGCATTTGTTTTGCTGGAAGATAAAACATTATGCGTCATAACATTTATCTTCCAAGGAAAGTATCAATACAGGAAATTTCCAGTAGAGTGAAATTTCTGACTGAGCTTGGACGTCATGGTCTATGATTCCTACCAGACGATGGAGCATAAATACCATTGCATCATAGAAATCTTTGAAGCATCAAATCTAATACTATCGTGGCTTGAACCACAACATGAATCATTTGAGAGTTGATTGGATTCGATCGAAAAGTCTGAAGGTATCGAACATGAAATCGATAAGGATATGGTAGTGGTGGCATAAGTACCAGAATAACTATAGGAGTTCTTGTGGAAAGTTGTTGGATAGTGCTGAACGTATGACAGAAAGGATATTTCAGATGTACTCTGAATGGCTTAAGGATGGATCCTCCATACTCTTTGAACACTTGAAGTCGTAGAAAGGTTTTTATTTCTCAAAGGATGGACAGATTGAAGGGATCATTTACTGATTGAATAGATCTGGAGGGAAGTTTGCTCTTTTGAAATGTAGAATTCTTGATTTGTTGAACATGAGAATCAGACTAGTCGGGTTTGCATTTCCTTCTCCCGTACTGGATATTAGCTAGAGATCACCTGCATGGAAGTTGCCTTATTTTTTGTATACGTCAATGGAGAAGAGGGTGTCCTCTGTTGGCTATTCTTCTAGCGAGAAGATAGATTCAGGGTCGTCTTCTTTGCTGAGATAGATGCTTGTGTGGTCGGTTATTTCTGTAAAGAAGTAGACTGAGTCATTTGACTTTTTGGCTTGAGGGTAATTTCATGCAACGTGACAAGGTTTTTTGCAGATGAAGTAGCCATTCTCTATCACGACTCGATTTTTGAGTCATGATGGAACCTACCATAATCCACAAGTAGGTAAGCCGACACCTTAACCCGGAGCTAATGCAATGGGTTACCTTGGTGAAAACGTCCACCACACACCCTATATAGGAACACAATACAACAATAATATTCCACAAGAAAAAACTGTCATTCGAATACCAATCCCATGACCTGATAATATAAGTACAAGAGCAACTCTAAATCCGACAACAAAAATTACAACTCAAACTCTAATAAGCTTAAATAATCTTGAATAATCTCATACATTCATCTCGAATACAAAAGACAGAATAAGAATAGAGGGGAAAAAGGGAAACTCGAACTCCAAGAGCTCACCCTACCTCCTGATGATCAACACGACACGATCTCGACTTAACGACGGCAATTAGAACTCGAGTCTGCACCAAAAAGGTACAGAAGTGTAGTATGAATACCAAAATATGGGTACTTAGTAGGAATCATTGGCCGACTAAGATAAACTATAATATAAAGATGATATAAAGTAAGACAATAACTTAAAGTCAAGGTATAGGGTCGAACCTGAATCTTCTTCGATATCACTGTATGAAATAACTAATATACTAGGGCAATAGCATAACATATCAACATAGACCATAATCTTCATACAGTTGAGTAATCATTTTGGAAGCGTAAAACCATATATATACAATAACAACCATGTATTTACCATAATCAACACCAACCATCATTAGAATATAAAGCAGAAGAACTTACCATGATGTCCCATACCGCCGGGAAGTACACGAAAAACAACACCAGCAAGAACTCATCACGGTGTCCCATACCACCGAAGCGTACCCCAAAAAGTCAATCCATCAACATATCCTCTGAATTTTCCATACATAATCATAACATCATTATTTATTTAGGATTCACCGAGCATCATCATAACATCATTATATCCTCCGGATTATCTGGGTATCATCATAACAACATTACCTCTTCTGGATTCACGGGCATCATCATTGTTGACATCCAATTTTTGCTCTCCGTGCCTAAAATTAATGTGTTCAGGCTTCCTAATCGTTAAAGGGCACAAAATATAATTTTCACATCTTTTTAATAATTGTTGACAAATTATTGATAATCATACTTACTTTAGGATTTTTATCAATTTGTTGTCGTATTTTTACTTTTCATAATTTATTAATAATCCTCCTTATAATAGGATTTCTATCAATTCATTATCGTTTTTAAGATTTTACAATTATCTGCACACGTACACAACAATGACAACACATAATGTCTTGTCACATCTGACAATGACAACTCAATGACACTACCCTTTAGATAATAATTCTATCAATTGGTCAAAAGGATGAACATCCTTTGGTCAATATCCTAAGGACTAAAGGATGTGCTATTATAAAAAGAGGGAACACCTCTTTATCCATTGGATAATAGGAAGTACCCAATTTTATTATAAATAGGCAAGGGTGGAAAATAATTTTATTCATTTTTTCTCTCTACACACACATTTTCATACACCCACACATTTTTTTTCTCTCTCTCAAATACATACACAAAAAACACAAGAAAAAATCTTTCCTCATTTTTCATTTTCTCTCCCAAAAATACACAAATGCATATGCACATTTTTTTTATCACACACACATTATGTTCTTCTTTCTCTCCTCTCTCAAGAATAAACAAATGCACAAATTTTTTCTCCTTTTTCTCTCTATCAAATACACAAAAAATATACATATACATATACACATAAAAATAAATTAAATATTTGCTCCCTATTTTGGTGAAATTCTACCATTTTTACTAGGGATTATGTTGGTTACATTTTATATATATATATATATATATATATATTTCTTAAGTGTTGTTGCTATTTATATTTTCTTACTGTTCATGGCCAAAATTTTGTGTCCCAGTGATTTTCTTTCCTTTATCCATTTCCATCAATCTTCATTATGTTTTTAAAGTTTTTGTTGGTTGATATTTTATGTGAATTTATTTTCGTATTTCTTTGTTTATGGATGCTTAATGATGGTTATTGTCACTTCTCAGTGAATGTTCACATTTTTCAATCATGTTTGAACTATTTCTATGTTATTCCATTACTTTATTACACAATTAAGAATTTTACTCTATTTTTTGTTATTTTCAATTACTTTGTCGTTGCTACATCATTTTTATTCATTAACTTTGACCTTTTTGTCATTTTATTACTTTAATCTTTGATAATCATTTGAATTACTATTGATATGTGTTCAGTGACTTTGTTAATTTTTCGTCATTTTTCATTGTTATTAAATACCATTAATTAATTGGCCGATGATACTATTTCTCCGTCGGATACTTGAGGCCACCCCATTACAAAAGACGGACTTTATTTTCTCAAATTTATTATTTTATACCGAGGGACAACATTTGTCCAATGACATTATCTCTCCGTCAGATACTTGATGCCACCCCGTAACAAAAGACGGATTTTTATTTCTCAAAGTTTACTTATTTACATAAAAAATAATGCTTGGCCGATGAAGAAATTCTCCGTCGATTTTTGAGGCCTCCACAAATAAAAGACGGATATTACGTATATAAATACGTAGTAAAAAAATTTAAATATTTCGGGCAATGACGAAACTTTTATAACACCATGACAACACAAAAGATTTTATGATTCGTATCTTGGCAAGGTGATTTAGGACGGCCGATTAGTTGAGCAACCACTTCGTAGCCATGGCGAGTCTAAAACTTAATCCGAGCCCACGTTATAACAAAATTTTATTTTTATATGTACATCTATATGTACATGTGTGCACATTATTTCACTTACTTTAATAATTATTTGTTCATTTTATTACTTTATCAAGCACTTATACATAATTCTCGACCTTTGTGTTTGTAGTTTATTTTCATTTGTATAATTGTATATAAAGATAAAAAATAGTTAAAATTTTACTTTTTGGGTGCCGGGGGGTGATATTCTTTATTTACATAATTTCATCACTTTTAAGAAAAATTACTTAGGCCGTTAATATTTACATAAAAGAATCAAGTTAATCAAGTAATTTACGTATTGTGTAATCTTTTCTTCTCAAATAAATTTTACTTTTTTCATTATTTAAATCAAATAATAATATTACTTGTAAATACCTTTTCTTTTCATGACACATTAAAATATATTTCTTTTCGTACGTCATAAAATTCTTTTCTTTTTCACATGTAATTTATACATTTTATACATATCTTTTACATATTTTTATTTATATAGTTAATATACATATACTTTTACATGGTTTTAAATATTTATATTTTTTTCAAAGAATTATTTTATATTTAATACGCATACACTTTTATATTATTTTAAATATTTATACCTCCTCCCTCATTGATAAGTTTTGTCTAGCCAGGTACACCATTTGTGGATCATGAAGGGTGCCTGACCCCTTCCCTTCGGGATAATTTGAACCCTTACCTAGAGTCTCAATAGGTTTTTGCAGACTAAAACATTAATCATACGTATTAACAAATAAATAGGTTTCCTTATTTTCCTTTAAAAATTAGGTGGCGACTTTATATAAAATTTTAATTCTTTAGAGTCCAATAAGTCATGTTTTGTTTGACCTTGGCAAAAACAGGGCATGACAGAATGGCGACTTCACTGGGGAGAAACAACAAGTTCTAACCATGATAGACTCGATTTTTCAATCGAGGGAGGTATTTTTACATTTTTGCATGCAATTAAATTCTTTGATTCTTTATCTGTTTATTCATAAATTTTGCATTATTTGCACAAATTAGTTTTGTTGTCTTATCAATTCTTTGATTCATTACTTGTTCATATACACTTTATCTGTACATTGAAAACTGCTACACGTTATTTTTTACTTTATTTAATCATAAATCACAATTCCATTGAGTCTTTGGTCGTACACAATTCACACACCGAACACGCGAGGGGTGTACTGCACTCCTCCGAACCTTCTTTGGATTCTTTAGTTTCAGAATTGGTACATTTAGGTTAGTGTGCCTTTTCGCAATTATTCGGTCCTACTCTCAACCATTTAGGAAAATTCATAATTTAGAAATAAATCACGCCATATACAAACTCAAAAAACAGATTTGAACTACGTTTTGACCTGATTCTTGTCCTGACAAGATACGTAGGCAAGCCTGTATTGGGGTTCGTTCTCTTCACTTTTTCAAAATAATTTCTTCGGTATTCATACTGGGACAATTTTTCTGAAACAGTTCAAAGACGCTCTCCAAAAAGTCTTCAAGAGCGCAAATAAATAATTCCCCGAATCCAAATCTCAATAACATTAGTGCTTAGCCGTCCTACCTCCAAATCGTCACCCAATTTTGGTTCGAGCACACCTATCTTCTTCTTTCAGATGTCGTAAACCATAAAATTTACGGCGTATCGATCCCAACTGTCAAAGCAAGGGTTTAGTATTCTTTCATTCATAACAATCCTGCTAGCTGCGGCGAAATAATGCCCTAGCTTCTTCAATGTATGACCTTCTCAATCTTGTCGACATATTAAAGTAATTTCAAAACTCTCCTCATGCTCGGCATCCATCCTCTCGATCACCTGATCGAACCAATTTTGCTGATACAAGCAATTCCTTCCTGATCGTCTTTCACATTACTTTCAAAGATGACCACTACTTTTGTACATTCATACATGCTATATAAAAATCTGTAAATTCGCCTGAACTACGCAGACCTGATTCTTATTTTCACGAGATATGTAGGCAACCCTCATTCGGGTTCGGTCCCATTCTTTTTTCCAAATAAATAAAAATTCAGAATTTTAACTTGGTTGGTACCAACACAGTTAGGAGTGTGCATGAGAAAGAATAATTTAGTATGATGGAGAGGATCGAATTCATGGTAAACCATAGATTCCTTTGGTACCTTTTAATCAAACCTGAGTAACACTCAAAAATTCTCTTGCATACATCTAAGACAAGAACGAAACCAACCTCATCGTTTCAAGTGCATTGAGTGGTAAGCTTTAGACTAGTTCATTGCATTGCATTGTTGATCCAGAACTTGGCCTGAATATCTGTTGAGGCAAAATTCTGAGTTACACTTAGTTTGGGAAAGGATTGTAGGCCTTCCTTAACTAGATTGTGCCTTCCACAGCCTACCAAATGACATCGATCCCTAGTATTTCCCCCTTTGAGCCTGAAACCTTTTCTTTGGAATAACCACATCTGACCCTATACCTTTTGAGTGCTTACATGCACTATCCCTTTTTGGCCCACCTCCTTGAGCGCACTAAGTACGTGCAAGTTTCGAATGAAGATTCAAGATCAAAGCTACCAAAGGCAAAGGACATAATCCCTAGAAGAACAAAAAAAAAGATGACTTCAAGGAAAGAAGGAGCAAGAACCCCTACAAAAAAAGAGATAACTCTAACAAAGGTGGGGAATCATCATCCCCCAAAGAAAAAAAAAGAAGGAAGATAGATTGAAAAGGGGAAAAACTCCAACACAAGATTCAAAAGAAGTTGAAACAAATACAAAACAAGGGGCAAAGAAGCACAATATAAAAGATTGAGCGTCAAAAGCACGGATACAGTGCAATGCTCATTGAGGAATTAGTCACTTTTATCCCAAATGTCATCCTACCCGGCCCCAAGCCTACATTACAAGCCAATAAAAAGTCCTACAAGATCCTACTCTAAGTTTTCTCACATTAGTGGATACTTACATGAAGGCCAAGCCTATGATATCACAATTACATTCATTGAACTTCTTTCTGAGTGTGAGCGTATATCTCTAGATATCTCCAAATTCAAGAGAAAAATAATACTCAAATATGTATGAGAACAAGACATTCTTTCTGGAGAGGGCACTTGAAACATGGGAACATGCACAGTTCAAAATCTTTGTTTGAAGCAAGACGTACAAATCTTGTCGATACTTAGATATATCTGAGGTACTACTTGAAGCTATAAAAGTTACCCTGAAGTCGATCTCAGTTAGCTGGAAAAGAGATAGGGGGATTCTTATACACACTACTAATTGTTGGTACCAACTGTAGTCAAGACACAATTATATCTTTTCATTGTTCAAAATTTCTTACAAAAAAAATACAAAACAATCTTCTGCATTTTCACCTTTCTGCATTCTTACAAACAAAACACAAATAATGTTTTGGATTTTTACCTTTCAGCATTTCTTACAAAGAAAACACAAAGAAGTTTTCCGCATTTTTCATCTTTCAACATATTTTTACAACGAAAAAAAAAATATTTCCTTTCAAACCATGCCTTCACATACATGCATCACACTTTACGTGCAAGACGCCTATCTCCGAATACCAATAATTGACCTTTCTTTTCAAGATACAGCCTTCAAACACGGACATTTTGGTTTTCAATTGGGTGTTCACAGAGGCTTTTACATTTTCATAGCCCCGCCAGTCGAGAGGCTATTACCTTTCAAAGCCCCGCCAGTTGAGAGGCTTTTACATTTTCATAGCCCCGCCAGTCGAGAGGCTATTACCTTTCAAAGCCCCGCCAGTTGAGAGGATTTTACATTTTCATAGCCCCGCTAGTCGAGAGACTTTTACATTTTCATAGCCCCACCAGTCGAGAGGATATTACCTTTTAAAGCCCCGCCAGTCGAGAGGCTTTTACATTCTCATAACCCCACCAGTCGAGAGGTTTTTACATTTTCATAGCCCCGCCTGTCGAGAGGCTATTACCTTTCAAAGCCCCGCCAGTCGAGAGGCTTTCACATTTTTATAGCCCCGCCAGTCGAGAGGCTATTACTTTTTAAGGCCCCACCTGTCGAGAGGCTTTTACATTTTCATAGCCCCACCAGTCGAGAGGCTTTTACATTTTCATAGCCCCGCCAGTCGAGAGGCTATTACCTTTCAAAGCCCCGCCAGTCGAGAGGCTTTTACAGTTTTATAGCCTCACCAGTCGAGAGGCTTTTACATTCTCATAGCTCCGCCAGTCGAGAGGTTTTTACATTTTCATAGCCCCGCCAGTTGATAGGCTATTACCTTTCAAAGCCCCATCAGTCTAGAGGCTTTTACATTTTCATAACCCCGCCAGTCGAGAGGCTATTACCTTTTAAGGCCCTGCCATTCGAGAGTCTTTTACATTTTCATAGCCCCGCCAGTCGAGAGGTTATTACCTTTTAAAACCCCGCCTGTCGAGGGGCTTTTTAGAATCTCATAGCCCTGCCAGTCGAGAGGCTATTACCTTCCAGCTGTTCCACCAATCGAGAGGCCATTACCTCATCGGCTGATGACCTTAGTCTTCATAGACAATTGTGGACAACCATCACACAGTCTCCGTAGACAATCGAAGACGACAATCAACATCCATCTCCATAGACAATTGGAGATGTCATCAAGTCTTCGTAGACAATCGAAGACATCATCATTCATCAAAGTCTCTTTAAATAATCAGAGATAACAATCAACATCCATCTCCATAGACAATTGGAGATTTCATGCATCAAACTTTGTAGACAATCAAAGACATCATCATTTATCACAGTCTCCATAAACAATCGGAGACAACAATCAACACCAGCCTCTATGGACAATTGGAGGTCTCATGCATCAAGTCTTTATATACAATCGAAGATATCATCATTTAACATCAGTCTCCATAGACAATTGGAGATGTCATGCATTAAGTCTTCGTAGACAATCCAAGACATCTTTCATTCATCAACATCAGTCTTCGAAAATAATCGAAGACACCCGTCATTCATCCTCAAGTCCCCGTAGAAAATCGGAGACATCATACATCTTTTCAACAAAGGGTATAATTCAGAACAACAACACTTTTTTTTCAAATACCATATATCACACACTGGGACAAATTTTGAGAAACATCTAAAAATTTCCCCATTTTCTCATTCGAACTACATTGACCTGATTCTCGTGACATTCAAAATATGTAGGAAGCTCTGTGTAGAGTTCGATCGTCATAACCATTATTATTCTTTCTCCCCTGCAAGTACACAATCTTACATCCCCAGCATTCCACAAATCGATACTGGGGCAATTTGAAAAGAGCATTGGGAATAAATGAACACTTCCATTTCCAAACAGTCTTCTCAATAATCATTCTACATGATCACCCGTTCCCAACAACAAGGCAAGAAATAAATTTCCTATTCTTTTGAACTATACCCGACCTGATCCTCATTAACTTGAGGTATGTAGGTAACTCTAAATTAGAGTTCGATCGAATTTTTCTATAACCAAAAAAAAATTATTTTTTGTCGAGAAAAATTGGCTACACGTCAATGTTTTCGTATGAATACTTCTACATCGTCCTCAAACGAAAAGGGGCAATTGTTGACACCCATTTTTTGCTCTCCGTGCGTAAAATTAATGTCTTTAGTCTTCCTGATCGTTAAAGGGCACAAAACATAATTTTCACATCTTTTTAATAATTGTTGATAAATTATTGATAATCATACTTACTTTAGGATTTTTATCAATTTGTTGTCGTATTTTTACTTTTCATAATTTATTAATAATCCTCCTTATAATAGGATTTCTATCAATTCATTATCGTTTTTAACATTTTACAATTATCTGCACACGTACGCGACAATGACAACACATAATGTCTTGTCACATCTGGCAATGACAACTCAATGACACTACCCTTTAGACAATAACTCTATCAATTGGTCAAAAGAATGAACATCCTTTAGTCAATATCCTAAAAACTAAAGGATGTGCTATTATAAAAAGAGGGGACACCCCTTTATCCATTGGATAATATAGGAAGTGCCCAATTTTATTATAAATAGGCAAGGGTGGAAGGCAATTTTATTCATCTTTTCTCTCTACACACACATTTTCATACACCCACACATATTTTTTCTCTCTCTCAAATACATACACAAAAAACACAAGAAAAAATCTTTCCTCATTTTTCATTTTCTCTCCCAAAAATACACAAATGCATATGCACATTTTTTTTATCACACACACATTATGTTCTTCTTTCTCTCCTCTCTCAAGAATAAACAAATACACACAAATTTTTCCTCCTTTTTCTCTCTCTCAAACACACAAAAAATATACATATACACATAAAAATAAATTAAATATTTTCTCCCTATTTTGGTGAAATTCCACCATTTTTACTAGGGATTATGTTGGTTACATTATATATATATATATATATATATATATATATATATATATATATTTCGTAAGTGTTGTTGCTATTCATATTTTCTTACTGTTCATGACCGAAATTTTGTGTCCCAGTGACTTTCTTTCCTTTATCCATTTCCATCAATCTTCATTATGTTTTTAAGAGTTTTGTTGGTTGATATTTTATGTGAATTTATTTTCGTATTTCTTTGTTTATGGATGCTTAATGATGGTTATTGTCACTTCTCAGTGAATGTTCACATTTTTCAATCATGTTTGAACTATTTCTATTTTATTCCATTACTTTGTTACACAATTGGGAATTTTACTCTATTTTTTGTTATTTTCAATTACTTTGTCGTGGCTACATCATTTTTATTCATTAACTTTGACCTTTTTGTCATTTTATTACTTTAATCTTTGATAATCTTTTGAATTACTATTGATATGCGTTCAGTGACTTTGTTAATTTTTCGTCATATTTCATTGTTATTAAATACCATTAATTAATTGGCCGATGACACTATCTCTCCGTCGGATACTTGAGGCAACCCCATTACAAAAGACGGACTTTATTTTCTCAAATTTATTATTTTATACCGAGGGACAACATTTGGCCAATGACATTATCTCTCCGTCAGATACTTGAGGACATCCCGTAACAAAAGGCAAATTTTTATTTCTCAAAGCTTACTTATTTACAAAAAAAATAATGCTTGGCCGATGAAGAAATTCTCCGTCGATTTTTGAGGCCTCCACAAATAAAAGACGGATATTACGTATATAAATACGTAGTAAAAAAATTAAATATTTCGGGCAATGATGAAACTTTTATAACACCATGACAACACAAAAGGTTTTATGATTCGTATCTTGACAAGGCGATTTAGGACGGCCGATTAGTTGACCAACCACTTCGTAGCCATGGCGAGTCTAAAACTTAATCCGAGCCCACATTATAACAAAATTTTATTTTTATATGTACATCTATATGTACATGTGTGCACATTATTTCACTTACTTTCATAATTATTTGTTCATTTTATTACTTTATCAAGCACTTATACATAATACTCGAGCTTTGTGTTTGTAGTTTATTTTCTTTTGTATAATTGTATATAAAGATAAAAAATAGTGAAAATTTTATTTTTTTGGGTGGCGGGGGGAGATATTCTTTATTTACATAATTTCATCACTTTTAGGCAAAATTACTTAGGCCGTTAATATTTACATAAAAGAATCAAGTTAATCAAGTAATTCACGTATTGTGTAATCCTTTCTTCTCAAATAAATTTTACTTTTTTCATAATTTAAATCAAATGATAATATTACTTGTAAATACCTTTTCTTTTCATGACACATTAAAATACATTTCTTTTCGTACGTCATAAAATTCTTTTCTTTTTCACATGTAATTTATACATTTTATACATATCTTTTACATGGTTTTAAACATTTATATTTTTTTCAAAGAATTATTTTATATTTAATACGCATACACTTTTATATTATTTTAAATATTTATACCTCCTCCCTCATTGATAAGTTTTGTCTAGCCGGGTACCACATTTGTGGATCCTGAAGGGTGCCTAACCCCTTCCCTTCGGGATAATTTGAACCCCTACCTAGAGTCTCAATAGTTTTCGCAGACTAAAACATTAATCATACGTATTAACAAATAAATAGGTTTCCTTATTTTCCTTTAAAAATTAGGTGACCACTTTATACAAAATTTCAATTCTTTAGAGTCCAATAATTCATGTTTTGTTTGACCTTGGCAAAAATAGGGCATGACAATCATAACATCAACATATCCTTCGGATTCACCAGGCATCATCATAGCATTATTATATCCTCTTGATTCACCGGGCATCATCATAACATCATTATATATTTTGGATTCATTGGGCATCATCATAACATCATTATATATTTCAGATTCACCGGGTATCATCATAACATTATTACCTCTTACGAATTAACCGGGCATCATCATAACATCAACATATCCTCCGGATTCACCGGGCATCATCGTAACATCAATATATCCTTCGGATTCATCAGTATCATCATAACATCATTACCTCTTCCGAATTTACTGGGCATCATCATAATATCAACATATCCTCCAGATTCACTGGGCATCATCATAACATCATTATATCCTCTGGATTCACCAGGTATCATCATAACATGATTACCTTTTCCGAATTAATCGGGCATCATCATAATATCAACATATCCTCCGGATGTACCGGACATCACCATAACATCATTATATCCTACGGATTCACCATATATCATCATAACATCATTACCTATTCTAGATTAAACGGGCATCATCATAATATCAACATATCCACCGAATGCACCGGGCATCATAATAACATCATTATATCCTCTGGATTCTCCGGGTATCATCATAACATCATTATCTATTCCAGATTAACTAGGCATTATCATAATATCAACATATCCTCCGGATTCACCGGGCATCATTATATCATTAGCATATCTCCTAAGACAACCAACATTCACATACATATATAGCTAAATCATAAACATGTACAAGACACAATAATGAAATATAAGTGATGCAAAGTAACACATATTATCATACTTTACAATTAGTCATCACTACATAATATAAGTAGATGCATGAGAATGAATATCTAAATGATATACACATTCACTACTTTTCTAAGGTTATCATATTTATTAGGAAGTTAATTATAAGTCAAGTTCATTCTTGCTAGTTGCCTCTTTTATTCCCATATTTCACAATACTAACCCAAAAAGGGAAATCGTTCACATAAGCATTAGCTTAATCATTGGACTTGGTTCTTGGCAAGAGTGGTAACATAATTTAAGGTTCACTTGGTGAACTAATCGATAAGTCAAGCGATAGCATAACCATAAGTGAAACTCACAGTACTTTCCAAGGCTAACCATATCATGAAAACAAGATAATCAATCAAGTATACATATTATTCAACCATCGACCACATACATACACCGACAATTGGGTTTAACCATTATAATCTCAATAATGTGATTTAGACGTTCCTTAAATATCTAGGTCACTAGGGAATTTCATTGTTCTTGCTTAAGGTGGGTCAAGTGCTACACCTAAATCCCAATAGTACAAAAAATCACTTTTACAAGGATAAAATTTACCCGAAATTAGTCTAGGTTATCTAAATCATACCATAAGGGCTTATCAATCATTACTAGGCTTATAAGGGAAAATCCTCTTCAAGTATTCTTTCTAAGTCATCTAAACACTAAGGCTATTCCATGAATAGTCATATCTATGTCAACATACTCTTAAGGTTAGCCAACAACATCATTCATAACTATTAAAGCAATTATAGTATCTCATACTATTCATGAGACTACAAGTAGAACTACCTAAGGTTCTAGGCTAAAGGTCAAGAATCACATTTTACAAGTTTAATAGCCTACCATAGTAAACTAATCCCAAGTATCACCAATCATCCATTTTTCACCTAACACCCCACCCAATATAACAAGATATCTATAATTATACTACAATCAAGATCAATCTATCTACAAGTAAGCATAACCTACCTCGAGTCTATTTGCCCATGAACAACAAACTTTGCCTTCCCTTTTCTTGAAGCTTCTTCTTCCACGAGACAAGCTATAAATAACATAATCTAAGCATCATTATAAGAACAACAACACCCATTATGGAACCATTATGCCATTGTTCCAAAATGACACCAAACCCCCAAGTGGGTCCCACCTTCGGAAAATGAGTTTTCGAGACCAGCCCATTATTCAAACATCATTAGGGAGATATAACCCTTAAGAAATTTGAGTAAATCAATCACATTTGTGGTTATGATTGAGCCTCATAGACTTAGGGTTCTTGGATCTAGAAATCAAGAAATTAATACCAAATTTGAAGGAATCTTACCTTAGATTTGTAGAAAAAATAGATTACACAAGTTATTCAAACTCTTAATCAACCCACAAGACTCACTTTTAAGTCAACAATCTTTTATGGATTCTAGGGTTCTCAAAGAATAGAAAAATGCCCAAAAAATCGGCCAAAAGGGCCTTTTATACGAGTTTAAATGGGTCCGCAAGGTGAAAACTTGTTTTTGACCTCTCGAACTCATTCGGACTCTATTTTTCGCAAACAAACTATGTAATACCACTAAATTCAACATTTTGGACGCATTGGTGATGTTGGATTTTCCATCCAAGGTCATTTAGGCCACTTGTGGATCTCACACCCATATATTTTGATTTTTGACTTTTCAACTAATGGGTCAAAATGAGCTCGGGTGCTGTGGGATCCGAACCAAGGGTCTACCTATGCTAAAATTGATATTACATAGCTGCTGGCTTAGTCAATTTTTCATCTGAAATCATTTTACTAAAGTTTTTGCTCGGCGGCCATTTGGAATTGACGAAGACTTCTAAATGGAAAATTGGTTCTAAAAACCAATGAACTACCCGATAACCAAACTATTTGTTCCAGCAAGACATAATTGACTTTGGGCAACTATGGAAAAGATCTAATGGTGAAAATAAGTGGGAATGCAAAAAATGACCTGAAGGGTCATTACAATATCCACTAGTAAGGAACTTTCATTCTCGAAAGTTAAAGATGAGGAAATACCTGAAGTGTAGAATAGGTGAGGATACTGGGCTTGCATCTCAGTCTCTAACTCCTAAGTGGACTCCGCCACTGGGAGGTGCCTCCACTGAACCTTAACTAAAAGAATCTCTCTATTACACAACCGTCTTACATCACTAGCGAAAATAAGCATGGGCTCCTCTACAAATGCCAACTGCCTATCTAACTGGACTGAGTCTCACCTAAGAACATGAGACGGGTCAGGAATATAATTCTACAGCATGGAGACATGGAAAACTTAATGAACAACTGTAAAATCTGGAGGTAAAGATAACTCATACGCCACCTCGCCCACTGCGCGAAGAAACTCAAAAGGGCCAAAGCAGATATACACAACATATAAACAAAATAAAAACTACACCAAGAGTCCAAAAATTATATAATAAGTCAATAAGAATAATAAAGGAAAACTATCATATTCATTTCCAAGAGTCTAACATAATAAGACGAAGGAAGTATCAGGGTGAACTATCTTATTCTAGCAACATTCAATATACGTCAATGCTATACCATATATCCCAGGTATATATATATATATATATATATATGAATAAGGAGAGAAAGAAAGATATATAGTAATATACAAGGAGAAGTAACGACTATACAAAATGAACAATGAAGGAAGGGATATACGGTAGTACCATATATTCATATAGTTATATATATATATAATATGTACATATAAACATGAGGTCATCTCAAAGCATAACCTATATCATCATATTCTCATTTAAGACCTCATTATAACACTTATCAGTATTTAAATACTCTCATACTCGGGTTTTTTAATCCACATGGCTAGCTATGAAATAATCATGCATAATAATGCAATCATAAGATAGGAGAGGCTGAAAGCATTCCTTAAATCCCGATATCAGATCAATGACCAATTTTTCATAAGCTAGCCATTATAATGATCATAACAACAATATCAATAACGACGTGAATAACTGGCTACACCGAACAACCAAATACCTAGACAAGCATATCCATACCCCCACCTCCCCAGGCTCGGAAGGTTCAATCCATATAAGACAACACAAGACATATTCTTCACCCAAATCTATACAACCATCCCATACCGGCTGATAGACATAGGTGCATATTGGTGATAGGCGATGCGCATGAAGTAATGAATGCAAGGTACATATTCAATATCACAACTCATCATAACTTTCCTCATCAATACCACCATCATTATAATTAACCTACGGCCTTTCCGGGTATCAATGCATCATCAATATATCCTCCGGCCTTTCCGGGTATGAGCATCACAATAGTCATAACCAAATAACATACACTAAAATACTCATAAACAAAATCATATCACCATAGAATATCTATCTAGTCAATACTTCCCAACCACTCGTTATTAGTTAACCAACACTTATTATAATAGAATCACTAGTTCGCTAATCATCACAAAACCTCTAGTTATTAGCCCAAACCTTATCCTTCACATAACCCTTATTCACGGGATAACAACTAACCACTATTTATTTAATAGTCAATATCTAACATCTAGTCAAGATTCATAATTAGACCAAAACCATCATTTATCCACCATTCATTATCATCAACTACTCATCCTATAGCTGTTAATCATTACTAGACAACACATTACTACATGTCACCCAACCATCTTTTATTAACTGACATCATTTCTTAACTAACCACAGTTAGCTACCATGTTTCAACTAAGAAAGATCCATTAACTAATACATTAGATTCCGAGCCATCAAGTACTATAGTCCCCTAATATACAACTAGTTACTACATAGCTTGACTGTCTAATAAGAAGAGCAGTCATAAGATCACATTTCAGCTATAATCACATCATTTATAATGGTAAATAATCATGAATGTACCGAATCTATGCATGCCATCACCAATAACTGTCACGCAATGCTTCATAGATTGAGAGTTATACTCATCTAAAATATTAAAATAACTATTAAAAGTTATCAAGGTGTTACATATTTAATCAGTGGAATAATAAGCATCATACCGCATCTTCCTCCGTCCTATACCTGAGAGATGAGTATACAAACATATACATATTTATATTCATAAACTGTAATCATGTCGTTTATAATGATAAACACTACTTTAATATTCAATCAATATCATAACACAGATCTTGGCCCACTAATTTATCCAAAATAATCACAACATAATAATCATGGCCTTAGGCCCATACACGTATCCAAAATTCATATCAATAATCATATTTATAAGTCGTAGCATATCCCTAATCATCTCACATATAGAAGGCATAATAATGATAAGCATGTCATCATCTCTCACACAAGAGACATCTCACATCTAGGAGGAATAATATAGATAGACATGTAATTGTTTATAGGATATCATATATCAATAGGTCATACATCATGACCACAAGGAATATCACTTCTCTAGGCCAATTTACATATCCAAGAGAAACATCATCTCTATAGGTCCAACAATCATGACTAAAAGAAATAGCAACTCTATAGGCCAATCATCAAGTCTAAGAGGGAATAGAATCTCTATAGTCCAATCAGCAAGTCTAAGAGGAAATAACAACTCTATAGGACAATCATCAAGTCTAAGAGAAAATAGCATATCTATGGGCCAATCATCAAGTCTAAGAGGAAATAACAACTCTATAGGAAAATAACCAATTCTAAGAGGAAATAGCATCTCTATAGTCCAATCATCAAGTCTAAGAGAAAATAACATCTCTATAGGTCACATAACGTATCTAGGAGGAATATCATCTCTAAATGTCCAATATTACTTCCACAAGAAGATCATAACCATAACTCAAAAGGAACAATCCTAGAACATTAATATAAGTTACCAAGTTACGAAGTAACCTTATTCTAAGGTTTACTAGCCTCATCTATGTCTAACATCCACAACTAAGTCCATAGGGCTTAACATAAGCTTAGGCCTAAGTGGGCCGAATGATCCCACTTCTAATCCACTATTTCCATAATTATGCATACTATACCCCAAACTAGGACAAGGTATCTAGTTCATATTCTAGATGTTAAGTAAGCCATATTCAAGCCTAAGATAGCAACTTTGACTAAAAAAAGGGCACTTACGGTTTCAATACTACCATACTAGCCTAATAAGGCTAAATATACAAATCATTCTTCAAATAGTAAAACCATATTCCAAACATAGTATTATATCATATCTATACTATAACTAATCTAAACTAAAGAGGAAAGTCAATAGGATAGAAAAGGGTCATAAGCATGCCATCTTACGGGTCCAAAACCCTCATCTATTCCCCTAACATCATCAATTAAGTTCAAGTTATCCTACTCATAATCAAGCCTAACATCCATATTCACCCACAACATATATCACATATTGTCTATGAAGAAAAGTAGAAAGAATCCTACCTTAAGGCTAAACCACAAAATCTCACTTCATGCAGCACATGCTCGTCTTCACTTTATAATCGTCAAAATTTCATCACACTATCAAAACTATAATCTACTCATTAATATAAGTCTAATGATACCTATATTGCACTATTGTGCTCCGGGTCCAAAAACAACACCAAAGCCCCAAGTGGATCCCACATACAGAAAATGAGTTTTCAAAGCCAATCCAACGTTCACATGTGAACAAGGAATCATAACCCTTAAAGAATGGGTGAAAACTAAGCTTACTTTGGCCTAAACTCAAGCCCTAAGCTAAATTAGGGTTTTGGGTCCAAACGAAGAAATTAAAGAACGAATTCAAGAAATTCTTACCTTAATCTTGAAGATAATCGCGATAGAAGATGATAATTAAGCTCCCATGTCACCCCCCAAGACCAATTTTAAGTTATTGAAAATATACTACAGACCAACTCAGACTCTTAGCACGATATGAATGAAAACAAATGAAGGACTTCTAAAAATGTCACATAGCCTCTCGAAGATAGGAAAAAGATGTTAATGTTTTGATCGGCAGAACTCTATTGGACACTTGCTCTTGTACCAAAAACATCAGTGAAACCTAGGCTCTGATACCATTTTTTCACGACCCAATTTCCAAGTAATGATGGCACCTACCATAACCCACCAATAGGTAAGCCGACAACGTAACCCGGAGCTAATGCAATGGCATACCTTGGTTGAAACATCCAACACAGACCATATATAGGAACACAATACAAGAATAATAGTCCACAAAAGAATAAGTGACATTCGAATACCAATCCCATGACCTGATAGTATAAGTACAAGAGTAACTCTAAATCCAACAACAGAAATTACTACTTGAAGTCTAATACGCTTAAGTAGTCTTAAATGATCTCATACATTCATCTCAAATACAAAAGATAGAATAAGGATAGAGGGGAAAAATGGAAACTCAAAATCCAAGAGCTTACCCTATTTCCTGATGATCAACACAGTATGGTCTTAGCTCAACGATGGCAACTAGAACTCGGGTCTGCACCAAAAAGGTATAGAAGTGTAGTAGGAGTACCAAAACATGGATACTCAGTAGGCATCATCAGCTGACTGAGCTAAATTATACTATAAGGATGATATAAAGCAAGAAAATAACTTAAAGTCAAGGTACAGGGTCGAACCTAAATCTTCTTTGATATAACTGTATAAAATGACTAATATACCAGGGCAATAGCATAACGTATCATATCATATCAACATATACCATAATCATCATACAAATGAGTAATTATTTTGGAAGCGTAAAACCATATATATACAATAATAACCATGTATTAGCATAATCAACACCAACCATCATTAGAATATAAAGAACAAGAACTTACCATGACGTCCCATACTGCTGGGAAGTACATAAAAAATAACACCACAAAGAATCATCATGGCATCCCATACCACCGAAGAGTAGACCAAAAGGTCAATCCATTAATATACAAGGCACAACTGCACAAGAAAATCACCAGAGCTGCAGGTTGCACATTCCCACCATGGCCTCTGACTGAGGTCTACAATCATTATCAATACCATAATTTAGCACAACAAAATCGATATCACCATACCATAGATATATAGTTACTTGTTCTCTATCTCATTGATGAGCTCCAAGTATAGTCTGTATTAGCTAATCTTCATATCCATGAAACACTAGCTTACAAGTCTTATAGTTTACTAGTTATCAAATAAAGAAAAGCTGCAAGTTACCAACACTATTATTTATTTATCTATCTTAAGGCCATTTTCTAGTTAGTATTCTCATTATATAAGTCATCAATTAAGCCACCACGGTGTCACATGCTAGATGTCAACTTAACTATTAATCATACAATACTAAGTCCAATATCATTAGGCATGTTTCAACCTTAAGGACTAGTCTCAATATTTTAACCAAGTATGGTCCACCAACTAGTTTACTAGGCTTTTAGCCCACAAGTCATTGCCACACCTCTTAAATAGTAAATAGTGATAAAGAATGATTAATAATCGACCAACGAAGGCTTTATGTACCAAGTACACAAATGGGTTTATCCACACATGGCATGATCCCACATATGTCCATATATTCATATATAATCACCATACACGGTATTATCATAACATCGTTACCTCTTCCGAATTAACCAGGTATTATCATAATATTGATATATCCTTCAGATTCACTGGGCATTATCATAACATCATTATATCCTCCGTATTCACCGGGCATCATCATAACTACATTACCTCTTCCAAAGTTAACCGGGCATCATCATAACATCAATATATCCTCTGAATTCGCCAAACATCATCATAATATCATTATATCTTCTGGATTCACCGGGCATCATCGTAACATCATTATATCCTCCTGATTCTCTGGGTATCATCATAACATCATTATCTCTTTCGAATTAACAGGGCATCATTATAACATCAATATATCCTCTGAATTCACTGGGCATCATCATAACATCATTATATCCTCCGAATTCACCGGGTATCATCATAATATCATTACCTCTTCCAGATTAACTGGGCATCATCATAATATTAATATATCCTCTAGATTCACCGGGCATCATCATAACATTATTATATCCTTCGGATTCAACGGGTATCGTGATAACATCATTACATCTTTTGGATTAATCGGGCATCATCATAATATCAAAATATCCTCCGTATTCATCGGGAATGATCATAATATTATTATATCCTCCGAATTCACCGGGAATCATCATAACATCATTAACTCTTTTGGATTAACTGGGCATTATCATAATATCAACATATCCTCTGAATTTATTGGGAATCATCATATCATTAGCACATCTCCCAAGATAACTAACATTCACATACATATATAGTCAAATCAATGAACAAGTACAAAACACAATAATAGAGTATAAGTGATGCAAGGTAACCCATATCATCATACTTTACAATTAGTCATCACTACATAATAAGTAGATGAATGAGCGTTAATATCTAAATGATATATGCAATCACCATTTTCCCAAGGTTATCATGTTTATTAGAAAGTCAATTATAAGTTAAGTGAATGCTTGCTAGTCGCCTCTTTTATTCCCATATTTTATAATACTAACCCAAAAAGGGAAATCATTCACATAAGAATTAACTTAATCATTGAACTTGGTTCATGGAAAGAATTGTAACATAATTAGAGGTTTACTTGGTGAACTAATCGATAAGTCAAGCGATAGCATAACCATAAGTGCAATTCACAAGACTTTCTAGAGCTATCCATATCATGACAACAAGATAATCAATCAAGTAGACATATTATTCCACCATCACCACATACATACACCGAAAATTTGGTTTAACTATTATAATATTAATAAAGTGATTTAGACATTCGTTAAATATCTAGGTCACTAGAGAATTTCATCGTTCAAGATTAAGGTGGGTCAAGTCCCACAACTAAATCCCAATATGCCAAAGTTCACTTCTACAAGGCTAACTTCTATTTGGAATTAGTCTAGGTTATATTAATCACACCATAAGGCCTTATCAATCATTACTAGGCCTATAAGGGAAAATCCTTTTCAAGTATTCTTTCTAAGTCATCTCAACACTAAGTCGATTCCATAATTAGTCATATCTAGGTCAACATACTCTAAAGGTTAGACAACAACACCATTTACAACTATTAGAGAAACTAGAGTATCTTATACTATTCATGAGACTACAAGTAGAACTACCTAAGGTTCTAGGCTAAAGGTCAAGCATCACATTTTACAAGTTTAATAGCCTACAATAATCAATTAATCCCAAGTATCAACAATTATCCATTTATTATCTAATACGCCTCCCAATCTCACAAGATATCAATAATTATACTACAATCAAGCATAATCTATCTACAAATAAGCCTAACCTACCCCGAGTCCAATTGCTCACGAACCAACAAGCTTTGCCTTCCCTTTTATTGAAGCTTTTTCTTACATAAGCCAAGCTATAAACAACATAATCTAATAATCATTTCAAGAAAAAAAACACCCACTATGTCACCATTCTTCCATGGGTCCAAAATGACACCAAACCCTCAAGTGGGTCCCATCTTTAGAAAATGAGTTTTTGAGACCAACCCATTATTCAAACATCATTAGGGAGCTATAACCCTCAACAAATTTGAATAAATCAATCATATTTGTGGCTACAATTGAGACTCAAATACTTTGGATTTTTGGGTCTAGAAATCAAGAAATTAATACCTAATTTTAAGAATTCTTACCTTAGATTTGTAGCAAAAATTGATAACATAAGTTATTGAAGATCCTAATCAACCCACAAGACTCATTTTTAAGTCAAAAATCTTTTATGGTTTCTAAGGTTAGCAAAGAAGAGAAAAATACCCAAATATCATCCCAAAGATCCTTTTATACGAGTTTAAATGGGCTCGCAAGGTCAAAACTTGTTTTCGATCTCCCCGGCTCATTATGACTCTATTTTTCACAAAAAAATAATGTAACACGACTAAATTCAACATTATGGACTCATTGGTGAAGTTGGATTTTCCATCTAAGGTTATTTAAGCCATTTGTGTGTCCCACACCCATATATTCTGATTTTTGACTTTTTGGCTAATGGGTCAAAATGAGATTGGGTTCTATGGGATCTAAAATAAGAGTATGACTATCCTAAAATTGATATTACATAGCTACTGGAATAGTCAAAATTTGCATCCAAATCATTTTACTGATGTTTTTGTTTGGCAGCCATTTGAAATCGACAAAGACTTCTAAATGAGAAATTGGTTCTAAAAACCAATGAACTACCTGGTAACCGAACTATCAGTTACAAAAAGTCATAAATAAAGTTTGGCAGCTATGGAAAATCTCTAATGGTGAAAAATAAGTGGTAATATAAAAAATGAATTGAAGGGTCATTACATTCTTCTTCTTGTAGTTCATTGAGCTTCTGAATTCGAAATACTTGGTTTGCCTAATTTCCCTGGTCTTGTCATATGGAGGTCTAGAAAGTTTGAACCTTCTAAACTACAACTGCCCCTTGGACCTTTCTTTACGTCTCGAGGAAGGGCAGTCAAATTTAGTGACAGGATCATTCCTGCTGCATGCTTGATCAAGGTCTAGATTGTTTTGGATGATCTTCTTCAGTACAGATCTCAATGTGCATATGTTATCCAAGGCCTGAAAGATAGATAACCTAATGTAGCTCACATATCTACAGAAGACTTCTTGTAGGATCCTGATGTTAAAGGTAAAGCCATGAGATATGAAATCAGTGTTCTTATTCACGATCCCAAGTGCGTTCCAGCATTCTCTGAGAATTTTGGAGAATCTGGAGGTATTCTCTGATAGTATCTTGTATTTTTCTTGTTCAGACAAATTTTCCATTGCCATCCAAGTGTAGAAGTCTTGGATTCTTTGAGTCCAAGGTAAAACCGTGTCATCATCAAGAGTAAAGATATGGAATCAAGTTCCAATAATTTTATTTTTCATTTTCATTGGTCTTGGATTTATTTCTGGGATCGAATCATTGGTTATCCCATCTTGGTCATCTAATAATTCGAAGACCTTAGGCTCTCTAGAGCGATTCATGAACATGGACAAATAATCTTCTTTAGGGGATTGGATTGATGGTTCAAGAGCATCTAATGAATATTTATTATCTTTGATATATTCATCAGCATGGAATTCATCATCAGTTTAGGAACGTACACCAATAGAATTAGTATTAGATGACTGTTCACTAATAAGAGGCTATGGTTGGCCATTAATAAGGAAAGATTGGATGTCCTAGATGTTCCATCATCTGTATTAAGAATAGATTCAGTAATATTGTTTGTGTTGGGATGGGGGCCCTACGGAACCTCATCTTTGGTTTATTATTGGGTAGATATCGCTTCAACTAAGAGTCAATATGCCCTATTGGATTTTCTGTATTTAGGACATGCTCTTGTAAAGTGTCACTTACCATAGAAGATAAAGCATTTTCTTGCCCGAATTTCTCTTTTTGGAGGATCTGGTGCTTTTGTTGATTGTGGGTTCATCATCCGTCAGTACTGCATGTACCTCTTATTCTTTTCTTGATATTTTTATAGTTGGGAGACCGGTCTATCTTGAAAAATGTATCACCACGTGTCACATTAGCATTGACAAATTTTCGACGTTCATCCATTATAGTGTTGCTAAATGAAATTCCTTATGCTTCTCAAGAGGATATAGAGGATGAGAGTGTGTGGGAAGATGACTTTTTGGTATTGGCTCATCATACTTTGGGATAGTAGGACATGGACCAACTTTATTGATGGTGATCAAGTTAGCGATTTTGTCGTTGTCCTCAAGAAGGCATTATTTCAAAGAATCCCATTCTATGTTGTTGAATTCTTGGTCAGGGATCTGCAAGGGATCATCTAAAATAGTGTGATTTGGATTCAAAGGATGAGAATTAGGTTTGTGTTATTACAACTTGAGATCAACATGTTTGCTAGATTAAATGACTGGGCATTCATGTCCTATTATTGTTCTTTTATGGCGCGGTTTTAGGCTATTCTCTGAATATAAGGAACATCAGTCGCTTTTCGTACGAGTTTGGTAACATCAAGCCTATGTTTTTAGTTTTCATAAGAAATTGGGTTGAGGACATGGGTATTGGTGGGCTGATAAGGTTGTGGCTCTTATGTTGTGAGGGATACGTTTGTGGTATTATGGGAAATAATATTGTATTTGGCCTGAAGTTTTGAGTTTTTTATGGTTCAAGTATACTATACTTCAGGTGTTGGATTTGAGCTTTCAAGGAATTAGTTTCTTTTTCCTGCTGGCTTAAGAAGTAAGATAGTGAGGTTCCTGGTGGACATAGATCATATTGTAAGATTTTGAGTCGGTGTTCTAAAATTTTGATACATCTATCATTCCGTGCTGATAGGATATCATTCTTATTTTTATATTTTGGAGCACAACTTGGTTTATCCTTTACAATATTGTGGTTGGGTGGGAAAGCATTCATGTGAGTAAATTTAGAAGGTTATATATCATGAGCATCTGAAGGCTAGGATCCTTTATGGTATGTGGAGCCATGAATTTATATTGAGTATGATGTACATCATACTTGTTGCAAGTTTTGCAGTCGCACTTAATCCTTAATGGGCAATGTCCTAAAAAAGGGCATCTACACCACATCAGGCTACGATCCTCATGATTGAATTATTTATCCAGTCATGTTCTTTCATGAATCTAGCAAGGAACCAAAAAATATTTTGTAGGTCCTTTACATCTAGAAGGTCATCACTTGGTTTGTGCATAGGGATGTAAGTTGTTTTATATGGCTTTTTGAGAGGGGAGTAGTCGGAATCATCAATGGACTAGAGAGGTTGAGGATTGTGTCAACTTCTCATATTTTGTAACCTATGAAGCTGGACTATTTCTGACCAGTTCATCCCTAGATATGTGTCTCAGGATCTTACTGCACTCTATGGTTCTGTTGGCTACATCTATGTTTAGGAACATAGAGGTTTCACCATTTGGAGATGATAAGTTCATAATATATATTTGAACTTACCAAGCCATTTGGAAATGTAGAGTTTCTTGAAAGGAATCTCTGGCCTACAGAACTCCAAAGATCTGAACTTGGATCCTCAACGCCTTCATTTGATATGGATCAGATAAAGGTATGTGGAAATTAGGGAATAAGGTGACAAGGACTATCCTGGAATCCAGGGTAATCTCTGATGTACCCAAATTTGTATGTTGGTACTTGTTGAATCTACTATCAAGAAGGGAAAGACATGCCATTACTGGCTAGACTTTTCTTCCATGATATGTCAACGCAATTTATACATCACTAATATGGAGTTGAGTAAATCCAAGGCGTTTACATTGTTATGGAAAGTCCGTTGGCATTTGTAGGGATATGAGCTATTCATCCTGAATTATAACAATAGGGTGATGGACAAGTTTGTTACAACAATATATTCTTTAACTCCCTTTGGCTTACTTTAAATCATAGCGTGGATCTTCATCCATGGATTGCATATCTTCTTAGAAATAGCAGAATACGGGTTCTGTAGGGGTAGATATGTGGTGGTTAATTGATCTTTTGGTGGTAACACATCTACTCCATATAGGTAGTTATATCTACATGATAATATATCACTCATAGTGGTTGAAATATTTATCTTGGCAAAATTCTTACATTAACTAGATAAGGAAGATGGTGAAGACTCTGAAATAAACATAATTTTGTTGTTTTCAGGACTATAAGGACTCAATATATTTGTTCTAAAATCTATGGAAAGTAACTATGAAAGAAATATGTACAAGACTTTGGTTATGACAACTAAAAAGTAAGGACTATAGTAATGGAAAGACTATGACTCAAATATTTACAGGACTTTAATTGTAATAATGGAAAATTATAGACTATGGACTATTTTTATTTATTGTTTTTTGTACTTTTTTAATCTTATTCGAAACTATTTTGGATTGTTTTCTTTGAACCGAGGTCTATCAGAAAAACAAAAATATTATGTTGTTGTTGCTGTCATTTTTTTATTGTTCTATTTTGTTTTGTGAATTTGTGAGATATTGACCAAATATACAAAGAGAGGAGAAGAATGCACAGAAAGTAATTAAAGAGGAAACAAAGTGATATGATATGGTATCCTCCAAGGTGTTTTAACTTTGTGCTCAGTTGAGTGTTTAGTTTGAAAAACCTATCATAATCCTTTAAGCTAGCGATGACTGCTTTTTGTTGTTTGTTGATACTTATAATCTTACTCTATGAGCTGTATACTGAAAAATAGATCAAAGTAAGCTCTTACAGAAATTGTGCCACTTTGGATCTAGGAGAATAAATTTATCTATGTGATTAATTACCTAAAGAATATATCTTTTAATTGCTTATAACTTTTTATATCGTTCTTGTTTTGCACCAGATTCTTTCTTACTTGGTAATCTTGTTAATTACCCTTGTAGTTTCTTATCGTTTGAGTTTGGGTATTATTTTTTTAATTCTTGTACTTCAATGATTATTGTTCGGAGAGTTTTTATTGGAAATTTTTTTTCTACCTTATCAAGGTAGGACTAAGGTATGCGCGAATATGTTATTATTTTGGTGTTCATAAGAAATTATCTTTTATGCACCCATTAATAATGTGTTTCCTTGTAACTCAATTAGTATCTATATTTTTGAATTCTTATATAGTATATTAGTATGACTTTTATTTAGAGCAAAGATGTAACACCCGAGTGTTTTGACATGTAAATAAAGCTAAGAATGAGCCAATGTGACCCCTAGATCGAGAATAGAGAACTTTATGATGGGTTCCAATTGGTTGGGGATGATTTTGGATGAGAAAATAGGTCGTGAATCACAAGGAGAACCCCACTTGATAGCTCCGCACCGTGAGGGCTGCCGTGGGAGGCCAGTGCCTCATCTACATGGAGGATCCCACTCCACAGAGGCCTGAATCACACTAAGGGTTGCACCGCGAGGACCCTATCTCGCGATGGGGGTCGTGCCTTGAGGCTCTTGCCTTGCGTTAGGGGTTGTGTTGTACCTCCCCTCCTTTTGTTGACAACACATCATTTTTAATGATATTCTAAGTGTGTTTAAGTCATTTTATCCAATTAAAATGTCCCCCAAGCCACCAAAACATTCCTAATCCAATAAAAGTTATGTCTAACACTCAAATAACATTCTTACTTTTCCCAATTCACAAGAGAGAAAGAACTAGCTAGGGTTCAAAATTTAAGGCATTAGAAAAAGTATTCTTCAAAATTCCCATCGTTAGAAGATATTTAGAATGACCTAAAAGTTATGGGGTTTGAATCTATATTTTCCTAAACTCCTTTTAGTGTATAATCATGGGATTTTGTTTAAGTTACAAGAACATGATTTCAATCCATGTTTATGCCTCAATTATGAACTTTTGTTAAGTATACATGATTTATTGTGGTTGATAAAGAAAACGGGGATTTGAGTATTTATTTTACTTAATTATCCATTCCATGTGTGAACGGTTTTGAAGAGTACTACTTGTGTTATTGTTATTTGTATTTTTATATGGTGTTTATTTGAGTGCAATTGAAAAGGGTGAATTCTTCGAATGTTTTCACAAGATTCACGAATGTGAAGTGTCTTTTCCTAAACCATCCCATGGATTTAAAGATAATTATTATTTTGACCCTTAAATTATTTTATGGTGGTCAATGACGTATGACATGTAAGACATGAAATAGAAAGTACAAAATGGATAATGTGACTTTCAAGTCTTGGTATGATGATACTAAATCAGAAAATTGCCATTCAGTCTACAGACTAAGGTTTAAGAAAGATTATGTTTTTAAAAAGGCTTAAATATGGGTTTAAAGTGATTTATGTGGCTAACTAAGAAGGCATGGGTTTGAAAAACCCATTGCCCAAAATCTTGTTTAGCCGACACGAGATTTATTCTTTTTTGAAAACGGATAATCATTGTATATTTGCTTTATGATTTGCTATATATGACTCAACACTTCAATTCTTACGGCAAACTTGGATTGAAGACTAAGCCAACGAGTCAAAGTTAAACCCTACATAGCCCATAGGGTTGTTTAGACCATGCTGGGAATTCAACCTAGATCAAAATTATAGAAATTAGAATTAGGTTTCAGAAATCAAATTCTGAATCAAAACTGATCTGAGGTGGATTTATTCACCTTAATGATGTTATCCTAGATTATTTAACCTTGTTTTGAGGACTTCTTGTGTGATTAATAAGTCAATGATAATATAAACAAGCATATAAGTGTTTAATTACTTGATAATAATGTTTAAGGTGTAGTTCAAATAAGTTTGGATTCAAATTGATCATTTAGAGTTCATGTGAGAAAACTAGTGTTACTAACTTGAGCTAGGTGTTGTTCTAGTTGATCGCGATGGATTATAAGGTGTATAATGAGTTACTAATGGTATGATTGTTTAATTATGTGTGAAAAAATTTCTTTTAGTGTTTAAAGTACAATTGAATCAAGCCAAGAGTCAAAACTAAGTGAAAGATCAAAAAGGGCAAAACTAGAATTCTTAGCTTAAGTTTCTATTTCGTCGTCTTGGATGTTGTATTTTTTTGGGCTCTAATTTGTTGTGTTTAATTCTATAGGATACTTTGAGATTTTATTATAATGATATATTGAGGATAAACAAGCTTCAAATTAAGTGTAAATAACACAAAAAGGCTTGGAATGGATCAACAAAAGCACAAGACACAACTTGACGTGAATTGGACACCTTGGATGTCAAGGGTGCATCGCGGAACAAAGAAAGGGACAAATGGCGTGTTACATACACTAAAAGATTCATAAGGGACCAAAAATTTGTGTCTCTATGATAAGATCATATCTCACAGCTAGACATAGAAAATTAACCCCGCGACACGGCCTAGTGGAAAAACTCAGCAGTTTTGTCCTCCTATTAATAGGACACTTATACTTGATGTTATACACCTTGTACGACTTTGAAACTTGTAGAGGGGATGGAAAACACTTCAATCAGATTTTTATTCTTTTAATTTAGCTTTTTAATGGGTTTTATCATGTTTTTATTCATCTTGATTACAACTATGTCCATGAGTGCCTAAAAGCCCTATTTCGGGGTTAATGCCAAGAACATGATTGATATTTCTTTTATTTTATATGGTTTTCATTTATTATAATATTTGGTTGTTTATTTATCGTTTTTATAACTATTTTAAGGATTATCTACCTTAGGATACATCCATTGTCAACTTTGTGAGCTCGGGAGGGGGAATAAGAAGATAGAATATGGGGATAGATAGAACAAGGTTCTTATTCTTTTATAAAATAAGGAATTTGAATTAACGACTAGGATAGGTATATAACTAGAAGACTTGTTTGGTTATCATGTAGAATGATAGATTCATACATCTAATTTAATTATTACATCCCCACTCAATGATGTAGTTGTAATGTCCAAGTTAGGTAGACGATTAGAGGTCGGGAGACCATGTTCATGCAAAAAACCCTACGAATTATCAACAAAGATAAGTAATCTAACAAATGAAGTTCATTAGCGTAGTATAATTGTTCACAGTGTCTTACCCTGGGTTTTCATCCATTGCTTTTCCAAAGTCTTTACTTTTCTGCATTTTTTTAGTTTACAAACTTTCAAAACTCTTTTGGTTACATTGGACCACTTTAATCTCAATAGTTGAACTTGAATTAGATAGTTGCGGATACATGTCTCTGAGGGATCAGTATTCGAATTTATTTAAGGATATTGTATTACTTGGTGAGACCACGTGCACTTGCGTGTGCGCTTGGGCACAACAAGTTTTTGACGCCATTGTCGGGGACTTGTAAATTGGTAGCTATTTTTGTTTTAGTTTTACTGTTTAGATTTCTTTGTTACTTTTCACTTGTTCTTGGTATTGAATTTGTAGGAAATAGGTTTTCAGTCTAGTAAGCTAGAAAAGGATAGGGAATCAGTTGAACTAACCCTTAACCCAAGGAATGCTTTCACCAATTGAGGAGAGAAGCAATCCTTTTCAACCACATCCCATAAATTCAAGAGGAACAAGACAATCCTGCTCTTATGGCTGAAGATCAACTAGCCCGCTGGACAATTCATGAAATGGCAATCCCACTTATGATAAATTTTACCTCCCCTTTTCAAAAATCGGTTGCTGGTGTTAACTTTGAGCTGAAATAGAACATGGTGAAGCTTTGATTAGTAGTGGAAAATTTATGGGGCTTTCACATATAGATCCATAAGTCCACCTACGGAACATTCAAAAATTAGTGACTCATTCATCCCTACGGGTGTGTTAACTGACTATGTTAGGCTGACACTTTTCACCTTTAAACTATTACGGGAAGCGAAAAAGTGGTTGAACACTGAGCCAACAAGTTCAATCACAACCTGGGATGACTTAGCCCTGAAACTCCTCATCTGATTGTTTAAATCTGACAAGATTGTGAAATTATGTGGTAAGATTGTGAGATTCAAACAAAGGGCAGATGAGAAATTATATCATGCTTGGGAGATATTCAAAGCTCTTCTTCGGGACTGTCCGTATCATCAGCAGTCCAATGAGGTATTAGCTCACACTTTTGTTGAAGCGCTTGATCACAACACAAAAATTTTACTAGATTCAGTTGCAGGTGGTCAAGCATTGGAATTAACGTATGATGATATATATACTTTATCAAATCGAATTGCACAAGGAAATCCTAAATGGCATTCTGACTCAAGAAATGCTATAAAAAATACAGGAGTGTCGGAAGTGGATAGTTTATAGCCATATTCACTCAGATTGCTGCATTACAAAATTAGCTAACTACTCAGTTCAACAACATGAAATTGGGCGTTACACAACCTTCAGCTATAGTGAATAAAATTCATCAAACACCTACTTGGTGTGAGGTTTGTGGTAATAATGGTCATTCTGCAGCCGTGTGTGCTGCCAATCTTGAATCTGTGATTTTATGGGCAATACTCAAAGGCCGAATTATGGAAACTCTTACAAAACAAATGACAGACTCAACCACTAAATCCATCATGGAACAACCAACAACAGTAGTTTCAACAACCATATGTTCAAGGAAATCAGGCCACTAGCAATATGGAAGAGATGCTGAAATAAATTTTAGCTGCTCAAACACAATTGGCGTCAGATATGAAGAGTCAGCAGACCATTACAAGAGTCAAAAGACTATCACAATGAGCTTAGAGTTATAGGTTGGAAAATTACAGAAGGTACAAAATACCAGGCCTCAAGGTGGTTTTCCATGTGATACTGAAAATCCCAAACAAGTAATGGCAATCACTTTGAGGAATGGTAAAGAGCTCAATAAAGAACCTCCAAAGAAAACTAAAAAGGTATATGCTGATTTGGTTCCTAAATAAGTAGATGATAGAGTTTTTGAAAATTCTAGAAAGTCTGAGTACTCGAAAACAAAAGTTGCTGAATAGGTGAATAATAGACCACCACTACCTTTCCCACAGAAGTATATAAAGGCAAATAAATATGCATGCTTCAAAAATTTCTTTGACACGTTAGATAGCTTCATATTAACCTTCATCTTTTAGATATTTTGTAGGGAATGCCCAAGTATGCTAAGTACTTGAAGGATGTGGTCACTAAAAAAGTTAAGTTACAGGATGTTGAGACTGTAGAACTCAATGAGGAGTGTAGTTCTATGGTGATGCAGAAGATGCCCAAGAAGCTCAAAGAACCTAGGACATTCACTCTCCCTTTTCAAATTGGCAATAAAGAGGTAGTCCACGCACGTAGTGACTTAGGGGGAAATATTAATTTGATGCCCCTTTCTTTGTTCAACACTTTAGGATTAGGGAAGCTGAGATTGAACTTTGTGTTACAACAACTGGAAAACAAAAACGTTGACCGTCCTGAAGGAGTCATAGAGGATGATCTCATCAAGATTGGTAAGTTTATTATTCCTATTAACTTTATTGTTTTAGATTTTTAGGCAGATAAAAAAGTACCAGTCATCTTGGGACATCTATTCTTGGTGACGAGAGGAGCATTGTTAGATATAAGAGAGGGAACACTCACAATGAGCCTGGATGATAAAGAGGTAGTTTTCAGAGTGTACAAACCACTCAACACACTATCCCATGACAAAGATTTATGCATAATTAGAGTGATTGAAAGGGATAAGTGTGGGGAGGTGGATTCTATTCCACAAAATACTTCTTAGAAATTTCTCATTGAGCATCCCAAGACACCAATACCCAAGCCTGAAATGATGCAAATTGATGAGCCTAAAAAGTCTATTGTTGAAAGAACTGCTGACCTTAAGAGTTCAGACTAAAGATGTCATAAATAAATAAGAAGGTGACGTTCGAGTGGGAGGAAGAGTATGAAGGAAAATGGATAAGTCACACATTGGGTCATCCCGTGACACTAAATTAGGTGCTACTTATGAGGTAACCCAAGTTAAGGTATGTTTTATTTTTAGTATTTTAGTTTTTATTTCACGTAGTTATTGTTTTTCTTGAGTCACAGGTTGATAGGATGCCTGACTACCAGAAAACCTGAGCTAAGGAGCATGGCAAAGACTAAGTGTGGGGTTCCCGATCCCCCTTGATGTATAAATATGTTACTAGCTAGTCCTAGAGGCCTCATAGAGTATTTTTGTCTCTACTTTCAAGTATACTTTGGGGACAAAGTAGAATTTTAAGTGTGGGGTGTGGAAATTCCCAGTTTGAGGGTAATTTTAAAATTTTTTGTGTTAAGAATAAATAATATATTCTTGTTGGTGCTATATTTTACTGCATGATGCAAGTGTTTTGGTTGTATAGAGCACGTTGATTGTGTGAATGACTATTTTTTAGACTCATAGGATCATGATTATGACTCTTGTACTTGTTGTCTTAAAGTTGAATTCATGTGATTGTTTGGTTAAGAGTCTATGGTGATCCTTCTTGAGTTGAACATGTTCCATGTGTGTGTAAGTTTTTTGTATATTCCTTGTTGTATGTGATGTCTATAACTTGCTTGGTATGTGTGCAAAGAGAAATAAAGAGTGTGGATTAAGGAGATGAAATAAGCATTTCCTTGATAGCCATGTTTTATACCCTTTTTACCTACCCTTGTGCATTATCCTAGTTAAACCCCATTGAGCCTTTAGATTTTTTTTTTTGCAGCCTCATATGTAGCCTAATTCCCTTCTTTGATTGACCTTAATTCGACCCAAATCTCCTAAGCACTTTATGTAAACTTTATTAAGTTAAGGAGTTAAAAATTCAAGTAGGAGAAAGGTTAAATTGAATCCCTAAAGTGATAGTTATTGGTGTGTAAAAATTGTTGTGTTATGGTTGGGATTTAGAGAAATTTGAGCTAAAGAAATTCCCATTTTTATCCTATTCGTGTTACAATGAACCTGTTTTGGCCCTGGTCCTCCTTGGACATTATGCACCTCATCTAATACAATTGCTTGAGGGTGGCTATTATAGGGGTTCGTAACATAAAATGGGTGTGAAGAAGGGTAAAATAGAATGATGTGTACATAACATACTCCCACCATAGTGTATGTGAATGAGCTTAATGAGATGGGGCAAAACAAAAGATAGGGGTAAATAACAATGGTGTAAAGTTGGTTGTTAGAGATTGGTCTGGATTGTATAATGTGATATGTTAAAGCTCTTAGGGAAGATAGTCATTATTCTTGGCCAAAATAGTTCCTACCCATCCCTTAGCCTACTTACAACTCATAAAGACCTATTTAATCCTAAGTTTTAACATTCTAACATTAGTGGAGTACTACCCTAAGGGAAAGCATTTGGTTCATCTTGTGTAATATGTGAATTCCTGTGAGAGTGAGCGCAATTTGATTCTTGTACCTATTCTGTTATAAACTGCATTTATGTGAGTGCGTATGGGTAACTTTCTTATTATGAGGGAACATGTTTGATGATAGTTAGGTGAATTGTATGATGTATTTGATTGAACAATATGTATGAGTTTTCCAACTAGGTGAGTCAATTCTTGAGTCTAGGATGTTTTGCAGTGGTGTTCTCGAACTGTCAATTCTGTATGTAACATGCTTAGTGTAGAAACTTGCATTCTGTGTAGTCATTTTAGTACTAGCTTAAGTTTCTTGCTTGTAGTTGAAGTGTGGAGTCACCTCAGCTTATGATGTTTAGAGTAAAGAGTTGTTTGAGGACGAACAAGGCTTTGAGTGTGGGGTGATGATCTGAGGTGGATTTATGTACCTTAATGGTGTTATCCTAGCTTATTTAGCCTTATTTTGAGGACTTCTTATGTTCTTAATGATTCAATGATGATATAAATAAGCATCTAGGTTTTTAAGTACTTTATAATAATGTTTAAGGTGTAGTTCAAACAAGTTTGGATTCAAATTTTGATCATTTAGAGTTCATACGAGAAAACTAGTGTTACTAGCTTGAGCTAGGTGTTGTTCTAATTGATCGCGATGGATTCTAATATCTATAATGAGTTAATAATGGTATTATTGTGTAATAATGTGTGGAAAAACTTTTTTATATTGTTTAAATTACATTTGAATCAAGCCAAGAGTCAAAACTAAGTGAAAGATCAAAAGGGGCAAAACTAGTATTCTTAGCTTAAGTTTCTAGTTCGTCGTCTTGGATGTTATGTTGTTTTGAGCTCTAATTTGTTGTGTTTAATTATATAGGATGATTTGTGACTTGATTATTATGATATATTAAGGATATTCAATCTTCAAATAAAGTGAAAATAACACAAAAAGGCTCGGAATGGATCAACGAAAGCATAAGATACAACTTGACGTGAATTGGACACCTTGGATGTCAAGAGCGGTCGCGGATAAAAGAGATTTCCAAATTGTTCATTTAATACACCAGTATCTTAATTAGGGACCCAAAAAAGTGGGTATCCATTATAATGGCGTGTTCCAAAGCTAGACGTAGAAAATTAACCCCGCGACACGGCCAAGTGCAAAAACTCGGCAGTTTTGTCCTCCTATAATTAGGACGCCTGTACTTGATGTTATACAACTTGGACGACTTTGAAACTTGGAGAAGGTCTGGAAAAAACATCAATTAGGGTTTTTATTCTTTTACTTTAAATTTTTAATGGATTTTATCATGTTTTTATTCATCTTGATTACGACTATGTCCATGAGTGGGTAAAAGCCTTATTATGGGGTTAAGGCCAAGAACATGATTACTATTGCTTTGAATTGATATGTTTTTTATTGATAATAATATTTGGTTGCTTATTTATACTTCTTATAACTATTTTAAGGATTATCCACCCTTATGATACATCCATTATCGAGTTTGTGAGTCCAGGAGGTGGAATAAGAAAATAGAACATGGGGATTGATAGAACAAGGTTCTTATTCTTTTATAAAACAAGGAATTTGAATTAGCGAATAGGATAGGTATATACCAAGAATCCTTGTTTGGTTCACATGTAGGATGATATCTTCATGCATCAAATTTAATTATTACATCCCCGCTCAATGATGTGCTATAATGTCCATGTTAGGTAGACGATTAGAGGTCGGGAGACCATGATCATGCAAAAAAACCTATAAATCATCAACAAAGATAAGTAACCTAACGAATGAAGTTCATTAGCATAGTATGATTGTTCACAATGTATTAACCCTGGTTTTTCATCCATTGCTTGTCCAATGTCTTTACTTTTCTGCGTTATTTTAGTTTACTTTTAGTTTACAAACTTCCAAAACTCTTTTGGTTACATTGCACCACTTTAATCTCAATAGTTGAGCTTGAATTAGATATTTGTGGAGGTATCGATATTCGAATTTATTTAAGACCACTATATTACTTCGTGAGATCACATACACTTGTGTGTGCACTTGGGCATAACAGAAACATATGTTTACATGTTGTTATGATATTTTGTAACCCCATATTATATTTTGATCAATGTTTTTACTGTTAATACTAATTAAATGTTATTTTATTTGGCTATTTTAAATTCCAAGTATTTGTCTTCCTCGGGTGACTGCATTGTCTCATATTTTCGGTTCTGAGGCATAGTCTCATGGTCCTGCACAATAGTAGGATTTCCCAAAATATAAGAGTCGGTGAGCCATCCATATTTTGGAAGGCCTCTCATTTAGACATCCATTTCCTTTTAGTTTATGATTTGGCTGGGGCCTTGTCCTTGTCTAGACAATTTATTCATTTGTAGAGGCTTCGTAGACTGGGTTTGATAGACGTTCTGTTATGACATTGATGATGGACTTTTTTTATAAGATTTACCCAAACCATATTATGTTTTTCGCACTTTATATGAATTATGCCATTGATAGAACGCTAAGGGATTTCTAGGTCCTTCATGGTTTGAGATATACGTTGCAATAATGTCTAAGATTGGGTCATGACAAGCTTAGTATCAAGAATAATTTAGGGACCTAGGGTATCTACAAAGCCGTGTCGAGTTGAATTCCTTTTATAGGTGTGTAGCGCATCACACTTATAAGGGGGAGGTTACTAGGCATTTTGGAAAGTTTCCCTTTCTTCTTGTTCTAGTTTGTGCTAGAGAGTCTAGTTGCAATGGAATTCTACTAACTTTTGAATTTCTTCATTTCAGATCAAGCCTCCATGAAGATTTAATGGTCAGAGAAACTTAGATGGAGCTTCTGCCACTAATGGGGCAAATTCTGAGGAGGTTCGCCCTACTTATGGGATGCAGACTAGGTATAGATCTCGTACTCCTGACTTCACTACTTCACCTGGGGTTACACTAGACCAAACTAGTATGTAACACCCCAAAATCTAACTCCCAGGATGCCACACGGTGCTCCAAACTATAAGTAGCCCTAAGCTAACCTTGGCTGCTTTCTACTAAATCTGAATCTCAAAATAAGGGAAAATGAACATGGAAACATAATAAATGCTTAAATCTTATCTGAAACATACTATTCTCACAAGTCTTGGTAAAACAATACTGAAAAATCTAGATACGGAATCAAAAGTCTAAACTGAATCTAGTAGTCCGACAAGCCTCTACTGACTGAATTAAGAGAGTCACTGGGACAGGCCCCAGCTGACTCAAATTGTCTGAAATGAATACTAAACCATCTACTAAATCAAAAAGGGAAATCTAAATAGCTAAGACCTTGAAATATGAGGGCTCACCAACTACAGAGATGTAGATGAGACGCTCGAAAATCACTCATGCTGCTGAGACTGAGCACCTGAACCTACATTATGAGACAATGTAGCACATAGACGTATATGTGGATCAGTAGTTTGATGGTGTACTGAGTATATAGGGGTGAATGTAATAAGAAATCAATATCATCACAATTTATAAAATCATGCATGCTAAATTTAAATGGCTCATAGAGGCTTGAGTAATCTGAAATCTGAAGATCATAAATCATGAGCAATAAAGCATATAATATGAATCTTATGAGCCATTACATTTGATTCTAAAATTTGTTCTTTTCTGAAAACTACCACATTATCTTGTCAACTGTAGGGGAAATACTTCATCTCAACACTTTAAGAAATCTTAAATTCCATAGCTTTCAAAACATATACTTTTATCTTAAGGCTTTCAACCAATAGATTGTTTTAAGAGTAGGGGACTTCTTTTGGAAGGTTCTTCTAACCGACATATACCATGTGAGCATTCATGGAGTCCAATGTCTTACCCACATTGGGGAGAGCTATTCTACCCTTGCCATCAGAATAGAACTTGTTATCTTAGTGATCACAATTTTAGTCATCCACGTAGAAGTGGGAATAATCTTAATCCTACGGTGGCACGTAGTTATGGGGTATGAAACCTTGGTTACTTATCCATCTCGGTACTAAATGCTACTCCCATTCTTATGCTCAGGATCTTAAGAAATCCACTTCAAAAATAGCTCAAGAGTTTACAAGAAAAAACAATTAATATTTTCTTTCTTTAAATCTCAAGTCATATGAACAATGTGGATCCTTTATCTTAGCTTAGGATCAAAAGGTCAAATCTTTATTAAAAATTTGAGAATAATCTTATCATAGGGTGCTTATGGCACAAACGATCTTGAAATAGCAATCTTTAATTAGGGCTTAATTACCCATGCTTCAAATTCATGTAAAATCATAGCAAAACATCATGCTCAATATGCTTCTTGAAAATACTTCAACAATATCAAAATAATAAAATCAAGAATCTCAATATCATACTTAAACTCAATTGGGAAAATCTGGAAAATCGCATTATACACATAATTATATGAAAATAGTCATGCAATTCAATATTTAATCACTTGAAATCTCATAAGCTTGTGAATAACAACAATTGGTATAAACCCTAACTTGAATTCCATGGGAAATCAAATAAAATTCAGTAAAATTTGAATTAAAATAAGTTTTGGGTACAAGGACAAAAGAATTGTCCTTGTTCATAACCCCACATATCTCAATTGATGATCTTAGATGCTAGAACTTGAATCTTGGATCTCTATTGATACTTTGGAGATGAATTCTTTGAGTTCTTGAGTTGGGGATTCTAATTCTTAAATTACCTTGGAGAATTAATTGAGAAATTGGGTTTCTTAGAGAAGGAGCTTTGATGATCTAGGGTTTTCTTTCGAGAGAAAGTGGATGAAATAAGCATAAAGTGCTTTGGAATATGTTAAATCTTGTGTTTTGGATGGATTGGGGCTTGGGAATTGACCAAAATGCCCCATTTAAGCTTTTAAACGAAACTAAAAAATGCACCATTTTCCAAACTGGGTGGCCACCGCGATGCGCCACTATCATGGTGGCTCACTAGAAAGTGGAAGAATGGGAACTGGGATTTCACCATGATGGCCACAATTGCGGTGCCCTTTAATTTGCCATTTTGGCCACTAGCGCGACGCGCCAGTATCGCGAAGGCTAATTGGAAATTGACCAATGGGAAATTGGCCTTCTCCGCAATGCTCCAATATTACGGAGGTCCACTGGAATTTGACAATTATGAATTTTGCCTTTCCTGCGATGCACCAAGTGCCCAGGTGGCACACTGTCAACTTAAAAATGCCATAACTCCTTCACCGAGTGTCGAATTTGGGAAAATCTTATATCGATGGAAAGTTTATTCAATTTCCCACACAATGGAAAGTCTAAATATGGAAAATTTCACATAGAATAAATATTATTCATTTTTGAAGCTATCTCTTAATGTCTTAGGAACGAATTTTAAGCTAAGAATGTTTGAGGTATCACAATATCTCCCCCTTGGGAATATTCATCCTCGAATGTTGCTAGTTATATTAAGAATAATAAGGAATCTGAGACTATATGATAGTGTAACGCCCCGATTTGCTGAACCGAAATGCTACACGGTGCTCATGACCCCGAGGGACCACAAGCTAACCCATGACTGATATCTGTACCTGTATACTACAAATCATGACATAATAATGCGGAATACGTAAAACTGTAAGTCCATAAGGTTCAACTAAATAAAACCATGTCTGAAAATCATAACGTCCATATGGGTGAAAATACCCAAAATAACTCAATCTGAAAGCTAAGTCTGAACGTAAATCTGAACATAAATCTGAAAACCTCTAAACTATCTGAATAAGGAGATGAAGGAACATGTCTCCAACTAACTCCATAAAATTGAACTGAAGAAATAAATAAATGTATCAAATCATATTGTCCTCGAATCAATAAGGACTCACTGTGTCTCTACAACTAGAATGCTATCGCTACTGCTGAGCTAGAGCTCGTGTCTTAAAACCTATGGTGTAACATGAAAAGAAAGCACCATAGCGCAAATGCATCAGTACAACATGAGTACTGGGTATACGAGGAAGGTAGGCTGAACATAAAAGGTTTCATGCATAAACAACACTGACTGACTAATATGAACGTGGGAGTGCTAACATACACATATAGAAACTGGGACCTTGAATGCATGAAAGCAAGACCTGTAAGCTAATACTTAGTTTACAGATAACTGTCATGACTGATACTACAAGATGATAACATGGACAACTGTATCTGATAGTCCTGTATATACTGAAATCTGAAGAACATAATGACTGTATCTGAGAGTCCTGTATATACTTAAATCTGAAGAACATAATGATTGTATCTGACAGTCCTGTATATACTAAAATCTGAAGAACCCCCTGAGTTCTTTTACTGAGACTGATACTGAAACTGTGGGAGGTAGTGTTTAACCGACATGCCCCACGTATGTCGTTATGGCTAAGCTGGGGTCCTATCTCTACCCTGACTGAAAGGGTGTCAATACCGTGCCATGGGTAAGGACAGCTTGTGAGTGACCCTTATCTGGCAGGTACTCAATGAGAATGATGGGAACCCTAAAATGACAGGTTAAACCACCTCATCAACCTTAATTTGACAGGTTAAGATGTCTCAACCTACGCTGGCTACGTAGTTCTGGAACACAAGGATTTCTTCTAAGAATCACACCCTGAACTGGCGGGTGAGTGTGAGTTCCCATCCTTGGGTTGACTCGGTGCTAACCTCTACTCCCCTCTGGAGGGACTGGATATGAATAACTGACTATACATAACTTAATCTTACCAAATTCCATTGACTGGCGAAATGTTACTGTTATCTGACAACTGACTGAGATCATGAGGTTTTCCTGAGTCACATGACTAACTGAAGTCTATGGAATCATATCGTGAGTTTGGATATCGAGAAACATGACATGGCTCTAGGCACACATCTAAAGTTTTCGGGTACAAATACCCCAGGACTCGATAGGAGGAAACTGACATATATGACATGACTTGATCACAAGATTTGAGTCCACAATTCACAATATCATAAGCTGGGGATAGTATACTTCATGTATTTATTCAACATTTCAAACATGATGGGAAAAGTATGGATATATTTTGTGTACATAATTTATATCTCCATTATCATATATGATTTATACCACAACAATAACAACACATAATTTGTATGGAAATTCATATTGGAGTGTATGGCTAACATGAACTTGTTATTTAGATATCATGAAATCATGTAAATATGAAGTTCTAATACACTAGGCATTTTATCAAACACCTTGCATGCATTCTTTAAGGCATAGGTGGATTTCATACTTGCATTCTATCAATCCATCTAAAGATCATGTTTTTCAATTAACAACATAACTTTCATGAGATATATAGCCACGATACTATTATATAGCAAAACAAACAAGCATCAACATGGGTATGATCATATCACCACAACCAACCAAGAATTTTTATTTTAAATATTGATTCTTGAACTCCACGGATGAAAGAAATACTTGGATGAACACTACGCATATCTTGGAAGGGAGATTATTGATGATTGACGGAGGAATTTCCTTGAAATTTGATCTTCAAGCTTGATTGTGCAACCCTAGTTATTTCTATCCTATGGTGCTCTTGGATAATGAACTTTGAGATGTTAATAGGGTTGTAATGTGTTTATAATCTATAAATTTCATGAGGTTAGGTTTAGGGACATGTAAGGAGTGTTAAAAGACTTAACTACCCTCGAAATAACTCAAAAACTAAGTGTTTTCATGGCTGAAATCATACATAGGCGCCGCATATGATATCGCCTATATTTACATAGGTGCCACATATGATATCGCCTATATTGACATAGGCGCTACATATGATATCGCCTATGCTTTCCAATGGCCATGTGCAATTGGTTAGGCGACACATTCTACTTTGAAAGGACATAACTCCTTGCTCGGGTGTCGGATTTTGATGAAATTGGTATCATTGGAAAGCTAATTCGATTCTCTACAATTTTGTGGGTCTAAATCTGCCAAAATGTCACATATAAATCACGTTATTCTTGTTCAAAGATGAACCTTGTAAAATCAAACACTAAGACTTGATGGATTCAAAAACTCTTAGCTTGCATCACTCTAAGCGACTCATATGAGCATGCTTAAGACATCTCAAGCTATCCTATCTCTAGAATATTCATTGTAAGTAATGCACTAAAATGCTAATCACAGGATAGGAGATTTCATACGTAGGAAAACTTATTCACTTCTTAGCTTAGAAACATGCGGGGTATTACAATATCTCCCCCTTGGGAACATTCATCCTCGAATGAGAATTTACTGAGATGGGATACAAGACAACAGCACCTGAACTGAACATGAAGAACTGAAACTTGATCTCATGACTGACATGATAAACATACTGAACTCGTGCATATCTGATGCACGGACAACTGATACATGAATGCATGACTGAGTATGCAACGGTTAATAGGTACCATGTTTATACTGGAAACATGAACATGAAACTGAATAAGCTTAAGGAGAACTGTTACCTTAAGGTTTATCTAAATTGGCGGGAAAGAGGTAAGGATACTTGGTATGCATATCTGCTTCTGCTTCCTAAGTAGCTCCCTCAGGAGACTGATTTTTCCAAAGAACCTTGACTAGAGGGACTTCTTTGTTCCTCAATCTACAAGTTTGATAATCTAAGATTTTGACTGGAATCTCTTCATAAGAGAGGATGTTCTGAATATCAATGCTGTGAATAGGGAAAACAACTGTTGGGTCACCTATACACTTCTTAAGCAAAGAGACATAGAAAACTGGATGGACTGAGGCTAGATATGAAGGCAACTCAAGCTCATAAGCTACCTTGCCAAAGCGACAGAATTCTGAACGTACCGACATATCAGGGACTGAGTTTCCCTTTCTTGACGAACCACTTCACTCCCTTCATAGGAGAGATCTTAAGATAGACATTATCATTGACCTCAAACTCGAGATCCTTTCTACGAACATCTGCATAGGACTTCTGTCGGCTCTGAGCAGCCCAGAGTCTCTCTCTGATCAACTGAACTTTCTCTAAAGCGTCAAATACTAAGTCAGGACCTATGACTGAGGCATTACTAACTTTGAACCAACTAATCGGAGATCTACATCTCCTACCATAGAGAGCTTCGAATGGAGCCATCTAAATACTAGAATAATATCTATTGTTGTATGCAAACTCAATCAAAGAAAAGTGGTCATCCCAACTTTCCTTGAAGTCAATTTCCCACGCCCTTAGTATATCTTCATGAGTCTGAATGGTCCTCTCTGCTTGACCATTTTTCTGAGGATGAAACGTTGTGCTGAGATGTACTTGGGTACCGAGACCCTTGTGGCATGCTTTCCAAAAGTGAGAGGTGAATTGGTTACCTTTGTTTGAGATGATAGCTAGTGGAACACCGTGTAACCTGACTAACTCCCTGATATAGAGTTTGGCATAATCCTCGGTTGAATAAGAAGTACAAACAAGAAGGAAATAAGCTGACTTGGTCATTCTATCTATAATGACCCGGACTGAATCATGCTGATGACGAGTTCTAGGAAAACCCATCACGAAGTCCATGTTCACTCCTTCCCACTTCCAAGTAGGAATGGTGAAATCTTGCATGGAACCACTAGGTTTCTGACACTCTATCTTAACCTGCTGACATGTAGAGCACTTAGCCACAAACTCTGCAACATCTCTTTTCATCCCACTCCACCAATAGATCTCCCGCATGTCGCGGTACATCTTAGTGTCCCCTGGATGAATAGAGTATCGTGCACCATACGCTTCCGCAAGAATTCGCTGCCTCAATTCATCAACACCTGGAACACATAGACGATCCTGACAATGAAGAACACTATTTCCCCCTTGGGAGAAAACCTCAACTTTCTGATTCTGAACTGACTCTTTGAGCTTGACAAGGCTAGGATCCCTGTCTTGATTTTCTTTCACCTTGGAAACTAGAGATGACTCTGAACTACTATGAACACATACACCACCCTCTTAAGAATCGACTAAGTGAACACCTAGTCTGGCAAGATAATGGATCTCCTGAGCCATCTTTTTTTTGCTACCCTCAATGTGAGAAATACAACCCATGGATAGTCTACTGAGAGCATCGGCCACAACATTGGCCTTGCCAGGATGATAAAGAACACTCATGTCGTAATCCTTCAAGAGCTCTAACCACCTTCTCTGACGAAGATTGATATCTTTCTGGGAAAAGACATACTGAAGGATTTTATGGTCTCTGAAGACATCTACATGAACTCCATTGAGATAATGCCTCCAAATTTTCAAGGAAAAAACTACCGCTGCTAACTCAAAATCATGAGTAGGATAATTTTTCTCATGTGTCTTTAACTGCCTGGAGGCGTAGGCTATGACCTTACCATGCTGCATGAGGATACAACCTAAACCCACACTGGATGCATCAAAATAGACTCCAAAACCGTCTGAACCATCTGGAAGAGCTAGAACTAGAGCTGAGGTGAGTTGAGTCTTCAACTCTTGAAAGCTCTTCTCTCATGAATCTGACCACTGAAACTTAATCTTCTTCTGAGTCAATCTGGACATGGGAGATGCAATAGAAGAAAATCCCTCGACAAACCATTTGTAATAGCCAGCCAAACCCAAGAAACTCCTGATATCTGAAGGAGATACAGGTCTGGGCCAGTTTCTTACTACCTCAGTTTTCTGAAGATCTACTCTAATGCCATCACCGGAAATAATATGGCCAAGGAATGCTACTGATCATTGCCAAAATTCGCACTTGCTGAACTTAGCGAATAACTGGTGATCCCTGAGAGTCTGAAGAACAATCCTGAGATGGTCTGCATGATCTCGCTCTGTGTGAGAATAGACCAGAATATCATCTATAAAGACTATGACTAACATATCTAAGTACTGCTTGAACACACGGTTCATCAAAACCATGAAAACTGCAGGGGCATTGGTAAGACCAAATGACATGACTAAAAATTTGAAGTGACCATACCGAGTACGAAAAGCTATCTTCGGAATGTCACATTCTCTAACTCTGAGCTGATGATAGCCTGATCTGAGGTCTATCTTGGGGAACTAACTAGCACCCTAAAGTTGGTCGAATAGATCATCAATCCTGGGAAGAGGATATCTGTCCTTGACCGTGACCTTGTTGAGTTGACGGTAATCAATGCACATCCTGAGAGAACCGTCTTTCTTAAGCACGAATAATACTGGTGCACCCCATGGGGAAATGTTGGGTCTGATGAATCCCTTATTTAAGAGATTCTTCAACTGATCTTTTAGTTCCTTGAGTTCTGCTGGTGCCATTCTGTATGTCACAATAAAAATAGGTTGAGTATCCGGAAAAAGGTCTATGCCGAAGTCTATTTCCCTTTTGGGAGAAATGCCTGGAAGATCTTTGGGAAAGACATCTGAGTATTCATTAACAACTGGGACTGTTTAGAGACTGGGATATTCAGAACTGGAATCCTTAACATGCACAAGATGATACACAAACCCCTTAGAAATCATTTTCCTTGCCCGAAGGTATGAAACAAGTTGACTCCTGAATGCTGAAATACTACCCTTCCACTCTAGGAAGAGCTCATTTGGGAACTGAAACTGAACTATCTTGTTTCTGCAGTCGACTGTGGCATAGCAGGAATGAAGCCAATCCATGCCGAGAATGACATCAAAATCAGTCATCTCTAACTCAACTAAATCTGCTGATGTTGATTTTTGAGATATCATAATCGGGCAGTTCTTGTATACCCGCCGGGCTATGATCATTTTACCTACTGGGGTAGAGACTGAAAAGGGCTCTGCTAGAATTTCGAGACTGATTCCAAAATCACCTGCTATGTATGGAGTAATAAAAGACAAGGATGCACCTGGGTCTAGCAAAGCATAAACATGAACATGGAAAATTTATAACGTACCAGTAACGACATCAGGAGAATTTTCCTGATCCTGCTGGGACTGAAGAACATAGAGTCTGTTTGGGCGTTGCCCACTGGTAGCACTAGAAATGGCACCCTGCTGGTTCGGGTGACCGAACTGAGCTGCAGAATGATTTTGCTGGCCCTGAAGACTTGACTGCGGAAACTCCCTAATCCTGTGGCCTGTCTTGCCACAAACAAAATAGACATCACTACCGGCTCTGCAAATGCCCTTGTGGTTCTTACCATAAGTCTGACAAAGAGTATTTATTTGGGCACTACTAACACTGCCCTGAGATTTAGAGCCTGGCGCTTTGTCTTTGTTGCTTCTCTGAACTTCGGCACTGGAGCGATGGTAGAGGAAGGGGCTGGAACGGCTGACTTGGAGCAAAACAGTGAACGGTTTTCTCCATCTGACTTGGGGTGAGCAATGTTAAAGTTACCTGACCTTGCTCTCTTGTTCTGCCTCTCCCTAGTCTTAACCTTCTACTCTTATACTTGCTGGGCATGGGTCATAAGTCTGGCTAAGGTTATATCACCGATCAACATCGTAGACCTACACTCATTTACCACGCTATCGTTGACCCCTGACACGAACTTGCTCATCTTATCCCTATTGTCTGCAACCACATAAGGAGCATACCTAGATAGCTGAGTAAATCTGAGAGAATACTCCCTAACCATCATATTCCCCTACCTGAGGTTGATGAACTCAAGAACTTTGGCTTCCCTCAGCTCTTGGGGAAGGAATCTGTCTAAGAAGGCCGGGACAAATTTCTCCCACTCGATAGGGCCTGCATCATCTAACCTCTCAGACTTCCACTGTTTGTACCAATCATAAGCAACATCCTATAACTGGTAGGCAGCTAACTCAAAACTCTCAATAGAAGTAACACCCATGATGTCAATATCCTTTCGGACTTGGTCAATGAACTCCTGAGGGTCCTCATTAGACTTAGACCCATGGAAAGATGGAAGGTTCATCTGGGTGAAGTCCCGAACCCTAGATGCTATGGGATTGGCCACTGGATTGGCTGGAATGACTTGTGGCCATTCATTTTGTGCAGCCACGGACTGAGAAAGTGTGGTAAATACGGATCTAAACTGCGCATGGGAAACATGTTCGCCCAAAGGATCTTCGGGCTGAAGAGCTGGCTGGTTTCTTCTTTTTGGGCCCATGGTCTGGAATAAGAGAAGAATGGATTAGACTAAGAGTTTAACTTGTGATTATGCTAACTAGCATGACATGAATGCTGAAGAAAGGGGACTGTTCCTAAAACATCTTATAGACTCCTGTACATAAATATGGAGTGCAACACACCCATGTACAAAACTCTACTAGATGTGGCTTTCAGACTTCCTAGGACTCTATTGAACCTTAGGCTCTAATACCAAGTTTGTAACGACCCGATTTTCTGAACCGGAATGCTACACGGTGCTCATGATACCGAGGGACCACAAGCTAACCCATGACTGATATCTGTACCTGTATACTGCAAATCATGACATAATAATGTGGAATACGTAAAACTGTAAGGCCATAAGGTTCAACTGAATAAAACCATGTCTGAAAATCATAACGTCCATGTAGATGAAAATACCCAAAACAACTCAATCTGAAAGCTATGTCTGAACGTAAATCTGAACATAAATCTGAAAGCCTCTAAACTATCTAAATAAGGAGTTGAAGGAAGATGTCTCCAACTAACTCTGTAAAACTAAACTGAAGAAATAAATAAATGTATCAAGTCATATTGTCCTCGAATCAATGAGGACTCACTGTGTCTCTGTGATTGGAATGCTACCGCTACTGCTGAGAAGGAGCTCGTGTCTCGGAACCTATGGTGTAACATTAAAAGAAAGCACCATAGCGCAAATACGTCAGTACAACTGGAGTACTGAGTATACGAGGAAGGTAGGCTGAACATAAAGGGTTTCATGCATAAACAACACTGACTGACTAATATGAACGTGGGAGTGCAAACATACATATATAGAAACTGGGACCGTAAATGCGTGATACCAAGACCTGTAAGCTAATACATCATTTACTGATAACTGTCATGACTGATACTACAAGCTGATAGCATAGATAACTGTATCTGATAGTTCTGTATATACTGAAATCTGAAAAACATAATGATTGTATTTTACAGTCCTGTATATTCTGAAATTTGATGAACGCCCTAAGTTCTTTTACTAAGACTGATATTGAAACTAAGGGAGGTAGTGTTTAACTGACATGCCCCATATATTCCGTTATGGCTAAGCTGGGGTCCAATCTCTGCCCCGACTGGAGAGGTATCAATACCGTGCCACGGGTAAGGACAGCTTGTGAGTAACCCTTATTTGGAAGGTACTCAATGAGAATAGTGGGAACCCTAAACTAACAGGTTAAACCACCTTATCAACCCTAATCTGACAGGTTAAGATGTCTCAACCTACGCTGGCTACGTAGTTCTGGAATACAAGGACTGCTTCTAAGAATCACACCCTGAACTGGCAGGTGAGTTCCCATCCTTAGGTTGACTCGGTGCTAACCTCTACTCCCATCAGGAGGGACTAGACATGAATAAGTGACTATACATGACTTAATCTTACGGAATTCCATTGACTGGCGGAATGTTACTGTTATCTGACAACTGACTGACATCATAAGGTTTTCCTGAGTCACATGACTAACTGAAGTCTATGGAATCATAGCTTGAGTTCGGATAGAGTTAAACATGACATGGATCTAGGCACACAACTATAGTTTTTGGGTACGAATACCTCCAGGACTCGATGGGAGGAAACTGGCACACATGACAAGACTTGATCACAAGATTTGAGTCAACAATTCACAATATCATAAGCAGGGTATAGAATACTTCATGTATTTATTCAACATTTCAAACATGATGGGAAAAGCATGGATATATTTTTTGTACATAATTTATATCTCCATTATCATACATGTTTTATACCACAACAATAACAACACATAATTTGCATGGAAATTCATATTGGAGTGTATGGCTAACATGAACTTGTTATTTAGATATCATGAAATCATGTAAATATGAAGTTCTAACATACTAGGCATTTTATCGAACACAAAGCATGCATTATTTAAGGCATAGGTGGATTTCATACTTGCATTCTATCAATCCATCTAAAGATCATGTTTTTCAACTAACAACATAACTTTCATGAGATATACAGTCACGATACTATTATATAGCAAAACAAACAAACATCAACATGGGTATGATCATATCACCACAACCAACCAAGATTTTATATTTTAAAGATTGATTCTTGAACTCCACGGACGAAAGGAATCCATGGATGAACACTACGCATACCTTGGAAGGGAGGTTCTTGATGATTGACAAAGGAATTTCCTTGAAATTTGATCTTCAAGCTTGATTGTGCAAGCCTAGTTGTTTTTCTCCTATGGTGCTCTTGGATAATGAACTTTGAGATGTTAATAGGGTTGTAATATGTTTAGAAGCTATAAATTTCGTGAGGTTAGGTTTAGGGACATGTAAGGAGTGTTAAAAGACTTAACTACCCTCGAAATAACTCAAAAACTAAGTGTTTTCATGGTTGAAATCATACATAGGCGCCGCATATGATATCGCCTATGCTTTCTAGTGTCCATGTGTGATTGGTTAGGCGACGCATTCTACTTTGAAAGGCCATTACTCCTTGCTCGGGTGTCGGATTTTTATGAAATTGGTATCGTTGGAAAACTAATTCGATTATCTACAATTATGTGGGTATAAATCTTCAAAAATGTCATATATCAATCACTTTATTCTTTTTCAAAGATGACCCTTGCAAAATCAAATGCTAAGACTTGATGGATTCAAAAACTCTTAGCTTGCATCACTCTAAGCGACTCATATGAGCATGCTTAAAACATCCTAAGCTATCCTATCGCTAGGATATTCATTATTAGTCATGCACTAAAATACTACTCAAAGGATAGGAGGTTTCATACGTAGGAAAATGTATTCACTTCCTAGCTTAGAAACATGTGGGGTATTACAGATAGAATGCACGACCAAAGTAAACTGAATCTAAATCATCTTGAGATTCTGAGTAATTCTGTGAGTGCATGAACTTACACGAGGAAAACTATATAGCTGAATACATGATTAGAAAAGAACTAAATCAAGGAAGAGTATTACCTTCGCCTAAATCTGAGTTTGCGGAGAAGAGATGAGGGTACCTGGCTTGCATATCTGCCTCAGCTTCCCAAGTGGCACCTTCAACAGATTGATTCCGCCAAAAAACTTTGACCAAGGAAACTTATTTGTTCTTTAGTCTATGGATCTAATGATCTAACATCTCAACTGGAATCTTTTCGTATGAAAGGTTGTTCTGAATATCTGAGCTTTTTAAAGGAACTACAATAGTGGAGTCACTAATGCACTTCTTAAGAATAGAGATGTGGAATACAGGATGAATGGATCACATGTCTGTGGGCAACTTAAGATCATAAGCTACTTTCCCAACATGATTCACAATTCTGAAAGGGGCAATATACCGGGGACTAAGCTTTCCCTTTCTGCCAAATCTCATTACCCCTTTCATGGGTGAAATCACCAACCTCTAACTCAAGGTACCTTCTTATCACATTTTCATATGATTTATGATGACTCTGGGCTGTTTTCAATCTTTCTCCTAATCAACTTAACTTTCTCCATAGCTTCAAACACTACTTTGGGCCCAAACAAAGTAGCCTCACCCACTTCAAACCAACTTAATACCCAATCTAGCCAAATGATGAACTTCTCGACTTAACTCTTTCTTGTGACTCTCCACATGAGAAACACTGCCCATGGATAATCTACTAAGGGTGTCTGCGACTGCATTGGCCTTACTCGGATGATACAACACACTCATGTCAAAATTCTTCAACAACTCCAACCACCTTCTCTGACGGAGATTCAAATATCTCTGGGTAAACACATACTGCAAGCTTTTGTGATCCGTGAACACATCTATATGCACACCATACAAATAATGTCTCTAAATTTTCAAAGCAATAACTACAGCAGCTAACTCAAGATCGTGGGTTGGGTAATTTTTCTCGTAAGGCTTAAGCTGTCTAAAGGCATAGGCTATGACCTTATGTCTCCACATCAACATACAACCCAAACCAATTCTAGAGGTATCACAATACACTATAAAACTATCTGTACCATCTAGTAGTGCAAAGACTGGGGCTGTAGTGAGTTGAGTCTTAAATTCCTGAAAACTCTTCTCGCAGGAATATGACCGCTGGAACTTAAATTTCTTTTGGGTCAGTCTATACATAGGGGATGCAATAGATGAGAAACCTTTAACAAAATAGTGGTAATAGCTAGCTAAACCCAAGAAACTCTCAATGTCTGATGGAGAAATGGGTGTAGTTTAATTTATTACGACTTCTATCTTTTGGGGATCGACTCTTATACCATCGACGGAAATAATATGACCAAGAAAGGCTACTGATCTTAGCCAAAATTCACACTTGCTGAATTTGGTGAATAAATGAAGATCTCTAAGGGTTTGCTAGATAATTCTCAGATGATTTACATGGTCATCCTCACTACGAGAGTACACAAGGATATCATCAATGAATACTATGAAAAACATGTCTAGATACTATTTGAACACTCAGTTCATGCGGCTCATGAAAGCTTCAAGAGCATTGGTTAGCCCGAAAGACACGACTAGAAACTCAAAATGATCGTAATGGGTCCTGAAAGCTGTCTGTAGAATATCACATTCCCTTACCTTAAGATGATGATATCCAGATCTAAGGTCTATCTTTGAGAAATAAATTTCACCTTGTAATTGATCAAACAAGTCATCAATTCTAGGAAGAGGGTATTTGTTCTTAACTGTGACCTTATTCAGCTGACGATAGTCAATGCACATTCGCAAAGAACCATCTTTATTTAACACGAATAGGATGGGAGTTCCCTATGGAGAAACACTGAGCCTTATAAAATCTTTACCTAAAAGATCTTTGAGTCACTCTTTCAACTCCTTTAGCTCGGCGTGATCCATACAATAAAGAGGGATAGAAATAGGCTGAGTATTTGGGAGAAGGTCAATACCGGATTCAATTTCCCTTTTGGGAGGTACCCCTGGGAGATCTTCTGGAAAAACTTTAGGAAACTCATTGACCGCTCAGATGGACTGAATTGTTGGAGTCTCAGACTTAGTGTCCTTGACTCAAACTATATGATAAATGCAACCTTTGTAAATCAACTTTCTGGCTTTAAGATAAGATATGAAATGACTCTTGGGAGACACTGAATTTCCTGACCACTCAAAGACTGGCTCATCTGGGAGCTAAAACTTCACCACTCGGGTGCGACAATCTATAGAAGCATAATAGGAATAGAGCCAATCCATACCAAGGATAAGATCAAAATAAACCATATCTAACTCTATCAATTCTACTAACATGACTTTATAAAGGACCGTAATAGTACACTTTTTATAGATTTGTTTAGAAACAACTGACTCACCTACTGGAGTAGAAACCAAGAAGGTCTCAAGGATCTTTTCAGAATTTATCTCAAAATTTATTGCAACTAATGAGGTCATATAAGAGAAACTCGACCCAAGGTCTAACACACATAAACATCAAAATGAAAGACACGAAGCATACCAATAATGACATCTGGTGAATCCTCTTGCTCCTGACGATATGGTAAAGCATAAAACCAATTCTGGTGCTGACCACCACCATTACTGGATGATGCAACCTAAGAAGGAGTTGGGAAATCTAAAAGATCTGGTGCACTATTAGCTTGAGTCTAGGTTCGGACATCCTATTTCCGTGTCTAACATGCGGGCACATTTGATTCTATGACCCGGCTGGCCACATCTATAACAATCTTGTTGACCCCACAAACACTCGCCCGGATGGGTCTTACCACACTTAGCATATTAAGGATAACTGGGCGTACCACTCGTACTATTATGAGATCTGGACATAAAAGACTTACCCCACTATTCCTGCCTATTTCTAGGTGCAGGACCACTGGCTGAAGAAGGTGCAGGCATAGATGAATGATTCTGAAACTGCAAATGATTTCCTCCTCTAGACCTATTATGACCATAATCAAACAACCCTGTTCTAGCCTTCTTATTTACTCTCTCTATTTCTTTTAACTTTTCTACGTCAATCTTCTATGTGTGCATCATTAATCTAGAAAGATCTATATCTCCAATGAGCATTGCAATCCTACACTTCTTAACTACCAATCCAAACACACCGGTCATAAACTTATCATGCTTGACCTAGGTCCAGCCATCTGATCAGTGGCATACTTAGACAACTAGTTGAACTTGAGGAAATACTCCTTCACTGTCATAGAGCCCTGCCTCAGGTTTATGAACTCTTCTATCTTAGCTTCCCTTATCTCTCATAGGAAGAACTTGTCGAAGAATGCATCCTAAAATATCTGCCAAGTCATGGGAGCTGCATTTTCCCCTCTACTTTTCTTCCACATCACTACCTAATCATAAGCAACATCCTTCAACCTATAGGATGGCAATTCTATACTCTCCTCTTTAGAAACATGCTTAATTCGGGTGATCTTCTTCGCCTCATCTAGATAAAACTGTAGGTCCTCACCCGTCTTCGACCTAAAGAACTCTTGCGGGTTCATTCTCATAAAATCATAAATTTTGGTTGTGGCTATGTCCCCATCTTACTGGGGTGGGACTATAGCCTGATGGTTTCCCTGAACATTAGCTGTCACAGCTTGGGCTAGCGCCTGAAAGGCAACCCAAAACTTTGCATGTGACACATTCTCATTCAAAGGATCTGCGGGCTGAGATGGCTGGTTATTATTTCTACATGTGTTAGCTCGACGAAGAGGCATTATTTGACACGTGAAAGCTTGAGTTAGAAGCTGATAGAGACATGGAATACATGATAGATTATGAAAGAAGAGATGATTTACTAAAATGCTCCATATCCTCTTGCTCAAAGATGTAGCATGCTTCACACCTATGATCAAGACTCTACGTAACGCATCTTGTCTCACTCCCTAGGACTTTCTAAACCTTAGGCTCTGATACAAAGTTTGTTATGCCCTAAAATCTAACTCTCAGGATGCCACATGGTCCTCCAAACTACAAGTATTCCTAAGCTAACCATGGCTACTTTCTACTAAATCTGAATCTCAAAATAAAGGAAAATGAACATGAAAACATAATAAATACAGAAATCTTATCTGAAGCATACTAATCTCACAAGTCTTGGTAGAACAATACTGAAAAATTTGGATACGAAATCAATAGTCTAAACTGAATCTAGCAGTTTGACAAGCCTCTACTGACTGAATCTAGAGAGTCATTGGGATAGGCCCCAGCTAACTCAAACTGTCTTAAATGAATACTAAACCATCTACTAGATTAAAAAAGGAAATTTGAATAGCTAAGTCCTCGAACTATGAGGTCTTACCAACTGTAGAGATGTAGATGAGATGCTAGAAAATCACTCATGCTACTGAGACTTAGCACCTGAACCTACATTATGAGACAATGTATCACATAGACATATATGTGGATCTGTACTTTGATGATGTACTGAGTATATGGGGGTGAATGCAATAAGTAAACAATATCATCATAATTTATAAAATCATCCATGCTAAATGTAAATGACTCACATAGGCTTGAGTAATCTGAAATCTGAAGATTATAAATCATGAATAATAAAGAATATAATATGAATCTTGTGAGTTATTACATGCAGTTCTAAAATCTATTCTTTTTTGAAAACTACCACATTATCTTGTCAACTGTAAGGGAAATACTTCATCTCAAGACTTGAAGAAATCTTAAAATCCATAGCTTTCAAAACATATACTTTTATCTTAAGGATTTCAACCAATAGAATATTTTAAGAGTAGGGAACTTCTTTTGGGAGGTTCTTCTAACCGAAATAAACCATGTGAGCATTCATGGAGTCCAACGGCTTGCCCACTTTGGGGAGAGATATTTTATCCTTTCCATTGAAATAAACTTCTTATCTAATGTGATCACAATCTTAGTCATCCATGTAGAAGTGGGAATAATCTTAATCCTATGGTGGCACGTAGTTCTGGGAAATAAAACATTGGTAAAATACCCATCTAGGTGATAAATACTACTCCTATTCTTATGCTCAGGATCTTATAAAATCCACTTCAAAAATAGCATAAGGGTTTACAAGAAAAACCAATTATGCTTTTCTTTCTTTAAATCTCAAGTCATATGAACAATGTGGATTCTTTATTTTAGCTTAGGACCAAAAGGTCAAATCTTTATCAAAAATCTGAGAATAATCTTATCATAAGGTGCTCATGGCACAAAGAATCTTGAAATGGCAATCTTTAATTAGGGCTTAATGACCCATGCTTCAAACTCATGTAAAATCATAGCAAAACAGCATGCTCAATATGCTTCTTGAAAATACTTTAACAATATCAAAATAATAAAATCAAGAATCTCAATATCATGCTTAAACTTAATTAGGAAAATCTGGAAAATCGTTTTATACACATAATTATATGAAAATAGTCATGCAATTCAACATTCAATCACTTGAAATCTCATAATCTTGTAAACAACAATAATGGGTATAAACCCTAACTTGAATTTCATGGAAAATCATATAAATTTAGTAAAATTAGAATTAAAAGAAGTTTTGGGCACAGGGACGAAAGGATTGTCCTTGTTCATAACTCCACATACCTTAATTAATGATCTTAGATGCTAAAACTTAAATCTTGGATCTCTATTGATGCTTTAGAGATGAAGTCTTAGAATTCTTGAGTTGGGGATTCTAAATCTTGAATTAGCTTAGAGAATTAATGGAGAAGGAGCTTTGATGATATAGGGTTTTATTTTAATAGAAAGTGGATGAAATAAGAATAAAGTGCTTTGGAATTTGTTATATTTTGTGTTTTGGATGGATTAGGGGCTTGGGAATTGACCAAAATTCCCACTTTAAGCTTTTAAATGGAACTGAAAAATGCAACATTTTATGAACTGGGTTGCCACCATGATGCGCTACTATTGTGATAGCTCACTGGAAAGTGGACGAATAGGAACTAGGCTTTCACCACGTTGTGGCACAATCGCGGTACCCTTTAGTTTACCATTTTGGTCACTGGCGTGACACGCCAGTATCGCGAAGGCTCACTAAAAAATGAGAAACACTGGCGCAATACTCTAATATCATGGAGGTCCACTAGTATTTCACAATTACCAAATTTTCCTTTCCCGCAATGCACCAAGTCCCCAGGTGGCACACTTCAACTAAAAAATGCCATAACTCCTTCCCCGAGTGTTAGATTTGGGCTAATCTTATATCGATGGAATGCTTATTCAATTTTACACACAATGGGAAGTCTAAATATGGAAAATTCCACATATAATAAATATTATTCATTATTGAAGCTATCTCTTAATGTTCTAGGAACAAATTTTAAGCTAAGAAAGTTTGAGGTATTACATAGTATTTCTCGGGTTCCTAGGGCCTATATTAACCATAGCCAATCTCCACAAAGAGAGGTTTCGAATGTTGAGTTCTGTCAGCATATTTATTTGTTTTCTCAACTTATGGCATTGCTGTTCTACCAGTCTGATAATGTTGGTTCTATTACTGGTTCATTCGAAATCACTCTTGTTCGTCAAGTCATGAGACATAACCTACTAACTATTATGGGTTTCAAGTTTGAAAAAGATCCTCAAGAGTTTATGGATGAAATAAAGAAAATATTTAGAATTATGCACGCTAGTGATACAGAAGAGGTGGAGTTTATAGCCTATCAGTTGAAAGGGGTGTCTTACCAGTGGTATGATGAGTGGGAAGAGTTAAGAGGTAATAATTCTAAGCCTGCGATATAATAAGATTTTTTTATGCTTTCCTCTACTACTTCTTTACTCAGGAATTGAGGAAATCTAAGGCTGAGGAGTTTGTGAATTTGAAGCAGGTTAGGATGAGTGTTAAAATATATGCATCAAAATTCACCTAACTTTTTCATTATTCCCTAGTGTTGGTGTCCAATATGAGGTCTCATATAAGGAAGTTCATGTCTGATCTTTCTAATGATTTGGTGCTGAAATATTAGGGGGCAATGTTGAATAGTGATATAGACATTTCCAGGTTCGTAGTGTATATATAGTAGGTAGAGAAAGAGAAGAAGAAGCAGGCAGAATCAGAGGAGAGGTAGACTAAGAGGGTTAGGTTAGATGATCAGGATGTCAGCCAACAACAGGGTGGCAAATAGGTCAAGAAATTATCCAAAGAGAAATTTTAGGGTAATTTGCAGTTATCAGCTAGTGCACCTGCACCTAAGCAACTAGGCAACCAATGATTTCAATGCAATAATAGGCCAAAGATCCACGAAACCTAGTCTTAGGGTAGTGTGGCTACACCAATTAAGTTGCATCCTCATTGCAACACTTATGGGAAATTTTACCCAGAGAAATGTTGATATAGAACTCTTGTGTGCTATAGTTGTGGTTAGGCCTGTTATATTCAGAGATTTGTCCCTTAGCCAAGAGAACCTTTGGAGGAACTAAGGCCCAATCTACTTCTTCAGTCCCTCTAGCTAAAGGTGCTACTTTCTATACAGTGGGGGTCATAATCATTTTTATGCCTTATCTACTCGCCAGGACTCAGAGGCCTCACCAGATGTCATTACGGGTATGCTATGTATTTTATCCTGTGATGTTTATGCACTACTTGATCATGGATCTACTCTATCTTATATAACTTCTTATGTGGCTGTGAGTTTTCTCTTTCACCTAAAAATGTTTTTGAACCCTTATCAATTTCAACCTCTATTGGTGATTCTATTATTGCTAAAAGACTTTATAAAAACTGTATCGTGTCCATTCTCTATTGGAATACTTTGATAGACCTAGTAGATCTTAACATGGTAGACTTTGATGTGATCCTAGGTAGAGATTAGATGCACTCTTGTTATGATACCTTAGATTGTAGAATCAGAAAAGTCTCCTTTCGTTATCTAGGAAAACTAGTCATACAATGGGAAGAAGATTATTTGGAACCTAAAAGGAGGTTCATATATTATCTTGTAGCATGTAAGATGACATCTAAGGGTTCTTTTTACCATTTAGTTTTGGTTAAATATTTCATTACCGAGAGTTCCTCTTTTACCAGTAGTTAAGGAGTTTCCCAAAGTCTTTCTTGATGATCTCCCTGTAATTCCCCCAGATTGGGAGATATACTTTAGCATTGACCTATTACCTAACACTCAGCACATTTTATTCTGCAAGTCAAAAGGGATGTGGGCAAGGAAAAGGTTATGGCATTAAAAATTAGGGGAAATAGTATATTGATGTATCAAGGGAGGCTGTGTATTCTTAATGTTGATGGTCTGTGAGAAAAAATATTGACTAAAGTTCATTTTTCAGGTATATTGTTTACCCCAATTCTACTAAGATGTATCATGACCTAAAGAAGACCACAATAATTATCTCATGAAACTATAAAACTTTTGAACTTAACAAGTTACACTATTTACCAAAGACCTAGGTTAGGAATGTACAAGAACTTATAATGTAGACTAAGAACAATAAAATAAAAGATCAAACTTTAGCCAGATGATGAGATACGCAAAGATTGATAACAAGTACTTTCCACATAAAACAAAAACTTTAGTCAACCTTAACAACACTTACTTCACAAAATGGATAAAGAGTAGTATCAGTACACCACAAGTGTTGGTAGGCATCATCATCCAACTAAGATCAGTTCATTCAATACCATATAGAAATATGAATCAACATAATAATCTAGTACAATAACTTCACATGAAGTTCACATTCCTTTTATAACTTTCTCATCAAGTCCAACATTACAATTAATTTTCTTATTTTGATTTAGATCCTAGAAAGTATTACAATGCCCTTGTCTTCACGTTTAATAAATTCAACAACCATCACTCGACAGTTTTACTTCACAATAATCATTACTCTTAATTTGCTCATAATTTATTACAAATTTCTCACCCACAACCCAAGAGTCCCAGCAACAAGCAAAATGGTACATTTATATATTCTCTAAAATTTGGAAACTAATTAATGATTTAATAAATTAGTTAGAGATTATTTATGTTATACAAATTTACCTAATAAAACGAAAATCAAGTAGTTCATAACCACAGATGATAGTCATCACCCATACTAATAAATCAACAATCACAGGGACATGTAAGTCATTAATAGGTATATCTAGGTCTAAACATCAAGGGCATATAATCCACCAAATAGACTTATTAATATCAAGCTATCAAGGACAAATAAGTCACCAAATAGACATATTAATTAATCACAAAACTATGTTATAATAAGAAACCATACAACTTATAAGCCATCAAGTAGAATTATCAAAGTCATTACAGAACCATGTTATTGTATGCAGTCATATAAAAAAACTTGGATCTTGTCTGTACTGAATTCATGATTGTATAACCTCTGCACCTCATCAGTCTATCTCTAACAATACTAAAACTTATACTAGTCAATATTTCTACACACATGCCAAGATGCCTTATTTCTTTCCAATAGTCATGACTATCTGAAGACGCACTAGGATCTATGTACTATACTAGTGTGGTGCTCAATCCATCAGAACAATACTATGTTGGTGGTACCTGATCCATCATAATAATAATAACATACCGGTATCATACTCGATCTATCATAATAATATTGTATCAATGTGGTGCTATTTTCATTAAAATATCACTTATATATAATCTGCCATTAGACCTGAGCCACTCAAAAATAGAAAAGTATATATCAAAACTGTATCTCTCTCAATCTATCACAAGGTGATCTCACACTCTACTATCTCTCAGGGTAGTACAACTAGTGCACTTCAATAATCTATAATTATTCCAATAGGTACCAATAATTTACAGGTAGTGCATATAAACATTGTCAAGTCAACAACCAATCAATCATAGGTTATGTCTAAAGACCGATCAACAATCTTATAGATTGTGCGTGCAAGCATCTTCAAGACAACAATCAATCAATCATAAGTTATGTCTGAATATCAATCAATAGTCTCTGAATCTAGAAATACATAAGAAACTAAGTTAAGTTTGGCTCCACATAACATCTTTAAGTGTCTTTCTGTTTTGAACAGTAACTTTATACTAAGAACCATTACGTCCAATTTCTAAGCACTAGGACACATCAGTAGTTATGATTATCACATTTATGAGTACCACCTTAACCCCTTGTAAAGAAATTTATCTATGTCCAATGCACATAATTAACTTTAGTTTATTCACCTTTCATATGTACTTTATTAATAGTCATTTTTTCCCCTTGGGGCTTCAACTTATAACTCTATTTCATACAGAATGTACAGACCGTAAAGGTAACTCATCTCAAGTAAAACTACCAGTTAATAGCATAAAACAATTGTTTTGTCAATACTACATATCATTCTAACACATTAAGTTCTTAATTTGGGTTCGTAGTTACATAGTACATGACTTATCCACTATAATACACATTAGGTTTATTAGAAATTAATCACATTAAGCCAACCAAATGTACTTATTATGACACGTGCAATTATTCTCACATAATTTCACATATTATCAATTCAAACTCCATGTTTGAAGGCCTAATCATTATTTCTCCCATAAATTCTACACATTATATATGGATCAAAGTCTACTACTCCTAACCCATATTCTACCTCAATCAAAAATTGATCATGTAAGCTAAATTGCAAAAGCCTTGCACTCTCTCAATCCTCAAAATATTAAAAATATTAATCAACACAAAACAAATGTAATTAATTACTTACTCTTCAAAGTCAAGCCTCAGGGATTTGACCCCTCTATTTCTAACTCTTTGTATAGCCTAAGGATCTAATTAAGGTTTTTCTCAATCATCCAATTGCCCTTAACTCCCATAATTTATGATCAATATCAAAACTTTACACTGGAAAGTATTAAGTTACTTCCTTTGAGCGATTCCAGACGATAAACATCTAACCTAGGCTTTGTTTCCCTAAATTGATGAAACTAGGGGTTAACCCATGAATCCGCCACAAAATTTTCCCTAATAATTCTAGGTAGTAGGGAATTTCAATGTAAAAAGGTGGATGTAAACACTTATCTCAATAAAGAAATCACCCTATCCCTATGTGAAATTTCCTTTTAGTAGTCTAGAACAAATATTTTGAGTTTAGAAATAAGACTTAGGAAATTTTTTAAGTATATATGATATTAATCTACGTGTTGTCTTTGCAGTGGTCACTACCTTGCTATAGAGGTGCTAATGTAGTGGACTTTGGCTCTTTATGACTGTCTTACACTATATCACTACTACAAATACAGTGATATAATGATTGTTAGCAGTCTCACTTAAGCGAAAAGCATTCCACAAACAAAAACTCAAGGAAAAACTAAATCTACCCCTACTTTACAAAATAACCATCGACTTAGGATATCATTAAATTATTCCAAAACGACAGCCTCTCTGAGTAGAGTCTAAAATTTTTGTACCACCCCTAAACTTCGCACGAGAAGCTATGCCACTTGACCATCGCCTAAAAACACAAAACCTCCAAACACTAACCCAATAACCACAATTTTCCACTAAGTACACTACACCAAATTCTTATTGAAAACCATCTTTTCTAAGATTTTGTCACATCTCTCACTTGGGTAAATTCTAGTAGGTTACTTACACCTTATATAACACTATTAACATTGGAATAGGTCATTACAACTTGGAACATGTATGATATAATTTGGTTGTCACTGGGATAGGTTTTTGTTATTTGTAGAGTTTCATAGAACAATAATTATCATTTGAGTATTGAGATGACACCATTTAAAGCATTGTATGTAAGGAGATGTAGATCTCTCATTAGTTGGTTTAATACTTATGAGGTGATACCCTGTGGTACTAATATTTTGAGAGAATTATTAATGAAGGTGAAATTCATTTAAGAGAAGCTCCTTTCATCCAAAAGTAGGTACAAAGTGTATGTGGACTAGACAGTCAAGGATATGGAATTTTGTAACACCTTAAAACTTTTCCATGCTCAAACTATAGGTAGACCAGAAAACCTGCAAAAATTTAAAGTTCTAGACTAGTACGACTCTAGGTACGAGTCATACTATGGACCAAAAGTCAAGATATGACTCGTGGTATGCTACTATACTTTTTCCCTTATTACTACTCACCACAACTCATACAATGAGTTATGGAATGAGAATATGAGTCATACAATAACTCATATAGATGGGAACCCAAAATTTATCAAAATTACTTTATGACCATGACTTATTGTTTAAGTCGTGCTATTAAGGTATGAGTTAAACTATAACCCATAGACCCTTTTAAAGCAAAACCATCTAACTCAGGTCCAGTAGACAATAATTCTTAGTATGACTTGTGGTATTAACCTATCAGTCATACTTTGATTGGTCGATGGCCATATTATAAACAATACAACATAGTCTTAAGGACCACTAGTCAAACAACAACGCGTGGTACCATAATATAATTCAAACAATAACTTATGAGATGCAGGTCCAACACTTTTAAAGTCATTTTTAAAAGGGAAAATTAGTTGTTCCCCCTCTCCTAAGTCCTATACTATGTCATTTTACATTACTTTGAAGGATATTAAAGGTAAAATAATTGATCTTCCTCTTATTGATCGATTAAACAGTCCAAAACTAGAAATGAAAAAAAAGAATGCTATCAAGGTTCAAAGTCTAGGGGTTCATCTTCTCAAGTTCCCATTCTAATTTTCTAATTAAGAATCTTCCGTAATCAAGTATGTGAGATATCAGTAAGGATTACATTTAACCTTTATGTACCAAAAATCTAGCTTTTCATTAATATTCTTATGAGCCCATGAATTATGGTTTATACTCATTTATGCAAACTCTATGATTTTTAGTTGTTGCATGTTTCCTTATGATTTTGAATTGTGTTAAACCAATTGTGAATGATTTTTATTGTTAAAATTCTTAACTTGAAATCCAATAAATAAGTTAGCATTACCTACCATAATTAAGCATATTTTAGAATAAATTAGCATGAATTGATCCTATGATCACATAAATTAGTAACAATGAGCATGACTAGTTCCAATATTTCAAAATTCTAATTAATTAGACAATTTGGTCTAGGTCATTCTTAATTTCATATTTATATTTTATCCATTATGAACAAATAATATACAATTCTGAAAGTATTATTTAGAAGTGGGAAAACATGGGTTTTAGATAACTCAAGTACCAAAACAACGTGCTATCATAGGTCTTATTTAGCCCTTAAAGGCTCAATTTATTAGATCAACCTAAGTTAAGGCATTGTACTGATAGCAAGGTATAAAGAATCCTTTTTCAAATATGGTCCAAACATTGAACTCCATAATTTCTCATATAGTTTATGGTCGGAAAAAGCCTCTCTATTTCTTCGGAGGTAGCGGTATGGACTGTGTATATTTTACCCTCCCCAGACCCCACTTCGTAGGAATACACTGGGTTTGTTGTTGTTGTTGTTGTTGAAGAAATTTCCTAGAAATTATTTAAATACATAAATGTGCATGACCTAGTAGTTTCTAGTTAGTCAAAATAAATTTCATATGTTCAAATGACAACTTTTCAATCATTATTTATAAACTAGTGGGTCAGTGTACTTTAGTTTTATAGCATGACTTACCTACGTTTTATATGACTTGTATATCTTAGATGCTCAGTACATTCGACAGTGCTGACCACATACTTTCTTTTGCACTATATCCTTCCATGATATAAGTTTAGTTGCTAATTCTCATCCGCATAGTTAGATATATTCCTAATTGTTAGTTTAGCGTACTTGGCGAGTCATCATGATTCGGCGATAATTGATGTTATTTTATTATTTCTAGTAATTTAGTATTTAAGTTAGCTAGGACTTGTCCCAAGAACTTATCTTGGTTATTAGAGGCTTTTAGACATAATTAGATTACTTCAATTGGGTCCAATATTCTTGTCAGATACTTTAACATTCTTTTAGTTTGAGATTCAGTTTTAAAGGTACCCTGTATGTTCATAGTTTATGCTTCCATAGAGAATTTATATTCAAGGTTGTAGTGGTATGCTAGTATCAAGGGTTAACTTAGTATCATTCGTGGTTCTCAGTACCATATCTAATACGGGTTGTATACTTGATTCATAAAGAAATTAGACTCAGAGCACTAGGTTTAAGAGTCCTAGGTTGTTCGAAAATTCATATTTGGAAAAGTCTTTTTCATAAGCGTGAAGTGATCCACAATTATGAGGGAGAGGCTATGAGATATATTAGGAAACTTCCCCTTAATTTATGTTCTATACCATACAATAGATTTCAACTCTTTTTATTCCTCTAATTCATGCTCTGTATATTTTAGATAATGCCTTCATGCATAAATAATGAATGAGGAAATGTTTACAATGATAATCCCTTAGCACCAGTGAATCAACCTCAGAATAACAATGTCATTGAAGCTAAATTTTGAAATGCCATCTGTTGTTGACTTAGGCTATGCAAACCCAAGTGAACCAGTAAGTAGCATTTTTGGCTAATCTAAATGATGTGTCAGTGGTTATTAAGTTAGGGACTTATTTCTATGAACCCGCCAGAGTTCTTTAGGTTGAAGATGGAAAAAACCCATTGAACTTTATAGATTATATGAAGAAAATTCTTTAGTTTATGCGAGTTTCTGAGGTTGAGAGGGTCGAGCTAGTTTTTAATAAACTCAAGGATATGGATTAATTATAGTATACTCAGTGGAAGGGTAGTCATGGAAAATTATTCATCTAATTTGGGTTGACTTTGTGGATGCCTTTCTTGATCGGTTATTTCTAAGAGAGTTGAGGGAGGTAAAGGCTAAAAGTGTTTGAACTTAAGGAAAGGATTAAAGTTAGTAAAATAATATGGCCTGAAGTTTACTTTATTTTCTCGGTATGCTCCAAAGATGGAGATCGAGCCAAGGGAAAAAAGAGTAAATTTATTCTTGGTGTTTCTGACTTGGTTAAGAAGTGATGGACTACTATTTTGACTGGAGATAATGATCTCTTGGTTTATGGATCATGCCCAACAAAATTTGGAAGAGAAATTAAAGGAGATATAAAGTGAGAATAAGAAGACTAGAATAGGTAACTTCGAGTAAAGCCAACAGACATCCTATGGTGGGAACCCATCATGTTTTTAGCAGAGGTTGTCAAGACCTGTACCTTCATTATCTAGTACTTTATATCTAGCACCTAGACTTCAACTTATTATAAAGGTAGAGTATCAAGATTTTGTTCTAACAAAATTGTACTTATTCGACATGTAGTAAATATTATAGGAATTACCTCGGGGGAGAGCATGATATGCAAGGAACGTTATTTTGGTTGTAGTTAGACAAACCATTTGTTAAAGGATTTTACCTATTATAACAAGGGAAATAGGGATGGTCGGGCATAATCTACTTCTACAGCAGCAACAGTAGGTCGCCCAACTCAGTAGGGTGCCTCTTCTAGTGAAGGCAGTGATCAGTATAAGAACTATTTTTATGAAGTATCATCTCTTCAATATCATGATAGCTCACCAAGTATAGTCATAGGTATGTTATAGGTCCTTTATCATGGTATGTATGTTTTGTTAGACCTAGGGTCCACTTTGTCCTTTGGACACCTTATTTTGCCTTTATGTTAGGAGTCAGTCCTGAATAGCTCCTAGAACCTTTTTTTTATTTCCACTTCAGTCATCTAGTTATTCATAGATAGATGGGGGTATAGAATTACCTAATTTCAATCTTCATATAATCACCATAACTAAAGTATTAGAGTTATAAATGAATTACTTTGATGAAGATGTTCTAACACAAGTACACATTTAATAATCATTATGTAGACACATAAACACTAACCTATATAGAAGAGAAGGTTTCCTCATTAGAATTATCTAATCTATTTATGTTCCATCCATATTCAAGTGTATCTCCATCATCAGTGCATACCTGTAAGAGAGAAAGAAAGAGCTAGATATCCCTTCATCTTCTATTAACTAGTACAAAAAGCTAGAAGCTCATAAACCCTTTATCTAGATAGGAATTCATGCATAACTTCTTTAAATATAATTCAGTCCAAAGAACTATATCTTTAGAGCATAATCATTATGTGGATCATTAGCTATTGAATTCTTCTCATATCCAAAGCATGAGCTATAAGGACTTGGTGTAATACCCCATGTCAAAATCCCACTTTACAACGTATGACTCATTTTCTTGAGTCGTACATACAACCTACGAGTCGTATGTTGTAGCCGTATCCAAGATAGTGTGAAATAGTTAGATTTCTATTTTAGGTACAACTTCACCCTTTAGAGTCTAAGATTACTATACGAGTCATATGAACATGAGTTATAAGGTCAGTAGCCTAGGTTCTCTAAGTTTTTGTCCAAGTTCCGAGTGGGGGGATACAAGTCGTATTGTGATGTAACTAGTCATAGGTTTAGACTCCTATGTTGGCCAGTGTATACCATTATGAGACTGCCAAGATTACCAGTCATGAGGCTAACTCGTACCTTCATGTCACGGCCCGAGCCAAGGCCTTGGCTGTGAAAGGCATCCCAAACCATAAAGGCTTGAGAGACCCCATAACATGCTATCATGAACATAATCCATACATACATCAAAGTGCGAATGATATGATAGTGTTCTATGGAAACTTATAAACAAACTGTGTCCAAAATTTTTGACAACATAATACTTACATCTTGTCTACGAAGCCTCTATTGAATACTAATTGACTTGTTCGGGACAAGGCCCCCGGCCGAACCATAAAATAACTGAACTAACATAAGAATAGACTACCTTCTGAAGCAAGGGAGGCTCACCAACTATGAACTCTTAGAACAATCTACTGGTTTCAGGACCATGGGACTGGGCCTTAAAATATTAAATATAGGGGTCAATACTCAAAAGTACTGGTACGTAGAACAATCCAAAAATAACATATATTTTATACAACATAAGTGAGAGCATTTCATAAATCAATTTAGCATAAGGTAATTGAAAACACATAAGCATAATTTGATGAGCTTCAAAACATTTTCTTGAAATCATGCCTCAACTCTTTCGTTCTCTACTGATCTAGATGGTACACCGTACAATCTATAATTCCACGGCTATATGGAATTTGCCCTTGACTCGGCGAACAAGCCCCCAACCCAAGTTTGTCGCAAGGGCTGGAGTCTCTGCATCTCTACTATGCTACAAGGCTGTCTCCAATGTACAATCCCCTATTTCAGGGCAACATAAAAACCCGTGTTTGTAAATCACAATTTTGGGCTATGAGTTATATGAACTCGTGCCTTCTTCGGATAACCATCTAACTCTCTTAATCCCCCATTTTAGACTCTTAAAATCATTCTTTTAGACACTTAAAATCATTCTTTCTTCTTATAATTGTTTCTTTCTTAGTTTGTTTAGGGCACATCATGAATAGGGTATCTCATACCAGACTTGCAAGTCCTTCTTATCATACTACAGCATCTTCTCTGCCCTTCTTGTTTCAAAGTATATTATTGACCACCCATAATATTTGAAACAAATCAGGAGAAAGTTCATACTTCAAAAGCATATGAAAACAAAACACTTTCTCTCTTCTATACTTTATCTACGGTGATCATCTGTTTTATCAATCACATGCAAGTTCTTTATTATAAAACATGAGCATTTATAAAACAAGAATAAAACCCCTCTCATTCATTCATAAAGAAATAACAACCCATAAACATTAGCAAAATATGTAAACTCATACTTTTTAATCATTCGTGTAAACAATTAACAAAAATTGTTAAGACAATGGTTTTCATAACAAGAGAGAGAATTCCCTAAATCATGATTTCATATAAATTTTCATACTCAAAACATCCAAAAACATGAACATAATTCAAGTTTAGGAAAAGCCCCATGGTTTAAACAAGATTTCATCATAAATTAGGGTTCCTAACTCATGCTTTCAAAACAATCTTAAATCTCATAATACGTGCGTACATATATACTTTAGATTTTGTAAAAACTTTAAAACTTATTCCCATGAAATTTAGGATAGCCCTACATACCTTTTTGAAGAACCCAAATTGTGATATCATGAATCTAAGCCTTGGAAGTATGGGTTTTTGAAAGAAACCCTAACTTTGCCTCTTTAGAGTGAGAGGAGAATGAACCTTGAGAAACTAAAATGAGGGAAAATAGTGTTTAAGCCATGTTTTAAGTCATGGGGTTGGGTTTCAGGGTGAGGAAACGACCAAAATACCCCTAAAGAAATTGAATAAAAATTATTGGAAGTTTTAGTTGATGACTTAGTTGATAGCTTGTCAACTAGTTGAAGGCTTATCAACTAAGTCGTCAACCCATAGATTTACTTAGAACCTTCCTGTTTAAGGGTTACGACATGGTTGACATCTTGTTAACTAGTTGACGGCTCTTCACCCCAAGTCATCACCTTATTGTTGTATTTGAACTCTTGTTGTTTAAAGTTGACGATGAGGTTGACATCTTGTCAACCAATTGACGGCTTGTCAACCCAAGTCGTCACCTTATAGCTAGATTGAATCATATTCTGGTCAATTCTAATGATAAGGTTAATAGATCGTCTCTTAGTTGATGGCTATCACATCAAGTCATCACCTTATTGATAGACGGACACACTGAGGTAAAACAGGAATAACTTTCTACTCTGATATTGAATTAAGGTTAAACAAGTTGAGTTGGAAAGAAGACTCCAAGATCTTTGATTTGGTATATCATAGGACACGTAACTTATTATATTCTAGAAGTAATGATAGTTTTATTGTGAACCAAGTTGAAACGTTCACAAAAACTTAGTCGTAAGAAAAGTTCTTAACTCGTCTTTGAATTAGGTAAATTTTGTGACCTCTAATCATATTCAAAAGTATTCCCGCACTATAGAATTTATCATCATACATATATTAACAAGGAATCATTGTGTTTGGGTATATATGCATAGGAACGATGGTTCCAATTCTAGCCTGAAAATGCAGGGTGTTATATTTTCTCCCCCTTGGAATCATTAGTCCTCAAATGATGGGTAGGAACTTGTTGAAGCTATTGAAGTATGGAATAAAGGAAGTAACCTCACATTAGAAATTCTGTTTTCCACACCGAAACATACATAGGCATTGGAGAAGATCTTCATGACATCACCAAGTAAAGCATGTAAGCATAAATCATGAGATAACGAGACTTGACATAGACATGATCTTGGCATGTGTTATATGACACATGGTTATAACATTGCCGGTCATGAATTTTCCCAAGAATCCTTGTCCTAATTAAGATTAGTACAACACATGAATATGTATCTGAGATTCTCGCGGGACATAAGAATAGAATACAAACATTCCCTAACTCAAATGATACGTCTAATAGCCTTTACATTTTTGTGTCGCTTCTCCACTATGCTTTCAGCTATGAATATCACATTTCAACATCTCAATCTTATAATTCTCCCACTAAATACATAGCCACTAGAGATTGAGTCTAATTGCATCAAACTTCTTTTTTGAATCCTAACCTAGAGTAAAAAAGTGCTAGCTTAAGCTATGGTACCCCATACTCTACATTCCTTTAAGAATACCTCTCCATCTTACCACTATAATCAAATAACCCCGGGTCTTAAATCGAGGAGTACTAAACACATAATACATCGGTTTGAGTATCTATCAATCACAACATTAAAGCCTATCTCCCATCTAAAACTAACAACTTTAATTATTCTTACAAAGAATTCTGCCACATATCTCCTTCCTAACTATTTCACATACTAAAAGTTCATCTCGTTCTTTCCCTCTTCACCTATCACCTTATCTCGAGAAATCACATCAAAATTTTCACATTCAAGAACATGTACTTCCCCTACCTAAAACATTACTATGCTTCAACAACCACTACCATACTAACATATGGAGAGTCATTAAGGGACCCAAGCATAAGCATCACAAATGGGAGTAACACTATTTGATTATAACTTATACTTATTGCACTACTCAAATGGTACACAAGACGTAGACTTGATACAATAGGCATGAAGTGCTTCATATAACAAATGTTTAGATAATAGATAGAGAGTCGTTTGGGTATACACATACTACAATATGAGTTTATCGAACTGGGCTTATTGTGAGAAAGATGAGCACATATATCATGAGTTGTGTAACATATGGCCGAAATTCATGAAGTCAATGATTGGGAAAAGGGTTAACACTTGAAGCTATTGCTTCTTATTTTTAGAGCTGAGATAGTCATGAGTTTGCATGAACCTTATCACTTTGGCTAATCCCAACATAACAAGAATCGGTAACATATAGAAAGCATAGTTCCTTAGAACTAAATATGATATGAGATATGGATCTGCGGGTCATGAGCATCACAACATAGAGCTTGAATACTTGAAAGCTTGGATTACTGTGAGACACTATTTCTTCTAGTTTGGGGGTTAGAACATGGATATATGTGCATAGAGAACTCGAATCATAGGCGTAGAAATGACTTGATTACATAACATAAGACATTAGTAGAATCACCTCTAAAATTGAAGTAGGAGAAGATTGCTTAAATAGGAATAGATTTGCCATGAAACTTCCTGGAAACTTTCCACCATGAGAAAATTCAAGAACTACATTAGTCTATTATCTCCCCCTTAGATCAAAGTCACAATCCTAAGATTGTGGACATAACCTCTTATTAAATCAATAACCACAACTCTCAACATAATGGGGTATCACCATATACATAATCACTAAACTCCCCCTAATAAACTATACTCTAAAGGCTTTGCTTTCCGAAAATGCTACTCTTCACTTTTGCTAGCCTTTATAGCTATCACCTTACAATTGACACTCTCATAAGCAAACTTATATACACTCCTTATCACATAAAAATTCATCCTCTACTACTTAACATACTCGCATTAAACCTCTAATCGTATAACTCACAACTTAATAAAATTTGTAGAACTACCGAAGGTGCACAATGCCTATCTATATTTTCCTCAATTTAGCTCTAAAGAATATCATATAACATCTCCCTAGACTTCTCCATACTATGAAACTTGTGAACACAGGAAAGGTGTACATGACACTCATACTCAGAAAATCTTATCTAACATAATGCTACCTGGGGGTTCAACTTAATCTTATATACTTATTCCTTTATCCACTTAATGACTCAACCACATTATCTACTCCCTTTTCCATGAGTTTCCAACCTAGGATATTTCACGAATTACATCAAATCCACTAATTCATTCCTACAAAACATGCATTATCAATCTTAATCTACTATACTTACCACCATAATCAACATCTAAAGTCCAAGCCTATAGTCTAACATCATTAATGTACCACCAATAAAGCATGCCACATACTACTAATCCATCAAATTAGGAAAATAACCTGAATACCTCATTTCACTTAACTGCGACCTACAATCAATCCCCTTCATGACATTACTACCGCACCTCAGAACCTACTGCATACATTCACACACATAGTACTAGTTTACAACTACTAGAGAGAAGACAATCAAGGGAAGGAAGGGGGTTAGGTCACATAATAAGGATAATCGATCTTAATCTCATAATATAACCCATTACCATCTATTAACATATTCTACTTTCTCACATCCTCTTTTACTTACCCATATATACATGCCCACTATCTTAAAATTTCAGTAAAACCACTAAGTCTTCCCCAAGTTAGTCTGTACTTATAACTTATTGGCTAACCTACCCTTTTCCGTTTATCATCTATAAATGATTTCTTCAACCACTATAACTATCTACTCTAGGCTCCTTCCTTATTTTGAATAACTAATAATCATAGCTAATCACTTCCCTCATAGACTATCATACAACATATAACTCTTGCTACAACATCAGTTTATCACTATAAAATGGCAAATCACCCCTCGGTCAATGGTTATACTACTAAAACTAGCTTAGTTATACAAAATTCATCCTTACTCTGACTTCTAAACTTAGGACTTTATATCACTATCTTCTGTACCATCTTACTACCAATAGGTCATGACACCTTATAACATACTACCACTCAGGTAGAAATACTGTTCCAACATTCTGACACATATCTCTACTCCTAAGCATGACATTTGCAACAAGGATTCTAAAAGGGATTAGAATACACTTCATACCTTAGGCTCAAATTCATGATTGATATAAATAGGGGTATAATCTTAGATCAATACATTCTAAAGCACTAACGTACTCCTCTCAAGTCCTCGTGCAACCTCATAACCTCGTTGATGACTAAATCAGAAAGGACACATCACTTAGATACTAAGCTTTAACACTTATATCATCTCGATAATAAGACATGGCTAATAGGATAAGAAAAATGAAGAAATTTGGATAACTTTCATAAGAACGACACGACAGGACAAAATAGAGTATGAAAGAATGGGAAGCATCTTCTAAATGCCTCATAGCTTTCTCCATTTAAATGTGGTGTGCTACACGCCTATAAAAAGACTCTACTTGACACGACTTCGTAGACACCCTAGATATATGAACAATTCTCTAATATCAAGATTGTCATAATCCAAGATGAGGCTCTTTCCATGATGGGAATCCCGAAACACAAAAGCCCAAGAGAGCCCATAACATTCTATCATGAACATATCCCATACATACATCAAAGTGCAGAAGATATGACACTGTTCAATGGAAATTTATAATCAAATTGTGTCCAAAATTTTTGATAACCTAATACTTACATCTCGTCTATGAAGCCTCTACTGAATACTAACTGACAAGGTCGGGACAAGGCCTCCGGCCAGACCATAAAATAACTGAACTAACATAAGAATAGACCGTCTTCCGAAGCAAGAGAGGCTCACTAAGTTTGAACTCTTGGAATAATCTAATGGTTCGTAGTACCATGGGAATGGGCCTCAAAACATGAAATATAGGGGGTTAATACTCGAAAGTACAAGTACGTAGAACAATCCAAAAATAACATATATTTTTTACAACATAAGTGAGAGCATTTAATAAATTAATTTAGCATAAGGTAAATGAAAATATATGGGCATAATTTGATGAGCTTCAAAATATTTTCTTGAAATCATGAATCAACTCTTCCTTTCTATATTGAGCTAGATGGTGCACCATACAATCTATAATTCCATGGGCTATATGGAATCCTCTCTTTACTCAGCGTCCAAGCCCCCAGCCCAAATTTTCTACAAGGGCTAGAGTCTCCTCATCTCTACTATGCTACAAGGACATCTCCTGCGTACAATCCCCTATTTTAGGGTAACATAAAAACCCATGTCAGTAAATTACAATTTTGGGCTATGAGTTATCTGAACGCGTACCTTCTTCGGGTAACCATCTAACTCTCTTAAGAACCCATTTTAGACTCTTAAAATCATACTTTCTTCTTATAACCCTTTCTCTCTTATTTTGTTTAGGGCACATAATAAATAGGGTATCGTTATTCCCAGAATTGCAAGTCCTTTATTTCATATCACAATATCTCTTTTGCCTTTTTTATTTCAAAGCATATTATTGACCACCCAAAAGATTTAAAATAAATCAGGCGAAAGTTCATACTTCTAAAGAACATGAAAACAAAACACTTTCTCTTTTTTATACTTTATCTATGGTGGTCATCTCTTTTATAAATCACATGCAAGTCCTTTATTAGAAAACATGATAATTTATTAAACAAGAAGAAAACCCCTCTCATTCATTCATTAAACAATAACAAGCAATAAACATTAACAAAAGATGTAAACTCAAATATTTAAATAATCTGTGTAAATAATCCACAAAAATTATTAAGACAATGGGTTTCATAACAAGAAAGAGAATTTCATAAATCATGCTTTCATATAACTTTTCATACTCATAATATTCATAAACATGAACATAATTCAAGTTTAGGAAAAAACCCTTGGTTTAAATAAGATTTCATCATAAATCAGGGTTCCCAATGCATGCTCCCAAAACAATCTCAAATCTCATAATACATGCATACATATATACGTTAAATCTTGTAAAAACTTTAAAACTTATGCCCATAAAATTTAGGAAAGCCCCATGTACCTTTTTGACAAATTAAATTTGTGATATCTTGAATCAAGCCTTGAAAGCATGGGTTTTTGAAAAAAAACCCTAACATTCTCTCTTGAGAGTAGAAAGGAGAATGAATGATGAGAAACTGACATGATGATGGGAAAAATAGTGTTTAAGCCTTGTTTTATGTCGCGGGGTAGGGTTTTTGGGCGAGGAAAAGACTAAAATACCCCTAAAGAAATTAAATAAAATTTTTAGGAATTTTTAGTTGATGACTTAGTTGACAGCTTGTCAACTAGTTGATGGATTATCAATTAAGTCATCAACCCATAAATGGACTTGTACCCTTGTTGTTTAAGGGTGACGATGTGGTTGATAGCTTGTTAACTCGTTGACGGCTTGTCAACCCAAGTCATCACCTTATTTCTAGATTTTAACTCTTGTTGTTTAAGTTTGACGATGATGTTGAAAGCTTGTCAACCCAAGTAGTCACCTTGTAGCTGGATTAAATCATATTTTAGTCAAGGATGATGATAAGGTTCATAGTTCTTCACTTAGTTGATGGCTTATCACCTCAAGTCATCATCTTGTTGACAGACAGATACGTTGAGGTAAACGAGCATAACTTTTTACTCCGATATTGGATTAAGGTAAAACAAGTTGTTTTGGAAAAAAGACTCAAAGATATTTTATTTGGTATATAATAGGATATGTATCTCATTATATTCTAGGAGTAATGATCATTGTAAGGTGACCCAACTTTAAACATTCACTAAATCTTAGTCTTTAGAAAAGTTCTCAACTCGTCTTTGAGTTAAGAGATTTTTATGACCTCTACTCATATTCAAAAGTATTCCCACATATATTAACAAGGAATTATTTGGTCCGGGTCTATATGCGTAGGAACAACGGTTTAAATTGTAGCTCAAAAATGTGGGGTGTTACATTTCACCATAAGAGTCATATGGTTGACTCTTAAGACTGGCAATCAATTTCTGTAATATTCAGTTAAAAGGACTTTTGTTTTTTCCCCTCTATTAACTCTCAACCCATGACTTATAACCTAAAATAAAGTGTTATTTTCCTCCAATTTAAATCAATTAAGAATACTTTCCTCCTCCCAACTTCAAGATCATCAATATTAGGGTTTCTCTGACCAAGTCATCTTCCAAGTCTCTAAGTTCAAGCTCTTTTCACAGGTCAAGAGATTCCAAGTATGTGGGGTTTATGAACAAAGTTATTTTTTCATCCTTGTGGCCAAAAAGCATGATCTTAAGACTGAATTTACTTGTTTGGAATTAGGGTTCATACCTAAAAAACTATATTCTTGAAGTATGATATTACCATAGGATAGAATGTTTTAAGTGTATCAAGGTTTACATAAATTCATGTTTTGACTTGTCAGATTTATATTGTGATTTGAATTTCATCATCTTGATTGGGATGTTCTTGAAAGATTTCAAGATGATTATTGAGCATAAAGTATTGTTATGAATTTCTCTGAAATAAAGCCTTACTTCCAAGTCCTAAGTACAAGTACTGAGTTTACAAGAAGTTTATACTCTTAAGCTCCATAGATATGTTCTATAACATGATTTAAAGTAAGATAGATCTTTTAATCAAAAGATAAGTAATGAAATCCATAATTGTTCATCCTAATTATGATTTAAAGTAAAGAAAAACATAACTAGTTTTCATTCTATAAACCCTTATGCTATTATAAGGTGGATTTCTTAAGTATAAGCATATATGTATTTTGGGAGTAGTATTTAGCACTGAGAAGGGAATGTGGATGAACGTATCCTAAATTCTTGGAAACTACAAGCCACCATAGGTTAAACTTTTTTCCAATATGGATGAAGTGTAGTGATCACTTAAGTTAAGGTTCTATACTGATGGCAAGGGTAGAGCAGCTCTCCATAACATGGGTAAGTTATTGGACTCCATGGTAGCTTTCATGGTTTATGTCAATTAAAAAAATCTCCCATAAGAGATAATAATTGTAAAGATTTTAGAAACTAAGTGTTATGGCTTGCTAAGCTTATTCATATGATTCATTATCCATGTTTTATGATCTTATAGTATTCAGTTTTATTCAAACCCAAGGTGAGTCATTTATGCTTAGCATGCATCATTTGAATGTTTATATATATATATATATATTTAGATCTTGTTTTACTTATGCATTCACCCCCACATACTCGGTACATTTTAGAGGTACTGACCCACATATATGTCTGTGTGCTACATTTTCTTATAATGTAAGTTTTAGTGATCGTTTCCAGCAACACGATTGGCTTCGGGCATCATCATCTATATCTTAAATTTTGGTGAGTCCATATAGTCTGAGGACCCAGCTTGTAAGACATCTATTCACTGATATAAGTATTATAGTATTTGATTTCTGATTAAGTTTAGGTTGGTTGGGGTTTGTCTTAGTAGCTCTCCAGTTAGCAGTAGAGTCTTGTCAGAATGTGTATGTTTTAAGTTCAAGGAGTTTGTTTAAGGTTTCCAAAGTTAAAGATTTATACTAATCCATGGAATTATTTACCTTTGGTTTCTATATGTTAGTTCACTTTTCATGTAAGTTTCAAGCTTAATAGAAATTTTGGGTTAACTTAGGGATATTCATAGTGTTAATCACCGTGTGACATCCAGGGAGTACTTTCAAGGTGTTACAAACTTAGTATCAAAGCCTAAGATTTGAAGAGTCCTAGGGAGTCGGACAAGCCACGTTATGTTGAGTCTTGATCATGAGTGTGAAGAGCGCCACATTTATGAGCAAGAGGCTATGGAATGAGTTTGGAGTCATTATTTCTTTCATGATCTATCCTACTTACAAATGTATCTATCTACCTTAACTCGTGCTTTTATGTGACAAAATATGCCTCCTCACTGAGCCAAAGTACGCATATATGGTGATCAACCTCCCTAACACGCTGACCCTCTGAATAATAATGTGTCTCATGCTAAATTTTGGGCTTTCTTTCAAGCATTGGCCCAAGCTATGAATACTAATGTTCAGGGGCATCAACAGGCAATAGTCCTACTTCAGCAAAATGGTAATTTATCTACATCCCAAATTCAGGACATTATGATGATGAATCCACCTAAGTTTCACGGGTCAAGGGTGGATGAGAATCATTAACTCTTTGTTGATGAGGTGAGAAAGATTACTGAGATTATGCATGTTACTAAAGAGAAAAGTGTATAGATGGCCTCCTGTAGGCTGAAGGATATTACTCATGATTGGGTTACTATATGGAAGGATGGTAGGGGTGAGAATGCAGCTCCTATGGGTTTGCAGGTGTTTAAGAGTGTTTTTCATGGGTTCTTTCCTCGTGAGATGAAGGAGAACAAAATGGAGGAGTTCATGAACCTGAGGTAGGGTTCTATGACAGTGAAGGAGTACTACCTTAAGTTCACTCTACTAGCTAAATATTCCCTAGAGTTGTTATCTGATTCTAGAGCTTGTATGAGGAAGTTTGTTACTAAGGTGTCTGATTTGGTGGTCAAGGAGTGTAGGACTTCCATGTTGATTAAGGATATAGATATTTCTCGGTTGATAACTCATGATCAATAGGTTGATATTGAAAAATTAAAAGAAAGAGAAAAGAGAAATAAAAGAGCTAGGACTAGACAATTTAAGTATAGTCAGCCAAGGTCTAGAGGGGGAAGTCGTTCATAACTTTAGGGTCATTCATCAGTGCCTGCACCATCTTCATCTAGTGACCCTGCATCCAAAACTAGGCTGGAGCAGTGGTTCAAGACTCCAAATTCTCGGTCTCAGAATAGTATAGTCGGGAGGACCAACTACCAGACATATGGAAAGTGTTGCAGGACCTATCTTGGTGAATGTTTGAAGGGCAAAGAGGGTTTCTATGATTGTGGCATATTGGGCCACCGGATCATAAAGTGTCAATATACTATGAAAGAAAGTAGAGATGCCCATCCTCAAACTCAAGCTATAAATCTAGCAGCTCATCCAGGCCACCCAGTTCCTCCTCAGGATGCGTCATCCAGTACCGGTGGCGATCAGCGCCAAAATAGCTTTTATGCTTTACCCTTCCGCCAGGAGTACGAAAGTTCACCAAATGTTATCACCGGTGTGCTTTATCCCTTTCAACTTGAGTATATATGTTGTTAGACTCGGGATTGAATCTCTCTTACGTAACTTCTTTGGTTGCTGTAGATTTTGGGGTAGGTCCTAAAAATCTCTCTAAGTCCTTCTCAATTTCTCCCCCAGTGGATGAGTCAGTTGTTGCTAGGTGAGTCTATAGGGAGTGTCCTATTACCATTCTCTATAAGATAACACTAGCGGACCTAATAGATTTAGAGATGACATATTTCAATATTATTCTTGGCACGGATTGGCTACATTCATGCTATGCATCAATAGATTATTGCACCCACGTGGTGAAGTTTTTGTTTCCTAGTAAGGCCATTTTTGAATGAAAGGGTTATTCTGTGTCTCCCAAAGGTCGTTTGATCACTTATCTTAAGGCTAGAAAGTTAATATCAAAGGGTGCATCAATTATTTAGTTTGAGTCAAAGATACTAAGTCTGAGCCTCAACAGTTCAATCAGTCTATATAGTCAATCAGTTTCTTAAGGTTTCCCCCAAAGATCTTCCAAGGGTACCTCTGGATAGAGAAATAGAATTTGGTAAGGATCTTATTCTCGATACTTATCCCATCTCCATTCCTCTATATCCTATGACTCCAGCCAACTTAAAGATTTGAAGAACCAGCTTAAAGACCTCTTAGATAAAGGTTTCATAATGCCCAGTGTTTCTCCGTGGGGTACTCCAATCCTTTTCATACACAAGAAATATGGAACTCTTAGAATGTGAGATGGGTCCTTAAACTTTTATTGGGGTGAAAATGGAGTAGGGTCTATAGGGCTTCCTGGATGAGATGGAAAAGATCTTTCAGGTGATGCAAGCTACTAATGTAGAGAGGGTTTGTGAACCTCAGGCAAGGGAGGATATTAGTAAAGGAATATGCTTTGAATTTTCATCAGCTATCAAGGTATGCTCCTGACTTGGTTGCTGATATGAGGTTGAGAATAAAGAAGTTTGCTGCTAGATTGAAAAGGGATTTGATTCTGGAGAGCAAGACTGCCTTGCTAATTAAATATATAGACATCTTGAGGTTGACTATTCAAATAGAGCAGGTTGAGGATGAGAAGAAGAAGAAATAGGAGATCGAGGATATGCAAGGAAAGAGGAGCATGTTTTCTGATCAGGTATGTACTCAGTATCAGAGTGGTAGTGATGGTGGTAAGTGGAAAAAAAATTGGGGGAGTTCTGGTTTCTTTTCTGTTAGTGCTCCTGATCAGTCTGGAGATAGGCGGCATCAAGGTGGTGAAAATTCTTGAGCACAAGTTGCCTAATCTCAGGCGAGTAGAGGTTAGTCAGTTTTTTTGTGTCCTCCTTATTAATTTTAGGAATTGTCATTATCGAGGCTATTACGAGGAAATAAAGGACAAATTGTTCAAGTCTGTCCAAGTAGGCCATCGGCTTAAGGATTGTCCAATTAATAAGGTTGTTATGGGGGGTATAAGATTATTGTGGTTTCATCTTTTGTTTCTACACTTGGTGGGGTGGCATCTTCTTCTGTTACTGCTCCTGGTTCTAGTGTTGGTCGAAATAGGTTATATGCTTTGGCATCCCAATACGAATTTGAGGCATCACCTGATGTTGTAACTTGTATATTACAACTTTTTTCTCATGACGTATATGGTTTCTAGATCCAAGTGACTCCATATGTGACTATGTATTTTGGTTTTTATCCAAAAGTTATCGTTGAATCTTTTTTGTTTCTATCCAGGTAAGTGACTCGTGTATTGCTAAAAGTATCTATAAGGGGTGTGTGGTATCTGTTGATTGCAAGCAGACCATGTCGGATCTGTTTAAGTTGGACCTGATAGATTTTGATGTAATTATGGGTATGGATTTGTTACATTCTTATTATACGTCTATAGATTGTCGAACCCATAAGGTTATATTTAAGTTCTCTGGTGAACCGATTATAGAATGGGAAGATAATTCCTTAGCTCTTGGGGAGAAGTTTATTCTTATCTTAGAGATCGAAGGTGAACCTCTAAGGGTTGTCTATATCACTTGGTCCGGGTTAAAGATTATAACTCGAAAGGTCCTTCTTTATCTTTAGTCCCTATGGTTACTGAGTTTCCAGAGGTCTTTCCAGATGATCTTCCTGGTGTTCTCCGGATCGGGAAATAGAATTTGGTATCGATTTTCTTTCTGACACTTGTCTAATTTTTATTTCTCTAAATAGAATAGCTCAGGTTGAGTTGAGGGAACTCAGGGACCAACTTAAGTATCTTATAGATAAGGTGTTTATTTGTCCTAGTGTATCTCCATGGTGTTCACCAGTGTTGTTTATGCTCAAGAAGGATGATTTCCTTTGGATGTGCATTGACTACAGATTGTTGAACAAGGTAATGGTTAAAAACAAGTATCCTCTCTTAAGGATAGATGATTTGTTTAAATAGTATAGGGTGCCAAGTTTTTCTCTAAGATAAATCTTTGGACTGGGTACCATCAGCTTAAGATTAGGGAGGTGGATATTCCTAAGACGGCTTTTTATACCCGGTATGGGCATTTTGAGTTATTGGTGATGTCATTTGGATTGACTAATGCTCTGGCAGCATTTATGGACTTGATGAAAAGGGTTTTTAACCAGTATTTGGATCTCTTCATTATTATGTTTATTTACGACATTCTGGTTTATTTGAAAAGTGAGGTGGATCATGCTAATCACCTCCATGTAGTGTTTTGGACCTTAAAGAAACAAATATTGTATGTCAATTTCTCTAAGTGTGAGTTTTTGTTGAACACTGCGACTTTCTTGGGCCATATTATTTCTAGTGAAGGGATCATGGTGGATCCGTAGAAGGTTGATATGGTGAAGAGGTGGCCAAGTCCCATGACTCCATCTGATATTCAGAGCTTCTTGGGTTTGGCTGAGTATTATAGGTGATTTATGAAAGGCTTTTCTTCGATAGCTTCTCTTTTGACTAAATAGACTCATAAGAAGGTTAAGTTTTACTAGTCGGATGCTTGTGAAGGGTATTTTGATAAGTTAAAGGATAAGTTGACTTCGTCTCCGATCCTGACTTTGTTGAAAGGTAATAATGGGTTTGTGGATTATTTTGATGCATCTCGGGAAAGGTTTGGTTATGTTTGGATGCAGCATGGGAAGGTGAATGCTTATGATTCTAGGCAGTTGAAGGTATATGAGAGAAATTATCCTACTCATGATTTAGAGTTGTTGGAGATTCTGTTTACTTAAAAATATAGCGACATTATTTGTATGGTGTTCACGTGGATATCTTTTCTGATCACAAGAGTCTTCAGTACTTATTCACTAAGAAAAAGCTTAATCTCAGGCAAAGAAGGTGGCTTGACCTTCTCAAGAATTATGATATGAGTCTTTACTACCACCCAGGTAAGGCTAATGTAGTTGTTGATGCTCTTAGCAGGTTATCCATGGGGAGTTTGGCTGATGTGGAGGAAGGCAAGCGGGAATTAGTAAAGCATATTCACTACTTATCTAATCTTGGAGTTTGTCTCTTGGAATTTAAGGATGGTGGTGTGATGGTGCAAGAAGTGGTTTGATCTTTTTTTGTGCGGAGATTAAAGAGAAGCACGTGCTGGATCCTGTCTTGAGGAGAATCAAGGGTTATGTTGGTAGGCAAAAGGTAGTGGTGTTTGAGATTAGTAGTGATGGTACTTTATGGTACTAAGGGAGGGATGTGTGTTCCGGATGTCAACCAGCTACGGCAAAGGGTTTTAGCTGAGGCGCATGAGTTGCGCTATGTTGTTCATCCCAGCTCAACTAAGATGTTTCATGATCTCAAGGTGATCTACTGGTGTAATAGCATAAAGAGAGATATGGCTGATTTCGTGGCCAAGTGTATAATGTGTCAACAGGTTAAGGTTTAGCACATGAGGCCATGAAGGTATTACCAAGAAATTGATTTGCTTGAATGGTAGTGGAAAGTGATAAATATGGATTTTGTAACCGATCTTTCTTAGTATCAGAATAAGTATGGTTTGATTTTGGTCATCATGGATAGGATGACCAAGTTTGTGCATATTTTCCAGTGAGGACTACCTTTTTGGCAGAGGATTATGCAAAGTTATATCTTCTGGAGATTTTGAAGCTGCATGGGGTACCTATTTGGATTATCTATGATCATGTTACGTAGTTTATGTCTCATTTTTCATTATCTTTACAGAAAGGGTTGGGGACTAAGGTTAGTATGAGTACTGCTTTTCATCCATAATTAGATGAGCAAGCAAAGAGAATTATTCAGACATTGGAGGATATGCTTTGGTCCTGTGTGATTGACTATGGTGGAAATTGGATTGATCATATACCTTTGGAAGAGTTTTCTTACAATAATATCTATCATTCAAGTATTGGTATGGATCCTTTTGAGGCATTGTATGGTCGGAGGTGTAGATCTCCTATTGGGAGGTTTGAGCTTGGAGAGGTGGACATGTTTGGTCCGAATTTGGTCTATCAGGTGATGAAAAAAGTCAAGGTGATTCGGGATAGGCTTAATGTTTCCTAAAGTCATCAAAAGTGCTATGCAGATGTTAGATGTAGAGACTTGGAGTCTGAGGTTGAGGATAGGGTGTTCCTCAAGGTGTCTCACCTGAAGGGAGTGTTGTGGTTTGGCAAAAATAGGAAACTCAGTCCTCGATTCATTGGTCCTTATGTGATTTTGCGGAGAGTTGGAAATGTTGCGTATGATTTGGGGTTGCCATCTAGCGTAAGTTTGGTTCATCCGATCTTTCATGTTTCCATGTTGAGAAAGTGTCTTGGTGATCCTTCTTTGGTTTTTCCTTTGGAAGGATTGGATATTTTTTATTCTCCGTCTTATAAAGAGGTCCCGATTGAGATATTATATAGGCAAGTTCGTCGGTTTTGGACCAAGGATGTAGCTTCGGTTAAGGTTCTATGGCGGAACCATAAGGTGGGAAAAGCTACATGGGAAGCAGAACAGGACATAACGTTCAAGTATCCGCCTTTCTGCTCCTGGGATTCATGTAGTAGGTATGTGTCTTGAACATATCTTTATTTTTTATATTTTTATAGGAAAAAAAAACATCTTTGCCTTTTTGTTTTTGAACTTTATTGAAGAAATGTTTGATAATGCAAATGATTCTGTTTGTTGTTACTCCTACCTTGTCCGTCAGTCGGGGAAGAATGTTCCTAGTGGCGGAGACTGAATCATCCTGAATTTTGACCCTTAGAAAATTTCCTGGAATTCTGTTCTCCAAACCTAATACAACTCATGGGTACGAGCCATATGTTGGGGTACAAGTGGAATGGTCCTATCGCATGTTGACCAGTGTTAGTTGGTTGGATGGTTTTGGTCACTGGAATGGGTAGGACTTAGGGGTATGAGTCGTAGGGATTGATATGAGTCGTATCAAGGAATCAGGCACTGTTTGATCCTCTCGGTTTTCATTCTTCCAAGGACGAGTTTGGGTATGAATTGCATGTTATGGTTACAATTTGGTTGGATGAGTCATATACTGTACAGTTTTTGATCCAAGGGTTGAGTCTTGGATACGAGTAGTGGGTTCCAATCGTATACAAGGGTATAACTCGTATAGGTCAGACGTATCCCTAGGATGGGTTTTTAAGGAATTTAAGTAGGGGTAATCTGGACATTTCTCTACTTGCCCTAACTAGGACCCACAACTTCTAATACACTTTGGAGGTTATTTACCCTATTATTCTGTACATTAACACTTAGAAACTATTCCAAAACACACCACAATTCTCTAGGGAGCTTTTGGGGAAAAAAGGCTAGGGTTTCATCTCGAGGATTACTTTGGGCTTGCTTTGGTGATTTATTTACATCAATTATTCGGTACAAGGCATGATTCATTTCCCTCATTGAAATTTCAACTAATGGCATGATTTATATGATTGATTTCATGATTTTACTATTTCATAATTATTATTTTCAACTATTATGTAGGGGTTTTGCTATTGGATGCTTGGTTATGGTTACCTATGGTTTTACTTATGCTTTTATATGCATCAATGGTGGATTTGAACAATTGGATTCCATGGTAATAGTTTAATGGCCTTTGGAATTGGTTTTGGTTATATTATGCACCCAAGGTGTTCGATAAACTGCTTATAAAGATATGTTCATTGCATTGACTTTTTTTAATGGAACTCTTGCATGTTTTAAACTTGGTTACGGAATTGTGCATGGTTTAAATGGTTTGAAAAGTCTAAATGGTTATTCTTGTGGAGAACATGTAAGTCTCCCAAATATATTTAAAATGGTAATTGGAAGGTCACTTAAGGTCCCCTTATCCTAAATGGTTTAGCTATGGATATTACTTGCAAGTAAGGGGTGGGATGACGATACCGTTAATACTGGCCTTAGTTAATAAATGTATAATAGTTTACTTATTTAGGAACTGATTTTAATTAGCCATTAAAGGTGGGATGTATAGCAAAGTCGTGGAAGGTGGCGGTCCTGGGGGGACCAAAATCGGAAACTCATATTTGTTGATATTAGGGGTCTTGATGACCGTGTGCGTGTGTCACATTTTATATTGGGGGATGTACTAGTCATCCCATAGGATATTTTCTGTTCATGCGGCGACACGTACTGGGGTCCTTTTAGCAGGAAGAGCTAAACCCATATAGCCCGTGGGTGGTTTAGGACGGACAATCTACACAACCCAGGTATAAAAATTTTAAATGCATGCTAAAAGCAGTTCCCTTTCTCTACACTTATATATGTATGGTTGTATGCATTATGAGTGGTTTTACTTGGTTTTATAACTGGCATTATTTTACCCTTATCCAGAGATTCATGCTAGCGGTCACTCGCTAACTCTATCTACTAGCGGTTTTATACCCACATTATACACGAACTGGACATTCTACTCCTTCTATTTAGCGCGTGGATTTAGTATCAATATTTGGATAGAAGTAGTGTACTTCCATCCCTTCGGAAGGCATCATTTCATGTTATGGATTTCTTTAGACACTTTTCTTTTACTTTGGATATTAGTTTCATCCATGGTTGGGGGCATGTCCTAACCGAATTTGATTACTCTTTTGATATGGTACTTCTAGGGGTTGGTATGGGCGGAATCGATAGAGGCCTAAGCATTTGTATTGATATTGAGGCTAGCATCATCGAACATGATTTTTACTAGTCCGTCATATTAAATTTTGGGATTGATTTTCATAGTATGTTTTGGTATCCCATTTGGTTTATGGTTTGGTTTGGTTTGGTATGGTTGGGTGGTTAGTCTGGTACGATTGGACTCGATTGGATCGGTCACGGTTGTGACCCCATCCCTGAGTCTTAATGAGAGAAATAATGTTATCATGTTATATGTTTGAAATTCATCCCACCTAAGGCTGGATATAGGTGGTTAGGTTGGGTAACAGGGGGCGGACCCTGGTCCTGGTTGGACTTGGGATGCCCATTACGACAAGGCCCGGGGTCAGGTAATGCCAAGTTGGTATCAGAACCTAGGTTCATTGTTAACAGAAAGTCCATAAAGTCGTGTCTAGTAGAGTTTCTTTTAGGGGTGTGAAGTGTGCCACACTCATTAGAGAGAGGTTGCACGACATTTAAAAATATCTAACTTTCTTGGTATTCTATGTTTATGCTTATGTTCTCAATCTGGGAATCTCCTTCAATCCCTATTTGTTCATCTTTTAGATCATGCCTCCGCGATCTAGAACACAAGGAAATTCTTCCATCTCATTTGGGATAATGCTGAATAGCTACGACCTACGTCTGGAGTACATATTCAATCTCTTGGTATTATTCCTGATGGTGCTGGAGTTTCTTCTATTCTAGATAGTTCTTCTAAGGTCCCTCAGGGTAATGTGACGAACATAGAATTTTGTCAGTCTATTCATGTTATTGTCTAATTGGTTGTTGTTCAGGCTGAGTGGGGTGTGGCTGGTGCTTTTTCTGTTGAGGCCACAAGGGTTGGTTAATTTATGAAGACGGGTCCTCTAACTTTTATTGGGGTAAAGGTGGAGTAGGATCCACATGGCTTGTGGGATAAGATGGAAAAAATCTTTCTAGTGATGCAAGCTACTAATGTAGAGGGGGTTAATTTTGTAGCTTATCAGCTCAAGAATGTTACTTATCCGTGGTATAAGGAGTGAGATAGTGATAGAGGTGATATTGAAGAGAAAAGGTTGTAGGAGGCCTTTTCTATTGCCTTCTTATATCGGTTCTTTCCTCAAGAGTTGAGGGAAGCTATGATGGAGGATTTTGTTAACCTCTGGCAGGGGACGATGTCAGTAAAAGAATATGCTTTGAAGTTCCCTCAGCTATCAAGGTATGCTTCTGACTTGGTGGTTGATATGAGGTCGAGAATGAGGAAGTTTGCTTTTAGGTTGAACAAGGATTTGATTTTGGTGAGCAATATTGCCTTACTGATTAAAGATATAGATATCTCAAGGTTGACTGTTCATATGCAGCAAGTTAAGGATGAGAAGAGGAAGCATGCGGAGTTCAGGTATAGATAGGAAAAATGGAGTAGGTTTTCTAATTTAGGAGGTGCTCAATCTCAGGGAGGTAGAGATAGTGGCAAGTGACAGAAAAAGAAGTGGGGGAGTTCTGGTTCCTTTTTTATTAATGTTCCTTATCATTCGAGAGACAGGCGTTATCAAGGCGGTGATAATTCTCGAGAACAGGTTACCCAATCTCAGGCGAGCGAAGGTCAGTCATTTTTTGTGTCCTCCCTATCGATTCTGCGGTCGTCCTCATCGAGGCTATTGCGAGGAAGAAAAGGACAAATTCTTCAAGTGTGTCCAAGTTGGCCATCGGGTCAAGGATTATTCGGTTAATAAGGTTTCTACGGGGGCGAATAAGATTATTGTGCCTTTAACTTTTATTCCTACACCTAGTGGGATGGCATCTTCTTATATTAATGCTCTTGGTTTTAGTGTAGGTCGGAAAAGGTTGTATGCTTTGGCGTACAACAGGAATCCAAGGCATCACCTGATATCATTTTTGGTATGTTACAAGTTTTCTCTCATAATGTTTATTATTTGCTTGATCCAGGGTCTACTCTTTCTTAAGTGACTCCATATGTGGCTGTGCCTTTTTGTTTCAATCTAAAAGTTTTTTTGATCCTTTTCTATTTCTACCCCGATAGGTGACTCAGTTATTGCTAAGAGAGTCTATTTGGGGTATGTGGTATCTTTAGGTAGCAAGCAGACCTTGTTGGATTTGTTTGAGTTGGACATGGTAGATTTTAATATAATTCTCGGTATGGATTGGTTGCATTCCTATTATGCATCTATAGATTATTGGACCCATAAGGTTATCTTTAAGTTCCCTGGTGAACCAGTTATTGAATAGGAAGGTAGTTCCTTAGCTCCTAGGGGAGGTTTATTTCTTATCTTAGAGCTTAGAGGTAAACCACTAAGGGTTTTCTTTATCACTTGGTCCGAGTTAAAGATTCTAACTCAAAATGTCTTACTTTATCTTCTGTCCCTATGGTTAATGAGTTTCCAAAGGTCTTTATGGATGATCTTCCTGGTATTACTCCAGCTAAGGAAGTAGAGTTTGGAATCGATTTTCTTTTGGACACTCATCCAATTTTTATTCCTCTACATAGAATGGCTCTAGTTGAGTTGAGGGAACTCAAGGAGAAACTTAAGAATCTTTAGGATAAGGGGTTTATTCATCCTAGTGCCTCTCCATGGGGTGCACCGATGTTGTTTATGCGCAAGAAGGATGGTTCCCTTCGAATGTGCATTGACTACAGGCAGCTGAACAAGGTGAAGGTTAAGAACAAATATCCTCTCCCGAGTATAGATGATTTTTTTTACCAGATACAGGGTGCCAAGTTCTTCTCCAAGTTAAATTTTTGTTCTGGGTACCATTAGCTTAAGATTAGGGAGGTGGATATTCCTAAGACAACTTTTCGTACTCGGTATGGGAATTTTGAGTTCTTGGTGATGTCATTTGGATTGACTAATCTCTGGCAGCATTTAGGGACTTGATGAATAGGGTGTTCAATCAGTATTTGGATCTCTTCATCATTATGTTTTTGTTGATGACATTCTGGTTTATTCAAAGAGTGAAGTGGATCATGCTAATCACCTCCATGTGGTGTTGCAGACCTTAAAGAAACAATAGTTGTATGCCTAGTTCTCTAAGTATGAGTTTTTGTTGAACACTGTGACTTTCTTAGGCCAAATTATTTCTAGTGAATGGATCATAGTTAATCCGCAAAAGGTTGCTGTGGTGAAAAGGTAGCCAATGCCCATAACTCCATCTGATATTTGAAGCTTCTTGGGTTTAGCCAGGTATTATAGGAGGTTTGTGGAAGGCTTTTCCTCGATAGTTGCATCTTTGACTAAGTAGACTTAGAAGAAGGTTGAGTTCTCTTAGTCGAATGCTTATGAAGGGAGTTTTAAGAAGTCAAGGGATTAGTTGACTTCGTCTCCAATCCAAACTTTTCTGAAAGGCAATAATGGGTTTGTGGATTATTGTGATACATCTTTGGTAGGGCTCGATTGTGTTTTGATGCAGTATAGGAAGGTGATTACTTATGCTTCTAGGTCGTTGAAGGTACATGGGAGGAGTTATCCTAATCATGATTTGGATTTATTGGTGGTTGTGTTTTCTTTGAACATATGGCAGCATTATTTGTATGATGTTCACATGGATATCTTTTCTGATCACAAAAGTCTTCAGTATGTATTCACTAAGAAAGAGCTTAATCTCAGGTAGAGAAGGTGGCTTGAGCTTATCAAGGATTATGATATGAGTCTTCACTACCACCCAGGTAAGGCTTATGTGATTGTTGATGCTCTTAGCAGGATATCCATGAAGAGTTTGGCTCATATGGAGGAAGGCAAATGGGAAATGGTGAAGGATATTCACCACTTGGATATTCTTTGAGTTTGTCTCTTAGACTCTAAGCATGGTGGTATGATGGTGCAAGAAGTGGTTAGATCATCTCTTAGTGTGGAGATTAAAGAGAAGCAAGTGTTGGACCCTGTCTTGATGAGAATCAAGGGAGATATTGGTAGGCAAAGGTAGTGGCGTTTGAGATCAGTGGAGATGGTACTTTACAAAACCAAGAGAGGGTGTGTATTCCTAATGTCGATAGGCTACGGCAAAGGGTTTTTGTTGAAACGGAAGAATTACGCTATGTTGTTTATCCCAACTTAACTAAGGTTTAACATGAACTCAATGGGATCTACTAGTGGAATGGCATCTAGAGGGATGTGGCTGATTTTGTGGCCAAGCGTATGGTGTGTCAACAGGTTAAGGTTGAGCACATGAGGCCAGGAGGGTTGTATCAGAAATTGATTTGCCTGAAATGGGAAGTGATAAATATGGACTTCCTTATCGATCTTTCTCAGTCTCGGAATTAGTATGATTTTATTTGGGCCATCATGGATAGGATGACCATGTTTGCATATTTTTTGCCAGTGTATACTACCTTTTTGGCAGAGGATTATGCGAGGTTTTATCTTCTGGAGATCTTGAAGATGAATATGGCTCTTGTTTTAATTATCTCCGATCATGGTATGCAGTTTACATATAATTTTTGGAATCTTTTCAGAAAGGGTTGGAGACTAAGGTTAGTCTAAGTACTGTTTTTCATCCACGATTGGATAGGCAACCAAAGAGAACTATTCAGACATTGGAGGATATGCTTTGGTCCTGTGTGGTTGACTATGGTGGAAATTGGGTTGAGCATCTACCTTTGGTAGAGTTTGCTTACAATTCCAAGCATCCGCATTTATTTTCTACTCTTGGGATTCGTGTGGAAGAAATGTGTCTTGAACACATCTTTATTTTCTATGTTAGTTAAAGGAAAATTTAACATCTTTGCCTCTTTATTTTCAAACTTTGTTGGAGTGATGTTTGATATTGCAAATGACTCTGTGTGTGGTTACCCCTACCTTGTCCATCATTTGGGAATGAATGTTCCAAATGGGGGAGGCTGAAACATCCTGGGTTTTGACCCTTAGAAAATTTCTTGGAATTCCATTCTCCATAACCAATATGACTCATGGGTACGAGTCGTATGGTGGGGTACAAGTGGTATGGTCCTGTCGTATGTTGACCAGTGTTAGTTGGTTGGATTATTTTGGTCACTGGAATGGAATCGACTTAGGGGTATGAGTCATAGGTAATGATACAAGTCGTATCAAGGACTAGTATGGTGGGCAGTGTTTGATCCTCCTAGTATTTCATTCAATCAGGGATACGGGTTATAGGTACGAATCGTATGTTGTGGTTATGACTTCATTGGATGAGTCGTATACTGAATAGTGTTTGATCAAAGGGTTGAGGCTTGGATACGATTGGTGGGTACCAATCGTGTTGAAGGGTAAGACTCATATGGGTCAGTCGTATCCCTGGGATGGGTTTTAAAGGGATTTAAGTAGGGATATTGTGGACATTTCCCTACTTACCCTAACTAGGACTCACGACTTCTAATACACTTAGGAGGTTATTTACCATATTATTCTATTCATTAACACTTAGAAACTATTCCAAAACAGTCCATAATTCTCTCAAGAGATTTTGAGGCATAAAGGCTAGGGTTTCATCTTGAGGATTTCTTTGGGGCTTGCTTCAGTGATTTATTTGCATCAATTCTTCGGTATAAGGTATGATTCTCTTTCCTCATTGAAATTTCAACTCAAGGCATGGTTTATATGATTGATTTCATGGTTTTAATATTTCATGATTCTTGTTTTCAACAATTATTTAGGTGTTTTGATATTGAATACATGTTACATGCTAACCATTGAACTAGCATTTTTCCTAGTACCCCTCATGAGCTTAAGTTTTAAGTTCCTTGTAAGGAACCTATGAAATACAAGAGAATAAGCCCAAGCCGTTGTTTCTAAGGTATGTACTTACCCCCTCATATTCCTAGTGATCCTTGGAGGCATGATGATATTTTTCTCATATTATATAGATCCTTGAAATTGATTGATATCATTTCATATCATGAGAATATTAGTGACTTAAAGATTCTTGTAAGGGGTTTATCTTTGATGCTTAAATAGTGTCGGTCTTGCAGTCTTGATACCCAATCTATTTGTTTCTTACGGAAGAGTCCTTGTATTTATTTCTTAAGAAAGAGTCCTTGGTGCGTACTTGATGTACAACTTGTGTTTCCTAATCCTTGTCACAATTGTGTGGTTGGGCAAGTTGAAGTAATAGGAAGGACTCTTAGGAGCATGCTAAGTGACATGAGAAGAAGTCACCCAACTTCTTAGGTATGCATTTTGGATTAGAATGAATTGATTTCTAATGGATTCCCTAATTCTTCTAATAGCATGATTGCATTGGTGAATGCACTTCTTGTGTGAGGTTGTATGAAGAGAAAAGATATAATACACTTCAATTTTCTGGTCTTGTCTTATTATATACCTATGTTTTAAGGTAATTTAGATGTGAATAGTGTCTTTAACTCTTTTTTTTTATATCTTTTTGCCTGTGATAATGGCCATGTTTGGGTTGAAAATAAGTTTAGAGCGAACATGGGTTGTCTTGGAAGGAAGGGAGTGCATCCTAATGACTGGACAACATCCTTGGTTGTTCCAACTTCTAGTTACTTGATTACTAGTTTTATTGAGTACCTTGCTACTCTTAAGTATGGTAACACCATGGAGGACAATCATCTTTTTCATACCTTTCTATACTACCTCTTTGCATTTGATGGTATTGAATTTGTTTTAAAGAGAGGTGGGACTTGGTTGGATATGGTCTAATGGTGGAATAAATAAACACTTGTGTCTTACGACCTTAGTAGTTTCCTCGTTTCATAATGCTTCTTACAGCCAACCCCTTTGTTTTATTGATAACAAAGGATCGTTGGTTGTATGTCAAGTGTGAGCCTCTTTGGCATAAATGTTTTGATATTAACCCTTATTCCAACCCTCATGATTCGAGTGTATCTTGGATGTGTATTCTTCTCTCTGCTTTAATGTTGTAGATTCGAGGATGAATCTTTTTCAAGAAGGAGAAGATGATACAATTCAAATTGCCTATAGATCTTGGAAGAGGAAGATTATGGTTCAAGAGGCTCTTGATGACTCCTTGATGCTATCCTTATGTACCAATTGGATAATGATGATGATTAGGGAGGGTCAAGGGGAGTTAAAGAGGCCAAGGGATGGCAAAATAGGGCTAGGAATCCCCTAGAAGACTACATGTGCCCCACATGCTTTGTAGATGTGCCTAACCTGCTCTAGAACTGCTAGATTAGGTCAAAATAGCCCCACATTCCTTGAAGATGTGCCCCATGTGCGCTTGGAATGCTTAAGCAGATGCTTGATGGTCGATTATGCTTTGTCCATTCCAAATGGATCACTTTTGGGCACATAATATGTAATAATTAAACCTTGACTACAAATAGAACCTTTTCTTCACTTGGTAAGTTGTTTTTGATGATTATGAATGTATACTCTTGTAAGAGTGTGAGGCAAGTTTGGTTTATCTTGTGTTGAAACCTTGTTTAGAAATGTAGGTTGCTTGGGAATCCAATTCCCTTGAGGTCTACATAGGAGATTAGTGCTTTGATTGATATTGAATATAGGTTAGGGGTTTAATATACTCTTAGTTTATTATCCATTCATTCATTATGTCTGTATTTTTTGCTTCTATCTATCCTTTTATTCATCATTTTCTTATCATAGTTTAGTTTTTCATTCCGCACTTTGTTCTTTTACATCATTTGTTATCAGAGTCGAGCTTTATTTCATTTCCATAAAGTCAATCTTGGGTTTGTTATCTTGGAAATCAACAAAAAATGAGGAGTCAAAATCAAAAATCTCAAAAAAAAATTACTATCCATATTTTTGGTCTTAGGTCAAATATTGAGTTTTTTATTTTTCAGGTTTTCTTGTGTTTCTAGGGTTAGATTTGTGTTCTCTAACACTATAGGAGTCCATAAATTAAATTTGAGCTAAATCGAACCAAATTTTAGAATTCTACCATTGTTTAGAGCTCAAACTTGAAGAAATTTGAAGTGGGTGAAAAAATCTGAAAAAATTAGTGAAGAATTTGGGCAAAATGATGTTTGGAATAAGTTTAGAATGTGGAAAAGTTCCTAGGTTCAAAATTTCAACTCATTCCGTGCTTAGGAGAAAATGTTAGAAGGTTGGTATTCTTGAAGAAATTATTATCTTCAAAAAGAATTTTCAGCTAAATTTGATTATTTGTTCCAAAAAGAAGGAAGAAAGAGAGTGAAAAAGTGTTTGTACTTGATCATCTAAAAATATTCCAATGATATTCCAAGAAAAAAGTATAGAAGGGGGACCATAGGAGGGCAAAATAACACATTCACCAAGCAAGGGGCGGCCAACTTGCTTTGCAAGTGCGCCCAAGGTGCTGCAATACCTCAAACCTGCAAGTAGCCCTCACATCTGCCTCTAGGGTGACTTGGACCTATGCCATACCTGCTAGAGCTGGCTGGCCAACACAGATTAACAACACTTCAATGCAGATCAAGCAAATCAACACCAATTCAAGTTTTCAAACTCATTTCAAAACTTTAATTACTCCATTACTCAAGGTTTGATTCTTTAGTTTCATTTCTTGATTCCTAAGATCTTCTTTTGATTCTTAAACTACTCATCAAATATTAATTCATCTACTAAGTGGATTGATTTGTTCTTGTGTCCTATTTTCTTCATCATCCTATTTTTTCATGCTCATCTCTTTTCCAATTCATTGTTAGTTCTTTATTGAAGTCCATACATAATTTTTATCGAAGTCTTTCAAATATGAATCCATTCTGACCTGAAGCCACAATTATTACTAAGCTATCTCATTGGAGTACAAATGATCTATCAATGCTTGTGACATCAATTGAGAAACAAAAAAAAGGTGTGAACTTTAAGAGCTTATGAGGTTGACTCTTAACTTTAACTTATTTGTTGTTTTTGTTTTTCTTTAGTATTTCTTTTATTAGGTAATATAGCTCAAGCAGATCTAGACATGAAAGCTTTAATGGCGGCCATAATCAGTGTGAAACAAGATATTAATGCTATTAATAGTTGATTGGGATCTATGGATAGCTGATTCAGATCTCAAGATGGAAGAATGGAAAGCATTCTCTCAAGGAGGATATATAACAATATAGATCATCAAAACCTCCCTAAATTCACCCTTTCCAATCCACTAATCGTTCAATTTTCCTTGAGTGGACATGTTCAAAATACCTTCCCAAAACTACCCCAAACTCAACTAAACCAAAGTCAACCTAACCAAGTTAGGGATGGTAGGGAAGGTGAAGCTAAGGAGTGGGTGAATAATTTGTCTCATGAAGGAGATTAGTGTGAGGATATTGAGCCAAAGATTTGGTTGAATGAGATAGACAAGGAACACTTAGTTGTGGAACTTGTCAAACCCATGCCTTTTGTTACATGCTAACCACAAAACTAGCATTTTGCCTAGTATCCGTCATGATCTTAAGTTTGAAGGTCCTGTAACGCACCTATGGAGAAGAATATAATAAGCTCAAACCATTGATTCTAAGGTAATTACCTACCCTCTCCCATTCTAAGTGATCCGTGAAGGCATCAAGATATTTTTCTCATTGTATAGATCCTTGAAATTTATTTGATATCATGACATATCATGAGAATATTAGTGACTTCAAGATTCTTGTAGGGAGTTTATCTTTGGTGCTTAAATTGTGTAGGTCTTTCAATCTTAATGCCAAATCTATTTGTTGATTAGGGAAGAGTCTTTGGTGTGTACTTGATTTACAACTTGTGTTTCCTAATCCTTGTCACACTTGTGTGGTTGGGAAAGTTAAAGTAATAGGAAAGGCTCTTAGTAGCATGCTAAGTGTAATGAAAGGAAGTCACCCACCTTCTTGGGTATACCTTTTGGATTGGAGTGAATTAGTTTCTCATGGATTCTCTAATTCCTCAAATAGCATGATTCCATAGATGAGTGCACTTCTTGTGGGAAGTTGCTTGAAGAGAAAAGATGTAACGTGCTTTAGTTGTCTTGAATAATATTATTGTATACTCATGTTTTAGGGAAAGTTTTAGATGATAATGGTGTCCTTAACTTTATTTTTCTATCTTCTTGCCTATGATGATGGCCATGTTTGTGTTGAAAATATATTTGGAGTGAACATGGGTTGTCTTGAAAGAAAGGGTGATGTGCATCGTAATGACTTGAATCCATCCTTTGATGTTCAAACTTATAGTGACATGATTACAAGTTTTCTTGAATACCTTTCTACTCTTAAGTATAGAAACATCATGGAGGAGAATTATTTTCTTCATACATTTCCTTACTACCTCTTTGCATTTGATGATTTTTAATTTGTTTTAAAGAGTGGTGGGAGTTTTTGAATATGGTCTTATGGTGAAATAAAGAAACACTTATGTATTATGACCTTGGTAGTTTCCTTGTTTCATAATGTTTCTTATACCCAACCCCTTTGTGTAGTGTATGGTGAATTTATTTTATTAATAATAAAGAATCGTTAGTAGTATGCCAAATAGAGCCTCCTTGGCATAGATGTTTTAATTTTAACCCTGTATTGGTTGTGTATTCTCCTCTTTTGCTTTAAGGTTGTAGATTCGAGGGTGAATCTGCTTCAAGAAGGAGAAGATGATACACTGAATTGCCTTCGGATCTTAAGAGAGGATGCTTATGGTTCAAGAGGCACTTGATGACTCCTTAGTGCTATCCAAAGGTGCCAATTGGATGGTGATGATGATTAAAAGGGGTCAAGGGATGTTAAAGAGGCCAAAGAAAGGCAAAATAGAGCTATAAGTCCCCTGGAAGATGACATACACCCCATATTCTTTGAAGGTGCGCCTAACCTGCTGTAGATCTGCTGCAGCAGATCAAAACAGCCCCACATGCCTTGAAGATGCACCCCATGTGCACTTGGAATGCTTAAGCAGATGCTTAATGGGCTATTATGCTTTATCCTTTTCAAATGGTTCACTTTTTGGCCAATAAGATGTAATAATTAAACTTAGACTATAAATAGGACTTTTTCATCATTTAGTAGGTAGTTTTTGAAGAATTATGAATGTATACTCTTTGAAGAGTGTGAGGAAATCTTTGATTAGCTTGTGCTGAGACCTTGTTTAGAAATGTTGGTTGCTTTAGAATCTGATTCCCTTGAGGTCTACGTAGGAGATTGGTACTTTGATTAATATTTAATAGAGGGTTAGGGGTTCAATATACCCTTAGTTTGAGATTCATTCATTGTGTCTATCTATTTATTGTTTTCAATCCATCTTTTTATCTTTCAGTTTTGTATCATAGTTTAGTTTTTGATTTTGAACTTTGTTCTTATATCATTTGGATACCAAATGATATAAAAAAATAAAGTACAGAATCAAAAACCAAACTATGATACGAAAACAAAATGATAAAGGATAAATGATAAACAAGCAATAGATGAACACAATGAATGAATTAATGGCAAACTAAGGGTATATTAAACCCCTAACCCTCTATTTAATTTCACACAAAGCACCAATCACTTACGTAAATCTCAAGCGAATCGGATTTCCAAGCAACCCATGTTTCTAGGTATGGTTTCAACACAAGTTAATTCAATCTTTCCTCACATTCTCATAAGAGTATACATTCTTAATCATCAAAAACTACCTACTAAATAAAGAAAAGGTCTTATTTATAGTCTAGGTTTACTTATTACATCTTACAGGCACAAAAGTGACCCATTTGGAAAGGGCAATGCATCATAGCCCATTAAACATCCGCTTAAACATTTCAAGTGCACATGAGAACATCTTCAAGGCATGTGGGGATGATTTGACATACACTAGAAGATATAGAGTACGTTGAGCACACCTCCAAAGCATGCGGGATGCATGTAATCTTTCGTGGGTTTTCAAGCCTCATTTAGCATTCCCTTGACCTCTTTAACATCTCTTGACCCTCTTTGATCATTATCATCATCCAATTGGCACCTTTAGATCACACCAAGGAGTCATTAAGCACCTTTTGGACCATAAGCATCCTCTCCCAATATTCTAAGGCAATTTAGATTATATCATATTTTAAGGTACACAATGGTCTATTGTTCTAAATCCCAGAAAGAATCATAGTGATGTTCACGTGACTGACTTTATTTATGTAAGGCCCCACATTTGTTGGGCTAGAATTCAAATAGTTGTTCCCATGTATACATACTTCAACCTAATTATTCTATGTCTATATATGTGTGATTTTTAATCATATATTGTGGGAATATATTTGAATATAAATCGAGGTCATAAAAATCTCCAAACTCAGAGATGAGTTGAGGACTTTTCTATCGATAGAGTTTTAATAGATGCTCTAACTAGGGTCAAATTTAAAGGGGTGTATCTCCTAGAATATAACTATTTAGGTGTCCTACTATATATTAAATGAAATATCTTCAAGTTTTCTTTCCAATGCATCTGATTTCACCTTCATCTGATACCGGTGTAGAAAGTTATGCTCATTTAACTTCAGAGTATCTGTCTATCAATAAGGTCACGAGTTGAGGTGATAAGCCATCAACTAAGTGATGAGCTATCAATCTCATCGTCAGCCTTCACCAGAATGTGATAAAATTCAGATACAAGGGGACAACTTTAGGTGATAGGCAGTCAACTAAGTGACGAGATATCAACCTCATTGTCAGCCTTCACCAGATCAGTAAAAGAAGGTGACGACTAGGTTGATAAGCCGTCAACTAGTTGACAGGCTATCAACTAAATCATCAGCCCTAACCAGATCATTCAGATAAGGTGACGACTAGGTTGATAAGCCATCAACTAGTTGACAGGCTATCAACTAAGTCATCAACCTTAAGCAGATTAGTAAGAGAAGGTGATGACTAGATTGATATGCCATCAACTAGTTGACAGGATATCAACTAAGTTCATCAAATTAAAAATTCTACAATTTTTATTTAGTTTCCCTAGAGATATTTTGGTTTTTTACTCACCTCAAACCCTACACCTCACGACTTAAAATTATCAAATAGGCATTATTATCCATTACTAGTTAGTTTTAAATGCCATTAACCCTCTCCATTCTCAAAAACATCAAGATTAGGGTTTTCTCAACAAGTCATCTCTCAAGCCTCAAATTCAAGTTTGTTCTCAAGAATTCAAGCATCCAAGGTCCCAATTCCAAGATTCATCTTTAAGGATTCAAACAATTAAGATAGGTGGGGTATTCATCAATGGGTTCTTTTCACCCATTGAGTCCAAAAATCCTCTTTTTGTTTTAAAGTATTAATTTCTCCTCTTTGATGAAAATATACATGTTCAAGATAAATTAATCAATGTTTTCTTCATAAATCTAAATTCAAGCCATGTCAATGTGTGTTCTATGTAAATTAGGTTATTTCATTCTTGGAATTTCAAGTATCTATGTAATATTCAATGAAATTATGAAAATATGATATTACACATATTCCCTCGTTAATTTACATTCAAGCCATGGTAATAGTTCTAACCCATGTGATTCATGCTCCTATATACTTGAAGTTTCAAATCCCCATGTCACGTTTTATTCAATATCATGTTAAATTCTAAAATTTATGTATTAAGCCATGTGAACATGATATCCTCCCAAGTTCAATTCATCCCCATGTTCAAATTCATGTACCTCATTTGTTCATTAAAATCTATTATGTTTTAGGACTCTGAAGTTATGAATTTCTACCAATGATTTAAGTGATATTATTTTATTCTTATATCATTCAGTGTTGGTGAGTTATGAACACTCGATACCTATGTGTTTACTCTTATTTCAAAGTTTCAAGTAATAAGTCAGTCAGAATTATGATTTTATCACCATATTCAGATCACCATTTTTATAATGAACTCACAGTATTATTTTATGTTAAATACATCCGTTTACATATTCATGGTTACTTCAGATTATACATGCTCTGTATTTTTCAAAATACCTTATATAAGCAAATCAGTTATCAATGCATGTATCAGTTATGTTCCATGTCAATTCAATTGGGAGTAGGATTTAGCACCGAGTCAACCCAGGGATGGGGGATCACCTTCTATTAGAGGGTGTGACCTTCAGTAGCAGTCCCTGAGGTCCAGAACTATGTAACCAGTATAGATTTTGAGAGGTCTTCCTACCAGTAGAGGGTTGACATTCTCTTAGGGGCACCTACCAGTAGAGGGGGACACCCTAATCCTTTGGGACTCATGTTTAGTGGATCCACACAACCATGTGTTAGTACCCGTGGTAAGGTACTGACACCCTTCCAACTGGGGTTACAGGTTGTACCCTAATTTTTTCAAATTAGGGCATGTCGGTTACATGATGTCTCCCACAGTTTCAGTCAGTATTCAGCTTATCTTAATTCAGGTTTACTTGACTAAGTAATTAGATTTCGGTAATTATTATGTCAGTTTTACATATTATTCATGTTATTTAGATTGTGTTAGTACATGTAATACTTGGTCTTGCATTCTCAGTTTTACATGTCCATTTTTTTATGCTCAATATCCATACATAATCCTCAATTTAGTTTTACAGCATGTTCGTCTTTACATGAGATTAAAATACAGTATTCATGTTTTACCTCTCCCCAACTTTAGTTCAACTTATTTTACAAAAGTAAAGATTTAAGAAACTAAGTGTAGTGATTCAACACCTTATTAGATTGTGTTTATTACTCATTTTTTAAGATACTTTAGCTTTTAGTTGATTTTAGTTTTTTGGTGAGTCTGCTTGACTTAGCATGCATGTTTTAAGATTATGTATCTATTCGGTTTTACATATTGCATTCACCCTACTTATTTAGTACATTCAAGAAATACTGACCATATATATGTATGTGTGGTTATATTATTTCATAATGTAGGTACCAGAAGTAGTCCACACACCAGGGTCAAACAATTCTCATCTTCCAGCCAGCAGGTGATAAGTTCTCCTATTTCAGGAACTCTATCCATTGCAATTCATGTGTTGTATTTTGATTATCCATAGTGGTGGTTGGAGGCATATCCTAGCTATCTATAGTCAGTATAGTAGAGGCTTTATAGATAGTCAGTCAGAGTCATGATATGCAATTCAAGATTTTTCTTCCAATTTATCATATTGTAAACTTAATAAGTATTACATTTATACAGACTTTCTAATGATAATGTTTCTGCTCAACAAATTTAGTTTTTTTATACAATTTAAATTAGTTACTCAAGCAGTATTCCAGTTCATGGGTTATATTGGGATCACTTGTGGTTCCAGGCACCATGTTACGACTAGGGGTAGTCTCTGGTCATGACAAACTTGGTATCAAAGCACAAGGTTCACGTGTCCTAGGGTGTCTATAAAGTCATGTCTAGTAGAGTCTTGTAGAATGGTACAGAGATATTTGTACTTTTCTTTGAGAGGCTTCAAGTCATTTAAGAAATTTTACCGTTCTTTTATGTCTCAAATCGTGCAATAGAAGTGTTCTCTAAGAAACTTATGCAGATTCTTACATTACTCCATTTGTGTCAACTCTACATTATTTTTAGCCAATAAAAATAGCCAAGCTTAAATCCTTAATACCACAGACAGTTCTGGGATTGCACATAATGAGTGGGACCAAATAATTTACTTGGGGTAGTTGCCAAACCATACCACATAGTTCCAGCAACAACAAAAGCTATAAAATAGATAGCAACAATACTACTGGAAAGGACGGTTTCAATATTTCCCATACGCAATCCTTTGTATAGAATTTGTGTTGGATGGACGATAAGATTGAATAGTCCCACTAATATGCCCAATCAGTCTTGAAAGTATACCATCAGTGCCTTTATCTTCGAAAGTATAAAAGATTTCATTTATGTTCATAAAAATTGTGCACTAAGCCTAAGTCAAATATGCCCTCAGATCCCTTCTCAGAATCCTATGATAGCATATGATCTAAAGTGAGAAGCATGAACCCAGAAGTTTAGCAGCAGTACAGTAGGATAGTATTTATCTAGATTTAGTAGATTATGTATCCATGGGTCTAATTGTATGAAAGGTGAATCAATAGGCTTCAAATAGTGTATGCAAAAATTTATATTTTTTGATTCAAAATTAAGTATGATGGTGTGGGTGTGATTTAGAAAGGTGCTCAAGGTGATATTGGACTGTAGTATTTCTAAGTATTTAAAGTATGTGTGATTAGATAGTACCCTTGAGTTGATAAGTATGAACAAAGCTAGTAATGTAGTATATGATGGTCTTATTAGCTATGTTATGGGTTTTAGATTGTGATATTGATTATTGTGGTCTAATGGTAATCCCATGGTTAAGGGAAAACTATAAGTTTAGAAATGTGATATTAGTAGGATATGAAAGAAGTTAACATAGTTCATTAAAATTTTGGGAATATCCATGTTAAGTGTATGAATCTAAGTTTGCATCTTTGAGGATTGAGCTAATAGAAAGAAAAGTTGAAATTCTAGATGGTGTGAACTCAGGGTATAGATATACTCCTGAAGATTGTAAGTTAGTCAGTTTTTAAGTTATTATATGATGACTATTGTGGCTGTAGAAAGTTAAGAGTTCTATCTCAGAAGGAAGTATTAGTAGTGGGTTTTACAATTTTAGGTGCAATCTTTCAGGGTGAGTTTATTATTTATGTATTTTTATATCTAGGGCTCTAGAGTAAAGTGGTTGCAATTCAGTATAGAGTTTATTAAAGGGGTCCACAAACTAAGAATGATGACTTAAACCTAAAGGGGAAATGATAGAATAAGAAACCAAGTTTGGCTCTCAGATTCTAGTAGTGGTGCTAGTGTGTTGTAGAACAACACTAGGGGAGGAAGATACCCAACCCATTCTTATCCCAGTGTAAATTTTTGTACATCACTCATCACGACATCTACCCATGCCTTACAAGTTAGCTCTGTGATCATAGCTCATCTTTATGCACTTTTCATAGAATCATGTACGCTCCCAGTGTCTAGTATGAAGAGTTCCAGTTCGCTCAGCAGTACAAACCATATTCCATGAATTTATGAACTCCACTCTCAAGTCATGCATCTCATAACTCATGTACTCATGCTTTAAAGTATGTTAAGTTCCTATTAGTCATGCTACACTTTTAATAATCAGCAAAAATTTAGATTATGTCATGTATTTCCTTAGTTTGGATCTCATTAATGAATTCATGCCTTTGATACTCTATTCCTTAGTCCTCAGTTAAGTGTCAAAGTTATTATTTCATGCTTCAGGTCCTCGTGTTCTAAACTTTCATTGACCTTTCCTTAATGTTAATATAGTGGTAATAAAAAATTAATGATCAATGGTTTAGATGGGAGAGATTAAATGTTTCTTGTTGAGGAAAACTTGTTGTATTCTTATTTTATATAAGGCTATAAGTATGAAGGAAGATTAAGGTAAAGCTTTTTATATATGCTATGGTTAGTTGAGAATTCTATGTGTGTTTTATTCGGGATAGTGCATGGGAGTTGTTATTGACAAGAGATATTTGAGAATATGGTAAAGGTTCCTAGGTGGGTTGGTTGACCAGAACTTTACATGGGGTTATAATGATAGGATTAAATATCGTGTTTATATATATATGTGGATAAATGCATTGCATTAGTGAATTTTTAGTAAGAGATTGAATTTAGTTGTTTAAGTGGTAAGAGAAATTATTCTTGAAATGAAAGATGTGAAACATGCATAGGGTATCAAATACATGGTTTAGACTAGTATTACAGTGTTATGTGTTGCACTTTGTAATTTCAAGTAGGCTTGACCATAATGGGAGAATTCAGTTCTGCTCATACTTTAGTAGATAGTGTTATCAATGCCTATATGAAGATTATAAGTGGCCTCAAGTAAAGTGCAGTATTGAAGGGGAAGCGTATAGTTGAAGAAGTATTTAAGAAGTATGACTAAGCTTGAAAGTAGCAGTCGCATTGGCTAAGGCCTATGTTCCATGTTATAGATTTGTAGCAATGTTGCGAGTCCTTATGCAGATATCTTATTCAGATCATGCCCAGAATTGTTTGCTCCCTAATGTTATTAGAGCTTCTTACAAAGAGTGTTGAATAAATACTCCAGTTGAGTATAAGCTTTAAGTATAATTAAGTCTGTATAGCCAGCAATTCAGTTTAGCAGTCAGACAGACCAGTTTTTTTGGTTTTCTATCTTTCCATATAGTCTTACTATCTGATGTTTCATGAATATGGCTAGTCCATGAGGTAATTTTTTCATATACATGTAAGTTTGAATTCAGTTCAGTCCATGCATCATGTTTTAGATTCAGCTATGTGCATGATCTCAGTTTTCCATGTATTCCATCTCAGATATTGTAATACCCTTTGTACGACTTTGGTCTCGTTATCTTATGATTCATGATTACATAATGTACTTGGTAATGCCATGAAGCCCTTTTATTTTGATTTTTATACGTGTTTTTTTGAGGTCCAATCCTTAATGAGAAGTTACATACCTTATTTTATCCTTAGTAACTCTTGGAATTTTATTGCATGAGCTATCACTTCGTAATTCTATATGTATGATTGTATCATGAACATTTCAAGCGAGTTCTAAACTCTCAGCATGAATCAGCTCCTTATCATCAATAAAGTCAAGTCAGCTCAGAAATCAGTTTCATGATAAAAGTTATAACGTTTCAACTCACCTATATCCTTCATTACCAGACATGTCATGTGTACTATTCTATACTTCTAAGACTTCAACAAATTCCTATTCATCATTTGAGAACGAATGATTCAAAGGAGCAGATAATGTAATACCCCATATTTTTCGGGATAGAATTCAAACAGTTATACCCATGTATACAGACCTGAACCCAATAATTCTATGTCTATGTATATGTGATTGTCAATTCTATATTGTGGGAATATCTTTGAATATAAATTGCAGTCATAAAAATCTCTTAACTCAAAGATGAGTTGAGGACTTTTCTATTGATAGAGTTTTAATGGATTCTCCAACTAGGGTATATTTTAAATGAGTGTATCTCCAAGAATAATGATTCAGGTGTCGTACTATATATCAAATGAAATATGTTCGAGTCTTATTTCCAATCCATCTAATTTCACCTTAATCAGATATCGAAGTAGAAGGTTATGCTCATATTACTTCAAAGTATCCGTCTATCAACAAGGTCACGACTTGAGGTGATAAGCTGTCAACTAAGTGACGAGCTATTAACCTCATCATCAGCCTTCACCAGAATATGACCAAATCCAAATACAAGGTGACGAATTTTGGTGATAGGTCATCAATAAAGTGATGAGATATCAACCTCGTCGTCAACCTTAACCAGATCATGAAGAGAAGGTGACGACTAGGTTGATAAACCATCAACTAGTTGATGGGCTATCAACTAAGTTGTCATCCTTAACCAGATCATTAAAAGAAGGTGGCGACTAGGTTGATAAGCCGTCAACTATTTGATAGGATATCAACTAAGTCGTCATCCTAAACTAGATCAGTAAGAGAAGGTAACGACTAGGTTGATTAGCCATCAACTAGTTGATAGGCTATCAACTAAGTCATCAACAGAAAAATTCTACAATTTTTATTTAGTTTCCCTAGGGGTATTTTAGCCTTTAAATCACCTCAAACCCTACTCCCCACTACTTAAAATCATCAAATAGGCATTATTATCCATTACTAGTCAGTTTTAAACGCCATTAATCCTCTCTATTATCAAGAACATCAAGATTAGATTTTCTCAGGAAGTCATCTTTCAAATCTCAAAATTCAAGTATCTTCTCAAGAATTCTAGCATCCAAAGTCTCAATTCCAAGATTCTTCTTCAAGTATTTAAACAATTAATGTATGTGAGGTATTCATCAATGGGTTCCTTTCACCCGTTGAGCCCAAAAATCAAATTTTTGTTTTAAAGTATGAATTTCTCCTCTTTGAGGAAAATATACATGTTCAAGATGAATTAATCCATGTTTTCTTCATAAATCTAAATTAAAGCCATGTCAATGTGTGTTCCATGTAAATTAGGTTATTTAATGCTTTGAATTTCAAGTATCCATATAATATTCAATGAAATTATATATGTTCCCTCGTTAATTTACATTCAAGCGATGCTAATAGTTCTAACCCATGTGACTCATGCTTCTATATACTTGAAGTTTCAAATCCCCATGTCACATTTTATTCAATTTAATGCTAAATTCTAAAATTTTTGTACTAGACCATGTGAACATCATATCCTCCTAAGTTCAATTCATCCCCATGTTCAAGTTCATTCATTCATTCATTGAAATGTATTATATTTCGGGACTCTGAAGTTATGACTTTCTACCAATGTTTTAAGTGATATTATCTTATTTTGTATCATTCAGTACTTGTGGGTTATGAACACTCGATACCTATGTGTTTACTCTTGTTTCATTGTTTCAAGTAACAAGTCAGTCAGAATCATGATTTTATCACCATATTTAGATCATCATTTTTATAATAGACTCACCAGTGTTATTTCTTGTTAAATACATCAGTTTATATGCTCATGGTTACTTCAGATTATACATGCACTATATTTTTTAGAATACCTTATATGAGCAAATTAGTTATCAGTGCATGTATCAGAATGTTCGGTGTCAGTTCAGTTTGGAGTAGGATTTAGTACCGAGTGAGCCCTGAGATGGGGGCTCACCTTCCAGTAGAGGGTGTGAACTTTAGTATCAATCCCTGAGTTCCAGAACTATGTAGCCAGCATAGGTTTTGAGAGGTCTTCCTTCCAGTAGAGGGTTGGCATTCTCTTAGGGTCATCTTCCAGTAGAGGGTGACACCCTAGTCCTTCGGGACTCATGATTAGTGGATCCACACAGCCATGTGTTAGTACCCGTGGCAAGGTACTGACACTCTTTCAACTAGGGTTACATTTTGGACCCCAATTTTCTCAGATTAGGTCTTGTTAGTTACATATCAGTTCCCACATTTTCAGTCAATATTTAGTTTATCTCAGTTCAGGTTTTCTTATCCAAGTAATTAGATTTCAGTAATTATTTAATAAGTTTTATAGATTATTCAATTCACGTCAGTACATGCTATATTTGGTCTTGCATTCTCAGCTTGGCATGTCTATGTTTTTCATGCTCATTATTCATATATGATCCTCAGTTCAGATTTACAACATGTTCAGCTTTACATGAGATTTACATACAATATTCATGTTTTACCGCTTCCCGGCTTCAGTTCTACTTATTTTACAAAAGTAAAGATTTAATAAACTAATTATAGTGATTCACCAGCTTATCAAATTATGTTTTTTACTCATGCTTTAAGATACTTCAGCTATCAGTTGATTTCAGTCTCTTGGTGAGTCTACTTGCACTTAGCATGCATGTTTTAAGATTATATATCTATTTAGTTTTACTTATCGCATTCACCCCAACTTACTCAATACATTTAGAAGTACTGACCATATATATATTTGTGTGGCTACATTGTTTCATAATGTAGGTAGCATAAGTAGTCCACACACCAGGATCAAACAGTTCTCTGCTTTCAGCCAGGAGGTGATGAGTTCTCTTATTTTGAGAATTCCAGTCCATTGCAGTTCATGTGTTGTATTTTGATTATCCATATGTATTGATTAGTGGTAGTTTGGAGGCATATCCTAGCTATCTATAGTATGTATAGTAGAGGCTTCCTAGATAGTCAGTCATTGTCATGATATGTAATTTAAGTTCTTTCTTCAGATTTATCATATTGTTAACTTAATCAGTATTACGTTTATTCTGACTTTCTCATGATCATGTTTCCACTCAGAAAAGTTAGATTTTTATACAATTTAATCAGTTGCTCAAGAAGTATGCCAGTTCATGAGTTAGCTTGGGATCACTTGTGGTATCAGGCACAGTGTTAGGACTAGGGGGTAGGCTCAGGTCGTGACAATTTACTTAGTCAAACCCCTGATGTACCCTTACAACTAGATTGAACTCAAATTATAAGAATATTTATGAGATCTATACAACATAGCATCGTCCGAAAGCTAATAAAGAAACCTTGAGCGACGATAACAAAGAAAAACTTGATTGAGGACTACATTGTGAATTTGGTTGTATCGTGAATTTGGTTAGAGCTACACAGTCTCTTGTTCTAAATTCCAAAAAGAACCATAGTGACGTTCACGCGAACGACTTCATCTAATAAGTCCAACCCTTTGATGTACCCTTACAACACCATTGGACTCTAATTGTAAGAACATTTATGGGTGTATACAACATGACATCGTGCGGAAGCTAGCAAAAATACGTTGAGGAAAACATTGTGGATGTAATGTTGTATAAAGAAAGAATTTCAAAAGCATGAAGACTCTTAAAAAAGTGATTTAAACTTTTGTCCTTCATTAAAAGTCTCTGTTTTAGACAAAATTGTCTTTTCACTAATTTTCTTCAATAATTATCATTTATTGACTATCCTAAAACTATATATGAAAATAAGAATTAATTAATTTTTCCTTGCTCAATAAGAGAACACTCCTAAAATAGGAGCATCAGAAAGAGTCTAGATTAGAATAGAAAACACTCCTAAAATAGGAGAATTACAAAAAGACTCAATAAAACAAGAATCTTAAAACATGTGGAAGAAGAATTAATGTTAGAATATTTTTTGAGAAAAATATAAGAACTATGTTATTTTTAAAAGGCAAACTGACCTTCTGGACCCCTATACTATGTCGATTTTGTAAGTTGGACACTTCTACTTACATGTTTGTCATCTGAACCCCTAAACCCACTAAAAACAATATTTTAAACCCTTTGACCATTGACTTTGCCTATGTGGCAATAAAATACTGACTAGGACAAGGAGAGTTATTACACTTGCCTATGATGCAAGTGGGAGTCAATTTTATATTAAAATAATTTTTTTAAAATAAAAATAATATTTAAATTTAAAAAAATAAAAAAGATCCTTTTTTTCCTCCATCTTTTTTAATTTAAAATATTTTTAAATTTTAAAAATAAAAAGCCCCCCTCCCCGTCCAGCCCACCCAAGCCTTCAGCCTCCTCCCCGCGCCCAGCCACCATCCCACCCCACCCTCACCCCCGTCCAGCCCCTTCCCCCTCCTCCGTACGAGAGGCATAAATTGAAGAACAACACAAAATAATGGCAAAAGTGCAAATGACCCAGTATACAACTGTACATCATTCTAATGGGAGCAAACATAAATGTAAGCATAAGAGGTCCACAGTTCGATTTTCAAAAATTTGAGGCTCAGAAATTTAAATTTTTGCTCAGACAAAAAGAAGACAACCACGCCATGGCTGCAAAATCACCAGTTGCACGCAAAAGAGTAAGCCTCGTTAAAATTTCACAACTTTCTTCTTTTCAGAGGGCTACATTAGAAACCAAACACGGATGACATTCCTCATAAAAGCATTTTCTTTTGTACCAAATACACCCTTGTAGAATAACAATACAACACAATAGGTAACAACCATCCAAACAAGTTACAAGAGTAAAATTGAAACTCAAATCTGTTGATAAATTAAGAGAATGAAGACATCGCCATGGCTGCAAACCTCGGATTGCGTCTAGGTCGCCCAGCCAAGATACAAGCCTCTTAATATTTATATATTCCTAAAGAGGGTTTGTGGTTGATATTGTTATTGTTCATTGTTAAAAAAAAAATTGTTGTTGTTTTACTTTTTAAATTTTATTTTATTTACTTTCTCAATTTAAATTTTTTATTTTGTATAGGATTAATTTTGTAATTTTTATAAATTGTTAAAGCTATTTAAATAAAAATTAAAAATTTATTATGTTTGTGTATGTGAATTTATAGTTAAAACTTTAAATTAATTGGAGAGAAATTTTAATTATTTAGAATAAATTTGATGTTTAATTAAATTTATTGTGTTTGTGTATTATAATTTATAATTAAAAATTTAAATTTATAGTTGAAAATTTAAATTAAAAATTTATTGTGTTTGTGTATTAGAATTTATATAATTTATAAAAATAATTTATTTAATTAAATTTATTTTAATATTTAATTTCTTATGTAGCATTTTAAAAATAACATAAAATTTAATGTAATACTTAAAAATGACGTGGCGGCTGACGTGGCTGACGTGGAGAGAGTGTGTTACACTCACCAAAAAAGTGTTTAAAATATTGTTTTTTAGTGGGTTCAAGGGTTCAGATGACAAACATGTAAGTAGAAGTGTCCAACTTATAAAACCGATATAGTACAGGGGTCCAGAAGGTCATTTTGCCTTTTTAAAAACTAAAGTTAACCAAAATTTCATTATTTTTGAAAAATAAAGAATTATATTTTGGCAAAGATAACTGTCGTAAGTGCCTTATTTTTGGAAAATAAAAGGTTATAAATTGTCGTGGAGTCTTTTATTTCTATATTTGATTAGGTTAGATCTTTATATTTTTGTTTATTCTTTGTAGTATATTTTCATGAATATTTTTACATATTTCTATTTTTTGCCCATCAAATTTATTGTTTTTTCTGTTTTGTTTTTGTACCATTTTGTCATCTCAAACAAGTATGGTTTTAGGATAAGTTTGTTAATTTATTTTATGATTTGATAATTATTATTGTTATTTTATGATTTATACTTCATGAGACTGTAGCTTCTAGTTTTATTTATGATCAAGGTGAGTCTATTTACACTTAATATTCATGATTTATAGGTATGTTCTGTTTCATTTATACTCATTGCATTCACCCCCGCATACGCAGTACATTACAGAAGTACTAACCACATGTATGTTTACGTGGCAACATTATTCATATTGTAGGTTCTGGTGTTCGTCCCTAACAGCACGGCTAGTCCCGATCACCATTTTCAATATTTAACCAGTTGGTGAGTCCTCATAGTTCCAGGACCAGACTTGTGTTGATTCCTGATGCTTATTTTATTATTTTAGTTGTTATACTTTTAGTTTCGGGTTAGCTGGGATCAATCTCAGTGGATCTTTTAGTTTTAGTTAGAGGCGTATCAAGACTAATTAGACGATATGTTCTTTCAGATTCTTATGGTTTTTAAGTGATATAAAGTTGCATTGTTATATTGAGATTATTGATTTCTCTAAACCCAGTTTATAACTTTTCTTCACTTTCCGCTCTTGTTTTAAAATTTATCTTATTAGAGTTCAGAGATGAATCGATATTATAGGTTAGCTTTGGGTATACTTATAGTCCTAAGTACCATGTGACGTCCAGGGGTATCCTCGGGACGTTACATAGATGATATATCATACTAAAAGATAACGGAACCATAATTTACTAGAACAGGGTTACAACTAGATAAATAGGCATGAGATATTTAAACGATATCCAAACTAAAACTACCTACCAAAACTTGCATAATATCACACAATTATCATAGATAAGCTCAATATAATGATAGGGTAAGCATAGCCTACCTGGATGCTAAATCTAAAAACCTCTCCGATAAGCTTTCTGAATAGTGTCTTACTAAAATTCGAGCTTGAATAACTTGATGTAGATAATTAATTGCACATGAATAAGCGTGCAGCACGTCACATAAAGTGCCTTGGATAAATCTTGTATGGAAAAACGAAGATAAAGAGAGAAAACATACTTTAGAATACATGATACTCCACCCATACGTACAGTAGTTATATATATTTAAATATATCTTAGCAATATGATACTAACTTGGAAAGCAAAAATGAAAGAAAAAAATTATGCAGAAATACAAATTATATAGAAATATGGTATGCTCTTTAGCTACGAAGAATTGTAACATCTCATAATGACACTTAAGGTACATGTGTAACAGAAAGAGTTATATTTAGCTCGCTAATATGTTTTTATCCCATCAGATATATATAATTGGGTATTGTATAGGCTCGTGGTAAAATAAATATAATATTTTAAATATATCATAATTAGTAGAAAATTATTTTTAGTAAAACTTTTGTTATATAATAATAATATTTTAACATGTTTAGATTTACTACCTACGCTTAAAATATCAATAGATTATATAAGCTATTATAAGTAATATAAATATATCATAACTAAAGAATTTTATAAACATCAAAAATATTTTAGAAAGGTAATTAACTATATCGTCTTACCACATTCTAATTTAATTTACCTATTCCACATTATGTTTGTTATTACTAAAATCCTCAAGTGAACTAGCTGAAAACTGAACTATTAGTTCCACTGAATCATAAATAACTTGGGGCAGTTATAGGAATGCTTTAAATGCTGAAAATGCAGAAAAATGAGGGAAATGATTGGTAGGGTCATTACAATATCCACTACTAAAAGGACTTTCAAACGCAAAAGTAAAGAATAAAAAAAATACCTAAGGTATCAAATAGGTACAGATTCTAGGACCGCATCTCATGCTCAATCTCCTAGGTATTCTTCTGGATTGGATGGTGACACCATTGAATCTTAACTATGGGAATGACCCTGGAGCGCAACCATCTGATATCTCTATCCAAAATGAACATTGGCTCCTCTACAAATACCAACCTCTCGTCCAACTGATTTGAGTCCTACCAAAGTAGGTACAACTCATCTGGAATGTACTATCACAATCTAAATACATGAAACACTAGGTGAATGGTTGAAATGGCAAGAAGAAATGTCAACACATATGATAGCTGCCCTACTGTCTCCAGAATCTCACAGTGTCCAATATACCTGGGGCTGAGCTTGCCCCATTTCCCAAACCTCATCATGCCCTTCATGGGAGATAGTCACAAGAATACCCTGTCCCCAACTCTGAACCTTAATGGACGATATCTGCAATTAGCATAACTCATTTGCCTACTCAAAGTTACTCGCAGCTTGTCCTGAATCACCCGAACTCGATCCAATGACTCATAAAGCAAATTTGTACCATGATGCCTATCCGCAGAAGTGTAAAACCAAAAAATAAGAGAAAGACATACCCTACCATAGAATTCCTCAAATAGGGCCATCTGAATACTCGAATGAAATTTTTTATTATATGCAAACTCCACAAAAGGTGGAAATTAGTCCCACTAACCCCGAAAATCTAATAGATAAGCATGGAGCATGTCCTTTAAGACTTGGATACTCCACTCTAACTGACCATTTGTTTGAGGATGAAAGGTAGTGCTAAGGTCAAAGTGGGTACCCAAATTCTCCAAAAATGTCCTCCAAAATCTAGAGGTGAATTGAGAGCCTCTATCTAAAATAATAGACATAGGTACCACATGTAAATGAACAACCTCCTAATATAATATGGGCTAAGATCTCGGCACTGTAGGAGACTCAAATGAAGACAAAATGTACAGACTTGGTCAATCGATCAACGATAACCCAAATGCTATCAAAACCATGGATGGTGAGAGGAAATCCACCTACGAAATCCATCATAACTCACTCCCATCTTCACTTATAAATGGGTAGCTGCTGAAGCAACCCACCAAGCCTCTGGTACTCGATATTTACTGCTGACAATAAAGGTATCGAGTTACAAACCCTGATATATCTTTTCGTATAACACTCCACCAGTAGTGCTACCTCAAATCCATATACATTATAGTTGTCCTAGGGTGAATAGAATACCCAGAACTATAAGCCTTCCAAAGAATCAACTGAATCAAATCTCTAACCCTTGGAACACAAATACGACCGTTAAATCTCAAAACACCCTCCCAATATAAGGTAGCCTTCATAGACTCACCTCACAAAACCTGCCCTCAAATGCTAAAAAGCCTATTATCCTCAAATTGACAACCTTAAATCAACACCAACAAGGTAGATTTGGCCTCAACACTAGCAATAATACTTCGGGGATCATAAATATTCAAACAAACCATCGTGTAAGCTAAGGACTAGATGTCCCAAGCCAACGGCCATCAAGAAACTAAAATGAAGGTTAAACTTCCCATACTCACTACCTTTCGGCTTAAGGTGTCTGCTACCATATTTGCCTTTCTCGGATAGTATAGAATAGAGATATCATAATCTTTCAGCTACTCAATCAATCTGCGCTGCCTCAAATTAAGATCCTTATGGGTCATAATATGCTAAAGACTACGGTGATCCGTTAAGATCTTATAACGAACGCCATACAAATAATGTCTCCAAATCCTAAGTGCAAATACTATTGCTACCAACTCCAAGTCATGAGTAGATTAGTTGCGCTTATGTACCATCAACAACCTCGACACATAGGAAATGACACATCCCCGCAACATCAAAACAAACCTCAAACCAACAATAAATGTATCATTATAGACAGTAAAACCCTCGCCCTTAACTGGAAGAGTCAAAATAGAAGCTGAAGTAAGCAAATCCTAGAGCTTCAGAAAGCTAACCTCACAACTCCCAAACCACTGAAACGAAACTCCTTCCTGGAAAATCTAGTTATATGGGTAACAATAGAAGAAAAAACTCAAAAACCCACCTATAATAACTTGCCAACTCAATAAAACTACAAACCTCAGTAGGCGACGTAGGCCTAGCCCAACTACGAATAGCTTTGAGAAAGATACAGACTTAAGCTGAAGCTTACACTTTGAGATCTTGGCATAAAGCTGATGATCTCTCCAATTATGGTGTACAGTCCTCTCGTACTCCTTCCAACACCTCAAATATACCAGAATGTCATCAATAAACACTATCATGAAGGAGTCCAAATACTATTTGTATTCATAATTCATCAGATCCATAAGAGTTGTTGGGGCATTAGTCAACCCAAAATACATCACCAGGATCTCGTAATGATCGTAACGAGTCCTAAAGGCTATCTTTGGGAAGTTCACCGCCCTAACTTTCAACTAATGGTAACCAGACCTCAAATCTATCATAGAAAACACTTATGCACCTTGAAGTTAGTCAAGCAAATCATTAATACGAGGCTGATTACTACTCTGATCACTATAACTACTATAACTGACCGGGCCCCTATTTGATATCTGAATAAATTTCTAAACTAGTCTACTAGGCTGACCTTGATATTGATAAGGTTGTTGTTAGGGGTACATACCCTGAAAATCTCTTCCTTTGATCTGTGAACTATTTTAGTTCCCACTATAACTATCCTAATAACAAGGTCTCTTATCACTTCCTCTATAGGCCTCACGATCCATCTTCTCTAATATTATGCTCAGAAATATTGAAAAAGACTTCCCTGAAGTAACCAAAACTTGGTGTATCCCTATGAAGCGATAATCATAATTCCCTTATAAAGAATTTAATCCAATCATACTCCGTAGACAGAGTTATAGTGGCATGCATAAATAACTCATGAAATCTTGCCTCCTACTCAACCACAGGCATACAACCCAAACAAAGTAGAAAAATCACCCCAAAGATGTTTTCACATCCTGTAAGGCATATACTTCCCCAAGAAAGCCTCAAAGAACTGAGTCAAAGTCACCGAGTTAGATTCAACTAGCCTGGAATCAAGATTACCTCGCAAGAACCTACTCATTGTTGTGTCTAGCTGATAAGCAATAAAGTCCGCTCCCCGTGACTCGACCAACCATAAATTTTATAACTTCTCCTCACAACAGGACAAAAACTTATAAGCATCCTCTCCTAGGGTCTTGGCAAACCTCAGAGGAGTCAATATCAAAAAATGAGTTCTGGGACTACTACCAGTTCTAGGACTATCAATACTGGCGAAACCTCTGCCCTATGCGCCACTACGATAGGTTGTGCCACTAAATCAATACCACCCTATGTTACTGGTTGAGCTCACTTAATTAACGAACTACCAGCTAACCCAAATAACTAAACCAATGTATCTCGAAGGATTGAAGAAGATATAAACTCGAATGGAAACTGGGTTTCCCCCTGGCCCACCAGAGTTATCATAGTATTAGGTGATGGATCCCTAGCCTGATCTCAAACTAGGGTTCTTACTCTATCATTACCCTGACCTATGGGTCAACCTCGGCCCCTAATCAAAACTCTAGTAGTGGCCTTTAGGTCCTGATCATCGGCTAATGCACCTCGCATCCTAGTCATCTGCATAAAGACTGAATAATAAAGATTAAAAAGAAAATTAGACCTAATGCATGGTAATAGATCAAGAAACTGAGATTTTTCCCTAAAAATGCTCCATAGCCTCCCGAAGATAGGATATAGACATCTCTGAATTGATCCACAGGACTCTACTAAACATCGGCTCCAGTACCAACAATTTTAGTGAAACCTAAGTTGTGATACTAAGCTGTCATAACTCGATTTCTATAGTCATGATGGTGTCTATATTATCCCACCAATAGATAAGCAAGGTCATAGCCAAAAACACTAAGTAATGAGCTAACAGGTGGAAACCAAGACAAGAATAAATTAAAACCAGTAATAAAGACATAAGCAAAAGCAAAGAAACATATATATAATATACCATACAAGAAAAACAATGAGGACAAAATATACATGATGATCCCTCCCAAGACCTTACAAGGCTGGCACTATAGCCGCTATTAAAAGGATAAGAATTCTAGAAAATAGCCCAAAATATGAATAACATCTATGCACAATAGTCTCAAAGGCAAAAGACTATACCGAAATAGATAGAGGAGGATCATCCTCAGACGACAGCAAGCCTATCCTGCTCTGGATGGAGTAGAGAAATCACGTAAGCATTGACTTCTAGTACTCAGATCTACATCAGGAAAAAGATGCATAAGTGCAGTATGAGCACCAAAGCAATGGGTACTCAGTAGGCATCATCTGCCGACTAAACTCAAATACAAAAAAAAAAATATAACTAAAATATGAGGGTATAGTTTAAGTCAGAAGTAAACAGTGATAGAAAAGTAAACAACTACCAAGCTATGCAAATGCGATAAAGGAATAAGTGAAAGTGATATAGAAATATAAATAATGCAGTAATAAGAAGGCAATCTAGACATAACCTAACTGATCCCCTAGAAGCCTACCAGGCATGCTAAAGAAGATATTTAACCCAACCGTTCCCCTATAAGATGGTGGGACACAAAAAAAAATTAAAGAAAAAATATAAAATAATCCATAGCTGAACCAGTCCCAAGAAACCATAGTAGCAATCTATATGTGAACCAGCGCCAATGGGTAGTAACGAGAGGCCAGACGCCGAACTTGAATTGATAGTGGTGGATAATAACAAGAGGCATTATGTGTGGATCAAATAGGAAATAGTGGGTAATAATGAGAGGCTACATATATGATATATAACAAAACTTATAATCAGATGCCAGACTCAAACCGGAACTCAGAGCAACCACAATTCCTAGAACAACAATAAAAAGAACCAGAAGTCCTAGATCATATCATAACCAGATACCGGATTCAAATTGAAACTCATAGTAATCATGCCCAACCGTAAAATTAAAACCCAAACCATATCTTAACTGATGCCAAAATTCACAATAAATGACAGAAATAAAGTATATGCGGGTCGTGAACCGTACCAAAATACAATTAAATAAAAGTCAAATATCTTAGTTAAAAGGGGATGAATCTAAGGTTTTGCAACTTAATTTCACGTACTAAAGTGATAGATTTTATATCATACTAAAAGATAAAGGGACCATAATTTACTAGAACGGGTTCTTAACTGGATAAATAAGGCATCAGATATTTCAAATGATATTCAAACTATAATTACCTGCCCAAACAAGCATAATAGCATACAATTATAGTAGATAAGCTCAATCTAAAAATAGGGTAACCCAAGCCTACCTTGAAGCAAACGTTAAAAACCTCTCTCATTAATTTCTAAATAGTGCCTCGCTAGAACCCAAGCTTGAATAACTTGATATAGATAATTGATTGTACGTGAATAGACGTGCAACGCATCATATAAAGAACCTTGGACCAATCATGAATGGAAAAGAGAGAGAGAAAGCACTTAATAATGCATGATGCTTCGCCCACACATACAGTTTCTATATGTATATAAATATATATTAGCTTTATGATACTAACTTGGTAAGCAAAAATGAAAGAGATAAAACATGCAGAAACACAAATTATATAGAAATATTGTATGTTATTTCCCTAAGAAGAATTGTAGCACCTCCTAATGACATTTATGGTACATGTGTCACATAAATATTTATGTTTAGCTAGCTAATAGTTGTTGTTGTCCACTTATCACACCTCCACGTGAAGTGGAGGTGGAATTAGAACAATATGTTTTATCCAATCATATATATATATATATATATATATATATAGGTTCGAGGTAAAACATAGATAATGCTTTAAATATATCATAATTAGTAGAAAATTATAATTAATAAAATCTTTATTTTATAATAATAATATGTTAACATATATAAATTTACTACCTACGCCTAAAATGTTAATAGATTATAAAAGTGATTATAAAGTAATATAAATATATTATAACTAAAGAAATTTTTTAAATATCCAAACTATTTTAGAGAGGTAATTAACTATATCGTCTTAGCACATTCTAATTTAATTTAACTATTCCACAACATGTTTGGTATCACTAAAATTCTCAAACAAACTGCTCGAAAACTAAACTATCTATTTCAGCAAGTTATAAATAACTTGGGGCAATTATAGAAAAGATCTAAATATCAAGAACACATGAAAAAAAAGAAATTGGGAGGATCATTACATATGATGAGTTACAAGAATAATAACACCACTTTCTCCACTTTATGCCTATTGATAACACCCAAAATATACCTTTACTCCGAAGATGATTGTGGTCGCTGTCAAATATAGTAACCCAACAAAGATTGGGGTTGAATCCCAAAGGAATACGTGAACTTGTGGATCTCAGATACTGTAATCAACAGTCAAAAACTAGAAATGTAAATAAGGGGATTTTAATAGCAATATCGAAAAAAGAGCAATTATCAACTTCGATTGTAATCAGTATTGGTGAACACAAGGATTGTGTCCCCCTTTTCTTCTCAACTTCGTAGGGTTATTGTGATTTGTTGAACCAACCTGATACCTTGCATGCAGAATCGATAAGTTATGTACCTTCTACAGTCTTTTGGACGAGCAGAAGGATTTCACCCTTTACTTTTTGAGTCTCAGAATGTCGCCTTACTGACCCTTACATTGATTCCAGTTAACTGTTACCTTTTGAGTATCTAGTTATTAGATTAAATATAACCATTGTACGTAGATAATACCGAATAAAGTATATCAAAAATTAAACTCCAAATTATTGTTGTCATTATGTTTTTCTAGTCACTTCTCCTCTTTTGAAGTAAGTAGAAATAATCTAGGTGGGATCTTTACATTGGCCACCGCTAAACTATCTATTAAAGTAAAGATAACACAATGCACGCATGGATATCGATTCATAAAAACAATAGCACTTCCCCTACTTCGTCAATTTGCTAGAGTTTCCACAACCCTAGCTATGGGTTTTAGTTGCTCATGCTTGTGAAATAATCAATAACATTTATGATTGAAAGAATAGATGAAATTAGAATAATAAAAAGTAGAAAAATCCAAAACGGTAACTGAATTAATCAACTAAAATCAATACAAGAGAATTCCAAGACCAAAGTCGAATATCAAAATCAAAATATGTTTGTAAGTATCAAGAGTTCATTACTTCTACTAAAAACACATAAAGGGTATTTATAGTACATCTCGAAACCTTAAAATCAAAGACCGAACGAAATAGGAGAAAAAAGGGATCAGTGGATACATATGGCAGCTACTTGCACTCATACTACAGACTGCAAGTACCACTTTCGCCCAGGGCTAGGGCACAAGTAGCGACCGCAAGTGCCAGGACCAAAAATTCTGCTGGTCAGCTCTTGGAATTTTGGCTTTTGTCATTTGCTTTAGCCACTGAAAGACCACAAGTGCTTTTTACAATCTGTATGTAGACTAAGTAAATGGAAAAAGTCCCCACCATCAGATATATAATTGAATTAGATTTACAACGATACTAATTTTGCCTTAATCTGATAATGGGGTGAAAAGTTATGGCCAAATTATTGAAGCATTGTCAACTCTCTGGATCTTCAATTCTTCAATTCCCAAACTTATCTTAGTCACATACCAACCACATGCAAACTTAGCAAGTGCAAGGCCTTCCAATACTTGCAACCAAACTGCAATTCTTCAACTTTTATCACATAAGTTGGTCACGTACAATCCGGAAAGTGTAACAAATACCTAAGATTGATCAATTAAGTAGCCAAAAACACCATTTTTCACGTTTTTCTCTAATTTAGTATCCAAAGTATGATTTCCTACAAAACATACCCAAAACGCATCATATCTAACAAAACAATCTAAGAAACTTGCATATTTTCCTAATTTTAAGCATCGAAAGTGCTTCAATTCTATATGACATCAACACTGTCAACTTAGAATATTTTGATGTCCTCAGGCAATAAAACAAAAACAATGCTTAACTAGGAGAATCTAAGCTATTCAAGGCAGGAAATCAACACTGTAAGCTCAAATCACAACACCCCCTCCTATCTTACTTCTCAAACCCAACTATGTATGAACATAAAGCACAACAATGTGACATAATGGGATCGAGGCAAGTCATTACATTAGAAATAGAAAACCATGCATATGTACAAATTACACTACTTAAAACAAGTAAATAGCTAGCAATATGACTCAAGTGCCCTCACTACAAAGATGTCCCACTCACTCATATGAAATAATGCAAGTCAATGTAGGGACAGTCAAGAAATACTCACACTCAGAATAGAAGTTTTGATCAATGTGCATCAAATACTATCAGCTTACCCTTATTTTCTTTACCTTAGTATTCAGACAATTAAGCTAGGATCACTATAGGACTTTCCTCAACATGTAATGTAGGCTTGGGGGTTGGTCTAGTACATATGGACATATCAAGTGACTAAGCCTCCTTGGCACTACACTAACCTTAGGCTCTCACTCATTAGCCAGTTTTCTTTTTATTTCACCCTTATTTCTCCTTTTATATTCTTTATTGCATATTCAGGTTGGGTGTAGTCTTTTATTCTTGTGGTCTTTTATTCTTTCTTTTTCACTTTTTTCATAATTTTTATTTTCTTTTTCTACCACACCTAGCCCTACTAATTTTTCCTCTTATTTCATCCTTCATACCCATGTTACACTATGCACCCCTATGAAAGCCACCCTCAAATTAGGCATTTTGCCTGAGTTGAGGTGCACAATATCCAAGTAGGACTAGGGCCAAAACAGGCTCATTGTAATACAAATAGGGAGGTGAAAGGTGTAATAATAAAAATAGGCTATAAGGCTCAAAACAAGGATCAAGGGACACAATTCACACATGAAAGGTCATTTAGGCTAAAAGTGGACTAAAATAAAAAAAATTCCCTATGATCCTTTCCTAACTGACTATCCTTCGACCTAGGCAAGATTAACCAGGCAAGTTCTGAATTTAACACACAAAGAGAACTAAGTAGCATCTCACACACACATGGTACAGAGTCAATATTAAAAACTACTACATATCCGGTTTATGCTATTCTTAGCAAGTGATTATCATGTTCCTAATCCTAATTCCATAACAAGATACATAATATTAACACATATATACATTCACATATATCTAAAACACAAAATTTTGGAGGGGTATCCTTTTCTCAAAAATCCATAAAAAATGTAAAGGTGCTAAATACTTAAAAATATCCTAATTACACAAAACATATCACAATACAAAGCATAACACAATATGATAAAAAATTAACCTAGACATGCCGATTCTACAACTATAAAGCGGCCAACAGAAAAAGAAGCATGACATAAAAACCCGCAGCAGCTATGGTACATCCCACCCCCAACTAAAAATCGTGCATTGTCCTTAATGCACTAAAATAAAGTAAAATAGAGATAAGTGAGAACATACCTAGGATGTACTAAGCATCCATGTCATGATCTTACCCAGATAGAGGCATATTCACTAGTAGAGTCCACGGTGGTGGTGGTGCACTATGAGAAGATGCACCAGTAACTAGCTCGGCATGCCTTTGTCTATCAACAAATATACTCTCCGTCAAATCATGAGTGGCCCTTTCTAGGTCTTGCTCATATGGCCCGTTTGGATTCGTTAATTCTCCCACCCGGTTTCTCTTGGTCCTAAGTATGGGGACCTCCACATTATCCTTTGCAAGTAAATCAAAGTATCTAGGACCACATGAAGGTGACTTCTAAACAACTGAGGGGGTATCATAGAAAGGATGATAGTCATATGGCTCACTGTGAGAGAGCATACCTCTGCTCTTAATATATCCACCACCTCCCTCATATTTCCTTGATCCAGCATCTCAATCTCTATAAACCGGTCTGTCATACGTCCTTCAAAAGAATCAATAAATGTATGTATATCAACATATAACTCTGACATAGCATCTTGGTGTGCAGATTGCAGTATAACCCATCCATCTCTAGTGTAGTTTGGACCCATGGATAGATCTACTCATATAATGTCGCCACTTTAGTCTCAATAATTGATAATTGAGTGGTCGTTTTCTCTATTCTCATATCAACACCTGGTGCATTTGGTACACTGGCCTCTATAACAACATCATCATCAATAGTGTCTATCACAGACACCACTCGCATATCGTCTGGTTGTTTCACTATCATACACACATCAAATACCACTTGCTCATCATTCATTTTGAAAGTGATCTCCCCCAAGTTCATATCAATCAACACCCTACCAGTGGATAAGAAGGGTATACCCAATATAATGGGTGCTTAAGAATTCACCTCATAATCAAGAACCATGAAATCAGCGTGGAACATAAGGGATGCCACCCTTACTTCAACGTCACACAAAACACCCACTATTTTCTTCATGGATGAGTAAGCCATCAGAAACTCTATGGATATAGGTTTGAGTTCCCCGCACCCTTAATAGCTTGTACACAACTAGTGGAATTACATTTACTATTAAACCCAAGTCATATAAAGCTTTCTTGACATTGAAAGGCCCAATAGAACACAAAATGGTGACTGCTTTGCGATCCTCCTTTTTTACTAACGGTAGGGAAGGGGTTGCACTATAATGGTGCACATATCATTGGGCTTGATAACCTAATGCTCTCCACTATCATACTCAAAATTACCATCACCCCATATTGACTTATCATACTCTACCTTAAGTATCTCATCGCTCTCAGTTCTATCATTCTTCAACTTTTCAATAGAAGGTACAGAGGGATCATCAGTTGTGGCACCATAATTAGTGGTGATAGCTAGACAATGATTTATAACTGGTGGACTCTGAATTTTGTCACTCGAAAGAGTAACAGGGTATAGCTATTTGATCATAGCAGACATTTGCTCGAACTGGTGGTCCATCTATTTGATCACAGTATCATGAGCAACTCTACATTCTAGGTCAACCCTGAAATATCAGCCTTAATCTCCTTAAAGTCGTTCTCCTAATTTTCTTGACCCTTCACCAATTTAGACAATATTTTTTCCATTCTTAATTCCGTATCTCTTCTACCAGGCGGAATGTACCTGTCTCTATTCTTCTTGTAGTTATCTCTCCATCTACGATCACCATCTCTATCCCTACTGCGATCTCTATATATGTCATCATAGAAGTTCTAACCTTGGTTTCCTTGCTCTTGGGCTTGGAAACCCTCTAATTGATAATCTGAATACCTATTTTCCTCTTCTAATGTAGGCTTATAAGCTTTGGAAGTTGCACCATATGCTCCTACTACATGAATTTTTTTGGATTTCACGATCGCATACTACTTTGCCAAAAGACTAATATCAGTCTTCAGGAGCATAATCTCTTACGCTATAAAATCATAAGCTACTCTCTGGTCACCAATAGCTCCAATGGAGTAAGTACCAGAACCTCTTACAACCTCTTGAGTCCGCCACCCTCGGTTATTAAGCGAGTTCTAATCCATAATACTAGAAGCTATCTCCCATCGCAATTTCATAAAGGCCTCTCCAAAAATAGTTTCTACCATAGCTCTAGAACTAATGGTCAGGGCTCTATAGAATAACTCCATAAAGTTTATCCCTAAAATTTGATGGTTGGTCACCATACTCAGCTTCTTTTTGAACCTGAACCAAACCTCCTCATACGTGGACTCAGACTGCAGCTGCTTTAAATTATAAATCTTATCCTTGAGCTGAAACACCTCAGATAAGGGTAAGAATTGATTCAAGAATTTCCTATGCAACTCATTCCATATAGTGATAGACCCTCTTGGCAGTTCCCCTAACCATAAAGATGTTTCTCCTGTAAGCGAGAAAGGGAAAAACCTTAATCTAAGTGCCTCTTGATTCACCCCTGGATGTGCATACGAAATGCAAATTCCAGTAAAATTAGCTAGATGTGTGTTTGCATCGTCTGTAGGCAACCCCACAAATACACCCTTCATGTATAAGAGCTGGTTTATAGCATTCGATATATTAAACTTAATGAATAATGGAACCGGTCATTGTCAGTTCAACATACCCCAGTTCCTCTTTATCATCCTCATATGGTTGCAAGTACTGGTATGTTGGATCACGTGGACTTAGCCACCTCAAATTGTATTTTGGTTTCCACCGAGTGTTTCTCGGTGGTCTTCTTCCTATCTCTACTTAGCTAACTTTGCCTCTTGATTTATACACTGAGAAACTTCTTATGCCCTCATATGATTAGCGGCCTCTGCTAAAAGCACCCCTGTGTGTTAGTCAACATTATACTGAACTCCTTCAGGAGAAGGGGGAGGTACAGCATCATGAACCCCTTCAGGAAGATCATCTATTTTCTGTTCTGACATCTTACTAGGTGTTTGTAGGATCCTCTTTGGATTCGGATTCAGTGGAAGCAAGGGATTTCCTCTACGTTGTGTACTAAGTATACATCGACGTATACCCAACTAAGAACAAAAAGGAAAAGAAAATAGTAAAAAATGCAACAAGTTAAATTCATAAATCAACATTGTGCTCCCCGGTAATGGTGCTAAAATTTGATAACGCCTACAATACACCTTCACTACGAAGATAATTACTGTCGCTGTCAAATATAGTAAACCAACAAAGGTTGGGGTCGAATCCCAAGGGAATATATGAACTTGGGGATCTCAGATATTATAATCAATGGGCAAAACTGAAAAAAGTAAATGGGGGGATTTAAATAGTAATATTGAATAAGGAGCAAATATCAACTTCATTTGTAATTAGTATTGGTGAACACTAGGATTGTATCTCCCTGACTTATCAACTCCATATACTTATCATTCTTTGTTGAACCAACTTGATACCTTGCATGCAGAATCGATAAGTTATGTACCTTCTATAGTCTTTTGGATGAGCAAGAGGATTTCACCCTTTACCTTTTGAGTCTCAGGATGTCGCCTTACTGATCCTTATCTTGATCCCAGTTAACTATTACCTTTTGAGTCTATTGTTATTAGATGAAATCAAACCATCTTAGGTAGATAATACCTAATAGCATGGATTGATGGCTAAACTCCAAATTACTATTATCATTATCTTTTCCTGGTCACTACTCTTCTTTTGGAGTAAGTAACAATAATCTAGGTGGGATCTTAACATTGGACATCGCTAAAATATCTATTAAAGTAAAGATAATACAATGTATGCATGGGTATCAGTTCAAAACAACAATAGCACTTCCCCTACATCGTCAATCCTCTAAGATTTCCACAAACCTAGCTATGGGTTTTAGCCACTCATACTTGTGAGAGAATCAATAACGTTCATGATTGAAAGCATAGATGAAATCAGAATAATAAAAACTAGAAAAAAATAAAATCAAAGACGAATTAATAAACTGAAATCAATATATGAGAATTCCAAGAAAAAAGTCGGATCTCAAAATCAAAATATGTTTGTAAGTATCAAGAGTGCATAACTTCTAATAAAAAAACACATAAAGGGTATTTATAGTACATGAGAAAATCTTAAAATCAAAACCCAAACAAAATTTGAGAAAAATGGGTCGATGGATACTTATGGTCACTACTAATGCTAACTTTATAGACCACAGGTTCCACTTGCGCGCAAGGATAGGGTGCAAGTAATGACCCTAAGGTCCAGACCCGAAAATCCTGCAGGTCAGCTCTTGGAATTTTGGCTTCTGTCGCTTACTTTAGCCACTTACGGACTGCAAGTACTACTTGCGGTCCATATGTAGACTAAGTAAGTACAAAAGTCCCCTCCATCAGATAGATAATTGAATTAACTTTCTAATGATACCAAATTAGCCTTAATCCGGTATCGGGGTAAAAAGTTTTGGCCAAATTACTAAAGCACTATCAACTTTCTAGATCTTCAATTCTTCAATTACCCCACTTACCTTAGTTACATACCAATCACATATGCTACATGTGGTTCGCATGTATACTTAGCAAGTGCAAGGCCTTCTAAGGCTTGCAACCAAAATGCAATTCTTCAACTTTTATCACATGAGTTGGTCACGTACAATCCAAAAAGTGTCACAAATACCCAAGATTGATCAATTAAGTAGCCAAAAACACCATTTTTACCTTTTTCTCAAATTTAGCATCCAAAATATGATTTCCTACAAAACATACCCAAAACGCATCATATCTAACAAAACAACCTCAGAAACTAGCATATTTTCCTCGTTTTAAGTGTCGAAAGTGCTATACTTCTATAGCACATCACCTATTAATTGCCAATCACTTTAGTAGTTTTATTCTAATAATAAAATGTGCCACCAATAATGTTATATAATTTTAACTAATCGTATTAAACAAAGGTTATCAAAGAGTATATCACTTACAATAATGTTCATGATCACTTAACAATTGTAGCTTGCTTGAATATGAACTTATTCACTAAAATAATGAGACTGCGAAATTTCATTGCATTATTACAAGAAGATTCACATTAAACTTTGACAAAAAGCATAAAATTACTTGGTCAAATAGAAATTTTTCAATAGGCATGCTAGAAACTTACAAATCATTAGTGTAAACTGGAGGAAGTAGCTTATTAAGCATGACACAACATCAACCATGCCTCTTATTTAACATAATTTTATTCAAGAGAACATAATTAAATAAAACAGAAGGCTCAAATAATGATAAAAATTTGAACTATAAGAAAATTTCAGTCAAAAAATATTTATGTGTGAAAATGAACATATACCCTAAACTTTGTGAGAAGAAAGATTAAATATACCTCTAATATTTGTAAGAAGGGTTAAATATATTCCTGTATGAATTACATATTTATGCGCTTCAGGTACATATACTATACATCTAACTTAACTAAACAATATGAACCAATGTTAAACTACGCATTAAGTGACTACGCACAAATATATTTGACAAAGGACATTCTTGCAATGCACGTACGCAGAAACTAGTGTGTGTGTTTATTTTCCCACATACATGGGGTAAGAATATCACGTGCTCTAGTGATTGATGGAGATTGTGAAACCTTGAATTATCAAAGTAGAAAAGAATTTACAAGAATAATGTTAAGGTCATTCTCATCTACCCAATTTTAGTGGATAGAATTTCACGATGCTTGTACTGATCCAGGTTACACGAAGTGCCCATCTATGTTTTATTATTTCAAATTATTTTGGTTTTTATATTCTAAAATGTTAATCTAAGTAATGTTACATTTTGGAATTAAAAAAGTTTCGGAAAAGTGATGAAGTTAGGGACAAAATAGCATGGGAAATTTGTCTCACAAACCAAATAAGTATCTGATATTTTTGTTAGAAAAGGTTTTTATATTTTTTATTATAGTCAATATTAATATTAGAAAAAATAATTTAAAAATCGTTAAAAGATAATTTTATCTAAATGGAGACTTTTAATAAAGGACAAAAAGTTTAAATAATATTTATAAAGTCCTTCACACTTTTAATATAACTAGTGTAGTGGACGTGCTTTGCACGTGTGTCTTGCATCAGTCAATATTACATCTATTTGAATGATACAAATAAATATGATATCTCAAACTATATTGAAAAAATTCTATCGCTTTCTTAGTTCGTAAGATTTATGATGACACATGTGAAACTTATTGTATTCAATGTAAAATTTATGTGAACTTATAAAGATGAAGATCTTAGTTTAGTTTCTTTCTTCATATAAAATTAAAAATACTAAAATATTGGCAAAAAATAAAAATAGACTAGCCAAAAAGAAATTCTAAGAGCTAAATAGTTTGAACTCTTTTCCATGTCTTTGCAAACCCTTTTCAAAATTAATTCTAATTGCATTTTAGATATGTGATTTCTAAACAAATTGAATCGTTTGCAAACAAATCTAATAAATATGTGAAAGTCTAAAATAGCAACAAATAAATAACTAATGTATTACGTACTTTAAAAGATATACAAGAAAATTATGCAATAATCAATATGTTTTTACAAATAATATTATCTATAAAATTTCACATTCAATAAAAAGAACAATATTAACATAGATGATAAGATAATTTCTATTTTCCTTTTACATATTGCATAACCTGCCTCTACAAATCGGGCAATACCTTAATAATGTAAAGTATATTTAGTTTGATACAATCCGAATTCCCTTTGAATCTTGAGAGAGAATTCTTATGGTTCAAGAGGCACTTTACAACACCTTGGTGTTATCAAGAGAAGCCAATTGGATGATGATGGTGATCAAGGAGGGTCAAGGGACGTTAAAGAGGCCAAAGGAAGGTAAAACGGGGCTAGAAAGCCCCCAAAAGATAACATGCACCCCACATGATTTGGAGGCATGACCAACCTTCTCTAGATCTTCTAGATCAGGTCAAAACATCCCCACATTCCTTGAAGATGTGCCCTATGTGCGCTTGAAATGCTTAAGCATATGCTTAATGGGCAGATATGCATTGTCCTTTTCAAATAGGTCACTTTTGGGCCCCTAAGGTGTAATAATTAAACCTTTACTATAAATAGGACCTTTTATTTATTTAGTAGGTATTTTTTTATGATTATAAATGTATACTCTTGTGAGAGTGTGAGGCAAGCTTAGATTTGCTTGTGTTAAAACTTTATTTAGAATTGTTGATTGCTTGTGAATCTGAATCCCTTAAGGTCTATGTAGGAGATTAGTGCTTTGATTGATCTTGAATAGAGTGATTAGGAGTTTAATATACCCTTACTTTTCTATCCATTCACTTATTGTATCGATCTATTTCTCGTTTTCTATTTATCCATTTATCTTTCAGCTTTGTATCGTAGTTTAATTTTTAATTTTGCACTTTGTTTGTTTATATTATTTAGTATCAGATACGAGCTTGATTTAATTCTCATGAAGTAAATCCTAGGTTTTTTATCATGAAAATAAACAAAAAGAGGTGTCAAAATTGAAAATCCCAAAAAAAAATACTATCTACATTTTTCGTCTTAGGTCAAATTTTGAGATTTTGATTTTAGTATTTCTTCTGTTTCTAGTGTTAGATTTGTGTTATCTAACTTTCACGACCCGAGGCTACCCCTTAGTAAGGACAATGGTGCCTATGAACATAAGTAACCATAAGCTAACCCATGAGCTGGTACCAGTTGTGAGCAGTGAGTATAATAGTAATATAATACATGGGCGGAAGATAACTGATAACATACTTTTAATCTGAATACTGAAATATGTAACAATAACATACTGAAACATCTAATAAAAATACTAGAAACTAAACTGTTTGTCTGAAACAACCAATAAAACTAAAGAACGGAGCCACTGTCTAAATGAGAGTCTGAAAGCCTCTAAATCTTTAAGAGGAGTTGATGGGACAACTCCCCAACTAACTCTGACCGAATAAACAAAAGAGAGTATTAAAATAATCATAAAAGCATATCATGTCCTCGATGGATGAAGACTCACCATTACAACAGTTGGGTAATACTGAGCTATCTAAGAATGATTGGGAAACTGAGCGTCCGAACCTATGTTATAAGACAACATAGCGCAAAGAAAAGGGCTGATATGTGAGATAAGGGCTGACTGAAATGCATAAGATAACTAAGCATGAATGCATAAACATGTAATATTTGAGAATGCAAGACCAAGCATAAACATGCTACATAGATAATCTGAAATCTGAAAGATTGAAATCTATAAAACTAAATAACTAATTATTTTTACATTTGGACAATAAAACCTGAGCTAAGATACCATGAAATATTGATTGAAATAATGGGAGCTATCATGTAACCGACATGCCCCAATCTGAGCTAATCGGGGTCTAACCTGTAACCTCAGTTGAAAAGGTGTCAGTACCTTACCATGGGTACTAACACATAGCTGTGTGGATCCACTAATCTGTTGTCCCAAAGGACCAGAGTGTTAAGCCTAAACTGACGGGTGACCCCTGAGAGGAAGTCAAGCCTAAACTAATAAGTGACACATCATAACCTACACTGGCTATGAAATTCTGGAACTCAAGGACTACTACTAATGACTCTGCCTAAACTGATGGGGGAGTTGCCATCCCCGCATTCACTTGGTGCTAAGTCCTACTTCTAACGGAACTGACACTTCTACTGACTTAAGTTAAACTGAACATAACAACTGATAGTGCTCAACATGATCATAACAACTGAGTACAATGATAGGATTCATGGTATAACTGACTTATTACTTGAAAATCTGAAATCATATAAACACATAGGTATCGTGTGTTCATAACATGCCAACACTAAATAATAATAAAATACAATGTCAAAGCTTAAAATTGTAGTGTGGAAATCATGGTTTGAAGACCCAAAACATAAACATCTCACCAAATATGAGAGAAACATGTACTTGAACATGGGAATGTGATAAACATAATAAAACAACATAAGTACATGACTAAATTCATAGGTGGGGGGATTTAACATGAACTCAATAGAATATGACATGGAATCTTGAAACTCAAAACATGAATATAGCTTAATTTACTTGAAAACACTTATAGACATGGCTTGTAATTGATTTAACAAGAGATTCATGGATTAATTTCATAAAGTAGGATAAGATTAACACTTTAAAGATAAAAATAAGGTTTTTGGGATCAATGGGTGAAAGGGACCCATTGATGGATACCCACATACCTCAATAGATATTTTCTTGAAAATTTCTTGAGGGTTTCTTGAACTTGGAAGCTTAAACTTTTGATTTCTTGAGAAAGGGGCTTGGATATTGCTCTTAGGAAAGGAGGAGGGTTACTTAAGAGTAATTTTGAGAGAAAGAGGCAAATAATACTCCTAAGAATTCCCCCAATCATTTTATGGATGAGTTGGATTGAGGTGAAAAGACCCCATTGCCTTTTGATTTTCATTAACAAAAAGTTAGACGAAATACCCTTAGCGTGTCGCGACCCTTGCTTAGGTGAAGCATCCCTCGCGCCGTGACCCTTTCTTGGATGAAGCCACCATCGCATCACGAACCCCCCACCTCTAGAGTCACCCTCGCACCGAGGGCCTATCACGAGGGCTCTCGGCCTCCGTTATCCAAATAGACCCCGAATTCTTTCCAAAAATCCCAAAACTCCCCCGGATTACACCTTTAACAAACCTAATCATATTTCAACTCAAGAACCAATGTCTCGGGGCCAGGAAAGCCAAAATAAAATTCTTTGAAGTTTAGGGGTCTTAAAAATGACTGAGTCCTTAATACTTCAAGAAAATTTCAATCCTTGGATCCCTTAAGCATGTAACTACAACTGAACCGAGCTTAGGATCTTATAGAGTATTACAATATATCCCCTTGGGAGCATTCGTCCTCAAATGAGACTAATTGAACTGAAAACACTAAGGCAACTGAGATCGTATACTGAACATGCATGACTTGGAAAGTGATTACATAACTGAGTCTGAAGCATGATACATGAACTAAACTAATTTCGTGAATGAATGCAATGACATAAAAATCGTTATATAGCTAAAATGGAGAACAGAAAAGAGTCAATCTATGGAAGATCTTACATCAAGATGAATTTGAGTTTTCGGATAAAAGATGAGGGTACTTGATTCGCATATCTTCTTCTTCTTCCCAAGTAGCTCCCTTAATAGACTAATTTCTCCATAGAACTTTAACCAAGGGAACTTTTTTATTCCTTAACCTACGAATCTGAAATTTAAGGATCTCTACTGGAACTTTTTCGTAGGAAATACTATCCTGAATATCCATACTTTCTAAAGGAACAACAACAACTGAATCACCGATGCATCCTTTAACAAAGAATCATGGAACACCGAATGTATTGATGCCAAATTTGCAGAAAATTCAAGCTCATAATCTACCTAACCCAAAATAGTTCAAGATTCTATATAGGCCAACATAGTGGGGACTGAGTTTCATCTTCGTGTCAAATCTCTTCAATCCTTCCATAGGAGAATTTTAAAATAGACCAAGTCACCAATATTTAACTCAAGATCTGTTATCCTCACATTTGCATAAGATTTCTGATGACTTTGGGTTGTCTTCAGTTTCTCTTGAATAAACTAAACTTTCTCTATCACTACGAACATTGAATTTGGCCCTATCGAAGCAGCCTCACCTACTTCAAACCAACCAATAGGATATTTACATTTCCTTCTATAGAGAGACTCAAATGGAGCCATTTGAAAACTGAAGTGATAACTGTTGTTGTATGCAAACTCAATCAAAGGTAAGTGGTCATCCCAACTACCTTTAAAGTCAATAACACAGGCCCTCAATATGTCTTCTAATGTCTGAATGGTCGTCTCTGCCTGACCATCTTTCTGAGGATGAAAAGCTATACTGAGATAAACTTGGGTACTAAGACCCTTCTGAAAAGCCTTCCAAAAGTAAGAATTAAACTGAGTACCTCTATCTGAAATAATAGACAATGGAATCTCGTGTAACTTAACCAACTCTCTAAGATAGAGTCTAGCATAATCCTCGTATGAGTATGAAGTATGAACTGGCAATAAATAGGCTGACTTGGCCATTCTATCTATAATGACCCAAATTGAATTATGTTGATGATGTGTACGAGGCAATCCTATCACAAAATCCATATTTACCACCTCCCACTTCCAAGTGGGGATGTTGAACTCCTGAAGTGTGTCACTAGGTCTTTTGTTCTCAACCTTGACCTGCATACAATTCGAACACTTAGCCACAAAATCTGCAGTATCGTTCTTCATACTACTTCACCAATAGATTTCCCGCAAGTCACGTTACATCTTAGTGGCACCAAGGTGGATAGAGTACCATGCACTATGCACTTCTGCTATAATTTGTTGTCTCAAACCATTAACATATAGAACACATAACTTGTCCTGACAATGAAGCACACCATCTCCCCCTTGGGAGAAAACCTCTACTTTTTTATCTCTAACTGCCTTCTTTAACATTACCAAACTAGGATCCCTGTCTTGCTTTTATTTTACTTAAGCAACCAAAGAAGATTTTGAACCATTCAGAACCCATGTACTACCTTCAGCCGAATCAATCAACTGAACACCTAATCTGGCAAGCTAATGAACCTCATAGACTAACTCTTTTTTATAATCCTCTATATAGGAAACACTACCCATAGACAACCTACAAAGGGAATCCGCCACCACATTGGCCTTGCTCTGATGATATAACAAACTCATATTATAATCTTTCAAAAACTCAAACGATCTTCTCAGGCAAAGATTTAGGTTTTTCTGCGTGAACACGTACTGTAAAATTTTGTGATCCATGAACACATCAACATGAACCCTATAAAGATAGTTCCTCCAAATCTTTAAGGTGAATACAACAGCTGCCAACTCAAGATCATGGGTCGGATAATTCTTTTTATGGGGTTTAAGCTATCTAGAGGCATAAGTTATGACTTTGCCTCTCTGCATCAAAACACAACCAATACCAACTCTGGAAGTATCACAGTAAACTACAAAGCTATCTGAACCATCAGGAAAAGCCAAAACTAGGGCAGAGGTTAGTCGATCCTTCAACTCCTGAAAACTCTTCTCACAAGAATTTGACCACTGAAACTTGACCTTCTTCTAAGTCAATCGGTACATGGGGGAAGCAATAGAAGAAAATACTTCAAAAAACCACCTATAATATCTAGCCAAACCCCAGAAACTCTTTATATCTGATAGAAAGATGGGTCTAGGCCAGTTTCTCATGGTTTTGATCTTTTGAAGGTCAACTCAGATGCCATCATCGAAAACTATATGCCCAAGGAATGCTACTGATCTTATCCAAAATTTGCACTTACTTAACTTAGTGAATAACTAATAATCTCTAATGGTCTACAACACGACCCTCAGATAATTTGCATGAGTATTCTATTATGGGGAATAGATAAGGATGTCATTAATGAAGACTATAAAAAATATGTCCAAGTACTACTTAAACACCCTGTTCATCAAGTCCATAAAAGTTGCAGGGACATTCGTTAGTCCAAAAGACATAAATAGGAATTCAAAGTGACCATATCGAGTTTTGAAAATTGTCTTTGAAATGTCACATTCTCTACTCTAAGTTGATGATAGATAGATCTGAGGTCTGTCTTAGAGAAATAAATGGCACCCTGAAGTTGGTCTAACAAGTCATCAATTGTAACGCCCTGATTTTTCTGAACCATAACACTACACGATGCCCAGGACCCTGAAGGACCACAAGCTAACCCATGACTGATATCTATACCTAAACACTGCATAATATTGTGTCTAAATGCGGAAACATGTACTGAAAGGCCATAAGGTTTAAGCTGGATAAACATCTGATAAAACAATGTATGAAAGTGGTATAAAAATACCAAAACAAATTTGAAATAACTTTCTGACATGCTATAGTCTGAAAGCCTCTAAACTGTCTGAATAAGAAATTGATGGGACATATCCCCAACTAACTCCGACTACTAAAATAAACTAAAAACTAAAATAGTAATGTGATCATCATGTCCTTGAAGGATGAGGACTAACTGCTAACTCTGATCGCTGAACTGGGATGCTATTGGTTCTCTGGAGCTCGTGCTTCTAAACCTATGGTATAAGACACCATAGCACAAATGCGTCGGTACTTTGAATGTACTGGTATGCAAGTGAGGTAGGCTGAATGAAAACTGTTTATATGCATGAAAAATACTAAATGGCTTACTAACATGAACGTGAGAATACATACATGACTACATAACTGTAACTGAGATCGTGATAGGACTGAATACTGAGTTCTGACTACTGAGTTTACTGATATAAATAACTGAGTCACTGATGAATGAGAAATACTGATACTGTATTACTAAATACTGAGGGACTGACACTATGTTACTGAATCTGATGGAACTATCTGAGTTCCGTACTGTATCTGAATTGACTATATCTGACATTCATGAAATTTGAAGAACTATCTAAGTTTTTTTACTGAGATTGAGACTGTAACTAAGACTGTGGGAAGTAGTATCTAACCAACATGCCCCAAATATGCTATAATAGCTGAGATAGGGTCCAATCTATGCCCTGATTGGAAGGGTGTCAGTACCGCGCCACTGGTAAGGACAACATGTGAGTAACCCTCATATAACAGATAACTTTAGCAAGAACGGTGGGAACCCACACATAACAGGTTAATCCACCACATCTACCCTCATATAGCAGGCTACGATGTCTCAACCTATACTGGTTACATAGTTTTGGAATGCAAGGATTGCTTCTAAAAATCACACCCTCGTATAACAGGTGAGCCCCCATCCTTGGGTTCACTCGGTGCTAATTCCTACTCCCATATAAATGGACACTGAACATGATTTACTAAACTAAACTGAGCATGGACTGAGTTACTGAATTTCCATGGCTGACGGAATACTACTGATATCTCACAACTGACTGAGTCATGAGATCATGGAGATTTTTCCTGATTCATAAGACTATCTGAAGTCTAAGAGTTCATAGCTTGACTGAGAGTATCGTGAAAACATGACATGGATCTAGGAACATAGCTAATATTTCGGGTACAAGTACCCCCAGGACTCGATAGAAGGAAACTGACATAACATAATTTACTTGAAGACTTGACTATCATCATAATACATACTACCTTCGTACGAGCATTTCATCAAACATATAATAGGCATGATCTTGTGCATACATAGGGATTTCAGATATCATGCTAGTTAGATAATATTCCTTCATCTAGGCATTCAATCAAATATATGATAGGAATGGTACATGTAAACATCATTATTCAATTCTAATTTCATCATTCAAGGGTTTAAATCTTAGGGTTGCATGAATCTATGGCTATAGTAATTAAACCCACATATAAACTATCAACAATCATGGAGTAGAATCCAATTTCACATCTATCAAACATGAACATGAGCAGCCAAAACATGACTACATATAGAAAATCCATAACTTGAGTTTAGAAAAGGGATTCTTGGACTTCATGGACAAAAGGAGTCTATGAATGAACACTATGATACCTTAGCTTGTGATTCTATGAAGATTGACGAAGAGATTCATGAAATTTGACGGTGAATTTCCTTGGAATTGAACCTTCTATGAAAATCCTAGGGCTTGTTTCTTGAGAGTTTTTTAGAGTAATTGAGTATAAATTGCTGAATTATGGTCAAATATCGTGTTATAAGTCTTATATAGGGTGGGAAATTGACCCTTTTAACCCTAGGACACGTCTTTAATTTCTGAGAAAATTTCTCGATTTTCATCCTTGGTGCGATGCGCCACTATCGCGCCGTCACTGGAACTGGACAATTGGGAATCTGCATAGTGGCCCAATGCGGAGCTATCGCGTTGCCACCTTGTTTGATACTTGAAAGTTTGGCGCGATGCGCCACTATCGCGGAGTAACACTGGAAATTGACAATTGCCATTTGAGCTATCTCCGCGATGCGCTAAAGGCTCAAGTGATACACTGTCTCACTAAAAAGGCTCTAACTCTTTGCTCGGGTGTTAGTTTTGGGAAAATTTGGTATCAATGGAAAGCTTATGGAATTTACCATATGACAAAAAGTGAAAATCTTAAAAATACCACATCTATAAAAGTGGATTCATCTTTCAAAGACAGCTTCTAACATTTTTGGGGGGAAATTTCAAGCTAGGAAAAGTACGGGTATTACATCAATTCTGGGGATGGGATAGTTATTCTTGATTGTGAATTTGTTCAACTGACAGTAGTCGATGCATATTCTGAGAGAATTATCTTACTTACTCACAAACAAAACTGGAGCTCCCCATGGAGAAACACTAGGTTTGATGAAACCCTTGTCTAAGAGATTTTTTAACTGTTCCATAGATTTTGTAAGCTCAGCTAGAGACATTCTATAGGGTGGAATAGAGATAGGATGGATGTCTGGAAAGAGATCTATTTCTAAGTCAATTTTTCTCTCGAGAGGAACTCCAAAAAGACCTTCTGGGAACACAACTGGAAATTTATTTACTACTGGAACGGACTCGAGACTCGGAGTTTTGGAACTGGATCCCTTGACTCTAACAAGATGGTAAATACACCCTTTTGATATCATCTTTCTTTCTTTAATTTATGAAATAATCTGCCATTTAAGCACTGAAGTACTACCCCTTCATTCGATAATTGGTTCTTTAGGAAATTGAAACTGGAAAATTTTATTTTTGTAATCAACTGAGGCATAATATGAGTGGATCCAATCCATGCCAAGAATGACATCAAAATTAGTCATCTCTAACTCCACAAGATAAACTGAGGTAATTCTTTGAGATACTATGATCGGGCAATTTTTGTATACTCATCTAGCTATAATATATTCACCCACTGGGGTAGACACTGACATGAACACTGAAAGAAGGAAAACTTCCCTAAAACGTCTCATAGCCTCTTGTCCATAAGTGTGGAGCGCTTCACACCCATGCACAAGACTCTACTCAACGCGGGTTTCAGACTCCTTAGGACACTTTAAAACTTGAGGCTCTGATACCAAGTTTTGTCACGACTCGAGGCTACCCCTAGTCGCGACAACGGTGCCTATGGACACAAGTGACCACAAGCTAAATCATGAGCTGGTACCTATTATAAGCACTGAGTAATATAGTAATATAACACATGGGCGGAAGATAATTGATAAGATATTATAAATCTGAATACTGAAATAGATAAAAATAACATGTCTGAAATATCTGATAAAATTACTGAAAACTAAACTATCCACCTGAAATAACTGATAAAACTAAAAAATGGACCCACTGTCTAACTGAGTGTCTAAAAGCCTCTAAATATTTAAGAGGAGTTGATGGTATAAATCCCCAACTAACTTCGACCGATTGAACATAAGAGAGTATGGAAATAACCATAAAAGTATATCATGTCCTCAAAGGATGATAACTCACCACTAGTGTTGCTGGGTAACACTATTCTGCCTAAGAATGGTCGAAAAATTAAGCATCCAAACCTCTGTTATAAGACAACATAGCACAAAGAAAAGTATGCGATCAGTACTTTGAATGTACTGATATGTGATATAAGGACTGATTGAAATGCATGATATAACTGAGCATGAATGCATAAATATGTAATATTTGAGAATGAAAAACCAAGAATAAATATATTACTGAGAAAATCTAAAATCTAAAAGATTGAAATTTGTATAACTGAATAACTGATAATCTGTACACCTGGTCAAGCAAACCTAAGCTGAGATACCCTAAAATATAAACTAATATTATGGGAGGTATCATGTAACCAACATACCCCAATCCGATCTAATCGGGGTTCAACCTGTAACCCTAGTTAGAAGGGTGTCAATACCTTTCCACGAGTACTAACACATGGCTGTATGGATCCACTAATCTATTAACCCGAAGGACCAGGGTGTCAAGAATAAACTAATGGGTGACCCCTGATAGGAATTCAAGCCTAAACTAATGGGTGACCCCTCATAACCTACGCTGGCTACGTAATTCTAGAACTTACGAACTGCTACTAATGACTCTGCCTAAACTGATGGGAGTGCCATAATCCCTGCATTTGCTCGGTGCTAAGTCTTACACTAACTAAACTAACACTGGTACTAACTTAAGTTCAACCAAACATAACAACTGACAGTGCTCAATATGATCATAACAACTGAAAAAATGATAGGATTCATGGTGTAACTGACTTATTACTTAAAAATCTGAAGTCATGTAAGCACATACGTATCTAGTGTTCATAACTCGCCAACACTAAATGATTATAAAATATGATGTCAAAGCTTAAAACTATAGTATGGAAATCATGGTTCGAAGACCCGAAACATAAGCATCTCACCAAATATGAGAGAAACAAGAACTTGAAAATGGGAATGTGATAAACATAAGAAAACAACATAAGTACATGACTAAATTCATAGGTGGGAGAATTTTATATGAATTTAATGGAATATGACGTGGAATATTGGAAACCAAAACATGAATATAGCTTAATTCACTTAAAAACACTTGTAGACATGGTTTGTAATTGATTTAACAAGAGATTCATGGATTAATTTCATAAATTAGGATGAGATTGACACTTTTAAGTTAAAAATAAGGTGTTTAGGCTCAATGGGTGAAAGGTACGCATTGATGGATACCCACATACCTCAATAAATAGTTTATTGAAGATTTCTTGAGGGTTTCTTGAACTTGGAACCTTGAACTCTTGATTTCTTGAGAAAAGGGCTTGGATGATGTTCTTGGAAAAGAAAAAAGATTTCTTGAGAGTAATATTTAGATAAAGGGGCAAATAATGCTCCTAAGAATGCCCCCAATCATGTTATGGACGAATTGGGTTGAGGGGAAAAGACCCATTGCCCCTTGATTTTCATTAACAAAAAGCTGGATAAAATACCCTTGGTGCGTTGCGACCCTTGCTTAGGTGAAGCAATCCTTGCGCTTCAACCCTTGCTTGGGTGAAGCCACCATCTCTCCATGACCCCCTTCACCTCTAGAGTCGCTCTCGCACTGCGAGCGTACTGTGAGGGATCTCGACCTCCGCTATCAAAACACACCCTGAATCCCCATCGAAAATCTTTAAACTCCCATGAATCATACCTTTAACAACCCTAATCATATTTCAACTCAAAACCAACATCTTGGGGTGGGAAACAAAAATAAAATGTTGTGAAGTTTAGCGGTCTTGAAAATGACTAAGTTCGTAACACTTAGTAAAAATTTCAAGTATTGAACCCCTTAAACATACAACTACAAATGAACCAAACTTAGGTTCTTAAGGGGTATTACACTAACACTATAGGAGTCCATAAATCAAATTTGAGCTAAATTGGATCTAATTTGAGCATTCTACCATTGGTCAGAGCTTGAACTTGAAGAAAATTAAAGTGGGTCAAGAAGTCTGGGAAAATTGGTCCATAATTTGGGCAAAATAAATTTGGGAATGAGTTTAGAATGTTGAAAAGTGCCTAGGTTCAAAATTTCAACTCATTTTGATCTTCGGAGAAACAGTTAGAAATATTGGTATTCTTGGTGTTCTTGAAGAAATTATTATCTTCAAGAAGAATTTTCTTCTAAATTTTATTATTTTTTCCAAAAATAAGTAAGAAAGATACTGGAAAATTCTGTAATGACCTAAAAATTTGATGAAATATGTGAAATTTATGAATTTTTATGATTTGACTATTTTACCCCTCCCCATAATTACATTGTGGTATTTCTAAGGTGTGAGGGTGATTGGTACAGTTCCCGATGTATTTTGGTATCATTTGTGCAATATTATGGTTTTTGGTGGCTTTAATAGCCTTATTATGGTTTATGTGATTATCTTTTTATCCGTGAGATGGATGGCTGAACGGATAATTTCAGCAGCTCCAAAATATCAATTTTAGACTGTGTTACCTTTGGTTTGGGTCCTAATGCACCGAGATCATTTTGACCTATTGGTTAGAAATTTAAAAAATTGGGAATATGAGTGTGGGACCCACATTTGATTGAAACGAACTCGGATAGAAAATTTAACTTCACCAACGCATCCAGAACATCGATTTTAGAGTGGTAACATATTTGGTTGGATTTTAAGGCTTTTAAATTTCATTTCGACTCATAATTTGAAAAATTAAGATTTCAGGTTTCGGGGTTCAACTCTGTGTAAACAACGTTTTTTCAAAAAATTGATATTGCCATTGAGTCTAGAGCATCGAATTTAGTGTGGTTTCATAGTTTATTTGTGTATATTAAACTCCAAACGAATCTCGGGTACCCCGTCGAAGTGCGGGTTGGACTTGAAAATTTTGGTTTCCAAGGTTGCTGAGCAACTTGAAAAACATAAGGTAAATTGTAGCTATGGATAGATATATTTAAAAGATTATAAGACTTATGCAGCAACTCCTTATCTTACTTACTCTATTTCTTTTGTCAGGAATAATGGCCATAACATTTATCTTATCTTTCAAACGACCTAGGGTATGGCCGATTTTTGCCTTGTGTTACATGGTATTGGGTACAATATAAATAGCAACTTTTTGGACCATTTTTCTCACTCTTTCACCTTTTCTTTTGAGAGTTAAACCATAAAATAGTGTGAGAGCTTAAAAGTGAAGTTTGTTGTGAGCTTGGAAGCTAGATTAACATCTATTTCTTGATTTTATTACCGATTTAAAGTGAGATTAATCCTGTTCTACTCTAATTCCTTGATTAAATTCTCAAAACTCCAAAAATCATAGCGTTTGGTTTTAAACCCCAATTTCAATCATTTTCACTTGAATAATGTTTAATCTTATTATTACTTATTTTTCATCAATTTAACCTTCAAAACAACTTTGATTCTTGATTTTAACATGAATTTCAATGATTTTACTCGATAAAGCTTAAAAATTATGTTTCTTTGATTTGAACCTCATTTTTTACTCGATTTGACTTAGGTTTTTAGATGTGGATTCCTAAAAATATGGGGAACACGTTTTTGAAGTAAAGTTATAATTTTTTCCTTCTTTTTTGAAAATCCATTTCAGGAGTTCGTTTTAACCCCAAACTAAAAATGGTCGATATGGGTATCGTTAGCTTTGTTTTGACACATAGATTCTATATTTCTTGGTTTTCATTGATTTTGGAATCAATCGTAGAAAGTAAGATCGTGGGTTCAAAGTGTAGCTGACCAATTTTGACATTCAAGGTAGGTTATGGCTTAACTCTTTCAGACTAGGCTGGGTAGTAAATATTGGTACAAAATACATGTTAAGAATGGGAAATAATTATGATAAATTGCTATCTATGTGTTGTTCCCATGTGTAGTCCTAGTAACTGATGGCTTAAGTAAGATAATATCTGCGTAAACTTGTGAGCCTTTACACCTAGTTTCATAAGAACTGTTCTGTCATTTTGTTTCTGATAGGGAAGTTCTTCAAACTGACATACACCATGTGAGAAAGATTTTAATGCCCTAAAAATGGGTCCCGAGACGTCACACGGTGCTCAAGACTACGAGTAGTCTCAAGCTAACCCTGTAAGCCTTTTACTAAATCAGAAACTCATAATAAAGAAATCTAGATATGCGAAAATATTGAAATATTGAGTACTATCTGAACTGCCCTGGAATAAACTGAACATAATGTCTGAAAATACTCCACTTAAAAGTCTAGACAACCAACACTTGAAATATGAATGTTTAACTAACAGTCTGACAAGCCTCTACTACTAACAACTAGAGAGCCACTAGGGCAGACCCCCAGATGACTCAAACTAACTGAAAATAATGAAACAATCTATATAAATAAACTAGAAATCTGAATAACTGGGTCCCTGAACTATGAGGACTTACCAACTGTCAGAAGTAGATGGAGATGCTAACGGTCAATTACACTGCTAGAACTGAGCACCTGAACCTACATTGTTAAACAATATAGCATAAAGACGTATATGTGGGTCAGTATTTTTGGAATGTATTGAGTATATGGGGTGAATACATAAGTAGAACAGTAATGGTATGCACATATATCTCATAAACAATGCATGCTAAATATACATGGCTCACATTGGCATGAGTAACTAAAAGCTGAAAAACCATAAATCATGAATGATAAAGCATACTGTATAAATATGGTGAGCCATAACATTTAGTTCTAAAAGTTGTACTTGTAATATTTTTTCAAATCATGGATGCTATGTGTAGGAAAGACTCACATTATCATATGAAAACTAAAGCTGAAATCTAGTAACTGATGTCTTAAGGGAGACAATATTTGAGTAGACTTGTGAGGCTTTACACCTAGTTTCAAAAGAACTATTCTGTTATTCTATTTTTGATAAGGAGGTTTTTCTAACCGACATCTACCATGTGAGATATCATGGTGTAAATCTCACGTTGGGGAGAGGTGTCATACTATTACCAAGGAGTATAACCTGAGCTAAGTGATCACAATCTATATATGCATCTATATAAATGGGAATAATCTGATAATTTAAACCTACATTGGCTCGTAGTTCTGGGGCTTGTTAACTAGGACACATACGCAACTCGGTGCTAAATACTACTCCTTTTAATCTATAAGCTCATTCAATTGGAAATCCACTTTAAATACTAGCATAAGGGTTTATAATAAAACCAGTTATGCATCTGTCTGTTTCAAACTGTAATCAAAATTGTAATCAACACCGTAATCAAAACTGTAAAGTGGATTCCATATCTTAGCTGAGGATCAAAAGATCAAGTCTTGTTTAAAATCTGAATATAAGCTAGTCATAGGGAGCTTAAAAGCATAATCTCATTGAAATATCAATGCTTATACTTAAGGATTAACACCCACGTTTTAAACTCATGTAAAGTCGTAGAAAAATATCATGCTCAACATACTTCTTGAAATACTACAACAATATCAAGATAATGAAATCAACATTACAATACCATGCTTAAACTCAATTGGAAATCTGTAATCAATGTCTCGAATCATACTCATGGTATTCAAATCATAAAAGAAAGTTCTCTACATCAAGAAAAATATGGAATTTCATACTTCCATCACTTTATAAATCCATAACTCAAAACAAGATACTTTGGGTACGAACCCTAATTATAATTCATGTAAATTTATGTAAATTCATTTGTAAAACTAATTTTGGGCACATAGATGAAAGGGGTATCCTAGTTCATAACCCCACATACCTTATTTAACTAATTGAATGTAGAAGCTTGAACTTTAAATTACTAACGATGTTCCTGAAGCTTCTTCTTGAAGTTCTTGAACCCAAAAGCTTTGATTATTGACTTCCTTGAAGAAGGAATAATGGAATAGTTCTAGATTTCTTAGGGCTAGGGTCTTTCTTTTGAGAGAAAATATGAATAATAGTGTGTATAATGCTTTTAGAGGCTGAAATCCTTTGTTTAGGACGGTTTTGATATGAGGCAAATGACCCTATTTCCCTCAAATATGTGTAATCAGAAGTTGGAAAATATGGGAGCATTCTATGGAGAGTGTATCGCATGCTCTATAGCACCGAAATGGAATGTGCACCACATGCTCTATTGTGTACTCCCTCAGGGGTGAACTGGAGCGTGTGTCACATGTTAATCACATAAAACTGTTGTTTTGAACTTCTGAACATGTCCTTACTCTTGTCCAAAAATTTTGAAACTTACCCGAGATGTACCTCTGACACCCCCAATCATGAATCAACTTTAAAATCAACATTCTAATGTCGGGAAGGTCGAGAATAAAATCATCAAAATTTTTGGAGCTTTAGAAATTATGAAGTCTCAACACTTAGTTTTATTTTCAAGCTCTAAGTGTCTTAAGTGATCCCTAAGAGTTGAGTTGAGCTAAGAACATATGGGGTATTCAATATCTTCCCCTTGAAAACATTCGTCCTAGAATGAGACTAGTTAAGATGAGGATACTGAGGAACTGAGATGATATACTGGCATGCATAATTGAAAACATAACTGCATGGATGAATCTAAATAATGATGAACGGATGAACAAATCTGTGAATGCATGAAATGACTTAAAGATAATCACATGGATAGAACTGAGACTGGAAAAGAACTGAGCTAAAAAAGACTGGTACCTTAGGTTGAGTCTGAGTTTTTAGAGAAAAGGTGACGATACTTGGTTTGCATGTCCGTTTCTGTTTACCAAGTGTCACCCTCAACCGACTGATTCCTCTAAAGGAATTTGACCAAGGGAACTTTTTTGTTCCGTAGTCTACAAATTTTGGTGATCAAGAATCTCAAGTGGAAGTTCTTCGTAGTAAAGGTTGTTCTAAACATCTGCGCTTTCTATAGGAACTACAATGGTTGAATAACCCATACACTTCTTCAATAAGGATACGTAGAACACTGAATGAACTGATGACAAGTCTGCAGGCAACTCAAGCTCATACGCTACCTTTGCAAGACAACTCAATATTTTGTAGGGGCCAACATATCCGGGACTAAGCTTCACCTTTTTTCCAAATATCTTCACCCCTTTCATTGGTGAAACTTTCAAATAAACTAAGTCATCGATTTATTACATCTGCATAAGATTTGTGATGACTCTGAATTGTTTTCAACCTCTCTCTAAATAACTGGACATTCTCCAAGGCTTTAAATACTACATTTGTCCCTATCAAAGCCGCCTCACTTACTTCAATCCAACCGACTGGTGACCTACATCTTCTCCCATATAGATCCTTAAATGGGCCAATCTTAATGCTGGAATGGTAACTGTTATTGTAGGAAAACTCGATCAATGGCAAGTGATCATCCAAACCCCCTTTGAAGTTGAGAACGTATGGCCTCAATATATCCTCTAAGATATGAATGGTCCTCTCTTGCTGCACATCTATGTGAGGGTGAAAAGATAAACTGAGATAAACTTAGGTACCAACACCCTTCTAAAAGGCTTTACAAAAATGAGAGGTGAATTGAGTACCCCTATCTGAAATGATGGACAAAGAAACTCCATGCAATCTGACCAACTCTCTAATATACATCATAGCATAATCTTCAGCTAAGTAGGACGTGTGAACTAGCAAGAAATGGGCATATTTGGTCAATCTGTCAACAATAACCCAAATCAAATCATGCTGATGATGCGAATGGGGTAATCCTTTCACAAAGTCGATATTCACTTCTTCCCACTTGTAAGTGAGAATACTAAACTCCTGCAAGTTTCCGCTAAGTCTTTGGTGTTCCACCTTAACTTGTTGACAAGTAGCACACTTGGCCATAAATTCTGTGATATCTTTCTTCATACCCTTCCACCAATAGACTTCCCGCAGGTTGCAGTACATCTTAGTGTCTCATGGAGTAACGCACACCATGCACTTCTGTCATAATTCATTTCCTTAAATCATCAATGCATGGCACACACAGTCTACTATGGTATCTCAACACACCATCTCCTCCTTGGGATAAAACCTCTACCTTCTGTTCTTTAACTAACCCCTTCAGCTTAACCAAACAAGAGTCATTATCTTGTTTCTCCTTCACTTCGGAAACTAAAGAAGATTATTAACTACTCTGAACCCAAACATTCCCCTTAGTTGATTCAATCCACCGCACACCTAATCTAGACAACCTATGAACTTCCCTAACTAATTTTTTTTATCACATTCCACATGAGCGACATTGTCCATAGACGGACTACTAAGGGTGTCTACCATAACATTAACCTTTCCCAGATGATATAAAACACTCATGTCATAATCTTTCAACAATTCTAACCACCTTCTGTGATGGAGATTTAACTCTCTCTGTGTAATCACCTATTGTAAGCTCTTGTGATCCATGAATACATCAACATGCACCCCATAAAAATAGTGCCTCCAGATTTTCAATGAAAACACAACAACAGCTAACTTAAGATCATGGGTAGGATAGTTCTTTTCATGGGGCTTAAGATGTCTATAGGCATAGGCTATGACCTTTACTCTCTACATCAAAACACAACCTATACCAACTCTAGAAGCATCACAGTAGACAACAAATCCTTCTGTACCCTCAGGTAATGCCAAAACTGAGGCTGAAGTAAGTCAAGCCTTCAACTCCTGAAAGCTATTCTCACAAGAATCTGACCACTAAACCTTAACTTTCTTTTGAGTCAATCTAGATATAAGGGACGCAATAGATGAAAACCACTCAACAAACCATCGGTAATAGCCAGCTAAACCCAAGAAACTCTTGATATCTGATGCCATCACCGAAAATAATATGGTCGAGGAAAGTGACTGACCTTAGCCAAAATTCACACTTGCTGAATTTGGCGAACAACTGGTGATATCTAAGAGTTTGCAACATGATTCTAAGATAATCTGCATGGTCATCCTCACTATACAAATAGATCAGGATATCATCGATACAGACTATGAAAAATATGTCTAGGTACTGTTTGAACACTCGGTTCATCAAGTCTATGAAGGTTGTTGGGGCATTTGTTAGCCTGAAGGACATGACTAGAAACTCAAAGTGGCTATATCGGGTTCTGAAAGATGTCTTTGGAATATCACATTCTGATGTGTGAGCTAATGCTTACACATTTGAGGCTTTTAACTAAGAATAATTATGAAATCTTAAGCAACTTTTGTCGTTTTTGATTATTTTATGTTTGATTTTGCAGAAGAAGCTAATATGTTAGAGAACCAACAAGAATGGAAGCAAGTGAGCTGAAATTTAAAGTAAATAGAGGCAAAGTGTGGCTGACGACATTTGTGATAAGTCATCAGCATTGTGATAATCTATCATCTTCATCATCAGCCATAGACAGAGAATTGGCCTAAGTTGAAATCTGTGATGACATTTTGTGATAGGTCGTCAAGGAGTTGATAAGCCATCAAGAATGTCGTCATTTAAAGAAAGCACATGAGAACTGAAGCAGAGACTTGATGATATTTGTGATAAGTCATCAAGGAGATGATAGGGCGTCGCCGTTTGTCGCCAGCATTAGGCAGCAAGTGTCCAAAGCAAAGAGGAAGCTGACGACATTTGTTATAAGTCGTCAGCCTCCTGATAGGTTATCACAAATGGCGTCACCTAATTCGAAGAATTTCTGAATTTTATTATTTTGTTTCTATAATTAGGGTGAACTATTTAAAGCCTTGTTTTAGGGTTTTTTTAAGGGTTCCAAACCTTGAGTTTTGAGACACGATACTTTGATATTTTCTCTCTCTAACTTCTTGACTTGAAAAAAAAATTACTTTGAAGAGAATTTAATCATTATTTTGGGATTTCCTTTGTGATTTAATCGGAGAATCTCTAGTTTCTATTCATCTTGTGGTAAGTTTACCTTTCAGAGCATGAATTCATCTAGTTGCTTTGATTATTACGTCATGAACGGTTAAATTCCTTTAACCTGAATTATGGGATCTAGGGTTAGGTCTTGATAAGGTGATGAGTGTTCAGGATTCGAAAGGTGGTAGGACTTCTTGATAATTCTAATGTTTTAATTATTGTCTTTTGGTTGTAAACGATAGATAACACCTGCTTTGATTTGCTTGAGAAAGAAATCAAATATAGTGGGAAGTGAATTATCAACAGGGACTTGGAAATACTAAACTTCTGTTTAATAATCAGCGTTGTAACAAGGTTGGTTAACCTGAGGTAAAATCTGGGCAGTGAATATAAATTCCCTAAGTCCGAGAGGATTAGGTAATTAAATGCTTAAGTAGGTCGAGAGACATTTAAGCATAACTTTGATAAAGATAACTTGTTGTCCTACCTATCGTGAGAATCTTGAACCATTAGTAGCCTCTGTCAAGTAAGAAAATCCCTAGTGAACATAATTCTGGTTTTTCATAAGCTCTTGATTACAAACTAAAACTAAGGTGACCAAAAATTATTTGCTAATCTCCAAAACCCCCATTTTATCTTTTCGTGCCAGTAGTTTGAATTCAAGTTGTAGCTATAGTTTCAAATTAGTTTAATCGCCACTCATATTGTTCCCTGTGGATTTGACCCCGACTCTAAAAGTTGGATAAATATATTAACGACGACCGTCTTGCACTAAATTGACGTGTAAGTTGAGCGTTATCAAAAATGGCATCGTTGATGGAGAACAATTTGGTGTATTGAGTTGGTTTGGAATTTTAGTTTACTTGCTTGAATTCAAACTTGTAAATATTTGTTTAGTTTATATTTTTATTTATTTTATTTTCTTTTATTTTTATTTTTCTGGCACCTTTCTTGAGATGTCATCCTGGCTAGATGGTTTTTTGAGTGATGACAATTCTTGTTATTATTGTGGGGGACCATATTTTGAGGGTTGTTGTCCAGATTTACCTGGAAGTGCATGGATTGGACCTTCACAATATGATGGGGATACTGCCCTACTTACTGTAACTTGGTGTTTGGCTTGTGGTCAAAGTGATCATTCTGAAGATATGTGTGCTATCACAATTCAAACAAACAAATTAATGAAATGAATTTTAGCGAATCAAGTACAGTTGTGGATAGATCTAGAGGAGTTACCACTCCCACCATGTTTATAGTGGCTAAATAAAGAAGAATATTAGGAGGACATTAGCCAATTTGAGGAGAAAACTCAAGAATCGCAACCACTCGATTGTCATCTTGATCTTAAGACTGACTTTGAGAAGGTGACTAAAAGTGAGTGTGTAGTAGATAGTTTAAATTTTGAAGTAGAATTAGTTGGGCCTCACTCGAACCATTTTTTCACATTATGTTTAGATGATATCTTGTATGTGGAATCATCTAAAATAGTGGAAGAGTGTGAAGATGAGGAACAAAAATACTATATTCTTTATTTTACACTTGATAAGCAACATAAAAGCACACCTCACTTTAAGGCCGAGTGGTTTACCACGCTCAATCCATTACTCAACTTTTTAATTTTTGTACCACCCTCCTATGATCGAGGCAAGAAGATGGACTCTAAGTTGGGGGTGAAATTCAAATCATCTAAGTGGAGGGATAAAGTATGAAGCATTTTTAAGGTATCTTGATGAATTCTGAGTAGTCAAGATAACCTAGTCGTGTTGCGACACTAAATTAGACGCTTCTTGGGAGGCAACCCAAGGTATTTTGTTGTTTGTATTCGTATTATGTGATTGACATCAGATCTTTGCACCCATGGTGCCACAGGTATGTTTCAGACTCTCTTGTTTTGGTTTGACGTATTGGGAACAATGTATGATTATAAGTTGAGGGTGAGACTACTTGTGGGTGTTGATGTCCTCTTGGGGTTTTTGTTGTCGTGCCTCTTTTCCCCGGAGTCTTGTTCCTAGTAGAGCCAGCATGTTTAGGCGTATTATGATTTGTTGTAAAATATTGTAGTTGAATAGGAGAAATACAAGTACCTTAGGCAGTTAACATGTTTTTGTGATTTTTGAGCACCTCTCCAATGGACTAAGTATTTAACTGTGTGAATTGCATCTGATTGTGACCATTGTGTATCTTTGTATGGCATTAGTTTTAGTGACGCAGTAATCATTGCTAAACATTTGCATGAACTGAATGAGTAGTAGCTTGTGATATACTTGTGTGCCAAGTGCGTGTGAGATCTTACTCAGTTCCCATTGTATGTTGAAATCCAGAACTTCCCGGTTAGTCATACCTTGGTTAAAGGATAGGGGTTAGGAAAGGATCATAGGCCATTTAGATATTAGCTCACTTTTAGCCTAAATAACCCTCCCTGTATGTAGAATATCCCTCGATCCCTGCTTTGAGCCTGATTAGCCTATTTCTTTTTATGACACCCCTCACTTTTCCCGTTTATATCATAATGAACCTGTTTTGGCCCTGGTCCTCTTTGGACACTGTGCACCTTGACTTAGGCAAATGTCCTAAGTTGAGGGTGGATATCATAGCGGTGCGTGATATAGAATGAGTATGAATAAAAGTAGCATAAAGAAAAGAATAAAAAGCTGGGTGCAGAGGAAAAGAGCAAAAAAAAAGAAAAATTGTGAAAAAGAATAAGTAATTGAGCAAAGACTGCACCCATCCTAAGTAATTGTGATCAAGAAAAGAGAAGAGCGGAAAAGGCTAATGAGTGAAACCCCAAAAACCTAGTGTAGTGTCAAGGAGGCTTAGTCACTTTAAATACCATCGAGTATCATACAAGCCCCTAGCCTACATTACAAGCCTAAGAGAAGTCCTATAGTGATCCTAGCTGACCGATCTGAAGATCTGGGTAATGAAAATAAGGGCAAGCATATGGTACATGGCATACACTTATTGGAACTTCATTCTGAGAGTGAGTGTTTTGATTGTCCCCATGGTTACATATATAATTCCTGATATGAGATAAGGGGGATTTCTTTGTTGTGAGGGCACACTGGTTACATTGCTAGTTACTAACTTGTTCGGGTAGTGTAATACTGGTGTATGCATGGTTGTTACAGCTGAATTGATGACATATCTTAATTCATGTGTGTTGCATTGGTGTTCTTCATTGTACTTAAATTGACTAACTTTGGAGATGGGGAAAGTGTTTTAAGATGATATGGATGATTGACTTCCAAATATGCTTTGTATTCTCTTAGTTATGCTGAGTTGCTTGAGGATAAGCAATTATTTTCAGTTGAGGGTGTTGATGTGTGAGCTAATGCTAACACATTTGAGGCTTTTAACTAAGAATAATTGCGAAGTCTTAAGCAACTTTTTTCGTTTTTGATTGTTTTATGTTTGATTTTGCAGAAGAAACTAATATGTTAGAGAACCAACAAAAATGGAAGCAAATGAGCTGAAATTTGAAGTAAATAGAGGCAAAGTGAGGCTGACGACATTTGCGATAAGTCGTCAGCCCTGTGATAAGCTATCAGCTTCATCTTTATCCATAGATAGAGAATTGGCGTAACTTAAAAGCTGTGACGATATTTTGTGATAGGTCATCAAAGAGCTGATAAGCCGTCAAGAATACCGTCAGCCTAAGGCAGCATATGAGAACTGAAGCAGAGACTTGACGACATTTATGAAAAGTCGTCAAGGAGCTGATAGGGTGTCACCATTTGCCGTCAGTGTTAGGCATCAAGTGTCCAAAGTAAAGAGGAAGCTGACAACATTTGTTATAAGTCGTCAGCCTCCTGATAGGCTATCACAAATGGCGTCATCTAATCCGAAGAATTTCTGAATTTTATTATTTTGTTTCTATAATTAGGGTGAACTATTTAAAGCCTTGTTTAGAGTTTTCTTAAGGGTTTCGAGAGACATTTAAGCATAACTTTGATAAAGATAACTAGTTGTCCTACCTATCGTGAGAATCTTGAACCATTAGTAGCCTCTGTCAAGTAAGAAAATCCCTAGTGAACATAATTTTTGTTTTTCATAAACTCTTGATTACAAACTGAAACTAAGGTGACCAAAAATTATTTGCTAATCTCCAAAACCCCCCAATTTATCTTTTCGTGCCAGTTGTTTAAATTAAACTTGTTGATATAGCTTCAAATTAGTTTAATCTCCACTCACATTGTTCCCTGTGGATTCGAACCCGACTCCAAAAGTTGGGTAAATATATTGACAACGACCATCTTGCACTAAATTGACGTGTAAGTTGAGCTTTATCATATTTCCTTACTTTAAGTTGGTGTTAGCCGGATCTAAGGTCTATCGTGGAGAAGTAGCTTGCACCTTGGAGTTGGTCGAATAATTCATCAATCCTAGGAAAAGGACATTTGTTTTTTATTGTGATTTAATTCAATTGATGGTAGTTAATGCACATTTGGAGAGAGCCATCTTTCTTACACACGGATAAAATAGGAGCGCCTATGGAGAAACACTAGGCCTTATGAAACCTTTATCTAACAGGTCTTTAAGATGCTTTTTTAACTCTTTAAGCTCGACTGGAGCCATACGATAAGGAGGATTGGAGATACGCTGAGTATCTGGGTGAAGATCAATACCGAATTCAATTTTTCTATCGGGACGTACCCCTGGCAGATCTTCGAGAAAAACTTTAGGAAACTTGTTGACTACACGGATTGTCTGAATTGTTAAAGCCTCAGACTTACTGTGTTTGATTCGAATTAAATAATAAATGCACCCTTTTGATATCAACTTTCTAGCATGAATATAGGATATGAAATGACTCTTGGGAGACACTGAATTGCCTTCCCACTAAAAGATTGGCTCATTAGGAAACTGAAATTTTACGACTCGGGTGCGACAATCTATAGATGCATAACAGGAATAGAGCCAATCCATGCCCAGAATAATGTCAAAATCGACCATGTATAACTCTATTAAGTCTACTAATATAATTTTATGAAGAACTGTAATAGGACACTTCCTATAGACTCGTTTGGCGACAACTGACTCACCCACTGGGGTGGAAACTAAAAAGGGATTAGAGAGCTTTTTAGGACCTACCTCAAAATTTACCACAACTAGCGGAGTCACATAAGAGAGATTTGACCCGGGGTCTAACAACACATAAACATCAAGATAAAAGACACGAAGCATACCAGTAACAACATATGGTGAACTCTTCTACTTGTGACGGGATGGTAAAGCATAAAACCAATTCTGGCGCTGACCATCACCGGTATTGGATGATGCGCCCTGAGGAGGAACTGGGCGACCTAGTATTGATGGTGCGCTAGTAGCCCGAGTCTGGGGACGAACATCCCAACTTCTCTGTTTAGCATACGGGTATTCCTTGATTCCGAGACCCAACTTACCACACCCATAACAACCCTTCTATCCCAATATACACTCACCAAGGTGATTCTTACCACACTTAGCACATGTCAGATAACTGGGCCCACACTATTCTAAGACTTAGACATAGAAATTCTACCCCACTTCTCCTTCCTGGTTTTGGGTGTGGGAGCACTTGCTGAAGATGGAGCTGGTATGGATGAACGACCCTGTAACTACAAGCGATTCCCCCTTCCAAACCTTATCTGGTCATACTCAAACTGTTCGTTTCTAGCTTTCTTATTTCCCTTCTTTATCCCCTTTAATTTTTTTGCCTCAATCTATTGAGAATAAGTCATCCTTATAGAAATATCCATATCCCTAATAAGCATGGCAGTCCTACACTCCTTGACCACCAAACTAGACACTCCAGTGATGAACTTACTCATACTCGACCTAGGGTCAGCCATCGTGTTGAGGGCATACTTAGACAACTGATTAAACTTAAGGTAGTATTCCTTCTGATATGGGAATGGATACGAATCATAAAACTAGCCAACAACATAAACCAAAGCCGAGAACAAAACACAAACAAGCTATGGCAGTAACACACAAAATCGAGAAAAGATAATAAAAATACAATAATGTAAAGATAGATAGCTTAACATACGATATTACAAAAATTAGGAACCAAACCGTGTATCAAACGATGAGACCCCTAAGATATTAAATAACAACACCAAGATCTTACGGAGACCGCTAAGGGAATCAACTCCACTTACAACCATCGTTTCTAAGCAACAATTAATAATGGCTTTTCCAAGCCCCACACTAATGGCTTTTCCAAGCCCTACACTACTTGAAATATTTCCAATGGAGTTCAAAAATATGTTTCTCAAATATTCATCATCAAAAACATAAGATCAAATGACCTAATAGAAGACTATTTATAGGCTAGCTTATTACATAACAAAATGGCCAAAATACCCTTAATGAGAGGGGTGGCCTTGGTGTGTAAATTAGGGGCTGCCTTGGAGTGTTTTGGAGTGTTTAAAGATCTTCAAAATACTTCAACACTTGTGATCTCGGGTTGGCATCAAAGGTAGGCCCTCATGCAATCTTCTACACACGGTTTGCTTTATGCCATGCTCAAAATAGGTCCTCCATGCATGTTCTTGTGTCCTCGAGATGACCAAGTCTTAAGTATTTATGGGTTGGTGTAACGACCTGGGAGTACCCCCTAGTCGTCAAACGGTACTTACAGACCCGAGAAACCCCAAGCTAACCCATGAGCTGGTACCTAATGAGAGCACTAGATAACATGATCATAAATGCGGAAGACTATTGACATGCCATAAGGTTTTAATAACCAAATTAAAAACTAAAATATGAGTATGTAGAAATAACTGACTGAATCTGATAAAATACTGATAAACTGGATAACTAACTGTAATGTCTAAATACTGAATAACTGAATCTAATGTCTAAATGCCTCTAAAACTGACTGACTAAATATGAGTTGATGGGACAGGCCCCCAACTAACTCTGCTAACTACTGAAATAGAGATATGAAGTAAAATAATCTGTCCTCGAATGATGATGACTCACCACTGCTATTGTACTACTGATAACCTGAGAAGTAAAGTCTAAGCGCGGTTCGAGAACTTAACGTTAGTACCTATGATATAATATATCATAGCGCAAAAGAAAGGTTTGCAATCAGTACTTTAAATGTACTGGTATGCTAAATAAGGTAGGCTGGTATGCATGGTTTCATGAACAGAACTACTAATTAACTGAATATGCATGTAAAACATGGAGTACTAAGTAGAGAACATGGAATTTGTAGATACTGAAAATATGGAAAATCTATTAATGTTAAGTATGCATGAAAGTTTATAAATACTAAAGATACGTGAAAATTTATAGACACTGGGGATACATGACCAAGCATATAACATGGACTGAGTAAGATTTGTAAATTGAAATACTGAAAAAAAATACTGATATTTGTATGCTTTGGTCAAGCAACTCTAAGACTGCATAACTTAACTGAAACTCTAACTGAGACTATATCTGAGACTGTGGGAGGTATCATCTAACCGACATTCCCAAATTTGAGCTAATCAGGGTCCAACCTGTAACCCCAGTTGGAAGGGTGTTAATACCGTGCCACGAGTACTAACGATGGTTGTGTGGATCCACTAAATTGATATAATGTCCAAAGGACTAAGGGTGTCAAGCTTGAACTGACGGGTGACCCCTGAGAGATAGTCAAGCCTAATCTGACGGGTGACTTCTCATACCCTACGCTAGCTACATAGTTCTGGAGCATAGAGACTGCTACTAATGACTCTGCCTATCTGGTAGGGAATCCTCCATCCCTACACTCGCTCGGTGCTAAATCCTACTCCCAACTTAAAGATACTGAAATACTAAACTGTTCTAAGTTTATCTGACTGGTAACTGACTGTTGTGATAATGCTCACAATATGTTTTGAAGACTATTCTATAATATACTGCTACTAGACTAAGAAAACAACAATGGATTTTGGGTATTCAATACCCCCAAGACTCAAAACAATAATAGTAAATTGACACTAAAGCTTGAAAGACAAAACATGAAGCCTTTTATTTAAATCAATCACTCTTGTAGGCATCTTATAAAACACTTCTAGTTCAGGGTTTAAAACAATCATAGGAATGCCATGGGACTTATAGGAATAGCATGAATTCAAAATAATAGATCTAAATCATGGTTTAATTCAATAAATAATGATATAAAAGCATGGAAGGTTGAACAATAACAATACTTTCATGGTAACATAGTAGAAAATCGTCAGTACATAGAGATTCATGGATGAAATCACAATTTAAAATCAAATAACTTGAATAGATCAAAACTTGTCAATTAAATAGGTTACCTGGACTCCATGGATGAAAGGAATCCATGGATTAACATCTAACATACCTGGGATAGTGAATTTCTTGAAGTTTTGGGTGAGTTCTTGAGGATTGGCCTTGAATTTGAAAGCTAGGGGTTCTTTTTCTTGAAAAGGGGAATTTTCATTGTGAGAGGAATTGAAATAATGATGACTACTTAGGGTGTTTAGGGGTTAAATTTCATGTTTTTGGTTAATTAGGTTCGTGGAAAAAGACCCAAATACCCCTGAACAAATTTAAAAATGGAAGCTAAAAACTGAAGATCTCAATTTTTGGCCTTGGCGTGACACGCCACTATAATGCCAAGCCACTGGAATTAGACAACTGGGAAACTGGTTTGTGGTGCGACGCGGGGAAAATCGTGGTCCTTCACTATTGGGACCTGGAAGTTTATCACGACGCGGTGGAATCGCGGAGAGACACTAGAAACTGCCAAATGCCAATTTGGCCTTTGGCGTGATGCACCGAGATCGCACAACTTTACTAGAAATTGCCAACCATCACTTAAACTAGCTCCGCGATGCGCTAAGGGTTAAAATGATGGGGTCTAACGACTGAAACTTAAAATCACCATAACTTCTTACCTGGTTATCGGATTTGGGCAAATTTTATATCGTTGGAAAGCTAATTGAATTACCTACGCAATGGTAGGCTATAAACTGAAAAATGATGAGTGTTTAGAAATTTTTATTTATGAATACTCATACAGTGGGATTTAGATTATGCTAGGGAAATACGGGGTGTTACAGTTGGCCTCCAATGATGTCTTTAAAAGCATAGAGGCCATTTGGCTCGTATTATCCTCCCCTTCTTGAAAAGGATTCGACCTTGAATCCATACCTTACAAAACTAAAGAAAGGAAAAACAAGCACAACTTCCTTATGACATGAGGGTTAGGGTTAGTACAACAAATAGCATCACCATGCCAAGGAGGTACATACTTGAGATATAACCACGTATCCTTTGTCTTGGTCATTAAAAGTTTAGTAAGAATGTTACAAAGGAAATGTCTATGACAATTATCAAGAGATAAAGAAACTACAAAGGTCTTAATGGTATAATTAAGTCCAAAAGGTAAGGCTACCCTTGTCTTAGGAACCATAAAGAACAATTGTTACATTACATCTTTAAGTGGCCTCATCAAACATGGTGCCACTATTGGTCTGAAAGTCTACCGATCCCACATAGCATTATCATTCAAACAAGTGGACTAACCAACAGAACCCCTACCTCTACTTAATGAAAACCCAAAACTACATGGATGTCATCATAGGCAAAGAGTTAGTATAGGAAAGAATAAGTGTAAAGACATGCACGAGTGAAGACAAAACATTTAAGCACATACACGCTCTTTTCTTCAAACAAATAGACAACTTGGCATCCATAAGTTGGGATTCATACAATTTAAGCACAAGTGTGTCAAACAAGGATGCAAATTTAGAAACATTACCCCAAGGAGTCAATGACACCTTTGCCCTCGGGTTGTCAAGAAGGACTACACATTCCTTACCCTTAAGAGTACTCTCATCTTTCAAAAGGAGATTTCCATATTTAGGACGAATGTTGTCACACCATAGTGGGTTAGAATATAGTTTATATCCTTCAATACAAGCTATACAATCATTCCCACCACTAGGTTCATTAGGAGTGTTTATATCATCTTCAAACAAGACATTGTACCTAAAGAGAGCATGATCTATCCCGTGGATAGATTTGGAATAAGCAAGATCACTCTCTAAAAGTGCATTATCAAGTTTCCAAGATGTTTCAAGCACATGATTTTCCCTATGAGCCAAGCACACATTAGACTCTTTACCACTAGACAAGTTCACGGGTTCACTTCTATTCTTTTGACCAACATTTTCAAATCCGTCACACACTTGATATTTACTAATAACATCACACATATCCTTAAGTGGTGTGAAAATTTTATACACAAGTTGATCAACACAAAATTCACAAGACGATGTACTTTCACTCAACACAATGGCTTCAACACTAGGTGGACACAAATCGATCTTACAAGAAGAGTTAATTCGGTCATCAATAGGATCAACTAGTGTATACACACTCACAACATGTACATTATAAACTAGTGTAAAAGAATCAATGGACTCACAAATAGGTAATCTACTACTCACACTTAATGGGCAACTAGCCACAAAATCATCATTCACATGCATAAAAGTGTAAGAGTTATCTATTTTACCTTGAAGTTCTTGAGTAGATTCTTCTTTTACATGGTGTGAAGGTTCCCCACATGCTTTGGCAGCAACTTCTCTTCGGCCTTATGCTCCTCCACTTGCCATGTTGGTACCTACACAAATGTCCTTGGAAATAGAAGGACAAACATAGTTAGCACGGTTTGGTGGAAATCCCCTCACTTCACTCCTCATAATCTCTCCTTTTTTCACTCTCAGATTGCCACCATGCACACCCTTACTCCTCTTAATCTTTTGTCTCTCATTTTCATTCAGGTTGGAGTAAGTGAGCACTTCTCTTTGAGACTTGGGCAGCATGGACGTAACAAGATGATTTCCCCATCGGTATCTTACCACATTAGACCAATTTTGCACATTTGGAACTTTATGTTGTGCAAACTAATCGGCACCCAATCTCACATAACCATATGTCAAGGGAAAAATATCGCACCACACATCCTCATGGTATTCAAATTGGGATAAGATAATCTTCACTCTCTCGGTAACCTTAAACCCATCCAAGGAATATAGAACAAGTAAAGGTTCTCGAAACAACCCCAAATATTTGACCGTGGATGGAAGGATTAGTTTCCATAGCACCTAACATCTATAACAATGAGGCAGCCCGGTATCCCACAAATGATCACTTTTTCGGAGTGAACATTCCTTCTTGGATCAATATTATAAGGCACATGGTAACCTTCGACTTTGGAGATGCATTCCCTTTTCTTCTCATGGGACAACCTCCACTATAGCTAGTATAACCATTCACACCACTTCAGTCTTGCTAAGAAGTACTACAAGGTGAAGAATATGAATTTTCACACTCCTTGTGTACACTCTTACCATAGCTCTCATAAGATTTATGGATAAAGGGGTTATACCTAACACCGATTCTGGGTTTGACTTGGGAAGTGAAAGACTCCCCACACATCCCATCTTCATCATAAGAATGATCACAATGCTCATTAACATCCCCATATTCATAATAAGCAATAGGCACTACATTCACCTTATTTTCTCCCTCAAAACTGTAACACTCAAATCTGCCCATGTCGTGATCATGACTATTTTCATAGCCCCCATAATCTCCTACATTGTTGTAGCCATAACATCCCTCACTACAATCATAGTTTCCCATGTTGTAATCACAATAATCCACAGCTATAGAAAACATGTTCCCCTTATACCTCCTCATACCTATAAAAATGAACAAACAAGATTAGTAGTAAAAGCTCATCACCAACACTCGTATGCACTCACCTTTATGATCCTCACAATTGGAGCGGCAAATATTAAAAGATTTTTATACTCCGGTAGCCAATAAAGTGTCAATCACTACTTTGCAGCCGGAATAAATTCTTGTTTGATCAAATCAATACACAAAACAAAATCTACTTACGAATTTGAAACCAAGAAATTACGGCGAGTTTAAAATGAGAAAAGCACACAAATAATGAAAAAATGAAGAAAACAAACTCAAACAACTAATCCACAATCTAGTAGAAGATTACTAGTTGCTCATTAGTACTAGACCCAAGAAATGAAACTAAAGAAACAAGGAAAAGAAACTTAGAATCAGAAATTTTAGCTTAGAGTATTTGGAAGTTTGATGACGCGGCAGCTTTCATGATGTGATAGCATCTAAATGGATGACGCTTTTGGGAATGCTTGTTTCCAATTTGTGTTGGTCAATTTTCAATTTGGAGAAGTGGAATTTTGGTTTAGAGAGGGAAAATACAAAATTTGGAGCTTTTCTCAAAATTCAAAAGACTTTGACTTTCCTTGCATCTTTTTGGAAAGACGCTTATTTGAAAGTTTTGTCTCATTTCCTTTTTTATTTATCTTGGTATGTTCCCTTATTCCCTTTTAGTAATGAGTCTTTTTGAAAGTCCTATTGTCCCCTTTCTTCTTTTGTATGTTCTTTGGGACATGTTTCAAGACTAACAAAAGACTACACTCTTTTCTCCACTCTTTTAGATCAAACCACCCCTTTTGAATGTTCTTGTTCAACAATAAATAAAAAACATGAAGAACAACAAGAACAATCAAGAATGGAAACTAAGCCAAATGAGCTCGGAATTAGGTGATTTTTGGTTCCCCAAGCTCATGTTGACATCCTAAACACCAACAAAATGTTTTTAAGCCACAATATCAACAAATACCCTTCCAATTCGAGATTCACATTTCTAGTTTCTTCAACCTTCAACTCAACAATGGTGAAGAACTCAAAACAACCCGAAATAAGCTCAAATCCAATATCTAGACTCTCTTAGTGTTAGGGAGCAAGGAACTAACACTAGAAAAAATTCAAAACACACAAAAACTCCTAAATATAAGTTCAAGTATGGCCAAGACACCAAAAAGGGGACAGATTCGTTTTTTTAAGATTTTTCAATTTTTCAACACTTCTTTTTTTGTGATTTTCAAGTTAACAAGCCCAAGATTAATTTCATAGGAACGAAAACAATCCCTCTTTGATACCAAATGATACGGGAATGAATACAAAATACTAAAACCATCCAACAACACAAGCCAAAGCTGAGAACAAGAAACAAACAAGCTATGGCAGCAACACACAAAATTGAGACAATATAACAAAAATACAATAATATAAAGATAGATAGCTTAACATACGAGATTACAAAATTAGGAACAAAACCATGTATTAAACAATGATACCCCTAAGACATGTAATAAAAATACCAAGCTCTTACGATTACCGCTAAGGGAATCAACTCTGCTTACAACCACCGTTTCTAAGCAATAAACAATAATAGGTTTTCCAAGCCCTACACTAATGACTTTTCCAAGCCCTACACTACTTGCAAAACTTCCAATGAAGTTCAATAATAAGTTTCTCAAATATTCATCATCAAAAACTAAAGAGCAAATGACCTAATAGAAGACTATTTATAGGCTAGCTTATTACATAACAAAATGGCCAAATACCCTTAATGAGATGGGAGGCCTTCGTGTGTAAATTAGGGGCTGTATTGGAGTGTTTTGGAGTGTTTAAACATCTTCAAAATACTTCAACACTTGTGCTCTTGAGTGGGAATCAACGGTAAGCCCCTACGTAATCTTTCACACACGGTCTTGCTTTATGTCATGCTCAAAATGGGTCCTCCATTCATGTTCTTGTGTCCTCAAGGTAACCAAGTCTTTATTCTTTATGGTTTGGCCTCCAATGACGTCTTCAAAAGCATTGATATCCATTTGGCTTGTATCGTCTTTACTTACATCAAGCCCTGCCTCAGGTTCATGAACTCCTCTATCTTAGCTTCTCCTAACTCATGTGGAAAAAACCTATTAAAAAACGCATCCTAAAACACCTGCCAACTCATATGAGTTACATTCTCACCTCTACCATTCTTCCACAAAACCACCCAATCATACGCAACATCCTTCAGCCTATAAGATACCAATTCAATATTTTCCTCATAATTAACATGCATAATTTGGGTGATCATTCTCACCTTATCTAAGTAGAGTTGTGGATTCTCACCTACTTTTGACCCAAAAAACTCAGGCAAATTCATTCTCATGAAGTCATGAATTTTGGCTGCAGCTAAATTACCATTCTGCTGAAGTGGGAATGCATCCTGATGGTAGCCCAAAATATTAGCAGCCATAGCTTGGGCCAACGCCTGAAAGGCAGCCCAAAATTCATCATGGAATATATTCTCATTTAGAGGGTCAGTAGGCTGGGGTGGCTAGTTACCATTTCTACGTGTATTAGCTCAGTGAGAAGGCATATTCTGTCATATAAGAGCATGAGTTAAAAGCAGATAGAGGCAACTGTAAGCACGATATATTCATGAAATAAAAGTATGAATTCCTAAAACATATTGTACCCTCTTGATCATAAATGTAGCGCACTTCACACCCATGATAAAGACTCTATGTAACGTGGCTTGTTTGACTCCCTAAGACTCTTTAAACCATAGGCTTTGATGCCAAGTTTGTAACACCCTGAAAATGGGTCCATAGATATTACACGATGCTTAAGACTACGTGTAGTCTCAAGCTATCCCTGTAAGCCCTTTACTAAATATGAAACTCATAATCAGGAAATCTAGACATGCAAAAATACTAAAATACTGAATACTGTCTGAACTGCACTGGAATTAACTGAACATAATGTTTGAAAATACTCCACTTAAAAGTCTAGACAACCAACACTTGAAATCTAAATGTTTAACTAACAGTCTGACAAGCCTCAACTACTAACAACTAGAGAGCCACTAGGTAGACCCCTAGCTGACTCAAACTGACTAAAAATAATGAAACAATATATATAAATAAACTGTAAATTTGAATAACTGGGTCCCCGAACTATGAGGACTCACCAACTGTCGGGATATCTATGGAGATGCTCATGGTCAATCACGTTGTTATAATTGAGCACCTGAACCTACATTATTAAATAATGTAGCACATAGACGTATATGTGGGTCAGTATTTTTGGAATGTACTGGGTACATGAGGGTGAATTCATAAGCAAAACAATAATGGTATGCACATATATCTCATAAACAATGCATGCTACATATAAATGGCTCACATTGGCTTGAGTAACTAAAAGCTGAAAAACCATAAATCATGAATGATAAAGCATACTATATAAATATGGTGAGCTAAAACATTTAGTTCTAAAACTTGTACTTGTAATCTGTTTTCAAATCATGCATGTTAAGTGTAGGAAGGACTCACTTTTATCATATGAAAACTAACGCTGAAATCTAGTCACTGATGTCTAAAGTAAGACAATATCTGAGTAAACTTGTGAGCCTTTACACCTAGTTTCAAAAAAACTATTCTGTTATTCTGTTTTTGGTAGGGAAGTTCTTCTAACCGACACCCACCACGTGAGCTATTATGGTGTCCAACGTCCTATTTCTCTAAGGGTAAAACCTCACATAAGGGAGAGGTTTCATACTTTTTCCAAGGAGTATAACCCGAGCTAAGTGATCACAATCTATATTTGCATTCATATAAATTTTAATAATCTGATAATATGAACCTACGTTGGCTCATAGTTTTGGGGCTTGAACTAGGAGACATATCCAACTCGGTGCTAAATACTACTCTCTTTAATCTATATGTTCATTCTATAGGATATCCACTTTAAAAACTAGCATAAGGGTTTATAATAAAACCAGTTATGCATCTGTCTATTTCAAACTGTAATCAAAACTGTAGAGTGGATTCCATATCTTAGCTGAGGATCAAAAGACCAAGTCTTGTTCAAAATATAAATATAAGCTAGTCATAGGGAACTTAAAAGCATAATCTTATTGAAATATCAATGCTTAAACTTAGGGCATGAGACCCACCATTTCAACTCATGTAAAGTCATAGAAAAATATCATGCTCAACATACTTCTTGAAATACTACAATAATATCAATATAACGAAATCAACATCATAATACCATGCTTGAACTCAATTGGAAATCTGTAATCAATGTCTCGAATCATACTCATGGTATTCAAATCATAAAAAAGTAATATAAATCGATATGTGACCTACATATCCTCTCGTACAGAGCCTCAAATGGGGCCATCTTAATTCTAGAATGGCAACTATTATTGTAGGCAAACTTAATCAACAGCAAGTGTTCATCCCAACCTCTTTTGAAGTCTAGAACGCATACCCTTAACATATCCTCTAGGGTCTGAATGGTCCTCTCTGCCTGACCATCTATTTGAGGGTGGAAAGCATAACTAAGATGAACTTGGGTACCAATACCCATATGAAAGGCTTTCAAAAAATAAAAGGTAAATTGAGTACCCCTATCTGTAATGATGGACAAAGAAACTCTATACAATCTGACCAACTCTCTAATATACAGTTTAGCATAATTTTTGGCTAAGTAGGACGTGTGAACTGGCAAGAAATAGGCTGATTTGGCCAATCTGTCTATAATTACCCAAATCAAATCATGTTGACGATGCGATTGAGGTAATCCTATCATGAAGTCCATGTTCACTTCTTCCCAATTCCAAGTGGGAATACTAAACTCCTGTAAGGAGCCACCAGGTCTTTGGTGTTCCACTTTCATTTGTTGACAAGTAGCACACTTGGCCAAAAATTCTGCAATATCTTTCTTCATACATTTCCACCAATAGACTTCCCACAAGTTGTGGTACATCTTAGTTAACCCTAGGTGAATGGAGTAATGCGCACCATGCGTTTTTGCCATAATTTGTTTCCTTACATCGTCATTCCATGGCACACACAGTCTACTCTAGTATCTCAACAAACCATCTCTCCCTTGGGAGAAAACCTCTACCTTCTAGTCTTTAACTAACCCCTTCAACTTAACCAAACTAGAGTCATTATCTTGTTTCTCCTTCAGTTTGGAAACTAAAAACTATTATGAACTACTCTCACCCCAAACATTCCCATTAGTTGAGTCAGTCCACCGCACATCTAATCTAGCCAACCTATGAACTTACGAAACTAACTCTTTTTTATCACCTTCCACATGAGCAACACCGTCCATAGATAGTCTACTTAGGGTGTCTGCCACAATATTGGCCTTGCCCGGATGATATAAAACACTCATGTCATAATCATTCAACAATTCTAACCATCTTCTTTGATAGAGATTAAAATCCCTATGTATAAACACGCATTTCAAGATCTTGTGATCCGTGAACATATCAATATACGCCCCATAAAGATAGTGCCTCCAGATTTTCAATGCAAACACAACCGTAGCTAACTTAAGATTATGGGTAGGATAGTTCTTTTCATGGGGCTTAAACCTTCTAGAGGCATAGTATATGAACTTTCCTATCTACATCAAAACACAACCCAGACCAACACTAGAAGCATCACAGTAGAAAATAAATCCTTTTGTACCATCAGGTAATGCCAAAACTGGGGCTGAAGTGAGTCGAGCCTTCAACTCTTGAAAGCTCTTCTCACAGGAATATGACCACTGAAACTTAACTTTCTTTTGAGTCAATCTATACATGGGTGACGCAATAGATGAAAACCCCTCAATAAACCATTGTTAATAGCCAGCTAAACCCAAGAAACTTCTAATATCTAATAGAGAGATGGGTCTTGGCTAGTTTCTCACTGTTTTGGTCTTTTGAGAATCAACTCTAATGCCATCACCGTAAATAATATGATCGAGGAAAGCGACTACCCTTAGCCAAAATTCACACTTACTGAATTTGGCGAACAACTAGTGATCTGTAAGAGTTTGCAACACGATTCTAAGATAGTCTGCATGGTCATCCTCACTATGGGAATAGACCAGGATATCATTAATAAAGACTACGACAAACATGTCTAGGTACTGTTTGAACACTTGGTTCATTATATCCATGAAGGTTGTTGGGACATTTGTTAGCCCAAAGGACATGACTAGAAACTCAAAGTGACTGTAACGGGTTCTAAAAGTTGTCTTTGGAATATCACATTCCCTCACTTTAAGATGGTGATAGCCGGATCTAAGGTCTATCATGGAGAAGTAGCTTGCACCTTGGAGTTGGTCGAATAACTCATCAATCCTAGGAAGAGGATACTTGTTTTTTATTGTGACTTTATTCAACTGATGGTAGTCGATGATCATTCAAAGAGATCCATCTTTCTTACGCACGAATAGAATGGGACGACCCAAGGAGAAATACTAGGCCTTATATAACCTTTATATAAGAGGTGATTAACCTGCTCTTTTAACTCTTTAAGCTCGGATAGAGCCATACGATAAGGAAGAATGGGGATGGGCTGAGTATCTGGGAGAAGATCAATACCGAATTTTATTTCTCTATCGGGAGGTACCCCTGGAAAATCTTTGGGAAAAACTTTAGGAAACTCATTGACTACACAGACTGACTAAACTATTGAAGCCTTAGACATAGTGTCACTGACTCAAATTAAATAATAAATACACCTGTTTGATATCAACTTTCTAGCCTTAAGATAGGATATGAAATGACTCTTGGGAGACACTAAATTACCTTCCCACTCAAAGATTGGATCATCAAAAAATTGAAATTTCAGACTCAGGCACAATAATCTTAGAGGAATACTAGGAATAGAGCCAATCCATGCCCAGAATAATGTCAAAATCGACTATGTCTAACTCTATTAAGTCTGCTAATATAATCTTTTGAAGAACAGTGATAGGACGCTTCCTCTAGACTCATTTGGCAACAACTGACTCACCCACTGGGGTGGTAACTAAGAAGGGCTTAGAGAGTTTTTCAGGACCTACCCTAAAATTTACCGCAACTAACAGAGTCACATAGAAGAGATTTGACCCGGGGTCTAACAACACATCAACATCAAGATAAAAGACACGGAACATACCACTAACAACGTCCGGTGAACTCTCTTGCTCATGATGGGATGGTAAAGCATAAAACTAATTCTGGCGCTGAACGCCATTGGTACTTGATGATGCACCTTAAAGAGGAACTGGGTGACCTAGTGGAGCTGGTGCGCTAGTAGCCTGAGTCTGGGGATGAATATCCCAGCTTTTTTTCTTAGCATACGGGCATTCCATGATTTTATGAACCAACTTACCACAACCATAACAACCCTTCTATCTCAACATATACTCATCAAGGTGATTCTTACCACACTTAGCATATGTTGGATAGTTATGCCTTCCACCCAAACTATTCTGACACCTGGATATAAAAGTTCTACCCCACTGCTCTTGCCTAGTTCTGGGTACGGTATCACTGTCTAAAGATTGTGCTAGCATGGATGAACGACCCTGAAACTACGAATGATTTCCCTCTCTAAACCTTGTCTAGCCATACTCAAACTGTCCGGTTCTAGCTTTCTTATTTTCCTTCTCTTTCCCCTTTAGCTTTTCTTCCTCAATCTGTTGGGCATGAGTCATCAGTCTAGAAAAATCCATATACCATAATAAGCATGAAAGTCCTACACTCTTTGACCACCAAACTAGATACTCCAGTGAAAAACTTACTCATACTCGACCTAAGGTCAGCCATCGTGTCGGGGGCATACTTAGACAACTGACTAAACTTAAGGCGGTATTTCTTCACTAATATTAAGCCCTGCCTCAGGTTCATAAACTCCTCTATCTTAGCTTCTCTCAACTTACACAGAAATAACCTATCCAGAAATACATCCTGAAACACCTGTTAACTCATAGAGTTGCATTCTCACCTCTACCATTCCTTCACATAACCACCCAATCATACACAACATCCTTTAGCCTATATGAGCTAATTCTACATTTTTCTCCTCAGTAATATGCATAATATGGGTGATTTTTCTCACCTCATCTAAGTAGAGTTGTGGGTCCTCGCCTACTTTTGACCCAAAGAACTCAGGCAGATTCATTCTCATGAAGTCACGAATTCTTGCTGAAGATAAATCAATATTTTGCTGAAGTGGGACTGCAACCTGATGGTTACCCTAAACATTAGCAGTCATATCTTGGTCCAACGCCTGTAAGGAAGCTCGAAATTAAGCATGGGATACATTCTTATTCAGTGGGTCAGCAGGCTGGGGTAGATGGTTACCATTTCTACGTGCATTAGCTCGGTGAGGAGGCATACTCTGTCATGTAAGAGCACAAGTTAAAAGTAGATAAAGGCAATAGTAAGCACAATAGATTAATGAAAGAAAAAGATGATTTCCTAAAATTTTCTATAGCCTTTTGCTCATAAATGTGGCATGATTCATACCCATGATCAAGACTCAACATAACATGGCTTGTCTGAATCCCTAGGACTCTTTCAATATTAGGCTCTGATATCAAGTTTGTAACACCTCAAAAATAGGTCTCGATACGTCACACGGTGGTCAATACTACAAGTAGTCTCAAGCTAACCCTGTAAGCCTTTTACTAAATCTGAAACTCATAATAAAGAAATCCAAATAAGTGAAAATACTAAAGTACTAAATACTATCCGAACTGCACTGGAATAAATTGAACATAATGTCTAAAAATACTGTACTAAAAAGTCTAGACAACCAACACTTAAAATTTGAATGTTTAACTAACAGTCCGATATGACTCTACTACTAATAACAAGAGAGCCGCTGGGGTAGACCCTCAGCTGACTCGAACTGACTGGAAATAATGAAACAATCTACAAAAATAAACTAGAAATATGAATAATTGGGTCCCCAAATTATGAGAACTCACCAACTGTTGGGATGTAGATGGAGATGCTCACAATCAATCACGTTTCTGGAACTGAGCACCTAAACCTACATTATTAAACAATGTAGCACATAGACGTAAATGTGGGTCAGTATTTTTGAAATGTACTAAGTATATGAGGGTGAATGAATAAGTAAAATAGTAAAGTTATGCACATACATCTCATAAACAATGCATGCTAAATATAAATGGCTCACATGGGCCTGAGTAACTAAAAGCTGAAAAAACATAAATCATGAATGATAAAGAATATTGTATAAATATGGTGAGCCATACATTTAGTTCTAAAAGTTGTATTTGTAATATTTTTCAAATCATGCATACTAATGTAGGAAGGACTCACTTTTATCATATGAAAGCTAAAGCTGAAATCTAGAAACTGATGTCTTAAGTAAAACAATATCTGAGTAAACTTATGAGCCTTTAAACCTAGTTTCAAAAGAATTATTCTATTATTCTATTACTGGTGGATGTCGGTTAGAAGAACCTCCCAATCAGAAATAGAATAACAGAACAGTTCTTTTGAAACTATGTGTAAAGGCTCACAAGTTTACTCATTCATGATTTAGGTGGTTACTTGAAGAAGGCTTGAGTTTAAGTAACTCTTAGCCTAAATCCGTATTTGCCGATACGGGTAGATTATTATCGTACACTGGCGAAGGCCGTGTGGCGTAGTAGATTCAGAAACTCCGACCCTTGCGGCATACTTGGGTTGGGGGCTTGGCTGCCGAGTTAATGGCAGATTTCATATAGCCCATGGAATTTTAGAGTTGTAGGGTATACCACCTAACGCAGAAGTAAAACAAAGAGTGTCACAGAGTTCAGAAGATTTTTCAGAGTCTCTCAAAAATGCCCATGAGATTTCTTACTAGATGATATATTTATGAACTATTTTAAATTGCTCTCATATATGTTGAATATAAATTACTATTTTGGATTTGCTCTGCATACCAGTACATCTGTATTGACCCCCCGCCCCTACCTCTCAGGTTCTGAGGCTCAATCTAGGGGTCTCGATAAGCAGTAGATAGTTTAGACAGCAGATCAATTTGTGCAGTGGTGAGCCTTCTCTATTCCAGAAGGTCTGTACTTTTAGATTAGGTAAACTATTACAGTTTTGGTCTACTGGGGTCCTTGTCCCAGTTTTCAGATAGTTTTCAGATTTTCATATAGTAGAGATTTCGTAGACTATTCCAGATGTTGTTAATAATTTTTGAATTTCATTCCTTATTGTTAAACTTAATCCACAGTATGACCATGTTTCCATATTAGATCATAAATTCTGCATTTTATTTTATTATATGAATGTTGTGAATGACTACCAGATAGAGTAGGGTGTCCGGCCTTCATGGTTCGGGATGTCCATCATGGCCAGGCCCTAGTTTAGGTAGTGACAAACCTCATCTCATATACCAGTACATTTAAAGTACTGACTGTATACCTTTTTTTATGCTATGATGTCTTATATCATAGGTTCGGATGCTCAGTATTTCGACCGTACTTAAACAGTCCAGCACTTTAGCAGCCGCTGCAGTGGTGAGTCATGATATATCGAGGACCTGTTATGTTTATTCAGTTATTTCTACATTTCTTTTTAGTTAGTCAGTTGGAGTTAGTTGGGGCCTGTCCCATCAACTCCTCGGTCGGTTTAGAGGCTTTCAGACATTCAGACAGTCAGTTATATAGCTAGTTAGTTTATTAGACTTGTGAATTTATTGCATTTTCAGTATTTTGACCTTATGGCTATATCAGTTGTTTTATGCATATGTCCTTTATTATTATAATCTTCAGTGCTCGCAGCAGGTACTAACTCACGCGTTAGATTATGGTCATTTATGGCCGTAAGCATCGTTGTTGCGACTAGGGGGTCGCCTCAGGTCATGACATAAACCTATAAATAGTCGAGAATAGAAAATTATTATTAATCAAATATGAACATTCTAATGATTATAGCATTATGAAAAAATTTCAACACTTATATCATCTTTAAACCATGTTGAAAAATAGTCAACCACTTTATTATTGTCATACAACTGCACAAAGTAACTATCAAAGAGGATGACAATTGAGTTAGTCACTTTGCTTGTAATTGCATATGTAATGCAAAATAATAACAACTTACTTAAGAAATGGTTTAACTTGAGGACAATTCTACAAGACATGTATTGATGCAGACTTAAACTTCATTGAACTAAGATGCCTCCATGTATGATTTTTTGAACCTTCGCCTGATTGATTGAAAATTGATAACGGCTCTCTAGCAACCTAACCATCATTGTTGTGATGATTGGGCCTATTTTCTGAACATGGAACATCACTTGCAAAGCAAGACGAACATTGAGCCTTCAATTTTATGTTGTTGCTTGATACTCCATTTATTATTTCAAATAGTCCTATATAATATTATATCATGGTAATTTTAAAATAGAATTAATGGAGAGGAATATATTAATAGTTATAATAGTTACCTCTCAAATGGATATATCCATTGACCTTGAACGGACCTCCAAGACGAGCTTCATGCACAAGATGCATAGAAAGATGTTCCATCACATCCTAAAATCTAGGTGGAAGAATCTTCTCTAGCTTATATGTAATTATAGGAATATTTTATTTTATCTGAACCAGGTTCTCTTCCGCCAATGTGCTGGAACACAAGTCTTTAAAAAATAAACTAATTTCAATCATGGGTTTCCAAATTCTTTCAGGCAAGCTACTAAATGTTATGGGCAGTAATGTTTCCATAAAAACATGGCAATCATGTCTTTTCATACCAAATAACTTTTCGTGCTCATATCAATACGCTTCTCAAAATTTGAAGCATGATCAGTAGGCATTTTCAGTTGCTCAACCCATTCAGATATGTTACGTTTTTGGTCCGTTGTAAATGAATAGCTAGACTTAGGTTTGAAGACCTTTTTGTTTGATTTCTCCTGCAGCCATAACTCTTTTTGCCTACAATATTCTGGTAATTTTATTCTAGCTTTAACATTGTCTTGTATTGCCATTGACATCCATTATTGTGTTGAATAAATTATCAAAGTAATTTTTCTTCAATATGCATGGGATAAAGATTATGTCAAAGAAGATTATCCTTCCAATATGATAATTCCCAAACTATACTTTGTTTTGTCTAATTATGTGTAATATAATACCCATCAAATCTATATGGTTGTTCTTCTGTAACCTTTGGAAAGTGTCGAACCCTCTCCTAAACTTTTTCTCTCATAAATATTGGAGGTGGACAGTTTCGTTCAACAGTATTCTTTCTAAATGCATTTTTCATATTCCTTAACTCATAATCCATGGACAAAAACTGACAGTGACAATCAAACCAGCAATTTTTTACGATGTTTCAAAGTGAATGATTTAGTATTTTCTATACAGTATGGGAGGGATAACTTTCCATCTATCATCCACCTAGACAACATTCTGTATGCAAAAAAATCACTAATAGTCCACATTAAGCAGCCAGCAAATTAAAATTTTGCTTAAGCGACATATCAAATGTTTCAACCCCTTCAACCCACAATTCATTCAACTCATCAATCAATGGCTGCAAGTATACATCAATCATGATTTTTGGATTATGCAGGCTAGGAATAACACAATCGAGAAATATATATGGACTAGTCATGTAAATTTCAGGTGGAAGATTATATGGTGTTAAATGTACAGGCCAACAAGAGTATGGAGCTGCAGAAACAAAATATGGAGTAAATCCATCTGAACATAAACCCAACCTAATATTATGTGGCTTAGCTGTGAACTTTGGATATATTCTATCAAAAGGCTTCCAGGTCTCTCCATCAGCTGAATGGCATATAACACCAGGTGGTTTTCTATTTTCATGGTTCTATCTCATATAAGGAATTGACCTATTTGATGTGTACAACCTTTTTAGCCTTTGACACCAACCTCTTTGCCTTGTAGAAATTATCAGGTATTTCTAGATTTGGGTTAGATAATTCATGCATAATATCAATCACAGAGTCCATTTACCCCTGAGGAATATTCCTTTCTGATTTGATACTTAATAACCTAACAACAATAGACAACTGGGAGTGTGGACTCCCCTCGTATAGAGGCCGACTAGCGGCTTCAAATAATTTAAAGAACTGTTTAGATTCATCATTGGGAGCTTCTTCTACATGATCACCAGATTCAAAATTAGAATGCATCTCATACACATCTCAAATCATGCCATGCATTCTATAATATTAGACATTAGGTTCCACTACCCTACAATTTTCACCAGAAACATAGTGTTGAGATATATCGAAACTATTATCAACTTCTCCATGACTAGTCTACACTGTGTAATCTTCTTTAAACTCATTTCGATAGAGATAAAGCATAACAATATCAGGTTTTTCATAATGCCTACATTTACATTTACTACAAGGACGCTTAATCAAGTTGAAAAGTTTCTAGTATCATTGCATAGTCCACAAAATCATCAACACCGGATATAAATTCAGGCCTCAACCCCACACGACCAATATTAGTCATAATATACATCCAACTACGATCCATCTGCACAGAAATCACATAATGTAAAATTGTTAATCTCTAAAATAAGAAAGAAACTTTACAACAAATCAAGAATTTGCATAAATAAGCATAATGAGCTCATTAAAAGCAAAGAACTTGTTTTACCAAACATCCTAGCTAATACAAAAGCTACAAGAAAGTTGTATCAACACATGAGAGGGTAATTTACCAAGGTGAGTTAGATAAAAATAATATGCAACAACCTTAGTACCCCAAAGTGAAATTTCCTACTAAAACTGACAGCACATAATAGATCACTATACACTAGGGATAGGTTGACCGAATGAGGCATAGTTTTTTATCCTAATTCCTATATGCCCCATAAGCAGTTCAGATGATGAATAAGTATATCACTTATTCTTCCAATGTGATATTTCAGCTGAGATGTTGTAGAAAATCCTATAGTGAAAAGAGATCCAGTGACAAGTACTTGATTGAAGTTTTGTGTGATTCCTCACTAGGTCATTAAATCAATTAGTTACCATAAAAGAAATACAAATAACCCTCAAAACCTTTTTCATGTCTTATAATTCCACAAGTAACTCCATTCCAAATGGGGGTGCCTCAACTGTAGCATCGTTAAAATTTAGGTGGCAATATCAAAGGATATTCCTTTGTGAGAAGATACTCTTAAAAGGTGATCGATAAAGCATTAAAGCTTATAGCTAAGATTGATACCGGTGGAGTAATCGTGTCTATTAGTATTGAGGGAAAATAGTAATTTACCTGAGGACAAAAATACAAAGCGAGGTATCTCAAGTGAAGTAAATAAAGTATTCCACTGGGAAAAGCTGGACGGTGAACTGAAGTAAGATCTAGTACTCTTACATGCTTGAAAAATTATAATACCCAGCAACATTCTAGATGAGTTTCCAGCTATTCGTCCAATGTTTAAAAGTACCAAAGCCATTTAATTTATACTAAGTACAAGTGACATGGCCTTTTTAAGACCCTATGATTTCGAACATTTTATTTATAGCTTTCCCAAGATCAAAACATTGATTTATGAGTTGAAATATGTTTAGGGATGTTAAAAAGGTTATTTGGGAGAATTTTGGAATTTTTGAAAAGGGTTCGGGATGTTTTTGGACCATAGAGGTAGAATACCTCCGTGATTTTAACGTGTCACGGAGACTAGCACTCCGTGATACATGGCGTATCATGGAGATTAGTCTTCGCGATACACAGCGTGTCATGGAAGCTAGCCTCAATGATAACCTCCATGCCAAAGAGGCTGTGAAATCCTGCTTTTTCATTTAAGGTACAAGGGGGCATTTTCATCTTTTTCCCCCTCTCCCTAAACACTCAATTGATGTTTTAAAACCTAAGAGCAATATTTTTTTCCCTATTACTCATCAGTTAAAACTTAAAATCATTCCCCATTCCTAAGAACACGAAAATTTAAAATTTCTCCTAAGAATTCACTATTCAAGGTCCCAATTCCAAGTTTTCTTCAAGGATTCAAGCAAATCGGGTATGTGGGATATTCATCAATGGGTTGCTTCCTCCCATGAGTCCCAAGAAATCCCTTATTTTTAAGTATAAACCATTTTTCCTCTTTTGAAATTTCAATGTTAAGTATGAATTTACTCAATTTGCTCTTAATAGTTTTGAATAAAAACCATGACATTGTGTTTCCCCGTGTGAATTATACTTTTTACATGCTTTATCATCTCATTCACCCATATCATGTTCATTTGATACCATGTCAATTTATCAAGTTATGAAATAAACCATGTGAGCATGTTGTCCTCATGAGTTTAACATATTCCCATACTCATAATCATGGATTTCATTAGTTTAGTGAAATATACTATGTTTTGGATCTATGAATCCCGAATTTCCTTACAAGATTGTGATGATTTTATTGTACTAAAGTGTTGTTCATTGTTGGTGGATTAAGAACAGCCGATAACTATATTTTTAAATATGTTTCAGATTTTACAAGTTTCAAGTCAGTCAGATCTTGACTTTATCATCATATTTAGATTATTATATTCATATTGAGCAATTATCAGTTACAAGTCCATTTAACTTAAATTAGTACCAGTGTCAGTTCAGTTGGGAGTAGAATTTAGTACTGAGAGAACCTAGGGATGAAGGCTCACCCACCACTAGAGGACTAAGACCTTTAGTAGAAGTCCCTAAGTTCCAGAACTACGTAGTAGGTTGTGAGATGTCACCCACCAGTAGAGGACTAACACTCTCTTAGGAGTCACCTGCTAGTAGAGGACTGACATATGAGTCCTTTGGAACATCAGATTAGTAGATCCACACAGCCAGTATTAGTACCTGTGGCAAGGTACTGATATCCTTCCAACTGGGGTTACAGTTTGGACCCCGATTAGATCAGATTGAGGTATGTCTGTTAAATGTTAGCTCCCACAATTTTAGTTTAGTATTCAGATTATATCAGCTCATTTTGCATTACTAAGTGTTCAGTTTATCAGTTATTTAGTCTGTCAGTTTTACAGATTATTTCAGTACATGTCTTACTTGGTCTTACATTCGTTTTACATGTTCATAAATTCATGTTCAGTATCCATATGCATTTTAGTTAGTCCCTATCATGTACCAGTGCATTCAAAATACTGATTGCATACTCTCTTTTGTGTTATATTGATTTCACAATATAGGTTCAGATGCTAAGTTTCCCGATCTCCCTTAGTCAGTTCAACATTACTCAACAGCAGTCGTGGTGAGTCCTTATCAATCGAGGACAAGTTATTTGCAGTTATTTACTTCTTTTATTTTAGTCAGCGAAAGTTAGTTTGGGGTTTGTCCCATCAATTCCTCATGTTTTAGAGGCTTTCAGATAGTCAGACTTGTTTTCAGTTTTATTAGTAGTTTCAGACATGTTAGGTATTGTTTCAGTATTACATATTGACAAAATTTTTATCAATATAACTTCCACATATGATGCTTTTATTATTATTTTATTTAGTGCTCACAGTAGGTACCGGATCATGGGTTAGCTTGGGGTCACTTGTGGCCTTAAGAATCATGCTACAACTAGTGGGTAGCCTCGGGTTGTGACAAAGATTGGTATTAGAGCCTAAGGTTTTAAAGTATCCTAGGGTATCTAAAAGCTGCATTGAGTAGAGTCTTGTGCATGGGTATGAAGTGGGCCACACTTATGGGCGAGAGGCTATGAGACGTTTTAGAAAAGTTTTCCTTCTTTTAGTATTCATATCGTATGAAAGAACGTGAGCGCTATTGAATTCTTTTTTCTAACTCGTCCTTCATCCATTTATAGAAAATTTCTTCCATAATAAATAACGAAAAAAGAAATGAAGATCAGCCCGCACCACCACCTGTTCAGGAAGACCCTCTGAACGAATATGTTTGTCATGCTGAATTTAGGACCACTTTTACTATTTTTTCCCAGACTATGATTGCTCAAAATAACTTCAGGTTGTTGCCCCAGTCAATCCAGTAGTGGTCACTAAAGCATCTAGTTTTCAAGACTTCACTCGGATGAGTCCTCCATTATTTTCTGGATCCAAGTCTGAGAAGGATCCGCAGAAATGTTTGGATGGTGTGAAGAAAGTAACAAGTATCATGGGTGTTAATTCTAGTGAGAGTGTTGATTTAGCTGCTTACCAATTACAAGGAGTGGCTCATACTTGGTTCAAGCAGTGAAAGGAGGACAGAGGTGTTGAGGCATGTCCTATAGAGTGGGAGGAGTTTGCGACGGCCTTCATAGATAGGTTTTTCCTACTCGAGTTTAGGGAGACCAAGGTGTAGGAGTTTATAAATCTGGAGTAGGGTAACATGAGTTTGAAGTAGTACTTACTGAAGTTTACCCATTTGATGAGGTATGCTCCGACTATGGTTGTTGATTCTAGGGCTAGAATGAGTAAGTTTTTGTTTGAGATTTTGAAGGATGAGGAGATGGGCCTTTCTAGATTAATGGTCCATGCTTAGCATATTAAGGAGGAGAATCTCAAAGAAAAGAAAAGGGAGAATAAGAAGGTCAAAATCGGTAGCATCAATTTCTCATAGCAAAGATCTGATGGTAGGAATCATTCTCAGTTTTGCTAGAAATCTTCAGCTTCAAGATTGTGTTCATCCAGTGCTACAGTGCCTAAGTTTAGGCAGGACAATAGGGATAGAACACCAGGCTCTAAGTCCCAAGGTAGTGTGAATAGTGGCCGTACTAATCAGCTTTACATGAGATATGGTAATAACTATTAGGGAGAGCGTCGGGCAGGCAGTGATGTATGTTTTGGATATGGCAAGTCAGGCCACAGGATCGGGGATTGCCCAGTAGTTGCCCAGAAGGGAAAGGATTTTTGTCAACAAGGTCAACCTAACTTTTCATCGGCTCCAACAAGTCACCACCTTCACTGCCACCAGTGGGCAGCGTTAAAACTCACTATATGCTCTCTATATTTGACAAAATCAGGAAAGTTCTCCTAATATGGTTGCGGGTACGTTACAAGTCTTCTATCTTCATGTTTATGACTTTTTAGACCTAGGAACTTCACTTTATTTTGTGACACCCTATATAGCAGTAGACTTGGCGTTAGTACTAAAATATTAGCAGAACCCTTCTCAGTGTCTATCTCAGTAGATAGTTCTATTACAACCAGACAGGTATACAAAAATTATCCGATCACAGTGTCTCAGAAAGTCACTTCAGTTGACCTTGTGGAGTTACAGATGACTGATTTTAATGTCATTCTCGACATGGATTAGCTCCACTCGTGCTATACCTCAGTTACTGTAGAAACAGAATAGTACAATTCTAGTTTCCTAATGAACCTATCATAGAATGAAGAGATAGTACTTCAGTGTCTATAGGTCAATTTGTCTCTTATATTAAGGCAAAAAAAGATGATATCCAAGGGTTGTATTTACCATATCTTTTGAGTTAAGGACTCAAATTTTGAAACTTCAAGTCTTGAGTCAGTTCCAATAGTGAATAAGTTCCAAGAAGTATTCCCTGAAGATCTTCCCGGAGTTTCTCCCGGGAGGAAAATCGACTTTGGAATATATCTCCTCCCAAATACCCAACCTATCTTAATTCCATCTTACAGAATGGCTCCAACTGAGCTTAAAGAATTGAAGGATTAGTTAAAAGATCTCTTAGATAAGGGTTTCATCAGGACTAGTATTTCTCCGTGGGGTGCTCCAGTTATCTTTGTGCACAAAAAAGATGATTTTCTCAGAATGTGTATTGGTTATCGTCATTGAACAAAGTCACAATCAAGAATAAGTATCCTCTCCCCAGGATTGATCACTTGTTTGACCAATTTCAGAGTGCAAGCCATTTCTCTAAGATAGACCTCAGATCCGGCTATCATCAACTTAGAGTTAGAGAATGTGACATCCTAAAGACAACATTTAGAACTCGGTATGGTCACTTTGAATTTCTTGTTATGGATTTTGACTAACAAATTCCCTGCAGCTTTTATGAACTTGATAAACAGGGTGTTCAAGCAGTACTTGGACATGTTTGTCATAGTCTTCATAGATGACATCTTCATTTATTCTCGTAGTGAAGGTGATCATGCAGACCATTTGTGGATTATATTGTAGACCCTTAAGGATCACCAGTTATTCGTTAAGTTCAGCAAGTGTGAATTTTGGTTGAGATCAGTAGCTTTCCTTGGTCACATCTTTTCTGGTGATGGCATTCGAGTTGATCCTCAAAGACCGAAGCAGTGAGAAACTAGCCTAGACCCATCTCTCTATCAGACATTAGGAGTTTATTGGGCTTAGTTGGTTACTACAGATGGTTTGTTAAAGTATTTTCTTCTATTAGTTCTCCCATATCTCGACTGACTCAGAAGAAAGTCAAATTTCACTGGTCAGATTCTTGCAAAAAGAGTTTTTAAAAGTTGAAAACTCGACTCACTTCCGCTCTAGTATTGACTCTACCAGAGGGTTCAGATGGGTTTGTAGTCTATTGTGATACTTCTAGAGTTGGTCTTGGTTGTGTATTGATGCAACGAGGTAAAGTCATAGCCTATGACTCTAGGCTAGCCTCCGTACCATGGAGGCTATGAAATCCTACTTTGTTATTTAAGGTTCAAGGGGGCATTTTGGTCTTTTTTCCCTCTCCCTAAACACCTAATTAATGTTTTAAAAGCCAAGAGCAGCATTATTTGCCCCATTCTTCATCAGTTAACAACGTAAAATCATTCCTCATTCCCAAGAACACAAAAATTAAAAGATTCTTCCAAGAATTCACTATTCAAGGTCCCAATTTTAAGTTTTCTTCAAGGATTCAAGCAACTCAAGTATGTGGGATATTTATCAATGGATTCCTTCCACCCATTGAGTCACAAAAAATCCCTTGTTTTCAAGTATAAACTCATTTCCCTCTTTTCATGAAATTTTAATGTTAAGTATGAATTTACTCAATTTGCTCTTAATAGTTTTGAATAAAAACCATGACATTGTGTTTCCCCATGTGAATTATACTCTTACATGCTTTATAATCTCAATCACCCATATTATGTTCAGTTGCTACCATGTCAATTTATCAAGTTATGAAATAAACCATGTGAACATGTTGTCCTCATGAGTTTAACATATTCTTGTACTCATAATCATGAATTTCATTAGTTTAGTGAAATATACTATGTTTTGGATCTATGAATCATGAATTTCCTTACAATATTGTGATGATGTTATTGTACTAAAGTGTTGTTCATTGTTGGTGGATTAAGAACACCCGATAACTATATTTTTACATATGTTTCAGATTTTTCAAGTTTCAAGTCAGTCAGATCATAATTTTATCATCATATTCAGATTATCATATTAAGCAATTATCAGTTACGAGTCTAGACAACTTAAATTAGTACCAGTGTCAATTCAATTGGGAGTAGGATTTAGCATCGAGCGAACCTAGGGATGAAGGCTCGCCCACCAGTAGAGAACTGAGACCTTTAGTAGTAGTCCCTAAGTTCAAGAACTACGTAGCAACCGTAGGTTGTGAGATGTCACCCTCTAGTAGAGGACTGACACTCTCTTAAGGTTCACCTGCCAGTAGAGGACTGACATCCTAGTCCTTCGGGACATCGAATTAATGAATCCACACAACCAGTGTTAGTACCCGTGGCAAAGTACTGACACCCTTCCTACTGGATTACAGGTTGGACCCCGATTAGGTTAGATTGGGGCATGTCGGTTAAATGTTTGCTCCCACAATTTCAGTTCAGTATTCAGATTATATCAACTCAGGTTTGCATGCAGTTTATCAGCTATTCAGTCAGTTAGTTTTACAAATTATTTTAGTACATGTCTTACTTTGTCTTGAATTCATTTTACATGTTTATGCATTCATGTTCAGTATACATATGTATTTCAGTTAGTCCCTATCTCACATACCAGTATGTTCAAAGAACTAAACGCATATCTCTTTTGTGTTATATTGATTTCATAATATAGGTTCGGACGTTCAGTTCCCCAATGACCGTTAGTCAGTTCACCATCACTCAGTGATAGTTGTGGTGAGTCCACATCCATCTAGGACAAGTTATTTGCAGTATTTTTAGTACTTCATTTATTTCAGTCAGTCGGAGTTAGTTGTGGGTTTGTCCCACCAACTCCTTATGTTTTAGAGGCTTTCAGATAATCAGACTTGTTTTTAATTTTATTAGTAGTTTCAGACATGTTAGGTTTTGTTTTAGTACTACACCTTGACAAAAAATTTATCAGTTTAACTTCCACATATGATGCTTGTATTTTTATTTTATTCAGTACTCATAGCAAGTACCAGATCATGGGTTAGTTTAGGGTTACTTGTGGCCTTAAGCACTATGTTATGACTAGGGGGTAGCCTCGGATCGTGACAAAAAAAAATTCGGAACAAACTAATGGAATCTACCAAATATGATTATAGAATAAACCTTGTTGTTATGGTACACAACTAATTCTTCCTCACCTTAGAAACTGATCTGACTTCGACTCTTACAGGAACACAACATGGACTAAGGAGGTAGATATAGAAAACTCTTTACTCCGAGATAATTCACAATATTCATGGTTTGAGATTTCACAAGCTGAGTTCACGGATCACATCATGTATGCCACAATTCTCTATTTTTTCATAAAATCTCAAATGACTGATGGAAATTAAATTTTTGTCAATAAGATCTTTCAGATACTTTTCTTCCACCTCTTTTACGCTTTTCATCTCTTCTATTTTCAAAAATTCCACTACAACCCATAATTCCATAATTTTATCTACAAAAATCAGTTTATACTTTGGGAAAATTGAAAATATAGAAAGCACGACATTAGGTGAGAAGGCAAGTGATGGTAACTCAAAGCCAACACTTTCATGCATTGAACTTTTGTGCTTACCACTGAACTTACATTCCCAGCCACACTTCTCCACATATTCAATATTTTATCACTACTGGAGAGAAGTCCTGCAATTAGAACAATTGCTAAAGGCAATCCTCTGTATTTTAATGCAATTTGTTTCCCAATGTTTTCAAATTCAGGAGAAATTATGTAATGAATGTTATTTTTAATACATCAAAAAAAAATAGGAATCTTCCTTAAAGTCACTTGTATGTGCCCCCATAGAATTAATATTCTCAAGCTACCAAATGATAACCAAATTGTTAGTCAAGTCTCTCATAACCTCAAGCTCATATTTTTTCAACCTAACAAAAATTTCTCAACCAAAACATGTAATGTCAAATTAGCTGTCAACCTTGACTTAGATATCTCCTCAAATTCCTCCTTATTATACGTAATTCCACTATCCGCCCCACCTAATGTAAAAGACAGCCTAATAATCAACGAAAACTCCCCGATTTCAATTATTGAGTTTGAAAATATAACAATTGCCTCAACTGAAACATGAAATAAAATACAACTCAAACAAAAGTTAAACCCCTACAAGTATCAAGAAAAAAAATAGACTCCAACAAGACTTTTCACATATTCTGGAAGAGGTTAGCTAAAATGTTAACAAAAGCACCATATACAAGCAAAAAGGAATCAAATCTTAGAACCAAAAATGCAAAAAACACAGAATACATAGAGGTATAAGACAATCTATAACTCAACTGAAGATGGACGAAATTAACAAGAATATCGAAAAGCATAAATGCGGTTCTGAAACAAGGCAACAAAACCCCTAACTATTCATTCATATTTTGGGAGAAATAAAGGAGACCCAAAACATCCATAGATTCAAATACAATTCTATACATAAATAAGAAAAAAATTAAAGTTGCAAACTTACTTGGAATGGAAGAACAAACAGATTATTTAGAATTTAGGCAAGAGAGTTTTCAGAGAGAGGATTTTGAGAGGGGGTGAATGTGGGAAGTTGAGATGATTTTGAGAGAGGAAGGATTTGAGAGGCGATTTTGAGAGAGCTGAATCTTTAGTTTTGGTTCTGTATATTTTTAATTATAATAATAAATATTATAAAAATTAAATTTAATAATAATTATTAATTTATTAAAATTGCAGCAACCTCATAAGGTCACAATGTTTAATTTTTTTAAAATAGTTTTAATTATTTTGGCGCTAACTTTCCCCGCATTTTACTTTCGACCTCTTGAAGTCCCTAATATTGAGTCACTGAATTTTTTTTATCATTTACTGACTTCATGAGGTCTCTTTATTTAAAAAAATAAATAAATAAATTGAAGGAATAAGTAACCTCATGAGGTCTCTTAATTTTTATCTATTTTTTAGGTCTCTTTTTTTATCTCTTTTTACAGTTTTTTTAGTAGCGAGAATTCTTAACCTATAAATAGATATGTTTCTTCTTTTGTTGTGTGATAATAAAAAGATGATAACAGCAAATATAGTAGTGAAATAGAGAGTTGTGACAAAGAAAATATTCTAAGTCTACAACTATATTCACTATAAAAGAGAGAGAGTTTTAAAAGGAAGGTGTTCTTATGGTGGAGCTTTGGACTCTTCAACTAATTCAGAGTTGCTTGAGTTGTAAATTGGTGATGGGTTGTTGTATCCTGGAGGGGACAAATCACGAGATATACTACTGGATTGGTGTAGATTATGCCACATTGGGCTTGAATCTCCTTAAAAAGGACGAGATATTCGCGCCTCATCCAAAAAGAAGATTATCTAAAAAAAAAATTCACTTTGTTCATTTTATTATTTCAACTGTAATTATTGTAATTTGTGGTATATTACACTAATATTAAATCTCTTAGTAAAATTTCTAATTCCACCAGTGAGATATTTATGTGTGCCATTAATGGATAGGATTATATAGGAAGATTACTATATGACTAGTATTGTCTACATTGACCAACATAGATTGTGGTATAGTGATGGGTCTACTCCATCCTTAATCAGAAATCTCGGGTTCGAGCCTGGGTATGGAGAAAATCCTGTTGAGAGCGTCACCCCCATAATGAGCCCTACAATGCGCGATCCGAATTAGTTGGGGCTCCAATGCAGATACCAGATATCAGGTGGGAAATCAAAAAAAATAAGTATTGTCTACCAATAGAGTAATAAAGAGGTTATGTAGTTAGAGGAATTAATTTCTCTGGAAAAATCATCAATTTTTTCTTGTTATAAACTACTACTAGGAGTTGTATATAATTGAATGGGACTTTGGCTGGTCACTGCTATTGTAGTTTAGTATAGGGTTGATTTAATAAGATCAATATACACTCCTACCTTGAGGCTATTACAACTTGATATGCTTTTTCTATATATATAATAATAATTTTTTCATATTTTATGAACAATCTCTTTAAAAGAGTAAAAAAAATTGTCCCAAAAAACATTTTTCTATATTTTGATATCCTGAATTTTTAGTCAATTTTTTTTACAAAAACTACTTGCAATATCTATGATCAAACAAGTCCTCATCTTCGAATTGATGATGCACTTGAACATCTCTAGTTTGTTGCTCAAGATGTTCGGTTGTATGTTGTGTCGATTTTTTCTCTTCAAACTTGAAAAAAAAAAGTTTCTCAAGTAAAAAACTATATGTCCTCATAGACTTTCAACATTTCTTCAAGCTAATATATGTGTGAGATATAACTTCAACGTCTAAATATTCTTTTCCAACTTATAACTTCACATGGTACTTTTTTAAAAAAAAAAAAAATCACTCAATTTATGTCCAAACGTCAATAATATTTGAATCTACTACTTTGAGAAAAAAAAAAAAAATACACACAATTGACAATTTATAATCAAATGTTAGCTTAACCAATAATTTTTGGTACTACTTTTGCCTTTTGCCATCGAGCAATCAGCTGAAGTAGACGATCCACAAGTGATAAGCTGCATCATTACTCGAGAAACACTCATTCTTCCACTACTAAACTCTTTCTCAGCCGTTTGATCTCCAACATTAACTCCCTTCGACCTATCAGCACCGTCTTTTCCATCGGAGCTAGACATCGACAGTGGCGGAGACAATTCTTCTCTGCTCAGCTCCGCAATGATTCCTCCCTTCCTCCGCTTCTCCTCCGTCTGCGTCGCCGCATGCATCATAAGATTTCCGGTGATTTCTCGACCTGACTGACACTTGCAAACTAACCTAGAGGTGGAAAAATTAACTCAAAAAAATTATAACTCACCCTACACGATTAAGTTTAGATTGATTATTGACTCATTGTATTAATTTAACTCATTTCAACTCATCAAAATTTAGATTGTATTTAGCATAAAATGATTCAACGGGAATTTTTAAAAAATATTTTCTTTATTTGATATGTTATATATTATTATAATAACAAAAAATAATAAATTTGTAAGGTATTAAAAATTATAAAAGTATAAGTAAAGTAATTAAAATTTAATAAGAGTGGGCGAATTGAGTTATGATGCATATTTTAGTTCATTTCAGCCTAAATAACAATAATCTATCTACTTATTAACTCAACTCATTTAACTCAGTCCTAAATCAACTCCAACTCATATATTTACCACCTATACCTGTGCTCATGTCGAGGATTCTCGAATGAACTCCACGACTGATTCCTCTTCGTCCTCCTCGGCCTAATTGAAGAAGAAGAATCGCGATATTCATCAGAATCGGAAGGTGATTTTTGTGATTCATTTAAGGAAAGCTCACAAAATCGGGAACTCATTGAAGTTTCTAGAAGCTCTGAACCTTTGAGAACGTAGTCGTGACCGTCCGTTGGATGAATCAAATCGTTCTCCGATAAATCGTGCCACACGTATCCATTTTTGTAGCTTCTGCAGATTGAGATCATCAACATTCAAACACATAAATTGCATTCAAAAATTAAAAATCTTTGATATCTTTTAAGAATCAAATGGTCAAAAATACAATTAAATTATCTCGATCTTTCGAATTTCATACCTAAATTATCAAATGTATGAGGTTTTTATCTGAATTATCACAAATTATTTATCAAAACACAACCTCATAAAAGTTAACAATTGATAGTTGAGATTTGTTTTGATCAATAATTGTTAACAGTACACCTAAATAAACTCACACATCTAATAATTCAGATATAAAACTCAAAAAATTAAAATATTTATGTGTGTTTTTGATCGATCATTTAACCCTATGTTTAATCAGAAAAAAAATTAATGCAGGAAACTACCGTTTGCAGGACCAGGAGAACAAATAACCCATGCCTTTCCCTCTCAGAAAATCCAACCGGTTTATCACATCTGAAAATAAGAAAAAAATATGAATAAATAGAAATAAATATTCTGTATTTGATAACTTTATTAATAGTGAAATTAGAGTTATTATCGATAAATCTTATTAGCTCAGTTGGTTGGCGATCTAAACTTTCATATTGTTGGCAAGAATTCGTTTCCTTCTCTTCGCCCCCCCCCCCCCCCCACACCCCGCCCATTTTGAAAAATAAAATTAAAATTTAGGAGAAGATTCGATTCCTTTATCCTACCTGAACGATGGAAATATTATAACAAAAAATGACAATTAATAGTTTGAAAAATAAAATTAAAATTTAGGAGAGGATTCGATTCCTTTATCCTACCTGAACATGGTGATATTACAAAAAATGACAATTAATAGTTGAAGTGTGTTTTGATAAATAGTTAGAAATAATTCAAGTAGGAAACTTAGACACAAAAAATTGACACATTTAAGTGTCTTTTTAATCATTAATTCTTACCTTTAAGATAGAGTCCATCGTCGGAGGAAGAGAGAGGAACTTCAATGAAATGAGGATGCTCAAGTTGGCCATTTCTGGAGAGATAATAGATAACATGAACACTTTTCAATACCTTATTATAAGGTTTTGGTTCTATCCAAATAATGTTTCTCTCAGGAGAAGAAGTCTCTCTGTGATTCCATTTCTTCGGGATCAAAACCTCGGTGCTCACTCTTCCATTCGAGCTTGCTGTGAATGCCATTGATCACTTTTTAGCGTGTTTTTGGTTCTCTTGTAGATTGGATTCTCCGGAATTACAAGAATTCTTAATTGAGATGGGATTTCAACTCAACACGTTTTGAGTGAATTGTTGAAAATTACGCTTTAGTTGTGAAAAAAGTTTTGGGTTCTAGATTGAATTCTCCGAAACTATAAAAATTCTTAATTGAAATGGAATTTCAACTCAGAATATTTTGATTGAGACTTTGAAAATTGCTCTTAACTAATACATGAAAAAGTTGTAAGCTGTGTTCGAAGGGAAGTTTTTGTTTGTAGTTTTGCGGGAACATGCAACGTGCATATATATATACAAAGATTTGAGGATTGGCGGGTATTTTATTTTTTTAATTAAATTCAAGTCCGTGGGACAGATTATCAAATCTCAAGAGTAGAGAGTGCCATAAATCAGGGGAGTTGGATTTGATGGGATTTGGTATGTAGGTCAGAACTCTTGGTCAGTGGTATTAAGTAGGGGTGTTTATCTCGGACGAATTGAGTGGATAATTATATTTAACGATTTAATTTATTGGTTATTGACTTTTAAATGTACTAATTCACTAGAAAACCGATGAGATAACGGCTAGTTCGGTATCGAATTATAATTAATGGATAATTATTAGATGGTGTATCAGATAAATCTAAGAGAATAAAAAATGAAGCGATTATTAGTATTTCCTTGATTTTTTCACTAGCTAAATTGTTTGTATATACTATGACATTTATTTATCAATATTTTTAGGCATATTGAGTTTTGCTCGTACAATTTTCTTAATAGGTTATAACATAAAATCAAATGATTTTTTTTTAGCCTAAAACATATGTAGAAATATTTTTTAATTATTGGTTGATAGAAAAATCAACAATTTGACATGATTCGAAGCTTTTTATTTTATATCAAACTTTGTGAAATACAAATTGGGATTGTTTCATTTTTATTGTGGTCTTCATGTTATCATGAATAATTTGTCTTTTGAGTTAAGAATGAATTTCATATTTCTTTTATGTTATAGGGAGACCGATTGCGTTTTATGATTAGAAATCACAAGAAGTGGCTTGTTATTTCTTACGCTAAAAAGTGAATAAAATAATGAATGAGGTCTTAGTTTTTAGGTTTACAAGACATGTTTTATATATCTAAGGGTAAAAACTTTAAGTATGATAATTCTTAACGATTTATCCGATAAGAAAATTGAGCAATTCGCCCCCACACTAATAAGCCATTAACTATAAATTTTTAATCCGTTCACCAGCCGTTAATTCGATAATCCAGTACCAATAAGTCAATAAGCTAATTTCGCTGCTGGGTTATCGATTACGGTTCGATTTTGAACAATCTTAGTATTAAGATACTGTCTCCATCACAAAATAAGTGTTATTTTGGCCAAAAAAAATAATATCTCAAAAAAATTGTTATTTTAGAAATTTAAGACAAAAGTAATACTATGTTTTTTAGATAAAAGAAAGTTGTAGATTACTTATAAGGAAATCTATGTATCATTTTATTCAGAAAATAGTTATCTAGGGTGTACTTATTCATGTATTACTTATTCCACCTCTATCGTGCATATATATTGTTCCCCTCATAACTTGTACATATATTAAAATTCAGGTTTCTATATTGAAAATCAAATACACTATTAGTTTTATATATGAATAACTTCACATTGTATTTATTTATTTAAAAAAAAAAAATATTAAAGTGATACTACTTATTTTGAAACGAAGGAAACAAAGTATATGTTAGAGGTATGTAGATATATACTCTTTTAAAGTAACTAAAATTTTGTATTAGATAATGAAGAAAATTATCGAAAATCACATAAGGAAAGCATCCATTTTTTTTATTCAATGTGGGAACTAAGTTCAGGCTGGATACTTGGTGCATGGACAATTTAATTTAGGATTCATCATCGAGAAATATAAATTGGGATGAGTCATGATTTAATATCATGTGAAAAAATAAATTTTGAGTCTAATTCAATCTAAAAAATTATAATTGTGTTGATTTCTCATATGAACACTCAACTAAGAATTATCATCTACATTTTGAATCATAATTCTTAGTTCAATGGCCACGTAAGAAATCGACTCAATGTCAATTTCATCGGAGGAAGATTGTACAAAACTAAATAAAGAGACAGCTCATTTTTTTTCAATGTGAAACTCTCCAACAATAATAATCTCATTAAATTATGCAGGATTCCATAAATTCTTTTATGCAATTACTAGTAACTAGGGTTGTTCAAAACCGAACTGTATCCAATAAGCCACCCGCAAAATTGACTTATTGGCTTATTGGTATTGGCTTATCGGATAAACGGTTGGTGAACGAATTAAATTGTAACGACCTGAAAATTTGATGAAATATGTGAAATTTGTGATTTTGTGTGATTTGACTATTTTACCCCTCCCCATAGTTGCATTATGGTATTTCTGGGATGTAGGAGTGGTTGATATGATTTTTGATGCATTTTAGTATCATTTATGCAATATTGTGGTTTTTAATGGCTTTGAGAACCTTATTTCGTACTAATGTGAATATATTTTAATCCGTGCGACGGATGACCGAACGGACTGCGCCAGCAGCTCCGAAATATTGATTTTAGGCTAGGTAGACCTTTGGTTCGGGTCCCGGTGCACCCAAGCTCATTTTGACCTATTGATCGAAAAGTTGGAAAATTGAAAATATGAGTATGGGACCCACATTTGATTGAAATGACCTCAGATGGAAAATCTGACTTCGCCAGCAAATTCAGAATGTCAATTTTAGTGTGTTAGCTATTAGAGTGGGTAAAAGTCTCACATTGGTTGGGGAATGGACTCGTGGTTTACTTATATGGACTTGGGTCTAACTTAACCTCTAACTCAAGAGGTGAGGATTACCCAAGTCCATATAAGCAAACCACTAGTCTATTCCCCAACCAATGTGGGACTTTTACCCACTCTAACATTAGCATGTTTGGTATGATTTTATAGCTTTTAAATCTCATTTCGACCCTCGGTTTGGAGAATGGGGGTCAATTTTGTGAAAACGATTTTTTATGGAAAATCGGGTAGTGCCATCGCGTCTGGAACGTCGAATTTAGTATGATTACATAGTTCGTTTGCATAAATCAGACTCCGAACAAATCTCGAGCACCCCGTCGAAATTCATTTCGACTTAGAAAAAAAAAGACTGCACAGTTATTGCAGAAAAATCTGCAATATATATAGCAGATTTTTCATCCTTTTTGGATCATTTTGCTCATTTTTCATCTTGCCTCTTGAGAGTTAAACCCTAAATATTTTGGGGCTTAAAAGTGAAGTTTGTGGGAGCTTGGGAAGCTAGATTAACACCTATTTCTTGATTATATTACGCATTTAAGGTAAGAATTCACCATTTTCTTAGTAATTTCTTCATTAATTTCTCAAAACCTCAAAAATCTTAGAATATGATTTTAAACCCAAATTTAACTCATTTTCACTTGAATAATACTTTTATCTTGTAATTACTAGTTTTTCATCAATTTAACCTTTAAAACAACTCTGATTCTGGATTTAACCTGGATTTCAAATATTTTTCCCGGTAAAGCTCAAAAATGTTTTTTCTTCGATTTGAACCTCGTTTTTTTACTCGATTTAACTTGGATTTTTAGCTGAAGGTTCCTAAAAATATGGGAAATATGATTTTGAAGTAAAGTTTCGATTTTGCCCTTCTTTTTCGAAAACCCATTTTGGGGGTTTGTTTTGACCCCGAACCAAAAGTATCAATATAGGTGTCGTTGGTTTTATTTTAACGCGTAGATTTCATATTTGATGTTTCTAAAGAAGTTCGAGATTGTTCGTAAAAGGTAAGGTTGCGGGTTCAAGTGTAGCGAACCGGTTTCGGCTTTCGAGGTAGGTTATGACTTAACTCTTCAGACTGGGTTGGTTAGTAAATGATGGTGCAAAATGCATGTTAAGGGTGGAAACTAATCATGAAAAATGGCTATCTACGTGTTGTGCCCGTGTGGGGGTCTATATGTGATGTAATTGTCAAAATAGAAATATTATGTGATATGTTTGACCGTGTGGGGTGTTATATGACATTGATAGTCTTGAATACATGTGAGTAATTGTGTTGTATTGTTTAATATGGTACCATTGGTGTATTATGATTATATTCATACTTTATTGGCATATGAGACATGTGGAAATTCATGAATGAAATGAAAATAACAAGTGGATATTAGCTCATGTGGTTGTGGAAATATACCATTGTGGTTGGTTGTGGAAATATATCATATGATTGATTGTGGAAATACTTATTGTGATTGGTTGTGAGCATTACATCTTCATATCATACCCATTCATGAAACATTGGTACCACCGTGGCAACATCTGAGAAACACTGGCAACACCTTTTTAAAAATATTGTAAAACCTTATAAAACCCTTTCCGAGGAATATGCCGAAAAGGAGATATGAGATATATGGATTGTATATGGGTTGACGAACCCCCCATGGATTCTACGTTGGGAAGATTTAGCTCCGTAGGTGTATACGGTGATTGTGCGATGATCCCGGAGGTTGTGCGACAACCTCGTGCATCATCATCATTATCATTATCATATACATTGCACTTACTTTATTGTGTTTATGCTGTGTTGGATTGTCTTATTGACTTGTCATCTATGTGTTTGTCTTACTTTCCTTTACTTGTATTTGATGATCTTGTATCTGCATGTTCTCTCTTGTTCTATTACATGTGACATAATGCATACTTGTGTTTCGTATCTTGGTGTGTTTTTGTAATATATGTGAGATATATTAGAACTGTTAGTGCAAGCGATGTGGGCTACCGTTGCGGGATATTTTCTGATTACAGGTGGTGTGCCTTTAGTGTATATTTTGTATGCTTTATTTACCACTTTGCTTGGTCGGTCTATGATATCAACTGAGTACAAGTGAACCGTACTCATGCCTACTGCGCCCTTTCGGTGCAGGTCCTAGCTCAAGTGCGCCTCAGCTTACTTGATTCGGGCGATTGTTGGAGCTTCCAAGGTAGCGGTTGGACATTCATGCATCCGAAGTTCACCTCTATCTTTCTATACTAGTTATGTCTTTATTAGTATTCGGAGACAGTTATTATTCCTTTGTGGTTATTTTTCCGATGTATTTGACTCTTGGATTGTATTAGTAGTTCTTACACTATTGACACCTGGTTTTGGGCATGATTGACATTTTGGATAAGTTCTTTCCGCATTGTTATGAATATTTATATGGTTCGGCTTCATTCTAGAAGCCTTACCTTGGAGTACTTCTGTCTTTTTTCTCTATTCGTATCAGTTTGGGTGATAGACTTACTTGTCAAGGTACGCCGCGACAAGTGTCATCATGACCCTCGTTTTTGGGTCGTGACATAATTTTTTTTAATTAACGGCTTATTGGAGTGGGGGTGGATTGCACAATTTCCTTATTGGATAAACCGTTAACCCGTTAAGAATTACCATATATACTTATATTTTTTCACCTAAATATAAAATACATATTAATTTATATTATATTATAAAATATAAATTCAAACCTAATGGATTTATATTCTAACCTAAAGGCCCATTCCTAATTAACCCTGATATAATATTAAAATTAAACAGTAAAGTACTAAAGTTACCAAAGCAAAGAAGCAAAACAACAGAAGATTTGCTAACTTCAAAAGCTCTGCCGACTTTAAACTTTAAATATATTTTCAAAGAAAAAATAGCATTAGGGGCTGAAGTTGATTGGCTAGAAAAGAAAATCCAGAAAATAGTTCCTGGTATTAAGCATGTGGACATTGAAGCACATAGTTCAATTGGTGCATCCCCCGTGAACTTGTTACGATCAAATGCTTAATTTGTTGTAATGTATGTCACTTTTGTTTCAAGAATGTCATAATGTGAAGAGAAATTAATGTACTATAGCTTGGGAGAATGAAACTTTTTGTTTACAATTTTGAGAGTTCTCTTTGAAACATTGATAACGCTCAAACTACAGCTCTCGTAAGAGTGTAAGCGGTCGTTGTCAAATATAGAACCCAACTGGGTTGGGTATCGATCCCACAGAGAATACTTGGTCACTAAGTAAGCAAAGATTATTAGACTTTTGGTGCAAGTCTCGTAAAAGGGGGGATTTTGTAGCGTGCAATAATGTAAACAAAATAATAGAGTAAAAACAGGAAATAGCAAAGTAAAAAGAAAGAATGTTTAGTAAGATGTTTAACCAATGAGAATTGAGAGTTGGGGTTATGTCCACCTTATGAGTTATACGTCTCTATTGGCTATGAGTTATGCGGAATTCAGACATGCATGTGCTTATAGAGAGTTGTATTCTATGGTAAATCCAGGCGTCTTTCGACCATCAAGGATTATGTCACTTTAACTCTTTCGAGCTTAAAGCGTGTCTAATGGTACGAACTCTCCAAGAGGTTAATCCAGTTACGGCACTAACTTTTTAACAGGGGTTGGTGCCCTATTACCTTGACATTATCTCTTTTCCAGACATATAAATTTTCTTTCGAACAAGTTAATGCTATACTGGCGTATTCTATGCGTTTGCAACCACAAGAATTTGCATTAAGATGAAGAGAATAATGATATAAGCATCATACGAGTCACGAACTCACAAACTCATAGCAATAGATAGTATCTCATAAGGCTTCCATAACCCCAACAGAGAAGTTTAGCTATTCATGAGTGCAACGGAGATCACAATAAACATCATCATGATCTGACGTTGGTCACAAGGGTCGTGCTTTCTCTGTCAGAAAGTAACGTGAATAGTACTAAATGTCGAAGAAAATAGAATTGAATAGAAAATAGAATGAATAAGTTGAATTGTAAGGGTTGAATGGATTAATGAGTGAATGAATAAAAAGTTCAGCACAATAGGGTATTCATAACACCCATATCCTATTCCTACTAGGCTACTGTGTACTTATCCTAATCCTACTAGGATACTGCGTACTTATCCTAATCCTAATAAGTTACTGCTAATCCCCAAAGTCTTTAGAATTGCTGTTTTTGCCCGGGACAGGTTTTCCATGCGTCACTTTTAGTCCCTAGGCGTCCAAGCTCTCCTTTCCTTCTTTCGTGAAGCTTCCTTGGGCGTCAAGTTATCCATAAAATGCTGAAATCTTCATCATTTATACCTGAAAACTTGCTAATCACGTTTGTTAGCTCACTTACAGGAAAAAGGACTAAAAGTGCATGAATTATATATTTTGTCCTCAAAACTTAGCTAAAATATGGGTAAATTATAGTACTTTAGGCGTGTAAATACGCCTATCATCAAACATGTACTACATAAATTGAAAATTTTGTTATGATTGAGATTGCTAACTATTCTGTTCTGTTTTCTATAAGGTGTTTGAATTCAAGTATGAATTGTGGATATCCAATAAACTGCCCGATAATTATTTATCCGTTATCGAACCAACCGATATCTTATTGGTTGGCTAGTGAATTTGTATATTTTAAAACCGATAACCGTTAAGCCAAACCGTTAAATATAATGATCCATCCGATCCGTCCGATAAGCAGCATACTAGTAACTAATTCATATAGTATAAGATTTTCCTTAAATGTTAATCACCACATAATAAAGTCATTATTAATCACCTCATAAACAATTAATACATTACTAATCCAAACGTAAATAAATTTTGCATTACTAAACCCGTGTAACTTACTTTTAAGAAAGAAGTATACATTACCCCTGAACTTGTCACGTTTTATTCATGGTATACCTGAACTTTGACTTGTCCTAAGTATCTTCGAACTTGTTGTTTTTAATAAGTCGCGTGACCCTTTTTTGCTGACTGTCTACAGCGTGTAATACACGCACGGACACGTGGAAAAAAGTGTTGATGTGGCTTTTCACGTGGATAAATACCATCCACTTCCCTTATATTTATCCTATATTAAAAAATAACTCACTTCTACCCTTAATTATCCGATCTCTCTCTAAAAAAAGTATATTTTTCAATTTTTCTCTACTCCAGAATAGTGAAAGGTTGAATTTTTATCGATCAAGTAAGCTATTATCTAAAAAAAAATATTTTTTTGTGTGTTAAAAATATGAAATTATTTTTTCCGAGTTAGTGTTTCATAGTAGTTTCTGATTAGTGTTTCGATTAGAATTTTGAGGAGACTCACATGCACAAATACGTTTCTTATTATAATTAATGGGGTAAGAAATCGTAATTTAAGTTAGAGGTTACAAGAATCGAATTGATAAAAATGTTATTGATTTATCGTTATTGGGTTAACGATTTTGTAAAAATAAATTATTGGGTCATTGATTCGATTTTAAATTTTTTTATTGGGTTATTGGGTAAACTGATAACCCAATAAGTTTATACTAAATTATTATTTTACACCCCATATATATATATGTAAGTATGATTTTGATTGCAACTAAGATTCGGTTTTTTTCATGTTAGTTACTACTTTTTCTATTTTATGAGTATTTTTTATCGGTTAAATCGAAAATCAAATCGTTACGGACTAAAAATCGTTAACCAATATAACTACATACACCATAATGCATACAACCGAGGAATCTACGTTCGAAATTGTCATCCGACCATGAAATTCTCACAATTGAAGGAGACCCACATGCATAAACAAGTCTCCTATTATAATTCATAGAGTTAAAAATAAGTAGATAAAGTAGAAGTAATAGAATGATTTATTTTTTTTAGATTGGAAGTTAAATAGGTAGAGGGATAGTTGAATTTTTTTCATTTTTTAAACATTAAAAATGCTGATTTGACCGAAAAATTACTCCTCCACGCACGTGATGGAGTGTGAAACCAAACATTTTGCCATGTCAGCAAAAAAGGGCCACACGACTTACTTAAGAAACAAGTTCGGGAGGGGGGAGGGGGGTTTAGGACAAGTCAAAGTTCATGTGTACCATGAATAAAATGTGACAAGTTCAGGGGGTAATGTATACTTCTCTCTACTTTTAAACTACATGACCTTTAATTTTATTCTCTTTAATTCAATTTGTATGATATAGTTTGACTCGATATAAAATAAATAGCGTAATTGATTTAAGAGGTGTTTGGATGAGTTTTTTTAAGTGACTTAATTTATTTTTAGCTTTTGATTTTTTTTATATTTTTGAAATTTAAAATTTTTATTTTTATTTTTATTTTTATTTTTATTTTTATCAAACACCTTTAAAAATAAAAAATAATAATAATAATAATAATAAAATATTTAAAAATAAATCCATTCAAGCACCAATCAGCAAGAGTCAATGTATGTAGGGCCAAACAGCAACATGTGTCCCGGAAATACAAAGAAAGCTCACGGACCAAAGTTCACACCTGCCCACACAGACTGAATTTTGAAAAACTTTCACATTCCCTTTCCCATAGTCAAAACCTACTCCCCTAAAATTGGGTTTAGAAAGTCTTTCAAGTTTCAGTAGTGGCAACTTTGGATTTTCCTAAAAACATTTCTTGATTCTATAAATATTTGGCGTTCACGTTGGATTCGGGAGATAACAGCATCCCAAATGGTGTAAATAAAGGTGGTATAAACTCACATAAAGGTTTGATCGGATCTAGTAATATTTACTCAAATAATATATTATAGAGAAATTATATTTGACTCCAACGAAATTGGCTCGAATGATCACTTTTTAATCGGTATTTTAGTAATTAAAGTAACAAGTAAGGATCATATTGTCATTTTATAATTTTTTGATACCCAATTTACTCTTTTCAATTCAAAACCACCCTTAATATTTACCTGATCTTCCTACTTTCTCTTTATCTTTTCATCTCCCTACTAATTTTCTAATGCAATGTGAAGAACAAATATGAGATATGCCACGTAGAAATTGACATTTCCTTCTACTACACTTTATTTTCTTTCATCTTTATTACTCTACGTGATTTTATTTTATTTGATTTTTATACTATTTTGAATAACTTTACAATTTTAGTCGGTTAAATAATCATCTTCAGTTTTATTAATTTATTTAATTAAAAATAATCACTATTTTTCCTTTTTACTGATTTTAAATTATTGGGACAAAATGAACTTTTTTATATTGAATAAATATTGCAAAAGATTTTTATTTTCTTTAGATTATATTCTGTTTAATTTCATATGTAAAACAATTAATAATTACAGTATGTCATTATTTTACCCGCTAAACTAGTTGATTCTTGGAACTTTCATGTAGTACTTCTTTTTATGGATAGTAATAAAAATGTCATTTTCTCGAATAATCTTATTTTAAATAAGGTAATTAACATAATTTAATTTGTATGAGTACATCACAAGATTCCATTAGCTATTACTATAACATATTATTTTCTGATTCTGCAATCGAGACTATTCATTATCCATTTAGCAAATTATTTTCGTATATCATTTTTTTCAATCAACTGGATCACACAATTCAATTTCAAACTGAATTTAATTTGAAAAATAATATTTCTAAATTCCAAACACCGAATCAAACATTGAGTTTCTAGTTTAAATTTGTATTTAGCTAATTAATTTTTTTATTTTAAAACGTCAATATTAGAACATCAATTTGTGTTTGGCCAAATTTGCAACAGTGCATTTGGTATTCTTTTTTAACCTTCTACTACAACTCAAAAATATTTAGTACATGATCAAAAAAAGAAAAAAAAAAAACTTTCTCAATTGCATTTTATGTATCATCACTTTTTTTATCCGTCTCAAAAAGAATATGATCTTTTCTTATTTGATCACTATTTAACGACACAATTTCACTTCTATCTTTATTGGTCCCACTTAATTAAAAAAAAATAGTAGCACAACTTTTGATAAAGAACAAGTTGGTAAACATTATCAAGTCTTTTCTTATTTTTTAAACTCCGTACCTGATCAAATGACGACACGTAAAATGAGACGGAGGAGTATAAACTGATACAAAACTATGAAAATCGTAAAATAATTTATTCAACTTGGATAAAAGAATCCGACTTGTAAGAATAACGAAGTAGGGACTTTTTATGAAACGAAAATTATAATTGGCACGAAGGATTTTGTTTGTTTTTTATACTATTTCGAATAGCTTTACGATTTTAGTCAGTTAAATAATCATATCAATTTTACTGATTTATTTAATTAAAAATAATCACTATTTTTTTTATTGAGATAAAATTATTTTTCTCTTACAAAACTCTGAGACTAATACAACGTTTGACAATATATTCTAATTAAATTTTAAAAAATATCTTCAAAAAATTATTTTGTTATGAAATTCATCATATTTAAAAATTTTATACTTTAAATATTTTAATCTTTCAAAAACATATCTCACGTTTATGAAACTTTCATTTATAAAACTTCCAACTAAAAATTTAACAATTTTTGAGAAATAATACCTTATCGAACTGATCATTGATATCGTGAGCAGTGATGAAACACAAATATATACATTAAATATGATTTTTGTGCTAATTATAAAAATAAAATTTTAACATGACTTGATTTCGAGTTAAGTGTGAAAAAAGCAGATATAAATGATCAACATAACTATGTTGGAGTATTCACAGATCGATTTGAATCAATTATTCATCAAAAGTAAAAGTAAATCAATATAGTCGACTTATAAATTACTAAGACCAAATCAAATAATATATTTATCAAATCGACTGTCATCAGTTTGAATTTGAGTTGGTCTAGTTGTTTGATTATTAATTATGTATACACAAAAATAAAAATAAAAATAATTTATTCAAAAGAAAAAAAATGACAACAATTCATTTTTACCAAAAAAATAAATAAATTCATATATTACCACATTAAATAGTAACATGACATAATCTAATACAAGATATTTAAATTATAAATAAATTTGATGAAAACACATACATACATACATACGTACGTACAACTATATTTATAATCTATAATATATTAAAAGTGTGAAAACCCTTAGAAAAGTGATTTAAACTTTTTACGCTTCATTAAAATACTTTTCTTTAGACAAAATTGTCTTTTCATTATTTTTAAATTTATTATTTAATTATTTTTTTATTATATTAGCTAGACTTTCTAAAATATATGGGACTCCTAAAATATATGGTAGGAGAATTAATTTATATTTTTATTTCTACTAGACTTTCAAAATATATAGGACTCCTAAAATATATGGTAGGAGAATTAATTAATATTTTTCTTTCTACTGTTCAATTGGAAAAATACTCTTAAAATAAGACTCTATTAAGAAAATACTTCTATAAATATTGAGATGTACGTTAAACTAGAGAACAAACCGATTTGCCTGTTGGGAGAATATGATTGATGCTCATCTAACTTAATTCGATTACATGTCTAGATTGGTGGATGTTTGATTTTCTAATCCTCAACTTCTTCACTGTTTTTGTCAGCATAATAGAATTCAACATATGAGTATATATGTATCTTCTTTGTTTTCATTCAAAATCATTCTTTAGGGTCAGAATTTTCACTCAGATAAAAATTAGTTGAATCAAAATCAAAGCTTTGTGATCACTATTTTTTTTTTTTATAGTTTACAGATCGTAGATGAATGTCGGTTGGCTTTGAAGATTTTTTTGTGTAAAAGTTAGTTTAATTGTATTGTTTTGATATCTTTATTATCTTATTGTTTTATTTTAATTTACAAATGCTAGATGAATGTGGGTTGACTTTAATTTTTTTTTTAGGTAAATGTTAGGTTTATTGTATTATCGTAATAACCTCTATTAGTTTGTTATTTTGTGATAATTTACAGTTTGTAGATGAATCTCGATCGGCTTTGAGATCGAACGAGCAAGGACAGAGCTAGCTAATAATGAAGGGGTCCATATGAACTACCTTTGATGAAAACATATACTATTTATATAAATTTAAAATTATTCTTCATATATATATATATATAGCAAGCGTTAAATGTCCTTTGATTATTTTTTACCCGTGTTTTTTAATTTTAAATTCCTTACCTAAAATATTCCTCCGCCACTGCGAGAGAGTGGTTAAATTAATCCACGCAAATGAGAATATAAATAGTAATTTGGGTGAGTTCTCTCACTCACACACAAAGCTTTCATTTCATTATGTGTACAAATAGAAAAAGAAAACTCAATTTTTCATGCAATAATTGGAGATAGGAAGAACAACAATAAATGTATTAATAAGAATTTTATTATAGTGTACTTCAAATCCTAAAAGAATCAAGAAAAGCAAACAATCTAATTTTATTATCGGGATATGGCTTATTAATATAAAAAAGTTGACAATCTTAATTTGATAAGTTAATAAACTAACCAATCAAGACTTATATACATACCAAATGAGGAATTTAGCGCAAATTAATTGACATCTTAAATTTTTATCATGTTGGTGAGAATATAATTTCTCATTTTATAATTTTCTTCCATTTTCTCTTCGCCCATCTTAATATAATAAAATTTTAAAAGTAAAATATATATTTCAATTATCAAATAAAAGAAGATCTATATGCATGATATAAATAAAATGGATGAAAAAAATTCAAACAAAATTTATCTATAAATTAAACGACAAAATAATTAAATAAAAAAGAAAAAAGGTTGAAATGGAGAAAAATCGGTTGATGATTAAAAGGAGGGAAGAGATAAATAAAAGGTGGGAGGGGTAACATAGGCGGGATCCGTATATTTTTTTAATTCAAAAATAATTCCTCCCACACCATGTTATATTTTGCCTCAGACACCACAAATTTTTTTGCGTGAGCCACTCACATTTTCTGACAAGTATTTTAATGAGTCCTCTTTTGTCAACTAATCCTCTCTCCTAAAGTTCTTTTTTTGAGTTATCATATTATATTTTTTTATTTTTGATAAATATTTTTTTCTTTTTCTCTTCGGTGCTCTTTCTCCTCAACAAATATTTTATATCCTACTTCATCACAACTAAAGGATTAAAAATAAGTCATTTTGAATATAAATTAGGTTTTAGAATTATCAAAATATAAATTACTCCCTCCTTTCAAATTTATATAAGTTAATTTGATTCGACACGGAGTTTAAAAAAAAAGACTTTTAAATTTTGTATTCTAAAATAAGTCATGGATCTTTGTGTAACTATAAATTATTTCAGTGAGAATAAAATGGTATTTTAAAGTTTAAATTGTTAGTAAATATAGAAATATGTCATTCTTTTTTAGACTGAATAAAAAATGAGTCATATAGATTGGGACGGAGATTTAAGTAACAATGATATAATTTCAAGAGTCAGCCACATATTTTATATTTTTAAATTTTTAAAATTGTTAATTATGTGATTTTAATTTTTTTTTTGACATAACTTTTCAATAAAATATGAATATTCTCTTCGTCCAAATTTATGCGTCATAGACAAAATTTGTCATTTAGTCAATTTTTAAAATAGTTTTATTAATTATTGTTATTTACAATACTTTTTATTTCATTTTCAAATAATATATGTTGCTTTATACCTTCCTCTGTCTCGTCCCAATTTATATGACACTAATATAATTTTGATAGTCAATCAAATTTTTTATGTTAACATTTCATTTTGTTATTTTTAATTTTCTAATACATAAATGACTTATAATAACGGGTGGTATAGTAAAATCATCGTTTGAAGGAAGACAATTTAATTTAAAAATCAAGAGTTAATTTTGAATTTTATGTCCATTTTATTTTTTTATTAAATATTATTAATTTTTTTAATACTTAGATGACTCATAATAATTAATTTAGAGCGATTGATTATGTTACACCTATAAAAATTTACATGATTTTTTCAAATCCAATAGTAATCATCGATAACTACAGGAGTAATATATTAGTTAAATATGAAATGCTATAATTTGGATATACAAAATATATTATATTATTAAACATTATTGAATAGTGCATTATGTTTATCTCTCACAATAATAAAATTTTATTATATATTTTCTTTCTTTCCTTTTTACTTGATACATATTGACCCAATACAAATCTTAAAAATATTCATTAGAAATTTATTTAATTAAATTAAATTTATTAATTTTGCACCTTAAAAATTTAAAGTTAAGTCTAAATAATAGTATTTCTATATAAGTAAAAATATTTAAAATATAAATTTACTAAAATAAATAAGTAAAAAAAATAATTTTGAGAATAAAAGTCAATTAAAATAATAAAATTGATTTACTTTAAATATTTGGTTGTAATTAATTAAAATAAAATTATTATATTATTAAATTACTTAAATTTAAATAAATTAAATTAAATCTATGAAAAGTTGAAAAGTATTGTGGGACCCACCTACTTAAGTGTAGCTTGGAGAATAAGGTGGACTTTTAAGGGCATGATCTGTAATTAAATAGAAGATTGTGGACATCTTTTAAAAGTTATTAATAAGATACAACTAACATAACACAAAAGACAAATTCTTTAAGCAGATTTTTCTTGTAAAAGGACTAAAATGCCCTCAACTTTTCATTAAATTCCAAGAAGCAGTCATGTTAAAGTTGGCTTTTCTTATGTCTTCTTCTGTTTCATCCCAATTTATGTGCATTAATATAATTTCGACAGTCAATTAAATTTTTTTTATGTTGACATATCATTTGTGTCTATTTTATCCCTTTTTCCAAATTATTTTAAATTTTTTAATGCTTAAACGATCATAATAATTACTTAGGGGTGATATAGTAAAATAACGATTGAAGCAGCGAAACAAACATGTCTTAAATGACTTATAATAACTAATTAGAAACAATATAGCAAAATTATCATAAAAGATACTTCTGAAAAAAAGTAAGTGGATTTCATATAAGACGTCAAGTTAATTTAAATATCAAGAGTTAATTTATCATTTTATTTCTATTTTTTTTCTATTAAATATTATTAGTTTTAGTACTTAGATGATGAGTGTTACGTCTTGAAATATAATTTGGAGAATATATAGTTAATATGTTTCTGTGGATCATCGATGAATCTCAAAGGAAATTTTTGTGCCTTGTATTGAATTATATGAATGAGGGATTTGATATTGTTGGTTTGATATTGATAATTAAAAATAGTTTATAATACTTTGATTTATTTAGTTACAATACTTGTTGTTGTTATTATACACTAACGTTTCTCTCTCTTCACTAACGTTACAATAACGTTTCACCAAACGTCCTTCTTCTCCGATCAAGCAGCCGGCGCCGACGCCGGTAACAGGTAAGTCAACATTCTTTGCCTCTCTCTCTTGAGCTCCTTCTCTCTCCCTAGCTCTCCAGAGTGACTTTCCTCTCTCCCTCCCCCCTTCTTGGCCATCTGCCGCTGTTATAGCCGGCAAAACTAGGGTTTTCGCCAGCACGACATCGGCGACGGTCCCCAGAATGCAGAACTAGTCACGCTCAGTTGAAGCTCCAGCGACAGTGACAGGCGACAACCGAAAGCCGGCGGTGCTCCGGTGACAGCTTTTCGGTGATGTTATTTTCAGCAAACAACTCAGAAAGAAAAATTGACGATACCATCAACATGCAGGAGTACCCTGGTGACAGCTAAGCTTTGATATTTACATACTTTTACTAGTTATTATTTTACCATTTTATTTGTATTATTTTGTTTTCTTGTGAGTATAGTTTGTATCGATTTGTTGTAGCTAATTGGTGGATATCTGTGTGTTGTTATAGCTGCTAGACTGGATCGGGTATTTTTGTGACTGAATATTATTACTTTACTGCTTTCTTCCTTTTCATTTTCTGCTTTCCTATTGGTGTTTTATTTTTGGTGTCTACTTGTCTATCGGGTTGGGGCTTTGTTTGGGCTTGGTTTTGGCCTTAAGTGGTGGCTGTAAGAGTTGATAGTGGAATAGGGTCATGTCCGAGGGGGTTGGGGTTGGGGCCGGCTTTGCGTGGTGGTGAAGAGAGGTGGTCAGGGGTAGGTGTGGGGTCTAGGTTGGGTGTTAGGGTTGGGGCGGTGAGTGGTGGTAGAGATAGGCGAGAGGCGAGAGTAGATAGGTTAAGGGTAGGGTCTTGGAATATAGGGACCCTTCAGGGTAAGTCCATAGAGCTAGTGAAGATTCTTAAGAGGAGGAAAATTAATATTGCGTGTGTTCAGGAGACTAAATGGGTAGGGTCTAAAGCTAAGGATATGGATGGGTATAAGTTGTGGTACTCATGGAGTGACAGGTGTCAGAATAATGTGGGGATATTAGTGGATGAGGAGCTTAGAGCGCAGGTGGTAGAGGTAAAGAGGGTCTGTGATAGGTTGATGACGATCAAGTTGGTCATTGTGGGGTTTACGCTGCATGTGTGTAGTATTTATGCTCTGCAGGTAGGCTTGGGAGAGGAGGTAAAAACAGGGTTTTGGGAGGCTTTGGATGAGGTGGTGAGAGACGTGCCTAGTTCGGAGAGGATTGTCATAGCGGGGGACTTTAATGGGCACATTGGGGTTGTGCCGGGAGGTTATGATGATGTGCATGGAGGTTTTGGTGATAGGAATAAAGAAGGAGTAGTTTTGTTGGATTTTGCGAGGGCTTTTGGGTTGGTGGTGGTGAATTCGAGCTTTTCAAAGAAGGAGGATCACCTGATTACCTTTCGAAGTGCGATAGCCAAGACTCAGATTAACTTTATGTTACTAAGAAGGGGGGATAGTGTTTTATGTAAGGACTATAAAGTCATTCCGAGTGAGCATCTTTCGACTCAACACAGGCTCCTGGTGATGGACTTGTTTATGAAGAGGAGCAAGAAGACAAGGGTCGAGGAGGGTCGGCCTAGAATTAGGTGGGGTGGCTCGACGCCAGATAGTGCACTGAAGATAAAAGAGAAAGTGGAGGTTTTGAGGGTGTGGGATTGTAGGGGAGACGTGGATGCCATGTTGGATAAGGCTACCAGTTGCATAACGAAGACTGCTAGAGAAGTGTTAGGTGTTTTGAGGGGTCAGACAGGACGACATAAGGGGGACTGGTGGTGGAATGAAGATGTTAAGAAGAAAGTGGAGATTAAGAAGGGGGCGTATGTTAAGCTGATTGAGAGTAAAGATGCATAGGAGAAGAGGATGAATTGAGAGGTCTACAAATTAGCAAAGAAGAATGCTAAGCTTGCAGTTACGGAAGCAAAGTCAGTAGCATTTGAGAGCTTGTATGTGTGGTTAGAGGAGAAACGCGGGGAAAAGAGGTTGTATAGGCTTGCTAAGAGCGGAAGGATCGGGACCTCGACCAAGTGAAGTGCATTAAGGAGGAGGATGATAGAGTTTTGGTGGAGGATGCCCATATTAAGAAGAGATGACAGGAGTATTTCTATAGGCTTTTGAACGAGAAAGGGGACAGAGGCATTGAGTTAGGTGAGCTGGAACACTCGGAGGAGAGACACGATTTCAGTTATTTTAGACGCTTTAAAGTTGAGGAGGTCAGGAAAGCTATTCGTACGATGCGGAGGGGAAGAGCGACGGGACCTGATGAGATTTCGGTGAATTTTTGGAAGTTTTCAGGTAAGGCAGGGTTAAGGTAGTTACCTGATTTGTTTAACGATATTTTCAAGACGACGAGGATGCCTGAAGCCTGGAGGTGGAGTACAATGATTCCTTTATACAAAAACAAGGGGAAATTCAGATTTGCACCAACTATAGGGGTATCAAGCTGTTGACTCATACTATGAAGATTTGGGAGAGGGTGGTGGAGCGGAAAGTAAGGAGGATCGTGTCCATTTCAGAGAATTAGTTTGGTTTTATGCCCGGTCGCTCGACGACAGAGGCAATACACCTAGTGAGAAGATTGGTGGAACAATATAGGGAAATAAAGAGGGACTTGCACATGGTGTTCATCGACTTAGAGAAGGCTTATGTCAATGTCCCTAGGGATATTCTTTGGAGATGCTTAGAGGCAAGAGGGGTCCCGGTGGTGTACATCAGAGCTATTAAGGACATGTATGATGGAGGAAAGACTCGGGTGAGAACGGCGGGAGGGGACTCAAAATATTTTTTAGTCGAGACAGGGTTGCATTAGGGTTCGACTCTTAGCCCGTTCCTATTTGCGTTGGTGATGGATGTGTTGACGCAACGTATTCAAGGGGAGGTGCCATGGTGTATGTTGTTTGCAGATGATGTAGTGTTGATTGACGAGACACAAGGGGGTGTGAATGAAAAATTAGAGGTTTGGAGGCAAACCCTGGAGTCTAAGGGGTTCAGGTTGAGTAGGTCCAAGATGGAGTATATGGAATGCAAGTTTAGCGACTTAAGGCAGAAGGACGATGTGGTGGTGAGGATGGATTCCCAGGATGTTTGTAAGAGATATAGTTTTAAGTATCTTGGGTATATGATTCGAGGGAATGACGAGATTGATGAGGATATCTCTAACCGTATTGGAGTAGGTTGGATGAAGTGGAGGCTCGCCTCGGGTGTGTTGTGTGATAAGAAGGTGCCATTTAAGCTTAAAGGCAAATTCTATAAAGTGGTAGTCCGTTCAGCTATGTTATATGGAGTAGAGTGTTGGTCAGTCAAGAACTCCCACATTCAAAAATTGAAGGTGGCGGAAATGAGAATGTTGCATTGGATGTGTGAAATATTGCGTTGGATATGTGAACTTACTAGAGGGGATAGAGTTCGGAATGAGATAGTCCGGGAGAAGGTGGGAGTGGCTTTTGTAGAGGACAATATGCGGGAAGGAAGGCTGAGATGGTTTCGGCATGTGATGAGGAGGGGCACGGATGCCCCAGTTTGTAGGTATGAGAGGCTAGCGTTGGATGAATTTCAGAGGAAGAGAGGTAGACCGAAGAAGTACTGGAGGGAAGTGATTAGGCATGATATGGAGCATCTACAGCTTATTGAGGACATGACCCTAAATAGGAAGGTGTAGAGGTCGCGAATACGGGTAAAATGCTAGGTTGCGTGCGTGGGTTTTAGCTAGTAGTAGAAGAGCTCATGTGTAGCTGGGTTAGTAATCCCAGGACTGTGTCCATAGGTGTGGGTCATACTTTTCGTACGCCATATTTCTTATCTCTTATTTCTTATTGCGCTTATTTATCTTACTTCGTATTGCTCTGATTTCTATTTTATTTTTAGTATGTCTTATTCCTTTTATGTTATGTCACCTACCATGCTTAATGGTGCATTACGTTTTTGCTTACTATTCTTATCTTGAGCCGGGAGTCTATCGAAAAAAGTCTCTCTACTTCTTTGGAGGTAGCGGTATGGACTGCATACATTCTACCCTCCCCAGACCCCACTTTGTGGGAATACACTGGCTACATCATGAGGTTTGAGTTGTCTAGAGTCATAGGCTTTGACCTTACCTTGCTACATCAATGCACAACCAAGACCAACTCTGGAAGCATCACAATAAACCACAAAACTATCCAGAACCCCAGGTAGAGTCAAAATTAGAGCAAAAGTGAGTTGAGTCTTCAACTCCTAAAAATTCTTCTAGCAAGAATAGAACCACTAAAATTTGACTTTCTTCTGAGTCACTCTAGACATGGGAGAAGTAATAGAATAAAATCCCTCAACAAACCATCTGTAGTAACCAGCTAAGCCTAAGAAACTCCTGATATCTGATGGAGAGATGGGTCTAGACCAGTTTTTTTCTACTTCGGTCTTTTGAGGATCAACTCTAATGCCATTACAAAAAATAATGCGATTGAGAAAAGCTATTGATTTCAGCCTGAATTTAAACTTGCTGAACTTAGTGAATAATTGATGATTTTTAAGGGTCTACAAAATAATCCTCAAATGGTCTGCATGATCACCTTCACTATGGGAATAAACAAGGATGTCATCTATGAATACTATGACAAAAATGTCCAAGTACTACTTGAAAACTCTGTTGATTAAGTCTACGAAAGCTGCAGGAGCATTCGTTAATCCAAAAGATATAACTACAAATTCAAAGTCACCACACCGAGTTCTGAAAGCTGTCTTTAAAATGTCACATTCTCTGACTTTGAGCTGATGATAACCAAATTTGAGGTCTATCTTAGAGAAGGAATGCGCACCCTGAAGTTGGTCGAACATGTCATCAATCTTGTTGAGACGGTACTTATTCTTGATTGTGACTTTGTTCAGCTGACGGTAATCAATACTTATTCTAAGAGAACAGTCTTTCTTGCGCACGAAGAGAACTGGGGCACCCTACGGGAAATATTATGCCTGGTGAAGCCCTTATCTAAGAGATGTTTCAATTGTTCTTTTAATTTCTTAAGCTTGACTGGATCCATTTCGTAAGGTGGAATTGAAATAGGCTGGGTGTCGGGAGGAGATCCATTCCGAAGTCAATTTCCCTCTTGGGAGGAACTTCGAGCAGATCTTCAGGAAATCCTTCTAGGAACTCATTTACTACTGGAATTGATTCAAGACTTGCAATCTCTTATTTTGAGTCCTTGACTTAAACAAGATAATAGATGAAACCCTTGGATATCATCTTCCTTGCCTTAAGGTAGAAGACGAATCAACCAATAGGCGTGAGGTACTACCCCTTCATTCTATGACTGACTCATTAGAGAAATAGAACTGGACTATTCTATTTCTACAATCAATTGAGTCATAACAAGAGTGAATCCAATCCATGCCGAGAATGACATCAAAATCAGTCATCTCTAGCTCTACAAGGTCTATTAAGGTAACCGTCTAGGATACTATGACTAGGAAATTACTGTATACCCCTGGCTATAATGGAACTACCCACTAGAGTAGACACTAAGAAGGTTTCTACAAATATTTTAGGACTAACACCAAAATTTACTGTTATATAGAGAGTCACTAAAGAAAGTGTGGCTCCGGGGTCTAACAATACATACACATGAAGTTGAAAGACTTGTAACATACCAGTAATCACATCAGGAGAAACTTCCTGATCCTGTCGATTCTGAAAGGCATAGAGTCGATTCTAACATTGTCCACTGGTGGCACTAGAGGTGGCAACCTGCTGAGTTGGGCATCCAGCTGGGACTACTAAAGAGTTAGTCGGGCCCTTCTGACAATTATTTCTTCCTTGTTGGGCAACCACAACACATTTTCTTATTCGATGGCCTAACTTGCCACACCCAAAACTAGCATTGCTTTCTGTCAATCACTCACCATTATGATTCTTACCATATCTCCTGTAAACTGGGTTAGTGCAACCACTATTCACGCTACCTTAGGATTTGGGGCCTGGTGCTCTATCTCGATTGTTCTATTTGAACTTAGGCACTAGAGCACTGGCAGAAGATGGGGCTGGAAATGAGGATTTCTAGCGGAACTGAGGATGATTACCACCTTCTGACCTTTACTGAGAGAAGTTAAAACTACTAGTTCTGGCCCTCTTATTCTCTCTTTACCTGTTTTTTAGATTCTACTCCTCAATCTGCTGAGCATGAACCATTAATCTAGATAGATCCATATCTTTAATAAACATAGTTGTCCTCTAGATCTTGACAACATCTCCTGAAAAACCAATACTAACTTACTCATCTTGGCCCTAGAATCAACCACCATAGTTGGAGCATATCTTGCTAAATGGGTGAACTTGAGTGAATACTCTTTCACACTCATGCTACCTTGCTTTAAATTAATGAACCCTTACACCTTGGCTTACCTAAATTCGAGTGGGAAGAACATGTCTAAGAAAGCAGTAACAAACTCATCCCACTCCAGAGGCCCTGCATCAGTTCCTCTATATTTCTTCCACTACTTAACCTAGGTGTGAGCCATCCTTTACAATTGTTAAGTATCTAAATCAGCACTCTCACTCGAGGTAACACCTATAATATCAGTCACCTTCTTCACACAATCTAAAAACTCTTGTGGATCTTCCTCAGACTTGGATCCATAGAACGCTGGGGGATTTATCCGAGTGAAATCCCAAATTCTGGATACTGTCGTTCTCACCACAGGATTGGCTATGGCAACGGCCTACTGATTGTTCTAGGCAGCCATCGATTGGGCAAAGACGGTGAAAGTGGCCCTGAAATTAGCGTGAGAGACCTGCTCATTTAGAAGGTCCTTAGAAACCGGTGGTGGTACAAGTTGGTCCAATTTCTCCTTCCATTAGCCCTTCTGGTACATATTTCTATAAACAATATAGAATGAATTAGAAGAAAGAGTTTAACAGAGCTCACGCTCTATCGCACGACATGAATACTGAAAGAAGGGAGACTTTCCTAAAATATTTCGTAGCCTCTCACCCATAAATATGACGCACTTCACACCCATGAATAAGACTCTACTTAACGCGGCTTTTAGACACCCTAGGACACTTTAAACCTTATGATCTGATACCAAGTTTATCACGACCCAAGACTACCCCCTAGTCGTAACACGATGTATAACGCCACAAGTGACCCCAAGCTAACCCATGAACTGGCACAAGCTGTAAATACTAAAAGTAAGAAAATAGAATATTGTGCGGAAGTCATTAATGAAATATTTGAAAAATCAAATCCATAACAAAGGGTTCTGAAACACATCGCTTAAAAATATAACTAGCTGTCTGACTGTCTAAAAGCCTCTAAGCATGATGAGTTGTTGTACAAGTCCCTAACTAACTCTAAATACTGAAATAGCATAAATTAAAATACCGGAAAGCATGATAAATAATATAACTAGTCCTCGACTAATGAGGACTCACCAATGATGGAACTAAGTAATAGAGGGATGGACTACGTGCGATCTGAGAATTGAGCGTCTGAACCTATGTTAGAAGACAACATAGTGCAAGAGAAAGTATGCAATTATTACTTTGAATATATTAGTATGTGAGATTGGAACTAGCTGATATATATAAATGTACAGAGTATGAATGCATGTACATGTAAAACGAATGCAAGACCAAGTTTAAACATGCACTAAAATAATCTGAATAACTGGTATATGGACACTTGGTCATGCAAACCTGAACTGATTATAATCTGAATACTGTACTGAGGACTGTGGGAGCTAACTAAAACCGACATGTCCCAATTTGAGCTAATTAGAGTCCAACCTATAACCCTAGTTAGAAGGAAGTTAGTACCTTGCTAAGGGTATCTACACTGGCTGTGTGGATCCACTAATCTGATACCCTGAAGGACTAGGGTGTTAAGCCTAAATTGATGGGTGATGTAATACCCTGTAAGATCCTAAGCTCAGTTAAGTTGTAGCTGTATGCTTAAGGGGTACAAGGCTTGAAATTCCCATTAATATTAAGGACTTAGTCATTTTCAAAACCCTTAAACTTTACTAATTTTTATTTTGGCCTTCCCGACCCTGAAATGTTGGGGTTGAGTCATGATTAGGGAGGTTAAAATTACATTTCGAGAGAGTTTTAGGATTTTTTGATGGGGTTTGGGACGTGTTTGGATGGCTGAAATAGTGAAGCCTCAGGATAGCCCTACGGCGTGAGGGTGGCTCCACAGGTGAGGCGGTTCACAGCATGATGGTCGCTTGACCCAAGCAAGGGTCGCGGTGCGATGGGCGCTTAACCCAAGAAAGGGTCACGGCTTGCCAAGGTATTCCACCCAGCTTACAAAATCCAATTTTATTTTTTAAGAAATCAAGAGTTCAAGCCTCCAAGTTCAAGAAACCATCAAGAAATCTTCAAGAAAACTATCTATTGAGGTATGTGGGTGTTCATCTATGGGTCCCTTTCACCCATGGATCCTAAAATCCTCTTCTTTGATTAAAATATTAGTTTTTCCTTCATTATGAAGTTGCATTTGTTCAAGATTAGTTTAATTCATGTTTTTTCTTTGTAGTTTGACTCAATTCATGTCCTATCATGATTCCATGGAAAGTTAGGTTATCTGATGTTTTAAGTTTTGATTTCCCATGCTGTATTCAATTGAATTTCATGTCATAATATCAAGTTGTGAATTTAGCTATGAAATCATGTTGTTTTTCTCATGTTTTAAGACATCCCCATGTTCAAGTCCATGTTTTCACTTAATTGCTAGGGTGTTTACGTTTTGGGTCTTTGAACCATGAACCCATCCTAAAGTTTTAAGCTTTAATATTATATTTTAAGATCATTCAGTGATGGGGGTTATGAACACCCGATACCTACATGTTTACTTACATTTTCAGATCTTTCAAGTAATGATTTCAGTTAAATCATGAATATTACTATTTACTCAGTTGTTATGATCATAATAAACAATGTCAGTTGTTATGTTTAGTTGAATTAAGTTCAACTTAGTACCAATGTCAGTTCAGTTGGGAGTAGGACTTAGCACCGAGTGAACCCAAGGGTAGGGGCTGACCTGCCAGTAGAGGGTGTGACCTTCAGTAGCAATCCCTAAGTTACAGAACTACGTAGCCAACATAGGTTTGAGATGTCTACCTACCAGTTGAGGGTTGATGTATATCTCATGAGAGCACCTGCCAGTAGAGGGTGACTCTTTAGTCCTTCGGGACACCAATTTAGTGGATCCACACAACCAGTGTTAGTACCCCTGGAATGGTGTTGACATCCTTCCAACTGGGTTACAGGTTGGACACCGATTAGCTCAGATTGGAGCATGTCGTTTACATGATAGCTCCCATAGTTTTAGTCAGTATTTCAGTATATCTCAGCCCAAGTTTGCTTGACCAAGTGTACAGATTGTCAGCTATTCAGTTATACAGATTTCAGTCTTTCAGATTTTAGATCATCTCTAACATATTTAAGGTTGGTCTTGCATTCTCAGATCTTACATGTTCATGTATTCATTCTCAGTTATCTCATGCATTTCAGTCAGTCCTTATCTCACATATCAGTACATTCAAAGTACTGGCCACATACTTTTTCTTTGCGCTATGTTGTTTTATAACATAAGTTCGGACGCTCAGTTTCCCGACCATTCTTAGACAACTCAGCGTTATTTAACAACAGTAGTGGTGAGTCCTCATCCATTGGGGACATGATATATTTATCTTTAGTATTTTCTTATGCTCAGTCAGTCGGAGTTAGTTGGGGGTTTGTCCCATCAACTCCTTATGATGTTTAGAGGCTTTCAGACAATCGGTTAGACAGTTAGTCATTTTTTCAGTAGTTTATCAGATATTTCAGACATGTTGTTGACACGTATTTTTAGTATTTCTAATTTATAGTATCTTATCAGATTATCTTCCATCCATGTTGTTTAATTACTCTTTTATTCAGTGCTCATAGAAGGTACCAGTTTATGGGTTAACTTATGGTCACTTGTAACCGTAAGCACCATTATGGCGGCTAAGGGGTAGCCTCGGGTCGTGACAGGTGATCCCTAAGAGGGTGTCATGCCTAAACTGACGGGTGACCCCTCATAACCTACACTGGCAACTTAGTTCTGGAACTTAGGGATTGCTACTAATGACTCTGCCTAACTGACGGGGAAGCCGTCATCCTTGTGTTCGCTCGGTGCTAAGTGTTACTTCCAACTGAATGACTCTGAAGTGCATGTTAAACATAAACTGATAACTGATATGCTCAAGTCATGTGGTTTTGAAAATGATACTGTATACATAATTGAAGAAATCATGAACTTGTTAATTAATGCTTGTTCAAAACGTTGGTATCGGGTGTCATAATCCACTAACATTGACTAATGCAAACTGATCATGATAATTATGGAACTGACCATGATACGTGAAAATCATGAATAACACTCAATATTTCATAAACTGATCATGATGTAGACATTTGCATTATCAAACATACGGAAATACAATTCTCATGAGGGAACATATTTTCAGGACACATACCCAAATAATTGAGAAAGAGTTGATAAAATTCCTATTTGACTTGAAAAGCCATAAAAAGAGAAAAAAGATTTACATTTGCAAATTTAGGAAATTATTGGGACTCAATGGGTGGAAGGGACCTATTGATGAAATCCCGCATATCTAAATGTAGAAGCTTGGATGAACTTTCTGGAATTGGTATTGAATTGAAGAACCCTAATTGCTTCCTGGGAGAAGAGAAAAATTATCTCTTGTAACTACTCTTGGTGGAGAATATGATTAATTTATGAATTTAGATATTTTGGGTCTTTTATACCACCCTTTTAGAAGCCTAAACGACGTGGGTTTGACTTTTAAAAGAGCGAGAAAAGACATACAAGTCCTTGAGAAATTGTGCAGGAAAATCCTATTCCAGTCATTACAGCTCACCTCACGACTCATCACGACTGGTCACAAGTTGCGATCTAAGTCGTAACTTAGAACCTTAAGATTTTGGGTCTTTTCTGGTCTGACTATGACTTTTTCTTAACGATTAGGTAGAGTTGTGGTTTGAAGCTTGAGTATTGAGTCATTCATTGGTCAGGCTACAAGTCTACATTACGACTCATAAGGTATGACTACGAGTCACATGCTGGACTCATAACCAAAGGACTAGGTTCTTGGTGGGACACTGTTGTGACCACGAGTCCCTCCTTACGACTCATAGTCACTGATTACGAGCCGTAAGGTCGAATTGTAGTCACTTGGATCATAACTTGAGGCCTTTACTGGAGTGTCTATGACTCATTCGTGACCACTCGTCACATGTGGTAACGACTCATTACCTGAGTCGATGTCACGACAGTGTGTCAGGCTCTTAGAGGAATTTTTTCACAACTTTTTGCATGACGTCGGATTAAGATGAGACTTGAAACGCTGAAAAACTAATTTAGTGGCCTATTTTTTTAGGGGTTTAGAGCTTGAAAATTTGGGGAATTACATTACAGGAGAAAATACAAGCTATCACAGTTAAATATCATAACGCATAAGCGGTTACTATTTAACTGTGTTCTAAAGTGACAAATGTAATTGGTTGCTAATAGTGTGTATACTCCAACGTAGTCAATTCAACATGGTTCTATTGGAATAAATTTCTAGGAGTTTAGATCCCTTTCTTGTACAAATAAAATAACTGATGTAATTCAGGATCGACTCAAGCAAATTGTTGGCCTAAGGCGAAAATCAAACGGTGGCCTTAATTTTTCAATTTTTTTTTTAATTTTTTTATGAAGTCTATATTTAAAATTCTGAGATTCAAAGTTGTAGATGTTATAGTTGATTTTTTCTAATAATTGTTTTACATTAGTATAGCTAATGCATTTAATCTTTTTTAAGACATACTTTAAATACATCAAAATTCTTCTATAATTCTTTCATTTTATAAAAAGGGTTTATTTTTTAACAAATAATATTTAATTTTTTAAAGACCCCAAATTTGAAGGGCCTCATTTTTTAGCAATAATAGATTATAAGTTTTTATTAGGTGGTTGCCTTATTTTTAAATGGGTAGAGCCGACACTGATGTAATTACCGCACAACGAGCACATGATTTTCTTCCGGGATTGTAAGATGAAGAAGTTTGTTAACTTATTTACATTTCAACTATCTCTAACATTTAACACCTAATGAACTTTTGTTTGTTCATTATAACTCCTATCATCATTACTTATTATGGTTATTTAAGCATTACAGAAAATTATATTATTAGTATCCTATATAAGAAGTCACAATAAGTAGCTGAAGTAGACTGCTCATGTTCGACATGTCTGCCTCAGCCGTTTCAATCGTGATTTTACTATATTACCCCTAAGTAATTATTATAAGTCATTTATGTATTAAAAATTAATAATATTTAATAAAAAACTAAAATAGATATTTATAACATGACTGTTTCAACTGCTTCAATCGTAGTTTTACTAAATTACCCATGCTTAATTATTATAAGTCATTTAGGTATTAAAAAATTAATAATATTTAATAAAACAAAGTAAATAGACATAAAATGATAAATTAATTTTTGATGTTTTAAATTAACATGACGTCTTATATGGAGCTACTTAAAAATATTCACAAGTATTTTTTATAATAATTTTACTATGTCACTTCTAATTAGTAGAATAGAAAAAAAATATATTATAAATTGCAATAATTAAGAACTTAAATTATTTAAAAAATATAATTGACTATCAATGTCACAAAAGTTTGAACAACTTAAAATATCATTATGCAAATTTTATCAATCTAAATATAATATTATATGTCTAACTTAGAATTTATCAACCAAACAAATAAAGCTTTTAATTAAATGATAAAATTATACATAATGGTGATGATGATGATGAAGTGAGGTTGAGATGGTTTAGTCATGTGATGAGGAGAGGCACGGATGCCCCAGTTCGTAGGTGTGTGAGGTTGGCCCTGGAAGGTTTCAAACGGGGTAGACCAAAGAAATATTGGAGAGAAATGATTAAACGTGACATGGAGCAGTTACAGCTGACTGAGGACATGCCCCTGGATAGGAAGATTTGGAGGAAAAGCATTAGGATAAAGGGTTAAGGGTGTGGATGAGTCGTAGTCAGTAATTAGGTGTGACAGTATACTTATTTTAAACAACATTCAATATTTTTACTTATTAGTAGAGTAAAATCATGATCATAAAAGTGCGTACATCATCCTTCTCAATATATTTAAACACTACTTAAATATTATAACTTTAAGTTTTTTTGTTAACTCAAATAAAATATAAATACATGAATGTATGGATACACAAAAAATAATAATGATAGAATAAAACTAGAAAAGGCAATCAAAATAAAAAATATATAATGTTATTTGTAATCAATCTAAAATTTAATCATAGCTCACGAAGTCCTACTTCTTCCTCTAATGCAATATTAACTATAATCGTGATTATATTTTTCACTAAATTGTTAGTTCTCTATGAAAAAATGGGAGTAGAGTATTACCTCCGTCTTTAATACACAGAAAGGATACTTAAGGTATTCAACATACCAATCTAAATGATCTCTTACATTACCATGGACAAAAGGTCTTCACTATTTCCTCCTCCTCATATTAGCTTGCAAAATTGAATTCATTATTGTCGATTGATAAATGTTATCTATTTTTGAATTAGTTATTCTGTATGCTTGAAACGATATAGTTAAATGGAAAAATTAAAATAGAGAATCAAAAGATACTTTAATTATTATCAGGAATTAAAAAGGGGACTTTCACTTCTAATTAAAAAAAAAACTTACATAACTTCCATAGAGATACATATTTACCAGATTTTCACCTAGAAGACTTAGAGTTTGCTGTAAATTCACAACAAAGAAAAGTAATAAATCATCAAAACTCAAACTAAATCAATAATAAATAATAAATGAAAAAAAAAGTATCTCAATAACATCGAGATTGTTGGTGAAGTTTTTGGTAGAGAGTTTATTGGTTTCTGTTTTCGAAGACTACTAAAATCAAAATCAAGATAAGAAGAAAACGTTAAAACCTCATAATATTAAACAATTTACAATCAAGATTGTTGGGGAAGTTTCTGGATTTCCGCCTTTCGAAAACAATTTATTTATTTATTTATAAAAGTGTATTCATAGATCAAAAAAATTGATTTAAGACTCCTATATAATTTGTATTACTTATATATTATTTGTATTATATTAGGATACTACTAAATTTCACCAAAAATAAGAAAAAAAAATTGCCAAAAAAAAATTGTATTGCATATATATTATTTGTACTAATTATATTATAGCATTACCATATCTTTGAATTTGCCAAAAATAAGGAATTTTACAAATAAGAGAAAACAACCGTTTTGAGAGCAACAAATATTAGATATATCAGGATACTATTAAATTTCACCAAAAATAAGATTTTTTTGTGCCAAAAATAGATTGTATTGTATATATATTTTTTGTACTAATTGTATTATAGTATTACCATAACTTTGAATGTGCCAAAATATAAGGAATCTTGCAAATATGAGAAAACAACCATTTTGAGAGCAACAATCAACATGGAAAAATTAATTAATCTTTTTTTTATATTTTAGGAGTCTAGATAATATTATAAATATAATAATATAATAATTACAGAAAATAAGTGAAAAGATAATTTTATCTATTAAATAAATTTTTAATGAACGACAAAAAGTTCAAATCATTTTCTTAAGGGTCTTCACACTATTATTTTATTAGGCAAAATGATTTTCTGGACCCTTGTAATAGGTCGGTTTTGTAAGTTGAACACTTCTACTTACATGTTTGTCATCTGGACCCCTGAACTCACTAAAAAACAATATTTCAAACCGTTTGACCGTTGACTTTGCCTATGTGGCATTAAATGGGTGACTAGGACAAGGAGAGTGTAGTCACTCGCCTGGGGGTGCGAGTGGGGGCAATTTTTGGCCAATTTTATATTAAAATATTTAAAAATAATAAAAAATAATATTAAAATAAAAAAAATAAAAAATATCCTTTTTTTCCCTCCATCATTTTTAATTAAAAAATATTTTTTAAAATTTAAAAATAATATTATTTTTTTTTTTAAAAAAACCCTCATTTCCCCAAACCTCCCTCTCCGTCCAGCCCCCACCCCACCCTCCCCTGTCCAACCACCCCCTTACCCCCGTCCAGCCCTCCTCCCTTGTCCAGCCGCCCCCACCCCATCCTTCACCCCCATCCCCCGTCCCCCGTCCATCTATGGTTGTCATGGCATTACCATTAACGTCCCCCACCCCTATAGCTCTCTTCATGATATTCACTCGGATGAAGTTTGCAACATTTTCTTTCTTTACTTCCTTGAGAGCGACAACTTCAGCCCATTTTGAGAAGTAGTCTGTCGCGGCCAAGATGTATAAGTGTCTACCAGAAGACTTTGGTAGTGGACCAACAACATCCATTCCCTAAGCGTTGAATGGCCAAGACGCTACAGTTGGATGTAGTACCTCTGGAGGCCGATGTATGAAATTTGCATGGAATTGGCAAGCTTTGCATCTTTTAGCATAGTCCAAGCAATCTTTCACCAACGTTGGCCAATAATATCCCATCCTTTTAATGTGAAAATAGAGCTTCGGTTCAGATTGATGTGATCCACAAACACCTGAATGTGCTTCTTGCAAAGCTTGGATTGATTCTTCCTTTCCCAAACACCGTAAGAATACTCCTTCAAATTATCTTCTATACAGTATATCCTTATAGTAGAGGAAGCGAGGTACACGATGACGAATGTCAGTTTTTCTCCTTGGATCTTCTGGAAATATCCCATAACATAAGTAATCGATGATAAGTTGTCGCCAATCTTCTTTTTCAGTTTCAGATACGGCAACGAGATATTCAACTTTATCTTCTTCATCATTGTTTGATGGGGGTACTACCCATTCTTGGCGGACAGTAACTTGTGTTTAATTTGGAAGGGTCAGGGTTGAGGCCAAAGCAGCTAGGGCATCAACTTGCTTATTTTCCTTCCTTGGCACATGCGGTAGGGTTACTTCTCCAAGCCATCCTATCAACTTTCGTGCATATTCATGATATGGTCTTAACTCAGGCTTCCGGACTTCATAGCTTCCCAACAGCTACTTTATCACCTATTGAGAGTTGCCAAAAACTTGTAATTGCAGTTGTTTCATATCGACAGCCATCTCTAGTCCGAGTATGAGTGTTTCATACTCAGCAACATTATTGGAGCAACGATTCATCATGGTAAAAGAGTAGGGGATAACCTCTTCTTGTGGAGTGACAAACACTATGCCAGCACCAGCTCCATCTCGATGTGCAGAACCATCAAAATACATCTTCCATGGGGATCTAACTTCAACATCCATTGCATCTTCATCAGGGAGTTCATCGCTCGACTCTCAGTCATCAGGTATTGGGTGATCTGCCAAGAAGTCAGCTAATGCTTGTCCTTTTACAGCTTTTTGGGGAACATACATAATCTCAAACTGTTGAAATTGAAGGTACCATCTTGCAAGTCGGTCACTAAGGACTGGTTTCGACATTACAAACTTGATGGGATTTCGGACAACATGAGCCTGAAAGTAGTGCTTCATCTTTTGAATCGAGAAGGCTAATGCCAAATATAACTTGTAAATTGGAGAATACTTTAGCTCATTCGACGTCATCATTCTGCTCAAATAGTAGAGAGAATTTTCCCTGCCTTCACTATTTTCTTGAGCTAGTAATACTCCAACTGACCTCTCTTGTGCCGCGATGTAGAGTATCAATGGTTTCCCAGGTATGGGTGCCGCAAGAACTGGTGGCTTCATTAAGTATGATTTGATACTCTCAAAGGCATTACTACAAGCTTGGTCCCATTCGAAGGGAGTGTCCTTCTTCATGTTGTGACTAAATGGTTGACATTTTCCAACCAGGTTTGAGATGAACTGTAACACCCCGTATTCAAGTACGTGTATTGGCGTATTAAAGTACGTGTATTGGTCTTATTTATATGGAATTAATTTTTTATTTTATTATTACCGGAATTTGCCCGTCGATGGTTCCATGCGAAGGTTATTGAATAAGCTTTCCAACGATATAAAGATTTCCAAAAATGGATAGGTTTCGGATATAATCGAGAACGTTCAAAACTATAAAACGGTGGCCGAGATATTTGGGAATAGTAAATGTGCAGGAAAATTTCCTGCACACAAACTACTGAGGCCAGCCGAATTTTTGGGTCAACTTTGAACGATCATAACTCCCTTAATACAATGAACTAAGAGATCTGCAATCTACTAAAAGAAATATATTTGAGTATTCTTTCCAATTCAATTGGTTTCATCCAAATCCAACGTCTGAGTAAGGATTTATACTCGTTTTACTTCAGCCTATCAAAACAGATTTTTACGGTCAACTTCAAACGACCATAACTCCTTGTACAGGACGCACTGGGTGGCCTACATTATATGAAATAAAATCACTTTGAATTATCCTTCCAACGATACCAATTTCACCCAAATATGATATCGGAGAAAAGAGTTATGGTCGATCTACTTTAGCTTGTCAAAACAGTCCACCAAAGGACAGATTTGACATTATTTAAATTTTAAAGGCATTTTGGTCATTTCCTATTATATTATGGACGGGAATATGTGTATATATACATATATATGAGTTCAAAAACTCATTTTCATCATCAATCATTGAGAAAGAGCAAACCCTAGCCAAATTTGACCTTTAAATTACTTTTGATTCAACTGTAGAAATTCCAAAGTAATCCGATAACTGCGTTTGTCATCTCGAGAGCTTCGAACGACACCTATTATTTGTGCAAACAGGATTCCATAATCAAGAGGTGAATTCTAAGGTATGAATATTATTTGCCTTTGTTCTTTTCCATATGTATATGTGTGATAGAGGATTATATGTGTTGGTTGTTATTGAAAGGTGATGAAAATAGGGTTATGGACTATTTTGCATGGTTTGGTTGTATCGAATTATGGAAGGTAGATATGGTAATTGAGGTATGGAAGGTGGATATGGTAATTGAGGTATGGAAGGTGGATATGGTGATATACTATTGAATTGATGATTATTTATGTCTATGGCTCAATTTGGTTTAATGGATTGGTTGGAAGGATAAATGAATCCAAACTTGATATTAGAGGATGTTGTATGAATATGCATGACATGTGAATGTAATTGGAGTATAAGAGGGTTAAATTGACACCCTTTATGGTGTAATTAAGGCTTACTACTTAACCACTAGTTTGGTGAATTCAAATAATTGAATTGTGACGTTTGGTTGCTAATACTAGATTGCTATATATGTTCATTGTAGATAAGAAATTCGAAAAGATGGGAAGTCTATTTGGGAATAGTATTGATGGTTGACAGTCAGGTATACAAATCATACTCTATACCATATCTTTGGCATGAAAGTGAACAATTGTTCTATTAAGAAAGTTTCCAAAGTTATCCAATAACATATGATCCATAAAAGTTTTGTATGATGTCCTATGTTACCAATGAACTTGTTTCCACCCTACAAGATGTCAAGACATTCCAATAATTACTTGTTTTCCAAATCTTACATGTTTATTGCACTAATGAATGTCAGAAGGTATCCGGTTACTCAAACAAGATCCATGTGCTATTAATGACTCCAAAATGTTTCATTGATATACCAATAAGTTCCTACTTCATTGTTATGGCATTGATGACTCCAAAGCACTTCATTGATGTACCAATGAGTTCTTACTTCATTGTTATTGCATTGATGGTCTATTTATATGTCTCTTATTGATGTATCATTGTTTCAAAGTATCAAAAATGCGGTGGCGACCGAAATAATAATCTCAACTATTAATTGAACTAAGTGATGTAAGTTCTCTCTTACCAGGTGGTATCCCAGGGCCATAAGCCTATCATGGGTCGATCCCTATTTATGTGTTCATGGGTGGTATCCCAGGGGCATAAGCCTATCATGGGTCGATCCCAGTTGATATGTACTGGAGGCAGCCTAATGGTCACAGTACAGTACAGTAATGATTACAAAGATGATAAGAACGAAGGTAAAGTGATTGAATAAATACAATGTACAGGTTGTCACAAGTTCTAGTAAGTGTGGTCCACTCCTATTACGATTTATTCACTTGTTTTTGATTTTTATTGAGCTCCTATATCATATGTGATTATCTACAGCTTTATATACTCAGTACATATTTCGTACCGACGTCCCCCACGGGGGACCTGCATTTCATGCTGCAGACACAAGTACCTCAGCTCATACACCGCACAAGTAGAAGCCAGGATATCCAACTGCTTTTGGTGAGCTCCAGTTTGCTTTGGGGCTTTTCGTGTCATATCCAGTCTATTTTTGTATTGTATAGAAGTTAGTTATATGGCGGGGTGTGTCCCGACCTTAGTTAAACTCTGTATATTGTCTAGAGGATTTGTAGACCTAATGTACAGTCAAGGTGGTATTTTGTTAATAGACGTGATGGCTCCAACGGCCAAGTATTGTATATACATATATATGTGTGCTCGAGCTTATACAGGTGATTATTTCCTTTTATATGTGACATGATACTGTCTGAATTTCGGTCATAGAGGTATGCATGGGAAGTATAAGGTTATGAGCTGGTTCTCCCGGGCCTCCTCAGTTATGGGTGCCAGTCCGCCCAATAGGATTTGAGGTGTGACAAAAGTGGTATCAAAGAAGTTCGTCCTAGTGAGTCTACAAAGCCGTGTCTACGTAGAGTCTTGTTTATCAGTGTGTCATGCACCACATATATAAACAGGAGGCTAGGGACATTTAGGAATTGTCTCTTTTCTTTATGTCTTAGATCGTGCGATAGAGCCTATATTGTATATGAAGTCATAGTTGACCACTGAATCCGTTTGTTTCTCTTATTATAGTAATGATGCCGGTTACCAGAAGCAAGAATATTGGTAAGCAAGTAGATGTGGCTGCCGGAGAGGGTACTAGTAAGTCACCCAATATACCAGCTAGTCAAAGTGAGGCTCCAGCTGAGCATGCATCATAAACTTCTTCCACTCCAGAAGAAATAAGAGGGAGGAGAACTATATCCCCAGAGCCATCTATTAATGCTGCTGATCAAGATCTTTGAAATGAGTGCAACTTTTGACTCGTATAGTGGCTGGGCAATCTCAAGGGCAAGCCATTCCTACCACGGGTCCTAGTGGTTCAGATAGGGCGGCTAGCCTTCGAACACAGGATTTTCTTAAGATGGATCCTCCCACTTTTACTGGATCAGATCTTAACGAGGACCCACAGGACTTTATTGATCAAATTCAAAGGGCCTTAGATGTTATGCATGTAACGGGTAGAGAGACAGTGGAGTTAGCGACATATAGATTCAAAAGGAAGGCTATATATTGGTACGAGGACTGAAAACGATCTAGGGGTATTGATGCATTCAAAGAGGCATTTCTTGATCATTATCTTCCATTTGAGATTCTTCAGGCCCATGTAGATCAATTTTTAAATCTTCGTCAGGGAAATATGAGCGTGAGGGAGTACAGTCTCCAATTTAATTCCTTGTCGAGATATGCTCCTAATGTTGTAGTTACCATGGATGACAGAGTTCATCAATATGTGGATAGGCTGGATCCATATCTGGTTAGAGGTTGTACTATTGCCTCTTTGAACAAAGATATGGACATAGCGAGGATCAAAGCTTTTGCACAAAAAATGGAAGATCAGAGGCAGAGGAGAAGAACACAGGAATTAGAAAGAGGATATTCCAAGAGGGCCAGATCTACAGGGCGATTTATGGCATCCCAAGAAGGGTTCAAACCACAGTTTTCTTCTAGACCACCTAGGCCATTATCTTCTTATTCTGTAGCTAGTGCCCCACCACAGTTCCAAGGGTCCAGAGGAAATCAATTTGGGCACAGAAGTGAGAGTCAGAGTTCGCAGACAGTGGGTTACCAAGGGCAAGGGAATATGAGCCAATCAAGACCTCCTCGAGAGCCATGCAATAAATGTGAAAGTACCATTTGGGCGCATGTCGGCTGGGGACCAACGTTTGCTTTTGGTGCGGTATGTCAGGGCATATGATGTGAAAATGCCCACGAAGGGGCATAGGGGGTATGGCATGACCTACGATGTTATTTGTTGCATCATCATCATCGATGCCTTATTCAGGAAGGGGTGCACAACCAATGGGTCGTGTTAGAGGTGATAGAGGAGCCACGAGTTCTAGCGGGGCTCAAAATTATACGTATGCTCTAGCGGATCAACAGAATTTAGAGGCTTCCCCAGATGTGGTTATGGGTACGTTGTCTATCTTTTCATTCGATGAATATGCCTTAATTGATCCCGGTTCTACATTATCTTATGTCACTCCATTAGTTACTGGAAAGTTTGAAAGAATACTCGAATTATTAGTTAAGCCATTTGAAGTGTCCACACCGGTTGGGGAATCTATTATAGCTAGAAGGGTTTACCGAAACATCATAGTAACTATTTGTGGTCGTGATACGATGGCTGATTTTGTGGAGTTAGAAATGGTAGATTGTGATGTTATAATGGGTATGGACTGGTTGGTGTCTTGTTATGCCACAATTGATTGCTTCACGAAAAAGGTATATTTCCATTTTCCAAATGAATCAGTCCTTGAATGGAAAGGTGAAATTAGCGCGCCACCCCACACTTAGAGCTTTGTTCGTCCTCGAACAACATATCATGTCCTTCTAAACATCAACTTAGGGTTTTTACAGCAACAACACAAATTATATTCGTCAAGACAAGCACAACAATTATCAACAAAGAGTAGTTTTCCGATTATAAGTAGAAACAGTTTAACCTCTAGCATAGACTCGTGATGGTGATCAACTCATATTCAAAAGTTAAGGCACAAAGAATCATACACAACTACCCAAAACTCATCAACCATGTGTGTCTCACAATATAGTACCCATAATCACTCACAAGTATAGCATATTTTTCAAACATGGGTATCAAAATATCCTTGCTCTCGCTCTCACAAAGAATTCATATGAAGCAACTGATGACCATAGGCTTGCCCTTAACGTAATACTCTACTAAATGTCAGAATGCTAAGCTTAGGATCAAGTAGGTCTTTTGATGGTTGTAATGTAGGCTAAGGGACGGGTAGGACTATTTTGGCCAGGAATAGTGACTAAGTTCCTAAGCGCTTTAATACATCACTTTGTATCATTGACACTTTTTTTTTCTTTCAACCTTTCTTTCTTTTATTCTACCACCCTTGTTCTCCTCTTTTGTTTTTCAATTTTAAGCACAACTCGCTTTTCAGCTTTCTTTTCCTTTTTCTTTTCACAACATACCTCTTATGATAGCACTTTCTTTTTCATAACACATTCAAGAACCATTACAATTTATAGCATCATACTCACCTAATTTCCTCTTATGTTGTCACATGACTTTTTCACTTTAAAGAACTTAGGAGTTTGGATCAAATTACGGTCTTGAAAAAAATGGATTAGGCTTACATACAAGGTTGTCAAAGAAAATAAGCTAAAGGCTCAAAAGGGTTTAACTAGGATGATGTCCATGGGTAGGTAAAACTGAAGGTAAACAAATATAGGTTGCCAAAGAAATGCCTAAATCATATCCTAAACTTACACTCCTTATTTTCGCTTTGCATACATACCAGGCAAGTTCTAGCATCAGCCACACACATAGAATATACGATTATCTCACACACACAAGGCACATGGTCGACTTTCTTGGAAGTAATATAGACTCTCGACCCAACAAGTGAAGGAATTGAACCACACAATATCACATAATGAGTCACAACTAGAGCCTAAACGTCTCAATAGTCACAATTGTAGCACATACTCTTGTTATAATCTCATGCTGCCTATCAAAATAATTTCATGCGAAGCTAGAAAAAATTTACTACTAAAAAAAATGAAACAAAAACAAAGCAAACAAACATAGATGCGAGTAGAGAAGCATAGCATGCAATACCACCACCCCACACTTAGTCGGGACACTGTCCTCAGTGGAGAATAAATACGAAGAACCTGGTCAGTCGGACTCGTCCTCAATGTCGGGGGTCATACCCTTTGCATCGGAATCATCATCAGAGTCGTCATTCTCATAAGTTCCTCATAAGTATCCCACTTAATTCCAAGAGTGAGTCGAGGTATTTGCAGCGAGGAGGGTTCTCCTTGCTCCTTGCGGCCTCTTTTCTTGCTCTTTTGGGAAGTGGTAGACTTTTCTTTGCCTTGTCTTGCTTTGGGTGCCATTGTACCTGAGACTTGAAATAGTGTTAATGGTAGCACAATCCCAATGGATACAATCTATACACAAGCAGTAGGGGTACCACCCCACACTTAGTTTGTTGCTACAAATTAGTGAAGTGAAAGTGGTCGATTACTTAGACTTCATCGACATGCATTTTAGGAGCTCTATTCCAACGAGAAAATCAGAGATATATCACTTCTTGCAACCTTTGAAATACTTTCATGTTGGGTATAACAAGACTACTACATAGGGATTACATCATGGTATCGTTTCTATCAATAAACTCAACCTCCTATGTCGGTAGGCAGTTATAAGTCTTATTCCGATGAACGGGATATTCTAACATGTAAGTATTCAAGTGACAAGATTATGCAATGTTCATTACTATAGCAATTTTGCAAGTAGTATAACAATGCATCAAAATCAAATTCAAGTCGGACATAAGTTAAGAGTATCCTAACGCACATGTTCACTCACTTGGTTTTGTATCAACAATTCAAACACGTTCACATCACCAATACTTTTTCAAGATTTAGAAATTCATAATAGGTGTAGTAAAGTAGTACTTACAAAATATAAATGAAGAATAAAGTAGTACTTACTTGGTTGAAGCCTTTGGATGATGTTCTTGTGACGAAAAAGAGCAAAAGGAAACTTTTTGATAGGTTTTGGAGACTATAGGTGGTGCATAAGCTAGGTTTCCAATGTGTTTTTGGTTCAAGACTAAGTCTCATATTTATAAGAAAAGGTTGGGTCGAGTTTTGGCCCATTAAAATCGGATTTGGAGACCAAAAGTGACCATAGGTGGTGCCTAATGCTTTGCCTAGTTGAGCAGAATGCCATAGCATATGCCAAGCATTTATTTAAGAATGCCATAGCATATGCCATGCATTTATTTAAGAATGCCATACACTATGCGGCGCATTGTCTATGGCATAATGGGACATATGCGCCGCATAGTCTATGGCATATGAGATACTGAGACCAAATGCCATAGCATAGGCGGCGCATAGTCAAAAGCATACCTAGGAATAGGCGGCGTATAGTGTATAGCACACTAGATTCCGAGACCTTAGGCTATAGGATAGGTTGTGCATCGTTCTTGGCCTAGTTTTACCAAGGCCTAGCCTTCCTCGAAGCCTATTTTGGCGTGAGAAAGGCTCAATCCATAGCCTTATGCATCACCCTTCCTAACTTACCAACTTTACCATACAATGCGTCCAAATCGTCAATTGAAATCAATCTCCTCGTTGACTACTTCTTGCACCTATATTCACTTAAACAAATGAAAACGATTAGTACGATGGGTTGCCTCCCACCAAGCGCCTTAGTTTTGGTCGTGACACGACTCTTATTTTTGGATTTTTCATTTATCAAAATCAAATCAAGTACTAGAATGAAAGAAAACGATAAACTATAAATGAAAAACGATAAACGATGGGTTGCCTCCCATGTAGCGCCTTATTTATTGTCGTGGCTCGACATAGTTACCTCGAGTACTCAGACTTCGTCGAGGTAAATGGTGGATCATTTTCTGAAAGGATTTAGACGACAATGAGGCTTACCTGTGGGCATGCGATCTTCTTCACCAATTATATCATCAATAGTCCAACCCATAGCTCTCTTGTATCTCTTCAGAGCAGAGATGAGAGCTTCTACGTGCTGTTTACTTAAATCATTTGCACTCTCCGGAAGTATATTTCTACTTTCCAAGAACACATACCTTAGATAATCGGGGAGCTCTTGCGATTCTAGCATTGGTGTCTCGTCAATGGGAGTCTTCGCTGTTGGTTGATTCTTGAGATCACAATCCGGTTGCTTAGGAGTATAAGACTCTATTTCTGTTAGAGCACCCATAAGTTCTTCATAATCTTCATTATCCTCATGCTCAACTTTCAGTGGCGCAGCAGACAATGGCTCAACAGTAAGCTGTTTCTCTACAGATAATGCTTTCTTATCTTCATAATGAACATCATCTACAGAGAACACATCCATATCTTTTGGCTGCTTCATCGCTTTGCACAAATCAAAACGAATCACTTCGTCATTCATTCGAAATAAAAGCTCATTATCTCTCATGTCAATAAACATACTTCCTGTTGCAAGGAAAGGACGTCCCAAGATTATGGGAACTTCAGAATCCACCTCGCAATCCAAAATCACAAAGTCTGCAGGAAAAATGAAGGTAGACACCTTCACCAACACATCATTCAAGATACCCACAGGTCGTTTTACCGACCTATCAGCCATCACGAGCCTCATATTGGTTTGTGTCGGATCTCCTAACCCCAACTTCTTGTAGACGGATAGTGGCATCAAATTGATGCTAGCACCCAGATCGCACAATGCCTTAGCAAAATTCATAGATCCAACCGTGCAAGGAATAGTGAAAGCACCAGGGTCTGCCTTCTTCTGTACTAAGGACCTTGTGGCAATCTCACTGCAATGATGAATATTATCTGCCGGCTCATAGCTTACTGCCCGCTTCTTTGTCAACAGGTCCTTCATGAATTTAGCGTACTCAGGCATCTTTTCTAGCGCCTCTACCAACGGAACATTAATGGTCAGCTGCTTCAACATGGTCATGAATTTGCTGAACTTTGTATCATCCGCCACCTTCTTCAATCTTTGAGGAAAAGGTGGTGGTGGGTATGAAATTGTTCTCTCCACAGCTTTCTTCTCCTCTTGCTTCCGTTTTTCAGCTTTTTCAGGTTGCACGTCGTGAAGAGTGACGTTAAGGACGTTAGGATCGGCTGCTGCGGCATCTTCCCCTTTCGCCTTATCATCAATTTCCGCTTCTTCGTCCACCACTTGCTTGCCTTTTTCTGAAGTTTCTAGCACCTTACCGCTTCTGGTAGTGATGGCCATGCATGACCCATCATTCCTTGGGTTTTGCACAGTATCGCTAGGTAAAGTGCCAGCCTTTCTTTGATTGAGTGCTGCTGAAAGTTGGCTCAATTGCTGCTCTATTTGCCTGATTGAAGTGGAATGAGAATCAACTAGTTGTTTCATGGAGGACAAATCATTAATTACCTCAGTAACTCCCGCGCTTGTTGCTTCCACTCCTTTCAATAATTTAGCCATCATGTCTTCCATACTTCCAGAATTAGATGTGGTGGTATCACGTCTACCAGGGGGAACATATACACCACTCTTTTCATTGTTTTTTCTCCAACTACCTTGGTCCTTGTTTCCAGAATTATCATAATAGTTCCGACCTTGGTTTCCTTGGGTATTCCCACGGAAACCCCCCTGATTGTTCAAGTAGTTGGCCTCCTCTTCCGAATCAGATTCGTCTCTTCCTTTTAGCGCCACAGCTTTCACTTTTTCGGTCTTCCCTGATAATAAATGCTTTGTAAGAAGATCCATTTGTGTTTTCATGTGCGTCATATCTTGATCACGTTCTTCTTGTCTACGCCTCTGCTCTGTGGTCATGCCAATAGATAAAGTGGAGCTTGCTACCTCAGAATCCCTGGTATGCCAAGCTCTACTTTGTTTCGTCATGCGATCTAACATATTGCTTGCTTGACCAAAGGTGAGGTCCATAAAAGATCCTCCAGCTGCGTTATCCACCACTGGTTTAGTTATTGAATTCAAGGCTCTGTATAGTATCTCCATTAGGTGAACGTTAGTCATATGATGGTTTGGACGCCTCACTAGCTTTGTCTTAAACCTCTCCCATGTTTCATGAAGAGCTTCAGTGGGAAGCTGACGAAAGTTGCTGATTTCATCTCTCAATTGTGCTCTTTTGGATGGCGGAAAGAATCTTTCTAGGAAAGCGTCTCTCAATTGCCTCCAATTTGTAATAGAATCAGGAGTCAGCCCATTCAACCATAGTGTTGCCTCCCCAGACAGAGACAATGGAAATAGACGTAATCGAATTGCATTCTGACCAACTCCAGGATTGTCAAACGACTTGCATGTAGAAATAAAGTTGATGAGATGCATATTCGGATCATCGCCTGTTAGTCCACCAAATAATCCCTTGAGTTGCAATAACTGAATCATGGTGCTTGTGATGTTGAACTTGGCTCCGGGCGCTAATGGTGGAAGAATAATGGCTCCTGTGGCTCCGGCTCCATCAAGATCATCATCATCATCATCGAACGGTATCTCACGTTGTGCATCCATTGATGTACTGAACAAAAAACCTGCAGTAAACAAAAACAAAAACTAAAAGTAAAAGTACGAGAGTCTTCGACCAAAGGGTCTAGTAATTATTACGAACTTAATTGACACTTGTATTCCCCGGCAACGGCGCCAATTTTTGATAACGCTCAATCTACAGCTCTCGTAAGAGTGTAAAGCGGTCGTTAGCAAATATAGAACCCAACTGGGTTGGGTATCGATCCCACAGGGAATAGCTTGGTCAACAAGTAAGTAAAGATTACTAGACTTTTAGTGCAAGTCTCGTAAAAAAGGGGGGAGTCTTGTCGTGCAAGTAATGTAACCAAAATAAGATCTAAAAACGGCAATAGCAAAGTAAAAAGAGAAAGAATGTTTTGGTGAGATGTAAACAATGAGAATTGAAGCGTTGGGGTTATGTCCACCTTCTGAGGTATACGTCTCTATTGGCTATGAGTGTGTAGAATTCTGACATGCAATTGCTTATAGAGGATTGTAGTCGATGGTAAATCCAAGCGTCTCTCGACCTAAACAAGGACTATTTCACTTTAACTCTCTCGAGCTTAAAGCGTATCTAACGGTACGAATTCTCCAAGAGGTTAGTCCAGTTACGGCACTAGCTTTTTAATAGGAAAGGGTGTCCTACTACCTTGACATTATCTCTTTTCCAGACAAATAACTTTTCTCTCGAACAAGTTAAATGTTAGACTGGCGTATTCTAGCGTTTGCAACCGCAAAGAATGTAGATTAAGATGAAGAGAATAATGATATAAGCAATATACGTGCCTTGAACTCACAAACTCACAGCAATAGATAGTAACTCATTCGGCTTCCATAACCCCCAACAGAGAAGTTTAGTTACCCATGAATGCGAAGCAGATCATGCTTGACATTGTTGTTATACCACAAGATTGATTAATTTCGTGTAGCGTAAGTGGTAGGTGTGAGGCGTGAATTCCTTAGCAAAGTAACGATTCTCTTGTTGCGGAAATTAAGAATAGATGAATGGAAGAAGAAAACTAGAATTAATAGAAAGATTAGAAGAGTTGTAGAATTGTTTGTAGTGTAGAATAATAGAGGAATAGAAGATGTTAGAAGATGTGAGGGATGGAAGGAAGTATTGTGTTCTCCCTCCTTCCTCCCTCCTTTTTCTCTAAAATCTCTAGCATGATAGGGTATTTATAACACCCATATCCTAATCCTACTAGATAAATAAAATATCTAACCAAATCCTACTAGGCTAATGTAATACTTAACCCAATTGTACTAGGTTAATGTAACATTATCATAATCCAAATAAAATAATGAAATACATAACCTAATTGTACTAGGTTAATGTATCATTGTCAAAATCCAGCTTTGTGTCTGTAAGTCCCCAAAGTCTTCAGAATTGTTGTTTTAGCCCGGGACAGATTTTCCATGCAGCAGTTTTGGTCCCCCAAAGTCTTCAGAAATGCTGTTTTAGCCCGGGACAGATTTTCCATGCAGCAGTTTTGGTCCTTAGGCGTGTAAACTCCCTTCCCTTCCTTCGTGAGCTTTCTTTTGCGTCAAGTAAGCCATAAAATGCTGAATTCTGTATCATTTATACCTGAAACTTTACTAATCATGTTCGTTAGCTCACTTACAGGAAAAAGGACTAAAAGTGCATGAAATATATAATTTGTTCTCAAAACTAGGCTAAAATATGGGCAAAATATATTGATATAGGCGCGTAAATTCGCCTATCATCACAAGAGGTAGATTTATTTCTTATTTTAAGGCAAGAAAAATGATTTCCAAGGGATACATATATCATTTAGTTAGAGTAAGGGATACAGAAGTGGAGCCACCAACTCTTCACGCTGTTCCGGTGGTAAATGAATTTTCTGATGTATTTCCTGAAGATCTTCCAGGTTTGCCTCCTAACGAGAAGTAGAGTTTGGTATTGATGTAATACCAGGCACCCAACCAATCTCCATTCCTCCATATAGAATGTCCCCAGCAGAATTACGAAAATTGAAAGAACAATTGAAAGATTTGCTAGAGAAGGGATTCATAAGGCCTAGTATGTCCCCCTGGGGAGCACCAGTGTTATTTGTGCGCAAAAAGGATGGCTCGCTGAGGATGTGTATTGATTATCGACAATTGAATAAGGTGACTATTAAGAATAAATATCCTCTCCCAAGAATTGATGATTTATTTGATCAGTTACAGGGCGCCAAGTGCTTTTCTAAGATTGATTTGAGGTCAGGTTACCACCAAGTGAGGGTCAAAGAGAAGGATATACCCAAGACAACTTTTCGAACACGGTATGGTCATTATGAGTTTCTAGTTATGTCAGTTGGGCTAACAAATGCACCCACAACTTTTATGGATTTAATGAATAGGGTGTTTAAGCCATTCCTGGATGTATTTGTGATAGTTTTTATAGATGATATTCTGGTTTATTCTAGATTAGAAGAGGACCATGCCAATCACTTACGACAGGCATTGCAAACTCTTCGTGATTGTAAGCTTTATGCAAAGTTCTCTAAATGTGAGTTTTGGTTAAAGTCGGTGGCATTTTTGGGTCATATTGTATCTAGTGAAGGGATAAATGTTGATGCTCAAAAGATAGAAGCTGTGAAGAACTGGCCAAGGCCCACAACGCCTACGGAGATTCGTAGTTTTCTCGGGTTGGCCGGTTATTATAGAAGGTTTTTTGAAGGCTTTTCTTCCATTGCATCACCCATAACCAAGCTAACCCATAAAACATCCAAATTCGAATGGAATGATGCCTGTGAGAAGAGTTTTCAAGATTTAAAGAACAAGTTGATTTCTACACCCGTGTTGGTACTTCCAGAAGGCACCGAAGGGTATACAGTGTATTGTGATGCTTCCAGAATTGGTTTAGGATATGTATTGATGCAGCATGGCAAGGTAATAGCATATGCTTCTAGACAATTACGGCCACATGAGAAAAATTATCCTACACACGATCTTGAGCTGGCAACAGTTATTTTTGCTTTAAAGATATGGCGCCACTAATTATATGGGGTTCATGTTGATATATATACTGACCATAAGAGCTTGCAATATACTTTTAATCAGAAGGATCTAAATTTAAGGTAGCGGAGATGGCTTGAGCTATTAAAGGACTACGATGTTGATATCTTGTACCATCTAGGGAAAACAAATATGGTAGCTGATGCATTAAGTCGTAAGGCTATGATGGCGCCTATAGAAAGGTAAGGGATGATTAAAGATCTTCACCAGTTAGCTAGTTTGGGAGTTTGCCTTCTTGAAACTCCGGATAAAGAGCTTATCATACATGAATCTTCATTAGTAGCTGAAGTGAAAGAGAAGCAATATGTAGATCCTATTTTATTACATCTTAAGGAGAACATTCAGAGTGGTGCGACCAAGGCATTTGAGCTTACGCGAGAAGGAGTACTTCAGTGCCAAAACCGATTGTATGTGCCGGATGTAGACGGGCTAAGAAAGAGGATTATGATAGAGGCACATTGTTCAAGGTATTCCATTCATCCAGGATCAACCACAATGTGTCAAGATTTGAAAGATATGTATTAGTGGAATGACATGAAGAAGAGCATTGCAGAATTTGTTGCTGAATGTCCAAATTATCAAAGAGTTAAAGTTGAGCACCAAAAACCCGGAGGTTATATGCAATGCATTGATCTTCCAAGCTGGAAGTGGGACATGATCAACATGGATTTCGTTATTGGTTTGCCTCGTACATCCCGGAATTTTTATTCTATATGGGTGATTGTTGATAGGCTTACCAATTCCACACATTTCCTACCAGTTAGGACCACTTACATAGTTAAAAAGTATGCGAAGCTGTACGTTAAAAAGATAGTCCGATTACATGGAGTGCCAATCTCTATTATATCAGATCGGGGAACCCAATTTACCGCAAACTTTTGGAAGTCTTTTCAGAGGTGTTTGGGAACACAAGTGAAGTTGAGTACAACTTTTCACCCTCAAACAGATGGACAAGTAGAACGTACCATCCAAACACTTGAAGATATGCTACGAGCTTGTGAAATAGATTTTAAGGGCAACTGGGATGATCATTTACCTCTTATTGAGTTTGCCTACAATAATAGCTATCATTCAAGTATCAAAATGGTACCGTATGAAGCTTTATATAGAAGAAAGTGTAGATCACCAATAGGATGGTTCGAAGTGGGTGAAACTCTTTTGTTCGGACCGGATCTTGTTCATCAAGCCATAGAGAAGGTTAAAGTAATTCAGCAACGACTGAAAATAGCCCAAAGTCGACACAAGTCATATGCGGATAGTAGAAGGAGAGGGCTAGAGTTTTCTATAGGTGATTGGGTATTTTTGAAGGTATCACCAATGAAATGGGTAATGAGATTTGGCAAGAAAGGGAAGTTGAGTCCACGTTATATAGGCCCGTATAAGATCAGTCGAAGGTTTGGACAAGTTGCATATGAATTAGAGCTACCCCAAGAGCTCTCATCAGTACATCCGGTATTTCATGTGTCAATGCTTTGAAAGTGCATCGAAGATCCATCAAATATCACTTTTACTGAGGATGTGCAAGTTGCGAAAGATCTTACCTATGAGGAAGTGCCTATTGCTATTCTAGATCGCCAAGTTAAGAAGATGAGAAATAAAGAAATAGCATCTATGAAAGTACGTTGGAGAAATAATCAAAGGGAAGAGATTACATGGGAAGCTGAGGAAGCAATGAAATCAAAGTACCCTCATTTGTTCAAATATGAAGAGGAAGTTCAAGAAACGGAGTTAGAACATTAACAAGTAAGTTTTTTTTTATATATGCATAGTATTTATGTGATGATGTGAATATTAATGATGGACTTGAACTTGTTTCGGTTGAATAACTACGCTAACATTCGAGGAAGAATTTCCTAAAGGGGGGAAGGATTTAACACCCCGTATTCAAGTACGTGTATTGGCGTATTCAAGTACGTGTATTGGTCTTATTTATATGGAATTAATTTTTTATTTTATTATTACTGAAATTTGCCCGTCGATGGTCCCATGCGAAGGTTATTGAATAAGCTTTCCAACGATATAAAGATTTCCAAAAACGGATAGGTTTTGGATATAATCGAGCACGTTCGAAACTATAAAATGGTGGCCGGGATATTTGGGAATAGTAAATGTGCAGGAAAAATTCCTGCACTCAAACTACTGAGGCCAGCCGAATTTTTAGGTCAACTTAGAACGATCATAACTCCCTTAATATAATGAACTGGGAGAGATTCGACCTATGAAAAGAAATATATTTGAGTCTTCTTTCTAATGAAATTGGTTTCAATCAAATCCAACATCTGAGTAAGGAGTTATACTTGTTTTACTTTAGCCTATCAAAATAGATTTTTAGGGTCAACTTCAAATGACCATAACTCCTTGTACAGGACTAACTGGGTGGCCTACTTTATATTAAATGAAAGCCCTTTGAATTATCCTTCCAACTATACCAATTTCACCCAAATCCAATATCGGAGAAAAAAGTTATGGTCGATCTACTTTAGCTTTTCAAAATAGTCCACCAAAGGACAAATTTGACATTATTTAAATTTTAAAGGCATTTTGGTCATTTCCTATTATATTATGGACGGGAATATGTGTATATATACATGTATATGAGTTCAAAAACTCATTTTCATCATCAATCATTGAGAAAGAACAAACCCTAGCCAAATTTGACCTTTAAATTACTTTTGATTCAACCATAGAAATTCCAAAGTAATCCGATAACTGCGTTTGTCATCTCAAGAGCTTCGAACGACACCTATTATTTTTGCAAATAGGATTGCATAATCAAGAGGTGAATTCTAAGGTATGAATATTGTTTGCCTTTGTTCTTTTCCATATGTATATGTATGATAGAGGATTATATGTATTGGTTGTTATTGAAAGGTGATGGAAATAGGGTTATGGACTATTTTGCATGGTTTGGTTGTATCAAATTGTGGAAGGTGTATATGGTAATTGAGTTATGGAAGGTGGATATGGTGATATACTATTGAATTGATGATTATTTATGTCTATGGCTCAATTTGGTTTAATGGATTGGTTGGAAGGATAAATGAATCCAAACTTGATATTGGAGGTTGTTGTATGAATATGCATGGCATGTGAATGTAATTGGAGTATAAGAGGGTTAAAGTGACACCCTTTATGGTGTAATTAAGGCTTACTACTTAACCACTAGTTTGGTGAATTCAAATAATTGAATTGTGACGTTTGGTTGCTAATACTAGATTGCTATATATGTTCATTGTAGATAAGAAATCCGAAAAGACGGGAAGTCCATTTGGGACTAGTATTGAAGGTTGACAGTCAGGTATGCAAAGCATACTCCATACCATATCTTTTGCATGAAAGTGAACAATTGTTCTATTAAGAAAGTTTCCAAAGTTATTCAATAACATGTGATCCATAAAGGTTTTGTATGATGTCCTACGTTACCAAGGAACTTGTTTCCACCTACAAGATGTCAAGACATTCCAATACTTACTTGTTTTTCAAATCTTACATCTTTATTGCACTAATGAATGTTAGAAGGTATCCGGTTACTCAAACAAGATCCATGTGCTATTAATGACTCCAAAATGTTTCATTGATATACCAATAAGTTCCTACTTCATTGTTATGGCATTTATGACTCCAAAGCACTTCATTGATGTACCAATGAGTTCTTACTTCATTGTTATTGCATTGATGGTCTATTTATATGTCTCTTATTGATGTATCATTGTTTCAAAGTATCAAAAATGCGGTGGCGACCGAAATAATAATCTCAACTATTAATTGAACTAAGTGATGTAAGTTCTCTCTTACCAGGTGGTATCCCAGGGCCATAAGCCTATCATGGGTCGATCCCTATTTATGTGTTCATGGGTGGTATCCCAGGGGCATAAGCCTATCATGGGTCGATCCCAGTTGATATGTACTGGAGGCAGCCTAATGGTCACAGTACAGTACAGTAATGATTACAAAGATGATAAGAACGAAGGTAAAGTGATTGAATAAATACAATGTACAGGTTGTCACAAGTTCTAGTAAGTGTGGTCCACTCCTATTACGATTTATTCACTTGTTTTTGATTTTTATTGAGCTCCTATATCATATGTGATTATCTACAACTTTATATACTCAGTACATATTTCGTATTGATGTCCCCCACGGGGGACCTGCATTTCATGCTGCAGGCACAGGTACCTCAGCTCATACACTGCATAAGTAAGAGCCAGGATATCCAGCTACTTTTGGTGAGCTCCAGTTTGCTTTGGGGCTTTCCGTGTCATATCCAGTCACTTTTGGTATTGTATAGAAGTTAGTTATATGACGGAGTGTGTCCCGACTTTAGTTAAACTCTGTGTATTATCTAGAGGCTTTGTAGAGCTAATGTACAGTCAAGGTGGTGTTTTGTTAATAGACATGATGGCTTCAACGGCCAAGTATTGTATATACATATATATGTTTGCTCGAGCTTATACAAGTGATTATTTCCTTTTATATGCGACATGATGCTGTCCGAATTTTGGGTTGTCATAGAGGTATGCATGGGAAGTATAAGGTTATGAGCTGGTTCTCCTGGGCCTCCTCAGTTACGGGTGCCAGTCTGCCCAATAGGATTTTTGGCGTGACATGAACCTCCTTAGATAGGCTAGCCTTTCTTGAAGTATTTTTAACTCATGAATATCCCAAGGCTCGGGCATCTTTAAAATTGCATCAACCTTAGCTTGATCAATTTTAATTCCTCGGTGTCGCACAATGAAGCCAATAAATTTTCCTGAAGTAACTCCAAAGGCACACTTCAATGGATTCATCCTAAGTTTATATCTTCGAAGTAACTCAAATATCATTCTTAGTTTTTTTAAGTGGTCGTCTCTCTTTCTTGACTTCACCACTAGATCATCCTCATAGCATTCAACATTTTTATGGAACAGGCCATCAATGATGTTCTGGATAGCCCTTTGATAAGTGGCGCCAGTGTTCTTCAAACCAAAAGGCATCACCTTGTAGCAATAAATACCTTTTGGCATACGAAATGCAGTGAGTTCTTCATCCTTTGGCGCCATGCGAATTTGATTGTAGCCGGATGAACCATCCATGAAGGACATTTCCTCATAACCAGTGGTGGCATCAATCATTAACTTCGGTATGGGGATTGGAAAATCATCCTTAGGGAATACGTTGTTGAGATTTCGAAAGTCGACACAAATTCGAATTTGGCCATTCTTCTTTCGTACTGGATCAATACTTGAAATCCACGTGAGATATTTGACTTCATGAATAAAGCCATCTTCAATGAGTTTGTTAACTTCATTTTTGATCAGTGGAACCAACTCTGGCCTAAAGCGTCTTTGGGATTGCTTAACAGGACGGGCACCATTCTTGACTGCCAACTGATGGACAACTACTTTTGGATCTAAGCCAGACATTTCCTTATAGCTCCAGGCGAAGACATCCATATATTCTTTGAGTATGTCTATATAAGCGATTTCCTCCTCTACTTCTAGAAACACACTCAGGTAAGTTGGTCTTGGTTCTTCATCGGTTCCAAGATTAACTTCCTTCAAGGGATCTATTGTGGCCTTTACTCTTTCTTCAAGTTGTGATGGATCATCTCCAGCATCTTCCTCCTCTTGAGGATCATCATTATTGATGGATATATGATAACACCAAAAGGCATTTTCTATCTCTTCATCAACCTTTATTTGAGATGAGACATCTTTCTTGTTCTGGGTTGTAACATGATATGAGGATCCAACACTCTCTTCATCTTCTTTGAGTTGCTTGGTACAAACCATAGTATGCGTCTTTGCTTTTAACACCTCGTTGCATGAAACTACCATTTCCGTCTATCGCTTCATTCTAGAAGGAATCAAACTTTGGAAATCCTTCTAGATTTTAAATGAAGAGTGCTGCATCGTTCTTTGATGACTTCTTTGACGTTTGTTATTTTTCTTCTTATTTATAGGACCCAACCTTTCGAACACAAAAGTTCTTGAGGTTTATTCTCCAAGTCGATCAAATACAGAGGGTCTTTTATTAGCGGCAGTGGATTCTTTTTCCATGGTGATGTAATTACTGACTGCCCTTCTTATGGAGATGCGAATTGGAGGTGGCTACGCGTATCCTAGTCCTTTACGTACTTGCCTGGTGTTACCCTCTGATGGAAGTTTTCCCAACCTTGATGGCTCATTAGGATTGTATCCAGCTTTTACAAATAGCTTATATGCATTTGGATCAAAGACCTCTTTTGTACGCTTCATAGGGAGTGCCATATTTGGTGGCGGATTTTGAGCCACAGATTCCCCAAGTGGACTTGAGGATGAATTTATTGCGTCAATCTTCCTGACAGGTAAAGTTAGCCCCTTTAACACATTATCTTGGGCATCAGGTAAGTGATCTTCCTCTTTCTTTACCTTTGGCACGTTGCGAAGAACAGGAGCTTCCTTCTTCTTCGTAGGAGCGACGCTTTCTTTATTTGAAGTGAAGAAAGGCTTCCTGTTGGTGAATTTTTTGATAGTCACCGCGACCTTCTTAGATGCAAGATCGTCACACTTGGTCTTGGTGACATCTTCAATCCTTTTCTTATCTACAATATGATTCTTTAAGTAGAATTTTGCATCAGCTTCAATGAATGGCTTGTCATCAGCGACTATCATTCTTTCCACTCCATTTTTGAGGTACTTCAGCATTGATAGTAAGAGGATGAGATAATTTTGTTCCCGTGCACCCAAGGCCTACCAAGTAATACATTGTATGAAGTTTTGGCATAGATCACATGCATCAATGGGTTTGATTGAAAATCATCCATACTAATCCCCAACTTGATACATCCCATGGACTTTTGTCCCCCTTGATTGAAGCCTTGGATCACTATACGGCTTTCGTCCAGTTCACTAGTAGCGATTCCAAGCTCCTTCATCGTACGATAGACAGGATATTGACTCCAGATCTTTCATCTATCAAGATTCTATTGATCTTCTTTCCTATAATTTGACCCACCATGAATAAGGGAAGGTTATGTATGGTCTCACCAAGATAAGATCGTTATTTGTGAATGTTCTTTTTGTATCCCACACATGTGCCTCTTCGCCAAGAGTTTCAGCCAACCTTCCGGAAGATGAAGGAACTTCCATGGGTAGATTCTCACCCTTTTCTCCCTCTTTGGCGGTATTAAAACAAGATGCCTCAAGGTTGACTTGGGCAGTCTTATTGCGGAACCAACTCAGTAAGAATTCCTCTAAAGACACCGGACGCCGAGGTTTCTGATGACGAAGCTCCGTCACCCTTGTATTTTCTGGAAGTTCAACCAACTTCTGTTTCCTTAGTTTCTTCACCACTCTCCTTTCAGTTGGCTGCTCGTACGTCTCCTTTTACAGACTCATCTTCTTGCGTTTGCGTCTAGTCACTAAAGTCCAACTTTCATCATCGTCTTCATCAAGCGAAGACATGTCAAGCTCTAATATCTCCTCATTATGCTCTTTGACACAAATTTTAACCGGGTTGAGCAAGCCAAAAGTAATAGAGATTTGATGAGAACTGGCTGTCTCATCGTCGAAGAAGATTTTCTTATCTTTTGCCAGCTGTATAACTTTATCTTTAAAGATAAAGCATTTCTCCAGAGAGTGACTTATGAGCCTATGATATTTACAATAATTAGGGTCATTGATCCTTTCGGCTTCATTGGGATGCTTCATCTCTGGGAGTTCGATGAGCTTATGCTGAAGGAGTTCATAAAAAATCTCAGCAACATCAGAATCAAGGAAGGGATATTTCTTTTCTTGCATCTCCTTTAACATTTTTTTATTTGAATGTGCTCCAGAAGTCATCTTTACACTTTGCTTCTTGCTCACATTTGTGGTGACTTTAACAGGAGACACATCAACATTTATGGATTCTTTGTTATTATTTTTTGGGGACAAAATTACCCCATCTCTTGGGTTCTTGCTTATCCTTTCCCCTTCTAGGGTCATGGATAGGCGCTCCTTTCTTTCCAGCAGAAGACATGCTCAACTCCACGTCGTGAGCAAGAGTAGCTAACTCTTCAAAGGATTTTGGCTTAATGCCTTACAAGATGTAGAGAAGCCCCCAGTGCATTCCTTGGATACACATCTCTATCACAGAAGCTTCGTTGAGCCTACCTTTATAGTTTAGGCTAGCATTTCTCCATCGATTGACAAAGTCAATGACTGGTTCGTCCTTTTTTTGTCGAGTATTTGTGAGCTCTACCATGCTCACTGTACGCCTTGTGCTATAAAAGCGATTCAAGAACTCATGTTCCAATTGCTCCCAACTATCGATGGAGTTAGGCTCGAGATCCGTATACCAATCAAAGCCATTTCCCTTTAGGGAACGAACAAATTGTTTTACAAGATAGTCACCGTAAGTTCCAGCATTATTACATATCTCAACAAAGTGTGCAACATATTGTTTTGGGTTCCCTTTTCCCTCAAATTGTTGAAATTTGGGGGGTTGATAACCGACAGGCATTTTGAGGCTGTCTATCCTCGCAGCGTAGGGCTTAGCATATGTGAGGGAAGACTTGGTGACAACATCATACTTGTCTTTGAGGGTCCCTTTAATAAATTCCCTCAATTGCCCAATCGGGATCATTCCCTCAGAAGAAACTTGCACCTCTTTAGTCGGTGGTGTTTGCTTCACAGGATTTTCTATCTCATGAACCTCTGGAGCTTTTCTCGGTGTATGGCTAGATTCTCCGTCTATCAGGCCTTCCACTCTATCTACTATCTTATCAATCCTAGCATCTTGATTCTGAACATATTGAGTCAGGCCCTCAATTGCCTTTGCCAGATTCGCAAGCTGCTTCTCCATAGACGAGGCATCAGTCACCATTGCTTGCATAATCACTGGAGATGTTGGAGAGTAGCACGGATTATCGCGCAAGTTAACCTTTGAAGTGTTCAACTTATGTTGTGTAGTCGGAGATGATGAATTTCTTGAGCGATCATCATTCTTTGCGCCAGAGTATTTAGAACCGGAATGCTCAAGTAGATGTAGAGTCTTCTTAAGCGATTCTGCCACACTGTTTCCTCCTTCCGAAGCACTTTCATTGGACTTCGTTCCTTTGGGGTTTAAAGATTCAAAAACTTGAGCTGGAGCGGACGACACTGGATGTGTTTGTTGTCCTAGCAAGCCTGCCTTACTTCTTGTGACAGCTCCTAGGCTTCCGAAATTAACACCAAGGATGCTTTCTACTTCAGCTGAGAACTTTGAATCAGCAACCTTAGAAGCAGTTGATTTAGAATTGACTTTCTTGGAAGTCATTTCGTTGTTCTTAAACTTTGAAGTATGAAAAGTTAAGATGAGAGGTAGAGATCGTCCCACTGGGCGTGCCAGAATTTGTTGGACAATAAAATTCTCGAGGACAAAAATAAATTATCGAGACAAGAAAAATATATTGCAACAATCAATTTATTGATTTCAATGCGAGTGTTACAATCTCTATGAATCCTCTAATTCGCCTTTTCAAATATAAATTCAAGGGCTTAAAGCTTGATCTTGAATTTGACCTTGATTTGCGGGTTTGAAGGACTTGATCTTGACTTGTGCTTGAATTCAAGGGATTTTGAGCTTGTTCTTGAATATTGCGATCTTGAATCTTGATGAACTTGATTTGAATGCTTGAGCTTTTTAGAGAAATTGCGGCGTTTGATCCACGAGCTTTCTCTTGCTACTTGTTAGAGTTCTGGGGGATGTCCCTTTTCTGAATTATGAGACCCCCTATTTATAGTTGTGGAAAGGGAAGAATCATGATAAAGATGGAATTCCTTTGACCAATCAAATTTAAGTGACGTGGCGTCTTTTATGGGCTTTGATTTCATTGGGCCTATTACATCATTTTGACATGTGGCACGGTCCTATTGGCTCCTTCACTTGACTTGGCATGCCTCGTTATTTGACACGTGACGCTTATTTGGGCCTCTAGAATACGACAATATCTTGGGCTTAACAAAGTGGACTCATTATTTGTAACCCAAATTAATGGACTGATCCAATAAAAATTAAACTTTATTTAACTCCATATATGTTTGGACTTAAATAATTAATTCAATTATATTAATCCTCAGTATTTATTTGGAACTAATATATTTTAAATTTAATATAACTCGAATTTCGCACGGATTTCAATTTAATAAAATTTTATTGTCCACAGTTACCATCTAAAAGTTTTACTTGATGCATGTGATTTTTCTTGACAGCTTCAATATACAGTACATTTATGTCCATCTTCCAAACTGTCCTTTGATGCAGGTTTTTTTTTTCTATTTTTTTTTTATAAACTTGAACCTCCTTTTACATTCAAAACTGCATGGCATCTTCATCCTTCAAAAGTTTTTTATTTAGCTATGGTCATCCTATAATAGAGTAGTTGAGATTTATTGATAGGACCCATAAATGAATTTTCTTTGTCATCCTTTTCATCATGAGTGGAAAACAAAATAATCTCATAAATTATTACAAGCCTCTATTTGATTATCCAACTAACATTCCAATACTTTATTATGCATGCTATAATAGAGGGTGTATTTGATGTTAGATATGAGAAATTGTTGCAAATAGTTCCATGGACGTTCTCATATATATATATATGGGAAATGACAGAAACGACACTTTAAATTAAACTATTTCTATGAAAATGATCATGAAATTTAAATTACATTTTCTAGCTATTTCAATTTATTGACTTGTTCTATACTGTTTCTACACACCTTCTATACAATTTCTATGCATATCTTATACATATAAATATTCTGTACGAAAATTATACAGTTTTGATACATAATTTATATAATAACTATACATTTTTCTTACACGTTTTATACAACAATTATATAATTTTCATACACTTTCTATATATTTTTTATATATATTTTATACATATGCATATTTGATAGAACTATACAATTTCTATACATATATCTTATAAAGATACATATTCTATTTAATAATTATATCATTTTTATATAATTTAATTATTATTTCTAAACAATTAAAAAGAAGAATATTTATTGAGTTAAAAAATTTATAGCAAAAAAAAAAATTAAAATATTTTTAAAAGGACCGAATTCCCCAAGTTGAATACTGTATCAGTATTGTATATAGACTGTATCAGTACTGTATATGAACTACGTAGGCCAAAATGACCCAAATTAGAAAATGGCTATAAAGCCAAAATAGTATATTCGACTGACCACTTTTTGAAAAGTTTTCAAACTTGGGCTATTTGTATTAAAAAGTGCTATAGAGTGTCCTTTTCCCATATATATATATCTAAAAATTACATAAATACACAACTTATATTTTCAATATTACAAAAAATCCCAACTCCCTAAACATATTACAAAAATCCCACATTTACATAGAATGCTATGTATATGTCGGCTATGTTATGTATATTAATAGAGAGAGAGTAAAGTAATTAAAAAAGTGGGAGAGAGTGTAATTACTTTTAAAAGGTTGGTATTTATGTTATTTATACTATATATATACTAGTTTTGTGAGGCCCGTGCTAAGTCTGAACCCAAACTTAAAATACAAAAATAATAATTTATATCATATTTTTTTTTACTTTATAATCAGTATATCTAATGATCTTCTAAACAAGTTTTGTTGATAAGTTTTCATAATTATTAGAGTTTTTAATCACATAATTTGATAATTTTAAATAAAACTATTATTTATGAGGAAGAAGATATTACCTGATAATCAGAAGAGATTGTCATACCTCATTTTTACCAAAATGATTCATTTTAAGTTTGAAAGGATTTTTATTATTAGGTGACAAAAATAAAGTTTTATTTCGAAAAGAATTATTTATATTCAAAACTCAGAGTCACCAATTGACATAAATTGGGTGTGTCAGGTCACCTTTGAAAATCCTTTTTCAAAACGATTTTGACTCTTTTAAACTGATCCGCGAACAGAGATTCTGATTAAGAAATTTTGTTGACTGAGGAAAAGGTGTTAGGCACCCCTCGATCCCATGGTTCGACCACGATCGCTTGATGAAAAATATCGGTTAATTTGGCATTACGAATGTATAAACCACACAAAAAATACGTAAAACAATCAATCAAACAAACAAAATAAAATAAATCCAAAATATAGTGTCCAGTCCAATTATACAATCCAAAATAGAAAAATAAGAAATATAAATCCTATTCTAACCTACACTAATCCTAAACTACGCTCCAATGCTTTACCCGATGCCTTGGGCCTTGATCACGAGCCTCCTCTGCGTACATCATACTTCGAGGCATTCTCCGGATAAATCAATACAAATCCCTCGGGGCATTCCCCGGCCAAATGAGTACAATTTTAATTTTTGTGCGATAAAATAGAACGAATCCTTCACACACATATTCAAACACTCAACAAATCATTATTCCTAAATTTATCTACCCAGCCTACCGTTTGCCTACCAATTTTATCCTATCATGATACTATCAAGTTTAGCATACGTATTTACTCCACAATAACCAACTACAATAAATCAAGAGTAAACAATATTCATTTTTATCAATTGCTATCATCCAACCCCACATTCTTTTTTAAACCAAATTTCCACAATTGGCAATCACCATTTAACAATCCACAACCATAATCAATCCATAATCAAGGAAATCAAACACCGAATCTAAACAACAATAATTCACATCATTACAAATCAACCAACATACAATATTGAAATCAATTCATCGAATATCATCAACAATAAAATAAAAAGAGAAAAAGAGTAGAATTAGACCTCAATTTGATGCTTTTTTAAATTCAATGTTACTTGGATAAAGAGAGTCTGTACTGGAAACCTCAAGTCGAACCTCAATCTAACAAACTCAGGTTCGGTATCAAAGAATTGCAACTCGGATAGATTCAACAACCAACGGAGAATCTCAAAATGAACACTCCAACTCGGTATCGAGATCCACTAACCAAACAAATCAGAAACCAACAAAAAGAATTTCAAATTCTGGATTTTCGACCTAACTTAATCAAGCCTCGTCGGGATTGAAACCGGGATGTCATTTTTGTATCGCCGGAGTTCCGGTGAGATCCAATGATGATGAAAAAGAGAATTTTTGGGCGGATCTTTGGAATTTCAGGCGAGTTTTAGCAGAAACGATCAGTTTTGGATGAATTCGAGCGAACAACAACGTTCCCCAGCGTTAAATTGCCGGAAAAAACAAAAACAACGACCGAGATGCTTTTTCGGTGGCTAATTCGGGGAACTTCCGCCTAATTTCCGGTAAAAATAGTCGCACTTCATCCCTTTTTCTTTTTTTTTTCTCTCTCTCTCTCCCTCGTTTCTTCTCTTTCATTTTCTCTATCTCTCTCAATTTTCTTCACTCTTCCCTTCCAGTATGTGTGGTGTATCCGTATGTGATGGTGAGGAGTGTATGTGTGTAAGCTTTGAGAATATTGGTGAGTGAGTATGTGCGTGTTTATGTGAAAGTCGCCATTTTTGTCCCTCGATCATAAAGATGACCCTCTGTATATGCTCTTTTTGTGAATTAAATGGAAGATGCGTGTTTGTGTTATCTGTGAGAGTCGGTGAGGAGTGTGTAAGAAAAAATTTCCCTGTGGGCCCCCTTCTATTTGTGAGGTGTCTATTTTTGTATTCTTTTGCTTTCTTCTCGGAAGAGGAATATGAGGGGTTTTTAAAGGGTAGGGGTAGGGGTAGGTGGGTTATGTTGGTTAGAATAAGGTTGTTAATTTGTTAGGGATATATTGAAATTTTATTATTTTTTTAATATTTTTGTGGGATATAATCACGTGGGTGAGGGCATATGATAACGTGAGGTAAAAATGAATAAAATGGGTTTCGGGAGTGAAAAAATTAGGTGTCTATAGCATGCCACATTTGAATGTAAACACAAAGTGTTTTCAACAAAGAAATAGACAACGAGACGGAATTTTGTCTTGACCATTATTCAAAAGGAATGAAACAGAAGGAAGGAGGAAAACCAAGTCTTGATTTTGGACATCATGCTCGTCTCTAGTTATGAGGGAATCAAGTCACAAATATCTCAAAGAGTTAGAAGAAGAGGAACTATACCGAGTTGGAGAGTCGAGTGAGGTCCCACCGAGGTTCTGATCCACAACTCTATTATTACATCGAAAATGAAAATTACAAGTTAAAAACATAAATGAAATTACAAAAATTCTATCTATGCAGTTTCTTTTGGACTCTTAATTTGAGTTTCATCACCCTATTCTTCAAGCAGGCTCCTGACTTGCAATTTCTTCAATCTGTTGCCTTTCGGTTGTTTCACCTTGTTGCTTGACTTTCAATCTCTTCACCTTATTGTTTAACTTTTAATTTATTCACCTTGTTGCTTGACTTTCAATTTTTCACCCTGTTCTTCAGGCGGGCTCCTAACTTGCAATTTCATCACCCCTATTTTTTGGGCGGGCCCCCTGACTTGCAATTTCCTCACTCTGTTCTCCGGGCGAGCTCCCAACTTTTAATTTTATCACCCCTATTCTTTAGGCGGGCCTCCCGACTTGCAATTTCATTACCCTTATTCTTCAGGCGGGCTCCTGACTTTCAATTTCATCACCCCTATTCTTTGGGCGGGCCTCCCGACTTGCAATTTTCTCGCTCTGTTCTCCGGGCGAGCATCCTGACTTTCAATTTTATCACCCTTATTCTTCGGGAGGGAACCCCGACTTGCAATTTCCTCCCTTATGTTCTCCGAGCGAGCATTCTGACTTTCAATTTTATCACTCCTATTATTCGGGCGGGCACCCCGACTTGTAATTTTCTCACTCTTGTTCTCCGGGCGAGCATCCCGACTTTCAATTTTATCACTCCTATTCTTCGGGCGGGCACCCCAACTTGCAATTTTCTCGCTCTGTTCTTTGGGCGAGCTCCCAACTTCTAATTTTATCACCCCTATTCTTCGGGCGGGCCTCCCGACTTGTAATTTACTCACTCTGTTCTCCGGGCGAGCTCTCGACTTTTAATTTTATCACTCTGTTCTTCAGGCGGGCTCCTGAAATTAAAATCAAAACTAGAACAAAAATTATCCTAAACAATGATTATGATGAAAAAAAATTCCATATTTTAGAAAAATAAAGTCTCACTTTCTAGGAGGGTCCTAAAGTGAAGTTCCATATAACATGAGTTACTTTTAATTTTTGCCCCAGTTTTCATCAAAAGCTTTTGCGGGTGTCAAACCCAATCACAACTATTTGCAATAATGCATAATGCAAAGATGAATCAAGATCCTGATCAACAAAGGCCTCTTTTGAGGGTAATATTGAATGACTGAGACAATAAGTCTCTCTATTAAGAATGAAAGTGAATGGTTCTTGCTAGAAGTGCATCTTTTAGAATTAACGATTCAAATTAGAAAGTGTGCCTCCTAACCGTGAGACATGATAGACCAAAATTAGAGTGTCTCTTAGGGGTACAAGATGACGAGTTTTACCACAATTGCGATCACCAAACCTGTACAACAACACTGATCTTGTATTTGCAGAAACAAGGAATTGCACCTCTGGATATTTGCGCTCTGAAGCCTTTGATTTGAAGGAAGTAGTTGTTCCTGTTTCATACAAAGAAAACTTGTGAGTATAAAACAGGGTGGTTGGCTTGCGCCTTTGGCATTTGAGGAGATTTCTCTTGCACTTGTCCCATTTAGATCTTGTTTCCAATCATTAGCATTTGCCATTGCTTTGTTGCACCGTTTGTCCAAACTCAGAATATTAAGAGTGACTCTGAAACAAACACAACATCTTTTCTTTGCTATATTTCTCAAACAATCTCCTTTAAACCTTGGTATTTCCATGAGTTCCCCAAATTTGTGTGTTGACAACAACCTTCTGCATGCCTTGTTCTAACTTGCAATCTTGTTTCTTTCATGTGCTGGCCCTTTGTCTTGCTTTGTGCAATTGAAGAAGCTGGTAGCCAGTTTTGAAATCTTTTCTCACTTGTTTTGACATGGACTTGACTCAAAGACAAGAGAAAAAATGATAATGATTTTTTTATTTGAATAATTGACTCAAGAAAATAAAATAAAAATAAGAATGAAAAGACAATGAATGTTCCCATTTGAAACAAAAAACAAAAAAGTGATCTAAAAAATGAAGTTAACTCTAATGATTATGCCATGCATTTTGGATTAAACTGCCTGATCTTTCCATCCAAACTTTCACCAATTGTTGTTGAGTTAATGACCTTGAAACTGAGTTGCTTCCTTAGGTCAATTGCATTTAAGACCTCATTCGGCTAGTGACACCTTGAAGGGTATTCACCAACAAGCCTCTCTCTTTTTCTTTTCTTAGCTCACCATTGCTTTATGGTGCCCATGAGGTTTTTCACCAATAAGACTCTCTCATTTTTATTTTTCTCAACTTACCATCGCCTCATGGTGCCCATGAAGGTTTTCACCAATAAGACTCTCTCATTTTATTTCTCTCCTAATTTCTTATGCTGAAGAAGACGAGTAGATCCCAAAATGCATCACCATATCCATTGCATGGTTAGCCTTAACATTCTCAAAGATTGATCTGAAGGTCTTTCTTTGGTTGTAACTTGACTTGTAGATAAGGTTAAAAGAAAGGATGGTATGAGGACCGAACAACACGTGAAATGGAGTAGGACTTACAATTTTTGGAATCGACTCAAACAATGAGGATTAACTTATGCCCCAATTTCTTTTAACGGGGTAATTCTAAATTATTTATTTGGTTGGACCGATTCCAGAGTAGGGCATCCTACGTATCTCACTCCTAAGAGAGAAGAATCAGGTCGCACATAGTTCCGACAGCTTATTTTGCTTGATTCTGATTTTTTTCTTTTTCTTTTATTTTATTGACTCTTTTCTCTTTGGGATTTTTTTGACTCCATTTTTCTTAATACTCATCTCTTTTCTTCCTTTTTGACACCTTTTTTCTTTTTTTTTTCAAACTTTTCTGACTTTATTCTTTTGCTCGACATTTTTCTTATGAAATTTGTTGACTCTATCTTGATTCCAAAAGAGGGGTATGAAAGAAAATAGGACTAAAGTTCAAACGGGGTAAGCAGAGGATGACACAATGTTTGGATAGCAGAATGAAACACCTTCGTCATATCAATCCTTGATAATGCAAGTACACATCATGCAATATGAAAGTGAAAGATAAAGATCATTTGTGACACTTTAACAACACTAACTTTAATTGATCATGTTTGTCAAATCTTCTAAAATTGTCAAACATACAAATCTACCTTTGTAGTACATCCCTCACATCGAATGATTCATGCTTTCGTGGAGCTGATTATCTTCTTGTTTCTCTTGATATAGGGATCACACATCCACTATTTGACCTAATTGGGATATGTCTTTTGATTGATGGCCAAGTTATTCTTGTGATTCTCAAAATAATTGCCTTAATTTTCAAAGAAGGTTTCAACTTGTCACCAAATGTCTCAACACTCTACCTATTTTCTTAGATGTTTTTTCTAACCTTAGCCCTCTGATTCAAAGTTCATGCTCATATTGGATTTTAAGATCTAGCTGAAAATTCCGCAAACATATTATATCACTAGAGCCAACATAAAATTTATTCTGTAAAGAAGACAAACAAACAACTTAAAATAAAACAAAACGACGAGGGATACCATATTTCATTGAAAAGAAAAATAGAAGGGTTTAAACTAAAATGACAAAGAAATAAAACAAGATAGATTCCTAGCTACAACCCTGAAATAATTTAGAAAATAGAAAGAAAAACAAAACAAACTACCAATAATCCTTCTTGGCAAGGAGATGAGTGACTTTCCAATTGCTAAGCTTGACATTATAGCCACTGAGTTTCTCATCATCATGACTAGAGCCTTCACCGCTATCAGACACATTTCGTGTAAAATTATCCTTTGACTTCCTCCTTTTTGGAACCTCCGGCCTCAGTCCAAACTTGGACTCAAAAGTTCCTTAGTAAATATGTGGGGGTTGAGGAAGATGTTAAGGGACCGATGCACACCATTGTAGATATGAAGGCGAATGAGTATACTATTGTGCCTTATTCAAATGATACTGAAGAGCTGAAATAGAATATCTTGGATTTGGCAAAGAGGAACCTTGTTGCAGGTGAGCATGTGGATTTGACGTGTAAGCTCAGAATTGCGACTGACAATATTGCTGAGTTGGACCTCTCGAGCTCTGCTTTGCCCCTGGAATGACAATGGGTATATTTTCTTTTTTCTTACCTTCAGTCCCCCTCAACTGATGACAATATCGTCCCAAGTATTTTATAAAATCCTCGTACCCATCATGTTTCTCAAATTCTGATACCTCAAAGTTAGGAGGGTGGTTAACACTTGAAAACATGCCCAGTCCTTATATGCAACATCTTCATAGTTCGCAAGTCCCAGTGAATTTTTCATAGCCCTTTCTGTTCTCTTTATTTTCCTGGCCATTTTTTCTCGCTCTATTGCAGATTGCGGAAGCATAATCGTTGGATTGATAGCCAAAGTGGAAGCCTCAGTAGAAGGTTGAGCAACAAAAACACAGATGATATGTGGTGCTGTCAATGTGATAGATTTATACTGAAGAGTTAGAGAATGAGTGATGGAAGCATTTGAGTTGCTTTTGGCTTGGAATGAATTCTGAGGCATGTTGTGGTGCATCAACAACATTAGAAAATGGAGTTTGAAATTGTGATGGAAAACTTAAGGTATTTTCAGGGTCAATAGTGGGGAATGGAGGGGGAGACAACCCACTGACCCAGGCTCGTTACATTTCCATCATTTGTTGCCTTAGTGTCGAAATCTCTTGCTTTAAACTCTCATTTTCCCGACTCCTTGTCTGATCCATGTCGTCACTCTCTATATCCTTGTTGGACACAACCAACTCTCCTTTCGATTTGGTGTGATGTGGAGGAACAACCAGAATGCCACAAACCAACCACCTTAAACTAACTAAACAAAAGATAACCAATGTGTTAGAGCTCAACACTTTTTCAAAAACCTCCCTTTCCTTTTAAAAAGATCACCAAACCCGAAAGGGGCGCCTAGGTATCTCACCTCCGAGAGGGGAGAATCAGGTGTGCGTAGTTCGTGAAGTCTTACCAAACTGGCCAATAAAACTCTTTTTTTTTTCTTGAAATTTTAAGAAGAAAAGAAAATAACAATTTATCAAAAGAATCGACGAAAATCTTTTTGAATTTTTCAGCTTCAACATTCCTATACAAAATGAAATCTATGATTACCAAAAAAATCTTTTTGGGTTTTCAATTTTTAATTCCATACGAAAATGAAACTTGAAGCTATTAAAAGAATTTTTTTTGTATTTTTCTTTTGAAGATGTATATGAAACACCTACTCTAAATTAAGAATGAAGAAAATCTTTTTGGATTTTTCAGATTCCTATACAAAATGAAACCTATGATTATCAAAGAAAATTTACATTTGAATTTCATACAAAAATGAAACTTGAACCTATTAAAGGAAAATCTTTTTTGTAGTTTTCTTTTAAAGATGTATATGAAACACCTACTCTAATAAAGAGTGAAGAAAATCTTTTTTGAATATTTTTGAAATAAGATCCCCGAACCAACAATAGGCTGCCTACGTATCTCAGTCCGGAGAGAGGAGAATCAGGGGTGCGTAGTTCGTCCAGATTGGACAATTTAAGATTAAACAAACTAAACCTTGACGTAAGAGATACGACCGAAGACAAGTGATGAAAAACGTCTATAAAATCTTTTTTCGAGTTTTTAATTAGACACTTCACATAAAACTGACACCAATAACTATGAAAAAAACATCTTTTTGATATTTTCGTTATACAAAATGTACAAAAGTTCTATCATTTTTGAATTTTCTTTTATAAAAATCTCCTATTAAGAAAAATCTTTTTGAAATTTTGAATTATGAATGCATGTCAAAGAAATCAAAAGAAAATCTTTTTGATGTTTTTTGTTTTTGACAAATGAGTGCAAAAGATAAAACTCTTTTTTTAAAATTTTTGAATTGTGAAGAATAAAAGTCATAAAAATCTCTAAAAACTACGAAATTCTTTTTGACTCACTTTTTCTCTTTTTCCCTTTTTTTTTTTGATTTTTCCATGCCTACACACCTTTCTTTAATTCTAGCATATGCTTTTCCCAAATCAATTCGACAAATGACCCTGTTACCCCCAAAGATGCAATATTTAGCATGTATGGATGCTTTAGAGGTGAGCCTCCTACAAAGGGCCATGTGGGTCTCGCTAGGTCTTAATATGGTGCAGATAAAGCATGACCTAAAGGCTTACATACACTGGGGTCTACTAACAAGGTTGTTCGGGGGAGCGTATAATCGATAGTGGCTACGAAAGCTTTCCACCCACTCCATACGTCCGACGGCTCCCCTTCCTAAAATAAGGGTGACTCAACTAGAGTTCGTGTACACGACGTGCACTCCAGGACTTGTTGCAGAAAGAATTAACTCGGGTTATGCAAATGAGGCCAAATATAAAGCGGTAACACATAAAGAAAAATGATAAATAAAGAGCACGTAGGCACACAATAGTGATAAAACAATAAGACAAAAACGATAACATAAACAATATTTATACACCCATAATTTCAAACAAATTCATACAACTCCAAAAATAAGCTCGAATTCTAAAAAGTCACCAGCAGAGTCACCAGAGCTGTCACACCCCCTTTTTACCAAAAAGATTCATTTTAAAGTTTGAAAGAATTTTTATTATTAGGTGACAAAAATGAAGATTTGTTTCGAAAAGAATTATTTATATTCAAAACTCAGAGTCTCCACTTGGCATAAATCGAGTGCGCCAAGTCACCTTTGGAAGTCCTTTTTCAAAACGATTTTGACTCTTTTAAACTGATCCGCGAACAGAGATTCTGATTAAGAAATTCTGTTGATCGAGGGGAAGATGTTAGGCACCCCCTGATCCCGTGGTTCGACCATGGTCGCTTGATGAAGCATATTGACTAATTTGGTATTACGAATGTATAAACCACACAAAAAAATACGTAAAAAAATCAATTAAATAAACAAAACAAAACAAAACAAATCCAAAATATAATGTCCAGTCCATTTATACAGTCCAAAATAGAAAAATAAGAAATATAAATCCTCTTCTAACCTACACTAATCCTAAACTACGCTCCAATGCTTTACCCGATGCCTCGGGCGTTGATCACGAGCCTCCCTACGTACATGATACTTCGAGGCATTCCTCAGATAAATCAATACAAATTCTTCGGGGCATTCCCCGACCAAATGAGTACAATTTTAATTTTTGTGCGATAAAATAGAATGAATCATTCACACACATATTTTAACACTCAACAAATCGTTATTCCTAAATTTGTCTACCCAACCTACCGTTTGCTTACCAATTTCATCCTATTATGATACTATCACGTTTAGCATTCGTATTTACTCCAAAACAACCAACGATAATAAATCAAGACTAAACAATATTCATTTTTATCAATTGCTACCATCCAACCCCATATTTCTGTTTAAACAAAATTTTCACAATTTGCAATCACCATTTCAACAATCCACAACCATAACCAATCTATAATCAAGGAAATCAAACGCCAAAATTCACATCATTACAAATCAACCAACACACAATATTGAAATCAATGCATCAAATATCATCAACAATGAAATAAAAAGAGGTAAAGAGTAGAATTGAACCTCAATTTGATGTTTTTTTATAAATTCAATGTTACTCGGATAAAGATATTCTGCACCCAAAAACCTCAAGTCGAACCTCAATCTAAAAAACCCAGCTTTGGTATCAAAGAATTACAACCCAGACAGATTCAACAACCAACGGAGAATCTCAAAATGAACGACTCTACCTCGGTATCGAGATCCACTAACCAAACAGATCAGAAACCAACAAAAAGTATTTCAAATTGCGGATTTTCGACCTAACTTAATCAAGCCTCACCAGAATTAAAACCGTGATGTCATTTTTGTATCGTTGAAGTTCCGGTGAGATCTAGCAATGATGAAAAAGAGAAGTTTTGGGCGAATCTTTGGAATTTCAGGTGAGTTTTAGCAGAAATGATCAGTTTTGGACGAATTCAGGCTACCAACAACGTTCCCCGACGTTAAATCGCCGGAAACAACAACAACAACGATTGGGATGCTTTTTCGGTGGCTAATTCGGGGAACTTTTACCGGATTCCGACAAAAATAGTCGCACTTCGTCCCTTTTTCTCTTCTTTTCTCTTTCTCTCTCCCTCCTATTTCTTCTCTTTCGTTTTTTCTATCTCTCTCAATTTTCTTCACTTTTCCCTTCCAGTGTGTGTTGTGTATCCGTATGTAATGGTGAGGAGTATGTGTGTGTAAGCTGTGAGAATATTGGTGAGTGAGTATGTGCGTGTTTATGTGAAAGTCGCCATTTTCATCCCTCGATAGTGAAGATGAGATCCTCTGTATATGCTCCTCTCGTGAATTGAATGAAAAATAAGTGTATATGTGTTATCTGTGAGAGTGAGAGTCGGTGAGGAGTGTGTGATAAAAAATTTCCCTGTGGGCCCCTCCTTCTATTTGTGAGGTGTCTATTTTTATACTCTTTTGCTTTCTTCTTGGAAAATAAATATGGGGGGTGAGGTTAAAGGGTAGGGGTAGGGGTAGGTGGGGTAGGTTGGTTAGGATAAGGTTGTTAATTTGTTAGGGATTTTATTGAAATTTTATTATTTTTTTATATTTTTGTGGGATATAATCACGTGGGTGAGGGTATATAATAACGTGAGGTAAAAATGAATAAAGTGAGTTTTGGGAGGGACAAAATTAGGTGTCAACAGAGATAATGGTCTATTTCACCGTTGAACTATATCCAAAACGGCTGAGATACACCTCAACTTAAAGGGGGTCCTATTACCCCCTGAGCTAATTAAAAATGTAATTTTGACACCCTTAGTCCCTACGTGGCACATATGTGGTACAACACACTGAAGGGTTCACGTAGACACTAAGGGTGTTAAAATTATATTTTTAATTAGTTAAGGGAGGTAATAGAACCCCCGTAAAGTTGAGGTGTGTCTCAACCATTTTGGGTATAGTTCAAGGGTGAAATAGGGTATTTTCTCTAATCAGAATATAGCTTCAAGTAATTCGATATTTTATTTAATGACATAATTTAAAATATTTAATAATTATACTTTGATGAAGATTATAATAGAAAAAAAATATTGATATTTTTATAAAATTTGCAAGTATTTATTTCTTAGTTATACCTAAAAATAAATTTATTTTGATATTTATTAAATTTTTATTTTTCTCATAATTTTAGTGGCAATAGTTTTTGCTAATTACATTTTTTTCATCTTATAGAATCATCTCGAAAAAAAGTCAATGCTTTCAAGTTATATTATAATTATAATAATTATAATCTCAATTAAGAGTCATTACATAAATTAATTTAATAAGAATATATAAAGATATTAAATGATAATTAAACTACATTAATAGCTTGCTTCATTCGGTCTATTTACTTATTATGTTTATTTTTTACATGTCTTTACAAGAGTAACCTATTCATCCCATTTTAATTATTGTTTTATATTTTTTCATGTCTACTATGAGAAATAATAAAAACAAGATATTATTTATTATTCTATAGTATAAAAAAAAATTATGAGATTGTAGTTGAAATTATTGAAAACTTTAATTTCATAGAAATGTGAGCTTAAATGTTGTTAATTTATATAAAATGAGTTTTAATTAAATAGTAATCTAACACATGGCAAGAAGAAATCACTTAAGATCCATTTCCATTTACAAAATAATTTTGGTCCATTTGTTTTTTGTTAGCATTTTTGTTGATGACATTTACGTGTCTTTTAAAGCATGATATTAATTTAATTTACTTTAAATTTATCGTTAATATATGAATTGGACTGATCTCTTAGATGTTTCATGGGTCAAAAGTTAACATGTCGAAAAATTTGTAACTTTTAATAAAATCTGTGGTTCATAAATTTTAATAAGTTAATGAATATTTTTATTTGATAGGACCCACAAATAGTGCCAAAAGGTGGGCTGTGAGGACGACCAAAACTCCTCATTCCCCCTTATAATATGTAGTAATATATATATATATATATATATATATCGAAAAATATATGTGACTCGAAGAAAAAGAACTCGGATGACTGAAATTACACTTTTTGATCGGTAATTTCGTAATTAAAGTGACAAGGGAGGGTGATATTGTCTTTTCACATTTTTTGGATACCCAAATTAACCCCCCAATTGAAAATCACCCGATTTTGATAAAATTATTTTCCCACACACCTAAAAATAGACTGACAATGTCTTTTCTTTTCCCCCACTTTCTCCTCCCCCTTGGTCTTTTCCTCTTTCCCACTTTATTTTGTTCTGTTTGGGTGTTTTAGGGCCCGTTGCTGAAGAATGTGGCAATAATTTATTTGGTCCCATTTCTTTTGTTATCCTATTTTGACACCCTCAAATTTGGGACCATTACTACTAAAAAAATTGTTACAATTGTCCTCATGGGACCCAATTCGATGTGCATATGAAAAGTTTTCATGGGTCATTTCTTGGGCCTGAAATACAAATTAGGATTGTGGTGATTTTTTTGTTAATATGGAAAAAAAATCTATGTAGAAAAAAGTTTGTTGAAGTGTAAATGTACAAGTTAGGATTATGCCACAAATAACACCCCATCGACTTTATTAATTAAATACATTCATGTGTAATTCATTATTTTTCATTCATTTTTAAAATATGGACAATTAGGTACAAATAATAGTGTAATATTTTTGGTGTTATCTTTTGAAATTGTTGCAATCAATATTATTTTTTGATGCGTAGTGACATTGTTCCACCCATCAAAGTTTGTTGTATCCTTTTATTCATTATTTTCAATTAGTGAATGAAAGCATGAACATGCGTAAACATATTGTAAATTTTGTAAACGTGTGTGATTTCACTAAATTTATCACAATCCAAACACTCAAGTTGACCATACTTAGTGACATCTCTACTATAGGTTTTGTGATTATTTTACTGAATGCTAGAATGAACGATTTGAGCTTTATTTAACATATATCTTTACAGTATGAATTGGCACTTACATTATGAAAATAGTTAATTTTTTATATGAAGTTGAATAATGCTCCCTTCATTCTTTCTTACTTGCTCCATTTTGAATTTTCTCCACTCATTTTCAAGTATATTTTGAAGCTTACTTTTATACCCTTGTTCAATTTACGAAGACTATTAGGTGAGAATTCATCAATGTATTTGTCAAGCCGTCCAACGTATGACCATATTTAATACTTTGTCCAAGTAGTACTTCAACATAGGACCTATAGAGTTAAAGATGTGGGCATTAAAAGAGTCAATTGAAGTGCCAAAGACAATGTTCATATTATTTTGTTTCAATGCTCCATTTGAAGTGTATTATTTGTTTGTTGCAGTTCATTATCCAAGTGTAGAAAAGACATTTTTAATGAGTTTGATGAAAAATAATTGGCTCCAATAAAATTTTTCTTTGTTCAGTCCAAACTTCTATTTAAAAATTGATGGAACTAGATAACTTTTCATATACCCGAACAATGAAAATAAAAATTGAATTTGAATGTGATTAATTGTGTTTTTTCCATAAACTTCTTCAGTTAAATCTGATCAATATTAAATGTGTTCAACGTACAATTTTAGATTTGTACCAAAAATGTTCCATAAATGTTCAACATAAACTTCTTCCTTTAATTGATTTGTGTGTTATGTTGTTTGCATAATAAAGTTAAAGCAAGTATAATAAGAAAATATCTAATCATTAATTTAAAATTGAAGTACAAACATGGCCATCTCCATGCAATGTAAAAAAGAAACTTAAATTAAAAAGACTGAAAAAATAAAATAAACAACAACCTAAGCAGCAGGATCAACACCCTAAGCAGCCTCATCATCTTCTTCAATCTTCTCATTGTTAACCTCTCGTATGTAGGTGTGGAAACGATGCCTTAACACCTACAGATCTCGCTTAAGTTGTTCCATACACTGATTAAGATCCCTCACCTTATCTTTCAGCAGCTCAATCTCCCACACGGTGTGATAGCGTCTTCTTCTTCAGACCACACGACTATTTTCATTGTTTGAGGAAGACATATTATTTTGATATTTAAAAGAGGAGTTTGGTAAGTTGACAAGCAAACCCTCTATGGTAAAATATGAACAATATTGCAAAGAAAAGAGGATATTTAAATAGAATAAAAATAGGCTAGGATTTTTGTTGGAGAATTAATTGAGACTTAAATTGTTACAACCATTCCGCTATCAACAAGTCCATCCACTTACAATACCTAAACCTAGATATTGCTAACGTCACATAGGTAATAGCAAAAGGCATGCACAGTATTAAGTCAGTCATAATGTGCATGCTATCATTGTCAAGGATTTTTTACTTTTTGTCACATCCTATCAAAACAATCAGCCAAATTTGTCAAGAGGACCTGAAGAGTTTTCTCACCTCTACCGTCCAAAATCTACTAAAAAGATTTGATAAATCTAGATGATTTTTTTTATATTTTTTTAAGTCATCATCATTTTTTTTCTACTAATTAAGCAAAAAAATACACAAAAAAGAAGAAGATATAATTATGATTATTCTGTTTATGCAGTTAAACTAAAGGAAAATAAAAAGTGATTACTTTAATTGAAACTAAAAATAAACTAAAGAGTAAAGATATGGATTAAAAAAAATAGACATTCAAATTAATCTATAATCTAAGCAGAAAAACTACATATCTCGTAACATAAATGTTTTTTGAAACCTATACTACGTGAAAACTACTTCACACATCGATTACATGTTGAACAGTTAAGAAGACATATGCTGGAATACTGTGGGCGATCACGATAACCAAAACGTCTCTTGTCCGTATATCCATACCACTGATGAAATTTCTCCACCCGTCATGTACCCTCTTCCTTCTTCGAACCCCGAAGCAGACGACTTTAGCCCTATACAACTTGTTAGTACCATGATGCTGGTGTCGGACCTATGGAGGAGAATCGACTTACCTCTCGTGGTATCCAATAAAAAGGGGGGAAAAGTTGGACGAATTTCTAAATTTGAAAGAGAATAAAAGTTAAATTAAAATAACAAATAAACATAGAATCTTCATTGAAGAAAAAATTAGAAATTACCACTCCTCACACCCGATGTACGATCTGTGCAATCTAATATTGAATCTTGGCTGAACATTAGTTGGGTAGTCATGTACTGGAGTGAACCTTGTCATTTTCTTTGGAGGGAAGAAGGGAAGGAGAATAGACTTTTGGCTAAGATTTTATTGTGTATTGTGGAGCGTTGGTGATTATAATAAGTAGTGAAAAGGAATATTTTCTGCTTCCCTCCAAATAAAGACAAATAATATTTTAGTTGAAACGATTTTTGAATTCCCAAATACATGGAAAACCACCTTCAAAAATTTAAAAAAGAAGGAAAGAGAGGATTCGAACTCGTGACCTATGTAATGCAAAGTTGATGGTTGACCAATTTGCTGCAATAGCATTCATTCCTATTTTGCATGCACTTTAATTTTATTGATGCTTTATTTAGGTATATCAACAAGGAACCTAATTAAGTGACTCATTTTAATAATTTAAATATTTTACATGTAGATTTTGTGTCTGTAACCAATAAATGAAATGATTGAATATTCAATTGATTATATAAATCGTGACGATAATAGTGAATTCAACTAAATGACTTATAATCGATAGTTGTTGATGTGATATATTTTGTTCATACTTTGAGTATGAACATGTCACGACAATTATGAACCGAATTTGTTGAGGCGGAGAGTATGGCAATGTTGATCAAATTAATTTTTTTAATTGAATCAGCATTAGTGAATAAGTTTGATTGACGCACGATCGTTATTGTTGACTCAATCTATGTTTGGTGTAACCGTAATTGTTGATTTAACGTTTGTTCATAATTGAACATTTTGATTTTTTCATGGACATAGAAAACACGATGAATGTTTTAGGTAGATACAATTTATTATTTGTTACAGTTAAAAAATTAATTTCAATCCTAAGTAGGCATAGACCGCGAATATTATCCACGATATTGCAAACTATTATTTCCAAATATTGCAAAACGTGATTTTAATTTATTACGTAGAACTTGTGTGGACGTAAATATTTCATTGATTAATGAATAATTGTCATTTTGAATAACACGTCATAATATAACCGAAAATTCAAACGCCATTTACGAACCAAAATAATGTGGCCTACTAATTTATCTGATGTATTGCAAACTAAATTTTTTAAATTTTTTACAGCTTAGTGGGTGTTCGGATTGACTTATTTTTCGATTCTTTTGGCTTTTAAGAATTTTATTTTTTATTAAAAGCCTACCTAACCACTAATTAATGGTTCACTTAGTTATTTTTTTCCTAAACAATGCATTTTCTACTCTTTATTTCACGAAACACGATTTTGTCTCTTATGTTTTGCATTCATTGGTCTTCTTTCGGAAATAAAACATATAGAAAATTGATTAATGATTTCGGTTACACTTAAAAAATTCAAGATAATAATGTGTTAGCAACAAAATAAATAAATATGAATAAATCCATTGAATATGAACAACTGAATATATTTATAAAAACAAACCAAAACAATAAAGTATTAGTAATGCCTGATCAAAAACAGAAAAGGTTTTGTGCTTGCAATAAGATTTTGTAGGTTTGGGTCCCGATTAAGAATAATAATTTTAACATAGTTTTCACAACTGTGTACGAGCAACATATGTAAAATATTTCCTTCCCTAAAATTAGTAGCCCTGATAAATTCTCTCCATCCCTTGTTGATCCTACGGTTGTTGTTGAAGCCGCAAGGACCAACCTAAGCTAGATACACCTTAGAAGTTGAATGAATGATCTTAAGCGGTATCTGTTTTAGGGAAAAGTAGTCGGTGACGCTTAGTGACAACCACTACAAAACGCAAAAAAAAAAAGTGATGAATGCATTAAACGAAGACACATACAAAGAACTATTTTTAAAAGTAATAAAATGACGTACCAGTATGTCATACATCGTGTAGGTGCGGCGCAGATTAACTTGGATTGATGAACGGGGCCTATCTGCGTTTGAATGGGGATGAAGACCAATATATTTTTTTAGATAGATATGAAGGAATTTAGTACTTGGTTGTTTTCAAGTTAAGTGAAGCGTGCACCGTGATGTCTTTTAAAGATGAAGAAAATGGGAGAAATGACCTAGATTTTGACGGTTTGTATTCATGGAGGTGACCTAGGTAGTTGTATTTGAAAGGGTCAACATTTATTTCCTTAAAAAAAACATGCGTCGGGTGGGAATCGAACATGCAACCTAAAGCATATGAACATGATGTGTGATCATATTTGCTACCAGAGCTTTCAACACGGTGCATGCGACATAATAATCAAACCATCATCGAACTTGTACGTTTGATCAAATTCGTGACATAAAATTTTAGAATGAATATACGTTATGAAATTCGTTGATTCTCAATTTATCAACGTTATATCAAATATTAGTGAGTTCGCTCATTTCAGGAGATTGTTGAATGAACGTACGCCATGAATTGCATCAATTTTCAATTTGTCAATATTATATCAATTATTATTAAATTAACTCGTGACAAGGGATTGTTGAATGAACGTACGTCATGAATTGCGTCGACTCTCAATTTATCAACACTATATCAAATATTATTAAAATCACTCGTGACATGGAGTTGTTGAATGAACGTACGTCATGAGTTGAGAAGATTTTTGTTTTCTGAATAGTATGTCAATCTTTATTAAATTCGCTCATGATAAGGGATTGTTTAATGAACGTATGTCATGAATTCCATCGACTCTGAATTTGTCAAAATTATTTTAAACATTATTAAATTTGCTCGTGACAAAGTATTGTTGAATGAACATACGTCATGAATTGCGACGATACTCAATTTGTGAACATTATGTCAAACTTTATTAAATTTGCCTGTGACAAGGGATTGTTGAATGAACGCACGTCATGAACTGCATGGACTCTCAATTTATCAATATTATATCAAACATTATTAAATTCTCTCGTGACAAGGGATTGTTGAATGAACGTACGTCATGAATTGCTTCGACTATCGATTTGTCAATATTATATCAAATATTATTAACGAAAAAGGGCCTAAAATGCCCTTCAACTATGTAAAATGGTATAAAAATTTCCTCCGTCTACCTATTAGGTCTAAAATATCCTTCCCGTTGATCTATTTGGCCTAAAATACCCTGCTCACCTACCCATTGAGCCTAAAATGCCCTTTTCGTCTGTCTATTGGGCCTATTTTGCTCCTTTATTTAGGCAAATTACATGAAAAGGTCATCCTTAAAACTTAATTACATAAATAATATTACTTTTTCAATATAATAAAAATATTTTTTTACCATATATAGCCATTTAAAAAAATCATAAAAGATAATTATAATTTCTAATTTAATGCTATAACTAATTATCAATTTACCTTAATTTAAGAGCTATATTTTCAATCTTCAAATTAAAAGTGGAAAATATAATCCATGCTTTCAAGTTTTCTCTCTCTTATATTCAAAATTCAAATATTTTTAAATAAATTAAGTATTTCATTATTTGCTCGTATATGTTTAGTTTAGTTTTCATGTATGTTAATCATCTAGTATTATTTCATTACAGTGTATATTTAATTCTAATATAATGGGTTAACCGTAATTTTTTATGAATAAATATTTATGAAATAAAAATCATTATGTTGGAAGTACAAATATATCATGTATTTTTTTTGTATAAATATAATTTGTATCAAAGTCAAATTATTATTATATTTTTGATATAATTTATGAGATAAATATTCATGGTATATCTCATTATGTAGGAAGCACTTTTCTTGTTAAAAAATTATTTATTTAATATAAATATATATTTCCAGTATTACATGGTATAAATATTTTATATCTAAAGTATATAATTTATATGGTATAAATATATCATGTATTTTTATGATATAAATATAATTGGTATAATATATAAATACACCATGAATTTTTATGATATAAATATACCATATATTTTTATGGAGGCAACGTGAAAAAGGCAATAAGAATGAAAAACATAAAATTTTGATATAGTATATAAAAAATGAATGAAAAAAGGCTTTCATAAAAATATGCAATAAATAAGAAATATGAAAATTTAATATATAATTATTTTTCTATATATAAGAATTTGTTATAAAAATAAATATTTTATATGCTATATCTGACAACCAACTAATACGGCTATGTATATGTAATAATTTTTTAAAAATGACTATTTATGTTATTTTTCGTTTTATTTATCAGATCGATCAATTTAGAATGACGAAAAAGTGATATTATGCACAATTTATATGGTTAGTATTAATAATAATATTAGTGATTTTATGTAGCTTAATAAAGATAAGTTGTGGTACTACATAATTTTTCTTAAATAAAAGGGCAAAATAGCCCCAATAGGTAGACGAAAAGGGCATTTTAGTCTCAATAGGTAGACAAGAAAGGCATTTTAGGCCCAATAGGTAGACGGAGGATATTTTTGCACTATTTCACATAGTTGAAGGACATTTTATGCCCTTTTTTTCGTATTATTTTATACGCTCATGAAAAGGGATTGTTGAATGAACGTACGCCATGAATTACTTCGACTCTCAATTTTTTAATATCATATCAAATATTATTAAATTCACTCGTGACAAGGGATTGTTGAATGAATGTACGTCATGCATTGCGACGATACTCAATTTGTGAACATTATGTCAAACTTTATTAAATTCGCTCGTGACAATGGATTTTTGATTGAATGTATGTAATGAATTAAGTGGACTCTCAATTTGTCAACATTATGTCAAATATTATTAAATTCACTCGTGATAAGGAATTATTGAATGAATGTACGTCATGAATTGCTTCGACTCTCGATTTGTCAATATTCTATCAAATATGATTAAATTCGCTCGTGACAAGTGATTGTTGAATGAATGTATGTCATGCGTTGTGACGATACTCAATTTGTGAATATTATGTCAAACTTTATTAAACTCACTCATGAAAAGGGATTGTTGAATGAACGCACGTCATGAATTTCGTCAACTCTAGATTTGTCAATATTATGTCAAATAATATTAAATTCATTCGTGACAAGGGATTGTTGAATGAATGTACGTGGTGCATTGCGTCGACTCTCGACTTGTCAATATCATGTCAAACATTATTAAATTCACTCGTGACAAGGGTTGTTGAATGAACGTACATCGCGCATTGAGTCAACTCACAACTTGTCAATATTATATCAAATATTATAAAATTCGGTAGTATCATGGGATTGTTGAATGAACATCCGTAATGAATTGCGTCGACTAACGATTTATCAACATTCTATCAAACAATATTAAATTAGCTTGTGACAAGGAATTGTTGAATGAACGCACGTCGTGCATTGCATCGACTCTTGATTTGTCAACATAATGTCTAACATTATTAAATTCGCTCATGTCATGAAATTATTGAATGAACATCCGTAATGAATTGTGTCGACTCTCAATTTTTTAAAATTATATCAAACAATATTAAATTCGCTCGTGACAAGGGATTGTTGAATGAACGCACGTCGTGCAATGCGTCGACTCTTGATTTGTCAATATTATGTCAAATATTATTAAATTCGCTCGTATCATGAGATTGTTTAATGAACGTCCATAATGAATTACGTCGACTCTTGATTTGTCTATATTATATCAAACAATATTAAATTCGCTCGTGACAAGAGATTGTTGAATGAACGTACGTCGTGCATTGCGTTGACTCTCCACTTGTGAATATTATATCAAACATTATTAAATTCGCTTGTGCCATGAAATTGTTTAATGAGCATACATCGTGAATTGATTTGATTTTTAATTTGTTAGCACTATATCAAATATTATTAATGTAATACCCCATACTTCTATCTAGCTTAAAATCATCCCAGAAATGTTAAAGACTTGCTTTGAAGATCAATATATTTTTATAAATGTGGTATTTTCAATATTTTTATTTTTTATCTTGTGGAAAATTGAATAAGCTTTCCATCGATACCAAATTCGCCCAAATCCGACACCCGGGCGAAGAGTTAGAGCCTTTTTAGTGAGACAGTGTATCACCTGAGCATCAGCGCATCGCGGAGCCAACTTAAATAGCAATTGTCTATTTCCAGTGTTGATTCGTGATAGTGGAACGTCGTGCCAAACATTAAGGTCGCAAACAAAGTGGCAACGCGATAGCCCTGCATCGCACCACCATGCAGATTCCCAATTGTCCAGTTCCAGTGACTTGGCGCGATAGTGGCGTGTCGCGGCGCCAAGGATGAAAATCAGAAAATTTTCACAAGAATTAAAATACGCATCCAAGGGTTAAAAGGGTCAATTTCTCACCTCTATATAAACCCAATAACACGTTATTCAACCATATTTCACCCAAAATATAGTGTTTCTCTCAAGTTTCTCTCAAGAACAAGCTAGGATTTTCAATTAGGGATTCAAATTCAATACTCAAATTCAGGAGTCTCTTCGTCAATCTTTGCTAAATCAAGAACTAAGGTATGCACAATGTTCATTCATAGATTCCTTTCATCCATGAATCCCAAGAATCAAGTTTTAAATCTTGTATGGTGAATAATTTGTTGTGGGTTGATTATATTCATGTGATTATGGTTGTATGGTTCCCAAGTTGGAATCTTTATGTGTTGTTCATGAACCTATACTAGTATGTGGTCTGAAACATATGAAATTGAGTTGAAATATGGAGTTTTGTTGTATTAATTTGATGGTCATGCCTCTACCCTAAGTCATGCATCCTAGGTGTTTGATAAAATGCCTAAGAGAATAGAAATTAAGGAATATAGCTTAGTTGTGACCCAAGTGATAAATGCATGCTTTACCCTATGACCAAGAATAACTTTTATGATACTGTGTGCATTATGAATGGTTGAGGGAATGACCATGAGAATAGGTTGATGAAAGTATGACATTTTTATATGCAATTCCATTCAGGTACAAGACTATTATAACCATACGCTTCATGAAATCTCCAAATTAATGTATTATGTATTGTTGATATTAGTCATGTGTTCAAGAAGTGTCATGTCCTGTCAGTTTTATGCTATCAAGTCCTGGGGGTATTTGTACCCGACAATCTATCTATGTGCCTAGAGCCAGTGTCATGTTTTCATGATATCCTCAGTCAAGCCATGTTCAGTAGAATTCAGTCAGTCATATAACTTAGGAAAAAATTAGTAAACTCAGTAATCCAGTAATCTCAGGAAACTCAGTAGTATTTCATTAGTCAACGAAACTCTATGAATTTAGTTTAGTCCATTTCAGTTAATCATGTTCAGTGTCTATTCAGATGGGAGTAGGAATTAGCACTGAGTGAACCCAAGGATAGGAACTAACACTGTCAGATGCGGGTGTGATTCTTAGAAGCAATCCTTGCATTCCAAAAATATATAGCTAGCATAGGTTGAGACATCAACACTTTCAGATGAGGGTTGATGAGGTGGATAAACACTATCAGATGAGGGTCCCACCATTCTCTTTTGGGGACACTGTAAGATGAGGGTCACCCATAAGTTGTCCTTACCAATGGTGCGGTATTGACACCCTTCCAGTTAGGGTTACGGATTGGACCCCAACTCAGCCATAGTGGCATATTAGGGGCATGTTAGTTAGAGAACTACTTCCCACAATCTCAGTCTCAGTAAAAGAACTCAGATAGTTCTTTAGATTCAAGACTGTCAGAAACAGTCACTTAGTAAAGTACGGAACTCGGCTTTCCATAAGAATCTTATGATAGTATATGACCTAGAGTTAGAATCATGAACCCATGAGTTTAGCAGTAGTAGAGTTGGGATAACGATATCCAAATTAAGCAGATTATGTATTCATGGGGATAGTTATACCAAGGTAGACCAGTAGGCTTGAACTGTGCAAGCAAGAATTTAAGATTATTGATTTAAAATTTAGTATGAAGGTGTGGATGTAAATTAGGAGATGCAATATTAGAAACAGAAGCAGATGATGTGTTTAGTAAGGCAAGCATGTGTTGAACAGAGTGTAAGTATGTGATGATGATTGCATTTCAATTTAGAGTTTTAGTAATGTGTTCATAGACTTATGATGATGGCCTAAATCTAAGGTGGAGATGATATATCAAGTGACCGAATAGGCTCTCAGATCCTAGTAGTAGTTCCAGTACGTATAGACAAGTAGTAAGGGGAAGACGATTCCTCGACTCATCCTTATCTCCGTGTAGAGTCTCGTACCCCAGTCAGCACGATGCCTACGCAGGCTTCACATCTCCGTTCCATGAACACAACTTATATTCATACGCTTTCCATAAAATCATGTACGATTTCAGTTCCCAGCATAAAGAGTTCAGTTCTATTACCCTCAGCAACATAAATCATGTCCCACGAATGCAGAAAACTCAAAAATCCTGTCATGCAGCTCATGACTCATGTACTCATGTCACACTTTACAGTATACTCAGATTCCATGACTCATGATACACTCCTAGTGATTAATTAAATTCAGATTATGTTATGTATATCCTCAGTTTAGACCTCTTGGTGAATCCATAATGTTTATATTCTATTCCTTAGGCTTAAGACAAGTGTCAAGTTCAGTTAGGGTCCATTCATGCTTCAGGTCCTCCCAATTTAACCCTTCAGTGAGCTCTCTTTGTGAAAATAATCTAGTGATGGGCAGTTGCTTAAATAGGAGAGAGTAAACGTTACATATTAAGAGAAGATTGTTGCATGCTTATTTTACACGAGGATGTAGTGATGAAGATAGGCTTGAATTTTATGTTAGTGTACAAGTAAATAGATAGCAAGAGGTTGTATTTAAAAGTTGGGAAAGTACAGAGTGTGAGTGTGCATTCAGATATTTGACTTATGTCAGCCTCCATCGTGTAACTATCAAAAATTCAGTTGCCATCTCAACTACAATTTCAGTATCAGTACTCAGTAATCAGTGTTCAATCTCAGAATTCAGTACTTCAGTACCAGTCTAAACCTTGGTTATCAAAAACTAGTATTCAGTCCCAGCTACATTCTTAGTTACGTTTACAGTCTCGATTACCATCTTAGCTACAATCTCAGTCCCAGTCCTAGCCTAGTAATCGGGTCGGTAACTCAATTCAATTTCAGGGTTTGCTTGACCATAGTGTATAGTTATCAGATATTCATTTATCGGTATTTCAGTACCTCAGTTTATAGACTATTCCAGAATTATGTTATACGCTTGGTCTTGCGTTCTCAATTAATACATTTTATCACGAAATTTATGCTCAGTTACCTCATGTTACTCAGTCATCCATTACCTTCTATGAATAATACTTTATAGTCTCTGTCCATCTATTCAGCCCAAGTACAGTTCAGTCTTACACGCCCAGTATTCAGCTATCAGCTATCCAGTTAATTAGATAAGTTAGTATATTTATGCAATCATGTTAAGCACCCATTTGAATCTTTTAGTAGCCTTAGTTGCATTGTAAGAGACTTAGTCATTTCATCTTAAATGGTGTTCGCAGGCCTCAACTCATCTTACCAAACTTTAGCCATGTGATGATTTTCTTATTCAGCTGTCTTGTTTATACAAGGCCAAGATTTCCTTGCACCCTAAAGACACTAGAACTCTATAGAAAGAGTGTTAAATAAAGGCTCCAATCGACCATAAGTTTTTATCATGAGTTATTCCTTAAAACTAGAAAGTCAGTCTATTAGTCAGACAGACAAGTTTGCATGGTTTGGGTTTTCGTCCCTTCTATCTAGACGTACTATCCTAAGTCTCATGAACGTAACCATTCTAAGATAACCAACTATATAGGTGCAAGCTCATCTCAGTTAATGTATCATGCCTCAGTTTCAGATCCTAGATATTCAGTTAAGACTCAGCTCGTAGATGCCTTGTGCATCGCTTCAATTTTCTCACCGACTCAACCAAGAAAGTACTCTTCGAGGGACATAGTGTCCCAAGTGGGAGATACACTATGAACCTCCAAACTTTCATGACAAAAACATCCCATTCTTTCTTCACGTAATGAATCCAGTTTAGGAGTAGGGGGTACTCATAAGTTGACCCTCAAGTTTCTATCTCATCTGTAAGCCATGCATTTAGGGGCTCAGTTCAGTTCGTGATATTCAGTTCACAGTATTCAGTTCATGCATCTCGTTCCAAGACTCAGTCCATGTCATCCGTTACGGACTCAACTATCTTCTTTTGTTCCTATTCATGCATTTTTAATAAAGGACGTTGAGTTTGAGATTGGTGACTACGTATATCTAAAGATCTCTCCCATAAAGGGAGTGAAGAGGTTCGACAAGAAGGGAAAGTTAGGTCCCCGATATATCGGTCCCTTCAAAATTTTCAGTCGTTTTGGCAAGGTAGCTTATGAGCTTGAGTTTTCTTCAGATCTAGCCTCAGTTCATCAAGTGTTCCATGTCTCTTTGCTCAAGAAGTGCATAGGTGACCCAGTAGCTATAGTCCCTATTCAGAGCATAGGTTTCAGAACTGCCTCTCTTATAAAGAGATTCCAGTCGAAACCCTAGACTATTAGATTCGCAGACTGAGGAACAAAGAAGTTCTTCTAGTCAAAGTTCTTTGGTGGAATCAGTCCGTTGAGGTAGCTACTTGGGAAGCAGAAAAAGACATGCATACCAAGTATCCTCACCTCTTCTCCATAAATTCAGACTCTGCCCAAGGTAGTAGTTTTCCTTAAAGCTTATTCAGTTTTATGTTCAAGTTCTAGTTACAAACCAGTTTCATGCTCAGATTTTCATTTTAAACTTGGTATCCATTTACCATTGCATATTCAATCATATGTTCATACATCAGATCAGTCATGCATTCATGTATCATCTAAGTCAAGTAACCATGTATCAGACATGCATTCTCCTTATGAGAAACTCAGTTATCAGAAATCTCAGTTATGAATTCATGAGTCAGTTCAGTCATGAAACCATACATCAGATATGCATGCTCAGTATGAATCTAAAAAATGCCAGTCATGTTGTCATGTTTCAATTATTCATGTTCAGTATGTACCTCAACTTATCATTTCTCCCATCTCAATCAATCTCACTCGAGGATGAATATTCCCAAGGGGGAGATACTGTAATACCCCGTACTTCTACCTAGCTTAAAATCATCCTAGAAATGTTGAAGACTTTCTTTTAAAGATGAATTCACTTTTATACATGTAAAATTGAATAAGATTTCCATCGATACCAAATTTGCCCAAATCCGACACCCGGGTGAAGAGTTAGAGCCTTTTTAGTGAGACAGTGTATCACCTGAGCTTCAGCGCATCACGGAGCCAGCTTAAATAGAAATTGTCAATTTCTAGTGTTTCTCCATGATAGTGGCGCGTCATGCCAAACTTCCACGTCGTAAACAAAGTGTCAATGCAATAGCCCCTCATTGCGCCACCAGGCAGATTCCCAATTGTCCAGTTCCAGTGACTTGGCGCGATAGTGGCGCGTCGCGCCAAGGATGAAAATCAGGAAATTTTCACAAGAATTAAAATACATGTTCAAGGATTAAAAGGGTCAATTTCACACCTCTATATAAACCCAATAACACATGATTCAACCATATTTCACCCAAAATATAGTGTTTCTCTCAAGTTTCTCTCAAGAACAAGCTAGGGTTTTCAATTGGGAATTCAAATTCAATACTCAAATTCAAGAGTCTCTTCGTCAATCTTTGCTAAATCAAGAACTAAGGTATGCACAGTGTTCATTCATAGATTCCTTTCATCCATGAATCCCAAGAATCAAGTTTTAAATCTTGTATGGTGAATATTTTGTTGTGGGTTGATTATATTCATGTGATTATGGTTGTATGGTTCCCAAGTTGGAATATTTATGTGTTGTTCATGAACCTATGCTAGTATGTGGTCTGAAACATATGAAATTGAGTTGAAATATGGAGTTTTGTTATATTAAGTTGATGGTCATGCCTCTACCCTAAGTCATGCATCCTAGGTGTTTGATAAAATGCCTAAGAGAATAGAAATTATGGAATATAGCTTAGTTGTGACCCAAGTGATAAATGCATGCTTTACCCTATGACCAAGAATAACTTTTATGATACTGTGTGCATTATGAATGGTTGAGGGAATGACCATGTGAATAGGTTGATGAAAGTATGACATTTTTATATGCAATTCCATTTAGGTACAAGTCTATTATAACCATACGCTTCATGAAATCTCCAAATTAATGTATTATGAATTGTTGATATTGATCATGTGTTCAAGAAGTGTCATGTCCTGTCAGTTTTATGCTATCAAGTCCTGGGGGTATTTGTACCCGATAATCTATCTATGTGCCTAGAGCCAGTGTCATATTTTCATGATATCCTCAGTCAATCCATGTTCAGTAGAATTCAGTCAGTCATATAACTTAGGAAAAATTTAGTAAACTCAGTAATCCAGTAATCTCAGGAAACTCAGTAGTATTTCATTAGTCAACGAAACTCTATGAATTTAGTTTAGTCCAATTCAGTTAATCATGTTCAGTGTCTATTCAGATGGGAGTAGGAATTAGCACCGAGTGAACCCAAGGATAGGAACTAACACTGTCAGATGCGGGTGTGATTCTTAGAAGCAATCCTTGCATTCCAAAAATATATAGCTAGCATAGGTTGAGACATCAACACTGTCAGATGAGGGTTGATGAGGTGGATAAACACTGTCAGATGAGGGTCCCACCATTCTCTTTTGGGGACACTGTAAGATGAGGGTCACCCACAAGTTGTCCTTACCAATGGTGCGATATTGGCACCCTTCTAGTTAGGGTGACGGATTGGACCCCAACTCAGCCATAATGGCATATTAGGGGCATGTCAGTTAGAGAACTACTTCCCACAATCTCAGACTCAGTATTAGTCTCAGTAAAAGAAATCAGATAGTTCTTTAGATTCAAGACTGTCAGAAACAGTCACTCAGTAAAGTACGGAACTCAGATTTCCATAAGAATTTAGACTGTCAGATATAGTCATTCAGTATCAGCTATATCAGTTATCAGTAACTCATGTTATCAGTATTCATATTTCAGGACTGTCAGATAAGTCAATTAGACCAGTTCTTCATAATCAGAACTATCAGAAACAATCATTTCTTTATCAGTAATATGACATCAGTTCCTCAGTACTCAATAGACTTAGTCATTCAGCATCCTAGTATTAGTACTCAAATATCAGTAAATCCACGTTATCAGAATTCATGAGTTAGAGTTATCACTATCTCAGTTATAGTTACGTATTTATACATGTATTCTCATGTTCATGCTATTCGGTCAGTTAGTATTGTTCATGCATATGAACCATTATATTTAGCCTACCTCACTTGCATACCAGTATATTCAACATACTGATGCATTTGCGCTATGGTGTTTTATACCATAGGTTTAGAAGCATGAGCTCCCGAGCATCCTTTGTAGATCAGATGTTCAACAGCCAGACTAGCAGTGAGTCCTCATCATTTGAGGATAGCATGATTATTTTATTACTTTATTATTTCAGTAGTTCAGAGTTAGTTAGGGACATGTCCCATCAACTCCATAGTTTTCAGAAAGTTTAGAGGCTTTCAAACTACAACATGTTTCAGACAGTTTATTTCAGTTTTGGGTATTGTTATACCCCATTACATACATTGTTTTATATTCACTATTAGTTCAGTTTTGAACCTTATGTCCTTACAGATATCAATCATGGGTTAGCTTGTGGTCCTTTGGGGTCATGAGCACCGTGTAGCGTTCTGGGTATCAAATTTTGGGTGTTACAATTAAATTAACTTGTGACAAGGGATTGTTGAATGAACATACATAGTGAATTGCGTATACTCTTGATTTGTCAATATTATGTCAAACTTTATTAAATTTGCACGTGACAAGGGATTGTTGAATGAACGTACGTAATTAATTACGATGTCACTAGAAAAAATTATCAAGATTATGTTTGTCCATGAAAATTAAATTTAAGTTGTAGGGTTTTTAGGTCAGTGATGTAAATTTTCATCATGCAATATAGTTTGAAATAAGATTGAAAATCAATTTAGAAAAAGGAAGTAAGGTAACCCAACTCGAATCAATTATATTGACACAATTATAATGTAGTATCCACAGTTAGACGAACAACTTGGTTTTGTTTGGGTTGCATTTATGAACTTCATTAATATTCAATCCGTGTTTGTGCTGTGCAGAGTTAACTAAGGAGATGTGGATTCTCTGCAGTGAAGTGAAACTTCATTCAAATTAAGGTAGGGTAGGGTAGGTTATGCTAAAAATGAGTCAAATCGTTCACACTATTACATGAATTTATTGAGAGTAATCAAATCAGAGAGTGGCCAATTTGGCAATGCGATGCCTTTTTAGGTGAATTAGTCTATATGTTGTGTTGCTTAATTTTTCATCGCATCGATCTAAATCTTACTAAAATCCACTACAATGTTAAATGAAATAAAATCAATTATAATTTGTATTCCAACTAGAAAATTAAGTTTCTTGGAACTCAACCTAGAGAATATAATATGAAGAGTATTATAGATGAAAAAAATACCTGAACGTTCTAAAAACTTACTATTAATTAGCTTGAACGTTCGTAAAAAAATAAAATGGAGTATTGGTTGGTTTAAGCCCTGTGATCTAACAACGTAGTGAGATATGACATGCTTCACACAATATTCACATCAATTAATGAGTTTGCATAAATAAATGAGCTATGAAATCCTGCAGATTTTCTATTACAAGAACTCATGACATGGGGTAGAGTGTTGATTGCATATTCAGGTGATTGGTCAGTGCAATCAGGCTGTCAACTTTGCCTATCCACTGGTCCAAAATTTGGAGTTGGTTTTATTTTCCGAAAAAAATAATAATTTAGCTTACTCACCTCATTTTTAGGATTTTTTTAACTCCATATTTTCTTGTTCAGTTTGTAGTCATCTACAATGTCTTAGGCCTCTCAAACATCCAATGCAACCAACAAGTGTGTTATTTTTGTTATTGCGGTAATGCAAATGTTTTGAGAAAGTCACGCACCGATTCAAATTCAGGACGATGGTTCTTTAACTGTGAGGTTGGAAAGGTGGGTGATTTTATTTACTGATTTGTAATTATTTTGTTTTTTTAGATACAATCTAATTATTGTTATTTGGTCTAGTAAAATGGTGGATGCTCTTTTTACTAGTGGCTTTAAGAGGATTCACCGACAAGTAGCCCTTCTACGTGTAATTTGTAAGGACTTGTCAAGTTCAAACTCATCCAAAAGCTTAGAAAAATCAAGAAAATAGGGATCTTCTAATGTCACTGCTCATTGAAGTTTAAGGGCGAAGGAATCAGTTGAAAGGATTGCTGAAAGAAACCAAACTGGAAAGGGATCAACTGAAACAAAGGTTGATTTTTGCCGAAGAAAAATAAAATGCCCTTAAAATGTGTTGTACATTTTGCTGTTTGCGTTGTTTCTTTAGAAATTTGTAACAGGGATGTACTATAATTGAAAAAATATGTATCTTCTCCTAAAATCCTTAACGATTATGTCAACTTATTGTTTGTAATCAACTATGGGATCAGTCTACTATTTGAAGAGTTGCTTGGTAAATCTATTACAGTTAAATTGATAAGCACACTAATATTACCATTCAATATTAATTAATTAAAAAGTTTGATATTAAGCATTCTAAACAACCAATCCACACAAAAACAATAAATGTAAGAAAATGTTAAAGTGTGACTGATTCGTTAAGTGCGAAAAAGTCACGACAAAGTGTTTAATTTTTTTGATAATGAATTGACAATTTTATGTTCTACAAATGTGAATGATTTTACCTTTTTGGTCAAGAGCGGGAAACTCTCCAAAGTCTTTGTCATTCTGGTGAAAATTTGGCAATTGAAACTCGGAGGGAACACTTCAAACTTTTTAAATATAATTTTTTATTGATGAATGAAAAATATTAAGTTGTTACTCCTATATAAAGGTGTTGTTTCTTGTGCTACATCATAGTGGACACTTGACATTCATATTCTGAAAGTTTTAACTTGACAAAAGGTATTTGTATGCATAGTTCTATTTTTCGGCTTATTGTTATATCCTTCTTTATATTAGAATTACGAGTTTTCCTGATTAGTTTTTGCTTATGCAGCGTTATAATGAAAGTTGAACAAATACGTTTTTGAGTTGAATCTTTAAAGGAAAGAATTGAAAATTTGTCCGATCGTAAAGAATTTGATAAAAAATTATTGATATGATCGGACCAAATTCAAACTTTGGATGATATGCTAAGGGGTTTACTCAGTTACATGGGCATCGATGCAGATGAATGCCTTACTCCTCCATCATTACCCCCTGGGCAATAAATATTGGTGGATATGTGTTAAGGTTATTGTGATTAGCTTCGACTGTTATGGATGTAATTCTATTTTATTGAAGCATTGTCAAAGGGTAATTGCTTTATTGTTGACCCGATATTTTCCCTATGGTTTGCGCTAACCTAATTACTTGAATCAAGAGTATCTTGAAACGAACAAAGTATCATAACGAAGGGAGCATTTTCTACTTGCAATATTCAATCTCGTAAAATACTTATGCGATGACCCGTACGTTTGAATTGCAATACTCACAATTGCTTATCGATAAATAGATTATTATTTATTTGTTATTTGTTATGTAAAGTCATTAAAGGTATATAAAAAAAAAGTTAGCATAATAGATGATAAATGACAGCGTGCTGAGAAGAAGAAAAATTACACAAAATTAAATTAATGTTCATTGAGCATAACATAATTTAAACAAAAAACAAAAGACGAATCAAAAATTAGATACCTAAACGAAACATGAAAATTTACCACAATAAACGAAACATGAAAATTCGCCACAATCCATCCATCCTATCCTTACCGTCGATTTCACTCATGTGCTGAAATAATTTCTACCTGACGTAACACAGTTTTCATTGAAGTTCATCATGTTCTCGACTGAGAGCATCCATAAGTCCCCTTAGAATTTCCATGTCTGTTCTAAGATCGGCAGCTTTAAAGTTTGCAACTGAAATCCAGGAAACAACAAAGTCATGGAAAGAACAACGAGGATGGTTTTGTGGACGACCATTTGCATGACCGCGTGCAAAATTGTTAGCATGATTGTTGGCGCGAGAGTTGTCCATTTTTTTCAAAGGTTATTTAATTACTTGAAAAGTTTAATTGAATACTAGGGTAGAATGAAGAGTTAGGGTTGTGTTATATAACATCAAACTTATAAAATCCAAAGGTCACCTTCTGAGAGTTGCGTCCATTGAACATGACTCTTCATTTTGGTGAATTAATTTGAAACATCTTTGACAATTATTGAACACGACTTTTTATTTTGGTGACTTAATTTGAAACGACTTTGACAATTATCAAGTGTTAGTAAATTGGGCTTCATAATTGCCGTTTAGTGGCCGTGCCTGTTCCACTTCACTTAAAAGCCATATATTTTTAGCATAATTTCTAGATGTAAAGTTGTAGGATCCATTATTAGTTATGAACGTATTATAATCATGACTGGTTAGCATTTTGTTTGAACACATGTCTTCTTAATACGATTATGAAATATAAAAATAGTGTATTTTTTATTGATTCATAACGACATAGTAACTTAAGACGATCTACTACACAGAAAACACTACTTAATTTTACTTGGGTTTGGGTGCTTTTGTTGCACCATTTTCTCAATTCTAAAAGCAGCAGCTTCAATACGCCTGAACATCGCCTCTTGCTTGTCTCCAAAGCTGTCCACACAGCGTGTTAACACAACCACCTCCACTCGTATTTCATGAACCTGAGTGTACAGTGATTAAAGTGGATTAATGGCAACATACCTATATTAAGGAAGGGCATGTGGTGGGTGAGATCCATGTGGTGGTTTGGGTGGGTTACACATTTTCACCTGTAATTATATAACAATTTAAAAAAAAAATAAGAAGAATGGAAATATAAAAATGAATGTATGAGTGATTTGTTCTAACCTTATGTTCTATTGCACGAAACTGATAAGATTATGCCTATGTTGTACCTAATCCTCATACTAACACTCAATTTATAGAATAGAATTATCACAGGAAAGTAACCTTTGCTTTTTCCTGGCAATGTTGACGGTCTACTTGTATAAATGTCACAGTAATATATTTTTCCAATATTTTTTGAACAATATTGTCTCTAAACTAAACATATGGTGAAAGGTAATGATAAATTCTTGAAATTTAAATAAATTTTACGTATTCATTTGTTAAGTTATAGTTGTAGATAAAAAACGAGTTAGTTCCTCAGTTTGTCACTCAAATTATAGAAGTTTGCAACCGAAGTAACATGTCACTAACATAACTCATTAAAATTTCTTTGACAACATTGTCACTGAACTGCATATATAGTTCAACTGTTCGAAAAATAATGAAAAGGGTTAAATCTTTAATGGGTCGTTTTGTCATAAAAAAGTACTACATGTATGTTTAGAATCTAGTATTATTATTAAAATTATTGCATAAATGCACAGAGAGGTAGAGATATTAAGCATCACAAATTTTATATTTTTAGCTAATCATTATTTTATTTTAAATTTACGAGGAACTTCTGAAACACCGAACCCTTTTTAATTGCAAACTTGTTACTTACTACCATACTATCAGATGTTAGGCTAGATTTTTGCTGAAAAGATTTTGGAAGAATTTAGAATAGTAACTCAAAAAGATGGCTGCAGTCTATACTATCCTATTAGGCGTGACACCCTAATGGGGTGTTGGGAAATAACATGGTTGCCTATCCAAAATAAAAGTAATGATGACCATCCGCCGTCAGTTGAAAAATTTGTCAATTCGTGCAAGACATACATGCATATAAACAGTACCCCCTCCGTTTAAATCCAAACCTAATTTTAAGAGTCCGTTTGTCTAGAAAAAATCTTCAGAGTTGGACTTGAAATTGGAGTTATTGTGTTTAGTTATGAATATGTATTGATGTTGTTATTGAAATGTTGTGAAATACATATGAGTGATAAAAGTGAAACTTAATTTCACTTTTGGAAAAAATAAATTTTCTTAAAGTGAAGTTGTATTTTTTGGCAAAACACAACTATTTTTCACTAAAGTGAAAGTGAAACATTTTTTACAGGGCCAATAGGATTAAAAAAAAATATTTTTGATTTTGGTGCTTCTAAAAAAATACTCTTAGAAAATACAAAATTTTTGGTGCTTGAAACGTTTTCACCATTTCGTAAAGTTGCACCACTTCGTATGGTTGCAACGTATCATAAATGGTTGTAACTCGGAGAAAAACCTATTTAACTGACATTTACAGTAGTACAAATACTTGTATTTACACATTCGAGAACTGATAAGTTTTTTTTAGTTTAATTAATCTTGATTATTCAAAAAAAAATTGAAAAGGCAAGGCATTGTTCATCTACCAAACTCTATCTTTTTTTCATTATTAGATAATATTTGATTTTTCCTTATTTATTTTGAATTATTATCGTCTCTTGTTCATTCATCTGAATTTTTTGGTTCGTACAGAAATGGCAGGAAAAATCAGCGATAAGTACGCCAATGCGCTCATGAAGAAGCCGACTAAAGATCGTCTAGTTGATCTATACTTTCTTTGCATTGACCTTGTCTTAAAGATGAACCTGATACTGGCCAGCTCCGTAAAAAAGTTGATAGTTTGGATTTGTTGGTGAGGGCAACAACCCGTGCTTCTGGCCTTGATGACAAGGATATCATCCCCCATCACCCCTCTCTTGAAAAGAAAGTGGGTTTCTTGGCACCCCACACCCACCATGTATAGTTATTTTTGTGAGATGGTTTTCTTTGACAAGTTAATGACTAATAAAAATTTTGTGTTATAGTTGCGATATTATGGTTGTTTAATTTCTTTTTTATTGGCAAGTAAGTTCCGATTGTCGTTTAACTTTTTATTTTATGCACGTTAATGTTTAAGTAAATTACTAATACTGAAATCAAAGAATGAATAGGAAATACTTTTCATTTCATTGCCAAGAGAAGATTCAAGTGAGGCAGTATTCACGTAGATTTTTTCTTTTGAGATAAATGACAAGTTTAACAACCTACAATTTAGGGTTTGTTTACTTGACTGTTTTTCTGTACTAATAATATACGAAATTCCAACAATATCAACGAGAGAAATACTCAGTTTAAATTAGTCAGTGGAGGAAAATGACGATATTTTCAAACTTTTTGGGTGAAAGCAAAGCTTTGCAAAATGGTGGGAAGTAGTCATCAAAATTTGAAATGAAATTTAATTTGCTTGCGCTATTTAAAGGTGACATTGCCTTAGTTTCAAACAAAGATAGTCCATTATTTATCATCTTTTGAAGGTGCTTTACATAAGGTTTGTGCAGACGTTAATATATTATGATATTTTGATCTTTCCTGCCTAAAATTCGCAATCACTCATCGTCAAATTTGTTGTCTTATTAGCTTGAAAATGGATATTGTTGATCCGATATGCGTGAGCCTAAAAGAACTTGAGGAAAGAATTGATGCTCTACGAGATTGCGAAGAATTAGAAGAAAAATTATCGAATTTATCGGACTGAATTCACTCATTAGACAGTCTTCTATGGGGTGTACTTAATCGTTTGGGCGTTGATGCTGATGAATGCATTCAGACGCTACCTTTACCCCCTCATGAATGAATATGTGTTGTACTTATTTGTATGTTTATTATGTTTACAATGTTTTATTTATTTTTCGTTGCTACATTTTCCACAACAAAAAGCAAATGGAAAAGCAAAACTTTCAAACCCAATATGCTAATAGGCAATTAATTCATTCAGTCATTTCTATCACCAATCATTAAGTTGATGTAATAAATATTTGCAATTATTCCAAGCTAAGCATGCTATTAGGGCAGCTCAATATTAATTGTAAATTATGAATTTTTGACTTAGGTAGAGTAATCGTCAAGCTTAAAATAAACTTAAATGAGTTTGGTTTAAATTTTTTGTTCTTGTGTTGTGAACTTTGTCTTCATTAATTAGCATATGCATTTTTCATACAATCTAAATGGGATACACTATTGAATCTCTTTACTTATACAATAAACTTATGTCAGCTGAATGTTATTATCTAAGATACGAAAAATACACCACCTAATTGACCAAAAACATTAAAAATCAGTCTATACTTACACTGCCAGTTTGCCTACGTAAAATAAGATTTTGTTTTTTGGGAATTAATTTTAATTTATTCCAATGTAAATACTAGTCCAAGTTAGTGGATGACCATGATAAATTAAAAAACAACTCTAATTTATATTTATGTCCACTAAATTTACATTCTAATTTATCACATCAAATTAGAAATAACTCTAATTTATATTCATGGACAAACACAATTGCAATTCCAACTATAACTTCAACTCCATATTCATGTTCACTAAATTTATATTTTCACTGCCAAACATATATTACAATTGCCTAAACTCAACTCTAACTTATCCACTATATAAACAGGCATTAACATTGCACTAACCAACTCATCTACTCTACTTCATTTGCAGACAAGTTCCTTTGGCAAAATAAAAATAAAATCCCCTTCTCAATCTAAGAAAAATATTCTTCTATGTGAGTTGAACTAATTAGTTTTTTCTTGTTCTAACATGACAAGTATTAAAGTGGATTCCTTTTGTTGTAAATTCATTTATTTTTTTTACTTTTAAAATTGAAGATTTTTTTAGGACTTAGGTTATTCATATTGCATGGCTGATTTAGATTTTACTTTTGAATTTTTTTAAATAGCTGTTAAAGTTTTTGTTAATCAAATTTGTAGCGATGGTAGATCCAGCATGGGAGATGGCTGTGTTGATGAACGGAGTCAGGGATCTTCAAAGGATGGTGCATGAATTACGATGGGAGCTAATCGCTACGAGAGCAAGGTTGATTCGGGAGATGCGTAGAATTTTAGGTCTTCTACCTAATGGGTTTCCGGATGATAATGAGAACAATAATAATAATATTAATGATAATAATAATTAGGGTTATCAGTTTTTTAATAATCGTAAGTATTTTGTTTAGTTTTGGTTGTATCTAGTCTAGTACTATGTAATTTATTTTGGTTGGATGCAATATGTTTCAGTGGGCTCCTTTCCCTTTTTGTTATTATTAATAATGTAAAAAGTTTATATTTTCTCCTACTGATTTTAGTAGATTTTTTTTTTATAATTCATCTATTATTAGTGCAAAACAACTTATTTACGTGAATTAAACAGCCAAAAACGTACACATTGAAAAATAAATAGTTTTATGGTCATAAAATTAAAATGAAATTACCACTCCAACATAGTGTTGCTCAAGTCATGATTGTTAACCTTTCACCTCACCAAAACCTATCAAATGTTGCATTAGTTGGCTTCCACAAAATCACTGAAGTATGATTTCTCAGAAACTTGTGTTAGGTCACTTTATTTTAATGCATGGGTAGGCATCATGACATAGGGTCTTCAAAATCTCCCAACCTATCTGTCAACAAGTTGCGCTTTCAGGTCATTGTATTTAAAATGTCTGTTCGCTTTGCGATTTTATTCGGTTCCAATAGAACTTAGGTAATGAAGTGGTATTTTAATATGATCATCTATTACAATGGCGTCATTTATCAAGAGGCCTTCCGTATGAAAAAATTCCAAGGTAATAAGGTGAATTTTGAGTCATTCAAGCCAAGTTCAGTTTTGCAACATGACTGCTCACACAAAGGAACAAGAAGTTGGAAGATTGACTTATGTCAGGTAACTTCAGTTCAGTGCATTTGCATAGTTTTCGATTTTATGACATCATGTAGTGTGATTTTAGAGGTGCCAGGCGTCATGACATAGGGTCCTCAAAAATTTTAACTACTAACTCAACAACAACTTGGGCTTTCAAAGCACTGTAATTTATTAACGTTAGTTTTCATTTTGTCGATTTCGTTTGGTTCTAATAGAAGATATTAACGAAGTGGTAGTTTTGTAATTAAAGCTAGGTTATTGATAAGGCTTCATAAGAATTTCATATCCATTTCATCCGAGAGATTTTTATTTAAAGGTGCTCTGGTGTTGATTCTAGAGATACGTAGAATTATGGGTCGTCTGCCAAATTGTTTTTCGTAAGCTAATGAGAATAATAATACTAATAATTAGGGTTATCTTTTTTTTTTTACGTTTTATGTAGTACGTATTATCTAGTAGTTTTGATTGTATGTAGTAGTATGTAATTTTTTTTGGTCGGATCAAGTCTGTTTCAATAGCTCGCTTTTTCATTTAATTACTAATGCAAAAAATTTATATTTGCTCGTACTGATTTTAGTCTGGATATGTAACTTAGTGGTAATTTTGTATTATGAAATGGTTTGCATTGTTCTTACGGGTGATAATTATCTGTAAATGAAACGTATTTTAATACTGCTCACAAGAAATGACTCATCGTTGAGATCAAATGTTTCAATTTCCAACAAATTGAGCCACTACAATTTAATACAAAAAATAGTAGAGTTTTCAATGACCCTTATTAAGCATTCACATTATTGACCTATATTCAACCGCTGAGTTTGTTATACAAAATAAATTAACATTTTACTGTCACAAAAGATTCATCCTCTAGTTCATTAACATTGCAAATAACGTATATTCATGAATTAATTATTTTGAAATTTTTTAATGTAACTCAAAAAAATTTATCTTATTGAAAGTGCACAGACACATTGGAAATTAGATTGAATGAAAATACAGAAGGTATTCAAAGAATTTGCATAGGAATAATGATAAGATTATAAGTTATAATTAATGATGGGTTGTTGAAAAGGCTTCCTAAGCATTGAATATCTATTTCAAGAGAGAGTTCTATTTAAAGGGACTCTGGTGTTAAAGATTACTTATATGTGGCTTGCTGATTTTCGGAAATTCAATGGTAAACATAATATTGAGTAATTAACTATTCATTCAATATTTACTAACACTTTGTAGCACTAACCTATTTCTTTGCATATTTACTAGGACAAAATCAAAAAGATCTACGCGAAGCTGAGGGATCTAGATCGCAAGTTGGATGGTTTTCAACAAGAAGTGTTCGCACGTATCGATGTAATTCAAGAAAATTTTGAACGACTGAAAAGTTACCATGAGGATTTGGATGTCCAAGTTGATACCTTTCACACTAGGATAAGTTATACACTTGTACAATTAGGCATCGATCCTGGTCTTCCTTTTTCATCTCCTTCTTCGGTTCCTTCAACACCTCCTTCATCACCATCTCTATCAACATCTCCGTCCCCCCACTCATACAATTCTATGCCTTAGTTATGTATTACTTGTTTTTGATTTGTAATTGTTATTTAAATGAATGAAATCCTTTGTGTAGACTATTATATTTTTTTTAAGTATATCTGTCATATTTAGTTGATGTTCATTTCTACCCAATTTTTGTACCTATTCCTTAACAAAATGAAGCACCACAGTTTCAAATATAGTTGACACATTACTCAAATAAGTGTAAGGGTCCGTAATTATAAAACCAAGCATGTTTCATGCAACGACTTCACATCACAATAAAATAGGAACGATGAAATAGCGTGTACATTGACATCCCCACGTTATATCTGGCCGTATGTATAGGTTGGCTACAACATCTAAACATCTCAGTTTGTCTAAATATTCCTGACTATTTCTCTTACTACCATCTACATCCTCAACTACAATGGATCGAACCCCAACAGGTGTAACGAGATAGAATCTACACCTATCCACCTATCCCAAAGTCCTGGAGAAGCTATATTCGAAAAAAGAATAATGCGAAGTCTTTGAAGATGAGATAACCCAAATCATCAAACTACTCTTCATCCAGGAAGATGAACACTAGATTGAATTTTTCCTTCTTTTTGATCCAAGGCCCCTAACAAAAGCCTTTGACATCTACCAGAACATTCTGAGAAAAGGCCGCCTGTAGTGTAGGTGGGGAGGAAGGGAAGGGTAGGAGGGGAGGGGGCTTAGTACACTGGCTGAGGTTATTACTTGTTACTTTTATTCCTTCTGGCTCAACAATAATGAGTTGTTTACTTCAGTAAATATGATATTTCTTTCCTTTTGTAGTTCTTAATTGTTTTTTGTGTAATAGCTAATCCAGCCTTGGATGGTTCCTTCATTTTCATGATTTGCCTTATAATGGGGTAATCCTTGGTTTAAGTTATGCATTGAAAATTTTATCGTGATTCATTTAGAACTATTCAATAACCGACTAAACAAAGTTGTGACCTACTCCATTAGACGTTTAGATGCTAAACAAACAACAACATGTAAAGGTTTAATAACAATGTTTTTCATACATATGGGTGAATCCTCGTTGAACAAACAAGTCCATGACTACTCAACATTACAACTACGTCAAAATTATGAAGTATTATTTACAACATAATGAAATTCAAGAAAATGAGATTTAAAATTATTTACATCATTGAATTTACCACTCCAAAATACAATTGCTCAGCTAGTGATTCTTAAACTTTGCTTCAAAAGTTGTTGTCCATCAGTAATGGTGGTAATATTTGGCCTCTCGAATGTGAAATTTTAATTTTAAAATTAGTTCTCATAATGCCGATTTCAATTTTTGCAGTAGAAAATACATAAAGATGTATTATATATGATAATTTTTCACTGCAGATTCATTAATTAGGTAAGATCTATCTCGCAACAAAAAATTTTCAAGCATGTGAGGTGAATTTTGTGTCATTAGTGCAAAACTGAGTTGCAAGGTCAACGCTCAAACATAAGAAGATCAAGTTGGAGGGTTGATGTGTCACATCCTACTTAATGGACTTGCTTAGAGAAATATTATGACAAACATGACATATTGTGCTCAATTAAACTTACATATTAGTTGTTTTAGCTACTCTCAACAGCTTGCGCTTTGACGTAATTACTTTTCTGTAGGCTAACTTTTTGTTCAGTTCCAATTGAAAGAAAGAGCAACTTGAAAGATTTAGTTGTTTTGGGTCACTTTATTTTAATGCCTTTGAATAGTGAATGATTATGAGAACTAGTCATTGAGATTTTATTCAGACATAGGCATCATGACGTGCATAGGGTCCTTAATACCTCCAACTACTCGCTCAACAACTTGTGGTTTCATGTAGGTGTAGTAATTCAAGTTGATTTTCATTGTGCCGATGTCGCTCGGTTCCAATAGAAATATGCAACTAAGTGACCCGTAATTTATATTTCATTTTTACTACACATTCATCCAGCAAGAGACATTCCGTATTAAAAATTTCCAAGGTCATAAGGTGGCTTTTGAGTAATTCATACGAGATTGAGATTTTCAGCATTAATGCCCACGCATAAGAAAGAGCAACTTGGAAGATTTTGTTGCTTTGGGTCACTTCATTTTAATGCCCCAGAATAGTAATGGATTATGACAACTAGTCATTGAGATTTTAGAGGGGTTGGCATCATGATATGCATAGGGTCCTCAATACGAGTCCGGAGCTAAAAGGGATACTTTTTCATCCTTAGGAGCCAAAACACACAGTACTTTAATTTATGTTACAAAATGAACAATTTGCCCATTTTGAGGCAAACTACAACTAACAGTGTTTGTTAAACGTTTGAGGTGGAAAAATTGCTATGATGGTTTGCCTAAAAAATGAGCAAACTACATTTCATAAACTATATGTGAATTTTTGAAGAGATCCGCTCAGAGTTTTGATAGATTTCTGAATATATTTCAACTTTATTTGTAATGTGAATTGCTGAAGAGATTCTTGAAAATGTGAAAGATTTGTCATTTCAGTATAGCTTTTTCACTTATAAATGTGATTTTGTTAACCATTTTATCTCATTCATGTATCATAATTTCTTCTAATATTATCTCTTTTAGTCTTTGAGAATCCCTTCATAATTATGTCTCGATAATCTGAAATGTCTTTATTTCCAATTGAACTGGATGTATGTAAATGCAAGGAATATTGTTAAATAAAAACATCAAAGACTCAAAGATATCCTGGTCATAAGTTTTGGAGCTGTGCGCCTTCTAAGGTAAAAATTTTATGTCGGTCAAATAAAAATTTGTGTATGTTAACCTTGTTTCTTATTTTATTATTTTAGAAAAATGGTAGATGTGATTATTTTCGGTGGATAGAATGTATGTCAATAAATAAAACAAACATCATTATATCACGATTGAAGAGACTCACATTCGATGGTTATACAACGACTTCACAGAACACTATGAAGTTTGACACACTATTTAATATCATCGAAGTCATACAAGATAGAGATTTTCTTAGGACATTGCTAAAAGAACCCAAAGAAAAATAAAATCCTTTGAAGGATATGCTTAATGAAACTAGGCAGGAGAATAGCATATTGAATGAAGAACAGGAAAAAAGAAACTATTGAAAGTTTTTATGTGTTATATTGATTTGCTGTATGATTTAAAATCTTTTTATCGTTGATTAGTTATCATGTAGTCTTTTAGTAAGTTTAATGTTTATGCAGTATATTTTTTTAACAATTTTAGTAGTTCGTATCTGTCACGTAATGTGTTTTTCAATTTAAATTCGAATAAAATTGATTCTTATTTAGTAATTGTTGTTCATTTACCGTATCAAAAATTTCTAAGGCCATAAGGTGGGATTTAGAGTCATTAGGTGGGACACTTAGAATAGCTTTGGGTCACTTCATTTTAATGCCTCTGATTAGTGAGAGATTATGACAAGTAGTCATTGAGATTTTAGAGGGGTAAGCATCATGACATGCATAGGGTCCTCAATACCCCTACCTACTCACTCAACAACTTGTGATTTCATGTAACTGTACTTGTTAAAGTTGATTTTCATTGTGCCTATGTCTATCGGTTCCAATAGAAAATCGGTTCCAATAGAAAATACGCAACTAAGTGAATGATAATTTTTATATCATCTTTAGTACGCATTCATTCAGTAAGAGACATTCCGTATAAAAAATTCCCAAATACATAAGGTGGATTTAGAGTTATTTGTCCGAGATTGAGTTTTGCAACATTACTGCCCACACATTAAAAATGGAAAACTAGGAGTAGCTTTGGGTCATTTTATTTTAATGCTTTTGACTAGAGAAAGATTATGACAACTAGTCATTGATATTTTAGAGGGGTAGGCATCATGGAATACATAGGGTCCTCAATACCTCCAGCTACTCACTCAGCAACCTGCGGTTTCATATAACTACTATAATTAAAGTTGATTTTTATTGTGTCGATGTCGCTCAGTTCCAATAGAAAATACGCAACTAAGTGACCCATAATTTTTAAATTATATTTAGTACGCATTCATTTAGCAAGAGCCATTCCGTATCAAAAAATCCCAAGGCCATAAGGTGTATTTAGAGTATTTTGTGCGAGATTAAGTTTCCTAGAATTACTGCCCACACATTAAAAATGGAAAACTTGGAATAGATTTGGGTCCCTTCATTTTGATGCCTCTGAATAGTGAAAGATTATGACAACTAGTCATTGAGATTTTAGAGGGGTAGGCATCATGACATGTATAGGGTCCTCAATACCTCCAGCTACTCACTAAGCAATTTGCAGTTTCATGTAATTGTACTCGTTAAAGTTGATTTTTATTGTGTCAATATCAATCGATTCCAATAGAAAATACGTAACATAGTGACCTGTATTTTTATATTATTATTTTTGATTATTTTAGTAAGATCCATACCAAAAGATACATTTGCCAACATTATGTGGTGGATTTAGAGTCGTTCCAGATTACAAAATTTATTACGTTCAAAATTGTAATTTCAACACATTATCTATCATGGATCTCAATACACTAAAAAATTATTGATTATACCATGTGATTCATATCTTTACTACCAAATGATACAAATAAACACCACGAAAAATCACGTTTTTTAACTAACATTAATCTTGAGTCCTTTCAATGGTTATTAGTGCATTACCAAGATGTCTATAAATATTTGTTGAATATCACCTTCCAAAGCATGCATTTCTAATCCTCTAATCATAACACACAAAAAAATTAATTCGTAATATAGAGAGAACCCCCTTTAGAGGAACGAATTTTGTAAGGGGGTGCGATTCCCCATATGTTCTAGAGAAACTTTATGAGGAATGCAAAGGAAAATGTGAAGTACTTGAGGATGATCTCACCAAGCTCATTACGCGTTTGTACACGTGGAAAGGAGGCGCCTATGTAGAAAAGATCTTGCTTTATGAATAAGAACCCTTGACTAAATCTTTTGACGTCTATCAAAAGATACTTCGTGAATTCTGCCCGCAAATTTTTTAGCTTAACTCTGTCCTTTAAGCTTGTTAAGGGGTCCCAGACTTAGAAAATTTTAGCAAAGTATCAAGACTTAGAATCATTTTAGTCTTTCAAATTTGGAGGATTTTATTTTCGACCTTCCTGACCTTAGTTTATCATTTTTTAAATTTATTCATGATCAGAGTCACTTGTAGGTCATCTCAGGCGAGTTTTGAATTTTTCAGACTAGCGTAAGGGCGAGTTTGGATGCCCAAAGCAGTGAAGGGTTGCGATAGCCTCGCATCGCGAGGGCCAGTTAACCCAAGTAAGGGTTGCGCCGCAATGGCTACTTGACCCAAGTTGGGGTTATGTCGTGATAGCTATTTGACCCAAGAAGGGCTCGAAACATAAGGGCTTCCCTGTTCAGCACTATTTTAATATGGGTTATGAGGTCAAATGGGTCATTGTCCCTACCCTTATTCAGCCTTAACACGAAATTAATCAGCCTATAGGGAAAAATCTCATTCTTTACTCATAAAAACTCTCTCAAGAGCAAGTCCTAGCCTCATCTAGTTCAAGAATTCAAGTCTCAAGAACTCACTTTGATCTTCTCGAAAGTAGTAATCAAGGTATGTGAAGTGTTCATCCAAGGGCCCCTTTCACCCTTGGAGTTTCAGAAACCCTTTTTAAAATCTTAAATCATGATTTCCATGTTGTGGGTTGTTTGTATTCATGTTAATCTTATTGTGTGATTTCCAAGATGATGTCTTTAATGAATTTCATGAATTTATGTTAGCATGTGGGTTGAAATATTTGAAATTGAAGTGATTAATGTAGCTATGATGTCTTGAATTATTATTCATGCCCAAGTATAATGTGATGCCTCCCATGTGTTTGCCAAAATGCCTATGTGAATTGTTGGTGTATTTATGACATGATAGCATGCATCTCTATACATATACAAGTTCAAGATTTACAAGTTTTTTATGAAATGCTTTAGAAAGTGAATTATGAACATGTGGCCATTGTTGTGCCTTCAATATTTATATTACGCTTTACTCTTTACACTATCGAGTCCTGGGGGTATTTAATACAATTTAGATGTATACCTAGAGCCAATATCAGTTACAAAATAGCCTCAGTCAGGTCACAATCAGTGGTACTTTTAGTCAGTTATAAAATTTAGGAAAACTCAATAAATTCAGTACTAATCCAGTCCAGTTCAGTATTCAGTTTAGTCCACAGTAAAATAAGTCAGTTAGCAAGATTTAATAGTATTCCATCAGTCAACGGAATTTAGCGAACAAGTCCAATTCAGTCAAACAATATAATCAGTAATAGTTTAGTGAATCCTAGTATGAACTAGGAAATCAGTTCAGTTTCTATTTAGTTGGGAGTAGGATTCAACACCGAGTGAACCTAAGGATGGGGACTCACCTGCAAGTAGAGGGTGTGATTCTTAGAAGCAATCCTTGTGTTCCAGAACTACGTAGCTAGCGTAGGTTGAGATATTTTCCTGCCAGATACTATGAGGGTTGATATATCTCATTTGAGTTTTCCTACCAGCGAGGGTTGACGGAAGAGCTTCCTGTCAGTGAGGATCAACTCACAGCTTGTCCTTATCCGTGGCACGGTATTGACACCCTTCTATCGGGGTTACAGGTTGGACCCTAAATCAATTAGAGAAGAGTTACACCGGTTAGATGATTACCTCCCACAGTCTCAGTTTTAGACTTAGTCTCAGAATAGAACTGTAATACCCTACCCTTTCCATCGATACCAAATTCGCCCAAATCCGACTCTCGGGCGAAGAGTTAGTGAGACAGTGTACCACCTGGTACTTTAGCGCATTGCGGAGCAAGATAAAATGGCAATTGTCAAAATCCAGTAAGTCTTCGCGATTGCACCGCATCGCAGTGGCCTTTCAGTTCGCAACTAAGGTGGCAACGCAATTTCTACTGCATCGCACCAAGGCTCAGTTTTCCAATTGTCCAATTTCCAGTAAGCTGGCGCGATTATGGCACGTCGCGCCAACATGTAAAAACAGGATTTTTTTTTCATTCTAAATTTTAATTCCAAGGGCAAGACGGTCATTTTGCTACTCTTTAACATGAGATTTCATATTATTTCACCCAAATATACTAGTTCTCTCTCAATTTTCTTCAAGAACAACCATTAGATTTCATAGTTTAAGACCCAAGTCATCAAGATTCCTCCGTAAATCTTTCAAAAATTATATAACAAGGTATGTTAGATGTTGATTCTTGGGTTCCTTCCACCCAAGAAGCTCAAGAATCCTTTTCAAAATTTCGAGGTTTACGTATTTATGAGATTTCATGATTTATGTGTATCAGAGTTGATGATTTTGGATTGTTGGGTTTTAATTCATGATTTAGACTACCAATTTCAAGAGTTGATTCTTGTATGTGATGAATTGTATGATTTTCATGATAAACCCTCTTCAAGTTGCATGATATTGATTTATTCATGATGCTTAAGTTTAGAATCTGTGGTATAACCAAAGCATGCTCCCCATATGTTTGGTAGAATGCTTAAGTAAAGATAATAGTGCCTATTTGGTATATTAAGCATGAAATCCCCAATTTTGTGTTAACTAGTGCATGCCAAACGTTTGTTGAAATGCCTTAGTGAATGTATTATGATAAGTTGCATGCATTCTTATCCATGTGTATTCCTTATTGAACAACTATGAGATATTAGTATGTATTTCCTATACATTTACATGTTTATGACATTCAAGTGATTGACGAGATATCATATTGATTGTGTTGTGAATGAAAGTCCATGGTCATGATTATTCAAGAATGGTTATGTTTTACTTTTATGTTATCGAGTCCTAGGGGTATTTATACCTGACAAATTTACTGTTGTCTAGAGCCAGTGTCAGTTTTCATGATAATCTCAGTCAAGCCATGATCCTTAGAAATCAGTCAGTTACAGAATTCAGTACTCTCAGACAGTTACAAAACTTAAGAAATCTCAGTAATCTAAGTATTTTTAGCATTCCAACTTCAGTTCAGTACTCATCTCAGATCTTAGTAGTATTCAAGAATTCAGTTTCAGACCTTAGTAGAATTCAAGTAATCAATTTAGAACTTAGTATCATCCAGTTAGATAACAAGATTCACAAGTATTCCGTCAGATAACAAAATTAAGTAAACTCAGTCAGATCAGTCAAGTAAGATAATCAGTAATAGATTTATCTCAGTCTAGTACAGTCCAAGAATCAGTTTAGTGTCTTTCAGTTGGGAGTAGGAACTAGCACCGAGCGAGTGCAGGGATGAAAAATTCCCCATTAGAGAGTCAGAGTCGTTAGTAATAGTCCTTGAACTCCAGAACTGCGTAGCCAGTGCAGGACCAGGAGTCACCTGTTAGATTACGGCTTGACTATCATATTGCCTTAGGCTTGACTTCCTGTTCAGGGTCACCCGTTAGAGATGCTTGACCATAGCAGAGGTCTTTACCCGTGGCACGGTATTGACACCCTTCCAGATAGGTTTATAGGTTGGACCCTACTAGATCAGATTTGGGGCATGTCAGTTAAGTGAGAACTCCCATAGTTGCAGTTTCAGTATTAGTCTTTAGAGTAGAACTCAGAAATCAGGACTGTCAGATACAGTGACCCATCTCAGTAAGGAACTTAGATAGTTTCATAGATTCATGGACCACCTGCTAGATAGGCCTGGTCTCACATAAAGTTAATCAGTATCAGTACTAATAGAGACAGAGATCACCCGTTAGATAGGCCTGATCTTAAAATCAGTCCGTCATTTCTATTATTAAAAGATTCAGAGATCTTTTGCTAGATAGGTTTGATCTTAGATACAATCATTCTTTATCATTATTAGTAGATTTAGAGATAATCCGTTAGAAAGGTATGATCACAGATTTAGTCAGTTGATAGTAGCAAACTCAGAACTTAGTCATTGATATGAGCAGATTCAGTATCATCAGTTTCAGAGATCAACCGCTAGAGAGGACTGATCTCAACTTCAGTACTCAGTTATCAATATCAAAAGATTCAGTTATTTAGTATCTCAGTATTAGTAGTGAGTTCAGATATCAGTAAAGAAGTATTCGAGTATCAGTATTTAGAGTCACGATGATTTCAGTTATGGTTTGTGCATTCATGCATACATCCTTATTCAGTACTTTCATGTTATTCAGTTAAGCTATGTTCATGCATAAGCCCTTGCATTTTACCTTACCTCATCTAGCATACTAGTATATTCAAAGTACTTACACATACTTTTCTCTTGCGCTATGGTGTCTTATACCATAGGTTCCGAAGCGCGAGATCCAGAGCACCCTTAGTAGTCTATACTCAGTCAGCAGCAGTAGACGTAGCAGTGAGTCCTCTTCATTAGAGGATGATCCTTATTTTATTATAGTATTAGACTCAGTTTATTTTTAGTAGACGGAGTTAGTTAGGGACATGTCCCATCAACTCCACAGTTCAGACAGTTAGAGGCTTTTCAGACAGATATATTAGTATTCGGTTTTTAGTATTGAGTATTTTTAGATATTTGAACCTTATGGCAAGTTTCCACCAGCTTCTGCATTTATTTTAGAATATTATGTAGTACTCAGGTACAAATATTAGAAAAGGGTTAGCTTATGGTCCTTCGGGATCATAAGCACCGTGTGGCATTTTGGTTCCAAAAAATTGGGGCGTTACAAGAACTCAGTTCAGTTCTACAGATTCAGGACCATCAGATACAATCACTCAGAACTGAAGTACTGAAAACAATCATGTCCTCGAACTATGAGAACTCACCACTACTCTGTCTGCTGAGAAACTGAACTGCTAAGGGTGCTCTGGAGCCTGTGCGTCTGAACCTATGATATAAGACATCATAGCGCAAAAGAAAGGCATGCGTCAGTACTTTGAATGTACTGGTATGCTCAGTAAGGTAGGATGAAATGCATGGGTTCATATGCATGAACAATAATAACTGAATAACATGAGTATAACTGAGTAAGAGTACATACATGAATACGTATACTGTAACTGAGATCATGATAATACAGAGTACTGAATCTGAATACTGATTAACTATTATCCAAGTATGCTGATACTGAATTACACAACATCAGGACTGTCAGATACAGTCATTTAGTTATTAGTAATTCAGTATCAGCATACTTGGATAACAGTTAATCAGTATTCAGATTCAGTACTCTGTATTATCATGATCTCAATTACAGTATACGTATTTATGCATGTACTCTTACTCAGTTATACTCATGTTATTCAGTTATTATTGTTCATGCATATTAACCCATGCATTTCATCCTACCTCACTAAGCATACCAGTACATTCAAAGTACTGACGCATGGCTTTCTTTTGCGTTATGATGTCTTATATCATAGGTTCAGACGCACGGGCTCCAGAGTATCCTTAGCAGTTCAGTTTCTCAACAGACAGAGTAGTGGTAAGTTCTCATAGTTCGAGGACATGATTGTTTTCAGCACTTCAGTTCTTTTTCAGTAGTAGGAGTTAGTTGGGGGCTTGTCCCATCAACTCCACAGTTCAGAAAGTTAGAGGCTTTTTTTCAGACTAGAGTATTTTCAGTCAGTTGTTCAGTTTTCTTTCAGTATTAATTTTTAGTTTTGGGTATTGTGATACCATATTCAGCATTATTTAGTATTATTCAGTATTGAATCTTATGGCAAGTTTCTGCCTATTTCCGCATAATTATAGTATCAGTTATTACAGCAGGTACCAGTCCTGGGTTAGCTTGTGGTCCTTTGGGATTATGAGCACCATATGGCGTCCGGGGCATTATAGCCTTGATCACTCCATTAGAAGAGACACCAATGCTTCTGAATCATAGAAGTCCATAGGGGGCAACCAAGGCGAGACAATCGATGGTGCTTCACGTAGAAGACCAAGTAAGAGGGCTTGTTCTAGGGTTCTAGTGCTCTAGGTAGACTAGCCCCTCATCTTGTAATTTTGGAAGTATTAATAATCTAAGGATTTGGTTATTGAAAAGTAAATGCAGTTTGCAATCTTCTTACATATGCTAATCATCTGAAAAATAATTATTTTTTACTAATGCCTGCAAGAGATTGAAAAATAAATCAACCAAATGCCTATGCTTTTATAAGTAATATTCATGAAAATAAAATAAGACAGACACACCTAAAATAATGTTTTACCTTATCATTCATTTGCTACTGTTAGACCTAATACCCCCCCTCCCCCAAAGATTTCAATTTCACGATCTATTATTTCAAATTAAGAAAGATTTTAATCGGTTTCTTATAACATAAAGTTGCACATTGCATATTTCTAATTTGATTGTACTGTAATTACATATATTTTGTTATACTTGTTACTTTTGGGTTTAAATCCTGTTCGACCTAACCAATCCCATTAGGTTGAGTACATTGAAATTAGACATAAAAAATAAAATCTCTAAAAAAAAGTTTGATAACGTTTAATTAAGTTGCTTCTCTTAAAACATTAGAATTGTGGATACAATAATTTCATAAATTATAACCAAATAGTTCATTAGGACATGAATTCAGAACCCAACACATAATACTGACAAAATGAAAAGAAAATGACTCGATACTTCTTCCCAAGAAATGAGTAGCATGAAAAGAGGAGGTTCCAACTACACAAACTCAGTGCTACTTAACTTGTAGGATGACATAAGTTTTCTTGGTCCATGCAAAAGTGATCACACATTCGCTTTTGTATCACTTCCAACCTCTCTTCCTAAGCATTAACCTAAATCCTCATGAAATCTAGACGTTCCTCGGACCTCCTCATTAGTTCTTCTTGGTCAGTAATTTTTAGAGTATTTATGTGGTATCATTTGGCACGCCATCAGAAATTTCTTCAGTAGGCTGGACATAATATAAAACAAAATTGGTAAGGCAAAACATAAATACCAAAAATGTTAGGATTAAAGGAAAGGATAATAGTTTCTATTCATACCTTCATATCTTTAACAACTGCAACAGGAATATATTTCATCTACATGAATCCCTATGTGGTCACGGTTTAAATAAAGACATGAACTGTCAATGTAGGAATTAATGCTTTTGCTTGGCTCAAGCACGCCTAACCAATGGTAGAGTGTCTTGGAAGTCAAACCCTACTTTACCTTCCAAAGGAAATTAAATGATTACCTTTCAGATAAGATTTTAACTACTCATTCGTTAGGTACCCTTGGACAAAGTTTTAATATTCCACGCTAAAGAAAACATATAACTTTTCCATAACCCTTTCGAAAAGGTTGGAAATTGTTCAAAGTTTATTTTTAGACAAATATTCAATCTTCCACCTATCTTAAAACAACTCAAATGATAACATTAAAATTGGGGGTGGGGTGGGGGTGGGGGTGGGGGTGGGGGTGGGGGGAATTTTTTTTCGTTGTTCAAAATTATGATATATATATATATACAATAAACAATCAAAGGGTGTGTATACAATCAACCTTTCTATACAAAGATAAATATTGAGCAACATGGAACATATTCCTTCAATTTCCAACATTCAAAGCTCGGTTACCCGCTAAACAACCATGGCACTTTGAATCTACAAGGGTCTTCTAACCCATCTACCTCTTCTAGTGTCCTAGTCTTTTCCAATTCTCAACAAAGTTATGAGGAAGTGTGTCTACTTCTTGCGTTACACTCTCATCTTCATGACATCAAAATAAAGATTGATGCCTTAACACGATGCATGTAGAGTTTTGAGCGTAAGCATGATGCCATGATCAAGTCCATGATGAAAATGATGGATAGCATTATGATTCTTCCTCCAAAATCTTCCCTTCCACCATAATTTTCCTCCATCGTACCCCGCCCTCTAAAGAGAAAATAGAAGTTCTGTAAAGAAATTTTTAATGTGTTAATGTTATTTTAACTTTCTCGCCTTAATAAAATATTACGTTCTATTTCAGCTTTATTGTCTGATTCATATAAGTAGGCGATAAGCAATTTACCCCATCCGTTGAAGAACTTAGGTAACTTCAAATATAAATTTTCCAAATACCAGAAATTTCATAAGAATAATAAACTGTAGGAATAAATGCTTTTAGTTTTCCCAAGCACGCCTAACCGATCACATTTCGTGAAAAATCTTCATTATACTGATTGTTGTCTACATTGATTACCAAGAAGTAAAAGGAAATGGAGTCATTCAATTACAAATAACTAATGAAAACCATAAAAAAATAGATTTAGAGAAAACCAGGATTACATTCTTGGAAAGAGGTTTTAGACAAAACATTCTTAATTACAGGCTCCTCCACCCTTTTCTGCAGGGTAGCAATTTCACCGCACATATCCTGTCCTGAAGTCATTTCTTCTTCACTTCCTATCCGCTAAATCAACCTTCAACACATTAATATTTGTATCTCGTCGATCAAACAAAGTAGTTAGAGTCTGTATCTATTTCTTGAGTCAATTTTGTTCATTCATAAGATCATGAACCAGAGACTTAGGCTCTTCATCACCCATCCTGAGAAAGCATTCAATTTCCTTGTGATCTGAGCTGCTATGCATCCCCTTTACTATAACTGCATACACTGTCAGACGCTTAATATTGAAGTACGCCCACATTTTACACATCCAGAACTAATAGGGTAGCACATGACTTATAGAGTTGACATTGATAAAAGTGCTCATATGCGCCATAACAATGGCTGGAAGGCTAACCTTCTTGTACTCAAACAATATCTCCATTAAAAACAGATTTGCACTAGTCAGAGTGGTCTCCTTATCATATCTTGGAAGTAAGGTACTTTTCACCACCTCACACAACAACTGGAAGTCTCTCCTGATAACTCTGTTGTCAAATCTTTCAAGATGTGATCCCTCGGGAACACCACACAATTTAAAAAACTCTATAGATCCCTTCATCAACTTCACGCATCTGATTCCTGAAGTTGGGACGCGAAGGATTTCAGCGAGAATATCTTCATCAAAACCTATTTTCATACCATTTACTAGAGAGGTTAGATAAAGAGTACCATTGGAAGAAATTTCCAGTTTTTGATTAAATATCTTCACCTCTTCTTCATAAATATAGAGTGCATCTAATTGGATCAAGTGGTCCTAATTTTAGAACTTGAACATAGTGAGTACCTCTCGTATTTCTGGTATCGTGGGATCAATAATTTGTCCTCCCATAAATACCTAAAGCCTAAGAGTCTCTTTATCCTCCCTTGCCATTTTTGACACACTTGACCAACAGTCAGGTGACTTACCAGTGTCGCGACATGTCCCTTTTATCTTAGTGTAATCTTTTGGTCCTTTAGTGTTTATTTTCCTTTCATTGGTCAAATCAACATAGACTGTATCTTTTTGCTCTTCCACTTCTCTTCCTTCAGTGATTCCCAAGCTACGTCTTCTACTTTCTGATAAATACAGATCAGGTGGAAGTAAAGGTTTGTTGCTGGAGTTATTCTAACTAGGACCTCCTATCTTTATCCGCATGGCTTAAAAAATAAGTCACCATTTGGGAATAGTTTAGTGTCTGATGAAAAGGGTATGATTAGGTTTGATGAGAGAGGTTTATCAGGAAGTGAGAGAAAATAACCTATATTTGGGTTTACATGAGACACAAAGTAGCGGTTAAGGAGAAGTTTGAAATATATATAGAAATTAAATATACCTATATAATTTAGGTGAATTTTTATAAAACTAAAAAATTATGTGAGCATTCAATTTATTTTCTTAATTTTTTTTTAAAAGTCACATAATTTTTTAAATGTATTTTAATTTTATCAAGCTCACTAATAATTTCATTTATAAATCTATTTTTAACTTATAAAACTTTCATATGCCTATATCATACGATCCGGACATTACCCTTTGTCACTCAACTAATAAAAATATCTCACTAAAGTCATTTATCTTTTTTTTGGTTTCAATAATGTCACATTTTCCTTACAAACCAATAATTGCAAAAATAGTTCATATTCTTTGAGAGAAAAATAACCAAAATCATCCCTAAAGTTAATTTTTGAATTGAAATAATCCATATTCTTTAAGAATAGGTGACACCTCTCTCCCACCCCCACCCCAAAAAAAAGAAAAGATAGAGTCTAGCTAGTAGAAAAACAATCATATATAAATATTTTTAAAAATTCTTAAAATAAATTAAAATATTGATAAAGGACATCATGATAATATCATAACCCATTCTACATCAAATAAAATTAGAAAATTTCATATAATCTTTGTGCAATTTTAAAATATTAAAGTATTTAAATATTATTTTTTGTTAAACTTGTGATATTATTTGGACAAAAAATTATATTAACTCTTCAACTTGACTTTATACATCTCATAGTTTTTCTTTTTTTTCTTTTTAATACTGTTTATGTCATTTTGTTTGCATAGTATGAGGAATTGACTCCACCCTAATTACCAACTCTACCATTTATCTTACCAATAGACAACCACCATTCTTTCACTATAATAGTCACCTCCATTCACCTTACACCCTTTCAGCATTCCCTCTATTCATCCACCCTTCTTCATCTATCCACCCTTTCATCTCCCTCTCTGCCTCTATAAAACCGTCGTCCAGTTCCTGTCCCTGTCATATGACCAAAACTCGCTCCATGGCTAATCTCTCCAAAAATCCTCGTGGAAACCACTGTGATAATCGCGATACTATCATCATCTCCGACCCTTCTGATGAAGCTTCTTCGTATTCTATATATACACTTGTCTCTAAAAAATGCTCTTCCTCAAGACCTAACTCTTCAGTCAAGAAACTTCATTCAACTTCTCGTGATCCTCTCAATCATGATGACATGCATAAATTTTGGACATGTTCTCAAAAAGATCAGTTTACCTCCTTTGAGAATCGCTCAGTCGTACCCGATCGAATAGTGAATCTTTGCAAATTAAAAGGAGCACATTGCAATGTAAGTTTCTTTTTTAAAATTTCAATACCGATCTTTGGTTTTTAATCACTGTGGACATTTGGTGTATGAGTACCCCGTTCACATATTTTATGCAAATCTCTGCATATCTCCTGACAGTGGTGAGCTTGAAACTGTTGTGCTTGGTACGAGGATTATACTCAATAATTTTTTATTTGAAAAGGTGTTTCATATAAAATTCTCTGGGGTAATTCCCTTTATGGATGGCTCCTGGCCTGATCATTTTGAAGTTAGCTTTGAGGAAGCAAAAAGAGTTGTGTCCGACCCGGATGCAATGTCATCCAACTTTGGTTCCCTGTCTCTCTGTTTTAAGTACCGCATAATGGCTCATATCATCGCCACTACTTGATTCCCATAAAAGGCTCTCTTAGCAGTATAACCTGTCATGATGTGTTTTTTTATACTACATGGTGAAAAGGTACAAGATAAATTGGTCGGTTTGGTTTCGAGAGTATATGCTTGAGAGTGTTGTTGATGTTCATACCTCTGCTAGCCTGCCGTATGGACGGTTGATTACTAGAATCCTTCTATATTACTCAATTGATCTATATAGCTACTCACCGGTGGAAGTCTCGGCCACTTATGATTCAAAAATATTCGCCAACATAGGATACGTCTTGGTAGACAATGAATGGTGCAAAAAAGACTCTGCAAAAGCAAAACTCAGAACTTCCAAAGGTAATACATTCAGTTTCTAAGCCCATGCTTCATGTAATGAAGGAAATAGATGTGCTCAAAGACTGAATGAAGTTAATTGAATAAGGGATAATGGTGATCCAGGAGTCAAATTCCAAGATACTGAAGCTGGGGAAAGACACATGCACTGACGTAGGCAAGGTGCGGATGACTATTTACGGGTTCAAGTAAGAAGGTATCAAGCTATTTACTAAGTTATTTTCTCTCATGGAATCCCTCAAAACTAAAACCAACTCTACAAACAACGACCTTGTCATATCTGTTCAGAACTCCTATTCCTCTTTCTCCAAGAATTTTGAGAAATCCTATGAATGCTTCTGCCATAACATGTACAACACTCTAACATATTTTCTTACGAGGCGGTAAAACAATGAATTGTTATTGAGAAGGGGGTCATGCCCCTTTTTTTTGGGGGGGGGGGGGAGGTTGTAAGATATTTCTTACATTGTCTGCCACTCTTTTGACTGTTGTTTCTATTTTAAAGCTTATTTGGCTTGTTTGTTCTGCTGGTTTTTTTGTTTTGATTATGTCAAAAGAAAAATAAATGTAAACATCAGGAACTTTCAACTCAGGGTGAGCAAGTCGACTGCAAAGGCATGAGAGTTGACTGATGCTCCAAGACATAAGGGTCAACACAAAATATGAACAAGTCGACTGCTGGAATAGGGAAGTCAACTAGTGTTTCAATAAGGGGGAGATTGTTAGCCCCACGAAGCCAACTGGTGTTTACTGCAAGAACACAAAATGTTTATTGTTTGACATTACTAAAAAATGTCTACCTTATGATTACTAAGATGAAAGAAATTTAAGACTGATTCTACTATAAATGTCTAATTAGAACCATGTTTCAACACAAAATAAATTTGAATCATTGAGATCAAATGTTTGAATTATCAACAAATAACTACAACAAATTACTTAAAGTTTCTAACATTTTTTTTCAAAAATATTTATAAAGTTGATGATATTTAAAATCAATGTTTTTGGTTTGCCCAACCATGCCTAACCAATAACATTATGGAAAAAAGCTTTGTTATACTAAGAGTTGTCTACATTGATTAGAAAGAAGACAGAGAAATAAAAAGTCATTCAATCAGATATGTATGATGAAAATCCTAACAAATGTGACCATGTCATTGAGAACACCCTTGTTTGAATTTTCTACAGCAAATCACTTTGAATTTCTAATGTATTATTTTTGAAAAAACTTTTCCCTATTGATAATCCTTTAAAATAACTACAAAACTTAACTATACAAAATAGCTCAAGATTTATTAAAGAAAATATTTTAGGTTTCAATTTCGCTTTATTAAAGGTTGAAAATTATTCAAATTACATTTTTTTGAGAAAATTTTAGTCTTCCAAACTGAGTATTAATTTTCTTAAATGAATTAAAAGCCTTTTAAAATCTAACAATTTCTTAAATGCTTTGACCCTTGGAACAACTACAAAATTTAATACCTTAGCTTTCACTTGTTTTACAAATCTTCTATGCTCTTCTATTTAAATCAATCAATCAGTAGGAGATCAGACATAGAATAACAATAAAAAATTGTGAATGAAAATGAGCAACCAACAAAATAATCCTACAACTTCCAATCCTAGAAACTCTTCCAACCCCCAAAGGTTATGTACTCCCCCTAATTCTGTCTTATCGTTGTGTTCTCATATGACCGAAGTTAGAATATAGGTTGATGCGTTGAGTACAAGTATGGACAGTTTTGGCCACAAGCAAGGCTTGCTTATAAGTTACATAGAAATAATGATCAATAAAATGATGATGCCATCTCCACCAACCTCCCTCCTAGAAGTTCCCTCGAATAAATAATTGTCAACTTTATTTGTTCATATGCTTTAAAGTTTGTAAAGTTAGAATAATAGTCTTTAAAGGTAGCCTTTCCTTTCTTCATTACACAATACTTAGTTTAATTTTTAAATAAAAAGTAATTGCTAATCTTAATCTTCTTCGTGATGCAAATAAACTGAAATTCAAAGGATTTTTATTACTGTTTGCAAGAGATTAGAAAATAAACCTTCCAAATTACTAGACTTTGCTAAATACTATACACAAACGTAAAATAAAATAGACATTCGTAACACATAATGCTTTAGTGTTTCAGCTTCTCAGTCGTTAGCAAGTCGTATACTTCTTTCCCGATGAAATTTATAGATTCTGAGTATTTTATTTTAAAATAAGCAAGAATTAATCCTCCTTTACACAATTTGGGATTTCAATTGTTGAAGAGCATTGAACTAGGTAACCTTAGAGACTCTATTCTCAATTTATTTGTTATACTATCTAGTATTTCATTGGTGTTTCATAATTTGGTTGTACTGTATTTTGATTTTTGGGTTTATCCTTCTTACTTTAGGGTTTACTCCCTATCAGGCTTAATAAATCAATCCCAACAAGTTGAGAGCATTGAAAATGCAAAAAAGAATGCTTTGTTATACCAATAAATGTCTATATTAATTTCTAAGAAGAAAAAATTTGAAGAGTCATTCTATTAACGTCTGATCAATGCAAATTAGCAACAACATATAAGTTTTAGTTAGCGTTTGTCATTCATCGTAACGGAATATCGCTCGACATATATGTTGAGTTTTTGCGCCTTAAATGTATTCTTCAAATCACGTATGACGATCAATAGCTTTTTCTGATCCGAATAAATATCAGGTTTGAAAATAATAGTGAACAAAAATTATGTGTATCGATAGTGAAATAAACATAGAAGAACTAATGTTTTATATAAGGATCAGTGAATTTATCCGAGTACATGACTTTGAAAAAAAAGTATTATAAAGTGCATCCTTCTAAGTTGGACTTCTATGCCCCTTTTCATCTCCAATCTCTTAATTCTCTATAGCCTCAACTTCAATGCTCCCTCCATCATTTTCGTCATCCGACTGGACGTTCATATTTACATTATACCATTCGTTTGTTTAAACATCACCATCGTGAACGGCTGCAACCTACTCTTCATCATTAAGATCGCCCTCATTATTATGAGATTTTAGCTGCAGTTGTAACTGATTAATTCGAGCAACAAGTTTGGATATAACAAAATATGATCAGAGAGAAATTTCCATATCTCTCCAAAGAAAAAATTTGCAACCCTGGGGGCCCTGCGGTATTAATAAAATCCATTAACATATGAAGTAGGAAGGAAAAAACTAGACACAAAAGATTAGCTTAAATTTAAATTTGAACAGACAACTTACACTGTATAGCGGACAAATCAAATACCGTCTTCCAGGATTTCAGACATCCCAACAAGTCTTCATCGGCAAGACATAGCCATGGCCGCACCTGAATTCCAGTTTGTGACATGAATCATTATCATCCATACATACTTGCGATAAGTTTGATACTTTTTTGCTCTTAGATGTTACTAGCCTTGCTTTAGTTATTAAACAATAGAGATGGAGTTATTAAATAGAGAAAAGGAAAGGGGAGACGTCTCTTTGAAAGAAGATTATAAGATGAAGAAGGGAATTAAAAAGACGTGCCTCTTTGAAAAGAGATTAAGAAATAGAGAAGGAGTTTGAAAAGACTCCCCCAGTTAGTTAGGCATGCATGGGAATGGAATAGGGTAATTAATTAGGAGTGTATGGGGAAGGAGCGAATATTTTCTTACAAGTCCAAATTCAGGTCACAAATATATGCATTATCTTGGTTGGACATTAAGTTGTTAATATCCTACTTAGAGGGGTGTTGTTGTTGTGCCTCCTTAGTTCTACAGTTTTGTATTAGAAATTTATAATTATAAAAAATAAAGACTAATTATCTGTTATCCACAATATTCTATATTATTTATTGAACTTTGCATATCATATTATCTTTCATATAAATGTATGTTTCTTAATGACTCTTGGTAGTCCTACTATTTTCATCTCTTTAATCTAATAGTCCAAATTTTTGATTGATGGCCTTCAATTCTTCAATACTTCTGTGTGCAGCTAGCTATCGTGTGTACCTATTTTGCAACAATTAGAATGGCAAGGGGATTATTGTAGTTCGCCATCAATTTCAGAAGAGTGATAATATCACTGAATAACAAAACTAATGCTATGTAACTATAGACTCAAACCATTAAATAATTAAATTAATCAACTTTCAAATAAGTGATGACCAATATGTTGGAACTAAAAAATGCAAAAGAGTAGACGATCAAAGCATGGTAAAATTATTTGTAATGACATATATGGAATATTATTGAACTTTATAGTAGTAGAACAACTATCATTCTTATGTCTCCAATTTATGGGTATCACATTGTGTTTCTTCAGCCCATTGATCCTTGATCACTTCTCTTAACAAACAACATGTCTTTCATCAGTCGCCGCGTGAACTCCTCCAAACTGAACCCACTCTGTAACTACTTCCTCTTCCAAAGCCATCTCTCTTTACGCTGTTTTCCCGATAAAAAAACTCATCCTACACATAATAATTCTTACACTATACAAAATGTGAAAAACAATTGTGTTGCTTCTATAGTGTAAGAATGATAGTGAGTAGGATGAGGTTTTCTGACTGGCAAACAAAGTCAACAGAGGTGGTTTTCAAAGAAGAAGTAGTTTCACTGAGGGTTTAGTTTGGAGGAGTTCACGTGGAGACTAATGAAAGAAAGGTTGTTTGTTTAGAGAAGTGACCAAGGATCAGTGGTCTGAAGAAACACGATGTGATGCCTATAAATTGGTGACATAAGAGCGATACTAGTTCTACTACTGTAAAGTTGAATAATATTCCATATATGTCACTACAAATAATTTTACCATGTTTTGTTCTTCTACTTTTTGCATTTTATGTCTTTTTATTTTCGACATATTGGTTCTCACTTATTGGAAAGTTGATTAATTCAATTATTTAATGATCTAACTGTCTACTTGGATATCATTATTTTTGTTGACTTTGATCTTCTAATGAGTCGACTGTGAAGGGATAATAATTGACTCACAGAAGAAACATTTCAATTTACCCCCCCCCCCCCCCCCTCCTCTAGAATTTCACTAACTGTCTACTTGGATATCATTATTTTTGTGATCGAAAATGTGACCAAAAGTATGAGGATTTTTTTTCATATTTTTTTTACCATAAGTTAAATCCTTTAGTACGTTACTTTCGGTCTCATTTTTTTTTTACCATAAGTAAACCCTCTTTTAAAAAGTTTGTCATCATTATTTCATTATTTCCCACGCCTCCTCTACTGCCCCTCACTCTTCCCCATGCTACGTCCTTTCACTTCCATCTAATCCCATTCACTTTATGCCTCTTGACTTCTCTATTCCTATCTCCTCCAAACAGTCGCCTTCCCAAGTTCTCTTAACCATCTCTCCTTCTTTCTCTCTCTCCTCTTTTAAATCTCACCTTTCTCTCTCTCATGACAAGAACCCACTTCATGGCTAATGTTTCTAGAATTTCCTTCGATGGTCCTGCTCCTCTTTTAGAATCCTTCGATGAGTCCTCATCTTAGTCCATTCTCCTCAAGAGACGACAAACGCCTTCTAGCCCCGTCTCCTCCAAGAAACCTTGTCCTAATCCCTCTACCCCCCTCCTTCCATAAGAGATGCACCAATTATGGACAAACTCTCACAGAGAGAAATTCCTTTCCTACAAAAATGCTCCATCATTCCCGGTCGCATAAAAAATCTTAGTATTCTAAAAGAAGCATCTTACAAAGTCAATCACTTCTTTAAATTTCAAGATCTGTCCTTACTTTTTTGCCTCAATGGACTTCTAGTTTACGAAGACCCAGTCTGCATATTTTATGCTAATCTCCGACTTTCCTTGATAGTGGAGAATTCGAGACTCTTGTGGCTAGGCCCAAGAATTGTATTGAATAAATTTCTGTTTGAAAATATTTTTGACACCAAGTTCTTCGGTGTGGTACCCTTCATGAACAATAACTGGCCCGAGGTTTTTGAAGTGGGCTTTGAAGAAGCCAAGAAGTTTTTATCTGATTCTGACTCTTCTCTAACCAACTTGGTCCCTTGTCTCTCTATTTCAAATATCTCATTATGGCCCATATTGTTGCCACCACTCTCATTCCCAGAAAAGGATCTATAAGCAACATCACTTGTCGTGATGTCTTTGTGTTGTACTGTCTGGTCAAGATCAAAATAAATTGGGCAACTTGGATACAGGAATACATGCTTTAGAGCGCAGGGGAAGCCAATGCTTTGGGTAGTTTACCATATGGACTGTTTATCACCCGTATCCTCTTGTTCTACTCCATCGATCTCTCCGCCTACCTCTCTGTAAAAGTTGCAGCAACTTGTGATTCTATAACTTTCAGCAACATAGGATATGTCCTGGTGGAAGATGAGTGGTGCAGGAAGGAGTTTGCCCGTTCGAAGGGTGAGCTTCTGAAGGCAAGTAAGCCTATCTATAACCCCTCTTTATCTTTGATGAAAGAACTTAAAAAATTTAAGTAGTAGTTCAAGGCTATCGAGGAAGGTATCATGCAACTCTAAGAGGCTACTACCAAGCTCTTGAACCTTGGGAAAAGTACAAGCTCCGACATAGGTGTGGTTAGGCTGGGGCTTGATGGGCTTAAACAAAAAAGAGTCAAGATTCAATTTTCTCGAGTTCTCTCTCACATAGACTGCTTGAAATTCCAAGTCTCTTCCTCGAATGATGATCTGGCTGTTTGTGTTCAAAATTCCTGCTCTTCCTTTGTTAAGAGCGTTGAAAAATCTTATGGTAACTTATGTCAAAACATGCATAACACTTTTACCTACTTTTTGGAGAAATGGTGAATTGTGAACTTTTCTTTCAAAAGTGGGTCTTGTACCTTATGTTTTTGGGTTGTAAAGATAGTTTTTACTATCTGACAATTTCCTTTTGCTGGATAGTTTTTACTATCTAACAATTTTCTTTTGCTGTGCTTAGTTATGACAATTTCTTATTACTTTTCTGCTTAACTGTTTTGAATTTAATCTATTTGCAAAGTGTTCTGATCTGCAGGCAAGTCGACTATGAAGGGACAGTAGCCGGCTCACACAAGAAAAATTTCTATCCCCCCTCTTTAGTTTCACTAACTGTCTACTTGGATATCATTATTTCTGTTGATTTTGATCTCCCAACTCTTTCAAATTTGATGGGGAATGACAAGGATACCCTTGTCATTTGACTTGTTACAAAACAGTTACATACAATTGCAATGGTGGGGGTTAACTTAATTAAGCAACTAAATTGAGCATACTTTTTCCATCTTTTAAGGTGTTTTTTTTTTTTAAGATTTTACAACATTAACAATATATTTCTTTCCTCTATGATGCATAATGAGGCTGAAAATCTCATGCCCGTACAATAAAATGGCATATAATTTGGTTAAATGTGATACTTCTATCTAACATAAGATAGTCATAATAATCAACTTCTAGCACTTATTCCCAAAAGGTTAAAAATTCTACATATAGATTAGGTTCAAAAAGATCATACATCATAGTAAAACCAAATACGAGAGAGATTAAGGAAATGGAACATCCTACTACAAAAACTGATGGACTGTAGGATGATTACTTATATTTACATCATCACCTCTACCTCCTCTACTACCCCACACACCACCCCCTCTACTTTCTCTACGACCCCATCTGCCACTGCCACTCCTACCTTGGTTGATTTAATCTTTATCATATACATCATAGTATCTAGAACCCCAAAAGGTGTTTTGACGCGAAGATCTATTTCTGTTTATCGGGGGCCTTCCACGTGAGCAAATTTCTCTTGGATTTATGAATGTTGCATCACTATCAAAGTCCGAATCAGGAACGTTAGGGACATCCATGTCATCATCCCAGTCCAAGTACGCTTTGAAACGAACTTTCAAAACATTCTTCAAGTCCCTACGTCTAATGAGACACTCCAAAGTGATGTCGCAGTTTCTATCAAACCATTTCTTCATCGCATTGTACTGTCGGTACTCATCTATCATTATTGGGTACCCTCCTGGGAAGAATTTACTCAAGTGTGGGCGGACTATGTCTCTCCTCTAGCGGCGAAGTATATATCTATCATGAAACAGGCAAATCCTTTTGAAAGTTATCATCCTCAAAATGAGGCAGCACGCAATTCCTTCACTTGCGAAGGTCTTGCAATTGTATTTAATCTATCGATTGTCTGAACGATACTCCACGGTGAAGACAAAATTATCTCTATGATAATCACTGCGTATCAAAAGATCTTTCACATTGTATACCTCAACTCCCTCCACCACATCGAAATCGACATACTTTTCTATTTCGCAATGAGGTAGCCTTGCAATATGCACCCTAAAGAAATTATAAATAGCACGGGTGTAGTGGCCATAAGTCTGAATATCCCAATCGAACACAACAGTAGGTCGTACAAGTTGCTTTCTTTTGCTAGTTTCGCTCTCCATTTCTTTCTCATATTTAAACCTAAGGGCAACCTCATACTGCTCAACAAATTGGTTTAGAGAGCTTCGACTAGTGATGTAACCATCAAAGAAGGCATGCATTGACTCACACCTTTGCGAGGACATCATGCCAGCCCTAAAGTAGTGCTGAGAAATACGGAAACCCATTTAGACCACTTCGAATAAAGACTTTGGAACCAAATTCATCCAACCACGTCATATTCGTCAACGAAAGCATGCCATTTGTCGTCAAATTCGGCAATGGCGTAAAAAATGACCGCTTTGAAGTGAGCCTTGGCTCGCTTATAATTACTCACCCCCTAAGCTTTGCAGGTAGCTTAGTAAAGATGTGTCAAATGAAATATCTGTGGAAAATATTTAGCAGCGCCTCATGAATGGCTGCCTTAATACTCTCACATTAATCTGTGAGGATAGTTGTTAGAGAGGTTTTGCCCATGGACGCAAGCCAAGTTTTGAATAAAAACACATATGTTTCGATGTCCTCACTCGTGATCAAAGCACATCCTAGAAGTATGGATTGGTTGTGAAGATTAACACCAATAAATGAAGCAAATAGCATGCACCATTGATTCACGAGGTAGGTTGTATCAAAATATATGACATCGCTGAAGTCGCGGTAGGCATTCTTGTAATATGTACGTACCCACATGACATTTCGAAGTCTCCCAGTATTATCTAAGTCGATACAATTAAAAAGATTTCATCCTTGGCCTACATTTCCAAAAAGAATTTGTGTAATGTGGCAACATCGGTGGAAAGTGTTCGGAGTCTCCATTGCTAAAGAATGTAGTTTCAACAGTCCTTGGGAGTGCATGTCATTATTTCGAGGCCTCCAACTTCGAATTCCAAGAGTCTTATGCTCTTTGAAGGCCTTAGACCCACAATGTCGGGCGCTACAAGACTTTTCTTCGAAGTCATGCTCAATTCCCTGTGGCAGGGCAAAAAACGTAACAGTGCAGGATCCAATTCATGATTATGCTCTAAAATAACCGTTGTCGCAATGCATGAACCATCATTCATCACATGACAGTTAACTCTAGCTTTGCAATCCATCCTTTGCTTTGATTTCTAGCTTTTGGTTTTATCACACCCAAATGTCACATTATTTGACCACCTATTTTTTTTGCACTTTTCTCGACAATGCCAAAACCAGTCAATTGACTGTGTTCTTTGTAAAATGCGAATGCGAATGCGAATTGTACACTACGAAAAGACATGCCTACAATAGGGACTGTGGTATATTGGTCGTCGGTGTAGCTATCACATGCATTGCGCCTTCCTCTTCGTCAACACCATCCTCCTTATGATCATATTCCTCATCATTAAAATCACTTAAATATTCATCTTGATCTGATTGATGAGACTTATTCATCTCCTTATCAACCAAGTTTTGAAGGTCTTCATCGTCACTGTCTAAATATCGATCTGGACCATCCCCATAGCCACCATATGAATCTTCATCATGAAGCAAACTATCACTTTCCTCCAACCCTAAAACGCCATTTAATGCTTGCTCTTAATTGGCTATTCTCATCATTATGATCTATTACACCACAATTATATAATAAAGGATATAATAATTAATGAGAAAGTACAGTGAAATAGTTAAGAGGAATCTAATAGAGTAAAGTAGAATGAAATAATGAAGAGAAATGTAAGAGTAAAGTGAAAGAGTATAAAAGAAGTTTGTTGTGATTAATAAAAAAAACAATCAAAGGTGGTTTTGCATTTTTGGAGGGAAAGATGGCCGGTTTTGGAGCCAAAGGACAAACAAGTCCTTTTACAGATTTCGAGTTATATATATATACTCTTACTGCTGACTTTTTCTGCCTATTTCCATTGTTAGATTTTTAAAAACTTTTTGTCGAAGTTCTGCCATCTTTTTGTCCCTGCCCTGTACTTTGTGAAAAGCATGATGGCTGATACTTTGACAAGGTACGCGACACAGCTAAACATAATCCGAAATCAAAACCAAAATAATCCAAGAAATAAATAAAGTAACCAAAAGAAGCCAAGAAATAAATAAAGTAACCAAACAGAGAATGAAAGATTTGTCTCTTTCCATTCCTTCAAAACAATTGGATTCCCACTCCTTAACTCATTTTTTCATTTTTATAATATATGAAAAATAGAACACAATTAAATTTCATCGACAATTTTTTAAAAAGTTTTTTTTTTTGCATGTCTGGGAGAATTTCTGAGGAGTTAAGATTTCTTGATTGTTTATACGATCAATTAAAAAATAATAATTTTTTCAAATCCTTTATTTATAAAATTTAGACTTCTCGTAAGAAGATCAAAAAAATAACTATTAGGTGGCGTAAGACTCAATTTGACAAAAAGTAGATACAAGACTTTTGATTGGACAATACATTATTTTTTTTTCGTGTAAAACGTAATAAATTATTACATTTTATAATTTTTTTGTAAAATATAATAATTGATTACGTTTTACAAAAAGAATTGTAAAACGTAATAATTTATTACGTTTTTCAAATAATTTTTCACTTTACACAACCGTTACATTACCGTTAAGAAAAAAGTATAAAATGTAATAATTTATTATGTTTAGCCTATTTTGGTAACTTATTAAAGAGATGGCCTATTTTGATCACTTTATTCATTTCTTGACTTATTTTATTTCCGAGTTCACATAATCCACTCTTACTTCACTCTGTATCTACAACTTAAAACCATTTTCCTCTTAATAACAGGTAATGTGTCAACTACGACATCACGCAATCTCAGCAATAATCAAGAACGACAAGATGACTGACACCAATGTAGTAACCAATCATGTTACTATTTTGCCTTTTGTCAAATCAACTTTGTAAGAATGTGTAAATATGTCAATATGTAGTTAACGTAAATATAATGTATAAACAACATATATATATATATATATATATATATATATATATATATATATATATATTTATAACTACTGTTGTCCGATAAATATTGAGTTCGTGCGCGCACGGACAATTGCTAGCTAGTTCTAATAATACAAAAAATGTAATCAACTAGAGTTCTTGTCATGTGATCAGGAGCTATGTTGCCGAACCCGTCTCGACGTGACAACGATACTGGTGCAAGTGATGGGTGTATCTTGGATTCAGTCAAACGAATTCGGAGACATTGACCAAAATCAAGATAAATTTTGCGAAAAATTTGAGATTTGACCGGCGACTTACTTGGAAAAGCCCAATCGATGACTTCACCGACGACTGTAAGAGACATTTGTACTTCTGATCGGCCGGTGACTGTAATAGACAATCATACTTCTAGTTCGGCTGGCGACTGTAAAAGACAGTCCTACTTTTGATTCGGCTGGGAAGAAAGAGACAGTCATATGTGTATTTTACAACTTCGCGTCGATGGAGTAACTTGGGGGAAGAAACAACGATTTCGATGTCTTGTGGAAGAAAGAGACAATGTCGGCATATTATATTTTTTGTTCTTTAGAATATAAAAAAACTCAATATTCATAGTAAAATAATATATATTTATATAGTACTCCTAATTGAAAAAGTACTCCTAATAGTACGTATAATAACAAAATTCTTAATAGTACTTCTAATTAAAATTGAAAAAGTAATGGTATTTGATTTTTTCAAAGAAGAATCCCTGCACCTATATCCATAATCGAATTCACATCCCCGAATCTTAAAATTTAAATTTTGACGGATCCGACTCTAGGATCTGAACCCATTTTGGACACCCGCACTCGAGTTCGAGCAACTCAAATCAGGAGATCACATGCTCAAGTCGTTGTAACATCTCCTTGCAGACCATAAGGTGAGATTGTGTACAATAGACCCTTGTGGTGGTCTAGCCTTTTTCCAAACCCCACGCATAGCGGGGGATTCAGTGGATTGTGTTGTCCTTCTTTTTTTTAATAATATAAGAATTACAAAAATTTTAAACTCAAACATGAGAATATATATATACTTTTTGGAGAGTCGATTTGATTATTTTCAAAGCTAAATTAGATTAGATTAATTTGATACTTTAAAATTAAAATTTAAGTATTCAAAAACTATATTAAAAGTACTATAAATTAGAATTTCAAATATCAATATGATTTAAAAATCACATTTTAAATATTGGTCAAAGTTCATCATATTTGATTTTTCAAAAAAAAAAAAACTGTACAAAAATATTTTAGAACGGGGAGAATATTTGATAGGAGTAAAAGCTATTTATTGAATGAATAAACTTCATAACAAGAAAGAGAATGATAATCACAAAAGAATCCTCACCTAATGTGTCCAGTGTTTAACACACTTTCATGGAATATTAAGGGGATGAACTCACAAAATGCATCGGTAAAACTAAAATCTTTATAAAGTCAATTCAACATCCCACTTTTGGCTATTCAAGAACCAATGGTCAAAGCAACAAAAATTCAAAGATATAGAATGAAGTTGGGCATTCAACACTGCTTTTGCAACTGCAACAATAAGATATGGTTGTTTTGGATGGAAGATCTGAATCTACACATTCTAGAAGACACTGAGCAACAAGTTACTTGCAGAGTTCTCACTCAAGCTTTTCAGACTCCAATACACCTCACCATAGTATATGATAAATATTCTACGGGGTTGCGGAGACTACTTTGGGAGGAATTAAGTAGATGGGAAAATATAATTCAAGTCCCTTGGGGGGTGGTTGGTGAAATATAATTCAAAGCCCTTGGGGGGTGGTTGGTGACTTTAATGTCATATTAGAAGCAGATGAAAAATTTGGAGGTAGACCGTATAGGATTGAAAAAAGTTTCAATTTTCAAACCTGTATGGACGATTGTGGAATGAGAAATACGGGCTTTTACGGAAACAAATATACTTGGAGTGATAATAGAGGTTTTCCCAAAACAATAAGGAAAAGGCTAGATAGGTTGTTGATCAATGAAAAATGAACAGATATTATGGCAGATATGTTGGCACAACATTTACTAAGAACATGCTCGGACCATGCACCACTATTTATCACTGTGAAGAAAAATGTAAATGTAGGTCCGAGATACTTTATATTCTTGAATTTTTGGGTTGAACACAAGGATTTTAAAGTTGTTGTCAAAAATGCATGGGAGGAGGAAGTAAATGGTAACGATATGTGGAGACTACATCAGAAGATAAAGAATACTTGTAAAAAATTGAGTGAGTGGTCATGACAAGCGTTTGGCAAATATATGAAGAAACAAGGAGACTAGAGCAAGAAATTGAAAATTTGGAAAACATTCATGCAATAGATGGTGTTCCTGATATAAGAGTAAAGATGAATGAGAAAAAAGCAAAATATATTCAGTTTCTCAAATTATAGGACGCAGTGCTTCGACAAAAAGCCAAAGCAAACTGGCTAAAAGACGGGGACAAAAACACATCATATTTTCATAGCGTGATAAAAGGGAGAAGAAAAAAACTCAATATTCAGAAAATACAAGATAAAGACGGGTTATGGAGAGAAGGTAATGACGATATTGCAGAGACAACAGTTCAATACTTTCAAAAATCTTTGGACATAGGGTGGCATCAGGTGACCATACAGTTTTAGACTGCATTAGTCCAAAGACAACAGAGGAAGAGAATAATATGCTTACAGAGGTGCCAACACTAGAAGAGGTAAAAATAGTGTTTTTGGTATTAATCCAGAGAGTGCACCGGGTCCTGATGGACTAAACACACTATTTTATCAAGTATGTTGGGATGTGATAGCTCAAGATGTGTTTGAAGCCGTCAAAGCATTCTTTAAGGGGGGATAATGTTCCAAAAATTTTCACACATACATGCCTTGTAATGTTGCCAAAGGTGGAATTTCCCCAATACTTGACATATCTCAGGCCAATAAGCCTATGTAATGTGTCCAGTAAGATAATGTCAAAAATCATAAACTCTAGGATGGCCAAAATTCTCCCTAAGATCATCTCGGTTAATCAATCCAGGTTTATTAAGGGAAAAATGATATCAGAGATTATCATGCTTGCTCAAGAGATCATTAAAGACATCCACAAGCACAAGAAGGGAGATAATGTAGTAATGAAATTGGATATGGCCAAGGCATACGACAGAGTAGCCTGGCCACATCTATATGAAGTGATGAGAAGGATGGGTTTCTCAGAAATATAGATAGACTTAATTCGCAGACACATTTCAAATAATTGGTACTCTTCGATTGTTAATGGTCAGAGACACAGTTTCTTTAAATCGGAGAATAGATTGCGACAGGGAGATCCAATTTCCCCATCTTTATTTGTACTCAGTGTAGAGTTGCTCTCCATAATGTTGAAGAACTTACAAGATCAAAGGGGATACAAAGACTACTTTATGTCTGCCACTGGACCACAGATTAACCACTTGGCCTTTGCAGACGATATAATAATTTTCATGAGTAGTGAAAAGCGGAGTGTGAAATGAATTATGAAGACCTTGGCCGCATACGAAGCTACCTCAGGGCAGAAGATAAATAAAAACAAAAGTTGTTTCATGGTCGCCTTAGGAACTCCAATTTGGATTAGCGAGAAACACAGGGATGCAATATAAACCTTTTCCTGTAAAGTATTTGGGTTGCCCATTAATAATAGGACATCAAAGACTGACATACTACTCAGACATCATCAATAAGGTTACAGAAAGGACAAAAGGATGGCAAAACAAATTTCTATCGCCGGGAGGAAAAACGATTTTAATTTGGCATGTATTACAGTCCATTCCCACACATCTCTTGGCGGCTATTAACCCTCCTAAAGGGATATTCACACACCTGATAGAATCTTGGCAACCTTTTTTTGGAGTACATCAGATGGTCAAGAAAAACATCATTGGGTGGCATGGAACTCGTTATGTTTTTCGTAAAAAAAAGGGGAGCGCAATTTCGAAACCTGACTGATGTTTGTAAGGCATTCAATGCAAAAGCATGGTGAAATTTGTGCACAGGAAACTCACTTTGGGGAGACTATATGAAGGCAAAATATTTCCCACACTCGCATCCAGTTGCCGTAAAATGAAAATTGGGCCTGTCCCGTTTTTGGAAAACTTTGTGCAATATTAGAGAGGAAGTAGAGAAGAATATATTAGGGTTACCCGGGGAAGGTAATATTTCCTTTTGGTACGACAATTGGACAAAACAAGGACCACTAGCTGACATAATAGATAGACACATTGTGATAAAAGATGTATTGTTGAAAGATATGAATAATGATGGAGTGTGCCAGAATCCTGTAAAGGTGGAACTAAATGCAGAAGTAGCAAAAATAAAGGATTAACACCAATTGTACTTGACACATAGGGGTAAAGATAGAGCAATTTGGACAGCTACTAGCACTGGAGCCTTCTCAGTATCTTCAGCATGGGAACAATTGAGGAAGAAAAAAGAGGTATCAATAGTAGAAGCAAAGGTTTGGCAAAAATCACTACCATTCAAGAAAGTTTTTGTGACATAGAGAGCAATGCGTGACAGGTTACCTACGGATGCTAAGATTGCAAAGTTTGGGCGAAATATGAAGGTAAAATGTCATTGTTGCACACCACCGATGTTGGAACTGGAATCTAATGAACATTTTTTTTGCTAAGATAATTTTGCAAATGAAATTTGGAATAAATTTTCGGGCCTATTTGGAATCCAAGTCAGGGGAGTTCATCTCAGATAAATGCTTATTCAATGATGGATACACAAGACATGGAATAGAATCTCACTATTTATGGTGAAGAATGTACCGAGCTTGATTATGTGGGAACTATGGAGATCAAGATTCCCAGCCAAATATGGGACCGAGAAACCATAAAAAATCAGATCAGAGAAGGCAATTTTGCAAGACATAATCGACCTCACTGAACAAAAGTTAGGAAAGGTCAAATTACCCGCCTCCTAGGAGCTTTTACGCAATCTCATTGATAAGCCTATGGTGCACAAAACAACAAAAAATGTGAGTTGGTATAAACCACCACAACAATTTCATAAAATTAACACGCATGGAAGTTGTCGTGGAGGAGAATATGGAGTAGGGACGTCATCAGAGACAAGGAACAAACAATTGGGCAAAAAGCAAGGCACTTTAATATGGAATGGACTTAGCAGATGTGGAAGGTCTCCCAAAGATTATAGCAGAGGTTGATTCTAAATTATTGATAGACTGTATAACGGGAGAGACAAAAACACCATGGAACATGCATGCAGAAGTGGAAGCAATTAAGAAAGATGCCAAAAGAATGAGAATAAGTGTGCAACACTGCTGTAGGGAAGCAAACAAAGTGGCAGACAAACCTGCATCGATCAACCATGTGCACAAACAAAGTAAGATATACACAAGCTTTCAGAGTATACCAAGATCGGTAAGAAGACTTCTACAACTAGACAGAATGGGGGTTGCATCTTTCATAATCAGACCAATGAAGGCAACAAAGATTGAGTTTGAACCACCATGAAAGGAAAAGTCAAGATACTTATCTCATTAATTCACATTTGTGAATACAAAGTTAATAGAGCCTGGCATGTCAGACTCTCAATTTAGTATAGGAATGATTCCTACAAAGTTGTATCCTGATTTTGAAGTTTCAATGAAAGGGTGCATTTAGATTAAAAAAAAAAGTAGATATTTTCTTTTGCTTTTACTTATCAATTTCGTTTCTCTAGAATCAAACTACATAAACTTTGCCCAACATCTTAAGATGTATATTTTCATCATATAGTATTGCTCGTTTAATTTTCGAACATCCAAAATTCTTAAATCTAAACTATGAAATTAATCTATTCAACTCGAATTTCGAAAATAATTCAAATTATCTTCCGTGAAACAAAACATGAGAACCGATGGAGCAACTTTTTTTTTTGTTGAGTAGTGTGTTTAGACAGATTTTTAAGATATTCGAGCAAATAAAATGATAGATGATTCCCCTATACTTGATCTGCTATAACTATAATTGCTGTAACTTGTAAGAATCAATCTTTACCAAAATTCACTAATCAATAGACCTTCATCAATCGTTCAAACTAACACTTCCTCAATCCTCCAACAGTTCAAAATCAAGGTTGAAATTTCAAGATTCGAATCTGTAAACTTTGACCACGAATTTGAACGTAGACGCTTTATATCTTTTTCGAAATTTTAATTATGTCATGTAAATTGAGACAGACTAGTACTTAAAAGACGATGATTCCCTTGTGTATGATCTTTATATAACTGAAATTGGTTGTAAGAACAGAAAAGGAAAAATTCACTAAACAAAGCACCTTCATCAATTCAATTCATCAAAATAGCACTTTCTCAAATACTTCAATACCAAAACCAGAGAACTCACAGAGACAGTAAATACAAATCTCGGTTTCAACTGCTTAAAGCACTTCTAAACAATTTTTTCGAGTAAAAAAAGAGAGTATTAGTTCCATTTATCAGTAATCCTCCTTGAAAATTACCTCAGCATTCTCAATCTACCCGAGTTGTTCCATATGATGAGGTCTCCTTATGCCCTGCTGTTATGTCCTTGGCGAAACTGATGTTGAAGATTTGTTCAATGGAGTAAACAATCACATAGCCATCGTCATAGATCGCTAGAGGAGAGATTTTGACGTAACAAATCAAACCGTCAGGATTTCGATAATACAAGAAATACAAAATATTTAACCTCAGAAATGAGAATATCTAATGGGTCTTTTTGTTTGGTCCATGTGTAAAGTCTCACTCATTTAGATTCCATCGAAAATTTTCACTTTAAAAGAAAAGTAAATCTTGCCAAAAACAATTTTATTTTGAGAGCTTAAATTTTAGATTTTTTAATATTAAGCGGAGAGATTTATAATTGAAGCTACATAACACTTGGTATTTTTTTTATTTTTGTGGATTTTTTCAGCAGGAATGTCAATTTAATCTGATCCAATGTTGATATCGAATATCAGATGAAAAAACAAATAAAAGAAGAATTGATGTTTCAAACAATTGTGGCATACATTACAAAGGCTTCTTCGATAAATCTGAATTTCCTTTTATTGAATAATTTTGATTGTTTAATTTTTATTTTTTTATTGTCTATACACAACATGCCCAATGTAATTATATAAATAAAATCTCGAAAAGGAAAAATATGTGCGGACCTTTTGGAGGCTATTTCCCAATGAGAAGAAAAAAAAAATTAATAATTAGACAATGAAATTAACTTTTTATTTTCTTTTACATATAGATCATACTTTTAGGACGGATTACAATATACAGTAAGCTAATAAATGAAATAACTTCTGAGCAACTAAATACTACTCCCTCTGTACAAATTTCTTCTGCCACCTTTGAAATTTCGAGATTCGAAGTTCTAAACTTTGAGTATAAATTCACAACGAGTTACGAACTATAATTGGTTATAAGAACCGAAATACCAAAATTTACTAATCAAAGCACCTTCATCAAATTCCATTCATCAAAATAGCACTTTCTCAAACAGTTCAATATCAAATGCTGAAGAATTCACAGAGACAACTAACATTTTTTTCGAGTCGAAAAGGAGAGTATTAGTACCATTTATCAGTAATCGGGCATCCAAAAATTAGCTCAAAGTTTTTCATGAATTATTCCATTTGATGAACTGTCCTTATAATCCTCTGTTTTTATGGAGAAATTGATGCTGAAAACTTGTTTAATTGAGTAAACAATGAGATAACCGCCACCATAAATTGGCGGAGCAGAGATTTTGACGTAGCAAATTGAGATTTCAGAATTAAGGAAATTGCTAGTAATGATAAGTTTAAAGCAGTAGCAGAAAATGAAGCTATCTGATTTTGGAGAAATCCAAAACTCAATTGTTATGACTTTTTTTGGGAGACAAAAATAGCACCACGATATCATATGAAAAATTAGCCTGCAAGGAAGTAGTTTGAGTCCATTATTGAGCAAAACAAATGCTATTTAATCCGTCTCAATTTATGTAGCCTTTTTTTGGGAGACAAAAATAGCACTACGATATCATATGAAAAATTAGCCTGCAAGGAAGTAGTTTGAGTCCATTATTGAGCAAACAAATGCTATTTAGTCCGTCTAAATTTATGTAGCACGAATAATTTTCGATATTCAAACTTCTAACATCGCGCATTCGGATCGAATAGATTTAAAAAAACATTCTCAAAATTTAAATCGTGCCATGTAAGTTTAGACCAAGTACTTGATAGTGATGATTACCCTGAATAATTGGTTGTAACAACAGAAAAACCAAAATTCACTAATCAAAGCACCTTCATCAATTCAATTCATCAAAATAGCACTTTCTCAAAGAGTCCCATATCAAAACCAGAAGAATTTACAGAGAGAGAAACATACAGAGATCCATATCCACAAAGAAATCTCAGTTTCAACTGCTTAAAGCACTTCCAAACAATTTTTTGGTGTAAAAAAGCTGAGTATTAGTGCCATTTATTAGTAAGCTTCCATGAAAATTACCTCAGAGTTCTGCATTAATGACTCGATATGATGAGCTGTTCCTATACGCTGCTACAATATCCTTGGCGGAACTGAAGCTGAAGAGTTGTCCAATGGAGTAAACAATCACATAACCGTCGTCGTAGATCGGTGGAGAAGAGATTTTGACGTTGCAAATTGAGATATCATAATCAAGTAAACCGCTAGTAACGATGAGGTTATACTTATGAGAAACCGTCGGAATTTCTTTCTTAAAACGGAGTGCAAAGAGAGAGTTATAACGGACAGGGGAACAGTGAAGGTAAAGTTTTTCGTCTGATGGAATTACTACGTTACCGGAAATATCAGAGATGAAAGCGGAGTTAATCGGAGCAAATATAGTGAATCCTGTGACGTCGTATCGTTCGCTCCATTCGGAAAGGTGATCCTGCATTCCCACAGTAAAAGCAGACATAGCGATGTAGCCTTTGTTGTACATTGTGTGTATTGCGTTGGTTACCGATTGCATTTCCGGTGAATCATAACGACGGTAAACGGAGGCGGAGATGGTGGCGGAGAGTGATGCAAAAGCAACGACGATAAAGAGAGAAAAGCATTTCAGAGCTCCCATAGCTGAAAATCGAAATTCTGTTTTTGATTTTTGAGAATATGGGCGTTTGCAACGTGAAGGAGGGTAGTTAAGCCGGAAGTAGGGGGAGGATACGTGTTACAATTTCATTGGTTAAATTCAACTTGATGGAAATTACCCGCATTTTCGGATTTAATAGCTAAATTTTATTTAAACACTAGTTCTGAACTTGTGATTAATAACTTTGAAAATGATAAATTTTTTAAATATCAAAACACTTTCAATTATTTTCAAAAATTTCCAACGTATGCATTAAAGGGTTTATTACGTTGATAAGCTAATCATCAAAATATGCCACCTTTTTTCAGATACGTTAAAATTAGTGTTGATTTGTATAAATAACTAAAGACTTAGACATAATTTATATTGATTATTTATCTATGTAATAAGCATTTGAGATTACATGCAGATTATTCTTTTTTAAATTATTATTATTAGATAAAAGCATCTAACTGAAACATTTTATTGCGTATTTATACACTTTCAGGGGTTATCACTGCATTCAACATTTTAAAAATTTAGTCAACCAAACTCGGATTACATAGAAAATGTTTCCTTAGTTTATTAGGCACGGAGTGACATAAGAATATCATTACTAAAAAGACGTACATTAGTGGTACTTTACTAAGCATTGTATATGATAATATGGTGATTAGGAAAATTAATCTAAATCAGTAAGCCCCACGAACACAAAAAAGAAAGTAGGGCAAACCAATAATAGTCGGGCATTTTTAAAGATACATAATGATACTTTTTGAGCTGGTTGGCCATGAAAACATAATTTTTCGGAGTTGAATTAAAGTTGGAGTTGGAGTTGTATTTGATCATGAATATAAATTAAAGTTGTTTTTAAAATTTTGTGAGAGAAGTAGGAGTCAAAAAAGTGAAAACAAGTTTTTCTTGTTTTCACTTTACCAAAATTTAATTCCAAATTGTATTTGGAATTTTCATGATCAAACACTGTGATTTTCACTTTTTTCACTCCAGTGAAATAATTTTCTGAATAAAGTGAAAAAATACTCATGACCAAACGTCTACTTTGTTTTCTATCGGTGGTTCATATTTTTACAAATCTGAATTTGCAATGAATTTCTTTTATTTTGAGGGTAAAGTACTCTTTATTAAAGACAATGATATTTTGAGAGATGAAATTTGAAATTAGTGGATGTCGATGACTATTAATGCTTGAGGCCATTACGACAATCATAACCATGGGCGTTTTCATAATTAACTAGAGATCACCACTACTAATTTTGTTGGATAGAAAGTGTTTAGTTTTATCCGTAACATGAAATTTTTTGAAGTAAATACAAATGTAGTCGAGTTTATATAAAGATATGCAACACCAATTAAAGAAATTTTCTTTCAAATAATTATGACATACCTTATAAAAGATTCTTCCATTAATATGAATTTTTCTTCACTGAATAATTTAATTCGTTGAGTTTTTAAGCATTAAAATAATACTATACAATTATCTCACGTTATTCTAAATCCTATGAACCAATATGTAATTCTCAGAACTAAAGGGTAAAACTTGTATAATTCTACAAACTTATATAACTGACTCTGATCCCGTTAAACCCCCCCAAACTCCATAACTGAAAACTCAACAAACAAACAAAGCCAAAAAACTCAACAACAATGGCTTCCGTTTCACCATTTTTCTCCTTCTCCTTCTTCTTCTTTGCTTCTCTTCTATCCCTTTCCACCGTCCAATCTCCGCCACCACCACCACCATCCCAATCTCTAATCAACGCAGCGGAAACTCTCTCAAACTCCGGCTACATTTCCATGTCACTCACTCTTGAGCTCATTTCTGATACTGTACTCTCACGCGCTGCTAAGAATTCATTAACTGGCTCTTCCCTTACCATTTTCTCTCCACCCGATTCTTCTTTCGCTGATTTTGGTCAGCCTTCACTTTCTCATATACTTCTTCATTTCTCCCCTGTTTCTCTTTCATTATCTTCACTTAAATCCCTTCCGTTTTCATCTAAAATCCCTTCGTTATCTCTATCAAATTCGCTTTATGTTACGAGCTTTCCTTCTGATTTACAAGTTGAAATAAACAATGTGAAGATTATTGGTTCATCGATATATGATGATGGGTTTGTTGTAGTTTTCCGGATTGAAGATTTTTTTGTACAGAATTTCAATCGTCCGAATGCGACTCCGAATCCAAATTTCGACCCGAGCTCAACTCAGTGTATCAGGTTTGATCCATTTTCGAGGTTTTATGAAGTTTCGTTGTTGTTGAAATCAAAGGGGTATTTGATTATCTCGTCGTTTCTCGAGTTGCAACTGATTGGGTTTATGAAGAATCCGGGGTTGAAGTTGACGGTATTTGCTCCAATAGACGATGCGATCGTTGGATTTTCCGGGGATTTTCCAGAGTATCAGCAGTTGTTTTTGAGGCATTTGGTGCCCTGTGTACTGTACTGGACTGATTTGAATGATATGTTAAATGGAACTGAGTTTAAGAACTACGTAAACGGGTTGAGTTTGAAGATAACGAAGGTTAATGACGTGAGTTTTGTTAATGGAGTTGAAATTACGTATCCGGATTTGTATTACAACGATTGGCTTGTTGTTCATGGGCTGCAGCGTCTGATTCCATTACCTGATGATATTGATGATGAAATGGAGGAAGATCCTGGTAAACCTGAGGATATGAATGATGTTTCTATCGCCCCTGATCGTAGTGAATTTTGAGGTATAACACGATTGTGCCTTAATTTTGTCTAAGTCTGTTTCGAGCATCGTGTTTGATTGATTGGTTTTCTGTTCTTTCAAGATATCTCTCTGTGTGTGTGAATGTTTTGATTAATCCTGCTCTTTCATGATTGTTTTTGTTTGTGTTGATCGATTCTGCCTTTTCATGTTTTTGTTTTTGTGTGCGTGCGTGCGTGCGTGTTGATCAATTGTGCTCATTTCTCTGTGTGTGTGAGAGAGAGAGAATGTTGATCAATTCTGCTCATTTGTGTGTGCGTGTTTGTATTGATCGATTCTGCTCAATTCTGTGTATATGTGAATGTTGAACGATTCTGCTCGTTCCTGTGTGTATGAATGTTGATCAATTCTGCTCATTTGTGTGTGTGTGTGTTGATTGATTCTGCTCATTTGTGTGTGTGTGTGTGTTGATCGATTCTGCTCATTTCTGTGTGAGTGTGAATGATGATCAATTCTGCTCATTTGTGTGTGTCTGTGTTGATCTATTCTGCTGATTCTGGTCTTTCGAGATTTTGTTTGTGCGTGTGTGTGCGTTGATCGATTCTGCTGATTCTGCTCTTTCAAGATTTTTGTATGTCGGAATTCATTTTGATGATAAGTTGGTGATTTCTTGATGCTGCAGGTTAGATTGATGGTGAAATTTCACTGTTGATACTGGAAATTGCTGGTTCTTGGAAAAGTTTAGTCATGGTTTCAGAGTTTTAAGTGATTGAGTTGTAGATTCCTTGAGTTTGTAGAATTGAAACACTACTAAATAGTTAGTAGAATTGGCATGTGTTCAAATCAATTGTTGATCTTGAGAATGTTGAACTTTCTGCAACGCTAAACATTTGTGATTAACTATTGTGCATCTGTTTCTTCTTTTCTTTGTATTACACAGAGATTTTGAATTGATTAATGATTAGAATTGCTTAATCTGAGTTTTTTTTACCAACTAGGGTCTTTTGGAAACAATCTCTTGCTGTTGTTGTTGTAGATTGAGGTACTAGAGAAGTGGTGGATAACAAATTAAAGAAGAAACAAAAAACAACAATTACATCTCAATCTCAAACAAGTTGAGTCGGCTATAGGAATCCTCATTGATGATATATTTTCATCAAATTCATCCCTGGATGAAAGATAACAAAGGGGGCAAAAGAAGAAAATGGACATAATAAAGCATCTGAGTTCAATTGATGGTACAAAGCTTTAAAAATGGGACAAAAAAGAATTGGACATAGTGAAACCATAGATGGTACAATAAATTTCAACCAGTTCAATTGTGAAAAATTACTACTACTACATTAAAATGATTCACATCTTTAAGCTGTCTTTATCCAACTAAAGGACTTTTCCTGAGTTTCTCAAGTTTCCTCCATAAAGCTTTAACAGTATCCTCTTTTCCCTCGTCAAGAAGTGCGCATTTTAGATTATCAAACATGGGAAGTGGAGGTCTCATGCCCATATCAAGCATTTCTTGAAAGTATCTGTAGGCATCATCCAATCTATTCTCACGGCAAAAACTGTTAATCAATGTGGAAAACGAAATCATTCCAGGAAGAACTCCCTTAGCTTTCATCTGATCCCATACCCTTAGAGCCATATATATGCGGTCTTCATTGCAGAACATCCTTACCATTATCTCGTATGTGCTCACAGTCGGTTCACAACCAGGATCATTGCTCATTTTCTGAAACACTGAATACGCTTCATTTGTTCTTCTAGCCCTACTAAGATGGTGAAGAATGATATCATGTGTTCAGGTATTTGGACCAATCTTACATCTCCTCATCTCATAAACTAACCTATACGCATCATCCATACACATAGACCAACAATAAGCTCCTACCATTGTGTTGTACATGAACACCTCAAGCTCAAAACCACTAATCTTATAGAACTTCACAGTCTCAACCAACCTTTTCTCCGACCCATAACCATTTATTATCGTACAATAGACATGAGGCGTCACCTTAATCTTCTTTTCCATCTCCCCTAACATCTCAATCACCTCATAATACTTCTTAACTTTACAATAAGCATGAATCATAATCCCATAACACAATATCAGGCTCAATGCCATCAGCCTTCATCTCGCGATAAACTTAATTTAACACAATATCAGGCTCAATGCCATCAGCCTTCATCTCGCGATAAACTTAATTTAACCTCAACAAATTCTTTTCCCCACCCCACCCTTCTAAAATATAGTATATGTCTTAATATCCACCTTAAATTTCCTCCCTTCCATTTATCAAAAACTTCTTGCGCTTTCCCAACATTTCTACTCTTTCACAATGTATGTAACAATCTATTATATTCTTGATCCTCATGTATCAATCCATACTTCTCCATCCTCTCATACGCCTCGATAGCTTCTTTAACCTTCCTCCCACGGACATATCTCCGTGATACAAGTACAAACGCGTCTTTACTCAATAACCCTTTTTTCTTTTAACTCATCAATCAATATCCAAACCATTTTAAACTGTTTGATCTTTCCTAATGCTTCAATTAAACCATGATAACTCTCTGCATTATACACGAACCCGACCCTTCTCGGCCCAACGGAAGAATGATAAAGCCAAAACCCTGAATTGCTGAGTTTCTTTATAACTTCATTAACTAATAAAGGACTTACATCTACTGAAGCAGAATTCAGAGAATCAGCAACAGTTTTTGTGAAAAATGTTCTTTTTTGAGTAAAATTTTGCAGATTTTTTCTGCTTCTTGTATGATTTGTGGGTTTTGGTCCCTGAGAGTAAAGAGTGCCACTGTTTTGTCACACACCGGAATCGACCTACTGATTTTACAGGCAGCAGATTGACTATGTCAGCTATGATTTCTTCAAGTAGTTTTCAGCTAATTCCCTCATAGCCCTATAGGGGAATTTGGATTTCGAAGAGAAACTAGTAGGACACACTCTTTAGAGGTGATTTCTTGAATCTGTACTACTTTTCCAAATTTTTGTCCTTTCGATTGGAATTATTTCTATCAGCTTTTGGGAAAACGTGAAAACTAACATAACATTCTCATTTCTCTGTTTGGACTTCTTGGTTGGTTTAGATTTTCTTTTTTAAAGGTTTAGATCGTATTTTATTGAAATTGAGAAGGAAAAAAAATTAATCAACATGGGTTGTGGTGAGCGGATGACACTGTTCCACCCTTAATCAGAGGTCGAGGATTCGACACTGGGCATGAAGAAAACTCTGTTGGGAGTGCTACCCCGAATGGGAGCGCTACTCCGAATGGGGCCTGGAGAAAAGTCTGTTGGGAGCGTTACCCCCGAATGGGATCCTACCGGCGCGAATCCGAATTAATCGAACTTCAATGCGGATACCGGATACCGAATGAAAACAAAAAAAAGAGAAAATAAAATAAAATATGTGAAAATTGAAGTTATATTTTAGCATTAAATATACTACATTCATCAAATTGACTAGTTATATCTTCAATCTTCTTCTGTAACCCAAGTAATTCTTCATCAGAGATGTCAACAGATGCCATCGAATCGGATGTGAACAAATTCCTGAAATCCGCTCTTAGAGTTCGAGAATTCAAGCGCTGGCAAGTCAGCTAGTGAACCAAGGGGCAAAGAAAGGGGGCCCTTGGGCCACTTGACTCTAAGGAAAGGGAAAAAGTTAGTTCTGTCCTGTAAGTTTTGTCCCTGATAATTATTATTTCACTTGAGACTTTCGAAAAATATTTTTCTAAAATTAAAAAGATCAATACTTAATTTTTTTTAAAAAGGTGCTTTTTTTATTAAATAAGATTTTTTTTAATATATATTATACATCATTATAAATAGTAATGGCTACAATAGTGCTAGCACAAGATTATTTCTTCCTACTATTAGTATTCCACCATTCCTCTTTAGTTGCTTTCCTCATTTTTCGTGAGTCAATTTGGCTAAGTTTCAAACTTGAATTAGATTAGAATAATTTAATTTTAAAATTAAGATTTAGATATTCAAAAACTACATGAAAAATACAATAAATTGCAATTTTTTTTTTTCAATTTGTAAGAAATACAACTTAAAATATTGATCAAAGTTTACATAATTTGACTCTAAAAAAGAAAAGAGACAATTGACCAAGAATGGAGGGAGTGATACAATCCATATAACATAAAACACTTTTTGTAACATCTTAGGCCCATTGCTTTGTGAGATATCTCAATGCTAATTGTCTATTAATTTTATACTTTATTTCATGAAATTAAAACACTTTTAAGTTATCAGTTTCCATATGTTATTTTCCCCAATAGAACGTGAGTTCCCCAACCAGATACACCTCTCTATTTTCCATCAGTTCTATGCGTTAAAACAAGTCACCTTATTTTCCTCCGATTCATACAATAAAAGGCCACACTTCCTCATTAGTTTTCAGAAGTTTTTCATTAGCAAATATCTCTATTCTTCCTCTCAATCACAACTCCTAATAACATAAGAGAATTGGTGTGTATCAAGTTTAAATTTCTTCTTTCAATCTCAGGTTCTTTCAATGTTTAAGGTATGTAGAACTGTCTCTTTACATCTGTAAATTCAATTATTTCTCTGACATGACCCGTTCGGGGGCCTTGTCATAATGGGCGTCCCAAGTTCGATCGGGATCAGAGACCACCCCCGTTACCCAACCCAATCTCCAGCCGTCTGTCCTGAGTTGGCTGAATTTTGAGCATGTAACAAAATAGTGTAACAGCTCACATGAAGACTCTGGGATAAGATCACAACTGTGACTAGGGTGTTCATGGGTTGGTTTGGGTCGGTTATTGGTCAAAATCATAACCAAACCAACTTAGTCGATTTTTAAATTTCTAAAACCAAACCAAACCAACATAAAAAATAACCTTCGATTTGGTTCTTGTCGGTTTAGTTCGGTTCGTTTTTTCGGTTTATAACTTTAGTTAATGATAACAGTTGAAATTTTTCTTTAAAAAATCAATCCAACATATGAGATGTCAACTCAACCTTGAAACTAAGATGTCAATTTAGTGTTATACTTAGGCAAAGTCATGAACAACACCATATGAACGCTTCTACAAAAGTATTTAGAAACTACATATAAGAGAATGATATGATAAATCTCCCAAAAGGTAACACATAAATTTTTTGCTCAATAGGGACCAAAAAGAAAGTTCAAAACTAGTGATTATCTATAGTCTAATAAAACTCGCCTATAAAGTCTCATAAACAACAAGATAATTTTCACAATTAGTATCATTTGCCATTCAAAGTGCAAAAATCATATAGAATCTCATAACTTACCATCAACTAGATGGAGACATATGACTAAAAGTGCTATGTCTAAAGTTAAATTCATGATTAAAATTTAAAATATAAAAAATATTTATATTTTATTTATGAATAATATATAAATAATTTATATATGCATATGTATGTGTGTGTATACATATATATACATATATATATATATATAATTTTTATCGGTTCGATTTGGTTATTTTGTCGGTTATTTTAGAGTAAAACCAAAACCAAACCACATAAGTATCGGTTTTAAAAATTTAAAACCAAACCAAACCAAACCTAACCAAATGTCGGGTTTTTTAATCGGTTTGGTTTGGTTCGCGGTTCGGTTTGATTTTTAACCAAACCATGAACACCCTTAACCGTGACCGACCCAATCGAGTTCAATCATCCCATACCAATAATCCAGCCATACCAAACCATACCAATGGCCATAAACCAGGCCATAACCAAGAAGATTCCAAAACATAGTATAATTAATCCCAAAATGAAATACGACTGAACAACCAACAATATTGTCCAATGATGTCAGCCCTCCAGCTTATTCCAATGCCAAGGTTAACACCAATACTGATCCCGCCCATTCCAATCCATATTAGTACCGCAAAACCTCTAACCAAAATAGTAATAAAATCCTGTTGGGATATGCCCCCAACCATGGCCAAAATCAATATCCAAAATAAAATCAAAGTGTCTAAAAATATCCATAACATGAAATGAAGCCTTCCGAAAGGATGAAAGCTCACCACTTTAGTCCAAATACAATTCTCTGAATCAATCACTATGTAGGAAGAGTAGAATGGTCGGTTCCTGCATAGCGTGGGTATACAATCGTCAGTAGACGGGTTAGCAAGTGAATGCTAGCATGATCTCAGGATAAGGATAAAATAATGTCATTTATAAAATCAAGTAAAATCATTCATATGCGCACAACCATACACATACATACACACACACACACACACATATATATAACTATACCAGAAAAGAGGACCGGTTTAGCATGCCTTTAAAACCTTTACCTGGGTTGTGTAGCTTTGCCGTCCTAAACTATCCATGGGCTATATGGGTTCATCTCCCCCTGCTGAAAGGGCCCCAGTGCGTGAAGCTACACGACCAGGGAAGAAAATCTGTGCAATACTCCGTAAAAGTCTTAGATCATTTCAGCTCTCAGTTGCTTGCATAAGGGTTCCAAAGCTTACAAATTAGCCTAAGTGTTGGGACTTAGTTATTTCCAAGACTCCTAAACTTCGATGATTTTATTTTTGACCTTCCCAACCTCAGAATGTTGATTTTTGAGTTGATTCATAATCGGGGATATTAAAAGTACATATCGGGTGAATTTTGGAATTTTTATATGAGAGATGGGACGCATTTAGAGAAGAAAACCAGTGAGGCCACCGAGATAAAAGGGCGTCGCCCCCTTTGGTCCACCGGGGTAAGACAGGAGTTGCCCCTTTTTATAATACCCTAAACTTTTCTTAGTTCCGTTCAGCTCCTATCATGTCAAGGATCAACTTTAAAAGTGAGTAACTCTTGAAAATGTGAATTTTTCCAGCTCTATACTCACCAAATTATAGATAATTGAGCCAGTTTTCTAACAATATCAATTTCGCCTAAATCCGATACTCGGATGAGAAGTTATGACACTTTTCGTGAAAAGCAGTAGCTCACCGCGATTAGGTCGCGTCGCGGTGAAACACAAAATCCCGTTCGTCCCTTTCCAGTATATCACCGCGATTATCCAGTGTCGCGCTAGAAATCATGGTGGAGTAGGCACCGCATTGCGTTGTAGTGTAATTTCGCACTCGCCCTATTTCCAGTGAAGCGACGCGATAGCACCGCATCGCAGTGGAGTGCAAATTCGCATCATACTTTTTCTAGTGGCATAATGCGATAGCACCGTGTCGCTCTATAGTGAAAAATGACACTCATCCCTTTTTCAGTAAACCACCGCAATGGCGTCGCGGTGCAAAATTGGGACTCCAGTTCCGAACTTAAAATTTCAAGGGGTAATTTAGTCTTTTTCCAAGCCCCCTAATCATGAAAAATAATAGATAAACCTCTTCTAAGCATATTACACTTACTTTTCACAAAATTGCTCTCCAAGAAAACCCTAGAGCTTCAATTTTAAACCTCAAGAAATCCAAATTTCACCATTCTTTTTCCAAGATAACCCAAAATTAAAGGTTTTCAATTCAAGATCTTCAAGAAACAATCTTCAAAAGCACAAATAGGGATTCAAAATCAAGTGTCTTCATCAATTTCAATAATTAAGGTATGTGGGATTATGAACAAGGATACCTCTTTTATACTTGTGCCCAAAATTAGTTTTTAAAGTTGAATTTTACATGAAATTATATGAATTTTAGTTTAGGGTTTATACCCACTCATCACTATTTGAAGATTATGATGTTACAAGTGATTTAGATGTCGAATTGCATGTCTACTTTCATACTTTTATGCGTGTGACTTTATTTTCCAGATTTAGAATTGAATTATTAAGACTTTCATTATCAAGCATAAACTTTATGATGATTTGACATGACTTTGATGCATGGGTTATTAAGCCCTAGTTTGAATGTTGATATTTCAAGAATGACTATGCTTTAAGCACCCTATGATTAGTTTATATTTAGATTTTGATCTTTTGATCTCAGCTAAGATACGGAATCCACTTTACATTTTTATTACAGTTCAAAGTGAACAGATGCATGATTGTTTTTTCTTGTAAATCCGTATACTAGTTTTAAAGTGGATTTCCTATAGAATGAGCATACAAATTAAAGAGAGTAGTATTTAGTACCGAGTTGGGTATGTTCAAATGCCCCAGAACTATGAGCCAACATAGGTTTAGATTATCAGATTATTCCCATTTATATGGATGACAGATATAGATTGTGATCACTTAGCTTAGGTTATACTCCTTGGCAAGAGTATGACACCTTTTCCCAACGTGAGGTTTTTCCATAAGGGAACTAGATGTTGGACACTATGATAGCTTACATATTGTATGTCGGTTAGAAGAACCTCCCTATAGAAAAGAGTAATTCTAACAGAAAAGCTTTTAGAAACTAAGTGTAAGGCTCACAATTCATTTCAGATATTATTTCACATATAATATTGGTCATGAGATTTCAGCTTTCAGTTTATAGATATAAAAGTGAGTACTTTTTACACTTAGGACACCTGATTTAAAGATAGAATACAAGTACAACTTTTAGAACTAAGTGTTATGACTCACAAGACTTGTACAATATGCTTTACTACTCATGATTATGATTCTCAGTTTTCAGTTACTCAAGTTAATGTGAGTCATCTACAGTTAGCATGCATTATTTTACAAATTTATAATAATATTGAGATATTGTTTTCTAATGCATTCACCCCCATATGCTCAGTACATTCTAAAAGTATTGATCCACATATATGTCTATGTGCTACATTGTTTAATAATGTAGGTTCAGGTACTCAATTTCAGCAGCATGAGTGATTTCGAGAATCTTCATCTACATCCCGATAGTTAGTGAGTCCTCATAGTTCGGAGACTCAGTTATTCAATTTTCCTGCTTAGTAAAGTAGTTGATTCAGTATTTTCAATCAGTTCGAGTTAGCTGAGGGTTAGTCCTAGTGGCTCTCTAGTTGTTAGTAGTAGAGGCTTGTCAGATTGCTAGTTATGATTCAAATTTCCAGTGTTGATTGTCCAGACTTTTATGTCAAGAATTTTAAGATATTATGTTCAGATAATTTCAGCTTAGATCAGAAAAACTTTAGCTTTGATTTTATGTTTATATTTCTCTATTATGAGTTTCAGATCTAGTAGAAGGCTTACAAGGTTAGATTAAGGCTACTCATAGTCTTGAGCACTGTGTGACGTCTTGAGACCCATTTTTGGGGCGTCACAAACTTAGTATCAGAGCCTAAGGTTATAAGAGTCCTAGGGAGTCATATAAGCCGCGTTATGTCGAGGCTTGATCATGGGTGTAAAGCGCGCCACATTTATGAGCAAGAGGCTACATAATGATTTAGGAAATCATCCTTTTTTTTCATGATCTATCGTGCTTATAGTGTCTCTATTTTCTTTTAACTCATGCTCTTATATGACAGTTAAATATGCCTCCTCGTCGAGCTAATGCATGTAGAAATGATAACTAGCCACCCCAGCCTGCTAACCCTCTGAATGAGAATATATCCCATGCTGAATTTCGAGCTACCTTTCAGGTGTTGGACCAAGCTGTGACTGCCAATATTCAGGGCAACCATCAGGCGAAAATCCCACTTTAGCAGAATGGAGATTTAGCAGAAGCTAGAATTCGTGACTTTATAAGAATGAATCCACATGAGTTCAAGCAGGTGATACCCACAACTTTACTTAGATGAGGTGAGAAAGATCACCCAGATTATCTATGTTACTAAGAAGGAGAGTGTAGGGTTGGCATCCTATAGGCTGAAAGATGTGGCGTATGATTGGGTGGTTATATGAAAGAATGGTAGAGGTGAAAATGCAGCTCCTATGAGTTTGCAGGTGTTGCTATATTTTACACAACATAAACATCTTCTTCTTTTGGAATCATTAACAAAAAGAATAGCAATCCAAATTATGTAAGAGGCAACACACATTAGTTCATGGACATTGAGGCTACTCTAACATAAATAAAAAGAGATAAGAAGTCATGTAGTAGACAATAAGAATAATCACTTTATTAATAATAAAGGCAGTACCAGATACATTACATGAAATTAAACTCTAGAAAAAACAAAAAGTGCCACAGGACCAAAGATAACAAAAATCAAATCGGGTTTAGGAGAAACTGAGCTTAGGTGGAAGAAGGGTAAAAGACCTAAGAATCATATCTATACAAGCACTTTTTGTAGGAGGTTTGGGGGTAAGGGACCTAAGAAGAATATCTATACGAGCACTTTCTGTAGGATGGGCATTTAGAAGTTGCTTGGTAAGGTCCTTGACCTTAGATGAGAGACTCTGAACTTCATCAGTTAGTAAAATAACTTGGGCCTTTAACCCTACATTCTCAGCCGTTAAATCATTTGAGGTACCAGGTCTCTCACTAGCTAGTTGTTGCATCTTTGCTTTCAGTTGTATGATCACAACATCACGAGTAGCCACAACCATCCTCATCTTTTCTAATTCTCTAGTCAAGATCTCCTAAACATATTCAGACACCTGGGTCTTAGTCTCTAACTTTCCTTCTACAAATTCATTTTTAATTCGAGTGTTCATGATGAACATTTTCTTGACTGTGCCAACAACTCCTCTCACATACTCAACCTTAAAATATTTGAACACCTTGGTGAGTAAATAACCACGAGAGATCCCACGCCTTCTATCCTTAATGCGTAACACCTTATACATATGTTTAATTATCAAGGTAGAAAAATTGATCAATTTAAATTTGTTAAGAGCTTTCATAAGAAAGAGGTCTTCTACAGAAGCAACTGTCGTTTCTCAGAATGAGGCAGCAAAACTGTGTTGATAAATTCAAAATACAATTGTAACTCTCCTTTTAGGAACTTCTTTCTAACTCTAGCCCTAGAGTTTCCATCGATATTCGAAGTAGACTGAATAAACGGAAGAGTATGTTATTGATGTTATACCTACCTAATCCTATCTATAGAGATGTCCAAAATTTCTCCAAGAGATACCTCATCTAGGAAGATCTTTACTCCATACACCATCCCAGTGAGGCTTGAACCATCCTTAGAAAATTCCATTATGAAGAAGAAGTCCTTGATTCATCCTCATAAACTGTAGGCACTGGAGTTTTGAACAAATGCAACCAATATTGATGTTTCACAAACTGAACCAATTCATATATTCCTGGTTTATCATGAATCTTAGGATCAAAGACTCTCCTAGTTAACAACTTTTAGGATTTGAGAATCTAATTCCTCTCATTCCTAGTTATACTCTGAATAGGCTTTTAAACTTTTTGCCTTTTAAATGAGGTATATTTTCTCTCTACTAACTGACTAGTTTCATCAGACTCAAGTGGATCAGCTTTGGGACCAAGTCCCTTGGTTACTTCCTCCCCTTTTCTTTTGACAAATATATGTTTCTTCTTACCTACACCCCTTGATTTGGGTGTTGCAGACTTTGTTGGCTCTGAGACTCCCACCTTCCTACACTTTTTACCAACAACAATGAAAATGTCATCATCAGTTTCCTCCTCTTTATCTTCATCCTCCATATCAACTACCTTCTTAGGAGAAGAAATTATCTTGCCACCCTCATTCCTTTTCTTTGTATTTCTTTTTCTAGTGGTCGCTCTTTTGATTGCTTTTAGGGCATCACTTAGCAGTTTTTTAGACCCTATAGTACTTAGGACCTATGAACTGGATTCTCAAAGATCTGTTCCCTTCCTAATTATCGCCTCTTCCCTACTCTATCCAAGAAAATATTCATAAATTCATCCTCCTCCACAACATCTTCTATAAGAGAATAAAATATCGCTTTGGCCACCCGTGCAGACATAGTTTAGGACTTGGGGATTTAGGAGTAGAGTCTATAGAGAGAGGAGAAAAACCTCTAGGATTTGAGGCTAGCATGATAAGACTATCAACCATACAATCAATCCTAGCCTTGACACTACTATCGGGGTTTCCATATTTTTTAGGCAAGTCATCTTCAAAAAGGTGTTCTTCCACCATAAAGGGCTCAACCACTATAAGGGAATAGGTCTCTTTGAAACCTCAGGTTGGGTTTCAGACTCAAGAGGAGGACTAGGTGATGAGGCTTCAGGCTTGACAACTAAAATAGACACAGACTGAGATTTTATGGGTGAAGAGGTTACTTCAATTATTTTTGAGTCAAGTGGTGGTGGATAGGTAGGCAAGAAGGGTGATTTTTTTCTGATGGGTGATCCAAAAGGATCATCGGTGACTAAAGCAGGTTGAGGAGTTTCTTCAAAAAAGGGTTTTCAAAGAAAGGTAAAGGATTTATTGTAGATGATTCGGTGAGAGGAACATTTTATGAGAGTGATTTGGTTGGAGAGAAAGAAAATGACATTTTTTTTACTAAAGAGAAGATTCAATAAGAGGAAAAAGAGATAATAAATATAGGAGAACTAGTGACAAAAAATAAAGTTTTAGGAGAAAGAATGAGAGTTTTGGTAATACTGAAGAAATTGGAGTTGTTGGAGAGAGTATTTAATGGAGTTTAAAGGAGGAGACTCTTGGTCTTAAAGTGAAATGACGTGCCTGGTCAAGGGGTGATGTGACAATGATAAAAAAAATAAAGAGAGAGGGCACATGGAACTTAAGCGGTTATCTCAAGAAATTTAAAGCATACAATGTATAATATAGTAACCTCATAGTGGGGATATGGTCGCTACAAGTTTTGAAGTTCCTCTTTTTAATCTATCCTAGTGCTCTCTCAATCTAATTGATATTCATGGGTGTATACCCGCAATACATATGAGATTGAATTAGACATGATGACCACTCACAACTTGGATACTTGCTTTCTAAATTTAACCAATCATAGGAGAGAATGAAGCTAATAATACAAACATTTGGTCAATTTGATTCGACCAAGTTTGATCTTGTTTATCTAAAAATGGTCTGTGTGTAAGGCCTTTGTGAAAATACCATCCACTTGGTCCTCAGTCTTGCAGAACTTCATACAGATTGTTTCTTTTTCAATATTGTCTCTTAGGAAGTGATGTCTTACATCAATGTTCTTGGTCTTCTTGTGTTGCACAGGGCTCTTTGCCATGTTGAGTGCACTAGTGTTGTCACAGAGTGGGGGACTAGTTTTTGAGACTATGCCAAAGTCCTCAAGTTGTTGCTTGATCCGCAAAAGATGAGCAAAATAGGAAGAAACAACAACATACTAAGCTTTAGTTGTTGATAAGGCCACCGAGTTATATTTTTTTTTGCTTCCTTAAGAGATAAAGATAGATCCCAATAAGTGAGCCATTCCTAAAGTGTTTTTTCTATCCACCAGGTACCTTACATAGTCTGTATCAGCATATCTTATTAGATCAAAGGAGTAACCTAAAGGGTAGTACAGGACCAGGTCCCTATAGTACCCTTTAGATACCTCTGGATTCTTTTAGCAACTTTCAAATATGATTTCTTAGGATAAGCCTAGAATCTTGCACATATTCCAACACTAAAAAATGTCAGGTCTACTAGCTATCAGATATAAGAGAGCTTCAATGATTCCTCCATACATTATTTCATTCACTTTGGGACCTAATTCATTAGTGTCTAACTTGAAGCGGGTTCCAATAAGAGTATCAATTGGCGTGGCATCACTCATGTGAAATCTGACTAGCAGATCTTTGATGTACCTTTCTTGGAAAATCTTAGTCCCTGTAGGATTCTATATTACTTGTAATCCTAGGAGGAAATTTCCCTCTCCCATAATATTCATCTTAAACTCACTTCCCATGAGCTTGGCAAATCTTCACATAGGGTATTTGAGGTTTCTCCAAAAATATTTTCATCCATATATACTTGAACAATCAAAAAAAATCTCCCTCTTAACTTTGAAAAAAAAGGTGTTATCAGTTTTTCTTCTTTTGAAACTATTTTCAAGGGGAAGCTTTGAGATCCCTTCATAATAGGCCCTTGCGGCTTGCTTAAAACCATAAAGAGCTTTATCAAGCTGAATGGCATGGTTGGGTTGATCAACATTCTCAAAACATGGGGGTTGTTTTGCATACACCTTTTTCTTCAGATAGACATTTAAAAAGGCACTCTGGACATCAATTTGAAATAACTTGAACTCCATGTATGCATAAAAAATAATAAAAATTTTGATTGCTACTATTCTTTCTAGATGGGATAAGGTCTTATCATAATCAATTCCTTTCTCTTGGTTGTACTATTGAACCACCAATCTTGCCTTGTTCCTTATAGTAGCTCCATGTTCTTCCTTCTTATTCTTGTAGACTCACCTGGTCCCTATGATAGTTCTTTCAACAAGTCTGGATACCAGGTGTCATACCTTACTTCTTTGAAAATAATTCAACTCTTATTTTATAGAAATAACCTAGTCAACATCCTTCAAGGCCTCCTTGACATTCTTTGGTTCAATGGAGAAAATAAAGGTTGAGAAGGAAACTTAATTTCTTACCTTGGATCGGGTTTGCATCCCAGAGTCCAAAGGTGATGTCAGATTCTCTAGATGATGAGAAGACTTGTGCTTCTAGTTGGATTCTCTAATGCTTGACTCAGTCTAGTTGGGTCCAGGTTCCTCATCTAGCTTATCTTTAGGCTCCTGAGTGTGTAACTCTATATTATCATGATCAGTGGCTAGAGGACCCGATCCCTCACTGACTTTTGTGTCATTATCTTCATTACCTCTACTGTCCTGATTGTCATTGTTTTCTTTATTTCTTTTATTATTGCTTACTCTACTATTTAGAGAGTCTCTCTGAATGAAGAAGCTCTTCTAATTCTATATCATCCTTATACTTCCAGTCCTCCATGCTTCAAGCTTCATCCAAAGTGACATGGGCACTCTCTTCTACATATAAGGTCTTTTTGTTAAAAAAAATGTAGGCTTTGCTAATTAAAGAGTATCCAATAAACACCTTTTCATCACTCTTAGGTTCAAACAACCAAAATCATCTTTGTCATTGTTTAAGACAAAGCAATTGCACGTAAAGGATCTTAGGTATCCCAGCTTGGGTTTTTTATTATCCAGCAATTCGTAGGGACTTTTATTTAACATTGACCTGTGATGATAGGCGAATTTACACGCCTATAGCACTATATTTTGCCCATATTTTAGCCTAGTTTTGAGAACAAATTATATATTTCATGCACTTTTAGTCCTTTTTCCTGTAAGTGAGCTAACGAACATGATTAGCAAAGTTTCAGGTATAAATGATGCAGAATTCAGCATTTCATGGATAACTTGACGCCAAAGAAAGCTTCACGATAGGAGAAAAGCGAATCTTGGACGCCAAGGACTAAAGATGGCGCATGGAAATTCTGTCCCGGGCTAAAACAACATTTCTGAAAACTTTGGGGACTAGCAGTAATTTATTAGGATTAGGATAATGATACATTAACCTAGTACAATTGGGTTAAGTATTTCATTAGCTTATTAGGATTTGGTTAAGCATTTCATTAGCTTAGTAGGAATAGGATATGGGTATTATAAATACCCTATCTTGCTAGAGATTTTAGATCATCTTCTGACATTCAATTCTATTCTATTCTACTTCTAAGACATTCTAGTTCTAAGCAATCATTCTTCCATTAATTCTATTTTTCTTCTTCTATTCATCTATTCTTAAATTCCACAACAAGAGAAACGTTACTTTGCTAAGGGATTCACGCCTAACGCCTACCACACCATTACAAACGTGAAATCTTTATTGTGGTATAACAACAATGTCAATTGTGATTTCCTTCGCACTCATGGGTAACTAAACTTCTCTGTTGGGGTTATGGAAGCCGAATGAGATACTATCTATTGCTGTGAGTTTGTGAGTACGTGACACGTATGTTGCTTATATCATTATTCTCTTCATCTTAATCTAAATTCTTTGTGGTTGCAAAAGCAAGAATACGCCAGTATAACATTTAACTTGTTCGAAAGAAAGGTTATCTGTCTGGAAAAGAGATAATGTCAAGGTAGTAGGGTCCCATCCCCTATTAAAAAGTTAGTGCCATAACTGGATTAACCTCTTGGAGAATTCGTACCATTAGACACGCTTTAAGCTCGAAAGAGTTAAAGTGAAATAATCCTCGAATAGGTCGAAAGACGCCTGGATTTACCATCGAATACAATTCTCTATAAGCACATGCATGTCTGAATTCAACACACTCATAGTCAATAGAGACGTATAACTCAGAAGGTGGACATAACCCCAACTCCTCAATTCTCATTGTTTCACAACCTACTAAACATTCTTTCTTTTTACTTTGCTATTTTCAGTTTTTTCTTTAATAATTTGGTTACACATTACAAACCCCCTTCTTATGAGACTTGCACTAAAAGTCTAGTAATCGTTGCTTACTTGTTGACCAAGCTATTCCCTGTGGGATCGATATCCAACCCAGGTTGGGTTCTATATTTGCTAACGACCGCTTTACACTCCTACGAGAGCTGTAGATTGAGCGTTATCAACCTGATCAGACATCTGTTTGTTACATAGAAGGCAATGTTAACTACCTCATCCCAAAGTTTTTAGGAAGACAAGAATCTATCAATATTTTTCTTATAATATCCACCAAAGTTCTATTCTTTCTCTCCACAACTCTATTTTGTTGAGGAGTTCTAGGTGCTGAGAAGTAGTGGCTGATTCTATGATCTGCCCAAAACTGGTCCATCTTGACATTTTCAAACTCAATTCCATGATCTAATTTGATTCCAACAACTTTGGAGTCATACTTGACTTTAATCTTCTTGACAAACGTTATGAAAGATTCAAAAGTTTCACCCTTGGACCTCAGAAATATTGTCTAGGTGAATCTTTAGAAGTCATCCACCATTACCATAATATACTTTTTTCCCCCTCTACTTTGAACCTTGATAGTCCTACATAAATCCATATGTACTAATTCAAGAGGTATGGTGGTACTGACATGCTTCTTCTATTGAGGACCTGATCTTCTTTCTTCTGGCATAGGAATCAAAGACCTTATCTTTCGCAAATTTGATTTTGGGAATGCTATAGACTAGGTCCCTATCAATTAATTTTTTTCAGTAATGATTAATTCACATGTCTTAGTCTTCGATGCCATAATTCAGTTTTGTCACTTTGAGCGCTGAGACATATCAGCTCATCACTTGAAATAGATCTTAGATCTATCGCATGCATATTTTTACATATTCTTGCTTTCATATTACTTCAGCTGAACTGAGATTGGACACGAAACAACCGTTTAAGAGAAATTTCACTTTATATCCTTTATCATAGATATGTGACACTTTAAGAAGACTATACTTCAGCCCATTAAAAAATACACACTTTCAATGGAATGATTGAGAGACTTCCCAATCTTGCCAACACCTTCAATATTTTTCTTTTTTCCATTTTCAAAGGAGACGCTTCCACTATGAAGTGCCTTTAGTATGAGGAAGACTTCTATCCTTCCAGTCATATACTTAGAGCATTCACTATCCATGAACTAGCACTGACTGCTACCTTTTCCTCTCACCTACATGAGTAATTATTTTGTAGAATTGGGAAATCCATTTAAGTCTAAGTTCCTAATAAGGTGACAAAGGTGTTACTAAAGATTTCTTGGTTCAACTGAGCAACCTAAAAACACCAGTTTCAACATGAGGACCTAGCCCCCAGTATTTTGAACTAGGTTCCCTGTTAGGCTTGTTTTCCTCATGATTGTACATTTGAAAACTTTTCCCAGATCTCTTTCTGAACTCATAGTCCCTTTTAAGAACTTTATTTCTACCACAATGGGTGCACAAAAAATTGTTAGACACAGAGACATACTTGCTATGAGGATTATAAGAAGGGCTAACATTTTTCCTTCATAGACCTTGTACCCTATTAGACCTTTGATTTTTTAGACTAGATAGGAGTTTGGAGGAAGTAGTCCACTTGACAGAATTTTGAAGGTCTTCTTTGACATGATCCAGGTCCCTCTCAAGTCAGGAATTTTTATCTAGAGAGGTTGCAAGAAGTTTTTTTGAATGTTTAACCTATCTTCAAGTTCTAACTGAAGACTACTAGATTCCCCATTTCCCTTGGATTCATATATAGAGACTTTCTACATATTTTCTGTAAGATCGTCATTTTCTCTTGACATTAAACTTAGTTTTTCGCCCAACTTAGACACCTTGACAGCTAGAGAAAGCTTTTCATTGTCAGACACCTCAAAAGTTTACCTCCAACGATCCTTCTCACTAGTGAGCACACAATGAATCTATCAAAATACTACTGTAATACCCCATATTTCTCTTTGCTCAATTCAGCCCATAGTGCATGTATAAGGGGCTTAGAACCTAAAAAATTAGTAAAGTGTTGGAGACTTAGTTTTATTTTTGGCCTCTTAACTTCAATGATTTTTAAAGTGACCTTCCCAACCCCGAGGCATAAGTTTTTGAGTTGATTCATGTTTAGGGGTGTAAGTAGTATGTCTCAGGTAAGTTTTGGATTTTTCGAAAGAGGTTTAGACCACGTTTGGATTTTCAAAACAACAAGTCATCGCGATTGTGGCGTGTCACAGTGGAATAGTGATGGAGGCCTTGGCACATCGTGGTGAGGTCTCAATCTGCATTCCAGTTATGAATTATAATTTTAAAGGGGCAGTTAGGTCTTTTCCAATGGCCCCAATCCATAAAAACACAGGATTTATCATCATTTAAGGCATTATATGCCCTATTTTCACAATTCCTCTTTAAAATAAACCCTATAAATTACCCAAATTCATCAAGTTCAACCATTATTTCTTCAAGAAAACTCAAGAATTCAAGCTTCACCACCCAAGAACGATAAAGAACGTCAATTCTCGTGCAATATTAAAGCCTTAAGTTATGTTAAATGTTCATCCATGGCCCTTTTCATACATGGAGTCCAAGTACCTATTCTTGTTTTCTAAATCATGAATTCACATATTTACAATGAGTTAATTTCATGAAACTTTTGGGAATTTTGATTATGCATGATGTTTACAAGTGTTTTTAGTTGGAAAGTAGCCTTTACACGTTTGAAGCATGAAATTCCATGTTAAATCCCCCCAGTGTATGGTTTTAGTGTTATGATTATGTTATTTCCACATGTTTCAATCATTCCCATTCCTAAGTTTATGAATTTCAAGTGTTTGATGAAATACCTAAGAGATGAATTTTGAGCAATGACTATTTATTATGCTTTTAAAGCTTTGGTACACTTTTACTGTTAATGTTATCGAGTCCTGAGGGTTATGAATACCTGAAATTTAGCTATTTACTTAGTCTTAATACTTTCAAAATGGTTTTCAAGCATATATGAGTATTATTAGTTCAGTCAATTATCTTATCAGTCAAGTTTAGATCAATTCAATATTCTGAGTCAGTTTAGTTGGGAGTAGGATATAGCACCGAGAGAACCCAAGAATGGGGGCTCACCTGCCAGTTGAGGGTGTGACCTTTAGTAGTAGTCCCTGTGTTCTAGAACTACGTAGCCAGTGTAGGTTAGAGATGTTAAACTGCCAGTTGAGGGTTGACATATATCTCACTAGAGCACCTGCTAGTAGAGGGTGACTCTTTAGTCCTTCGGGACTTCATTTCAGTGGATCCACACAGCCAGTGTTAGTACTCATGGCATGGTACTGACACCCTTCCAACTGGGGTCACAGGTTGGACCCTAATTAACTCTTATTGGGGCATGTTGGTTAGATGATAGCTCCCATAGTCTCAGTCCAATATTCAGTTCTGAGTTTAGTTTCAGGCTTGCTTGACCATGACATATAGTTATTAGTTGTTCAGTATCAATATTTCAGTATTTTTATTTATAGAATATCCCGGTATCATGTCATATGCTTGGTCATGCATTCTCAGATTTTACATCTTCATCGTATACTATACATCAGTTATCGTATGCCATTTATTCAGTCAACTATTATTCATGCATATGAGCCATGCATATCAGCCTAACCTTATTTAGCATACCAGTACATTCAAAGTACTGACTGTATACTCATTTCTTATGCTATGATGTCTCATATCATAGGTTCAGATGCTCAGGTTCCTGACCATACCTAGACATCCCATCGCACCAGAAGCAGTAACAGTGGTGAGTCCTCATATTTTGAGGACCATTTATGTTTATTCCAGTGTTTTAGTTCAGTATTCAACCGGAGTTAGTTGAGGACTTGTCCCATCAACTCCACAGTTAGTCAGTTAGAAGCTTTCAGACACTTTCAGACAGTTAGTCAGTTATCAGTTGTTATTGACATTCTTTATAGTATTGTTTTCAGACATTTGTTTTTTCATACATATTAGTTCAGAGATATTTTTAAATGTTTAAACCTTATGGCATATCCAGCTTTGTTTTTCGCACATGTGTATCCTTCATTTTTAGTTTGTTCAATGCTCACAGCAGGTACCAGCTCATGGGTTAGCTTGTGGTCACTTGTGTCTGTAAGCACCGTGTGGCGTCTAGGGTGTACTCCCGAGGTGTTACAACTACCAGAAACATAATCCATTTTAAAGAATAAGTATTAATATTTTTTTGATATCTAGAAGAGTTACCCCTTATCATCTTCATCATCAGACTTTGCCATGAATTCAAAGAGTGAATCAAAGGCATCATTGAAATGTCCTAAGGTTGTTGAGATTTATTAGAATCAGTGGATGGATCTCTCAGGCTTCCGGAGATTATTTCATATCATAATCTATATATGCTCTTCTTCTGACTTTATTAGGGACTCGATCCTTCTGCTTTCCTTTATCAAGACCAGTTCTTCCATACTCCTTGTGCTCAACCTTGTGCATTGGACAATATTTGATAAAGTGACTAGGCTTTACACACTTATGACATAAATCATTTCCTGTAGCTGATCTGTGTGAGTTCTCTCATTTTTGAAAACCTTTATTTCTTCTTATAACTTTGAGAAATATCTTATTTATGTATCCCTTGTCTTATTCCTTGTCACTTATGTAACGCCCCATAAAAGGCGTGCATAGATTAGTCTTTAATATTGAGCTCTTAGACTTAATGACTTAAAATTTTCTAAGTGTAAAATGAGACTTAGTCATTTTAGCTGGCAATCCTCGGGATACAACATTTCAACCTTCTCGACATCCGTTTTTAGATTTTCAAGTTGCGTTATGATCAGGAAAGCTCATAGTGCATCTCGGATAAGTTTCAGAATTTTTCGGAACGGATAAGGCTGCATTTAGGTTTCAAAACAGTAGCAAAACGCATAGCCTATTGCCCAGTTTTAAGCATTTCAGGGTCAAATTAAAACAATCATAACTCTCTGTATATAATGAACTGTGTGAGATATAATATATAAAACGAAATATCTTTGAGTCCTCTTTCAAATGAAGTTGGTTTCATCCAATTTGATTATATGAGTAAAAAGTTATTATCGATTTACTCCAGACTATCAAACTGTCAACTGAGGGACAAATTTGACCTTAATTGTTCCTTAGGGGTATTTTGGTCATCCTTCACCCCTATATATACCACCAACACGGGATTTAATCCCTCAAACACCAAAATACACCTTCATTCATCAAAATTGCTCAATAACACTCCTTAGAATTTCAAAATAAAAATCCAAATAGTTCAAGATTCAACCGTAGGTTTTCGAAGATAATTACATATTCGGAATCACAAATTCACGAGCTTCAAGAAACATCTAGTATTTTTGGAAATAGAGGTACGTGGGGTTATCCTAAAATCTCATGGGTGTAGTTTTTATGAACATGCATGCTTTTAAATGGGGGTTTTCAATCAAATGCTAATAACTTGCTTTCAATATGATTTCTAAGTCATTTTTCTTTATGTCATGGGAATTGTTTGCCTATATACTTCAATGGTTGAAACCATGCATATATGATTTGAGATTTTCCATGGAAGTTTGATAAATATGAATGATAAATTTCTTTCAAATTCCCATGATAATGTCTTGATACCCCATATCATATTGTGACCAACAAAAGAGAGCATGAATTTGAAATAATTATTGGTCACCACTTGTAAATGATGAAGCACCTTGGTTTTTACATGATTATGCATATGTGGATGTGATATTGATGACTTGCAAGTCGGGTATGACGATACCCTACAGAATATGATACGTGATTGAATTAAATGAAGTTTGAATGCATTGATTTTACATAAGATAGGTGGATGCCCGAAGAAGGTGTTTGAGTCTAAGGGCTCATCGCTGGAAATCGTATTTGTCGACACGGAAATTTGGTACCAGGATAAGTGATCTTGTGTACTTGACTTTATGTCATTCCCAAATTGGGACTATAGGTAGGAACCCGGGCTAAGTGATCTTGGGCACTACCATTGGGTCGAGACACCATGCTTCGTGGTCTTGTGTGTCTCTCCCTCACTTATACTCTAATCTCGGTGGCAACCAAGGTTAGACAGTTGGTGTAAATTATGTAGGGTATTCCACCTAGATCAGTTGCATTTCATTATTGTTGAGAAACTATTGCATTATGCCCATGTGTTTTCAAATTATTTGATATGAAATTGTTTTATAATGGCTCTCGACTATATTTTGTAAAAATATTATGTTTTATTTTGATATCTCTTCGTGTCAGTACTTTTGTGCTGACCCCCTCCCCTCTCCAACCTCTCAGGTTCAGAGGCCCAGTCTAGGGGTCAAGAGAATTAGTAGATCATTTAGACAGAGTTACAGAGACAAGTGGTGAGCCTTCTATGTTTTGGAAGGTCTTATTTCCTGCAGTCCTTTTATCTTATATTTAGTTTTGGGGTCTACTGGGGGCCTTGTCCCAGTTTATATACAGTTACTTGACTCAGTCATTTGTTAGAGATTTTCGCAGACAGTTGTTTAGAGGTTGATTGATGTTGGGGGAACTTTATTTCCCCGTTATTATTTCTTTTCATATTTATGACCATGTTTCCGAATTATTGTGTTTCTTTCGCATTACTTTAATCATATGAATTAGGTACATGATTACCAGACAGATAGGGGTGTTTCGAGCCTTGATGGTTCAGAACACTCGTTACGGCAAGGGCCCCAGTTCGGGTCGTGACAAACTTGATATCAAATAGCGGTTCATTATCCCAGGGTGTCTGTGAAATCACGTCGGGTAGAGTTTTGTTTATGGGTGTGTAGCGCGCTATACTTATAAGCTGGAGGTTACTAGGCGTTTAGGAATGTCTCTCTTTCTTTATGTTCTAGTTCGTGCAACAGAGTCAGAATGTTCCTCTTTCATACTCTAATTCATGCTATGGTGTCGCCCATACGAAAGTAAAAAGTCATCCCATATTCTTTCCTTACTCTAATGTCCTCAGATATGTCTCATTATTGAGGTGATTCAAGTACAGAAGTTTAGAATCTAAATGGTATGGTCCTTTCTGATTGAACCATATAAGAGTTAAAATTTGTGCAAGGACTTGATAAGAGTCCGTTAGTTCTTCAATGTGTATTGATTTCGATGTAAACATTGATCCTGATGGAATCGTGCTTTTCATCTTGAGGTATTAATTGCATTTAGTCCCCTTCAAATTTATGTTACAAATGTCTTGCTTAAGGGAGGATGATGTGTAGTAAAATGTTGGAACTGTATTTCCACCCGAACAGTAGTATGAGTTAAAGTGTTGTTGTCATGACCTATTGGTAGTGATATTGGACCAAGAAGTTGGAGATGTGAAGTCACAAAGTTAGAAGTCAGAGTGAGGGTGACTTTTTTGTAAATGAATATTTTAGTTGAATAACCGATGTTCGAGAATGATTTACCCCCTTATAGTGATAGACTAATGTGGTAGCTAGTAGCATGCGTGGATTGTATGGTAGTCTGTGGGGGAAGTGTTTGACTCAGATTTTTATTTATATAGAGTAAGATGTGTATCCTTAGATCATTGAATATTGTGTGTCAATTTTCTATCTCTTGTAATATGTAATCTTATTATCATGGTGTTTTTGAAAAAAATCAAAGTCTAGTGAAGCCGTGTGGGGATCTTTTGATTCACTAGCATAGTTTTTTTGTTATTCATTTCATTTCTTGTTCAAAACACAAAAATCAAAGTCTAGTGAAGCCGTGTGAGGCCTATTTCGATTCACTAGCAACTTGTTGTTTTTGTATTGGTTTAATATATGTATAGCTGAATCTGTTTGCATGAGATTGAGTAAGTAATTAGGAGGTGAGAGATTAGTATAAGTAGATAAGATTGTATGGGTTTATAATATCAGATTAAGGTTAACCATGCCTATTATGTGACTTTACCCCCCCCCCCCCCCTCTCTCCCTGACCTTCTTTTATTGGTAGTTGTAAACTAGTACTACTTGTGAGAAGTTATGTAGTAGATTTGTGAGGTATTTGGATAGAATGTTTAGATTTGATGGACTAGTATATTATGTTGCCTTCTTCATTGATGGTAGATGATTGATGCTAGACTATTGGCTTGAATTTAATGTAGAATATGGATGTCAGAATAGTGGCATGAGATTGATAGTGTTGGGCTCTTTTATATGATCCTGATTCTCATAGTAATGAGATATAAGTTTGGAGACGCGATATTGGTAGGCTATGAAGAAAGTGGTATGGTTCATCAAAGGCTCGGTGATATCCATGTTAAGTTTTAGAAATCTAAGTTTGAGCTTTGAAGGTTGAACCAATAGAAATAAGTGTGCAAGCATCATACTATGACTATTGGGCCTATCGAAATATAGAGTGTATCTTAGAAGGTAGTATTAGCAGTGGGCTTTCTACTTTCATGTGTTGTCTTTTGGGTTAAATTTCTATTTAATTATGTGTATCATTGTATTCCAGACCCCAGAGTGTGGTGAGTGTAGTTCAGCTTAGAGTCTAGTAATAAGGGATCTCTTGAACTTAATATGATGGCTTAAAGCCAAGGGGGAGATGATAGAATGAATAACCAAGTCAGGCTCTCAGATTCTAATAGTGATGTCATGATGATATAGAACGTCAGAAAGTGAGGGTGAGACTCAACCCATTCTTATCTTAGTATTTTTCAGTGATCCCAATGCCTACTCAAGCTTTACGTTTCAGTTTCGTGATCATAGTTCATGATTCATGTATATGATAGAGAGTCATGTACTCTTCCAGTTCCAAGATAATGAGTTCTAGTTCATTCAAGTAGTCAGAATCACATTCCTTATGTTAGGAACTCTAGTTGAGGTCATGCAACTCATGACGCATGTACTCACTCTTTATAGTGTGCTCAGTCCCGTATAAGAATCTTCTCATGCTTCAGGGTCTTATGTTTTAACCTTTTAGTGACCCTCCCTATGCAATGATAGTGGTGATGATGTAAATGTTCTTGTTGATGGAAGATCATAGTACGTTTGTTTAGATAAGGCCATAAGTATGAAGTAAGATTTGGGGCCAATCTTTGATACATGTGATGGTTAGTGGAAAAGTTTGTGTGTATGTTTTAGGATAGCGCGTGGGAGTTATATTGACAATAGCTTAGAAACTATGTGAAATATGTATTTATGTGTGGTTGCCTTGAAGTAAACATGTGGTTATAAAATAGGCTTGAATGACGTTTTAGGATTGTAGTGGGAGGTCGCAATATGCATTAGCGACTTCATATTAAGAGTTCAGAGTAGTCATTGAAGTGGTAAGGCATGTTATGCTTAGGATGTGATCTTTAAAAGAGGTATAGAAGGTGGAGTCATATGGTTTAGAATAATAGCATGGTGTAGCATGTTGTATTTTTGTGACTTAGAGTTAGGCTTGATCGCGGTGTAAGGATTAAGCTATTTTAGACATTAGTAGAAAAATTTGTCAATGCTCATATGAGAATTTTAAGTTGAATTGAATGAATATGATACTTATAGGGAATAGTATAGTTAAGGGATATTCGAGAAGTGTACTAAGCTTGAAAGTAAGAAGTTGTATTGCCAAAGGTCTGGTAATTCTATCCTAATTTAGGAGTTATATGTCTATATTCCAGACTGCAGAGTAGTGTCAATGTTGTGATTTCCTCAGTGGGATGTCATGTGTAATCCATACCTAATATTTGTGTCTCCCTATTACTGTTAGAACTTCTTTAGAGAGAGCGTTGAAGAGATACTCCAGTTAAGTATGAGGGTCCAGCATAATTCAATCTGTATAGCCAGTAAGTCAGTTTAACAGTCAGATTCGCATGACTTGTTTTCTTGTCTTTTTATTTATTCATGCTACCCGAAATCTCATACATGATACTATTCCAAGACAGAGTATACTAGTAATTGCGAGTATAGCTCAGTTCATGCGTCATGCATTAGATTCAAATTCCAGAGGTTCAGTTATGAATCAAATCGTAGGTGCCTTGCACATTGCCTCCATTTTTCGAGTATCTTAGTGAATTGAGCACTCATAAAGGGACATAGGGTCCCAAGGGGGAGATACCCCATTCGGTTGCATGCATAGGTTCTTATTACAAGCTTCGCATCAGTTGTTATTGCGTATTCAGTCATACGTTCTTGTGTCAGTTCAGTCAGATATGCCTGCATTAGAAATGCATGTTCAATAGAAAAAGTTCAGCTTATCAGTGTATTCAGTCCTGCGTTAATGAGTACAACTCAGACACAGACCCATGCATCAAATATGCATGTCCGGTATAAGAATTCAGAACATCGGTAGTTCCAGTCTTATAGTCATGTTTCAGATCAGTGTATTCTTTATTAAAGGACATGTCATGTTCGCGTTATTCCATATCTTTAAGGCTTCAACAAGTTCCTACCCATCATTCGAGGATGAATGATCCCAAGGGGGAGATAATGTAACGCCCCATAAAAGGCGTGCATAGATTAGTCTTTAATATTGAGCTCTTAGACTTAATGACTTAAAATTTTCTAAGTGTAAAATGAGACTTAGTCATTTTAGCTGGCAATCTTCGGGATACAACTTTTCAACCTTCCCGACATCCATTTTTAGATTTTCAAGTTGAGTTACGATCGGGAAAGATCATAGTGCATCTCGGATAAGTTTCGGAATTTTTTAGAACGCATAAGACTGCGTTTGGATTTCAAAACAGTAGCAAAACGCATAGCCTATTGTCCAGTTTTCAGTATTTCAGGGTCAACTTCAAACAATCATAACTCCCTGTATATAATGAAATGTGTGAGCTATAATATATCAAACGAAATCTATTTGAGTCCTCTTTCAAATTCAGTTGGTTTCTTCCAATTTGATTATATGAGTAAAAAGTTATAATCGATTTACTCTAGACTATCAAACTGTCAACTGAGGGACAGATTTGACCTTAATTGTTCCTTAGGGGTATTTTGGTCATCCTTCACCCCTATATATACCACCAACACGGGATTTAATCCTTCAAACATAAAAATACAACTTCATTCATCAAAATTGCTCAATAACACTCCTTAGAATTTCAAAATAAAAACCCAAATAGTTCAAGATTCGACCGTAGGTTTTCGAAGATAATTACATATTCGGAATCACAAATCCGCAAGCTTCAAGAAACATCTAGTATTTTTGGAAATAGAGGTACGTGGGGTTATCCTAAAATCTCATGGGTGTAGTTTTTATGAACATGCATGCTTTTAAATGGGGGTTTTCAATCAAATGCTAGTAACTTGCTTTCAATATGATTTCTAAGTCATTTTTCTTTATGTCATGGGAATTGTTTGCCTATATACTTCAATGGTTGAAACCATGCATATATGAAGGCGTTTGAGTGTAAGGGCTCATCGCTGGAAATCGTGTTTGCCGACACGAGAATTTGGTACCAGTCTAAGTGATCTTGTGTACTTGACTTTATGCCATTCCTAAATTGGGACTATAGGTAGGATCCCGGGCTAAGTGATCTTGGGCACTACCATTGGGTCGAGACACCATGCTTCGTGTTCTTGTGTGTCTCTCCCTCACTTATACTCTAATCTCGGTGGCAACCGAGGTTTGACAGTTAGTGTAAATGATGTAGGGTATTCCACTTAGCTTAGTTGCATTTCATTGTTGTTGAGAAACTATTGCATTATGCCCATGTGTTTTCAAAATATTTGATATGAAATTGCTTTATAATGGCTCTTGACTATATTTTGTAAAAATATTATGTTTTGTTTTGATATCTCTGTGTGCCAGTACTTTTGTGCTGACCCCCTCCCCTCTCCAACCTCTCAGGTTCAGAGGCCCAGTCTAGGGGTCAAGAGAATCAGTAGATCATTCAGACAAAGTTGCAGAGACAAGTGGTGAGACTTCTATGTTTCGGAAGATCTTATGTCCTGCAGTCCTTTTATCTTATATTTAGTATTAGGGTCTACTGGGGGCCTTGTCCCAGTTTATATACAGTTACTTGACTCAGTCATTTGTTAGAGATTTTTGCTGACACTTGGTTAGAGGTTGATTGATGTTGGGGGAACTTTATTTCCCTGTTATTGTTTTTTTCATATTTATGACCATGTTTCCGAATTATTGTGTTTCTTCCGCATTACTTTGATCATATAAATTAGGTGCATGATTACCAGACAGATAGGGGTGTTTTGGGCCTTGATGGTTCGGAACACTCGTTACGGACAGGGCCCCAGTTTGGGTCGTGACAAATTATTTTACCTTTAGCAGCTTTGAGAGACAAAGTCCTTTCTTTCTTGGTTTCCTTCTTAGTTGCTCCTTCTGCTTCTTCATTTCATAAGTTTTTAGGTTTCCTATGAGATCATTCATTGTAAGAGTTTTTAGGTCTATTGCTTCAGTGATAGCATTCACCTTGATTTCCCATGACTTAGGAAGAATGTTAAGCATTTTTCTTACTTTTTTAGTTGGCCTGATGTTCTCACCTAGACTGTGCAACTCATTAGTAGTAGATATAAATCTTGTGTGCATTTCCTGGATAGTCTCTCCTTCCTTCACGGTGAAGGTTTCCTACTGTGTAGCAAGCATGTCAAATTTTGATCCTCTTACTTAGCTTGTCCTTTCATGAGTTATTCTCAGATAGTGCCAGATCTCTTTGCCTGAATCACATGCAAAGATCATGTTATACTCATCGGGTTCTATGCCACACACAAGCAGTTTCTTTTCCTTGTAGTTTTTTTCAATTTTTTTACAATCATCTTCATCATACTTCCTTCAAGTCTTGGGGCCTAATATGGTGACCTCCCATTTCTTAACTTCTCTCATAGGAGCACATGGACCATCCAAGATAACATCCATTAACTCATTATCTTCTACCATTATAAGATCATATAGATTTGGTTTACACCATCTATAGTATTGGCCATTGAATCTTGGTGGTCTAGTAGTGGATTGTCCTTCTTCTAAGTTTGGTGGAGCTACCGTTTCTGAGCTGGATCCTCTCTAGGTGTTACCTATTTACAGAGAACTAGCTCTTATACCAATTGATGAAGTGTATGAGTCCACTAAGCATAATAGGACCAGGTCCCTAAGCTGACTGATGCAGTAAAATATAAATAGAAAAAAGATAATGCAATAATGTAAGGAACACACAATGTTTACGTGAAAACCTCCTTGCTCAAGGGAGGAAAAACTTTGACCCATCTTACAGGATTTCCCAAAGTTCCACTAATCTTCAAGAAACCAAGTGATTACACACTCCTATAATTACTACCTCTTACAGTAACTCTACTACAAGACAGGTGAGGTAACTCTACCACACCTCTAGTGAATAACTCCAGTCATTAATCCCTAGATAACTCTACCCAGGACTCAATACTATCAAAATGGTAAGTTAAACTTGAGCAACTTGCAAATGACTTGACCAGTTACGCATAACTGCTACGACTCGAACTAAGGATTGGACAAGCTAGAACATCTACTATCCTTTATATAACAGAAGTAGATTTACAATATAAGAGCAAAACACAAAAGACTCAAAAGAACCACAAGACTCAAAAGCACCATAAGACTAAAATGATCACTTGATCAAGTCCCTTGATGATGTGTAAGCTGTGTTCAAAGAGACCACTTTTGCTATGAAGAGGAAATCTTGATATTGCAAAACTTAGATTTTGTTTTATGTAAGTGATCCTTTTATATGAGATGACAAAACCTGAAAATTCTCCCATTGGTTGAGGTTCAACACCTCTACTGCCATGCTACCAACTTCTGCTGGAAACTACAGCTTCCAGCTGTAGTGAACAAGTCAACTTCAGAGAGAAACTTCATGTAGGACTAGGTCCCATAGATATCGACTTAAGCTTTAATCAGGTCCATTGTGGAATAGTTTGTGAATCATCATAACTCTAAAGGTGTAACAGGATGACCTTAATATTGTTTTATATTTCTTTTATTTGGTCATATGCAACGTCTCTAAAAGACCACAATCCATTAACAATGATATGTTAATTGTGGAGATGTGGTCATGTTCCTTAAGCGGACTTTTTAAAATTTTGCAGAGGGGTTCACTTTAGGAATTTGTTTATCAACCCAAAGTTTAATACTTATTTGATGAGAATTTCAACTGGAATAAGGATTTTACGTATAATTTTTTTCCAATGTAAAATTCATGTGTAAGGCAAGTAGGGTGTACCTATGGAGTCAGAAGGGCGTTCAGCTGAACTCCTCGACAAAAAATTACACTATATATATATTTATTTTGAACCCCTTAAACACAAGATAAACTTTTAACTTAGTGTCTTAGGGGTTAAAATGTACCTTGAGGTTCCAAGATCGAATCGTTAAACTATAATGTAGTGACTATATTTTTATTTTTTGGGCCCACAGAAAGTAACCTTCATTCATCACTATCCCTCCAAAGGTATCCACATTTGTTGGGGTTGGGGCATATAACAGATTCTAATAGATTTAATTAAATTCTATTTTCCTAGTCATCCATACTATAGGATCAGATCTTTCCCTTGTTAACATAATACTGTCTAAAATAATTATGGAATTAATGCTTATACTTACTAGTTCACAACCCTGAAGCCTTCACTAATGAAAAAATAACACTTCTCATATACTTAGTGATGAAGTAATGCCTTTTTAATAGCATTGTTTGCTATTGTTGGATACCCCATGATCATTTGAACAAAAATGCTTTTGTTAAGGAGCCTAAAGTTCTCAAATTCAAGTTCTCATATACTTTTAGCGTCATTATTATTGATCACCTAACTAGATGTAGCTTCCTTCTATAAGTTATTTTGCACCTCATTCTATCAAGTTGTTTAGTGATCTTCACAGGTATAGAAATAGAAACATTTGTGTTTGTTGGAATACCTGGGGAGTTGTTAATGAGTGCCTCATATGCTGCCAATCCTTGTTTTCTTTCTTGGAGAAGGAATTATGCTGCTTATGGTCGTGCAAACTACACCAAAGCTAGACAGCCAAATAGGAACTTAATGCAGGGTTCCCTGTTTAGTGTAGACATTTCACAAATAATTGAGAAATTTATTAGAGGCTTCACAGTATGATAAGTATCTTTTATGAAGATTGATTTTTCTAAGGGCAAAACAGATAATCCCAACCAAATGTCTCTATTATAAATGTGAAGCTTAGATATCTCTAATAGTGTACTGCATGGTAACAGTGAGATCTTGCTTATAGAGTATTCAGTTAGATTTGAATACTGTTTCCATGAGTGTTTTTTTAGTTTCAACCTTGTACCTTTTTTTAGGTCTTTTCAATGCTTTGTTTTATTAAGCTTGAAATAAAACGGGTGTAATTCAAAGTGGATTGGATATAGAGGGTTTATGTAGCACCCTAGTTGGCTGGGATTTGAAGTGTAGGTTGAATGATTGATGGGTGGTTTGAATGAGCTATGGACTAAATTTGTTTGAGGAAGTAATAGAAGCATCTAGTTTTTTTAATCACATGGAGAAACTCCAAGAATCCATTTTTGAAGAGTAAGATTAATGGAAAGTGTCTGTAATACCTGCTTCATGTTCATTGTTCTATGTTAATGTTATATGATTGCGAAAAGCATAAGAATCTTGTAATATCATTTTCCATAATGCTAGAACCAAGCATAAGTGTCTTACGATTGGGGTCCCGCTTACAAAATGTCATCTTTTATGTGGTAAGCTGGTGAAGTGCATAAATATTTTCATAGGTTACTTTATTTTTTTTATGGTCATTTCCATCAGTCAATGATGGGGGCATCAGATATATCGTAATGTCTACGATTAGAGGTAGCAATTACATATAAAGTTTTTTTTACTAACATCATTAATACTTGACCAACCCTGTTTTACTAGCGACAACACTAAGCTTGTTATGGTCAAGCTCATTTGGCTGAAAAAGTTTAGATAGGATCAGTTTGTAAGAGAGCCAGATGTCTACTATCTATGAAATAAGGAATGTGCACCATTTTTCCAACCAAAACACACAAATAAGAGAAGCAAGAATAATTATGTTAAAACATTGTAAAGCTAAAAATCTGTTTACAAGATTGGGAGACTTAATGTAAACCATCCTGTTTAATAGTTACTCAGATCACCAAAATTCAACTATCGAAGTTCCTTTTTCCTGACAATATACAAAATCAAAATGCAAGTCTACTTCCACAACTTTCCTTCTATCATAGTGATTGGAAAGAGTATCCATAATATAACATAAACAAAAGATCTAGAGCTAAAATACGTTGAGATCCAGGCCTCTGTGACTCATTTCAAGTTCTCTAATAATTATCCCACTGAAGCAGATATACATCCCGTGCAAGGCACAGCAAAAGTGTCATGATATTATAAGGCATAAAGCTTCAAGTATGAAAACCAGCACTATTCATTCACTACTAAGCAATAGAGTATCTAAGAGTGTTGTCTTCATAATACTGCTGAAACTATTACTTATCAAAGTTGCTACCTTAGCATTTCTATGCAAATTAAAGGAAAAGCAAGATAATTAGCGACAAACCATCCCATTGTGGCAAATAAATGAAGCAGGAAATAAAAACACATTTATGCATCAAAATCTCAAAAAATATTCTTCCGGATTTGGTAATATAAGATGGAGAATATGTGAAACCATTAACTAGCAAGTGTTTGCATCTAATGCTTCTTAAGATAGAAGTTTATGGACATACAGTAAGAGTGTGACACTTGAACAGAATTGTTAACATATACAAAGAGAAAACATGCATTAGTTTTTTTAATGTTTCTATATTGATAAGGAAATGTAGAAAACCTGCATTGCTGATAGATTTATAGATCAAAAATTTCTAAACTTTGGCAAGTGTAAAAGTCGATGAAGGTTTTGTACATGTTTTGGAGTTTCAAGTTTGATAATGCACCATATTTTCTAAAAAAATTGAAAGTAAACTTTAGAATCTCAACACAAATATTTTAGGTTAGCTACGAGATAACTGAATCAATTATAATATCACTGAATTAATGGGATAATCTATCAAAATAATGGTTTTGGAGTAGTCAGTGAAGCCCCACAAAGTCTAGTTTTTTCTAGCACTACAGAATACATGTTGAAATAAAAAAAAACATAAACTTGGTAAAAATTAGAAAGAACCATGAAACAAAAACACTAAAATCTCTGGAGAGACACAAAGACAGAACCCATAAGCTAGAATAATATTTGGGAGAAGCAAGTCGACAAAGACAGAGGCTATAGAAAGTGATTATCCTTCAACATGGATATGAAATCACCTTAATTTGTACTTATTAGATATCAATTATTTAAATCCAAATTGAGGATAGTGGAAGCAAAACATCAAAAGGCTGGAGCTCTTCATGACTTCATGTAAATTGATCAAAATTGTAACAGAGTAATCACTTTTGTGGGATATATAATAAATAATATAAACACTTCAAGGTATCAATTAACACGACATATGAAAAAGCAAACTATTCAGGACACATACATAGTACATTACATTCCAACAAAAAACACAAATTCCCAAAAGAACCAAATACAAAATATATTGTTGTTTTATTTCATATTAGAATTGGAAGAAACTCAACATACTATTCAAACTCATGTATTTACATTGTTGTGCATTAATTTGGAGTAGCCAATATGATTTTTTAAAGGGTGGAAGAGCGCATCAATATGGTTTTTGAAAGGGTGGAAGAGCCTACCAATATTTTTAGGGACATTATTGTCTATCAACATTTGAATTTGAGGCTTCCCACTTTTAGAAAAAAATATGTAGATAGATAATACAAGCGAACATTGATCTTTATAAACGTAGCAACAAATCTTGACAATTACACAATCAAGCATGTAGTGAAATAAAATATTATTTTTGTATTTTGAGTAAATATCTAAGAGTTCAACAGTAAGATTTCTTAAAAATAGTATGCACGGGCGTGGCCATAATAAATTTACATTAGTCCTCATAAGATTAACTAATGATTCAAAGAAAAGTCAAAACATCAGAAAAATATTCTTTTCAAGATAATGCATGCTTAGAATATAACTATGTTCTGCCCCTCAAAGTGCTAGTATTTTAGTTGTTGAATTAGTGCAAGCAACAAACTTGAGTTTTCTCCTTTCTATGTAATACAATCATTCACTGTATATTTTCTTAAAGATTGAAAAATTACCATCACCAAACTTTATGGAGAAAAGAATGTTAGTAAGACTCACAAGTACCATGAAACATTACATTAAAATCTCTAAAAGGACACAAACACGGAACTATAAGCTAGAATCAGATTTGAGAGAAGCAAGTGAACAAAGATAGAGGCTATAAAAAGTGATTATCCTTCAACACAGATATGAAATCACCTTACTTTAGCCTCTTTAGATATTAACTGGTTAAATCAAGATTGAGGATGGTAGAAGCAAAATACCATGCGGCTTGAACTCTTCATGACTTCATGTAAATTAATCAAAATTGCTATAGAGTAATCACTTATGTGGGATATAGCAAATAATATAAACACTTTGAGGTATAAATTAACTGTACAAATGAAAAAGTAGTGCATTCAGGCCTCATACATATCGCATTACATTCCAACAAATAACAGAATTCTTCAAAGAAACAAAGTCGTTTCATTTCTTATTAGAAGAAGTGGATGAAATTCAATAGCCAAACTATTGTGATGAATGTTTTTACATTTTTTGCATTAATTTAGAATAGTTAATATGGTTTTTGAATGACTGTTTTTTTTTTTTGGTTAAATTTTGGGTTTTTTGTTAATCAAAAACTCAAAAAATAAAATAGTCTGAACATGAATGGGCCAACCCATTCGCAAAACACAAAATAAAACAAAAGCCTACTACTTAAAAAGATCACCTGGCCCAACCCAGAAATAAAGAACCTCTATTACATATAAACATGAGTAGGGTTTCCAAATTGTTAGTCTCATTTTCAGCTTCTCCCCTACACCTCCACCTGAAAGATATTTCCTTTTGTCAATCGATGTTTCACTCTTCTCTTGCTTTGGGTGATATAAACTGTACCATGTCTTACCTTGGATGGATCTTCTTTTAACTTGCAGAAGTAAGATCTTTCTATTCCCTTTTGATTACTTTCCATTCCTACTCTTATGAAATATTTTTATTTGTTTTGTTAGTTATGTTCTTCGGTGGATGGGATTTTGTTGTTTGTATTATGATGCCTTGAGGGATCTAGTCAAGTGGAATCTGTTACCTCCTCCAAGTAAGTTAACAGTGAACCTTCTCCTCCTCTTGATTTTGTGCTTTTGTGTTGTGCTTAATCTCAAAATCCCACTTCTGCAGATATAGCTAGTAGGGAGATAGTGGGTTGCTCAGAACCATAAGTATTTGAATAGTAATATGTTTCCCAAGTTTATCAACTCCAATCTGACCAAATGACCCTCTTATTTTGTTGTGAGTCCTTTTTATTGGCTGTTGTATGGTAGGCTAAATAGTTGTTTCGCCCTTTTTGTTGCCTTCTTATCTTGTAAATATAATGCTTGTGAAAAAACTTAACTTTAGCCTTTCCATATCCTTCACCCTTTTGATGGTGACAATCTTATATAAGGACATTGTAACTTATCACTGTTGACTATGCATTTTCCTCTTAATTGTAGTTGCTGAAATCCTATAAATGTAAAGTCCCCTTATCTAATACCAAATTAGCTAAATAGTCAGTTAACTAATTTCCCTTCTTGAGTATATGTTAAAACTGCACTTTCTTCCTTGTTAGTAAATGTCATATTTGTTGAACTATATCTTATATACTCCATGGACATTCCCATTCTCTGGTTGAAATTCCTTGCATTGTTAATAAATCTGTCTGAATTATCACCATATCATCATGTCAATGACTGCAGTGCTTAGCTTTCTGTAAGATTGTTATTGCTTCTGCATCCATATTGTTAGTATCTTCAATTGTATCTCCTTTTGCATACATTAAGTCCCCAAGCATATCTTTAGACAAAATTAATAACTGGCTCCTGGATTCCTATTGATGCTCCATTAGTATTGTACTTCACCCATCCTTCTATTGGAAATTTGCATAGAACTTTAGTGGCTCTAACTTTAGTCCTTAACTTTTCAAAAATTTTAGTATTCCTGGCCATTCATAAGAGAATTCCCAATTTTGGTTTCTCACTTTCAGCAACATCCTCAAATTCCTTATTATATTATATATCAGCCTTTGTGTAGTAACATACTTCCCCTCATACTTAATGTTATTCCTTCTTCTCCACATCTTCTATGAAATAATTCTAAACATAGCCTAGAAATACATTTTTCCCTCTATTTAACGTATGCATTCCACCAAATAAAAATTGTTTCCCTTAGACTTAGACCTTGAATGTTCATACCTACAAAAGAAAAAAAGTAGGACCAAGTCCTATTAGCAATATCTAATCTCAAGAACATATGAGACATAGTCTCTTGTGATGAGTTTACATAAAACCAACACCTAGATGGACCTTGAACTCCCCACCTCCTTATATTGTCATTCACTGGGACTTCTTTCCATGTCCTCCACATAAAAAAAGTTATTTTAAATGGTAACCCTTTTATCCATAACTCTTTATAAGTCCCATTAACCAGTTTTCTTTGTCTAACATACTACCATGTTGATTTCATTGTAAACTCTCCTCTTGAATCAATACTCCATATAGCCTTATCCCTATCTTATATCTGAAATGGTGGTCTTATCTTATATGAAATGTGAGTAGCAATTTCATTTGTAAATATCTCCTTTATCAACTTCTCATTCCATGCTCTATTTAACACCAGGTCACTCACATATTGATATCTATCATCCCATTCCCTACTATCCTGTATAGTGGTGTAAAAATGCCCCATACTTGTCTAGTTGTCAAACCATATATGGGAGTTCCCTCTTCTAGTTTTCCATATAATTAGATGCTCTATAATATCTCTGACTTGCAATATTTTCTTCCATCTTGAGAACCCCCAGCTCCAGATTTCCACATTACTAATTAGGGATGCTCTTTTTTGTAATATTTATTATGCATGAAAGAACTCCATATGGACGTTCTAGTCCTAAAGTTTTACCATAGTTAACAAAAAAAACATTAGATAAATCCTCCAACATTCTAGAACCCAGTCCTTCTTCCTCCTCTGGTAAACACAAAGTCTTCTACTTCACCCAATTCCTCCTCTTCCCCCTATACAACTGCTCCAGAAGAATTAAGCAAAATTTCTTTGTATCATGTTCAAAACATTCATAGTATGGTTCATTACTGATAGGCAATAAGTAGGAATACACTGCAAGGCATGCTTAATTAAAATGGCTCTACCTCCAAAAGATAATAGTATTCATTTCCAACTCTGCAACTTACAGCTTATTCTATTCATGATTTGTTGGTAATAGTCTTTCTTCTTTCTCGTGTAAAAAATTGGGAAACGTAGGTAGGTAAAGGGAAATTCCTATCTTAGAATCCCTATAGCTATCTCTGCCATAACTACTGTACCATTAGAAACTCCTTTATGCAAGTAAATAACACTTTTTTCATTATTAATCTTCTGTCTTGATACTTATTCATACCTATCTAGTACTGCTATTACCATCTGCAAAGTACCTATATCAGCCTTTCATGGTATAATTACATCATCTGCAAAGGCCAGATGGTTAATTTTAGGACTTCTCCTTGGAATACCAAACATCCTGAATTCCTTTTTGAGAAACAATGTCTTCAGCCTCCTTGGTAACACTTCTGCAGCTAAAATAAATAGAGTAAGGGATATTTTATCCCCTTGTTTCAATCCTCTTGAGGATTTAAAAAATCCTTTAGATTGTTCATTTAAAAGAATTGAATACTAGTTATTCCCAATTAGCTTGAACACCATATCTATTATTTCTTCATAAAAGCCTAACTTTCTTAAGACTTTTGTAAGGAATAACCACTCCACCCTACCATATACTTTCATCATGTCAAACTTCATAACCATATTGGGAGGAGTACCTCTTTTTCTTATTTTTGAAACTATTTCTTGTACCACCAATATATTTTCTACAATACTTCTCCCTTGAATAAAACCAACTTGTTCTCTTGAGATTATTTTTGGCAGATCTCCCTTAATTCTTTCATGAGTAATTTTGGAAAAAAATTTATTCACAAAATTGCTAAGGGATATGGGTCTCATATCTGAAAACGTATTCACTACCAACTTTTTTTGTAACAATACCAAATTAGTATGAGAATGAATCTTGGGAGCTCATAACCACAAAAGAATGATACTATCATTTGATGTAAGTCCTTTCCAATGATATCCCAGGCATCTTGATAAAAGACACCAATCATTCCATGAGGACCCCCAACACTATTTTGTTCAATCCTATAACTACAGATTTAACCTCCTCTAAGCTTGGAACTATTTTCAACTCCTCATTTTGTTCTGCTGATACTATAGAAGGCAATTCATAAAGTATTAAAAAATCTTCTTCATCTTTCTATTTTGTAAATTGCTTCTAAAAAAATTTTGTAGCAGCTTCTGCAATCTCTATTTTCTATTCCATCCAAATACCTTCTTTATTCTGAATTCTCCTTATCTTTAGTCTGGTTTTTCTTCCTCTTACTATTGTGTGAAAGAATTTGGTATTTCTTTCACCATTCTTGAACCATTCAAACCTTGTTTTCTATCTCAAGACTCTTCTTCGCTTCTAAGTTACAACTTTAACTCAGCCTGTGCTTTAATCCAGTTTTCTGTATTGGTTTCTAATGGATCTTCTTCAAACTGTTTCTCTATTACTTTTATTATCTCCCCCAAGGTAGCAATCTCTTGAAAAATATTTCCAAACTTTACCTTACTCTAAAGAGTTCATGCTGATTTAGTCTTTTTTAAATTTAGATGAAAGCTAATGAAAGGATTACCTTCTACTTTAGTTTGCCAATTCAACCTTGTCAACTCATGCAGGATTCTTTTTTCAACCAGAAGCTAAGAAATCTAAACACTTTGATAATTTGCTCATTTGTACTACTAAAATATAATAACAAAAGAGAATGATCTGATCCACTTCTCACCAAATGTTCTATCTCTATTACTGGAATACTTCATGAATCTTATCATTGCATAAAACTCTGTCCAATTTTTTGAATATGCACTCTTCATCAATTTTCCATTTCACCATGTATATTTTCTTTCCTGAAAACCACATTCATCTAGGATACACATATTTATACAATGATTGAAGTCTTCTATCTCTGCTATGGTAACAGGTAATCCTCTTAGCTTTTCTTCATCATTTATTATAACATTAAAGTCCCCCTACCAACCATGGTTCCTGAATAACATTAGCCATATCTTCCAAAGATTCCTATAATGGTATCTTCCATTTTGGGTACATTTTGCATATATTAATGTTACAAAAATAGATAAACTAGTATCCTGATTCTTCAGTTTCAGTGTCACCTACTGATCTTCATTCTGACCACACTATACTCTACCACTGAATCCATAAAAGCCCATATCTTAGCAGATTTATTTGATGTTTCATGCTACATCCTTAACTTTATTTTGTAATCATCAATATTGTGACTTTCTTAAAAAGGTTCCATAAGCCTAATGAAACAAAATTGATGTCTTTTGTTTAATGTTATCAGTCCTGTTAATGTTTTCTATGTATTTACCAACCTTATATTCCATATCAAAGCATTCATCTTAATTTTGATTTTGAGGTATGACTCCTGCATTGTACTTGCATTTGTATTTTTGCCCTTTTTTTTCTATTTACCATGATTTTCTCTCATTATTTCTATTTTCTTTGGAGATAGATTACCTTCACTATCCACCTTCTTTATATTATCCTCCAAATCCTCCCCATCCATATCTTCCTTCTATTTGTTAGTGATTTCCATTTGATTTCTTACTTCAATTGCTAGTGGAACAACACCTTCTATCACCATTATTTCCTTGGTTGAATTCTCTTGTTCCAACACCATTAACTCTCTTGACTTCATCTTTTGTTTTGTTGCTTGTTGCTATGCATTTTATAGTTGTTTATTTTGATCTTCTACCTGTTTTTGTTGTTTATCTACATTTTTCTTTTGGTTCTCTGATATTGTCTTATCTTCTTTGATTTTTTCTTTTCCTTCAACCTCCAGATCTTGATCTGTAATCTTTTCTTGTTGCGCAACCTTTTTCGATTCGCCAAAGCTTTTATTCACCTAATCTTTCGTACTCTCCTTACTTTGTTCACCCTTTTCTTTAGTATCTTTGTCTGTTTCCTCTTCATGTAAGACCTCACATGGGTTTGAAGTAGCAATTTCATCATTGTTCCTATTATCAACTTCACCTACAATATGTCCCTACATGTCTCTCTTGTACTTGCTTTTCCTTGTTAACCATTGTTGTTTATTTATGTTTTCTCTTTTTTCCTTATTTACATTAGCATCTTCCTTCTGTCTGTTATTTTGAACATCTGATCTTTTATTAGCAACCTCTTCCCTTTCCTATAGTTTCTTCCCCTGCAGCTCTAGGTGAATATTCTAATAGCTTTCTTCATCATGTCCTTGCAAATAGTATTCTTTGCAGTATTTGGGCATATAATCATATTGGATTTGAATCCACTTTGATTTGATTTCCCCTATAGTATCATTCTCCTTATTAATTCTTACTCTCTGAGGTAATTTAGAAATTAGATCCACCTCTACTTTTATACTTGCACAACTAGGTCTTGTTTGATTCCTAGTAGCTATATTCACCGTTAAGGGTTTTTTCTACTACTAAAGCAATTGATAAAATTACTTCCTTAGCAAATAAATTAGGTGCAATATCAGGCATTGATATCCATGTCGCTCCTATTGTAGTCTCAACATCAAGCTCAAACCATGGATCCCACTTCAGTTTTCTCATCTGCCAATACATCTCCTTGGTTTTATGTAGTATGCTGCTGTTGAAAGCAATTATACATAATCCTCAAAGCCCTCTAACCTGTAAGTATATGTATTGCATCTAATACTTCTATTATACATTCACCTTCTATTCCACACTGAGTAGGAATTATCTTCCTCAATTCCTTGATGTTCGATTTGCCATAGGAAAATTTACCATTGATAGCATATTGTATATTTTCTTGTATGATTAAGTTTCCCACCTCGAATGATTACCATGTGATACTAGGTTCTCCATGTATCATGACAACTGGTTTTGGGGGAACCCTGGTAATATCCTTCACGTAAACTTTAGGCTTTAATATATCAACATATTTTGGGGCATTATTGTCTAACTGTAGTATCATATTCTGGTCCTCATTAATCTTATTCAATGGTTCTTCTGGAGGGATGCTCCCATCGGAGTTAGTGGCCATGATGGCCATAAAATCATGTATGTTTTAAGGTGGGTTAGGTTTTTTTGCATGCAGCTCCTAGAGAGAGTTTTTTTAAGTATCAATTTTATTGTAGTATGTTGTTGTTGTAAACAATTGTATATATGTGGACAATACTCCTATGAAAGAGTCCATCAACTTTGTAGGGAGATTTTGGTCTATCAACATTTGACTTTAAAGCTTCCCACTTTTAGAAAATAATTAAACTTTTAGAAGGAAAAAACTTGATTATTGTGATGAACAAAATTCTATGTGGACAAGAGAACTATCATTAACACAACTCGATGAGGACAATAAATTACCATTCATAAAACTTGATGGTTCCTATTGAACCAAATAAGATACTATGCAAAATACACTAAAAATGAATTAAGAAATCATGAAAATATTGATATAATACCCGAGCACAACATTATCTTAGAATATTGCATCATGCGATAGCATCACTGACACGACTTGCCCTAGGGACTTGTCGTAATGGGTGTCCCAAGTCTGAACAGGACCGGAGACCACCCCTGTTACCCAACCCAACCTCCAGCCGCCTGCCCTGTGTTGGCTGAATTCTGAGTGTGGAACATAATAGTGTAACAGCTCACACAAAGACCCTGGGAATAGATCACAACCGTGACCAACCCAACCGAGTCCAACCATCCCATACCAATAATCCAACCATACCAAACCACACCAAACAAGGCCATAAACCAGGCCACAATCAAAGACGTTTCAAGCATAATATAATTAATCCCAAAATGTAATAGGATGGAACATTGAGAAATTATGTCCAATGATAGCAGCCTCCCAGCCTATTCAATTGCCAAGGCTGAAACCTATATCGATCCCGCCCATACCAACCCATAGAAGTACCACAAAGCCTCTATCCAAAAGAGTAATAAAATCCGATTGGGACATACCCCCAACCATAGACAAAACCAATATCTAGAATAAAGTTAAAATGTCTAAAAATATCCATAACATGAAATGATGCCTTCCGAAATGATGAAAGCTCACCACTTTAGTCCAAATGTTATCCCTGAGTCAATCACTATGTAGGAGGAGTAGAATGACCAGTTTCTTCATAGAGTAGGTATATAGCCGCTAGTAGACGTGGTTAGCAAGTGACCGCTAGCCGGATCTCAAGATAAGGATAAAATAATGTCATTTATAAAACCAAGTAAAACCAACCAAGCACATAACAATACATATATATATACACACATATATAACCATGTTGGGAAAAGGGACCGGGTTTGGCATCCCTTTAAAACCTTTATCCGGGCTGTGTAGCTTTGTCATCCTAAACTACCCACGGGCAATATGGGTTCAGATCCCCCTGCTAAAAGGGCCCAACACGTGTAGCCACACGACCAGAAAAGTATCATATGGGATGACTAGTACATCCCCAAAATAAAGTGTGACATCATGCACACAGTCACTAAGATCAACCTTATATCAACAAATATGAGTTTTCGGTTTTGGTCCCCTCGGGACCTCCATCTTCCACGACTTTGCTACACATCCCACCATTATTGCCCAATTAAAACCAATTTCTAAATAATCAAACCATTATTCATTTATTAACCAAGGCCATTGATATTGGTATCATCATACCAACCCTTACTTGCAAGTATCATCCATAGCCAACCATTTATAGGTTTAAGGGGACTTTCAAGTGCCCTTCCATTTACCATATTAAACCACTTGGGAGACTTCCATGTTCCCCATAAGAATAACCAATTAGACTTTAGCCTTTTCAAACTATTAAAACCATTCATAATTCTTTTACGAAGTTTAAAACATGCAAGAGTTCCATTAAAAGAAGTCAATGCAATGAACATATCTTTATAAGCACTTTATCAACACATTGGGGGCATAATATAACCAAAACCAATTCCAATTACCAATAAAACATTCCCATTCAATCCAATTATCCAAAACAACCATTAATGGATAGAAAAGCATGATTAAAACCATGGAAACCATAACCAAGCAATTAACATCAAAAACCCCAAATCATATTTGAAAGACAAAGTCATGCAATAGTAAAACCATGAAAATATTCATATAACACATGCCTTTAATTAAATTAACAATGAGGGAGGAGAAACATGCCTTAAACCAAGATGATGATAGAAAGAAATCACCAAGACAAGCCCCAAATTGATCCCTTAGTTTAAACCATAGCTTTCCTTTCCCAATAGTTATTGAGAGAATTATGGAGTGTTAAGAAATAGTTTCTAAGTATTAATGAATAGAATAATTAGGTAAATATCCTCCCAAGTAGGTTAGAAGATGTAGGGACTTATTAGGATAAGTAGAGAAATGTCCAGAATACCCCCACTTAAGTTGCACAAAAATCCCATCACAGGGATACAACTGGTCTTCATGAGTCGTACCCTCCCAATACAATGGGTATACACCACTCGTATTCAACCCTCAATTCTTGGATCAAACACTGTCCAGTATACGTCTCATTTAACCAAGTTGTAACCACAACATACGATCCGTATCCATGATCCGTATCCCTGGTAGAATAAAATACCTGAGGAATTGAACATTGTCTACCATACAAGTCCCTGGTACGATTCGTACCCTGGATTAAGGCTCATGGTGATCCACTCGTACTCAGATCCAACCTAAGTAGACAATTCTAAGATTAAGTTAAGGAACCAAATGATCCATAACCATCAATACAACTCGTACCCCTAAGTCGTATCCATTCCAGTAACCAAAATCCATCTCACTAACCAACACTGGTCAGTATATGACCGGACCATACCATCTATAGCCCAACATATGGCTCATACCCATAAGTCGTATTGGTTCCAAAGATCAGAATTCCAGAAAATTTTCTAAGGTATAGAAACTAGGGTGTTTTGGTCTCCCCCACTAGGAACATTCGTCCTTGAATGATAGACAAGGTAGGGAGAACCACACGCTAGAGTCATTTGCATTATCAAACATATTCACAATCTTTAATCAAGTTAGAAAACAAAGAGGCAAAGATATAAATCTTTCCTTTAACAAACTCTGAAAATAAAGATGTGTTGAAGACACATACCTTCCGCATGAATACCAAGAGCAGAAAATAAATGCGGATACTTGAACTTCATGCCCTCTTCCGCTTCCCAAGTAGATTCTTCCACCTTATGGTTCTGCCAAAGAACCTTAACTGACGCCGCATCCTTGGTCCACAACTGATGAACCTGCCTATCCAAAATTTCATTCGGGACTTCTTTATAAGATAAGGAATCCGTGAGACCCAGTCCTTTCAAAGGAACAACCTAAGAAGGATCACCAAGAAACTTTCTCAACATCGAAACATGAAAGACCAGATGAACCAAGCTCAAACAAGAAGTCAACTCCAGCTCGTAAGCAACATTACCAACTTTTTGCAAAATCTCATAAGGACCCACATACCGGGGACTAAGCTTCCCTTTCTTGCCAAATTGTACCACTCCCTTCCTGGGAGATACCTTGAAGAAAACTTTATCCCCAACCTCAAACTCCAAGTCTCTATACCTAACATCCGCATAGAAATTTTGGCGACTTTAGGCAACCTTAAGCCTATCCCGAATCACCTTCACATTCTCCATAGCCTGGTAGACCAAATTGGGACCAAACATGTTCGCCTCACCAAGCTCAAACCGACACTTGAACTCTGTGCTCTGATACAAAGTTTGTAATGCTCGAGACATCTCCCTGGACGTCACATGGTGTTTAGGACCACAAGTGATCCCAAGCTAACCTATGTACTGGCATGATGCTTGAGCTACTGATTTAAAATACATAAAACTTGAAGTAATAAGCAGAAGAAATGTCTTTGTTGAATATGTTCTATACAAAATTGTTTAAAACATTTCTACTTTAGTTATACAATAGAAAAACTAAAAGTAAATACATCAACTCTGAATGACCATCTATGAAGCATCTACTAATACTGACTATAGGTAGACGGTACATGACCCCCAACTATCCCCAATCACTACGACTAAATAAAAATGCTAATAGAACTATAGTTGAATCGAGTCCTCAAATCAAAAGAACTCAATATCTGTTGACTCTAGCTGCAAACTTTTTGATTATGATGTTTGTGCTACAACTGGTACCTACATTATGAGACAATGTAGCACATAGACATATATGTGGGTCAGTACTTCTTGAATGTACTGAGTATGTAGGGGTGAATGTATAAGTAAAATAATAACTTAATATATTCATAGACTTTCAAATAATGTATGCTAAGTGTAAGTGACTCATCTCGAGCTTGAATAAAGTTGAAAGATCATAAACCATGAATAATAAAGCATGCTGAATAAACTTGTGAGCCACCACACTTAGTTTCTAAAAGCCTTACTTTTTATTCTTTATTTTGGGAGATTCTTGTAACCGAAATAAACCATGTGAGCTATCATGGAGTCCAACGTCTTACCCATGTTGGGGAGAGCTATTCTACCCTTGCCATCAGAACATAACCTTAACTTAGTGATGATCACTATACTTACCGTATATTGGGACTTAAAACTACGGTGGCACATAATTCTGAGGCATGTGACTTCGGACTCATACCCAACTCGGTGCTAAATACTACTCCCATGTTACTTATATGCTTATACTATAGGAAATCCACCTTAAAAATAGCATAAGGGTTTATAGAATGAAAATCAGTTATGCTTCTCTTTCTTTAAATCATAATAAGGATGAAAACATGAGGATTCCATATCTTATCTTAAGATCAAAAGATCAATCTTTGTTTTGTATCATAAGGATGATAAACGATTGTCGATTTCAAGCCTAATTTTGGAATCAAAAGATTCAAATTTTTCTTGTAAACTTAGTGCTCAAACTCAAGCCTTGAATCTTATACTTGCTTTCATATAACTTGTAATACAATATCATGCTTAAAACTCAATCGGAAATCTTTAATCAATGTTTCAAATCAAACTCATGATATTCAAATCATAATAGAGAATTGTCAAAAAATAAATAGATGAGATCATGTATGCACTTTAATACTTCAATCACATAATAATTTCATAATCTCAAAACAAGATAACTTGGGTATGAACCCTAATTGCAAATCGTATAACTTAAGCTTTTAAATAAGTTTTGGGCACAAGAATGGAAGAATATCCTTGTTCATAAACCCCACATACCTTAAGTTTCTTGACTTGTGAAGAAAGCTTGGAGCTTGGGACGTGAATGATGAACTTATGAAAGAAACCCTATTCTTGATATTTCTTAAAGATTTCTTGAACTTGGAAGCTTGAACTCTTGGATTCTTGAAGAAATTTTGAATTCGAAACTTAATTCCTTGTGTTCTTGAGAGAAGAAGCTGGAATTATTGTTCTTGGAAAAGGAAAGGTTTTTATGTGAGTTGATTTAGAGAAGATGGGAAAATAATGCCCTTTGGGGTGCTTTAATTTGTGCCTTGGACGTTTAGGGTTAAGGGGAAAGAACAAAAGTGCCTCTTGACCCTTAAGAAGCTGAAACAGAGGGGGAATAAGCTCTGCGTTGCATACCTTATCACGTTGAGAGAGAGATGCGTCACTCCCTTTATCTCGGGGAGAGACTAGCGCGTCGCGGCCAAATCGCGGACCCTTACTGCCTCTCACGAAAAAGGCCATAATTTTTTTCTCGGGTATCGGATTAAGGAAAAATTGGTGTCGTTGGAAAAGTAACTCAATTATCTATTATTTGGTGGGAATTGAGCTGAAAAATTCTACGTATATAAAAATTTATACACGTTCTAAGTCAACCCTTGTAGAATCGAATACCAAAACTTAGCCGAATTAAAGGCTCTTAGCTCAATTTTGCTCTAAGTGGTTTCTATGAACATTTTTCACCTACTAAGAACTTCACACACTAGGATAAAGATCAAGACACATATATTCACATAAAAATCATGGTATTAGAGCTTACACACGTAGGAATGATGGTTCAAAATCTAGCCGAAAAATGCGGGGTGTTACGCATTTCTTTTCTAAAGATCTATTTTTTCTCTCCTACTTCATCCGCATTCATTTTCACTCTGTACACCCATTTAACTCCAATGAATTTCGTATTTTTAGGTTTGTCAACAATTTTCATGTATCATTCTTTTCAATTGTGGTTATTTCCTCCTCCGTCGTTTACTTCCATTCTTCAACCCTGCTGGCAGCTTTAATATTTGAAGGTTCCGGGATAACAAGGTTGCATCTTTCATAAATTTTAGCCAGCTGTCTGGTGTCTCTAACAGCAAAATATCCATATTTTTTGCTCCCATGTCTTCATTTGAGTCTTAAAAAGTAGGTTAAACAACCATCTTTCTGACTTGAGAGATATTCCAATCTTGGTAAGCATCTTCATCCACCTTCACGTCTCGACTTACAAAAAACTTCCCAGACTCGATATTGTAAATTCTATAGCCCAGCATACTATTCAAATTAAAGGAAAAGCAAGACAATCAAAAAACAGACCATCCCATTCCGACAAACAAATGAAGTAGATGATAACAACATATTTCTGTATCAAGAGCTCAACAGAGCTTCTTCCGGATTTGGTAGTATCTGATGAAAAATATGCAAAACCACTAACTAGCAGGTGTCTTCTTCTTAAACAAGAAGTTTTTGGACAAGCGATGGGAGTGTGGCACTATAGACAAAGAGAAAAGTGCATTGCATTTTTACCTTCATTTTGGATAAGGTAAGGTAGAAAGCCTGCATCATTAATAGAATTATATAGCAAAAATGATAAAATTTGGGATGTGTAAAATTAAATTTAGGTTCGATACATGTTTTGGAATTTCAAGTTCTACAACGCACCATGTTTTCTGAAAAATCCAAAAGCAATCTTTAAGTTACAACACAAATATTTTAGATTAGCTAAGAGAAACCCTGAATCAATAGGATAAGCTGTCAAGATCTAAGTTGCTTAGATTCTTCAAAAATTCTAGAGGGTACGTGTCAGATTCTCCAAAAGTAGTGTATTGTTGGAGAATCCGACATGGTGTGGCATCGAAAGTGAAGAGTTTGCGAAACTTAGGTCAAAATGCAGGTTTGGAGTAATCAGAAAAGACCACAAAGTCTAGTTTTTTCTAGAACTAAAGAATACTTAGGGGAAAAAATTGGTAAACTCATAAGGAACCTTGAAACATAAACACTAAAATCTCCAGAAAGACACAAAGACGGAACCATAAAATGGAATGAGATTTGAGAGAAGCCAGTTAACTAGAGGCTAAAGAGAGTGATTATCCTTCAACACTAGATGAAATCACTTACTTTAGCCTTATTAGATGTTAACTGGTGAAATATATATTGAGAATACTAGAAGTGAAACACCAAGAGACTAGAGCTCTTTAATTCAAAGGCGAACCCATATGTATAGGTAGGGGTGCACGTGCACCCGTTAACGTCAAAAAAATTATGTGTATATATGTATATATACATTGAGGAATTAGGATATAGCTGATAGTGCATCCCAAGAATAATAGAAGTGAACCTTGGTGCACTGGTTTGAAGCCAAAATTGTTGGATTGGGATTTGAATCCGTGACTATCCTGTATGATGAACCCACCTTGACCATTAAGATACCACGATTGATGGTTCAAATAAGTTAAAATTCAACATATTAGTTGAACTTCATATTATAAGAAGGTAAAGTTATTATCTTAGAACTCATTTTTGTTCTATATATTTATTTTTCAGTACTATTAATGTCGTTGGCAAAAAATTGAATATGATAATATTCCTTAATAGACACTGAAAGTTTTGATGATGTCTATGTTAAGATAATATTGGTGCACCACAGTATTATCAAAAGTAAAAAGGGCAAAAAAGCTTCAAAATCCATTGTGTTTAAGCACAAAGTACAAATAAAGCGTGAGATTTAATGAAAAAGGCATAAAGGGAGAAAAAAATATAAATATATGTCTAGTCCAAGACTAATAATATAAGCATGAATGACAAAAATATGAACAACAAATTGATTTTTTTGATAAAATAAAATATCAATTGTTTACTGTTCGTCTCATCAGAAAAGCCTCATTGACAAGGGAATGTTTTAGAAATTAGAACTTAAACTGCACATTAAGTAAGGCGAGCGCTCAACATATTTTGAGTCTTGTTTCAGGGCTTATGCGTGCCTTTGACAACACTGGTGCACTCACAGACTTTAAATCCAGGGTTCACCTCTGCTTTTCATGATTTCAAGTAAATTGATCAAAATTGCAACAGAGTAATCACTTGTGTGGGGTATATAATAAAAAATATAAACATTCAAAAGTTTTAATTAACTTGACAAGTTAAAAAGCATACTATTCAGGACTCATTCATAGTGCATTGCATTCCAACAAAAAACATAAATTCCCAAAAGAACCAAATACATAATGTATTGGATTTTCATTCCATATCAGAACTGGAAGAAACTCAACAACCCAATATTATGATTAAATTTTTTACATTTTTGTGCATTAACTTAGAATAGTTAATATGGTTTCTGAATAGGTAGAAGAGCCCATCAATTTTGTAGGAACATTTTGGTCTATGAACATTTGAACTTGAAGCTTCCCACTTCCAGAAAATAATAGACAAATAATACAAGCAGACATTGATCTTTGTATACATCGCAATAGATTTTGACAATTACAAAATAAAGCAGATAGCAACATAAAATGTTATTTCTGTATTTTCAATAACTATCTAAGACTGCAACAATAAGATTGCTTAAAAACAGTATGCACAAACGTGGCCATAATAAATATATATTAATTCTCATGAGATTAACTAATGGTTCAAAGAAGAGTCCAACATCAGAAAATTATTCTTTTCAAGATAACACATGCTTGAAATATAACTATTTTCTCCCCCTCAAAGCGTCGGTATTTATAATGTTGAATTAGTGCAAGCAACAAACTTGAGTTTTCTCTTTTCCAGTATATTTTCTTTATGATCGAAGAATTACCATCACAAATTCTATGGGGACAGGAGAATTATCTATATTAAACAACAATAAACTTACCATTCATAAATCTTTATGGTTCCTATTGAACCAAATATGAGGACCAAAAAAATACTATGCAAAATACAATACAAATGGAAAAAGAAATCATGAACATAATGATATAATGCATGAATACAACATCATCTCAGAACATCAAGATAAAGAGTCACCCTCAGTTCCCTCGCCAACCAGAGAAGAGAAAAAACTCTCCATGAAATTTCTAGTCCTTATAAACTTAGCAATTATTCCATCAATATTCATCGTTCTCCATTATTTCTGTTTCGTATTGTAGATTATAAATTTCCATTTTCTAGGCGCATCCAATATGATATCATCATCAGTCACTAAGCAAACAGGTGTGAAACCATAAAAATGGCAAGTGTTTCTTTAAACACTAAATTTGGTTCAAAACTCCGCAACTCAATAATCTTTCATTATCCAAAGATTAATGATATGGTCACTATCTATATTAGCCAACGGGCAAAGACACCCTTTAAGAGCCACAAAATCATAAAATTGGATATAATCATCATCAAGAGTAGTAGGTGTTGGTAGTTCAAAGAATTTCTCATTACTTAGATCAAAAGCAACAACAGAAATGCAAAGCCTCATTAAGGAAAATTCTAAAATCGTGAAGAGGAATTAAACCATCATGAGATTAAGCCTCCAGTCTTCTCCAATAACCCATTCTCAGAGAGTAAACATCAACAAAAGTACAAAAAAGTTCACCTTCAGTTACATTCTTACCATTAGAAAGGGTGTTCCTTATAATCATTGGTAGTGATATAATATCCTAGAGCATGTATACTAAGGGTTATTGGGGCATGATTGATTGTGTAGTATATTATGTAGATTTTCTCTCCTTTATTTATGCAAAATTAAATATATATTAGTTGTCGTTTACAACTGCATATTAGGTCAATATTTTAGAGCTCTATACTCCTAAAATTTAGGAGTTAATATTGATTTATCAAATGTATATAAAGTGTTTTGCACAGTATGAATAAAATACAAGTCAGATGAAAATTTATGGTATTCGAACCTTTACAAACTCCAATGAGTCTTCTCATCTCTTTTAGGTCTTTGTATTATTTCTATGGTATCCATAGAGAATTCAAATGAGTCTATTATTCGTGCTAATAACACCACTTATCTGGTGCAATTAAACCCTAGTTCCCAACTCCCCCTAAAGCTTACTGGTCTAAATAAATTTTTTCATTTGGAAAGCGCAGTTGAATCTCTCATATTCAGTCATGATTTGTACTACTATCTAGATGGAACCCTGATAGTACCTTCAAAAATGGTTACGCTCAACAACTAAGAGCTACCCAATCCCAAGTACAAACTATGATTTTGTCAAGACCAGTTGATTGGCAGTGCCTTAATGGCATCTGTTGATCCTACAATCACCTTTGCAATTACTAAAACTTCCACCTCGAAGCAAGCATGGGACACACTGCATAACCAGTATGTAAAGAAATCATATACAAGGATTTTTAGTCTCTGAAACTCTCTAGATAAAATCACAAAAAACTTTCACATTATGATAGAGTACTTGCGTGAGATCTGGAATGTTGTTGATGAACTTGAAATGCTTGGAACTCCTATTCCTGATGATGAACTTGCTGTCAAAATACTCAGTGGACTAAGATCCAAGTATGATTTAATTTTGGCAGCTATCCAAGCGCAAGATACACCCATCTCCTATGAGGAACTATACAACATGCGTATTAATAACGAGCTTCTCCTCAAGCATAAAGAGCCTAATCAGGCTTCAATTACAACTGCGGTGGCACAAAAAATCATAGTCAAACAATTTTACACCCTCCAATAATAAGAGAGAATAACCATAGCATTTACAATATCCTAAGAAGCAAAATGCACCAGCCTCATCACAAAATTGGCATCCAAGAATACACCAGCCCCATCAGCAAATTGACATCTAACGGTGTAACGCCCCAAAAATGGGTCCCGAGATGTCACACGGTGCTCAAGACTATGAGTATCCTCAAGCTAACCTTGTAAGCCTTCTCCTAAATCTGAAATTCATAATAGGGAAATATAGATATATAATCAAAGCTAAAATACTAAAGTCTGTCTGATCTAAGCTGAAATTATCTGAACATAACATCTAAAAATACTTGACTTAAAAGTCTGAACAATCAACACTGGAAATATGAATCATAACTAGCAGTCTGACAAGCCTCTACTACTAACAACTAGAAAGCCACTGGAACAAACCCCCAGCTGACTCGAACTGAATAAAAAATACTGAATCAGCTACTCTAATAAGATGAAAAACTGAATAATTGGGTCCCCGAACTATGAGGACTCACTAACTTTCGGAGTGTAGATGGAGATGCTCGAAATCACTCACGCTACTGAAACTGAACACCTAAACCTACATTATTAAATAATGTAGCACATAGACGTATATGTGGATCAGTACTTTTGGAATGTACTGAGCATATAGAAGTGAATGCATAAGTAAAACAATATCTCAACATTATTATAAATTTGTAAAAAAATGCATGCTAAGTGTAGATGACTCACATTAGCTTGAATAACAGAAAACTGAGAATCATAATCATGAATAGCAAAACATGTTGTATAAATCTAGTGAGTCATAACATTTAGTTCTAAAATCTATACTTGAATTCTATCTTTAATTCATGTTGTCTAAGTGTATAAAGGACTCACTTTTATATCTGTAAACTGAAAGCTGAAATCTCATAGCTAATGTCTTATGTAAAGCAATATCTGAATAAAGCTGTGAGCCTTTACACTTAGTTTCTAAAAGCTTTTCTATTAGGATTGTTCTTTTCTATAGGGAGGTTCTTCTAACCGACATACACTATGTGAGCTATCACAGTGTCCAACGTCTAGTTCCCTAATGGAAAAACCTCACGTTAGGGAGAGGTGTCATACCCTTATCAAGGAGTATAACCTAAGCTAAGTGATCACATCTGTAACTGTCATCTATATAGAAATGGGAATAATCTAATAATCTGAACCTACATTAGCTCGTAGTTCTGGGGTATGTGAACATACCCAACTCGGTGCTAAATACTACTCCCTTTAATATGTATGCTCATTCTGTAGGAAATCCACTTTAAAACTAGTATAAGGGTTTATAATGAAAACCAATCATGCATCTGTTCACTTAAAACTCTAATAAAATTATAAAGTGGATTCCTTACATAAGCTAAGATCAAAAGATCAAATCATGATCAAAATCTGAAAATAACTAATCATAGGGTGCTTAATGCATTGTCATTCTTGAAATATCACTAATCAAACTAGGACTTAATAACCCATGCATCAAATTTATGTCAAATCACCATAAAGTTCATGGTTAGTAATGAAAGTATTGAAAATTAAATTCTAAATTTGGAAATCAATGTCATACGCATAAAAATACGAAAAAAGACATGCAATTCAACATCTAAATCGCTTGTAATCTCATAATCTTTAAATAGTGATGAGTGGGTATAAACCCTAAACTTAAATTCATATAATTTCATGTAAAAAGCAACTTTAAAACCAATTTTGGGCACAAGGATGAAAGGATTATCCTTGTTCATAACCCCACATACCTTAATTGACAAAATTGCTAAAGAATCTTAAACTTTGAGTTCCTATTTGTGCTCTTGAAGATTATTTCTTGAAGATCTTGAATTGAAAATCTTGAATTTTGGGTTATCTTGGAAAAAAAATGGTGGCATTTGGATTTCTTGAGGTTTAAAATTTGAAGTTCTAGGGTTTCTTTGAGAGTAGTTTGATGAATAAAGAGTGTATTAGGCTTAGAAAAGGTTTAATCTTGTGTTTTTCATGAATTGGGGGCTTGGGAAATGACTATGTTACCCTTTGGAAAATTAAGTTCAGAACTGAAAATCCCGATTTTGCTCTCCATTGCGACACGGTGCTATCGCGGTGGCTCACTGGAAAAAAGACAAGTGTGATTTTAGGCTCTGGCGTGACGCAGTGCTATCGCATTGCATCACTAAAAAAGGACAAGTGCGATTCTGCACTCTAACTCGATGCGGTGCTATGCTCCGCCATGATTCCTGCAATCACGGTGAGCTACTGGAAAAGGGACGAACGAGATTTTGAGGTTCACCGCAATGCATCCTAATTGCGGTGCTTCACTGGAAAATGGACAATTGTGAATCTGCACATCACCGCAATGCAGTGCTATACTGCTTTTCACTAAAAGCGCCATAACTTCTCACCCGAGTATCGAATTTAGGCAAAATTTGTATCGTTAGAAAGCTGACTCAATTATCTACACATTAGTGGGTCTAGATCTGGAAAATTCTACATGTATCAAGAGTTATTCATTTTTAAAGTTGACCCTTGACACACTAGAATCTAAATAGAACTAAGAAAAGTATGAGGGATTACAATATCTCCCCCTTGGGAACATTCGTCCTCAAATGAGACTAGTTAAACTAAAGATACTGAGGAACTGAGACTATATGCTAGCATGCACAACTAAAACAAAACTGCATGACTGAATCTAAACATACTGAGCGGCTGAAATAATCTGCGAATACATAACTTGACATAAAGGTAATCACATGGCTGAAAATGAGACTGGAAAAGAATTGAATTAAGAAAGAGTGTTACCTTAGGCTGAATCTGAGTTTGTGGAGAAGAAATGAGGATACTTGGTTTGCATATTTGCTTCTGCTTCCCAAGTGACACCCTCAACAAACTGATTTCGCCATAGAACTTTAACCAAGGGAACTTCTTTGTTCCTTGGTCTACGGATCTGGTGATCAAGAATATCTACTAGAAATTCTTCGTATAAAAGGCTATTCTAAATATTTGTGCTTTCTAGAGGGACTACAACAGCTGAATCATTCATGCACTTCTTCAATAAGGACACATGGAACACTGGGTAAACTGATGAAAAGTCTGCAGGTAGCTCAAGCTCATATGTTACCTTCCTCACACGACTCAATATCCTATAGGGACCCACATATCGTGGACTAAGCTTCCCCTTTTTTCCAAATCTCTTCACCCCCTTTATGGGTAAAACCTTCAGATAAAAAAGATCATCAACTTCAAACTCAAGATCTCTCTTTCTTACGTTTGCATAAGATTTCTAACAACTCTGAGCTTCTTTCAATCTCTCTCAAATCAACTAAACTTTCTCCATGGCTTCAAACACTATATCTGGCCCAATCAAAGCGTACTCACCTATTTATAACCAATCAATTTGTGACCTACATCTCCACCCATAAAGAATCTCAAACAGGGCCATCTGAATACTAGAATGGTAACTGTTATTGTAGGCAAACTCGATCAACGACAAGTGGTCATCCCAACTGCCTTTGAAGTCAAGAACACATGCCCTCGACATATCCTCTAGGGTCTGAATGGTCCTCTCTGCCTGACCATCCATCTGCGGATGAAAAGCTGAACTGAGATGAACTAGGTACCAAGACCCTTCTGAAAGACTTTCCAAAACTGAGAGGTAAACTGAGTACCCCTATCTGAAATGATGAATAAAGAAACTCCGTGTAACCTAACCAACTCTCTAATATACATATTAGCATAATCTTCAGTTGCGTAGGACGTGTAAACTGGCAAAAAATGGGCTGATTTGGTCAATTTGTCTATAATAACCCAAATCGAATCATGTTGTCGACGCGAATGGGGTAACCCTATCACAAAGTCCATATTCAACTCTTCTCACTTCCAAGTGGGAATACCAAACTCCTTCAATATGCCATCAGGTTTCTGGTGCTCTGCCTTAACCTGTTGACAAGTTGCACACTTTGCCATAAATTCTGTGATATCTCTCTTCATACCACTCCACAAATAGACTTCCCGCAAATCACGGTACATCTTGGTGGCTCCTGGGCGAATAGAGTAACGCACACCATGCGCTTCTTCCATAATCCGCTGCCTCAAATCATCAACACATTGCACACATAATCTACTCTGGTATCTCAACACACCATCTCCCCCTTGGGAGAAAAACTCTACCTTTTGGTCTTTGACCAAACTAGAGTCCTTATCCTGCTTCTCTTTCACTTCAGAAACTAGAGAAGACTCTGAACTACTCTGAACACAAACATTCCCCTCAGCTGAGTCAACCAATCTCACACCCAATCTAGCTAACTAGTGAACTTCTTGAACTAGTTCTCTCTTATCATTCTCTACATGAGTAACACTGCCCATAGACAATCTACTAAGGGTGTCTGCCACTACATTGTCCTTGCCCGGATGATATAACCCACTCATGTCATAATCCTTCAATAATTCTAACCACCTTCTCTGACGATGATTTAACTCCCTCTAAGTAAACACATATTGCAAGTTTTTGTGGTCCATAAACACATCTACATACACCCCATAAAGATAGTGCCTCTAGATTTTCAATGCAAATATAACAACAGCTAGCTCAAGGTCATGGGTAGGGTAGTTCTTTTCATGAGGCTTAAGCTGTCTAGAGGCAATGGATATAACCTTACCCCTCTACCTCAAAACACAACCTAGATAGATTCTAGAAGCATCACAATAGACAACGAACCCGTCTGTACCATCAGGTAGTACTAAACTGGGGCAAAAGTGAGTCAAGTCTCCAACTCCTGAAAACTCTTCTCACAGGAATCTGACCACTAAAACTTAACTTTCTTTTGGGTCAATATAGACATATGGGACGCAATAGACTAAAAACCCTCGACAGAACATCTATAATAACCAGTTAAACCCAAAAAACTTTTGATGTCTAATGGAGAGATAGGTCTAGGCCAGTTTCTTACTGCTTCTATCTTATGGAGATCAAATCTAATGCCATTACTGGAAATAATATGACCGAGAAAAGATACTAATCTTAGCCAAAATTCACATTTGCTGAATTTGGTAAACAATTGGTGATCCCTAAGAGTTTGTAACACAATTCTAAGATGGTTTGCATGATCATCCTTACTACGAGAATAGACAAGAATATCATTAATAAAGACTATGACAAACATGTACAGATACTATTAAAACACTCTGTTCATTAAATCCATAAAGGTTGTTGGGGCATTTGTCAGCCCGAAGGATATGACTAGAAACTCGAAATGACCATAATGGGTTCCGAAAGTTGGCTTTGGAATATCACATTCCCTTACTCTAAGCTGATGATAGCTGGATCTAAGGTCTATCTTTTAGAAGTAAATTTCACCTTAGAGTTGATCGAATAAGTCATCAATCCTAGGAAGAGGAATTTGTTTTTAATTGTGACCTTATTCATATGACGATAGTCAATGCATATTCGCAAAGAACCATCTTTCTTTCGAATGAATAGGATGGGAACGCCCCATGGAGAGACACTGGGACTTATAAAACCCTTATATAAGAGGTATTTAAGTTGCTCTTTTAAATTCTTAAGCTCGGCTGAAGCCATACGATATGGAGGAATGGAGATGGACTGAGTACCTTGAAGAAGGTCAATACCGAATTCTATTTCCTTATCGGGAGGTACCCCTGGCAAATCTTTGGGAAATACTTCAGGAAGCTCATTGACTACACGGACTGACTGAACTGTTAGAGCCTCAAACTTAGTGTCTTTGACTCGAACTAGATGATAGATGCATCTTTTTTAGATCAACTTTCTGGCATTAATATATGATATGAAATGACTCTTGGGAGATACTGAATTACCTTTCCACTCAAAGACTAGCTTATCAGGAAAGAAGAACTTCACTACTCGAGTGCAACAATCTATAGATGCATTAAAGGAATGGAGCCAATCCATGCCTAGAATAAGTTCAAAATTGACCATATCTAACTCTATTAAGTCTGCTAATATGATCTTATGAAGGATAGTGATAGGACACTTTCTATAGATCTGTTTGGCAATAACTGACTCACCCACTGGGGTAGAAACTAAGAAGGGCTTAGGGAGCTTTTCAGGACCTACTTCAAAATTTACTACAACTAGTAGGGTCACATAAGAGAGATTCGACCCAGGGTCTAATGATAAGTCATCAATTTGACGACTTTTTAGCACCTTTTAAGCCTAAATTATCATGTTTTTCCATTGATTTGATGATACTCTCTTACTTAATAATCATTTATGTAAGTAAAAGTAAAAGGGAAGATGGGAAAGTTATTGAAGTCATCAAGAGGCCAAATGAGAAGGAAAAGAGTCATCCGTTTCGCATCTACTTTGAGGATGCTAGCCATATGCTCTCAATCTACTCTCCATCCTCTTTGGATCCACTCAAGCAGATCAAGAACAAGGTGACAGTTTTGTAATTTTCATTAAATGTAGAGTAGAGTTTAAAAAGAGGGCTTTAGCTCTCTTTTCACGACTTAGCCTTCATCTTTTGAACTTACTATCTCTCTTATCATCTTAGTCTCTCTATTTTCATCTTAGCACCTATCTTTTCATCTTAGAAAAACTTTGTACTAAGCTTGAATGAAAAATATATGTTAGTGATTTTCCTTGGAAGATTTATTGAAATTCCACGTTTGGAGCTACATTTTCTCCACTTCTCGTGGATGAAGTCAATGATAACTTTGGTATATTTTTGCACTTTTCATCTATGAGTAGATAATTCTAAAGGTTGGGGTTATGCTTGCTTAGGTTGTGGTAGTGTATGGGTGTTGGCTAATTATTCTTCTAATTAGTTTTTTCTAGTGGGTGTTACATTTATTCCATGTTTTAACTAAGGGTTGGGGGTTGCAAACCCCAACCACCCTTGATCCTATTTCATTCTTGAAATAGGGGACATGGTTGAGGAATAAATGCAACCAATAACTTGATTTATCTCATTTAATGACATCTCTTAGACATAAGAATGTCAATTAAGGCAATATATATGGAAAATTGTCACACTTGTGAGGTGTTCGAAAGAACCCATTTGTGAAATTTGGTGTTATAATTGAAAGATTGACACTAATACATTGACATCTAGCCTACCCATGACTTTTAGCTAAAAGTTGGATAAGTGGCCAAGTACCCATGCATGAACCCATACTTAGAATTGCATAACCCAAGGCTTATTCTCAATTAAATTCACTCTTAGCATTTTTCAACATCAAAATAGTTCACTAAAATTGAAGTAGTTGTCATTTATAAACACGTTCAAACTAAATCCTCCACTTTATATTTATGTTTGTTTTATTCACACTACAGGTCATCTTTTAGTAGACTATCAATACTTTTGAGTTTTGAATTCCATGATTTCACTCCTTGTGGATTCGACCCCGACCTAAGTTGGGTTATTATATTGAAAATGATTGCTTACACCCATTCAAGAGTGTAATTTGAGCGTTATCAAAAATGGCGCCGTTGCCGGGGAGTGAAATATAGTTTTCACTCTTGTAGTATTTTTAGTTACTTTGGGCTAGCCGTAGTGTTTTATTTACATTGTTCGGTGTTTTTATTCTTTCTCGGGTGTGCATAATAGTAGACACAATACTATAAGTCAACACGGTAGTCATACCAGGACAATTTATGGGTAACATGGGGATGAGGATCACCTCGGTGATGCGGGCTGAGCTAGTACTATTTGTATTCCACCGACGAAAGGAAATGGAGTACTTCACGTTACTAGCATGTTGATTCACTTTCTTCAAATAAAAGGGTTATTTGAAGGCCAAGCACATGAGGATGCTAATCTACACTTGACGAATTTTATTGAGGTATTTTCTCCATTTAACATGCCCCACATATCTCAAGAGTCAATCCAGTTGCATCTTTTCCCATTCTCTTTAATGGGAGAAACGGTCTTATGGTTGCGGTCTTTGCCTGTGGGGTCTATCACTTCATGGGTTGGGCTCAAGGAGGCATTCTTGGAAAGATACTTTCCCCCTTCTCGGATGTTGCAACTAAGGGATGAAATCATCAACTTTCGCTAACTTAATGGAGAACCATTATATGAGGCTTGGCAACGATTCAAAAAAAATTTTATGCAATGCCCAAATCATGAGGTTTCGGATAAAATGCTCCTTCAAATTTTCTATAGGGCATTGGATCAATTGAACAAGACGGTAGCCGATAATGCGGCCAAGGGTCCTCTTGTTAGACTATCGTATGGTATTGTATCAACTTTATTAGATCAAGTGTCTAAGAAAAGTAGAGGGTGACACACAAGAGATACCGAGGTGGCCGTGGGGGATCCCTCCCCATCTTTTGTGAGACAAGAGCAAAAGAAAAAAGATGAATAAAGAGATGCAAATATGGCTAAAGTGATGACGCAACTTGATCTTCTCACCAAGCATGTGATGGGATCTCCTCCTAAGGCGGTTAACGTCATTGCTTCTAAGAGCGATAAATCTTATGATAATGAGGAAATGGAGTCCCTTGATAAAGAATTCGGTTCTTGTCGAACCAATCGGGGGTTCCCGCTCTACCTATCAAAGGCAAGGTGGGAATCAAGGTTGGAAAAAAAGAAATCGTGATAGATATTGGCGTGATAGAAATCGTGATAGAGATCGAGAATGGATAGATAATGAGAGAGATTATGATTGGTATGTACCTCCACATGATCGAGAAAAGGGTAAAGAGTTAAGTTCCATTAACCCGGTTAAGCTAAAAAATGAAGATATCCTTGCTCGGATTTTAATGGGTGTAGAGGGGATCGACAAGATGGTGAGAAAAATGATAGGTGACTTCTCATAACTAAATCAAATGGTGATATCTCACTCTGCCTCTATCAAGCAACTTGAAACTCATTTGGGCCAAATCTCGGCACAACTTAATGCAAGACCAAAGGGTGGATTACCTAGTGACACGGTTGTCAATCCTAAAAATGATGCTCACATCATGGCTATTGTCAGTAGGAGTGGTCGGAATCTTGGTAAAAATGTTGTTGATCTTGGTGAAGACCCTAATGAAAAGACAAATGAAGAACACGCCAATGCAAAGAGAAAGAGGATAGAAGAGCCACTTGATAATGATCCAAAGCCTAATAAGATAGGTGTTGAACGACCGATGGTAGTTGAAGAAAATGTTGCAAATAAGAAAACTCTTAAGGTGGTTGATGATGATATTCCAAAAGTGGATGAAACTCCAATTGTTCCATTGCCACAAATCAAAATTCCTCCCTTATTCCCACAGAGGCTCAAGAAGAAGGATAATGATACCAAGTTCAAGAAGTTTCTTATAAAGTTTAGCAGTTTATCGGTGAATATTCCTTTGCTAGAAGCCTTACAAGAAATGTCCGGGTATGCTAAATTTATGAAGGACTTGATTATAAAGAAGTGAGTCATGGATTTTGAAACAATTGAGGTAACCCACAATTATAGTGCTATAATGTCTAGCACAATGGTGGTGAAGAAATAATACCCAAGTGCATTCACTATTCCTTGCACTATAGGGGTCTATAAATTCAAAAAAGCATTGTGTGATCTTGGGGAAAGTATTAATTTGATGCCATTTACCGCATTTTGAAAGTTAGGCTTGGGTGCTCCTAAGCCTACCACAATGAAGTTTTCAATGGCCGATCATTCAATCAAAAAGCCCGTGGGTGTGTTGTATGATGTTTTGGTGAAAGTTGGCCGATTTATCTTTCCGGCCGACTTCGTTATTCTTGATTGTGAGATTGATCACGAGCTCCAAATCATTCTTGGTAGACCATTCTTAGCTGCCGGAAGGGCCTTAGTGGATGTGGAATGTGGGAAGATGAAATTTTGGGTGAACAATGAAGAAGTATCCTTCAATGTGTGTAAGTCCATGAAGCAACCTATGGACTTGCAAGTTATTTCGGTGATTGATGTGGTTGATGATGAGGTAGCTAACACCGTTGAAATGGATCTTGTGAATGACCCTTTGGTGGGTGTATTGTGGAACTGTGGAAGTGAGGTGGTTGAAGAATATGATGAGGTGGTAGCTTCATTGACGGGTCTTAGATCTTACACCAAGAACCCGGTCAAATTGGATCTTGATTTGAAAAATTGTGAGAGTCCACCTGCCAAGTTGTCTATTACTGAACCACCTCAACTCGAACTTAAGCCGTTACCATCCCATCTCCAATATGTTTTCTTGTGTGATAATAATACATTGCTAATCATTGTAGTAGGTGATCTTGAACCTTGTTAAGTGGATGCCTTGAAATCAATTGTGAAAAAGTTCATTCGTGCTATCGGATGGACTATTACGAACATTATAGGCATTCCTCCCAGAATTTATTCTCATAAAATAAAGTTAAACGTTGATCATGTTCCTAGTGTAGATCACCAAAGGAGACTAAATCAACCGATGCAAGAGGTGGTCAAGAAGGAAATCATTAAGTGGCTTGATGCGGGAGTTGTCTACCTAATTTCAAATAACACGTAGGTGAGTCCGGTCTAATGTGTTCCTAAGAAGGGCGACATGATGGTGGTCTCGAATGAGAATAATGATCTTGTACCTATGTGCCTGATCACGGGTTGGAGAGTGTATGGATTATCACAAATTGAACTCGTAAATCGAGAAAGACCATTTTCACATGCCCTTTATGGATCAAATGCTAGATAGACTAGTCGGTCGAGGTTGGTATTGCTTTCTTGATGGTTACTCAGGGTACAATCAAATTTGCATTGCCCCAGAAAACCAAGAAAATACCACTTTCACTTGTCCCTATGGCACATTTGTTTTTAAGCGCATGCTCTTTGGGTTATGCAACGCGTAGGCCATGTTCCAACGAAGCATGTTGTCCATTTTTGCCGATATGGTAGAGGATAGAATAGAGGTTTTTATGGATGACTTCTCCGTGGTTGGAGATTCATTTGATTCTTGCCTTGCTCACTTAATTAAATTTCTTGAACGATGTGTGGAGACTAATCTTGTTTTGAATTGGAAAAAATGTCACTTCATGGCCAAGGAAGGCATTGTTCTAGGCCACAAAATTTTGAGAAAGGGCATCCAAGTGGATTAAGCAAAAGTTAAGGTAATTGATAAGTTACCCCCACCGATCTCTGTGAAATGTGTTAGAAGTTTTCTTGGTCATACCGGGTTCTATCAGCGTTTCATTAAGAATTTTTTGAAGATTGCTCATCCTTTGTGCAACTCCTTGAAAATGAGGCAAAATTTGAGTTTGATGGTGATTGTGTAAAGGCTTTCAATTGTCTCAAGGAACTCCTTGTGTCGGCTCCTATCATAGTAGCTACGGATTGTTCGTTGCCCTTTGAATTAATGTGTGATGCAAGTGATTTTTCTCTAGGTGCAGTGTTGGGACAAAGAAAATAGAAGTTATTCCACCCAATTTATTATGCAAGCAAGACATTGAATGATGCTCATGGAACAAGAGTTGTTAGCGGTGGTGTATGTTTTTGAGAAGTTTTGGGCCTATTTGTTAGGCACAAAAGTGGTCGTGCACACGGACCACGCCACTCTTAGATATCTCATAGCAAAGAAAGAGGCAAAACCTCGATTGATTAGGTGGATATTGCTCTTGCAAGAGTACAATTTTGAAGTGAAAATCAAAAGGGGTGTGAAAATCAAGTAGGCGACCACCTTTCCCGCCTTGAATCCAATCATGAGAAGTTGGGTGAGATTGATATTGATGACATCTTCCTCGATGAGCTAGTCATGTTACTTTCGGGGAGCATTACACCTTGGTATGCAGATTATGCTAACTATATTATGAGCGGTGTGCTTCCGGACGAGCTAAATCATTATCAAAAGAAACGGTTCCTATTTGATGTGAAAAAAGTATTTTTGGTATGAAGCATTCTTGTTTAGGGAGTGTATGGATGGTGTGATCCATAGGTGTGTCATAGAGGCGGAAATGAGATATATTCTTGAGGCATATCACTCATCTTCATTCGGTGGTCATCATGGTGGAATCCGAACAGCCGCTAAGGTTCTTCAAAGTGGATGCTATTGGCCTACCCTTCATAGAGATGCTTATGAGTTGGTCAAAACATGTCAAATGCAAGGTGGTGTTTTGAGGAAGCATAAGATGCCTCTTAAGCCCAATCTCGAGGTTGAACTATTTGATGTGGGGGGGATCGACTTCATGGGTCCCTTTTTGAGCTCATATGGTAATAAATATATCATGGTAGCTGTCGATTATGCCTCAAAGTGGGTGGAAGCCATTTCTTTACCCAACAATGAAGGCAAGAGTGTCACTTTTTTCTTGAAGAAGTACATTTTTACAAGGTTCGGGATCCAAGAGAAATTATTAGTGATGGTGGCTCTCATTTTTGTAATCGGATATTCGGTGCTTTGCTTGATAAGTATGGGGTGAAGCATAAGGTTGCTACTTTGTATCATCCCCAAACTAGTGTCCAAGTTGAAGTTTTGAATTATGAAATCAAGTACATCCTTGAGAAAATCGTGAATATTGGTCGTACAAATTGGGAGAGACAACTCGATGATGCTCTTTGGGCATATAGAACAGCCTATAAAACTCCTATTGGTATGTCCCCCTACCAATTGGTGTTTGGGAAGGCTTGTCACTTACCCGTTGAGTTAGAACATCAGGCTTTATGGGCTTTGAAAAAGTTGAATATGGATTGGGAGGACACTTCAAAATTAAGGGTGAACCAACTTCATGAGTTAGAAGAGTTTTGGCTCAAGGCATATGAAAGCTCCGTGTTGTACCAAAAGAAGATGAAGAGGTGGCATGATGCCAAATTCTTAAAATAAGAGTTTCTGTAATACCCCGCATGTTTCTAAGCTAGGAAGTGAATAAGTTTTCCTACGTATGAAACCTCCTATCCTGTGAGTAGCATTTTAGTGCATGACTTACAATGAATATCCTAGCGATAGGATAGCATGGGATGTCTTAAGCATGCTCATATGAGTCGCTTAGAGTGATGCAAGCTAAGAGTTTTTGAATCCATCAAGTCTTAGTGTTCAATTTTGCAAGGGTCATCTTTGAACAAGAATAACGTGATTGATATGTGACATTTTGGCAGATTTAGACCCACCAAATTGTAGAGAATCGAATTAGCTTTCCAACGATACCAATTTCATCAAAATCTGACACCCGAGAAAGGAGTTATGGCCTTTCAAAGTAGAATGCGTCGCCTAACCAATCGCACATGGCCACTGGAAAGCATAGGAGATATCATATGCGGGGCCTATGTAAGCATAGGCGATATCATATGCGGATCCTATGTAAATATAGGTGATATCATATGCGGCGCCTATGTAAATATAGGCGATATCATATGCAGCGCCTATGTATGATTTCAGCCACGAAAACACTTAGTTTTTGAGTTATTTCGAGGGTAGTTAAGTCTTTTAACACTCCTTACATGTCCCTAAACCTAACCTCACGAAATTTATAGCTTCTAAACACATTACAACCTTATTAACATCTCAAAGTTCATTATCCAAGAGAACCATAGGAGAAAAACAACTAGGGTTGCACAATCAAGCTTGAAGATCAAATTTCAAGGAAATTCCTCCATCAATCATCAAGAACCTCCCTTCCAAGATATGCGTAGTTTTCATCCATGGATTCCTTTTGTCTGTGGAGTTGAAGAATCAATATTTAAAATACAAAAGCTTGGTTGGTTGTGGTGATATGATCATACCCATGTTGATGCTTGTTTGTTTTGCTATATAATAGTATCGTGATTGTATATCTCATGAAAGTTATGTTGTTAGTTGAAAAACATGATCTTTAGATGTATTGATAGAATGCAAGTATGAAATCCACCTATGCCTTAAAGAATGCATGCAAGGTGTTCGATAAAATGCCTAGTATGTTAGAACTTCATATTTACATGATTTCATTATATCTAAATAACAAGTTCATGTTAGTCATACACTCCAATATAAATTTCCATGCAAATTATGTGTTGTTATTGTTGTGGTATAAAGCATGTATGATAATGGAGATATAAATTATGTACACAAAATATATCCATGTTTTTCCTATCATGTTTGAAATATTGAATAAATACATGAAGTCTACTATCCCCTGCTTATGATATTGTGAATTGTGGACTCAAATCTTATGATCAAGTCATATCATGTGTGTCAGTTTCCTCCTATCGAGTCCTGGGGGTATTCGTACCCAAAAACTATAGCTTTGTGCCTAGATCCATGTCATTTTTCACAATATCCGAACTCAAGCTATGATTCCATAGACTTCAGTCAGTCATGTGACTCAGGAAAACCTCATGATCTCAGTCAGTTGTCAGATATCAGTAATATTCCTCCAATCAACGGAATTCAGTAAGATTAAGTCATGTATAGTCAGTTATTCATGTCTAGTCCCTCCAAATGGGAGTAGAGGTTAGCACCGAGTGAACCCAAGGATGGGAACTCACCCGCCAGTTCAGGGTGTGATTCTTAGAAGCAGTCCTTGTGTTCCAGAACTACGTAGCCAGCGTAGGTTGAGACATCTTAACCTGTCAAATTAGGGTTGATAAGGTGGTTTAACCTGTCAGTTTAGGGTTCCCACCATTCTCATTGAGTACCTGCCAGATAAGGTTCACTCACAAGCTATCCTTACCCGTGGCACGGTATTGACACCCCTCCAGTCAGGGCAGAGATTGGACCCCAGCTTAGACATAACGGCATACATGGGGCATGTCGGTTAAACACTACCTCCCACAGTTTTAGTATCAGTCTCAGTAAAAGAACTCAGGGCGTTCTTCAGATTTCAGTATATACAGGACTGTCAGATACAGTCGTTATGTTCTTCAGATTTCAGTATATACAGGACTGTCAGATACAGTCGTCCATATTATTAGCTTGCAGTATCAGTCATGATAGTTATTAGTAAACCATGTATTAGCTTACAGGTCTTGCTATCACGCATTCACGGTCCTAGTTTCTATATATGTATGTTTGCACTCCCACGTTCATATTAGTCAGTCAGTGTTGTTCATGCATGAAACCCTTTATGTTCAGACTACCTTCCTCGTATACTCAGTACTCCAGTTGTACTGACGCATTTGCGCTATGGTGCTTTCTTTTCATGTTACACCATAGGTTTCAAGACACAAGCTCCAGCCCAGCAGTAGCAGTAGCATTCCAGTCACAGAGACACAGTGAGTCCTTATTGATTCGAGGACAATATGATTTGATACATTTATTTATCTCTTCAGTTTAGTTTTACGGAGTTAGTTGGAAACATGTTCCTTCAACTCCTTATCAGATAGTTTAGAGGCTTTCAAATTTATGTTCAAATTTACGTTCAGACTTCGCTTTTAGATTGAGTTGTTTTGGGTATTTTCACCCACATGGACATTATGATTTTCAGACATGGTTTTATTCAGTTGAACCTTATGGCCTTACAGTTTTATGTATTCCGCATTATTATATCATGATTTGCAGTATATAGGTACAGATATCAGTCATGGGTTAGCTTGTGGTCCCTCGGGGTCATGAGCACCATGTAGCATTCCGATTCAGAAAATCGAGGCATTACAGTTTCATATGGGTGGTGATGTCCTTCTCTTCAATTCAAGATTGAAACTCTTTATGGGAAAGCTTAGATTGAAGTGGTCGGGCCCGTTTGTGATCTTAAACATTTATCCTAGCGGAGTGAGAGTGAGAGTGAATTATTTCTTTATTTGAGTTCTCTTAAGAATTGAAATATCTTTGGTGTGTGGAGCTAACTCTTGCATGTGAGTGGCATCGGTACTTTTGGGTAGAGGGTGTCGTTTTACTATCGGTTTGGGTAAATGAGTGAAATAAGGTGCATTGTGAAGATTGAGACAAACTTTGATGATTTTGTGTCTTATCTTAAGATGTTTTGTGATTTGGAAAATTCATTTGATACAAACTTGCATCCTTGTTTCATAAACATGTGCTTATTGAAAAGTTTTGGTTTGCTGGCTCCCATGACATGTGTGGAAAGTGTTTGTAGAGCTTTGTTAGCTTATTCCTTTAGTATAGCTTTCTTCTAGGTGTATTTGGGTTAAATACCCTATCTCATTGAATTATTCTTGGTTGCTTGAGGACAAGAAATAGTTTAAGTTTGAGCGGGTTGATAAATCATCAATTTGACGACTTGCTAGCACCTTTTAAGCCTAAATTATCATGTTTTTCCATTGATTTGATGATACTCTCTTACTTAATGCTCATTTATGTAGGTAAAAGTAAAAAGGAAAGATGGGCAAGTCATTCAAGTCATCAAGAGGCCAAATATGAAGGAAAAGAGTCATTTGTTTTGCATCCGGTTCGCATCTGCTTTGAAGCTACTAGCCATCTGCTCACAATCTACTCTCCATCCGCTTTGGATCCTCTCAAGCAGATCAAGAACAAGGTGTCAGTTTTGTAATTTTCATCAAATGTAGAGTGAAGTTTAAAAAGAGGGCTTTAGCTCTCTTTTCAAGACCTAGCCTCCATCTTTTGAACTTAGCATCTTTCTTAGCATCTTAGTCACTCTCTTTTCATCTTACCACCTATCTTTTCATCTTAGAAGAATTTTGTACTAAGCTTGAATGAAAAATATATGTTAGTAATTTTCCTTGGAAGATTTATTGAAATTCCAAGTTTGGAGCTACATTCTCTCCACTTCTTGTAGATGAAGTCAATGATAACTTTGGTATATTTTTGCACTTTTTATCTAGGAGTAGCTATTTCAAAAGGTTGGGGTTATGCTTGCTTAGGTTGTGGTAGTGTATGGGTGTTGGCTAATTATTCTTCTAATTAGTTTTTTGTAATGGGTGTTACATTTATTCCATGTTTTAACTAAGGGTTGGGGGTTGCAAACCCCAACTACCCTTTATCCCATTTCATTCTTGAAAGAGGGGACATGGGTGAGGAATAAATGCAACCTATAACTTGATTCATCTCATTTAATGACATCTCTTAGACATAAGAATGTCAATTGAGGCAATAGATATGGAAAATTGTCACACTTGTGAGGTGTTTGAAAGAACCCATTTGTGAAATTTGGTGTTATAATTGAAAGATTGACACTAATATATTGACATCTAACCTGCCCATGACATTTAGCTAAAAGTTGGATAAGTGGACAAGTACCCATGCATGAACCCACAACTAGAATTGCATAACCCCAAGGCTTATTCTCAATTGAATTCACTCTTAGCATTTTTCAACATCAAGATAGTGCACTAAAATTAAAGTAGTTGCCATTTATAAACACGTTCAAATTAAATCCCCCATTTTACATTTATGTTTGTTTTATTCACACTACGAGTCATCTTTTAGTAGACTATCAATACTCTTGAGTATTGAATTCCATGCTTTCACTCCTTGTGGATTCGACCCTGACCTAAGTTGGGTTATTATATTGATAACGATCTCTTACACCCATTCAAGAGTGTAATTTGAGTGTTATCATCTAACAACACATAAACATCAAGATGAAAGACGCGAAGCATACCAGTAATAATATCTGGTGAACTCTCCTGCTCCTGATGGGATGGTAAAGCATAAAACTGATTCTAGCATTGACCATTATCGGTACTGGATAATACTCTCTGAGGAGGGGCTGGGCGACCTAGAGGGGTTGGTGTACTAGTATCCTGAGTCTGGGGACGAGTATCCCTATTTCCCTTCTTAGCATGCGGACACTCTTTGATTCCATAACCCAACTTACCAGAACCATAACAACCTTTCTGTCCCAACAAGCACTAACCAAGATGATTCTTACCACACTTAGCACATGAAGGATAACTGGGCTTTCCACTCATACTATTCTGAGATCTGTACATAGAAGTCTTGCCCCACTGCTCCTGCTTAGCTCTAGGGGTGAGAGCACTGGCTGAAGATGGTGCTAGCATAGATGAACGACTCTGAAATTGCGAATGATTTCCCCTTCCAAACCTTGTCTGGCCATATTCAAGCTGCCCGGTTCTAGCTTTCTTATTTCCCCTCTCTTCCCCCTTCAACTTTTCTACCTCAATTTGCTGAACATGAATCATCAGCCTAGTAAGATCCATATCCCCAATAAACATGGCAATCCTACACTTCTTGACTACCAAACCAGATACTCCCGTAACAAACTTACTCATACTCGACCTAGGGTCAGCCATCGTGTCAGGGGCATACTTAGACAACTTGTTGATCTTAAGGTAGTATTCATTCACTGTCATCGAGCCCTGGCTCAGGTTCACAAACTCCTCTACCTTAGCTTCTCTCATTTCACGTGGAAAGAACCTATCTAGAAATGCATCCTGAAACACCTACTAACTTATAGAAGCTGCATTCTCACCTCTACCATTCTTCCATATAACCACCCAATCATACGTCACATCCTTCAACCTATAGGATGCTAACTCTATACTCTTCTCCTCAGTAACATGCATAATTTGGGTGATCTTTCTCACCTCATCTAAGTAAAGTTATAGGTCTTCACCTGTTTTTGACCCAAAGAAATCAGGCGGATTCATTCTCATGAAGTCACAAATTTTAGCTGCTGCTAAATCCCCATTCTGATGAAGTGGGACTGTTTCCTGATAGTTTCCCTGAACATTGGCAGTCACAGCTTGGGCCAACATCTGAAAGGCAACCCAAAATTCAGCATGGGATACATTCTCATTCATAAGGTCAGCTGGCAGGGGTGGCTGGTTATCGTTTCTGTGTGCATTAGCTCGATGAGGAGGAATATTCAACTGTCACTTAAGAGAACGAGTTAAAAGAAGATAGAGACACTGTAAGCACGATAGATCATGAAAGAAAAGGAAGATTTCCTAAAACGTCTCGTAGCCTCTTGCTCCTGATTTCCTAAATGTAAGGCTGTTACAATTTCCATGAGTTTCACTGCATCTCTTCTTAAAGGATGTCACATATGCGGCAAATGCCACTTTGTATCGTCAAGTACTTGGTAAGCTTCAATAACTATCATTCACCAGACCAGGTATATTCTTTGCAGTTAACAAATTATTTTAATTCATTTATAGTCCTACATAAACACACTGATTGTTTGTTAAGAGACTCTTACAATACCTCCAACATACCAAAAATCATGGATTATAGATGGAGAGAAAGACACATCCTCGGTTGTTTATGTATTCATATGCTGATTGGGCTGGTGAAATTAATGACAGGACCTCCACTTTTGGATACATCTTGTACCTTGATTAAAATTCTATTGGCTGGCCATCCAAGAAACAATGCATTGTTGTGCACTCCTCCACTAAAACAAAGTATCATATAGTAGTTTTTGAATATGCTGAGGTCAATTGGGTCTAAAAAGTTCTTTTAGAACTACATATGCAGCTTCCTGATCCATCCATAATATTTTCCAATTATGTTGGTGCTACCTATCTTTGTTAAAATCTGGTACTACATAATAGGAAGAAACACATTGAAGTCGATTCTAACTTTGTTAGAGATCAAGTACAGCAAAAATAGGTGCTCGTTCAGCATTTACTTACTATTGATCAGCTCGCGCACATATATGCAAAGCCTTTGTCTCGTCCACTTTTTCATCAATATTTGTCCAAGTTAAAGGTTGTTGGTCCCGCCTTCAACTGGCGGGGGTGTATTGGGGCATGGTTGATTGTGTTGTATAATGTACAGATTTTCACTCCCTTATTTGTACATAATTAAATGTATATTAGTTGTTATTTAAGTTGTATATCAGGTCAATATTTTACAGCTCTATACAACTATAATTCAGGAGTTAATCTTGGTCTATGAAGCACAACTATTTTACAACTCTATAAAACACTATACAGCTCTATAAAACACTATACAACTATTTTACAGCTCTATACAACTATTTTACAGCTCTATAAAGCACTATACAACTATTTTACCGCTCTATACAACTATTTTACAGCACTATACAACTATTTTACAGGTCTATAAAGCACTATACAACTATTTTACAGCTTTATACAACTATAAAGCACAGTATGCACTGAATATAAGTCTGAAATACTTTTCCATCTCTCGAACCTTTAGAGGTACCATAAAAATTAGGAAGAGCCAAATGAGAGTTTGGAATTCTATGGTATTCTAATGGTGTGGGGTTTACTAAAATAGATTATCTTGCCCATTCAAAACCAAGTCCAAGCCATCACATGAAGCAACAACTCTCTACCATTTCTCCTGAATATTAAGCTTAGTTGAACATCAACTCCATTAAGTTGGGGTTTCAGGGTTAAAACTAAAAGTGTGAAGAGAGGAAAAAGCATCAGAGATAAGAATGGGCTTAACTTGTTCATGTTTTGGGGAATGAAAGTGAGGTGATCTTTGATGAATTTTGGGTGTGAAAGTAAAGAGCGCCACTGTTTTAACATGCACCTAGATGGACCAACAGACTTTACAGGCAGTCGAGTGAGTATATCCTCTAGGATTTCGTTTGGTATCACCATTCTTGGGAATTTTGACTTAGAGGACCAACTTTTCTTGAGCATCTCTACTAGTTTCTCAATTTTCTTGAATGTACTCTAGTATTTTTCATTTTTTTATTCTTTAGAGGTAATTTCTTGAATTGTACAACTACAAATCTACTCCAGTAATTTTTCACATTTTTATCTTGTAGCTATAATTTCTTGAATATGTATGTGTACAACTAAAAATGTACACTAGGTAGTTTTTCAATTTATCAGTTCAGAGTAATTTCTTGACTCTATACAAAATAAGAATAATAGTTTTAAGGACAATCTTGTCTTAATTATTCTTATTTATGTTTTAATAGCCCTAGTATTGCTAATAGAATGATTATTATGTTTAGATATACATATAATAATACTGAGTAGGATGTACATGTTGGGTTCAAATCGAATGTGTGAATGAAAAATGGAGAAAAAATGAATCCACATTAAAAAGGAAAGTGTGCTAAAAAAGAGAAAAGTCTACTAAATTCTCCCATATTGGTGAGAGAGAGAAATTTTTATGTGTTTATATTGAGAAACACATATCCACTTAGATAGTGAGGAAAGAACAAAGAGGTGTCTCACGTCGTCATTGTCGTCACTTGCTCGGCTCGAATTAGAATTCGAATTCAGAAAATGATCGATGAGATTAATTTTTTAGACCAATTTTATTTGAGACTTGAAAAATAAGTGAAATTCGGACGCCATACACAATGTACCTTGAAAGGATGTGACCTTCGAGGAAGAAGGCACAGTGCGCAGGGTAGCACAGAAGCTACTGGAATTTGCACAATGTCACCTGCAGCCGTATGTTAGGCGCAATTCCAGCACAGACTGGGCGTAGGTGATATGACTATACAGAAAAGGTGTTTTTTTCAGAACCAATGCTTTATTTCCGAAGGGACACCTTATAGCTATAAATACCTGAAGTATTCCTCAAGTAATGATACAATTTTTGACTGTAAAAACACTTCTTGTCTTCCAAAAAAAAATCATTGTGATCATCTCCTGTTGAGTGAGTTCGAAGAATCCGATAGTTTGAGGTACCACTACCGTCGGATTGTAAGTCATTTTATCCTAGGAGGAAAATTTTGCAACCTCGGGTACTTGAGGGAAATTATTTTCCTAAGGACACTCTGTGAATTCAGAGGACTTGAATTTAATTTCTGTTTTATCTTATTTCTTAACGGAAACACACTTCTATTGAAAGGTCAAGTTTGATCTTGTGTTGAAGGTAGTGAAACTTCTAGTTGTTCTTGAATAGCCGTTCTTGAACTGGTGTTGAAGTTTAGTGTATAAACTTACGTATTTTATGTACCCGAAAATAACAATCTTAAGAAATTAATTCAGAATCTGTATTATTTGGTTTCTGGAGATTAAAGCTTTACAATTTCTACTCTGTTTGAACTTAACAAGTGATTTGAAGTCATAAAAACTTCATCACAAGTTAAAGGTCACTTGGTTAACGATTGGAAGTCATAAAAACTTCATTGTTAAACTAGAAACAAGGGGTGTTTAAAGTTGCTACAACTTTATTAGTAGTATTTCAATATACTCAAGTTGACTATCTTTTTGTGACAGGAAAAAGATTACTGACAGTCAAGTGAATGATGTTGGGACGAGTGTGGCAGCAACTAATGTTGCCACAATAAGTCATACGAGTGCTCCGCAGGCAATGGCACCAGCGGAGAAACCCAAAAAATTCACGGATGTTGATTTTAAAAGGTGGCAACAAAAAATATTCTTCTACCTTACAATGTTGTGTCTTCAAAGATTTACATCTGATAAAAACTCCAAAACTGCCCAAAGGAACTTCAGACCAGGAGAAATTTATCGTTATGGAGGCGTGAAAACACTCTGATTTCCTATGCAGGAATTACATTCTAAGTGCCTCCAAGATGACCTATACAACATGTATAGTGGAATGAAGACATCAAAAGAGTTGTGGAGTGCGCTGAAAAAAAATACAAGATTGAGGATGTTGAAACCAAGAAGTTCTTTGAGTTTAAAATGATTGACAACAAGTTTTTTGTATCTCAAGTACAGGAACTGCAAGTTATAATCCACGATCTCCTTGCGGAAGGTATGAGTTTAGTAAATACCTTAGTTGAACATGTTAAAAATGTTCATAATGTTCACATGAACTTTATTGTAGGTTTGGTTGTGAATGAGGCATTTCAAGTCTCAGCAATAATAGAGAAGTTTCCACCTATGTGGAAGGACTTCAAGAACTACTTGAAACATAAACAAAAGAAGATGACAGTCGAACATCTCATAGTGAGACTGCGCATTAAAGAAGACAACAAAGCCGCAGAAAGGAGGTTAAAAGGAAATACTGCAATAAGTGGAGCAAACATTGTAGAAGATGATCACAACAACTCAAAAAAGCAAAATAAAGTTGGATAAAAAAGCAATCAACCTAAGAAGAAATTCAAGGGAAAATATTTCAATTGTGGCAATATTGGCCACAAGTCAACAGATTGTCGTGTCCCAAAGAAAGGTAAAAAGAAGAACCAAACAAATATGGCTGATCCAAGAATGAAATAGAGAATCTGTGTTCCATGTTGTCTGAATGTAACTTGGTGAGAAATCCTCGAGAATAGTGGATGGATTCCGATGCCACCCACCACGTTTATGCAAATAAAGAGTTGTTTGTTGCATTTACTCCGGCTCAAGGCGAAAAGAAGATATACATGGCAAACTCTGAAACTGAAAAAGTTGAAGGAACAGGAAAAGTATGTCTGAAAATGACATCAGGCAAAGTATTAACTTAATAATGTATTTTATGTACCGGAGTTAAGGAAGAAATTGATTTTTGTATCACTTCTTGGTAAAAACAAATTCAAATGTGTATTTGTTTCTAGAAAATTATACTTAAAAGGAGAAGTGTACGTAGGAAAAGGCTACCTCACTGAAGGTCTATTTAAGATGAATGTAATGAATGTTGAAATCAATAAAAGTTTTGTTTCTTCTTACTTGCTTGAGTCTAATCATTTGAGGTGTAATACCCCGGAAAATTTTTCGTTGAAATTTTGTGTGTAAACGTGTTGGGTTCTATCTTCTAGAATGAATTATAAATTTTCCGTGTGGAATGTATTAGATTATGACCCATCATTGCGTAGAGTATCGAATAAGATTTCCAACGATATGTGGATCATCCAAAACGGACACCCGAGCGACAAGTTATGAACATTCTAATCGAACCGTGAATAGTAGTGAACAGTAAAACGTGCAGGAAAAAAGTACTGAGGCCTGGCATATTTTTTCTCCAACTTTAAACGATCATAACTCCTTTTACATAATTATCTGGGTGATATACTATATATCAACGGAAAGCTATGTGAGTCCTCTTTCCGATGAAATTGGTTTCATCCAATTTGTCTATCGGAGCAAAAAGTTATGGTCGATCTACTTCAGCCTATCAAAAGTGATTTTTTGGGTCAACTTCAAATGATCATAACTCCTCGTACACAATGATCTGGGTGAGATACTATATATAAACGGAAATATGTGAGAGTCCTCTTTCTAATGAAATTGGTTTCATCCAATTTGGATATCGGAGTAAAACGTTATGGTTGATCTACTTCAGACTATCAAAACAGTCCACCAAAGGACAGATTCGAGAATTATTTAATTTTTAGGGGAGTTTTGGTCATTTTCCCTCACCCAAAATCCGTCCAAACCCTATATTAAAGCCTATTAGAAGCATTATATATTATATTTCATCAAATTCCCTCAAAAAGAAAACCCTAAGCCCCTACATTCAACTTCAAGAACCTCCAAAATTCACCATTTATTTCTGCAAATTTATTCAAGATTCCAAGTTCCTAGTTCAAGAACTCCAAGAACCATCATTCAAAGGCACGATTAACATCTCAAAAAATGAGTATCGATCTAAAGTTCATCATTCAAGGTATGTGGGGTTTTTCAACAAGAACTCTCTTTCGTTCTTGTGCCCAAATTGATTTTTTTTTTATGAATATACATGATTTTACATGTTTTGATATGAATTTGAAGCATGAATTTATACCCTATATGATTTTACATGAGATTATGATACTCTCTATGTTTTGAAAGTTGAATTGAATGAGAATGATGACATTTTTATACATAAAGCTGAATTTTCCAGATTTTAAAGTAAGTTATATATATTTATGATGAAAAGCATGAATATCTTGAGAAAATTTAAAATGATTTTGATGTATAAGACCTTGAGTCCTAATTGGAATTGTACTTTGAGAAATTATGTGCTATAAGCACAATGAGATTTGAATCCCAAGGCTAATTTTCTTTACCAAGATGTATGATTATAAAGCTGAAATTTTAAGTTTTAAGTGATTATTTTTGTGTTTATGTCATAAAGTATGAAACTTTGAAAGGTTTTATGGTGATATTGATGTATGGGTTTTTGGAACCCTATTTGAGATTATTATTTTGAGAAAATCATATGTTATAAACATCTTGAGTTTAAATAATTTGAGATGTTTTGAATGATTTGACCTTTTGATCGTGAATGAGTTATTTTGAACTCGACTGTGAAAGAAATCCATGTTTTTATTGATTATGATAAAGGGGTAGCAAATTGGCTCCCGATGAAAATTGTTGAAGTGTTTATTGTGGATTTTCTTTAATGTAAGCCTGAGGCTGATTTAAATTTCTGAGCTAAGTCCGGGAGTAATCTTTAGCACCGAGTGGGAGGTATAAAGTGACCTTACTTCCCTAGAACTACGTGCCTCCGTAGGATGTGAGCCTGAGGCTGATTTATATAGTGATCACTAGTGTTTTTGAATTGATAATGAAAGTCCTACCCCGATGGCAAGGATAGGACGGCTCTCCCCAACGTGGGTTGGACTCCATGTAGCTCACATGGTTTATGTCGGTTATAGGATCTCCCAATGTGTGTGTGTGTGCTCTTCTATCTGAGATGAAAACATATTTGCTTAAAAGGCTGAGTTTGAGAAAGTCATTATTCTTAAAAGATTTAAGGAATATATTCTAATGAGAATTGACATGAGATTTGATTGTTTTGATGATTTGAAATTGAGATGAAAGTGAAGTGAGAATGAATTGTAATGACTCACTTGTTTTACTTTACATGTATTATTCATCCATGATTTTGATGATTTAATTCGAGCTAAGTGAGTCATCTATATCAGCATGCATAATTTTATAAACTGTGATGATATTAAGATATTATTTTATATATGCATTGCACCCCCATATGCTCGGTATCTTTCCATGGTACTGACCCACATATTCGTATGTGGGCTACATTTTCTCGAAATGTAGGTACAAGGTATAGTTGCACCTTCGGATCCAGTCAGTTTGTGGTATCCAGTCAGCAGGTGATGAGTCCTTTTGATTCAAGGGCTTGGGTTAGTTATGCAGAGTTTATAGTGTTGTATTTTTTTTTATTCAGTCGTATTGAGTTGGGGTAGTCGGGAGTCATGACCCAACTACCTACAGTCAGTACTAGTAGAGGCTTCATAGACAGTTAGTAGAAGTTAATGTATTTTATTTCAATTTTGGTTGTAAAGACAGAATTGTAATCCTGTAAAATTCCATTTTTGTATCGATCAGACTCAGAAAAGAGTTAATTTCTGCTGATTTGTATGGATTTGTATTTTTATTCAGTTGCTTATGAGTTATGCCAGTAGAAGGGTTAGCTTGGGGTCACTTGTGACCCTAAGCACCGTGTGACGTCTCGGGACCCAATTTTGGGGCGTTACATGTGGCATGAACGATTAGGACATGTCAATTACAAAACATAATGAAAACTGATTAACTTATAAATTTTACCAGACTTTGAGTGCAATAAATTAAAATATCAAACGTGTGTGGAATCAAAGTATGCTAAGCATCCGTATAAGTCCGTTGAAAGGAATTCCAATTCCTTAGACTTAATCCACACTGACATTTGTGATATGAAGTCAACACCATCTCGTGGTGGAAAAAAGTACTTTATAACTTTTATGGACAATTGAACTAGGTACTGTTATGTCTATTTGCTAAATAGTAAGAATGAAGCAATAGATGCGTTTAGGCAATATAAAACAGAAGTTGAAAATTAGTTATAGAAAAAAATCCAAATGATAAGAAGTGATAGGGGTGGAGAATAAGAATCTCCCTTTACGGAATGTGTAGAGAATGGAATTGTCCATCAAACTACGATCACATATTCATCTCAGTCTAATGGAATTGCAGAAAGAAAAAATCAAACCTTAAAAAAAATGATGAATATCTTACTAATAAGTTCAGGTTTACCGCAAAACTTGGGGGGGGAAGCTATCCTTACAGCTAATCGAATACTCAATAGAGTGCCCCATAGTAAGACACAATCAATTCCATGTGAAAAATGGAAAAGAAGGAAACTCAACTTGAAATATTTCAAAGTGTGGGGGTGTCTAGAAAAAGTTCAAGTTCCTATGCCTAAAATAGTAAAGATAGGACCTAAGATAATGGACTGTGTGTTCATAGAATATGCTAAAAGTAGTAAAACATGTCGATTTTTGATTCATAAATTTGAACATACGAATATCAATGAAAATACAATAATTGAATCAGATAATGTTGAATTCTTTGAACACATTTATCCGTATAAAAGTAGACATGAAAAGTCTAGTGAAGGGTATAAACGACCTCCAGATGAACCAATTGAGGATGTACATAATGATGAGATTCCAAGATGTAGTACACGTCAAAGAACGTCAACTTCGTTTGGATCAGATTTTGTAAAATTTCTCTTAGAAAATGAGTCTCAAACACTTAAAGAAGCGATGATGTCTTCGGACTCATCATTTTGGAAAGAGGCAGTTAATAATGAGACTGGTTCAATCTTAAACAACCATATGTGGGAGTTGGTTGATCTTCCTTTAAGAAATAAACTTTTAGGTTCTAAAAGGATCTTCAAAAGGAAAATGAAAGCGGATGGTACTATTGACAAATACAAAGCAAGACTTGTAGTAAAAGATTTTAAACAGAAGGAAGGCCTTGATTACTTTGATACATACTCTCTTGTAACGAGGATAACATCAATTCGGTTATTAATTGCCTTGGCTATAGTATATGATCTTGAAATCCATCAAATGGATGTGAAAACAGCATTCTTAAATGGAGAATCGGAGGAAGAAATTTACATGAAATAGCCTGAGGGTTTTGTGGTTCCGAAAAAAAAAGGTTTGTAAACTTGTTAAGTCACTTTATGGATTAAAACAAGCACCTAAACAATGGCATGCGAAGTTTGACCAAACCATGTTAGCAAAAGGGTTTAAGATAAATGAATGTGATAAATATGTTTACATTAAAGACACTCCAAATCACAAGGTCATTGTTTGTTTGTATATGGATGATATGTTGATCATCAGTAGAGACATTTCTGACATAAATGCTACAAAACGAATGCTTAAGAGCAAGTTTGATATGAAAAACCTTGGAGTTGCGAATGTGATTTTGGGAATAAGAATCCATAGAACTCCACTAAGGTTGGCATTGTCACAGTCTCATTACATCGAAAAGATACTTGACAAATTCAAGTATTTGGAATTTGGTATTGACAAGACTCCATTGGACGTGAGCTTCGCACTTCAAAAGAATGATGGTGAAAGTGACTCATAGTTGGAATACGCAAAGTGTTTGGATGTCTAATGTATATCATGAATTATACGTGGCCAGACATAGAATGTGTTATTTGTAAGTTGAGTCGATACACGAGTAATCCCAATAAAACTTATTGGATGGAAATGAAAAGAGTTTTGGGGTATTTTAAATACACTCAAGACTATGCTTTGCATTATAATAAATATCTCGCGGTAATTGAAGGATATAATGATGCAAATTGGATCACCGGATCAAATAAAGTAAAATCCACTAGTGGATATGTATTTACTATAGGTAGAGGAGCAGTCTCTTGGAAATCATCCAAACAGACATGTATTGCTCACTCCACAATGGAATCTGAGTTTATCATATGGGATAAAGCTGGCGAAGAAGAAGAATGGCTCCGGAATTTCTCGGAAGATATTCCTTATTGGCCCAAACCAGTGGCACCAGTATGTATACATTGTGATAGCCAAAGCAGCAATAGGTAGGGCAGGGAGCATGATGTATAACGGTAAATATCGTTACATAAGACGGAAACATAATACTGTTGAGAACTTCTCTCTAGTGGAATTATCACTGTTGACTATGTCAAGTCAAAGGATAATGTGTTGGATCCACTTACAAAAGACCTATCTAGAGAATGAGTTGAAAGAACATCTAAGGAAATAGGTTTACGGCCTAGGATAAGTCATCATAACGGTAACTCTACCTAGCAAACTGGAGATCCCAAGAGCTAGGTTCAAAGAGATCAAACAAAGTTGTGTCTGTTCAACATTGTCAATATACCCAATCTATTCTCATGATGTAGACAATATTTAGTAAACAAGGATAAGACTTATGGTGTAAAGTATTTTAATGATTAGCTAAATTTAACAGATTTGACCAAATAGTTTAATCTATAGGATTGAACGTTTTGAAATCACCTATGTGAGGGCAAAGTGAAAGCCATTTCAAGGAGAATGTTAGTAAAGGCCTATTCTCAAAGCTCATATGAAACCGGAACGTGTTCATGGCTAAAACGAATAAAACCATGAGAACCATAAACGACAAAAGGTTGGTTGTGTGACATGTGTTGTCTATGTGTACATTAAAGCTCGATGATTCAAAGATATCAAATCTACCAATTGACCGAGTGCATCTGATGCATGTTCACTACGAAAAGTTCAAAGGAAAACTCACTTATCCAAATGCAATCAGTCTTTGCTTGATGATCACATGCTTGTCCGTAAATTCTTCATAATATATCCATTCCCCATTCATGTGGGGGATTGTTAGGTTCAAGTCGAATGTGTAAATGGAAAATTGAGGGAAAGTGAGTCCATACTAAAAAAGAAAAGTGTGCTCAAAATGAGAAAAGTCTACTAAATTCTCCCACATTGGTGGGAGAAAGAAACTTTCATGTGTTTATATTGAGAAACACATCTTCACTTGGATAGTGAGGCAAGAACAAAGAGGTGTCTCGCGTCGTTGCCGTCGTTGCTCGCTCGGCTTGAATTTGGATTTGGCAAATGATCGATCGATGAGATTAATTTTTTAGACAAATTTTATTTGAAACTTGAAAAACAAGTGAAATTTAATCCAAAGAATCCAATAGAAATGTCTTTCCCCATATGCGGTCGCATTTCGAACGCCATGCACAACGCACCTCGAAGGGATGCAACCCTTCGAGGGAAAAAGCACACTGTTTTGTCTTGATGGGTGATCTGCGCGCGCACCTGGTAACCTGCGAACGCAAGTGTAGCACAGAAGCTTCTGGAATTTTCACAATTACACAATCATTCAAGTAGCAACATAATGTTATTTCTGTTCTTAGAGGAGCTAGAAGGACTTACGGTGAGAATTCTTAACACCCGTATTGCATTGAAGTAGCCACAATAAATTTATATTAGTCTAGTATGAGATTAATTCATGATTCAAAGAAGAGTCAAAACATCTCAAAACTATTCCTTTCAAGACATTGTATGACAAAATGTAGCAATTTCATGCCCAAACCATAAAAACACCACCATTTTGTGAAGCTGAATTGATAAAAGGACAGCCCGGTGTACTAAAGCTCCCACTATCCGCAGGGTCCGGAGAAGGACCCCACCACAAGGGTGTATTATACACATTCTTACCTTGCATTTCTGTCAGAGGTTGTTTCCAAGGCGTGAACCCGTGACCTCTTGGTCACATGGCAGCAACTTTGTCAGTTACTCCAAGGTTACCCTTCATGAAGCTGAATTGATGCAAGATACAAATCAAAGTTTTTTCCTTCTCATGGAATATAATTAATCACTATGTTTTTCCACCAGTACTGAGGAATTATCGTGAAAAACCTATATGACGACGAGAAACTTACCATTCACACAACTCTCCGAGGGCAAAAGAATTACTTACCTTTCATGAAACTCTGTATGTTCATTTTCATAAAAATGAATAAGGAATCATGAAAATATTGATGTACAACATCATCTCGGAATATTGAATCAAGGGTCAAGCAATATGGTAACCCTCAATTCCCTTGCCAAACATAGGAGAAAAAAGACTCTTCCGTGAAAGTTCCAGTTCTTTCAAACATAACAGTTATTCCATCAACCTTCATATATCTCCACTGATCCTCTTTCATATTGTAGACAGTCAACTTATCTCTATCTTCATTCACTACAATATCATCATCACTAATTGTACAAAATGGTACCAAACCATGCTCTAAATCCATTCGACCAACTCTAAATTTGGTCCAAGACTCCTCAACTCGATACTCTCTCATCATCCAAATATAAATTTTGTTTTCTAGTGTATCATATAACATACATAGACACCCTCTAAGAGCCAAAAACTTATTAAATAATAAATTATCGTTATCAAGAGGAGTAGGTGTTGGCACCTCCAAGAATTTCTCATCACTCAAATCAAAAGCTAGAATCACAAATGAAAATTCAGGAGCTTTCCTAGCTAACCAATGCAAAGCCCCATTCACCAAAACCCCAGAGGCACGCATACGAACAACACGATGATGCGGTAAACTCTCCAGTCTCCTCCATACACCCATTCTCAGAGAGTAGACATCAACAAATGTACTGTCAATACGCCTTCGATATCGAGAAAGTGTAACCACCTTAAAATCATCAGTAGCAAAATCATATCCTAGACCATACACGCTACAGCGATCCGACATTGGAATAGCCAAATCAAAAGTTGGAATTTTATGGTACTTTAAAGTTATGGGGTTGATTAAAAATTTAATATTTTCGTCATTCACTACTAATACCAAGCCATTACATGAGCCAACAAGTCTTACCCAGTTGTTTGATAGCCCTTGAAAATGAAGATTTCTTGAAATGGAATCAGCGCCACTTTGGGGGTTAAAAGTGAGAGTGTGAAGAGCCTGAGAATCAGAGATGAAAATGAGTTTTTTTTCTTGTTTATGTGAATGGAGATTGAGGTGAGCTTTGATGAATTTTGGGTCTGACAAAAAATTGCACCATTGCTTTGATACGCACCGAAATTGGCCTATGAATTTTGCAGGCAGGAGGGAGAGTATATCAATTATGATTTCTTGAGGTAAGGTTTCAGCTTTGCTTATTGCCATGCTTGAATTTGGAATTGGAGACTTCGAAATGTGTGTGTTTTTCAACCTGAAGTGTGTATTTGTCTGAGTAGCATACTTTCTTGAATCTACAAACCGACATTTGTATTTAAGTAGTTTCTTCTTTGACTTGCATCCTATTCTATTTATTTTTATAATTTATACTCTAGCCTCTTGGGTCCCTTACATTTTATATCCTAAGGTGTTTTTCTATTTTTAACTTACATTCTATCCTATTTTTTTACAATGTACACCCTAACCTCTTTATTTCCTTACAAAATAGTAAAATTATTTTTTAATAAGGGCAAAATAGGAATAACAATATACTTCCTCCGTTCTATTTTACTCGTTTCAATTTGACATTGTACATTGATTAAAAAAAATAATTAATAACATAACTATTTTACCATAATATCTTTATTAAATAATGTTTACATTTTAATTTGGAGATAAAACAATTAATACTAAAGGTAAAAAAGGAAAAAAAAATTGTCTTATCTTGATTAATGAAAAATAACAAGTAAAATAAAAAATCGAATTAGGAAATTTGAAACGAGTAAAATGGAACGGAGGAAGTATTATTTTTTAAAATAAATTTATTTAATTTTTAGTGTAATTAACTTTCAAGATATGTTCTTGCATTCACATTTATCATCTAACTATTGTCATGTGATAAGTATTCTCACTTTAATTTGTAAATGCTAAAATTTCGTAGTGGCGTTGCTTCTGAATGGTGAAAGTACGGTGCAGTGAAATTTCTGGAGTCATATCTATATTAATGCAATCATAATCACCTATACTACCTGTCAGAAAGAAAATAATAACGTAAAGAAAGGACCAAAATATTGAGGGAAAATGAATAGAATAGCAGTAGTTAAGGATAAAGCAAAAACTATAACACATGAATTGATGGAATTTTGTCTTTAACAATGTCTTCCTATATCACTAGTTCTGCAATATTAATCTTCTCTTAACTCAGATGATATTCGTTTGGAATTTTCTAAAAATTTGAGTTTGCAAATTTTTCATCTAACTCCCTACACTAAAAATTAAATAAATCTATTTTAAAAAATAATACTTCCTCCGTTCCATTTTATTCGTCCCAAATTTTCTAATTTGATTTTTTATTTTACTTGTTATTTTTCATTAATCAAGACAAGATAATTTTTTTTCTTTTTTACCCTTAGTATTAATTATTTTATCTCCAAATTAAAATGTAAACATTATTTAATAAAGGTACTATGGTAAAATAATCATGTTATTAATTATTTTTCTTAATCAATGTGCAATGTCAAATTGAAACGAGTAAAATGGAACGGAGGGAGTATATTGTTATTCCTATTTTACCCTGAAAAAATTATTAAAAAAATACTTTTACTGTTTTGTAAGGAAATACAAAGGCTAGGGTGTAAATTGTAAAAAAAAAAAAATAGGGTGTAAATTAAAAAAAGAAGACACCTTGGGGTGTAAAATGCAAGGGACCCAAGTGATTAGGATGTAAATTGTAAAAATAAATAGGATGGGGTGCAAGTTAAAAAAAGGAAGACACTTTGGGATGTAAAATGCAAGGGACCCAAAGAATAAAATGGAAAATAATGAATTTTTGGCGTTTGTCGGGAGAAGTTTTTCAAAAAAAAAAATTCCAGTTTTTGCTGAAATTAAATAATTTCATTAGATATAAAACCAACTTATTTATTTCGTAAACTCTCTTCTTCATTAGTGCCTGTTTGGATGGTGGTTTCCCATGGTACGGTACCGTATGATAGGCTTACCAAAAGAATCATGTTTGTTTTGATTGTTTTTAAAAGGTATAAGATGATATGGTATTTTTTTCATGTTTTGATAAATATAGAATACTCAATTTTTAGAACCACCTTAGGTGATATCCCGTGGTTTTTTTATTTCTTTTTTTAATTATGTCCTTGTATAATATTGTCTAATTCTATTTTACCCTTTACCCTATATTACTTCCAATCCTTACGCTTTTCTACTCAATCCTTCCTCTACATTGTTCTCCAGCATTCCCAAACCTTGTAATCACAAAATCAGTTCCTCTCTGTTTCAAATGGTCAGCACAAAACTCATTTCAATTTAATTCCTTTTTGTTTTTTCTAATTACCTTTCAATCTCTTTTTTAAAAATAAATAAATTTCTTAAAATTAAACGTCTGCATATAGCACTAAACAAAAGATGAAATGAAATCGTCTAAAAAATTTATGATATAATTCGATGGTATGATACTGTATCATAATTATAAAATATCGTTGATAATAGTTTTAGGAAAATATAGAATAATTTTAGTGTCAAGCTGCAAATTTATTGAGATTCATGAAATATATATACAATTTTAGTGCCACACATATCGTAATATAGTTTACTATATCAATGAGATTCATGAAAATAGGTGGCGCATAATTTTATTTTTAATTGAGATTTTTGTAAATATAGAATCTTATTGGTATATCATATACAAAAATCACTCTTGCTTTACTTGAGAACAGTTTACATTATTATTTCATGAATGTAAAATTTTAATTTTGTTAGAATTTTCATGAATTTAACAACTTAGTGTATTTATAAGGTATGATTTGTGATAAATTTGTAGAAAGAAAATTATTTTACTAACAATTATTGATAAATTTAAAATTTATAAGAATTAGGGGCATTTTAGTAAACTTATTCATTACAATACAGTATTATACCATCAAACCAAAAAACAAAACTGTTATTAAACAGTTGTGAATGATACAGTTTTCAAACATTGTTTTGTACTATACTGTACAATATCATACCATACCTTACTGTACCGTACATTATAAAATTATGGCAAATCATCATCCAAACAGAGTGTAGAGGTGCCAATAACCGGAGCAAACGACATTTCTTGGTTATTTACAAATGAAATAAAAAAATATTTTTAAAAATTCTTTATGTATAAAAATGAAAGTCTCTCCAAAGAGACATAAAATTTATTTTACGACAAAATAAAAATTATTCATAAAACGAATACATAATACACATTATTTTATTATTAACCTCCTAGTTAGGGGTGGGCGTTCGATTTTTCGATTCGGGTTCGGTTCTTTTATTTTGGATTTTTCGATTTTTGGTTATGAAATCAGGTGCACCAAAAATCGAATCGAATTAGTACGGTTCAGTTTGATTTATGTAAATTTCGGTTTGGATTTATATCGGTTTAATAATTTTGGTTTTTCGATTTTGGGCTTGTTTAATGGACTAAATTATATTTGTGAATTGGACTATTTTTTAATGTTTTTAATACTTTTTAATTTTTCTGTTTAATAATTTCTAAGTGGACTAACCAGTAAATATAAGAAAACTGGTGCTGAAGTAATGTCAGTGTCCAACGATAATGAGAATAAAGTCTTCGACGTTGTCTTCAGGACGCCTCCGTAAGTTTATGTTATCATATTTAGATTGATAGTGTGTTTGTATAAGGATTACTTATTTGTGTAACTCATTCCTGAATGGTGTCATATCCAAGAACAACATCACTTATGTTTCCTGAAAACTGGAAAGGAACAAGACAAGATAAAAACATTAAGAAGGTTGAAACAAACATCAGATAGGAGATTTTAGGGCTGAAGACTATTGGAATTTTGGAATTTTTTGGCTTTGCCCAGTTTGGTGCTTTGGGCTTTAGTAATAGATATCAATTATCATACATATTAAATATATATTATATATAATTATATATATATAATAATTAAAAAAAAACTATATTAAAAATTTCAGTTTAAACCAAAAAATTGAATTATGTTAACCTAAAAATCGAAACCTGAACCGAAATATAAAATTAAAAAAAAAAAATGAAACTCGAACCGAAAAACCAAAATAATTTGAGTCGGTTCTATATTTCGATTATCGATATTTATGTCCATCCCTACTCCTAGTATTTAAATAAGTAGAATATATATAAGTTGATATAATATTCTTTTAGCACCAATGAAGTAATTTTTTCTATTATATTTTAATATCACAATTAGGAGTTAACCTAAAATTATGCTTGCATAGTTGAAAAGTTATTTGTATTTCATGTTAAAAAAATAAGGAATATTTTAATTCAAAATTGAAACTATGGGATTGTTTTTATTCCCCCCCCACCCCCCACCCCCCGCCCCTAACTTTTTAAGTGATATCTAGCCATTGTTATTTTTATAAGAAAAATATATAAATTTGAATGACTTTGTGAAAAACAAAAATAAATAAATAACTTTTACTATATTCAAACAAAAACAACGATGGTAAATAGTTTTACTAAAGATGGTAAATAATTTTACTAAAAATTAGCTCGGAAAGCCAACCAAGTAATTACTTTAACCTGTTTGGTTGTTAAAATATAATTACAAGTGTATTATTTGGTTGTATAAGTATAATCACATGGTTATATTGAATTTTAAAATGAAAATTAACTATCAAATATTAAAAATTAATATTTGACAAACAAAGGTTTTTATAAATGATACTAAATTAGGTATTTAAGATATATTTTCTTTTCAAAATATTTTAATTAATAAACATATGTTCTTAACTGATATTATAAAAATAATCGATATATATATATATATATATATATTTTAAATTAGTATATTTTAATTAAATTAATTATAGTTACTAAAATTACAAGATTTTTAGGCACACCATGAATGCATGTTTGATAAAAATATAAAGCTTATAAAATAATGTCATAAAATTATTAAAATATTTGACAAAAAGATAATCTATTAATTCTGCAGAAAAAATGAATGACTTATAATATGAAATATATAGTCAATACTACTAAAATAATACTATTAAAACAAGTATACTGAAATTGAAAATCTAATTTATGTCCAAAATTCAAGACAAAATAGGTTAACATAACTCTTATATCACATTTCAACATAATATATTTAAATATATAATTTAAAAGACGAAAAACGTAAATTAAAAATCTTATTTAATAATAAATTTTATTTTAATTAAAAAATTAGAATAATAACACAATTATGCTAAATGAAAAAAATAAACACAAAATAAATAAAAATAAATAACACAAACAATATAATTGAATCACAAGAAGTAAAAGTTGAAAAATAAAATCTAACAAAATTATTTATTCATAATATATATATATATATATATATATATAATATAATATAATAAAAAAATAATACTACTTGTTAGAATAAATTCCTGTTGACCAACTAAATTACTTGGTTAACAGGTAATTATGTAATTGGCCGGTAATTATACTCTTCAATTCTAGGAGGAACTATGAATTGTTGCTAATTACATAATGGTTTCTTTTAATTTCTTTTATGTTTATTCTTATTTTATTTCTTTTTGTTTAATCTTTTATTTCTACTCTTTTTTTTTTTTTTTTTTTTTTTTATCTTTCACAAATCACAGTCCAACAAGTAAGAATATATTCGAGAAAATGTCAGAAGGAACAAAGTACATGGTTGATGCTTTCACTAGTTTCTGAGACATAGATGTTGTAATTGAATTGCCAAATGGAACCTTCAATTTTACAGTAACTTTTGGCAGTAGTAGTACCTTCAGGATTCTACAATTTCAGGTTAGCTTTTCTCTCAATTTTCTCCCTAAATAATGTGTTTTGATGCAGTTGAATCATTACATACCTCGACTAATTTCACGAGATATGTGTCAGTATTTTTGTCTCCGCTTGATTTGGGTATTTTTTGTCTCCGGTTAATTTGGGTAGCTAATTAGATAGTCCGACATATATAAGAGAGAAAGGACTTAGACTAGGATGTGAAATGTTTCATAGTAACCAATTGGAAAGGAGGAGTTAACTCTTTGATTTACCATCTAACATTTCATGTCTGCTGCTAATTGAGTTCATTTTGTGGGCGGGAGACTAAGGGTGGAATCTTTTCTGTGTGTTTATCCGTAATCCGTTTACTTCCTGAAACATGTTCTTATGAGTTGTTACGCCCTATGCACTGATGTAGAAATTACTGGGCTGTAAACACCAATGTCGTTTTCTTCCTAATGCAACAGCTTGATAGGCTTAACTGGTTCCATGGAAGTATTAGACATGCCCTGTATAATATGGCAATGAGTTTGGGATGAAGATTTTATTATGTTTTGATAACTCTAACTGTACTTGAATATTGCTTTCGGAGAAGTAGTTTTCCAAATAAGGCGTTCAACATATTTAGATGGTGTTTGTTTTAGAGTCACGTAAAAACTTAGCGCTGTACTAGTTTTATAAAGTATTTCTAGTTAATTGATCAAATTGACCTAAAAAAGGGATTCTCATCATTATTTAGCAGTATAAAAAATTGTCCATTGTATCCTTATCAAATAGAATACTGTATTCTGTCCTCTATTTATAATAAGAAAATTTTCAGTCTCGTTGCAGATCTTTCAGTGAACAAAATCTCAAATATAACCTGGCACTTGGTATATTTTGCAGTTTGAATTTCTTTTAATCATCTCATCCCAGTTCCTGCTTGTTTCTTTACATGGTAATAGAAAGGAAGGGGTGGGTTCGTTATTTATTTTTTCCTTTTGATAACAGTGAAATTCTTGAAAGCCATGGTTCAAAACTTGGTGGATAATTGGCCCATCCTTACACGCTTCTCCACTTAAATATCAAGAGACTTTAGTCTGCAGTAGAGTGCAATCCTATGACATGCGCTTAACCCACATATCACTTGTTGTTCTCTTACTACTAGACCAAATGTGGGGTAGGTAAAGTGTGGATTCTTGCTTCTTGTCTTTTTTTTGAATCTTTAATGTGGTCAATTGTAAGTTCGTTATCCGAAAAATGTGATGATTGTAAGTTGGTCTGTAGGCTTAATACAACATAGAATGATTCTTGCAGTTCTACAAATAGATTTGTGATTCAATTTGGTTGTAGATTCTTTTAAGTGTGTGTGCAAGATATTCTTTGTTATTTCCAAATATATGATGTGAGAACGGTATGTATATGAATTATATCCACTAGACAATTATTGAGAATCTTAGCTACAATTATTGAGAATCTTAGTTAATAATCTTTAACCTTCATGATTAGATAGTGGAGTAGAACTGCCAATGGAGAAGGTTTACTTGATACTTTATATTTTTCTATTTGCTCCAATGATGTGTAAGAGGGAACAGCAACTCTAACTTGCTGATTTGAATGAGAACGTTAGATCCTAAGTTAAGCCCATCTATATGTTGTACTTAGTTATGGTGTGTTGCTTTCCATAGTACTACAGGAATGGGTTACTGAAAAATCAATTTGATTCCTATTATATTTAAAGAAATATCTAGTTATCCAGCTTGTGAACTAAGTGTCAGAGACACTATTCCTTTTTAAAGTATTTTTGTTGATATATTCCCTTTTTTTACATACAGGTTTTCATACTTCTGAGTTGAGGCATTCAACTCTTCCTGCTTAAAGAAGACAGTTAATAAGCGTTAGTTGTGCAGAGAGATGGTTAACTTGGAGCAGCCAAAGAGGAGAGTTGCCTTTGTGCTTATTGATGGTTTGGGAGATGTTTCTCTACCAAGATTTGGTTATAGAACCCCGCTTCAATTGGCCAAAATACCAAATTTGGATGCCATAGCATTTGCCGGAGTTAATGGTCTGATGGATCCTGTTGAAGTCGGCTTGGGTTGTGGAAGTGATACCGCCCATCTTGCTCTGCTGGGCTATGAACCTAGGGTATATTACAGAGGTAGGGGTGCATTTGAGTCGATGGGTGCTGGGTTGGCAATGTCACCAGGAGATATTGCATTTAAGGTATGCACCTTTCTATGTCTCTTAGAGTTGTTATGTATGTAAGTAAGTTTGAATGGTACATCTCTATGGACAGGTAATGTTATTTTCACGCCCCAAACCTTGGGTGGAGGCGTGGAGCAGATCAGCACTAGTGCCGTAACTTGACTGAATCGACCAGCTCTACATGAATCCGATACCATGACGTAATCGTAAAACGTGATGGAATCATGAGACATAAGGCATAGCTTTCATAAAGAAACTTCTTTTATACAAAATGAGGACCTTAGTTTCATAAGTAGACATAAGAGTGAGCCAAAACACACACATCCATACACTTATGAGACATCGACAAAGCTTTTTGCGTCCTATAAGAAATCTTATCAACAAAGGAAATTTTCAGGACAGGGTACTGATGTACCCAAAACTCCTATATAAATCATAAGTGCTAAACATGACCCTCGACAAGTAAGGGGCTCCCCAAAGCAGCAGAACTGTAGAGTGGAAGCCTAGCGAAGATGCCTGCCAACCTGAGCGCGTCAGAACCTGCATCATGAAATGGAGTGTCCCTGACTAAAGGGACACGAGTACATGTGGAGTAGTACTCGTATAATAAGGCAGACAGAATAACATAAGCTAGACAATAAGCTCATAGAAATGGGGACATGGAGCATGACATTTGATGACGTGAGGTAGTTGGGTGACGTCTTTAAGGTTCATTATGCATATCTTCAATCTTTCTTAGTCTTTGAGTTGATATCATTCTCTTCTTTAGCATTTGGGATACTATCTACTGTATCCAGACCTTCGTGCTTGGCACGGGTATATCAGAATGGTGGAATACTATCTGCCGTATCCAGGCCTTCGTGCTTGGCACGAGCATAACATAATGGTGGGATATTATCTTCCATATCCAGGCCTTCGTGCTTGGCACAAGCATAAGAGAATGAAATGTACAGTCATGTCTCGGTTGCATTCTTGTGGCCCTTATTACAGTGGTCTCTTTGGGATCATAAAACATTTTGATTCACAGACGTAGCATGGAAATAGGAAGGTACCATGTATGATGTTCATGACACTAAACATATTCATAAGAGAGCCAGAAGGACTTGACATAGAGGCATGGTAAGCTTGTGGCAATGGAAGCAACCAATAAGTGATACAAGGCATGAATGATTCATCACATAGAGAACTCATAGCATTACATAGGACATGGATTTCATAAGCTCATGGAAGAGGGAAAACATCATATGGGAAGTCATGCCATAACAGGGAAGTAAAGTGTTTAGCCTTGCATACCTCAATTACTGATTTTTACAATCACTACGATGCATGATTCGCTCTCAAGACCTTACTCTACAAGAATTAACAATAATGGATCTCATTTTAATATCTAGACAGTAAGCCCAAGCCGTACGGGCAATTCACCTAACACCCGGTGAGCATTATGCTCTAAAATGTCCTAATAATGGGATCCCCCCTCCCAAATCCTTTCCTTCATCAAAGGCAACACAAAGGCCGTCTACGAGCTCAAACCATCAGATCCTGAACACCACTAATCTCCAAAGCAACCCTCACAACCCACATGCAATGGTCGTAATTCGAACTCATGGCTTCCAACACCATCCCATGAGTCCCAACCTCGAAATAGACTTAAAAGGTGGATATATGTTCATGCATGAGAATAGGGAGAAGAGTTCACGTCAATTGTAGAGAAACCCCCGAATTCTTACTTGAACCCTTGATTTCGCCTGAACCCGAAGAAGATTCGGTGTTAGACGTAATGGTCTTTGGAATAACCATGGAAGAGGTTAGAAATTACTACCTTGGGTGGGGATGAGTGGAGAGTGAGAATCGAGCTGCTAAGGTCGTGAGAAGTGAGAGAAATGAATTTGGAAATCTAATTTCGCATAGTCGGAGCCTGCTGGATCCGCCATACGGTGGCCACATACAGACCGTACATCCCATATGCAGTCCGTAATTTGGCCATATCCTGGATTTCACTGAAGCCTGATCGCCCCATATTGTATGAGATATGGGCCGTACAATCCACATGCAGCATGTATGTGGTTTTGCAAGTTCCGTTCCCTGAATTTCCCCTTTCCATCTACGGTGGATATACGAGCCGTATCCTGCATTTGCAGCTCGTAAGTGACCTTTCATACCTTGGCATGGCAAACTCCAGTAGCTAGGTTTTTGAAGATTTTCACATACGGTACAACATGTGGATCGTATGTCCAACATGCGTATGTTGCTTCACATATGAAAACCTGAGGTATCAAATTTTTACCCTTCCCGGGTCTCAACATACAGAGCGGCATACGGATCGTAGGTCACATATGCATCCGGTATGTTGGTTTCAAACCTCGGTCACTGAAGCATAATATTCCCCATCCACATATGGCTGCACATGCGCTTCACATGTCACTTCTACAGCCCGTATTCGTGGCCATACCTTGGGCCAGATTCTCAAACGTTGTGTCTTTCATTCTTTTCCAACTCAACCTCTATGCTACACCATTCCACTTTTAAATTCCTGTTCTTAACACCTGAACACTACCTTTCCTTCCGGGTTCAGGTGAATACATTCATGATAAGCTGGTCAAACTTAAGTCAAAGGCATGGGGTGTTACAAAAAAAAAGGGCAGCCGGGTGCACTAAAGCTCCCGCTATGTGCAGGATCCCGGGAAGGGCCCCACCACAAGGGTTTGTTGTACACAGTAGTGTTCTAATTCTCTAAGTTACTCGGACTCTTCACTTTCGGTGCTGCACCCGTGTCGACACAACATGGGTGTGGGTGTGGGATCCGTATCCGATCTGGTCAACCAATTTTGGGTACTTTGACCAAAATCGACTAGGAAAGTCCGGATAGATTTAAGAAATTCTTTAGTCAAAACAAAAGCTAAGGTGGAATCGAAGAAAATGGAATACCTTATATATAGAAATTTCTATGTTAATGCTTTACCTTTTATCTCCTTTCAGGATTTTCTTCTTGAACAATATTTTCTCCTCAAGTTTTCCACGTGATATCTCGTAATTTATGTTTTATAATTCTATTTTTAGATATTTAAATTATTTTTTGCGGAATCCTCGCACCCGTATCCATCCCTAGATCCATATCCTCGAATCTTTAAATTGAAATCGTGAAGGATCCGACCTCTAGATCCGTACCCGTATCGGACACCCGCACCCGAGTCCGAGCAACTTAGCTAATTCTTCTAGTCCTATGTTAACTGCTCTGTAGAACAGAAAATAAGGATTTCACTGGTACACAGAACGAAATGTACCGCAGGATATATCGTATTGAGTAAATAGCAATCTTGCTTACCAGCATTGTTCTTTGAACTACAAGCAAGAACTGTATATCCTCTTTGGCTATCTTATCTGCACATTGAGTTTTTGGCAATTAAGACATGGCATCTCAAATATTATCATGCATTCTGCCTTTCCTCTTTCATTGGTGTCGAGGAAGAAGGGGAGGTGGGAGGTGGGGAATATCTGAGACATTATTGGGAGTGGGCTATTTTTCTGAGAAATTGTCATCTATCCTAAGTATGAATAACAAGATATATGGACAGCACTGTCATTGGCTAACCATTGAACCTATTCTGTGATTTAAGTTACACTTTACTTTTTGGTACTTTTCTTTGTATATTAGGTGAAAATTGTCTTTGGCTTATTTTTACCTTTTTAATTTTCAAAACCAGTCAAATTTCGCTACGCTGGACGAGGAAACTGGAATAGTTGTTAGCCGGAGGGCTGATAGGCATTTTGAAGAAGAAGGGCCAATTCTTTGTGCAGCATTGGATGGAATGAAGTTGCCCTCTTTTCCTGAATATGAAATTAGAGTCAGGTACATATGGTCCCTTTTTTCTGAACTCCTTTGCACTTTATGTGTCACTGATGTGCGTAATCATATGTTGGCCGGTAGGGTGTAGTTATACTTTTTCTGTCTGCTGCATGCTAGGCTAGTTTTTTCTCAAAAAACGCGATTATGAGAGGAACTGCTGTTTCTCTGTAGTGTACTATCTCTATTTAAATTGTATGCAAGCAATCTTATTATAAGTTGCTCTTGTCTGCTGCATCTGGAATATGAGTTGTACGCAATATCCATTAGTGAAGAAAAAGAGCAATATACAATGTTTGTTTTAGGTATGCTACGGAGCATAGATGTGGAGTGGTTGTCAAGGGACCAAAATTAAGTGGAAATATATCTGGAACTGACCCATTGAAAGACAACCGCTTACTTTTGCAAGCGAAGCCTCTTGATGATACAGAGGAAGCAAAGTACACAGCTGCAGTTGTCAATGAACTATCTAAAGAAATTTCGCGCATTTTGCTTGCCCATCCATTGAATGCAAAGCGGGCAGCAGAAGGGAAGAGTGTTGCAAATGTGGTTCTTTTACGGGGATGTGGCATTAGAATTGAGGTATGCAGAATGTATGTTTAATGCGTCTTGTGTGTGAGGTTCTTTTCCATTTTTGTGGGTGTTTTGCATGGTTAGTATGCATTTTTATGATTATAACATGGAACTTCTCCACTTGCTAATTCAGCTAACGACATACTAGAAAGAAGAAAGTCATTTTCTTCTGGTTGGAGCCTAATTTCTCATTCTGAGTTGTTCTATGCTGTAGGTTGCTCCATTTGAAAAGATACATGGTCTCTGGCCATGCATGGTAGCTCCTACCAAGATTATTGCTGGCTTGGGTTTGTCACTCGGGATTGATATTCTGGAAGCTCCTGGAGCGACAGGAGACTATAGGACATTATTAACATCAAAAGCAACTGCCATAGCCAGGGCACTCTCGGCACCTATGCAATCTAGTCCCTATGTTTTTGTGCCTGGGGAAGATGAGTACAAGCCTGGTCGATTTGATGGCTATGATTTTGGGTTCCTCCATATTAAGGTTTAACATCAAAATCAGTTTAACTTTTTCTTATGATGCTTCAATTGTTGATAAAAGGTGAATTTTCTAATAACAGCTCATGGGAGTCAAATTGAACAATTCGAATGAGATGATGCATGTGTATATTCAATATGGAGGTGCTTGTCAGGGTGGTTAGGAGGGTTTCATTTAGGAAGATCTATCCCTTGGCCATCTTTTTTAGACTTCCTGTTTAGATACAGTTCTATTAGGAGTCACAAAAGCATAAAGAAGAATCGTAGAATGACATTTGATTGTTTTAGCAAGTTTGTTTCAACTTTCTTATGCTGTTTTATATCAACTTGGCAAAGTAGCCTTTGCCTTTTTTGGTCATTGTTCTTCTCCTTTTTTTCCTCCTGTGCGGTTGATGGTTATATGTTCATTGTTTGATTTGCAGGCAATTGACGATGCAGGTCATGATAAAGCAAGTGTGTTCAAAGTGAAGGGACTGGAAGCTGTTGATTGTGCCATAGGACAATTAGCTAGGCTTCTTTGGGAGGCCGAATCAACTGGGAAATTCAGCTATTACCTTTGTGTCACTGGAGACCACTCCACGCCTGTAGAATATGGAGATCACAGCTTTGAACCAGTTCCATTTGCATTATGTAGTTTAAAGGACTTTGTGAGTGCTTTGGGCGGAGAACCTGTCCTGTCAGGTATTTCCCTTGATCCATTTCCCCTACCATCTGTTCAAGCTGGTGAAGACCTTGATACTGTTACAAGGACTGAAGAAGACATAAATAAGAAGCTTCAGTTCTTTGCTGGTGATTCGGTTGACAAGTTCAGTGAAATAGCAGCTGCTAGAGGTTGTCTTGGCCGGTTTCCCGGGAGTGAGATGATGGGAATCATTAAGGCATATCTTAAACTTGAAGCTTGATTAATGTGAACCTGAAGTTCATGCCAACTGAGGTTTCAAACCAGACATAAAATTCACAATAAATTAACTTTCCTTGGAGGAGAAACATAGCTGTAATGTCTCGAACTTTTTATAAATGGAGTACTGTGTTTTTTCTCAACCTAATCAATTGTCTATTATTTCGTTGGATTTCTTCTTCGTTCTTTTGCTGACGTTGTTAGTACTTTTCTTGATTGGTTGTGTGCCACAAAATTTGGTTTTTCTGTTGATAGTATAATTTGATTCCAGAAGAGTCAATTGCATGGGCAGGACCAGGGAACAAGTAATCCAAAATGATTAGTCGCGCTAAATATTGAAAGAGGAGTAGGGCTTGGCTGATTTTGATACATTCTACATTTCTTTAGTTTAAAGCCATGAGATTCAAAAGCTCGTTACCTTCTTAAACTTAGTTCAAATCAAAGCCAAACAAACAAATTGAAATGAAGTAATAATTTTGTTAATAAATCTGTTGTTGATCCTTACATTAAGAAAAAATAATACTAGAATCTGTAGTTCCAAAGAAAAACTATTCATATTTAAACATTCAATCATCTTACATTGAAACAACATGGGACCAAAGATAGTTGATTTGTCCTTTTCTCCCAAATAAAAGTTGGATAAAGCCACCTAGAGAGTGTGTGTAACAGAATAATATTAATAAGGCACCTATTAATAATATTGCTTAAGATCAATCAGGGCCTCAAATCTCAAATAAGTTGGAACCGGCTACTTAGTATACAACACCTAATTGGTCCCATGATTGTTGATCTACACCTTAAACCCTTCATTATAACAACAAAAATTACTCCAGAATGTTTGGAAGTCAAACACAAGCAATACTACAATTAATAACAAAGAAATTATGCCCCTTGCCAGACTCCAGACTCAGCCTTAGATCCATTTTCCAGAAGAAAATCCGATTTCCTTTGGAGGAACTTCCAAGCTGAGTTCATTACATAGCATTTCATCAGATTATGAGCTCAGAAATCCAATCCCTACGAAGTGAGCTAACGTTGATGCATCCTCGAGTCTTTTGTTAAGTTGAGCGATGCAGAGAGAAAATGCTCTGAAGCGGGAGTCTTCAATTGCTTCTTTGTTGGCAGAGTATATAGCTCTGCCACTTTCAGAACGCTGCTTCCCAAGAAAGCATGTGCCTTTGTGCATCAGTCAAGGGGTCAGGTTCATCAGCCAATGCCTTGAGTATAGCTTTAACAAATCCCTCATCTTCATACGTTCGAAAGTTTTGGAACTAAATGAAGAATCCATTTGACGGATGGTTGGCGCATACGCACAGAAAATGACGAAAGAGAGCAAATATTAAGCCCCCTACAAAGAAAAGTAGGCAGACTTATTTCTATCACGTGTTCGACAAATTAGATTATGCTTTGAGATTACAGAATATAACCCAAACAATGAATGTAGGAATATCAATAAGATAATAGTTGATCTTATCTTATAGTATAAGAAATAAAATTTGATGAGCCACTAAACTGGCAGACATCTCCATTCTGTTAATTGATTTTAAGTCTTTGTTGTCATAAATCTTAACAATTATACTCTCAAATAGGTACACCACATAAGTATTATTTCTGTATTTAAAGCGACTAGATAACACTCTTATTGAGAGTTGCTTACAATGGTAACAAAAAAGGCCAGGATAATTATATGTCAGTAAAATGTATGACTAACGCATTTTTCAGAGCATCAGATCATCGAGAAATACTTTGTATACTGAAAGTGCAAGCGATAAATTTAAGTTTACTCCGTTTTCTGTAATACATCGTATACTTTTTTCAGGACCAAAGAATAACCATTCAAATCTGTTGGCTTATACGTGTCCACCATAAGACAGGGACCAGGTCCTCTACACACAAGAACAGTAAATAAACAAGATAAACATAAAGTGCCGAAGATAAAGTACACACAATATTTACGTGAAAATCTCCTTGCTCAAGGGAGGAAAAACCACAACCTGTCTCACAGAATTTCCACCAGACTCCACTATCTTCAAGCTAAAAGTGTGATTATTGACTCCAATTATCACAAGGATTAAACTCTTAATTCTATCCACCTTGTTACACTTCTATTAGAAGACTTGTGCAACAACTCTGCTGCACCTTTCAAATCAACCAACTCTAGTTCATTCCCTAGGTAATTCTACCCAAAATAACATAAGACAGGATGAAGAAATTTTAACTAAACTGAAGTTGATTCGATAACAAGCTCTAATTAACACGACTCAACATAAGACATAAACTAGACTAATACCTACGATCCTTATAGCACAGGAGTAGGTTTACAATTTAACAAAGTCTAAATGAAACTCAATCAAGTCCCTTGTTGAAAGTGAGCCATAATCTCGTAAAAAGGCGTTTACTTGAGAGACGAATATTTGATTGCAAGAACTAAGTTTTGCTCTTGTAACTTCATCTTTTTATAAGAGAGAGAAAAACCTTAACATCACATTATTGGTCCAACCTGGACAAGCTAGCTGCACCAGTACAATAGTTCCACCAATCAACTGCAAAAAGGTATGGTTTACAGCTGTACATGTACAACAACAAGTGGTTGATGGACCAGGTCCCTTGTTGGAACTTTTTAAATCATCAAAATCAAAACTACAACAATTTCCCTCCTTTTGTTGATTACAAATCCAATCAACTTAACTAACAGTTCTATACCAGCATCATCATATCATTGCAGTTCCCCCGATCACCATTACTAGATCCTTTACCAGTTCCACCTATCACTGGTTCCCTCTATCACTAGTTTTCTCCATCGTTATTCCCTCGTTTAGCATCATCAAAAAGATTAAACAGTATACCAAATATAAGCAATCCGATGTAAGGTAACTCATGACCATTGGGCAACAACTGCAAGAATAGAGACGAATCAACATGTAATAAGAGAGTAGAAAAAATGCATAGCAACATAGCAGATCTATAAATTAGGCATAGTCAAAGCTTCATTACACTAAAAATTCTAAAAATAAAGAAAGACAGTCATAGTCAGTACCACTCGGATCAAGGAAGGGCAACAAATATAATAGACTTAAAGAGAGGGTTTGGGAAGGGACTTGAGAAGAAGAACGATCCTTTCAGCTGAATCATCATGGGCCTTGAGAAACTTTTCAATCAGATCAGCCACCTTTGTTTCAAGCCTTGCATTGTCAGCCTTCAACTTGATGTTCTCAGTTTTTAGGGAATCTACCTTCTGTAAAGTAGCCTTCAACTTAGCAATCTCAGTATCCTTCTGAGCAAGTAAGGCAGTCAGTTTTGTCACTTATGTTGTAGCTCTCTCATGTCCAGTGATAAGATCAAACCCAACTCAGTGATAAGATCAAGCACAACTAAATGAGTTGCCACACCACCTCTCTTTTCAATAATCTCACACTCGTAGAGTGTGTTAATGGAGAACTTGTGTTTGCTTGAAGAGGCGGTTCCCTGACCTAGAAAGGACCCTAAAAAACTCACAAACACTTTGTTAAGAAGGAACCCATATGGTAGCCCATGTTTCCCATGCTTCTTGTTTACGACCTTATCCATATGTTTCAACATGATGACAAGGAGATTTACCTGTTGAAATAAGGACACTACTTCCATGACAACCAAGTCCACCTTTAATGTGGCAATTTTTTTTCGAACCTTGGAAGCAACACCTTGTTGACAAACTCAAAACACCAATTGCCAAGAACTTCTTTGAACACACTCTTTTCTATAGGGAACTGATCCCCTAAGCAGGTAGCCCCAGAACTTCTCTAAGCACTTTCTCATATAAGTAGATTTTGACTCCAAAAACATGAGAGAACACACTGTTGTTTGTTGTATGGTATTCCATCTCCGTATAGAATTCAATCACTTCACTCGCATGGAGATTTGATACGGACTGGTTAAATAAGTACAACCACTTTTCGAACTTTACCATCAACACCAGGATTTCATACCTAGCATCTCAAAAATGTCAGGATCAAACGTTCATCCATGAAGTACTTGATTTCTGATAGCTTCTTGAATTTCCTCTCGAGTCAGTCCTTGACTTGTTATGTTGTCATTGGACCTTTTTCCTTGGTATCAGGTTCGCACCTCCAATTTCTCTATCTTTCGTCCTTTGATTGAGGGGCTGCTTTAGATGGACCTGGTGCCTCACCACCTCTGCCATGCTTGGTTCCAGTCAATTTCTTCTTCTTAGCAGGTATATTAGAGACTGAGGTTCTGATTTTTGCCACACTTACACTCACATTAGCATCTACTTCTTCACTCACATAAACTTCATTTACATTTACCACAGCTAGTGGCATAGCATTATCCCCCACAACCTTCCTTCTGCTTGTTCTTCTCTTATGAACTGTCCTTGCTTTATTTGTCATTAAAGGATCATCCATGAACTTCTTTTTACTAGAATTTGTATTAAGACCAATAATTGGAACTGGTCCTTTGGATATTTCAAGTCTCTATGCCTAACACTTAGAGGAAGATCATTACTTTTAGTCTTTGAGCCGTCTGTAAGGGTCTGAGCCACATGAGTTATAGGGGTCCCATCAAATTTTGGAGGGTTGTCAAATGGTTCCAGCATTAGAGAGACATTGTGAGTGTCTCTCACAAATTCAGATACATCTCTTACAATATCATCACCCTCCATAATTTCCACTAGTTGTGTGCTTGCATCAAGAATGTTAGATGAGGTCCCTTTTTCCCTTGGCAACCCCTCTACACACAAGGTTTCCATGGTTTCCTCTGGCATAAAGCATCCTCCAGTCGAATATTTTTATCCAAATTCATATTTTCACTGACCAAGGTATCAGGTCCCTATATCTTATTCCCTATCTCAGAAGAATTAAGTTCTTCACCAGATAATTTTTCACTTTTTTGCTCAACTTCAGGATTTTTTTCAGACACAGACTTGCTAGAATTTCTATGTAGCCTCTATATCTGCCGCCTCAATAGTTTTTATAGAGATATTTGATGAATTATTTTGAGGTCCTTTTCGACTAGGAGGGTTTGGTGATACAATAAAGACAAGAGAAACACGAAACAACTCCAAAACAGTCCGCAAATCTTAAGGATCCGAGGACCTTTTTGGAGATTACTCTCGGATTTGCTATCAACAAGAAGAATACAAGATACAATGATGTATATATCACCAAAAAAACAGCTACAAAACATGATGAATAAGATGAACAACAATAACACAAGTTTCGGATTCAATAAAGGACCCAAAACAGTCCACTACACAAGATAACAACAACAAAAGTAAAGGATAGATAGTGAAACCAAGCTTATTACAATATTAAGAACTAAAGAGTGTATTAAACTTAAAAACTCCTAATGAATGTAATAATCCAAACCACACACTCTTATGGTGTCTGCCAAGGGAATCAACTCACCTCAAGATTCACCATTTCCAAGCAAAGATCAATATTAGCTTTTCCAAGCCCTAAACTAAGACTACCTAAAGTGTTCTACTCTTTTGAGAGAGGATTTGTGTTTCAATCTTTCATTTTTCCAAAACTAAAGAAAAATGACCTAAAATAGACTATATATAGTATATTACAAAAGAAAGATAAAATGACTCCAATGCCTTTAATGAGGTGGGTGGCAATAAAGTGTCATATAGACAAGGCTAAAAGACCAAAATGACCTTGAGGCTAAGTGACCAAAATGACCTTAATAAAAGGGGCTAAAATCGTGAACCATCAAATGTGGTCCAAACCCGTGAGTCCTCTAGTCTTCAAGGCTCCAAGCAATCTTCCACACACGGGTTTGTTTGATGGCATGCTCAAAATAACCCCTACAAGTATGATCCCGTGCCCTCCATGGGACCAAAGCTTGATTCTTCACATAGTGACTTTGAATGATGTCATCGAAAGCTAAGGCGGTCATTTCACTTGTGTCATCCTCCCCTTCTTGAAAAGGATTCAACCTCGAATCCGTACCTTGCAAAACAAGAGAAAGGACAAACAGGCACAACATCCTCATGGCATAAGGGTTAGGTTTAGCACGATAATAAACATCATCACGCCAAGGGGGTACATACTTGAAGTATAACCAAGAATCCTTTGAAGTGAGTATTAAAAACTCAATGAAAGATGTACAAAGGATTTGGTTATGGGATACACCAAGAGTGATATTTTGCTTGTCATGTACACTAAGCAACAAGTTGGGTGCACCAACATCACCATTTCTACATTTGGCACCAGGGTCAAATGGGAAAAGTGGCCATAGACACGGGTCTAGACAACACTCCCCTTTCTCGTGGTCTACTCCCAAACTAAACGACATACTCTCTATAATAGCATACATATCATCCAAAGCAAATAGAGAGTAGAGAAAGGTATCACTCAAATCGACTTCTACCAAGGTGCCCTCATGTGTGTACTCCCTACTAGTTTTCCAATAATAACCATGAGTACTCTCAACGATAAAGTCACACAAAGTAAAAGAAGAAGTAGCTTCTGCAACTACACATTCCTTACCCCTAAGAGTACTCTCTTATTCCAAGAAGAGATTTCCATCTTTAGGAGGAATGTTGTCACACCAAAGTGGGATAACATATAGGCTATAGCTTCCAAGGCAAGCTATACCATCATTTTCACCACTAGTTTTATTAGAAGTGTTTAAATCATCTTCAAACAAGACAACACCTAAAGAGAGTGTGATTTACCACACGGACAGATTTGGAATAAGCAAGTTCCTCACACTCTAAATGATCAATATCAAGTTTCAAAAATGTTCCAAACACAAGATTACCCCAAGAAGAGATCTCGGGTTCACTCCCACTTTGTTGACCAACATTTTCAAATACTTCACTTACTTGAGTTCTATTAAGCACATCACACACATACTCAAGTGGGGGACAATTTTCACAAACAAGTTGATTAACACCAATTACACAAGACGATGTACTTCCGTTCAAAATATAGGCTTCAACACTAGGTGGACATAAATTGATCTTACAAGAAGAGTCAATTTCGTCATCAATAGGATCAACTAGTGTATCCAAACTCACAATATGTTCATCATCAACAAGAGGTAAGGAATCATTAGACTCATAAATAAGTAAGCTACTACTCACACTCAATGGCTTACTAGCCACACAATTGTCATTCACATGCACTAAAGTGTAAGAGTTAGCTATTTTACCTTTAAGATCTTGAGTAGACTCTTCCTTGCTGTGAGGTGAAGGTCCTCCACAAGCTTGGGCAACAACTTTCTTTTGACATTGTTCGCTTTCGCTTGCCATGTTGGTACCTACATAAATGTCCTTAGAAATGGAAGGACAACCAATGTTAGCACGGTTGGTGGCGATCCCCTCACTTCGCTCCACATATCCTCCCCTTTTTCCACTCTCAGATTAGCACCTTGCACTTCCTTACTTCTCTCAATCTTTTGTCTCTCATCATAAATTGGATTGGAGTAGGTAAGCATTTCTCTTTGTGGTTTGGGTAGCAAGTACGTTATAAGGTGATTTCCCCATTGGTCTCTTACAATATTAGGCCAATTTTGCACGTTAGGAACTTGATGTCGTGCAAACCAATCGACAACTAAGCTCATATGACCGTAGGTTAAGGAAAAAACATCGCATCACACCTCCTCATGGTAATTAAATTGGGATAAGACAACTTTTACCCTCTCGGTAACCTTGAACTCGCCCAAGTAGTACGGAACAAGTAAAGGCTCTCGAAATAACCCCAGGTAGTCAACCATGGATGGAAGAATATAGTTTCCATAGTACCTATCATTCAACACCATAAGGCAGCTCGGTATCCCACAAATAGACACCTTTCTGGAGTGTACACTCCTCCTTGGATCAACATTGTAAGGCACACGAGTACCCATCGCTTTTGGAGATGCTTGCCCTCTTCTTCTCATGGGACAACCTCTACTATAGCTAGTATAACCAATCACACCATGTCGACCTTGATAAGAAGTACTACAAGGTGAATAATATGATCTTTCACACTCCACACGCGTACTCTCATCATAGCTCTCATAAGCTTTGCGAATGAAAGGGTTATACCTAACACCAAATGTAGGTTCAGAGTGGGAAGTATAAGACTCCTCACATGCCCTAACTTCATCATAATAACCATCACGGGGTCTTACATCATCTCTAAATTCACCATAAGAACTAGGCACATCATTCCCCTCATTTTCTCCCCTAAACCTGAGACCCTCAAATCTGCCCAAGTTTTGATCATGGCTATTTTCATAGCACCCACAATCTCCCTCAACTTCATAGCCGTAAAACCCCTCACTACAATCATAGTCTCCTATGTTATAGTCACAATAATCCCTAGCTATCGAAGATATGTTCCCCTTATATCACCTTTGTACCTACAGAATAAACAAACAAGATTAGTAGTAAAGCTTCTCACTAACACTCGTATACACTCACCTTTGTGATTCTCACAATTGGAGCGGCGAATATTAAAAGTTGCTTATACTCCGGTAGTCAATAGGATATCAATTCTACTTGGCGGTCGGAATAGATTCTTGTTTGATCGACTCAAGACACAAAAAAATAAAATTTACTTACGAACTTGAAACAAAGAAGTTACTACGAGTTAAAAACGACAAAAAGCACACAAATAGCGAAGACACAAAATGAACGGATTCAACAATTAATCTACAACTAAGTAGGTGATTACTAGTTGTTAATTAATTCTAGAATCAAGACAGGAAACTAAGAAAACAATAAAGTGAAACTAATAGTCTAAAATTTGAGCCAAAATTTGATGCATGAACAGTAACTTGATGATGTGGAAGCGACGTATTGGTTGCGGTTTCTATAATTTTTATTTTCCAAAGCCCAAGTCTTGACCAATTTTAATTTGGATGGGTGGAATTTATTTTAAGGAGGGAAGAATAAGTCTTGAGCCTTTTTTTTTCAAGTTTCAAATTTCAAGACTTGACTTTTGTAGTACTTTTCCTTAAAACATGGACCCTTATTTTTTTTTTTGGAAAAGTGATTGAGATGTGATTGACTTGTTGGTGAGTGATGGTAAGTTTTTCAAGACTAACAAAGTTCTCACACTTTTTCCTTCACCTTTTTGGATCTAACTTTCACCTTATTTTAACAAGGTATGAAGGTTTGGAAGAACATCAAGAACACTTCAACAATTACCAAGAAAATCAATAACAATCTCCCAAGAACAAAAACAATTCCGCAACAAAAAGGTGAACTACAAATTTCCAACAAATGGCCAAGTCCTTTAGTGTGGTGTTTTAGTATTAACAAGGGGTGAAGATTGCGATGAACAACAAGAACAAAACAAATTTTCAAAAACAATAACAACACCAAAAACGTCCAGCCCAAGTCCACAAGAAAGGTCACCACACGGCCAAGAACAACAACATCAATACACGACCATTAACTTGTTCACAACAACAATCTCAATAATTCAAGCTCAACTTTATATCTAGACTCAAGAGTGTTAGAGAAGAAGAAAGCTAACACTAGAAACAACAAATCAAACAAAAGAACACATAGATCTAGACTCAACTTTTCAGCCAAGACAACAACAACAAGAATCCAATTTCTCAGCCAAGGACACAACTTTTTTTTTTTGTATTTTTCAACTACCAAGAACAAGATTGATCTTGTAGGAACAAGATCAAGCCATGATTTGATACCAAATGATACAATAAAGACAATATAAACACGAAACAACTCCAAAATAGTCCGCAAATCTTAAGGATCTGAGGACCTTTTTGGAGACCACTCTCGGATTCGCTATCAACAAGAAGAATACAAGATACAATGATGTATATATCACCAAAAAATAGCTACAAAACGTGATGAACAAGATAAAAAACAATAACACAAGTTTCGGATTTAATAAAGGACCCAAAACAGTCCACTACACAAGATAACAACAACAAAAGTAAAGGATAGATAGTGAGACCAAAATTATTACAATATTAAGAACTAAAGAATGTATTAAACTTAAAAATCCCTAATGAATGTAATAATCCAAACCACACTCTTACGGTGACTGCCAAGGGAATCAACTCACCTCAAGATTCACCATTTCCAAGCAAAGATCAATATTAACTTTTCCAAGCCCTAAACTAAGACTACCTAAAGTGTTCTACTCTCTTGAGAGAGGATTTGTGTTTCAATCTTTCATTCTTCCAAAACTAAAGAGAAATTACCTAAAATAGACTATATATAGTATATTACAAAAGAAAGATAAAATGACTCCAATGCCCTTAATGAGGTGGGTGGCAATGGAGTGTCATTTAGACAAGGCTAAAAGAATAAAATGAACTTGAGGCTAGGTGACCAAAATGACCTTAATAAAAGGGGCCAAAATCGTGAACCATCAAATGTGGTCCAAACCTGTGAGTCCTCTAGTCTTCAAGGCCCCAAACAATCATCCACACACGGGTTTGTTTGATGGCATGCTCAAAATAACCCCTACAAGTGTGATCTCATTCCCTCCATGAGACCAAAACTTGATTCTTCACGTAGTGACTTTGAATGATGCCATAGAAAGCTAAGGCGGCCATTTCACTTGTATCATTTGGTAAGTCAATAGAAGGAATGATATAAGGGTAACCATAAGAAAGTTTCAAAGTTCTTTTATGAGAAGGGTTGTTTTAATTCAAATAGTGGAGGTGGGAGTGATAATGTTCGAAGATTGTAATGAAGGGGTTGATGGAGAATTTGGTTTAGACATTTGAAAAGAATGAGATTTATTGGGATAATACTCACAAAAATACTTAAACTTTGATCGGATTTTTAGTTGAGCATATTGAACTTTGCGGGGTTCTATTACCCCCTAGACTCTTTTTCTTCTTCATATTTTAATGGCATATATCTGCCCACTTGAACATGTGTAAATATGAAGTTGGCATGTGTAATACACGTGTAAAAATGAGATTGACGCGTGTATTACATCGCCAGCTACCGAAACTGAGTATAGAGTTTTGGGGGGAATTAAATCCACTTTAAAAAGTCTAAGGGGTACTAGGACCCCCGCAAAATTCAATATGCTCAACTAAAAATCCGGTCAAAGTTCAGGTATTTTTGTGAGTATTATCCCATATTTATTTGGTAATTTAGAGTGTGGTTTATTTTTTTAGGGAAGATTGAAGGAGAGAGAACAGTTCTTGGAATGAGTGTCTAAAGAAAGGGTGAGGGTTTTTATAAGAAATGAATGGTTGTGATTAAAGAAAGAGGTGAGATAAAGTGATGTGTTGAAAAGGGTAGAGGCGATGCTTAGAGTTCTAGCATTACTAAAGGGCTTAGCGTCATTTATGTCGAATTTTTCCATAAGTTCCTTGATATATTTCTCCCGATAGATCATTGTTCCACTGGGAGTTTGCTTGATTTATAGCCCTAAGAAGAAGCCTAGTTCATCCATCATAGTTATTTTAAACCCACTTCCTATGAGTTTAGCAAATTCTTCACATATTGAGTCTGAAGTTGCTCCAAGAATGATGTCATCCACATACTTGCACAATTTGTAGATTTTTCCTATTGTTTTGAGGAGGAGAATATTGGCATTTTTTCCTATTTTGATTCCATTTTCAAGAAGAAATTTGGACAACCTTTCATACCATGCCCTCGGTCATACTATAATCCATAAGGATCCTTGTCTATTTTTTTTACTTGATTAGATTGATAAATGTCTTCGAATTCAAGTGGTTGTCTAACATAAACTTCTTCATTCTAGTACCTATTTAGGAAGGCACTGTTTACATTTATTTGGAATAGCTTGAACTCCATATATACAACAAAAATAATAAGAATTCTTATAGCCTCCATCCTTGCAACAGGTGCAAATGTCTCATCATAATCAATCGTTTCTTCTTGATTATATCCTTGCACTACAAGCATAGCTTTGTTCCTAGTGATAACAACATAGTCATCATGCTTATTTTGGTACACCCATTTAGTCTTTATAATGGTCCCATCTGCAGGTCTAGGGATCGGGTGCCATATTTTTTTCTTTCAAACTGATATAGTTCCTCCTACATAACACTAACCCAATCAACAACCTTGAGTTCTTCATTCACATTCTTAGGCTCAATGGTGGATATGAATACTGAGAAAGTTGCCAAACTTCTTACATGTACCCTGGTTTACATGCCGGAGTCCAAAGGTGAGGTATGATTCTCAAAAGAGTGAGAAAACTTATGCTTCCAGTTAGGTATTTTTATGGTTAACTATGGTTGAATGGTACTAGGTCCCTCGACAGCTTGATCCTGATATACATATTGTGAAGCATAAGGTTGAAGAAGATCTTATTGAGGACCTGGTTCTCCTATTTTATTATTTGCATTATATTAAACATCTTGATCAACTTGTTCTTTATTATTTACTTCAGCAACCCCATCTTTTTGAATTGGAATAATTTCCTCCATGTCTGCATCATCTATATTTCTTATTTTCCCATGTTTCCCGACTCATAAAAAATGACATGAACACTTTCTTCAACGCAAAGAGTTCTTTTGTTATAGATTTAGTAGGGTTCTCTAATTGATGAGAAACATACAAATATTCCTTCATCACTCTTGGGATCAAACATACCAAGATAATCTTTTCCATTTTTCAGCACAAAATATTTCCACCTAAATGCCCTGAAGTAGCTAAGTTTTGGCTTTCTTTTGAACCGCAATTCATAAGGAGTCTTGTTGAGAATTGACCTAATAAGGCACCTATTAGTAACATAGCATGCAGTGTTGATTGTTTTAGCCCAGAATCTCTTAGGAATAATAGCATCAATCAATATAGTTCTGGCAATATCAACTAAGGTTCTATTTTTCCTTTCAACAAAACTATTTTGCTGAGAAGTTTTGGGTGCTAAAAATTGTTACTTGTTTCATTTTCTGCATAAAATTCCTGAACACTTGCATTTTCAAACTCTGTTCCATGGTCATACTTGATCCTTGCTATTTTGTTGTCCAGCATCACTTGAATTTGCTTGGCAAAAATCTACAATACTTCAAAAGTTTCAATTTTGGACCTCAAGAACATAGTCTAAGTGTACCTTGATAAATCACCCATAATGGCCAAGATATATTTCGTCCTACCTCTACTTTAAAACTTAACAGTTCCACATAAGTTCATGTGAAGTAACTCAAGAGGCCTGGTGGTACTAACCTTTTTCTTCTACTTGAGTGAGACTTGGTTTGCTTTCCTTTGACATAGGCATCACATATCTTAATGTCTGAAAACTGTAACTAGGGAAAACCACAAACCAAGTCCTTTGTAACCAACTTACTAAGAAGTGAGAAGCTAACATGGCTAAGTCTTCTATACCTATAACTCCCTGTGAATACATCCTAGGCGTCACACAGTGCTCAAAACTACAAATAGCCCCAAGCTAACCCTTTAAGCCTTCTAAAAACTTTGGAACCCATAATAAAGATAAAACTGACATATGAAATCTTGAAATACAAAATCAATGCAATAACTGAAAGTCTCAAACTCAAAATCTTAAAACCAACACTTTGAATCCAAAATGGAACACAGTCAGACAAGCCTCTACTTTTAACTAGAGAGCCACTGGGATAAGCCCCAGCTGACTCATGCTAAACTGAAACCAAATGACTAAAATAATGTATCAATTTCAAAGGCAAATAAGGATGGGTCCTCGAACTATAAGAACCCAGGTGGAGATGCTCGAAGTCAATTACGATGCTGGAACTGAGCACCAGGACCTACATTATAAGACAATATAGTACATAGGCATATATGTGGATCAGTATTTCTGGAATGTACTGAGTATGTGAGGGTGAATGCATAAGTAAAATAGTAACTCAATATCATACAAATTTTTAAATGATGCATGCCAAGTGTAAATGACTCACCTTGAGCTTGAATAATTGAAAACTGAAAATCATAAGTTATGAATAATAAAGTATGTTGTATAAATCTTGTGAGCCATAACACTTGGTTCTAAAAGCTGTACTTTTACTCTTTCTATTGGGAGGTTCTTCTAACCAACATAAACCATGTGAGCTATCATGGAGTCCAACGTCTCTCACCCACGTTGGTAGGGCTATCCTACCCTTGCTATCAGAATAGAACCTAAGCTAAAGTGATCACTATGCTGAACCCATATTGGGACTTAATCCTAAGGTGACACGTAGTTCTGGGGAATGAGACCTTGGAATCATACCCAACTTGGTGCTAAATACTACTCCCATATTACTTATATGCTCTCTCTTTAGGAAATCCACCCTAAAATAGCATAAGGGTTTATAATGAAAATCAGTTATGCTTCTCTTTGTATTAAATCATAAACTATATGAATAATGTGGATTCCTTATCTTAGCTTAGGATCAAATGATCAATTCTTGATTAAAATCTTGATATAACTCATCAAAGAAACTTAAGAATATAATCTTCTTGAAAATCTCAATACTAAAACTTAAGGCTCAAAATTCATGTTTAAGTTCATGTCAATTCAAAATAATACTTCATGCTCAACAACAATCTTGAAATACTTCATAAATAACAAGTCAAGATAGTGCAATCTCATTCATAACATAAATCATGTAATTAAAATATAAACATAAGAACTTCTTGATATACTCAAGCTTTAAGTTTCTTGAAAATCACATGCTTCAAGAATATACATACTTGGGTATGAACCCTAATTCAAAACAAGTGAATAAAATCTTAAAATCATGCAATTTGGGCACAAGGGTGAAAGGAAGACCTTGTTCATAACCCCACATACCATATTAGGATAAATTTGATATACAAACTTGACTTTGAACCTTTATAGATGTTCTTGAAGGCTTTTTCTTAAAGTTCTTGAATTCAAAAACTTAGATTCTTGATTGTCTTAAAGGGGATGTAATGAAGTTTTGGCGTTCTTGAGAGGAGGTTAGGGTTTTCTTGAAGAAGGACTTGAATCTTGTTCTTTGGAGATGATCCTAAGAGAAACCCTAATTTTGATATTAAGAGTGAATAAGGAGCTTATGTTGTTTAAGTTGATGGAAATAGGGGTTAAAAGGGTGGAAAAAGACTAAAAAACTCATTTAAATGTCTTTATGTCGCTGAAACGTCCCCAGTTGATGGTCTGGTTGACGGATCGTCACTTTAGTGACTGACCGTCACTCCAACAGTCAGTATATGTCCATAAAATGATCTAGTGACTGACCGTCACTCCAACCATCAATATATGTCCATAAAATAACCTCTCTGCCTGAGGTTGACGGCCTGGCTTGACGGGTTGTCACTAGCTTGACGGTCCGTCACCTTGGCTATCACACCTCGGCAGACAAACACCTCTCTGGTAAATACCCCGCTATCGAATTAAGAAAAAATTAGTATTGTTGGAAAGATAATTCAATTATCTATTTGTTGGTGGGTCACGAGATCACAAGATCTTAGTAAGATGAAAGCTATGTTCGTTTGAAGTTGACTATAGCAATATTCTTCCCAAGAACTTAATCGGTAAGGGGTATTTTGATTTGTCTAAAATCTAGGAGTTATTTGAGGCTTTAATATACATAAAACTCACTCTTAAAACTACCATAGTACATTAATTTATTTTGCATGAGCTTGAAGCATGGATCTATTATTGTTCTGAATTTTTGGGGTATTACAATATCTCTCCCTTGGGAATATTCATCTTCAAATGGAATTGGCTAAGCTGAGAATACCGACAAAACTTAGGTCTTATATTGAACATGCATAACTGAAAACATGATTCCATGACTAAACTGATTCGTGAATGCATGAAATAACACGAGGATCATTACATAAAGCTGGAACTGAGAATGACAAGACATAATCTAAGAAATACTGTTACCTTAAGATGAGTTTGAATTTGCGGAGAAAAGATGAGGGCACTTGGTTCACATATCAGCTTCTGATTCCCAAGTGGCTTCCTCAATGGACTGATTTCTTCAAAGAACTTTGACCAAAGGAACTTTATTCATTATTCTATGAATCTAGTGATCAAGGATCTCAATTGGGACTTTCTCGTACGAAAGGTTATACTGAATATCCATGATTTCTAGTGGGACTGCAACAAATAGATCACCGATACACTTCTTTAGCAAGGAGACATGAAACACTAGGTGAACGGATGACAAATCTGCAGGCAAATCAAGATCATATGCTACTTTCCCATCACAACTCAATATTCTGTAAGGGCTAACATATCGGGGCCTAAGCTTCCCTTTTTTGTCGAATCTTCACCCCCTTCATGGACGAAATCTTCAAATAAACTAGGTCACCAACCCTAAACTCAAGGTCTCTCCTCCTCACATCTGCATATAATTTTTGTCCACTCTGGGCTATTTCTAACCTCTCTCGAATTAATTAAACTTTCTCCATGGCTTCAAATACCATATCTGGCCTTATCAAAGTGGCCTCACCCACTTCAAACCAACCAATCGGTGATCTATATCCTCTCTCATAAAAAGCCTCAAACGGGGCCATCTGAATGCTGAAATGGTAACTGTTGTTGTAGGCAAACTCGATCAAAGGCAAGTGGTCATGACAACTTTCTTTAAAGTCAAGAAAACAATCCCTCAACATATCCTCTATTGTCTGGATGCTCCTCTCTTCCTGATCATCTATCTGAGGGTGAAAAGCTGAACTTAGATGAACTTGGGTACCAAGACCCTAATGAAAGGCTTTCCAAAAGTGAGAGGTAAACTGAGTACCTCTATCCAAAATAATGGATAAAGGAACTCCATGCAATCTGACTAACTCTCTAATATACAACTTAGCATAATCCTCGGCTGAATAGGAAGTATGAACTGGCAGGAAATGAGCTGACTTGGTCATTCTGTCCACAATAATCCAAATCGAATTATGTTGACGATACGAACGAGGCAACCCTGTCACAAAATACATATTCACCTCTTCCCATTTCCAAGTGGGGATGCTAAACTCCTGCAAGGTGCTACTAGATTTTGGTGTTCAACTTTAAAATGTTGACAATTAGCACACTTGGCTACAAACTCAGCAATATCTCTCTTCATTCCACTCCACCAATAGATTTCTCGCAAATCACGGTACATCTTAGTGGCTCCTGGGTGAATAGAGTAACGCGCACCATGAGCTTCGGACAAAATACGCTGCCTCAAACCATCAACACATGGCACACATAGTCTACCCTGGTATTGCAACACACCATCTCCTCCTTAGGAGAAAATTTCTACCTTTTGATCTATAAATGACTTCTTCAACCTAACCAAACTGGAATCCTTATCTTGTTTCTCCTTCACTTCGGCAACCAAAGAAGATTCCGAACTATTTCGAACCCATACACTACCTTCAGATGAATCAACCAACCGAATACCTAATCTAGACAACTGATGAACCTCCTGAACTAACTTCTTTTTATCATTCTCAACATGAGTAACACTACCCACAAACAGTTTACTAAGGGCATCCGCGACTATATTGGCCTTACCTAGGTGATACAAAATACTCATATCATAGTCTCACAATAATTTTAACCACCTTCTCTGAGGGTGATTTAACTCTCTCTGTGAAAACACATACTGTAAACTTTTGTGGTCTGTGAACATATCAACATGCACCCCATAAAGATAGTGCCTCCAAATTTTTAAGGAAAACATGACAACAACTAACTCAAGATCATAGGCTGGATAATTCTTTTCATGAGGTTTAAGCTTTCTAGTGGCATAGGCTATGACCTTACCTTTCTACATCAAAATGCAACCCAGACCAACTCTAGAAGTATCAAAGTATACAATAAATTTATCTGTACCATTAGGTAGCACAAAAACTAGGGTTAAAGTGAGTTGAGTATTCAACTCCTGAAAACTATTCTCACAGGAATATAACCACTAGAACTTAACTTTCTTCTGAGTCAATCTAGACATGGGGGACACATTAGACAAAAACCCTTCAACAAATCATTAGTAATAGCCAGCCAAACCCAAGAAACTCCTGAAGTCTAATAGAGAGATGGGTGTAGGCCAATTTCTTACTGTTTCAATCTTTTGAGAATCAACTCTAATGTCGTCACCAGAAAAAATATAGCCAAGGAAAGCTACTAACCTTAGCCAAAATTCATACTTACTGAATTTGGCGAACAACTGATGATCTCTAAGAGTTTGCAACACGATTCTGAGATGGTCGGCATGGTCATTCTCACTAGGGGAATAGACAAGAATATTATCGATGAAGACTATAACAAACATGTCCAAGTATTGTTTAAACACTCTGTTCATCAAGTCATGAAAGCTGCTGGGGCATTCGTCAGCTCGAAGGACATGACTATAAATTTAAAGTGACCATAACGGGTTCTGAAATCTCACTTCATCAATGTAGAGCTGTGGTTCCTTACCAACTTTGGACCCAAAGAACTCAGGTGGATTCAATCTCATGAAGTCATGAATTCTGGCTGTAGCTAGATCATCATTCTATTGAAGTGGGGCTGCAACCTGATGGTTGTCCTAAATATTGGCATTCACAGCTTGGTCCAACGCCTGAAAGACAACCCTAAATTCAACATGAGACATATTCTCATTCTGCAGGTTGGCTTACACTGGTTGTTGGTCACTATTTCTGCATGCATTGGCTCGGCAAGGAGGCATTATTTGTCATATAAGAGCATAATTTAAAGCATATAGAGACAACTATAAGTACAATAGATCATGAAAGAAAAAAAATAATTTCCTAAATTGTTCTGTAGCCTCTTACTCATAAATGTGGCGCTCTTCACACCCATGATTAAGACTCTACGTAACACGGCTTGTTAGACTCCCTAGGACTCTTTAAATCTTAAGCTATGATACCAAGTTTGTAATGCTCCGAGAATACATCCTAGGCGTCACATGTTGCTCAAGACTACAAGTAGCCCTAAGCTAACTCTTTAAGCCTTCTAACAACTTTGGACCCCATAATAAAGATAAAACTGACATATGAAATCTTGAAATACTGAATCAATGCAATAACTGAAAGTCTCAAACTCAAAATCTTAAAACCAACACTTTGAATCCAAAATGGAACACAGTCAGACAAGCCTCTACTTTTAACTAGAGAGACACTGGGACAATCCCCAACTAACTCATGCTAAACTAAAACCAAATGACTAAAATAATGTATCAATTTCAAAGGTAAATAAGGGCGGGTCCTCGAACTATGAGGACTCACCAAAGTCGGGATGTAGGTGGAGATTCTTGAAGTCAATCACGCTACTGGAACTGAGCACCAGGACCTACATTATAAGATAATGTAGCACATAGATATATATATATATGTGGATCATTACTTCTGGAATGTACTAAGTATGTGGGGGTAAATGCATAAGTAAACCAGTAACTCAATAATTATACATACTTTTAAATGATGTATGCCAAGTGTAAATGACTCACTTTGATCTTGAATAATTGAAAACTGAAAATCATAAGTCATAAATAATAAAGTTTGTTTTATAAATCTTGTGAGCCATAACACTTAGTTCGAAAAGATGTGTTTTTACTCTTTCTATTGGGAGGTTTTTCTAACCGACATAAACCATGTGAGCTATCATAGAGTCCAATGTCTTGCACCCACGTTGGTAGGGTTGTCATACCCTTGCCATCGGAATAAAACCTATGCTAAAGTGATCACTATACTAAACCTATATTGGTACTTAATCCTACGGTGGCACGTAGTTCTAGGGCATGAGACCTTGAAATCAGTCCTAACTCGATGCTAAATATTAGTCCTGTATTATTTATATGCTCTCTCTTTAGGAAATCCTCCCTAAAATAGCATAAGGGTTTATAATGAAAATCAGTTATGCTTCTCTTTGCATTAAATTATAAACTGTATGAATAATGTGGATTCCTTATCTTATCTTAGGATCAAATGATCAATTCTTGATTAAAATCTTGATATAACTCATCAAAGAAACTTAAGAATATAATCTTCTTGAAAATCTCAATACTAAAACTTAAGGCTCAAAATTCATGTTTAAGTTCATGTCAATTCAAAATAATACTTCATGCTCAACAACAATCTTGAAATACTTCATAAATAACAAGTCAAGATAGTGCAATCTCATTCATAACATAAATCATGTAATTAAAATATAAACATAAGAACTTCTTGATATACTCAAGCTTTAAGTTTCTTGAAAATCACATGCTTCAAGAATATACATACTTGGGTATGAACCCTAATTCAAAACAAGTGAATAATATTTTAAAATCATGCAATCTAGGAACAAGGGTGAAATGAAGCCCTTGTTCATAACCCCACATACCTTATTAGGCTAAATTTGATGTACAAACTTGACTTTGAACCCTTAAAGATGTTCTTGAAGGCTTTTTCTTGAAGTTCTTAAATTCAGAAACTTAGATTCTTGATTGTCTTGAAGGGGATATAATAGAGTTTTGGTGTTCTTGAGAGGAGGTTAGGGTTTTCTTGCAAAAGGGCTTGAATCTTATTCTTCGAAAATGATCTTGAGAGAAACCCTAATTTTGATGTTGTGAGTGCATGAGGAGCTTATGTTGTTTAAGTTGATGGAAAACGGGGTTAAAAGGGTGGAAAAAGACCAAAAATCTCATTTAAACGTCTTTACGTCACTAAAATGGCCCCGGTTGACGGTCTGGATGACGGACCATCACTCTGGTGACTGACCGTCACTCCAACCAGCAGTATATGGCTGAAAATGACATCTCTACTTGAGGTTGACGGCCTATCTTGATAGGAAATCACTGGCTTGGTGGTCCGTCACCTTGGCCGTCGCACCTCGACAGACAGACACCTCTCTGGAAAAATGGGCATAACTTTTTACCCCGATATCGGATTAAGGCGAAATCGGTATAGTTGGAAAGCTCATTCAATTATATATCTATTGGTGGGTCATGAGCTCACAAAATCTTAGTAATACAAAATATATGCTCATTTGAATTTGACTATAACAACATTATTCCCATGAACTCAATCGGTAAGGGGTATTTTGATTTGTCTAAAAGATAGGAGTTATTTGAGGCCTTAATATACATCAAACTCACTCTTAAAACTATCAAAGTAATATAATTTATTTTGCATGAGCTTGAAGCATGATTCTATTATTGATCTGGATTTTTGGGGTATCACAATACCACAAGTCAACATTTTTACTTTGAGCAGTTAGAAAAGTAAGATAATTACCAGGAACTAAATCCAGATCAGCAACATATATGTTCTTGCATCTCATGCTCTAAGAATGACCGCACCAGATTGGAGACTAGTGACAGTACAACAATCAAAAAGAAATTTAGCTTCATTGTCCTTATCACAAATTTCATAGACACTAAGTAGATTATACTTTAAACCACTCACATAATACATATTTTCAATAGCATGATCTAGAGATTTTCCAATTTTGCTAACACCTAGGATATGTCTGTCCTTTCTATGTCCAAATGAGAAACCTTCATCTTGAAGTTTCTTGAGTGTGAGAAAATATTCAGTTTTTCCAGTCATATGCTTGAAACATACACTATCCATGAACCAAATATGACTACTTCTTCTTACTCCTTCCTATACATAAGGATCATTTGTTAGCTTTTGGAACCCATTTAAGTATGAGTTCCCAAAAGGGGGATACGGGAGTAGTCAAGACTTTTTTTATTAGACAAGCAATCTAGTTTTCTTAGATGTTGAAAAGGGAACAAGTTCCTTTTTAAGCAACCAATCTTGCTGATCAACATCGGGAACAAGTTCCTTTTTAAGCAACCGATCTTGCTGAACATAACTAGAAAAACTCATTTCAGCCCTTAACTTAGCTTGACAATTCCTTTTAAGATGACCATTTCTTCCACAGTGTGTACACAATAAATTGTTAGACACAGACATATATTTGTGGTGGAGATTTTAAGGGGGTTACATCTTGACAACCTATACCTTTGACATTGTTTAATCTTGGACTAGTAAGATTACCGAAAATCTTAGATAAAATGGTCCATTTTAGAGATTTGTTTATTTCTTTCTTAATACAAATGAGGTCCCTCTCTAGCTCAACATTGCTATCAAGAGCGGCAATAAGATGTCCTTAGGACTTTTTCAACCTTTCCTAAATATCAATTTGAAGACTAATAGCCTCAAACTTTTCTTTGAAACCAACTCAAAAAACTTACCCAACTTTTTTTTCATTTCAGGATTCTCAAAAGTCAAATTTTGAAATTGTTCTCCCAACTCAGAAATTTGAATAGTTAAAGAAAATTTGTCATTTTCAAGATTATATAGACTTTAATCAAGAAAATCTTTCTTTATACTAAGCTCACAATAAAAATCAATCAATACATTTTCTAGCCTTTTCAGTTTCTTAAAGGAATAGTTATTGAAGTTTTGCTTAATGTCAAGAAGGGTTACATTTTCATCTTTATCATCATCTAATTTTTCCATAAGATAAAAAAATAGTTGTAAATGTTATTATCTTCTTCCACAACTATCATATAAGCATTTTCTGGGTGCTCTGACTCATTAGAATCACTGGATGAGTCCTCCCAAGCAACTAATGCTTATTTGACCATACATCCTGCTGCAACTCTTTTCTTAGACTTTACAGGGACTTGGTCATTCCTTTTGCCTTTGTCTGTTCCAACATTGACATAATCTTTGCATCCCATCTTGTGCATTAGATAATCCTTGATAAGTGACCTAGTTTTCCTCTGGTGACTTTCTATGTCACGACCAATTTCTTAGGTCATGGTGGCACCTATAATAACTCACCAGTAGCTAAGTCAATTCATAGTCTGAAACTACTAGTAATGGACTACCAAGAGAAATGAAGGAAGAATGCAGAATAAATATAGTAAAAAGGCTAAAATACACAAGATAGTCCCAAAACCTGATGGAATCAATATAAGAGCTTTCAATATAATAAGACTACAACATGAAGTACTAAATGAATATACTGATATAACCCATCTCTGAATACAACATAGAGATTAGTCTATTATAAGAGAGGGATAATAGTAATACTTCAAAGGCCAGGATCTCACCCTCTATCTTCAAACTATACACCATACACAATAACATCTAGAACCCATACTATGATTTGCAGGCTACAAAAGTGTTGTATGATTACCAAACATGTGGTACTCAGTAGGCATCTGCCAACTACGCTCCAAATATAATGAAAATATAAATGACATACTAGTAGGAATGTAAACTACACCCAAATATCCAGGAAACTAACATAGTAAAGCTAAGAAGACCATGAGGATAAATGATTCTATTCTATCCATACTCGGGGACCTAAGTACTATACCATATATCTCTGACCATTATATAAATAAAGAGCATAAGAAGGATGTATATAGTAGTATACAAGGCCAAGGAATAAATATACAATCCAGAATGTAGGAAGAAAGGGATAAACGGTAATGTCGTGACAACATATATATAAATATATATATATATATATATATATATACACACACACACACAAAAGAAAAGCCTAACCTAAAGTAATCAGAGATTCTAATCCATACATCTAAACATGAGATAATTATCCATAATAAAGCAACCATAAAGAAAGGAATCAGAACATACCTCAAATCTCAGTACCAATTCAATAATCAACCTCTCATGAGCTAACCATAATGATAACATAATACAGTAATCGGCTAGCCAGAATAGATAATAGCTAAATCGGTCCTCATAACCTCGAAGGTTCAATTAGCACATAATACACCACAAGCAATACTCATAACCTATATGTAACACCCCGTACTTAATTACGTGCATTAGCCATGGTTATATGTGTTGGAGTATATGTATTGATCATAAGTTAGGTATATATGAGTTTAAGTATGAGTATTGATTATTTTGAGATGGTTTCAAGTGTATAGTTTGATTATATGTGTATGGGAATCGACTTTATTTCTACCGGAATTTGCTCGTCGAAGTTTCTATGCGAAGTTTATTGAGTTAGCTTTCCAACGATATAAAGATTTCTGAAAATAGATGAGTATCGGATATAAGCGAGCATGTTTGAAACTTGAAAACGGTGGACGCAATGAACAGTAAATGTGCAGAAATTTTCTGCACACAAAAGTACTGCAGCCAAACAGATTTTTGGGTCGACTTTAAACGATTATAACTCCTTGTACAAAATGAACTGTGTGAGATGATATATATCAATGATAATCCCCGAGAGTCTTATTTCTAATTAAATTGGTTTCATCCAAATCCAACGTCTGAGTAAGGAGTTATACTCGTTTTACTTTAGCCTCTCAAAACAGATTTTTAGGGTCAACTTCAAATGATCATAATTCCTTGTACAGGACGAACTGGGTGGCCTACTTTATATTAAATGAAAGACCTTTGAATTATATATCCAACGATACAGATTTCACCCAAATCCAATATCTGAGCAAAGAGTTATGGTCGATCTACTTTAGCTTGTCAAAACAGTCCACCATGGACAGATTCAGATTTATTTAAAATTTTAAGGGAAATATGGTCATTTTCCATCACCTCATGAACGAAAATTGGTCATTATATACATATACTTAGCCTCATATCCATTATTTATCATCCATTATTGAAGAATAAGAAACTCTAGCCAAATTTCAACTCCAATTATCTTGTGATTCAACCATAGAAAATCCAAATTGATTCCGTAGTTGTGTTCACCGTCTCGAGGGCTTCGAGAAGCACCCCTTATTTGTGCCAACAGGACTTTGAAATCAAAAGGGCCATTTTATGGTAAGAATGTAAATTATGTTGGTGTTATTTATATGGATATGTATATATATGCATGTAAGCATAAGAAGTGTGTTATTTGATTGTTGTTGAAAGATGATTGGAAATGATGTTGGATTATTCTTGTGCATGGTTGGATTATGTTGAATTGTGAAGGTATTTGGTGTGATGATATGGTATTGAAATGATGATTATATATATATATATATACACACATAAACCTATTGTTCAAGTTGGTTTTTGGAATGCTATGCAAATATTGGTTGTATGGAATTATGGAAGAGAATTGTGGTGTTGGGTTGCTAATACTAGATGCCAAGCATTTCATTGTAGATAAGTTATTTGTAAAGGCGGGAAGTTGTGTTGAATTGGTATCCGAATCTACGACGAGGTATGTAAAGCATATTCTAACAATGTTCTTTGGCATGAAAACACCAATGTTCCATCAAGTAAGATTCCGAGGTTGTCCAAAAACATGTATTGTTCTACGTTACCAACGAAGTTGTTTCCATCCTATAAAGTCTCAAAATATTTCATTGATATACCAAAAGGCTCCTATTTCATTGTTGTGATATTGATGATTCTGAAACACATTTTTGATGTACCAATGAGTCTTTATTACGTCGTTATTGTATAGAACGTCTATTACTTGGTTCTTATTGATGTATCGTTGTTTCAAAGTATCAAAAATGTAGTGGCGACCGAAATAACAATCTCAAAGATTAATTGAACTAAGTGATGGAAGTTCTCTCTTATCGGGTGGTATCCCAGGGGCATAAGCCTATCATGGGTCGATCCCTATTTACGTGTTTATGGGTGGTATCCCAGGGGCATAAGCCTAGCATGGGTCGATTCCAGTTGATATGTACTAGAGGCAGCCTAATGGTCACAGTACAGTACAGTACAGTAATGATTACAAAGATGTTAAGAACGAAGGTAAAGTGATTGAATAAATTCAATGTACAGGTTGTCACAAGTTCTAGTAAGTGTGGTCCACTCCTATTACGATTTATTCACTTGTTTCGGATTTCTATTAAGCTCCTATATCATATGTGATTATCTACAGCTTTACATATTCAGTACATATTTCGTACTGACGTCCCCCACGGGGACCTGCATTTCATGCTACAGGCACAGGTACCTCAGCTCATTCACAGCATAGATAGGAGCCAGGTCATACAACTATTGTAGGTGAGCTCCAGTTTGCTTTGGAGTTTTCCAAGTCGGTTCCTTATGTTTTGTTATTGTACAGGAGTTATGTGTGGTCGGGGGTTTATCACGTCCCTAGTTATGTCATGTATATCCTTGAGGCTTTGTAGACATAAGGAAGGGTAAAGTCATGGATGTTTATAAAGTGATGTTATATCTGTATATGTGGTGGCCCCGACGGCCAAGTATTATATATATATATATTTGTGCGTGTTGTGCTGATACAGGTAATTAGATCCTTCTATATGCAACGAAGTGCTGTCCAAATTTTTGGTGACATGTAAGGAAAAGTACAGGTATTTGAACGGGTTCTCCTGGGCCTTCTCGGCTTCGGGTGCCAGTCCGGCCCGATGGGATGCTGGGGCGTGACAAAAGTGGTATCAGAGAGGTTCGTCCTAGTGAGTCTACAAAGACGTGTCTACGTAGAGTCTTGTTTATCGGTGTGTTGTGCACCACATCTATAAACAGGAGGCTATGGACATTTAGGAATTGTTTATTTTCTTCATGTCTTATATCGTGCGATAGAGCTTATATTGTATATGATGTCATAGTTGACCACTGAATCAGTTTGTTTCTCTTATTATAGTAATGATGCCGGTTACCAGAAGAAAGAATATCGGTAAGTAAGTAGATGTGGCTGCCGGAGAGGGGACTAGTAAGTCACCCACTATACCAGCTAATCAAAGTGAGGCTCCAGCTGAGCATGCATCAGAAACTTCCCCCAGTCCGGAAGAAATAAGGGGGAGGAGAACTATATCCCCAGAGCCACTTATTAATGCTGTTGATCAAGATCTTAGAAATGCAGTGCAACTTTTGACTCGTATAGTTGCTGGGCAAGCTCAAGGGCGAGCCATTCCTACTGCAGGTCCTAGTGGTATAGATAGGGCGGCTAGTCTTCGAACACAGGATTTTCTTAGGATGGATCCACCTACTTTTACCGGATCCAATCTTAACGAAGATCCATAGGACTTTATTGATCAGATCCAAAGGGCCCTAGAGGTGATGCATGTATCGGGCAGAGAGACAGTGGAGTTAGCCGCGTATAGATTCAAAGGTGAGGCTATATATTGGTATGAAGACTGGAAACGGTCAAGGGGCATTGATGCACCCCCAGCTACTTGGAAAGAGTTCAAAGAGGCATTTATTGATCATTATCTTCCATATGAGACTCGTCAGGCCCGTGCGGATCAGTTCTTAAATCTTCGACAGGGTAATACAAGTGTGAGGGAGTATAGTCTTCGATTTAATTCTTTGTCCAGATATGCTCCTAATGTTATAGCTACTATGGATGACAGAGTTCATCGGTATGTTGTTGGATTGGATCCGTATTTGGTTAGGGATTGTACCATTGCTGCACTAAATAAAGACATAGATATAGCTAGGATCCAAGCATTTGCACAGAAAATGGAAGATCAGAGGAAAAGAAGAAGAACACAGGAATTTGAAAGCGGATCTTCTAAGAGGGCCAGATCTACAGGGCAGTTTATGGCGCCACAGGGAGGTTTTAGACCTCAATTTTCTGCTAGACCACCTAGGCCATTATTTTCTTAATCTGCAGCTAGTGCTCCACCACAACATCAGGGGTTCAGAGGCAGTCAATTTGGGCAAAGAAGTGAGGGTCATAGTTCGCGATTATTGGGTTACCAAGGGCAAGGGAATATGAGCCAATCGAGACCTCCTCGAGAGCCATGCAATAAATGTGGAAGGTATCATTTGGGCGCATGTCGGCTGGGGACCAATGTTTGGTTTTGGTGCGGTATGTCGGGGCATATGATGAGGGAATGCCCACGAAGGGACATAGGGGGTATGTCACGACCTACGGGGTCATTTGTTGCATCATCATCATCGATGCCTTATTCAGGAAGGGGTGAACAACCAATGGGTCGTGTTAGAGGTGATAGAGGAGCCACGAGTTCTAGCGGGGCTCAAAATCGTACGTATGCTCTAGCGGATCGACAGAATTTAGAGGCTTCCCCAGATGTGGTTACGGGTACGTTGTCTATATTTTCATTCGATTTATATGCCTTAATTGATCCCGGTTCTACATTATCTTATGTTACTCCATTGGTTGCTGGAAAGTTCGAAAGAATACCCAAACTGTTAGTTAAGCCATTTGAAGTGTCCACACCGGTCGGGGAATCTATTATAGCTAGAAGGGTTTATTGAAACTGCATAGTAACTGTTTGTGGTCGTGATATGATGGTTGATCTTGTGGAGTTAGAAATGGTAGATTTTGATGTTATAATGGGTATGGACTGGTTGGCGTCTCGTTATGCCACAATTGATTGTTGTATGAAAAAGGTATATTTCCATTTTCCAAATGAATCAGTCCTTGAATGAAAAGGTGAAATTAGCGCGCCAAGAGGTAGATTTATTTCTTATTTTAAGGCAAGAAGAGTGATTTCCAAGGGATACATATATCATTTAGTTAGAGTAAGGGATACAGAAGCATAGCCACCAACTCTTCACGCTGTTCCGGTGGTAAATGAATTTCCTGATGTATTTTCTGAAGATCTTCTAGGTTTGCCTCCTGAATAAGAAGTAGATTTTGGTATTGATGTAATACCAGGCACCCAACCAATCTCCATTCCGCCGTATAGAATGGCCCCAGCAGAATTACGAGAATTGAAAGAGCAATTGAAAGATTTGCTAGAGAAGGGATTCATAAGGCCTAGTATGTCCCCCTGGGGAGCACCAGTGTTATTTGTGCGCAAAAAGGATGGCTCGCTGAGGATGTGTATTGATTATCGACAATTGAATAAGGTGACTATTAAGAATAAATATCCTCTCCCAAGAATTGATGATTTATTTGATCAGTTACAGGGCGCCAAGTGCTTTTCTAAGATTTATTTGAGGTCAGGTTACCACCAAGTGAGAGTCAAAGAAAAAGATATACCCAAAATAGCTTTTCGAACAAGGTATGGTCATTATGAGTTTCTAGTTATGTCATTTGGGCTAACAATTTCACCTGTAGCTTTTATGGATTTGATGAATAGGGTGTTTAAGCCATTCCTGGATGTATTTGTGATAGTTTTTATAGATGATATTCTAGTTTATTCTAGATCAGAAGAGGACCATGCCAATCACTTACAACAGGCATTGCAGACTCTTCGTGATTGTAAGCTTTATGCAAAGTTCTCTAAATGTGAGTTTTGGTTAAAGTCGGTGGCATTTTTGGGTCATATTATATCTGGTGAAGGGATAAAGGTTGATTCTCAAAAGATAGAAGATGTGAAGAACTGGCCAAGGCCCACAACGCCTACGGAGATTCGTAGTTTTCTTGGGTTGTCCGGTTATTATAGAAGGTTTGTTAAAGACTTTTCTTCCATTTCAGCACCCTTAACCAAGCTAACGCATAAAGCATCCAAGTTCCAATGGAATGATACGTGTGAGGAGAGTTTCCAAGAATTGAAGAATAAGTTGACTTCTACACCTGTGTTGGTACTTCCAGAAGGTACAGAAGGGTATACAGTGTATTGTGATGCTTCGAGAATTGGTTTAGGATGTGTATTAATGCAGCATGGTAAGGTGATAGCATATGCCTCAAGGCAATTGAGGCCACATGAGAAAAATTACCCCACACATGATCTTGAGCTGGCAGCGGTTATCTTTGCTTTAAAAATATGGCGCCACTATTTATATGGGGTTCATGTTGATATATATACTGATCACAAGAGCTTACAATATATTTTCAGTCAGAAGGATCTAAATCAGAGGCAGCAAAGGTGGATGGAACTATTAAAATATTATGATGTTGATATTTTGTATCACCCAGGGAAAGCGAATATATTAGCTGATGCATTGAGTCGTAAGGCTATGATGGCACCTATAGAAAGGCAAGGGATGATTAAATATCTTCATCAATTAGCTAGTCTAGGAGTTCATCTTCTCGAAACTCCGGACGAGGAGCTTATTGTGCATAATGCCACAGAATCCTCATTAGTAGCTGAGGTGAAAGAGAAGCAATATGCAGACCCTATTTTATTACAGCTTAAGGAGAACGTTCAGAGTGGTGCGACCAAGGCATTTGAGCTTACGCGAGAAGGAGTACTTCAGTGCCAAAACCGATTGTGTGTGCCGGATATAGACGGGCTAAGAAAAAAGATTATGACAGAGGCACATTTTTCAAGGTATTCCATTCATCCAGGATCAACCAAAATGTATCAAGATTTGAAAGATATGTATTGGTGGAATGAAATGAAAAGGAACATCGCAGAATTTGTAGCTGAATGTCTAAATTGCCAACGAGTTAAAGTGGAACATCAAAATCCCGGAGGCTATATGCAATGCATAGATCTTCCAATTTGGAAGTGGGACATGATCAACATGGATTTTGTTACAGGTTTGCCTCGTACAGCTCAGAAATTTGATTCTATATGGGTGATTGTGGATAGGCTTACTAAATCCGCACATTTCTTACCCGTTAAGACCACTTACACAGTTGAAGAATATTCGAAGCTGTATGTTAAAGAAATAGTCCGATTACATGGGGTGCCAACTTCTATTATATCAGATTGGGGAACTCAATTTACCGCAAACTTTTGGAAGTCTTTCCAACGGAGTTTGGGAACACAAGTGAATCTGAGTACAGCTTTTCACCCTCAGACGGATGGACAAGCAGAGCGCACCATTCAAACACTTGAAGATATGCTACGAGCATGTGTTATAGATTTTAAAGGCAGCTGGGATGATCATTTACCTCTTATTGAGTTTGCCTACAATAATAGCTATCATTCAAGTATCAAAATGGAACCATATGAAGCTTTATATGGGAGGAAGTGTAGATCACCAATAGGATGGTTCGAAGCGGGTGAATCTCTTATGTTCGGACCGGATATTGTGTATCAAGCCATAGAAAAAGTCAAGGTGATTCAGCAACGGTTAAAAATAGCCCAAAGTCGACACAAGTCATATGCGGATAGTAGAAGAAGAGGGCAAGAATTTTCGTTAGGCGATTGGGTATTTTTGAAGGTATCGCCAATGAAAGGGGTGATTAGATTTGGCAAGAAATGAAAGTTGAGTCCACGATATATAGGCCCGTATAAGATTATTCGAAGATGTGGGAAAGTTGCTTATGAATTAGAGCTACCCCAGGAACTCTCATCAGTGCATCCAGTATTTCATGTATCGATGCTTTGAAAGTGCATCGGAGATCCGTCCTTTATTACTTGTACTGAAGATGTGCAAGTAACAAAAGATCTTACCAATGAGGAGATTCCTATTGCTATATTAGATCGTCAAGTTAAGAAGATGAGAAACAAAGAAGTAGCATCGGTGAAAGTACTTTGGAGAAATCAACAAAGGGAAGAGATTACATGGGAAGCGGAGGAAGCAATGAAATCGAAATACCCTTATTTGTTCAAAGGTGAAAAAGAAGTGCAAGGAGTGGAACTGGGACGCTAACAAGTAAGTTTTTACATATGCATAATATCTATATGATGACGTGAATATCAATTATGAATTCGAACTTGTTTCGGCTAAATAACTACATTCACATTCGAGGACGAATGTCCTTAAGGGGGGAAGGATGTAACACCCCGTACTTAATTACGTGCATTAGCCATGGTTATATGTGTTGGAGTATATGTATTGATCATAAGTTAGGTATATATGAGTTTAAGTATGAGTATTGATTATTTTGAGATGGTTTCAAGTGTATAGTTTGATTATATGTGTATGGGAATCAACTTTATTTATACCGGAATTCGCTCGTCGAAGTTTCTATGCGAAGTTTATCGAGTTATATTTCCAACGATATAAAGATTTCTGAAAATAGATGAGTATCGGATATAAACGAGCATGTTCGAAACTTGAAAACGGTGGACGCAATGAACAGTAAATGTGCAGAAATTTTCTGCACACAAAAGTACTGCAGCCAAATAGATTTTTGGGTCGACTTTAAACGATCATAACTCCTTGTACAAAATGAACTGTGTGAGATGATATATATATATGAGAATACCCAAGAGTATTATTTCTAATGCAATTGGTTTCATCCAAATCCAACGTCTGAGTAAGGAGTTATACTCGTTTTACTTCAGCCTCTCAAAACAGATTTTTAGGGTAAACTTCAAACGATCATAATTCCTTTTACAGGACGAACTGGGTGACCTACTTTATATGAAATGAAATACCTTTGAATTATCTATCCAACGATACCAATTTCATCCAAATCCGATATCAGAACAAAGAGTTACGGTCGATCTACTTTAGCTTGTCAAAACAGTCCACCATGGACAAATTCGAATTTACTTAAAATTTTAAGGGCAATATGGTCATTTTCCATCACCTCATGAACGAAAATTGGTCATTATATACATATACTTAGCCTCATATCCATTATTTATCATCCATTATTGAAGAATAAGAAACCCTAGCCAAATTTCAACTCCAATTATCTTGTGATTCAACCGTAGAAAATCCAAATTGATTCTGTAGTTGTGTTCACCGTCTCGAGGGCTTCGAGAAGCACCCCTTATTTGTGCCAACAGGACTTTGAAATCAAAAGGGCCATTTTATGGTAAGGATGTAAATTATGTTGGTGTTATTTATATGGATATGTATATATATGCATGTAAGCATAAGAAGTGTGTTATTTGATTGTTGTTGAAAGATGATTGAAAATGATGTTGGATTATTCTTGTGCATGGTTGGATTATGTTGAATTGTGAAGGGATTTGGTGTGATGATGTGGTATTGAAATGATGATTATATATATATATATATATATACACACATAAACCTATTGTTCAAGTTGGTTTTTGGAATGCTATGCAAATATTGGTTGTATGGAATTATGGAAGAGAATTGTGGTGTTGGGTTGCTAATACTAGATGCCAAACATTTCATTGTAGATAAGTGATTTGTAAAGGAGGGAAGTTGTGTTGAATTGGTATCCGAATCTACGACGAGGTATGTAAAGCATATTCTAACAATGTTCTTTGGCATGAAAACACCAATGTTCCATCAAGTAAGATTCCGAGGTTGTCCAAAAACATGTATTGTTCTACGTTACCAACGAAGTTGTTTCCATCCTATAAAGTCTCAAAATATTTCATTGATATACCAAAAGGCTCCTATTTCATTATTGTGATATTGATGATTTTGAAACACATTGTTGATGTACCAATGAGTATTTATTACGTCGTTATTGTATAGAAGGTCTATTACTTGGTTCTTATTGACGTATCGTTGTTTCAAAGTATCATTAATGTGGTGGCGACCGAAATAACAATCTCAAAGATTAATTAAACTAAGTGATGGAAGTTCTCTCTTATCGGGTGGTATCCCAGGGGCATAAGCCTATCATGGGTCGATCCCTATTTACGTGTTTATGGGTGGTATCCCAGGGGCATAAGCCTAGCATGGGTCGATTCCAGTTGATATGTACTGGAGGCAGCCTAATGGTCACAGTACAGTACAGTACAGTAATGATTACAAAGATGTTAAGAACGAAGGTAAAGTGATTGAATAAATTCAATGTACAGGTTGTCACAAGTTCTAGTAAGTGTGGTCCACTCCTATTACGATTTATTCACTTGTTTCGGATTTCTATTGAGCTCCTATATCATATGTGATTATCTACAACTTTACATACTCAGGTATCTCTGCTCATTCACAGCATAGATATGAGCCAGGTCATACAGCTATTGTTGGTGAGTTCCAGTTTGCTTCAGAGTTTTCCGAGTTGGTTCCTTATGTTTTGTTATTGTACAGGAGTTATGTGTGGGCGGGGGTTTATCCCGACCCTAGTTATGTCATGTATATCCTAGAGGCTTTGTAGACATAAGGAAGGGTAAAGTCATGGAAGTTTATAAAGTGATGTTATATCTGTATATGTGGTGGCCCCGACGGCCAAGTATTATATATATATATATATTTGTGCGTGTTATGCTGATATAGATAATTAGATCCTTCTATATGCAACGAAGTGTTGTCCAAATTTTTGGTGACATGTAAGGGAAAGTACAGGTATTTGAACGGGTTCTCCCGGGCCTTCTCGGCTTCGGGTACCAGTCCGGCCCGATGGGATTTTGGGGCGTGACACTATACCTTTGCAACCTCTCATAAAGATGATAGATATATGTGAATACTGGTTATAAGCAATGTGCATGTAAGGATGAATGTATAGTGAATCCATAATATCATAAATGATTAAGTACCATAAACTAACCTAGTGAATACACCTCCCCTAGCTTGACGAATTGCAAAGGCAGGACCTACGATGACCTTTTTTCTTTGGCATGACAATCAACAAATAAAGGTCCCCTAGGAGATTCGGTATTACCCGTATACACCGACCTGATCCCAATTTAGGATTTCCAATAACCATCATCATTAACATCATCATCATTTACTCCATCCTATACCAGAGATGTGTATATGTATATATAATAATGCACGAACTCACATCGTGGCTAAAAAGTTATAAGTTCATAAATTCATTATTCGAGGGTAAACTTTGAGAAAGACTAAATCATCATAAACGTGTAGAAAGGGTTGGAGTCTCTCTCTCACCCAAAGTAAATAGTAGTAGTAAAATCGTGGACCAGAATCTATCTCGGTGAAATTTTTAAGGCATCATTTTTAGTTTCAAAAGAATATAGTTCATTTGGTATGGTGGTTTGATTCCCACTATAAAAGAATTCATTTTAAAAGTGAAAAGTGAGATTAAATCCCCTTTTAGGAAAATAGTAGTAAAACCATATTTTTAGATGGAATCGTACCATTTGCTGTTTTAGTGAGCATGAATGTACTAAATCAATGCATGCCATCATCGGTATCCATACAATACCATTATAAGAGTCTAAATGTCAATAAACTAAACCACACCCTTTACAAGGGTGAGTCACTCGTTCGAAATCCAGCTAATATCATAAATACAGTCTTGGGCCCAATAATACATAATCGACATAATCATATCATAATACGGGAAACCATCATATTCTACCCAGTAAAGTAGTAAACCTTATGCTTAAGGGTTATTAACCTCAACTATGTCTAAACATACTAGCAACCTAAGGTAATAGGATCCTAAAAGCATAGAGAATATTTTACCTTAAGGGTTGATTCACCCTTCTATCACCAAACTCATAGATTAGACTAAGTCACAGTGTTTAATCCATAATCATATCCTAACATCCCTACCTAACATACAACATATATAATACACTATCTCATGAAGAATAGTAGACAAAATCCTACCTCGATGCTGAGCCACAATTTCTTGAATCACCCATAAATTATCCTCTTTGGCTCAAGGATTTCAAAATACCTCCACACTGTCAAAATGGTGACGTATACATCATAAGAAGTAAAACAAGACCCATATTGTTAAACTACTGGTCGGGTTGAGATTCAAGTCAAGAACGGACCTGCAGAGCCTACAAGTGGAATAAAAAATTGAATCTGTTAAGAGGTCCTTCGAAGGACAAGGAATGTGTGCTCAAAATTTAAGCACAAACGGACACAAATTGGGTCTCAAATCAACCCTTAAAGTTTAGGAATTTAAGATGAAATTTCTACAATTTACCATGAATAAAGGTGAAAATTGAAGATAAAATTATGTAATATAACTAAGGAGAGTTAGGCTATCTTACCTTAGCTTCTATGGATGAATTTCCACTTTTTCCTCTCTTTGAGCTCTCAATTTGGTGTGAAAATGGTGGAAGATATGGTGAAAAATCAGGTGGGGAAAAGGGGATTTAAAGTCGCCAGATGTCGCTTAAGTGGTCACCTTCAACAACTGCTTAAGTGGATCCTCAATTTCTTAAGCGATCTTGCACCAGAGGGTTGGGTATCGCTTAAGAGATTCCCTCTTAAGTGGACACAGACATCTCTTAAGTGGCCCGTACCAAATACTCAAGGTCGCTTAAGCCAAACTCTAGACCTCTTAAAAAAAGGCTACAGAGTTAGTTTTCCAACATTTCAAGTCTCGCCTTAATCCAACATCAAGACAAAAAGTTATGGAAAATTCCCTTAAAGGCCTGACATACACTACCATGACTACGACTCAGGTTGCGAGTCGTAACCACTCATGATGGGTCATAACGAGTGAGTCATAGTCACTCCAGCAAAGGACCCTCAACTATAGCCAGTGACCATGACTCCTCCCTACGACCCGTAATTAGTTGCTATGAGTTGTATGGAGGGACTCGTATTCATAACAATGTGCTACCCAAAACCTTCTCCAGTGGTTATGAGTCCAGCATGTGACTCGTAGTAAGACATTACGAGTCGTATAGTGGACTCGTAGACTAACCGTAAGGAATCCATGAACCAATCTTCATACTAAAATTCCACCCAACGATTCATAAGGTGTTAAATCTTAGTTAAGGCAGTAAAAGCCACAAACTTAGAGTCCCATCCTACGACTCAAAATATGACTCGTAATCAGTCATGACAAGTCGTAGGATGAGTCATAATGATTGGAAACCCAATTTCCTGCATGATTTTTCAAGGGATTTTATGTATTTTACTACTCTCTTAAAAGCTAAACCCATGAATTTTTGGCTTCCCAAGCGGTGGTATAAAAGACCCAAAGCCGCAATTTATAACATAATCATCAATTCCACCCAAGAGAAATAAAAAAAGAGCAATTCCTTTCTTACTCAAGAGAAAACTAGGGTTTCTAAAAAACAAGATCAACTCCAAGAAATTCACCAAAGCTTATACTTCAGGTATGTGGGATATTCATCAGTGAGTAACTTCCACCCATTAACTCTCCAGAACTCTCTACACTTTTAAGTGTAAAACTCTCTCTCTTTTATGGGGTTCCAAGTTAATCATGAATTTTATGAATCTCTTCTCAATTGTTTTGATTCTGAACCATGACAATATATTCCCTCATGATAATTGTGTTTCCATATGTTTGATAATTCAAATGTCTACATCATGATTAGTTATTGAAATCTTGAATGTTATTCATGATTTTTCCCATACCAAGGATTGTTCAATATTTGCCAAGATTAGTTTGCATTAGATAGTGTTGGTGGGTTGTGAACACCCGATACTTAGATATTCATGTATGTCACAGATGTTAGGTTAGAAGTCATTCAGAGAATACTTGCATCATTAAATTCAGAATACCATCATGTTGAGCATATGTCAGTATCAATCATGGTAAGCCTTTCATCAACATCAATGTCAGTTCAGTTGGGAGTAAAACTTAGCATCGAATGAACCTAGGGATGAAGGCTCACCCACTAGTAGAGGACTAAGACCTTTAGTAGAAGCCCCTGAGTTCCAGAACTATATAGCCAGGGTAGTTTATAAGAGGTCACCCGCCAGTTAAGGACTGACACTCTCTTAGGGGTCACCCGTCAGTTGAGGACTGACACTCTCTTAGGGGTCACCCGCTAGTAAATGAATGACCCCCTAGTCCTTTGGGATATTAGTCTAGTGGATCCACACAACCATTGTTAGTACCCGTGGCAAGGTACTGACACCCTTTCAACTAGGGTTATAGGTTGGACCCTGACTATCTCATAATTAAGGCATGTTGATTAAATGTTAGCTCCAATAGTTTTGGTTCAGTATTCAAATTATATTAGTTCAGGTTTGCATAACCAAGTGTCAATATATCAGTTATTCAGATTATTTTAGTATATGTTATTGCTTGGTCTTGCATTCGTTTTACATATTCATGCATTCATGTTCAATACCTATATGTAGTTTAGTTATGCTCTATCTTACATACCAGTACATTCAAAGTACTCACCATATACTCTCTTTTTTCCTATTGATTTCACAATATAGGTTCAGACACTCAGTTCCCAGAACGCATATAGTCGGTTCCTATATCACTTAGTTGCAGCATTAGTAAGTCCTCATCATTCGAGGACTAGTTATATTATTTATCATGCTTTTCAATTTTTTAGCTTATGTTATTTCAGTAGTCAGAGTTAGTTAGGGACCTGTTCCAACAACTCACCATGGTTAGAGGCTTTCAGACGGTCAGACAGTTAGTTATGTTTTTCAACAATGTGCTTCAGACCTCTTTTATTATTGAATCAATTATTTAAATATTTCATTAAATGACTTCCGCATAATATTTTATTATATTTCTTTCAGTATTACAACTTGTGACAGTTCATGAGTTAGCTTAGGGTCACTTGTTTCCTTAAGCATCGTGTTACGACTAGGGGTTAGTCTCGGGTCGTGACAATATATCACATACACAATGAATACTTAAGCGGCCATATGTTCGTTTAAGCGGTTACATCAGCAACCTGATGCCTCATATTTTCTGAGTCCAAAATAGACTCCAATCTTGTGCTCAAAATTCATTTGAAACCCCATGCGCGCTAACAAACTATGCTACCATACCACATTTGACATTTCATACTCAATCAAACCATTAAAACTTTCATCCGAGATCATTTCGCCTAAGTATGGGCCTACACCTATAGTTCCATTTTTCATATAATCCATCCAATAGCCCAAAATGAGTCCGAAGCCTCAGAACTTGAACCAAAGATCCCCCTAGCCTAAAATCAACGTTTTAGAGCTAATAACACTGTTGGAATTCTCATCCAAGGTCATATACTTAGAGTTTAGTCGAGACCAAATCCTAAACAACAAAAGCTCAAAAATAGTAAAATGAGCCTAAAATCCAAACGAATTGTCCGATAACCGTACCAATAATTTTGGCAAGTCATAAATGACCCGTAGCCAATATGGAAAGGCTCAAAACATTGGAAGTGCATGTAATATGAGGAAATAACCTGAAGGGTCATTATAATATCCTTTACTAAAAGGATTTTTTTCCGCAAAAGTCAATGGATAGAAAGATCACAAAAGCTCGAAGTGACAAGGTATTAGGACCACATGCTCCGAGCACGACTCCCCAGCTAACCTCCAAGAAGAGACAACACTTTCAAGGGATTTTTCTATATGTATCCCTTTTTACACATACTTCCCTTCTTCAGTTCATAAATAACCAAAACTCAACCTCAACTACTAACCGTCTTCCAACTGAACCAAGAAAGGCTGATGCGTATTAATTTTAACCATAACATACTTATACCATACCGATACCAGCACAACCAAGCAAAGACTCATTCAATCCATAGGAAAACCAAGGCATGAGTCATGCAACTGAATCCAAATCTAAGTATAACCTTCTTTTGCCTTTCCAAACCTACTATCCACTCCAAACCAAACAGAAAATAACCTGAGACTTGCTACTATTGAAAGAACCTTGACAAACTGAAGCCTTTCCACTGAAAATCCATAATGGAAAGCATGAGAATAAGACCCTATGGAACTACTTAGGCACACAAACGAAGAAAACCAAGGTCTGCAATCTATGCCAATATGACAATTGGTCCGGATGACCCTCAGAACTGATAGTCAGGAGCCTGAAGCACAAACTCTCTACTGATTGATCCTCTCCAGGAGGTCTTATCAATCGAGGATGAAGCCATGATAAATCTAATTCATGCATACTACTAATGCTGAGGTCATCCAAGAATTTTAATAAAAATTGAAACCCAAGGTCAAATATGAAGGAACCAATACCATGCCAATGGACTACCATCTGAACACTTATCAACCACAATCCATCTGAACTAAAGAAGATCGAAGAGGTGAGAAAAGAGTAGGCTTAGCCAACCAATATGAGACAAGTCTAGAAATGAAGGCGGCACCCAAGCTCTACAACTTCTTTCCAAAATCTCAACACCATGGTTGAACCGCTTAATCTTCACTACCCAAACCAAACCTGAAGATGGGTAAGTACCCACACTTTAAATTTGTCATAATCTCCAAATTATCATCCCAAGGAATCAAATTTGAAATTGATCTAATGAGTCTGATTTAAGGCTAAATACCAAATTGACCTTAGTATCCAAATCATACATATCGTTACCGAATCATGCCGGAATCAAAACTGAAATATAGCTGAAGCGTAAATTACCAGGAAGGATAAATCACCGACTAAAAACACAAGCAATCAACTCTATATCTGCTGGAGGGAATGAACTACCAAATCATGCTTGAGAACTCATCAAGGCCGCAAACTGTACTCACTATAACCAACACCCTAGGGACTTGGAGAAATGCAACCTTAGCCAGAAAATGATCAATCAAGTACTTTATCTAGGCAAAAAATATTCAACTGCCATCTTAAGAAATGGTCATAGGAAAGGACATCTATCTTCAACTCTCTAACTCCACTTATAACAAGAACCACATCATAGAAAAAATAGAGTACCTAACTCCATACTGATACTAAGATCAAAGATCTCACTAGGAGAGGAACTCGACAACCCTGAATGAAGAATCCAAGACCTCCCGACATCAACCAAAACCACTATTAGGCTATGAACTAGTCAAATCAGAAGAACGAACCCCAAACTGGTCAACCTTAAAAATGGGCTACACAAACCTATCACCAAGTCTAGAACCATAACTAAACTATAGAAGGTCAACTTACCTTCAGTGACATAATCCACTCTAAAATTAATCTAGTATACCCAACGAAAGGGGGGAAATGACCAACTTCACCTTGCTATAAAAGAGAAATCATCCAACCAAGCTAGTCGCACAAGCTAATGAATAAGAACCACGAAGAAGGAAATCTAGCTAGATAATGCTACCCTAGCCATCTACTAAGTGAGGATCGATTAACATCAACAATAACAATAATAACAATAGCATTATAAACATCAATATAAAGAGCAGGTGGTACCAAAAATGAAAATCAATAGCAATCACCACTATAGGTCCACAAGAAGGTCAATATGCCAAAATAAATGGGACTCAAACCCAAATGCTACACCCCCAAGAAAATATCAACATTGATCCACTCTATCCACTACTAAAAGAAATCATCTATGAGGGTAGTCATATAATCATGAACTCTATATGAAGGCGCACAACAATCGATATAAACTAAGGTATATAATCATCGATGGGTAAGAGAACCCCCAATACACACAAATAAAAAGGTAAGGGTAGGAAATATAAGCACACCTATCACAACAAAATTCAAACCCATATTCCTAATAGGTCCGAGGGATAACAAATCTGAACAGGTCTAAGCTCAAACTGATCGCCTGAATCACTAACTAGACCACTAAGTACACTTCCTTTAACAAAAGGTGCCACAACACTATGAGACTAATCTGGATGGGCTGAATATCTAATAATCGCACGTTGTGGACACTATCTGGACAAATTACCGATCTCTAGACCAACCTATCTTAGAATACAATAAAGTGATTAGTCTAGTACATAAAAGAGAGAATATTAATACTTCAAATACCAGGAGCTCACCCTACGCCTCCAAACTATAACTACTCCACACGACGTACATAATAATGACAAGAATTCTTACTGTGATTTGCAGGCTACAGAAGTGTACTATGAGTACCAATACGTGGTAATCAGTAGGCAACTACCGACTCAACCCTAAAAATAATGCAAATATAAATGATATGAAAGAAAAAATGTAAACTGCACCCAAATATCCAAGAAACTAACATAGTAAAGTTAAGGAGACAATAAGGATAAACTATTCTATTCTAGCCATACTCTGGGACGTAAGTACTATATCATATATCGAGGCCGTATACAGATAAAGATTAGAAAAAGGATATATATAGTAGTATATAAGTCCAATGAATGAATATACAATCATGAATAAAGAGAGAGAGGGATATGCGATAATGTCATTGCTATATATACACACATACAAACAAGCCTAACACAAAGGCATAACCTAAAGTAATCATACTAGCATCTCAAGGCCTCTTAATCATATTAGGAACTAGTGCTAACATAATTAGGGCCTCTAATCCATACGTCTAAATATAAGATAATTATCCATAATAAAGCAACTGTAAAGAAAGAAATCAGAATCATATCTCAAAACTCAATACCAGTCTAGTAATTAATTAGTCACAAACTGACCATAATAATAACATAATACAGTAACTGGCTAGCCCAGACAAAAAATACCAAAATTAACCCTCATAAATTAAAAGGTCCAATCAGCACATAATACACCACAAGCAATACTCATCACGTATACCTATAAAAACCCTCATAATTTTGATAGATATAGAGACATACTGATGGTAGGTAATATACATACAAGGATGAATGCAAAGTGAATCCATAATACCATATCCAATCATGTACCCTAAAGTAACCAAGTGTATACACCTCCTTCAGCTCAATAGTTCATAAAGGTAGGACCTACGACGACCTCTGTTCTCTGACATGATGGACCATGAATGAAGGGTCCCCTAGGGTTTAGGAGTACCCATATACACTGACCTGGTGTCAACCTAGGATTCCAAAAAACCGTCATCATCATCATCTACTCCGTCTAATACCAAAGATGTGTATATGTATATATAATAATGCACGGACTCAAGCCGTAGCTAAAAGAGTATAAGTCCGTAATCCTTTTCCCGAGGGTAAACTTTGAGACTAAATTATCATAAAAATGTAGAAAGGGTTGGAATCTCTCTCTCGATTGAAGTACATAGTAGTAATAAAATCATGGACCGGAATCTATGTTGGTTAAATCTCTAAAGCATCATTTTTAGTTTTGAAAGCCCATAAATCATTATTTAAGGTGGTCTGATTCTCGTTATAAAAGAATCCATTTTAAAAGTGAAAATGGGGTTAAATCTCTTTTTAGAAAAACTATAGTAAAGATATATTTTTAGGTGGAATCATACCATTTACCGTTTTAGTGAGTATGAATGTACCGACTCTATGCATACCATGACCAATATCCAAACATTACCATTATAAGTGTCTAAATGTCAATAAACTAAATCACACCCTTTATAAGGGTAAGTCACTTTTCCGAACTCCAATTAATATCATAATCACAACCTTGGGCCTAATAATACATAACTGACATAATCATATCATAATTCGAGAAACCATCATATTCTACTAAGTAAAGTAGTAAACCTTATACTAAAGGGTTATTAACCTCAACTATGTCTAAGCATACTAGTAACCTAGGGTAATAGAATCCGAAAAGCATAGAGAATATTTTACCTTTAAGGGTCGATTCACCCTTCTATCACCGAACTCAAAAATTAGACTAAGTCATGGTGTTATACCCATAATCACATCCTAACATCCCTATCTAATATGCAACATATATAATATACTATCTCATGAAGAAGAGTAAACAGAATCCTACCTCGATGTCGTATCACAATTCCTTAAATTGCCCACAAATCATCCGCCTTGGCTCCACGATTCCAAAATATCGTCACACTATTAAAATAGTAACCTAGACATATTAAAAAGTAAAACAGACCCATATTGATATACTATGGGTTGGGTCGAGATTCAGGTCAAGAATGGGTTTAGGGGACCGCAAATAGAATCTAAAAATTAAATCCTTTATGAGGTCCCTCGAAGGACAAGGAATGTGTGCTCAAAAGTTTAACACAACCGGAGCACAAATCAGGTCTCAAATCAGCCCTTAAATTTTAGGAATTTAAGACCTAATTTCTAAGAATTTACCATGAATTGGGATAGAAATTGGAGGAAAAATTAATAAGAAATGACCAAGGAGAGTTAGGATAGCTTACCTTAGTTTCTATGAATGATTTCCCACCTTTTCCTCTCTTTGAGCTCTCAATTTACTATGAAAATAAGGGAAGAAATGATGAAAAATCAAGTGAAGAAAGGGGGATTTAAATCTACCAGGTGATGCTTAAGCAGTCACCTTGTAGCTTAAGCGACAACTACTTAAGCGGCTCCTGGATCACTTAATCGATCTAGCACTAGAGGGTCGGGTATTACTTAAGAGACTCCCACGTTGCTTAAGTGATGCCCGCTTAAGTGGACACATACATTTCTTAAGAGTCCCTTGATCAATTTGGTCAAGGCCCGTTTAAGCGACACTATATCGCCTATGTAATGATCGCTTAAGTGGTTGCATCAGCAACCTGATGCCTCAGATTTTTTGAGTTCAAAATGGACTCCGACCAGGTGGTTGGGATTCGTTTGGAACCTCATGCGTACAAACGAACTATGCTATGATACCAAATTTGATGTTTTGGACTCAATAAAACCATCAAAATATTCCTTCGAGATTATTTTGAATAAGTTTGGGGCCTATACCTATAGTTCCATTGTTCAAATAATCTGCCCAATAGCCCAAAATAAGTCTAGAAGCCTCGGGACTTGAACCAAGGATCCCACTATCCTAAAATCAACATTCTAGAGTTGATGGTGCTAACAGAATTCTCATCCATGGTCATCTACTAAGAGTTTTTGCTCGGGACCAAATCCTAAACATGAAAGCTCTAAAATAGAAAAATGTGTCTAAAATTCAAACGAACTGTTCGATAACTAAACGAATAATTTTGGCAAGTCATTAATGAACTGTATCCACTGTGAAAAGGATCGAAATGCCAGAAATACATAAAATTGAGGAAATAACCTGGAGGGTCATTACATGCTAGTATTTTTTTCTTCTAAAATCTATTATTCATTTTCATAACTTTTATGATTTTTTTAGCTAAGTACGCTACATCCTCATAATCTTTACTAAAGTATGGATTTAAGGACTTAAGAGCTAGAGTTTTCTCTTTCTTGGGTTCCTTCTTCTCCTAGTCTTATTGCCTTTTCAATTCATATGTCTTCAGATTACTAATCAATTCATCCACCGTAAGAGTCTTGAGATCTCAAACCTTCATGATAGCATTGAATTTTCTTTCCCATAACATAAATAAAATCTCTAAGTATTTTTAATCACTTGTTTACTGGGTGGAATTACTTCTCTGAGATAGTGCAACTCATTTGTAATAGTAGTGAACCTGGTGCATTTCTTAAATGGTTTCACTTTCTTTCATAGTGAAAGATTTATATTGTGTAGTAAACATATCTAATTTGGACTCCTTAACTTGACTTGTTTCCTCGTGTGCTGTCTTCAAACAATCCCAAATCTCCTTTATTGATTCACATGCAGATATTTTATTATATTTATCCGGACCTATTCTACAAACAAGTAATTTCTTTACTTTGTAGGTTTTTTTTAATTTTTTTATCATCTTTATCATGCTCATTTCGTGTCCCAGGGACCAGTTTGGTAACATTTCCCCCCTTGAAATCTTTCATGGGAATATGTGATCCATCACAAATAATGTCCCACAACTCACTATCTTTTGCTATTATAAGATCATGTATTCGAGTCTTTCACTAATCATAGTATTGACCATTGAAATGGGGAGGTCTGGTGGTTGACTGACCTTCCTCTAAATTGGGTGGAGAAGCCATCAACTCAATATCCTCTCTAGGTGTTAACCGTTTAGAGAATAGTTGCTCTGATACAAATTATTGGCTTATACGAGTCCACAACAATTACAGGATCCAGGTCCCCTACACACAAGTACAGTAAATAAATAAGATAAACTTAAAGTGCTGAAGATAAAGAACACACAATATTTATCTGAAAACCTTCTTTCTCAAGAGAGAAAAAACTACGACCTGTCTTAAAGGATTTCTACCAAACTCCACTATCTTCAAGCCAAAAGTGTGATTAGAGACTCCAATAATTACAAGAATTAAACTTTTAATCTTATCCATCTTATAACACCTTTATTACAGGACTTGTGCAACACCTCTGCTAAACCTTTGATACCAACTAACTCTAGTTGATTTCCTAGGTAACTCTACCTAGAATTACATAAGGCATGATGAAGAAATCTTGACTAAACTGGTTTCTTCGACTATATAAGAGTAGAAACCACTTTAACAACTTCATCTTGAGTTAATCCAATACTAAATGATGATGGGTTATTGGAAACTAAATTGATGGGTGGTATACCTCTATTTAATCTTCTATATGGTGTGTGTTCTACCACTAGAGCAGAAATCCACAATCATACACCAAAAAAATCTCAAAAATCAAAAAAATATCGCAGTAACAATGATGAACAAAAGAAATACAAAAGTATAAAATATATAGAATTTGTGGAAGAGATAGCATGTAATAACTGTAAATTAATAGTTAGCATAATTAGTGGAGCACGATCTTTATCTACAAGGTGAGAAGGACGTGATAAAATAGAGTGAAAATCTGAAAAATAAGAGCTATTTGAGAAAAAAAAAAAAGGTAAAGTAAGAAAGGAAAAAAGATAAAATGTTGGAGTGAAAATAGAAGTTACCCCTTGGTAACTGTCACTCAAAAAATGATATTTTTACTATAAAATATAATTTTGTGAAAGTATTATTATTTATCATTATTATGATCTTAGGTCCGTCACTTTTTGTAATACTATACGCACCCGACCCAATTAGAAACAAAAACTGGTTAATCTATATAAATGATCCTTATACTAGTGGCTTTATTTTTTTATCCCTCATAAGAATAGTCTTATAAAATTAGCCTTCCTTTTTTTTTATATATCACAATTACCTATTTGCCCCTCAATATCTTAAATATTTCTAAACAACTCCATACTTATTTATCTTTCAACTTTTATTTTTTTCTCTTTTTTATTTAACTTTAATTTTTTTATTTTATTTTCTCTCTATTTTTTTAGTTTTTTTATCAATCCTTACTTTTATTCCTCTTTTCTCCTCTCAACTTCTATTTAAAAAAAAATTCTATTTTTTTATCTTTACTTTGATTTTTTTTTTCTCAATCCTTACTTTTTTTCCTTTTTCTCCTCCCAACTTCTATTTATTTTTATTTTATTTTTTCTCCTTTTTATTTTTATTTTTTTCTCTTTTTTTCTTTTTTAATTTTTCTCAATCTTTATTTTTGTTTTGTCTCTTTTTTTGTTTTTCTCAACCTTTATTTTTTTTTTATTTCGTCAACTTCTATATTTTGTATTTTTCTTTCTTTATTTTTGTTTGATTTTTATTTTTTATTTCTTAGTATTTTTTTATTTTTTTGCAATATTTATTATTTTTTTTCTTTTCTTCGATTTCTTCCAATCAAGTTATGTCTCATGAGCAAGAGTTGAAACTATCAAATTGTAGAGGCAAGAGTTATGAATTTCAAACAAGATGTTATATTTCATGGGCAAGAGTTGACACTACACATTGTTTTTTGATTTATGAGATGTTCTATAACTCTTACCTTAGAGGCAAGATTTAGCCCAAGGACTTTCAAACAACAAATTATGCCCCACGGACAAGATTTGACTCTACCATGTTATGTTTTCATTTATGAGATGTTCTACAAATCTTGCATTAGAGGAAAAACTTAGCTCAAGGACTTTCAAACAATAAATGATGCCCCATGGAAAAGAGTTGACACTACCACATTATGTCTTTATTTATAAGATGTTCTACAACTCTTGCCTTAGAGGAACGAATTAGCTCAAGGACTTTCAAACAATAAATTATGTCCCATGGGCAAGAGTTGATACTACCACATTATGTCTTCATTTATGAAATATTCTACAACTCTTGCCTTAGATGCAAGACTTAGCTCAAGGACTTTCAAACAACAAATTATGCCCCACGGGCAAGAGTTGACACTATCATGTTATATCTTTATTTATGAGATGTTCTACAATTCTTGCCTTAGGATAATGACTTATCCCAAGAATTTTCAAACAAGTTACGTACATTGGGAAAGGGTCAACACTAATACATTGGGTTTTTTACTTATGAAATACTTTATAACTCTTATCTTAGAGGTATGACTCAGCCCAAGGACTATCAAATATAAGTTATGCCCCATGGACAAGAGTTGACACCACCATATTGTGTATTAATTTATGATATGCTTTATGACTCTTTCCATAGAGGCAAGACTTTGACCAAGAGCTTTCAAGCAATAAGTTGTCCCCTATGGGTAAAAGTTGACATTACCACATTGTGTTTTGATTTATGAGATATTTTATAACTCTTGTATTAGAGACAAGACTTAATCCAGGGACTTTCAAACAATAAGTTACGCCCCATGGGTAAGAGTTGACACTATCACGTTATGTTTTAATTTATGAGATGTTTTATAACTCTTGACTTAGAGGCAAGACTTTGTCCAAGGACTTTTAAACAACAAGTTATGCTCCATGGGAAATATTTGACACTATCACATTGTGTCTTAATTTATGAGATATTTTATAAATCAAGGACTTTCAAACAACAATCTATGCCCCATGGGTAAGAGTTTACACTACCACATTATGTTTTTATTTATGAGATGTTCTATGACTCTTGCTTTAGAGGCAGGAATTAGTCCAAGGATTTTCAAATAGCAAGTTACGCTCCATGGGAAAGAGTTGACATTACCACATCGTGTCTTGATTTATGAGATATTCTATAACTATTACCTTAGAGGCAAGACTTAGCCGACAAGTTATGCCCTATCATATTGTGTCTTGATTTATATGATGCTTTATTAGTCTTCCCTCTAAGACAAGACTTAGCCCAAGAACGTTCTAAAAGAATAAGTTACACCCAATGGACATATGTTGACACTACCATATTGTTTTTTGATTTATGAGATATTCTATAACTCTTGTCTAGCAAGACTTAACTCAAGGATTTTCAAACAACAAGTTATACGCCACAAGAATGACTTGACACTACCACATTGTGTCTTGATTTATGAGTTGTTCTATAACTTTTGTCTTAAAGGCAAGACTTATCCCAAAGGACTTCCTAACAACAAGTCATACCCTTAAATTTGCTTTGATGTCAAAAAAGAAGATCACTTTGCGAATTATCCAACTTTTTATGTATTAGTAAAATATAATAGAAGTTGAGAAAAAGAAAAAAAGAGAACAAATAAAATAGAGAAATAAAAAAAGAGATTGAGAAAAAAAGACAAGAAAAAAATAAAGGTTAAGAAAAAAAAGAAGAATAAATAACAAAAAAAATTGAGAAAAACAAACATGAGAAGAAAAAAATAAAAAATAAAAATTAATTTTAAGAAAAATGAAAAAAAAATGAGAAATAAGAAATGATAAAAAAACAAAAAAAAAATTTGAGACCAATGAATTAAAAAAAGAGCGAGAAATGAAGAAATAATTAATAATGTTTGAGAAAAAAAAAAGAAAAATGAGAAAAAAAATTAAAAGAAAACTAGAAGTTGGGACAAATGAATTAAAACAAGAAAAATAAATAAAAGTTAAGGTAAAAAAATAAAAAATAAAATAAAAATAGAAGTTGAGAGACGAATGAGAATGAAAAATTTAAAAATATTTGAGGTGTAGAGGAGAAAAAATGTACTTGTACTATACATAAAAAGGAAAGAAGACTAGACTTTAAAGACTTTTCTTATGGAGGTCAAAAATTCAAAGCCACTCACTTTTGAGGTCATCCCATGTAATTTCATGACAAAAACTCCATCCACTCAAATAAATCTAACTCATTTCATTCAATCACCCATCACAGTAGCACTCTCAAGGAAGAAAAATTTAATAAATGGGAAAATACCTTTTATAATAAGTTATTTATTTCGTCATTCAGATTGAAGGTCTCTCATTAAGACAAATTATTGGGTGACATTATTTTAAGTACAATATGGACTTTTCTCAATTAAAAGTTAAGAAAAATGAATTTATGATTTATTAAATATCGATTCATTAAGGAAAAAGATATTATATGTGAGTTACTGTTTGAACAAGAGGTATATCAGCTCCAACCTACAAAGTTCAGTGGTAACCTTTTTCCTTATTCGAAGTTGCATTTGTTTGGACATGCAATTTAAATTTTTTAAATTATATTTTTCCTCATAAATATTGAAGTTCTACACGTTTCAAAAGCTATCAAATTTTTCTCAATTCTTATAGAATCTTACTGAATGAGCATACATTAGTTCATAAACGAGATATCAGAATATTTTAAGTGCCGGATAGATAAATCGCATATCTTAATATTCATTTTATAAGAAAATCTTTGTAATTACAAATTTGCAAAAAAACATAATTTTATAAAGATCTATTAGCCAATAATGGTAATAACTAATTATTCATTAACATAAACCTTTCACATGATAGAACAATCTATTCTCATGGAGTTGTTTTTCCAAAATTTAACATGATGGGTCTTATATATTCTTTTTACCAAAATATAAACTTATATCATGTTTAATCGAGAACTAATTCTTACCTATGAGTTTTTTCTTTGTAAATAAAATTTATTACTATACCAAAAGGATGTGGAGCTAACAAGATAAGGACTAAGAGTTTGGACATAAGTCCCAACACTCCAGCCAACCTCGACTCTCAATAAGGATCCATCACTCTACAACCAGTCAAATAATCGAAGTAGATCCAACTACTATATTAAAAAAGATAAGAGTTGTATTGCTCTAACCATCTAGATATATGAGTCTTCATGCTACCCTTGGAGACTTCTCAGATGATCTGCTTAATTATCCCATTCACATATTGTCACTACCCAAACCAGGGCATAGTCTTGATGGGTATCTCAAGTACGCCAAGGATCGGAGACCACCCCTATTAGCCTAGCCAATCAGAACACACTATAACTAGCAACGGATGAGTTTTCAACATATAAAAAGATAGGAATGAGTTTCGAAAAACATATAACAAGGTAGATAAATCAATAACAAGAGGGATCTAAGAATACATAACACCATCCACCCACATTTTATGCATTAAAGCCTCTACGAAAACCAAACATCAACCAAAGTCGGGACATGCCCCGACCATAGCCAAAAAGAAAACCAAAAAGGTAGTCTAGACATAAGTAAAACAATGTCTTAAAATGATAGGCCTTCCGAAGAGTGGAAGCTCACCACTTCAAGACAGACTAGTGAACGAATCAGAATCACCTATCACTGCGTAAGGAAATTGAAATATCTCCAAACCCTGCATCATATGGGGATACATCGTCCGGGGAAGGTTAACGGGGTGGGCGCTAGCATGTAACTCAGGGAAGGGATAAAATAATGTCATGATCATATACAAATATAACATGTCGATATAGAGAACAAGGTTTAACATCAGAGTTAAAACATTAACTGGACTGTGGCGTGGAAACACGACACTTTCGATGCTTAAAATCGCGAATTGATGCGTGAACTTAGGATATTTTGTTAGATATGATGCACTTTGGTGTGAATTGCAGGTAAAACAGGTCTACAACAGTACTTGAACAAAAAGAGAAGAAAAATACCTGAAAAGACCAACTTTGATCCGAATATGAGTCAATTCTTAAGTCGTATCCAGTCGATACGACTCGTATACTAAGTCATATGAGTAACAAAACCAAAATCCAAATTGAGAAACTAAGAATGAGGAAGATACGCCTCAAGTATCCTAGTCGTAAACTAGGATACGAGTCGTATGCTGAATCTATGAGAATAACAGAATCCAAGCTACTATCCAAGAATTGAAGTGTCAAAAGTATATGAGTCGAAAGTCTGAGTACGACTTATATAGGGATGTCATATACAAATCAGTGTTCAAGACTTAGAAAGGAGGAAGTCCTAAGTGGATACAGATGAAGGACACGAGTCGTATATGTAGTTATGACTCATAAGCCGAAGTCATAAGCTGAACAGAGAATTGAAGCCACAGGAAAATTAGACACTAGAACGGTTATGACAAGGTAGGGTACGACTTGTAAGCTGGGGATATAAGTGAAGACCGAGTCATACCGACTGCCGAATTAACTTTACTTTTCCCATTTTTAGTAGGATTTTTATGTTATTTTGAGAAACTATAAATACCCTAGGGTTTATCTTTTATTAGGTTATGCGTTGTGACATTCTTTTATGCGCTATTACATATTTTTACAATTGTTCTTGAGATTTTAGGGTTTTATTCAATTTAAGATTTTGGAGTTTATTCATCTTATTCATGTGCAATTAATTTTATGTGTTCTGTATTGATAATCATAGTTTTTTGCACAAACATGAGTGGCTAATATCCTTAGCTAGGGTTGTGGGAACTCTAGAAGATTAGCTACGTGGAGGAAGTGTGATACTCAATTGGTCTAGGGTCTCTGCATGTATCTTAATTCTTCTTCACAATAATTAGCCTCAACTAGCTGCAGTATCTTGAGATTGCCTATATTCGCATCCATTCGATAACCAAGAAACTTACGATTGGGAAAAGAAGATTAAGACAGTGATACGATAATCAAGTATAACTGAGGCTGTATCAAGGGGAAACAAGGCGACACCTTGAGATGATAACCAAGTAAAAGGGTAAAATTTATCTTCTAAAGCAGTAGATAATACCTATCTTGTAGGATTTGCATACAGAATAATAGAATAATTGGGTTGAATATGAGAAATTTACGCAGTTGAGAAACCAGGGGGAACACATACCCAACGTTCATCTCATATTGATTTCAACTCGACAACACTCAAGAATTGGTTACTATTTACAATTGATAACAAAATCCCCCAATTTATTTTCTTGTACTGCTTGCGGATTACATCAAGGCAAGAAAATATTCACGTTTTCCTTGTGGGATCAACCCCAACCTTTTTGGGTTACAATATGTAATACCCCAAACTTTCCTTAAGTCAAATTTAGTCTCCAAAAGAGTTAGTGATGACTTCCTAAATGAGAAATGTTTAAATTAGATAGAATTTCCCCAATTTTGACTTTTTATCATGTGGGAAATTGAATTAGCTTTCCAATAATACCAATTTCTTCCAAATCCAGTATCAGAGTAAAAAGTTATGGACATTTACTTTCGGAACAGCCTAGAAGCGACGGTCCGGACCGACAGACCATCGAGCTAGAGACGGACCGTCATCCAAGCCATCGCGGCTAAGGTAGTGGACCAATCTTCTGGCCAAGTTCGATGGTCAGGACCGACGGACCATCACCCAAACCATCGTAGACGAGGTAGGAAGTTCAGGTCCTGGCCAAGTACGACGGGATGGACCGACGGACCGTCGAGCCATCGATGAACCATCGCCCAAACCGTTACCACTTTCGATCAGCGATTTTAAGCAATTTTTTATAAGGTTATTTGGTTTTTTTTTCACCCATTTAACCTCTAATTATACTAGACCAGAGCCCATAACTTCATTATCCATCTACAACATTAAATTAGGATTTTCTCTTAAAGACAATCCCCAAGAACAAGAAACCCTAGGTGCTTAATTTCAAGTTAAGAATTCAAGTTTTCCTCCACCAATCCTCAAGAAATCATCTACCCAGGCATGTCATGTGTTGATTCATGGGTCCCTTTCACCAATGAAGCTCAAGAATCTCTTTTCAAAATCCACGATTTGTGTATTTATAAATGTTCATGATTTAAATTGAATTAAAATTCACGTTCATGATGTTGTGGTTTTTTTATTCATGTTTTAAATTACATATTCCAATGATTTACCCTAGTATATGAAGATTTTCATAATAATTATGATAAACCTCCCTTTAATTTACAAGTTGATTGATGTGTCCATGATTATTAGATGTGTTGATGATTGTATAACCAAAGCATGCTCCCCATGTGTTTGATTAAATGCCACCTCAGCTATATTGCTTTATTTAGGGCATGTCGGTTAAATGACTACTTCCCACAGTTTTAGTACATAATCAGGACTGTTAGATACAGTCATTCAGTCTCAGTAATAGAACTCAGATAGTTCTATAGAATTCAGGACTTTCAGATATAGTAATCTCAGAATAGTACGAAACTCAGCTAGTTCCATCAGAACCTAGACTGTCAAATACAGTCGCTCAATATCAGTTATTTCAATTATACAGCTATCAGTATCTCATGTTATCAGTACTCAGACTCAGTAATTATGTTATCACAAACTCAGTTATAGTTATTATGTATTCATGCATTTATTCTCACGCGCATGTTATTCAATCAGTTAGTATAGTTCATGCATGTGAACCCTTTGCATTCAGCCTACCTCACATACATACCAGTATATTCAAACGTACTGATGCATTTGCGCTATGGTGTTTTATACCATAGGTTCAGAAACATGAGCTCCAAAGCATCAGTAGCATTCCAGTCTCAGCAGTCAGAGTTAGCAGTGAGTCCTCATCCTTCAAGGACATGACCATTTCTTTACTATATCATTAATTAATTTATTTCAGTAGTTGGAGTTAGTTGGGGACATGTCCTATTAACTCCTTATTCAGACAGTTCAGTTAGTTAGAGGCTTTTCAGACTATCACGTTCAGATAGTTTATTTTAGGTTTTGTTTTGGTATTGTGATACCATATCTTTCAGAGATTCTTTTACCAGTTTTGAACCTTATGGCCTTAAAACTTTTATTTTCGCATTTATATAGTATATTATGCAGTGTTAAGGTACAGATATCATTCATGGGTTAGCTTGTGGTCCTTCGGGGTTATGAGCATCGTGTAGCGTTCTGGGTACCAGATTCGGGGCGTAACACTATATTTGAAATCGACCACATTATAATTCTAGTGGAGGTGTAGTTTTGGGCAACATCAGTAGCTCAAACTATCATCTATACCCACAGGCTATATGGGTCCATCTCTCACCCTGCTGAAAGGCTCCTAGTGCGTGTTGTTTGCATAAATTCGGATATCGAGAAAGGTTGGGGAATCCAAAACCCTTATCTAATCCAGGATACAAATATATAAAGTGTGACACAAGCACATGGTCATCAAGACCAACCCCCACGCCGACAAACGTAGGTTTCCAGTATCAGTACCTTGAGACCTCCACTTTCACAGCTTAGCTACACAACCCCATTAAAGACTAAACTAAAACATTCACACATTCCCATTCATTGAACCATTATCATCCATTAAGGCATATATTGTTGGTATCATCATACAAATTATGCTTGTAAGCTTATAACTATGCCATTCTAATACCATCAACTTAAGTGAATTCCACAACTTAGGTGTTATGGGGTCCCTTAGGGTGTCTTATGGAAATGGGTTTTAATTGGGGATAAGAGGAAATAACCAAAGTGCCCCCAATTAAAACACAAGAATTGTCAGTCATTATGGGTCATGTCACAACTCGGGTTGATTGGATATGAGTTGTTTCCTGGACTTGTAGTCTGGGCAGTGACTCATGGAAACTTTAATTCTAAGGTCACAAGTCATACCCTATGACTCGTGACCTCACCTTATGACTCGTAAGGTCCTAGACATCATCATAGAAGAAATAATGGACCATCGCACTAGTGAGACCACGAGTCTCGCCTTATGACTCACAATGTCTCCCCACGACTCGTAAGGTTCAGATCGTTCTTAAGATAGAAACTTGATTCCTCACTGGTTTTCCTATGACTTGAGTCCTATGCTTCATAATGAGTCTTCACGGTTCATAAGGTGAGTCTTTACTTGGGCAGTGAGCATAAGAGTCAGAAAATTTCATAGGCCAAAAATTCAGGGAGTTATATTATCCCTCTAGGATCATTCTTTCTCGAATGATGGGCCAAGGCATCCATTAGCACGAATGTAAGACATAAATGCAATCACAAAACCATTAATAAAGTCAAAAAAACAAAAAATATGAGAAAACACATACCTTAAGCATGATTATCCAACCTAGGGAATAAGAACGGATATCTGGACTTCAAGTGCTATTCATCAAAATATACATAGGCATCAAGATAAACGAGCTTCATGACATCACCAAGTAAATCGTGTCAGCAAAGATCATGCGTTAACAAGACATGACACAGACATTATCCTAGGCATTAGTTCTACTGAACATTGATACAGGACACAAACTGAGATTCTTGCCATACATAAGAATAGAAGAAACATTCTTTAATTCAAATAACACATCTAATAGACCTTAGATATAGCCATGCTTTCCCACTATGCTTTCATCTATGAATACAATACTTTACCATTTCAATCTTATTATTCCCCCGCCAAATGTATAAGTATAAGAGCCTGACATTTCTATATTCAAGAAATAGGACAAGGATTGTCTCTTGGATTGATTGCTTTTTTTTCTAAGGACTGAGGATGGTCATGATTTTTCACATACATAGCATCCCTTTTGGGCTAAGACATGACATAGGATGAATCGGTAGCATATAGAACAAATAGTTCCTTAGAACTAAGCGTAATATGAGACATGCATTATGGATCACGAGTATCATAACATAGAGCTTGAATACTTGGAAGCTTGGATTTTTAGAACCGTTATTGCTTCTAGTTTCAGGGGTTGGAGCATAGACATAAGCTGCATAGAGAACTCGGACCTTAGGCATAGGCACAATTAGAATACGTAAGACATTGATAGAATGTTCTCTTGAATCAAAGTAGGAGGAATTTTCTAGAATGAGAGTAGGTTTACAATGACTCTTCTCTTAAATTCACCATCATGAGAAAATTTTAGATCAACCTTAGTTCACCACCTCCCTCTTGGCTCAAAGGTCATCATCCTATATTTGCGGACATATCTTCTCATTAAACCTATAAGTACAACACTCTACACTATGGGGTATCATCATGTACATGTACATGAACACCAATTTCCCCCTAACAACTATAATATGAAGACACCACCCTTCAGAGATACTAATCTTAAGTTTCACTAGCCTCTATAGCTATCACCCTATAAATCATATGCTCATGAGCATACACATTGTCATTTCTTAACTCGTAACAATCCATTTTTCACTTCTTAGTATACTAGCATTAAACCTCTAATCTCAGAACCTCACAACTTAACAAAATTCTTAAAACTACACCAAGGGCTCTCATCGCCTATCTATATTCTCCTTAGTTCAACTTTAAAGAGCATCATATGTAGAAACTCCCTAAACTTTTCCATACAAAGATATTCAATAATATTAACTAGGCACACCTGGCACTTTCACACTTAAAACCTCATCTAATAAAATGCTACCTGGGGTTCAACATATTCTTATAAACTTAATGCTCTTACCCACCTAGTAACTTAGCCCTAATTCACTGCTTCAACACTAGACCTCTGGTATATATAAAAATTACCCACTCTCATAATTCATAAGCTATCAACCTAATCTTTTTCACACATAACATCAAGCCAACTAATCTATTTTCATAAATCTTGTATCACTATTCTCAAGCTAACATTCCACCACCATCAACATCTAAGGTTCAAACTTAGGGTCTAGCAATAATCGTGCACCACCAATGAAATACACGGATAATATACTAGTCCATCCAGTGGAGAAATTAACCTAAAATTCCTTATTTAACTTAGCTAAGTCCAACAAACACATTCTTCTTCACAAAAACCTTATTTGATTATCGATAGTCTATACACATCTGAAGAGACCCATTAATCTCATGCACTAAAATCATAGGAGCGCATCCCACAGAGACACACTAGCGCGGATAAAACCTTTAACAAGAAGATCTTTTAACTACTCCTTAAGCTCCTTCAACTTAGCTAGAGTTGTTCTATAGGGAGAAATGGATATAGAACGGGTATCCAGTAGAAAACCAATCCTAAAATCTATTTTTCTAATGGGAGGAATACTAGGAAGATCCTTGGGAAACACTTTCGGAGACTCACTGACCACAGTGATGGGTCACAAAGAGGGACCCTCAAAATTTGAATTCTTAACCTGAACTAAATGGTATAGACACCCTTTGGGAATCAATGGTGTAGACACCCTTTGGGAATCAACTTTCAGGCTCTAAGGTACGGGAATAAACCCCTTTTAGGTACTAAGGAACTTCTCTCCTATTTGATTACCAATTAATAAGGAAATAGGATTCTGAATTTTTGGGTCCTATAATCAAGAGACGTATTGCATGAATGAAGCCGATTCATCCCTATGATTAAATCAAAATCCACCATATCTAACTCTATAAAATCCACCAATGTCTCCCTACCATAAATAGACACCACATAACCCCTATAGAACTTTCTGTCCATAATAGAATCACCTATCAAGGTAGAAATAGAAAAGGGATAAAAATACACTCAGGACCAAAATCAATATGAACAAGCACATAAAGGGAAATATAAGAAAGGGTGGACCCCAGATCAAGCAGAAAATATGCATTATAAAAGAAAAGCTATAATGTACCAGTAATGACATCAGGAGGTATCTTAGATACCTGACGGGTGGCAAGAGCATAAAGACAATTCTAATGAGTGCCGGTACCTGAGGTAGTACCCTTTGGTGCAGGAGTAGAAGAAGTTGAAATTAAAATCTTATTATCTCCAATAGCAACATTGGTCGAAGGACAGTTCCTCAGGATATGACTAGGTTGGCCACAATTGAAGCACAAGTTCCTCCATTTTTGTAATAATCATGGTGAATCAATCCATAGGGCCTACAAGGAGGATAAAATGGAGTTGGCTGGGCTTCACTAGCCTGGGATTGGTCACCTTATTCCTCAAACCCACTGTTACCCTAAAAGTGAAGATCACCAGAAAACTTAGGATAAGAAACACTAACAGCCGAAAAGAAACTCCCTTAATTCCTCTTCTTAGTCCATTGTTTTCTATTTCTACCATTATTTTGTTAACCTCCACCCTTCTCTAAATATCTAAACTTTTTATTTTGCCTCTCTTCCATCTTTGGTTGATTTATTCTCTCATTAACATAACTAGACTGGCATGACAGAGAGGTCACTACTTAGGTTAATAGATGAATAGAACGACAGAGCTCAGCACCAGAAATGTCTCTTTGGAGTGGTAGGGCACGAATATCATCAGCTGAAGAAGACCGAGGAGGACTGGTAGGGACTAGCGGAACTCCATGAAAGGTAGTACAATCAGGAGAAGGGACCCAGATGGGTCTGTACTCCATAAATAGGATGAGTTCCATCCACATTGTCCTCAGGCAGGACAGAAGAGTTTCTACGAGCATCAACTCTTCGAGGAGGTTTGATCTAAGATGTGATTAATCGAAGGTTAGAGAGTTTTCAAGACCTTAGACTCTATAGCCCAAAAATAGAACACAAAAAAGAGAAATATTCCTAAATATCTCGCAGCCTCTTTCTTATAAGTATGGCGAGCTACACACCCATAAAAGAGACTCTAATTGACATGGCTTTACGGAAAACCAATGATTATGAGCCTAGGTTCTAATACCAAGTTTGTCACGACCCAAACCAGGGCCTAGTCGTGAATGGTATCTCAAGTCCGCCAAGGACCGGAGACCACCCCTATTAGCCTAGCCAACCAGAACACAATATAACTAGCAAAGGATGAGTTCCAAACATATAACAAGATAGGAATGAGTTCAGAACATATAACAAGATAGATAAAAAAAATAACAAAGGGGATCTAAGAATTCATAACACAATTCAACCACATTTTATCCACAAAAGCCCATAAAAAATCAAACATCAACCAAAGTTAGGACATGCCCCCTACCATAGCCAAAAAAAACCAAAAAGGTAGTTTAGATATAAGTGAAACAATGTCTTAAAATGATAGGCCTTTCGGAGAATGGAAGCTTACCACTTCAAGACAGACCAGCAAACAAACCAAAATCACCTATCACTATGCAAGTAAATAGAAATATCTCCATACCCTGCATTGCATGGGGTTACATCATTCAGGGACAGTTAGCGGGGTGAGTGCTAGTATGTAACTTATAGAAGGGCTAAAATAATGCCATAATCAAATTAGTCCAAAATCATTCGAAAACTATATATATATATAATATGTCAGGATAGGAAATAAGGTTTAACATGGGAGTTAAAACATTAACCTGGACTGTGTAGCTTAAATCGGCATCTATACCCACGGGTTTTATGGGTCCAGCTCTCACCCTACTGAAAAGGTCCAGTACGTGTTAGTCCCACGAACTGGGGTATCAAGGAAGGCCGGGGAATCTATGACCTTTCTCCAATCCAGGATACAAATATATAAAGTGTGACATAAGCACACGTTTATCAATACCAACCCTCACGCTAGCAAATGTGGGTTTCTAGTATCAGCCCCTCGGGATCTCCACTTTGACAACTTAGCTATACAACTCCTTTTAAGCCCAAATTAAAATATTTAAACATTTTTATTCATTAAACCAAGATTATCAAATAAGACATATACTGTTGGTATCATCATACCAATTATGCTTCCAAGATTATAACTATGCCATTTTAATTCCATCAACTTGGGGGAATACCATGACCATCTTTAGTTTATTAAATCAAGTTGGGGAATTCCATGACCCCCTTGGTTTATCAAATCATCTCGGGGGAATACCTCAACCCCCGAGATTCCAGTTTAAAAATAAAAAACATAGCTAATAAGGCCTTCAAAACCCGTTTTATCCATTGAACCAATTATACAATGTAATAGTTTAGGAAAGTAAGTCAAATCATATGACTAATCATATTTCAAATCCAATTATACAATTGGGTTAAGGGAACACGATTTCTAAAACCAAATTCCTAACCAAATTATCGAATTGGGGGAATGACTCAACCCACATCCCATCCTATACACCCCAACAGGTTTCAAAATACATAGATAAAACCTATACAAATGTATTATGGTCATGAAAATCCAATTCAAGTAACTATTATTCCAAAATCCACAACCCGAATCAAAAACCAACAATTAAATTCATATGGGTAACAATTAAACATATGTTTTTTATAAAACAAGCTTTAGGCAAGATATACATGCCTAACATATCAATATTTATGGAGAAGAAACCATACTTTAAGTCCTAGATGACCTGCCTTGAGAAACCCTAGCTTTGTTCTTGACTTAGAGATTTGAGAGTGATGATAAGTGTAATTTTTTGGGTAATGAGGAGTTATGGGATCCCTTAGGGTGTTTTATGGATGTGGGTTTTAATTGGGATGAGAGGAAAGGACCAAAGCACCCCTAATTAAAACATTGAAAAATTATTATCAGTCGTTACGAGTCGCGTCACGTCTCATGATGACTGGAAATGATTTATTTCCAGGACTCGTAGTCTGGGCAGTGACTCATGGAAACCTTACTTCGAGGGTAACGAGTCATACCCTATGACTCATGACCTCACCTTACGACTCGTAAGGTCCTATTTATCATCCTAGAAAAAATAATAAACCATCACACTGGTGAGACCACGAGTCTCTCCTTATGAGTCATAATGTCTCCCCATGACTCGTGATCTCCTTATGTTGTCATCGAAGCTTATTTAGCCTTGTTTTAAGGACTTCTTGTGTGCTTAATATGTTATTAAGGATATAAATAAGAATATAAGTGTTAAAGTACTAGATTAAAATATTTAAGGTGTATTTCAAATAATTTTGGAATTAAATTAGTCACTTAGAGTTTCAACGAAAAAACTAGTAATACTAGCTTGAGTTATATGTTGTTCTAGTTGATCTCGATGAGTTTTAGTGTGTGTAATTAGTTCTTAATGGTATGATTGTGTAATTATGCATGGAACAACTTGTTTGTAATTTTTAAGGTTCAATTGACACAATCCAAGAGTCAAAACCAAGTTAAAGATCAAAAGGGGAAAAACTAGTATTCTTAGCTTAAGTTTCTAGTTCACCGTCTTGGATGTTGTGTTGTTTTGAGCTCTAATTCATGGTGTTTCATGATATAGGATGCATTGTGAGATTATGATTATGATTATGATTATATATGGATTATACACAAGATTAAAATCAATTGGAAACAATACCACAAGGCTTGGAATGGATGGACAAAAGTGCAGGACAAGATTTGACGTAAAACGGATCTCTTGGGGTTCACTAGCACGTCGCGGGGCATAGATACTGCTATGCGGAAATTTATACACATAGGGAGATTCCTACAGTACCTAAAACAGTGTGTATCCATGATTAGGGAATGTTGCACACCCTAGGTACCACGATAGAGGGCACGACGCGGACCCTAGATCAATTTCGGCAGTTTTGTTCTCCTATAAATAAGATACTTAAACATGATGCTAAACACCTTGAAACTTTTAGGGAGGATGGATAACACTTCAAATAGGAATTTTATTCTTTTACTTTATTTTTTTTATGAATTTTATCATGTATTCATCTATCATTATTACAGTTAGTTCCATGAGCGGCTAAAAGCCCCTTTTCCGGGGTTAAGGCCAAGGACATGATTATAATTGTTATGAATTGATTTGGTTTTGATTATATATCATATTTAGTTATTTATTTATTCTTTTTATTACTATTTTAAGGATTCTCTACCCTTAGAATACATCCATTGTCTTCTTATGAGCCAAAAGAAGGAACAAGAGAATAAAATATCGAGTAGATAGAATAAGATTGTAGTCTTCTACAGAATAAAGTTATAATTTACATTTAGGATAGAAATATACCTAAGTGACCTATTTTTTTCTCTTACGGGATGAAATATTAATGCATTTAACTTAGTTCTCACATCCCCGCTCAATGATGTAGTTGTGGGTCTAAGTTAGATAGGTGATTAGAGGCTCGGAAGATCATAATCATAATATCAACCCCGTGAATCAACAATCAAGATCAATAACCTAATAAATGAAGTTCAATAGCTCAGTATGATTATTCACAGAGCCTAAAGCCTGGGTTTCTCTCTGTTAATTATCCAAGCACTTTAATTTACCGCATTGTTTACTTTACTTTCAAACTCTCAAACTCTTTTGGTTACGTTTGCATTTGACTAATATCAATAGTTAACTGAAATTGAATAGTTTCTTAACACAAGTCTCTGAGGGATCGATATTCGGCTATTTATAAGGCCACTATATTACTTGGTGAAACCACGTACACTTACGTGTGCGCTTGGGCGCAACAAGTTTTTGGCGCTGTTGCCGGGGACTTGTAAATAGACAATTATTTTAGTTTTAGTTTTTCTATATTGAGTTGTACATAGTTTAGTATGTTTTTTCTTTGTAGTTTTCTTTACTTTTTTGTCACACTTCTTGATATGTCAGCTTAGGATAGATTATTTTCGAGTGATAATGATTTTTGTTATTTTTTGGGAGGATCCCATCAGGAGAATATTTTTCCAGATTTTGATGAAAGAACGTGGTTGGTACCTTCACAAGATGAGGTTGATACTAGCCTATCTGTGGAGAAGACACTAGAATTTCAGCCACAATCATTTCTTGAGACTGACATTGAGAAGATGAATAAACGTGAGTATGTTGTGGAGTGTGTAAATTTAGAAGTGGGATTGGTTGGGTTTTATTCAAAGTACTTTTCTATATTATGTTTATATGATGACATGTCTTTTGAGTCATCTAAAGTAGTGGAAGAGTGTGAAGATGAGGAACAAAAATTCTATATTCTTAAATTTGCACCAGACAAGCAACACAAAAACATGCCTTACTTTAAGGCCGAGTGGTTTACCATGCACCATCCATTACTCGATTCCTTCATCATTGTACCACCACCCTATGAGTGAAGTAAAAATATTGATGTGAGGTTGGGAGTGAAATTCATATCCTCAAGATAGAGGAAAAAATTAATGTTGGGTCATGCCGCAATACTAAATCAGGCACTGCTTGGGAGGCAACCCAAGTTAAGGTAGGTTTTATTTTCAATACTTTTAGTTTTTACTTTATGTAGTTTTTGTTTTTGTTGAGTCACAGGTTAATAGGAAATATGAGTACCAGAAACCTGGCTTAAGGAGCATGAAAAATACTAAGTGTTGGGTACCCTGGACCCTCTTAATACAAGAAGATGCTACTAGCTACGCCTAGAGGCCTCACGAAGTATTTCTATCTCTACTTTTAAGTATACTTTGGGGACAAAGTAGATTTTAAGTGTGGGGTGGGGAAATTCCTATGGTTTCGGGTAAATTTTTTTAAAAATATTTATGTAGGAATAAGTGGGATATTCTTGTTGGTGCTATATGTGATTGCATGATGCAAGTGTTTTGGTTGTAAGAGTATGTTGATTGTGTGAATTATTACTTTTGAGACTCCTAGGCTCTAGTTTATGACTCTTGTACATTGTTGGCTTAATGTTGAATTGGTTAAGATTCTATGATGATCCTACTTGATTCGAGCATGTGCCATGTGTATGTGAGGTATTCATATATTCCTTGTTATACTTGATGCCTGGAACTTACCTGGTGTGTGTGCAATGCAAAATAAGGAGCGTGGGTTTAGGAGATAATATAGGCATTTCCCCAATAGTCATGTTTCATACCCTCTTTTACCTACCCTTGTGCATAATCTTAGTTAGCCCCATTGAGCCTTTAGCTTATTTTCCTTGGCAACCTCATATGTAGTCGGTATCCCCTTCTTTGATTGACAGTAATTTGATCCAAATCTCCTAAGCACTTTAGTAAAATTCAATTGAGTTAAAGAGTTTAAAATTCAAGTAGAAAAGGGTGAAATTGAAGCCCCAAAGTAATAGTTATTGGTGTGTACAATTGATGTGTGAAGGTTGGGAGTGAAGGAAATTTGTGCTAAAATTGAATCATGAATTAATAGATTATACTCCCTTTCATATGGTATGCTAGAGAGCTTAATGAGATAGGATAAAAAAAAAGATATGGGTAGATAAAAGTAGTGTAAATTGGTTGTTAGAGGTGAATTGAATGAAAAGTGTGATGTATTAAAGCGCTTAGGGAAGATAGTCACTATTCTTGGACAAAATAGTTACTACCCATACCTTATACTACATTACAACCATTAAAGACCTATTTGATCATAAGATTTATCATTCTGATATTAGTGGAGTACTACACTAAGGGTAAGCTTATGGATCATCTTGTGTAATATGTGAATTCTTTGTGAGAGTGAGCGTAATTTGATTCTTATACCCATTTTATGAAAAATTGCATCTATGTGAGTGATTATGTGTAACTCTCTTGTGGTGAGGGAACATGTTTGATGATAGTTGGGTGAATTGTATGATGTCTTTGATTGAGCAATATGCATGAGTTTGCCAGTTTAGTGAGTCAATTCTTGAGGCTACGATACTTTAGAGTAGTATTCTTAAGCTTTTAATTATGTACATAACATGCTTAGTGTAAGAACATGCATTCTGTGTAGTCATTGTAGTGCTAGCTTGAGTGTACTTCTTGTAGTAGAAGTGTGGATTCTTCTCTAATTCTGATTCTTAGAGTAAAGAGTTGTTCGAGGACAAACAAGGCTTTAAGTGTGGGGTTGTGATCTGAGGTAGATTTATGCACCTCAGTGTTGTTATCTGAGAGTTTATTTAACCTTATTTTAAGGACATTTTGTATTCTTAATGTGTTAATAATGATATAAATAAGAATAAAGTGTTGAAGTACTAGATTACAATGTTTAAGATGTATTTCAAAAAGTTTGGAATTAAATTGGTCACTTACAGTTTAAACGAGAAAACTAGTGTTACTAGCTTGAGTTATGTGTTGTTCTAGTTGATCTCGATGAATTATAGTGTGTGTAATGAGTTCATAATGATATGATTGTGTAATTATTTATGAAACAACTTTTTTATATTGTTTAAGGTTCAATTGAGATAATCTAAGTTAAAGATCAAAAGGGGAAAAACTAGTATTCTTAGCTTTAAGTTTCTAGTTTACTGTCTTGGATGTTGTGTTGTCTTGAGATCTAATTCGTTGTGTTACATGTTATACTATGCTTGGTTATATTATTATTATTATTATTATTATATATGGATAATACAAAATATTGAAATCAATTAAATACAACACCACAAGGCTTGGAATGGATGGACAAAAGCACGGGACAAGATTTGACGTAAAACGGACCTCTTGGGTTCACTAGCACGTCACAAGGATTAGATAATGATATGGTCCATTGATACAAATAGGGATATTACTAATGTACACAAAATAGTATGTATCCATTATTAGGGCATGTCAAACACCCTAGGTACTGCGATAGAGGGAACGATGCGGACCCTAGGTCAATTTCGACAGTTTTGTCCTCCTATAAATGGGACACTTAAACATGATGCTATACAACTTGGACGACCTTGTAAATTTGAGGGAAGTTGTATAAAACTTTAAATAGGACGTTTATTCTCTTACTTTAGTTTTTTTATGAATTTTATCATGTATTCATCTATCGTGATTAGAGTTCGTTCTATGAGCGGCTAAAAGCCCCATTTCCGGTGTTAAGACCAAGAACATGATTACTATTGTTATGAATTGATTTTGTTTTGATTATATATCATATTTTGTTATTTATTTATCCTTTTCATTACTATTTTAAGGATTACCGACCCTTAGAATACATCCATTATCATTTAGTGAGCTCGGAATGAGGAACAAGAGGATAGAACGTGGGGTAAATAGAATAAGATTGTAATCTTCTATAGAATGAAGTTATGATTTGCATTTAGGATAGGAATATACCTAATTGAACTATTTGTTTCTCTTAAAACATGACATATAAATGTATTTAACTTAGTTCTCACATCCCCATTCAACGATATAGTTGTGGGTCTAAGTTAGATAGGTGATTAAAGTCTCGAAAGATCATAATCATACTATCAACCCCGTGAATCAACAGCCAAGATAAGTAACCTAATCAACGAAGTTCAATAGCGTAGTATGATTGTTCGTAGAGACTTAACCCTGAGTTTCTCTCCATTAATTGTCCAAGAACTTTAATTTACCGCATTATTTACTTTACTTTTAATTATAACTCTCAAACTCTTTTGGTTACATTTTTACTTGATTAATTTCAATAATGAACTGGTATTGAATAGTTTCTTAACACAAGTCTCATAAGGATCGATATTCGGCTTTTTATAAGGCCACTATATTACTTGGTGAGACCACGTACACTTGTGTGAACTTGGGTGCACTAGTTTGCCTACGACTTGAGCCCTACGATTAGTAATGAGTCTTCAGGACTCGTTAGGTGAGTCATTAGTTGTGCAATAAGCACAAAAGTCAAAACTTTTTAAAGGCCAAAAATTCAGGGTGTTATACATATTGTTGCTTACCTTGATATACTCTCATATTTCTTTCCCTTTATCACAAGGGGTATACTACAACAATAATAGGCATCCTGGAAAACTCAGCTCTTGCACTCCTCCCTTAGGAATACCTGATGGACCTAGTTAGTTCAACATCCCAAGTACCTATACCTATAGAGATGCTTATCAACTGAAATAATTTAAGCTACACCCGAGTTGATATTGTACATACAAAAAACAAGCGAGGATTTCTCTAATCCTCTACTACACACAAAGGGCATATAGTATTACTGGTCACTCCCCAAGTACTTAGTCTTCCCCTTGTATATAGTTGGACATGTACTACATTTGTAAGTACAAATATATACTTAGGTAGGTCAATATTATTACATGTCAATTTCTTCCACTCCAATTTAGGGAAGATTGTTCTAAACTTTTGATAAAACTGGCTAGTTTCAAACTAGTTCCAGTTGTGAATATTAGATAGTGCATATCCTACATCAGTGATATACTTTGTTACTTTTAGAATTCTTTATATTGTCCATGAGTTCTTCTTAGGGATTCTCTCCATGTGGATCAACCTTGATCCATAGTCACAATGTATCTATTTTACCCTAAAGCCTGACCTTCTTATGGAGTAGGCTCCAGAGAAGTTTTCTGATGGAAATTTTGTTTTAGGATGTGATATCGGCCAGGATATTTAAGCTCCCAACTTTTGTAGGTTGGCAAATTCTTTCCTATGCTAATGAAGCCTTCTTTGAGAGGTCTGCTCGTCTGATCCAAAGGAAACTTATAGATGTATCCTTTATGCCATTTGTCACCTTTTATTTAGACTTCTTATTTAGATAACGGTCTTCATAGGAGTAACAAAAGCATACAAAAGCATCACATAATGATATTTGATTATTTTAGCAAGTTCGTTGTAATTTTCTTATGTTGATTTATATCAACTTGTACAAAGGAGTATCTGCCTTTCTGGTCATCGTTCGTCATTATTTTCTTTCTTTTTTTTCTCTTGTGAGGTTGATGGTTATATTTTTGTTGTTGGATTTATAGGCAATTAAAGATGAAGGTCATGATAAAGCCAGTGTGTCTATCATGAAGGGGCTAAAAGTTGTTGATTGTGTTATAGGACAATTAGTTGGGCTTCTTTGGGAGGCCAAATCAACTGGGAAATTCATCTATTACCTTCGTTTCACTAGAGACCATTCCATGCCTATAGAATATGGAGATCACAACTTTGAACCAGTGTCAATTGCGTTATCTAGTTTAAAAACTTTGTGTGCATATTGAGTGTAGAATCAATCCTGTCATTTATTTCCCTTGATCCATTTCCCCTTCCATTCATCCAAGATGGTGAAGTACTACATACTGGTACAGCTATTGAAGAAGACATAAATAGGAAGCTTTAGTGTTTTACTGGTGATTAGGTTGACAAGTTAGTGAAATAGCAGTTGCTAGAGGTAGTCTTGGCCAATTTCCTGGGAGTAAGAAGATAGGAATCATAAAGGCATATCTTAAACTTGAAGCTTGATTGATGTGAACCTAAAGTTCACACCAACAAAAGCTTTTAATGGGACATAAAATTCACAGTAAATTAACTTATCCTGGAGGAGAAACATAGCTATAATTCCTCAAATTTTTTATAAAATGGATTATTGTGTTTTTTTAGACTAATCAATTAGCTATTATTTTGTTGGATTTCTTCTTCATTCTTTTTCTGATGCCCAAGTACTTTTTGTTATTGCATTCTGTTCCATAAAATTTGGTTATTCTGTTGATTGTATAATTTGATCCAAGAAGAGTCAATTGCATGGGAAGGACCGGGAAAGATGATGAAAGCTATGTAATTTATCAAGTAATATAAAATGATTAGTTACACTAAATATTGAAAGGAATACTAGGGATTGACTCATTGGTACATTCTACACATCTTTAGTTTAAGGCTATACTTTCTTAAACTTCGTTGTAGACATATGGGACCAAGGATAGCTGATTTATACCTTTTTCAAATAAAAGTTGGATAAATCCACCTAGAGAGTTGGTACAAGTAACAACAGAATAATATTTCTTAATATCAATTATCAGGGCCTCAAATTTCAAATGAGTTGGAATCGGTTACTTAATATACAACACCTAATTGGTTTTATGATTGTTGATCTACTGTAACACCCCAAAAATTTTAGAACTTTCATGCACTTAATATTGTATGATTTAAAAAAAGATTGACTCATGATTCTGTTTCATGATTGGTAGGTTGAACTCACGAGTCATGAACAGATTCTACAACTCGTGGATCAGATCCTGAAAATTGTAAAATATATATGATTTTCACGAAGTAGGTTCACGAGTTGGGTTCACGGGTCGTGAATAGGTTCCACGACTCATAGTCCTAAATCATGGATCAGATTTTGAAAGCTATAAAATTCATCTGATTTCACAACTCGAGTTCATGGATTATGAAAGCTTCCACGATCCATGAACCAAGTCATGAAAAACTAATTTTGATAAATTTTTTAAGGTCAACGGGCATCCTAGTTATTTTTCTTACAAGATCCGACATCCAAAACTTAAAAATCCTTCTTAACAAGCAGTTAAAATTATTTATAAGAGTAATACGACTAGAAACCCTTTCCTCCTTCCCCAAAACATTCTATGAAGCAAAAATACCTAGGGTTCAAGATTCAAGTTGTCTCAAATTCTTTTCATCTAAAAGTCATGTTGAACACTCCCTACTTCTATTATTATCATGAAGGATTAATTTAACTATTATTTATGTATATTGTATTGGTGATTTGAAGCTAGGGCTGAGAATTTTATTGCAAAGCTTTTTATAAACTTCCTCTTCTTTATGAAAGGGTGATTAAATATTTATTTGGGGATTTTGAGACTAAAATTTGCTATTTGAATATAACGAATCTTGATGTCTTGAAATTGAATGAAAAATGGATGAATTTCCCATCCTTTGTACCCTAGAAAGAAAAGCATATTTTGAATGCTTGAAAGTGTTAATGGAAGCTTAACCTTGAATATGTTCATGATTTTAAAGGTGGGTGATAACGCCCAAACTACAGCTCTTGTAAGAGTGTAAGTGATCGCTGTCAAATATAGAACCCAACTGGGTTGGGTGTCGAATCCCACAGGGAATACTTGGTCACTAAGTGTTGCAATTATTTGTAGACTGTTGATCGAAAATTCCACGGAAAAGGGGGGATTGGATTGTAGCGTGAATTAATGCTATCAAAGTAACGAATGAATGCTTTGTTTAGTAAGATTTAATCACAGAGAAAAATAAGTTAGGGTTATGTCCACCATATGAGTTCTACGTATCTATTAACTATGAGTAATGCGGAATTCAGACATGCATGCACTTATAGAGATTCGTATTCTAATGGTAAATCCTAGTGTTTCTCAACCATCAAGGATTATTTCACTTTAACTCTCTCGAGCTTAAAGCGTATAACTAATCGTACGAACTCTCCAAGAGGTTAACCCAGTTACGGCACTAACGTGTAAATAGGGGTTGGTAGCCCTATTTCCTTGTCACACTCTCTTTTCCAAACATGTAACTTTTCTCTCGAACAAGTTAATGCTATAATGGCGTATTTTATATGTTTGCAACCACAAGAATTTAATTAAAACAAAGAGAGTAATGATATAAGTAGCATACGCATCAAGAATTCACAAACTCATAGTAATAGATAGTATATCAAAAGGCTTCCATAACCCTAACAGAGAAGTTTAGCTACTCATGATTGTAAAGGAAAACAACGAAGACATCATCATCATCATACCAAAATGATAACAATCTCACGATGTGTATGTATTGGCGTCACTATGAGAATGACGTGATTTCCTCTCTAGCCATTCTTATAGCGTTTTTTCTCTCTGTCTAAACTTACAGAATCTGTAAACTGTATAAATAAAAAGTATCGACTGAATTACTGCATGAATGCTGAAAAATTCAGCAAAATAGGGTTTTTATAACATCCTTGTCCTAGTCCTATTAAGTTACTGTTGCACCCCTAAGTATTTAAAAATACTGCTTTTGCCCGGGACAATTTCTCCATGCGTCACATTCAGTCCATAAGCTTCCAAAAGCTGCCTTCCCTCTTCTGTGAAGTTTTCCTTTGCTGCCCAAAGGTCCACAAAGTGCTGAAATCTTCATCATTAATACCTGAAAACATGCTAATCACGTAGGTTAGCTCACTTACAGGAAAATGAACTAAAAGTGCAGGAATTATATATTTTATCCTCAAAATTTAGCTATAACATGGGTAAATTATGGTGTTTAAGCATGTAAATACACCTAAAATCAGTGGGATTTTAGAGTCTTAAAATGTGTAATGAATATAATTTTGGCATGATATAGAGACTTACAAGTCTTGATATGATAATATCAAAATATAAATGTCTTAATGAAAGACTCCATGATAAATGTGATGAAAAATATTTTAACTGGGCTTAACGAGAAATGTGTAGTTTAATAGATAAGGTATAGTCCTCGTGACCAATACCTGAAATCGTGTTTGCCGATGTGAGGAGGTATTATCCTGAAAAGTAAATGATCGGTGTATGCTTGCTTAGCGCAGAGGTACGCATTTATGTTAATAATATGATGGCCTGATGATGATTACCTCAGTTCAGCAGCTAAAATGGACCGGGGCCCCGCTATTTGGGTACGAATTGGAACCGTATAGCATGTGGGTTATTTAATGTCGGTGTAGATTGCATAGTTCAGAATTAAAGGTTTTCAAAATAATTACTTTTTCTTTAATGCTCTAAGTTGCTTACTTCTTATTATCTTTATTTTAAGCTTATTATATAAATTTTATAAATTATTTTATATACTACTTTGTTTCCCTTTCCTTGGGTTGTATGTCAGTACTCGTCGTACTGACCGTCCTTGAATGCTACATCCTTTTATGATATAGGTTCCAAATCTCACCCCCGCGATCCGGCTCAACATTTGGATTTCACTCGGGACGACAACTAGTAAGTGGTGAGCCATCCATCTTTTGGAGGGCTATTTTTATTTCTCTCAGTTGGACTTTGCTTCTTTTGATTTTATGGTATTTTCCAGGACCATGTCCTGCCATGGATATTCACTCATTTAATTAGAGGCTTCGTAGAATGAGTCAGTCAAAATTTTTATTTCATATTTCAATATTTTTTATTTGAATCATCTCTTATTGCACTCCATATTCTAAGGGCCTAATTCTATACTTTATTTATGACTATGATTATAATAAAATGCTAATGGGCTATCACAGTCGTTCATTGATCTGGGATACCCATCACGGATGGGGCCACGACTCGAATCGTAACATCTACATCTTAAATCCTTCATTACAACAACAACAATTACTCCTAAATTTTTGGCAGTCAAACACAAGGAATACTACAATCAGTAACAAAGAAATTATGTGCCTTACCATACTCTAGACTCAGACTTGCATCCATTTTTCAGAAGAAAATCCTATTTTCTTTAGAGGAACTTCCAGGTAGAGTTATTTACATCACTTTTCATCTTTTGATAAGCTTAGAAATTCAGTCCCTATGAAGTGATCTAATGTTAATGCATCCTCGATTATTTTTTGGTTAAGTTCAGTGATGCAAAGAGAAAAGACTCCAATGGTCTTCAATTGCTTCTTTGTTAGCAGAGTGTCTGGCTCTGCTTCTTTCGACAAAAGTAGCATGCCTTTGTGCATCATTCAAAAGGACAGGATTATAATCCAATGCCTTGAGTAGAGCTTTAACAAATACCTTATCATCATCATATGTTCAACAATTTGGAAACTGCATGAAGAATCCATTTGACATATGGTTGGTACATACTACTATCTTAACCAATGAAAGAAAATATTAAGTTCCCTGGATACAATGAAAAGTAAGCGGACTTTATTATTAACACATGTTCAACAAATTAAATTATGCTTTGAGATAATACAATATAACCCAAACACTGAAAGAAATGAACAAAACATAATCTATTGACTACTGATTTTAGAATGGTTTTTATTCATTAGATAAAGTTTATCCTATGATTAAGTTCGTCTGGAAGTGAATGCTTGACTACCTTTCCAAGTCCCAAAATATATATGTCATATTCCAAATTTTAGAAAAAGGTATAGAGGTTCTAGACAGGTTTTGACCAACATTTAAGAGATCCTATGCTACAAAGTTAAGGCCCAAATTAATTAATCTTTAAGCTGAGAAAAGTATCTGTGAACTCATTAAACCATATCCAACTGTGATAGAAAATAATTATTGATCCTACTAATGTTCATCTTAGATATAGATAGACCAGTGACTCGCTCCACATTTCCCAATATATGTCTTAGGAGAGAAAAAATAAGCTTTAGAGTAATAACAAGGTAGATCATCATTGATAATGACATTCCAGAAGAGGAGACCTGGCTATGCCTTAATTCTTCAGTTTGCCAAGATAGAGAGGTTCTTCTAACTGACTCTTAAATTTAGGTTTTTTAATTTAAACTGTTTTTCACTAGAAAAACAAGGAAATACTAACTTGAGAATATGATTAGATGCATCTTTCCTTTTCTTAATTCTTTAGCTCTTTCTAGTTTCTAGATTAGGGCTTGTACTAAGTAAAGTATTAAAAACACACTTAAACTATCTCATTTTTTTGAGTTTCATATCTAAACTAATGGAAGTGTGAGAAACACACCTAAACTATCACTTATTAGTTTGAAAAACACACCTAAAAACTGACTAGAGCAAATATTTGCTTACAACCTTTTTAGGTGTGTTAGCTATTAAAATCAACACAGTGACATATTTCTTTTTTTTTTTTGCTTATTTTTTTTAAAAATATTTTTAATTGATTTTTATTCATTTTGAGGTATGTTTCTCAAACTAATGAGTGATAGTTTAGGTGTGTTTCTCTCACCCTCAATAGTTTAGGTATGAAACTAAAAAAAAAGGATAATTTAGGTCTGTTTTTGACACTTCAGTCTTTAACCAATGATATACGAAGACATGTCCCTCCCTCCATCTATTTCCTGCTTAAATACCCTCGATCATGTTGCACATGCCCATATTTTCAATACTCAAAAATCAAAATGGAATTTCAGGCATGAGAGCTCTGAAATACTTCTCTTTCTATCATCGTCACTACTTTTGTATCACTCTCCACCTCCATCTCCATCGACATGCACCTACAATAAAGGCCAACTGACTCAACACTAACCAGAGCAGCCTAAGCAGCGTCTCTCTTAGACTATGTCTACCATTACTTTTATTCTCTACAATAACTTGATCAAATGGAGTAAACTCAACAATCAGATTCACTATTTTTACTCCGATTGGCTCTGCTTTCATCTATAAGATCGTCTTCAATAAGAGAGAAACTTTGTTAACTGATATAATTTACCTTTTGTAAGAAATGAGAGCAACATTTGGAAATCTTCTGATTGTATTTCTTTGTACAGAGCAATCCTCCTTTTATATAAGTATTTAAGAAATAAAAAATAATTCCAAATTTGTATAATTTGTCTACAAATAATTGGTTGTTATAATAACAACTATGTAACAAAAGATATTCTTTCTCTATTCTAAGAAAACTTCCAAGAAGTCATCGATTGTTATTTTCCACTTCAGCTGGGCCAGACCTAATAATGTTTTCCATTCTTAACTTGGGATCAAAATTAATCTGATTGTAAGCCCATTCTATGATCTGACTCTTGTGGTCCTTTATCCCTTGCTACTATAAAGACTTCATATTTATCAAAGTCAAAATCTTCTCTAGCTCTGTCTATTCTTCTCTTTTTATCTTGAAGAGCAAGAATCCATAGATGAAGAAGATTGTATTTCAATATCCCTCCTCAAGGTGGAGGGGAGGATAGTGACCCCCAGATTGCTCAGAATCCCATTATGTGCAAGGCCAGACAGTGATTTAGTAAAGATGTCTGTAAGTTGGTCCTTAAAAAGGACAAACAACGGAAAAATAAGCCCAGTCAAATATTATTGAAGAAGAAAGTGACAATCGAGTTCAATATGCTTTGTCCGCTCCTGAAAGACCAGGTTTTTTATGATATGGATAGCGACTTGACTATCTGAATGCACCGACATCAGCAAGAGTTGAGGGACTAAAAGATCCATGAGTAATTGGGTAAGACATGTAAACTTTTATACTAGTCCTCTCATCGAGCGATATTTTGCCTTTGTGGAAGATAGAGAAACTGACATTTATTTCTTGGATATCCAGAAAATGGGAGATCAGTATCACAAAAGGTACTGAGAGAGAGTGATGGTGAAGATGAAAGGAATAAACCCTGATTTTGAAAGTCCTTGAGGTAACCCACTACTCTTAAAGATGCATTATAGTGATGAGTGCTTGTTTGTTGCATAGATTGACTTAGGACAAAGACAACATGACTAAGATCAGGCCTTTAGCACATCAAGTAATTTTATTTAACAATAATGTGTCTATAGGAAGTGGGATCAGGCAATAGATCTGATGTAATTGACGCTCATTTCACTGTAGGGTCTAAAACGAATGAGAAAAATGGCAGATGAGAAACATTATATTCCTGCAAAATATTTGAGGTATATTTCTTCTAACTCAATATGATCCATTGTGACTCTATTAGAATTTCCATTCCCAAAAAGTAATGTAAAGTTCCAAGATTTTTTTATATGAAATTCTGAATAGAGAAAGTCTTTTAAATTTGCAATCTCTGCATGTGCATCACCTGTAATAAGAATATTATCAACATAGACTGCAACAATATCAATAGAATCTACTTCCTTCTTAAAAATAGTGAATAGTCACTATGTGGAGCAGTAAAACCCTTAAAATTGAGGGCTTCTGTAAGTCTAGAATATCATTGCCTTGAGGATTTCTTGAGCCCATACAAAGACTTTTTAAGTCTACAAACTATGTTGAGAGAAGGAGGATCTACCCTAATAGGAATTTCATGTAAACGTCTTCTTGAAACTCACAGGAATTATTCACATCAAATTGAAATATTTCCCACCGTTTCTTGCTGCAATAACAAACATCTGATAGTAGTCATCTTGACTATAGGTAAAAATGTTTCATTGAAGTTTAGCTCTTCTCTTTGAATATCTCTTCTAGCAACTAGCCCTGCTTTAAGTCTCTTAATAGTACCATCTACATACTTCTTTACCTTGTAAACCCACTTACAAGATAAGGCCTTTCTTCATTTAGGTAAAGAAATAACTTCTCATGTATGATTGAATTTTAAAGCCCCAATTTCTATCTCCATTGCTTTCCTCCAACCAGGATATGCAGATGTACCCTTGAAGCTAGTAGGTTTAAATATGTTAGATACATATTTGAGAATGACCTAACTAGGAATAGAGAACGCATACAAAGATAGGATTTAAGGTTTAATAGGGGAAGAAAAGCAAGAATCTATCACATTTAGTAAGAAAATAGTGTTACAAAAATAATCTTAGAAATGAGAAGGCATGATTCCTTTGTTTGCTCCATTTGATCTTCTCACTGAAACCTCAAAAAAATATTACGTGAAGAGGTAAAAGAGGAAGATGGTGAATTAGAATATGAAGAAGGTGAGGATGAGTGAGACTATTGATTAGAGGAAAGAGAAACATAATTTGTGTTTATTTTATGTGGTAGGTCATAATAGTGAGAATTGTCAAGAGGATCAATAGAGTGGGTGTGGTAATTTTGAAAAATTGATGATGATAGTAAGAGTCTGTATGGTTGGAGGAAAAATGATTTCAAGGAAATGGACATCCCTAGATATAAATGTGTGAGCATATGCTAACACATTTGAGGTTTTTAACTCTAAATAATTACAAGGTCTTGAGCAACTTTAGTTATTTTTGATTAGTTTATGTTTGATTTTACAGTTTAAGCTGATATGATAGAGAACCAATAATAATGGAAGCAAAATGGCTAAAATCTGAAGCAATTAAAAGACAAGTGCAGCTGACGACATTCATGATAGGTCGTCAACCCAGTGATAGGCTATCAAGGCCATCATCAGCCTTAAATAGGGAATGAGTTCCAGCTGGTAGAATCGACGATATTTTGTGGTAGGCCATCATAATGGTGATAAGTCATCAGGAATGCCGTCATACTTACGCAGGATATGAGAATTGGAGCAAAAGTGTGATGATATTTCTGATAAGTCGTCACAGTCCTGATAAGCCATCAGAAGTTGTCGTCAACCTAAGACAGGACTAGTGTAAATTTGAAGAAGACCTGATGAAATTCTTGATAAGTCGTCAGGATCCTGATAAGGCGTCACCAATAGTCGTCGTCTATTCCGAGAAAAAGCTGTAACCTTGATTTTGTTTCTTTATTTAGGGTAAACTATTTAAAGCTTTGTTTTAGGGTTTTTTTGAGAAAAGGTAATTATTATCATTATTATTCCATACAAGGTCGACACTTTGAGTTTTGGACCACATATTTTGATATTTTTCTCTTTTTACTCCTTGACTTTAATAACACAACTATTTTTGAGAGATTATTATCAGTATTTTGGGATTTTTCCTTTGTGATCTAATGTGCGATTCACTAGTTATTATTCATCTCTGTAAGTTTATCTTTCAAATCATGAATTCAATTATGTGTTTCATTCGTTACATCATGAGTGGCTAAACTCCATTAATATGAGTTATGGGAGCTAGGGTTAGGTTTCGATGAGGTGCTAAGTATTCAAGATTCAAAAGGTGGTAGGATCTCTTGATGATTCTGAAGTTTGAATTAACGTCTGTTGGTTGCAAATGGTAAACACACCTACTTTGATTTGCTTGAGAAATAAATCAAATATAGTAGGAAGTGAATTATCAATAGGGACTCGGAAATACTTCATTTAATAATCAGCGTTGTAACAAGGTTGGTTAACCTGAGGTAAAATCTGGGCAATAAATAGAAATTCCCTAAGTCCGAGAGGATTAGGGAATTAAACGCTTAAGTAGGTCGAGAGACATTTAAGTATAACATTGATAAATATAGCTTGTTATCTTACCCACCGTGAGAATCTTGAACCACATTTAGCATTTGTCATGTATCGGAAGCCCTAGTGAACATAATTCTGGTTATTTCATAAACTCTTGATTTACAAACACCGAAAGTAAAGTGACAAATAACAACTTGTTAAATCTAAACCCCCATTTCAGGAAATATTAAACTATCAGTGGATTAAATCGCAAACAACTTGAGTTCACACCATATTCCCTATGGGATTCGATCCCAACCTAGTTGGGTTTTATATTGACAACGATCGCTTACACCCATTCAAGAGTGTAATTTAAGCGTTATAAAAAATGGCACCGTTGTCGGGGAATACGGTTGTAAGCTGAAGTTTGTATGCACTAATTGACTGTTAGTTAAGTTTCCTAGATTTACGTTTATTTGTTGTTTTTGTTTATTTACAGGATTTTATAGTGTATACCAAGAACCATAAGTTTCGGAGAAATATTATTACCACTAAATCCGAAACTGCAACGAATAGGAAGAATGGCAGAACAATAAGAGGCTGATAGACTGGCAGCCTTAGCTGGATCTCAGCTGAATGTGCAAAATGTCGGGCAACATGCATGACATCCAAACCCTAAGGACGAAGATTTAGGGGATGAGGAGTTATTGAACCCTGGTAACCCAAGGCGTGCAGAGCAGATAGCTGCACAAGTGCCACGTAATGTTAACTGGAACCGTTTGTTCCAAAGAAGACAAGAGTACCAGCCGGTCCAGTATGATCTAAATGATGATGATGATGATTGCATGGACGGGGAAGGTGCAACGGATGCAATTATTCCTCCACCGTTGGCACCTGGAACCAAGTTTAACATTACGAGTACTATGATCCAACTCCTCAATCTGAAGAGGTTGTTTGGTGGCCTTCCTGGGATGATCCGAACCTGCATCTGGTGAATTTTGTCACCATTTGCAAATCTTTTGATAACCCAGGAGTGGGATAGAACGCTATCCAGTTGAGGTTGTTCCCGTTGTCTCTGTCTGGGGAGGCAACATTGTGGTTGAATGAGCTTACGCCTAATTCTATCACCCACTGGAGGCAATTGAAAGAAGCATTGCTAGAATGGTTTTTTCCACCCTCCAAGAGGGTACAGTTGAGGGACGAAATCAGTAATTTTAGACAGCTCCCTACTGAAGTTTTGCATGAGACTTGGGAGAGATTCAAGAAGAAGCTAACACAGTGTTCGAACCACAATATGACGGACCTACACTTGATGGAGACTTTATACAGGGCCCTCAACTCTGTAACAAAGCCGATTATAGATAATATTGTTGGTGGTTCATTTGTTGATCTGTCTTTTCAAGATGCCTCAGAGATGCTAAATAGGAGACCAAATAGAGTCGGTCTTGGCATACCAGGGAGTCTGTGGTAGCAAGCCCCACTATTTCTATTGGTATGTCTGTTGAACAACGCAGGAGAGATAAGGAGCGGGATCAATACATGGCCCATCTAAAGACTCAGATGGACGTGCTCACCAAGCACTTATTTTCAAGGAAGATTGAGAAAGTGTAAGTTGTAATATCTCAAGACCGAGTGAATTTAGAGCCTGAAGAAGAGGCAAATTATGTTAATAATCAGGGGGTTTCCGAGGCAATAGCCAAGGGAATCAAGGTCTGAACGACAATAATGACAGGAGTGGTTTATATGTTCCTCCTGGAAATCGGGAAGTGGCTGCAACTAGCTCTGGAAAGATGTCCATGGAGGACATGATGGAGAAATTGTTGAACGGAGTTGAGGCCACCAACTCTGGTGTAACCACCATGAAGACCGATCTGACATCCATCAGTCAGTTAGTGCACTTACACTCTACTGCCATGAAATAGTTGGAGCAGCAGATGAGCCAACTTTTCGCTGCATTCAACCAGAGAAAGAGCGGAATGTTACCAAGAGATATAGTTTAGAATCCATAAAATAATGGCTCATGTATGGCGATTACCACTAGGAGTGGTAAGATATTACCTGGCCCTTCTGTGGGCAAATTTGTAGATGGTGAGGTAGTTGTTGATGAATCCAAAGAAAGCAATCTAGTGGAGTCTGAGAAGCTGGATAGTTTTGTTAATGCTTCAGAGAAGAAAAGAGAGAAGGAAGAGGAAGTGGTGTTGAAAACTTTCCCAAGACCTCCACCTCTCTTTCCTCAATGATTGAAGAAGAAGGATGATGATACAAAATTCAGCAAATTCCTGGCAATGCTCAAGCAATTGACAATAAATGTTCCTTTGGTTGAGGAACTTGAGCAAATGTTAGGATTCATAAAGTTCATAAAATACCTTATGACCAATAAATGAAAGGTTAGCCATGAGCCGGAGGACAATCTTCTCCATTGTGGTGCTATCTCTACAAGGTCTTTAGTACAGAAAAAGGCAGACCCGGGAGCGTTTACCATTCCGTGTACTATTGGTTCCCTGAAATTCACCAAAGCATTATACGATCTGGGAGCCAGTATAAACCTAATGCCACTTTTTGTGTACAAGAAACTGGGTTTGGGGAATCTTACACCAACAAATATGCGGTTGGTGATGGCAGATAGGTCTGTGAAGCAGCCTGTGGGCATATTACACGATGTTTTAGTAAAGGTAGCCGATTTTATTCTGCCTGCTAATTTTGTAGTCCTAGATTTCGAGGTGAACTTTGAAATGCCCATCATCTTGGGTAGACCATTCCTTGCAATCGGGAGAGTGATCGTAGACATGGAGCTGAATGAGCTAAAGTTCAGACTAAATGATAAAGAAGCACGCTTTGAGATACACTCATCCATGACTCAGCAAAAAGATATGGGTGTTTTCTCAATCATTGATGTATTCTATGAAGATGATAAAGAGGTATCAACAGGTTGTCTTGGTGAAGTCTAAGTAGTCAAGATAACCAAGTCGTGCCGCAACAGTAAATCAGGCGCTATTGGGAAGCAACCCAAAATTTTATATTCCAGTAAAGTGTTTATTTTTGTAGTTAGGATTTAGTTCACATAAGGTAGAAAACTGATGAAATCAGCAGAAAAGGTCCTGACGGCATTTATGATAAGCCGTCAAAACTGTGATAAGCTATCAGAATTGTCGTCAGAGAGGCCAATTCAATTTTGAATTGAAGTTCAATTTTGAATTGAAGTTCAATTTTGAATTGAAGCTATCAAAACAGTTTGTCGTTGCATTACACAAGAGAATCAAGGATGCCCTTGAGCCTTTTGTGACTTTGCCTGGACGGGTTACAGATTTAGAGAACCAATTTGATGCACAGGCAAAAGAAATGTCAGGAGTTGATCTTGCTAAATTCAAAGCAGCCTTGAACAAGGTAAAGACAGATGTTGAGGTGTTGCAGCAGCACCAATTTATGGTGCCGACAGATCCGGCTATGCATGAATCTAAGGAAGAAATTCCAATGCTTGACCTCACTGGAGATTCACCAAAGAAAAAGAAAAAGAAGAGGGAGCGGAAGGGAAAAGATAAGAGAGAATACCCTGACAGCAAGGAAGAAAGAAGAGTGAAAAAAAGGCAAAAAAAAGTCTGAAAAAGAGGAGTTGAAGAAAGCAAGAATGGAGTCCCTAGCGAACAATGAGAGATGGGAGGAGGCTTTGAAAGCCAGGGTTGCAGGTGCCTCATCTAGCAGACCTCCTACCACTATAAGGCTAGAAGCTCCCAATGGAGAGAAGGTAGCAGATGATGCAACAGCAGGGTCAGAAACCCATGAACCCCGGGATCGATCCATTCCAGTTATACTCTAACCCCTAATTTAGTTTTATTTTTAATTTTAAGTTGAGGGTGTAGGGTAGGATGTTGTTGTAACAATTTTTGGTAGATAATTAGGAGTAATACAGGTACTTAAGGCAGTTACCTTATTTTGTGACTTTTGAGCACCTCTCCATTGATCTGAGTTTATAAATATGTGAATTGCATTCATCTGGAACTGCGGTGCATCTTTTTGTGGCATTAGTCTGGCGACTTGACAATTTTTGCTGAACAAATTGCATGAATCGGATAAGTAGTGATATGCGATGTACTTGTGTGCCATGTGTGTGTGAGGTCTTACTCAGCTCCTGTTATGTGCCAAATCTAGAACTTGCCCTGTTAGTCCTGCCTAGGTTGTAGGATAGGGGTTAGGAAAAGATCATAGGCCATTTTTTATTGTAACCCACTTTCAGCCTAAATGACCTTCCCAATGTGAATAATATTCTTTGATCCCTGATTTGAGCCTATATGTCTGTTTCTTTCTGTGAAACCTCTCACCTTCTCATTTACCTCACAATGAATATATTTTGGCCCTGGTCCTCCTTAGACACTGTGCACCTTACCTTAGGTAAACAACCTAAGTTGAGGGTAGCTATCATAGGGGTGCGTGATGCAAAATGAGCATAAAGAGAGGTAGATAAGAGAAAACAATAAAAAGTTGGGTACGGTGAAAAAAGAATAAGAAAAGAGAAAGTTGTGTTAAAGATGATAAAAAGATAATATGATGATTGAAAAGACCGCATCCATCTTGAGCATGTGTGATCAATAAAAGAAGAGGAAGAAAAGAAGGTTGAGAAGTGAAACCCTAAGAGTTTAGTGTAGTGTCAAGGAGGCATAGTCACTCTAAAATATTCATGAATATCATACCATACCCTAGCCTACATTACAAGCCTAAGAAAAGCCCTAAAGTGATCCTAACTGACCTACCTGAAGATTTAGGTACTTACTATAAGGGCAAGCCTATGGCATTTGACATCCAGTGTTTGGAACTTCATTCTGAGAGTGAGACTTGTGATTATCCCTATGTTTATGCATGTGAAGGCTGATATGAGTGAGAAAGGGATTTCTTTGTTGTGAGGGCACATTGGGTATGTTGCTAAGTCACTGACTTGTTCAGATATTGTGATCTTGGTATGGTATGATTGTTATTGCTGAATTTTTATCATATCTTGATGCTTGTGAGTTGCATGGTTGTTCTTCAAAACATCACAGTGAGTTTTAAATTGACTGACCTTGGAGATGGTGAAATTATTCTGAACTAATATGAGTAGTTAGCTTCCAAATTGTACTTTGTATTCTCTTAGTTATATTTTGGTTGCTTGAGGATAAACAATTGTTTTAAGTTGAGGGTGTTGATGTGTGAGCATATGCTAACACATTTGAGGCTTTTAACTCTAAATAATTCCAAGGTCTTGAGCAACTTTAGTTATTTTTTATTAGTTTATGTTTGATTTTGTAGTTTAAGCCGCTATGATAGAGAACCAATAATAATGGAAATAAAAAGGTTGAAATCTGAAGCAATTAAAAGACAAGTGCAGCTGACAATATTCATGATAGGTCATCAGCCCGGTGATAGGCTATCAAGGCCATCGTCATCCTTAAACAGGGAATGAGTTACGGCTGGTAGAATCGATGATATTTTGTGATAGGCCGTCATAATGGTGATAAGTCATCAGGAATGCCGTCAGACTTAGGCAGGACATGAGAATTGGAGCAAAAGTGTGACGACATTTTTGATAAGTCGTCACAGTCCTGATAAGCCATCAGAAGTTGTCGTCAACCTAATACAGGACTAGTGCAAATTTGAAGAAGATCTAACGACATTCTTGATAAGTCGTCAGGATCCTGATAAGGCGTCACCAATAGTCGTCGTCTATTTCAAGAAAAAGCTGTAACCTTGATTTTGTTTCCTTATTTAGGGTAAACTATTTAAAGCTTTGTTTTAGGGTTTTTTTTAGAAAAGGTAATTATTATCATTATTATTCCGCACAAGGTCGACACCTTGAGTTTTGGACCGCATATTTTGATATTGTTCTCTCTTTACTCCTTGACTTTAACAACACAACTATTTTTGAGAGATTATTATCAGTATTTTGGGATTTTTCCTTTGTGATCTAATCTATGATTCACTAGTTATTATTCATCTCTGTAAGTTTATCTTTCAAATCATGAATTCAATTATGTGTTTCATTCGTTACATCATGAGTAGCTAAACTCCATTAATATGAGTTATGGGAGCTAGGGTTAGGTCTTGATGAGGTGCTAAGTATTCAAGATTCAAAAGGTGGTAGGATCTCTTGATAATTCTGAAGTTTTAATTAACGTCTGTTGGTTGCAAACAGTAGACACACCTGCTTTGATTTGCTTGAGAAAGAAATTAAATATAGTAAGAAGTGAATTATTAACAGGGACTCGAAAATACTTCGTTTAATAATCAGTGTTGTAACAAGGTTGGTTAACCTGAGGTAAAATCTGGGCAGTAAATAAAAATTCCCTAAGTCCGAGAGGATTAGAGAATTAAACGCTTAAGTAGGCCGAGAGACATTTAAGTATAACATTGATAAAGATAGCTTGTTATCCTACCCACCGTGGGAATCTTGAACCACTTTTAGCATCTGTCATGTACCGGAAGCCCTAGTGAACATAATTCTGGTTATTTCATAAACTCTTGATTTACAAACACCGAAAGTAAAGTGACAACAACTTGTTAAATCTAAACCCCCCATTTCAGGAAACATTAAACTATCAGTGGATTAAATCGTAAACAACTTGAGTTCACACCATATTCCCTGTGGGATTCGACCCCAACCTAGTTGGATTTTATATTGACAATGATTGCTTACACCCATTCAACAGTGTAATTTGAGCGTTATCAGTTGTCCAAACTAAGTAACTTGTATCCTTTTTTTATCATTTGGATATCCTAGAAACACACATTTCTTATCCCTAGGTTGAAATTTGTCCTATCCTTAAGCTAGAGTATTGGCATAGTACAAAAAAACAAAATATTTTAAATTAAGATAAGAAGGGGCTTTGTCACACATGACCTCATAGTGCGTCTTCCCTTTAAACACTTTAGAGGGGAGTCTATTAATGAGGCATGTGGCAGTCAATAGGCACTCTCCCCAATAGATCAAAGGGATATTAGAATGAGAGCTCATGCAATGTCAAGTAAGTGTCTATGTTTTCTCTCTGCAATACCATTTTATTGTGGTGTAGCAACACAACAAGTTTGATGAGGCATCCCCTTAGATCTAAAAAATTGCAAACCTGCCTCATTTTGCCCCAATTACCTCATTTTACCCCAATTCCCAAGCATTATCAGTTCTGATAATTTTAATTTCTCTCTCAAACTATTTCTCAACCATGTGAATTAAAGATTGTAATACAATAAATGTATTATTGTTAGTGGTTAAAAAAAACGCCCACGTTGCTCTACTAAAATCATCAACAATAGTAACAAAATACTTATAAATCTTTGGTTTTGCCTTCCATTTCATCCATTAACATAACATTGTTTCCCCTAATTTGTCCCTAAAATACTTTATCATTTGTGACCATATGTGCTCAATTTTTCTTACCATTTGTGAATTGAAAATCTTCACGAAAACCTATGAGTCTATAACAATCCATTTCTATATGTTCAGTTTTCCCATGAAAAGTCACAACTAGCATTAGCGTTATATTTTGTCTTATTCCCTTTAAACCGTTGTTGTTGTTTTTGAAACCTTTGTGAGGATTGTTGAAGATCTAGTTTGGGGTATAAATTTCCTGCTCTTTGAGGTTGAGTGGAAAATCTTTGAACCTGTTTTCCTTTGAATTGATTGAAATATCCAACCATGAAAGATGATAAACCAGTGGGGATAAGAGTGTTTATATAAGTTTTTCTCTAATTTTCATCTTGCAAGATTAGAGAATAAACATGATTGAGATCAGGTAAAGAGATGAGCATTAAGATACTCCCTCTATATTGAGCATAGGTGTCATTAAGACCTATGAGAAACACTATAAGTCTCTCATCTTTCAATGATTTTTCCAATTTTTGTTTGCCCTTATAATTGCACACACACGTACACTTGATATTAGAGTTGAGAGAGTCAAGCTCATCCTACAACCTCTTTAGTTTTTTGAAGTATGTTGCAACACTGTTATTTTCTTGTGTAAACCTACTCAATTTTTTTTGTAAATAAAATAATTTTACTCTATTCATTTGCCCAAATCTATGTTCCAAGCTAGTCCAAAGTTCCTTAGCCATGCGTGAGTAAATTACATTGTTTGCTATTTCCTTTGACAGGGAATTCAATATCCCAGAAGTGATCATGCCATTGCACCTACTCCATTAAGGCAGATCTGAAGAATCTGATGAAGATTAACAACACTCCTAGTGATGAAGCCCAGTTTGTTTTTAGCAGAAGGAATATGTAGATTGATCTCTTTTAGCCTTGATAACGCTTTTCATCGAAAAGGTTGTTGACTAATGCCATGCTAAGGGAATCAAAAGCATAGAGATGGTATAGGTGATTGATATCTACTACTGGAGGTAGTGCAATAGTGGGAGTAGTGGTGGTGGTTGCTTAAGTAACCATGGAAGATAATTAGGGTTTGATGATGATCACTGCTCTAATACCATGTAAGAAGTGAGAGCACTATCTGGGAATTTTCTGATTATATTTCTTTGTACAGTGTAATCCTGCCTTTATACAAGTATTTAAGCAATAAAAATAATTCTAAATCTGTACAGTTTGCCTTCACCAAATTGGTTTTTAGAACAACAACCATGTAATAAAAAAATATTCTTTCTCTGTGCTGAGGAAAATTCTAAGAAGTCATCAATTGTTATTTTCCACCTCAGCTGAGCCAGACCTGAAAATCTTGTCTATTCTTAACTGGGCTTGAAACTGACCTAATAGTAAGCCCATTCTTTGGCCCGACTCTTGTGGTCCTTTATCCCTTGCTACCGACAAGGACTTCATATTTATCGAACTCAAAAGCTTCTTTGTATTTGTCTGTTCATCTCCTTCATTTCTCGAAGAGGAAGAAGCCATGGATGAAGAAGGTTGTATTTCAACACCTTTACTATTCCCCGATTTATTACTCTCTCCGTTCACTCCATTTTAAGACCGAAATACCAATAGTTTCTCTCCAGTATAAACTCATAGTTACTACCGAAAGTTACTTTGCTTCTGAAATCTCAACTTGCTATGTCAAAAGCTCTTCTCCCCGATTTATGATGACGGTTGTGGGATTGTTTACTCAATTAAACAACTCTTCCACATCAGTTTCGCTAAGGATATGATGGTAAGGCATAAAATTCCTACACATACAAATTTTTGAGGTAACTTTAATGAAGGCTTACTGTTAAATAGTACTAAGTACTCTCTGTTTTTACTTGAAAAAAAATGGTACAAGTCCATTAGGCAGTTGAAACTGAGATTTCTTTTTTGGTTTCCTAAACATGTCGTTTGGTAGAGTATATAAAAATGATATTGAATAGAGAGTATTAGTAATACTTGCATTAGGAATGTTGGTGTTAATTATGCTTGCATTAATTATGTTGGCATTTTTCTTATACGATTGTTTGTCTTGATGTATTAGAAATAATATGTCTTATGTAATTTCTATGAAAAAATGTATATTTACAAAAATACCCTCTACATCCCAATAACAAAATATCTTAATCAAAGTCAAGATATAAGTCTAAATATAATGTTTAAACCACTTTCTTTCAATTCACGAAAAACATAATAAAATATTTTTAATGCTTTTTTATTTTGATAACATTAAAGGTCATATTATTGAGTAAAATAGAACTAAGCAGAATAATATTTTTTACCCGCTATCTTTTTTTAAGGTTGTCAAACTGTGCATAATTTTCATGTTTCTAATGATTATTTATTAGGAAATTTTACCTATATCCCGACATGTTTATCATTATTTATCTAAAATTTCAACTTTTTATAAAATTTCATAAAATCCCATTTTTTAGACATTGAAGATCCATATAATTAATGTTAGATACATATAACAGATACGTTTAATTAGTAAACTAATTTCCTTAATTTAAGGCCTGTAATGGCCAAATTTTCATTTATGTAGCAATTAACCAAACTAATAATAATAAAGGATCAATTAATTCCACAAAAACAGGTCGTTTGTTTCTGATTCCAAATTTTTAAATAACTTATCTTCCATTATCAATTTTGTTTCCAGATAAAATGACTGCATCTTTTTTTTGAGATTTTGTTTGAGGTACTTGCAATGAACATTTTCGTGTTGTTATGTCATTCCGCCGTTTGAATTAACAATATAAAGTATGAGGATTAGAAGAGTGATGGAATCGTTGTTAGTGAATATGTAACGCATGAGAAATTTATGGTAAAATGGTAAATTGAAACGGTTTAATTTGATGTACTTGTATCCGATCCAATTTAGTTGTTCCGTATACTATATGTGACTTATATGTTTCTTCCACCTAATTTACTTATATGTTTCTTCTAACTAATAAATTATGGTTAATCTTTTAGATACGTTGTAATATATTAGGACGACGAAAGGGGTTACGTTTGAAGGAAATTGATTCTTTATTTTATTCTTTTGGTTAGATCAAGTCACATGATTCACCTTAACTCTTTTTTAAGAAAAAAATATCAAAACTCCTTATTTCAATAGACTAATTTCATTGTTTTACACCTACAATTTTTATAAATTAACAATAAATACATACATCTACATTAACACAGAACCATAGATACAAATTGTATAAAATATATCAGTTGTTTTACACCTACAGTTTTTATAAAATAACAATTTTTTTTATAAAATAACAATAGATACATACACCCACATTAACACAGAACCATAGATACAAATTATATAAAATATATCAGTTATTTTACACCTATGTTTTACACCTACAATTTTTATAAAATAACAATAGATACATACACCCACATTAACACAGAACCATAGATACAAATTATATAAAATGTATCAGTTGTTCTACACCTCCAAATTCTACTAAATATTCATAGATACATAGACTTACATTAGCACAGAACCCTAGATACAAATTATATAAAATGTATCTTTTGTTTTACAAAAAAAAGAAATTTGGTAAATACATAAACATATTATCAAATATACAAGATAATGAAAAAGTATCATGTATGAGGAAATATGTATCTCGGCATAATATTACCCAAATCTGAACATGCTTTTCACGTAATTTCTTTTTTCTTAACCTTTTTGCATGCTTTTCACGTAATTTCTTCATCATAGATGAATCGTTTCTGTGCTTGAATCTATTTTCATTAAAACCATCAGAATCTTGCTCAAAAATACCAGAAACAAAGTTTACAACTTCTTCATACTGTTTAATATTGTCTAATTGAGAGATTCCAAGAATAAAAGAAGGTAGAAAATCTCTATTCATTATGTAAAATCAAACAATATGGACTGAAAAAAATGATAATCAAATAATTAATTCAACAATGAAATCGAGATAAAACTTTGTAGAAAACGAAATCAAAAAATTGATTTTTGCTAGAAATTCAAAGATATGATAAGAAGAAAGTGAATATGATTTTAGGAAATTTTTTTACCTTGATTCAAAATTTTGAAATCGTGCAAGAAAACTGATGAAAACCGCTGCAGAAATTCAGGCGTGGAAATAGGAGGAAACTGGTGTTAAATTTGGTAAAGGAGACCACAGTTGTCAGAAGTTGTAATATGTATCTCATCTATTTTATAAACAGAGGTAAAAGTAGTAAATGTTGGGATATTTGTAAAATTTTGAAAGTGAAGGAATTTTTGGTAGTTTAGAAACTTAAGTTATTGAATTATGAAATTTTTTCTATTTATTAATCTTGTTGCCTTTCCGCCTACAGCTCCTGGAGCATAAATAATACTAATGCAGGTTGATTCTCGAAATTTTAAATTAAATGGAAGGAAGAAAAAGATATGAATTCCATAGCAAAGTTAGAGAAGAGAGAGAGGTAAAATGATTTGACAGATAATTCTATAGTTAATCAAGCAAATGCAAGTGTTGAAGCCCTTTGTATTACTAATACTTGTGTAAGTACCCATGCGATGCGCAGAATTAAAGTATTATTTCTAATCATTTCATATTGGGATGTCTTTTTCGAGCATGCTAAATCATATTACCTTTTAAAAAAAATTAAATTATCATATTATTTCTCAATGAAATATAAATAGAAATATTTTTTGTCGACCACCTCTTCCACACCTCCCACCCCCCATCTCCACCCCCTCCTTCCCTCAATTATTTAAAGAAAAAGATTAAAATGCACCCTTCACAAATTCCTCACCTTTAACCAAATCTATATGAAGAAAATTATGTAATTATAAAAAAATATTTATATTTCATTTTTTATAATATTATTCATTATTCATAATTTAAAGATGTTAGATTTTTAATATCCCCCTCCCCCCGCCCCCCTCTCCGTCCGCTAACCCAATCCCACCTCCCAAAACCATTTTACTCCACTTCTAACTAAGTCTATATGAGTAAACATAATCATGTAATTGTGAAAAATCTTTTATGATTTACATTTTTCTTTATTATATTGTGTACAATTTAAAGATTTCAAATTATTAATATTGATTGTTTTAGCTTTTAAATTTTTACTCTTATCATATATCTTTCATTTTAAATTTATAAATAATAATCTATGTACTATCTAGTTACTTCATTATATTCTCAAAATTAATTCAAATCCTCTATTGTATTTAATTACTTAACTTTTCTCTATTTTGACTTTGAGTTAAATTATTTTTTGGTGTTACACACATCACCAGTTAAGTGTTCTTCTCTCTTAACTCAAAATATAAAAATTAGAATAGATAAGGTTTGTTATACACAACAAAAAAATGAAATATAAATTAGAAGAAGATTTCAAAATAAATGAAAGATTCAAAAAGTAACCATTTAATCATGTCGTAATTTTTTGTCCTTTTTTTAGTAGAATTACGTGAGTTACTTTGTAGTTTATGTTAATAAAAAATTTGAAATTCTCTTAATTACATATTTTTGAACTTAAATTCAAAATTTAAATAGAATGTTCGTACTTCTATCTTTTAAAAGTTTTAGTTTTCAAATCAATTATTTTTTTCTTTTAAAAAATGTGTGTGTATAAAAATCACACTTAAAATTAGTTATATTTTTTTTAACGTTATTCTCTTACTACAATTCACTTGCACACATAAAAAAAAAAAATCCAAAATAAATATTGTAAACATATGAATGTTTAGCCCACCTCAAACAAAAGTTATGACATTGCGAATTTTTTGTAAATTGACAATGATTTAGGATATTAAATAAGAGAAGGGAGCATAATATATTTTATTTTTTAAACTAACTCAATTTTTAAATTTTGATTCGAAATTCATGATAAATTTTTGTAAATCGAATTAAATAAATTGATCACCATAAAATAAAAAATAAAAATAGATAAAATAAAAATAACACTTACTTTAATAAAATAATAATATGAGAATGATAACAAGAAATTAGCATTTAAAATGATAAATGCTCGACTAAAATTTTCAAGCATTACTTGCTTGAGTTCAAGTATGTTTAATCCTGCAAATAAATTCATCTTTTTATCTTTTATTTAAAGCCATTTGAGACATATTAGATTAGTTCATCCATGAAATTAGATAAAATATATAAACATATTCTATTAAAAATAATGATAAAAAATATACAAAAATTAAGAGTAAATATTCAATGATGTAGTTAAAAAAATTGTCATAAACGTAATCTCAATATGTGTATATAGATAAAAATGTCATGAATCTTAAAAAACATGAGATAAATATTAGGAATTATGGTAAAAAAGAGGAGCAACAACAATTTACTTGTTAAATCAGATCATCATAAAAAAAAGACATACTGACATCATTGATAGACCTTAAGCATAAAAGGAGAAAGATGATTTCTGCATATAAAAAATAAAAATGTTAAATCAAAAGAAAAATATAAAAAAAGAGGAATATGGAAAATACAGTAAAATAAGTTAATGATTAATAACAAAGGAAAAAAAAAGCTCAACATTATTTATCATGTGTAGCAGTATATATATAGTGGGAGAGGTTAAGAAGTTAGAATTCAATTTCAATTCAAATTCTTATTTAAATTTAAATATAAATGTCATCTCAAGTTATTCTTCCTTATACTTAGATTTTCAAATACAATGTATATTTATTCAATAATCTATAAATTTGAATTAAGAAAATCTTTTTAAATCAAGTCAAATATTTTTATTATTACTACTATTATTTTTGTTACTATTACTATCTGTATAACTACAATTATTAGTGTGTACTACAATTGCAAGTTAAACTATTATTTTTCATTATTATTATCCTCATATTTTTAGTTTTTATTTAATATTTAATTAAATCAAAACATACAATGGACCACCAGTGACGGATCTACCCTTTGCTGAGGGGTTCATCCAAACCTCTTTTGGCGAAAAATTATGCTATATATATGCACGGTTAAAATTATTTTTTATGTAGATATATTAGATGTTGAACCCCCTTCAGTTAGTTCATATGTTCACTTATAAACCCCTTTAGTGAATATCCTGACCTCGTCACTGTGAACCACGTACTACTATTTATTATTATTGTTATTATTATTGAATTAAGCGTATTCAAATGTATTTTATGGTATATAAAATGAATAAATTTTTGAAATAGTAAGAGTTTATTCAGGACTCTTTAACCATATTTTTCTATTTTTAAGCTAATGATTTTTTTTAAAGTATAATACATTTTCAAATTCAAATATTTAATATACTTTAATTCAAAAATTTTACTACAACAATATTAATCTTTGTCCTTAAAAAGGCTTAACATTATTACCATGTGTAGCAGCATATATAGTAGGAGAGGTTAGAAAGTTAGAATTCAATTTCAATTCAAATTCTTATTTAAATTTATATTTAAATATCATCTCAATTTTTTAAAAGAAGATGAATTTGTTTTTCTTCCTTATCCTTAGATTTTCAAATACAATGTATATTTATCCAATAATCTATAAATTTGAATTAAGAGAATCTTTTAAAATTAATTCAAATATTTTTATTATGATTGCTATTATTTTTATGATTATTATTTTTGTTACTATTACTATTATTAGTGCGTACTACAATCGCAACTTAAACTATTATTTTTAATTATTATTATCCTCATATTTTTATTTTTTATTTAATATTTAATTAAATCAAAACATACAATGGACCACGTACTACTATTTTTTATTACTATTAGATTAAGTGTATTCAAATATATTTTATAGTATATAAAAGGAATAAATTTTTGAAATAGTAAGAGTTTATTTAGGATTCTTTAATCATACTTTTTTATTTCAAGCTAATGATTTTTTTCTTCTTAAAAGGATAATACATTTTCAAATTCAAATATTTAATATCCTTTAATTCAAAATTTTTATTACAATAATATTAACTGTCCTAAGAATTACCACGTGGCTTCTCAATAGCTTGTCACGTGACTTCTTGTCTTACTTTTAGTTTTGCTTTTATATATATATATATAGATATGAAAAATGGTGGTATTAGTAATACACACCTCAATACACAATAAAATATAGTTATACATAGGATGGAAAAATATACCAAACAAGGTACTTATAGCACATTAATATAATGCATGCATTAACTTCTCCAATACACTCTACCAAATGGTCCCTAAATGTGATGATGCTTAGCATTGTGTATAACGGATCTGTATGTTTCTGTCTATATGAATTCATCTACATTTGATGAATTGAATTGATGAAGGTGGTTTGATTAGTGAATTTTGGTTTTTCTGTTCTTACAGCAAATTACACAGGAAAAGCACCATATAATAAGAACTCTCTCCATCTCACGCAATTTATATGACACGATTGAATTTAAAACTATTAGGTACGAATTTACGGAAAATTTTGAAGTTTATATTTCGAAATTTTAACTGGGCCGCATAAGTTGAAACTAAGGGAGTAGTATTTATTTGTTAAAAAACGGAGTACCTTCATAGTTCATTCCATTAGCTTTCTGTATACCGTATGATATATATATATATATATATATATATATATATATATATATATATATATATATATACATGTATGTATGTATATATATATGTATATATGTATATATATATGTATATGTATGTATATATATATGTATGTATGCATATATGTATGTATGTATATACTAGTTTAGGTGTTGTTATTGTTGTTGTTTTATACTAGTTTAGGTGTACGCGCCTTGCGCGTGTACCTTAACTTTAATGAGTTCAAACATTACATTAAATAGGATATTTGTTTAAATAATAAAAGTGAATATAATAATTAAATTTAATATCTTTTGAGTATGTAAAGATGGAGAATTTATTTATTAAACATAATCTTTACCAAAAATATTTTTAAAAGTAGATCAACATTCATTTACCTTCTATAAATTCTTTACACACAAATTTTTTCAAAGTCATCCGACACTCATCTACCACCTGTAAACAATAACAAAATAATACGATAATAGAGATATCTAAATAATACAACTAAACCTAACCTTTACATAAAAAAATTCTTCAAAACTGACCAACATTTATCTATCACATGTAAACTGCAACAAAATAATGCTATAAAAGTGGTATCAAAACAATACAATTAAACTTAAATTTTACACACAAAAATTTCTCAAAGCCGATCGAGATTCATCTACGAACTGTAAACTACCACAAAATAACAAACTAAAAAGAGATATTATGATAACACAATTAAACCTAATCTTTACTTAAAAAAAAATTAAAACCGATCCACATTCATTTAGTCTTTGTAAATTAAAATAAAATAATAAGATAATAAAGATATTAAAATAATACAATTAAACCTAAATTTTACACAAGAAATTCTTCAAAGTTAGCCAACATTCATCTACGGCCTATAAACTATAAAAAAATATATAATAGTGATCACAAAGCTTCGATTTTGATCCAATTAATTCTTGTCTGAGCAAAAATTTTAACCCTAAAGAATGATTTTGAATGAAAAGAAAGAAGATATATACACACATGTTGAATTCTATTATGCTGACAAAAATAGTGAAGAAGCTGAGGGTTAGAAAATTGAGCATCCACCAATCTCGGCATGCAATCGAATCAAGTTAGATGGGCATCAATCATATTCTCTCAATAGGCAAATCGATTTGTTTTCTAGTTTAACGTACATCTCAATATTTATAGAAGCATTTCCTTAATAAAGTCCTATTTTAGGAGTATTTTTCTAATTGGACAGTAGAAAGAAAAATATTAATTAATTCTCCTACCATATATTTTAGGAGTCCCGTATATTTTAGGAAGGCTAGTTAATATAATAAAAAATAATTAAATAATAAATTGAAAAGACAGTTTTGTCTAAAAAAAGAGTCTTTTAATGAAGGGTAAAAAGTTCAAATCACTTTTCTAAGGGCCTTCACACTTTTAATATATACTAGTTTAGGTGTACGCGCTTCGCGCGTGTATCTCACTTTAATGAATTCAAATGTTACACTAAATAGGATATCTGTTTAAATTGATAAAGATGCGTATAGTAATTAAATTTAACATCTTTTGAATATGTAAAGATGAAGAATTTATTTAATTAAACCTAACCTTTACCAAAAAAATTCTCAAAGCCGATTGACACTCATCTAACACCTGTAAACTATAACAAAATAATATAATTATAGATATATGAAAAACAATACAATTAAATCTAACATTTACGCAAAAATTTCCTCAAAGCCGACGAACATTCATCTACCACGTGTAAACTACAACAAAATAATATGATAATAGAGATATTAAAATAGTACATCTAACCTTAACCTTTTACACAAAAAAATTCTCAAATCAGAGATATCAAAATAATATGATTAAACTTAACCTTTACCTAAAAAAATTTTTCAAAGCCAGTTGATATTATCTACCACCTGTAAACTATAACAAAACAATACCATAAAAGAGATATCAAAATAGTACAATTAAACCTAACCTTTATACACAAGATTTCCTCAAATCTGATCAACAAAAATTCCTCAAAGCTTATCAACATTCATCTACGACCTGTAAACTTGTAATACCCCATATTTTCCTAGCTTAATTTAACTCTCAGTACATGAGTATTCATAAATAATTTTTTAAATGCTCAATATTTTCAGTTTAGAGCTTACCATTGCGTAGAAAATTCAGTCAGCTTTCCAACGATATAAAATTCGCCCAAATCTGATACCCGGACAAAGAGTTAAAGCATATTTTGTAAAATAGTGTGCCAAATGGCACTTCACCGCGTTGCGGAGATCATCCAAATGGAATTTGTTAGTTTTCAGTGGAGCTCCACGATAATAGTACGTCACGCCAATATTCCAGTTCACAATTGTCATTTTTCAGTGTGGCAACGCGATTCCATCGCATCACGCCACTAACTATTTTCCCAATTGTCAAATTCCAGTGAGACTCCGCGATGGTGCCTCGTCGCTCCAAGGGTTAATTTCACGTTCGTCTATTTTTACACAGTGTCAGCCACATCCCAGAGGCTCACCGAGATGCCACCGCATCGCGGCGAGGCCCAAAATTGAGCATCTAGTGATGATTTTTAAATCTTTTCCAAGGGTAATTGGGTATTTTTTTATGACCCAAATCAACCTTTAACACATAATTTTCCCCTAATTAACCCAGTTATATCATTTTTTTCCTAACTTTCTCTCAAGATTAAAGCATTCTTTCTCAATTAGCAAACCCTAGTTTTCAAGAAAACAAGAACAAAGCTCAAGAATTTTTCCAAAAACCTTCAAGAACTCTTTTTTTTTCAGGTATGTTAGGTGTTCATCTATGGTTTCCTTTCACCCATAGAGTCTAAGAATCCATTTTTAAAACTAAAAGATTATTGATTCATGATTTACATGCTTGAAATTGGATTGTATTCATGTTCATGACATTAATTGAGATTAAATCCATGATTAATGATAGATTCCATGAAATTAAAGTAGCATGTATATTTAATTGTGCAATTCCCGTGTTATAATCCTTGAATTAACAAGTTTGGGTGTTGTGTTACGATGTTTATATGCTGTCCATGATTATATGCAAAAAGTTGTGCTCCCTATGTGAACTAAATGGTGAAATCATGACACGCTAGCATATGTACAAGTTTATCCCTACAAGTGTTTGATAAAATGTCTCTATGAATGAATTATGAATAAGTGGACATTGTTATGCTTTTCAAGATCATGTTATTGTAATACCCGTGCTTATTCCTAGCTAGAAATCATCTCAAGGATGCTAGTACTTTCTTTGAAATACAAATATATTTTTGTACCCATGGTATTTTTGAGATTTCTACTTTCTATCACGTGAAAAATTGAGTTAGCTTTCTAACGATACGAATTTTGTCCAAATCCGACACTAGAAGAGGAAGTTATGGATGTTTACTTAGAACTGACCAAAACGGCCAGGTGCGACGTCCAAGTTGATAGACCGCCAAACAAGTGACGGACCGCCACTTTGACCATCACAGCCAAGGAAGTAGGGCCACGTTTTGGATAAGGGCTGACGGACGAGTTGACAGACCGTCGAATTTTTGACGGATCGTCATCCAGGCCGTCAATTCTTATCCAGTGAACCCCATTTCTGGTCCACGTATGACGGTCGAAATGACGGACCGTCAAGTTTCTGACGGACCTTCAGTCGAGTCGTCACACGCCACGTTCAGTTTATTTTCAGGCCGTTTTAATAGGGGTATTTTGGTTACATACCACTCGCCTATATATACCCAGATGAGTTCGAATTCAGTTATTTTGCTCATTATTATTTCACAAAAAAAAACTAGCGTTTCTCTCTAAATTTAATCTCCAAGAACAAGACCCAATCTTCTTAAAAAAAATCAAAGGATTTCAAATCCTTCAAGTTCAAAAACATCAAGAACCTTGAGTCAGGTATGCGTAGTGTTCATCTACGAATCCATTTCGTTCATAGAGCTCAAGAACCATGTTTTAAATATTATTTTGTGATTGTCTTGTTGTGATATGAGCATGTACATGTTGATGATTGTTGTTTAAGTTTCAAGATGATATCTGAAGGTGTTTTCATGAAGTATATGTGTTTGTTAGTAGAAACCCATGATCTTTATATGGCTTGATATGGTGAAATTCATGAACACACCTAAGCTAAAAGAATGCATGCAAAGTGTTTGATAATATGCCTAGGATGATAGAATTCATGTCCCATGATTTAATAGTGCTTAAATGACAAGTCCATGCTCTATGCTTTATGATTTCACATGAATTCCACATGATTGATATGCGTTATTGTTGTGATATGGATTGAGCATGATATTGAGGCTATGCAAGTATATACATGTTGTATGAATTTCCCTTCCATGTGTAAGATGTTAAGAACTATGCTTAGTGTGAAATCCTCTACTTATGATATTGTAAATTGTGGACTCTACTCTTACGATCAAGTCAGTCATGTGTGTCAGTTTCCTTCTATCGAGTCTTGGGGGTACTTGTACTCGAAAAATATAGTTGTGTGCCTAGAGCCATATCATGTTATCACGATAATCTAAGTCAATCCATGATCTATAAAACTCAGTCAGTCATGTGACTCAGGAAATCTCAGAAATCTCATGATCTCAGTTAATTCTCAGATAGTAGTACTATTCCGTCTGCCAACGAAAGTCAGTTACTCAGTCCATGTACAATCAGTTAAATCATGTTCAGTCTTTTACGATGGGAGTAGAAGTTAGAACCGAGTGAACCCAAGGATAGGAACTCACTTTCCAGTTAGGGTATGATTCTTAGCAGTCATCCTTGTGTTCCAGAACTACGTAGTCAGCGTAGATTGAGACATCTTAACCAGTCAGATTAGGGTTGATGAGGTGGCTTAACCTGTCAGTTTAGGATTCCCACCGTTCTTATTTTTGAGTACCTGCTAGATAAGGGTCACTCACAGCTGTCCTTACCAGTGACGCGGTATTGACACCCTTCCAGTCAGGGCAGAGATTGGACCCCAACTTAGCTATATGCGTTATTAGGGAATGTCAGTTAAACAACTACCTCACATAATTTTAGTCCCTGTCTCAGTAAAAGAACTCAGATAGTTCTTCAGATTTTAGTATATCAGGACTGTTAGATACAGTCAATTCAGTTACAGAACGGAACACAGATAGTTCCATTAGATTCAGGACTGTCAGATACAGTCATCTATGTTATCAGAATTTCAGTATTTGTCATGCTAGATATCAGTAGATCATGTATTAGTGTCCATATCTAGATATCACGCAATCACGATCTCAGTTACTATGTATGCATGTTTGTACTCTTACGTTCATATCAGTCAGTCAGTTAGCATCGTTCATGCATGTAAACCCTTTTGCATTTAGCCTACCTCACTCGTATACTCAGTACTCCCAGTTGTACTGATGCATTTGCGCTATGGTTCTTTCTTTCACGTTACACCATAGGTTCACAGATACGAGCTCCAGATCAACAGTAGTAGTAGCATTCCAGTCGCAGAGTTCCAGTGAGTCCTCATCTATTCGAGGACGATATTATTTATTTCATTTATTATTTCAGTTCAGTTTTGCTAGATAGAGTTAGTTGGAGACATGTTCCTTCAACTCCTTATTCAGACAGTATTTAGAGGCTTTCAGATTTAGTTCAGATTTGATTCAGATTTCAGTTGGTTTGGGTATTCGTTACCCCATATGGATGTTATGATTTGTCAGATATTCTGTGCAATTGAACCTTATGGCCTATTGTTCATGTTTTCCGTATTATTACGTCATATATTGCAGTGTATAGGTACAGATATTAGTCATGGGTTAGCTTGTGGTCCTTTGGGGTCATAAGCACCGTGTAGCATTTCGGTTCAGAAAATTGGGGCGTTACAAACTTAGTATCAGAGCCTAAGGTTCAATAGAGTCCTAGGAAGTCTTAAAACAGCATCTAGTAGAGTCTTATGCATGGGTGTGTAGCATGCCACATTTATGTGCAAGAGTTTATAAGATGTTTTAGGAACAGTTTCCTTTCTTTCGGTATTCATATCGTGCTAGTGAGCATAATCTCAAGTTAAACTCTCAGTATAATTTGTTCTTCTCTTATTTCAGAATATGCCTCCAAAGAGAAGAAACCAACCAGCTCCTCATCCCGAAGATACTTTGGGCGAACATGTTTCTCATGCAGAGTTTAGGGCCACATTCACCACACTTACTCAGTCTGTGGCTGCCCAAATGAACGACCACCAGTTATTCCGGACAATCCAGTGGCCAAATCAGCCGCAGCTAGGATTCGGGACTTCACCCGAATGAACCCTCCATCTTTCTTTGGGTCTAAGTCTGATGAAGACCCTCAGGAATTCATTGACCAAGTCTAGAAGGTCATAGACATCATGGGAGTTACTTCTTGTCAGAGTGTCGAGTTAGCCGCATACCAATTACAGGATGTCGCTCACACTTGGTACAAACAGTGGAAGTCTAAGAGGTTAGAGGATGCAGTTCCTATAGAGTGGGAGGAATTTGTCACGGCTTTCTTAGACAGATTCTTTCCCCAAGAGCTGAGCGAGGCAAAAATTCTAGAGTTCTTCAAACTCAAGTAGGGAAATATAACGGTTAAGGAGTATTCTCTCAGATTTAGTCAGCTAGCAAGATATTCCCCTCATGTGGTTGCAGACAACAGGGCCAAGATGAGCAAGTTCGTGTCAGGGGTGAATGATAGCGTGGTAAATAAGTGTAGGTCTGCGATGCTGAATAGTGATATGACTTTAGCCAGGATCATGACTCATTCTCAACAAATAGAGGAGCAGAAAATTAGGACTAGGGAGAGAAAGAACAAGAAAGCAAGGTCAGGCAGTTTTAGTTTTTCTCAACTAAAATCAGAAGGAGAAAACCATTCGCAGTTTCATCCTAAGCCAGTAATTCCAGCTCCTTCCTCCGCCAGTACCTCAGTACTGAAATTCATAGACGGCAACAGAGATCGAGCACCAGGATCTAAGTCTTAGGGCAGTGTCAGCAGTGCCCAAACTAATCCCCTGAGTCAGACTTATGGTAAGAACCACAAGGGCACCTGTAGAGCTGGTAGTGATGTTTGTTTCGATTGTGGAAATCTAGGCCATAGGGTTAGAGAGTGTTCGCAGTCAGGTCTGCAGGGTCAGAAGAATCATTCCACAGCCCAGTCCGATCGCCCAAATCAGCAGGGTGTCACTTCTAGTGATACTAGTGGGCAACGCCCAAACAGACTCTATGCTCTTCAGACCCGACAGGATCAGGAAAATTCTCCTGATGTCGTTACTGGTACATTACAGATTTTCCATGTTCATGTTTATGCTTTGCTAGATCCAGGTGCATCCTTGTCTTTTGTTACTCCTTATATAGCAGGCGATTTCGAAATCAGTCTCAAAATTTTAGCAGAGCCCTTTTCAGTCTCTACCCCAGTGGGTAAAACTATCATAGCTCGGTGGGTATACAGGAACTGCCCGGTTATGATATTTCAAAAAATCACTTCAACAGATTTAATCGAGTTAGAGATGACCGACTTTGACGTTATTCTCGGCATGGATTGGCTCCATTCCTACTATGCCACAGTCGACTGCAGAAACAAGATAGTTCAGTTTCAGTTCTCGAATGAGCCCGTCTTAGAATGGAAGGGTAGTACTTCATCTTTCAGGGGTCATCTTATTTCCTACCTTCGGGCAAGAAAAATGATTTCTAAGGGGTGTGTATCATCTCGTGCATGTTAAAGATTCCAGTTCTAAACCTCCTAGATTTGAATTAGTCCCAGCTGTAAATGAGTATTCAGACGTGTTTCCCGAAGATCTTCCAGGCATTCCTCCCGAAAGGGAAATAAACTTCGGCATTGATCTTCTTCCAGATACTCAACCTATTTTTATTCCTTCATACAGAATGGCACCAGCAAAACTCAAGGAACTGAAAGATCAGTTGAAGGACCTCTTAGATAAGGGATTCATCAGGCCCAGTGTATCCCCATGGGGTGCACCAGTCTTATTCGTGCGTAAGAAAGACAGTTCTCTCAGGATGTGTATTGATTACCGTCAGCTCAACAAAGTTATGGTCAAGAACAAGTATCCCCTTCCCAGAATAGATGACTTGTTTGACCAACTTCAGGGTGCCAGTTATTTCTCCAAAATAGACCTCAGATCAGGCTACCATCAGCTCAGAGTTAGAGAATGTGATATCCCGAAGACAACTTTTTGTACTCGGTATGGTCACTTCGAGTTTTTAGTTATGTCATTTGGTCTTACCAATCCCTCATCTTCTTTCATGGACTTGATGAACCGTGTGTTCAAGCAGTACTTGGATATATTCGTCATAGTTTTCATAGATGATATCCTGGTCTATTCCCATACAGCTTGTGATCATTCAGACCATCTCAGGATTATTCTTCAGACTCTCAGAGATCACCAGCTATTTGCCAAATTCAGTAAGTGCGAGTTTTGGCTAAGATCAGTAGCATTCCTTGGCCATATTATTTTCGGTGATGCCATTAGAGTATATTCTCAGAAGACCAAAGCGGTAAGAAACTGGCCTCGCCCCATCTCTCCATCAGATATCAAGAGTTTCTTGGGATTGGCTGGCTATTACAGATGGTTTGTCGAGGGATTTTCTTATATTGCATCCCCCATGTCTAGATTGACTCAAAAGAAGGTCAAGTTTCAGTGGTCAGATTCTTGCGAGAAGAGTTTTCAAGAGTTGAAGACTCGACTCACCTCAGACCCAGTTTTAGCTCTTCCAGATGGTTCAGACGATTTTGTAGTCTATTGTGATGCATCCAGAGTAGGTCTAGGTTATGTCCTCATGCAGCAAGGTAAGGTCATATCCTACGCCTCCAGACAGTTAAAGCCCCATGAGAAGAATTATCCTACTCATGATCTTGAGTTAGCAACCGTAGTATTTTCCTTGAAGAATTGAAGGCATTATCTATACGGAGTTCATGTAGATGTCTTCACAAATCATAAGAGTCTCCAGTATGTCTTTTCTCATAAAGATCTCAATCTTTGTCAGAGAAGGTGGTTAGAGATTTTGAAAGATTATGACATTAGCATCCTTTACCATGTGGGAAAGGCCAACGTTGTGTCCGAAGCTCTTAGTAGACTCTCCATGGGTAGTGTTTCTCATATTGAGGATAGCAAAAAGAAGATAGCTCAGGAAATCCATTATCTCACCAGACTAGGTGTTCGCTTAGTTGATTCTTTGGAGGGTGGTGTATGTGTTCAGAGTAGTTCAGAGTCATCTCTAGTTTCTGAGGTGAAAGAAAAGCAAGATAGGGATCCTAGCCTTGTCAAGATAAAAGAGTCAGTCCAGAATCAAAGAGTAGAGGTTTTCTCCCAAGGGGGAGATGGGGTTCTTCGTTGTCAGGGTCGTCTGTGCGTTCCAGGTGTAGATGACTTAAAGTAGCGAATTCTTATAGATGCGCATAGTGTGTGATACTCTATTCATCCAGGGGCCAATAAGATGTACCGCGACCTGCGGGAAATCTATTGGTGGAGTGGTATGAAGAGAGATGTTGCAGAGTTTGTAGCTAAGTGCTCTACATGTCAGCAAGTTAACATAGAGCATAAGAAAACTAGTGGACCCATGCAAGAGTTCACCATTCCTACTTGGAAGTGGGAAGAAGTAAACATGGACTTCATGACGGGTTTGCCTCGAACTCGTTATCAGCAGGATTCAGTTTGGGTTATTGTAGACAGGATGACCAAGTCGGCTCATTTCCTTCCAGTTCATACCTCTTATTCAACCGAGGATTACGCCAAACTCTATATCAGGGAGTTGGTCAGATTACACGGTGTTCCATTATCTATTATTTCATACAGAGGTACCCAGTTCACCTCTCACTTCTGTAAAGCATTCCAAAAGGGTCTTGGTACCCAAGTCCATCTCAGTACAGCCTTTCATCCTCAGACAGATGGTTAAGAAGAAAGGACCATTTAGACTCTTGAAGATATGCTAAGGGCATGTGCAATTGATTTCAAGGGAACTTGGGATGACCACTTGCCTTTGATTAAGTTTGCATACAACAATAGCTATCATTCTAGTATTAAAATGGCTCTATTAGAAGTTTTCTATGGCAGGAGGTATAGATCTCCAATTGGTTGGTTTAAAGTTAGTGAGGCCTCAGTCATAGGTCCTGACTTGGTTTTCGATGCCTTAGAGAAAGTTTAGTTGATCAGAGAGAGACTCCGGGCTGCTCAGAGCCGACAAAAGTCTGATGCTGATGTTTGTAGAAAAGATCTCGAGTTCGAGGTCGATGACTTTGTATATCTCAAGATCTCTCCCATGAAGGGAGTGAAGAGGTTCGGCAAGAAAGGGAAACTCAGTCCCCGCTATGTCGGCCCCTTTAGGATTCTCAGTCATTTAGGCAGGTAGCTTATGAGCTCGAATTGCCATCAGATTTAGCCTCAGTTCATCCGGTTTTCCATATATCCTTGCTAAAGAAGTGCGTAGGTGACCCAGCAGTTGAAGTCCCTATTCAGAGCATTGATGTTCAGAACAGTTTTTCTTATGAAGAGATTCCAGTCGAAATCTTAGACTATTAGACTCTTCGATTGAGGAACAAAGAGGTCCCTCTAGTTAAGGTTCTTTGGTGAAATTAGTACGTTAAGGGAGCTACTTGGGAAGCAGAAGAAGATATGAATACCAAGTATCCTTACCTCTTCTCCGCCGATTCAGATCAAGCTCAAGGTAATAGTTTGCCTTAAGCTTATTCAGTTTCATATTCATGTTCCCATTATAAACATGGTATCTACTACCATTTCATACTCTGTCATGCATTCATGTATCAGTTCAGTTATAAAATCATCCATCAACTATGCATTCTCGTCTTGAGAAACTCAGTTTATCAGAACACTCAGTCACGCATTCATGTACTAGTTAGCCATGCATCAGATATTCATGAGTTCATTATATTTAGCATTTCAGTCATGAAGTCATATCTCAGTTGCTCATGTTCAGTTTATGTTCATTTATTATTTTCCCTCTTAGTCAATCTTATTCGAGGACGAATGTTCTCAAGGGGGAGATATTGTAATACCCGTCCTTATTCCTAGCTAGAAATCATCTCAAGGATTCTAGCACTTTCTTTGAAATACAAATCTATTTCTGTACTCATGGTATTTTTGAGATTTCTACTTTTTATCACGTGGAAAATTGAGTTAGCTTTCTAACGAAACCAATTTTGTCCAAATCCGACATCAGACGAGGAAGTTATGGATGTTTACTCAAAACTAACCGAAACGCCCAGGTGCGACGTCCAAGTCGATGGACCGCCAAACAAGTTACGGACCGCCACTTTGACTGTCACATCTAAGGTAGTAGGGCCACGTTCTGGATAAGGATTGACAGACGAGTTGACGAACCGTTGGATTTTTGACGGACTGTCATCTAGGCCATCAACTCTTATCCAATGAACCCCATTTCTGGTCCACGTATGACGGTCGAAATGACGGACCGTCAAGTTTCTAATGGACCGTCATTCGGGTCATCACACGCCATGTTCCGTTTATTTCCAGGCCATTTTAACAGGGGTATTTTGGTCACTTACCACTCGCCTATATATACCCAGATGAGTCCGAATTCAGCTATTTTGTTCATTATTATTTCACAAGAAAAAACTAGGGTTTCTCTCTAAGTTTAATCTCCAAGAACAAGACCCAATCTTCTTTAAAAAAAATTAAAGAATTTCAAATCCTTCAAGTTCAAAAACATCAAGAACCTTGAGTCAGGTATACGTAGTGTTCATCTATGGATCCATTTCCTTCATAGAGCTCAAGAACCGTGCTTTAAATAATATTTTGTGATTGTCTTGTTGTGATATGAACATGTACATATTGATGATTGTTGTTTAAGTTTCAAGATGATAGCTAAAGGTTTTTTCATGAAGTATATGTTTTTGTTAGTTGAAACCCATGATCTTTATGTGGCTTGGTATGGTGAAATTCATGAACACACCTAAGCTAAAAGAATGCATGCAAAGTGTTTGATAATATGCCTAGGATGATAGAATTCATGTCCCATGATTTAATAGTGCTTAAATGACAAGTCCATGCTCTATGCTTTATGATTTCACATGAATTCCACGTGATTGATATGCGTTGTTGTTGTGATATGGATTGAGCATGATATTAAGGCTATGAAAGTATATACATGTTGTATGAATTTCCCTCCCATGTGTAAGATATTGATAACTATTCTTAGTGTGAAATCCCCTACTTATGATACTGTAAATTGTGGACTCTACACTTACGATCAAGTCAGTCATGTGTGTCAGTTTCCTTTCATCGAGTCTCGGGGGTACTTGTACCTAAAAAATATAGCTATGTGCCTAGAGCCATGTCATGTTGTCACGATAATCGCAGTCAATCCATGATCTATTGAACTCAGTCAGTCATGTGACTCAGGAAATCTCAGAAATCTCATGATCTCAGTTAATTCTCAGATAGTAGTACTATTTCGTCAGTCAACGGAAGTCAGTTACTCAGTCCATGTACAGTCATTTAAATCATGTTTAGTCTCTTCATATAGGAGTAGAAGTTAGCACCGAGTGAACCCAAGGATGGGAACTCACCTGCCAGTTTAGGGTGTGATTCTTAGCAGTCATCCTTGTGTTCCAGAACTACGTAGCCAGCGTAGGTTGAGACATATTAACCTGTCAGATTAGGGTTGATGAGGTGGCATAACCTGTCAATTTAGGTTTCCCACTGTTCTTATTTTTGAGTACCTGCCAGATAAGGGTTACTCACAGTTGTCCTTACCAATAGCGCGGTATTGACACCCTTCCAGTCAGGGCAGAGATTGGACCCCAACTTAGATATATGCATTATTGGGGCATGTCAGTTAAAAAACTACCTCCCGCAGTTTCAGTCCCAACCTCAATAAAAGAACTCAGATAGTTCTTCAGATTTCAGTATATCAGGACTGTCAGATACAGTCAATTTAGTTACAGAATGGAACATAAATAGATCTATTAGATCCAGGACTATCAGACACAGTCATCTATGTTATCAGAATTTTAGTATTTGTCATGCTAGATATCAGTAGATCATTTATTAGTGTCCAGATCTAGATATCACATAATCACAATCTCAGTTACTATGTATGCGTGTTTGCACTCTTACGTTCATATCAGCCAGTCAGTTAGCATCATTCATGCATGTAAACCATTTTGCATTTAGCCTACCTCACTCGTATACTTAGTACTCCCAGTTGTACTGACGCATTTTCTCTGTGGTGCTTTCTTTAATATTACACCATAGGTTCACAGATACGAGCTCCAGATCAGTTGTAGCAGTTGCATTCCAGTCGCAGAGTTGCAGTGAGTCCTCATCCATTCAAGGACGATATTATTTATTTCATTTATTATTTCAGTTCAGTTTTGCTAGACGGAGTTAGTTGGAGACATGTTCCTTCTACTCCTTATTCATACAGTATTTAGAAGCTTTCAGATTTAGCTCAAATTTGATTCAGATTTTAGTTGTTTTGGGTATTCATTACCCCATATGGATGTTATGATTTGTCAGATATTCTATGTAGTCGAACCTTATGGCCTATTGTTCATGTTTTCTAAATTATTACATCATATATTGCAGTGTACAGGTACAAATATCAATCATGGGTTAGCTTGTGGTCCTTCGGGGTCATAAGTACCTTGTAGAGTTCTGGTTTAGAAAATTGAGGTGTTACAGTTATGCTTTACTTATGATGTTATTGAGTCCGGGGGTATCTAATACCGATAATTTAGTTGTTTACCTAGAGCTACAGTAGTTACAAAATAGTCTCAATTCTGTCCCAAAATTGTAAGTACTCAGGCAGTTACAGAACTCACTGAAACTCAGTATCAGTCTAGATCAGCTCAATATAGTAATCAGTGTCATTCAGTTGGGAGTAGGATTCTGCACCGAGTGTACCGAAGGATGGGGGCTCACCTGCCAGTAGAGGGTGTGATCCTTAAAAGTTGTCCTTGCGTTCCAAAACTATATAGCCAGCGTAGGTTGAGACATCAACCTGCCAGTTGAGGCTTGATGAGGTGTTTTAACCTTCCAGTTGAGGGTACCACCATTTTTATTAGAGTACTTGCCAGATGAGGGTAAATCTTCAGTTATCTTTACCCGTGGCATCGTACTGACACCCTTCCATCTGGGGTTATAGGTTGGTCCCCAAATCTATTCAGAAAAGGGGCATATCAGTTAGATTATTACTTCCCACAGTTTCAGTTCCAGTCTCAGTATAGAACTCAATTTCAGTTCTACAAAATCAGGATTGTTAGACACAGTCAATCCATATCAATAATCTCAAATATCAGTTATTCAGTCATTGAAACTCAATATTCAGCTTCAGTAAAAGCTCAAATATATTATACATGCATATGCACAGTATTGTATACTCAGTATTTACAGTAGTTTCAGATTTCTATGTACTCATAATCAGTTATTCTTTATTATTCAGTCAGTTACTGTTCATGCACATGAAACCTTGCATTCAACCTTACCTCATCTAGCATACTAGTATATTCCATGTACTGACATATACTCTTTCTTTGAGCTATGATGTCTCATATCATAGGTTCGGACACTCAGGTTCCTCACCGCGCATAGACAAATTCAGATTCAGCCAGCAGTGTTAGATTTAGTAGTGAGTCCTCATATATTGAGGATATATTTTATTTTCATATTTCAGTAGTCGGAGTTAGTTGGGGGATTGTCCCATCAACTCCGCTTTCAGACAGTTCAGTTAGAGGCTTTTCAGACTAGACTATCAGACAATATTCAGTTTTTCTGATTATTATTACAGTTGATATTCTTTATCAGTATTCAGATTTTGAACCTTATGGTAATTCAGCCTATTTTCCATATTATTTTCAGTATTATTATTCAGTGCTCATAGCAGATATCAATCATGGGTTAGCTTGTGGTCCATTGGAGTCGTAAGCACTGTGTAGCATCTGGGGTAAGACTCGGAGTGTTACAAACTTGGTATCAGAACCTAAGGTTCAACAGAGTTGTAGGGAGTCTGAAAGTCACGTCTAGTAGAGTCTTATTCATGTGTGTATAGCGCGCCATACTTATGGACAAGAGGTTATGAGATATTTTAGGAAAAGTTTCCCTTCTTTCAGTATTCATGTCGTACGAGTGAGCATGAGTTCGAGTTAAACTCTCAGTCAAATCCTTTTCTTCCTTTCGTTTAATGAACATGTCTCCCAAGAAGACTAACGAAAGAAGAACAGGAAACCAGTAAGCACCTCAGCCCGTGAAGGCAGATCCCCTGGATGAGCATATCTCTCATGCAGAATTCAGAGCTGTGTTTACCACTCTAGCCAATTCTGTAGCAGCTCAGAATGAATTTCCAGCTGTTGTTCAGGCCAACCCAGTGGCCAATACTGTTGTAGTCAAGATTTGGGAATTCACTGAAATGAATCCTCCCCTATTCGCTGGATCCAAGTCAGAAGAGTATCCATAGAAGATCCTTGATTAGGTTTAAAAAGTCACAGATATTATGGGAGTGACTTCCAGTGAGAGTGTTGAGTTAGCTGCATATCAGCTACAAGATGTATCTTATACGTGGTTTAAGTAGTGAAAGGTAGACAAGGGCACAGATGCAGAGCCCATAGAGTGGGAAGATTTTGCTTCTGCTTTCCTAGATAGATTCTTTTCCCAAGAGCTGAGAAAAGCCAAGGTGTTAGAGTTCGTCAATCTCAGGCAAGGAAGTATGACTGTTAAAGAGTATTCCCTCAAGTTTACTCAGTTATCCAAGTATGCTCCCAATGTAGTAGCAGACAATAGGTCTAGAATGAGCAAGTTCGTATCTGGGGTGTTAGAGAGTGTGATTAAGGAGTGCAGAACCGAGATGCTAATTAAGAAGTTGGACATATCCAGGATAATGTTCCATGCTCAGCAGATAGAAGAAGCTAAAAATAAGAAGAGAGAGGGAGAACAAGAGAGCTAGAACATGTAACTTTAATTTCACCTAGCCTAAGTCAGAAGGCAGTAACCGTTCCTATTTCCATCCAGAGTCTTTAGTTCCAGCTCCATCCTCATCCAGTTCTCCAGTCCCTAAGTTTATGTAAGATCCCGCAAAATTCTCTCATAGTCTAAGCCTTCGAGCATGTTCAGTAAAGTATTAATTCTGCCCTAAAAGGTTGAGAAGTGTCTTTCCAAGTGAGAAAGATTTTAAACCATGTAGAATTTCCCTAATATCAAATTTTTCATGTTGAGAATTGAATAAGCTTTCCTTTGATACCAACTTCGCCTAAATCTAATACTCGGGCGAAGAGTTAGAGCCATTTTAGTGAGATAATGTGCCACCTGATACTTTAGCACGTCGTGGAGCCAGCCAAAATGACAATCGTTAAAATCCAGTAAGCCTCCGTGATTATGGAACGTCGCCCCAAGGCTTAGTTTTAGAGTTGTCAATTTCCAGTGCACCAATGTGATTCCATTGCATCGCGGTGCCTTTTTAATTCACAACCAAGGTGGCAACGTGATTTCCACTGCGTTGCGCCACCAACCAGTTTCCCAATTGTCCAGTTTCCAGTAAGCTGGCGCGATTCCACTACGTTGCGCTAGCATATGAAATCGAGATTTTTAGATTATGTTTTAAATTTCAAGGACCTATTGGTAATTTCCTAAAGCCCCAAACCAGTCTATATAAGGGATCTATACCTAAATAATGAAAATACTTCATTATTCATCAATTTTTCCCCAAATTTAAGTATTTTCTCTCTCAAAAAGTCAAGAACACTAGCCAAGAAATCAAGAACGAGCCTAAGGATTTCTTCAAGAACCTTCAAGAAAAAGTCTTCTAAGGTATGCAGATGTTTATTCTTGGGTCCCTTTTATCCAAAAAGCTCAAGAATCCTTTTCTAAAATTCAAAGATCTTATGTTTATGAGTTTTCATGATTTATGTGAATTGAAATTGGAGTTCATGCTATTATTGAGTTTTTAATTCATGTTTTGTTTATGAGGTTTCAAACTTTAACCCTAGTATGTGATATCATATGATGTTTATGATAAACCCTCTTCAAGTTGCTTGTTAAGTTATGTGTTCATGTCAATTTAGTGTAGAAATTATTGAATAAGCAAAGCATGCTCCCCATATGTTTGATAAAATGCTTATGTGAAAGAATTAGAGACATTATAGCATGTTGACTAGAAATCCCCAATTGTGTGCAAACCCATGCATGCCAAGTGTTTGTTGAAAAACCTTAGTGAATGAATTGTGATATGATAGCATGAAATTCCCCAATTATGTTCTCTTCGATACTTTCTAAGACTTTAATACATGCTGAGTGTTTGATGTAAGACCTTGTTGAATGGAGTATGAGCCAATAGCATGTCTTCCTATACTATTACATGTTTATGATTTCTAAATACTTGAAGAGATACTTTAGTGATTGTGATGGTGAATGAATGTTCATGGTCTTGATTATTCATGAATGGTTATGTTTTACTTTTATGTTATCGAGTCTTGGGGGTATTTATACCCAACAAATTAGCTGCAGTCTAGAGCCCGTGTTAGTTTCCTCGATAATCTCGGTTAATCCACGACTCTCAGAACTCAGTGAGTTATAGAACTCTGTACTCTCAGACAGATACAGAACTTAAGAAATCTCAAAAATCTCAGTAATCTCAGTATCGCTAGTATTCTAGCCTTAGTTGAGTACTCAGCTCAGACCTAGTAGTATTCAAGTGTTCAGTTCAAAACTCAGTATCATACAGTCAAATAACGAGATTCAGTAGTATTCCGTCAGATACAGAACCAAGTGAATTCAGCGTAACTCAGTCAGATCATTTGAGAAATATGATTAGTATCAGATTCAGTTTAGTTTAAGTTAAGAATCAGTTTAGAGTCTTTTAGTTGGGAGTAGGAGCTAGCACCGAGAGAGCGCAGGTATGGAGACTCCCCGTTAGAGAGGCAGAGTCGTTAGGAGTAATCCCTAAACTCCAGAACTGCGTAGCCAGCACAGGATGTAGGAGTCACCTATTAGAAAAGGCTTGTCAGTCGCTAGATAAGCTTGACTATTATACTGCCTTAGGCTTGACTTCCTGCGAGGGTCACCCGTTAGTGAGGCTTGACCAGAGAGGTCTTTACCTGTGGTACAGTATTGACACCCTTCCAGCTGGGGTTATAGGTTGGACCCCGCCGGTTCAGATTCGAGGCATGTCGGTTAAGTGAGTACTCCCACAGTTGCAGTTTCAGTATCAATCTTTAAAGTAGAACTCAGAAATCAGGACTGTCAGATACAGTCATCTATCTCAGTAAGGAACTTAGATAGTTCCATTGACTCATAGACAACCTGCTAGATAGGCATGGTCCCATATAAAGTTATTGAGTAATCTCATTATCAGATCTAGAGATCACCCATTAGATAGGCTTGATCTCAGTTTCAGATTCAGTTGAGTAATCTCATTATCAGATCCAGAGATCACCTATTAGATAGGCTTGATCTCAGTCTCAGATTTAGTTGAGTAATCTCATTATCAGATCCAGAGATCACCCGTTAGATATGCTTGATCTCAGTCTCAGATTCAGTTAAGTAATCTCATTATCAGATCCAGAGATCACCCATTAGATAGGCTTGTCTCAGTATCAGATTCAGTTGAGTAATATCATTATCAAATCCATAGATCATTCGTTAGATAGGCTTGATCTCAGTCTCAGATTCAGTTGAGTAATCTCATTTTCAGATCCAGAGATCACCCGTTAGATAAGCTTGATCTCAGTCTCAGATTCAGTTAAGTAATCTCATTATAAGATCTAGACATATGAGTACAGCCTCATGTTTACCTCAGTATAGCCTTCCACCCTCAGACAGATGGTTAAGCAGAAAAGATGATTCAGACTCTAGAAGATATGTTAAGAGCATGCGTGATTGATTTTAAAGGTAGTTGGGATGACCACTTGCCTTAGATTGAATTGCGTATAATACCAACCATCATTCCAGTATTCAGATGGCTTTGTTTAAGGCTCTCTATAGTAAAAGATGTAGATCTCCAATTGGCTGGTTCAAGGTAGGCGAGGCCATAGTATTAGGGACTGACTTAGTGTTCAATACCTTAGAGAAGGTTTGGTTGATTAGAGAAAGGCTTAGGGCAGCCCAGAGCGAACAAAAATAATATGCAGATGTGAGGAGAAAAGATCTCGAGTTTGAGATTAGTGATTTTTTATTCTTGAAAATCTCTCCCATGAAAGAGGTGAAGAGGTTCGGCAAGAAGGGGAAGCTCAGTCCCCGATATGTCGGTCCTTACAGAATTCTTAGCTATTTTGGAAAGGTAGATTATGAGCTTGAGTTGACTTCAGATCTAGCTTCAGTGCACCCAGTATTCCACGTCTCCTTGCTAAAGAAATGCATCGGTGACCCAACAGTCATAGTTCTCTTAGAGGGCGTAGATATTAAGAATGATCTTTCTTTCAAAGCGGTTCTAGTACATATACTCAATCATCAGATTCACAGACTAAGGAACAAAGAAGTTTCCTTGGTCAAAGTTCTTTGGCAGAATCAGTCCATTGAGGGAGCTACTTGAGAGGCAGAAGCATGTATGAGAACCAAGTATCCTCACCTCTTCTCCACAAATTTAGATTCAGCTTAAGGTAACAGTGTTCCTTAGCTTTACTCAATTTCATGTTCAGTTACAGTTATAAACTTGGTATTCTTTACCATTGCATATCATCCTCATGACAGTCATGCATTCATGAATCAGTTCAACCATGTATTCATGCATCAGATATGAATGTTTAGTATGAAATTTTAGCTTATCAGTAGTTTCAGTCATGTATTCCATGCATCAAATATGCATGTTCAGTGTGTAAACTCAGTCTATCAGTGTTTTTTAGCTTAATCAGTCTAATTCGAGGATGAATGTTCCCAAGGAAGAGATATTATAATACTTCGTATTTCCCTAGATTAATTTAAATCTCAGTACATGAGTATTCATATATAAGTTTTGAAATACTCAGTATTTTTCAATTTAGAGATTACCATTGCGTAGGAAATTCAGTCAGCTTTCCAACGATATAAAATTCGCCCAAATCCGATACCCGGACGAAGAGTTATAGTATATTTTGTAAAACAGTGTGCCAACTGGCACTTTACCACGTCACGGAGACCAGCCAAATAGCATTTGTCAGTTTTTAGTAGAGCTCTGCGATAATGGCGCATCGCGCCAATGTTCCAGTTCACACTTGTCATTTTCTGGTGTGGCAACACGATTTCACCGCGTCGCGCCACTAGCCATTTTTCCAATTTTCAAATTCCAGTGAGACTCCGCGATGGTGCCGTGTCGCGCTAAGGATCAATTTCACGTTCGACCATTTTTACACAGTGTCAGCCACATTCCAGTGGCTCACCGCGATGCCACCGCATTGCGATGAGGTCAAAATCGGGCATCTAGTAACGATTTTTAAATCTTTTCCAGGGGTAATTGGGTATTTTTCCATGACCTAAATCAGCCTTTAACACGTAATTTACCCCTAATTAACCCAGCTATATCATTTTTTTTCCTCACTGTCTCTCAAGATTAAAGCATTCTCTCTCAACTAGCAAACACTAGTTTTCAAGAAAACACGAACAAAGCTCAAGAATTCCTCTAAGAACTCTTCTTCCCAGGTATGTTAGGTGTTCATTTATGGGTTTCTTTCACCCATAGAGTCTAAGAATCCATTTTTAAAACTAAAAGATTAATGATTCATGATTTACATGCTTGAAATTGGATTGTCTTCATGTTTATGACATTAATTGAGATTAAATCCATGATTAATGATAGATTCCATGAAATTGAAGTAGCATGTATATTGAATTATGCAATTCCCATGTTATAATCCTTGAATTAGCAAGTTTGGGTATTGTGGTTACGATGTTTATATGTTGTCCATGATTATATACATTAAGTTGTTCTCCCCATGTGAATGAAATGGTGAAATCATGACATGCTAGCATATGTACAAGTTAATGCCCTACAAGTGTTTGATAAAATGCCTCTATGAATGAATTATGAACAAGTGGACATTGCTATGCTTTTCAAGATCATGCTATGCTTTACTTTTCGTGCTATTGAGTCCTGGGGATATCTAATACCTGATAATCTAGTTGTTTACCTAGAGCTACAGTAGTTACAAAATAGTTTCAGTCTTGTCCTAAAACAGTAAGTACTCAAGCAGTTACGAACTCACTGAAACTCAGTATCAGTCTAGATCAGCTCAGTATAGTAATCAGTGTCATTCAGTTGGGAGTAGGATTCAGCATCGAGTGAATTGAAGGATAGGAACTCACCTGACAGTAGAGGGCGTGATCCTTAGAAACAGTCCTTGCATTCCAAAACTATGTAGCTAGCGTAGGTTGAGACATTAACCTGCCAATTTAGGGTTGATGAGGTGTTTTAACCTGCCAGTTGAGGTACCACTGTAATACCCCAAACTTTATTTAAGTCAAATCTAGTCTCCAGAAGAGTTAGATTTCCAACAATACCAATTTCGTCCAAATCTGATATCGAAGTAAAAAGTTATGGATGTTTTACAGAGAACTGTCGGAACTACCCAGAAGCGACGATCAGGCCTACGGACCGTCGCCCAAGCCGTCGTGACTAAGGAAGTGAACCGGACTTTTGGTCAAGTGCGACAGCCAGGACCGATAGACCGTCGAGCTAGTGACAAACCGTCGCCCAAACTATCGCAGACGAGTCAGGAAGTTCAGGTTCTGGACAAGTGCGACGGTCAGGATCGATGGACCATCGAGCCAGCGACGGACCGTCGCCCAAACCGTCGCCACTTTTGATCGGTAATTTTAAGCCATTTTAAAAAGGGTATTTGGGTCTTTTTCCACCCATTTTAACCCTTAATTATACCAGACCATAGCTTATAACTTCATTATTCATCTATAACACCAAATTAGGGTTTCTCTCAAAGATCAATCTCCAAGAATAAGAAACCCTAGGTGTTTAATTCTAATCCAAAAATTCAAGCTTTCCTCCACCAATCTTCAGGAAATCATCCACCCAGGTATGTCAAGTGTTGATTCATGGGTTCCTTTCACCCATGAAGCTCAAGAAACCCTATTTAAAATATAAACATTGGATTCCATGGTGTGAATTCAATTATATCCATGTCTATGTTGTTGTTTGATTCCAAGTTGAAGTCTTTAATGACTTTCATGAAAATATGTTAGTATGTGGTTGAAATTCTTGCATTGAAAGTGTAAAATGTTGCCATGAAGTATTATTTCAATATTCATGCCTAAGCCTTAAGATATGCATGCAAGGTGTTTGATAAAATGCTTAAGAGAATAGGAATTATGCCTTATGACTCATTTGTGACCAAAATTGATGAATCCATGTTTCTCTCTTATGTTTGATATGACTCCCACGTTATTGTTATGCTTTGTAATGGATTGACATAATGCTCATGAAATTAGGCTTATGAAATTATGATATATTTACATGCATTCCTATTCATGTGTAAGCTTATTGCATGCTTATACTTCATGAAAATCCCCAATGATTATACTATGAATTGTTGACTATGGTCATCTGTCAAGAAGTGTCATGTCTTGTCAGTTTCATGCTATCAAGTCCTGAGGGTACTTGTACCTGATAATTTAGTTGTGTGCCTAGAGCCAGTGTCATATTTTCCAAATACTCTCAGTCAAGCCATGACTCATAGAACTCAGTCAGTCATCTGACTCAGGAAAACCCAGTAAACTCAGTAATCTTAGAAATCTCAAAAATTCAGTAATCTCAGTAGTATTTCGTCAGTCGACGGAACTCAATGAACGTAGTCCAGTTTAGTTCAGTTCAGTTAATCATGTTCAGTGTCTATTCAGATGGGAGTAGGATTCAGCACCGAGTGAGCCCAAGGATGGGAACTCACCTGTTATTAGAGGGTGTGATTCTTAGAAACAATCTTTGCGCTCCAGAACTACGTAGCCAGCGTAGGTTGAGACATCAAACCTGCTAGTTGAGGGTAGATGAGGTGGCATAACCTGTTATAAGAGGGTCCCGCCGTTCTCCTTAGAGTACCTGTTAGATGAGGGATCACTCACAGCTTGTCCTTACCAGTGGCACGGTATTGACACCCTTCCAATTGGGGTCACAGATTGGACCCCAACTCAGCTATAATAGCTTATTAGGGGCATGTCGGTTAAATGACTACTTCCCACAGTTACAGTCTCAGTAATAGAACTCAGATAGTTCTACAGAATTCAAGACTGTCAGATACAGTCACCCAGCTTAGTACGAAACTCAACTAGTTCCATCAGAAATAAGACTGTCAGGCACAGTCATTCAGATAATAGTATATCAGTTATACAAAAACTTATGTTATCAGTATTCAAATTCAGTGATGTCATGATCTCAGTTACAGTTCATGTATTCATGCATGTATTCTCACGTTCATGTTATTCAGTCAGTTAGTATTGTTCATGCATATAAACCCCTTGCATTCAGCCTACCTCACTTGCATACGAGTACATTCAAACGTACTAACACATTTGCGCTATGGTGTTTTATACCATAGGTTCAGAAGTACGAGCTCTAGACCATCCTTAGTAGATCGGACGTTCAGCAGCCAGACTAGCAGTGAGTCCTCATCATTCGAGGATAACATAATTATTTTATTACTTTATTATTTCAGTAGTTCGCAGTTAGTTGGGTACATGTCCCATCAACTCTATAGTTTTCAGACAGTTTAGAGGCTTTCGGACTATAGCATGTTCAGACAGTTATTTCAGTTTTATTTTGGTATTTATATACCGTATTTCCAGATGTTATATTTTATCAGGTATTTGAACTTTATGTCCTTTCATCCTTTTTTCGCATTTATACAGTATATTATGTAGTGTCCAGTTACAGATATCAGACATGGGTTAGCTTGTGGTCCTTCGGGGTCGTGAGCATTGTGTAGTATTTTGGGTACCAGATTTAGGGTGTTATAACCATCGTTCTCATTCGAGTACTTTTCAGATGAGGTAACTCTTCAGTTGTCTTTACCCGTGGCATCGTACTGACACCCTTCCAACTGGGGTTACAGGTTGGACCCCAAATCTATTCAGAAAAGGGGCATGTTGGTTACTTGTCATTCTTGTTAAAGATAAGTATTTCATAATACTTATCATTTTAGAAAATCAAGATATAATTAGGTATTTGTTTCCACTTTTTGTCCTTAGTTATAAATACGGAGAGATATTAATATGGTGCAAGAAAGTAGTATTAAACATAGATGAGTAATAAATAAAGTTAATTTAGTCAAATTAACATAAGGGGTCGTTTGGTTGGGAAATTGTTATCCCGGGATAACTTATCCCACTATGTATATGTGATAAGCTATTTCATCACTAAGGAAAAAATGGTGGGATAAGTTATCCCGGGTTGGATTAATCCCTCCAACCAAACAAGGGATTAAGGGGTCGTTTGGTTTGAGGTGTTGAAGCAAATAATTCCGGGATAAAATAATAATTTCGGAATAAAAATTTTTATTGCATATTTGGTTGGCAATATTTGAGATAACTTATCTTGGGACTAATAAATAGTCTCGGGATAAGTTATCCACTCAATTGGTGGGACAACAAGCCCACTATAATTTATTCTTGGGATAAATGTATGAAAGGACAAAAATACCCTCAAACTCTATTATTTTCATTTCTCTCTCTCTCTCTCTCTCTCTCTCTCTCACACACACACACACACACATATATATATATATATATATATATATTCATAAATAATAAATTATGTTTAATTAACATATAATATATTCATAAATAAATTATAAATATATAATAATAATTAATGTAAACTGGTAAACTGTATAATAATTATGTTTTGAACGTATAATATACATTATGAACAGTATAATATGTTATGAACATAAATATATATTATGAATAACGTATAATATATTCATAAATATATATAAATTATATATTCATAAATTATGTTTAATTAACGTATAATAAATTCATTAATTATGAATATAATATATTAGGTAATATATAACGTAACAACGTAATATATAACGTAATATATAATGTATAATATTATGAATATATTATGAATATATATAGGTTAATTATGTTTAATTATATATATATATATATTATGTTAATATATTTAATTATAATATATTATGTTTAATTATGTTTAATTATATATAATTTAATTATATATAACATAATATATAACGTAATATATTCTCACACACACATAAATTATGTTTAATTAACGTATAATATATTCATAAATAAATAAATTTTGATCAGTTTACCGTTCAAAATGGTTGTAAAATATATAAATTATGTTTATTTATACATTTTAATTTCTCTAAAAAATAATAATTTTTTTTAAGAATGAATGTTTAAAGTTTAAAAAGAAATATATATATAAAAAAAGTTAAATAAGATGGAGGATATTTTGGTAATCAATCAATTTATTCCTAGAAATTATACCATGCATATTACTTTGAATACAACAAACCCAACACTCAATAAAAAATAATTCCAGCTTAACTAATCCCAGTATAACTTATCTCATCATAACTTATCCCAGCATAACTAATCCCGGTATAACTTGTTTTCAAACCAAACGACCCCTAAGTGATCTTTTATTTTACCCCGGAATAACTTATCCCTTGGATTTTTTATACCTCAAACCAAACGACCCTATGTTTTGTCAAGAGGAATTCAAACAAAAACTGTGATAAGTATTTAAAAATGGAAGAATACTTCATAGTTCATTCCAATTAGCTTTCTGTATATTGTAGTTCGTCTTAAAAATATGATTTATATGTAAAATTGAAAGTTTCATTTCTTCATCCAATAATTAACTTCTAATATGTCCTATCAAAATATAAATAAAAACTAACCTAGATTTCAACTACATTTCAGATGCAAATTGATTTGGTTATACCAAAAGGTGAGTTCAATTAGTGCATTGAATTGGCCTTAAGTAATGATGTAGATATAAAAATGCTGATATGTAAATGAATGTGCTCAAAAATTAATTGAAGGGATGAACACAATACTCAAGTATTAACACTTAACTTGAATGTTTGTTTAAAGGCAAAATGATTCGATGACCCTTGAACTATATTCGTTTTGTAAGTTGGACACTTCTACTTACATGTTTGTTATCTGAACCTCTAAACCCATTAAAAACAATATTTTAAACTCTTATTTACTTATGTGGCATTAACTTGATGATTTGGCAAAATGCGCAAGTGAGGCCAATTTTCTTACCTTTAAAATATTTTTTTTAAAAAAATTATAAAACATTTTTCAATTAAAGGTAATATAAATAAATAAGTAATATAATATCTCATTTTTCTTTTTCTCCACCCATCGTAAACCACTCTCCCCCCTCAATCTCCATTTCCTCCATTTTCACCACCAGTCCACCACCGTCAAGCCTCTTTTTTCCTCCATATTCACCATCACCATATCCCTACCTCTTCATTTTCCACCATCATCATATCGCTATTCTAATTTTTGCCCATCCAAACAACATTGTTATGGAGAACTCCTTGTTACCTACATGTAGATCTACTGAAGTACTTTGAAATACTCCAGATAATAAACAATTTATGTTTCATCATTGAGAAGATTCGGACCTCTTTTAGAATCTGGCGTGATTGCTCCCTTTGGGTCTAAGAAATTGCAAACTATGCATATGAAGAAAGTTGTAAGTTAGTGTATTTATAAATAATTGTTGACATGATTTGAATGGGATGTGGCAGGTTATTGGAATATCTAAAGTATCAAGAATATTTGCGTATTCTCTTTTGGGTTGAATAGATATAAGCCTTCTGTTGGTAGAGTTAAAACTCCAAGGAAACAAGCATAAATTATCAGGATTTTCATTTGTGCTTATTGAAGAAAAGGGAAAACATGTGATTTCTTGAGGAAAGATTTGAGTGAATTCATCAAACTTGAGATTTGGATCCCCTGAATCTGATTCTGATTCTGATTTTGATTGTGAAGAGAGGCAGTGGAGATTGCAAGTTTGTGGTGGTTATGGTTATGGTTACTCAAAGGGGAAAATGATGTCCTTCTTGAATTTGCCATCGCTTACTCTTTCCTTATCTTCTATTCGTAGCTCTACGGAAATTGGCGTTTTCGTAGATTTTGGTTGGTGTTTTCTTAGGTTTTGGTCGGAATTTAGAGAACAAGGTAAAAGTCAATTTGGTTTGGTTTTCGTGGGTGTTCCGACGATGTGGCGGCGATGGTGACGTGTCTTTGTTCGTCTTCTTTTTCTTCATCATCATATATCCCTTGTCTTTGTTGTGGTTGATATTGTTGTTGTTGTTCATTGTAAAAAAGAAAAAATTATTATTCCTAAAGAGGGTCTTTGCTGGTTGATGTTATTGTTCATTGTCAAAAAAAAAATTATATATCTATGAAGAGGGTCTTTCCTGTGGTTGATATTGTTGTTGTTCATTGTAAAAAAAAAAATTATTGTTATTCCCTGAAGAGGGTCTTTGCTGGTTGATATTATTGTTGTTGTTCATTTTAAAAAAAAATATATTTATATATCCCTGAAGAGGGACTTTGTTGTGGTTGATATTGTTGTTCATTGTCAAAAAAAAAAAAAGATTGTTGTTTTTTTACTTTTTTTATTTTTTTTTATTTTCTCAATTTAAATTTTTTATTTTGTTTAGGGTTAATTTTGTAACTTTTACAAATTGTTAAAGATATTTAAATAAAAATTAAAAATTCATTATGTTTGTGTATGTGAATTTATAGTTAAAACTTTAAATTAATTGGAGAGAAATTTCAATTATTTAGAATAAATTTGATGTTTAATTAAATTAATTGTGTTTGTGTATTAGAATTTATAATTAAAAATTTAAATTTTCAATTGAAACTTATAATTAAAAATTTAAATTTACAATTGAAATTTAAATTAATTTAAATGAATTTTTTTTTTTGTGTTTGTGTATTAGAATTTCTACAATTTATAAAAAGAATTTATTTAATTAAATTTATTTTAATATTTAATTTCTTGTGTAGAATTTTAAAAATAACATAAAATTTAATGTAATACTTAAAAATGATGTGGCGACTGATGTGGCAACTGACGAGACAGATGAAGAAGCTGACATGACAGTTGACGTGGCGAGAGTGTGTTACACTCACAAAAAAAGTGTTTAAAATGTCGCTTTTTAGTGGGTTCTGGGGTTCAGATGACAAACATGTAAGTAAAAGTGTCCAAAATATTCGTTGTTCAAATAGCCTTTACTTGTTAAGTCATATTTTTTGGACGAAAATGCCCTCCTCCAAAATATTCGTTGTTCAATCTCTTTCTTCGTCTTTTTATTCCAAATTCCAGAATCAACCCATGCGATGACTCTCTAAAGCCCGAGGCTAAGTTGTCCAAACCGTTAAATCTCTTTCTTCCAAATTTCAGAATCGACTTTCAAACATTCGCAGAATCGACTTTTGCCGTAAGGGTTCTTCAGGTATGAAATTCATCATCAAAAGTCATTGTGGTGATTTTAGCTTATTGATGCATTGTGGTAATTTTAGCTCGTTATGTAATTAGCATATTGATTTGATTTTTGGGGAGGTAAACGTAAGCTGAACTTGGGATATGTTATTGTTGTAGTAACATATTTACCATTGAGGAATTCCGTCGAACAGGTTGTGGGGAGTTTGTTATTGCGGTTATAATTGTGTTTGAGTAGTTGTAGGGGTTGGTCTTGGAGGGAAAGTCCGTTAATATGGTAGTTGACGTTGATCGCAACATATTTTGGGAAGGCCAAACATATAAGGTCAAGGTGGTACAAGAAATTAGTTCCAAGTATTTCAAACTAGTGGTATAATTAGCATTACAAGATGATGAGGAATTGTGTCGAACAGGTTGTGGGGACTTTGTTATTGTGATTATAATTGTGTTTGAGTAGTTGCGAGGGTTTGGTCTTGAAGGGAAAGGTTGTGTTTTTCATCTCAGATGAATCCAGCCTATGTTTTAGAGATTAAAGAAGCACTAACTTGTTGATTCTAAGAGAGAGCACCTTAGCTATTAGCTTGTATAACATAGAGCAACAGGCAATGGGTTTAAACTCTCTAATGATAGTAGGATTTGACACAAGAAGAGAACTACAACCACCAAAATATCTGAATAATAAATGCATTTATGAAAGACGAGTGGAGCCAGGATCGTATATCACAAGGGCCTTCGTGAAAGAATTACTCTCTCTCTATATAAGGGAAAAAGTATATTTTTATGTATATATAGTAGATACTGAATCCCTTGATTTCTTTCGTGTGTTCATATATTTATATTCGAAACTCCCTTAGTGAAAGTCCCGACTTCTTCACTGATGACAGACCACATTCAAGTGCTGGGTAAGTGAAAATGGCAAAACTTTTAGCTTTGAAAACTGATTGTGATGGAACTTACCTTAAAACCTAAGATTGTAGAGTTTCTATCAGTTCATAAAGTTAATATCATATACTCTAGATAATGACTATAGATGAGCAGTTTCTAAGGCTGCAATCATTGAAAATGACAAATCAAATAGCTGACCTTTTAAACCTCTAAAGTCCAATGTGTTCAATTTTCTTTTTCAAGATGTGGTGTGAATGATGTAGACATCAATAATTATTTTCCTAGTTTCCAACATGTGTATCTTGTGAGGGATCTCTAGTTAGTACAGATGAGTTTTGCAATTAGCTGTTAGATTACTCCACACCACAATTTAAAGACACCAGAAAATGTCTGGCACTTTGCTAGATTGAATCCAAAACATCACACACACAGAGTATTATTAACTTTGTTTCAACATTTTTATCCATTCAAGATTGTGTTTTTATGCTATTTTTGGTCCTAAATTACGGTCATATGTACAAGCAAAAAATCAGGTTGACTTATGCTCTCCGAAGAGTTAAGGTTTCATCGTTTGAATTTAGATAACTTTAAGACGCCATACATCCAGCATTGTATTCTTGAGATGTAAGTTGTGCGTGCATGAACCCTTAGGCTATTTTTTTTTAAAAAAAATGTAAGTTGCCAATTTTCGATCATTGACTATATCTTCTATTGCAGACCAATATTTGATGTTTTGAGTGATTTTGCTATAGAAGTCGGATCAGTCAGTTTTGCTCTTCACAAGGTACAAAAATGAAGTGTACAATCGTTGTTCCTCTCGTGTAATTTAATCTACCGTTTTTCATCATCATTGCAATGCTCAAGTCTATGAAAAAACAGAAGTTGTGCAAGAAAATGGCTAGTCTAAAGTACCTTGAAAAAGATTGATGTTTTAGCGAGATGCAAAAATAAAACTACAGAACTTAAGTTATGTGCTTCGTGTTAAAATTAAGAAAAATGAAAGAAAAATATCTTGGATACATTTCTAATGTTATTGCTAATTTGTCATTATTTGCAGTTCCCTTTGATTTCGCGAAGTGAAAGAATTAGAAAGTTGTTGCTAGAGGCAAAGGATACAAAGGTTTCAAGAATCAATCTTACTGGTCTTCCTAGCGGATCTGATGCATTTGAACTTGCTGCAAAGTTCTGCTATGGAGTGAATGTTGAGATTATCATATCAAATGTGGCGTTACTCAGATGTGCAGCCAGGTTTATGGAAATGATAGAAGATATCTCCGAGAAAAACCTGGAAATTCATACTGAGGTATTCCTTAAGAATGCGGTATTTCCAAACATATCCAACTCGATATCTGTTCTTCATCGTTGTGAAACATTACTACCGGTATCTGAAGAAGTCAATCTTGTTAGTCAGTTAATAAACGCAATTGCAAACTATGCCTGTAAAGAGCAGCTAACATCTGATTTGTCAAAGCTAGAGTATAATTTTCCACCCAAAGCTGTTCAGTGCGTTGATTCTGAGACACTATCAAACTAGTGGGAAAAATCACTCGTGGTGCTAAATCTGAATTTCTTTCAGAGAGCTCTGTCGGCAGTAAAAATAAAAAGTCTTAAACAAGACATTATTAACAGAATTTTGATAAATTATGCCCAAAATTCTCTTCAGGGCTTATTCATCAAGGACCCTCAGTTGGTTAAAGAAAGTTTCTTGAATTTGGATTTGCAGAAAAGACAAAGGATCATCGTCGAAACAATAGCTGGCTTACTACCAACACAATCCAGGAAAAGTGTAGTGCCAATAGCTTTTCTTTCAAGTTTGTTAAAATCTGTAATAGCAACATCAACATCGACTTCCTACAGGTTTGATCTAAAGAGGCACATTGGTCTGTAGCTAGATCAGATAATTCTTGAAGATATTCTCATACTTGCAAATCTACATGGAAACAATCACAGCCCTCTCTATGACATAGATTCTATCTTGAGGATTTTTTCTTTTTTCTTGAAATTAAAAACTTTTGTCCAAGAGACAATAATTTATTCTTTAATTGCATTAATTAGATTATTAACATATATATAACTCTTGCCTCATGGGCAAGACGTAGTTAAGAAAATTATTAAAATTGAAAACTTTTGCCCAAGAGACAAAAGTTTATTCTTTAATTGCACTGAATAGATTATTAACATATATGCAATTCTTGCCTTATGGGCAAGACTTAATTTAGAAAATTATTGAAATTGAAAACTTTTGCCCAAGAGGCAACAGTTTATTCATTAATTGCACTGATCAGATTATTAACATATATGCAACTCTTGCCTCATGGGCAAGAGTTAGTTTAGAAAATTATTGAAATTGAAAACTTTTGCCCAAGAGGCAACAATTTATTCTTTAATTGCACTGATTAGATTATTAACATATATGCAACTATTGTCTCATGGGCAAGACTTAGTTTAGAAAATTGTTGAAATTAAAAACTTTTTCCCAAGAGGCAAAAGTTTATTCTTTAATTGCACTGATTAGATTATTAACATATATGCAACTCTCGCCTCATGGGCAAGACTTTAGAAAATTATTGAAATTGAAAACTTTTGCCCAAGAGGCAACAATTTATTATTTAATTGGACTGATTAGATTATTAACATATATGCAACTCTTGCCTCATGGGCAAGACTTAGTTTAGTAAATTGTTGAAATTGAAAACCTTTGCCCAAGAGGCAAAAGTTTATTCTTTAATTGCATTGATTAGATTATTAACATATATACAACTCTTGCCTCATGGGCAAGACTTGGTTTAGAAAATTATTGTACAAATGCTATACTGTTTAAATTGAAAACTTTTGTCCAAGAGGCAAAAGTTTATTCTTTAATTGCACTGATTATATTATTAACATATATGCAACTCTTGCCTTATGGGCAAGACTTAGTTTAGAAAATTATTGTATTGTGTTTATAAACATCAAATACAAATTGTTACTAATATTCTTTTGTTCAACACAAGTTTCAATATGCATTTTTTGCTTATGGCGATTCAATCATTGAGTTACATGTTTAGACCAAATAATATTGGACGGGCTAAAATAGAGACCTAGTTAATAAATACGTTTGTCCAATATGCAAATTTGCTACCTCTCTCGCACTAGTATTATTAACATTGACACTCCTTATTCTCGAGATGAATAAGACCAACTGATAAAGTTATTGTTTTAGAGGATACATACATACATATATATATATATACACATACATATATATATATACATACATACATATATATATATACATACATATATATATATACATACATATATATATATATATATACATACATATATATATATGTATATATATATATATATATATGAAGGTTTTTTAAGTGTGTCCACCAAACTTCTAGTCACATTAGTTGTTAAGTGTGCTATGTGTCCAAGCTTCTAATCACTTAAGCTTCATACTATTAAGAAGAAATTTTAACTTTCTAATGTTTGTATTCAAGAAAAAGTATGGAAAGCAAGATATTTCACAAAACACCAACAATGTCAACAATGTACATGAAAAAAATAAATAAACACATGGTTCTTTCGGTAGCAAAAGAACTCAAAAACACCTTTCCCCCTTCCCCAGAGCCTGGGGCACCATATGTTGCGCACACATCAACAATTTCATTCAACACAACTACTGGCAAAGCATGTCGTTCCCCCTCATGCGTTCTTCTTATCCTAGAACCAGGCTTCTAACAGAAAAGAAATTGGTTCATATCTTGCAGCATTGCCATATTTAGACGTGTTGTACTTTCGGTGCACGCCAATAAGCTTCCCAACTGCTGCCTTCTGATGGACAGAAACCATCAATTTCGAGCATTCCCTGTCGTAGAAAATAAGGCACACAATTACACATCTTAGTCTATTCGATAAAGGGATGTACATTTACAAGTATCTTTAAAAATAAAATATACTTACAAAATCTGATTCTTGTCGTAGTTGCTATGCTTCTCGCAGGTTGCGTTCCACTCCCTGGACACACCGAGAGTGCATTGAGCAGTAAAGACAGCTGCAACAGCAAACATTGATAGTGGAAATCTAAGCATTTCGTATTCAACCAGACATAGCTCGATCAAGAAGAAAGACACGAGCTCCACCTGATTTAAACAATGACAAAAAATTGCATAAGTAGTGATTCAGATTATTGCGTTACTTCTTCATTTGACAAAGACGTTTAACCGACCTTCTTATCAGTCTGAGAGGCTTTAAGAAACCGCCGCATAAACACATAAGTTATAGGTACTGTCATGTTGAACTGTAAGGCATTAACCATCAACTTCTCCTGTGGATAAGAAAACGATTGAAATCATTTAGCGAGGAAGAACAAAATGGGGATACAAGTCCTAATAATGTAAGATTTTGGTCTTTAAACTAACTATTTCAAGCACTTCTTTTCTGGCATAAGCCTTGTCAGAGATCAAAATTAGATCCTCCACTACAGGTACAGAAACCTCTTCATACTTACAGGCAAGAAGCAAAGTTGTTATTACAACAAGCTGAAGTTTTTTCCTAATCACTGACTGAACTGTCAGGAATCTATCGATGAGATTCATAGTCAAATACAAGGTCTCCTCCATCAGTTCAAACGTGTAGTGAACCTATAAATTGGATTAGACGTTAAATGACACCTAAAATTATCACATTATTCTTCATAAAACTCAGAAATGACATACAACAGCAAACATTATATACCTCAATCAGTCAGTCAATGAGTATGCCTCGCATCCTCTCATTGATATCGAATTGTTGTTCCATATAGTTTGGAGGGACGCAGCCAGCGATCTGCAATTAAAAATGACATTAAAAGAAAGGGGTAAAAAATACACCTCCATTTCTTTCCAGATTTCCAATTAAAATTGAAACAATAATCATCCTTGATAGAATAGCATCACAACAGAAACAACCCAAGTATACCCTCCGTGTGTCTATATATCCTATGTTCTGTACCTATTATTTTACTGACTAAAAATTGCAGTCCATATTGAAATTAGACTAGCTTTTGTGAGTAATTTGACAATCTATTAAGCTTAATGAGATCCTATCCAAAAAAATTAGATAATCAGTTGAAAAATATGGGACTTCTGCTAACTCTACACGGCATAATCCTAATGAGCATGTACAACAACAAACTCAATGTATTCCCACACAGTGGGGTAATGAGCATGTACAAGTTATAAACAAAAAAAAACTTCTAACAAACAAATAGGAAGAGTGGAGATAAAATATCTACCTCAGCCTTCTTTTAGTAAGCATAGATGTCATCGATGTATTCCACTACATTGAGTTTGTTCTTTTTATCAGAACTGTCTATATCTACAACTAACCAATCTTCTGCATCTTCCATCTCAATTTCCTCACTCTGAATCAAAGATTTAACACATCAATGACAATCCACAAGAATTATATTCATAACCAAGATATATAGATCATATAAGCTTACCATCCTATCAATTTCCTCCATCATTGCTTCAGTATGTTGCACAAACATTGACACGTCAGAATAACTAGTGGTCTTGTAATCTTTAGCATCGATAATAATGCAGCCTTCTGTTTCATTTCTAATTGGTGCCACTGGGATTGGTGGCTTTATTATCTGTGGATATACAATGTTAACAGCAGCTTAGTTATAAAATAAACCAGGAGGGGATAGACACTATACCTCAACTGCTGGTTTCTGCTGTTTGTTCGCGATTTGTGTAGCTAACTTCCTGAAATGTCAATAACCCCACATACAAATTAAACATTACTCTATCTTCAACTCCAACTTAATAAATTCTACAGCAAACGCCTACTTAGTATCATGCAATCAAGAAATGAGCCAAACCTTGTGATCGGACGATGAATCAGAACAGAATGAATCTTGTTAAGAACATTGGCTTTGTTTCTACAATGAAATGAAAATAAAGTTAAAACAGGTAGACAAATCAAGATTAAACTAAAAATCAAATGACCCTCTTTCACCCCTCTAACTAAACACCTAGCTTTACTAGTGAATAGAAAAGTTACAATTTTACACCAAAGTTACAAAGATAACAGGTAGATATTAGCCAATCCAAATATAGATTAGGATAGCAAGTGATAATACCATGTCATTCAAAGGTCCACCAAAAGGTGCAAGTGAATAAAACCACTCCTTCGAATCTACAGCACAAGAGTCAAACACTAAACATTAGGGCAGCACATCTTTTCCTTTAACGTATATATTTTTGGCACTTAAAATACATGAAAAATGAATACAATTAAAATATATGTATTACCATAAGTACAAAAATGACAAAATGAAAAGCTTAAAGATAGTAAACCTACCATTTCGACGTATTCAATCCACACTCGATGAACGCCCAAAAATCAGTGTTTAAGCTCGACAGATTATCAAATGCTTCAATATCACAGATGAAAGGATACTTCTGATAAAAAATGGATTGCGAAGCATCCGAATCAAAATCTGCCACATATGTTTCCTAATTTCATCAAATTTTCAAAAAATCTTTTCTCTAACAATGATAACTGTGTGTCATCCAAAAAACTCGTTATCGTTGTATGATAATTTGAATTCCCTCTTCAACAGGGGTCTGACTTGAACCAATCATTAGGATCAATAAAGTACTCGACACGATTTATCTTGCTAGACATGATTAACAAAATTTACAGAGGTATAAAGATAAAAACAACTATCAAATTAAAAATTAACAAAAAAACAAAAATCAAACTGCAAAATAAAATTTATTGAACAAAAAAATTGACCTAATGGCTACACAAAACACCCAAAATTCAAATCTAAACAACCTACTGACTAGACAATAGTGAGATCAGTGAGTAGAGAAACCACCCAAAACGCATTTTCATCAAGGTGATGTAGATAGAAAAAAAATAGAGTTTATAAATTAATCTATGCATTATAGAATGTGATTCACGAAAAAGAAAAGTGATTTTCAGCTTAAAAAAATTGTTAGGTAACAAATACTTCAAATGTATGCAATAGAATTAAGATAAAATGAGAGAAATTACCTAAAGTGCAGAGAGATAAATGGCAAAATAAAAAATCCTAGAGTTAGAATGCAATTACACCAAAGGGAAGAGAGAAATCCGAAGCTCAAGCTTTGAGATGAACTCTTTTTTGTATCTTTATGAAATTTCTCGTCACCTGAGCTTATTACAATGGGTAAAACATGAAAATAAAATTAAAGAAAAAAATAAAAATAGAAAATAATAAAAATCACAATAATAAAATTTAAAGAAAAAAAAAAGTGAAAAAAAGTAGAATAATAAAAGTAAAGAAAAAATTAAAAAGTGAAAACAATAAAAAATAAAATTTGAGAGATAAATGAGTATGAAAAGATTAAAAATATATTTAAGGTGTGGAGGGATAAAATGATACTTTTAGTATATTAAAAAGTAAGGAAGGCTATCCTTCAAAATCATTCTTATTTAGGGTCAAATATCTAAAACCACCCATATTTGGATCTATGACATGCAATTTCCTGTAAAAAAAAAAAACTAGGAGAATCGGGGGGCCGTGTTAGCACGAGCCCAACACGATGCATGTAAAGAATAAACTAGGGGAATCGGGGGGCCGTGTTAGCACGGACCCAACATGATGCATGTAAAGAATAACTAGTTGCAAGGAAAAAGGATCAAATTTAGACAGCTCTACATTAAACAGCTCTACAAATGACAACAATATAGTTCCGTATTCACCAGGAAATGGAACTGGAACTGAAAGTGGTGCAAAGCACATTTATAACCAAATGGAACTGGAACTGAAAGTGGTGCAAAACACATTTATAACCAACATCAAATGCATAGAATGATAGCTGAAACTGCTCATGGTTCAATGGAAGATCCCTCCCACAGCTGGCTTACTTGAAAGACAGATACTTCTGAAGCAAAGGTTCCTAAAAAGGTCAGACGACCAAAAGAGAGCAAACACAATAAGCAAGCCAAGATTCCAAGAGTGAGCAAAAATGGTGCGGAAAGTTTAAATATGCAGGTTATTGCTACAACATCAGATGATTGGGCAAATATGCTTGAGATGGATAATGATAAGGAAGCAGATACACAACTCACATCATGGAAAGACAATTTGCGGTTGAACCAAATCAATTTTGATGAGTCTGCCATGCCAGTTTACTCTTGGAATGGGACTCCACAGCCATTCTATAAATGAGGTCATGGTGGGTGGCAGTCAGCCTGCTGCACAATTACCATATCTATGTATCCATTACCTCAAATTTCAAACAAACGTTATTCCCAGGTGAGTGGCCGAAAGATGAGTGGTGGTGCCTTCAGTAAATTGCTTAATCGTCTTGCTGCTCAAGATTATGACCTATCCATTCCACTTGATCTAAAGGATCATTGGGCTAAGCATGGCACAAACCGCTACAACGCATTGAAATAACTTCCATGTGCACGTTGAATTGGAACCTCACAACAGGAAATGGATTTTATATTTAAAAATTGATAATTTATTGTAATTTGGATCATTCTGTTAAATTAAAGGGCACAGGTGAATACTTTGCTAACGGCAAGGGCAAATATGACCTGATAGTATACCAGAGGGTAAACTTAGCTATTAAACTTAAATAGAGGGGTAAATTTGACCCTTTCCCTAGTTGCAACGCATCAAATATGTATTACTTTAAAAGGTTCTATACCAACATTGGTTAGCATAACCTGCAGCAATTTCTCTTTCAATGGCTCAGTTTCTAACATATGATTATTAATGAGAAAATATTAGAACTTTTTTTTTTCTTTTTTCATACTTTCTACAATTATCTGCAGCAATTTCTTTCCCAACTGCTTCCATTTTGTGGATCTCACTCCATCAAAGAAGGTAGCCTGAGCACCAGACCTGAAGAGCGAATGTTACCGCCCAAGTGCACATGTCCTTATAAAGGAAAAACGTGTACCTGAATTGATATATCACATATCAAGAGGAGAAAAAACATCAAACACCACCTATAGGAGGAGGAATTCTGTACAGCTCTACATTGATGCAGAAGTGCAGCTCAGCTCAAATAGCTTCTCTTTGGTAAAAGTTGCAGGCTTCTCGACGTTCATTGGTGTCTTAGATGCAGGTTTGTTCACCAGAGCATACACAAAACGATAGAATTTGATAGCAAAACTTGGTAGATGCAGCAACATATACAAGCACACAGCTTTAAAAAGTTCACGCTACACTGCATGAAAGTATGTAAATACTCTGACAGACAAGTGTTTAAAATTGAGGTAAACTTCCTCCCAAAGTCCTCCACAGAATGAGATTGCACTGCCTCTTTTAACTGACACCATCTGGATGAAAATCATGAATGATACATCTGATTCTTCTTGTTTGGCTAAGTTGCAACGGATAAAGTTATTACTCGATCATACACCACCACTATAACAAGAAAATAAACACCTGAGTTGTTACATGTTTTAAGTACCTGATGATAAGGGAAGACGAACAATTACTGTTATATGTTAAGAAATCTACTAAATATATACAAAAATTAGATTTCCAACCCTTGTTCAGTGGCATCTCGAACTCATGGAGTGCGAATCATGAATACAGTCTCTTTTAGCATTATTTCAATGTATTCAATTCTATATGCCAATTAGCAATAGTTAAATTTGTACGGTACTTGCTGCAAGAACATAGATTGACTCATTTGCCATGTACAGAAATCTATGCATCTCAATTCCCCATCAATATTATTTAATCTGTCGGCACCAGAACATTTAATATATCCAGCGGTCCAAACGACCCAATCTTATCCTACAATCTTATCCTACGCCATTCTCAACCCGTATACAATAATGGCAACCATTTTTATAACAAAAGGTAAAGAAAAAGTTTTCTTGTGAATAGCAGCATTTCCGTTAAAATATCTCAGCACATAAATTAAACTTTTCGGAAACTTATCTATATATGTATAAAACAATTTAATTATTATGATACCTTCTTAGATTTCAGCCAGGCGTTATAAGCATGTATAATACAATAAGTTAACCTTTAAAACAATTCAATACCTCATTTTCGGTAAAAGCAGCATATTTTTCATGGGCAATTTCTTCACAGCGTACAGTAGCTACCATAACCTGTGATTAGATAAACATTAAGCGGACTAACAAACTATGAAAACATAACTGGAACTCCAAACATAATCAAAGTTTAACCTTATGGGCAGGCAGGTCAAGGTCCTTATTCTCGTTTGTAATCTTCCATATCTCTTTAGCACTAAATGAAAAGCCTGAAGCAAGGACAACTGCTCGCCTATCTCCACCAACTCTATCGGGTGCAATAGACTGAATGAATCGTTGTCTTAGGCTAGCCACCTTATGAAGAAAATGAGAATGATTTAACAGAAATAATCAACTCAAAGCCCACTAAACTGACAAAAACATATGGTAAAGCAACCACTTCAAAGAATTTAAACTTTTTAAAGAGAAAATATTATAATGATCATTTTCACAAAGTTACTTTCAAGTACCTGCTCTTAATTGTTCTTCCTTTTCTTCATAGCTAGAAAGACCCACAACTTCGACCTGGAATTTCAATTAATTCATTACATGAACATTCATAGAAATAGAAGAGAAAGTAAGAAGGTTAGGACAGATCTTAATGAAACTCACATTAAAGAAGTCGCTTAAAGGTGTTCCCTTGTGAGCTTGCAGCTTTGGGTCGGAATCCCATAGCTACATCCAAGAGAAATGAGGGAAAATTAAGATTTGAGTCGACAAGAAGAGACATAATTAGAAAATTTGTGCATGTAGTACACCTTCTGAATGTTTTCCTGTAATACAGGCTCAAAATTTTCAAGTTGAGTCTACAAAATTCAATTGGAAAATCAATTGGCTCATTCAACTCTCTGTACAATTAGCAGTTGAAACGTGGGCACACTATTTATAAGAGAACAAGGCACTTATCCTTGTTTTATCACGTGTAACAAACATCAATGTCATTTTATGAGGACTAAATAAGCGCATTATGACCTATTTAAAATAAGCGAATTAGTAAAACAAAATTACTATTTATTCATAAAATCAGTTTCAACACTTGATACTTATTAGCTATAATTAATATTTTTATCCAGGTGGGTTAATATTCTATAGAAGAATAAAAAGTCCATTTCTCTACCTGTAGTTTGAGTTAGCACCAACACCATTCCAATAACTCTGACAGTAAACAGGAAAAAAATGACGTAAATGCAACGCTTCACTCGAGAATAATCAGCATGTGGCAGTACTATTTAACTATCAGTGAGCAGATCAACCTGGCATTTGAACTACCAGTAACTCGATAAAAAGATATGTAGCAGAAAGCTCACAGGAATAGATTTCGGGTCAAATGAAACAACAACTCCAGCAGCCTCATCAATCCTCTGTTAAACACCAATACAAATGAGCAAGTGTAACAATCAAACTCCATTTTAGAATTAGATTTAAGATTGAAATGCTAAAATGTTTATAATAGCCAGGTATATTATACCTCGAGAATGTAACAGGCAAAGATCCGAACTTCAAAATGTACTGAATTTTATTATTTATATGAATATATTGTACATAATTATCTTGTGAAACTTTGCTTCTTGAAAAATGCTATTGATTCGTTAATATGTTTCCTATATTTATGTTTTACAAGCCTTGGAAAAAGCCTCTGGCAGAAATGCAAGGTAAGGCGGCGTACAATAAGGCCCTTCCCCGGACATCGCGCATAGCGGTAGCTTTAGTGCACCGGGCTGCCCCTTTTTAAGTTATAATATGAATTGACATCAATCTAACTTGTCACATATATTCAAAACACTGGCGTCCTTTCTTCTTCAGGCCAATGACAACCCAAATGCCTTTAAATCTATAACCACATGACCTCATGAAAGCAACTCCATATCAAACGAACAACGAAATAAAGGAATGAAAGAAACCATGCATGTACATATTTAACAAACACAAATGGATGGACTACATAGTATAAAATCAAGGGTGTCGGGGAAGATATATTGACATCCAAGAGTGAGGGATCAGCCTTTCTTTCAGGGAGACAATATTCAGACTTGACCACAGATTGCGCCATAAAGTAAGCACAGGAATGGGTCATCAACTGTAAGACAACTTGAACCTAAAGCAGCATACAGAGATTGTTCAGACATCCCTAATTATGTTATCACTAACACTAATCTCGAAGCAAAACAACCACAACATTCTTTAACTTTCATATCAGTTCCAACACCTAGTTAACTTCATAGCAGCTGGCATTACCTCCAGTTACACGAATCCTAAGTAAAAATCACCAGAGTTACCTCAATTGCGTAGCTGATCTTCCGTAATGCAGCTGCAACATTAGCCATCATTATTTGATATGGATCAACCAACAAATTTGCAAATACCTACATACAACAAGCAGAATAAATCAGAAGCTACTTTAAAAAGAACCAAAAACATAGAAAAGCACTTATCCAAGCACACAACTATAATCAAGATGTACTTTACAGAATTGAACTGGAATACTTATGCTTACCAAAGTCAGTTTAGGTTTTGTATAACCAAATCTAACAACAGTCCTTGAAGCAATAGTTTCATTAGCCTCCACAACTTCATCATGAAATTTAGCTAAAACCTTCAAAAGCTCGAACTTTATATCTTCCCAAAATCCAAACCCCCCCAACTCTTAGGGAATAAAACTTGATTCTTGTCGAATTTTTCAAACCCCACTTTCTAATTCAGCTCAAATTTTCGGAAAAAATTTCAAAACCCACCAAATTCAAGCATACAACAGGGGGGAAAGCTTTTTTTATCAGATCAAAGCCCAAATCAAGAAAATATCATTTTTTTAAAAAAAACCCACTTCCCCATTCAACTCAATTTCCATAAAAATAACAAAACCCACCAAAAGATTAACTCCAAAATTCGAGTAAAAACTGCATTTTTTCTGAATCAGACCAAACCCCACATCAAGAAAATATCAAAATTTTCTAAACCCCACTTCCAATTAAATTAATATTTTTTTATCAAACCAAAACCCAAATCAAGAAAATGCCAAATCTTTTCAAAAAATCAGTAGTCCCAATTCAGCTTAATTTTCAGAAATCCACTTTCCAATTCAGCTCAATTTTTAGAAATTTGCAAAACCTACAAAAAATTCACTCTAAAATACTCTTTAAAAACTTGTTTTAAATCAAATCTTTGTAGAACTTGTACAAAAATGAGTTGGATATTGGATAAGAGAGGAATGATTGAGCCGAAATTAACTTTGAAAACATTGCTACGTGTCTATTCATAAAGCAAAATGCAAGGACACGTAGCATAAATGTGTATTAGCTGGACTAAATGTAATGACTGAAATACCCTTACGTAGAAATTTATTGCCAAATGGCAAATACCAGACATCTGAAACCTACTTTTATTACGTAGAAAAAAAAAGTAAATAATTTATAATAAAAAATAATCGAAATATATTTATTTGTTAAAATGATCATTATTACTTAAAATGGTCATTAGGCCATTTTCTTCCCTTTTTTCCCCCTTTTCAGCAGTAATTTAAAAAAATCTTTTTTTTTTTTGCGGTTTTCTTTATTAAAAAAAGTTTTTTTAATTTTTTTTTCCAAACTTTTCCCCTACAATTTTTTTTCATGGGCAATATTATATATACGGTATATAAGCATGTATATGCATATGATGTACAAATAGTAATGTAGCGTATATTTAATGTATCGATATTGCATATATAGTTATGTAATGTATCGATATTCTATAAATAATGTATAAATGTGTATTGATATTATATAAATGGTGTATAAACATGTAGTTATGATGTATAAATAGTTGTGTAGTGTATATGTGATATATCAATTTTGTATAAATATTTATAAACGTGTATCGATATTGTATAAACAGTTAAGTAATGCATCGACATTGTATAAATGGTGTACAAGCATGTATCAATATTGTATAAACAGTATATAAACGTGTATCGATATTGTATAAGTAGGTATATAATGTATTGACATTGTATGAATGATGTATAATCGTGTATCAATATTATATAATCAATTATCTTAATAATAAAAATATAAATAAAAAAAATAACATAAAATATAAATAAAAAAAATAACATAAATATTTATTTTTTTCACAACTGAAGTGAAAACAATTAAAAAAAGAAAAAAAATTATTTTTTTAAAAAAGAGCAACAAAAAATATAAATTAGACAGTGAAAAAGACTTTTCTTAAATAACACAGAAAAAATAAATAAAAAGACCTTTTTTAGAAAGAAAAAAAAAATTAGAAACAAAATGGCCAAATAGCCTAAAACTGATGATTCTGTAAAGGAGGAGGTGGATGCCATTATTTTGGCAAATCATATAACCGAGCGGCTATTTATGGTAATAACAATGGTCGGTTGGCCATTTTTAGTTTTTTTTTTTTTTAAAAGGTGGGTCAGTCATTTTGCATAATTTTCCCTTGAAAAATAGATTTCTTAAACTGTCACATATAATGAATTATCTATTTACCATCAAATTATTGCGACCAAAATTTAATTTTGATCCTCATAAATTTGATTAATTATTTTTGAGAAGTTTTGTTTATTAAAGAATTTTTTGATGTATTATTTTTCAACCTTCTTGCAATTTTATATAATCTGTAGATATCGAAAGTACATTTTTTAAAATATTTTTTTGATGAAAAAGATATGCAAGTGCTTATTTGAATATAAAAATAGCGACATCAATCTATTTTGGAGGCATGCATTATTTTCCTGGTAATCATGTAAACAGTACTATTAACAAATAAGAAAATATACTTAAAAGAACACTCATTTCCCTAACCATCTTCTAGAAAGAGTGTTAAGCAGAAAGCTCTAGCATCCCTCTAAATACAAGTGTATGCCTCATGAGGAAAAGCAAAACATTACATACAAAGAATTATGGTTATAAACTCCCTACTACTATGTGCCCTTTTTGAAGAGTATATAGCATTTTTGAAAAGGCGTGCATCATTTTAACGGTGGACCTCTCAATTTTATGATACTGGGCATGCTGGTGGATTTGACTATGAAAGCTCATTTGGTGTGAAGGATAAGATATAACTAATTTAGGAATTGATTTATGAAGAATTTATTTTATATTTGGTTGAATAGAATCGCAGGATAACTTATCGCAGAATTCATGTACTATCTCAATTAAATTTTGTTTGCTAAAAACTTTTCAAAATTAATGTACATCTAGTCTTACAACTTGTTTCGATTGGCTTTGGCTTTAACTTATAGGTGAAAAGCTTTAAGTTAAAATTTCTAATGACTTTCAGCTTATTTTGTTATTTTAGCTTAAAATTAGGTGCTTATAATTTTTTTAAAATTTTATGTGAACACTCTAAAAATGCTTAAACACAATTTTTGCTCAAAAGCATTTCAAATAAACCTATTCAAACATGCTGCTAATTTGCTTAACTTATTAGTTGTGCTCAATAAATCAAATGACTTGTTTTTTTTCTTTGCAAAACTTCACATATAGCTAACTTAATATCCCTCTTAACTAACTTCTTAGTCTTAGTTTTAACAATTATATTTTATGAATTTCAATAAGTGATTAAATGTATTTAGGATCCTGATATACAAATATTAACTAACAATTTTATTACTATTTCAATTTAGAGATAAAAGAGGAAAGAACATCCCCCATTGCTATTGGGAATTAAAACCCAAATCCTAAAGATTATGTGTGAGAAAATTTGAGTATCATAAATGTGTTGCTACCCATTCTAATTTGCAATACACCATGCATAAAAACCAGTGTCTATATATAGAAACAGTTATACATATATGTATATGCGTATACACATACATATATACAAATATACATATGCATATATGCACAAACACAAAACAGATACACACGCACACACGCACACACATATATATGTATAATGTATATTTGAACTAACACATAACAAACGTATATACATACGTATATGCATATGTATATGTGTACCAACACATAACAAACTTGTATACATACATAATATTCATATGCAATACAAACTTGTATACATATATAATATTCATATGTATACACATAACAAACTTGTATATATATATATATATATATATATATATATATATATATATATATATATATATACATAAAAATATACATCCAATATATTCATATGTATATATAAACATGCAAATGAAAATATACCTTTCAATTAAGTTTTGCCAGCTATTTGAATCAAACATAACAATTACTTGAAACCCTTCAACATTGCAAATTTGAAGAAATTAGATGAAAATTAAAGACAGATTGCTGAAGAAAAAGTTAGAAATATAACAATACCCAAAGGAAAAAGTAATCATGTATGCTACTTTTATGTGAGAGAAAAATCTTTGCTTTTAATTAAGTGAGAGAGGCGAGAGAAAAAAATAAGTCAATTAGGTGAGAGAAAAATCTTTGCTTTTAATTAAAAATGATATATACTCTACTTTTATTTGTATATGAGAGTCCATATTAAAAAATAGTTAAAGAAAAAAATAATCATGTATGATAATTATTTAAACATTGATCATGACAGATGATGGAGTCTTTTTATCCACCCCAAACTATACCCGAAAAGTCGAAGCCACACTTAAACTATACTAGTGACCTATTATACACCTAAACTATAAAAAAGTGAAACTATTTACACTCTGTCAGGCTATCACCACTTGCATGTATGATAATTATTTAAACATTGATCATGACAGATGATGGAGTCTTTATTATATAAGAATTTTTTTTTGCATTCCATAGATAAAATAAGTTTTTAATTACCTGTCATGATTAAAGTTTAAAATAATTACCTTACATGATTATTTTTCAGTTTTATAACTATTTTTTATGTGGGCCCTCATATACACATATTCATTCTTAAAGAGATTTCAATGGACATAATCTTTCTCTCCACCTCCGTGAAGACAAATTTTACACCTCTTTTGTAGCCACCTACTTCTCCGACGAAATACCATGGCGGTAGATCTTTCCTTCCTCGTCCTCCTCACCTTTCCTCCTTCTCTGGAGAAATTTCACAGACCTCCCTTTCTCATCCTCATCATCTTCCTTGCCACCTCCTTGAATATAAATCCCATATCTTCTTTCTTGTTGTCTACTTCTCTGGTGAAATCACATGATGGCAGATCCTCCCTTTTTCGTCCTTATCGCATTCCCTCCCTCCCCGATAAAATTTTACAGATCCTCCCTTCCTCATCCTCGTTATTTTTCATGGCAAAACATTGAAGCCAAATACTATACCCCTCTTTCTCCCCACTTCCTTCTTGGGCGAAATTCATGGTGGTAGATTTCCTTCTTCCTCATTCTTATTGTCTTCTCTCGTGACACATTGAGGACAAATCTCACTCGCTTCAGTTTGTATACATTTATAGATTTAAATTTGTATATTTGTACATATAATTTGAATTTGTATCAATTTATACATCTGGATGTGTACCATTAAATACATTTTCTTAGTTATATTAGTGAATTTCTATCAATATAGAAGTTTTCTTAGTTGTATGATTGAATTTATATCAATGTATAAATTTCTTGATTGTATCAGTGAATTTGTATAAATTTATAAATTTTGAATTTGTATATTTATCCATATAAAATGTATTTTAGATATGTGTATATTTTATGTCTACATTAGTATTCTAGATATAGAGTGTTTTCATATATTATATTAATTTTTTATATATACATGTCCTGAATTATATATAATTGTATGAACATATGTATTCTATATACTCATTTGATTAATTGTATATGATGTCCTTAAATTTATATTTTGTATACTCATTTGATTAGCTATATATACATGTTCTTAAATTTATATACATGTCTTTGCACATGTATTTTTAATGTATTTTGTATATGGATTAGTCATATATATTTAAGGCCTTATTATTCAATATTTTGTTGTTTCCATTCTTTATGCTTATGCATTTAATTGTTTTATGTATACATTGTACTCTATATATTATGAAATAATTTCATAGAATTCGTTGATATTATTATATACATGTCTGTATACATATGTAGAAAGGGATTATTATGGAGAAGTTGGAGAAAATATTGGATGTTGATTGTTATCTTTTTCCTTATTAATCTATACTGTAACTAAAGAGAGAGAGAAAAAGGTTTTTATGTTTTTCGTATAAATAGTCCCTAAATACATATAGACACTAACAGTTGTCCATAAATTATAATTATTGAAAGTTAGATTAGGAAGTTAGTTAGAAGGGGGTCTAAACTATAAGTGAGGTTTTGCTGAAAAAAGGGAAAACAAATTAACAGAGTCTAGCCCAAAGAAAAAGCCCAAATTCAATAATAAAGTAAAAATAATAGGATAACTTATACAAATCTCATAAGTTAAGGAGCCAACAATACTTTTTACCATAACTTTGCTCAATTACATAAAATTTTAAAAATCATATTTTGTGATACATAACTTAAGCCTTGATACATATTGGTTCTGATATATTTGAAACTAATCGGTTAGTTAAATAAAGAAATAATGAAAGTACATTTATTTAGGGGAGTAAATCATGCGAAAATAATTTGGGCTCCTCCATTCCACCTTCTCCCCCAATTAACACCATGAATAATCAGCAATACTCCCTCAATTTCAATTTTCAACAACTTACCGCAAAACCCACTCTATAATTTTTTTTTTTCCAACATTCAAAATAGAGAATTTTCGCGACTGATCACGATTCAATGAACTAGAATTTTGCTCAATTTCTTACATCTCTATTAATTTTTGCTTTTTAAAAAAATATTTTTAATATTTGAATTTAAAAAGACAACAATATTGACGGTTTGAATTTCATTGGAGTGGTAGTTGTTCAATGATTTAAATTTTGCTGAAATAATAAATGATTTTGATTTTGCCAAAACTATGTTGGGTGGTGGATTTAGTGTTTTCTAACTGGCATCACTTTAGGAGGTCGGCTTGGGGTTGATATTTGGGTGGCTGATTTGTGTTGGGTGATGGATTTGGTATTCATTTCTTTCGATCTGGTCGGAGACGGTCATATCTAAAAAATGTACAATGTATCAAAAGTATCACTAACATAATGTATAAGAAAATTGATGGATTTTTTGTTTAGAGAATTGCATATATGTATTAGAAGTTATATTATGTACATGATACATATCAGAAGTATTTCATAAGATGCTTGATGATATTATGTACATGATACATATCAGAAGTATTTCATAAGATGCCTGATGATATATGTGGAAAATGTGTCACGAACATACTGTGATACATTTGAAAAAGTTATCAAAAACATGTTCAAAAGATTCCAGATTCCTACTTGAATGAATTTTAGATTTAACTATTGTCTATGTTGATACATATGCCTAAGAGATTTTTTTTCTTGATACTTATATCTGATATATATGAAAAGGTACTAAAAACTGTGTTGAAAGGTTCCTGTCACATATTTGTAATAAATGTTAATGTTAGGAAAAGGTACAATTATTATGACAGACATTTGATACATGTTTATCTGATTGATTTATCTGTAACATATGTATGATACATATATTGCATGTATTTAATATATATATATATATATATATATATCGTATAATATCACTACCAGATATAAAGTATCAGAATAGTTGCACCATTTAATATATATCAAATGATTTTACTTAATACATAGGTATCACTAACTTGTGGAAAAGAGTTACACTTCTGAAATATATAATAAATATCATTGTCTAATATATTATAGCAATGTTATTATTCATACATAAGGTTTCTCAAATGCAATGACAGAAAATGTTACACTTTATTCATTGAAAACATAAATTTATGTCTACATATCATTCAAGGAGCTAGTAGACTATGATACATTAGTATTCAATCATGAACAAAACTTACATTTTTTTAACCATGATACATATGTACAGAGATACATTTGCATGTTTCATGAACAAATACTAAGCTTCATATTACATATGAATTAGTAGACTATGATACGTTAGCATGCAAGTACATTCATATGTATCTTAAATAAGAAATACATTCTTTTTTACTATAAGACATATGTATAGTGGTACATTCGTATGTATTATGAAATTTATTTAATGAATTAATCTTCTTGTCCATCTTCACTGCTACCCACTAACTCTCTCAACCTTCATTGAAAAATAGCCAAATATACCAACAACTTCTCTCCCACCATAGTCACCTTTTTCGTTCTTATAAAAAACCTAGCAATATTGTTAAATTTTTTCTTTTTGGATTAATGGGTATTGGCTTAAATGGTTGAAAAAAGATTCAAATTCGATAAAAGGTTGATGAATTAATAGTGAAGGGTTATCTACGGATTGTTGTTTTCAATGAATGTGGTGGCCAGAATTGGTGATTATTCAACGAGGTCATGGATCTGTGCAATAATTAGTGGAGAAAATCAATAATGAAGTGCGAGTGAGGTGGAATTCAATTCTCTTCTAAAAATTCAAGGTTTGTCCATGGTCTTAATGTATGAAGTATAATAGTGAAATGAGGTTCAATTCAATTGGGTCTTCATTAATGGTATTGAGGCATCGTTATGGTATTGAAAAAAATATAGTTGTGGCAGAGAGGTTGCCAAAATTTTTGGGGAAAAGATTTTGAAAGATGAAATTTTGTGACTTTAGTCTACAATGTGGAGTTGTCTGCATTAGGTATGTATAAAGAGAAATTTTTTAACTGGTATTAGATTTTATGTATTAATGACCCCGATGTTTAGAGATTTGTGTAATTTATCCAAAATAATACGAAGGGAATGTCTAAACTATTAAAAGATGTTGAAGTATGTTGTCAACGTATGTTGCTGATTTAGGAAAGCCAAACTTTCCTCTTCTATTTCCAAAGTGGTGATGTCATCTCATATCGAAGCAGTATTGTCTCCACTGTTGGTATCATCTGACCATATTCATGGACCACATAGATGGATTCCTCAGCTGAACTAGATCGTCTCTCTATATTTAAAGACCAAACAAAATAGGGACAAAAGTAAATTAGAGTTCCAATTTCTAACTAAGAAAAATTAGCGGACTTTAATAGAGTAGAAATTTCAGAAAACCATAATGGAAAGACAAAACAGAAAGAAGCAATCGAAGAGGCAAGCAGAGAAAAAGACTAGGAGAAGAAAGAAAGAGTAACGAAATTTCCTAGATGGGGTTGGTTATGTTAGAATAATATTAGGAACTATTTTTGGTAGCATTCTTAGGTTCTATCTTATGCATCATACTAAACTTAACTACAAGGTTTTCCCATCTTTCTTCTTCTTTTTCTTCTTCTTCTTCTTCTTCTTCTTCTTCTTCTTCTTCTTCTTCTTCTTCTTCTTCTTCTTCTTCTATGCATAAAAATTTATATTAAGGAGTATAACTATATAAGCATTTATTTGCATTGATTAGATGCTAGTTGTAACGTAGAGTTAGCTAAGAAGCTGCTGCTGTATCAAGGTTGTTAGAGCTAGTGGCATATATTTTTCTATACTCAACCAGTGTAGTTTTTAGTGTAGTTAGAACTAGTATATAAAAAACTCTTGTATTACAACTGTAATTCATTCATTCAATACAAAATGTTTTCAATTTCCTTCCGTAAATACTCTGATTTCCCTCTTCTATCCCTTATGAATTAGCTAGATTTCATATCTTAGCTAACAATCTAATATACTACTAATTTTGGGAGTTTTTTCCTTCGATTGCATAATTTTTTTCTGATAATTTTGCTATGGATTTGATGGAGAACAATGGCGTTGATGATCGACCATGACCATCCTCTGTATCTGACTAATTCTGATGAACCTGGAGCTGTACAGATTGGTATTCAACTTACAAAAATAGAAAATAACTCCTTGTGGAGTCGAGCCATGCAATTGAACCTCCTGACGAAGAACAAATTAGGTTTTATTGATGGGAGCATTACATAGGATGATTTTAATGATGAATTGGAGAAATTACTGGGAGATAGATGTAATGCAATGATTTTCTCATGGTAAATCAACAATGTGAGTAAAGACCTAATTAGTGGTATTATGTTTCGATCAAATGCAACTTTGGTATAGAAGGATTTAAAGAAACATTTCGATAAAGTGAATGTGTCGCACATTTTTCATCTTTATAAATCCATAGTTATGCATGTTTAAGGTGTTTCCCCTTTTTTATTTATTATTCTAAAGACCTTTGGGATGAGCATGACTCTATTGTACCACCTATTGGCTGTGATTGTGAAAAATTTAAGGAATATGGTGATATCATGAGTAGACAGAGATTGTTGCAATTTCTTATAGGGACGAATGACGGCTATGGGAAAGCATAAAGCTAAATTCTCATAATTAATCCCTCCCGAAGTGTAAATCAATATTATGCCTTGTAATTCAAGATGAGAGTCAACGAGCTTTGAGTGGAGGCTATGTCATTGGTGAAATAAATAATCATACTACATTATTCACCAATATACCTACTGGTGGTGCTTTTAGAACTCAGGGATTTAAAGGCCAAGAACCTGGTGGACGAGGAAATCAATTTCATAAGGGCCTAAAAGGATGTTTTTTTTGTATTGTGATTAGTGTGATATAAGAAGTGACAATAGAGGGAATTGTACCAAGTTGAAATAATGTACACACTACCATATACGGGGTCATACTCAGAAGATATGTTACCAATTATTAGGTTATCCTGCAGACTATAAAGGAAATAAAAAGGTTACTATTATTTTAACACCTACTATTGCACCTGTGATTGCATCATAGATGCAACATTCTAGCCCCCTACTCAAGAGTGATGATGGACATCCTATTTTTGGTTATCCCATGAAATATGTAGGTAATGAAAATGAGATGTGTGGTTCTTTTATGCAACATGCAGGAAATAACAATTATTACTATTAAGGAAGTGACAGTAGAGTGCAGTATGCAAGCAATAATGGTAATTAATGTCATGGTAGCTCTGGTGGAATGCAATATGCTATTAGAGGTGGTGCAGTTTTACATTTCAATCCATCTTAATATAACCAGATTCATCACATGTTGAAAAAGCCTGTCACACATGGATCAAGTGCAAATGCATCAGGTATTTTTAGTGTACCTATTGTTATCATAACATAGAAAAAATATAGAATTGATAATGGATAGTTGTGCTACAAATCACATGGTTAATCATGGTTATTTCTTACATCATAGACTGATAGTTACCAAATCAGAGAGAGTACAACTTCCTACTGGTACTTTAGTTATTATCACACAAATAGGCAAATCACATTTGCCAGGAGGTGATGTAGTTGACAATGTGTTGTGTGTGCAAAATTTCAAATTTAATCTACTTTCAATGTCCAAATTAACTAGGGAATTAAAAAGTTAGTCCATTTTCTTTCCTAATTTTGTCATTCTTTAGGATCTCTTCATTAGAAGAGTGAAGGAAATTGGTAAAGAAGTAGTATACATCTTGAACCAAAATAGCAGTTGGTGTATAAGTAGCAAAAGACCCTTGCAGTTATAGCAACTTGTGGAGATGCAACTATATGGAAGATTAGGCCACATACCTATGGCTGTCTTTAGAAAGATAGACTTGTTCACAAATAAAACTTCTTTTACTCCGCCTGATTGTGAGGTGTGTCCCTTAGCAAGGCAGATTAGGCTACCATTTCTCACTAGTCATAATACAAGTATAAGATGTTTTATTTTGATACATTTGGATGTATGGGGACCGTACAAAGTTGTTACACATGATAAAATAAGATTTTTTCTTACAATGGTTGATGATTACTCTAAATTGACCTAGATTTTTTATGTACCTTAAATCTGATGTTTCTACTATCTTAAAGCATTTTATTGTGATGATTAATACTCAATTTGATCAGAAACTTAAGGCTTTCAAATATGATAATGGTGGAGAGTTCTTTAATTCACAATGTTATGAATTGTTTAAGAGCCATGGGATACTTCATCAAAGTTCTTGTCCACACCCACCTTAGTAGAATGGTGTTGTGGAAAGAAGAAATAAGCATATATTGGAAACAGCAAGAGCAATAAGATTTCAAGATCATATACCAATTAGATTTTGGGGTGAGTTTATTGTTAATATTGTTCATATTATCAATAGAGTTCCTTCCACAAACTACAAAACAAATCACCTTTTGAGTTGATATATAAACAACAACCTGACTTGTCTTATATGATAGTGATTGGGTGCTTATGTCATGCTACCAACCTAATCAAGACTGATAAATTTTGTCCAAGAGCTACAAGGTCAATTTTGATGGGGTATGGTGAAACACAAAAGGACTACATGCTTTATGACCTTAAGCATCACATGTTTTTTCATTTTTGATAAAATAGTTTTTCCTTTTCAGAATTGTTTAGACATGGAGAACATTGATCTACTATGGGATGTTGGTCAGTGTTTAGACACATTCATATTACATACAAATGTATTTCCATTTTATTATAAGACCACCAGTTTTTCACATCCAACTAACGCAGATGAGTCACCTTCTATAGTGTAGGATTATTCTTTCTCTTCTACTCAAGAGATGCATACTATACTTGTAATAGACATATAAAGGTCACTATGTCTTATTGAGGCAAGGTTTAACAGGACTATAGACCACCTATTTGGTAGAAGATTTAATCATAGGTACCGAGAGAAAGTCACCTTAGTGTCTGTATTTAATCACATACAATATTGATTACACTAGTTTATCACATCCATATCAATGTTATATTACAAATGTATCAGTAGATACTAAACCATAGTCCTATCAATAAGCTATTGCTGATAAGATATGGATCTAATCCTTGAAAGAAGAAATCCAGGCCCTTGAAGATAATAAAACATGGGAGATCACAACATTACCATCATGGAAGAAGTCAATTGGATGCAAATGGGTTTATAAGATCAAATATAAGGCTAGTGAAGAAGTAAAAAGATTTAAGGCAAGGTTGGTTGTCAAAGGTTACAAAGAAAAAGAGGATTAGACTATAAGGAAACTTTCTTACCTAGTGTTAAAATCATTACAGTTATGAGTGTTTTGACCATGGATGCATCTAGGAGGTGGCATATTCATTAGATGGATGTTTATAATGCTTTCTTACAGGGTGATTTAATTGAAGAAGTCTATATGAAACTTTCACAAGAATTTTATTATGACAAGACATAAGATACTAAGGTATGCTGGTTGGTCAAGTCCTTATATAGACTTAAGCAAGCCTCAAGACAGTGGAATGAGAATCTCATTAATGTATAGTATGGTTCAAAAAAGTCATCTTGAAAATTATTTACTGACCAAGAATACTATAGATGATATTGTAGTTGTTTTGATCTATGTGTAGATCTACTGGTGACAGAAAGCAGCATGCAACTCATTGCAAATTTTAAGAAAGTTCTTAAATATAACGTTAATATTAAGGTTCTTAGCGACTTAAGGTATTTTTATGCATTGAATTTGCAAGAAACTCAACAGACATCCTCATACATCAGAGAAAATATATATTCGAGCTTATTTTTGATTGGGATTAGGAGGATCCAAACCAGCCAACACTCCAGTTGAAATGAATTTAAAGTTGACTACACATTTGATAGACATATTGGAGATTCTTTTAATCCTTTACTACTAGATCCTAGTGAATATCAAAGACTAGCTGGAAGGCTGTAATATCTTACTATTACTAGATGTAGTAACTTGATTTTTGGTAATTTTTGAGAATTATTATTTTCTATGTAATTTGACCATTTTACCCCTCTCTATATTTGCTTTGTGTTATTTTAGGGTGTGGAGATGATTGGCACAGTTCTCAATGTATTTTGGTGTGATTTATGAGAGCATATGATTTTTAGTGGTTTAAAAGGCTTTATAGTTGACTTCGGTCAACATTTGTTGTTCTATCGAATCATAAAACGAACTATGCCAATAGATCCAAAACATTGATTTTTGGTTAGTAACATGATTGGTGTGAATTTACTACTCTAGTATCTCATTTCGACCTTAGTTCAGAAAGTTGTGAAATTGGGCTTGGGTGTTAATTTTATGAAAATGATGTTTTTTTAAAATGTGATATCTCCATTGAGTTTGAAGCGTCGAATTTGATAGGGTGGCATATTTTGTTTGCATTCTTGGAATTTTGAATGAATACCAAGGGATTCATAGAGACTTGGAATTCTCCAAGTCTTCTGCTGATGCACCACTCAGCTGCTGTATTCACTTAAGAGATATTTTGGTTGCTTAAGAAGTGCCATTTTGGTTTCTTAAGAGAAGCTCGCAATTACGGCAAGCCGGTCACTTAAGTGACCATGCTGCCGGTCGAAGGTATTGCATAAGCGAGTCTCCCTTGCGTAAGCGATTGCCGCTGCATCTGGGTCGCTTATGCGGCATTCGCATCCAGGTGGTGATCGCAAAAGTAACACTTGGTCTCTTAAGTAATTGCTGACCAAGTGACCCAGTGTTCTCTTAAGCGATGCCTGGGTGGTTTAAATACCCTTTTTTCTTGATTTTTCATTATTTTTGAAACTTGGAGCTTTGAGTTTTAGAGTTTTTGGGAAATTTCTTTCACTTTCAAGATTGGTTAAGCTCCAAATCTCTATTTCATTTATTTTCTTTGATTATTGTCATTTAAATCTTGTTAAAAATTATTTCAAAAAGTGAAATTTGGGAATTTTGACCCAAAAGGTCTAAATTAGTAATTCTTTGATTTAAATCCCAATTTTAATCCATTTTCACTAGGGTTTTCCTTTCTTCTACGGCTTTCTTTAATCATGGGTCATATATTTTTAAATTAAAATTCTAGTTTTACCCTTCTTTTTCAAAAACTCATTTCAAGGGTCTGTTTTGACCCTGATCTAGAAATGGGCAATAAAAATATCACTGCCTTTTTTTATTGCGTAGATTCTATATTTGTATGTTTTAGTTGATTCCAAATCCTTTCATGAGGGTAAGGCTCCATGTTGAAGGCTTTCAAACCCGATTTTGTTCATCGAGGTAGGTTGTGGCTTAACTTTCTTTAGACTGGTCTGGATAGTTAATATTGATATAAAAGCATGTTATGAGTGTGGGAAATAATCATGAAAATGACTTTATTATTATTTTGTGCCTGTATGGGGGTCTATATGGTTATTAATTGGTGGTTTTGAGACATTATTTTCTATGTGTGACCGTGTGGGGTCTTATATAATCTTATTGGCATGGTACTTATGTAATTGGTTATTTTCTTATTGGTGGAAGATATCTAAGTTGGTATTTATGTGGTATCAAATTCCATATTATTGTATATCTTACTCTATTGGTTTATGGAACATATTGGATCATGGATGGTTAACATATTAAGTGAATTTGTGGCTCACATAGTTGGTATATTGGTTGGATTTGGAAATTCTCATTCGAGTTAGCTGTGAGCATTACATCCCTATATCATAAACATTCATGAAATACTAGTACCACTGTGAAAATATTGGCTTTTATGACAAAAAATATGAAATCTTTAAAAACCATTTGTCGATGTATGTATCAGAGAGGAGTTATATATTAGATTTGGTATTAGTTATTGTATTGAATATGGGTTGATGAACTTCCAATAGATCCCACCTCAGGAGCACAGCTCGATGGGTGTATACGAAGGTTGTGCGACAACCTCGTGCATCACATCATTATCATCATCTTTATTGCATTTTATACATTATGCACATTCAATATTGTATTTCATTCTTGATTTGATATCTATCTATTGATTCTTCTTTCTCATACTTGAATTTAGTGTATGTGTATATTTTATAATAATTAGTGGAGACATTGTGGTGTACCGTTTGGGACATCTTCTGATTGAAGGTGACGTGCCCATAGTGTGTATTTTATATACTTTATTTTCTACTTTGCTTAGTTTGCCTATGATACCTATTAAGTACAACTGAACCGTACTCATCCCTATTGCGCCCTTTTACTGCAGATCCAAGTACGAGTGTACTGCACGACAGCTGATTTAGGCGGTGTTTGGAGTATATTCGAGGCAACTATTGGTCTATCCTTCCAGAGTTGATCTACTACCTCCTCTTATTTAGTTTATGTCTTGTTTTGTATTTAGAGACAAATTATGTTCCTTTTGAGCTATTAATTGTATATTTTGACTTTGAGATGTACTTAGTCGGTTCTTACACCATGACACCATATTTTGGGAGATTTATGGTTTCTTTATTATGTATTTTTCCATTGTTATTATATATGTGTGGTTCAGCTTTTCTTAAGAAGCCTTACATTGGGTTTTGGTGTTGTTGTCCCCTTTTGATATCAGTTTGGGTAATAGGCTCACTTGTCAAGGCTTTTCGTGACAAGTTCCATCATAACCTTTAGTTTTTGGTTCATGAAAAATTTGTATCAGAGCAACCAAGTTTATTGGTCTCATCTGTGTAAGAACATGGTGTCTAGTGGAGTCTCACGAATTGGTATGTAGTCGTCCGTATCTATCTCCAAGGGACTATAGGATATCTTTAGGAAACTTTCTTATTTTGTTCCTTATCGTGCGTATCTTTCATATCTTTTGTTCTAAATAATATTTTACTCTTATCTGTGCAGATGGTATGTAATACCCTAATTTTTTCAAGCTCTAGACCTCTTAAAAGATAGGCCACAAAGTTAGCTTTCCAACGCTTCAAGCCTCGTCCTAATCTTATGTTGTGTCAAGAAGTTATGGAAGATTTCCCTTAATGGCCTGATTCACTGTTATGATTACAGCTCAAGGTAACGAGTTGTAACCACTCGTGATGAGTCGTAACCACTTGTGAAGAGTCTTTACGAGTAGTCGTAGTCACTCCAGTGGATTCCTCAGCTGTAGCCAAGTAACCACGACTCCTCTCTACAACCTAAAATTAGTGGCTACGAGTCGTATGGAAGGATTCGTAGTCACAATAGATGTAATCCAAAAAAATTCAACCCAGTGGTTATGAGTCCAGCATACGACCGTATTCAGACAGTACGAGTAGTTATGAAGAATCGTAGCCTGACCTGTAAAGTATCCAAGAATCAAGCCTTATGTTTTGGTAGTTTTACAAGTGACTCAAACATATATTAAGACCCCAAATAGCTCCTATCTTGTAGACAAGTCAAAACATCCCTTAGCGATTAAATTCTTATGAAGAATATAACTATGGTCGGATTCAGATGAGCCAAACTTTTGGTATACTAAGAATTTCTAAGCTCAAGATCCACCAACAGATAGATAATTAAATTATTTTTCCAATAATACCAATTTTGCCTTAATCCAATATCGAGGTGAAAGGTTATGGCCAAATTACCGAAGCACTGTCAAAGCTGCCAGTAACTACGACTCCTGACGACGACTCATAGTCAGAACCTATGGGTATCCAGGAGGAGTCGTCATCACGAATTAGGGGTCAAAATCTGGGTTCCTAATGATGAATCAAGCCATGACTCATAGCCAGACCCTACGAGTCATGGCCAAACTCATCGGGACGACTTTCAAACATTTTCTAGACGATTCCTAAGGGGTATTTTGGTCCTTTCCCACTCTTTTAATCCCAAAACTATGTCGTTTCAGCCTCCAAACAATAGTTATCAAGCGTAAATACTAACCTAACCTATCATAACTCAAAAACCATCCATCATAGAGCAAAAGGGGCAATTTCTTTCTCCCCAAATCCAACTAGGGTTCATCAAGTTCAAGTTCAATCCAAAGAAAATTATCCAAGGCTTCTACATTTAGGTATGTGGGGTATTCATTAATGGGCTCCTTTCACCCATTGAGCCCAAAAATCCCTTTTTTGATTAAAGTATGAAATTTCACCGCTTTTATGAAATTATCCATGTTAAATATGAACTAAATCCTTACTTTTCTTAGTAATTTGAATTTAAGCCATGTCAACATATGTTTCCATGTTAATTAGATTACTTCATTCTTTGAATTTCAATTACTCATGTCATATTCAATTGATCCCGTGTCAAATCACCAAGTTATGAACTAAACTATGAGAAATTATTACTCTCCTAAGTTTAACATATCCCCATGCTTAAATTCATGTATCTTACTTATGTATTGAAATATCTTATGTTTTGGGTCTCTTAACTATGACTTCATATCACTGTTTTGCGATTTGTTATCATATTTTTGGTAATCATTTAGTGCTGGTGGGCTATGAATACCCGATACCTATGTGTTTACTCATGTTTCATACTTTTCAAGTAATAAGTCAGTCCATTCATGATTTTACTGTCATACTCAATTTGTTATGATCATGTTTAGCATAATTAGTTGAGATGTTTAATTGACCTTAGTCAGAGCTAGTGTCAGTTTAGTTGGGAGTAGGATTTAGCACCGCCCAGGGATGGGGGATCACCTGCCAGTAGAGGGTGTGGCTTTAGTATCAATCCCTGAGTTCCATAACTACATAGCTAACATAGGTTTTGAGAGGTCTTCCTGCCAGTTATTGGTTGATATTTTCTTAGGGGCACCTTCCAGTAGAGGGTGACTCCCTAGTCCTTCGGAACACCAGTTTAGTGGGTCCACATAACTAGTGTTAGTACCCTTGGCAAGGTACTGAAACCCTTCCAACTGGGGTTATACGTTGGACCATGATTAGTTCAGATTGGGGCATGCCAGTTACATGATAGCTCTCACTATTTCAGCCAGTACTCATTCTATATCAGTTCAGATTTGCTTGACAAGTAGTCATATTTTCAGTTTTTCAGTCAATCAATTTTACAGATTAATTCAGTTCATGCCTTACTTGGTCTTGCAATCTCAGTTTTACAAGTTCATGTGTCCATGTTTAGTTTCCATATGTATTTTAGTTAGTCCTTACCTTACATACGAGTATATTCAAGGTACTGATCACATACTTTTCTCTTGCACTATATTGTCTTATAACATAGGTGCAGACGCTCAGTTCACTGACCATCCTTAGACAGTTCAGCATTACAAAGCAACAGTAGTGGTGAGTCTTCATCCATCGAGGACATGACATGTTATTACAGTTATTTCAGCATCTCTTTATGTTCAGTCAGTCAAAGTTAGTTGGGGGTTTGTCCTATAAAATCCTTATGATTTTTAGAGTCTTTTAGATAGATAGACAGTCAGTTGGTTTTTTCAGTCTATTCAGTTTTTTCAGACATGTTGAATTATATTTCAATATTACATCATACCAGCCTTTTATCATATTATCTTTCGCATATGTTATTCTATTATTATTTTATTCAGTGCTCACAGCAGGTACTAGATCATAGTTTATCTTGGGGTCACTTATGCCCTTAAATACCGTGTTGCGACTAAAGGGTAGCCTCAGGTCGTGACTGTAACACCCCATACTTTTTCCTAGCTTAAATTCTTCCCAAAAATGTTAAACACTTTCTTTAAAGATGAATACACTTTTATAAATGTGGAATTTTAAAGATTTTGAATTTTCATTGCATGGAAAATTGAATAAGCTTTCCATCGATATAAAATTCGCCTAAATCCAACACCCAGACAAAGAGTTAGAGCCATTTTAGTAAGACAGTATACCACTTCGTACTCCACTGCATCGCAGAGGTAATCCAAATGGCATTTGTCATTTTCTAGAAAGACAACGTGATACCACCGCATCGCGCCACTATCTTTTTTCCCAATTGTCACTTTTCAGTATGACTCCGCGATAATAGTGCATCGCGTCAAGGAGTAAATTCCCATGCAGTGAGTCGGTGCGATGGCACCGCGTTGAACCAAACCTCTAGTTCCCAGTTGTCCAGTTTCTAGTGAGCTGGCATGATTTCACCGCATCGCGCCAGCATACAAAATTGGGATTTTCAGTCAGTTTCGAGTTTTAATTTTGAGGGCACTAAGGTCTTTTTCCCTCATCCCTAGTGAACCTAAACACACAATCAAACCCTAAAAGAGCACAAATTGCTCATTAATTCACCATTTTCTCAAGAAGCAAGCCATTCTCTCTCAAAGGGCAAAACCCTAGCATAAAGAATCAAGGTCAATCCTTAAGAATCTCTCCAAGAACATACAAGAAATCTTCTTCTCAGGTATGTTAGATGTTTATTCATGGGTCCCTTTCACCCATGAAATCCAAGAATCCTTTTTTCAAAGTACAAAGATGATGTATTTATGATTTCCATGTTTGAATTAGATTGAATTCGTGTTTATAGTATTAGTTGGGTTCCAATCCATGATTTAAATGAAAGTTTCATGAAATTAAATAGCATGTATAACAAATATGTGATTATCTTGATAGACCCTTAAATTTATAAAGTGATTAACGCATCTATGATGTTGATTTGATTTTCAATCCATAATTATGATAAGATTCATGAAAAATAGAATAGTGTTTAGGGGGAATTATATGAATTACATGCTAAGGCCCTTGAATTTGCAATTAAGTATTGTACTTATGATGTTTATGTGATGACCATTATCATGTGAAATACTCATTCTCCCCAAGTATTTGATAAAATGCTTATGTGAATTGACTAGTGAAGGCATGACATGTTATTATGTGATCCCATTCATGTATAAGTTAATGCATTACAGGGGTTTGAAAAAATGCTTATGTGAATTGACTAGTGAAGGCATGACATGTTATTATATGATCCCATTCATGTACAAGTTAATGCATTACAAGTGTTTGATGAAATAACTTTACGAATGAATTATGACCAAGTGAACATTGTTATATTATTCAAGATTATGCTTTGCTTTACTTTTCATGTTGTCGTGTCCTGGGGGTATTTAATACCCGACAATTTAGATGTTTACCTAGAGCCAGTGTCAGTTACAAAATAGTATCATTCATGTCATGATCAGTACTCTCAGTCCATTACAGAGCTCAGTAGAACTCAGTAGATTACAAAACTTAAGAAATCTTAGTAAACTTAGTCTCAGTCCAGTCCAGTCCAGTCCAGTCCAGTCCAGTCCAGTCAGTATACTCAGTTCAGTGTCTTTCAGTTGGGAGTAGGATTTAACACCAAGAGAGAGCAGGGATGATTGTTTCCCCGTCAGATAGGCAGAGTCGTTAGTAGCAATCCCTGTACTCTAGAATTACGTAGCCAGCGCAGGATGAGGAGTCACCCATCAGACTAGGCTTGACTACCTCCTAGGGGTCACCCATCGGATTGGGCTTGGCTCCGCCCAGGTGTCATATGTCAGTTAGGCTTGACATCTTAGTTTTTTAGTGTTAGTACTCGTGGTACGGTATTAGAACCCTTCCAGTTAGGGTTACAGGTTGGACCCCAATCAGTTCAGAGAGGGGCATGTTGGTTAGATGATTACCTCCTACAGTTTCAGTCTCAGTTTCAGTCTTTAGTTCAGAACTCAGCTCAGTTTTACAGAATCAGGACTGTCAGATACAGTCAATTAGTATCAGTTAATTAGTTATCAAAATTCAATACTTAGCATAAGAAATGCATAGTTACAGTATATATATGTGTATATGCACAAATTGCATTCTCAGTATTTACAGTATTCTCAGATTCTCCACGTACTCTCGTGTTCAGTTATTCTTATTCAGTCAGTTATATTCTCATACATATGAACCCTTGCATTTATCCTTACCTTATTTTATATAACAATACATTCCCACGTACTGACACATACTTTTCTATGCTATGATGTTTCATATCATAGGTTCGGACGCTCAGGTTTCTGATCACGCATAGTAGATTCAGGTTCAGCTAGCAGTAGTAGATTTAGCAATGAGTCCTCGTCATTCGAGGATATTATACTATTTCATATTTTTAGTAGATGTATTAGTTTAGTAGATGGAGTTAGTTGGGGGATTGTCCCATCAACTCCACTTTCAGACAGATTCAGTTAGAGGCTTTTCAGATTAGTTTTCAGATAGTGTTTAATTTGTATCAGATGTTGTTATTTATCAGTATTTCAGATGTTTTGAACCTTATGGCATTTCAGCCCATTTTCCATATTAATTATAGTATTATTATTCAATGCTCACAGCAGATATCATTCATGGGTTAACTTGTGGTCCTTCGGGGTCGTAAGCACCGTGTGATGATTAGGGAATAGTCTCGAGTCATTAAAAACTTGGTATCAGAGCCTAAGATTCAATATATTCCTAGTGAGTCTGAAAGACGCATCAAGTAGAGTCTTGTGCATGGGTGTTTAGCGCGCCACACTTATGGACGAAAGGCTACAAAGCGTTTAGAAAAAGTTTCCCTTCTTTCAATATTCATGTCGTGCGATTGAGCATGAGCTTAAGTAAAACTTTTAGTCTAATCCATTCTCTCCTTTTAATTTATAGAATATGTCTTCCAAAAAGACTAATGAAAGAAGAACCAAAAATTAGTCAACACCTCAGCCCGCTCAGGCAGATCCCTTGGATGAGCATGTCTCTGTCTCTCATGCAGAATTCATAGCTGCTTTCACTACTTTAGCCTATTCAGTAGTTACTCAGAATAACCTATAAGTTGTTTTACTATCTAGGCTTAGGGTTAATACTCAGCAGAGCAAGAGGGAGAAGCATAAGAGGGATGATAGAGAAAATAAGTGAGTCAGAACAAGTGGTTTTAGGCTAGAGTTAGAGGGTGGTAACTGCTTCCAGTTCTGTCTAAAATTCTTAGCCCCAAATCCTTCTGTATCTAGTGCGCTAGTGCCAAAGTTTAGAAATAACACTCGAGGAAGCAAGTCAGGCTCTACGCCTCAAGGTAGAATGAAAAGAGGTCGCTCCTACCCGCCTTGCGAAGGATATGGTAGAAACTATCAGGGTGTCTGTAGAGATGGTAGCGATATATATTTTAGATATGGCAATCCAGGCCATAGGATGCGGGAGTGTAGAGTAATGGCTCAGTAGGGAAAAAATTTATGCCAACAAGGTCAGTCCAACCGTCCTTCAGCTCAGTCCGGTCGCCTGAATTAGTAGGGTGCCACTTCTAGTGCCGCCAGTGGGCAACGCCCAAATAGGCTTTATGCACTTCAATCCAGAAAAGATCAAGAAAATTCTCCTGATATGGTCACTGGTATGTTACAGATTCTCCATTTATATGTCTTTGCCTTATTAGATCTACGAGCTTCTTTGTCTCATGTAACTACTTATATAGAAGTCAACTTTAAAGTCGAACAAGAAACCTTAAAAAAACCTTTCTTAGTGCCTACCTCAGCAGGTCAACCTATTCTATCCAGGCGAGTATGCAAAAATTACTGAGTTACAGTATTCCAAAAAATCCCTTCAGTTGATTTTAGTAATAAAGTCGTTACGTTCCAGTTTCCTGACGGACTAATCATTGAATGAAGAAGTAGTACCTCAGTTTCAGTTGATTTGAGTTTGAATTTTAAAGATTAAGCTAATAGAAAGAAGAGTAAGAATTCTAAGCTAGTTAGTGTTAAGGTTGCTATATGATGATTGTTGGGGCTATAAAAAACTAATAATTATGTATCAGAAGAAAGTACTAAGAAGGGGACTTTACGTTATCAAGTGTAGTCTTTCAGGATGAGTTCAGTGTTTATGAGTATTATTGTATCTCAGACTCTAGAGCAAAGTGGTTTCAGTTCAATTTAGAGTTTATTAAGTTATTTACAAACTTAGAATGACGGCTTTGAACTAAGGGGGAGATGGTAGAATAAGTAACCAATTCAGGCTTCAGATTCTAGTAGTAATGTCAGTAATGTCAATACTCATGCCTTACATGTCAGCTCTATGATCATAGTTCATATTCGTGCACATTATTGAAAATTATGTACGCTTATATTTCCTAGTATAAGGAGATCACTTAGCGATACGAATCATGTTCCATGAATACAGAAACTCCAAACTCAGGTCATGCAGCTCACGACTCATGTACTAATGCTTTATAGTATGTTCAATTCCAGTACTCATGCTACACTCCTAATAATCAACTAAATTTAGATTATGTCATAAATACCCTCAGTTAGACCTTTTGATAAATCCATGATGTTGATATTCTATTTATCAGGCCTCAATTAAGTATCAAGTTTGATGTAGTGTCCATTCATGCCTCAGGTCCTCATGTTTTAGCCTTTCAGTGAACTCCCTTTATGAGATAATGTAGTGATGGGCGATTTCTTAGAAGGGAAAGAGTAGGGTAAATATTTCATGTTAAGGAAAGATTGGTGCATGCTTGTTTTACCCGAGGCTGTAGTTATAAAGATAGGCTTGGATGTCAGGTTAGTGTGCAAGTAAATGGCTAGCAAGAAGTTGTATTTAGTTATTAGAGGAAAAATCAGAATCCTTCATGAGAAAAAAAGTTGAGAAAATGTAGAGTGTGAGTGTACATTCAAATCCTCAATTAATGCCAGTCCCCATCGTGGGAGCTATAAAAACTCAGTCCAGTTTTAGGTTTTCTTGACAAAGCGTATAGTTATCAGTTATTCAGTTATCAGTATCTCAGTATTTCAGAATCATGTCATGCGTTTAGTCTTGCATTCCCAGATAATACCATTTCTATGAATTAATGTTCAGTTACCTCACGTTCCTCAGTCAGTCCTTACCTCATATGCATAGTACTCTACAATTTCAATACAATTATTTAGGTTAAGAACAGTTTAATCTTACATGACCAATATCTAGTTAGCAACCGTTCAGTTAATCAGATAAGCTAGTATGTTTATACATTCGTGCTTAGCGTTCGTGTAAATATTTTTAGTAGTTTCAGGTGAAGTGTTGTGCTAAGGTGAAGAGTATAGTTGATAAGTATTCAAAAAATATGTCTAAGCTTAAAAATTTGTAGCTGTAGGGAACAAGGCTTAGCAACTCTATCTTAGAAGGTGTTTTGTAGGCCTTACTTTATGTTACAGAATTGGAGCCATGTTGAGATTCAGATGTCTTATTCAGACCATGCCCATATTCCTGGCTCCCTAAAGTCACTAGAACTCTATAGAAAGAGTTTCAAGAAATTCTCTAATCGAGTATAAATTTTTAACATGAGTTAGTCTGTAAAGTCAGTAATTTAGTTAGCAGTCAGGCGGACAAGTTTATATGGTTTCACATCTTTCCATCTAGTTGTACTATCTGAATTTTCATGAATATGACCATTGCAAGATAGAGCATCCTAGTAGTAACCATTTCACCCCAGTTCATGTATCATGTCTCAGTTTTAGATCTCAGATATTCAGTTATGATTTAGTTCGTAGGTGCCCCGTGCATCGTCTCAGCTTTTCCTAAGTATCTCAGTCAAGTCAAAATTCTTCAAGGGATATAGTGTCCCAAAGGGCAGATGCACTATAACCCCCGAGCTGTCATGATCTAAACCTTCCATTTTCTCTTTATGTAACAAATCCAGTTAGAGTAATGGGTATTCACAATTGGCCCTCTAGTTCCAATCTCATCCATAAGCTATGTACTCACGGGCTCAGTTCAGTTCATGATATTAAGTTTGTGTATGACGTTTCAGACTCATTCATGTTTCTCATGTTCCCATTCATACATGTTCAGTAAATAATATTAGGCTTATCAGTGTTCTCAGCTTAAGGTAACAGTCTTCTTTAGATCTACTCAGTTCCATGTACAGTTACAACTATAATCTTAGTATCAGTTATCTTTGCATATTCAGTCACGCATTCATTAATCAGTTCAGTCATGTATTCCATGCATCAGATATGTATGTCCAATATATAAACTCAGTCTATCAGTAGTACTCAACTTAATCAGTCTTATTTGAGGACGAATGTTCCCAAGGGGGAGATATTGTAACACCCCGTACTTTTGCCTAACTTAAATTCATCCTAAAAATATCAAAAATTTGCTTTAAAGATGAATACACTTTTATACATATTGAATTTTCAAGGTTTTGACTTTTCATTGCATGGGAAATTGAATAAGCTTTCCATCGATATCAAATTCGTCCAAATTCGAAACTCGGGCAAAGAGTTAGAGCCATTTTAGTAAGATAGTGTACCACCTGGTACTCCAGCGCATCGCGGAGGCAGTCCAAATGGCATTTGTTATTTTCCAGTGAGTCAACGTGATATCACCATGCCACGCCACTATTTTTTTTCCCAATTATCACTTTCCAGTGTTACTCCGTGATAATGGCGCATCGCGCCAAAGAGTAAATTCCCATGCAGTGAATCAGTGTGATGGCGCCACGTCGCACTAAACCTCCAGTTCCCAGTTGTCTAGTTTCTATTGAGCTGGCGTGATTTTACTGCATCACGCTAGCGTGAAAAATTAGGATTTTCAGTCAGTTTTGAGTTTTAATTTTGAGGGAACTAAGGTCTTTTTCCCTTAGTCCCACTTAAACTAAAAGAGCACAAATTTCTCATTAATTCACTATTTTCCCAAGAAGCAAGCCATTCCCTCTCAAAGGGCAAAACCCTAGACTCAAGAATCAAGGTCAATCCTCAAGAATCTCTCCAAGGACTTTCAAGAACTCTTCTTCTCAGGTATGTTAGATGTTCATTCATGGGTTCTTTTTACCCATGAAGTCCAAGAATCCTTTTTCAAAGTACAAAAATGATGTATTTATGATTTCCATGTTTAAATCAGATTGAATTCGTGTTTATACTATTAGTTGTGTTCCAATCCATGATTTAAATGCAAGTTTCATGAAATTAAATAGCATGTATAACAAATATGTGATTATCTTGATAGACCCTTAAATTTATAAAGTGATTAATGCATCTATGATGTTGATTTAGTTTTCAATCCATGATTATGATAAGATTCATGACAAATAGAATAGTGTTTTGGGGGAATTATATGAATTACATGCTAAACCCCTTGAATTTGCAATTAAGTATTTTATTCATAATGTTTATGTGATGACCATTATAATGTGAAATACTCATGCCCCCCAAGTGTTTGATAAAATGCTTATATGAATTGACTATTGAAGGCATGACATGTTATTATGTGATCCCATTCATGTACAAGTTAATACATTACAAGGGTTTGAAGAAATGCTTATGTGAATTGACTAGTGAAGGCATGACATGTTATTATATAATCCCATTCATGTACAAGTTAGTGCATTACAAATGTTTGATGAAATGTCTCTATGAATGAATTATGACCAAGTGAACATTGTTATATTATTCAAGATTATACTTTGCTTTACTTTTCATGCTATCGAGTCCTGGGGGTATTTAATACCCGATAATTTAGCTGTTTACCTAGAGCCAGTGTCATTTACAAAATTGTATCAGTTATGTCACAACAGTACTCTCAGTCCATTACAGAACTCAGTAGAACTCAGTCAATTATAGAACTTAAGAAAACTCAGTAAACTCAGTCTCAGTCTAGTCTAGTCCAGTATACTCAGTTTAGTGTCTTTCAGTTGGGAGTAGGATTCAGTACCGAGCGAGAGCAGGGATAATGGCTTCCCCGTTAGATAAACAGAGTTTTTAATAGTAATCCCTATACTCTAGAACTGCGTAGCCAACGCAGGATGAGGATTCACCCATCAGACTAGGCTTGACTACCTCCCAGGGGTCACCTATCAGATTAGGCTTGGTTCCACCCAGGTGTCCCCCGTCAGTTAGGCTTGGCATCCTGGTTTTCTAGTGTTAGTACCTGTGGCACGGTATTATCACCCTTCCAGATGGGGTTACAAGTTGGACCCCAATCAGTTCAGAGAGGGGTATGTCGGTTAGATGATTACCTCCCACGGTTTCAGTCTCAGTTTCAGTCTTTAATTCAAAACTCATCTCAGTTTTACAAAATTAGGACTGTCAGATACAGTCAATCATATCAATTAATCAGTTATCAGAATTCAATACTTAGCGTAAGAAAAGCACAGTTATAGTATGTATATATATATATATGTATATACACACATTACATTCTCAGTATTTATAGTACTCTAAGATTCTCCACGTACTCTCATGTTTAGTTATTCTCATTCAGTAAGTTATATCCTCATGCATATAAACCCTAGCATTCAGCCTTACATCATCTAGTATACCTGTACATTCCCACGTACTGACACATACTTTTATGCGCTTTAATGTTTCATATCATAGGTTCGGACACTCAGGTTCCCGATCACGTATAGTAGATTCATATTCATCCAGCAACAGTAGATTTAGCAGTGAATCCTCATCATTCAAGGATATTATACTATTTTATATTTTCAGTAGATGTACTAGTTTTGTTGATGGAGTTAGTTGGGTAATTGTCCTATCAACTTCACTTTCAGATAGATTCAATTAGTGGCTTTTCGGACTAGTTTTCATACAATGTTTAGTTTTTATCAGATGTTGTTATTTATTAATATTTTAGATTTTTTGAATCTTATGGAATTTTAGCCCATTTTCCACATTAATAATAGTATTATTATTCAGTGCTCACAACAGATATTATTCATGGGTTAGCTTGTAGTCTTTCAGGGTCGTAAGCCCTTTGTGGTGACTAGGGGGTAGTTTTGGGTTGTTACAGTAACAAAACCTGGTATCAAAGCCTAAGGTTTTAAATTGTCCTAGGGTGTTTGAAAGACGCATTGAGTAAGTCTTATGCATGGGTGTGAAGTGCGCTACACTTATAGACAAGAGGCTAAGAGACATTTTAGGAAAGTTTTCCTTCTTTCAGTATTCATGTCGTGTGAAAGAGCATGAGCTCAATTGAATTCCTTTTTATAACTCATCCTTCATTATATTTATAGACAATACCTCCCAAAATAAATAATAAAAGAAGGAACGAGGATCATTCCGCACCACCACCTATTCAGGAAGATCCCCTGAATGACCATTTTTTCACGCTGATTTTAGGGCAACTTTCACAGCTTTGTCCCACTTTGTAGCTACTCTGAATATCCAGTAGGCTGTTTCCCCAGTCAATCCAGTGATGAATATAGCTGCATCTAGGATTCGCGACATTACTCAGATGAATCCCCATTTAGTTTTTGGTTCCAAGTCTAAGAAGGATCCGCTGGAGTTTCTGGATGGTGTGCAAATGGTGATCGACATCATAGGTGTCACTTCAAGTAAGAGTGCAGACTTAACTTCATAGCAGTTGTAGGGAGTAGCTCTAAAACACCTTAGTTTTTGAACCTTAGAAAATTTCCTGGAATTTTGGTCTTTGGACCCAATACGACCCAGGGGTATAAGTCATATGTTGGGGTACGAATGGTATGGTCCAGTCATATGTTGACCAGTGTTGGCTGGTGGGATGGATTTTGGTTACTGGAATGGGTATGACTTAAGGGTACGATTCATATTGGTGGTCACGGGTTATTTAGTTCCTAACTTAATCTTAAACTTGGTAACTTAGGTTGTATATGAGTATGAGTAGGTCACCATGAGCCATAATCTAGGGTACGAGTCATACCCAGGACTCGTATGGTGGATAGTGTCCAAATCTTCCTTGGGTTTAAATATGCCAGGGTTACGGGTGAAAGGTATGGATCATAATCTTTGGATACAACTTGGTTGGATGAGTCGTATGCTGGATAGTGTTTGATCCAAAGTTTGAGTCTTGGATATGAGTGGAGGGTACCACTCATATTGGAAGGGTACGACTCGTGAGGGTCAGTTGTATCCCTGTGATGGGATTTTGTGCAACTTAAGTGGGGGAGTTTTGGATATTTCCCACTTATCCTAATAATATCCCATGACTTCTAACCTACTTGAAAGGTTATTTACCCTATTATTCCTATCATTAAACACTTAGAAACTCTTCTAAACACTCTAAAATTCTCTCAAAAGCTTTTGGATAAAAGAAGTTAGGGTTGCAACTTGAGGATTGATTCGGGGCTTTTCTTGGTGATTTCTTTCTATCATCATCTTGGTTTAAGGCATTTTCTCTTCCTTCATTGTTAATTATATATAAAGGCATGGTTTTTATGAATGTTTTCATGATTTCATTGATTGTATGATTTTGGTTTTCAAATATGATTTGGGGTTTTTGATATTAAATGGTTGGTTATGGTTTCCCATAGTTTTAATTATGCTTTTATATTCCTTAATGGTGGTTTTGGATAATTGGATTGCATGAGAATGGTTTGATGGTAATTAGAATTGGTTTTGGTTATATTATGCCCCTAATATGTTTGACAAAAAGCTTATAAAGATTTGTTCATTGCATTGACTACTTTTAATGAAACTCTTACTTGTTTTAAACTTGGTAAATGAATTATGCATGGTTTAAATGGCTTGGAATAGCAAATGGCTAATGGTTATTCTTGAGGGGTACATGGAATCCCCTAAGTGGATTAATATGGTAAAAAGAAGGGCACATAAAAGTTCCCTTAAACCTATATATAGTTGGCTGTGGATAATATTTGCAAGTAAGGATTGGTATGACGATACCAATAATAATGGCCTTGGTTAATTAATGGATAATGGTTTGGTTGTTTAGAAATTAGTTTTAATTGGGCAATAATGGCAGGGTGTGTAGCAAAATCATTAGAAGGTGGAGGTCCTGGGGGGACCAAAATTGGAAACTCATATTTGTTGATATGAGATTTGTCTTAGTGACCGTGTGCATGATGTCACACTATATTTTAGGGGATGTACTAGTCATCCCAAGGTTTTCTTCCTTGGTTGTGCGGCTACACAAATTGGGGACCTTTCAGCAGGGTAAGCTAAACCCATATAGCCCGTAGGTAGTTTAGGACGGGAAAGATACACAGCCCAGGTAAAGGTTTTAAAGGCATGCTAAACTCGGTCCCTTTTCCCGACATGGTTATATATATGTATAGTTATGTGCATATGGATGGTTTTACTTTGTTTTATAAATGGTATTATTTAATTCTTATCCTGAGATCATGCTAGTATTCACCCGCTAACCCATCTACTGGCGGCTGTATACTCGTGCTATGCAGGAACCAACTGTTCTACTCCTCCTACATAGTGATTGAATCAGGGATAATATTTGGACTGAAGTGGTGAGCTTTCATTCTTTTGAAAGGATCCATTTTATTTTATGGACACTTCTAGACATTTTAGTTTATTTTTAGATATTGTTTTTGGCTATGGTTGGGGCATGTCCCAACCGAATTTTATTACTCTTTTGGTTTGAGGCTTTGTAGTACTTTTATGGGTTAGAATGGGTGGGATTGGTATTGGTGTCAGCCTTGACATTGGTATTGGTATTGAGGCTGGCATTATCAGACATGATTTCTTACTATTCCATTATATTTCAATTCTCTAATCCTTGTTTTTTTGTCTTTCAGATCATTCCTCGTAGATCTGGAACATAAGAAAATTCTTCTATCCCATCTGGGGGTAATGCTGAAAGGGTGCATCCTAATTCTGGGGTTCATCTTCTATCTCATGATCCTATCCTTGATAGTTCTGGAGTTCCACTGATTGTTACTAGTCCTCCTCATAATGAGGTGACTAATGCAGAATTCCGTTAGTCTATTCATGCTATTGCAAAATTGGTTGCTGCTCAGGCTAAGCAGGATGTGTCTGTTGAGACCAGAAGGGATTGCTAATTTATAAGGATGGGTCCTCCCACTTTTTCTAGAATAAAGGTGGAAGAGGATCCACAGGGATTTTTGGATAAGATAGAAAAGGTATTTTGGTTGATGCAGATTACCAATGTGAAGGGTATAAGCTTTGCAGCTTATCATCTCAAAAAGAGGTTGCATATCAGTGGTATAAAGAATGGGATAGGAATGGGGCTAATATGGAAGAATCAATCTTATGGGATACTTTTTCTAGGGCCTTCTTAGATCGGTTCTTTCCCCAAGAGTTCAGGGAAACAAAGATGGAGGAGTTTGTGAACCTCAAGCATGGAAGGATGTCTATCAAGGAATATGCCTTGAAGTTTTACCAATTGTTAATGTATGCTACTGATTTAGTTGCAGACATGCGGGCAAGAGTGAGGAAGTTCGCCTCTAGGTTGAACTGGGATTTATTTTGGAGAGCAAGACTTCCTTGTTGATTACAGATATGGACATCTCTAGGTTGACTGTTCATATACTGCAAGTCAAGGATGAAAAGAGAAAACAGGCAGAGTTTAGGGATAGACAGGGTAAGAGGAGCAGTTTTTTTGACCAGGGAGGTGCTCAGTCTCAGGGTGGCCGAGATGGTGGCAAATAACAGAAAAAAGTAGGAGAGTTCTAGTTCCTACTCTTCCGTTAGTTCTCTTTACTAGTCGGATGATAGATGTCATCATGATGATGATAATTTTCAAGCATAGGGTGCCCAATCTCAGGCAAACAGAGGTCAGACAGTTTCTTTATGCCCTTCTTATCGGTTCTGTGGCCGTCCTCCTCGAGGTTATTGCGATGAAGAAAAGGATAAATGCTTCAAGTGTGGAAAGACAGGCCATTAACTCAGGGATTGTCCAGTTAATACAGTTGCTATAAGGGCAAATAATATTCTTGTGGCTTCATCTTCTGCTCTTACACCTGGTGGTATTGCATCTACTTCTATTACTGCTCCTGGTTCTAGTGTTGGTCAAAATAGGTTGTATGCTTTGGCGTCCCGATAGGAATCTAAGGCATCACCTGATGTGTAACTGGTACATTATATCTTTTCTCTCGTGATGTATATTGTTTGCTTGATCCGGGGTCCACTCTCTCCTATGTGACTCTTTATGTAGCTGTTTCTTTTGGTTTTGATCCAAAAGTTATTTCGGATTATTTTTTTGTTTCTACCTCAAAAGGTGACTCGATTATTTCTAAGAGAGTCTATAGGGGGTGCATGGTATTTGTTTGTGGCAAGCAGACCTTGGTGAATCTGTTTGAATTGGATATGGTGGATTTTGATATTATTCTAGGGATGGATTGGTTACATTCTTGTTACGCATCCTTGGATTGTTGAACACATAGGGTTATCTTTAGGTTCCCTGGTGAACCAGTTATAGAATGGAAGGGTGGTTCTTTATCTCCTAGTGGGAGATTTATTTCTTATCTTAGAGCTCAAAGGTTGGTCTCTAAAGGTTGTCTTTATCACTTGGTCTGGGTTAAAGATTCTAACTTGGAAAGTCCTTCTTTCCAGTCAGTTTCAGTGGTTAATGAGTTTCCAGAGGTCTTTTTGAATGATCTTCCTGGTGTTCCTCCAGATAGAAAATAGAGTTTGGTATTGATCTAGTTTCGGAAACTCATTGAATTTCTATTCCTCTTTATAGAATGGATTCGACTGAGTTGAGAAAACTCAAGGACCAACTTAAGTGCCTTCTGGATAAGGGGTTTATTTTTCCTAGTGTATCCCTATAGGGTGAACCACTGTTGTTTGTACGAAATAAGGATGGTTCCCTTCAAATGTGCATGGACTATAGGCAGTTGAACAAGGTGACGTTCAAGAATAAGTATCCTCTTCCAAGGATAGATGATTTGTTCAACCAGTTGTAAGGTGCCAAGTTCTTTTCTAAGATAGATCTTTGTCTGGGTACCATCAGCTAAAGATTAGGAAGGTGTATATCCCTACGATAGATTTTCGTACTCGGTATGGGCACTTTAAAATTTTGGTGATGTCATTTAGATTGACTAATGCCCCGATGGCATTTATGGATCTGATGAATAGGGTTTTTTATCAGTATCTAAATCTCTTCGTTATTGTGTTTATTGATGAAATTCTAGTTTATTCGAAGAGTGAGGTGGATCATGCTAATCACCCTGTGTGGTGTTGCAGACCTTAAAGGAACAAAAGTTGTATGCCAAGTTCTCCAAGTATGAGTTTTGGTTGAACGCTGTAACTTTCTTAGGTCATATTATTTCTAGCGAAAGGATCATGGTGGATCTGCAAAAGGTTGCTGTGGTGAGGAGGTGTCCTAATACTCATGACTCCATCCGACATTCGAAGATTCTTGGGTTTAGCTAGGTATTATAAGTGGTTTATGAAAAGCTTTTCATCGATAGCTGCTCCTTTGACTAGTCAAATGCTTGTGAAGGGAGTTTCAAGAAGTTGAAGAATAAGTTAACTTCAGCTCCAATTCCGACTTAGCTGGACGACAATCATAGGTTTGTGGTTTATTATGATGCATCTCGAGTAGGGCTTAGTTGTGTGTTGATGCAGCATGGGTAGGTGATTTCCTATGCTTTCAGGCAGTTGAAAGTGCATGAGAGAAATTATCCTACTCACGATTTGGAGCTGTTGGCGGTTGTGTTTGCTTTGAAAATATGTCAGCATTATTTGTATGGTGTTCACGTGGATATCTTTTCTGATAATAAAAGTCTACAATATGCATTCACTCAGAAAAATCTTAATCTCAGGCAGAGGAGATGGCTTGAGCTTCTCAAGAACTATGATATGAGTCTTTACTACCACCCAGGTAAGGCTAACGTAGGTACTGATGCTTTTAGCAGGTTATCCATGGGGAGTTTGGTTAGTATTGATTAAGGAAACTGGGGATTAGTGAAGGATATTTACCGCTTGAATAATCTTAGAGTTTACCTTTTGGACTCCAAGGATGGTAGTATGATGGAGCAAGAAGTGCTCTGATCATCTCTTGGTGTGGAGATTAAGGAAAAATAAGTGCTAGATCCTATCTTGATGAAGATCAAGAGTGATTTTGGTGGGAAAAAAGTAGTGATGTTTGAGATTGGTGGCGATAGCACTTTACAATACCAAGGAAGGTTGTGTGTTCCTGATGTCGATGGTTAGCGACAAAGAATTTTGGCTGAGGTGAATGAATCATGCTATGTCGTTCATCCCATCTCGACTAAGATGTATCATGATCTCTTGGAGATCTATTAGTGAAATAGCATGAAGAGGAATGTGGCTGATTTTGTGGCTAAATGCATAATATGTCAATAAGTTAAGGTTGAGCACATAAGGCCAGGAGGGTTATATCAAGAAATTAATTTTCCCGAATATAAGTGGGAGGTGATTAATATGGGCTTTTTAACTGATATTCCTCAGTCTCGGAGTAAATATGATTCGATTTGGGTTATCGTGGATAGGATAACTAAGTCTGTGCACTTTTTGTCAGTGTGAACTACCTTCTCGGTGGAGGATTATGCAAAGCTATATCTTTACGAGATTGTGAAGCTACATGGGGTGCCTATTTTGATTATTTCTGATCATGGCACACAGTTTACATCTTACTTCTAGCAATCATTTCAGAGAGGGTTGGGGACTAAGGTTAGTCTGAGTACTTCTTTCTACCCATAGATGGATGAGCAAGTGTAGAGAACTATTCAGACATTGGAGGATATTCATTGGGCTTGTTTGATTGAGTATGGTGGCAATTGGGTTGAGCATCTACATTTGGTGGAGTTTATTTACAACAATAGTTATTATTCTAGTATTGGTATGGCCCCTTTTGAAGCATTGCACGGTAGCAGGTATAGATCTCCTATTGGTTGGTTTGAGCTTGGTGAGGCAGATATGTTTGATCCCAACATGGTTTACCAGGCTATGGAGAAGGTGAAGGTGATTTGGGATAGGCTTAAAGCTGCCCAAAGTCGCCAAAAGTCCTATGCAGATGTTAGGCATAGAGACTTGGAGTTTGAGGTTAGGGATAAGGTTTTCCTTAAGGTATCTCCCATAAAGGGAGTAGTACAGTTTGGTAAGAAGGGGAAGCATATTCCCTGGTATATGGATCCTTATGAGGTTTTGTAGAAAATTGGTAATGTTGCTTATGAGTTAAAGTTACCTTCTAGCTTGCGCTTAGTTCATTTAGTCTTTCTTATTTCTATGTTGAGGAAGTGCATTGGTGATCCTTTTTTGGTTGTTCCTTTGGAAGGATTGGGTATCTTTGATTCATTGTCTTATGAAGAAGTCCCTGTTGAAATCTTGGATAGGCAAGTTCGTCAGTTGCGGACAAAGGACGTGGCTTCGTTTAAGGTTCTTTGGCGGAACCATAAGGTGGAAGAAGCTACATGAGAAGCGGAAGAGGACGTGAAGTCCAAATATCCGTATTTGTTTTCTGCTCCTGGGATTCGTGCGGAAGGTATCTGTCTTCAACACATATTTATTTTTAGGGTTTGTTAAAGGAAAGATTAATATCTTTGCCTCTTTGTTTTCAAACCTTGTTAAAGATTGGGAATATCTTTGATAATGTAAATAACTCTTGCGTGTAGTTACCCCTACCAAGTCTATCATTCAGGGATGAATGTTTCTAGTAGGGGAGACTGAAACAACCTTAGTTTCCAAACCTTAGAAAATTTGTTGGAATTATGGTCTCTGGATCCAATATGACTTAGGGGTATGAGCCGTATATTGGGGTACAAATAGTATGGTCCAGTCGCATGCTTACCAGTGTTGGTTGGTCGGATGGATTTTGGTTACTGAAATGGGTACGACTTAAGGGTACGAGTTATATTGGTGTTCACAGGTTGTTTAGTTCCTTAAATTAATCTTAGACTTGGTTACTTAGGTTAGATCTGAGTAAGAATGGCTCACCATGAGTCGTAACCTAGGGTATGAGTCATACCCAGGACTTATATGATGGATAGCGTCTAAATCTTTCTTAGGTTTAAATTTGCCAGGGGTACGGGTGAAAGGTACGGATTGTATTCTTTGGATACGACTTGGTTGGATGAGTCGTATGCTGGACAGTGTTTGATCCAAAGGTTGATAGTAGGATATGATTGGAGGGTACCACTCATATTGGAAGGGTACGACTTGTGAGGGTCAGTCGTATCTTTGTGATTGGATTTTGTGCAACTTAAGTGGGGGTATTTTGGACATTTCCCCGCTCATCCTAATAAGGTCCCACGACTTCTAACCTACTTGGAAGGTTATTTACCCTATTATTCCTATCATTAAACACTTAGAAACTCTTCTAAACACTCTTAAATTCTCTCAAAAGTTTTTGGGCAAAGAAAGCTAGGGTTTCAACTTAAGGATTGATTTGGGGCTTGTCTTGGTGATTTCTTTCCATCATCATCTTAGTTTATGTCATGTTCTCTTCCCTCATTTTTAATTTTATCTAAAGGCATGGTTTTTATGAATGTTTTCATGATTTCATTAGTTGTATGATTTTGGTTCTCAAATATGAGTTGGGGTTTTTGATATTAAATGGTTGGTTACAGTTTCCTATGGTTTTAATTATGTTTTTATATGCATTAATGATGGTTTTGGATAATTGGATTGCATGGGAATTGGTTAATGGTAATTGGAATTGGTTTTGGTTATATTATGCCCCCAATGTGTTTGACAAAAAGCTTATAAAGATATGTTCATTGTATTGACTACTTTTAATGGAGCTCTTGCTTGTATTAAACTTGGTAAAGGAATTGTATGGTTTAAATAGCCTGGAATGGTAAATGGCTAATGGTTATGCCTGATGGGTACATGGAATCTCCCAAGTGGTTTAATATGGTAAATGGAAGGGCACTTGAAAGTCCCCTTAAACCTATATATGATTGGCTATGGATAATACTTGTAAGTAAGGATTGGTATGACGATACCAATAATAATGGCTTTGGTTAATAAATGGACAATGGTTTAGTTGTTTGGAAATTATTTTAATTGGGCAATAATGGCGGAATGTGTAGCAAAAGCCGTGGAAGGTGGAGGTTCCGGGGGATCCAAAATTGGAAACTCATATTTGTCGATATGAGGTTGGTCTTGGTGACCGTGTGCATGATGTCACACTATATTTTGGGGGATGTACTAGTCATCCCAAGGTTTTCTTCCCTGGTCATGCGCCTAGACGCACTGGGCCCTTTCAGCTAGGGGAGCTGAACCCATATAGCCCATGGGTGGTTTAGGACGGCAAAGCTACACAACCCAGGTAAAGGTTTTAAAGGCATGCTAAACCTGGTACCTTTTCCCGGCATAGTTATATATATATGTATGGTTGTGTGCATATAGATGGTTTTACTTGGTTTTATAAATGGCATTATTTTATCTTTATCCTGGGATCATGCTAACTTTCACCCGATAACCCGTCTACTGGTGGTTGTATACCCACGCTATGCAGGAATCGACTGTTCTACTCCTTTTATATAGTGATTGACTTAGGGATAACATTTGTACTGTAGTGGTGAGATTCCATCCTTTCGGAAGGCTCTATTTTACGTTATGGACACTTTTATACATTTTGGTTTATTTCTGTATAGTGGTTTTTGCTATGGTTGAGGGCATATCCCAACTAGATTTTATTACTCTTTTGGTTAGAGGTTTTGTAGTACTTCTATAGGTTAGAATGTGCGGGATCAGTATTGGTGTTTGCCTTGGCATTGGTATTGGTATTGAGGATGGCATCATCGGACATAATTTCTCACTGATCCATCATATTTCATTTTAGGATTAATTATATTATGTTTTGGAACATCTTTGGTTATGGCCTAGTTTATGGCCTTTGGTATGGTTTGGTATGGTTGGCTTGTTGGTATGAGATGGTTGAACTCGGTTGGGTCGGTCAAGGTTGTGGTCCTATCCCAGAGTCTTCATGTGAGCTGTTGCACGATATTGCTACATGCTAAAAAATCAGCCAACTCAGGGCAGGCAGCTGGAGGTTGGGATCGGTAATGGGGGTGGTCTCTGGTCCAAGTTAGACTTTGGATTCCCATTAAGATAAGGCCCTGATCATGTTGCATCACACTCACACTTGAGGTTTAAGCAGTGGAAGAAGGACAGAGGTATTGATGTAGGACCTCTAGAGTGGGAGGAGTTTGCCACAACTTTCTTAGACAGGTTCTTCCCACTAGAGTTGAGGGAAGCTAAGGTTTAGGAGTTTATAAATTTTAAGCAGGTTGGCATAAATGTGATGGAGTACTCACTCAAGTTCACTAAGTTGGAGAGGTTATGCTCCAACTATGGTGGCTGACTCTAGGTCCAAGATGAGTAAGTTTGTCTCTAGTGTATCTGATAGTGTAGTCAAGGAGTGTAGGACTTCCATGATGATTATGGAGATGGATCTTTCTAGACTAATAGTTCATGATCAGTAGATTGAGGAAGAGAAGCTCAAAGAGAAAAAAAGAGAGAATAAGAGGGCGAAAACAGGTAGTTTTAACTTTTCTTAGCCAAGGTTGAAAAATGGTAACCGTTCTCAGTTACACCATATATTTTCAACCCCAACTCCATCTTCATCCAGTGCGCCATTGCCTAAGTTTAGACAGGACAGCTAGGATAGAGCGCCAAGCTCTAAGTCCCAGGGTAGTGTGGACAGTGGTCGTACCAATTCGCTCTGCAGGAAGTGTGGTAAGAATTATTAAGGTGAATGCAGAGTAGGAAGTGATGTGCGTTTTGGATATGGCAAGCCAGGCCACAGGATCAGGGATTGCCCAAAGATTGGCCAAAAGGGTAAGAATGTTCGTCAGCAGGGTCAGTCCAACTTTTTATTAGCTCTAACAAGTCGCCTGACTCAGTAAGGTGCCACTTCCAGTGCCACCAGTGGGCATTGCCTAAATAGACTATATGCTCTCTAGACTCGACATTATCAGGAAAGTTCTGATGTGGTTACGGGTATGTACAAGTTTTTCATCTTTATGTTTATATATTGTTAGACCCCGGAGCTTCACTTTCCTTTGTGATTCCTTATATAGATATAGACTTTGATGTAAGTCCTGAAACATTATTAGAGCCTTTCGTAGTGTCTAACCTAGTGAGTAAGTCTATTATAGCCAGACGGGTATACGAAAATTGCTCGGTCATAGTTTCTCAGAAAATTACTTCTGTTGACCTTGTGGAGTTAGAGATGACTGATTTTGATGCCATTCTCGGCATGGATTGGTTCCACTCGTGCTATGCCCTAGTTGATTACTGAAATAGAATTGTCCAATTCTAGTTTCCTAATGAACCAATTATTGAATGGAGGGGTAGGACTTCAGTGCTTAAGCGTAAATTTGTTTTATATCTTAAGGCAAGAAAGATGATATATAAGGGATGTATTTACAATCTCATTTGAGTCAAGGACGCAAATTCTGAAACCCCAAGAATTGAGTTAGTTCCTGTGGTGAATGAATTTCTAGATGTATTTCCTGAAGATCTTCCTAGAGTTTCTCCTAAAAGGGAAATTGACTTCGGAATAGATCTCCTTACAGATACCCATCCTATCTCTATTCCACCTTACATAATGGCTCTAGCTAAGCTTAAGGAATTAAAAGAACAGTTGAAGGATCTCTTAGATAAGGGTTTCATCAGGCTTAGTGTTTCTCTATGGGGTGTTCCAGTTCTATTCGTGTGCAAGAAAGTTGGTTCTCTCAAAATGTGCATCGACTACCGTCAGTTGAACAAAGTCACAATAAAAAATAAGTATCCTCTTCCCAGGATTGATGACTTGTTCGACCAACTTCAGGGTGCAAGTTATTTCTCTAAGATAGACCTTAGATCTGGCTATTATCAACTTAGTGTCAGAGAGTGTGACATTCTAAAGACAACCTTTAAAACTCGATATGATCACTTTGAATTCCTAGTTATGTCTTTTGGACTAATAAATGCTCTTGTAGATCTTATAGACTTGATGAACAGGGTGTTCAAGCAGTACTTAGACATGTTCTTTATTGATGATATCCATGTCTATTCCCATAGTAAGAGTGATCATGCAGACCATTTGAGGGTTGTATTGCAAACCCTTAAGGATCACAAGTTATTTGCTAAGTTCAGCAAATGCGAATTTTGGTTGAGATCGGTAGCTTTTCTTGGACACATAGTTTTCAGTGATGGCATTTGAGTTGATCCTCAAAAGATCGAAGTAGTGAAAAACTAGACTAGACCCATCTCTGCATCAGACATCAGGAGTTTCTTGGGTTTAGTTGGTTATTACAGATGGTTTGTTGAAGGGTTTTCTTTCATTTCTTCTCCCATGTCCAGACTAACTTAGAAAAAAGGTCAAATTTCAGTGGTCAGATTCCTGCGAGAAGAGTTTTCAGGGGTTAAAGACTTGACTCACTTCCGCTCCAGTATTGACTTTGCCAGATAGCACTGATAGGTTCATAGTGTATTGTGATACTTTTAGAGTTGGTCTTGGTTGTGTATTAATGTAGAGAGGTAAGGTTATAGCCTATGCCTATAGACATCTTAAACCTCATGAAAATAATTATCCAACACATGATCTTGAGTTGGCAGCTGTTGTCTTTGCCATAAAGATTTGGAGGCATTACCTTTATGGAGTTCATGTTGATCTGTTCATAGATCACAAGAGTTTATAGTATTTATTCACACAGAAAGAGCTGAATCTTCATCAGAAAAGGTGGGTGGAATTATTGAAAGACTATTATATGAGTGTGTTGTATCACCTGGGTAAGGCCAATATAGTGACTGATGCCCTAGTAGGCTGTCTATGAGAAGCGTTGTTCATGTTGAGGATGATAAGAATGAGTTAGTTTATGAGATTCATCAGCTTTCTAGGTTAGGTGTTTGGTTTGTTGATTTGGCCGAAGGTAGTATAGGGGTTCAAAATGGTTCAAAAACTTTATTAGTGGCTAAAGTGAAAGAAAAACAAAATAGGGATCCAATTTTGGTCAAGTTGAAGAAGGCAGTTCGATATCAGAAGGTTGAGGTTTTATCCCAAGGAGGAGATGGTGTGTTTTGTTTTCAAGTCAAGTTATGTGTTCCGTGTGTTGATGGTTTGAGACAACGAATATTAGCTAAGGCGCATGGTGCGAGATATTCTATTCACCCAGGGACCACTAAGATGTACCATGATTTGCGAGAAATTTATTAGTGGAGTGGTATGAAGAAGGATATTGCAGAGTTTGTGTCTAAGTGTTCAAATTGTCAGCAAGCTAAGGTTGAGCACCAAAGGCCTAGTGGTACACTTTAGGAGTTTAGCATCCCCAATTGGAAGTGGGAGGTGGTGAAATAGATTTTATGACAAGATTGCCTCGTACACATCATCAGTATGATTCGATATGTTGTAGATATAATGACCAAGTCAACTTACTTCTTGCTAATTTATACTTCATATTCATCTGAGGATTACGCTAGACTCTATCTCAAGGAGTTGGTAAAGTTGCACAGCGTTCCATTGACCATCATTTTAGATAGAGGTACTCAGTTTACCTCTCACTTTTGGAAGGCTTTTCAGATGGGTTTTGGTACCCAAGTCCATATCAATCCGACCTTTTATCCTCAAATAGATAGTTAGGTAGAGAGTACCATTCATACTTTAGAGTATATGTTAAGGGCCTACGTTATTGACTTTAAGGGTAGTTAGGATGACCACTTACCTTTGATTGAGTTGGCCTACAACAACAACCATCACTATAGTATTCAAATGGCTCCATTTGAGGCTCTCTATGAGAGGAAATGTAGATCTCCTATTGGTTGGTTTGAAATAGGTGAGGCTACTTTGATAGGGCATAATTCAATATTTGAGGCGATGGAGAAAGTTTAGTTAATTCGAGAGAGGATGAAGACAACCCAAAGTCGTCAAAAATCTTATGAAGATGTGAGGATAAGAGATCTTGATTTTGATATTGGTGACCTGGTTTATTTGAAAATTTTGCCTATGGAAGGAGTGAAGAGATTTGGCAAGAAGGGGAAACTCAGTCCCCGCTATGTTGGCCCATATAGAATTTTGATCCATTTTGGGAAGGTAGTTTATGAGTTAGAGTTGCCTGTAGATTTGACATCAATGCATCCAATATTTTTTGTCTTTTTATTAAAGAAATGCATTGGTGACACCGCTTCAGTCGTTCCCTTAGAGAGTATGGATGTGAAAGATAGTCTTTCTTACAAAGAAGTCCCAGTTGATATCCTTAACCGTCATATTTGTAAGTTGAGGAATAAATAAGTCTCCTTGGTTAAGGTTCTATGGAGAAATCAGTCCATTAAGGGAGCTACTTGGGAAGAAGAAGAAGATATGCAAGCCAAGTATTCCCATCTTTTCTCTATAAATTCCAATTCAGCTTATGGTAATGGTTTTCCTAAATTGATTCTCTTATTTTCAATCTCAGTTATATAACCAACCTCACATCATAACATGCATTCATGGATTCAGTTCAGTCCATGCATTATGATTCAAATTCAGTTATTTAATCATGATTCAGCTCATAAGTATTTAGTGCATGATCTCAGCTTTCCTAGTATCTTAGCTTAAAAATTTCATTTGAGAATGAATAATCCCAAAGGGGAGATATAGTAACACCCTAAAATTTTCAAGTTCTAGACCTCTTAAAAGATAGGCCACGAAGATAGCTTTCCAATACTTCAAGCCTTATCCTAATCTGATATCATGTCAAGAAGTTACTGAAGATTTCCCTTAATGGCCTAATTCATTGTTATGACAATAACTCAAGGTAACGAGTCGTAATCACTCGTGATAAGTTATCACGAGTAATCATAGTCTCTCCAGTGGATTCATCAGTTGTAGCCAAGTAACCACGACTCCTCACTACGACCCAAAATTAGTGGCTACGAGTCGTATGGAAGGATTTGTAGTCACAATAGTATGTAATCCATAAAAATTCAACCCAGTGGTTACGAGTCCAGAATATGGCTCATATTCAGATAGTACAACTTGTTATAAAGACTGGTAGCCTAACCAGAAAAGGATCCAATAATTAGGCCTCATGTTTGGGTAGTTTTACAAGTGACTCAGACAAATATTAAGACCCCAAATAGCTCCTATCTTATAGACAAGTCGAAACATCCCTTAGCGATTAAATTCTTGTGAAGAATATAACTATGGCCGAATTCAAACGAGCATAACTTTTGGTATACTAAGAATTCAACAGATATATAATTGAATTATGTTTCCAATAATATAATTTTTTCTTAATCCGATATCGAGATGAAAAGTTATGGCCAAATTACTGAAGCACTATCAAAGCTGCCAGTGACTACGACTCCTGATGACGACTCGTAGTCAGACACTACGAGGTATCCAGGAGGAGGAGTCTTCATGGTAGTAGGGGCCAAAATCGAGTTCCTGATAATGAATCAAGCCATGACTCATATCTAGACCCTTCGAGTTGTGGCCAAACTCATTGTAACATTTTCCAGACAATTTCTAAGGGGTCTTTTGGTATTTTCCCATTCTTTTAACCCCAAAACTATGTTGTTTCACCATCCAAACAACAGTTATCAAGTGTAAATACTACCCTAACTTGTCACAACTCAGAAACCATCCATCACTCAGCAAAAGAGGCAATTTCTTTCTCCCCAAAGCCAATTAGGGTTCATTAAGTTCAAGTTCAATCCAAAGAAATTTATCCAAGTCTTCTACATTCCGGTATGTGGGGTATTCATCAATGGGTTAATTCCACCCATTGAGCCCAAAAATCCCCTTTTTGGTTAAAGTATGAAATTTTCCTACTTTTATGAAATTATCCATGTTAAACATGAACTTAATCCTTTCTTTTCTTAGTAATTTGAGTTCAAGCCATGTCAACATGAGTTTCCACGTAAATTAGATTACGTCATTCTTTAAATTTCAATTAATCATGTTATATTCAATTGATCCCATGTCAAATCACCAAGTTATGAACTAAAATATGAGAAATTGTTACTTTCCTAAGTTTAACACATCCCCATGCTTAAATTCATGTATCTTACTCATGTATTCAAAATTTCTTATGTTTTAGGTCTCTGAATTTTGACTTCATATCACTGTTTTAAGAGCTATTAGCATATTTTTTTTATAATCATCCAGTGTTGGTAGATTATGAACACCCGATACTTATATGTTTACTCATATTTCAATCTTTTCAAGTAATGAGTAATTCCATTCATGGTTTTAATTTCATATTCAGTTTGTTATGATCATGTTTAGCACTATCAATTGAGATATTTAGTTGACCTTAGTCAGAACTAGTGTCATTACAGTTAGGAGTAGGATTTATCACCGAGTGAACCCAGGGATGGGGGCTCACATGCAAGTAGAGGGTGTGACTTTATTAGCAATCTCTAAGTTCCAGAACTATATTGCCAGCGTAGGTTTTAAGAGGTCTCCTGCCAGTTGGGGTTGAGATTCTCTTAGGGGCACTTGCTATTAGAGGGTGACTCCCTAGTCCTTCGGGACACCAGTTTAGTGGATCCACAAAATGTGTTAGTACTCGTAGCAAGGTACTAATACCCTTCCAACTGGGGTTATAGGTTGGACCATGATTAGCTTAGATTGGGGCATATCTGTTATATGATATCTCCCACAGTTTCAGTCAGTACTAATTCTATATCAGTTCAGGTTTGCTTGACCAAGTAGTCATATTTTTAGTTATTCAGTCAGTCAATTTTATAGATTAATTCAGTTCATACCTTACATGGTCTTGCATTCTAAATTTAAATATTCATGCATCCATGTTCAGTTTCCATAGGTATTTCAGTTAGTCCTTACCTTACATAACAATATATTCAAAGTACTAATCGTATACTTTTCTCTTGCGCTATGTTGTCTTGTAACATAGGTTTGGATGCTCAGTTTTCTGACCATTCTTAGACAGTTCAGCATTACCCAACAGCAGTAGTGGTGAGTCTTCATCCATCAAGGACATGATATGTTATTACCATTATTTCAGCGTCTCTTTCTGTTCAGTCAGTCGGAGTTAGTTGGGGGTTTGTCCCATCAACTCCTTATGATTTTTAGAGGCTTTTAGACAGATAGGCAGTCAATTAGTCTTTTTAGTCTATTCAGTTGTTTCAGACATGTTGAATTATATTTCAGTATTACATCATACCAGTATTTTATAAGATTATCTTCCACATATGTTATTCTATTATTATTTTATTCAATGCTCGTAGCAGGTACCATATCATGGGTTGGGGTCACTTATGGTCTTAAGAACCATATTGCAACTGTTGGTAGCCTCGGGTCATGACATAGTAAGGATTAGGTCTCATGATACTAAAGATACAGAGCTATCATCCAAGGAGAGAGATCAGTCTAGTGGGTAAGTTTTGGTCGTGGACAGGCCCGAGGTAGAGAACAGGCATGAGGATCTACCTATTCTAGAGGTAGTATTAGGGGGCTCTCTCTTGAGCCTCATGTTAAGCATGATAGAGATATGGGACCCACTCAGGTTCCATAGAGTTTTTCTACCCTAGTCTTTAAGAGGTTTTTAATTCAATTGTTGACTCATTTGGAGGGTGTCCCTTTGAGTGTACCTGTTATTCCTCTAACACCGAGTATTGTACCCACACCTGTGCCAGAGTCTGCCTATGATATTTCTCTATTTCTTAGTGTGGATCCTCTAGTGGTACCGACATCTGATTATGGTACCCCACAGACTCCAAGTATTGTTTCTCTTTCTATTTAGGTATCTGAGTATAGTATTTCAAGATTAGAGGTTCAAATTTCATCTATGTTACCTCTTTAGGTGGGATCTCAGCCAACTAGATTCGTTATACCTTTTATTATTACGATAACAGTTATGTCTTTGAGGATTAGAAGAGGTTTGAAAGATTTATTTGTTTGGGTTTACCTATGTTTACTGGTGCTATGGCGAGGATGCCTATGAGTTCCTGATAGATTATAGGGAGAAGTTGTATAACGTTGGATCTCTTGAGTCATATGGGGTTGCTTACACTACTTATTGATTGAGAGATACAACCACGGATTAGTGGAGATCACTTGTTAGTTGTAGACCTCTTAGTTTTCCAGAGATGACTTGGGATCTGGTTGTTGAGGACTTTTTGGACAGGTTTGTGCCATATAGTTTGAGGAATATCATGAGAGATGAGCTTGATCAATAAGAGTAGGTCTCCGTAACAATTATAGAGTATGAGGCATATTTCCATGCTTTGTATATTGCCACCAATTTTGAGAAGATTCAGAAGTTCGTGATGAGGTTGGATGTTTCACTTCAGCTTGATACTTCCCAGATGATAGTGTCAGGGGTATCATCGCAGAGTATAGCGGATTATGCTAAAATGACTAAGTCTATTCTTCGAGCGTCTCAAGGAGGCACTAAGAGGGTGCACTATTAGGGAAAGTTTAGAGGTCACACTTCTCGAGGTAGAGATTCTAAAGAATTTCATGGGTATGGTAGACCTATGCAAGACTCTTTGTAGGGTTTAGGTGGTGGGTATTTTTGTTCAGCAGCTTTGAGTGGTCGTTCTAGCTCAGTCGTACCTCCCTCTATTGATTCGGGCTATAGAGGTTGCTTTGTATGTGATGAAGTTAGCTATTTAGCCAAGGTGTGTCCCTCTATATTTTCTAGCCTACTCCTATATTAATAATGAGAGGTAGGGGTTCTCTTAGAGGTGTGCAAAGCATAGGTAATAGTGCCTATGGTGGTGGTCACAGGGCTATTCAGTCATATGGTGGTTGTAGAAAGTGTTATGCCATACTCTCCAGACTAGAAAAAGAGGTTTCTGATGTTGTTATCGTAAGTATCATCCCTGTTTATTTTAAGTTAATATCTATGTTATTTGATCTGGGGTCGACTTTCTCATTGTGTCTGTATATTTTACTTCAAGTTTTGATTCTGCTAGTGAGCCTCTTGATATGCCTATCCATGTATCTACCCTATTGAAGACTCTTTAGTGGTGTGTCGGGTGTATTGATCTTGTGTTGTGATCTTTGTTGGGTGAGAGACTTGGGTAGATCTGATTATCCTAGATATGGTAGATTTTGATGTCATCTTGGGTATGATTGGTTATCTCCTTAACATGTTGTCCTAGACTGTTATGCTAAGATCATGACCTTAGCTTCGTCGGGTAAGCCTAGGATAGCTTGGAAAGGTTCTCTTTATTCGATTCCCAAAAGAATTATATATTTTCTTCAGGATTGTTGCTTGGTTGAGAGGGGATGCATTTCTTATTTAGATCATATTCGTAATACTAGTGTTGCTTCACGTTCTTCTTTGGATTCTGTTCGTATTGTCCATGAGTTCATGGATGTTTTACCTACGGACTTGCTTGGTATGCCTCTGGATTATGATATTAACTTTGCCAATAAAATGTTAAGACGGACACCAAGTCTATTTCTATTCCTCCTTATAGGATGGCCCCAACAAAGTTGAAGGAATTGAAGGATCAGTTGCAGGAGTTGTTAGATAAGGGATTTATCCGACCTAGTATATCGCCTTGGGGTGCGCCTGTCTTATTTGTGAAAAAAGTATAGGTCTATGCTTATGTGTATTGATTATCGATAATTAAATAAGGTGATGATTAAGAAAAGTATCCTTTTCTAGTATTGATGATTTGTTCAATCAGCTTCAGGGTGATTTGGTGTTTTTGAAGATTGATTTGAGCTTCAGGTATCATCGATTGAGGATTGGATCTTCAGATATTTTAAAGACCACTTTTCAGACTCAATATGGTCATTATGAGTTTGTGGTCATATCCTTTGAGTTAACCAATGCCCCAACTGCATTTATGGAGTTGATAAAATGGGTATTTTGAATCTATCTCAACTTCTTTGTTATTGTATTTATAGATAACATCTTGGTTTACTCCAAGAGTGAGGCAGACCATGAGGAGTATTTCCGATTGCACTTTAGAAGTTGAGGGATGAGAAGTTGTATGCCAAGTTCTTTGAGTGTTTATTTTGGTTGGATTCTGTCTCTTTTTTAGGTCATGTGGTGAGCAAGGATGGTATTATAGTCAACCCAGTCAAGATTGTAGCAATTCTTGATTGGTCTAGGCCTACTTCTCCTACCAAGATTTGGAGCTTTGCTGGTTTGGCAGGTTACTATCGGCGTTTTGGTGAGGGTTTTTATCTATTGCAGCTCCTTTGACTAAGTTGACTTAGAAAAAGATTTTCTTTCAGTGGTCTGATGCTTATGAAGTAAGCTATCAAAAGCTCAAGGATTTATTGACATCAGTTCCTATCTAGAATTTGCCCAAGGAGGGCGTTATCATCTTTTATTATGTTTTAGGTGTTGGGTTGGGTGTTGTGTTGATGCAAAAGGGTAAGGTGAGTGTGTATGCTTCTCATCAATTGAATCCCCATGAGAGGAATTACCCTACCCTCCGATGTCTCCCAAATTATACCTCTAAGAAGTATAACACAATCATCATCAAATACATAACACAACAAAGTTTAGGGTCGAACCCACAAGAAATAGGCTGAATGTCTCTCACGAATTTGCTGAAGTGGACAAAAATACAGAAAAGTAAATGCAGGGATTTTGTGAGAATAATATCAATAGTAACAAATCTTTGTCACTTTGGTCGAAATCAATATGAGAGGAATACTAGGACTGTGTTCCCCCTGACTTTCTAACTCCGTAGGCTTATTGTTCTCCATCGAACTATGTCTATACCTCGCATGCAGAATCTGATAAGATATGTATCACCAACCATCTTGTGAATGCGTTTAGTGAATTTCACTCTTACCTTTTGAGTCTCAGAGTGTAGCCTTACTAACCCTTATTCTAATTCCCAGATTAACTATTACCTTTTGAGTGTCAAATTAATTAGATGAGGGTTAGTAGCCTCAAATTACTGTATGGTCTTCTTTTCCTAATCTCTACCCCTCTTTTGAAGTAAGTATCAAATACAAGCAGGTTCTTAACTTCTACAGACATTAAGAAGGCTATCAAAGAAAGATGATCACAATAAATACAAAAATATTGATCAAGAATGACTTCACACTTCCTCTACTTTGTTAGTCCATCAGGGTTCCAACAACCTTAGTTAGGTGGCTTATCTGCTCATGTTTGCAAGAACATCCATTGAATTCAAAAAAGAAAGGATATGAATAATCTTACAATGATTTAAGAACAAAACCCAAAATTTCAAATTAATAATCAACCTTAGAAACCAAGTACAATAGATTCCAAGATCTAAAGTTGAAGTTTAGAATCAATATAGAGTTGTGAATTAAAGAGTGCATAAACTAATATAAAACATCAAAAATTATAGAATACATTAGAACCCTAAAAATCCTAAACAAAATGAATAAGGAAAACTGGGTCGGTGACCACTTACGAGCTGTAAATGGAACTTACGAACCCCTAGGTAGGTCGTAAGTGACAGAAATCCAACATCCTGCAGAACTTCACCTAAGATGACACTTACGATGGGTTTAAGTGGTACTTAAGACCCATAAGTAGCCCCTTCATAACTATCAGACAAAACTTTAGACTTTAGATTCTCATATCATATTCTTCTGACACTTATGTGGCCACTTACGATGGTCGTAAGTGCCACTTGTTGCCTGTAAGTGTGTCCATAAGTAAGGTGTTCTGCACACTTCAACTCTTTTTCTTCTTTTTATCTCCACAACCTAGTTTCTCTCAAAGCAAACACAAAAACACATCATATCTAAAACAATGGACCTAAGTACGTGCATATTTTCTAGTTTTAAGCATCAAAAGTGCCATGAAACCATTGAACATTAACACCCTCAACTTAGAATGTTTACATGTCCTCAGTCAATAAACACATAACAAAAACAACACAATGCTTAACCAAAAGAACCCTAGGGTACCTATGGGAGTCAACTTAATTTCAGCTCAAAATCCTTTTACCCCCCATTCGAGTTCTAACTTTTTAAAACCAACTGTGTGAATCTATATAGCACAATAATGCGTCACAAAGGAATCAAGATATAGCATTATATTAGCAACAAACAATTATGCAAGAACTCAAGTTACACTACCCGTACTGATAAACATCTAGCAACACAACCCATGTACCCTCACAATAATGAAGTCTCACTCTCACAGTCCAGTTATGCATATTAATGCATAGATGATAACGAGACACCCACACTCACAAATGAAGTTCCAATCAATGTGCATAGAATACCATAGGCTTTCCCTAATTTTCCACCTTAGTTTTTAAGATAGTCGAACTAGGATAATTAGAGGACTTTGTTCGGCTTGTAATGTAGGCTTAGTGGCTGGTATGGAACATTTGGGAACTAGTGACTACGCTTCTTGACTCTACAATTACATTTGGGGTCCACTTCTCATCCACACTTTCTCTTTTATATCTCTATTTTATTGCTTATTTAGGTTGGGTGCGGTTTCTTTTATTCTTTCTTTTTTTCTTTTTTCTTTTTCTTTTTTTTTTTTGCTTTTTTCTTTTTCTAGTTTTTTCTTTTCTTTTACCACACCCAACCCTACTCTCTTTTCTCTTATTCAAACCCTTCTTCATACCTGATTTTAACTACGTACCATATGATAGCCACCCTCAACTTAGGCTATTTGTCTAGGTTGAGGTGCACAATGTCCAAGGAGGGACCAAGGGTAAAACAGGTTAAATATAACTAAATTGAGAAGGTGAAAACAAGAAAATTGGTCTATGTAGGCTCAAATCAGGGATCAAGGGATACTTTTTCACAATTGGACGGGTATTTAGACTAAGAGTGGACTAAATAAAAAATGGCCTATAATCATGTCCTAACCAACTATCCTACAACCTAGGAAAGACTAACCGGGCAAGTTTTACATTAAATGCACAAAAGGAACTAAGTAAGTATCTCACTCACACATAGTACAGGGTTACATTACCAATTACTACCTATCTAGTTCATGCAAATGCTAAGATATGATTATGTCCCTTATCATAATGTCATAACATGATTTATAATAGTCACACATATAATCACATTATACAGTTCATCAAAAAATTTAGAGGGGTCACATTTTTTCTCAAAACATTTAAGAAAACTAAATTTATCACTGTCCTTCGTTTCCTTATTTTTCTCCTATTAAACATAAACAAAACATTACACATGTTGGACAAAAACACAAAATAACCTAAACATGTCGGTTCTACTAAGATACTACAACTGACGGGCAAAGAAGAACGGCAAGAAAAACCCTCGGTTGTGGTACACCCCCACCACCACCTAAAGACTATGTACTATCCCTAGTGCATATCTATAATATAAAATAAGAGGTAAACATATACTTGGGATGCTCTAGGCGTCCAAATCAGACTTGCCATCTTCTGGGGCATCTCATGGCTCATCCTGCGGAGGTGGTAGTGGGGCATGACTAGATGATGCACCCACTGCTATCTCAACTCGTCTCTGCGAATCAACTATAACAAATACCCTAGAATTAGGGGTGGACCTTTTTAGGGCCTGATTAAAGGGTAAGGTGGGGTCCTGCAACTACTCTGTCTGACCTTTCTTGGTCCCAATAGTTAGGACTGTATCATCATCCACATATATATAAAATGGCATAGATAGATGGGGAGGTAATGGCTGTGTGAATAATAGAATGACCAAGAGAATGATTAGAACTTGGCTTTCTGATAGTGAACGTACCTCCACACGTAATGTAACTATATTCTCGTGGATACCAAATAAATTAGGAGATTGGACCTCTCAGAATCATGCGCTCACCAAAACCTCAAAGCTATTAATCTGGGCATGCAATACTTTCATATACTCATCCATATTAGCCCTCAGTCGTGCCTCAAACTGGACTCAACATTCTCTAGAATGGTATGAACCTAAGGACGGATATGTGCATATAATGTAGCAAGTAGAGTCTCCACCTGAGTATGGTGGGCTATCACCTCATCCTACCACTTAAACATGCATTGAATAAATTAGTGTGTCTCTCTAATCAATCCAACAGCTATGGGGCAAGGGTACAAAGTGGATGCCTCAACCGCTTAAAAGTAGAAGTTAGGGTTGATGTAGATATGGTCATAGCCCCCTTCCCACCTATAGCAATCTAGATCTTATATCTCTATTCACTATCTCAATATCAACACTCGCATCTAGCCTCTCAATAGTCTCGACCAAAACTGAAGGTCTCTCAAACTAGGCTTCAATATTATTGAGAGGTAGTTGCGCTCTCTGTGCAAGGACTAGGTTTTTCAAATCCTTAATCAAACTGTTGTATGTTGTGTGTGTCACCTCAAACCTATTATTAACCTCAGGAATAGGTGACACTCTGATCGCATCGCATAACTGCTAGATCAAGCATAGGAAAAAAGAGGGTAGTGGTATTACCGAATTCTCTTAAATAATCTTCAGCTGGATTAGTGCTGCAAAATCTATATCATATCCAGCAAGTAGGTTGGTAACTAATGCAACTCTATCCCAAGTAAGTATGTTGTCTGATGAAGTCAGACTCACCCTATTTCACACCACTTTCTACTAAAATTTCACTGCAAAATAAAGCGACGCCTTTTTTATCTCCCCCTTTCCCTTTATCTATGGGGGCATGATCTGAGGTGGTTTTATACACTTCGGTATCATTATTCTAGCATATTTCGCCTTGTTTTGATAGCAATTCATGTGATTAATGTGTTAATATTGACATAAATAAGAATTTGAGTGTCCAAGTGTGTTATTACAATGTCCAGAGTATTTTTCAAACAAGTTTGTGCTTAATTAAGTCATTTAGAGTTCAACCCGAAAAACTACTTTTACTAGCTTTAGCTAGTTGTGTGTCTAGTTGGTTCCGGTAGATTTTAATATGTTTAATTTATTCCAAATATTTTAATTGTATAATTATGAGTGGAATAACTTGTTTTTAATGTGCAAAGTTTAATTTGATTAAGTCAAGAGTCGGAATAATAAGTGGAAGATCATTGCGAATTTGCCTTATCTTAGCTCTTGTTTTGATTTGTCGTTGAGAATATTATGTTGTTTTGATCTTTAATATACGGTGTGTGATATTGTAGGAGGTTTTTTGAGTTGAATATGGTGATATATTGATGATTTAAAGGCCAAAAATGCATTGGAAATACACTGTAAAAGGCATGGATAAAAGATGGGACGATAAAGACTTAACCAAAATTTTGGATGCAATTTTCAGTGTGTTTATGCGATTTGCGTGCGTTGCATGTTGTATTTTACAACTCTAGTTCCGTAGAAAATATTAAGATATGAAATTCCAGTGGAGTCGTGCGAAATACATGCGACGCATGCTCCATTTCAAGGCACTCCTGCGTGCGTTGCATGCTGTAGTTAACCGATCAACATTATGCCAATTCTAAATGACTTTGCATGACAAATTTATTAAAGGAAGGTCAAAGTGAGAATCTTTTTTTATTGGGATCTGTGCAGACATTTAAATCCTAATAGTATTTGGGCAATTTTAATTATAAATGGAAGGTGGACACGTGATATTTAGGGGGAAGACTGGGAGAATTTTAACATGTACCTGGGACGTCTTTGGAGAAAAAAAGCGGAGCAGCTACATAGTTTATTAGATTTTTAATTTTTATTTAGTCTTTAATTTTTCATATCATGTATTCAATTATTTGGATCGTGATTATGAATATTAGTGGCTAAAAAAACCCCTCTTTGAGGTTAAACCCAAGAACATGAGTACTATTATTTTGGATTAAATTCATTAATTTTACTTATCATAGTTGGTTGGTTGTTTATTCTCGTTTTAATTATTTTATGGATTGATCACCCATGAAATACATATATTGTCGACCTTTTGATCTCAGGAGAGGGATAGGGAGATATAACATGGGAATAAACAAAGTTTAGATTTTAATTCATTTATAACATAAAGAATTAAACTTAGCGTCTAGGACAGGAATGTACTTAGATGCCTTACCTTATTCATACGTAGGATGATAGCTTTAATTAACTTAATTGGATTATTACATCCCCGCTCAATGATGTAGTTGTAAGGTCCAAAGTAGGCAAAAGATTAGAGGTTGGAAAACCATGATCATACAATTAACCCTACGAATCAACAACCAAGATAAGCGAATTAACGGATTAATTTCAATAACATAGTATGATTGTTTGAAGTTCTTTAACCCTGGCTTTTACTCCATTGATTGTTCCAAGAATTTAATTTTCACATTATTTACTTTATTTTTAATTTACAATTTTTCAAACTCTTTTGGGTTACTCTTGCACTAAATTAATCTAAATTGTGAACTAGAATTAAATCGTTGTTAAATCAAGTCTTTGTGGGATCAATATTCGGCTTTCTTGAAGCCACTTTACTACTTGATAAGACTACGTACACTTGCATGTGCGCTGTCAAGTTTTTGGTGCCGTTGCCGGGGACTTGTATTTTGGCAATTGTTTATTTTAATTTTACTTTTAGATTTATTTGGTGTTTTTACACTTGATCTTGTTTTTGTGATTTTCAGGAAACAGGTTAAGAGGATAATATGCTGGCAAGGGATTGAGAGTTGGTTGAACCAAACTCGGAACCCGAGCAACTTTATCATCAACGCAGGAGAGAAGCAATCCTTCTCCCAAGAATTTTGCAAATTCGAGAAGACCAAGTGCATATTGTTCCTATTGCTGAACAAAAAGCAGCTGATAGGAAGGTTAGGGAAGTGGCAGTCCCACTTCCAACAAACTTGGCATCCCCAATTCAAAGACCGGCAACTGGGGGGAATTTCGAATTGAAACACAATATGGTGCAACTTCTTTTTAGCAGTGGATAGTTTGCGGGGATTTCACACGAGGATCCACAAATCCACTTGCAGACCTTCATTGAGATTACAAATGCATTCACTCCAACTGGAGTGACTCCATATTATGTGAGGCTGACGCTGTTTCCCTATTTACTTTTGGGGGAAGCTAAAAGGTGGTTAAATGCGGAACCGGACAATTCAATCACATCATGGGACAACTTAGCTAGAAATTTCCTCATTAGATTCTTTCCATCAGGAAAGATTGTGAGTCTTTGCGGTGAGATAGTGAGCTTTAAACAGAAGCCTGATAAAAATCTCTATCATACTTGGGAATGCTTTAAGGCTCTTCTTTGAGATTGTCCACATCACCAACAGTCTAATGAGGTACTTGCTCATACTTTGGTAAAATCTCTTGATCACAATACAAAGATTTTGTTAAATTCAGTCGTAGGTGGTCAAGCATTGGAGCTAACTTATGATAAGCTGTACATATTGCTGAACCGCATAGCACAAGGAAATCTAGAGTGGCATTCAGATTCTAGAAGTGCCATAAAAAGAATTACGCGTATGTTAGAGGTAAACCAATTCACAGCCCTATCAGGTTAGGTTTCTGCACTACAAAATTAGATCAATACATCATTAAGCAGCACGAAATTGGGAGCAATACAACTTGCAACAACAATCAGTGCTATCCAACAAGCTGTAGATTGGTGTGAGGTATGCGGAAATAGTGGTCATACAACAGCCATGTGTGCATCAAATCCAGAATCTGTAATGTATGTAGGTAACACTCAAAGGCCAAATTATGGTAATGCCTATAACATGAAGTGGTAAACTCAACCACCTAATCAGCCATGGAACGCCCCACAGCCACAGGCCCAATTGAATTAGTCTATGAGCAATACGAAAGAGATATTTAAACAAATCTTACCTGGTCAAACATAATTGATTTCGAATCTGAATAGTCAAAGGGAGGAATTATAGAATCAAAAAGTGGCTCGGAGAAATTTAGAGTTACAGGTTGGGCAGATAAAATAAGCATTAAATACTCGTCCTCAAGGTGGTTTGCCCGCTGATATAGAAAATCCAAAACAAGTCATAGCAATTACCTTGAGAAGTGGTAAGGATCTTGAAGGAGAACCTCCCAAGGCAACAAAGGAGGTTGATGCTAATATGGTGACCAACCAGGTTCCCGAAGAAGTTGCTGAAAATTCAAGGAAGTCTGAGTACTTAAAAGATAAAGTTGTTGAACCAGAGAAGAAGAAGACTCTGCCACTACTCTTCCCTCAAAAGTACATAAAAGCGAAGGAGGATGCATTATTCAAAAAGTTCATTGATATATTCAAAGAGCTTCATATTAACTTACCTTTGCTAGATATTTTACAGAGTATTCCTAAGTTTGCAAAGTACTTGAGGGATGTGGTGGCAAAAAAGGTAAAATTGCAAGATGTGAGGGCAATAACACTCACTGAAGAGTGTAGTGCGGTGATGACACAGAAAATCCCTAAGTAGTTGAAAGATCAAAGGAATTTTACCATACCTATTCAAATTGGGAGTAAAGAGGTTCATGAATTGAGTGATTTAGGGGAAAGTATAAATTTGATACCCCTATCTCTATTTGAAAAATTGGGCTTAGGAAATCCTAGATCGATCACCATGGTTTTGCAGCTAGTAGACGGTTCCATGACATATCTAGAAGGAATAATTGAAGATGTCCTCATCAAGGTTGACAAATTTGTTATTCCTGTTGAATTTTTTGTTCTTGAGTTTGTGGCAGATGAACAGGTACCAATCATATTGAGGCGTCCATTCTTAGCGACCGGAGGTGCTTTGATTGATGTTAGAGAAGGCACGCTCAAGAAAAGGGTAGATGATGAAGAGGTGGTATTTGATGTTTACAAGGCCACCAATAAAAATACCTTATATAAAGTTTCATGCATGATCAATGTGTTAGAAAGGGATAAGTGTGAGGTGCCTAAGCCACTAATGACCTCTTTCGACTACTTGATTGAGCGGCCTAAGATGAAACCACTAATTCCCAACATGTTAAAAGGTAAAAGAGGTCTGAAACGAATAAAAAAATGGCTCCCAAAAGGGGGGGAAAATGGTGAAGGAATATAGTTGAGTTGAGTTGGATCATGCCACGACACTAAATCAGGCGCTGCTTGGGAGGCAACCCAAGTTAATTAGGTATGTTTTCTTTTCATTTTTTACTTTTTATTTCACATAGTTTTTGTTTTTGGTTGAGTCACAGGTTAATGAGAAGTCTGAGTCCCATAAACTTGAGCTTGAAGTATGGCAAAGAATGAGTATGGGGTCCCATGGATCTCCTTTATGTGAAGGTACTTCTAGTTAGGCCTAGAGGCCTCAAGGAGTATTTCTATCTTTATACTTTTAAGTTCACTTTGGGGACAAAGTAGATTTTTAATGGGGGGTAGAAAAATTCCCAAATTTTGACTCAATTTAAAAAAATTTAGGTTAGAAATAAGTAAGATATTTTTGTTGGTGTTATTTTTTATTACATGATACAAGTGAGTTTGTTTGTAAAAGCATGCTAATTGAGTGAATTGTTACTTTTGAAACACTTAGGCCCAAGTTTGTGACTCTAGTTTTTTTTTTTGGCTTAATTTTGAATTCATGCTATTGAGTTGGGAGTCTATGATGATCCTATTGAGTTGATCATGTGCTATGTGAGTGTGAGATTTTTGTATATTCCTTGTTTCATGTAATGTTTAGAACTTGCCCGGTGTGTGTGTGAAGAGAAATAAAGAATGTGGGTTTAGGAGATGATATAGGTATTTTTTTTAATAGCCTTGTTTTTACCTTCTTTTTTACCTACCTTTGTGCATTATCCTAGTTAACCCTCATTGAACCTTTAGCCTTTTATTTGGTATACTTATATTTAGCCTAATTTCCTTCTTTTATAGACCATAATTTGATCCAAAAGGCTCCTAAGTGCTTTAATAAAAATAATGAATTAATAATGAGTTTGAGAAATAAGAGGGAAAAGGTGGATTTGATGCCCTAAGTCAATAGTTATTGGTGTTTATAATTGATGTGTGGTGGATTGATGTGATATAAATGATGTTAGAAATATTTCCATGGTAGAAAAGAATGAGAAAAAATGATTCAAATGGTAGTAAACTATGCGTCCACCAAGTGTTTGTGAAAATGCTTAAATGAGATGGGGCAAAAACAAAAGATATGGGTAGATGAAAAAGTGTAATTTGGTTCTTGGAGATTGACTCAAAATGCATAATGTAGTGTATTAAAGTGCTTAGAGAGGTTTGTCACTATTCTTAAATAGTTCCTACCCATCTCTTAGCCTACATTACAACTCGGAAAAGACCTACTTAATCCTAAGATTTACATTCGACTATTAGTAGACAATTACATTAAGGGAAAACCTATGATTCATAGTGTGTAACTTGTGAATTCTTTGTGAGAGTGAGCGTAATTTTATTCTTATACCCATCATATTATAAATTGCATTATTGTGAGTGATTATGGGTAACTCTCTTGATGTGAGGGGCACATGTTTGATGAATGTGGGTGATTTGTATGATATCCTTGATTGAGCAATATGCATGAGTTTTTCACTTTGGTGATTCAATTCTTGAGGCTAGGATGTTTTGGAGTAGAATTCTTGAACTTCCAATTGTGTAAATAACGTGCTTTGTGTAGAAACTTGCATACCGTGTAGTCATTGTAGTACTAGCTTGAGTGTCTTAATTTTAGTAGAAGTGTAGCGTCACCTGAGGTTTTTATGCTTAGAGTAAAGAGTTGTTTGAGGACGAACAAGAGTTTAAGTGTAGGGTGAAGATCTGAAGTGGTTTTATACACTTCAGTATCATTATTCTAGCTTATTTCGCCTTGTTTTGAGAGAAATTCGTGTGATTAATGTGTTAATATTGACATAAATAATCATTTAAGTGTCCAAGTGTGTGATTACAATGTACAAAGTATTTTTCAAATAAGTTTGTGCTTAATTGAGTCATTTAGAGTTCAACCCGGAAAACTAATTTTACTAGCTTGACCTAGTTGTGTGTCTAGTTGGTTCCGGTGGATTTTAATGTGTTTAATTTATTCTAAATATTTTAATTGTATAATTATGAGTGGAAGAACTTTTTTTTAATGTGCAAAGTTTAATTTTATTAAGTTAAGAGTCGAAATAATAAGTGGAAGATCATTGTGAATTTGTCTTATCTTAGCTCTTGTTTTGATTTGTCGTTGAGAATATTGTGTTGTTTTGATCTTTAATATGTGGTGTGTGATATTTTAGGAGGCTTTGTAAGTTGAATACGGTGATATATTGATATTTAATGGCCAAAAATTTATTGTAAATACACTATAAAAAGTATGGACAAAAAATGGAACGATAAAGACTTAACCAAAATTTTGGATGCAGTTTTCAGTGTGTTCAAGCGATTTGCGTGCGTCGCATGTTGTATTTCACAGGTCTCGTTCCTTAGAAAATATTGGGAGATGAAATTCCAATGGAGTCGTGCGAAATGCAAGCGACGCATGCTATAGTTAACCGATCAACATTCTGCCAATTCTAAATGACTTTGCATGACAAATTTATTAAAGGAAGGTCAAAACGGGAATCTTTTATTATTGGGACCCGTGCAGCCATTTAAATCCTAATAGGATTTGGACAATTTAATTATAAAAGGAGGGTGGACACGTAATATTAAGGGGGAAGACCTGGACAATTTTAACACGTACCTGGGACGTCTTTGGAGAAGAAAAGCGGAGCGGCTACACAGTTTATTAGGTTTTTAATTTTTATTTAGTCTTTAATTTTTTATATCATGTATTCAATTATTTGGATTGTGATTATGAATATTAATGGCTAAAAACCCCCCTCTCTGGGGTTAAAGTCAAGGACATGAGTACTATTGTTTTGGATTAAATTCATTAATTTTGCTTATCATATTTGGTTGTTTGTTTATTCTTGTTTTAATTATTTTATGGATTGATCACCCATGAAATACATGTATTGTCGACCTATTGATCTCGGGAGAGGGAATAAGAGATAGAACACGGGAATAAACAAAGTTTGAATTTTTATTCTTTTATAAAATAAAGAATTAAACTTAGCGTCTAGGACAGAGATGTACTTAGATGTCTTACTTGGTTCATACGTAGAATGATAGCTTTAATTAACTTGATTGAATTTTTACATCCCCACTCAACGATGTAGTTGTAAGGTCCAAATTAGGTAAAAGATTAGAGGTTGAGAAACCATGACAATGCAATTAACCCTACGAATCAACAACCAAGATAAGGGAATTAGCGAATTAATTTCACTAACATAGTATGATTGCTCGATGTGCTTTAACCCTGGGCTTTACTCCATTGATTGTTCCAAGAATTTAATTTTCGCATTATTTAATTTATTTTTAATTTATAATTTTCCAAACTCTTTTTGGTTACTCTTGCACTAAATTAATCTAAACTGTAAACTAGAATTAAATCGTTGTTAAATCAAGTCTCTGTGGGATCGATATTCAGCTTTCTTGAAGCCACTTTACTACTTGATAAGACCATGTACACTTTCGTGTGGGCTTGGGCGCTGTCAGGGCATTAGTGCTCAAGTCTGAAATCTTGGTGGATATTTGATGTGCTATAGAAATATAACACTTTCGAATCTTAAAACAAGGAAAATATGCAGGTTTCTGAGGCCTTTTGGTTAGATTTGATCTATTTTGGGTATGTTTTGCAGAAAACTATATTTTGAATGATAAGTTTGTGAAAATGGTGAAAAATCTATTTTTGGCCACTTTTGGAGCGATAATGGATTTGTGGGATGTTTTTCAGCTTGATCATGATTAATGCATGTTCAAGAGTCGAAGAAGAGCTAAAAAATGACTCCCAACACCTACCAAGACAACATGTGGCCACAAGTAGGACCTACGGACCGCATGTACACAAAGCGGGTGCCGGAAAGTCAAAATACTGAGAGCTGAACATTGCACGATTTTTGCTCCTTCTACCTGCGCCTTCTACCTTCTGTCACACTCCTTTTTGGACCGGCTTAAACAGTCGGCAACGTATGGCGGTCGTAATGATTCTTTCTGGTTTTTTGAAAAATTATTGTTTGTTTTGAGTTTCCACCTAATCTTTTAAGAAAAAAATTAGGAAAAAAACATTTTGTAGTAGATCTGCGAGAACAAATGAGATTCTAAGTAAGAGTTTTGGTTACTCGAGGGAAAGGTATTAGTCACCCCTCAGAGCCTATCCGAAGATAGTCCTTAACCTTAGTTTAAGAAATATATTTGGAAATTATTGTTTCATTATTTGCTAAAAGTGATAAGAATTTTATTATTTTGAAAAAGAAACTCAAGATATATAAGACGTTCCACCACCATATATAAGGAAGTAATATAGTTATTGTAAAATGTGTATATTTTAAAATATGAAGAAAAAAGAGGTGTTGCGATAAAATATTTATTAGAGAGTACAAGATCTTATGAGTTTGTAAGAAAATATGTATGAAGTTGCAATTACATCAAGTAAAGGAAAGGTAATTTAAAAGTATGTCAGGACTTATTCATAAGAAAATAAATATAAATACATGTATTTTTGAAAGTATATGAAAAAGATGTGAAAATTCATTATTGTGAAATCTCAAATAAAAAAAATAAAATGTAATAGTGAAACACACATGGATAATAAAGCATGTAAAAGATAATATAATAATAGTACAATAATAAGAATAGGAATAGTAAAAATATACCTTACATATATGGTAGTGTAAGAATGCCTATATACCTTATGTTTGAATACTATTAAAATCTAAAAAAAAACTTGAAATAAAGTTAGGAACAAATATGAAATGACATAAGCATTTGAGTTAAGTGAAAAATGCATTTTGACGACTTGTGAAAAGTTTGACTAATTAAAATCACTTAGTGATTCATTTCAAAGACTCCAATTAAGCTGAGAAACCCATTAATCAGTGTACTTCGCAAACTAAGGCTATTAATAGCCATTTGTACCAATTCAAGAAAAATGTATTTCTTGCACTTGAAACCACAATTTGCCGTTTTTGTTCTAAAAAGGGATTTATTATTCATGAGTATAAAATAATGGTTGAATATATGTCATTACTACGAATATATAAGCATTGAATATATAAAGGACTAGCCAAAGAGAATAAATTATAGGTATCTTTAAACTTAAACAAAAAATTAAATCATACTGACGTTAGTTTCAATTCAATCACACCACACAAAAATTCATATTCAAATACATACAAAGGTCAATAAAATATGTACAAACAATAAAGTAATCAAGGAGGGTAAAAGAACTCGATACTATAAGTTCCTATTGAAACAAATGACTCCTAGCAATGTAAACACGAACGTTGGTGATCCTATAGCTGTTGACTCGGTACTATGGGTTGAATTGAGTTCCATTGTGGAACTCCAGCTCCGAGTGTATACAAAAAAAAAAGATTAGTAACTCACTAAGTAATAAATGATAAAATCCATAATAATAGAGCACAACACATCTACAAAGGCATATTAAAGAACACACATATTTTCCTTAAATTATGATGTAATCCATTACTATTTGACTTAACCATACAATCGATTGGATAAATTAGACTATCCCTTGTTAACAGAATACAAAGTGATTAAACAGACACTAAAGAAAATAAAGAGAATGATGATAGAATAACCAAACTCTAAACAAAACAGGTAGGTATCCTTAGCAGTAAATGTTTAATAGCCCGAAAACACAGCTAATATTTTGACAAGTTAAGCATGTAATAGAGAAAGAAGACTCATAGTGACTGTCTGCCTGCTAATTTAAAGAAATAGTGCAGAATTCCATTAAATTTTTTAACAAAATAGCTTGATTGGCAAACACGGAAACATGAGTTAGAAATATTTTTTCACGTAATCAACCAAATGAGTAAACTAACAAGGCTACTCATATCGTACGAAATAAGGTAAGAACGAGGCAGAAATAGTTGCACAAGTTTCATAGATTTAGACGCAAGGCAGTCATGTATATCGAGACAAACAAAGATTGGGACGCAGCACTATTCCTAAACTCAGATTTGCAAAACAACAACCAACAATCTTGAAATAAAATAAACACACTTATATGCGTATGTACAAACCCACATAGTCGCACACAAATATTTTTTAGAATCAAAATTCATATTTATTTACAGAGTCCGAGAATGCAACAACAATATGGTTTGATTGAAGTTGAAACAAAATTATGTTTTCATGAGAATACCAAAAAATGAAAGAAAGATTATGAAAGTTGAACAAAAAGGTGGCGGGATTCGTACATATTAAAATAACAGAGATTCAACATGAAACCATACCCATGAACTCACTTGGCGGGTAAAAACAAGGAACAACAAGGTCATTTCACGTATAATTTTAAACTAAAACAACCTACATCTTTTACAATATTAGTCCAAGTGAAAGGAGATAGAGGTGAAACAAAGGGACTTAATTCCATACGTATCAAACATTTGAACACAGAACCACCGTAAAAAATTAGAATTTGAGACAAAATAAAGTATTCAAACTCAAAACAAAACAGGGAACATTGACACTAATTCAATGCACACATATTCCCGTACTTAGCCACACATGAAAAATTAAAGAAATGGAGCAACTTTTCATTGTTTTACTCCCAACGGTTTCAAATCAAAGAAAAAAATTGCATTCAATACATGCACAACAGACAACAACACCATAACTATAACTTGAAATCAAAGAAAAGTAACATTTGAGCACTTACAGACTAATATATTCATAGACGAAATAATTTTTTTAGAACCAAAATAAACCTCTATCCACAAGGTCGAAAGAAAATAACAAAGATTTAACATCGAAATTGAAATAAAATCACATTTTCCCAAAAATAAAAATAGATGAAGGAGGAGAAACACGAAAGTGAAGCAGTGGACGGATTCACACCTTGTTTGGTGCAGCGAAATTGGGGCTCCGATGTCAAGGAATTCTCCGACGATTACAAACCCATTTTGAAACTTTGAAATTGGAAGGAAATTGGAAAGAAAACTAGGAAATTTGAAAACCCTTTTTCTTTTTCAACTCATTTTTTTGTTTCTCCTCCTCTGCCCCATTGCCCCCATGGAAACAGAAGTTCGGCTTTTTATAGCCAAGGATTTGGAACAATTGTTTAAAGCAAACATGGGAGAAGGATATTTGAAATTCAAATTTTAAAATTTAAATTTCAAATCCCTGAAAATCTTTAGCTTTTGGGGGTGGTAGATGAGGAGAAAGAAAAAGATAGAGAGGTACTTTAAATTTTTGTGTTCTTTTTAGGAAAGCTGATGGATGTAACATGCATTTTTGTGGGGAAGAGGATAAGCATTGTTATTTGGTTTATTATTAATAGAAAAAAGTTATTTTCTTATACTGTTTTGTTGACTGAAATTCGGACCGTCCGATTGCTTGATTGGACGGTTCAGATTTAATATTAAAAAAAAGAAAAATGATAAAATATATATATATATACATATATAATTGAAAATTTTGAAGCTCTCAGATTAGAAATAAATTGACGGACTAGATTAAAATGTGTTTGCTTGGACGAGAACTGGACCGAGTTTTGGGCCAATTTGGACTTCTTAGGCTGAAATTTGTAAACAAGAGTTGAGTTTGAATAAAAATAAAAAATTGTAATTGAGTTGTTATTGGTCCAAATGCTCTTTTTTTATTGAAATTAGTTTTATCGATGTTCCCTACTATCCCAAAATTTTTTTGGTACGTAAGTATATAAATTACAGACATAATTTGTATAAGAGTCCTAATTTAATATCTTTTGTTATTTAACATGAAATATATATATATATATGTATAAACGAGAATATAATAAAATATATATATACATCTTGTAAAATATATTTTTATATAATAAGAAAATACAATATCACCAAAAAAATGAAATTAAAAAAAATGCAAATGAGATTATCAATAGATATTTTATGATTTTGATGTTAAAATATTTTATAATATGATAAAAAAAATAAGTCCTCTTTTTTATTATTATTTTCAAAATTCATAGAAAATAAAAAAAAATGAATCATATTTCTTATTTAATTTTGAAAATTATTTAGGGCTGAGGAGCATCGATAAAAACAATTAGAGAAAGAAGGGCGAGCCAAAATTGGGTGTCAACAGTTGCCCCTGATTGTCCGAAGATTAGTGTGAAAATCTTTGGGCAATCACGTTGACGTAACCAATTTTGTCTAAGGCAAAACAAAAGGTTTGAAAGATTATGGCCGACCTTCAATTTTTGAGTTGCCTACATATCTCCTATTTTACGAAAAATCAGGCCATTTGTAGTTTGAATTGTAGCAAAATTTTAATGAATATCAAAATTTCCCCCCGTGTAGAATTATGGTGATACTGGGTTCCTTCAAGGGTGATAACAAGAATTTTAGCACGAATGGAATGGATACGAGTGCACTTGTCCCTGAATTGGTTGTTTGGTATAGCTGGAATGAGGATACATTGAATGTTAATATCTCCTGAGGATTTGAGAGAAAAGGAGATTGTGGATTTTCAAAAATTGCCTAGTGTCGAATTAAGATGACATTGGGCGATAACACCAAATATTATGAAAATGAAAGCGCGATTCGAGTCGGGTTGAGTTTCTTCGCCAGAATCCTTGACGTTGCTAGGGATGCTTGACATTCTACTAGCTTACCCCAGTTTGCTGCTAAGAGGGTAGTTCCACATTGTGATGTACGTCTCATTATTGCAAGCTGTATTTTCTATCAAAATAAAACTCAGGGAAAAATTACCAGTTGAATAAAAAATATGAAATATATAAGAAAAAGTAAAGGTAGCCACTCGGCTTATGCAAGTGTTGTAAGGAAGTATTCGGTTGTCTTTGGGAATTTAATGTTGAATGAAGTCTCCGCTTGTCTGCGGGACTGAATGATGTCTCTGGTGGTCTTCAGAGAGTGCATGGCGTCTCCAGTTATTTTTGAAGACTTGATGATCAATGATGTCTATAAGATTTCAGGTAAAGTCTTTAGAGTTGGTAAAGTAATTTAAAGTAATTAGTAAAGTTAAAGGTAAAGTAAAAGTGTAGCCGCTCGACTTATGTTGATGATGTAATAAAGTTTTCGGTTGTCTTAAAAAAATTTAATGTAAAGTGAGGCCGTTGTTTGTCTCCAGGGACTCAATGATGTCTTTTGATTGTCTTTGGAGAGTTAGTGATGCATGATGTCTCTAGTTCTCTATGAAAACTTGATGATGACGGTGTTTATGGTTGTCTTCGAGGACACAATGTCGATTGTTGTGAAATCATCCGATTGTCTTTGGGAATTTCATGATGAATGAGTCTCCGGTTGTCTTCGAAGACTAATGTTAATTGTTGTAACTCCTGAAAGGAAACTTTATAGTAAAGTTATTGAATAAAGTCGTAAGGTAAAAGTAAAGTAGATGATGGATAAGAAATAAAGTCGTGTGGCTTATGATGAAGGAGTCGTTTGGCCCAATGATATATCTTCTTGTCCTTAAATACCCCAAATTGGTTCCTGCAAAAATTCAAGGCGAAATTATCAAGTGAAAAAAATAAATTACAAAATAAGATAGCAGAGTAAAGAACAAAATGAGTGGAGCCGCTTGGCTGTAGATGGTGTTATTGATTGGTTGAGTGTTATTCTCTGATCTTCGACGTTTATCCTTGATGAGTAATTCCTCGTAGGGGATAAATGATTTTCATGGCGATGATTGGTAGACTTGACGTCAACTTAGCATTGTCATCCTGCATCTTTGTTGTCCTTGCGCTCAAAGAAAAAATCATAGTTGGGAGGGGGCGTTGATTCGTGTTGACTCGAGGCTTGACTTTGTTGACCCTCCATTTATCTCGTCTGTTCAAACCTCTATGATCTCCGTTGAGACTTGGCAAATGAAACAGTAGTAAAATCTTTGTAAGAAAAATGTTTAAAAAACACATATATGTATGTGCCCAGATATGTATATTTTTTAAAATCTCTACCAATCTCAGACTATGACACTTTTGAAAAAAATTGAATGTCCTTTATCTTTTACTCCTTGTCGGGTGGCCCAAATCAAATGTATCTTGACAATATCCAATCATCCTTGTTGGCATCTTTTAAAAATCTGCCCCAGTGTTGATAGTGTAGAAGGTATATAAGTTTTGTTGTGATAAGACCGAACCTTATATAGGTTGCCTACATATCTCGCTGAGAGAATCAGGTCAGAATGCAGTTTAGGGTTCATAAAATGATTTGGAGTTTTCTAATAAAGGGGTTGAACCTGCTATAGGTTGCCTACTTATCCCTCCTAGGTACTTAGGCCGCGTAAAGTTCAAAATTACATAAGAAAGAAGTTCTAGTTTTATGCTAGTGTGACCGAATCATATGTGGGTGGCCTATGTATCTCGCTGAGCGAATCAGGTCAGGCGTAGTTCTCCTATTACAAATAAGAGATTTTGGATTTTGTTTTCTATAGTAAGACCGAACCCTATATGGGCTGCCTACATATCCTGCCAAGGGAATTAGATCAAAATGTAGTTCGTAAGTACATGATAAGTGAAAGCTATATTACATAAAACCTATCTAAAGTCTTCCTTTATGTAGTGTCTTGACTTCCCATGAACGAGTACTCTTCGTGCTCGAGCACTCTCATGTTTGTCATGTTCCTTGGTTAGTTGTTTAAACTTTCATTCATGCTTCGAAGTCTTTCTTGAAATCAGACTTTGTTCATTTGTTTCATTATGTCATGATCGTAATTGGAAGATTTGATAATTTATATATAAAAAATAGAGAGTAATACGTCGTAGAAAATAAAAAGTTCATTCATAGATTTTGCAATTAAACTTTCAAAAGATGAGGCAGCACAACATAAAGTTTTAGGCATGATCAAGACTTAGTTTTAGAATCGTGCTATTTCAGAAGCATTTCAAAATACCTACTACTTTTTCAATCTACCAAGATCCCAGGTATGGAGTACAAGTCCAATTCTTCCAAGCTTTTTCTGATTCAACATTCCAAATAGTTGGTGTCTTGTCGGTAGTATCAGTATCCTCCATTGGTGCTAGTTCTGGGATAACCATTGATAGTGCATCTCTTCCATCCTTTTCAATTGGTACAATGGTCCCTTTCAAATCCCAATCTTCTTTGGTAGTCATCGTGTTCACATTGGCATTCCCGTGGTTTGTTAGAGGGTTGTTGCTCACATTGGGATGAGTTCCAATAAGTTGAATTGCTCCTTCCTTGATTAAGGCTTCAATCTTGTTTTTAAGGCCATAACAATCTTAAGTGTCGTGCCCAATAATTCCAGAATGATATGTGCAATGCTTGGAACCATCAAACCATTTCGGAATAAGATCTGGGATTTTTTCTTCAATGGGTTGTATCATGCCAGCTATTTTCAACCTTTTAAATAATTAAGCATATGATTCATCTAATTTGGTATTGTTGCAGTGGTTTTGGTTTCAGGATTTGGACGGGCCCTGGGTACAACATGTGGATGAGTTTGTTGAGTTGGAGCTTGGAAAGGTTGATATGTATGTGGAGTCTGTAGAGTAGGGGCTCGAGGTTGGTAATAATTAGCCTGGGTGTTGTAGACAGAAGAAGTAGTTAGTGGAGTATAGTAAAACACTTGGGGAGTTTCACCATAATAGTAAGGATAAATGGGTTGATGTAGTTGATTTAGGTATAAAAAAGTCTGACTTGACTTATGTCCTTGGTCAATCATGGCAGCAGATACATCTTCCTTCTTTTTATTGTTCCCATTGATAGAACCATATTGAATTGCTTTTCTTGTAGCCTGCAAGGCCGTATAGTCTTGGATTCTATCCGACTTAATCCCATCTTCCAAGATTTCTCCCATTCTGATAACTTTCATGAACTTTTGTCCCATCATAGTTATCATTTTTTCATAGTACAAACTATTATCTTGGCATTCAATGAAAGTGACGGTCATTTCACCTTCACTCATTGGTGGTTGGACTTTAGCTGCTTCTGCCCTCCAACGCAGCGCATATTCCTGAAATATCTCGATCGATTTCTTTTTCAACTTGGCCAAGTATAACCTATCTGGTGTGATTTCAGTGTTGAATTTGAACCGATCCATGAAGTCTTGCGCCATATCGTTCCAACCACGCCATTTACAAAGATCCTGTTATGTGTACCAAGCGAGACCTTCACCAGACAAACTTCTTATGAAGAATTTCATTATAATCATTTCATTTCTCCCTACACTTACCAACTTGTCACAGTAGGCCCTCAAATGTGCATGAGGGTCACCAACTCCATGAATAAATCAAATTTTAGTGTTTTGTATCCTATGGGAAAGTCGAAGCCTGGCTGCACACATAGATCGTCATACTCTAGGATCTTACTTCCCCTAGTAGTTTGGAGGTTTCTCATTGCTTCCTTAAGTTCACAAAACTCTCTTGCTAAATTATTGTCGGCTTTAGCCTTGGCTTCCTTCTCCATTTTCTTGTACTGGTCAACCTCGGGTTGGAACTTGATCGTTATTAGGTTGTATATATGGGAGGAGGATGTTGCGCATATGGTATGGAAACATGTGCCCCTTGCATATACTGGGAAGGATAATTTTGTATGTTTGGAGTATTTTGGATTGGACGTTGTAGAGGATTACAAGGGGTTTTAATGAGTAGTAGGTTTGGTTGGTTTGAAGGAGTAGTTGTGGGTGGTGGATAAGCATAAGCAGGTGGAGAAACATAGGGAATATGAACTGGAGGTTGATTTGGTGGGTTAACAAGTGGTGGATTAGGAGGGGCAGCATAGGTAGTGTAAGTGGGTGGTTGACATTGTGGAAGGATGTAGATAGGTGGTTGATTCAGTAGATTTGCCAAGGTGGTTAGAGGTGGATTATTATTGGTAGGCGAGGGATGTTAAGGAGGAAAGTGTTTAGGAACTGGTGAATCAAGAGATAGAAAACATGGTGGGTTTGGTGCAGTATTTCTAGGTTTAGAAGGTGGACTTTAGAGTGTAATGGATAAGTCGGTCAAGTCTTTAACTCGATTCAATTCTCCTCGCAAATCCTCGACCTCTTAAGTTAAGAAGGTAACATGTTTGTCATGTTAAATAAAATCTCTAACTTCAGAAGTTTCAGGAGGTTCACTGATAACCGCGACATTTTCCGTACCAATTGGATTAGGTGTAGTCGGATTAGACATAGTGATTTTTCTTCCTTGGATAGCCCAACTACGTCGAGGTAATGTCGATGACTTGGATCTGGTGAAGTAAGGGTGGTCAGCAGCTCAAATATCAACATGATCAACCTTTGTCGGGGGGTAAAAAAATAAAGGAAATACAAAGGTAAAGAGTTAGTTTAGGTCATCAGACAAGCGCATCCTCACTGAGTTAAACATAATGTTAAGCAAATGCGTCCTATATTTTGGAACCTCTCTTTTCCAGAGGTGGAGCCTACGTCCAAACAAATTGATATGGATGGATCCAGATTCTGTCACATTTAGGTTCAGGACAATTTAGAATTTCCAAAAAGAGAATAATAAAGTCAAAATAAATTGTGATGACGATAACAAAAGATGTTGCATGAGTATGAAAGAATAGGGTGGGCTGGAATGGTGTGTTTGAAAAAGAGATACAAAGAAAGAAAGAATCCTAAGGCCCCACCACTAGTTAGAAGACACTTAGGGATACCTAACGCAAATGAAGTATTGATAATAATAGGTAGTCAGGGATTAGAAATGAGGAGTCAAATGATGATGGGATGAAAGATATATCACAAATGCTGCCATGAAAAGGATATCAAACGAAGATGTAGTTTTTTCTAATACTCCACATTTGTTGATTGGAAGGAGAAATTCAATTATTGGGAAAGATTTGATAATATTTTAATACCCATTTGTGGAGCTTTCGGCGGTACTCTACATTTATGGGTTTGAAAAGGAAATTGAATAAAGAGAGTTTTTTTTTTCTGAAAAAGGTACTCCATGTCATTGATGGAATTAAAGGAGGGTCAACATAAAACCATACCCATGAACTCAATTGGCAGGTAAAAACAAGGAATAACAAGTCCATTTCACGAATAATTTTAAATTAAAACAACCCACATTTTTCACAATATTAGTCCAAGTGAAAAGAGATGGAGGTGAAACAAAGGGACTTAATTCCATATGTCTCAAACATTTGAACATGAAACCACCGTAAAAAATAAGAATTTGAGACAAAATAAAGTATTCAAACTCAAAACAAAATAGGGGATATCGACACTAATTCAAAACACACATATTCCCGTACTAAGCCATACATGAAAAACAAAAGAAATGGAGCAACTTTTCCTTATTTTACTCCCAACGATTCCAAATCGAACAAACAAAATTCAGATTCAATACATGCACAACAGACAACTGCACCATAACCAAAACTTGATATCAAAGAAAAGTAACATATTTGAGCACTTACAGACTTATACATTCATAGATGAAATAATTTTTTTAGAACCAAAATAAACCTCTATCCACAAGGTCGAAAGAAAATAACAAAGATGTAACATCGAAATTGAAATAAAATTGCACGTTTCCAAATATAGAAATAGATGAAGGAGGAGAAACACAAAAGCAAAGCGGAGGAAGGATTCACACCTTGTTTAGTGTAGCGAAACTGGGGCTCCGACGTCAAGGAATTCTCCGAAGACTACAAACTCGCTCCGAAACTTTGAAATTGGACAGATATTGGAAAGAAAACTAGGAATTTGAAAACCCCTTATTCCTTTTCAACTCGTTTTTTTGTTTCTTCCCCTCTGTCCCCTTGTCCCATGGAAACGAAAGTTCGACTATTTATATCTAAGGATTTGGGATAATTGTTTAAATCAAACATGGGAAAAGGAGATTTGAAATTCAAATTTTGAAATTTGAATTTCAAATCCCTGAAAATCTTTAGCTTTTGGGAGTGGTAGATGAGGAGAAAAAAAAAATGGAAAGGGACTTTGAATTTTTGTGTTCTTTTTGGGAAAGCTGATGGGATGTAACGTACATTTTTTAGGGAAGAGGATAAGCAACGGGATTTAGTTTATTGGAAAGAGGAAAAAGTTGTTTGCTTGTACTATTTTGTTGAATGAAATTTGAACCGTCTGATAGCTTGATCGGACGGTTCAGATTTAATATAAAAAAAGAAAAATGATACATAAAATATATATACATATATAATTGAAAATTTTGAGGCTCTCGGATTAGAAATATATTGACAGACTAGATTAAATTATGTTTGCTTGGACGAAAACTGGACCGAGTTTTGGGCCAATTTGGACTTCTTAGGCTGAAAGTTGTAAACAAGAGTTGAGTTTGAATAAAAATAAAAAACTGAAATTGAGTTGTTGTTGGTCCGAATGCTCTTTTTTTTATTGAAATTAGTTTTATCGATTTTCCCTACTATCCCAAAATTATTTGGTACGTGCGTATATAAATTACAGACATAATTTGTATAAGCGTCCTAATTTAATATCTTTTGTGATTTAATATAAAAAATATATGTATTTATACATATATATATATGTGTGTATGTATATATATATATATGTGTGTGTGTGTAGAAATGAGAATATAATAAAATATATATACATCTTATAAAATATATTTTTAAATAATAAAAATATACAATGTCGCCTAAAAATGAAATTAAAAAGAATGCAAATGCGATTACCAAAAGATATTTTTTTATTTTGATGTTAATATATTTAATTAAATTTAATTAAAATATTTTACAATATTATAGAAAAATAAGTCCTCTTTTTTTATTATTTTCAAAATTCATAGAAAATAAAAATAAAAATATGAATCTTATTTCTTCTTTAATTTTGAAAATTATTTAGGGCCATGGAGCATCGGTAAAAACAATTAGAGGAAAAAGGGCTATCCAAAATTGGGTGTCAACACCCTCGCCCTATGTCTGGGCCGCAGGTAGTACCTGCGCCCTGCCAGACCGCAGGTACAAGGAGCAGGTGGCCACCCACCCGATTTTCTCCTATTTCATCTGGGCTTAGTTTTTAGGGTTTTCTCTTGTACTATAAATATCCCTTATGTACTTTTTAGTAGGGGAGACACACTTTTAATACTCTAAAACATATTTTGATTTCAAGATCCATCTTTGATCTGGAAATTTCCTTGTATTGACCTTGATTGATTATTGAGTTTACGGTTGTGGGTTGTCATTCATCTTATTGTTGTGATTTCATCTTTGCCTTCAAATATGAATGTTTTTTATTTCTTCATAATCATGAGCGGCTAAAACCCAGAGTTAGGGTTGGAAAACCCTGGCGAATTGACGAAGTCGGGGAAGTGTGATTGTTGATCTGAACCAATACCCATGGCATACACTACTTTATATTCGTTATGATTGATTTTTTAATGGGTGTACACATTAGGATCCCGCCTAGATATTTCTACTTACTCCAAAAGAGGAGTAGTGACTGTGAAAAAATATATACAATAGTAATTTGGAAGTTGATTATCGATCCATTGACACACGATGGAATATAGTGAATAGTTATTAGCTTTCATCTAATAACTTGAGACTCAAAAGGTAATAGTTAACTGGGATCAAGATAAGGGTTAGTAACGTGACATCCTGAGACTCAAAAGGTAAAGGGTTAAATCCCTCTACTCGTCCAAAAGATTGTAGAGGATACATAACTTATCAATTTTGCATGCAAGGTATTGGGTTGGTTCAACAACGTACGATAAACCTACAGACATAATTTGTATAAGCGTCCTAATTTAATATCTTTTGTGATTTAATATAAAAATATATATGTATTTATACATATATATATATATGTATGTATATATATATATATGTGTGTGTGTGTGTGTGTGTGTGTAGAAATGAGAATATAATAAAATATATATACATCTTATAAAATATATTTTTATATAATAAAAAAATACAATGTCGCCTAAAAATGAAATTAAAAAGAATGCAAATGTGATTACCAAAAGATATTTTTTTATTTTGATGTTAATATATTTAATTAAATTTAATTAAAATATTTTACAATATGATTGAAAAATAAGTCCTCTTTTTTTATTATTTTCAAAATTATAGAAAATAAAAATAAAAATACGAATCTTATTTCTTCTTTAATTTTGAAAATTATTTAGGTCCATGGAGCATCGGTAAAAATAATTAGAGGAAAAAGGGCTATCCAAAATTGGGTGTCAACACCCTCTCCCTATGCCTGGGCCGCAGGTAGTACCTGCGCCCTGCCAGACCGCAGGTACAAGGAGCAGGTGGCCACCGACTCGATTTTCTCCTATTTCATCTGGGCTTAGTTTTTAGGGTTTTCTCTTGTACTATAAATATCCCTTATGTACTCTTTAGTAGGGGAGACACACTTTTAACACTCTAAAACATATTTTGATTTCAAGATCCATCTTGGATCTTGGGATTTCCCAGTATTGACCTTGATTGATTATTGAGTTTACGGTTGTGGGTTTTCATTCATCTTATTGTTGTGATTTCATCTTTGCCTTCAAGTATGAATGTTTTTTATTTCTTCATAATCATGAGCGGCTAAAACCCATAGTTAGGGTTGGGAAACCCTGGTGAATTGACGAAGTCGGGGAAGTGCGATTGTTGATCTGAACCAATACCCATGGCATACACTACTTTATCTTCATTATGATTGATTTTTTAATGGGTGGACACATTAGGATCCCGCCTAGATATTGCTACTTACTCCAAAAGAGGAGTAGTGGCTGTGAAAAAAATAAATACAATAGTAATTTGGGAGTTGATTATCGATCCATTGACACATGATGGAATATAGTGAATAGTTATTAGCTTTCATCTAATAACTTGAGACTCAAAAGGTAATAGTTAACTGGGATCAAGATAAGGGTTAGTAACGTAACATCCTGAGACTCAAAAGGTAAAGGGTTAAATCCCTCTACTCGTCCAAAAGATTGTAGAGGATACATAACTTATCAATTCTGCATGCAAGGTATTGGGTTGGTTCAACAACGCACGATAAACCTACAGAGTTGAGAAGCCAGTGGGATACAATCCTAGTGTTCACTTATGACTGATTTTAAACCAAGTTAATACTGTTCTTTGCTCGAGATCATTACAAACAAATCCCCTATTTATTTTTCCTATTTTACCCATAGACTTCAACCACTGAGATCTGACAAGCCACGTGTTCCCTTAGGATTCGACCCCAACCTGAGTTGGATTACTATATTTTAATATAGACCATGTCTTTATCCAAAAAAAGGTATTCCTTAGACGTCATCAAGAAATTGGTGTCATTGTCAGGAAACACGATGTTGATTTGTGGACTAAGGTTGTTGCAGTTTTGGGGTTTTTAGTTTTTATTTTTGTTCTTAGCTGGGCATACGCCGGTGTATGCCTAATACATGGAGTAGATGCAATCCCTTACTCCCAGTCAAATTGAAACTAGAGAGGATCCTACAAACACTTGTTAGGATGTCTGAGCATAAAAAGTTGATAATCCTGAAGGGGTTCATGATTTTGTACCTCCGCCTGAAGGAGTACAAGATATTGTTGACCGTCATACCAGTGAGATATTAGCTCAAGATAAAGATGAGAAGAGGGCAACAGAAGAAGCTCAGAAAGTAGCTATGGAAATAGGACTTCTGGATCAGAGACAAGCAACAGACGTCGAGCAGCCCTCGGTGGAAATTAGAACAGAGCCAGAGGTGTCTGTGTTCAAGTAATCCCAGCATATCAGTACATGAAGCCATATACAGATAATGAAGAGGATATGGTATATGTTGAGCCGACTGAGGCTGGAGCCATAGTACCTCCCGCTTTTCCCCCAGGCATCAAATTTGACATCATGAGTGCCATGATCCAACTTCTAAATTTGAAGGGTGTGTTTGCAGGATTGCCTACCGACGATGAAAACTTGCACCTTGCAAATTTCCTTGGGATCTGTACCTCGTATACTATTCCAGGGGTAGATCAGGAAGCACTTAGACTGAGGCTTTTTCTCTCTTCACTTAAAGGAGAAACATCTTTATGTTTGGGGGTATTGTCAAGAAGCCCTATCACAACTTAGAATAATTTGCACAGACAGTTCATAAGCAGGTTCTTTCATCCATCAACGATGTTGTAGCTTAAGGAAGAGATCTATAATTTCAGGTAACTATAGTCAGAATCCATGTATGAGGCTCAGTTCAAGTTTAAGAAGAAGCTGAGCATAGTGCCTAATAATCATTTGACAGGGATGACCCTATCAGAGATATTCTATAGAGCCCTGACCATCATCTCAAGAGACATGGTAGACACCATGACTAGAGAATCATTTATGAGATTATGATAGGAGGTTACTTTGGAGAAGTTAGATTGGATCTCACTCACTAACCGAGGGTGGCAAACCCAAGAGACTGATAAGGGATCTGGTACTTATGCTATTGGTGCCTCCTGTGATCAGAGAGAAGCTGATGATATAGTAGCATAAGAGATTGTGTTACTAATAAATGATTTAGGGGTGCTAGCGAAGCAATTTGGAATGGACAGTCCTGAGAAAGTGAATACAGTAGTAGCATAGGGGATAACTTCCAAAGTGTATAACTAAGAATTAAAAGAGGAAACTAACTATCTGGATTGTCAAATGGCGAGTTTCCAAGACCAAGGTCAAGGTAACCAAGGTCAGAACTATTATGATAGAAATAGAGACCATACTAGATAGAGAGAGATGGTGACTGTAGGAAGAAGGATGACTATAGAGAGAAGAGAGATATAAACATTCCACCTGGTAGACGCAATGCAGAATCAAAAATGAAAAAGATACTGGCTAAGTTGGTAAAGGGTTAGGAAAATCAGGAAACTAGCCTTAGGGAGATTAAGGCTGATATTTTAAGGTTGACCCAGAAGGTCGAGTCATATACCACTGCTATAAGAAGTTGTAGCACCAGTTTGGGTAGATGTCAGCTTCTCTGAACCAGAGATAGCCAGGTACCCTTCCGAGTAATACAACGCAAAATTTAAGAAATGATGGTCACATACTTGTTATAACCACGAGAAGTGGTATCACTACTGTGGATCCCCCACTGCCTACTATAAAAATTGTTGTTGATGAGACACTGGCTGCTACGTTTAAGATGGTAACAATTAATATAGGTACAGTTGCTGAAGATAAAGGTAAGGGTATGGTCATTGAGCCAGAAGTCAAATAGATTCCAAGACCACCTTCACCTTTTCCTCAGTGACTGAGGCAAAAGAAAGAGGAAGATAAGTTCAAGCGGTTTATTGAGATGCTGAAGCAAATAAGCTTTAACATACCTCTTCTTGAGGTTTTAGAGAAGATGCTTGAATACTCTAGATTCATAAAACAGTTAGTCACAAGTAAGAAAGAAGTGACTATTGAGGATATTGATGGTATACACCACTGCAGTGCAGTCACGACTAGGTCCTTGGCATAAAAAGGAGGTGACCCCGAAGCATTCACTATACCATGCACTATTGGGACATCTAGATTTGCCCAAGCCTTATGTGATTTATGGGACAGTATTAATCTGATTCCGCTGGCCATATTCAAGAAACTAGGCTTAAACACTCTAAACCAACTTCGATGTAGCTATTGATGGCTGACCACACAGTGAAAAAACTGTTGGAATCTCATTTGATCTGATCATAAAGGTGGACAAGTTTGTATTTTTGGTTGACTTGTTATCTTGGATAGTGAGGTTGACACCGAGATGCCTATTATTTTGGGAAGACTATTCATGGCCACAGGCAGAGCTATGGTTGACATGGAAAAGGTTGAGCTAAAATTCTGAGTCGATGGTGAGGAGGCGATGAGTATCTTGATGAATTCTGAGTAGTCTAGATACCCGCATCGTGCAACGACGTTAAATCAAGCACTGCAAGGGATGCAATCCATGGTCCTGTTGGTGAAGTATGAGTAACCAATACAATCGCGCTACACCATAATGTTAAATCAAGCACTGAGTAGGAGGCAACCCACTATAGTTTAGTGTTTACATTATTTTGTTATTTTTGTTTTTGTAGGTTTTTAGCTTTTGAACCTTACCAGGAAAGCAATAAACATTGCTACATTCATCGATTTCTAGTTAAGGGGACTATGTGATCATCCCATCATGGTCACAAGTCCCACACATTAAGTTGAGTAACAAGTAGAAAAGTTAAAATTTTGAGGATGAAAAATCGTAAGTTATGGACTTTGGCACCTAATTTTACTTTTGGGACCTAAAACTTAGGTCGCAAGACCATAAGTATCTAAAAATATATTAACACACTAAGTCCGGGTTGTAAAAAAGTAGGCTAAAATTTTTGGCCCAGTACCTACGGGCCGCAGGTACTACTTGCGCCCAGGACCCAATCGCAGGTATAGGGTGCGGGTACGTGCCGCGGGTAGGGTTAGTTTTGGGCCCACTTTTTATTTAAAATTGTGGGCCCACCAATATATAATATAACCTAAAGTAGTCCCTCTCCCCTCCTATACCTATATAAAAATATTCTTGCACTCATTTGAATCCTCAAAACTTCACTTTTCTCTTTGAATTGAAACTTCCCACTTAAAATACCAACCAAACACACACTTAATAAAAGGCTAATTTGATACTTGTTTGAGATACCAACTTGTCCCAAAATGCTAAAAACAAGTTTCAATCTTGGTTTTGCTTGAGTTCTTTATTATTCTTTTCTGGATTTTCGTATAAGAGGAAACATTCTTGGTCCCTAATGGTTATATATTGGTTTATCTACTGTTGACACAAGTTGATGTGTATTTCATTGCAAAATATATAGAAATTATCATTCCTGTATGAGGGAGCCTTGAAATAGCCTAAATTCTTAGCGTAGAGCCTTGTTTTGAATTAAAAATCTAAGTTTAGGCCCTATCTAGAAGTTGAACCAAAATGAATGAAAGTAATACCATGAGTTAAGCATGTTTGTTTGCTTTGAAATTTATGATTCTTGATTAGTGTGTATACATTGGACTTATTGGCATTTCAAATAGGTTAAAGGGGTGTGAAAATTGAGGAAAATTTGAACTTTTTGAATTTTGAGTTCTTCCTCAATATTTGCTATCCCTCATTTTTATTGGAAACTGACAATTGGTTTTTCAGGTTCATATGGAACCTAAAGCAGTAAAAAGATGAAGGCCAATACTTTGAGAAGAAAGGCAGAGTCTCTTGAGCTTAGCGATTCAGCGGAGAAGTATACAAGGTAGCATCATGTAGATGCTTCAGTTGGAGTGACACACAGAGTAGAGAGGGTAGACTCTCCAGGATGCTTAGGTAGATTCTACCAGACCGAGGATGAAGTTAGCTAGGATATCACCACCACACACTCCTCTACCTGATGATGATGAGGAGGAGACAGAGTATGAGGCTACACTATTGGTTGCTCAAGACCCCAGTCTAAGGAGTGGTCCCAGGATTCTTATAAGGATATTGAGTAGGAGCATTCATTAGAGGTTCCCCGATCTGAGGAGGGTACCACTACTTATACACAGCAGAAAGGTGTACCCTAGTCTAAGAAGAGTACAACATAGGCTCCTCATGATACACAGTCAAAGCAGACACCTGCACCTATTGCAGATGCACCTCCCAGGGAGGGACATCTGAGGTGGTATATGGCTAAGTATGGGAGATATATGATATTGACAATTGTGTTTGGGAGCTAGATAGTCCTACAAGATATATTTATTAAGATCACTGGATTGAATTATCGGGTCTAGAGCGAGTACCACAGCTACGGGCAATATTTGATTGATATTTGCTAGAGTGGATGACTAAGAGACTCGATACTTACAACCCTGCTTTGGTGTGGGAGTTTTTTACATCTTACAGATCCACCATAGTCCTTTCTATGCGCCACCATCTAGGCTTTATCATATTTGCTCGACAAGTACAACTTGATCACACACTAGTCAAAGGGGTCAGAGTTGACATCATAGAGAAGACAATCTATGATTGATGTGAATAATGAAAAGATGGATTCATTCTATGATGTTGACCCAGTGACTATTTAGATTGTTGTTTCAGATATTGTTCCTATTGAAGAAAGGTTGGGTGTTGAAGCTTTGGTAGCTATCATCATGAACTTTGACAACAATGGTATTGAAGACTATGATGAGATGGTATATGCACTATACGGAATTGGTTCTTACATGTATGCACCAAAGAAGCTTGATCTGGATTTGAAGAATAGAACTACTCCACTTGCTCGTCCATCTATCGAGGAGCCACCTATCTTAGAGTTGGAAGCTCACCCTTCTCATTTGTGATATGTATTTTAAGTAGCCAACAACACTCTGTCGGTTATCATTGCAGTTAACTTGGGTGATACTGAAGTAGAAGCTTTGTTATCAGTGCTACAAAGAGTTAAGAGGGTTATAAGTTAGTCCATTGCAGATATTATGGGTATACCGCCTGGTATATGTACTCATAAAATTCAACTTGAGCTGGATTGTATTCCAAGTATAGAGTATTAGCGTCGACTCAACCATTCTAAATAAGAGGTGGTGAAGAAAGAAATAATCAAGTGGTTAGATGCTGGTGTGGTGTATCCCATTACTGATAGTAAGTGGGTCAGTATGGTATAATGTGTTCCAAAGAAAGGCAGTATTACTATTATGACTAATGAGAAAAATGAGCTAGTGCCAATGCGGACAGTCACTAGATAGAGAGTAGGCGTGGACTACAGGAAATTGAATGCATAGACTCAAAAGGATCACTTTCACATGCCCTTTATGGACCAAATATTGGATAGACTTGTGGGCAGAGGATGGTATTGTTTTATATATGGGTAATCATGTTAAAACTGAATCACTATTGGACTTAGGACCAAGATAAAATGACCTTCACTGTCCTTATGGGACCTTCACATTTATATGCATGCCATTTAGGCTATGTAACGTTCTAGCCATATTCCAGAGATGTATGATGTCAATCTTCTCTGACATGGTAGAATACACTATCAAAGTGTTTATGGATGATTTTTTTGTTGTTGGTGATTCTTTTAAAGATTTCCTTATTCACTTAGCAAATTCTCTAAAAAGGTGTGAAGAATACAACTTGGTACTTAATTAGGAAAAATGTCATTTTATGGTCAAATAAGGTATATTGCTTGGACATAAAATTTTAAAAAGAGGTATTGAGGTAGATAGAGCGAATATTGAAGTGATAGAGAAATTACCTTCACCAATTTCTATGAAGGGTGTCCGTAGCTTTTTGGGTCAGCCGGGTTTTATAGGCGATTCATCAAGGATTTCTCCAAGATTGCCAACCCTTTTTGTAGGTTTCTTGAGAAAGAGGTGAAATTTGAGTTTACTAAAGCATGCTTGAAGGCTTTCGAATGTCTGAAAGAGAAGTTTATGACTGCTCTTATCATCGTGTGTCCATATTGGTCAATTCCTTTTGAGATTATATATAATGCGAGTAGTTTGGCCTTAGGGGCTGAACTAGGCTAACAAAAAAAAGATCTTTCATCCCATCTACTATACTGGCAAGGCACTAAATCCTGCTAAAAAAAACTACACCACGATAAATCAAGAGTTATTGGCAGTGGTTTTTGCATTTGAGAGGTTTAGGTCTTATTTGATTGAGACTAAGGTAATTGTGCACACCAATCATACAACATTCCGGTATTTAATGGTGAAAAGAGATGCAAAGCCTAGACTAATTAGGTGGGTGCTATTGCTGCAAGAATTTGATTTTAAGGTCAAGGACAGAAAAGGCACTGAGAATCAAGTTGCGGATCACTTATCTACACTTGAGGAGGAAGATATGCAAAGAATGAAAGATAGGGTAAAGATAAATGATAGTTTTCCAGATAAGCAGTTATTGGCAGTTTCCAAAGATCTAATTCCATGGTTTATAGACTATGCAAACTATCTAGATAGTGATCTAGTCCCAGAAGATCTTTCTTTTCAGAAAAGAAAGAAATTTTTCTGGGATGAGCCTTATTTGTTCAGAATTTGTGTGGATGGGATTATTAGAAGATGCATACCTGAGTAGAGATGATGAGCATACTTGAGGCTTATCATTCTTTGCCCGTTGGGGGTCATCATGGTGGAACTTGCACAGCCTACAAAATCTTGGAATGTTGGTATTACTATCCAACAATCCACAAAGATGCACATAATTTTACTTCTGCTTGTGATCAATCTCAACGACAAGGTAATATCTTTAGACGCCATGAACTTTCTATGACTCCTATATTAGAATTAGAATTGGTTGATGTATGGGGTATATATTTCATGGGATCTTTTGTGAGTTCATTTGGCATTAAATATATACTAGTGGTTGTAGATTATATTTCTAAATGGTGGAAGCAGTTTCACTTCCCAACTACAATGTCACAACTTTCTTGAAAAATCGCATATTTTCTCAACTTGGCACGCCACGTGCTATCATTAGTGACGGTGGGTCATATTTTTGTAATCATTTATTCAAAGGTCTTCTTGAGAAGTATGGAGTGAAACACAAGGTGGCAACACCTTATCATCCACAGATTCGTGGACAGGTTGAGGTATCCAATAGGGAAATTAAGTCCATCTTGGCAAAGACAATGAATACCAATAGGACTGATTGGTCATATAAATTATATGATGTATTATGGGCTTACCAAACAATATTTAAAACTCCACTTGGTTCTTCATCTTATCAACTAGTGTATGGCAAGGTTTGTCACTTGCTGTTGAGCTTTAACATAAAGCACTATGGGCCTTGAAAAAGCTGGATTTTTAGTGATAAGATGTAGCCAAGTCAAGGATGAACAAGATAAACGAGTTAGATGAATTCCGACCATGGGATTATAAAATTTCTATACTTTACAAGGAAAAGATAAAGTTGTATCATAATCAAAAAATTGAGAAAAGAATCTTCGAAAAAGGTGACCAGGTATTACTCTACAACTGAAGACTTTGCCTGCTTCCTGGTAAGTTAAAGTCTAGATGGTATGGTACCATTACTATTTTTAGAGCATTCCCATATGGTGATTGGAATAGAAGCGGGATGGTGAATCCCCATTCAAGGTGAATGGGAAAAGAGTAAAGCATTATATGGGAAACACTACGAAAATTAATGTGGTTTTTGAAATTGACCTTAGTGAATTCTAAGTAACCAAGGTAATTATGTCATGTCGCGGTGATAAATCAAGCACTACTACATGAGAGTCAACCCATGTTCTACTTGGTGAAATCTGAGTACCCAACTTAACCACATCGTAGTGTGGCGTTAAATCAAGCGTTGTGTGGGAGGCAACCTATGATTTGTACTTATTTATTTATAGGGTAATATGTTTTTTCAGTGTGCAGGACTAAGGATTGCAGAAAATATCCAGAAAAGTTGGAAAAAGTTTGGTCATACGGACTCTTTACGAGTCATATCATATGGTACAACTCATAAGTAGGAGTTTTCAGGACATAGGAAGATAATCAACATTAGGTAAAAGTTTCTGGAGTAGATACGACTCTCAGAATGAGTCGTACCCTCATGGTATGACTTATCACATTGAGTCGTATCCACTCCAGAACCTAGGTAAGGTTCCAGGTCTATATGAGTTAAAGAAATGACCCATCATCCTGGGTACAAGTCGTACTCACAACTCTTACCAAAGCTTACCAGGTTAGGGTTGCGGTTCAACCCGACCCAGAGCATTGATTTAAAAAGAAAAAAATGCACCCATCGGGTACCCGATACCCAAAACATTTGCCCACCATAATTTTTGCTCTAATTTCAAACTTATAACTCTAGAAATTAATCAAAAACAACTTCATTTAACTACCATCTTGCTCGGATTCTTCCCTTTACATGATCTACGCATAAATTTGGCAAAAAATAGTTGAAGTCGAAAAAACTACGAACTCATCCAAGTAAGCATTCAAACTCAACCTCGTTATACTTCAAGCTAAAATTATAAATGTGAGTGATTTCTAACTTTCTTTAAGTTGATATTGCTTGGTTGTTAAATTTTGGAAACCCTAGTTCATGGGTTTTAGGTTAAAAATGGGAATTGGGGATGAATGTGGTTTTGGTGTTGATTTTGTGTATTATGTTGGTTGAATTTAAGTAATATTGTTGCATAAATTAATGGGTATTTGGGAAATTTGATTTGGAGTCAAACTTTAAAGTTGGGCATCTATGTTGCAGTGGATATGAGACTCCTTACGACTCGTACCCATTGGTGATGGGGTCATAATGGGACTCATACCCACTGACAACATGGAAGTATAACAAATTTAAAGTTCTAGAATGGATACAACTTGCCTAAATGAGTCGTACCCAAACCATACAACTGGTACGCTTAGAGTCGTACTGACTTGGGAGAAATAATATTTTATAAAATATTTCTGATCTCCTTACGACTGTTGGTAATAAGTTGAACCTTGTCGGTACAACTGGTTAGGAGGAGACATAAGCAGACTAGTGAGCAATTTTTCATGCATTGTGTATCATACAACTCGGTCATACGAGTCGTACCTAGTCGATACGACTAGTACCCCCACTCGTACCATTAACAAAACATGGACACTGAACTTTAGTTTCTTATTTTTGATTTCTTTTCTTTATGTAATTACTAATGATGGTGTCCTTGCAGGTACTATGCCTCCGAAGAACACATCAGCTACTAAGTAAGGGGCCAAAAAGGGCAATAAGAAAGCAGCGGCTACTAGTTCAGAATCAATTAGTTCTGAGTTCACTGTGTCATCTAATAGTACCGGTGACCTATATGAAGGCCCAATAAAGGAAAAAGTTTCCCAAAAAGGACAAAAAGCTAACAAAGGAAAAAAGGTTACACCTCTGGAGGAAACTCTTCTATGGGGTTTGAGGAGAAAAAACCCAACTGTCTCTCCTCCGTATACAAAACCACCTTTTGATACTGATGCTGATATTAAGTCCAGTTCTGAGGAATCTAGTTCTGAGAATGCCCACAGTGCAGAAGAAGTCGATGCTTTAACCATAGATAGACAGGACCCTCAACTATAACTGACCACTACACCGATGCCCATTGTTGAAGATGGGGTACCCCGCTATGAAGGAGACTTTTAAAGGTAGGTTAAGCAGACTTTGGGGTGGAAAGATCAACTTGGTATTATATGTAGAAAAGATACTGAATACTACTGGGATGTCAGAGATACCCCAGTTCGAGGAGCGCTTCAACTACTATGTCTTTAAGTGGATGATGAGAGCACCCAAAAAATACAATGAAGTGTTGGTGAGAGAATTTTATGCTGCATACTAGGATGAATTGAAGAGACAATATCCACAAGGTCAATTATGGAAAGGTGGTGAACCGATTGCTTCACTTACTATTCAAGGAGTTCGGGTAGATATTTCCCCGCGTACCATTGGTCAATTCTTGTCTGACCAGAGTATCAACCTTTGGTAAACACTGGGGATATAGACTACCGGATGGAACAAATGAGAAAGATCACTCGAAGGACATTGGGTTTAGAAGAAAAGATGGATTGTGGAGCGAATAGCTTTGAATGGATAGAATGCAGCATGGGTAATGGATGGCTCGAGTGTTACCTTGCAGAAGATTGAGAAGAATACCCTCAACTTTGAGGGTAAGGCATGGTGGACATTGGCCCAACACAGGATTTATCCTACTACAAGAGATAATGTTCTGAGCCCAGTTTGGGCAGCCATGATTGCCGGATTCATAGCCGATTATGAGTTTGATATAGAAGAATTCTTATCTATGGAGATGAGAGACCGAACGATATGAGGTGAAAAAACTCTATTGGAATATCCTTGCATGATCAATTGATTGTGCTTGGCTGCGGGAGTACAGTCTATACCTCCTAGGCTATGAGGTATGCCTTCTCTACTTGTTATGGTTTCACAGGAAATGTGGACTAAGGTCATGACCAGATTAGCCACATTGGAGGATAAGGTTAGTCATATAGAAGGGGCCATGAAGCATTGGCTTGACACGTAGTTCACGAACTAGGATAGACGGGTCCAAGGGCATCTTCATGCATTTGAGTCGAGGATTACTTGGCAATTGAGTCGTAGATAGATGCTTGATATTGTTGGGATCAGATCAAAAATTTCTGATAGATCGGTTATTCTGGAGCTCATGATTGAGATGGTGGTGCCCACGGTGCATGTTCCTAATATTTGGGCTATTCCAAATCTTGCAGTAGAGACTCGAGAGGAGACCCAAGAGAAAAAGAGAAAAATACATGAAGAAAAAAATGCTGCAAAGAAAGCTTGGGTTGATAGCATTCAGGATAAGCGGGATCGAGAGACACGGTTTCGTGAGATAGATGCTGAATCTAGTGGTTCGATACAACCCATTTATGATGCTGAGGGGGACGATGTTGTTCCCTCGACTATTTTTTTTAATTTAGTCCTGGTTAATAGGATGATGGTTGAGCATAGTGGGACCTGACCTAAGGTCCCACATACTAATATGGATGATCGAGTACCCTGAGCGCCCAGGTATGACCTTTCATCCTTACTTTACATTTTTAGCACTAGGGACAGTGCAAGAATTTTCAGTTGGGGGTGGGGGCATATTTGACTATGAATATATAGGAGTAATTGAAAAATATAAGTAGCTGGAAGTCTGTTATGACTTGCAGGTTTGGTGCGAACAACTGAAATAGTGACAAAACTAGCACCCAGGAAGAAGATTATTTTTATTGATTTTTTAAAGTTATTTTGAAAAGTTATTTATAATGAATTTTGATTTTTGAATTGATTTAGGAGTTTGGAAACGTTTGTGGATTTGAAATGATTGTGCTGAGTATTTGTCTGTGATGAAATTGTGTTGAAAAGTTGAGATGAGACCTCTCCTAAAAATTTTCTTAACTGTGTGACATATGTTTATGTATGAGACTATTGAGAATCTGATAATGGCATTAGTATTAGGGATAGAACAATAAGGGGCAAACAGTTTCATAACTACATAAGTAGTACTTAACAATGTGACCCTGTGCAAGTGTGTCTAAGGGATTACTGAGTTCCCGGTGTTTTGGAATCTAGAACTTGCCCGCTTGCTTTTACCTAGGCCTAGGATAGTCTAGTAGGAAGTGATCATAGGCCGTTTTGTTGTGAGTCTACTTGAGCCTAAAATGTCCTAACAAAAATGAATGAATCTCTTTGATCCAAAGATTTGAGCCTAATTGACCTAATTTTGTTATTTACCCCAATTCCACCTTCTCGTTTCCCTTATAATGAACATATTTTGGTCCTGGTCCTCCTTAGATACTGTGCACCTCAACTAAAGAAAATTGCCTAAGTTGAGGGTGACTATTATAGGGGTGTGTAGGAGAAAATGAGTATGAAGAAAGTTTTGAAGAAGAAATATAGTTGAAACTTGGCCAGGTGTGGTGAAAATAAAGGAAAAAGAAAAGTGGTACCGAAAAGAAAAAGAAAAGAAAAATAAAGTGAGAAAACCGTACCTGGCCCAATCTGAATATGTCAAAATAAAAAGGGAGACATAAGGACGAAAATAAAAGTTAAGTATAGGTGGAAAAATAAGTGGACCCCAAAAAAGGCGTAGTGTCAAGGAGGTGTAGTCACTAAATGAATACCAAAAGATATCATACCATCTCCAAGCCTATGTTACAAACCGAATAAAGTCCTATAGTGATCCTATAACGAATGTTTGAAAACATAAGAAGAGAGAATAAGGGAGAGCCTATGGTATTCTGTATGCACCGGTGATACTTCTTTGTGAGTGAGAGAGTATTTTTTATATCCCTAAATAGATTGGTTAAGACATACTGCGAGTGTGGGGATTTCTTTGACTGTGAGCGCACATGGGTTATGTTGCTAGGTTACTAGATTGTTTGGTGAATGTAACCTTTGTCTATGCCTAGTTGTCTATTTCTAATGTACTATCATCATTGGATTTCTTCGTGTTTCTCCGTGTGCTAAATTGTATGCACAGTTTCATTTTTGAAAAGAAAGATTAGGAGAGAGTAAGGATATATGAGAAAATTGAATTCAAAACCACTGCCATAGGTAGCTTATGATCTTCTTGTTTAAGCATCGAGTTAAGTTATAATTTTTTATTTTGTTTGCCTGAGGACACGCAAAAGTCTAAGTTGAGGGTGTTGATGTGTCATAGAGATACAGAACTTTCAAAGCTTAAAATTATAAATTTATACATATACCTAGGTTGTTTTAGTAGATATGTTGAACTTTTATGTTTATTGCAGGTAAAATAGGTCTACATTAGTGTTGGAACAAAACTGGAACAAAAAGACCTGAAAAGACTAAGTTTGAGCAAGATCCGAGTTACCTCACGAGTCGTCAACACACTATACAACTCGTAGGATGACTCGTAAACACAATAGAACCCAAAGACAAACTGAAAATCTAAGTATGGAGAAAATATAACTCAAGCATCCGAGTCGTATGCAGGAATCATAAGCATGATAGAATCTAAAGCTACCATCCAAATTTGAAGTCTCAGAGCATACGAGTCAAAAGTTTGAGTACGACTCATATAGGGAAGTCGTAAGTAGACCAGTGTCCAATGTTTGAATGACAAAAGTCTTAGGTGGATACGAGTGAAGGACACAAGTCATATGACCAAAATACGACCTGTAAGAAGAAGTCGTATGAAGAACAGAAAGTTGAATCCTTGAGAGACCAGACATTGGAGTGGATACGAAAGGCACGAGTATGACTCGTATAATGTCTGTACGAGTTAAAAACCGATTCATATCAAGTGCCAACATAACTTTACCTTTCCCATTTTTATTAGGATTTCTATGTTATTTCGAGATACTATCAATACCCTAGGGTTTATGTTCTATTAGATTACACATCTTACAATAGGTTACTTACTTTTACATACTTTACAATTATTCTTGAGATTTAGGGTTATTATTCAATTCAAGACTTTGGAGTTTATTCATCATTTTTTGTGCAATTAATTACATGTTTTCTTCATTGATAATCATAGAATCTTGCAAAACATGAGCGGCTAATCTCCCTAAATAGGGTTGTGGGAACCCTAGCAGATTATCTACGTAGAGGAAGTGTGATATTTATCTATTCTAGGGTTTATGCATGTATCTTAATCTTCTTCAAAATAATTAATCTCAGAGTTGTTGCAGAATCTTGAGATAGCCTGTACTTGCAAACGTCCTCACTAGGGAGTTTGTAATTAGGGAAAGAAAATTAGGACAGTGATTTGAGATTCACCTCCACCTTATCATTATTCCATCATCTCATCTAATCACTTGAACTCAAAAGGTGATAGTGAACTTTGGTCGTAGAAAGAAGTAATAAGGCGACGCCCTGAGACTGAACTGGTAAAGGGTGAGATTTATCATCACGTTCACAAGGCGATTGATAATACATATCTTGTAAACTTTACATGTAGAACAACAAAATAGGTGGGTTCAACACGAGAAATTTACAGAGTTGAGAAGTCAGGGGAAACACAAGCCTAGTGTTTGTCTTATATTGTTTACAACTCAAAAGCACTCAAGATTTGGTTACTACTTACAATTGATACAAAATTCCCCCATTTAGTTTCCTATACTGCTCGTGGATTTCATAAAGTCAAGCAACTATTCATATTTTCCCTGTGAGTTCGACCTCAGCCTAGTTGGGTTATTATATTTACAATCGACCACAACATACATCTAAAGAGGTTAGTTTTGGGAGACATCAAAGATGTCAGAATCAAAGTCCACAAAACTATGTGCACTCGTTATGAAAAGATGGTCACATGAAGAAAAACTGTCAAATTTGGATTAGAGCTAAAATGAACAGTGTTAGATATATCCATTAGGGGAATACCTATCTTAAGGATTCCATAACTTTGAAAAATAAGAAGAACCTATCATTACCTAGATGGGCAAAGAAATACTTGATCACATCCTTGTCCTTCTACTGGGAACTCAAACTCAAGTGGGTTCCCAAATCTAACAAATGATTTTGTTTGCAGGTGGGAGAAAGGGATTGCAGATAGAACTGGTTCTTTGATAAGTAATTGTTCAAAGCATGTGACTGAAAGGTCTGACAGTATTCTCTCTCTCAATACACTTTAAGGTAGAGGTGTCTCATTTGAAAAAAACAATCAATTGATTTCAAAGGACCTGGTCCTTAGGATGCCAAATCTGAAATTTCCAGGCAACAAGTCCAAAGTAGAGGAGAAAAGAAGTATGTGTTTGTCATTGTGGATGACTTCTCTATATTTACCTGGAAAATGTTCCTGAGAGACAAGCATGTAGATTTTTCAACAAAAGGAACTCTATGTGTTGAAGAAAGTGTAAATGTGATTTTCATTAGTCTAGAAAGCTGGCAAATCCAAGTAATGAGAAAGATTCTAACATTGAAGAACTTATTTCTGTTCAAAGAGATAATATTGATAAAAGATAGTCAAGGATAAAAAAATGCAGAAGGGAATGATGAAAGTAATGGTGATTCAAGATCTTAGTCATAAACCCCAGCTCTAGTTGAAGAACAACAAGAACGGTCTATTCAAAATATTCAGGGACTTGGTCCCAGTAAAACTTATCTCATAAGGTCAAACTAGAGGCACAAATCTTCTCACCCCCTTGACATTCTAATTTCACCTTTGAAGACTGTATTCCAAACAAGATCTTAAGTCAGATCTTGGTATTCTCAGCATTCCTATCCCAAAGTGAGCTCAAAAATGTGAAAAAGATTCTGAAAGATGTTGAATGGTTCAATTTAATGCAAAAGGAACTTAGAAATTTAAAGAATGTTAAGTCTAATACATGGTCCCCAGACCCATTTTCAGAATAATTTCTAAAATAAAGTGGTGTATTGAAACAAAAAAGTTGAATCTAGGATTTATAAAATTAACAAGACTTATTAAATAAATCAGTTTTTCTCCCTAAAATGGCTATGATCAAGATACAGTGATCCTTGATAAAGTAGGTGCATATTTGTCTAAGTCAGTACCATATCTTTGCATGTATACACACATAGAAACAACTTTGCAAGAGGACAGATGTGACTTGCACAAATCTAAGGATTCTCTTAAGAAAGAGAGGGACCTGGTCCCATCTCTCAAGTAATTACCAAATCAATGTAATTTTATAATCATAAAATTTTTACTAAAAGCCAAGCATCTTCTCTAATTTGAGCAAGTCACATCTGTCCCATTATTTCAAAAAGGTTCATTTTTAATGAAAATTGTCACCTAACTCATATCATAAACCAAATTTATCTCATTTTATTCTTTTCCAAAATTAACTCAAATCATCTTCTTCAATCATCCATCATCTTTGAGTTAAACTGGTCTCATTTTCTCTCTCTCACTAAAATTTAAAATAACAAATATTTTGACTTTTTTAACACCCATTAAAAATCATTAAGTCGATAAAGCTTCAGAAAATCAGTCAAGATAATCCAAAATTGAACCTTCTATTTTTAACACCCAAAACCATACAAGACATCTCTTTGAGTCCTTAACAAGAGCCTGTGTCAACTTTACCAAAAATTCCAAAACCCCTAACTAAGTTTGTCCCCGTCAAAACATCCTTAACCAGCAAAATTTCTGCTGAGTCAATCTTTGTAGAGTAGTTAGATCAAGGTTTTGTCTCTCTGATTGAATAAGAAATCTCTCAATTCAAAATTACTTGTTCCTCAAAAGAACCTAAATTATCTGAAGACTCTTAAATCCCCATTTCCTATGAAGAACCAAAAATGCAAAACTCTTAAAACCCTACAAGTACCTGATTCCCTTACTCACTCTAAGTCAAACCCCATATTTTCCCAACTGTGTGACGAAGAAATACCAGTGAAGAGGTCTGATCTTTCCAGCAGTGAAAATTGGGTAGCTTAAAATTTATAGTTGCTTACATATGATCCCAAGGAAATCTCAATTAGTGCTGAATAGCAAACAGTTAATAAAATGGATGATGTGACTAAGGATGGAGATATTATGTTACCTCCAAATGAGAAGGCTGAGGATGAACCACCTCTGAAGGGGGCCTATGAAGAAACAAAGGGGAAACAAAGGGAAAGAAAAGATTGTTGATTCTGGTATAAGGTTGTGAGATCGTATTCTACTAAGGGGTGTGAAAATAAGTTATTAGTTGATGCAATGAAGGCTAGAAAGTCTTCAACTACTAAGAGAAAAAGACTTAAGAAAGTTGATGTAGTGAAGGAGGGGGAGAATATTGAAGTTATATAGGTTAGAGTGAATGAGAGCATTGATCTTGATGTTGCTATGGAAAGAGAGAAAAGGAAAATAAATTCATATTTTAGGAAGGACCAGGTCCTCCCACTCCAAGTTTGGTAGCCCTGTAGGAATGAAAAAGAAACATATTACTGCGAAAAAAGAAGAAAGTCTCTGAGGGAGCGGGTAACAAGAAGAGAAAAATTATTGAAAAGAAGGAACCAAGTAGTGATTTCAAAAGAAGAAGAAACGAGGAAGGAAGAAGGTTAGGTCTAAAGATAAAAGGGATAAGAATTTGAAAACACAAAAATTATTGTCTGGGGAGTGTTTGATCCCAGGAGTTATGAGAAGCTTCGCACAGTTGAATTGGTGGAATATGTCAAATACCAGGGATGGTTACACATCCTGAAGGAACCAACTCCCATGGTTTTTTAAGACGAAGTAATAAAATTTTATTATACAATGAATTTATCAAATGATGGGTTAAGCTTGACTGCCAAAGTGTAAGGAAAACAAATCAGACTGGATAAAGAGTCACTAGGGAAAATCTTAGATGTGTCTGTTATAGGGGTGAGGACTTTTGTAAAACAAAAAGCCTCAACCGAGTTCATGACAAATGCTTATAAGGTAGGAGAAACATCAATAGCTAGAGTGTGAAAGAAATTTCTCACAAGTGAGTTCCAATTAGTCTTTGAATTTATGAACAAGGTTCTTTTGCCTAGGTCAGAGAAAAGAACCATTATATCTGGTGTTGATTTGTTTTTGATTGAGTGTTTGAGCAAATTTGAGTTAATAAGTCTGCCTGCTCTAATGTTAGAGCACATGCATAAGGTTATCCATGAGAGGAAAGAAAAATATGGGATGCATTATGGTTACTTCTTGAACAAGGTGTTTGTTCACTTTGGAGTAATTGGGAGCAAAGGGGCTCCAGGAACAGTCAAATAAAAGTTTAGTTTGACGACATTGGTGGAAAATTAATGCATCGAAGGAAAGGTGGGAACTGTGTACCAAGTATCGAAACTATTGGATGCTTAGGAGAATTTAAGTAAGTAAATGGAGGAAATAAGGATTAATCTAGCTAATAAGGATGCTGAGATAGTGCACTTGAAGATGCAAAATCAGAAGTTATCCTCAGAGGGACCTGTTGCCACAGAAGAACTTACAGCAGAAAATGCTAAGCTCCAGATCAAGGTTGCAGAACTCACTCAGGAGGTTCTAGGTCTGAATGCTGAAGTTAAAGACCTCAGTAAGAAATTGCTAAATGCTCATGTTGCAGAAATTTCTATAATGGAGATGTTCATCAAGTCCTTCTCCCGTAAGCCCCCCTCTACCTAAGTCCAATCATCCATGTGTCACTGTATCATCCCAGTATCAGTATCAAGTTCTTGTTTCTATTGTGGTTTTTTTAAGATAGTTATTTTATGGTAATTTTGGCATGGTTGTACTGGTACTGATATTACTTAACAATGAATGAATCCTCGGTTTGTTTATTTCATTTGTTTCTTCCTTAAAGTTATTCTTCATGTTAGTGTTTCCCCAGTGGCCATGAGTTAACTATCTTGTGCTTATTTTTACCCTTGGTTTTGCAATTATCACTTTTCAATGATGCCAAAAGGGGGAATATTGAATTCATATGGTAGGTACCAGGTGTGTTGTATGATATGATGATATATTAGGGACTAGGTACCAGGTGTGACAAGACCCGAACGAGTGCCTAGTCGTATAGGGCATCTCAAGTCTAACCAGGACAAAAGACCACCCCCAATACCCCATCATTGACCACCCTACACCCTATGTTGGATGAAGTTCGAGCATATAGCAAAATAAGACAATAATAATTCCAAAACATTAAATCAAGTCTATAATCATAATCCAACAACCTAAACCAAATATCACACTGGTGTCAGCCCTAAAGCCAATACCAATAACAAGGCTGACACAAATACCGACACTACCTATGCCCATAGTTGTCTGACAAAGCCTCTAACTAGAATCAAAGAACATCCGATCAGTACAAGCACCCGAAGATAGCCAAAATCAAATCCAAAGAAATAACAATAGTAAAAAGAAGTTCATAGCATGAAAAGGAGTCTTCTGGAGTATAGAAGCTCATACTTCAATCTGAATCAAAGTTGTCCCCCGAATCTAAGTCACTGAGCAGGAGGAATGGTAGTGCGGACAGTTCCTGCATCACGTAGAAATACACCGTTCGAAGATGGTTAGTTAAGTGAATGCTAGCATGTGCTCAGGGATAAAGATAAAATAAAGCTATTATTCAAAACCATAACAAATAACCACATGGAATTACACATATAAATATATATATACCCTGGCGGGATAGGGAATCGAGTTTAGCATGCATTTAAAATCCTAACCTGAGGTGTGTAGCTTTTCCATCCTAAATATCCACCCACGGGCTATATGGGTTCATCTCTCCCCACTGAAAGGGCCTCGATGTATGTTAGCCGCACAAATCAGAGAAAAACATGGGATGACTAGTACATCTCTTAAAATGTAAAGTGTGACATCATGGTCACGGTTACCATGACTAAACCTCACATCGGCAAACATGATTTTCCAGTATTGGTCCCTTCAAAACCTTCAACTTCCACAGATTTGCTAACACAACCCTCTTTAAGCCCATATTAAACCCAATTACACATTCCAACCATTTACCAATGAATCTTTTGTTTAGGCATTAACCGTTGGTATCGTCATACCAAAATTAGAGCTTGAAAGTCTATCCTTTTAATCCATACCAAAACCATTAAACTAAGTTGACTCCAATGTTTCCAATTAAACCAAAACCATGGCCACCAAGGAATTTCCAAACCATTTAAAATCAACCAGATCAATTCAGGTTCCATTACCATTTATGCAATGCAAAAATATCAAGAGTTGTCAAATAATGTGACAAAATCTTTCTCATTGGCACTTTAACAAACAGATTGAGGGCACATAAGTTTCAAAACCATAACTTAGTAATTTGGGGAATCTATAATACCCCGAAATCCATTTATCATTAACATGCATCCTACAATGTCAAAATCATTCTAAAAGCATGAAAGAAAACTTAATTAAACCATGAGAAACATTATTCAACCATGAACATACAAAAACCCAACCATTATTTAAAACCATAACAACATCATGGAAATCATACATTAAAACACATGATCTTTGTAAAATAACAACGAGGGAGGATTAACATGCCTTAGACACTAAGAAAGACGAAGAGAAACCACCCTTGAAAGCCTTAATTGATTATCTTGATGAAACCTTAGCCTTTTTTGACTGGGAGAGAGATTTAAGAGCATTTGATTGAGAATAATAGGTTAATGAAGTTCCAAAAGGTGTTTTATATCGTGGTATCAAAGGGAGTTAAAAAGGCAAAATATCAAGAATGCCACCAACTTTAAACTGTAAAATTACCGCAGGTGGTTACGAGTTGACCTCGTGACTCATGACCATAACATACGACTCGTACTATTGAGTTATCACCAAGACAGTGAGTTGGACACCTATACAATATCCACCATACGACTCCCTATCCCCCACTCGTGACTAGACCATACGACTCGTATGGTCCAATCGTACCCAAGATAGAACCCAAAGGGATTGGACACTAGACAACATACGATTCAATCTTACTATCCGTAACCTATCCTCATGACTCTTAGTGAGCCACTCATACTCAGATCTAAGTCAAGTCACTAAGTTACTGATTTGATTAAGAGACCGACCAAATAAACCATCACCACTCCTAACGAATCCTACCACCCCAATCGTAACCATAGCATTATCCCAACTACCACCCACTGGACTCCCTACGACTAGGGTCGCCTAATTCGTACCCACACAATACGACTTTTATGGTAATTCGTTACTAGGACAGTGAGTTCAAAACTCAAGAAATTTCCAAGGGTCAAAACCCAGGGTGTTTTAATTCTCCCCCACTTGGATCATTCATCACCGAATGATGGAATAAGGCATTGACTAGCATGATTAAACCCCTAAACACCCCCACTCTTACCTTTAAGACAGAAAATAGATTACAAAGGAATTCATAATCTACTCTTACCTTTAAGACAGAAAATAAGAACGTTAAGATCAACACATACCTTAAGCATAATTTTTCAGAACGGGAAATAGGAATGGATACTTGGACTTCATGTTCTCTTCTGCTTCCCATGTAGCCTCTTTTACCTTGTGGTTCCTCCATAGAACCTTCACCAAAGCTATGTCCTTGGTCCACAACCAACGAACCTGCCAATCTACGATTTCAACTAGGACCTCCTTATAAGATACAAAATCTGAAATACCAATATCCTTGATAGGTACAATATGCGACGTATCACCCACACATTTTCTCAATATAGAAACATGGAATACCGGGTGAATGGAGATCAAACTAGAAGGCAACTTCAACTCATACGCAACATTGCCAACCCTTCTCAAAACCAAGTATGGACCAACATACTAGAGACTGAGCCTCCCTTTCTTACCAAACCACATACTCTCTTCATGGGAGACACCTTCAAGAACACCCTATCCCCAACCCCAATTCTAATTTCCTTAGCCTTACATCCATATTAGACTTTTGGAAACTTTAGGTAGCCTTAAATCTATACCGAATCACCTTCACCTTCTTTATAGCTTAGTGAGCCAAATTCGGGCCAAATATCTCTGGCTCACCAACCTTGAATAACCCAATAAGAGATCTACACCTCCTACTATACAATGCCTTAAACGGAGCCATTCCAATCCTAGAGTAGTAGCTATTATTATAGGCAACTCTATAAGAGGAAAATGCTCAACCCAACTACCACCATAGTCAATCACATAAGCCCAAAGCATATCCTCCAATGTCTGAATAGTTCTTTCTGCTTACCCATTCGACTGCGGAAGAAAAGAAGTACTATAACTTACCTTGGTCCCCAAACCTTTCAAAAATAACCGCCAAAAATGAGATGAAAACTGTGTTCCACAATCCGAGATGATAGAAATAGGCACCCCCTACAACTTCATAATCTCATGGAGGTACAACCTCGCATAATCCTCTGCCAAAGAATTTGTCTGCACTGGGAAGAAGTGAGCAGACTTTTTCATCCTATTCGTGATGACCCACACCAAATTGAACTGATTCCAAGACTAAGGAAGACCGGTAAAAAAATTCATATTGATCACCTCTCATTTCCAAATAGGCAACTCAATATCTTGATACAATCCTCTGGGCCTTATGTGCTCAACCTTCACTTGTTGGCACACCATGCACTTAGTGGGCCTTATGTGCTCAACCTTCACTTGTTGGCACACCATGCACTTAGCTACAAAACTAGCCACATCCCGTTTCATATTATTCCACCAATATATTTCCTTAAAGACGTGATACATTTTTTTAGGACCAGGATAAATAGCATAACGAGACTCATGCGACTCAACCAAAATCCTTTCTCACAATCCATCCACATCTGGAACACATAATCTCTCTTGGTACCGCAAGGTACCATCACCACTGACCTCAAAGGCCATTTCTTTCTTCACACTTATATCACCCTTGATCCTTATAAAGACGAGATCCAACACCTGTTTCTCCTTTATTTCAGAACCAAGAGATGATTGTGCCACCTTCTGCACAAACACACCACCACCCTCAGATTCCAAGAGACGAACTCCAAAGTTAGACAAATGGTGAATATGTTTCACCAACTACCGCTTTTCTTCATCCACATGGGCGCCAGACTCCCATGGATAACCTGGTAAGAGCATCGGAAACCATATTAGCTTTACCTGGATGATAATGAAGACTTATATCATTATCCTTGATCTGCTCAAGCCATCTTTTTTTCCTGAGGTTAAGCTCTTTCTGAGTAAACACATATTGCAGGCTCTTCTGATCAAAAAAGATATCAACATGCACGCTATATAGATAGTAATTCTAGACTTTCAAAGTGAATACCACAGCCAACAATTCTAAGTCATGGGTCAGATAATTATTCTCATGTACCTTCAATTTTCTAGAGGCATAAGCTATCACCTTGCCATGCTGCATCAAGACACAACCAAGCCCCACACGGGATGCATCACAATAGACTACAAACCCAATAGTGCCTTCAGGCAAAGTCAGGACCGGTGTGTAGGTCAGCTTATCCTTTAGCTTTTCAAAACTACCTTCAAAAGCATCCAACCATAAGAACTTCACCTTTTTCTGAGTTAACTTAGTCAACGAGGCAGCTATAGAAGAGAAACTTTCCATAAACCTTCTGTAATAGCCAGCTAAACCCAAAAAGCTCTGAATATCAATTAGAGTAGTGGGTCTAGGCCACTTCTTAACCATTGCAACTTTATGCGGATCCACCATGATCCCTTCACTAGAAATGACATAACCTATAAAAGTGACAACGTTCAACCAAAACTCATTTTAAAAATTTTGCATGCAACTGCTGTTTTTTCAAGTTCTACAATACAATAGGGAGGTGATTTTTATGATCCACCTCACTCTTTGAATATACCAAAATATCGTCTATGAACACAATGATGAATAAATCCAGAAACTGATAAAACACTCTATTAATCAAATCCATGAATGTCATTGGGGCATTAGTCAACCCAAAATACATAACCAGGAACTCAAAATGCCCATACCGGGTACAAAAAGCAGTCTTAGGGACATCCACCTCCCTAATCTTTAGCTGATGATACCCAGACCGAAGATTAATCTTGGAGAAAAACTTAGCACCCTGAAGATGATCAAACAAATCATCTATCCTTGGAAGAGGATATAGTTAGTCCTTACTATTACCTTACTCAATTGTCGATAATCGATACACAATTGAAAGGAATCATCTTTCTTGTGCACGAGCAATATTGGTGCACCCCACGGAGACACATTAGGACAGAAAAAACCCTTGTCTAAAGATCCTTTAATTGCTCCTTAAGTTTCTTCAGCTGAGTTGGAGCCATTCTATATGAGGGAATAAAAGTAGGATAAGTGTTTGAAACAAGATCTATCCCAAAATCAATCTCCCTATCGGGAGGAACACCGAGAAGGTTATTAGGGAAAACCTCAGGAAATTCATTCATCATGGAGATAGAATGTAAAGAAGGACCCTTCGAGTTAGAATATTTAACTCATCTCAGATAGTAGAAACACCCCTTGGAGATCGATCTCCGAGATCTAAGATACAATATAAACCATTCCTTAGGAGCTAAGGAACAACCCTCCCATTCAATAAATGGCTTATTAGGGAATTTAAAGATGACCTTATGGGTTCGATAGTCTAGAGAAGCATAGCACGAGTACAACCAATCTATCCATAATATGATAATAAAATCCACCATGTCTAATTCAAATAGATCCACCAGATCTCCTGACTACCCACAAACACCACATATCCCCTATAGACTCTTCTAGAAACCACAGAATCACCTACTAGGGTAGAAACAGAAAAAGGATCTGAAATACACTTAGGATTGAAATCAAAATACACAACCACAAATAGGGTCATATAAAAAAGAGTGGACCCCAAATCAATTAAATAGTACATATCATCGAAGAAGAGTTTTAACATACTAGTCACAACATCAAGCGATGCCTCAAACTCCTGGCGGATAGTGAGAGCATAGAGTCAATTTCCACTAGTGTCAGAGCTAGATAGTGCACCCTTTGATGTCAGGATAAAGAAGAGGCATCAGGAACCATGTTTGCCCAAGAAGCAACCTTACCAACAGGACAGTTTCTAATCATGTGCCCTAGTTGACCATAGTTGAAGAACTTATCCTTTCCTTTATCATAGTAACCGCAATGCAATCAACCACAAAATTTGTAGAAAGGATATGATGGCATTGATTGGGCTCCACTATCCTGAGATTGGGCACCTTTCACCCTATAATTATCGCCACTCTGAAAGTATCTGTCATCTGATGGCTTTGGGCAAAGAGCACTAGACATTGAGTAAGACCCAAAATTACCCCACTTCTTCTTGGACCACTTTCCATTATCCCTGTCACTCTGTTGTTGACCAACACCCTGATAAAAAAATCTAAACTTATTATTCTGCCTCTCCTCAATTTTAGCCGACTTTTTCTTCTCATCCTCAACCTGCTGCATGTACACAACCAACCTGGAGATATCCATATCCTTGTTTAACAAGGCAGCCTTACTCTCTCAAATCAAGTTTTAGGACAACCTAGAAGCGAACTTCCTCATTCTATACCTCATGTTAAAAACTAACTCTAGAGAATACTGTGATAACTGGAGAAACTTTAAGGCATACTCTTTGACTGAAATCTTGCCTAGCTTCATATTTACAAACTCTTCTGCCTTCGCATCTCTGAACTCCTGAGGAAATAAATGGTCCAGAAAAGCACTAGAGATATCATCCCATAAGTTTGACTCAGCATCATCACCCCTTGACTGCTCTCATTCCTCATACTATTGGTATGCTACATCTTTCAGTTGGTAAGCAGCAAACTCCAAACCCTTCATGTTAGTAGTATGCATAATGCGGAAAAGCTTTTCTATCTCATCAATAAAACACTGAGGATCATCCTCAACCGTAACACCAATGAACATAGGAGGGCTCAACCTCATAAACTGGCCAACCCTTGTAGCCTCAAAAGATAGAGTAACAGAAGTACCATATTCGGCCTGAGAAGCTACCAACTTTGCCAACATATGGATAGACTAACCAAACTCAGCATTCATCATATATGCCTAAGGAGCTCGAGGAGGGTTGGAAGGGACCGGTGGAACTCTAGAAGGACAATTAGGAACTGGACCGCTAGACTGGGTCTAGACTCCATAAGCAGAGTGTGCCCTATTAGTCTTGTCCCCAAGTAGGACAGAAGATTTTTCATAAGCTTCAGATCACCGGGGAGGCATGATCTAAAAGGATAACAAACAGGAATAAGAGGAAAATTTAGTACCTTAGACACTACAGCTCAAAAATAGAACATAAGAAAGAGAAACATTCCTTGAGAACTTGTAGCCACTCCCTTATGAGTATGGCGTGCTACACACCATTAAAAAAGACTCTACTCGATACGGATTTTTTGGACACCCAATTGACCATGAACCTAGGGATATGATACAAATCTAACATGACCCAAACTAGGTCCTAGTCGTTTCGGGCATCTTAAGTCTAACCAGGATCGAAGACCACCCCCAATACCCCATCGTTGACCACCCTAGACCCTATGTAGGATGAAGTCCGAGCATATAGTAAGATAAAACAATTAAATTCAAAACCATTAAATCAATTCTACAATCATAATCCAACAACCTCAATCAAATATCTAATTGTTGCCAACCCTAATGCCAATACAAATACCAAGGCTGACACCAATACCGACACCTCTCGTGCCTATAGTTGTCTGACAAAGCCTCTAACTAGAATCAAAGAACAACCAATTGGGACATGCCCCCGAACATAGACAAAACCAAAGCGAAAGATATAATATTAATAAAAAAAAGTCCATAGCATGAAATGGAGTCTTCTAGAGTATGAAAGGTCACCACTTCAATATAACTCAAAGTTGTCCCCCGAATACAAGTCACTGAGTAAAAGAAATAGTAGTATGGATGGTTCTTGCATCGTGTGAGGATACAGTGCCAGAAGACGACTAGTAGAGTGAATATTAGCATGTACTCAGGGATAAAGATAAAATAATGCCATTATTCAAAACCAAATCAAATAACCATATCTAATTACACATATACATATATATATATACCATGTCAAGATAAGAAACTAGGTTTAGCATGCATTTAAAACCTTAACCTGGGTTGTGTAGCTCTGTCGTCCTAAATGTCCACCCACGGGCTATATGGGTTCATCTCATCCTGCTGAAAGGGCCTCAGTACGTGTTAGCCATACAAATTAGAGAAAAACCTCAAATGACTAGTACATCTCCCAAAATGTAAAGTGTGACATCATGCACATGGTCAATATGACCAAACTTCACATCGACAAACACGAGTTTCCAGTATTGGTCCCCCTAGAACCTCCACCTTCCATGACTTTGCTAACACAACCCTCTTTAATCCTATATTAAAACCAATTACACATTCCAACCATTTACCAAGGAGTCTTTTGTTTAGTCATTAATCGTTGGTATCGTCTTACCAAAATTAGAGATTGCAAGTCTATCCTTTTATGCCATACCAAAACCATTAAACTAAGTTGACTCCAAAGTTTCCAATTAAACCAAAACCATGGCCACCAAGGCCTTTCCAAACTATTTAAAATCAACAAAACCAATTCAGGTTCCATTACCTTTTATGCAATGCAAAGATACTAAGAGTATTTAAACAATGTGACAAAACCCTTCTCATTGGAATTTTAACAAACAGGTTTAGGACACATAAGTTTCAAAACCATAACCAAGTAATTTGGGGAATCCATAATACCCCAGAATCCATTTATCATTAACATGCATCCCACAATGTCAAAATTATACTAAAAGCATGAAAGAAAATATAATTAAACCATGAGAAATATTATTCAACCATGAACATCCAAACTCCCCAACCATTATTTCAAACCATAACAATATTATGGAAATCATACAATAATACACATGATCTTTGTAAAATAATAATGGGTGAGGAGTAACACGTCTTAAACACCAAGGAAGACGAAGAGAAATCACCCTTGAAAGCCTTAATTAATTATCTTGATTAAACCCTAGCCTTTTTTGCTTGAGAGGGAGTTAGAAAGAGATTTTAAGAGTGTTTGGATGGTAATAATAGGTCAATAAAGTCCTAAAAGGTATTATATGTCATGGTATCAAAGGGAGTTACAAAGGGAAAATGTCCAGAATGCCCCCAACTTAAAACTATAAAATTACCGCAGGTGGTTATGAGTCTACCGCATGACTCATGACCACAACATATGACTCATACCATTGAGTCATCACCAAGATAGTTAGTTGGAACCCAAACACTGTCCACCATACGACTCCTTGTCCCCCACTATTAACCAGACCATACGACTCATATGGTTCAGTCGTACCGAAGATAAAACTCAAAGGGATTGGACACTGCATAATATACAACTCAACCTTACCATCCGTAACCTATCCTTACGACTCTTTATGAGCCACTCGTACTCAGAGACAAGTCAAGTCACTAAGTTACTGATTTGATTAAGGGACCGACCAAACGAACCTTCACCACCCCTAATAACTCGTACCACCCCAATCGTAACCATAGCAGAATCCCAACCACCACCCACTGGACTCCCTACGACTAGGTTCACCTGACCCGTACCCATACCATATGACTCGTATGGTGAGTCATTACTAGAACAATAAGTTTAAAACTCAAGAAATTTCTAAGGGACATAACCCAGGGTATTTCACAGTGACTATGTGTTAAATGAATGTTGATGATAATGATGATGGAATATTGATAGGGGGAGAATGTTAATGATGTAGGTGGACTAATAAACTGAATACATTGATGAGTGCAAGTATACTGACGGCTGAAATATTAAAATACAGTGAATGAATTTTGATATCAACTGACAATAAGGTACCAAATCCCTAAGTTAATATATTGATAGAGGAAAATATAGTGCATAATGATAGGGGTAACATTTACTGACAGTAGTGGTAATTACTATAACTAAAGAAAGTGAATAAATTTGATGCTCCAAAGTTCTGTGGTCATGTTATGTGGTTTGTCATCATCAAAAAGAAAGAAATTGCTATATCTTGTTTTGATGATGATCAGCTGGCAACAAGGGATCAAGTACCTTGGTCTTCATGGAAACATACAGCTATTACAAGGCCTGCACAATTTTGTCTTCTAGTGTAACAAACTGCACAGGTGAGCTTGTACCTTTCAGGACACCTAGCCCAATCAGATTTCTACCCTAATAATTATTCCACTATAAAAGGAAAAGAATGTTTCTCAATTGGTAAGTTTTTGTAAAATTAAAATAGAGGAGATGAAATAGGCAAATCTCAACTTCGAAATATTTCTGAAGTTCTTTATGTACTAAAAGAGTGAGTGCTCTTGAGTCAAGTCATGGTCTATAATTCAATTACACATGTTATAAGAGTAATGACTTCTTTGTGTTCTTGAGAGAGTTTAGGTAGAGTTACCTTAGTTTGATACTAGTTAGAGTTAATGTAACGACGTGGGACAACCCCCTAGTCGTCACACAGTGCTTACGACCCCGAAGGACCATAAGCTAACCCATGAATGATATCTATTGTGACCACTGAACAATAATACTAATAAATGCGGAATAATGGGATGAATGCCATAAGGTTCAAAACATCTAAAATACTGATAAAATATAACATTTGAATGTGAAATACTATCTGAAAAATCTAGTCTGAAAAGCCTCTAACTGAATCTGTCTGAAAGTGAAGTTGATGGGACAATCCTCCAACTAACTCTATCTACTAAAATACTGCTAAGCTGAAGTACTGAAATAAAAGCATATCCTCGATAGATGAGGACTCACTGCTAAATCTTCTACTGTTGGCTAAATCTGGCTAAGCGTGGTCAGGAACCTGAGCGTTCGAACCTATGATATGAAACATCATAGCATAAGAAATGAGTATGCGATCAGTACGTGGGAATGTATTGGTATGCTAAATGAGGTAAGGCTGAATGCATGGGTTTATATGCATGAAAAATAACCAACTAAATGATATGCAAGAGATGGATTAGCATACATGGAGGATCTGTAACTAATGAACATACTGTGCATACTATAACGAAGTATACTGGAACTGAATCTAATAACTGATAACTGAACATACTGATAATTTGAGATCACTGATAATCTAAATTACTGATAACTGACTGACTGTATCTAACAGTCCTGATTCTGTAGAACTGAACTAAGTTCTATTCTGAAGACTGAGACTGAAACTGAAAATGTGGGAGTTCTCACTTAACCGACATACCCCTGAGTAAGCTGAGAGGGGTCCAACCTGTAACTCTAGTTGGAAGGGTACTAATACCGTGCCATGGATAAAGACACTGTTGTGGTCAAGCCTATCTGACGGGTGACCCTGAACAGGAAGTCAAGCCTAAACTGATGGGTGAACCCTGGGAGGTAGCCAAGCTTTAATCTGACGAGGGAATCCTCACATCCTATGCTGGCTACGTAGTTCTGTTGTGTAAGACTGCTACTAACGACTCTGCCTGCCTGACGGGAGAAGTTGTCACCTCTACACTCACTTGGTGCTAGTTCCTACTCCCAACTGAAAGACACTGAACTGAGTATATTGAACTAGACTAGACTGATACTAGGATTACTAAGTTTTCCTAAGTTTTGTGACTTATTGTGTTCTACTGAGTTTTGTAACTAACTGAGAGGAGGACTAATCATAACATGACCGATACTATTCATAACTAACATTGGCTCTAGGTAGACAACTAAATTATCGAGTATTAAATACCCCCATGACTCGATAGCATGAAGAGTAAAGCAAAGCATAATATTGAATAACATAACAATGTTCACTTAGTCATCATTCATTCATAGAGACATTTCATCAAACACTTGTAATGCATTAACTTGTACACGAATAGGGAGTACATGTTATCATGGTATAATGACACTATTTCATTCACTTAGACATTTAGACAAACACATGGGGAGCATGCTTAGGTCACATAGTAGTAAACACACATGGTGATCATAGCTACATCAATCAACTTGTACATTGTAAGGTTTATCATGAATACCATGTAATTCAACACGTGTTAGAATCAATTCTTGGAACTTGTAATCTAGATTATGGATTAAAACTTAAACAACATCATGGACATAAATTCAATCTAATTCAAACATAAAAATCATAAACCATAAATCTTGTATTTGGAAAAGGGGTTATTGGGCTCCATGGAAAGTAAGGATCCATGAATGAACATCTAACATACCTGAAAATCTAAATTCTTGAAGTTCTTGAAGACTCTTGGAGGGATTCTTGAGATTGCTTTTGAAACTTAGGGGATAGAGTTTTCTATCTTTGAGAGAGAATGTCTTAAATTAGGGAAAAGTGAGTTAATAATTACCTAAATACATTTTTAGGGATTAAATCCCACATCTAGGTGGATTAAATACATGAGAAAATACTAATTTAACCTTGGATGAAACTTTAATTTTTCGCAAAGTTTTCCCGATTTAGACCCTTGGCGCGATGCAGTGCTATCATGTTGTGTCACTAGAAAATGACAATTGGGAAATTGCATAGTGGCGCGATGCGGTGGTATCGCGTTGCCACTTTGTTTGTGAACTGAAAATGCACCGCGACGCGATGAAATCGCGTTGGTACACTGGAAATTGACAATTGTGAATTGGGTCTATAGAGCAATGTGCCAATATCATAGAGAAACACTAGAAATTAACAATTTCTATTTTGACACACTCCGCGATGCGCTACTGGCCTTAATGACGATGTTTAACTACTGAAACTTAAAATCGTCATAACTTCTTACTCGACCGTCAGATTTAGGCAAATTTTTTATCGTTGGAAAGCTAATTGAATTTCCTACATAATGGAAGGATCTAATCTTAAAATTATTGAGTATTTCAAAAAATTTATTAAGGATAACCCATATACTGAGGTTTAATCTAGGCTAGGAAAATATGGGGTATTATAGTTAATCAACATCAAGTTGAGTTCTTGATAGAGTTGTCAAGGTAGGCTTATAGTAGAGTTATTACAAGAATGTAAAGCCTAGAGTTAGGTTCATTTAAGTCTGTAATTAAAAGTTTGATTATGGTGGATTGTTGAGTACTTGTGAGCGCAAGCCGTGGTTTTCCTCCCTTGAGAAATGAAGTTTCTACGTAAAAAAAAATTATTCTTTAGTTTTTAGAAAAGTTTTAGTTTTCCAGTGCTTTACTGTTTGATTGCCTGTGACTGACTCTAAGGGAACTGGTCCCTCATAGTGTGGTGCGATCCCTCCCCTCCCCTAAAGTTTCATCAAGGTGAATGCCCATATGACTCGTCATCGAGTGATGATGGTGTGAGGTCCAATTCTAAATTAAGATCCATGTCCATGAACCCTTATACTCAATAAAAATCAATTCCACGTACATTGATTCAAAGGTCGGCAGCAATGTCACTATCAAACAATAGGCCTCATTTTTATCCTAATGAAATTTCATTTGTTGATAATTTTCTGGAAGGACCATATGTGTTTATGAATATGCATGAAAATGATTTTGTCCCTACAGGTGTATGGCGTGAACCGATAGATTTTTTAAATGATAATTTTTATCTTGCTAGCAAGATGTTGTTCAAATAAAAAAAAATTACAAAGGGCGGTTAGGCTCTATCATATTAAATAAGAGAGGGAGTTTTTTGTTGTTTAGTCGGAAAAAGAAGTCTTGAGAATTTGTTGCAAGTGTGTAGGTCAAGGTTGTTCATTCAAACTTTGTGCTACTAAGGATAGTAGTAATAACTTGAAGAAAATTAAAAAATACATTAGCTAACACACTTGTAATACGGGTGACTATCGTGGAGGTCACTTTAATTTGAATATAAGCATGATTGCAACTATTTTTGTGTCGTATATTGAAAAAATACCGAGGTACTATTTCTTTTCGAGTTCATTTGACTATACAAATTAATACATAATGTTTCGTTTATAATTATTAATCCTAATTGTTTACATGTATCCTATAAAAAAATGTCAAATATTTGTTCTTAATAAGTACTACAAAATAATAAGTCGGTGAAAGGAGTATCTTGGACAAAAGTGTGCCTTTGAATAATTCTGGAAATTACGAGGGTTCCTTTTGTGAATTGCCAAGGTTCATGGTTGCTATGAAATGTTTCAGTTTAGGCTTTATTGGTGAATAGAGATTTAAACAACGTGATGGAATTGCCGAACATGTTTTCAACTGTGTTTTGGATGTTTAAGTCATGTGTTGATGGTTTTTGTTATTGCCGACTGGTGATAACAATAGATAGAATGCATGTATAAGATAAGTATGATATAAAGTTGTTTATTGTGCTAGGTACGAATGGTAATGGTTCTATTTTTCATTTACTTTTGCAATAGTAGCGCATAAGAGCCTTGATACATGGACTAAGTTTGTGAGTGATTTGCATCAGTATGTTGTGTGTGATCGTCAAGGTATTACGTTGATATCTGACAGAAATCACGACATACTTGAAAGTGTCTCTACAAAGTGTAACTGCCAAAGCTTTTTGTGCCTATCATACTTATTTCTTAAGGCACTTGAAGGATAATTATTAAAGGGATCGAAAGTGTCCGACTGAACAACCTACTATAGGATGTTGCAACCTCTACCCAGGAGAAAAAGTTCTTGTTAAAAAAGGAGTTGATCAAGGAGACACACTTGCCAGCATACGAGTGGTTGATGAAGATCGAATTAGAAAAATAGACCATACCCAAAATATTTAGGCAATCCCAGAATTTTACAACAGAAAATCAACCCCACACAACAAAGTAGAATACAATAAAAATATGGCTCAACATAATATATTTAGGCCTCGCACGACACTATATATGTATGTGTGTATATATGGCCTCACACAGTACTATACAATAATAATATGAACCAACACGGTACAATACAATAAAAATATGGCTCAACACAATATATTAAAGATATAACCCCACACGACACAAAAAAAAGCAAACTTAATATGATGGAGCATAAAGAAATATACCTACTTGGACGTCAAATCATCAAGTTGATTTCTCATGGGGACTAGGGCATGGTGTGCCTCTAAAATGCATAGAATCCCATGCTGACAACATCTCATAACCCCACCCTAAATATATATTCTATGATGCACTCATGAGGGAGGAGGTTTATCAAAAATCATCCAAGCAACATCAACTATTTCAAAGACACAATGCCATTACAATAAAGCCCCCCAGTCCATAAATGTTGCGACCTGTGAGTCACCTGTAGTGTAAATAATGACCCATCAAAGAGTCTAGGATGCAAGACCTATTGCATAATATAAACATGTACATCAAATTTCATTAGAATGAAGGTCGTAAAACATGTTTTGATACTATATAATTATTTCATTACCACCGACTGCCCTTCCATTTCTTGATTCATAGTAATTCTTATAAAAATACAGAAGAATATATTATTAGTATGTAAATTTTATCTATTCTTTTAATTCATAAACTTGGAAATATGAAAATGAAAATGCTCTCTAAGCCTACTCTGAAACCCTAACCCTGGATCATTGATTTTCCTATGGCCACCTGGCCATTGGCCAATCTCTATAGGAGGTTTCTTAATATCTGACTCATGATCCCCAACAAGGGGTGGAAAAGAATTATGTTGCTACTCTTAAACCAACAGTGGCTAAAACTATACCATTGCCTATTAAGCCTATTATGTATTTGCATAAAGTACCAAGGGTGGTATGGAAAGATGAGGAGATCTCCCAGATGATTGTGAATGATGAATTGGAGTATGCAGTCATTGGAAAGTTTTCTTATGGATGGCTAGACATCCAAGATTTAAGAAATATTATTCCAAAATAATGTGAATTAAAAGAAGATGTGAATATAGGGGTACTTAGTAATCGATATGTGTTGATTAGGCCTTCAAGGATTGAGGACTATGTGCATTTATTGTTGAAATTGTTTTTTTATATTGCACAGCGAAACTAGAACTATCCAATAAAGACCCTGAACTGGGATCCTTTGTTTGACCCCAATGAAGAAATATCAGTTTTCATTTCATGGATATAACTTCCATCACTTCCATTAATTTTTTTAGTAAGGAGATATTTTTTAGAATTACAGCTGCAGTGGGAAAACCTTTGCAAGTTGACATGGCTATAACCAATAAGACAAGAACAAGTTGTGCACGTTTGAAGGTGGAAGTTGATTTAATTGGATATTTTCCACAAAGAATCAACATGGAAGTGAGGAAGAAATCAGGAGAAATTACAGCAAAATGGATTACTATCAAATATGATTATCATCCAAATTATTGCAAGAATTGTAAGATGTAAGGGCATGATGAAAAATAGAGTTTTGTTTTGCATCCAGAATTGTATCCTAAGAAAGATAAGGAGGTCAATCCAACAGATCAAGTTGAAGACAGGATGAAGGAGGATCAAGGAAGAGAAAAAAAAATAGAAGACAGAGGAAAAGACCCACAATTTCAAGAACAAAGATGGATACATGGAGCTAGAAGAAGACGATACTCAAATAAAAGAGGATATATCCAAAGATGGACTCAGAGGGATAAGCCAAAGAATCAAAAAGTAGAAATAGGAAATAAATTTGATGCATTAGATATAGAGGATGATACACCTAAAAAGGGTGAAATTATGGAAGGAAATAAGGACAAGGCTGGGAAGGTGAATCAACAAAAAGAATATGTTTCAACAGAAGTCAAAGAAAATGGCAACATGAATAGGGAGAAGAATAATATCAAGGAGGACAAAGGTGAACTTAACAAGGTCAACCAGGATGAAGCTGACAAAGAAAGTGTAGTCAGTATGATGAAAGAAAGAGAAGTTGAGCAAAATGATAGTAGTTCCAAAGATATAACAAGAATTAATGAACAGCAAAAGCACAAAACTAAGGAGAAATCATCAACAGTAGATAAGCAAAAGTCATTACAATTACAAAATAAGGAGATAAGTAAACCACCAGATCCTACCAGATTACTAAAAAAATGATAAGAAAAAGGAGCATGAGTCGGAGGTAGGGGAAATAAAAGACATGATACAAGATGATAATAGAGCAGAGTCTGAAGATGGAAAAGATATTTATGAAAACATACATAAAGTGAGTAAACAAGGGATTTTATCTCCAAGACAACCAAAAGAACTACAGAAAGAGAGGAGGGGAAGAAACAATATGCAGGTAAATCAAAGGCAAACAAAGAGTAGCTCTGTTAAACCCATTAGCAATAAGTAATATTGTACAAAATATTATTTTGGAATATAAGATCAGTTAATACTAAAGATTCATGTGAGAGGTTAATTGATCTTAAAAAGAAAAATCATTACACTTATATTGTCCTTTTTGGAACCTTTCCAAGGGCCTCAAGAAGTAGAAAGTTACAAAAGAAGATTGTGATTAGAACATGCTTATTTAAATATATTAGCAAAGATATGGGTATTTTGGAATGCAGATTGGGGTAGAGAAGTTAAGTCAGACACTTATCAACAAGTTATAATAAAGTTTACTCATATGGCTTGTAGAAATGAGATGTATATTACTTCAGTCCATGCTAGTTGCAGAGCTATAAAAAGTTTGGAGTTATGGGAAGATCTGGGAGATATTGCATAAGAAATAACCAAGCCTTGGATTGTGGGAGGAAATTTCAATGTCATTATGAATGATTCAGAAAAGCTAGAAGGGTTACCAGTGACTCAACATAAAATAATGAACTTTGCACAGTGTATTAATATGTGTGCATTAAGTGAAATTAAGCTTACTGGGAGATTATATACATGGTGGAATTGCAGAATTAAGGATGCATGCATTTTTAAAAGGTTGGATTGAATCTCTGGAAATCAGGAGTTCATAAATGAATTTGCAACTTCAGAAGTATAACACCTGATTCGACAAGGATCAGATCATGCTCCTTTACAACTAAATTGTTATGATAATCAGGAATCAGTTACAAGACATTTCAGATTTCTTAATTTTTGGATCAAGAATAAGGATTTCAAAAGGGTAGTTGAAGAAAACTGGAAGATAGAACAAGGAGAGAGTGTAGGAACCCCATTTCAAATTTTGCATAGTAAAATGAAAAGAATGAGGCAAGATTTAGGGAAGTGGAGTAGAGAGGTGCTTGGATGTATCTTTCAGAAGATATCTATAAAAAAAGATTTGGTAAGGATGAAAGAAGTGCAATTGGAAATTAATCTAACTATAGAGAATAGGGCAAAGTTAATCAAAGATGTAGCGGAATTAGTTAAGATGCAAAGGGTGGAACAAGCTTTCTGGCAATAAAAAACGAGCATGAAGTGGTTTTCTGAGGGAGATAGAAACGTTAAGTTCTTATATGCATATGTTAAGGGAAGGAAAAGAAGGTTGCATATTCAAAAAATAGAGAATGAGCAGGGACATATGTTGGAAATAAGAGATGAAATAGGAGAGGAAGTAGAAAGGGTATTTTAAAAGAAATTTAAGAAGAGGTGATACAAAAAAGACAATGGATCACGAAACAAACACCAAAATCAGTCCACAAGTTCAAAGAGTCGGGGACCTTTTTGATGACCACACTCGGATTCACAAACAAGAACAACAATACATGAGATAGGGGTGTGTTTCAACACCTAAACAGCCACCACAAACTAATATTATCAACACAAGATGAAGGACACGAAGAACAATAACAATATTATAACAATACTCATGGGTTCCACAAGCAAGACACACAACGGTTACAAGATTACAATAAACAAAAGGATAGATAGATAGACTACATGAAAGAATAATCTTAAGAACCCAAGAACATATTCCATTCTTGGACCCTAACACCACTCACAACAATTCACCTATCTCTTACGTTGGTATGAGAGGAACCTCGATTCCCAAGCATCTAATATTTCCAAGCTTAAATCCAACACGAGTGGTTCCACACTCAAGTCGAAAATCCTAGTTACATTGTTTTATCCAAGAGGCCTTTCTCACAAGAGAGAGTGTTTCAATGTTACAACTTTCAATAATCTTCAAAAATGAAGTAGTAAATGACCTAACATATTCTACTTATAGTAGGTTACAAAAATAGTGTGAAATGTTCAGAAAAACCCTTAGTCAATTGGTTCACTTTAGGCGCCCTTGGTGTGTAGAATGTGGGTTGTTTTGGAGCCTTTTTAGGCCTTCCTTTGACCTTGATTTGCACATACCAAGTCTCGGGTCCAACATAATCCCTCATAAGTCCATCTACGTGATCGTACTTGTATTATCCTCCCCTTCTTGAAAAGGATTCGACCTCAAATTCGTACCTTGCAAAATCAAGAGAAGACAAACAATCACACATCCTCATGACATGAGGGTTAGGGTTAGAAAAATAAACACATCAACATGCCATACCGGGGGGAACAAATTTAAAGTATATCCACGGGTCCTTTGTATTAAACATTAAAAGAATAGTATAAATGTTATAAAAGAAGTATCTCGAAGAAACATCAAAACAAAATGAGCCTAAATTGAGAATAATCCTCTCCCATCCTAAGTTGCACCAGGATCAAATGGTAGTCGTAACCAAGGGCTTAGGTCTCGGCCACTCCTACTTTCCCCTATGGTGTCGTCCTCAAAATTAGGCATACCCTCTATATCACTATGGAAAATATCATGAGTGCAAAGAGGGTAGAGAAAGGTTCCACACAAGTCAACTCCAACTAGGATATCCTCATGTAAGTACTTACTAATTTCAAGTCCGTCGTCATTAGTATGCTCAACATAGGAAACACACGAAGAAGGAGTAGATAGCATTTTTATGCATGCAACTCTTTCTCTTTCATGAGAGTAGTCCCTACATAGACATAAAATATCATGGGAATAAAAGGGATAACACTCAAGAAATAAAAACAAAGGCCGAGACTACTCTTACCCTACTCTAAGATGGTACCGAGGCCAAATGGGAGAAGTAGCCATGGGCATGGGTTTCGGTCATACTCCATTTCAAAAAGGTAACCCGTGCTTAGCTTCACACCATCATGGGAATACAAGGGATTACGAGTAAAACCATTTTCACAAGTACAATCACAATTCGGGTTTCCTATACTTTCAAACAAATCAAGGTCATCTTCACCCGATTGATTATTTTGCATGCCCTCACTAGTTGTTGGTAACCTGTATACCAACATAGAATCACCTTGGTTTTTACAAGGGTCCACTAGTGTGTGAGTACTCTTGTCAATTGGTAATGAAACCTTGTTAAAGTTATAAAGGCTAGCACTAGATGGACATAAATCATTCTTACAAGAAGAATCAATTTCGTCATCTAAAGGATCAACTAGTGCTTGCGTACTTACAACAAGAGTGTGTTCCTCACGTGACCTAACATCACCAAAATTATCACCATAGGGAGACTCAAACACCTCTACTCTAGGTAAATCCGCAACTATATCCAATAGGCCACTACTAGCCACATTACAACATTCTAAGCTTATAGGAGTGTAGGGGATAGCATTTTTACCTCATAGCTCACACGAGCTATGGACTTCCTCTTGACGTGTGTACGGGAATCCCACTTTCTCCCTTTGATCTACCATACAATCCAACCTTTCATTTGTCATAGCTAGGTCTCGGGACATAGTGTAAAGGTAGGCCAAAATGACATTGGTAGCATTATTGTCTATGGGTTGAGAGGTTGAAGACGTGGGTTCCCTTGTAATTGTACCTAAAAAGAAAAAAATAAAAGAACAAACCTACAAAACAAAACACAAGTAAGTTCGAAACAACCTCACCACACTCTCACACACTTGATCGTCTCACACTTGGTTTCATAAGTGTTGAAAGTTGGCTTGTACTTCACGAGTGATTGAGGGTCGAGACTACTCTTGCCCGAAATAGGCTTTTATTTGAGTTGACTCAAAGAAAATTTTTGTACGAACTTGAACCAACAAGATACAACGAATTCACAAAAGAGAAAAGTACACAACAAACGCTTAAAATGAATGAACGAACACAAAGACTAACTAACAATCTAGTAGATGAGTACTAGTTTGCCAATTAGTATTGGAACCAACGAAATTGAAACTAAGGAACAACAAACGGAAACTATGAATAAGCCAAAATTTGATGCGTGAACAGTAACTTAATGATGTGTCAGCCACGTATTGGTTGTGGTCTTTCTAATGAATTGTTATTCTCAAATGTCCATGTCTTGGTCAAAAATTTAATTTGGATTGGTGGAATTTTGTTTTAGGAGGGAAAAAAATAAGTCTTGGAGACTTTTTCAATTTTCAATTTTCAAGACTTGACTTTTTCTTGTACTTCTCCTTAAAATATAGTTCCTTAAATCATGGAAAAGTGTTGAAAAGTGGTTTAGACTTGATTGATAGGTCTTGGTTGGTTGTAGTGTCTTTTAAGACTACAAATAATACACCCTTTTTCTTCAACTTTTTTAATTTAGCACTCACTTTATCTTCAACAATATATGAAGGTGGTGATGAACATCAAGAACAGCAACAACAACAACAAGAACTACAACAATAATCTCCAAGAACACCAATAATTTTTCACACGGCCAACCCCATAACAATAATGTCTCACACGGCCAAGACTACAACACTTCAACAAAATGTTCTTAGGGAACCAATTTATAACAACATTCACTTCCAATCTTAAGAACAATAATTTCAATGTCCACAACAATCAACAATGTCACCAATACACGGCCAAAGGTAAAGCCACAACAACAATGCCAACACAATCGGTCAAGTTATGTTCACAATAACAAGATAAAGAGTGTTAGAGATGAATAAAACTAACACTATAAACAACAAAACAAGCGGCCAAGACACAACAATAACACAATTTTCGTCCAAGAACACAAACACGGACAGATTTGCTTCTTTTTTATTTTTCAGTTTTCTAACAGTTTTTTATTTTTCTAACAAGAAAGGCCAAGATTGATCTTGTAGGAACAAGATCAATCCATGATTTTATACCAAATGATAAAAAAAATAAGGAAGCATGAAACAAATACCAAAATCAGTCCACAAGTTCAAAGACCCGAGGACCCTTTTGATGACCACATTCGGATTCACAAATAAGAACAACAATACACGAGATAAGAGTGTGTTTCAACGCCTAAACAACCACCACAAAATAATATTATCAACACAAGATGAAGTACACGAATAACAATAACAATATTATAACAATACTTACGGGTTCCACTAGCAAGACACACAACGGTTACAAGATTACAATGAACAAAAGGATAGATAGATAGACTACATGAAGGAATAATCTTAAGAACCCAAGAACATATTCCACTTTTGGACCCTTAACATTACTAACAATAATTCACCTATCTCTTACGTTGGTATGAGAGGAACCTCGATCTCTCAAGCATCCAATGTTTCCAAGATTGAATCCAACACGAGTGATTTCACACTCAAGTCAAAAACCTAGTTACATTATTTCGTCCAAGAGGCCTTCCTCACAAGAGACAGTGTTTCAGTGTTACAACTTTCAATAATCTTCAAAAACTAAGTAGTAAATGACCTAACATATTCTATTTATAGTAGGTTACAAAAATAGTGTGAAATGTCCAAAAGACCCCTAAGTCAATTGCTTCACTTTAGGCGCCCTTGGTGTGTAGAATATGGGCTGTTTTGGAGCCTTTTTAAGCCCTCCTTTGCATTTCATTTGCACACACCAAGTCTCGGGTTTAACATATGCCCTCATAAGTCTATCTACGTGATCATACTTGTATCAAGAGGGTAGTAAAGAAGATTATTCTATATTGTAGGTGATCCCAAGGTTATTTACCCAGAAAAAAATGATAGAAGGATAGAGACTCCGACCAAGCAAGAAGTTAAGGAATCAGTTTTGGGGATGAATAAAGACAGTGCTAGTGGACCAGATGGATTCTCTGGTGAGTTTTTTCAGCACTGTTGGGATATTATTGGGAGGATGCCTTTATGGTAGTTATGGAATTTTTTCGTGGCAGTGAGTTACCCAGATATGTGACTCATACAAACTTGGTACTTCTTCCTAAAAAAGAGCAGGTTACTAGGTTTAATGATTTCAGACCTATAAGTCTTAATACATATGTGAAAAAGGTGATATCTAGGGTGATTCATGGTAGAATTATAAAGGTTCTACCATATATCATATAAAAAAAAAGTCAAGATTTATGAAGGGTGGAAGTATTTCAGAGAATATGTTACTGGAACAAAAAATTGAAAGAGATATTAAAAAGAGGAACAAGTTTCAGAATGTGGTAGTCAAGTTGGATATGGTAAAAACCCATGATAAAGTCTCCTGGATATATTTGACTAAGGTGATAAGAAAATTTAGCTTTCATGAGAGAATTATTGATATGATATGAAGGTTAGTTTCAAGCAGTTGGTACTCTGTGTTGATTAATGGGAAGAATTATAATTTTTTTTAAATCATCAAGGGGCTTGAAGCAAGATGATCCACTATCTCTAACTCTTTTCATCATAACAACTGAAGTTTTGGCTAGAGGGCTCAATAATATAGGGGAAGACAAGGAATTCATAGTTTATGGTATGCCCAAATGGAGTGAGAGAATAAATCATCTATCATATGTTGATGATATAATTTTATTCTGCTCAGGACATTGATTAACTTGGATAAGAGTTTCCTATACTTGCATGAAAAGGTGTCTATGAGTATTTTTTACAAAATAAGAAGATGAACTGGAATAGGATAAGGTAAATTTCCTTTCTCCTACTTGGGGTGTCCTATATTTTATGGGAAAAAGAAAAAGGTTCACTTTGAGTGCATAGTGAAGAAGTTCATTAGTAAAATTATGCAATGGCGGAATAAGTTGTTAACCTTTGGTGGAAGGCATAATTTGATTAAACATGTTCTGTAGTCCTTACCAATATATCTTATGTCAGCTTTGAACCCTCCAATAGGGGTTATAGATCAGATTCATAAGATTATGGCAAGATTTTTTTGGGGAAGTACAGGTGCTCTTAAAGGAAAACACTAGATAGCCTAGAAAACTCTATGCCTTCCAATGAAAGAATGAGGATTGGGCTTTAAATCTTTACATCATATAAGCGAGGCATTATTTGCTAAACTTTGGTGGAATTTTAGAACCTCTACTAATTCTTTGTGAAGTAATTTCATGTGGAATAAATATTGCAAGAAATGTCATTAAATAATGGCTCAAGGTTGTGGTGCTTCACATGTATGGAGAAAATTGATAAAAATAAGAGAAGGTGTGAAGCATAATATTTGGTGACAGTAAAGGAGGAAATTCTAGTTTTTGATTTGATAATTGAACAACACAGGGTGTCTTGTATTATATTGAGATGGACAAGCAAGGAGATCAGGAGTTGGAGGTAAAGAATTTTATTATTGATGAAATACGGAGAAACTTCCTGGATTTATCTCAGAGGAAATGGTGAAGCATATAAATTAAACAATCAATCCAAGAATATCTTTAGGAGAAATAGATAAGCCGTGATGAATGGGTAATTCAAGTGGAAAATTTTCAGTAAAGTCAACTTGGAACATGATCAGAAATAAAAGAGAAGAGAAGAAAGAGTATGATAAAATATGCTGAAAAGGAATTCCATTCAAAATTAATTTTTTTTTGTGGAAAGTGTGGAAAGGAAGAGTTGTCACGGATGATAACTTGAAGAGAATGAGAATAACAATTGTCTCAAGGTGTTGGTGTTGTGTAGAAGGAAGGGAGGAGATCATGAATCACATTTTTCTAACAGCTTCCATAGCTCAAAGGCTTTGGAAGTTTTTTGCTCATTTTGCAGGTATAAAGGTGGAAGGACTACAATTACATCAAGCAATTATGGAATAGTGGTACAAAGAGGGAAGTATCAAGCTAAAGAGGGTATATATTACAGTGTCTGCATGAATTATATGGGAGCTATGGAATAGAAGAAATGCCATGGGATATGGAAATGGAGTGAAGTTCATTTATATGGTGCAACATGTGTTAATGGCAATCAATCAAATGGTCCAAGTATTGTATCCAAGAATTAGAGGAACTGAAAAAGAATGGAGGGATGTAATAAAAGATATTGGCAGTCATAAGAATAAGATATATCATCATTTAGTGATGTCGAAGCCCCCAAAAGAAGTAAGGGTCAAGTACAATACTGATAAAGCAAGCAGAGGAAATTCGGGTTTAACTTCTTATGAATTTGTCTTAAGAAATGACAATGGAGATTTGGAGTATGCAGAAGGGGGTAAATTGGTAACACTACTAATATTGAAGCGGAAGCAAGAGCAATTCAGCAGGCATTATTACACAATTAGAGCAAAGGGATAGAGGTTATATACTTGAAAATGACTCCTTAGCTATGGTCAAGATTATTACAGAAGTATGGAAGGTGCCTGGGGAAAGAGTTGAAATAATTGAAAATATCAAGGAAAACGTGAAATTGCAAGGGGCAAAAATTCAATATATTTTCAAAAAAGGGAATCAATTAACAGATTTTATAGCAAGCCAAGCAATCATTCATCAAGGAATCACATGCAACAGTTTCAATGAAGTTCCATCACAAGGGAGAAGGATTCTTAATACAGATAATTCTAGTCATGAGAATAAAAGCAAAGAGAATCATCAGCTAATGAGCATGCATTCACAGAGCAAAAAAGTAAAGAGCAACGAAAGTAGCAACATGAATATTTACATCATTATTTTCCCATGGCATAGGGTCTATGAAACTGCTAAGCTAGGTAGGCTAAACTATGTTAGCACACAAAAATATTCATCAAAAGTAAAGGAGTCTGACGTCAGATTTAACATGAGAGAAAGGAGGTCAACCATAGTCCGACATCTGCATCATATAGCAGATCTGAAACACAACAAGGGTTTGGTTGTAAGAACTAGCTTACTGTGGAAGACAAGGATTAAAAAAAAAAAAATCTTACAGTGGGAAGAGATGCAAACTCCAAACGGGTACATCCTTTGATTCCAAAAAGAAATGGAATAACCCCAAACACCTAAAAAAGATGAGACAAGTAAGAAGCAATAGAAGATTAAAATGAAGGAGAACAAAGGTAAATGTCTTGGACCTTGGATAGATGAAAGCTCTTGTGCGAGCAACACATCACCAGCATCCTCAGGAACCAGATTCAACACCCAAAAGAAAAGGCGACGAAAATGGAGATTGAAGAGGGAACCAATTGGAAGCATCACAAAGGAAGTCCAAGAGTTTATTTGGAAACTTGAAGCAAAGATTATAGGGGAAGACATTAATATAGATGGCCGGATGTTTTTTTGTATTTGGTTTAACCCGTAGATAAGTTAAGTCATCACTTTGTTGGATAATTTTGGGCCTATGGCCGATTGTTGGTTATTAATAAAAGGCCTTCACGGGGCACCAAAAATTCACTTAAAAAAAAGGAAAAACGACATGGGGTGACCATTTTAAAAAAAAAATGAGCACAATTTAAAAAGGCGGACAAATATAACCTGTCGGCTAAATTTAATTTCTTTTTTTAGCCATTTGGCCCAATTGGGCACATGTAGTTTCTATACTCTATTGATACACTTTTATACCATATTGATACACTTTTATACTATATTGATACACTTTTTATAAAAGAGAAAGGAAATTCTATGCAAGTACAGGCAGTCCCTATACCCAATTGATACTCTTTTATACCACATTAATACACTTTTATACTACATTAATACACTTGCAGTGTCCATATACTCAATTGATACTCTCTTATACTAGATTGATACATTTTTAGAATGCATGTAGAAACTATATAGAGTCGTATAAAATATGTATTTAAATAATAATTGTAGTTAAAAATTGTATAGAATGTGTATATCTATTTTTTTTTTTATGTTTGACTTGTTTTATTTATAGTTCCTCTTTTGGACTTGCAATAATGTTGGGGATTGATTTTTGAATTTTAGAAATTGCAGTTGAACTATTGAAAAAAGTTGGAGTTAGGTTTTCCATTTTGTGTTTGAGTTGCATTATTTGCTCCTCAAAATCCTATGTATTTGTTTTGATCAAATAAAGTTTCTTATAGTAATTTCACATAGCTTTTTTGATAGTCAATGTCATCATTCCATAAATATACATAATGCATGTTCCAACGTACAACAATTGTAGTTATGTTAATTTCAATAAAAGAATAGATTTAAAAAAAAAAAGTTGCAAAAAAAAAAGTATAAAAACAGTGAAAAAACACAAAAGAGCAACGATTTTTTTATAATAGAATGAAACATCAAATTAAAAACATGGAACATTAAAAAAAAAAAAAATGCAAGATTAAAAAGATAAAATGAACTAGCGTTTTTTTAAAAAAAAATGAGAAAATACGTGAAGTAACTAGCATACAAAATAATTAATGACTATAAAATGAAATTAGTTTAGTGGCTGATTATAGAGAATTAAATTGTAATGGCTATTTAGTTATATTCTGGATACCACCATTCAGATTTTAACCAGATTTCAGAGCTTTGTACTTTTATTAAATTCACTACTCCCCTCATTCACTGCTCGCAGATTTACACAACTATAATGTTGATAAAGACTTTGATAAATGTCCTATTGCTTAAAATTGACAAAAGACTACTAAATTAATCTATTTGCTCAAGCTGAGTCCTTCTAAAATAGATATTGCTCAAAGTTGATAACGACTTTGATAATGAGCTTCTATTTGGTCAACGCGCTTCTACTTCAATTAAAGCTTGTTAGAATGAGTTTATAACTTATGATTTATATTCTTCGGAATTGGCTCACTGATTTGGAGGGTGGTAGCCCACCATAGTTGCCCGGGATCGAATCCCCCCTCAATGCCTTTGAATCATGAGTCTGTCGTACAGGGCTTGTCTAGTGCGGTTTACATCCCCGTGTGGTTTGCAGGCTATTGCATCGGGGGGTTTACACAGTGCTCACCACAGAGTGCTCACCCGAAGAGTAGAGGTTGTGACAGAGGGTGTAGCGGCTGCGGGTTTTCCTGAAAATTTTCCAAAAAAAAAAAAAACTCATGATTTATAAACATAAACCACACTTTTAGTTTATCTTTATTATTTTAACTTAAAAGTTAGTGCTTATAAACACTTTTTTATCATATCGAAACACTAGAAAAGTATTCATGTATTGTTATTTGATCATATGGACAAGGTAGTAAATACGTGAAGCCTAAATCATGTAACAAAATGTTTGAACTAGAAAACTTATTGAAAATGTAGTTTTTAAATTACTAAATATGATATATAAATTTTAAAATTTTAGTCAAAAATGCTTAGATTCGTTAATGAAAATACTTAGAACTAGACAATCATCAATATTAGTATCATTTTTGGACTTATAGTCTGTTCAAAACCTGATTATACGAACTCCTATTTGTAATTTTTTATGTAGCCAAACTTTAGGAATTCTTCTTAGTGTTAATGATTCGGAAGGTTTCTCCAATAACATTATAATATTTTCAAGTTTATTAATTAAAAAGGATAGACAAAAATTTACATACTAATAATGTATTATAAAATAAAACATGTGTAGCTAATCTAGACTAAGTTTCTCCAGAAACATTATAATATTTCCAAGTTTATGTTTTTTTAGGGGAAAGGTCAAAAATGTCCACTTGCTAAAACTAATTCAATAATCCACATTAATATTCCAATAAATGTACAAAAATATGGTCTATCCCATATGATACTATCAAAGCCAAGAATATCTTATAGATTCCATTACTGGTTTCTTGCATTACGTTTGTTTTATTCGGAGTCATATCTAAAAATAAAGCATTGAAAGAAAAAATTATCAAAATTTATATAAATAAAACCTTAATTGATCTTTTTTTAGGCGAAATTGAACAATACAATTATCACCTATGTGTTAAACACACCTCCCATACGTCTTTTTGTTTACAAAAATATGTGATTATTAAGGGGTAGGGGGCGGGGAGACCATCAGTCTTGGGAGTTTTTTGGGAGTTTTAGGATTAGAGGGAGGGGCAATGGTGGGGATACTGAGGAGTGAAGGAGTATATTGAAAAATATATAGTGCACTAAATTTGTGACCATATATATATATATATATACTATTTTCATAAGGTTCGTGTTTAGTCTGGGTCCAAACTCACGATAAAGAATATAAATTTAATTTTAGAAAAAATATAACTTAAATAACATTTTTTCATTACATAATTAATAGTGATACGTTGATTATGTCTTGTTTGATAAGTCATTATGATTATTAATTTTTTTTTGTTATATTTGGATAATTTTTAAAAAACTTGATCCATGAGAAAGAAAATATGAAGGATAATTAGCAAATATAAATAGACATAGAATTCAATTTAAAACAGATAAAGGGTGCATTTGTTCAGCATGTTTTTTTAAAAAATCATATTTGATAGATTGTCAGAAAAAAATTATTTTCTCTAGGAGAAAAAGTCTTTTTAGACTTATAAAATGGATTCGTGAAAGTAGAAAAATTATATTCTATATTTTACATTCATTAAGCCCTTCGCTCTTCAATACACCTTGTCTTCACCCCACCGATAGCTCTCATCCCTGCTACTCCATACTCCACCTCTCATAGTACTTATCTAAATTATATAAATAATATTTAAATAATATTATACTTACATATCACATATAAAAAAATAAGTAAGAAACACAATAGTTTTTTTGAAAAATATTTTAAAAATAATGTTTTGCATTGAAAAATACATGTTTGTACCAAACACACCCAAAAAGAGAATAAGTCTTATTAAAAATAATAAATGCTCTGGTTGAAAATGAGACTGTAATTTTAAAGTTGCACAAATTTTATTAAAATGTAAAAAAAGAAGTACGCACTCTATTCGTTTCATTGTATTTTACATTTGTTGATTTAGCACTCCTATTAAAAAGAAATAATTTAATAGGAGTCTATTTATTTATCTCGATAATTATGATTTAAAGGTATATGTTTGACAACTATTATGTTGTATAGTTAATTAATGATAAGAGTAATATTGGAAGAAAATAATAAACCTCTCTTTATTTGCTAAAATAATAAGTAAAAAGAAAATTTTATAATTTAGTACAAGGATCAAGCAAAATGAAAAAAAGGAGAGAATAGGATAGTCTAGATCTTTCAATTCCTTTTTACTTGTTTCTTTGACTTGACAAATAACTTAAGAATTTAATATAGTAAAAGTAAAGCGTATGAAATTATCCTTATTAATTATGTTTTAAAATTTTAAATTTGGCTATTAATATTTTATGTAATTACCTGATATATTAATAATAATAATAATAATAATAATAATAATAATGTGAAGAAAAATTATAAATCTTTCGTGATTTAAATAAATAAATAAATAAATAAGAAAGAAAAATAATTAATTTTTAATATAAGAAATAAGTAAAAGTAACAACAAGTAATTTAATAAGGAACAAGAAGAAATTTATATATAAAAAATTATTATGCATAGTTCAATTATAAAGATTCAAATAAAAATATCATAAAATAATAAATGAGGACAAATGTAACAACATGTATGAAAAAAAAAAAACATGTGTAACTATTTAATTGCACCAAAAAATTTGCGAGGACCACTAAAAAGGGAGATCCTTCCTTATATATAGTTATAGTTATAATTAATTAATTAATTAATATATATATATATATATATATATATATATATATATATATGTATATGTATATGTATAATATTATGTATGTATGTATTATATTTGTTCTCATTTATTATTTTATGATATTTTTATTTGGATCTTTGTAATTTATATATATAGAGAGAGAGAGCAAAAAAATAGTGCACCATATATTTTTTCATATAGAGCACAAAAATAGTGCATTATATATGTTTTATGTATATAACGCACAAAAATAGTGCATTATTTTTAAAAAATAAACAGTGCACTGCCTATTTTTCTACCACTTTGGCATTATTAGCGTTGTACCATTAAAGAAAAAATTGATGGTGCACAAAAATAGTGAGTGCACTGAGTCTATTTGTGTCACTTGCTAGATTCATGACATATTTCTGTCATGTTTTTAGATTGGCAGCCCATTTTGTTAGCGGCGTCACTATGATCCAACAACAATTCAAGAGGGAGAAGCTTTTCCTTCTTGTATAATACTCTTGCACTTTGCTTCTTAATGTTCTCAGCATTCTACACTAATTTCTTTATTCATGCAATTTTCCATACAACTTATTGTCCGGATCTTTATGGTTTTTTTTCTTCTGCTGCTCAGTTCATTTCACTTGCATCATTGATATATAAACTTTTTGGTTCTCGTGACCAGCTAAAGGCGCATCAATCCAATCACATAATCTCTCTTGTATATGGAGAATATTGAGGCCTACTCCTAGTCAATCAAGCGAAATGTTGATAGATTTTAGTAGGCTCAATGTACTCTTGTTTGTCTTTTACTAAAAATAGTTGATGCACGTAAAAAAAAAAAAATTATGAGACATAGCCATGCTGTCTTCTCATCCCTGGAATTGTACATTCTGTGCTTTTGGTTTATATTGAGTCCAGGAAAGAAAAACTTTTTGGCTTCATGTTTACATGTCCGGATCACTTTAGCCTCATTGATAGTCTCACTCACTATCATTTTTTGTTAGTCCGACATACTGTACACACAAGCATCCATCTTTTATTTGCAACTAAAGAGAAGTTTCTTACGCCATATCTTCGGGAGCAGTTCCTAAAGAAATTTGAAACTTAAATTTAAACTGAAGATATACGATGAATGAGGATATCAATTGATTCAAGTTTCATATTTTTGCCCTTAAATGTGTGTTGTTCATCTAATGTGAGTGTTTTCCTGTGTGTGCATATTCTGCGCATTTCCATGCTATAAACCCACGATGCTATTTGTGTTCTAAGTATCTGGGACATGGAGGAGTTGAAGTAGAGAAGAGACATTGTAGAAGAGAAAAGAGGAGGATAATAAATCAGGAGTCACGATAGTGATAACATTTCATTTAATGAAGAAAATGAATGTAAATTAAGGCCCCTTCCACATTTCCGTGACTTCTTTTATTGTTGGTTTTAAAAATGTTTTAAAAATAGAGATGAGTTAAAAGAGTTGAGTTTATTTTTCTTTTTTCGATAAATGCTATGTATTATTGATGATCATCTCCTTCTTAAATAGTGCTATTACAATCAAAAATAGATTTAAACTTATCATTAAAAAAATCTATTTGATATCAAAAATAATAACTAATCACTTTTCTACCAAAAATAAAATTCTTAATTTGACTAGGAGTTGTATGTAAAAAAATAGGAGAAAAATAAAAAATAAATCACGTGTATTATTCCTTAAAACAACTTTTAACACTCCTCCTTGCTTTAGAAACTGCAATATTTTGGTCTTCTGTCTTGGGATCTCCACACTTGATAACCGAAAGTGACCTTGCGAATAAATTCAGTGATTCATTTTTTGGCTTGTAGTGAACTAAATTCACTTCTTGTCTTGAATACAACCCTTATTAAATCCTTTTGGCATGTCTTCCTACTTCGTTTGCATCTTGAATTTTAATTTATCCCTTTTATTTTTCGAAAACATAGATAACTCCTCCATTGCTTCAATTACTTTAGGAACATTGAAATCTCCTTTAAACTTAGGAGGTTCACATATTGCTTGTGCTTTTTCATTTAGAGGATCACCTTCTAACTTTTCCAGCCTATAATTTTTTTCATGTTCTACAAACACATCTTCCATTGGATCAAGTAAGAAATGTTTGTCTCTCATCTTAATATTTAAAACTTCTTTTCCAGCACCATCATTGATAAAGCAATGTTTATCCTCAAAGGATACTTTGTATCCTTTTTCTACCAACTGACAAATACTCAACAAGTTTTAATCAATATCAGGTACATAAAGAACATCTGAAATTGCTTTAATTTATTACCTGAACTTGTTTTGATGACAACAATTTTTTTCCTTCAACAAGAATCTAGTCGCCATTTTCGATCCTAACTTTGGATATTTCAATAGGCTTTAATTCTTTAAACAAACTCTTGTTATAAGTCATGTGGTTGGTGCAACAACTATCAATCAACCAAAAATTTGTTGAAACCTTACTTGAGATACATGTTGCAATAAAAAAATGGTCTTTTTCTTCATCTTCTTCATTGACACATGTGCATCTGCTTCATGGTTCTGAAATTTGTTTTTGCAAATCACTGTTTCATGGCCAAGTTGATTGCACTTGATGCACTTCGCGTCTGGTTTTTTCCAACATCTATATGGTGGATGACCCATTTTTTCACAGTGCTCACAAGGTGGATAATTTTATAAATTTTTATCCCTTCTTGAGTTTTGTGGTTGGCTACCAAGGCTCCTTCACCCATACCATCTTGCCTCATAAGTTTTTTTTGTTTCAATGCCTGAAAAGAATTTACCAACTCTGTCAAGGTAATCTTGGACAGATCTTGTGTATTTTCCAAGGTAGTTATACATGCTTCATATCTTTCGAGTACTGTAACAAGAATTTTTTCAACAATTCTTGAATCTTTAAATTCAGTGCCTAGTAATCTTACCTTGTTAACAATGTCAAGTAATTTATCTGAGTACTCTTTGACTGTCTCAGAGTCTTTCATTCTCTGCAACTCGAACTCTCTTATTAAATTCAGTACTTGCATTCCTCGAATTCTTTCATCTCCAGCATACTCTTTCTTCAGATAATCTCAAATTTCTTTTGGTGATGTGTGAGACATAATTCTTGTAAAAATAGTTGTTGAAACAGAAGCAAACAGAGTTACCTTAGATTTCGTGGTTTTCTTTTCCTTCTGACTCTTGATTTGGGCTGTGGTGGGATTATTTGGAAGCAAATTAATTTCATAATCATCTTCTACAGTTTTTCATAGATCAAGAGCCTCCAAGTAAGTTTCTATTATCACATCCCATAATTGATAATTTTCACCATCAAAAAATGGGTGGAGCCATTCGTAAAAAACTATTTTCAGAATCCATCTCTTCACTCACAGGTCCCTCAAGAAAAATAGCTCTGATACGAATTGTTGGTTTTACAAATAGAGATGAGTTAAAAGAGAAGAGATGCAGAGAAGTTCATTTTTCTTTTCTGGTAAAAGCTATGTATTATTGATGATCTCTTCCTCTTTAAATAGTGTTATTACAACAAAAAATAGATTGAAACTTACCATAAAAGAAAACCTATTTGAAATCAAAAATAATAACTAATTAGTTTCCTACCAAAAATAAAATTTCGAGTTTGACTAGAAGTTGTCTATAAAAAAATTGAAGAAAAATAAAAAAAAATAAACCACGTGCATTATTCCTTAAAGCAACTTTTAACATTTATCTTGCTTCTCAAAATTATTTTTGTGGTATTTCATGGAATTCATCTCCTTTTTAATTACCCATGCATATAAAAGCATTGCACAGATCACTTATGCTTGCAAATCTAATCTAAAAGTGCAGTGGAATGGTAGCAAATCTCCATCTAAATCCTTTTTCCTGTTGAAGATAGCTTAAAAATAAAGTTGAGGGCATTTGCTTCCGGCTTGCCCTACCTATGGCTTCTGGAGAGTTGTAGTGGGTTGCTCCTCAATTCTGAGACTTGATCCCAAATAGACTCAAAACAGCAAGAACTAGGAGAAACTTAATAATAAAGTATATGGAGAAAGTAAATGACAGACACATCAATTTTACAAGGAAACTCCTTGCTCAAGGGAGAAAAACCACGACCTGCCTCCAGGATTTCTAAAGATCCACTACATCCAAGCAACTTGAACACAAACTCCAGACTATAATCGTTCTTCTCCTAGTAATAACTCTATTACAAGGAAAATACACAGTAACTCTACTGCATGCATCACACACTAGTTAACTCTAACTGAAATGACAAGCTAACTCTAACTTGAAAATCACCTAACTCTAGATGATTACAGAGAAATGAGATTTACACCACAACACCTACTAATAATCATGCAAGAAGTAGTAGACAACGTTTAAGATCACAATATAAAGACTCAAATACAAGAAGAAAGTAAAATACAACTCGATGAGCTATCAGTTCTCTATTGCAAAGTGAGTCTTTGATCCAAGAGTTGCGAGAGAGATTTTTGTTGTAAATATATGAAAGCTTGGTTTTCTTGTTGGAGAAGATGAGAAATATATATATGACACAAGAAAACCTAGAAAGAATCCAATTGGTTGAGACAAAAAGGTTGCAGCAGCTTTCCATCAACCTTTTGTACATTCATCTAGTTTGTGGTTGCATGTGATAGTGACATGCAGTCTCAACCAGGTCCCTAAGTAGTTGCAGCTTTGTCATCACACGTTCTTTAAGAACCAGGTCCCAATATCCAATTTGTCAATCATCAAAACTAAGGACTTAACAGCTTCTAAGTTAATTTCTCCTTTCTGGTGCTTGTATTGTAGGTCATTTTTCTTGCTTCAAATTGTTCCGTGCAGTTAGCTGTCTTTGTAATTGATTAATGGAATTTATAGGTGCAGATGGAAGTCTTTGGGTAATTCTTCAAAGGCATGATCCGGGTTTCAACCTCAACAGTTGTTTCATATGTCCAAAGAGGTGGGCAGGAAAAAAGTAGAGATATTGTTACTGTTATCATGTTAAGAGATGATCATAGAGAACAAACTCCCTTGGGAATGTAGTTTTGAATTATGTTATATAGATCAGATCTTTGGAAAGAAAATAACTATCACCTTATTTCAATTGATATGGGCCTGAGATGGTTTATATGGAGGAACATGGTCAGGGTGATTTATATAGGCAACTAGTTGTTGTACTTCCCTTTGATATGGGCTAAGACTAGACCATTCTTTTCAGCAAACGAGCATTTTAAACAACTACTCTAATCAGTCTTTCAGTTGTAAGTAGATTTTTAGCTTTACTGTGTTTTAGCATAATTATTTTTAATTGTTTGCGTTTCTGGCTGGAAAAGGGTACATTTTCCATATTCCATAGATATTAGGCATTCGTAAACCTTTTTCAGCCAAATGAGCCTGATCGTGACAAGCTTTCATGCAATTACAACTTCTAATCTTGAACATTACTCTGTGGCAGAATGCCGATGAACAGCATTTAAATTACATGACTGTTGGAAAGTGAACAGGTAAAAGATGAAGTTAACTCAGGTTGAGAATATATATACACTTCATGAAATGGCTTTTGCTTTTGCTAGTGAATGACCAAGAATTTACCTTAGAATTTCAAGACTTTTTATGCTTTTCTACTGCAGACAACGAACAGGAAGAAGGTATTCCAGCCAAGACAATTCCATCAATTTAACTTCAAAAATGGATCGTTGGAATTGGCCATATGATCATGTTGGTAGGTGAAGTTTGAAGCAATATCAAGAGCTTCAATGGCAGTTCAGGGATAATGGAGAAACTGAGAGAAAAGCCTAAGAGAAATGAACAAAATAGCATATTGCATCGTTATACTTCTGTATAAAGTACACCATAATACTGGATAGAGAGAACACGGACACTTAATAAAGTAGACCTTAGTACTATATTGGCCATGTTTTCATGTCTGCCAGGAAATTGATATACTTCTGCCAGCATTAAGGTATAAAGTACACCTTCATACTGAGTCTTACTAAGTCTTTGTTGTTATCTCCACAAGTTTTCTTTAGTTTTAGAAAAAAATAGACTTTGTGCGGTTTCTGTTACTGCTCCAAAACCTGCATCTTTGACAGATTATCCTATTGATTCAGTTTATCTCTTAGCTAATCTAAAATGTTTGTGTGAAAGTCTAAAGTTTGCTTTTGGAGTTACCGGACAAAAAAGGTGCATTCTAGAACTTGAAATTTCAAAACATGTATCAAACTTAAATTGACTTTTACACTTGCCAAATTTTAGCATTTTTGATATATAATTCTGTCAACAGTGCAGGCTTTCTACATCACCTTATTAGAAAAGAAGGAAAAAAAAACAAAATGCATGTTTTCTCTTATCACGTATCCAGGAACATCTAGCTTAAAAAACAGACACCTTCCAGTAAGTGGTTGCACATATTTTTTATCTTATACTACCAAATCCTGAGGAAGCTTTGTCATTTTCTGCTTCGTCATCTATTTGCCACAATAGGATGGTTTGTCGCTGATTGTCTTGCTTTTCCTATAATTTGCATAGGAATATTGTGGTAACAACTTTGTATTGGGTTCAATATGTATGAAAAGTGTGAATGGAATATGGAGGGAAAATAGTGGAGATAAAGAGAGACACTAAAATGGAAAGTGTACTCTTTTAAGGGAAAGTTCACTAATTCTCTCATATTGGTGGGAGAAGGAAACTTTGAAGTGTTTATAATAAGAAGCATTTACTCCACATAGATAGTGAGGCAAGAACAAGGTGGTGGCTCACTCCATCTTCGTCGTCGCTCGCTCGGCTCGGCTTTGGATTTGGATTTGGAAAATGATCAATCGATGAGATCTATCTTTTTGGACAAAGTTTATTTGACAAAAATTTAATCCGAAAATACCAAAGGGAAAAACGAAAGAATTTTTTCTGTGTTTTGATCCTCCATTTATATGCATGCATGCAGTGGCGGAAACACTGTTTCGAAATGCAGTGCAGAAGCGAATTGATGCTTCGAAAGGGATGCAACCCTTTAACGAAATGACATATTGATTCATGAAATGGTATGCCAATTCGGAAAAGACGCATTCTTTGGACAAACAGACATGATTTTCCAGAAAGGTTACACCTTTTAAGTGAACCATTGCCACCTTTCAGAAGAGGAACCTGATGGCGATAAAAACCTTCTTTCATTCACAGGTTTTAGTACGAAAATTTTCTGAAAATACAAACTTTTCTTGTCTTCAAAAACCATTTTGTGTGATCAATCAAATCGTTGAGTGAGTTCGTTGAATCCAACAATTTGAGGTACCGTTATTGTTTGGATTGAAGGCCATTTTATCCTGGGAGGAAGATTCCATAACCTCGGGTACAGTGAGGGGAATTATTCCTTAAGAACACTCCGTGAAGTCGGGGGACTTGGCCTTAAAATTCTGTTTCATCTTTTTTTCCTGAAATTTAACATACTTCTTGGATAGATTATTTATAATCTTGTGTTGAAGGTATTAAGGAACTTCATAAGCATTCTTGTTTATACATAAACTTGTGTTGAAGTTGTTGTGGTATTTATACAGATTCGTGTACCCGAAAAACGTTGTAAATAACAATCTTAAAGAATAATTACTTTCGAAATCTTTATAGCTTGTTTTTGGAGATTAAAGCTTAAGCTTTCTACTCTGTTTGAACTTAACTAGTGATTTGAAGACATAAAATCTTCATCACAAGTTAAAAATCACTCGGTTGATGATTGAAAGTCATAAAAACTTCATCGTTAAACTAGAAACAAGAAGTGTTTAAAGTTACTGCAATTTTTAATAAGTATTTTGATATACTAAAGGTGTTACCTTGTGGTGACAGGAATATGACGAATGATAGTCAGATGCATGACGCTGCAACGACTGTGGGGGCAACTAGTATTGCCACATCTAGTCGCACGAATGCTCTGCCGATGATGGCACCAGCGAAGAAACCCAGAAAGTTCGCGGGTATTGACTTTAAGAGATGGCAGCAGAAAATGTTCTTCTACCTCACCACTCTTTGTCTTCAAAGGTTCACGGTTGAGGAAGCTCCAGAGGTGCCCGAGGGAACCTCTGAAAAAGAATGCTTCATGATTGTGGAAGCTTGGAAATACTCAGACTTCCTTTGCAGGAATTATATCTTGAGTGGTCTCCCAGATGACCTTTACAATGTGTATAGTGGAACCAAGACTGCAAAAGAGTTATGGGGAGCTCTAGAACGGAAGTACAAGACGAAGGATGCCGGAACTAAAAAGTTCTTTATTGCAAGATTCCTTGAGTACAAAATGATAGACAAAAATTTTGTTGTTTCACAAGTGCAGGAACTGCAAGTGATCATCCATGATCTCCTAACGGAAGGTATGATTTTGACAAATACCTGTGTTGAACAATTTAAACATATTCTTAGTATTCACATGAACTTTATTGTAGGTTTGATTGTGAATGAAGCATTTCAAATAGCAGCAATAATAGAGAAACTACCACCAATGTGGAAAGACTTCAAAAAAATGTAAGGAGATGTCAGTCGAAGATCGGATTGTACGACTACGCATTAAAAAAGATAATAAGGTTGCGGAAAGAAGGTCAAGAGGAAATTCTGCAATGAGTGGAGCAAACATTGTAGAAGATGACCAAAACAACTCCAAAAAGCGAAAGAAAGCTGGAAATGAAAGCAATCAACCCAAAAAGAAATTCAAGGGAAAGTGCTTCAACTGTGGCAAGATTGGCCACAAGTCTACGGATTGTTGTGCCTCAAAGAAAGGGAAGAAGAATGACCAAGCAAATCTGGCTGAGTCTAAAAAACAAACGGATGATCTATGTGCTATGCTTTTCGAATGCAACTTGGTGGGAAATCCTCGCGAATGGTGGATGGATTCTGGTGCCACCCACCATGTTTGTGCTAACAAGGATTTGTTTTCGACGTTCGCTCCGGCTCAAGTAGAAGAAAAGATCTACATGGCAAACTCCGCTACGGCAAAAGTGGAAGGAACAGGAAAAGTGTGCTTGAAGATGACTTCTGGCAAAGTGTTGACACTTAACAATGTCTTGTATGTTTCGGAGTTACGGAAGAACTTGATTTCAGTTTCACTTTTAGACAAGAACGAATTTAAATGTGTATTTGTTTCCGAAAAAATTATACTTAGTAAAGAAGAAGTGTATATAGGAAAAGGCTACCTCAATGAGGGGCTATTCAAAATGAATGTAATGAATATTGAAATCAATAAAAGTTCAGTTTCTCCTTATTTGCTTGAGTCTTATGATTTGTGGCATGAACGTTTAGGCTATGTTAACTACAAAACATTACGAAAACTAATTAACTTAGAAATTTTGCCAAAATTTAAGTGTAATAAATCAAAGTGTCAAACTTGTGTGGAATCAAAGTATGCTAAGCATCCATATAAGTCCGTTGAAAGGAATTCTAATCCCTTAAACTTAATCCACACGGACATTTGTGATATGAAGTCAACACCATCACGTGGGGAAAAAAAGTATTTCATAACTTTTATTGACGATTGCACTAGATATTGTTATGTCTATTTGCTAAACAGTAAGGATGAAGCAATAGATACATTTAGGCAATATAAAACTGAAGTTGAAAATCAGTTAGAGAAAAAGATAAAAATGATAAGAAGTGATAGAGGCGGAGAATATGAATCTCCCTTCGCGAATATGAATCTCCCTTCGCCGAAAATGTGTAGAGAATAGAATTGTCCATCAAACTACGATCCCGTATTCACCTCAATCTAATGGAATTGCGGAAAGAAAAAAACAAACTTTGAAGGAAATGATGAATGTCTTACTTATAAGTTCAGGTTTACTGCAAAACTTGTGGGGGGAGGCTATCCTTACAGCCAACCGAATACTCAATAGAGTTCTCCATAGTAAGACACAATCAATTCCTTATGAAAAATGGAAAGAAAGGAAACCCAAATTGAAATATTTTAAAGTGTGGGGGTGTCTAGCAAAGGTCCAAGTTCCTATGCTTAAACAGGCTAAGATAGGACCTAAGACGGTGGACTGTGTGTTCATAGGATATGCTAAAAGTAGTAAAGCATGTCGATTTTTAGTTCATAAATCCAACATTCGGATATTAATGTAAATACGATAATTGAATCAGATAACGTTGAATTCTTTGAAAATATTTATCCGTATAAAACTAGACATGAATAGTCTAGTGGAGGGTATAAACGACCTCGATATGAACCAAGTGAGAATGTACATAATGATGAGAATCCAAGACGTAGTACACGTCAAAGAACGTCAACCTCGTTTGGATCAGATTTTGTAATATTTCTCTTAGAAAATGAGCCTCAAATATTTAAGGAAGTGATGGCGTCTTCGAACTTATCCTTTTGGAAAGAGGCAGTCGATAGTGAGATTGGTTCAATCTTAAGCAACCATACGTGAGAGTTAGTTGATCTTTCTCCAGGAAACAAACCTTTAGGATTTAAATGGATCTTCAAACGGAAAATGAAAGATGATGGTACTATTGACAAATACAAGGCAAGACTTGTAGTAAAAGGCTTCAAACAAAAAGAAGGCATTGATTACTTTGATACATATGCGCCGGTAACAAGGATAACGTCGATTCAAATGTTAATTGCCTTGGTGGTGGTATATGGTCTTGAAATCCATCAAATAGATATGAAAACCGCATTCCTAAATGGAGAATTGGAGGAAAAAAATTACATGGAACAGCCTGAGGGTTTTTTAGTTCCAGGAAAAGAAAATAAGGTGTGTAAACTTGTTAAGTCACTTTATAGACTAAAACAAACACCTAAGCAATGGCACACAAAGTTTGACCAAACCATGTTGGCAAATGAATTCAAAATTAATGAATGTGATAAATGTGTTTATATTAAAGACACTCCAAATCGCTAAGTCATTGTGTGTTTATATGTGGATGAAATGTTGGTCATCGGTAGAGACATTTCAGATATAAATGCAATAAAATGAATGCTCGAGAGCAAGTTCAATATGAAATACCTTGGAGTTACGAATGTGATCTTAGGGATAAGAATCCATAGAACTTCACAAGGGTTGGCATTGCCACAGTCTCATTACATCGAAAAGGTACTTGACAAATTCAAGTATATGAAATTTGGTATTGCCAAGACTCCATTGGATGTGAGTTTTGCACTTTGAAAGAATGAAGATGAAAGTGACTCACAATTGGAGTACGCAAGAGTATTGGGATGTTTAATGTATATAATGAACTGTACACGACAAGACATAGCATGCGCTATAAGTAAGTTGAGTCGGTACATGAGTAATCCTAATAAAACTCATTGGATGGCAATGAAAAGAGTGTTGGGGTATCTTAAATACACTCAAGACTACGCTTTGCATTATAATAAATATCCCGCGGTACTTGAAGAGTATAGTGATGCAAATTGGATCACCGGATCGAACGAAGTAAAATCCACGAGTGGATATGTATTTACTATCGGTGGAGAAGAGGTCTCTTGGAAATCATCCAAACAGACTTGTATTGGTCGCTCTACAATGAAATCTGAATTTATCGCATTGGATAAAGCCGGTGAAGAAACAGAATGGATCCGAAATTTCTTGGAAGATATTCCTTACTGGCCCAAACCAGTGGCACCAGTATGTATACACTGTGATAGCCAAACGACAATAGGTAGGGCAGGGAGCATAATGTACAACGGTAAATCTCATCATATAAGACGGAGACATAATACCGTTAGAGAACTTCTCTCTAGTGGAATTATCACTGATGACTATGTGAAGTCAAAGGATAATGTGTCTGATCCACTTACAAAAGGTCTATCTAGAGAAGGAGTTGAGAGAACATCCAAGGGAATGAGTTTAAGGCCTAAGACAAGTCAGCATGGCGGTAACTCTACCTAGAAGACTGGAGATCCCAAGAGCTAGGTTCAAGGAGATCAAATAAAGTTGTGTCTGACAGGTTCAACATTGTCAAATACCTAACCCATTCTCATGATGCAGACAATGTTTAGTAAACGAGGATAAGACTTATGGTGTGAAGTCTTTTAATGATTATTTAAATTTGGCAGATTTGACCAAATAGTTTAATCTATAAGATTGAACGTTTAGAAATCACCTATGTGAGGGCGAAGTGGAAGCCGCTTCAAGGAGAATGTTAGTAAAGGCCTATTCTCTAAACTCTCATAAAACCGGGACGTGTTCATAGCTGAAAAGAATAAAACTGTGAGAACCATAAACGGTAAAAAGCTGGTTGTGTGACATGTGTTGTCTAGGTGTACATTAAAGCTCGACGGTTCAAAGATATCAAATTTACCGATTGACCGAGTGCATCTGATGCATGTTCACTACGGAAAGTTCAAAGGGAAATCCACTTATCCAGATGTAATCTGTCTTTGCTTGATGATCATATATTTGTCCGTAAAATTTTACGAAAAAATAGCTATTCCCCATTCATGTGGGGGATTGTTGGGTTCAATATGTATGAAAAGTGTGAATGAAAAATGGAGAAAAATAGTGGAGAGAAAGAGAGACACTAAAATGAAAAATGTACTCTTTTAAGGGAAAGTTCACTAATTCTCCCACATTGGTGGGAGACGGGAACTTTGAAGTGTTTATAATAAGAAGCACTTACTCCACATGGATAGTGAGGCAAGAATAAGGTGGTGCCTCGCGCCGTCGTCGTCGTCCTCACTCACTCGGCTCGGCTTCGGATTTGAATTTGAATTTGAATTTGGCAAATGATCGATCGATGAGATCTATCTTTTTGGACAAAGTTTATTTGATAGAAATTTAATTCGAAAATACCAAAGGGAAAAACGCAATAATTTTTTTCTGTGTTTTGATCCTCCATTTATATGCATGCATGCAGTGGCGGAAACACTGTTTCGAAATGCAGTGCAGAAGCGAATTGATGCTTCGGAAGGGATGCAATCCTTCAACGAAATGACACATTGATTCATGAATTGGTATGCCAGTTCAGAAAAGACGCATTCTTTGGACGAATAGACATGATTTTTCAGAAAGATTACACCTTTTAAGTGAACCATTGCCACCTTTCAGAAGAGGCACCTGATGGCTATAAAAACTTGCTTTCATTCACAGGTTTTGGTACGAAAAATTTCTGAAAATACAAACTCTTCTTGTCTTCAAAAACCATTCTATGTGATCAATCAAATCGTTGAGTGAGTTCGTTGAATCCAACAATTTGAGGTACCGCTATTGTTCGGATTGAAGGCCATTTTATCCTAGGGGGAAAATTTCATAACCTCGGGTACAGTGAGGGGAATTATTCCTTAAGGACACTCCGTGAAGTCGGGGGACTTGGCCTTAAAATTCTGTTTCATCTTTTTTTCCTGAAATTTAACATACTTCTTGGATAGATTATTTATAATCTTGTGTTGTAGGAGTTAAGGAACTTCATAAGTGTTCTTGTTTATACATAAACTTGTGTTGAAGTTATTGTGGCATTTATATAGATTCTTGTACCCGAAAAACGTTGTAAATAACACTTTGATGTAACATTTTCAGCAGTTTTATGAAGGTTACACTTTTTAGCCAAATCTGCTTATTAATGAATGAGTAGTGCTAGTTTTCATACTTATTCTTCTGAAGCTGCTATCATATTACAACATATAGTCTACAGAGGGGCACATGGGTTCATATGCATTTAAATGTTAAGTTTAATGCCATTTGACACACTTGTTTTGTGCCTTGTGCAGGGATATATAATATCTGCTTCAATGGAATAAATTGTCAAAGTGAATAGATTGTCAAAGAATTTTAATTGAGTCGCAGAGGCCTGGATTTCAATATATTTTAGTTCTTAATCTTTATTACGATGTTATAAATGGATACTCTTTCAGATCACCATGATACAAGGGGAGTTGTGGAGTAGACTTGCATTTTGATTTTGGATAGTCAGGAGGAAGGGATTTTTGATGGTTGATTGTTCACATCTCAATTGAATTTGGTGATTTGATTAACTATTTGATAGGATATTTTACATCAAAGTCTTCCAATCTTGTAAACATATTTTCAGCTTTGCTATGTTTTAGCCTGATTCTGCTTAATTTTTTGTGTTTCTGGCTGGGAAAGAAGGGTACATATTCCTTATTTCATATATAGTAGACATTCATAAACTTTTTTCAGCCAAATGAGCTGATCGTAACAAGCTTTCATGCAAGTACAATTTCTAAACTTAGAAGTTACCACGTGGCTGAATGTGCATGAACAGCATTTACATTACGTGAGTGATGGGAAAGTGAATATGTAAAAGATGAACTCAATTTGAGAAGATACACTTCATCAAGACGCCATCACCTGCGATAGAGCCGTCAATATGGTCAGGCCCGTTGGGCCGGCTTAATCCAGCCTGTAATTTAATAGGATTGGGCTTTAATTTTTGCGTCTCATTTAAGAACATAACTTTTTAGCCCAGTCCGGATAAGCCCGTGGCCAGGGGCGGAGCCAGCCTTCTGTTCGGGGGTTCGGCCGAACCCCCCTTCGACAGAAAAATATACTATTTATACATGATTAAAATTATTTTTTATATGGTTATAGTAGGTGTTGAACCCCCTTCAATTAAGTTTTTTTTTGAATATGGAATCCTCTTAATTGAAATCCTAAGTTTTCTTTGAATATGAAATCCCCTTCGTTGAAATCCTGACTTCGCCTCTGCCCGTGGGGCTTTAGCAATGTGGGTTGGGTTAGCCCGTGGGCCAGCTCGTAAGTCAAATACATGAAACTATTTAGATTGCTTATTAGTATTTTTATTTGGTTTGAAGGATATCATGTCAAAAATTATTTCCTTTCGCTATTAGAAGTATTTTTTTGGGGTGTTGGAGACTTGATTAACAAGTATTAACACAATGTAATATTGTCTGGTAATATTTATGTCTATTAATATTCTAAAATTAAATTATAAAATATTATTTTTTAAAAAGTGGGCTGGCCTGCGAGGCCCGCAGCCCACAGAGTAATGCTGTGGGCTTGGTTTTTTTTTTTATGATGGATCAGCCTAGCCTGGCCTGACCCGTCAAACTCAAAGCCCGTGTGGGCTAGCCCGGATGGGCCGAACCGACCCGTATTGCCAGCTCTAACATGCCATAGCATGTTTCCATTCTTGCAACGGCTTTGGTTTTGCAGGTGAATGACAACAATTGCCTTAGAATTTCAAGAAAATTTCTTCCTCCATGAGGATTGACCCACCAAATTTGTACTACTTATCCCTGTATCTTGCATCGAAGATATTAAGCAAAATATCTAGTTTATTATTCCACAAGTGTTCTAAGCATTGAAACTAAACTATACCCGTTGCATGTAAAAGGCTTCAAGAGAGCCAACTCTTCTCGACTTCCGACAACTCGAAAGCCAGAAGATAACTAGGATACCCCTTCAACACTACCAAAATAGAACATAAATTGCTTCCATGCCAAGTGGATAGTTGTTCAGTGTTCGGTACTCCCATCAGAATAGAGAGTAATTGAGGTGAACCGACTATGATACAGTTGGAGAAAGATTCTGCACTCACTTAAATTGCAAAAATGAACAGATATGCTTGCTTTACTTTCAGAATCCAGAGGCCAGAACTAGATAACATGCTTTTTATGTGCATCTAACAAAGTAGAACAGAGCCCTCCGGAGAAGCTTCTATGACTTCACCAAACAAAAGCAGCAGGGCCTGGTTTCATAATCTCGATGAAAGCACCAATCAATCAACTACACCTTAATCCCAGATTAACTGGGGGTGCTACATGAACCCTCTGTATCCAGTGCACTGTTTGCACAGTTGCATAAATTTCATTTCAAGCTCAATAAAACCATAAAAGAACAAAAAGGCTGAAGCCACAAAATTTCCAGTGGCAGTCACAGAAACATGGACCACTAATAATACTCAAATCTAGGAATACTCCATAGCAAGATATCTGTATAACGTACACATTTCCAACAAGTGCATTGGGTAGGAATCATCCTTCCCCTGTTCTGCCCCTATCAAAACGGATCTTCACGATAGATACTTTCAGACTTGTGAAATCTCTACTACATTTCTCAATAATTTGTGAAATGCCTTGTCAAAAGAAATAATGGAACCCTGCATGAAGTTCCTATTAAGTTGGCTAAAGTCAACTTTGACTATCTGGCTTTGCCCTTGTTTGACAGGATGTGCAGTTTGCATAATAATTACCAGCATAGTTACTTCTCCAAGAAAAAAAATTAGCAGCATATGAGGCACTCGTAAACCGAGCATGGGATGGAATTCCGACATACATGCTGTCTTTATTTCCCATACCTACGAGGATCACTAAACAGGGCAATTTATTTTGTGGGAAGAAATGCTGATAGGAAAAAGCTACACCTGATTAGGTGATCAAGAGTGATGAAACTGCAAAATATAGGGAGGCCTTGAAGTTAAGAACTTAATGCTCCAGAACAAATGACTTTTTGTTCATATGGTTGTGGAGGTTCAACAATGGCAAACAGTGCTATTAAAAAGCGATAGAAGGTGAGAATATATATCTAGATCGTTATGATCTAGTAACCGGCAAAGAAAGCAACACTGCTGACTGCTTTAATATATAAACTGGAGCCTCCATGTCAAAAGAAATCTTCAGGATCGTGAACTAGAGAGCGCAAGCATGCTCACAACTAGTTTTGACAGTATGGTGTTAGCAGGGGACAAGTCTGATTCTTTAATATGGATGCAAGGAAAAATGGAATTTTCAGAGTTAACTCTAGCTAAGATTGGCGATCTAAAGCAGTGAAGTTAAGAAGGCAACAATGGTCCTAGAAGCTGTTATGGTTGGCTGCCTTTTGCGGGATAGCAATTAATGAAGCTTGCCTTACACATGAAAATCTCCAAAGGAGGGGAATACAGTTTCCAGTGTGTTATTATCTTTTGAAACTCCATTTGTCTGCACAATTTATTTCTTTGGTGTAAAAGGAAACCAGTAGAGGAATAAGAGGATTTAATGGAATTCATGATTCCTTATGTACTTGAAGGCTGAAATCCATAACTCTTTTGGTAAAAACATGATAGATGCCTACTTGGTCCTATTGACATCAATAAGATTTTACTATTGTATTAATTAACTTTTCTCCAAAAAAAGGAAAAAGAAAAAGATTTTACTTTTCTATTTCACCAGGACCCCGCTGTAACATCCCTAGGCTGATGTTCAAATTTTTAAGCATACTTTGGTCCTTCACTCTTCTTATAAGCACATTTCGGTTTAAAGTTCCAATGTGAGAGAAACTTAATGCAGAATTTGGCAGTATTAAAGTTGAGTAATTGACCAAGAAGGTTAATTGAAATGAACAATGTGCACTGTGCAGCAATAAGAATCCATCCGCAAGCGGCATCCAATACAAAATGAGAACAAGCAAAGTTTATAACCTCAAAGAAGGAAGAGTGCACCAAGCCATTGCCTCCAAAATCACAATGACAACTAAATATGGGCAAGGAGAACATATAGTATGAATTAAACTATGCCTTCCATTGAAATTTATATGTAACTTAAAAAGATTATGTCACAAAACACTATGACAAATGAAGGAATACAATAACCAGTGCTCTAAGACAAGCATAAATAACAAGTACATCGTGGCACATATCGTGATCAAATGGTACAAAAATCTAAGGTAAAAAGGGCATTTCAATCTTGACCTTAATGCATTATCCCTCTCATACGCATTCAAGAAGATGATACCTTGACAGCTTTAAATGGAGGGTGAAGTAATCCGAGCTCATCATTCACTTCAAGTGGATTGATTGTTTCGTTCCGAGTCCTCTTCACTCTCCTACTACCAAGTGATGTATGAGAGAAACCATACATCTGCAGGATCTGGTTGTCACCAAAGTTGAATGCCCGATCCATTTGCTTCAAGCACCTCTCTACTGAATAATCACCAAACTTTGCACAAGGCTTGCAACCCACAAAGTGAGTAACAAGTGGCCACCTATGGTCACCAAGACCAGGGTGGTAATTCTCAATCATCTCTTCATATCTATCTACCAGAATTCCCCAGTAACCGTGCAAGTAATAAGCATTCTCAAGATACACCTTATCACCCCATATCTCCCTCTGAGTTGCCAATATATATACCATTGCAGACTGATCATCAGCTTCAAAAACTGGTCTATCTTTAAGCTCCCGAGTAAGTAGCGCCCCGGCTTCATCCCTAATCTTACCCTTTGGTCCCATAGGTGCCAAAACATCAAGCAAATCCAAAGCCCATTGAGTATTCCTCAATAAGAAGCTACCAGTATTCAAACCAATCCAATTCTTCTGATCATAAACCATCTCATTCCATCCATGCATCACAAGATTAGCATCTTTATACCTCTCCCATGGCAACTCAAAAGCCATATCAGTAAACATAGCATCACTATCCATCCACCATAAAAACTCAACCTCAGGATGTGACAGCAATAGCTTCCTAAGCAACGGCAGTTTCGCCCAAAATCCAGCCATTTCAGCATCAAGCAAAGCCATATTGTAAAAAATCTCAACCCCATGTAGCCTGCAATAATCAATCTTGTTCTTTATTGACTTCAACAAGAAATGATCACCCACTGGATTTTCACATGGCTTCGGTGATGAACCAGTAACCAACAAAACCCTTGGCTTATTTGTCCCTACAAAATTAGGAAAATTAGGATTTTTTTTCAACCAGTGTTGTCTTTGCTCATCCCAATCTGTTATTTTAGGACCAAGAGCATATGGTTGATTTGGATCTCTCTTAAACTCAGGCTCACCATCATCCTCATCAACTAAAATCTTCTTCAAATCAAAAGTAGCATAATTGTTACTATCTGATACACCACCGTCACTTGCAGTGTTTGTAGATACCTGTAGTGCTTCTTCAAGGACGCGTCTGGGTTCCACGCGCTTACGGTAATAGCTAAATGTATCACGAATTTCCTTCAAATCTTGACCAGGAGTACCAAATCTACCAGCACCCAAATTACCTCTAAGGACAATAACGGTAAGAAACAAACACAAGAATGTAAGCTTCCCATTCTTCACAATTCTCCTTACTTGCCATGCTCTCCTAGCACTCAGAAATCGATCTAGCATTTTTTCCTGAAATTGGAATAAAATTCAAATCAAAACAAGGAAAGATTTACACAAAAATGGCAAGTATTGATATTGGTATCATTGGGTATAGAAAAGGGAAAAGAGGAGAAATATGGGGAATTGGGGGTAGAATAATGGAGATTTAGAGAAAGATCTAATGGTGGGTTTATGAGGAAGAAAGGTGTCGGTGGAGAGTGATGGATGGAGGAAATTGCCTTCAGGTAGATGTGTCAAAATGGAAATTGAACATGAAAAATTAAGCAAACAACTTTCTGCTTCCGACAACTTTAAACACTAAATTTTTTATTTTTTTTACTTTTAAAATATTGATTATGAAAATAAAAAAGATTATTTTAATTATTTAGTAAATATATTTTAATACTAATTATTTACAGTCTGTTTGATACTACGCGTAGTGGGAAAGTAGTGCTATGCTGTTTTCATTTTTCATTTTTTATTTATTTTATTCTCTGGTTGGTTAACAGCAACTTCTATTAAAAAAAAATAAAAATACTGTCTTCAACATATATAGCCTATATAGGAGTACTACATTTTGGGTGTGTTTGGTACGAAGGAAAATATTTTTGAGAAAATGTTTTTAATTTTTTTTTTATGTTTGGTTGACTTATATGTTTTGAAAAATATTTTTTAAATCAATTTATTTTTCTTAAATTTAAGGGAAATGACTTTTCTTCAAAAAGTAAGGAAAACATTTTTCAAAACTCTCTTTCAACCACATTTTACAGTTGAAATGTTCATATAATTCTCAAATCATCTAACCCGCCCTCAATACCCTATCACCCCGACATCATCCCTACCCCCACCCACCCTTATTCCTACCCCCACCCCGCCCCCAAAATTCAATTATTTTAAAAAATATTTCAATTTTTTTTCTTAGTCCATTCCTTATTCCCACCCCTACCCCTATCAGCCCCCCTCCAAAAATAATATCTATATTTTATTAAGAAATTCAAACTTTTTTCCTACCTCCTACCCCCTAACCCCCCCTTATCAGCCCTCTCTCCCATCCCTCCCCCCCCCCAACCTAAAAATAAATAAATTATTTTTAAGAAGTTTTCAATTTTTTTCTCCCCCCTCACTCCCCAACCCTGATCCTCAGCTCCTACTAACCCCCTCCCTCCTCTACCTTGCTAATTTTTTAATTTTTTTTCTTAACAAAATAAATTCAAAACTTTTTCTTACCCCCCTACTACCTATTCTGACACCCCCACCCGCCCGCCAACCAACCCCTTTCCAATTTTTTTTTATTTATTTTAATTTATTTTTTAGACAAAGATTCTAAAATGTATTTTTACGCTTTAGCTAAACACTAAAATATATTTTTTGATAAATATTTTTTCATTCACCAATCAAATATACTAGAAAATATTTTTTGAAAAATATTTTTCATCCACCAACCAAATATAAGAAAACAAGTAAGAAATCAACTTGTTTTTCATGAAAAATAATATTTTATAGAAAAATATTTTTCATGAAAAACATTTTCCTTCATGCCAAACACACCCTTTGTCTTTCTAAGTTTTTGACATGTTGATTGAAGGACCCATTAAGTAATTTTTAGAGGAAAAAAAAATGATTTTAGGTTCTTCCACATTACATTATATTATTTTACATGAAAAATTTGGCAACCACAATTTTGTAAAAAAAATAGTCCACTTATTTTTCAAAAAGAGATGAAAAGCATGCTAAATATCATTTGATGAAATAGTTGACCAGCTTTATGTGATCTTTGTACTCGAGAGTCAATCTCTATTTAGCCCGAGAAAATCTTTGTATACTTTATTAATGATTGATCAAATTTTATAGATTCATCTTGAAAAACAAGAATTTTTTATATGGATGAAACAATATCAACCGTATCCGTTATGATTATCTCATATTCTCCTTTTTCTTTTCATATTATTTTGCTTATTATATCTGTGGAAGATATTTAGAGTTAGTTTGCGATCTACTTAAATGGGTTTTTAGTTAGCATTTAGCCATAAATATTGAAAATAGATTTAAAAACTTCATCTTAAATATCTGTTTGATTATGAAATTTGATTAAATTTTAAAAATATAATTTTCGAATATATATTTTCAATCTCTTCAAAAATAGCTCACACCAATTTAATTCTTATGACTAGTACTCACAAACCTTCAAAAAAATTTGAAGTAAAATACATATATAGAGTATTAAACTTATAATTCCAAAATCACAAAATCTCATACTGTTACTCATTGCATAACTAATGTCAATACTCATTACCCAAAATGAAAAAAGCTAACACTAAATACACGTTTACCATAAATTTTAATGACGAAATACGGTACTTCTTACAATTTCTAAATATGCAATTAGTATTCTTTTACGTTACTATATGTAGTTACTTATAAGTTTGATAAAACAAAGAGGTTTAATTAAAAGCTTAATACACAACTAGTCTTTTATATTTATCAGGATACTTTCTTAAATATTTGAACTAAGTATTATTTCAAGTTAACACTTCAATTTCTAATAATAATTTAAATTGAGGTTATTCATATAATTTAATAGCCGAAATGAAACACAAACAAAAAATTTTCTGATCGAAAGCGTGTCATTAAAGCACATTTTTAAGAGTTGAGGCATTCAAATTAAAACATGACTTAATTCAAATATCTAAATAAAATATCCTATCAAATTTTAAAAGATGACTATGTAAAAAAAATTAAAATAATTTGATGCACTATAATTTCTATTATGTGCAAAATTTGAAAAACGATAGAACCATAAAAATATATTATATGTAATTTGACCCTATATTTTTCTAGAAAGTTATTTATAATATCTAAATATTTGACCACTTAAGTACATGATTATAACTTTATGAATTAGAGTATACCACATAGCCTTATTAAATGTTACAAGGCCATGAATTAGGGAGACTCACAAGTCACATGGATTGGGGTAATCAGATCTACGCCGGCTGTTATTGAACACATAACACATGCATCACAGCCATGCCCATGTCAATGTGGCATTAGTTGCGTACTATAGTCCCTCCAATTGGAATATTCCAATAAAGAATTCGTGCCACTATTAGAATCTTTAAATTAATTTAAAAAATAAAGAAATTAAAATGCACGGACAAAAAGGTTTTTTAGCCTGTAACAAAAATGAATTTTATAATTTTTATTTTTACATATAAAAATCTCGAAAGATCATTTTCGTTTGTTCAAATTGTAAAAGGTAAAATCATTTTGTAGCTGATTTTGGAGGCGAATCGTGATGATAATTAAATCAATGTATTTGTAATTGATTAGTACGTAAATTAATCATATATAAGACTAATGCAATGTTTGATTTGAAATTTAAAAACCAACATTACTAATTCATGTATAAATAATGAGTAAATCAAATTTTTTGAAAAGTCAATCATACTTTTTGTATGATTTTTAAATATCTTAAGTCAATTATTATGATGTCTAATATTTTATATAATTTTTAGATAATATATGTTGCTCGTCGTTTCAATTTATGTGACATTGATGAAATTTGGAGAATAAACTAAATCTTTAATATATTTTTTAGAATTTTGTATGATTTTTAAATATGTTAAGTTGTTAGTTATTGCCATTTATAATACTTTTATATAATTTTCAGATAATTTATGTTACTCTCTCTGCCTCAATTTATGTGATATTGATGGAACTTGAAGAGTCAACCAAAGTTTTTTTTTTTTTTCATATTTTGAGTTGTTAATTATTGTGATTTAGAGTACTTTCTACGTAATTTTTAAATAATATATATTACTGCATTTGTCCCAATATAGTATTTAGAGAATCAATCAAATTTTTTATATATCGTTAAATATTTTAAGCTGTTAATTATTGTGATTTATGATATTTTTTATGTCATTTTAAAATAATACATGTTACTTTTACTGTCCCAATTTATGTGCTACTAATAAAATTTAGAAAGTCAACCAAATTTTTTATATGTCTTTTAAATATTTTAAGTCACTAATTATTATAACTTAAATAAATTAAAAGAAATAAAACAAAAAAATTAAAATGTAGAAAATAAAAAATTATACTCCCTCTGTTTCATAATAAATGAATTGTTGGATTTTGGCACACAGATTAAGAAAAAAACATTAAAGACATAAATTTAACGCAACTTTCCATTTTTACCCCCAAAAAAGAAAAAGTTGACCTTGTAATACCTTTTCAAAAGTTAATTGATTGTCAAATCATAAGGGTAAATTTGAAAAAAAATTCAATGATTCACTTATTTTGAAACATCAATAAATACCCCAACAATTCACTTATTTCAAAACGGAGGGAGTATTAAAGAAGCGGAAACAATCATAATTTTTAAGATTAATAATAAGGGGGATCCACAACATAACAATTATTTTTGTTAGGTTCGAAATCGAGAGGACATCATGCGGAAGCTTGTAGTTTGCAAACTATTTGAGACGATAAATAAGATGACAAGAAAAACATACTCAAACATAAAATTATTAATATGATTCGGCCAATTGGCCTACATATTAAAAACCTAAATTAAAAAAAAATATAAAACTAATGAGAGATAAAATTTCCCCATAAACTAGACTCTTTAAAAGACTACATTGTGGATGCTATTGTGTTATAACTTGAGAAGAGAATTGTTCTATTTATAGAGTTACAAAACCCTTCTTCTAAGAAAGAATAAACCTAATAAAAATCTAATAGGAAAGAGATCTTTTCCTACTAGGAAACCTTTTCTATTAAGAAATACTTTACGAAATAAACCACAATTATGGTAGAATCCAAGTAAGGTAAGAAATTCAGGATAAATCCTAACAAATCTTTCCTTGGCCTGAATTTTCTGGCAAAATTGTTCATCATCTTTTTCTTCGTGTAATCTTCATAACTGCTGTTTGTCATGGTTAAAAATAAAGTTTAAAATATTATTGGTTTAAAGTGGTTTAAAAAATAACTTATTTTTATTTTTAAAGATATAGCAGCAGGAATGTTGAAAATATACTTTAAGCTCCTTCTCCATATGTAGCTAGACAAAAATCTTCATTATCGCCAAACTGTTGCAGCTTGATTTTGAAATCACTTTGAACCTGTTTAATCTCGTCTCACCATACCATTGGACTTTTGAATCATAAGCTTTGATACCACTTGTTAGGTTCGAAATCGAGAGGGCGTCATGCGGAAACTTGTAGTTTACAAACTATTTGAGACGATAAATAAGATGACAAGAAAAACATACTAAAACATAAAATTATTAATATGATTCGTCCAATTGGACTACATATTAAAACTTGAATTAAAAAAAACATAAAACTAATGAAAGATAAAATCTCCTCATAAACTAGACTCTTTAAAAGACTACATTGTGGACGCTATTGTGTTATGACTTGAGAAGAGAATTGTTCTATTTATAGAGTTACAAAACCCTTCATCTAAGAAAGAATAAACCTAATAGAAATCTAATAGGAAAGAGATCTTTTCCTACTAGGAAATCGTTTCTACTAAAAAATCCTTTACGAAGTAAAATACAATTATGGTAGAATCCAAGTAAGGTGAGAAATTCAGGACAAATTCTAACACTTTTAAGCCACAAATAGCTAACTTAAAATTAATAGAATTATCAAACTATCCCTAATAAGCTATGCATACATAATGACCTTGTGTGTGTTTGAGAAACTTTCATCGCTCTTCTATATAATAAAAAATCATGTGAAATAAATAGTATTTAATACGCACATAAGATAATATGTAAATTGTCTCTAAACTAATCTATATTTGTTATGAATGTATATACATTATAGTGAATGCCTATCAAGAATATAGATAAGATTTATCAAGACATATTTGATATCTATTAGGATATGAAGTATCTATCTTTTAGAGAGAAATTAGGAGTATTTCTCCTATAAATAGAGGGGTTTGTTCATTGTATCCTCAATCTTATGTTCTCTCAAAGAAATAAAGAGTCTCCCCTCTTCTCTCTATTTATTTTTGTTCTTGCTTTATATTTTCTTGTTCTTGCTTTTATATTTCATAACACGTTATCAACACGAGTCTCCAATAAACTGAGTATAGACAGGAAACCATAGTGCTTCTTATATGTGATGCGACGGATAAAGTGCATATGGCAAGAGCAAGGTTAATGGCACAAAACACCATGTTGCACAGAAATTTACATTCAAGGATGAAATCCCTTTATGAGATAAGAAATAATTTTTTTTATATATGTTGTTTGAACTAATAATAAGAATTACCTTTTAACAAGTAATGTCTTGTGGGTTAATATTATAAATCAGAAGTGAAGCTACAAACATATATGTTTTGTTTGTCATAACGTATTCGTAAAATAAATAATCTCATATTAACAATACATAATCTTCAATAATCTAAATTAAGGTATGAATTTCACGTTCTTTGTATTATATAAATATCACAAAGATCAAATTTATTTATTTCTAAAATAATCACAAAGTAGTGATATTGAATAGGCTCACGTTTGAATACGGTTATACTTTGTCTATATATTATGTTATTGATTAAGGGTAAGACGATGAATTTAAGTTCTATTGCATAAAAAAGATAAGATATTAGGTTAAAGTCCTAATGCACCATGATGATAAGATATTGGGTTCAAGTCCCATTGATTTATGCCTAAGACGTCTTTAAATGGATAAGACGTTGAGTTTGAATCTCAATGCACTATATTGATGATATTCTGATGGCTAATGCGAAATAACATGTATTTGATGAAAGGTCATGCCCCAAATATGCTCCATTCCATAAAGTGAATGTGGTAGTAATATATGATAAGTCTGAAAGATGATAATTTGCTTCATTCTTGAAGTGAATGTGATAGCTATATATGATATACTTTGAAAGATATGTATGCCTCGATGTGCTCCTGAAGTAGAAATATCACGAAAGCAGTTATAAGCTATCAAAATTTGATAGGCTTAAGGCACAATTATATTTCATTCTTGGGGAATGAGAAGCTTATTAATGTAAACGTGCACTTGATTGTGATGGAATCACAACACACCTCCGAAAGAGGCAGAATAATTGAGAATGAGCTATTTTGAAATCTACTTCTAAAGTAGTAAATCTGAAATTATACATGTAATAGTAAATCTGAGATTTACTAAAGAAAAAAATACATGTCATGATAAACTTGTGTTTACTACTATAAATGAGTTCATAAGATGATATGAACGATTGTGACATTTCAAAGATCTGCATATTGAGTATTAGACATATATAGAAGAATTAGAAGATTCTTCAAGAATTGTTTATGTCACTTGTTCTCATGATAAGCTGGTTGGACCAACTAATATTGGGATTGGATCTCTTAAAATCAGAAAAGTATAAAAGGTGAATAAGGGTCTTTTCACCTGTCATGTGATCTATTAAGATGCATCTAAATAAGATGTCACGTGTACATCTAAATAAGTCGCCATCCCTATACTCTCTCGGTGCTAAGTCCTATTCCAACTGAATGACACTGAGTTACTGACTATTCTGTGTTTAACTGACTGATCAAGTAATGCTCATAATAAGTATTCTGAAGTTATTCTGAAGATACTGAGATGAGACTAAATAAGAAACTATGGTTTTTGGGTATTCAATACCCCCAAGACTCAAAAACAATAATAGTAACATGATACTTAATCTTAGAGGACATAGAATGAAGGCTTTTATCAAACATGTATTCTTGTAGGCATTTTATCAAACACTTGTAGCTCATAGTGTGGTCAAAATCATAGGAATGTTGGGGAACTTGTAGTAATAGCATGAATTCAACATGAATAGTACTAAATCATGATTAATTCAATGAATGATAACATTAAAACATGAAGAATTGAATAACAACAATAATTTCATCGATACATGGTGTAAAATCATAGTTCATGGAGATTCATGGGTGAAATCATAATTTAAAATTAAAATAACTAGAAAAGATCACAATTTTTGTAATTTAAATCGGATACTTGGACTTCGTGGGTGAAAGGAACCGATGGATGAACATTTAATATACCTTGGCTAATGAATTTGAGAGGATTGATGGTGAGTTCTTGAGATTTGGCCTTGAATTTGAGAGCTAGGGTTTTGTGCTCTTAAAGAGAATGGATCACCTTTTAAGTAATTTGAGAATAATGGGCATATGATGCCCTATTAGGCTTTAATTTCATGTTTAGGACGAGTTTAGGGCTTAGAAAATGGCCAAACAGCCCTTTAGAAATTATAAATACGGAACTGGAAATCTGAAAATCTCGATTTGAGGCCCTGGCGCGACGCGCCAGGATCATGGAGCCTCACTGGAAATTAACGACTAGGACCTGAAAGCTTGGCGCGATGCGGAGATATCGTGGTAACCCTTTGGAATGCCATTTTGGCCAGCTCCACGATGCACCATTATCACGGAGGCTCACTGGAAATTGCCAAATGTGAACTGGGTCCTTGGTGCAACACGCCAATATCGCGGTCCCTTACTGGAATTTGACAATTGTCATTTATACTAGCTCCGCGACGCGCTAGTGACCAAAATGATGGTGTTTAACGACTAAAACTTAAAATTTCCATAACTTCTTACCCGGTTATCAGATTTGGGTGAATTTTACATCGTTGGAAAGCTAATTGAATTTTCTACGCAATGAAAGGCTCTAAACTAAAAAATAATAGGTATTTCAAAGATTTTATATATGAATGCTCATGTATTGAGACTTAAATCATGCTAGGAAAATACGGGGTATTACAAAAACCTGCCCAGTCCGCATCAGAGAAGCCACTGACAACTAATATCAGAGTTTTTTAAAGTAGTAAACTAAGATGCATAGTCCCTTTCAAATGATGCAACAAATGTTTTATTGCTTGAAAAAGAGCAAAAGTAGGAGAATGCATAGATTGACATAACTTGGTAACATAATAGGATTGTCACGATCCGACTCGAGCCTAGTCATGACGGGTATCTCAAGTCCATTGAGGACAGGAGACCACCCCTTAGCCTGTCCAATCCAAACATAATCTAAATAATAACAAGAAAAAAAACCCAGAGGATAAAGATAAAATAGTTAATGTAACTCAACAATTAGCTCTAAGATTCAACACCATCCAACCCACACATATGTTCACAAAGCCTCTAAACCAATTCGAATATCAAACTAAGTCGGGACATGCCCCCGACCATGGCCAAAAAAGAAATCAAAATATGTAAAGAAACCGATAGGATTTCAATACTCATAAGGAAAATAATAAAATATTCGGCCTTCCATAAGATATAAGATCTTCACTTTAATGCAGAGCAACCGACAAACCAGAATCCACCTAATGCTTCATAGGGGTAAAAGAAGTGTCTTCAGACCCTATATTATGAAATAACGTAGCGTCCTAGGACGTTTAGTGGGGTGAACTATAATATGTAACCCAGGATAGGAATAAAATAATATCATTTTAAAATCAAGTCCAGACTCAGTGTACATGTTCACATACTTGCATACATACATATATATAAGATGTTGGGATATGGAACAAGGTTTAGCATGAGATTTAAAACCATTAACCTAGACAGTATAGCTCTAACCATCCTAAAAACATCCACGAGATATATGGATTTGGATTCCCCCACCATAGAATCCATGGCCCCAAGACAATCCAAGGTGTATACATATATCAAGTGTGAACTATGCACACGGTCATAAAGACCCTCGCACTGAAAAATATGGTTTTCAATATCAATCCCCCGAGGACCTCCACCTTTTACAATAAGTTATACAACCCCCATTAAGCCCAATTAAAATATTTGCATATAACCCATCCATTTAACCAATAACCATTTATTACGACATTCACCGTTGTTATCGTCATGCCAATAGGCTTGCAAGCTTATAGAACCACGCCATTCCAATTTTTCACCAACTTAGGGAAATCCACGACCCCGAAGCTCCAATTTAAAAAAAAATCATGGCCACTAAGGATTTTCAAAACCATTTATATTTTACTAACCTTTTATGCAATGCAATAGTTTCAAAATGGTTAATTTAGGCATATAGCCATATTTCAAAGCCAATTTCATAAAGGTGGGTTGAGGTTATTACCAATTCCAATATCAAAAATCCATACAATTTATGGGAATCCACGACCCCATTCCATTATCCAAACCCCATGCACCCATTGAGTTCCAAAATTAATAAATAAAGTATAAACAAATTCATGTAAACCAGGGGAATACCTTTCAAATAATAATCATCCACAATCGTCAACCCAAATTCCAAACAAAAACATTAAAACCATATGAATATCAAACCATTGTATGCCAAGATAAAATACAAGTTTAGGGAAACATACATGCCTGAAACACCAAGAAATTTTGAAAGAAAAATAAAAAATTGATCCTTAGATGACGAATCTCTTGAAACCCTAGCTTTGCTCTTGATTGGGGATTTTGTGTGAGAAGAATAGTTTATGATTATGTTAATTGAGTGAAAATAGGGCTAAGAAAAGGTTTTAAGTTGTGGGAATAGTGTAAGAAAATGAAAGAGACCAATTTATCCTTAATGAAAAACGTGCAGGAAAATAAGTCCCAATCGTTATGGGTCTCATAACGACTCATGTTCAGTGGCCATGAATCATCACCACGACTCATGGTTTGGACAGTGACTTAGATTCACCTCACTAGATTGATCACGAGTCCCACCCTATGACTCATGACCAAATCTTACGACTCATGGGGTCTTAGTCGTACTCAGGACAAAAATAGTGGACCCTCTCACTGGTTAGACCATGATTTGAACTATACGACTCGTAAGGAGTCTTCATAACTCATACGGTCATAGTCGCAACCTAAACAGTAAGCACAATCAATAAGAAAAATTCAACGTTCAAAACTTGGGGTATTACATTACTCCTCTCAAGATTATTCATCCCCGAATGAGGAGTTAGGGCACCTCTTGGCACGACTACAAGATAAAATGCAAGCACAAAACCATAAACAAATAGACAAAAAGCGATAAGAGCAAAAAGGGAACACATACCTCAAATACTTCCATCCAATGCAGGGAACAAGAATGGATATTTGGGCTTCATGTCCTCTTCGACCTCCCACGTAGATTCTTCCACCTTTTGATTCCTCCAAAGAACTTTTAAAATCGATGGACTTGTCTTTCCAAAATCTTAAATAGGACTTTCTCATAAGACAACGAATCTGAAATACCAACATCCTTAATAGGCACAATCAAAGAAAGATCACCTAAGCACTTTTTCAATACCAACACATGGAAAACCAGATGAATAGAACCCAAGTTCGTAGGCAACTCCAATTCATAAGCAACATTCTCCACTCTTCTCAAAATAAAATGCGAACCAGTATAAAAGGGGATAAGTTTCCTTTTCTTTGGATAACTTTCAAGAATACCCAATCACCTAAATCAAACCCCAACTCCTTCACCTCACATCTGCATAGGATTTTTGGTGACTTTGGGCAGTCTTTAGCCTATCCCTAATTACCTTCACCTTTTTCATGGCCTGGTGAACTAAGTCGAGGCCATACAACCTAGTCTCATCAACCTCAAACCACCCAATAGGAGATCTACACCTCCTATGTCACGACCCGAACTAGGGCCTGACCATGATGGGTATCCCAAGTCTGTCGAGGATCGGGGACCATCAAACACACATAAATACATGACAATGGATGAGTTCCAAACATATAACATGATAGAATAAATAATGACTCAAAAGTATATAAATGTCAATAACCAATAACTCATCCACAATAAACCATAAAGCCTTTATACCATAAAAATAACCTATGTCGGGACATGCCCCCGACTCTGCCAATGACAATGACAATGATAATGTTAGTGTAAAGTATTTAATTCTAATTCATGAAAGGGAATTGATGCAATGATCAAGTCTTTCAAACAATGGAAGCTCACTACTTTACCACAAAAAATCTACGAACCGAAATGACCTACCTAACACTGCACAAAAAAAATGGGATTGCCTTCGGACCCTATATCACATGGGGATACAGTGTTTAGAGACTGTTAGTGGGTTGAACTCTAGCATATAACTTATGGATAAAGGGTAAAATAATTCCAAGATCAACAGTTCAAAATCCATCAATATCCAATACACACGATCATATACGCGCACGCACACATACACATGTATATATATCAAATATTGGTATAGGGAACAAGGATTATCATGCACTTTAAAACTTTATCCTGGATTGTGTATCTTAACCATCATAATAAGTACCCACAAGCTATATGGGCCCCAGCTCTCACCCCTAGTCGAGCCCCAGTGCGTGTAGCCGTATGAACCAATAATCTTATATATATGTACTGGGGTCTCAAACCTCCCAATCATATACAAAGATGACTTAAACACCCAATCACGTAATGTAATACGGGGGACTCGAACTACCCAATTATATAATAAGGGGAATTCAAACCCCAGGCCATTTAACCCCCATACCGGCAAATGCGGTTTCCAGTATTGGTCCCTTAGGACTGCCACTTTCACGACCCAACTACACAACCCTCTTTTAAGCCCCATTAAAATATTTATCACATATTTCCATTCATTGAACTATAATACACATTTAGACATACATTGTTGGCATCGTCATCCCAACTATACTTGTAAGGCAACATCAACATGCCAAACCCATTATCATCACTTAGGGGAATTCACAACCCTCTTGGTTTAATTACACATTAGCTTGGGGAATTACACAACCCCATAAGGTTCTATTCAAAACCATTTTGCTTTATTTTTCTTTCACATTATGCAATAGTTCACGATAGTTTAATGTGTATACTTATCATATTCAAAACCAATATCAGAATATAGAGTTGAGGTCATTACCACTTTAATTATCAACATTCACAAAATTGGGAGAAATTACAATCCCCTAGTTTATTCATCATACCCATTCACCCTATAAGTTCAAAACCATCAATAAAACATGAACAATTATATGTAAACCATGGGAAATATTGTGCAAAAACAAACATTCAAAAATCTCAACCCATGTTCCAAAACCAACATCAAAACCATATGAATAACAATTTAAAACACATGCTTTTAAAAAATAATAGTTAAGGAATAGTAACACGCCTGGAAAGATCATAATTTTGGAGGGAATTTGCCCTTGAAAGCTCTAGACAATCAACCTTCTACTATTTTTGCTTGAGAGAAGTTATTTTGGTATGTTATGGATGGAAATGGGGTCCCAATAAGGTTTTAAAGTTGTGGGTTATGTTTAAGGAAAAAGGGAAATGTCCAAAACACTCTTAATTTAAAAGATGAAAAATTATCGCCAGTGACTACGAGTCACGATACGACTCACAAGGACAGTGCGACTCGTAGGATCTGAGTCGCAATCAAGATAAAAATTGGGTACATAGTGGTCACCCTACGATTGGTACCTTACGACTCATATAGAGTCATTACGACTCATTGAGTCTAGTCGTACTTAAGGCAGAAGACTTAAAGCATCATACTGGTTTGGCTATGGAAGGGGACTATACGACTCATAGTGAGTCTTTGCGACTCGTGACTTCAAGTTGCCACCAAGGCAGTAAATCAGGCAAAAATCACTGGACCCCCTACGATTTGAGACCTACAAATAGTCACGACTCCCTATGACTCATAAGAAGAGTCATAATCTGGGCAGTGAGTTCAATACTCTAAATTTTTCAGAGCCAAAAATTCAAGACAATACATTCTCCCTCTTAGAATCATTCATACTTGAATGACGGGTCAAGGCATTCATTAGCATGATTTAACACAGAAATACACCCACACTTACCTTTGACAAAGACAGAAACAAAGATGTCAAGAAAATCACAATTTCCTTTTACAGTTAGAAAACAAAGATGTTAAGATCAACACATACGTTAAGCATGATTATCCAAAATGGGGAACAAGAATTGGTATTTGGATTTTATTTCCTCTTCAGCTTCCCAAGTAACTTCTTCAATTTTATGATTCCTAAAAAGAACCTTTACCGAAGCCACATCTTTTGTCCATAACCAGCAGTCTTCCTGATCTAAAATCTCAATCGGTACTTTCTCATAACACAAGGAGTCTAAAACACCAATATTTTTCGAAGGAACTACCAAGAAGGGATCTTCCATGTACTTCCTTAGCATCGAAACATGAAATACCAGATGAATAAAACCCAAGCTCGAAGACAAATCCAACTCATAAGCCACACTGCCAACTCGCCTCAAAATTTCATATGGACCAACATAACAGTGACTGAGCTTTCCTTTCTTTCCGAACTGCATCACTTCATTCATGGGAAACACCTTCAAGAAACCAAATAATCCACATTAAACTCCAATTCCCTTCACCTTATATCCTTGTTTTTACAGAAATATGACTTTTAGAGTCACCACTTAATTTATTTAGGAAAATTAAGAAAAACCTTCAAATGATTCAAATAGAAAAATCATTTAAGTTTCAAAATTATTGGTAAACATTTCTCATTAATATTTTATGAAAGTTTTTAAGGCACCTAAAATGTCTGTTAACTTGCGGTTATTCGAACTGTTTGAAAAGGATTTTTCTTTTGACTAACTTTTAAAAGAAAAGTTGTTTTTTAAAAGAAAGAGAGTGAAAACAAACTTGTTTAAAAATCAATTTGATGACTTAATAGGGATTTTAACTAAGTCTAAACAAATAAAGTGGCAAATAAGCATGCAAAAAGGAAAGGGGAGAAATAGAAGACTTAGGCTCGTAAGCCCAAATCCATCGTCCCTATCCTAATCTAATTGAGCTTTTGGCCCATAACCTGTCCTGAACTATATTTTTGAGCCTTTTGGCCCAAAAATTTCTCCACCTGTATTAGTTTACAACTTTGGCTTCGAGGTACAAATAAATAAATAAATAGATTAATAGATTAACAAAAAAAGAAAACAAGAAGAAATTAATAAATAAAATAAGACTTTCAATTCTCTTAGCCGCTTCAAGATGGATTTTAACCCAACCATCTTCTATCGACTCCTCGTATTTGTACTATGTAACCGACGTTCAAAGTCTTCTAAAAGGGAGGGACTTAATGGCCCATTGTGCAATGCAAGAGTAAAGATCCCAATTAGACTCCCAAGCGGGTTCATGCAAGGAAAAATATATATGAGTTAATATATGTTCTAAAAGAAAGAATTGAAAATAATCTAAGAAAAAAAACACAAAAACAAGCTCATGCAGAAAAATTGAAGAAAAGTAGTATAGCAGCTATACGGTCGGAAAGGATAATCCATAGGGTTTCTAGTGTCATTTTATATCTATGATTAACCGAGTACTATATTCTAACGTTTAAGGACAACCCTCAACTAAATAATGCAAAGCCAAGATCATGAACACACTCCCAATACTCCTAGTTAACCTTGAAATAAATATCTGTACAAACAAGATGTAAAAGAAACTGAAAAGTACTCAAATATTCATGGCAACAAACGAAATACCAAATGCAAAAGTAGTAAAAGAAAACTAGAATCTTAAAAGAGACATCATCTAGACTTGAAATTTAATCAATTCAACCTAAAGGTGACTATGTATATTTTCAGAAATATCAAACTCCCCTGATAATCACATAAACTTTTGACAAGAAAATATTTGCAAATTATATAGATATATACTTCAATCTAATCAACCTTTTGCAATATTCATGGAATTGTTCCTATGTTAGTAAACAGATTACTGTTTTAAAAGGGACCATAGAAATAGATAAGGTAATACATTATTTTTCAAATTATCCACTATTATTTGGATCACATTAAGTTAACAAGTCCTTTGGCACTCAGTTATATTCTACCTCAACACCAAAATGTGATACCCTAGCGTATATTGACTAAGTTTTATACTTCCTACAAATGCGATGACAACGAAAATCAAGATATAACCCCCAAATAGATATGCTCAATATTCCACAGTTCAATAAGACACTATTACATGTATCTTTCTAGTAAGGACACATACTCGGAACAAACTTAAGAGAAAAAATAGGAGCTAAATTCCAAGCTTTGACCCAAAACCAACAAACTAAAAAAAACGAAAAAATATTGGCAGGGCATGCCATCCTCATCCTCATCCTCTTCCTGATAGACTCAAGAGTGAGTTTTTTAGTCATCGAGATGGTCCTCGATGAATCATGGAAGACTATGTTTGGACATGAATGCATCACAAAACAAAATCAAAATTCATACCTAAGTGGGTTCAAATTTTGACCTGTCCAGTAAAATAAAGGAGGGAATAAATGCGCAATCAACAAGGCATCGCATCCATAATACCCACGACAATCACACAAGGAAAAAAAATAAGGCAAGGGGAGTCAGGATACTTTCCAAAATGTAATTATGCAAGCAATCTTGTCGATAATGGTAACATTATTCGTAGTTAACACACAAAGCAAGGTATAGCTTATAAACTCAAGAGGAGTATGCTAAAACTTACCTTCATCTTCTTTTTTATCCACTCTAAAGGAATATTCAAGGGGCAGGAGGAAGACCTTTCAGGGTTCATAGGACTGGCGCCATCATCACGGGCATACACCCACTATCTCCCTTAGCTCTAAAGGCCAAGAGAGTTAGAAGGAAGCCTGATGAGGTCAATTAAACTGCCACCGATAACCTTACTATTGAAATTAAAATCAAAGACGACACAAAGAAAGCAAACCAAGACACTGCCTTACTTAAGATAAAATATCGAGACTAAATGGAAAGATTCAACTAAATTATGATGAATCAACTGCAATATTCAAGTAATCACATACCGGGAATTCAGTAAAATTTGATGCTACAGTGGTTTCAAGAGCAATACCAGACATGAATTATGAGATTTAGACCTTGAAATCGAGGTTGGAACGATGAGTAATAAATCAAAGAAACTACCCTTAATGCTCATCAACCAAAGCTAAAATCTAATAGTCTCACCACATAAATCATTAAATCACAATAATGAACTAGATCCCCAAAAATAGAAATTCAACGACATGTATACCTACTGATTCATACTATAAAATATGTCTATTCAACACCAATAATCATAAAACTCCAGACATATCTATTACTAAACATTCCCAGCCAATTAACACCATTAACACACAATGGTGAACTCATTCAAGACAGTCGAATAAAAAATTAACGCAATCACTGCTTCCACAAAATAGAACAACAACACATTATAACAAAAAAATCCTACGGCCCTCATAGCCATCTACAGTGAACCAATCCCAGCATAGAAAATCAAGGCAAATATTACTATATCTACAGAATGGCAAGATGAAGCAGAAATAAACGAAACTAAATGAAATGAGGCATTACCTATTTTGGAGCAGCAAAACAAAACCTCAAGCTTCAGCGAAATGCTACCACCGTAAGCGGTCCTTCAAGAATGTTCGAGAATACCTAGCAGTCAAAAACTTCTAAAAGATTTTACTAAAAGAAAAATGGACTAATTTTTTTTGCTCAAAATGGTTTTCACCTTCTTGAGACTTGGTCTCTTTTTTCTCTAAGGTGAGATATTTATAGAAAATAAAAAATAGGGTCAATATTGAGCACAACCAATGTGGGAATAAAGAAAACGAGGGTAATTTTGGAATTTACAAGGTGGGATATTTTCAAAAAATTTGATGGGGACAAGTTTTTTGCCTCATCTTTGTACCTGATTTTGGACTTTTTGGAAAGATTCCAACAAACTCAACCAATAAAAAATTAGGAAGAAAAAAATGCTTCTAATAACCAATGAAATTTACCCATGTATATACGAATTTGTACTAAACCACCTAAGAAATACGAATTTTGAACGTTGGAAAGCCAGCTCGGCACCTTTCTAGAAGCTTTGAGACTTTCTATGTGAATCTGTGTGGGTTAAGGTCGGGTCAATTTTGGATTTCATTGTTGGGTTCATCGTGTCGAGGTCGGGTCACTCGACTGGAGCTGGGTTCGTTGGTGGTGAAGTTGTCGTTAATGGTATTGTTGTACGTTGTTGTTGATAATGTTGTTCACGCTATTAAAGGAGAAAAGGAAACCACAGTGGTCTGGACCGGGTCAGACTTAATTGGGCCTCACTATGTTGTGGCTGGAAATTACGTCGAAATTATTTGTAGTTGTTGGGTTAATTGGGTAATTTGGGGATTTGGCCAATTTTATTTATGTTTTGGCCAAATTGAAAATTAATTGGTCAATTGCATCGCAATTCTGGCCAATTTGATTTCAATTATGATAAAATCTAATAGATTGGCTAAATTAAATCAAAATTTGAAATGAATAAATACCTCATTTAACCCCGAGCTTCTTGATTTGATAAAATAAAATAAATGTTTTTTCAAATAAATTATTATTATTATAGACTAAATTATATTTAAATCAAGATTTTGATTATTTGAATTTATTTTCAAGATAAACTTTGATTAAAATCTAATATTCCATAAAATAAATGTTTAAGAAACAATATTATGTAATTTCATATAATTAAATATGATAATATATAATCTTTACTTAAAATGGTAAAATCACCCATATAAATACTTTGAAAAGCTTTTTATTCGGATAAAATAAATGTTATAGTTTTATTTAAAATCGAAGAAACACAAGATTAAACTTAGTTGTGGAGGAAAAAAATTTGGTGTCAACAATTGCCCCCTCCCTTTGGGTAGGGTGGATGTAAGTAACCCTAGGTAAAGGGAGTTTGACGTTCTTAATTTTTGTCTGACCACAAATTTATTTCTAAAAGAGGTTGATTTTCACATGAGTTTTGAAGTTATGGCCGAACCTCATTATCAGGTTTCCTACTTATCTCAGGTTACATGAGTATTCAGGCTACTTATTGTTCATAAAGCTTGATTTAATGCATAATTTTTACAAAATTCACAAGTTATCTCGGTTTTGGAGTTTTTGATAAAACCAAAAAGATAGAGACTAAAGGTATTTGGGGGGAGGTTGGAATGAAGTCAAGTTTTCAACAAAGAGCCCAGCCTACATATCTCTAAGACTCAGGGAATCAGACTGTTTGTAGTTCGACTCAATCGGTAGGAAAAATAGTCTTTTATTTTAGACAATCTTTGGTTCAGGATGAGTGACAAGTTAATTTAGTTATGAAAAAGAGGCTTGTAACCTCTTAACCATGAATGTGGGATCCTTCACATCCATAGACAAGAATTTACCTGGACATAATTTCTAAAACTCTCGGTGTACTATCACTCGAATTTGAAGGAAGGAGAAGGTTACCCTCGATATGAGTTTAGAAAATGTCTCGAGAGTGAAGTTGGAACAAAAATATCCTGAAGTACTCATATTCCTTCTAACAGGGGTGTGGTTTTATTGATAGGGGCGATCATTCTTTAGATCGCATCCAAAGAATTTGACGTCCCTCTCTAGACTATGTACTATTTTGCTGCTAAAAAAGAATTCCATATTATACTGTGTCCTATCTGGAGTCGTCTGCACCTGTGGCTTTGATTTGAGATTTTTTTCCTCTTGAATGTTCTCGACAATGTCTCAAACAAAAAATCGTTAGTACTAAACATAATTCACAAAAGAGGTATATAGTCTTTACCATATCTCCACATGAGTTGTCGCCTGTAAAGCGAAGTCATCCTTTCAAGTACTTGTTTGGAAGGAAATAACTTGTAACAACAGACACAACAACCCTCTTAGTTTTTGCATAATTAGCTCATTTGTTGGTTGAATATGTCTTCAAAGTAGGGTGTCTCTATTGGACATCGACGACACTTTATGCAGAAAGGTCCCTGCAACCGTGTAATCTTATGATGATGCAACAACCCTTTGGTCACCTATAATGCTTGTTGTATGATAACCTCTCTGATTATTACCAATGATTCCTTATAGGTGACCTCGGGTAAGTCTTGTGCATCTTTTGTATTGATACGATTTATAGATTTCTCTTGAATTGAAAATCTTTGGATAATCTTGTACATTATTTGATGTTGGATACAAGGCGACTTACAGACATCCTTTGAATTGCTTGATTTTAGGTAATCCTGCACATTATCCGACCTTAGATAAGAGAAGGCTTACAGATATCCCTCCAATCACTAGCTCTCAGGAATTCCAGCACATCATCCGACCTTGGATACAATATGACTTATAGATATCTCAAATTTCTAGTCTTTGGGTAATCCTGTACATAATCGTTCTTTGGATATGACACGGCTTATTGAGAACCCTTGGACTTATCAATTTGATATTCTGGCATATTTTCTGGTAAGAATTTAGTTGCGACCTATGGATAACCTTTGGACTATCAATTTTTGGGTAACCTTGCACACTATCCGGTTAGGATGTTATTGCAACTTACGGATGACCTATGGGCTATCAACTCATAGGTAGTATTTCACACTTTCCTATTTCAAATAATATGACTTATAGATAACCCTCAAATTGTCAATTCCCAGGAAATCTCATATATCATCCATCTTCAGATAATGACTTGAAGGCGTCCCTTCAAATCACATGCTCCTGATGCATTCAAATGTTGATTCATAAAATGATGATATATCCTCAATGCCAATATTTGTATCTCGTATTTTAATAGATATTAAATGCCGATGATATCCTCAACACCTGCATTTGTGTCTCACATGTCAACAAATATTAAATACTGATGATATTCTCGAGCCAATGTTTGTGTCTCGCATGTCAAAAAATATTAAATGTTGATGATATCCTCGACACCAATATTTGTTTCTCACATGTGAACAGATATTAAATATTGATGGTATCCTCAATGCCAGCATTTGTGTCCTGCGTGTCAATAGATATTAAATGCTGATGATATCCTCGACGCTAGTGTTTGTGTCTCGCGTGTGAACAGATATTAAATGTTGATGATATCTTTGATGCTAGCATTTGTGTCTCGCGTGGTAACAAATATTAAATGCTGATGATATCCTCGATGGCAGTGTTTGTGTCTTACATGTTAACAGATATTAAATGCTGATGATATCCTTGACACCGACATTTGCGTCTCACGTGTCAACAGTATTAAATGATGTGGCCTTATAGGGTTGTCTCCTTTGATTGTACCTGTGCTCAAAGTAAATATTTAGTAGACACAAAGTTGCTTTTGCTAGCGACTATCTTTTAGGGAAATTCTAAATACCATATTCATAAAGAAGATAAGGTACCTTTGTTTATCCTTCATGGTTTCAAGAAATGAGATAGATAATTCAAAAGGCCATTAATAAATGGGTATTAAACCAATCTTTGAAGCTACCCAAAAATACCGTTCTTGAGTATTATGTGCTTTGGTGTGGCTCACAACTCACTTGGGGATCTTTGAAAGAGGTTCCTATTTTTGTGTATTTATTCCTGTATCCACATAAAAATGATTAGTCTTGAGTGAAACTATTTCGTGTTGACCTCCTTCGATCCTTCGTTTGCTCCTCGCCCTCTTTAGAGTACTTCATCATGTTGGGACTTCAAACCTGACTCCCTGTCCTAATAGATGCCTAGGCAATTACTAAGTAAAAATATTCGTATAGATTTTCGAAAGTAGTTTTAATTTATGGAAACTAGTTTCAAAAATTTCTATAAAAGCTTTGGAAAATCTCTGCGAGTCATGTCATGTACTAGCTCAATGAACGTTTTCCTCTTGGTTCTGACTATATTTGATAGTTGTCGAAGGATTGGCAGTGATTCAATATCGTTAAGGCTTTCTATTAGAAGTTCTTTTATAATCGGAGACATAATCTGCCTAGACATTATTGCAGCTGGTGACATCTCGAACTTTCCTTTGGCCTCTGGTGCTGGGGATTTGTAACGCCTCAAGTTTGTACCCTAGACGCTACACGATGCTCACAATTCTGAAGGACCACAAGCTAACCCATGACTGGTACCAGCTGCAATAACTGTGTAATAAATACTATAATGATTGCGGAAATAGGCGAAAACATATGCCATAAGGATCAAATCTACAAAATAAATCTAAATATAAGTACTAAAAAATTGAACAACTAACTAAAAATATCTAGTCTAAAAAGCCTCTAAATTGTCTGAACTGGGGAGTTGATGGGACAAGCCCCCAACTAACTCCAACTACTAAAATAAACTGAAATACTGAAAACAATAAGCATGTCCTCGATCTATGAGAATTCACCACTACTCTGAATGTTGAGAATCTGAACTGCTAAGGATACTCTGGAGCCCGTGCGTCTGAACCTATGATATAAGACATCATAGCACAAAAAAAACATGTGTCAGTACTTTGAATGTACTAGAATGCTCAGAGAGGTAGGCTGAGGTGCATGCGTTCATATACATGAACAATAATAACAAAATAATATGAGTATGACTGAATAAGATTACATGCATGGATACGTATACTGTAACTGATTCGTGATAATACTATGTACTGAATCTGAATACTCATTTACAAATATCTAAATTTACTGATGTTGCATTTTTGATAACTGAATAATTGTATCTGACAGTCCTGATTTTTGTTGAACTATATTGAGTTCCATACTGAGCTGAGTGACTATATCTGATAGTCTAGAATCTGTAGAACTGAACTGAGTTCTATTCTGAGACTGGGACTGAAACTGAGCCTGTGGGAGGTAATCATCTAACTGACATGCCCATCTCTGAACTGATTGGGGCCAACCTGTAACCCTAGATGGAAGGGTATCAATATCGTGCCACGGTTAAAGACAAACTGTGGATTAACCCTCTCTGACAGAAAGCTCTTCCGTCAACCCTCACTAATACGAAAAACTCAAATGAGATATATCAACCCTAATAATATCTAATAGGAAAATATCTCAACCTATGCTGGCTACTTAGATCTGGAACACAAGGATTGCTTCTAAGGATCATACCCGCTACTAGCAGGTGAGTCCCCATCCTTGGGTTCACTTAGTGCTAAATCCTACTCCCAACTGAATGGACACTAGACTGAGTTCTAAACTGTACTAGGCTGGACTGAGCTGTTATAGATATTACTGTTTGACTGAACTGAACTAAGTTCAGTGGATTCCGTGAGCTGATGAAAACTACTGAATTCTGTTAACTGAATGAGTACTACTGAGTACTACTGAGCTCTGAACTGAGTACTATGATTGAATAACGATCACTACTGATATTTCCTGAGTTTCTGTAAATAACTGAGAACACTAATGATCGTGACATGACTGATAATGTTCTATAACTGACCATGGCTCTAGGTAATCAGGTAAATTATCGAGTATAAAAATCTCCAGGACTTGATAGCATAAACTAAGAGACATGGCACAAACTTGCAACATACAAGCTAAGTACTGGATCATAATTCATCATTGGGGCATTTTAACAAACACTTGCATGGCATGAACATGAATACATACTAACATGATATAATTTTACTATTCAACCCACATGCTTAATTCATCGATCACTTGAAAGGCATAAAACATACACATAATACTAATCAACATGTGAGCACACAATTCCAACTACCAAATTCACAATTCAAAGGCTTTAACATGATTTCACTGGTTAACACATATAAATTAATTTACCCCACATAAAACTATCATAAAATATGGATTTTAAATTCACTTAATCAATATAAACATGAATATTATCAAATCCAACATGGAATTCATGAAATCCATAAACAAGAAGTTTAAAAATTATTTCTTGGACTCCAAGGGTGAAAAATAACCCTTGGATGAACACTTCAGATACATTGATGCTTGATTTTGAGAAGATTAATGGTAGAATTCTTGAGATTTGAATCTTGAACTGAAAATCCTAAGGCTTGTTTTTGAGAGATTTTGAGAGAAAGTGAGTATACTTTTGTGAATTAGGGCTGAATTTTGTGTTTATGGGGGTTGGAGGTTTGGGGGAAAAGACCCAAATACCCCCAAGGATCGGTCTTTTAATGACTAAAAACTGTACCATTAACGTGCAGACCGATGCACCACATCATTGGCGTCAATGCAATAGCCAGCACGTCGCGTCGACTCCGCGTCGACTCACTGGAAATTGACGCTGGGAGCTGGAGAGAACATTTATCAATGCGATATTCGACGCGGCGCGCCAAGATCGCATGGATCCACTATTTTAGGATTCCAAAGGAGCTTCAAACAAAGTTTGAAAAATCCAAAACCCTTCCAAAAACACCTACGGACATTGCTGATCATGAATCATCCTAAATATCCACCTACAATGAACGTAAAGGCTATTAAATAAGATCACCACCTTTTGAAGGCGAGAATGACACTAAGTCTGAATACTTAGCTAGAATATTCTATGTTTAGGACCCCTTAACAAGCTTAGAGGACTTAATTAAGGTAAGAATTTTGCGGGGTCTTACAAGATTTGAGATATATTACAATATATTAGTGGAAATTTTGAGGACCTAAAAATTTCTTCCCTATATTACTACTATTTAAGATGATCTTGGCTTGAGAGAATCAAAAGTCTTTGTTAGTCCTCATTCTCTTTGTTGGATGATGATCTTCCCTTTGTTAATTTTTGAGATTCCTTATTGAAAATTTTGTCCTAGTTTCCATTTGCTGGGGTGGTATGACCGAGTCGTTAGGGTGTCTACGTATCTCGTTGAAGTAGAATCAGGTCAAATGTAGTTCCAGGTATGCAAGGTATAGAAAAATCTAATGAGTTGACCGAAGCGATATAGGCCGCTTACGTATCCCTTTCTTGGGAATTCAGGTTATCACGTAGTTCATAAAAAGAACAGATAAAATCTCCTGAGGGGTTGACCGAAGTCGATATAGGCCACCTACGTATCTCTTTCTTGGGAATTCAGGTCAAACGTAGTTTGTACATAAAAAGAGAAGGGATTCTAGTCAATTACACATCATAAAATAAATACTATCAAATGGCCATTGCAAATAAACCAAGAAAACAAGAAACTAAAACATCCTTCAAACATAGTATCTTTTTACCGTATTGAAATTGATTGGTACGGTCCACTCTTGACCATCCATCTATGATAGAATCATAGCTCCTCCGGATAGTACGTTGTAAACTATGTATGATTCTTGCAAATTTGGAGCAAACTTACCTTTGTACTCTTCTTGGTGAGAAAATATGCGTTTGAGAACCAATTGCCTGATTTTAAATGTTTGAGTTCTTACTTTCTTGTTGAAGGCACGGTTCATCCTATGTTGATACAACTGGCCATTACACACGGCAACCATTCTCTTCTCATATATGAGCATGAGTTATTTATAGCGAACGCGAACCTATTCTACACTACTTAATTCAGCTTCCTGAATAATCCTTAAGGAAGGTATTTCAACCTTGGCGGGTATCACAGCTTCATTCCCATAAATAAATAGATAAAGAGTTGCCCCAGTTGAGGTTCAAACTGTTGTGTGATGCCCTAGAAGATCATAAGGCAACATCTCATGCCACGATTTATCATTTTTGACCATCTTTCTCAAGATCTTCTTAATGTTCTTACTGGCGGCTTCCATGGCTCCGTTCATCTGTGGACGATATGCGGTCGAGTTGCGATGAATAATCTTGAATTGATCATTAATCTCATTCATCAAGTGACTATTCAAGTTAGCCCCATTATCAGTAACGACTGATTTTGGTACTCCAAATTGGTAAATCAAGTTATTCCTGAAAAAATTTGTGACTACCTTCTTGGTGACGGCTCTATATGAAGCATCTTTGACCCACTTAGTAAAGTAATAAATAGCAACCAAAATTAATCCATGCCCATTTGACATCATTGGCTCTATTGGTTCGATAATATCCATACCCCAAGCTACGAAAATCCAATGTGAACTCATCACATAAAGTTCATGTGGAGACATTCGGATCAAATCTCTGTGTATCTGGCATTTTGGGTACTTTTGTACATACTTGCTACAATTATTTTCCATAGTCATCCAGAAGTAACCAGTTCTCGGGATCTTTCTAGCAAGGGTAAGCCCATTCATGTGGGGCCCACAGACTTCAGTGTGTACCTCTTTTATTAATTTCGTAGCTTTCATAGCATCAACACATCTTAAGAATCCTAAGTTTGGAGTTCTCCTAAAAAGAATTTCCCCACTTGGAAAATAATTCTTTACCAAATGCCGGATTTTCTTCTTCTGATTATTGTCGTCATCTTCAGGATACGTTCCAGATTCTAAATACCTTTTAATATCATAGTACCGTGGATTTCCCTCAGGCTTCTCTTTGATGTGCGCATTGCGGGTTGTTCCTTCAAGACTATTTCCAAAGGATTAGTGTAACTCTAATTTGGGTGCTGAAATCATGGAGGATATAGTAGACAAAGCATCAGTAAACTCATTTTGTATCCTCGAGATATGTCTGAAATTAACTTTCTTGAATCTTCCACATAAATCCTTCACCATCTCTACATAAAGAGTTGTCTTGGAGTTTTTTAATACCCATTCCCCCTGTACCTATTGAATCACCAAATCTGAGTCTCCGATGACTAGCAATTCACTAACACCCATATCAAGTGTCAACTTGAGGCCTAGGATGCAAGCCTCATATTCAACCATGTTATTGGTACTCAAGAAATGGAATTTAGCAGTTGTTGGATAATTTTGGCTTGTATTTGACACCAAAACTGCTCCAATTCCTGAACCTTTGAAGTTGATCGCTCTATCAAAGAACAATCTCCATCCTGGGTAGATCTCTACAATGTCTTCTCTAACAAATAAAATCTCCTCATCTGGGAAGTAAGTTTGAAATGGCTCGTACTCATTATCAACCGAATTCTTGGCTAAATGATCCGTTAAGGCTTGCCTCTTTATTGCCTTTTGAGTCACATACTCGATGTCGAACTCACTCAGCAATATTTTGCACTTAGCTAATTTTCTTGTAGGCATGGATTTCTGAAATATATACTCCAGCGGTCCCATTCTGGAAATGAGATATGTTGTGTACAAAGATAGATAATGCCTCAACTTTTGTGCGACCCAAGTCAAATCATAATACATCCTTTCTATAAGAGTGTAACGAGCCTCATATAACGTAGACTTTTTACTCAAGTAGTAGATTGTTTTTGTCTTTCTCACCGATCTCGTCATGTTGCCCGAGGACATACCTGAAAGCATTTTCTGAGACTGATAGGTAAAGCAACAATGAACTTCCCTCCCTTGGTGTAACCGAAATAGGAGGAGATGATAAATATTCCTTGATCCTGTTAAATTTTTTTTGAAATTCTTCTGTCCGCTCATTCACTGCAACTTTCTTCAACATCTTGAGAATTGGCTCACATATGACTATCGATTGAGCAATGAACCTGCTAATGTAATTCAGTCGACCCAGGAAACTCATAACCTCTTTCTTGGTTTTCAGCGATGATAAATCCTGAGTTGTCCTGATCTTGGATGGGTCTAGTTTAATGACCCTTCTGCTGACTATGAACCCCAATAATTTCCTGGCTGGCACACTGAAAGCACACTTAGCAGGATTCAACTTCACGTTATACTTTCTTAGTCCGTTGAAGAATTTTTTCAGATGGTTCAAATAATTTAAACTCTCGCAGATTTGATAATTACATCATCCACGTATACCTCAATCTATTTATGAATCATGTCATGAAAAATCATCGCCATAGACCTCAAGTATGTTGCACCCGCATTCAGCATTACCCTGTAATTATAAACACCTCAGGGCATAATGAAAGCTATTTTTTTGCATCTTTCTCATCCATCAATATCTAATGATACTCCACAAAACAATCCACAAAAGTCTGTATTTCATGCTTCGCACAATTATCTATATGGATGTGGATGTTGGGTAGTGGAAAATTATCTTTAGGAATAGCTTTATTCAAATCTCTTTAGTCAACACAAATTCGGATCTTGTCATCCTTTTTTGGTACTGGAACAATATTGGCTAACCATGATAGATATTTTGTGACCTCCACCACCTTAGATTGAATTTGCTTCATAAATTCTTCATCCTTGATCTTAAAACTTAAGTCCGACTTGAATTTCCACATTTTTTGCTTAATTGGATCAAACTCAGGTTTGATTGGTAACTTATGCAACATGATGTTGGTGCTCAATCCCAGCATATCATTGTAGGACCAAGATAATATGTTAATATACTCCCGCAACAAGCGGATGAGTTCTCTTTGTTATGCTTCTGCTAAGTGAACACTGACACTTGTCTCTTTGATTTCATCATGATCGCCCAGGTTGACTGTTTCAATTTCCTCCAAGTTAGGCTTCTCTAGGTTCTCAAATTCCTCTACATCTTCCACTAACTGCTACTCATCACCTATTTTTCGATCATCGTCATTCCCTTCACTTTGTTCGTCTAACCCTTGACATGACATGACATTGGCAGGTTTCAAATTACTGCTACTGTAATAAACAAACAAATCAAGTTAGATGATAACAAGATAAAATACACTAATATAATCATATTTTAAACTAACTTCTTAAATAAAGAGAGGCCTTTTCATTAAAATTTGGAAAATAATTACAAACTATGGTTCATGACCCGCGTAAATGCGAGCTTGTGCCTTTTTGAAAGCAGTAAAACACAAAAAAAAAATTTGAGTCAAAAAAGGGTGGATCACGGGTCCTCCTCCGAATCATTATAGATTTTTTAAAACTACTAGTAATTGCTTTTTCATACACCACGATGGGAGACGAGTTATGAGTGGAGTGGAGGTCCAGTTTTGCAAAGCCTCTCCTGGTGCAACTATTCTCACCCCACTGGATTTTGGTAAATATTCTAGTATAGAATTACATCCCTCGAATAGATTTCCTATCCCATCCGAAGACCATTATATTTTGACATATCCCGTATAGGAAATGACTAGTATAGGAGTGGAAACGATTTAGACAGACTCATCTTTGACTTATCTTCATCTAATCCTCCTCTATTGGCTGGTATCCTAACCCATACTTGGATGTTTTTTCTGGGACCATAATGGGCTCAATAATTTCTTCCAAATTCTTTCCCCAGCCCTGACCATGCTCAAAACCACTTCTTAACATCACAGTCACAATCATTTTATAGACAGGAGGCATTGGAGCTTTGGGCGTCAAATCTTTCTCCGCAGCACTTACAATTTCCACCATATAAAAACACCTGCCCTTCGGAATATCTTCAATCACAGACACATAACCATTGGGATGATTCAAATGGATTCTTTTTTCTTGATGTCTATTTCATGATCCTCCCAAATAAACTTCAATAATTGATGAAGGGCCAATGAAATTGCCTTTGCACCATTGATCCTTGGTCTCCCTAGTAGCAGGTTGTAACTAGGCTGGATATCTATAACATAAAAATTAGCCTTGAATTTAGCAGGTCCCATCTGAATGTACAAGTTAACTTCACCTATGGTATCTCTCTGCCCTTCATCAAATGCCCGCACATTTACATGGCTTTGGCAAATTTTTCCCAAATCATAGCCCATTTGAACCAATGTGAAAAAAGGACAAATGTTTAAACCAGATCTGTCATCTATCAATACCCAATTAATCATATTATCCCAAAAACTGACAGTGACGTGCAAGGCTTTGTTATGCATCACTCCCTCAAATGACAACTCATCCTCACTGAACGATATGCGATGCCTTCCCACAACATTCACTATCATTGCGGCCAGATTCTCAATGTCATGCCTGTGGGAACATATGCTTCATCCAGTACCTTCAATAGAGTTTGTCGATGGTATTGCGAACTCATTAATAGTTCCCAAATAGAAATATGGGCTAGAGTTTTTTCTAAGTGCTTGACAATTGAATACTCTTTTAGTCACATACGCCTCTAAAATTCCTTGGCCTCCCCTTCAGTGATTGGCTTTTTCTGTGAATCTTTCCTATTGGTCCAATCTTCAGGAATGTAGCATCTTCTAGACCGTGTCAACCTTTGGGAAGGGGCAGTCTCTACAATAAATTACTTTCTAGGCGGAGGAGTGTATATCTCTATCATTTCTACTTCTTTTGTTCTCTTGGACTTTTCTGAATCTACTTTAGTGATGGTCTTACTAGACACCCATTCACCCTCTATTTTGATCATATTAACTGCAGCTTCCCTATAATTAGGCATTGGATTACTGTTGATATTTGGTGTTGGTGACTGGTGTGATGATTTTTTGATCAATCAAGTCTTGGATCCTATTCTTTAGGTTAATGCAATCCTTGGTACTGTGCCCCACCGCTCCCAAATGATAGGCACAATTTTGATCAGAATGACAAAATTAGGAGTGGTTATTGGCGGGTTTGGACTGGATAGGATATAAATGACTAGCATCTTTTAATCTCACAAAGCATCGGGTGTGATTTTCAGCCAATAGTGTGAAGTTTTGGAGAGAGATCTTTTTGAAGTTCGAATGCGAGGGTTTTAATGGTTTTAATTAGTGGGAGGAGGTACTTAATAATAATTTGGAGGCACTTAGACATTCATTCGGTTGTTTTGAAGGGAAGCTTGAACATGAGACTGATAATTTGGCTATGAAACTTGGTGTTAGAGTAAAATATTTGGATGGTGAGCTTGGTATTGGGATTGGATATTTGGAAGTGGAACTTGGTATTGAGATTGGATATTTAGAAGTGACACTTGGTATTGGTATTGGATATTTAGAAGTGACACTTGGTATTGAGATTGGATATTTGAAAGTGGAGCTTGGTCTTGGGATTGGATATTTATAAGTGGAGCTTGATATTGGGGTTAGGTGTAGAATACAAGCTAAAAATTTGGTGAGATGGAGAAGAGAGAATGTTCCTAGGCTTAAATTTCTTCTTCAACTTTGCCACAGAATCGGTAGAGACTTCACCCACATCTTCTTTTTTCTTTTTTAGGAACACAAAAGCCTAGAGAGTGTTGGGGTTTTGATAATCTTTCCTGTTCGAATTCCTTCTTCTAGCGATTCTCTAATTTTTACAAAATCTGCAAAAGTTGCCCCGACCGCAGATACCATCATTGTATAATACTTTCCCTCCTAAGCGCGAGAGAACACAGACACCATTGCTTCCTCTGACATTGGAGGTTGTACTTTAGCAACTTCTTTTCTCCAACGAAAGGCATAGTCTCAAAAACATTCGCCATTCTTCTACTAGATCCGATCTAATGAGTATCGATCATGGACTATTTCAACGTTAAATGCGAACCTATCAAGAAAATTTTAGCCAAAGCCCTCCAGCTAGACTATCTTTTCAGCTCCTGGTACATGAATTAATCTAAATCTTTGCCGCTTAATCTTTAGCTGAATAGGCACATTAGTAACGCCTTATTTCTTTCTACCCCGACCATCTGATCACAATACCTTCTTAAATGAGCCATAGGGTTTCCGGTACCATTGAATGTTTTGAATTTAGGGACCTTGTATTCTTTTGGTAGATCTACTCCAAGTTCAACACATAGATCATCGTACCCCAGACTATCGCTATCCCCTGCCCCATGAGATTCCTTGATCCTCATAATCTCTTCGTTCATAGCCAGCAATTTTATTTTATGCTCAGTACTTCACTCTTTTTCCTTCTCTTCATAATGGTCTATCTTGGGATTGGGAAAGGAATTGTAGATGTCAGGGGATATGATGACATGATAAGGATTTAGAAGGGTAGCTTGATTTTAAGGATAAGAAGAGGTTGGGTGGTAGGTGGGAGGGATGTTTTGGAAATTGAGAACATTTTGTGGAATGTGAGAGTAGTTTAGTAAAATATGAGAGGGGTTTTGTAGAGTTGGAAATAAATTTTGTTGATTCGGAGATGGATTTTGTGGATTTAGGAGTGGGTTTTATGGGTTTGAAAATGGGTTTTAGGGATTTAGGAATGAATTTTGTGGATTTGGAGATAATTTTATGGGGTTATCGATGGATTTTGTGGATGGTAAACATCTGGGTTATTTTCTCGATTGGTGTTTTGGAAGAGTTGAGGAGCGAAGACAAATGATATGTTTTTGGCATGATCCCTGAGAATGGGCATACTGAGGGGAGGGATCTGGAGTAGAGGCTCATGTCTTTCTGGGGTAGGAGCATTGATAGTGATGGCCAGATTACCCAAAGCTTTAGTACGGTTTATCTCCTCCTGAAACATTTCTATCTTTCTCGCGAGTTCAACAGTCATCTAATTTTTTTCTGCTATTACATTGTGCCTGATGGACAATGCATTTTCTTCATTATTTCAAGTTATATTTGAATGATAATTAGGGTATGGGATCTTATGATTATTTGATCGGGTGAAGTAAAGATGTTCTAGCATCTTATTTTGACATGGAGTAGTTTTCTGTTATCTATAAAGTAAAATAGCTCAAAGGCAGATATGTTAGTTCCCATATGTGATAAGTAATGCAAGATATTTGATAAGAAGTAACCACATAGAGTTGTTTGTGTCTTAGCCAAATTGATCCACAGGAGCATAGTGGATAAATTTATCTTTGATTCAAACAAACGTATATAAACACATAAGGCTGTTATATCACATAAAAACATAATAATGTGTATCCTAATTGGGTGACCCTTTTGAGCCAAGGGTTTGGCCTAATGAGTTTTGAAGAGAATATATGCCTTTTAAATCCAATCCATTATCCCCCAACTTTCTCTATTTTGGAGAACCAGTTTGGATTTATGCTTGGTCGCTCGACGACAGAGGCAATCCACCTGGTGGGGAGATTGGTAGAGAAGTATAAGGATAGGAAGAGGGATTTACACATGGTGTTCATCGACTTGGATAAGGCGTATGACAAAGTCCCTAGGGAGTTGCTTTGGATATGCTTGGAGGTGAGAGAGGTCCTGAAGGCATACATCAGACCTATTAAGGACATGTACAAGGAAGGGAATACTCGGGTGAGGATGGCGAGAGGACACTCAGAATATTTTTCGATTGAGATAGGGTTGCATCAGGGAACGACTCTCAGTCTGTTTTTGTTTGCGCTGGTGATGGACGTGTTGACGCGGAGTATTCAAGATGAGGTGGCTTGGTGTTTGTTATTTACAGATGATGTAGTGCTGATTGATGAGACGCAGGGGGGACGTGAATGATAAATTAGAGGTTTGGAGGCAAACTCTTGAAGCTAAGGGATTCAGGTTGAGTAGGTCCAAGATGGAGTATATGGAATACAAGTTAAATGACTCAAATCAAGAGGACGGAGTGGTGGTGAGCTTGGATCCCAGGATGTTTGTAAGAGGGATAGTTTTAAGTATCTTGGGTCTATGATTCAGGGAAATGGCGAGATTGATTAGTATGTCTCTAAACGTATTGAAGTTGGTTGGATGAAGGGGAGGCTCGCCTCGGAAGTGTTATGTAATAAAAAGGTTCCCTTAAAGCTTAAAGGTAAGTTATACAGAGTACCAGTCCGTCCGTCCATGATGTATGGTAAGGAGTGTTGGCCAGTCAAGAACTCCCACATTCAAAAATTAAAGGTAGCGGAAATGAGAATATTGTGTTGGATGTGTGGACTTACTAGAGGGGATAGATCTAGGAATGAGATTATCTGGGAGAAGGTGGGAGTGGTGTCGGCGGAAGATAAGATAGAAGAGGGAAGGTTGAGATGGTTTAGGTATGTGATGAGGAGGGGCACAGATGCCCCAGTTTGTAGGTGTGAGAGGCTAACTTTGGATGGTTTCAGGAGAAGTAGAGGTAGGCCAAAGAAATACTGGAGAGAGGTGATTAGACATAACATGGAGCTGTTACAGCCTACTGAGGACATAACCCTAGATAGGAAGATGTGGAGCTCACGGATAAAGGTAGAAGGATAGTGCGAGGGTGGGTTATATCTTGTAGTTAGGGAGCTCTTGCGTGTTCGGGTTAGTAACCCTAGGACTTTGTCCATTGGTAGGAGTTGCTACTATATACTATTCCTAGGTGGGTGTCCTTTTCTTATTTCTTATTTTCATATTACTCTTATTTTAGTGTCTCTCGTATTTCTATTTGTATTAGTCCTTATTTCTTATTTCAGTTATGCCACCAATCCTGTTTTCATGTATTACATTGATCTTGCTAACTATTCTTTATCTTGAGCCGGGGGTCTATCGAAAATAGCCTCTCTACTTTTTCAGAAGTAGCGGTATGGACTACATACATTTTACCCTCCCCAGACCCCACTTGGTGGGAATACACCAGGTTTGTTATTGTAGTTGTTTTCATAGATATGTAAAAGGGCATAAGTTCCAACAAAAATAGCATACGAGGGATACAATCTTTAGGAAAAAGAAAGACAACATAATAGAAAAAACTAGGTCCCACGCACGGGATAGAAAACTACCTACTGGATTCTCCTTCGTTTGCCCTTGCCTTCGTAGCCTTATTCGCCTCTTGCCATATCTTATATCTGTTGATGTTTAGGTAACTCCCACATAACTGTGCTTTGTTCTCATAGGTTATTCTTTCTATGCTATCAATCTGAGAAACGATGCAATCATCCAAATCGATCAGACATCGCCTAGTATCATCAGCCTCTTATCTGGATCGCTTCAATTCTTCTCTCAAAATATGTATGGTCGAGGCATCCTCTATATGAATCCGTTGGTGCATGATCTCACTTTTTCAGAATTTGTCTTGAAGCCTGTGGAGTCAAATCTGATGCTATGATTCCATATCAACAATCCGAGTGGGTATATTCAGTCCCGGGATCAATGCTCTAGCTAGACTCTTCTTCAACCATTCCTTGTATGTGTCACTAACTTCGGGTTCATACCCGATACGGAAGGAGATTTCCTCTATTTTCTTTTTCTTCCAACCATCTACCATGTATATTTTAGGGGAGTTTCGAATTCATCATACTCGGTAAAGAATCTAAGCATAGGCGTCGTTTGTGGTATTACCTGCTTGATTTTGAATTGTCTGAGAACCCAGATGGGATTATAAGGATGAGTTCCCCTGAGTCCTGGAAGAACTAGAAAAGGACCTTCATTCCCCCAACTAATGTAAATTCCTGGGGTGAGATAGCTGATTGACCATTGGATGTCGTCGTCACTCAATTCCCCAAAAATCTTGGACCAAAATTTTGGAGACTCTTTCCTCTTAAACCTTTGCAGGAGCAAACGCATGTCTAGTGATGATAAGAGACTCACCCATGTTCGAGGGTTCAGTTGCCCAATTTAGGATTTTTCAATAAGTGTGTCATCATCCACCATTGTAAGATAAGGTTGCAACCTTGAAAGAAATGGTCATAAGTTTGGCACATTCCCAACGCCCGATATATCTTAGCGACTATCATAGGGGATAAGGTATGGAGCAGTTTAGTTTGACCATAATCCATTTCTTTGAAGAGAGTGTCCGTTACTATAACGAACCTCCGATTGATGGTGCCACTTTCTCCTTCTAGTAACACCATTATTCCAAGTAAACCCACCACAAAATCAAATGCTCTCTTTTCCTTTCATTTTTTTTTACTCGAATTTTTGACCGAACTTCTCAAAAGCATCATACTTTCCAAATCGGCAATACAACTCACGAAAATATATATTTTCCCATCACAGTCTCCCAACCAAGTGTCATCATTGATTGCAAAGACCTTCTTGATATCTTGATGATTCATCATGCTAAGGACTAGAACATTGTTGTCTGGTGTACTTCTTCTCTTTCTGTACATATCAAGGCTTTCATAACAAGTCAACACTTCTTTGATAGTGGGCGCTAACTCTACTTCCCCGAAGTCAAACACTATGTTGTTGTCATCCCAAAATATCGCTAGAACATGAATTATTTCGGGCCAAGCATCCATCTCTATGAGCGAAGGCAGGTGCCCGATATGCATGATAATAATCTTTTTATCTTCTTCGCTTATTTATGCCCACCATACTTTCAGGAAGTTGTCAGGTTCGGTAACCATCTTGAACTTTTGGCAAGGGTATGGTTGGGTCATTCCTACACGAAAACAAACAAAGATAAGCTTTCCCCCTACTCTAAAGGTTGATGGATTGGCTTAAACAACATATATTTTCTTCAACACATAAATATGGTTCGGCTGTAATGAACTCAGGGTAAATAGACACAAGACAAGTTTTCTAATGGGCCCAACACCCCCTCAGGTATTGGATCGTCCTAGGCTCATGCCTAAAAGAGAGTTTTGGCTTAGCTCAATCCTAAGTTTCTAGAGTGGGTTTGGACACAAGTTCCTAAGCGGACAACTTCGGTTTGGAAACACGAACAACCTCTGATCGCCTAACATACCAATAAATGATCGTATTCCCAACACTTAATTTAGAGTTGATCAACAAGGGTCGGAGCATCCACGAAATCCCAAAACAGTTTAAAAATCATATGGGATTATGCCATGAAATGCAATAGTTTAAATTTTGCAAGATTGAAACATATAAGCACGTAAATAGTTAAGTCAAAAGATAAATTTAAACATTTGGTTATAACCTAAAAAAATCCCCAACAGAGTCGCCATTTCTATTTTGCGAAAATATGACTTTTAGAGTCACCACTTAATTTATTTAGGAAAAATTTAAAATAAAACTTTAAAATATTCAAAAATAAAAATCATTTAAGTTGAGAATTTCTAGGTAAGTGGTTCTCATTAACATTTTAGGAAGGTTTTTAAGGCACCAAAAATGCCCGCTAACTTGCGGTTATCCAAACTGTTTGGAAAGAATTTTTCTTTTGACTAACTTTTAAAAGAAAAGTAGAAAGAAAGTGAAAACAAGCTTGCTTAAAAATCAATTTGACGACTTAATAGGGATTTTAACTAAGTCTAAACAAATAAAGTGGCAAATAAGCACGTAAAGAGGAAAGGGGAGAAATCAAAGATTTAGGCTCGTAAGCCCAAATACATCATCCATGTCCTAATCTAATTGGGCTTTTGGCCCATAACCTGTCCTAAACTATATTTTTGAGCCTTTTGGCCCAAAATTTGCTCCACCTGTACTAGTTTATAACTTTGGCTTCGAGGTCCAAATAAATAAATAATGAAATAAAAAAATAAAAAAATAGATAAATAAAAAAAAGACAACAATAAGAAATAAATAAAATGAGATTTTCAAGTCTCTTAGCCGCTTCAAAGATGAATTTTAACCCATCCTTCTTCTTTTGACTCCTCGTATTTGTTCTATGTAACGGACGTTCAAAGTTTTCTAAAAGGGGGGGCCTCAATGGCCCATTGCGTAATGCAAGAGAAAAAAGCCCTATTGAACTCCCAAGCGGGTTCACGCAAGGAAAAAGATATATGAGTTAATATATGTTCTAAAAGAAAGAATTGAAAATATTCTAAGAAAAAAACACAAAAATAAGCTTATGCATAAAAATTGAAGAAAAGTAGTATAGCAGTCATACGGTTGGAAAGGATAATCCATAGGGTTTCTAAGGTCATTTTATATCTATGATTAATCGAGTACTATATTCTAACGTATAAGGACAACCCTCAACAAAATAATGCAAAGCCAAGATCATGAACACACTCCCAATACTCCTAGTTAACCTTGAAACATACATCTGTTCAAATAAGATGCAAAAGAAACTGAAACGTACTCAAAGATTCATGGCAACGAACAAAATACCAAACGCAAAGGCGGTAAAAGAAAACTAGAATCCAGAAAGAGACATCATCTAGAATTGAAATTTTAATCAATTCAACCTAAGAGTAACTATGTATATTTCCAGAAATATCAAACTCCCTTTATTATCACATAGACTTCTAACAAGAATTATTGAACTATGTATACTCGTGAACAAAAAACATGCACAAAAAGAAAAACAAATATTTATAGAAAACTCTCAAATGAATAAGCAAATATTTGCAAATTATATATATATATATATATATATATTCTTCAATCTAATCAACCTTCTACAACATTCACGGAATTGTTCCTATGATAGCAAACAGATTACTTTTTTAAAAGGGACGATAGAAACAGTTGAGGTAGTGCATTGTTTTTCGAAGTATCCACCATTATTTGGATCACTTTAATTTAACAAGTCCTTTGGCACTCAATTATATTCTACCTCAACAACAAAATGCTATACCTTAGCGTATATTGACTAAGTGTTATACTTCCTAAAAATGTGATGACAACGAAAATCAAGATATAACCCAACTTCCTCCAAACTCAAGCACATAAGACCTTAGGATATCCTCCGTAGTTTGAATATTCTTCTTCGTTTGTCCATCCGTCTAATGGTGGAAAGTGGTGATAAGGTTCACCTTAGTTCCTAAACATCTCTGGAAAGAATGCCAAAAGTGTGATGGGAACTGAGTACCCCAATTAGATATGATGGAAAATGGAGCACCATGAAACTTTACGACCTCCTAAATGAAGAGCTTAGCATAAATCTCTATCAAATAGTGAGTGGACTTGGTCATCCTATCCACAATGACCCAAATCAAATCAAACTGACAGCGAGACCATGGAAGATCGGTAATGAAATCAATATTAATTACTTCCTATTTCCACATGGGCTAATCAATCTTTTGAGATAAACCATCAGGCCTCAAGTGCTCCACGTTTACTTGTTAACAAACCATACACTTGGCCACAAAAGTGGACACATCCCTCGTCATGTTGTTCCACCAATACATCTCTTTCAAACCATGAAACATCTTTGTCGAACCAGGATAAACAGTGTACCTCGACTCATTATCCTCAGCCAAGATCCTCTCTCATAACCCATCAATATCGAGAACACACAATATACCTTAGTACCTCAAGACACCATCACCACCAATCTCAAAAACTCTCACTTTCTGTTGGCCCACATCACCCTTAATCTACATCAATATTGGATTAAAAAATTACTTCTCTTTTATCTCGGCACCAAGAGATGACTATGCCACCTCTTGAATAATCACACCACCATCCTCATAGTCTAAAAGACGAACTCTAAGATTATCTAGCCAGTGAATATCCTTTACCAATTATTGTTTCTTTTCATCCACATGAGATAAGCTTCCCATGGATAGACTTCTAAGAGCATTAAATACCATGTTAGCTTTACTTGGATGATAATAGAGAATCATGTCGTAGTCTTTGAACAACTCAAGCCACCTCATTTTCCTGAGGTTTAACTCCTTTTGAGTAAATACATAGTGCAAAGTCTTATGATCTGAGTAGATATTAACATGAACCCTATACAAATAATGGTGCCAAATATTCAAAGCAAAGACCACAACCAACAATTCTAAGTTGTGCATCAGATAATTCCTCTCATGTACCTTTAGTTACCTAGAAGAATATGCCACAATATTGCCCCGTTATATCAACACACAACTCAACCCTATATGGGAAGCATCATAATAAACAACAAAGCAATTAATACCCTCGAGTAGGGTCAAAACAAGAGTAGAAGTCAACTTATCTTTCAACTTCTCAAAACTTCCCTCACAAGTATCAGACCACAGAAACATCACCATCTTCTGAGTCAATCTAGTCAATGAAGCTAAAATCAAAGAAAAAATCTCCATGAACTTCCTATAATATTCGGCCAAGCCCAAAAAGCTTTGAATATCGATTGGAGACATAGGTACAGACCATTTGTTAACTATCATAACTTTCTATGGATCCACCATGATCCCTTCACTAGAAACAACATGACATAAAAAAGTAACAATATTCAACCATAACTCACACTTGGAAAATTTAGCATACAAATGTTGATCTTAAAGGGTCTACAACACTATATGGAGGTGATTGACATGATTATCCTTACTCTTAGAATACACCAAGATGTTATCAATAAACACAATGATGAATAAATCAAGAAATTGATAGAAGACTTGATTCATAAGATCAAAAAATGCCGCCGAGGAATTAGTCAAACTAAATGACATGACCAAGAACTTATAATGGCCATATCAAGTATGAAAAGTGGTCCTAGGGATATCCCCCTCCTTAATTTCAGATGATGGTAACCCAATCAAAGATCAATCTTAGAAAAGTAATTGGCACCTTGAAGTTGGTCAAATAGGTCATCAATCCTAGGAAGAGGATGTTTATTCTTCATCGCTACCTTATTTAACTGGTGGTAATATTTGAACATTCAAAGGGATGCATCCTTCTTAAGCATAAAGAGACCAGGAACACCCCACGAGGAAATACTATGATAAATAAATACCTTATCAAGAAGATCTTTCAACTGATTTTTCAACTCAGTCAGAGTCATTCTATGGGGAGGGACAAAGATAGGATGAGTGTCTAAAAAAAATTGATCTCAAAATTAATTTCCCTATCGAGAAGGACACCAGGAAAATTATCAAAAAACACTTTGGGAAACTCACAGATCAAAGGTACAGGTGACAAGGAGAGACCTGGTGTGTTGTAGAAATATAGCATTTTCAATGCTTAAAACAAAGTAAATATGCAAGTTTCTGAGGTTGTTTTTTAGATATGATGCATTTTGGGTATGTTTTGTAGAGAAATATGTTTTGGATGCTATGTTTGTGAAAAAGATGAAAAAAGGTATTTTTGGCTACTTTTTCGAGCAATTATGGATGTTCAGGACATTTTTTGGCTTGTTCATGATCAAAGCATGCTAGAAAATCTAAGAAGAGTTGAAAAATGACTCCCAACACTTACTAAGTCAACACATGGACCGCAAGTAGGACTTATGGACTACAAGTAGGCAAAGCAAGAACCAAAAGTCCAAAATCCGGAGAGCTGACCAGTAGGATTTTATGATCCTGGTACCCCCGCCCTGTACTTGCGCCCACCTTGCTGGTTACAGTACTACCTGTGCCTAGGGTCAGGGTGAAAGTAAAGGCCATATGTAGCCACCAACCCTATTTTCTCCTATTTCATTCAGGCTTTGGTTTTAGGATTTCCTCATGTACTATAAATATCCTTTATGTATTTTTTAGTAGGAGTTACGCACTTTTGATATTCACAAATATATTTTGATTCCAAGATTTGATTTTGATCTTGGGATTCTCTTGTATTGACTTTGGTTCATTAATTCACTTATGGTTATGGATATTTCTACCTCTTATTATTGTGATTTCATCTATGATTTTGATTATGAATGTTGTTGAATTCTTCATAAGCATGAGTAGCTAGAAACCCATATCTAGGGTTGTGGAAACCCTAGCGAATTGATAAAGTAGAAGAAGTGTGATTGTTGAATTAAACTGATATCCATGGCATGCATTGCATTATATTCACTAGGATTGTTGAACACAATCCTAGTGTTTACTTGGCTGATTACAACTGAAATTGATATTTGCTATTAGTTTGACACTGATACTTAAAACCCCCCATTTACTTTTCCAGTTCATCCCGCTGATTACAATATATGAGAGCCGTGAATCCACGTATTCCCTTGGGATTTGACCTCAACCTTTATTAGGTTACTATATTTAGCAGTAATAGTATCATCTTCTGAGAGGAGGTGTAGCTTGGACGTCACCAAATTTTGGCACCATTACCGGGGAATATGATATTGATTTGTGATTTGAACTTGTTGCAGTTTTTTAGGTTTTCTTTTTTTGTTCTTATTTGGGTATATTCTAGTGTATGCCTAGCACACAGAGTATAGGCAATACATTACTCCCACTACATCCAAGTCTAGGGAGGATCCTACAAATACCTAGTAGGATGACGGAGATGAAAAGAAATGATTTGTCTTCCCCTTCTTTTAAAAGAGATCAGGACATTATTGATTGACAGACTGGTGAGATTTTAGATCAATATGAAAATGAGATGAGGGTAGTATATGAATCTCAATGTATAGCTTGAGATAAAGAGTTAGCTGAGCCGATATAGGCAACGAACCGCTGAGAAGTACTCGCTGGAAACCAGAATAGAGTTAGAGGAGGCCAACCTCAAGTGATCCCAGTATATCAGTATGTTCAGTCATATGAAGATGATAAAGAAGACCCGGGATATGTTGATCTAGAAGATACTGGAACTATCATTCATCCTCTTTTTCCCTTGATGTCAAGTTCAACATTTCTAGTACTATGATTCAACTCTTATACTTAAAAGGCGTGTTTACAGGGTTGCCTATAGACGATGTAAACATGAATCTGGCAAATTTTACTGGGATATGCACTTTATTTACCATACCTGGGGTAGATCAGGAGGTATTAATACTAAGGTTGTTTCCCTTCTCGCATACTGTAGAAGCATCAATATGGCTAGGGGAACTTCCAAGAGGGTCTATCACTATATGGAGCGAGTTACGCAGATAATTTTTGAACAGGTTCTTTCCTCCATCTAGGGTATTACAGCTCAAGGATGAGATTTTTAACTTTAAGCAGTTGCAGTCAGAATCTATGTATGAGGCATAGTTCAGGTTCAAGAAAAAGTTTAGCATGGTTCCTAACCACCAGATTTCAAGGACAAGTTTATTGGAGATCTTATATAGAGCCCTGACTATCAGTTCCAGAGCAATGGCAGATACTACCTCTGAAGGAGCCTTCATAAGATTATGATGGGAGATGGCGTTAATTATTATGGATCAGATCTTATTAAATAACTGGGGTGGAAAACTCAAGAGGTTGAGAGAGGTTCTGACATTTATGCCATTGGAGCTTCTGGTAAACGGGAGTAGTTGAGAATGTTGTAGCTCAGGAGATTTCACTATTGAGGACAGACATTGGTGAGTTGGCCAAACAATTTACAACAATAAACTTTGCAAAGGTTACTATAGTAGGGGAACAGGGTACAACTTTAAAGGTACATGAGTCTGTGTTGGAGGAGGAGGCAAAGTATGTGGATCGTCAGTTAGTGGGTTTTAGAGCCTAAGGACAAGGGAATCAAGTTTGTAACTATGATGATAGATACAAATATATTCCACCTGGCGAACATGATATGGAATCAAGAATAGAAGAGATATTGGCTATGCTGATGATGGGTCAAGAGATTCAGGAAACTTTCCATGAAGAACTCAAGGTCGATGTTTCAGCCTTGACCCAGAAGGTTGAATCACATTCAACTGCTACTAAGTAGTTGGAGCAGCAGTATGGGCAAATCTTTGCCACTTTGGCCCAACATTAGATAGGTGCATGTGTTAAATCTTCCAACACCGGTTCATTGTCTGGCTATTAACACGAAGAGTGATTCCCCACCTAATGAGCATTTTTTTCCTGCAACTAATAAGATAAACAAGGATAATATTGTTATAGATGAGCCACCTAAAGCTAAATTTGAGAAGTTGACTTGTAGTGATGATGATTTTGGAAGAGATGACGATGACGACTGGGTAGAAAAAGATCCCCAAGATATAGTCAAAAATTTAGCATAGATTTTCATTCACCATCATTAGAAAAGAAAAGGGACCCAGGTGCAGTCACCATTCCATGTTCTATTGGGCCTTATGATATTAATCAGGCTCTATGCGATTCGGGAGCAAGAATAAATGTAATGCCATTGGTGATATACAAGGTATTGAGGTTTGGTGAACTCAAGCCTACATCTGCAAGGTTGTTGATGGCTGATTCATCTGTAAAGGAGCCAGTGGGTATTGTGCGCAATGTAGAAGTGAGGGTGGTATCATTCACTTATCCAATTGATTTTATGATTTTAGACTGTGAAGTGGATGCCCACTCCCCTGTTATCTTAGGTAGACCTTACTTAACAACTGGTTGGGTATTTATTGATATGGACCTAGAGAAGATCACTTTTAAATGGAATAATGAGCTAATAGTGTTGATTATATGCATGACAGTTTAGCAGCCTGATGACATGAGAGTGGTAGCAGTGATTGATGTAGTGAATGCAGTTGATGTACCTATTGAGAAGAGATTAAGGGTAGAAGTATTTGCAGTAGTGATCATAAACTTTAAGAGTGATAGGATAGATTATATAATGAGTTGGTTCATGCACTACGTGGCATGGTTCTTACAAATATAACCCAAAGAAGTTGGATCTTTACTTGAAAAATAGAACTACACTTCCTACAAAACCATCTATTGAGGATCCACCAGCATTGGAATTGAAGTCTGTCCCTTCTCATCTATAATATGCGTTCTTGGGGGCCAACAAAACCTTATCGCTGATCATTACAGCAGATTTATCAAGAGCACAAGTGGAAGATTTGAATTAGTATTATGGAAATTTAAGAGAGTTATTGGGTGGACCATTGCTGACATTGTAGGGATTCCACAAGGTTTATGAAGACACAAAATTTAGTTTGACCCAGACAACATTCCCAGTATTGAGCACCAGAGATTACTGAATCCTCATATGCAAGAGGAAGTGAAAAAAGAGATAATCAAGTAGTTAGATATTGGGGTGGGTTTTTCTATTGCAGAAAGCAAGTGGGTAATCTCGGTTCAATATGTGCGAAAGAAAGAAGGAATCACAGTGGTTCTAAATAAGAAGAATGAATTAGTACCAATGAGACCAGTGACCGATTGAAGAGTATACACAGATTACAAAAACATGAACAAGTGGACACAAAAAGACCACTTCCCTATGCCATTCATGGATCGGATGTTGGAAAAATTAGTAAGCAGGGGCTGGTGTTGTTTTCATGACATAACGAGTATTCGATTTACAATCAAATCATGATTTCTCTCAATGACCAAGAAAAGACTACTTTTACTTGCCCATATGGGACTTTTGCATACATGATGATGTCATTTGGGTTATGTAATGTGCCTGCCACTTTTTAGAGATGTATGATGTCCATATTCTCTGACATGGTAGTAGACATTATTGAAGTATTCATGGATAACTTTTCAATGGTTTGGGACTCATTCGATGACTTTTTAGCCTATTTGGCTAGTTCACTTCAGAGATGTGAAAAGTGCAACTTGGTACTAAACTAGGAAAAATACCACTTCATGGTAAAATAAGGTATCGTGCTAGAGCACAAAATCTCCAAACATGATATTGAGGTGGACAAAATGAATATTGAGGTAATTGAGAAGTTTCTACCCCCAGTGACAGTTAGAGGTATATAGAGTTTTTTAGGTTATACGGGTTTTTATTGGAGGTTCTTCAAGGAATTCTATAAAATTACAAGTCCTCTATGCAAACTTTTAGAGAAGGAGATGAAATTTCTATTCAATAATGCTTGTCTCAAGGATTTCAAATTCCTAAATGAACAATTGATTTTGGCGGCGATCATTGTTTCTCCTAACTGGTTTGCACCTTTTAAGGTAATGTGTGATGTGAGCAACGTGGCCTGGGAGCTGTTCTAGGCTAAAAAAGAGAAAAGATATTGCATCCCATCTACTATGCCAGTAAAACTTTAAACCCCACACAAGAAAATTATACAATTTTAGAGCGAGTTATTTGTGGTGGTTTTTTCTTTTGAAAAATTTTGGTCTTACTTAATTGGGACTAAGTTCATAGTGCATACTGACCATACAGCCTTGAGATACTTGATGTCGAAGAAAGATGCCAAATCTATTGGGTTCTCTTATTGAAAGAGTTTTATTTTTAGTATAGGATCGGAAAGGGAAAGAAAATCACATTGTTGACCACTTGTCCAGATTTGAGGAGGAGACCATACAAAAATTAGGGGATGATCTTGAGATAGATAATTCCCTTCCGGATGAGTGAGTGTTGGAAGCATATCAAGATCTGATTCCCTGGTTTGCTGATTTTGCCAACTATTTGAGAAGTGATCTTATCCTAAAAGACCTATCATTCCAGCAGTGAAGAAGATTTATGCATAATGTATGGAAGTTCTTTTGGGATGAGCCATATTTGTTTAACATCGGTGCTAATGGTGTGATTCGAAGATTTATTCCAGAGGTGGAGATGATGAGAATTCTGGAAGCTTGTCATTCTTCACTAGTTAGGGGTCACCACAGTGGCACACGGACAACCCACAAAATTCTATAGTGTGGGTTTCTTTGGCCTTCAATTTACAAGGATGATCATGATTTTGCAAAAGCATGTGACCAATGTCAACGTCAAGGTGACATTTCACGACGTCGGGAACTTCCAATGACACCTATTCTGGAGTTGGAGTTGTTTAATGTGTGGGGGTTGATTTAATGGGCCCATTTGTGAGCTCCTATGAAATGAGATACATTTTGGTAGCTATTGACTATGTGTCAAAATGGGTGGAGGTAGTTGCTCTTCCAAATAATGAAGGTAGAGGAGTCATCGCCTTTTTGAAGAGATTTTTTTCTCGATTTGGCACTCCACGTGCAATATTATTAGTGATGGCGGGTCGCACTTCTGCAACCATTTTTTCAAAGCTTTGCTTGATAGATATGGTGTAAGGCATAATATTGAGACACCTTACCATCCTCAGACAAGTGGGCAAGTGAAAGTCTTCAATAGAGAGATAAAGTCCATATTGGTGAAAACTGTAATGCCAACAGGACTGACTAGTCTAGAAAGTTAGACGGTGCATTATGGGCCTACCAGCCTATAAGACCCCCATAGGTGCCTCACCATATTAGCTTATATACGGAAAAGCATTCCATTTACTTGTTTAGTTTAATCATAAGGCACTTTAGTGATAAGGTACTACATATGATACAATAATACTAGTCTAAACTATGGAATTCAATATCCTTTGTCTTTTCAAATCCCTCATCTCAAAGATAATACTTTTTACCAATTTAACACTAACTCCGAGCTCTAATTAGGAATTCACTAGTGCATAATGTATTCATCCACTTGTATACCAACATGACATTCAATCCTATCGTTATAACCACATATGAATTTCGAGGCAGCCAACCCACCTAGGAATTTTTCCGTATTCTCTAATACCTCTATCAATAATAATTCCATGAATTACTCAATAAAGGCACACCAAGAATTCTTAACTAACTATAACATATATCAAAACTTTTCCTCGATATTTCTTCGCACTTATAGACTTAGATACAATGAGTATACAACACTTTTCCCTAATAAGGAACATCTACTCTCTCCCATCTAAACCATTATTCATCCATATTTTTCAGCATCACTATCTTAACATAAGGAGGGTCACTGAAGTTATAGAGTATGAGGATCTAAAGTATGAAAAAATACTATACATAACTTTGACACTTGATTATGGTCAGAAGAATAGAGTATCATAGGCATGGATTCATTAAACAAATCAAAATTGAGGACATACATGACATAATATGATTTCACTAGTCATTAAGGGTGTACCATAAGTTTAGGGAACTGAGAATACTATGAAACATGGTTTCATATTTATCATAAGTTACGTAACATAAGATTGGAATGTATAGGTTTATGGGGGATGACTAGGATCACAGAGTGAAGCTTTTACTTTTTTTAGTAGGAGCTGAGAATGAACATGAATATGCATCTCACAGGTGTGGCTCTATCACATAATACATGGATAGGGTTTCATAATGACTAAAATACAAGGAATATGCTAGAGTAAAAATGAATCATTATCTCCTCATAACTCTTATTGACATGCATCACAATCTAATTCACAAGACTTGATTTGATTCTTCACCCTAATATCTCCCCCTAAGATTAAAACCGACATTCTAAGATTATGGGCCTATTTCATATCCTCAAGACTGAGCCATTATTTCTTTACTCTAACGATCTACACATGGACGCTCAACTCACTTGGATAAACTATAATTAGAAAATACTAACGTCATTCTTGGACACACCTTTCATATATGGCATCCTTAACTCTCTCAAGCTTTAATAATCATTATTATATACTTACACTCTTCTCTCCAAACATACTTGTCTCTCTAAATACATAATTTTCCCCATTTCATCTTAATTTACTAATATCACACCTCTAAGTTCATATTTTTTCCAAAATCATGAGACTTACGATTATAACAGTAGGCCCAACATCGTCACCTTATAACTTCTAATTTAGCGATTAAGAACACCATATACTATATAACTAGCCTCACTTACACTTAGCAACTCAAGGGTACTATTTAAGCACACAGGACACTTAATAATCTTAGAAAATAATGCAGCCACATATTACCTTGGGTGTGCATCTACATCATACCTACACCATCATACTTAATTGCTAATGAGTGAACTTAAATCCTTGCACACGTTATTTCAAGCCTACTAAATCACCTTCTATATAACTAGCATCACTATCCCAAGCAATCATTATTTCCACCTTGATGATCATCCATTGTTCAAACTTAGTGTCTAGTACTAGACATGATTAACAACATAACTTCACCTATTATTGTTGCTTCGGGTTTATAAAGAATATCAAGAAACACTAGTCCACTAGAACCTTATAATGACAATAATTAATCATAATATTATTATCTATCTTATTATAACCATTAGCATATCTTTTTTTCATACATCAGTACTACTTATTCATTCATATGTCTACATTATATTCATAGCTCTATAAGTATCAGACAATTTCCTATTTATAATCATGAAGGAAGCCTGGATTAACAATTCTTAACAACCTAATACTTTCATTAGTGACCTATACTTTTCTCACATAATGAAATACCGTCAAAACTCCTTTCCTACTTCAAGCATATTCTAAGTCACCTTAACTAGTAACTCCTTATCTACCTTCCACCATGAAAAGTACACCTCACTACCCCTTATTTCACACCCAAATACATATCATTTTAATCTTAACTTAATACATACATAGATCCATCTATATGTTTTTAACCAATTATTATCCCTACCTATCTTGTCACTATACTTCTAAATACATACTCCCAACTCTAAGGATGTTCTACTAATTATGGATCATAATACTCTGAGTTACAATATCCCTCAATAAAAACTCTATTCAATAATCTAGGTACATACTCTCTCCTCTCATAGGTGCTAACTATAATAAAGGGTTAAAGAGGAAGATAAACACATCATATTTTGTGTTAACCGCATAATTTATATGGATGAGAACATAAGATTTTGAATTAAAGGACTTAAAACATACTAACGGACTTCTCATAAGACCTTTATGTAATTTTTGAAGTTTCTGATAGTTAAATCTGGGAGCATCATATCAGCAGAAATTGAGATTTTCTTCTTACATTAACTCAAAGATAAGTCATAGTTAGAGGATTTTAAAGTAACACATGAATTGATGTGAGTTTCTAAGAGGGTAACTTTACTATATGATCTAGAGTATGAAAGACATTTCCTAAATACCCTGCAATATCTTAAAGAAAAGTACAAACGTCTCCGTATTGTTTTGCAAGACTTTGCTAGACACATCTTCACAAACACCTTAGGACACTTGAACTTTGTGATTTTATACCAAGTTTGTAACGCCCTGAGACTACCTACTGGACGTCACATAGTGCTTAGAACCACAAGTGATCCCAAGCTAACACATGGTACTGGCATTATCTGTGAGAAACTAAATAAAAATACATTAAATTGGAAATACTAGGCGAAAGCAATGTCATTAGCTGAACTTGTTCGATTCAATATTGTTTAAAAACATTTACATCACCGAATCAAACAAAAAATTAAAACGGAATACATTAACTCTGATTGATAATTTATGAAGCCTATACTAATACTGACTATAGGCAGCCTAACCCCCAGTTATCCCTAATCAATACAAATGGGAAAATTAAATACTAGAACTATAACTAAATTGAGTCCTCAAATAAAGAGAACTCATCACCTGCTAGTTGGGAGCTGCAAACTGTCTGATCATGATGGCGTGAGCTATGACTGATACCTATATTATGAAATAATACAGACACGCAGACGTATATATGGTCAGTACTTATGTAACGTACTGAGTATGTGGGGGTGCATACAATAAGTAAAAACTGATATGTTTCATAAACATAAAACATGCAAGCTAAGTGTATACAAACACACCATATTCACGAATAAATCTGAAAGCTAAAATATCATAAAGAATAAGTCATAAAGCAACATCTAATAAAGTCAATGAGTCATTATACTTAGTTTCTAAAATTATCTTTTTATGGGAGATTCTCTTAACCGACACAAAGCATGCAAGCAACATGGAGTTTGATGTAAATGCTCTCATCAAAAGGACCCAATATACATTGTCAGGGTATAAAGGCATATAAAGGTGACACATGTACATGTCCATTTAGACAAGCTAAATAATGATTGTACATATCTATTTGGGAGAAGTTGAATAATGAATACCTATGGTGGCACGTAGCTTACAAAACTAGAATAGGAGGAACCCCGCTCCTTGATGCTAGGTACTACTTCCAAATTATACTATTATATGTAAATACATATGAAATTCACCATAAATAAGCACAAGAACTGATAAGTCTAAAAAAAAAAATATCTTCTATTTCTATTTTATAATCATAAGTATATTTGTGAATTTAATTCTAAATTTGAAATCATAGTCTGAATTTCCCAAAAAACTGAATGAATCGCGCTAAAATCACATACTTTTACCAATTTATGGTACTTTTTTCAAGAATACTAAAATTCATATCATGATAAAAACTATACAAGTAAAAACATGAGCGAACCATGAATTTTCATAATACTTACAATTTAATTCATAAGAGAGCATCACTATTTCAAATCCGTGTAAAGTGGGTATGAATCCTAATAATCAAATTCATAAACTTGTATGAAAATTGAGCTTTTGGGCACAAGGATGAAAGACAATCCTTGTTCCAACCTCACATACCTTTTCGTGTTGATTTCTTGAAGAAAAACTTAAATTGGAGCCTTGAAACTATGATTTTTTGGAGAGAAAACCTTTTTTAAAGTTCTTGAGACATTAAAAGGAGAGTAAATGGTGGATTTCCATTATGGTGTAAGGTAAAAGGCTTTCTTATTAGTTATAGGATCATTAAGGATGTAAATGACTAGTTTTTCCTAAGAAAAACTAAATTAAAATAGGATTTTAGCATTGTCGTGACCGCTGGCGTGGCACAATCTTATCATGGAGCACATCTAGAATGCCACACTCTTGAAATAGTGCATAAAATTTATGTCACATCCCTATCATAGAACCCTATTGGTTCTCTCATAGAAATGCACATAATTTTTTACTTCGGTATTGAATTAAGGAAAAATTAGATGTGTTGGAAAGAAGAATCAAATAGATTTTATTTGGTGAGTCTTGAGATCCAAAAATCTATATATTCTAGAAGTTGTACCCATTTAAAGTTGACCCTTGTAGGATCAAATACTAAAACTTAATCGATAACAAGTGCTCTCAACTCAACTTTCCTCTAAATGTATCCTATGACCATTCTTTGCATTGAAAGCACTTTACACTCTAGGTAATGATCATGAAACTTATCTATGATTAAAATTATTATTTTTGGGACTATAAACATATGACAAATGGTTAAAAGCTTAGCTAGGTATTTGTGGGATATTACATTGAGTCCCATAGAGTTGTTTATACTGCTTAATATTTGATAGATATGGATAGGGATTAGTAGTTGTATGGGAGTTGAATACCTCTGGATTCGCCTGTTATGAATTGAACTCAATTTTTTAAGGCTTTCTCAGAGAGGTTTGTGCTATATAGTTTGAGGGAATAGGTGTGTGATAAGTTTGATCATTTGGGGCAGGACTCTATGACTATTAATGAGTATAAGGCTTATTTTCACATCGTATTTAGGTATTTAACTGCTAGCATCTCTACCAAGTTTGAGCAAATTTCAAAGTTCATGAAGGGATTGAATGGTACTTATCAATTAGTTATAACTCAGATGGTAGTTTCAGTGGTGACTAATGGCTCTTTTTAGAGTATTATTAAGCATCCCAAGATGATCGAGTTGATTATTTAGTCCATTTAGAGAGGCATAAAGAAGGTGCATTATCATGGTGAGTTTAGTGGACACATCTTCTGAGGTAGATACTTTTCTGGAGAGGTCTTCATAGTTATCATGGTAGGATAGTTCAAAAATTTTTGCAAGGAATGGATGACAGGTCATCAGGTTTAATAACTTTGGGTAGTCAGGCATCTGGTCAGGGTAGTCCTTCTAGTTTAGCCACACCACCTCAGATTGAGTCAGGTCAAAGCGGGTGTTTTATATGTGATGACTTCAGCCATGTGGCCAAGGATTCTTCTTGGTGTGTCTTTAGACCTACTCTTATATCAATTGTGAGATATGATTCACAAAGTGGTAGGGGTGCAGCTAGAGTTGCTCAAGATAAAGGTAGACGCGCTAGCGGTGGTAGTCAAGGAGTTGATTCATTTAGGAAAGGACGTGGTCAGTCCAATGCTATACCTTCTAGGTATGAGGTAGAGGAATCTAATGCTACTAATATGGTATCACCTTAATTTGCAATAGATCTATTTTATATTATTTGAATCGTGGGTCGACTTTCTTCTATGTTTTTATATATTTTACTTCTGATTTTGATTTTGTGTGTGAACCTCTTTTTATGCATCTTTGTATTCTTACACAGTAGGAGATCCTTTAGTGGTGGATTGGGTGTACCGATCTTGTGTGGTTGCCTTTACAAGACGTAAGACCTGGGTAGACTTGATTATCTTAGATATGGTTGATTTTGATGTTATCTTGGGTATGGATTATTTAGCTCCTTATTATGCTATTTTAGACTGTTACGCCAAAATTGTTTAGCTCATTATCATGCTATTTTGGATTTTTATGCCAAAATTATGACCTTAGATATGTCGGATATATCAAGGTTAGCTTGGCAGGGTATGCTTAATTACAGTTTAATGAGTGTTATATTTTTTGCGTGCTTGCCGCATGATAGAGAGAGGGTGTCTATCTTATTTAGCTTATATCCATGATGCTAGTACTACCTCACTGCCTTCTATGAATTCTATTTAAGTTGTTCATGAGTTTATGGATGTGTTTCCTTTGGATTTTCCTGGTAAGCCTCCAGATCATGATATTGATTTTTCTATTGGTGTATATTCGGGCATCGCTTACATTTTTATTCCTCCTAATAGAATGTCCCCTGTAGAGTTAAAAGAGTTGGAGGAGCAATTACAGGATTTGTTAGGTCGGGTTTATTAGACCTAATGTATCTTATTAGAGTGTACATGTCTTATTTATTAAGAAGAAGGAAAGTTTGATGTGTATATGTTTTGATTATATGTAGTTGAACAAAGTTATTATTAAGAACAAGTATCCTTTTACTTGCAATGATGATCTATTTGACCAGCATTAGGGTGCTTTGATGTTTTTCAAGATTGATTTGTGGTCCAGGTATCATCACTTGAAGATTAGAGCTTCAAATATTCTGAAGATAGTTTTTAGGACTTGATACGATCATTACAAGTGTTTGGTCATGTCTTTCAGAATGACCAATTCCTCTTCAACATTCATAGAATTGATGAATCTGGTATTTTGACTGTATCTCAACTCCTTTGTGATTATATTTATAGATGATATCTTAGTTTATTACAAGAGTGAGGCCGACCATATGAAGCATTTGAATATTTTTCTTCAGAGGTTGTGTGATGAGAAGTTGAATGCTAAGTTATCTAGAATTTATATACTAAGTTATCTACGTGTGAGTTTTAGTTGGATTCTATCTATTTCTTGGGTCATCTGGTGACTAAGGATTGCATTATGGTCGACCTGATCAAGATAGTGGTGATTTATGATTGAGATAGACCGACTTCTCCTATCAAGGTATGGAGCTTTATTGGTTTGGAAAGTTAGTGTCGACATTTTGTAAATGGTTTTTTGTCTATTGTGGCTCTTTTAACCAAGTTGACTTAGAAAAAGATGGTATTTCAGTGGTCAGATGCGTGTGAGAAGAGTTTTTAAAATCTCATGGAATTGTTGACTTTGACTTGTATTTTGACTTTGTCCAAGGAGGGTATGGGTTACACCATATTTTGTGATGCTTTAGGTGTTGGTTTAGGTGTGACGTTGATGTAGGATGACAAGGTGATTACTTATGCCACTCGACATTTAAAGCCTCATGAGAGGAATTACCCTACCAATGATTTAGAGTTGGCAGTGGTAATGTTTTATTGAATTTGTGGTGACCCTACTTGTAAGGGTGCCTTGTGTGATTTTCTCGAACCACCATAGCCTCCAGTACTTCTTCAGACAACGAGATCTTAATATGAGGCAGTGGTGTTAGCTTGAGTTGCTTAAGGATTATGACATTACTATTTTGTACCATTCGATCAAGGCTAATGTAGTTGTTAATGCCTCGAATTGGAAGTCAACCAATATGGGAAGTTTAGCTCATATCTTGACCTAGGAGTAGTCTTTAGCCTTGGAGGTTCAGTCTTTAGCTAACCCGATAGTTAAGCATGATATTTTGACACCCGGGTGTATTTTAGGCTTTGCTAATGTTTGATCTTTCTTGATTGAGCAGATTCAAGTGCACCAATTAAATGATGATATTTTGAGGGTGCTTTGGGAGAAGGTTTTAAGTGGAAAGACTAAGAAAGCCTTTCTATATTCTAGCAGTGTATTGAGGATTGGTGCCCAAGATTATAAGCTAAAAGTCATAAATTTGTTTTAGTGGAGGCTCGTTACTCTAGAAATTCAATCCATCCAGTGTGACCAAGATGTATCATTATTTGAAGTAGGTTTACTGGTGGGGTGGTATGAAGGATGTGGTGGATTTTATAGCTCATTGCTTATGTTTTCAGTAGTTGAAGATTGAGCGTTAGAGACTGGGTGGTTTGCTTCACAATTACCCATTCTTGAGTAGAAGTTAAAGCGGATAACTATGGACTTCGTGACTGGGTTGCCTTGTACTTTACATGGTTTTGATAGTATTTGGGTCATCGTGGATTAGTTGACCAAATCAATCCATTTCATCCTTATTTTGATTTTTTTCAGCGCTGAGAAGTTAGCTCTTATCTATGTTTGTGAGATAGTTCGTCTTCATGAGTTCGTCTTCATGAGGTACCCGTGTCCATTATTTCTGATAGAAGATCAGTGTTCACTTCTAGCTTCGGGAGGACCTTTCAAAAAGATTTGGGTGTTGGGATTGACCTTAGCATAACTTTTTACCCTCAAACTGATGGCTAATCAGAGCGGACTATTTAGATTTTAGAGGATATGCTCCGCCCATGTGTTATGGAATTTAGGGGTCAATGGGAGTAGCATTTGGCCTAAGAAGAATTTTCTTATAACAATAATTGTCATTCCAGTATCGAGATTGTTGAAACCCTTAGGGGTTGCACCACACAGTGAGGGACCAGGTCTCTCGAAATCAATCACAGGCAAACAAACACTATTCGTGTAGGAAAATAAAGAATAGTGCACGGAGAGTAAAAACACACAAATTTTTATATGGAAACCCAGGAAGGGAAAACCCATGGCTTGCCCTCACAAACACCTCAACTTTCATTATAATCAAACTTTTGATTACAACTTTGATTTCAGCCTACCTATAGGCTTCTTTCACTTGTAGCACCTCTACTATAAGCTCATCTTCTGCCAAGGACTCTCTATGGTGATTAACTCTAATCAGCCTCAGACTTAGGTAACCCTCCCTAATCACTCTTTACTCAAGAGAAAAACACTACTCTTATAGCATGAGAAGTTCAGTTACAAATCAGACTCACTCAAGAATAATTTTCATTTTAAGCTCTCATAAACCTATGAACTTGATCAGTGTTAGAATGGGTTTATGTTGTCTTACTTCACTCTTTGTAATTGCAATAACCATTTGATGAGGAGACATTTCTTCTCTTTTATAGCTGAGTAATGATTAGGGCTAAAATATCATTGGACCAGCTGTCTAAGTTAGTACAAAATAGCACATGCAAGTTTGTTACACAAGCGGATAAAATTGTGTAGATAATGATACTGTACTTTGCACATACAGGGACCCAGTCCCCTGCAGTTAGTTGCTCATCATCAAAACTACATATAGTGTACATTCATCATGTTTAATCGGAGTGATTACCACCTAGAGATGAATGTTCCCACTATCATCATGTTTCCTCCATCACCATCATGCAACACAGGGACCTGGTCCCTTGTTTTTATTTTGCAACAAAACTTCCCCCTGTCATTATGCACCTTTATTTGGTGCATTTTCATACTCCCCCCAGGTTCTACTAGCATATTTGAATCAAAAATCCTTCCAGTTAAAACCTTTTGATTCTTCAAGAACCTGTTTCTTTCTTCCTTAGATGCAGCCTTATTTTTCTTCTCATTCTTTCCTCTAGTATAATTGATCACATATTCGTTTTCAGCTACTTTTCTCTTCTTGGAACCAGGTCCCTCAAGAGTCAATTGCATCTTATTAAAACCTCCAGACCATTTTCCATAATTTTTTGGTGTTTTACTGACATCGATTTTCTTATGATCAACTAAGCTTTTTCCTGGACTATTTGACAGTAAGATAAGATTTTTAGCAACCCAGGTTTCATCCATCAGATCATCTTTAGAATAGTTTTGAAGATTCAGGGATGTTTCTTCATTGACAAGTTGAGTGATGAAGGAGTTAAGCTTTGGATAAATAAGAGAAGAAGGATATTTTTTAGGATGGTTTAGGAAGGAATTATTCACAATTCTAAGCCCTGAATCCTTTGAAGGACATGAAAATGAAATATCTGCAGCCATCAAGAAGGTCTTTCTTTTTTTAGGGGCTACTTGGAATTTTAGAGTTTCCCATTATTATATGAGAAAAAGTGGGTGCAGCAAGATTTAAGGAATAATAAGCGCAAGAAAGAGTTTTCTATGGGAGCAAGATATGATCAATATTATATTTTAGGTGACTCATCTTCTATTTTAGAATAGGAAAATTTTGTTCTGACACAAGGACAAGGAGGACGCGGCTTTTTCTTGGCAGAACAGACAAAATTTGCATATACAAGATACTAACTTGAGAGATGGGATCGGGTCCCTCTCTAGTTTATATGAATCTTCAACTTTGTGCTTGTCACATTTGTCCACCTCTAAATTTGTTCACATGGGTGTATACCTGCAAAGTTATGGTACTGAGTTAGACCAACATGTACAAATTTACCAAGGATACCTGCCTCCTGAACATAGCCAATTTTGTGAGAAGACACCGATTCACTTGATAGTAGGTCAAGTTAGTCTGATCAATCCCAGTATCAGCTTGATATATTCATTACACCACATGATACCGCGATGTGTTCTGGGAAAATGTCTAAGGACCATGTACTAAACTTGGCATTCTTTAAATATCCAAAGTTCCTTCAGCCTTTATTTGAACTTTCTAGCTTCTTTCATATTTTGAGCTCATCCTTGGGATAGGTTTGCTAATCACGTAAGACACCTTCACCATGAAGTGTCTTAGGAAAAAGAATACAATCAGGCCTTCCATTTATAGCCTTGGGAAATTACATAATAAGAAGATTTTTTTGATAGAAAACCTTTCCTTCTTCTTGTACATTCAATCATTTGTTAGACTTAGGAACCCTTTTGAGTTTGAGTTCCCAGTAGAAGTATAGAGGTATGATTAAATCCTTCTTTGTCCATCTAGGTAGTGTGATCTTATTCATATTCTTCCAAGGTCTTACACCTTTGGGATAGGTGCTTCCCTAATGGACAGGTCTAATATTTATCATTCTTGCTTTGAGCCAGCTTTGACAATCTTGTTTCAGGTGTCCATTTCTTCCACGGTGAGTGCATAGAGGACTGTGGACCTTGTTCTTAGCATCATGATCAATCTTTTCTCGAGACACATGAACTTGGATTCCCTCTTGATAACCAAGACCTTTCCCAATATTAGCACCTTGACCAGTTTAGGTTAGAAAGGATCTAAGAAGATGTAGTCCACTATAGGGATATTTTAAGTTCTTCTCTCAGACGGACCAGGTCGTTTTCTAACTCCTCTTTTTTCTGAAGTGTAGTCATGAGAAGCTTATGTGAATCCTCCAATTTTTCTTTAGTATCAACCTGAAACATTGAGGCTTCTTTCTTTCCTTTACACTCAGAAGCATCTACTTTCTCCAGTTGACTTACCAAACTAAGAATTTCAAGTTTCAGCTTAGCAACCTGTTGCTCAGTTTCTGGTATTTGAAGAGTCAAGGCTATAAAATCAAGCTTCTGATCTTCTAGTTTTTCTTCTAAAGCATTATTCTTTTCTTTGTCACAAGCATCTTCCCTTTTCTCTAGTTGACTCACTAAATACAGATTTTTAGATTTTAACTTAGTAACTTCCTCTACGGTTTTAGATATTTGGAGAGTTAGAGCAATAAACTCAAGCTCTTGACTTTCCACTTTTTCTTATAAAGAAATTTTTTTCTCAGTCATTTCACACATAGATTCAATCAGTATATTTGCAAGTTTTTTTTATCTTTCTAGCAGAATAGTTGTCCAAGTTTTCTTTAAGATCAGAAAGTGTTACTTTATTTTCAGTATTTGCCATAAAAGCAAACAAGGAATCATAGATAATTGGATTGTCTTCCTCTACTAGCATAGAAATATCTCCAGTCTTCTCATCTTTATTTGAATCACTAGACGAGTCTCCCCATGCTGCTAGAGCTTGCTATACAACATACTCAGTTGTTGTCTTCCTTCTTGAGTTTTCAGGGACCTGGTACCTGTACTTTTCGTTGTCACCTCCAGTCTTAAGGAATACCTAGTAATACATTTTATGCAATGGACACTCCTTAATGAAATTCTCAGGACTTCCATAGTTGTGACATACCTTAGTACTGCTTTCTTTTTTGTTGTTGCTTCATTTTCTTTGGAATTGACCACTGATCTTCATGGCTCTAATGATCTTATTTTCTAAATAGGAAATATTAGTGTCATCGTCTTCTGGATCGTGTTTGAAAGATTTTAATACCAAGGATTTTTCCCTTTTTGCATCATTCTTATCCATCCCTTGCTGCTTCTTGAGCTTATGGGTTTGTAAGTTTCCAATCAGTTCATCCATGGTGAGGGTTTCAGGTTTCTAGTTTCAGTTATGGCATCCACCTTGATTTATTATAATTTGGGAAGAACACCAAGAATTTTTCTCACTTGCTTGTACAAGGGAATCACTTCACCTAAGCAGTGAAGCTCATTTATTATAGAAGTAAACCTTGTATGTATTTCTTGAATTGTTTCTCCTTCCTTCATGGTAAAGGTTTCATACTTAGTAGTCAGCATGTGTAATTTTGAATTCTTCACATCAGTGGTGCCCTCATGAGTAGTCCTCAAGAAATCCTGGATTTCTTTACCATTTTCACAAGCTGAGATCCTATTATATTCATCAGGACCTATGCCACACACTAACAGTTTCTTGGCTTTGTAATTCTTTTCAATCCTTTCTTGTTTTCATCATTGTACTCTGTCCTTCTTTTAACTACCATTTTTGAAACCTCTCCTTCTTTGACTTCTTTAACAGAAATGTGAGGACCATCAACAATTATGTCCATGAGCTCACACAGTGAGGGACCCAATCCCTCAAAGTCAATCACATGCAAACAAACATTACTCATGCAGAAAAATAAAATTTAGTATAGGAAGAGTAAAAACACAGATTTTTTACGTGGAAACTCAGGAAGGGAAAACCCACGGTTTTCCCTCACAAGCACCTCAACTTCCACTATAATTAAACTCTTAATTACAGCTTTGATTTCATCCTACTTCTAGGTTTCTTTTGCTTGTAGCAACTCTACTAAAAGCTCATCTTGGTAACTCTACCAAGGACTTTCTATTCTGATTAACTCTAATCAACCTCACACTTAGGTAACTCTACCTGAGCACTCTTTACTCAAAGAGAAAAATACTACTCTTATAGAATAAGTAGTTCAGTTACAAATTAGTACTCACTTAATAATAATTTTCAATTTAAGCTCTCATAAAGCAACGAACTTAAGTATTATTGGAATGGATTTATGATGCCTCACTTCACTCTTCGTATTTGCAAAAAAAATTGATGAAGAGACGTATCTTCTATTTTATAGAAGAGTGATGATTAGGGATTGAATATCATTGGACTAGATATCCAAGTCAGTACAAAATAACACCTATAGGTTTGTTACACAAGCAGACAAAAATATGCAGATAATGCATGTCAGCTGTATTGTACCTTGCACATATAGTGAAATGGCCCCTTTCAAGGCATTTTAAGGTAGAAGTTATCGATCCCCTATAAGTTGGTTTGAGAGATTATAAGTTAGACCCTGTGGTACTGACTTACTTCATAAATCTTTAAACAGAGTTCAGGTAATTCAGAATAGGCTCTGGGCAGCCCAAAGTAGGCAAAAGAGTTGTAAGATTCGTGCCTTTAAGTTTAAGATTAGTGACAGAGTTTTCCTTTGTGTGTTTCCCATGAAGGGAGTGATGAGGTTTAGGAAGAGAGGCAAGCTTAGCCCCAGATATAATGGACCAATTGAGATTCTTTGGCAGTAGGGAAGACTGCTTATGAGTTGGTCTTACCTTTAAACTTTCAGCCGTTCATATTATTTTTCATGTATCTTTTATTTTACTCTATATTCTAGATATATCTCATGTGTTTTATAGTGACTCAATTCAGTTGGTGAGAGACTGGCCTTTTTTGAGGAGTCAGTCTCTAATTTAGCCACGAATATGAGGCGGTTGCATTCTAGAGATATTTCAATGGTTTAGGTTGGTAGAGACATCTTTCTATTGAGGAGTCTACTTGGGATATTGATTTCAGCATACATAATAGTTACCCTTAACACTTTATAGATTCAGGTATTTTTCTCACCATTAGTTTAAGAACAAACTAGATTTTTAGTGGTGGATGTTGTAATGACCTGAATTTGTGAATTTCCATTTCTATGCATTTGGATAATTTTTCCCTTCCTCCTAGTTTCTACATGTCATTTTTAAGGTTTGGGTATAGTTGGCGTGGTTCCCATGCGATCGAGAATGAGTTGTGTGAGTTTGTGGTTTATAGAGGCTTGAGAATATGGGTGTGAAAAAACCGAACAGATCAATAAACCAAACCAATAAATGTTATTGATTTATTGTTATTGGGTTAATGATTTTTTAATGGTTTTATAAAAAAAAATTATTAGGTTACTGGTTCAGTTCGATTTTTTCTTATTGGGTTATTGTGTAAACCGATAACCCAATAAGAATATTTCAAATTGCACTTTACACCTACTTGTATATATTTTTATATATATATATATACACACACACATAACCTACTCTATATTTCTCTTTCATTTCTATAAACCTATTCAATTTCCCGAAAACCTATTCAACCTTGAAGATTCTTGTAAAATAAAACACATCATGTAGGATTTTTATCTGCAACTAAGATTTCTTTTCTTTTCTTGTTAGTTGCTACTATTTCTATTTTATGCATATTTTTTATCGGTTAAACCAAAAATCAAACCGTTAAAGACTCGATAAACTGAAAACCGATAAAAATATCTTATTGATTGGATTATTGGTATAACATATTAAAAAATCAATAACCGATAAACCAAACTGATAATACATAAAAATGAATCAAACCGACCGATGCGCACCCCTACTTGAGAATCCATATAGTTGACTTTGGTCAACATCTGTTGTTTAGAGTGCCGGATAATAAAACAAACTATGCTAATAGATTTTTAATGACAAATTTGAGTTAGTAACTGGGTTGGTTCGATTTCAGGACTTTTATATCTCATTTCAATTCTTTATTTGGAAAATAGTAAAATAGAGTCCTGAGGTTAATTTTGTGGAAATGATTTTTTTCAAAAAAAATCTGACATCTTCATTGAGTCAGGAACATCAAAATTATCCTAGTGGCAGATATGGTTTATTTATGTCAGATTCTAAATAAATCTTGATGGTCCGATCAAAGATTTCAAAAACCATGCAAATCAGCTGATTATTGATATTTGTTGCCTGAGTGTCATCTTCTTATTGAACATGGGCCTCCGACTGCGATTGTAGAGATGAAATTTTTCCTTCATCTCAAATACATTGGTTGGGACACAATCGAGAAGGTTAATTGAGCTGGGTCAGGTCGAAGTCTCTTCACTGGCAACGCAATAGGACTGTCACGAATGTGAGGGTTCAGGTCTTGGATCTTTGCAAACGTAAATGCCTGGCCATAAATGCAAAGACCAATTTAATTAGACGGCCAGTGTTGACCCTCGCAAGCATGAAGGGTTGACAGCATTCGCGAGGTGCTGCTCATTAAACAATATAAAATCCCATTTTTGTGATTTTACTCCATTTAGGACTTCCAAACTTTGGAAAAAGTAATTTTTTAGGGTTTCAACATTAATTTTCATGTGGGTAACTTCTAAACTCATAATCTCACTATTTTTTTTTATTTTATCTTCGAAAATACCTTTAAATCATGATTTCAAAGTGAAAATTGAGATTTTTATTAGTAAAGTTTAAAAAAGATTCTTCTTCATTTTGGACCACGATTTCAACCCAAATTTGTTGTGGGTTTTCTCTTGTATATTCCTACAACCTTGAAGAGTGTGTTTTTGAAACAAAATTCCATTTTTATCTCTATCATTTTCAAACTCATTTTTCAAACCTGTTTTGGCCCCGGCCCAAATATGGGCAATATAGGTATTGTTATCATTCTTTTAACATGCAGATGCTATATTTGAATGTTTTAGTTCTTTCTGAGGTCGTTTGTGAGGGGAAGTCTCTATGTTGAAGTGTTTTAGATTGGGATTTAATCATTTGAAGCTAGGTTATGGCTTAACTTCTTTCAGATTGAGTTGAGTAGTTAATAAGTAAAGAATGCTATGAGTTGGGAAAAAACTATGGGGTTTATATTTCAGACTAATTACATTATTGTGTGACTGCGTGGGGGCTTATATGTTATTATTGTTGATTCGCGATATCTGATATTTAGTGTTGGCTATGTGGGGATTTTTTTTACATCATTGGCCTTATCTCTATATTTAAATACCTTTAGTTCTAGATATAATACCCATGTGGGGGCTTATTTTGCGAATTGAGGCCTTATTTGAGCATTGATTGCTTTTATCATGATAAATACCCAAGTTAGGGGTTGATATAACATTAGATGTCTTGTAAGCATATTTATTAGGACAGTACTTAATTGGAATTAAAAAGCATGAAATATGGACATACTAAGTTGAATTTTGGTTTTATTTGTATATGTGTCAAGTTGGATAGATTGGATATCATCATATGAGTTGATTGTGAGCATTACATCCTTATTTCATATATATTCAATCATGTAATGCTGGTACCACTGGAAAATACTATTTTTTAAAGAAAATGAAACATGTTTATGAAAACCTTGTCGGTGACCACGAGTTGGAGAGGAGAGTTGAGATTGAGATATGAGATATAGTATAAAGTTGCAAACCCCCATGGGTCCTGCCTATTAGTTGCGACCTCGATGGGTGTATACAAAAAGTGATGTAATGGCGTTCACCGTTCATTCCATCAACATTGCATTGTATCACATTGGAAACATATCTTGCTTTCTTTCTTTAGTTTCCTTGACTTATGTGTAGTTTTCGTGTATTTTTCTACTTTATATTTGTGTTGTCACTACTTTTGTGTACTTATGTATGTTAAAACTGTGAGTGGCGACGATATGAGCTACCATTTGAATTTTTTTATTTACAGGTGACGTGCTCATAGTATATTTTACTTATTTAATCTCGTACTTTCCTCAGTCGGCCTATAATATCTACTGAGTACAAGTGGACCGTACTCACTCCTACTGTTCCCTTTCGGTGCAAATCCAAGCACGATTACAATACGTCGAGGTTGATATCGTCCAGTTTATTGGTGATGTTCAAGATACTGGACAATTTTAGTGTTTAGGGCGGATTTTTGAATCTCACTTTATCTTACTTATGTCTTTATTTGGGTCAGAGACAGATTTTGTACTTTCAATTTTGAATTTGTACTTAGATTTATCGTACATTATAACACCAGGCTTTGGGTGGTTTATGTTTTTCTTCAGACTTGTATTTGTCCAATATATATACATGCTCTGTGATTGTCCGACTACTTTCTAGAAGTCTCACTTGGATTTATGTTATTATTGATTTTATTTTCACTGTATCAGTTTGGCTGATTGACTTACTTATCAAGGCTTAGCCGCGATAAGTGCCATCCTGACCCATTTTTAGGTCATGACAAGTAATGCTTGAACCATATAAATGAATAAATATTGAAGTATCTGACTTAGAGTTACAGAAGCCAAGGGAAAGTAATGTCGAATTGAGCTTCTTAAACCAAACCCTGGGGGCTAGTTTGAGACCATAAGAATGCCTTATATAAATGACACATATGATTAGGGAGTTGTAGACTAATAAATCCAGTGGATTGAGACATATATAACTATTATTGTAAATCACCATGTACAAATATATTCTTTACGTCAAGTTGACAAAAAGACCATCATTTAGATAGATCTAAGGTTAAAGTAGCTCTAACTATGGTAGAATTTCACAATAGGGCTAAATATGTCACGATAGTTAATTCGAGCTTCCTGTTAAACCCCTTGGCAACTAGACGAGTCTTGTAACACTCAATGGACATGATGAAACCCTATGAGTTAGACAACACAATGAGGGACCAGGTCCCTCAAATTCAATCACAGGCAAAATACAGCAAAGTAACCAGGAATTAAGAAATAGTTCAAGAAGAGTAAGAACATGAGATTTTAACATGGAAACCCCTTGCTCAAGGAAAGGAAAAACCATAGCTTTCCTTCACAAGCTCTAAAAAATCCACTATAATCTAATTCTTGATTACAGTCTTCAATGAACCTAACTCTAGGTTCCTTTCGCTTGTAATAACTCTACTAAAATCTCATCTTGACAACTCTGCCAAGGACTCTCTACACTGATTAAATCTAATCAGTATCAATCTTAGGCAACTCTACCTAAGCAATCTCTACTCAAATACAGAAGTTCATTACTCTTATAATATGAGTAATTCGTTTACAAATAAGAACTCACTCATGAACAATTTCTATTTAAGCACACATAAATAGCTAAGAACTTGAGTAGTTTTGAAATGGGGTTTTTACTGCCTCTCTTCACTCTTTGTATTTGCCAAAAAATATTTGATAAAGGAGCATTTTTTTTCTTTTATAGATAAGTGATGATTAGGGCTAAAATATCAGTGGACCAGGTGTCCTATTTAGTACAAGCAGCACCTACAAGTTTGTTACACAAGAGGATAAAACTGTGCAGACACGCGTGCCAACCGTACTATTCCATGAATATACAGGGACTTGGTCCCCTACAATTAGCTGCTCATCATCAAAACTACATATAGAAATTTTCCCCTTTTTTGATGATGACAAATCAACTATACAGTTTTGAGTACATCCATTACATTTAATCAGTGTGATTACCACTCTAAAGATGAATGTTCCCCTATCATCGTGTAACACAGGGACCTGGTCCCTTGTTGTCATTTCTAGCAAAAACTCTTGTTTGCTTCCCCCTATCACTGTGCCTTATCATTCACTTAACAGATCACTTTCTTCCTCTTACCAAAATGCTTTCCCTCTTTTATCAATATTTCGCATATCACATACTTTTTTCTTTCAGCATGCACCACATGAGCACACATACACACAAACCTGGTCCTTACACATGAAGTCAGTATAGTATTCCCTCTTTTTGCATCATTAAAAAAGATTACAAGTAAACTAAGATTAAAGATAAGTACAGGATAATTAACTCATGGCCACTGGGAAACGCTAACATGAGAAATAACTTTAAAATAAGGAATCAAATGAGGTTCACAAAAAGAATTCATTCATTAATAAACAGAAGTTAGTACCAGTACAATCATACCAAAATACTACATAAAATAACTATATTCAAGAACCAACACAAGGATCAAAATATGAAACTGACACTGGATTGATTTGAGGATAAGAATAATAGGGCTTAGGTAGAGGGAGGTTTGGGAGAAAGGGACTTAAGCAACATTCGGTTTGGTAGAAAGGGACTTAATCAACATCTCCATTCTTGAATTTTCAGCATTGTGATCATCCAACAACTATTTGGTAAGATCCATCACTGCAGCATTTAGTTCTTGAACTTTACGAGTCAGTTCAGCCATTTTTCCTGGAGTTTTGCATTTTCAGCTGCAAGATCATCAGTGGAACCTGGCTCCTCAAAAGAAAACCTTTTATTCAGGTGCACTATTTCAACATCTTTAGCAGCTAACTTGATCCTTAACTCCTCCATTTCTTTTCCCAACCTTTCCTGAACAGCTAGTAACTCAGATACTTGAGACACAGATCCAGTTTTTCCCTCTATGCATTCATTCTCCATAATAGATGTTAGGATGATCATTTTCTTGGTTGTTCTAGGTGTTCCCTTAGTTCCATCCACACCATAATGTTCAAACACTTTGTTCAACTGATATCTATATGGCATTTCATGTTTGCCTTTTTTTTCATAAAGCACTTTATACATATACTCTATCATTAGAGCAGAGAGACTTGTCAATTCAAACTTGCTCAAGTTTTTAATAAAAAATGGGTCAATGCCAGAGGAAATTGTTCTTCCTTCAGATCTTGGCAATAGGACCTTGTGAAAGAATTCAAATACCAGCTGATACTCACTTTTAAAAAACTTTTTTTCACTGTAGCTATTGATATCCCTCCTACCTTTGATGCTTCAATCATGAATTCAGTGGTAGGTTGTTAATTTATCATAGTTCTTACCTCCATTATAGGTATATCCAAGATCTTGCCCAATGATTCTTCATACAGATTGATAAGCTTACCTTGTACTTGGGACTTCAACCTTAGCTCATCTTCTAAGAATTCCATGGTGTAATAAAATTCCCTTAGCTCTTTTTCAAAAACCATTGGTGTTGTTCCCTCAAATAGATTAAGCAATCCTTGATGCCTGACATATTCTACCAACTCTACCATCCCAGGCTTCTCATAAATTCTAGGATTAAAAAATCTTCCTGACAAAACTTTCTGTGTTCTCTAGTTTCCAATCCTTTTTTCTCTAAACATGTTTTTCGTTTCTTCTTCCTTTTTTTATTTTGGGTTCACTACTTTTCTCTTCTTTTTCAACATTTTTTCTCTTCTTGGGACCAGGTCCCTCAGAGACTTTCTTTCTTCTCACAGCTATGTGTTTCTTCCTGCTTACAGTAGGGATGCCAGACGTTGACATGGAGGACCTGGTCCTCTCAGCTATAATAGCATCCTTTCTTACTTCTTTGATAGAAACAACAGCCCCTAATTTCAAGTTCTCTCCTTTATCAACCTTCATAACTTTAGTATTTTCATTCTTCTTTTTTTATTTCCCCGGAGTTTCTTCACAGCCCATCTTAGAGGCACCTCATCTTCATGTTCCTCATTCTCCTCATTTGGAGGTAACAAAAAAAAAATCCCCCATTTACTTCATCATTATCACATACTTCCCATTCTACTTCCTAAAATAATCTTACTTTGGTGTCATATGCAAGCAGGAGTAAGTTCTCAATTACCTAGTTCTCACTGTAGGAAAGATCAACTTTTTTTATTAGAATTTCTTCACCAAATATCTGAGCAAAAATAGTGTTTTAGCTTGAGGGTTTAGGAGAATCCTGTGCTTGTTGTGTCTCGGAGAATTCAGCTTTTTTGAATTTTTCAAATAACACAGGTAGTTTTTAGTTTGAGAAATTTCTTGTTCTATTGGTGACCTAAACCCTTGGTTTGAATTATCTATAATAATTTGTTAAGCATAAACTTCTAGGGTTAAAGAGGGTTCAATGAAGACTGACTCGATTGAGGATTCTAGATTTCTTACAGAGTTTGAGGAAATAGTACTATCATCCATTTGATTTTGAGAAGAGAAATAAACTATTTTATTTTAGGGATGATATTAGTTTTAAGAAGATGAATTTGATTAGTTGAAGAACATCGACAAGATGGTCTGATTTAGTAATTTTAAGGGTGACCAATGTTTCCCTTGTAAAATTCAGGACTGCATTTACTACTCTTGCTAATTCAGTTACAGCTCAAAATGAATGGACAACTATTGTTTTGACCAACCCAGTGGCCAATATTGTTGCATCCAAGATTCGGGACTTCACCCGAATGAATCCTTCCTTATTCTCAGGTTCTAAGTTTGAAGAGGATCCACAGAAGTTCCTCGACCAGGTTCAGAAAGTCACAGATATCATGAGAGTGACTTTCAGTGAGTGTGTCGAGTTAGCCTCCTATCAGCTACATGATGTAGCCCATACGTGGTTTAAGCAATAGAAAGTAGACAGGGGTACAAATGCAGATCCTATAGAGTGGGAAGAGTTTGCTACTGCCTTTCTAGATCGATTCTTTCTTAAAGAGCTGAAAGAAGCCAAAGTGTTAGAGTTCATCAACCTCAGGCAAAGTAGCATGAGTGTGAAAGAGTATTCCCTCAAGTTCACCCAGCTAGCCAAGTATGCCCCCATGTAGTAGCAAACAGTAGATCCAGAATGAGCAAGTTTGTTTCTAGGGTATCGAGAAGAGTGGTTAAGAAATGTAGGACTGCGATGTTGATTAAGGAGATGGACATATCTAGGTTTATGGTCCATGCTCAACATATTGAGGAGCAGAAGCTCAATAAGAAAGAGAGAGAAAATAAAAGAGCCAAAATGGGTAGCTATAGTTTTACCCAGCCAAGGTCAGAGGATGGTAATCGTTCTCTGTATAGTAAAAAATTTTCAATTCCATCTCCTTTCTTAACCAGTGCTCTAGTTCTAAGTTCAGAAATAGTAACAAAGATAGGGAACCAGGCTTTAAGTCTAAGGGTAGTGTCAGCAATGCTCAAACCCATCCTCTTTGTCAAATTATAGCAAGCAACATAAGGGTGTGTGTAGAGCCGGTAGTGATATGTGTTTTGGATATGGCAAGTCGGGTTACATAGTTCGAGACTGTCCCAAGCCCAGTTCACGAAGTCAGCACAGTCATCCTTCATCTCAGTCCGGTTACCCGAATCAGCAGGGTGCCACTTCCAATGCCACCAGTGGACAGTGCCCAAACAGACTCTATATAATTCAGTCTCGATAGGATCAGGAAAGTTCTCCTGATGCAGTCACTGGTATGTTACAAATCACCCATTTATGTCTCATCAGATCTAGGAGCTTTTCTGTTTTTTGTAACTCTTTGTATAACAGTTAACTTTAAGGTCAGACCAAATATTAACACGACCTTTCTCAGTCTTCACCCATTGGGTCAGTCTATCATAGTCCAGCAGGTAAACAAAAACCGTCCGGTTATGATATCTCAGAAATGTTAGGCCTTCAGATTCTAGTAGTACTGCTAGTATGTGTAGGAAATCAATAAAGAAAGATGATTCTAAACCCATCCCTATCTCAGTGCAAAGTTGTATGCTACAGTCATCACGATACTTACGCATGTTTTATGTCTTAGTTCCATGAATTCAGCTTATATTCACATACTTTCCATAGAATTGTATGCGTTTCCAATTCTTAGTATGAGGATTTCCAGTTTACTCAATGTTACGAATTATGTTCCATGAGTACAAGAACTTCGGACTCAGGTCATGCAGCTCATGACTCATGAACTCATGTCATGCTTTACAGTATGCTCAGCCCACATGACTCTTGTTTCACTCTTAGTGATCAGCAAAACTCAGATTATATCATGTATACCCTCAGTTTAGATCACTCAGTGAATTTGTGGTGTTGATGCTCTATCCCTCTGGCCTCAGTTACAGCGTCAGTTCAGTAATCAATATTCAGTAAAGGACTCAGATAGTCCTACAGGACCATGGCTTTTAGTTATCAGTTACTTAGCCATCAGAATTCAGTACTTCAGTACCAGTCTAAAGCTCAGTTATTAAAAACTAGCATTCAATCTCAGTTACATTCTTAGTTACAGTTATAGTCTCAATTACCGTCTTAGCTACAATCTCAGTCCCTGTCCTAGTCCAGTAGTCAGATCAGAAACTCAGTTCAGTTTCAAGATTTCCCAACCATAACATATAGCCATTAGTTACTCAATTATTAGTATTTCAGTACCTCGATTTACAGAATATTTCAGAGCCATGTTATACGCATGGTGTTGCATTCAGTACCTCATGTTACCCAGATAGTTAATACCTTCTATGCATGATACTCTACAGTTTTAGCCCAATTATTCAGACAAAGTATAGTTCAGTCTTGAAAATCTAGTATTCAGTTATCAGTCATTCAGTTAATTAGATGAGTAGTATATTTATGCGTTTGTGCTCAATATCCAGGTGAATATTTTTAGTAGTCTTAAGTCATGTGTTGTACTAAGGCAGAGAGTATAGTTGAAAGAGTAATTGATAGGTATGTCTTATCTTGAAAATTTTAGATGCAGTGCATAAGGCTTAGTCACCCTACCCTAGATGAGGATGTGTAGGCCTCGCCTCATATTGCAAAATCTTAGCCAGGATGATATTTTCACATTCAGTTGTCGTATTCAGACTATCCCAAGTTTTCCTCCCTCCCTAAGGACACTAGAACTCTATAAAAAAATGTTAGAGAAAATCTCCAGTTGAGAATAAGTTTTTAGTATGAGTCAGTCCGTACAGCCCGTAACCCAGTTTAGCTGTCAGACGAATAAGTTCGTATAGTTTCCCATTTTTCCATCTATTCGCATTATCCAAAATATCATGAATGGGTGTAAACATTCTAAGATGGAACAAACAGGTTCTAGATCCCAGCTATGCAGTTGCGATTCAATTCGTAGGTGCCTTGTATATCGTTCCAATCCTTCCTCAGTAGCTCAGCCAAGTCAGTATCTATCAGTGGACGTATTATCCCAAATGGGAGATACACTATAATCCCCCAAACTTTTATGACTCAACATGTCATCCCCTCTTAATGTAACGAATCCAGTCTGGAGAAAAAAGTACTCATAGGTTGACCCTCAAATACGGACCTCAGTCGTAAGACATGTATTCAAAGACTCCGTTCAGTTCATGATGTTCAGTTCATGTGTCACATTTCAATCTCAAATATGTTCTCGTGTTTCCGCTCATCCATTTCTATTAAATAATCTCAGGTTCATCCATATTTTCAGTTTAAGGTAACAGTCTTCCTTGAACTCATTCAGTTTTATGTCTAAATTTCCATTATAAACTTGGTATCAAATACCATTGCACGTCCAGTCATATGTTCATGAGTCAGTTCAATCATGTATTCATGCATCAGATATGCATGATCAACTTATCAGTACTCCCAGTCATGCATTCATGCATTAGCTCATTCATGTATTCATGCATTAGATGTGCATGTTCAATATGAAATTCAGCATGTTAGTAATATCGGTCTTATAGTCATATCCCAGATGTTCATGATTCAATAAGTGGATTCAGTCTACTAGTACCCTCAGTTCAGCCAGTCTCATTCAAGGACGAATGTTTCCAAAGGAGAGATATTGTAAGACCTCCAAAAATTCCTAGCTTAATTCAGTCCTTTAGGTTTGTCAATGGGGTCCTAAACTGAGAAAATTCTAGCTAAGTTTCCAAACTTGGTTTATTTTATCCTTTGAAAGTTGGCAATCTCATTTTGTGACCTTAATGTCCTTTAATGGTCTAATTTTTTGTTAATTCATGATCAGGGAGGTCAATAGGTGTTTCCGAACAAGTTTTGAATTTTTCAGACCTCGTTTAAACCATGTTTGGAATCCCAAAATAGTGGACCAACATGATCTTGGCGCGCCGCATCGCCTATCGCATTGGTTAATATTCTCCCCAGTTGTCAGCGTCAAATTTCAGTGACACGGCGCGATCTTAGCGTAATATATCGAATATCGCATCGATGGCATCGACGCGCCGCATTGGCAAACGCATTGATATCCATTTTCAGTCATTAAATAACCACGTCCTTGAGGGTAATTAGGTGTTTTTCCCCGACCTTCAGCCTCATAACACAAAATTTAGCCCTCTTTTGGCAAATACATTCATTATTTCATAATTTCTCTAGACAAAAGAAAACCCTAGGAGATTAATTTCAAATCAAGACCTCAAAAATTCCTCCATTAAACTTCAAGAAATTTCCATCCAAGGTATGTAAAGTTTTCATCCAAGAATCCCTTTCATCCTTGGAGCTCAAGAAACCAATTTCAAAATCATGAATTGTGATTTCCCTATTGTGGATTGATTATAACCATGTTGATGTTTTGATATGATTTCTAAGTTGGAATCTTTAACGTATTGCATGATATTATGTTAGCATGTGGATTAAAATCTATGAAATTGAGTTGATTTATGTGATTATGATGTACTGGTTTATTGTTCATGCCTAAGCCTAAAGCTATGTATCCTATGTGTTTGTTATAATGCCTAAGTGAGCCAAATTGTGCATTATGACTCATTGGTGATATAAATGAAGAACTCATGCTTTACCCTCATGTTCAAAATAACTCCCATGCTAAATTTATGCCTTGTAATTATTTGATGGAATTCTCATGAGATTAGATTGGTGAAATTGTGATATGTTAGAATGCATTCCTATTCATGTACAAGATTACGATTATCAAGTTCTTCATGAAATCCCTCAATGATCGAATTATGAATTGTTGACTATGGTCATATGATCAAGAAGTGTCATGTCCTATTAATATCCATGTTATCGAGTCCTGGGGTATTTAATACCTGACAGTTTAGTTGTGTACCTAGAGCCACTGTCGGTTTTTAAGATAACCTCAGTCAAGCCATGATCATTAGTACTCTCAGTCAAGTTTCAAAACTCAGTAGAACTCAGTCAGTTACTTGACTCAGGAAAACTCAGTAGATCTAGTATTAGTTCAGTCTTATTCAGTATTCAGTTCAGTCCTCAGTAAATTCAGTCAGTTAATAGAACTCAGTAGTATTCCGTCAGTTAACGAAACTCAGTAAACTCAGTTCAGTTGAATAGTACAATCAGTAATAGCTCAGTAGAGCCTAGTATGAACTAGGAAATTAGTTCAGTTTCTATTCAGTTAGGAGTAGGATTCAGCACCGAGTGAATCCAGGGATGAGGGCTCACCTGTTAGTCAGTAGAGGGTGTGATCCTTAGAAGCAATTCTTGCATTCCATAATTACGTAGCCAGCATAGGTTGAGATATATCCCTATGAGTCTAGGGTTAATACATCTCATTCGAGTTCTCCTACCAGCGTCAGCAGAGGGTTAACTCACAGCTTGTCTTTACCCGTAGCACGGTATTGACCCCCTTCCAATTAGGGTCACAGGTTGAACCCCACCAGTTCAGTTATGGGGCAAGTCGGTTAGATGATTACCTCCCACAGTCTCAGTCTCAGTCTTCAGTAAGGAACTCAGATAGTTCCGCAGATTCAAAACTATCAGATACAGTTACTCAGCTCAGTACAGAACTTAGCTAGTACCATCAGAATTAGGACTATCAAAAACACTCGTTCAGTTAACAGTACATCAGTTATCAGTAATCTATGTTATTAGTAAACTCAGTATAGTTCCACAGGTTCAAAACTGTCAAAAACAGTCATTCAGTTAACAGTACATCAGTTATCAGTAATCCATGTTATCAGTAAACTCAGTATAGTTCCACAGATTCAGAACTGTCAGATGCAGGCGTTCAGTTACCAGTTATACAATATCCATAGACTTAAACATCTGTTAATCAGTATTCAGATTCAGTATTCAGCATTATCACAACCTCTGTTGTAGTCTATGTATTCTCACGCAATTATATTCATGTTATTCAGTCAATTATAGTTCATGCATATGAACCCTTGCATTCAGCTTACCTCACTTTGCGTACTAGTACATTCTCACGTACTGATGCATACTTTTCTCTTGTGCGATGGTGTTTTATACCATAGGTTCGGATCCTCAGGTTCCCGATCGCACTTAGTAGTTCAAATTCCAGCAGCATTTTATTAGCAGTAAGTCCTCATCATTTGAGGATAACATGATTGTTTTCATTATTTCTGTACTTAGTTTATTTCAGCGGTTGGGGTTAGTTGGGAACATATCCCATCAACTCCTTATTTAGGCAGTTTTAGAGGCGTTTACAGACTATAGTATGTTCAGATAATTATTTCAATTTTGGTATTGTTATACCATATGTCCAGTTATCTTCAGTATTGTTCAGTTTTGAACCTTATGGCATTTTTTCCCATTATTCCACATATTTCAGTATTATTGTACAGTTGTTGCAGCAGGTACCAGTCATGGGTTAGCTAGTGGTTCTATAGGATTATTGGCACCGTGTAGAATCTGGGGTATCAGGTTCGGGGCGTTACATTCAGGTCCCTCTCTAACCATTCATTCTTGTGAAGTGCAGACACAAGGTGTTTTTGTGAATCTCTCAGCCTTTTTTCAAGATCAATTCGAAACCATGAAGCATTTTTATTCCCTTTTCCAGCTAGCTCATTTACCTTCTTCAGACCACTCATCAACCTTGGATTTTTAGATTTTATCTTTGTGAACAACTCTTCAGTTTCATAGATTTGGAAAGTTAAAGCAATCAACTCATGTTCTTGATTTTCTACTTTCTCTTTTAATGCATTCTTCTCAGCAATTAGTTCACATACAGAGTCTATTAATACACTAGCCAGCCTCTTTATCTTCTTAGCAGATTAATTATTTAGATTCTACTTAATATCATAAAGTGTTACCTCTTTTTCTTCTTTATCTTCTGTGTTTGCCATGAGTGCAAACAGCGAATCATAGATAACTGGATTGTCTTCCACTGCTAGCATAGAAACATTTCCAGACTTTTAATCTTCATCAAATTCACTGGAAGAATCTCCCCATGCTTCCAGAGCTTTCTTTACTGCATACTCAGTTGCAGTCTTCCTTCTTGATTTTTCAGGGAACTATTTCATGTTCTTATTTTTGTCACTTTCAGTCTTGAGACACTCCTAATAATCCAATTCGTGCATTGGAAAATCCTTAATGAAGTACTCAGGAATCCCATATTTATAAAATACCTTAACATTATTTCCCTTTTTACTGTTGCTTCCTTTTCTTTGAAACTGACCAATCTTTTCCATGGCTCCAACAATCTTATTTGCCAAATAGGCAACATCAGTACCATCTTCACTTGAGTCATGTTTTGAAGCCTTCAATGCCAGAGATTTTTCTCTTTTAACTTCCTTCTTCTCTAGCTCTTGCTTCTTTTTGAGCTTATGAGTCTATAGGTTTCCAATCAATTCATCCATAGTGAGGGTTTTTAGGTTTCTGGCTTAAGTAATGACATCCACTTTGCTTTCCCAGGACTTAGGAAGAACTCTAAGAATATTTCTCACTTGCTTGTACAATGGAATTATTTCTCCTAAGCAGTGAAGCTCATTTATGATAGAAGTTAATCTTGTGTGAATTTCTTGGATGGTTTCTCCTTCTATCATAGTGAAGGTTTTATACTGAGTAGTCAATATGTCTACCTTATAATCCTTCACATCAGTGGTACCTTCATGTGCAGTCCTCAAGCAATCCCAGATTTCTTTAGCACTTTCACAGGCTGAGATTCTATTGTATTAATCAGGTCTAATACCACACACTAGCATTTCTTTGCCTTATAGTTTTTCTCAATTTTCTTTATGTCTTCATCATTTAATTCCCTTCTATTTTTTATAACCATTTTTGTAATTTCTTCTTATTTGACTTCTCTAACAAGGATATGAGGACCATCAAGAATTATGTCCATCAGCTCACTATCCTCAACCATGATAAAGTCAAACATCCTGGTTTTCCACCACCCATAATACTGCCTATTGAATCTTGGTGATCTAGTGGTAGATTGCGCTTCTTCTAGATTAGGTGGATCAGCCATGCTATCCAAGACACTCTAGGTGTAAACCTTTTAGAGTGACCTTGTTCTGATACCAATTATTGGAACTCTGAAGGTTGCACCACACAGTGAGGGACCAGGTCTCTCAAAGTCAATAATAGTCAAAATACAGTAAAGTAACCAGGAATCAAAAAACAGTGCAAAAAGAGTAAAAACACAAGATTTTAATGTGGAAACCTCCTTTCTAAAGGAAGGGAAAAAACACGACTTGTCCTCACAAACTCTCCAAAATTCACTATAATCAAACTCTGGATTACAGTCTTCAATGAACCTAACTCTATGTTTCTTTCGCTTGTAATAACTCTACTACAAGCTCATTTTGACAACTCTGCCAAGGACCATCTACACTAATTAACTCTAATCAGTATCAAACTTAGGCAAATCTACCTAAGCACTCTCTACTAAAAGAGAAAAGTTCATTACTCTTATAACACGAGTAATTCATTTACAAATCAGAACTCGACAATTTCTATTTAAGCACACATAAACAGCTAAGAACTTGAGTAGTGTTGAAATGGGGTTTTTATTGCCTCTCTTCACTCTTTGTATTTGACAAAACCATTTGTGAAGAAGCATTTTTTTTATTTTATATATGAGTGATGTTAGGGCTGAAATATCATTGGACCAGGTGTCCTATTCAGTACACGCAGCACCTGTAAGTTTGTTACACAAGAGGATAAAAATATGCAGATATGCGTGCCAGTTGAATTGTACCATAAATATCCAGGGACCTGGTCCCTTGTAGTTAGTTGCTCGTCATCAAAACTAAATATAGCAAGACCCAATCTGGATGAAGTTTAAGTTTAAAAATCCACTTACTACCAACAATGTTCTTGATGTTGGATGCAGGTACAAGGGTCCGGGTTTCATTTGAATGAGAGCATTATATTTCTCCTACATAGCTTTCCTTCTTTTTGGATCTTTATTTGTCTGAGTAAAGCAAGTTATCTCGGTTGAAAGAGATGAATTTAAAAATGGATATTTGGTGTAAGGGTTGAATTAAGGTTTAGTTACTTTACACTTGTATATAGTAATCATGTGATGAGGAGTATGATTTATAGCTGTGGATTTAGTTCCAATAAAAGGGTTGGAGTTAGGAATCTGTTGAAAGGGTCGTTTGTTTGAGAGGAGAGGTGCCTCAAATGATAGCTTTATACTTGGCAAGGATTTTGGAGAGCCCGGAGGAGTGTAAGGTTGTGTAAGAGAAGCAGGCAGGGAACTGTGTTACTGGACATAGGAGTACTGCATGAGGCAACTACACTTAACATAGGTGAGCACATAAAAGGTGAAGGAGCTGTTGTGGTGACATAATTCAAAGTAATGTATGGGAATAGGTACTCTTCAAAAACAACATGACGAATAATATAGACACGGACACTTGGAATGTGAAGATACTTATAACCTTTATGATTTGAACTATATCTTAAAACGATCCACTGGGAGGATCGAAAACCAAGATTGTGAGAAATATAAGGTCGAAGATAAGAATACAAGCCCAATCAAATACTTTTAAAAATGATAATCTAGAAGCTTTTCGTATAATTTCTCAAAAACGTGTGATATTCTTTATGATAGAAGTTGGCATATGATTTATGAGATAGACTGTCGTAGAAAATGCATCATCCCAAAATTAAAGAGAGAGAGAGGCATTAGCTAGAAGAGTTAAGCCTGTTTCAACTATGTGACGATGTTTCTTTCGGTAGAGCCATTTTGTTCATGAATGTGAGGACAAGATACTTGATGAAGTATGCCAGCTTGTTAAAATATTTAGATTTTTTTTATATTCTTCTCCCCAATCAGATTAGACTATCTTTATATTACGTTCAAGGTAAATTTCAACTTGCTATTTGAAATGTAAAAAGATAGTATACACCTCACTTTTAGATGACATAGTATAAATCAAAGTGTATTTGGTACAATCATTAATAAACATAACATCATATTGAAATTTATTGCTTACTAACAGAGGAGCAGGACCCCATACATCATATTGAATTAGCTATAAAGGATGGAGCCACAACGAAAAAGGAATAGGAAAAGGTTGTTTATGACTTTTGTCGTGTTAACAAGAAGCATAAACACCTGAAATTTTATTCACTAAAAACACTAGATTGAGTGCTTTACCAACACTTCGAACAAATTTTATTGAATGGGGACCTAAATGACAATGCCATACATCTAGAGATGGGTTCGTCACTAGTAAAACTTGAGATTTATTGACCAAGCACAAATCAAATATTTTAATGGTGAAAAGCTTATAGAGGCCACCTTCAAGACCCCCTTTCAATAAGACCTTCCCCATTTTGCGATCCTTTACAAGGCAAAGGATGAAATTCAAAAAATACGTTGTCGTCAATAGTGAATTGTGCTACACTTGATAAATATTTAGTAATTTTAGCCAGAAACAAAATATTCTTAAGTATAGTGAGCAGGACAAAAAACGCAACTTAGAATCACCAAATAAGAGACAGACAAACTTGTTTCGTTACCAACCAAAATTTGATAATTACTATTGTAGTCTCCATGGATAGTAACATTATTGAGATCGCTAGTGAGATGATTAGTAGCCCTGGAATAAGGATACCGAGGTGCATCAGAGACTGTATTTGGTTGAGCTATAAAGGTTGTTATTTGAGTTTTAGAACTTACTTAATAAGCATGATCAAATCAATGACAACATATTAAAGCAGTGTGTCCATATTTGTTACACACTTGACACTGAGAAGAGCCTATAGGATTATGGAATTGATCACGACCAATAATATATCGACCACCACCATCACACCCTCATCCAACCTTGTCATTGTTATTATTTAATGCATTGTTCTTACGAAAACAACTCTTATTCTTTTGACTAGTAATAAAAATCTTTATTGTGAAATTAACTTGACCAAGGTCGTATTCTATAAGATTTAAAATCTCAAGCCTAGTTTCATCACTTAAAAGAAATTCATGGAGATCAACAACGAAGATAGCTTCTACCCTAGATGTAACTGAAACAATCAAAGCATCATAATCCGAGACTAGGCCACTCATAATATGGAGAATAGGATTGTCATCTTTGAATGGTTGTTCCACTACAACAAGGTAATCCGCACGGACTTTATTTTTGAGGTAATTTGTCATAGATGAAGAGCCTTTCTCTGTAGTCTACAATTGAAGATGGAGTTGCATAAGTCTCACCTTCGATTGAGATGTAAACATAGTTTCTAATATTTTTCAGGCTTTCATGGCTAAGGCACATCCCAAAACTTTTGCCAAAACGCTCTCAGTGAGAGACAAGAGAAGCCAACGAAGAAGAAATTGGTCCTATTTTTGCCATTTTAAGTACGCAGAATTCATAACTGCTTCATGTGATTGTTTGTCGATTGGACTGTTGGGGATGAATTTTACTGGACACTTATGTGAGCCATCAATGTACATTTTCAAGTCATCGCCTCTTAGAACAGGTAAAATCTACGACTTCCACAATACATAGTTATTTCTATTCAACTGAAATCAAATTTGGGTGAGGGTTGTTGGTAGATGATAGACTACTGTTTGTGGCAATGGTCTAGGATGGAAGGACAAAGTTAATGGTGGATGAGTTGGCCATGGTCGAAGGAAGCATTAGTTTCTCTAATATCATGAAAAAGTTTACATTGAATTGATATTCTATCGATGACTATTTTCAGTGATACATCCGATATTTAAATATACATAAGAGAGAGGACTCGAGAGTCCCAAGGGAACTGAAATAAAAAGTACTAAACTCTATCTACAATAACTATATTTCAATATTCAAAATCAGATAATTTTTATCTAGAATTACTAGATCCTAACAATTATTCATGGCAATAGCCAAATTTTCTCATAATATTTGTGACTTTTGAAAAATATTCTCCTTCGTACCAGACACACCCTAGGGGTTGTTTGGTGTGAGGTAAAACGTATAATAGTCCTAGAATAAAATGCAGGATCATTTTTATCTTACGTTTGGTTGGAGGTATCAGTTAGTCTGAGAATTATTTATTCCACCATTTTATGTCATAGTAATGAAATAAGTTATCTCATATATATGATGGAATAACTAATTTCAAAATAACTAATCTCAAAATTAATTATTCCGATTGCTCAAAATCAGACGCTACCTAAATATATATTAAAGCGAAAGTGTCCCTCACAAAGAACATCTATTGATATCATAGTCGGTCATATTACTATGCAATAAAAAACGATTTATTTTGATACAGATTGGTCCCCGCCATGACGTGTTATAATTAGTTGAAGTTCATAAATAAATTAACAACCGGCGAAGAAATGAAAGTTTCTGCTTGACATTGAGTAACACACATGCATTGTTTATTTTTGTAGTTTTTTTTTATTTATTTATTTGGATTGCTAGTTGCATAATTAATGAAGATCAAATACTCTTTTCGTACATTTTAATTTATTTTCAGTGCTCTTAGAATAAACTTTTATTTTTACTGTCATTTTACACATATTAAGAAAAGATTATTATTTTATTTTGTTTTATTTTTAATATTAATTACTTATTTTCTAAAATTATTTTTGATACCAAGATCTAAGATTATGCATTAATTAATATGGATATTATGATAAAAATATTTATATTAATCATTGTTTCATAAGGAACCTGCAAAATTCAAAGTGAACAAGCAAAAGTAAACGAAGAGAGTATCTAAGCTTAGGCTGCATTTGTTCTTTTTAAGATTCAAATGTCTTAATCTGAATGCGCATCTGAATAATTAAGATATTGTCTCTAGATCTGAAAACTGAATGATTAAGACTGTTTGTTTATCAACATTTGAATGTACAAAAAAATTTATTTGTACATATAATAAAATAAAAAATATAATTTAAATAAAAAATTAATTATATATCAGAAAAGTATGTAATTTAATACAACAAAATTATTATTTGATTGAAAAAAAATACTTAGGTTTGTTAGTGATAGTGGAGATTGTTTATAATGGTGGTTGCGGTGACAATGATTGATGTTAGTGATTAGTAATGTTAGTGGTGATAGTTGTGATGGTTGGTATTGTAGTGACTGTTATGTTGGTGGTGGTGGTGGTTGTGATGTGATGTTGCTTGATGTTAATAATTGGAGGTGTTGATTATGATGGCTGAAAAATGAATGAATGATGGTTGACGATGTGTTGGTGCTAGTTGGAGATATTGTTAGTCGCGGTGGTGGAGATGGTTGTTAGTAGAGATAAAAGTAGCGATGATAGTGATTGAAGTGATGGTAGAGGTGGCGTTACTAGTGACAATGGCGGTGGTCGCCTAAGAATGTGTGGAGGTTGTGATGTATTAGTAGTAGTTAGCGGTGATGCTAGTTGTGATAGATTAGGTAGATAGTAGGGATTGGCCGGTAGTGGTTGATGATGGTGCTTCTGTTGACAGTAGTGGTGGCGTTAAATATAATTAGAATAATAGAGGTAGTAGGTGTGGTAGCGGTGGACAATAGTGGTTGGTAGCGATATTTATTGTCGATGGTGGTTGTGATGGTAGAGATAGTTGGTGGTGGTTGATAATGATAGCGGTGGCAGAGGTGGTGACTGGTGATTATGAATAGAGTGGCGGTGAATATTATCCAACATCAGAATACCTCTTCAGGCCTATTAAGGTCTCATTTATTTGCACTTAATGGAGGTCTGAATCTGAATGGTTCAAACTTCAGACCATGAAATACACTTGTTTTTTATTAAGGTTTTAACTCTTAATAGGTCTTAATCATTCAAATCTAGAACAAAGTCTTAATAGGTCTGAAGGGATATTCTGGTGTTGGATAATATTCACTACTCTATTCATAATCAGTAGTCACCACCACTAACCACCCCTGCCACCGTTACCATTGTCAACCACCACCCACCACCTCCACCATCGATAAAAAATAACGCTACCACACCTACTACCTCTTGTATTCTAATTATATTCACCGCCACCACTGCCGTCAACAACACCACAATCAGCAACTACTACCGGTCAATCCCTACTACCAATCAACTCATCTATCACAACTAGTAACGCCACTAACTACCACTAATACATCACAACCTCTACACATTCTTTGACCGCCACCACCATTGTCACTTGTAACGCCACCTTTACCACCACTTCAACCAGTACCATCACTACAATTTATCTCTACTAACAACCATCTCCACCATCACAACAAATAGCATCTCCAACTAGCACCAACATATCGTCAATTATCATGCATTCATGTTTTAGCCAACAAAATCAACACTTTAAACTACTAACATCAAGCAACGTCACATCATAACAACCATCACCATCATCAATCGCCACCATCATAACAGTCACTACAATACCAACCATTACAATTATCACCACCAATATTATTAATCACTAACATCAATTATTGTCACCGCAACCACCATTATAAGTCATCTCCACTATCACTAATAAACATAAATGTTTTTTCTCAATCAAATACTAATAATTTTATTGTATTAAATTACATACTTTTTTAATATATAATTAATTTTTATTTGAATTGTATTTTTTATTTTATTATGTATACAAATAAAAAAAATTTACACATTCAGATTTTGAAAAACAAACAGTCTTAATCATTCAGTTTTCAGATCTAGAGACAACATCTTAATCATTCAGATTCAGATGTCTGAAAAACAAATGGAGCATAAGACTTGATTCTAGATTTGAATGATTAAGACTCATTCAGACCTATTAAGAGCTAAATTCTTAATAAAAAAACAAATGCACTTAATGGTCTGAAGTCTGAACCATTCAGATTCAAACCTACATTAAGTGCAAACAAATGAGCCCTTAATATATAAACAACTTATTTAAATTTGACAATAATTTTTTAGGCTCCCACTTTATGATTTATTTTAATTGAGCATCTGAACACATGATAAATTGATGCCATTAGATTTTTTTAATTCAAGTTTTTAGAAAAAAATTATGTGTTTCTCAAAAGTTAAATAGGTAGTTAAGTTAGCTTATATAAATTAGTCTGTCTTGGAATATGCTTGAACTTTTATGGCTTATTAAGGTTGACGTTTATAATTAAAGGAGGTAAATATATTAAGTGATTAACTTATCAATATAAAGAATATTTAAAAAATATGTAGAAGTTTTTTCAAAATTTGTATAAAAAATGTCTAATGAAAGGACTTTATCATCTATTCAACAGCTCAATTAGAACAAAAAGTAATTCAAATATGATTCTATTGAGAAATTTAAAGGTTATTTATGTATTAAGCCAATATATTGACTATACTAAACATCCCTAGAATATTTTTTGGAACACACCCTTAGTGACGTTTAAGACATTTGATTTGCTAATCGTTACTCTCTCCGTAAAAATATTTGTCCATGTAATCAAATATTAACTAGTTTAAAAAATTAATGAATAATTTATTTGTTATTAAATATTAATTATTTTAAAAAATTAATGGATAATTTATTTATTTATGTCTTTTTATTTTTGATTAATTAAATATTATTCACTATTCAATGTATTTTTTAAAAAATTAAATTTATTATTTTTAAAGGATAATCTAGCAAAATTATCTCTATATTTCTTGTTTCTTAAGTTGTATGTTAATTCAATAGTGAAAAACTATTGTTGGACTGAGGAAGTAATAACGTTTAACAAATACAGTCAAACCTCTCTATATTGATAATGTTTGTTAGAAAATTTCATGGATATTATAGAGAGGTTTTGTTGTATATGTATACTAACATTTGACGTTCGGATATCATTTAACTGCTATAAATAAATTATGCAAAATTTAAAAAAGCATGAATGTTTTAAAAAAAAAAAAAAAAAAGGGAGAACGTTAGCAGCCTTTTCCTCGTGAAGTTATGAAATAATTAATGTGTGTCATTTAAATACAATTTTTCTTTAAATTAGATATACGTAAATGAAATTTACTATGTGTATGACATTTCTGATGATTACCATAAATATTTTGATATTTTATTTTATCTATAGTATAATTCTTACAAAATATTACGTAATAATATTTGAGTATTCTGCTATTAAAAGTGTATTGTTATAATAAAAATCATTGATGTTATAGATATATTATGCTATAGAAAAGTAAAATATTATATAAAAAATCAATTTAAAAAATTTTAAATTAGTAATTAGTAAAATCGCGTTATAATAAGGTCATATTGATAAGTGTCACTATACTCCAAATAAAACCAAGCAGTTTGCACATAATAGTCTTTTTCTTCCCCAGCCTGCTATTAACATGAAAGCATAATTGGGTTGAGGGCCTTCCCAAATAAAATCAAGCAGTTTGTCCCTAATAGTCTTTTTTTTTTTTTTGCGGGGTAACTTACATAAATTCTAAATTTTTAATGTGTTTTAACACTTTATTCCATATTTTTATTTAATTATATTATATTTCATATTTTAAAGTTGTTGATATATCTGTTATACTGTGATATATATAGGTTGTGATATATTTAAAATAGAATTATTTTTTAATTAAGAAAGTAACGGATTATCATTTATTCTATGGAGCTAATCACGCACAATCAGTTACATAGTGAATTTTTGAGATACAGAAAGTCGGCAATGCCCACGATCAACTTTCAAATGTCAAGCAAACCATATGTATTGATTTCAATTGTATCAAAAAAATTCTTCCTTCTTCCTTCCTCCTTCTTCAATTTTCTGATTATTTTTAATGGCGATTATATTTGTGTTGTTGCGGCATTTTGGTGTTTGAGTTTCACAGACTAGGTACGAGAACTATCGGGTTGACAGCATTGTGATTCATGAAAGCGCTTCATACCGAGATTTAATGAATGCTATATCAATTCAATTAAAAATTAATGAATCTCTAAAAAAAATTCATGCCAAATACGTTGTTCAAAAAAATTCATCAGTAATGGAGATTCATAATGATATGACTATGAATTTTTTTTTTTAGATTTTGAAACATGCAACGAAATTTGGCATTGCCATCACATATATTGTAAGTTATTTACAAATTATGTAATTGTCACAAAATTTCATTGCAAAGTTTTGGATCTCTACCAATAGTAGATGTATCATAAGGATACATCTGATTATCAAATGTATCATAATGATACATTTGAAAATATATACCATCACTTTAAAAAATCGTTCATGATACATATTTATTCAGTAATTTTTATCATTTCTGTACATTAAAAAATATTTTTCAGGTTACGAAATCAACGAGCTACATCTACAGTGTGTATGAAGAAGGAAGAAATACATAGTTCGATTGGATAATAGAACATGCAACTGTGGCAGATTTCAGCTTGACGAGATACCTTGTGCGCATGCTATTGCTATTTTAAAAATCAAACATGTAAAGAAAATGAAGTCAGATTGTTCTGATTACTACTAAAAAGAGACATTAGTCAAGACGTATGAAATGTCACTTTGTTCAATGCCTAATAAAAGACCATCGAAAAAAACTAAGAAAGAGAGACAAAAGAATAGTAGTGAAACGTTTTCATCAGCTTCAAATTGTTGTGGAAAGTGTGGGCGTGAAGGTCATAACAGACGCATCTGCAACTACTTTTCAATGGAGATGTGATATTTTTTGTGAATTGGAATATGAAATGCTTATGAAGTTTAATGTTATGAATTCAATAATTTTAGTTAATCTCACAAAAACACGTTTCATGAGATATCAATTAATTGTTTGAAATTGATACATATTAAACATTTGAGAAAGTTAGATGATTCATGTTGTGAAAGGTATGTGATTCATATTGATATTGTTTGTATTAGTTTTAAGACGCTATCTGGTACATTAGTGATACTTTTTAATAGTTAAAATAAATGTGATGCATATATGTGATACATTTTAAATTCCTTACTAATTTTGAAAAAAAAATATTATAATTGTGATTCATAGAATTGTGAACGTTCTATGATACATGTTAAACGTTTATGAAAGTTATGCGATTCATAGTAATAGTGCCTGAATTTGTTTTAATATGTTTTGATATATTTGGTATATTAGTGATACATTTTTCTAGAATATATAAATGAGATACATATATGTGATACGTTTTGAACTCTTAAATTAATTATGAAAAAAAAAAGTGATTGTGATTCATATTACTAATAACAAATCTGCAATATATAAATCAACTTTATATGTGTTTCACTAACTTGTGTAGTCAATATGCCACACAAATATTTACATTACCTAAACTATATCAAACATGTAATAGACAATGTCAAACACAACCATAACATATATATAGCATAAAAATATGATCCAAAATGATGGGAACGCCTCATTTCGTAATCGAAAATGTCATGACAGTGACTACTAGACAACTTAAAATTTAACACAATCAATAATAGTCTCGACATCTATCAAAAAACTTAAAACTTAAAAGTAGTTGACTTGAAATATCCAAAAAATCTAATCAAATAACAAACGGTAACATCAAATTGTCAAACAATAACTACTGGACTACTATGGCTCGACATCTATCATTTTCGTATCCTCTGATGGAATGAAGGTGTGTTTAGGCCTAGGTGGATCCTGATTGTCACTAATATATCCATTAGATGTCTTGTTCACCCCATAACCCCATAGCAGTGACGCGTATCTGGTAAGATGCAACCCTGAATTAAAATCTGAAGAAGGCATTTGAAGTCCATCAATTAAAAATTCAGCATATGCCGCAACAAACAGTCCACAATTCCTGCAACATATTAATAGATTAGTTTAGGAGTTTTAGTGATCAATTATGTAAAATCCATATATTTAAAAGAAAAAATTATACATACAGTGTGCCGCTTGATTGTTGCACAATATCATCAACAAACTGAATATCAAATATATGTTGGTGTGTCTTTTCCTTGTATGCTTCCAGTAGTGACTAGTCCGTGCGTTCTTTCTTCTCAAAAAAATTAGATATTTACAATTAAGTTGACAACATTTCAGCAAGCTTTTCAAAATATTGATAATAACACAAATTAAACTAGAGTAAATACATAATCACCCCACTGATGTTGTTCAAAATTTTCAAAAAGACACCTAAACTTTAACTTCGACCTATTACCCCACGATTCTTCTTTATTCCGTTCCAAATACACTATTTTGGACCTCTGCGTGTATACACGCGCCACAGACGCGTGAAAGGTTTCAAAATTAACTTTTTTGACCAATAAAAAGCTACCACGTGTAAATAATTAATATATAATTTATATTCTTTTTTTTAAAGGAAAAAAAAGTAATATTTATTTATTTTTTTAAATTACTCGGTACCCCCCTCTCCCCCCCAACCCACCATTTCTTTTTCAATACCATTAAAGCTTCATTGAAGTTTTTTTTTAAATATCATTAAAACTTTATTAAAGCACAACACAATGCCTTCTTCAACACAATATCTTCTTCAACACCATTAAAGCTCCATTGAAACTTTTTCAAAAAAAATATCTTTAAAACTCTATTAAAGCTTCATTAAAGCTCATTTAACTATCTTTAAAACTTAATTCAATCATTTAACTATCCTTAAAACTCAATTCAATCATAAAACAATTTTTTGAATTGATTTGAACAAAAAAAAATGGACGGGAAGAGAGATTTTAACGGAGTGTGGGGGGTTAGGGGGAGATGCTGACAGGGTGGGGTGTTAGACGAAGGGTGGGGGTGATGAATGGGGGTGGAGGTGGAGGGGAGCTGCTGGACGTCCGGGGGAAAGGGGCTGGATGGGGTGGGGTGGGGGAAGAGGGGGCGGGTGGGGATAAATTAAATAAAAAAGAAAAGATTTATTTAAAAGAATATGAAATTAAATATATTTAATACATGGCAGCACCTGATTGGTGCGTGTGTTCACTCTCTTTGTTGTGACTGAGATTCAGCAAAAAATAGTATTTTTGAAACGAATTAAGTAAGAATCGTGGGGTAATAGGCCGAATTCAAAGTTTAGGTGTCTTTTTGAAAATCTCGATCAATATCAGGGGGTAATTATGTATTTACTCATTAAACAATGATTCATATATTCATATGTAAATGTATTACCCTTTAATAAATGTATCTAAAAATATAATAATTAAATAAAAATATAGAACATATGTATCACCAATAATCTGATCGTAAATGTATCACTTTTACACTGTCAACAAAATATATCACCAATAATCTAACAAAAAATGTATCACTCATACAGTGTCAACAAAAATGTGTCACCCATATAATGATAACAATGTATCATTCATATGAATCATCATTATATTATGAAATAATGTATCAAGAAATTAATAATTTTATGTATGTATCAAGAGATTCTTTAAATATATATATATATATCACCTATATGTAACACTGACAAATTTCATACCTGATTCAGTGGAGATTTAGGGATCTACTCAAATTCCTCCTGATCTTCTATTTGCATGTCAGATTCTTGATTTATTGCAGCAAGATCTTGTCTAAGAATCTTCATTTTTTTCGGATTATTATGATGTTTTAATCTATTTTTACGAAAATCTTCCTTTGTGTAATTAAAATTATCCGGAGTAAAATCCATAACTTGATGACTTGCAGGAATACCTATTTTGTGTTTCGATTTAAAAATATTTCAAACTAAATGAGGGTAAATCTTCATTAACCATTGAAGATCAAACAAATTAACAAAACAAATATTAAAACATATATGAATATTGAAATTTAAAGAAGTAAATTGATGTTTTTATGCACTGTCATACCTCTTTAAAAATAACTAAAAAATAATGTAATTTAAAGAAGTAAATTGAAGAATTTGTAGTAATGAAGAAGAAAGTTGACTCAACTGATGGTAATTTAGGAGAGATTTTAAGGAAGAAAACTTTTGAAAAAAAAATAGGTTGCATGCGTTAACGGTGGAGTATAACACTGATTTGGGTTTATTCTAATACTCCCTCCGTCCCAAATTGAAATGACACATTGATTAAAAAAAATAATTAATAACTTGTCTAGTTTACCATAGAACCACTATTAAATGATGTTTACATTTTAATTTGAAGAAAAAGTAATTAATGCAAAGGGTAAAACATGAAAAAAAAAATTGTCTCTTCTTGATTAATAAAAAAAGACAAGTAAAATGGGAAATCAAATTAGAAAACTTGGAACGGATAATTTGGGACGGAGGGAATATATACTAAAGGTAAAAAATTAAATTCAAAATTTTAAATAATATTTTAAAAGGTAAGAAATTTTGAATAATAAGGTCTGTGAGTATTGAATTTTTATTAAATTTAAATTCACATATTTATTTAGACTATAATAAATTTAAGAAAATAGTCCAAATAATATGATTAATATAATTGGGTTAATCATTTAATCTCAAATATATGAGGTTAATTTAAGATGAGATGACAATCCATGTTAAATGAAATAAGCCACTAAAAACATGGCATGTGGCAATATTATGTGGCAATCCAAGTTAAATGAAATGAGCCACTAAAAGCATGGCATGTGTCAATATTATGTGGCAATCCAAGTTAAATGAAATGAGTCACTAAAAGCATGACATGTGTCAATATTAGGTGGAAATCCAAATTAAATGAAATAAGCCACTAAAATCATGCCATGTAAATAGGTGATATGTTCTAACCAATCAAATTAGAGCTTTTCACCAAAAGAATGTGTTTGGTCAATTTCAAACCAACCAATCAAATCACACAATTGTTTTGCCCCTCCAACTATAAATAGAGGTCCTCATAACTCACAAAGGGGGGATTTTGAGAGAAACAAGAAGCAAGAAGAGAGCTCGTGGATCAAAACCATAATTTCTCTGCAAGTTATAAGTTTCAAACTATCAAGCTCAAAATCAAGTTCAAGATCAAGAACGAAGGAAATTTTGTTCAAGATCAAGTTACTTATTCATCGTTCGTGGCAACCATCCAAGTATTTACGATGAAACAACATACAAATTCAAGTCCGGAGATGAAGATCCAAGATCAAGCTACTCAAGCCCTTGAATCCAAATTAAGTTCAAGTCCAAGTTCATATTACTTTGAAGAATCAGAGGATTATTTTTAAAGATTGTAACACTTAATACATTTGAAATAAAATATTACACTTTGTTACTTCAATTTTTCTGTCTCGATTATTATTTTCTTGACTTAGAAAAATTTGTCATCTACAAATTTTGGCACGCCCAGTGGGACCTTCTCTACCTCTCATCTCTTCATATTAATCATCCTATTTAAGAATACTGAAATGGCATCCAAGAAGTTTTACTCCAAATCTATTGTTGCTAAGGCTACCGACTCCAAATTTTCCGCGGAAGTAGATAACATACTTGATACTACCATGGAAAGTATGGGGCCCATTACTAGAAACAAAGCAAACTTATTAGGACAACAAACACTTGAAGTGTCGTCTGTATCAGCTCCTACATTTGATCTTCGGTCTTCAAAGGGGGCAAGATTTTTTCCCAATGAGTTGGAAAAAGGAGAGAATATCGTTGAGATCGTTGAAAAGACTTTAGCTCGACTTAGTCCATATAAAACTAAGGACCACACCAATCATGAAGATGATCATGCTTTGATCACTAAGTCTATTCCAGTTACTCCACATGAACTGTTTTACTCAGATTTTAGTCTAAGGGAAAATTCATGCTTTTATCTTTCATCTTCAGTGGCTATCCAAGCAATGGTGACTAACACCTCAACTGTGGAAGAACAACTTGCAAGTTTGACTAAGGCGATTGAAGGCCTAACAAAATATGTGCAAGATCAGGATAATCGAATTGTCAAGTTGACAGATAGAGTTGAAAGTGTTATGGAGGTAGGCTTAAGCCAAGCATCTGGGAAGCGTCCGATGGAACAAGACAAAGGAGATTCAACTACAAAGCAAAGGGATGTTGCTGATGAACTGCAAGTATCTACTGATGGGTTAATCCCAATTCACCAACTGAAGGACTTTATTATGGGAACCATTAAAGATAAGTACGATGTTGCTTCCAAACCATATCTCACATATGCCAAGCCATATACTTCAAGAATAGATGGTTTGAAGATGCCTGCAGGTTATCAACCTCCAAAATTCCAATAATTTGACAATAAAGGAAACCCAAAGCAACATGTTGCACACTTAGTTGAAACATGCAACAATGCTGGAACTTATGGAGATTATCTTGTAAAACAGTTTGTGCGCTCTTTACAAGGAAATGCATTTGATTGGTATATTGACCTCGAGTCTGGTTCAATTGATAGTTGGGAACAACTCGAACATGAATTTCTAAATCATTTCTATAGCACGATACGTATTTTAAGTATGATTGAACTTACCAATATGCGCCAACGAGAAGATGAACGCATCATTGAGTACATCAATCGATAGAGGAACGCGAGTCTTAATTATAAAGACAGACTTAGTGAGGTTTCTGGGATAGAAATATGTATTTAAGGGATGTATTGGGGACTTTATTACATCCTACAGGGCATCAAACCTAAGTCATTTGAAGAAATTTCCACGCGCGCTCATGATATGGAGTTCAGTATGTCCTCAAGTAAAAATCAAGGACCACTTGTTTATGAGCCCCAAAAAGGAAAAAACGAACAAGAAGTGAAGAAAGGGGGCAAATTTGTGCCAAAATCTGAAAGTAAAGAGGCGATGAATGTTAATGCCACACCAGTGAGGGTCACCACAAAGCTAAGAAAAAAGCAAAGTATGAAAACCACATCTTTTCAGAATAATGCCAGTAAAAAGTTGACTTTAAAGGAGATGCAAGCAAAAGAGTATTCGTTCTTGGACTCAGATGTCCCAGCAATTTATGACGAGCTCCTTTCATATAAACTCTTTGAGTTACTTGAAATGAAGCGTCCAGATGAAGCTGGAAAGACTAGTGATCCAAATTACTGCAAATATCATCGATTGTTGGGTCATCCCATAGAAAAGTATTTTATCTTCAAGGAAAAGGTCATGGACTTGGCCCGCGAAGGAAAGATATTGCTCGAAGATGAGAAAAAAAGTTCAAATTAAGTATCAGTCACTTTTTGTTCACTTGATCCCATATTTCTTTGCAACTTTGTTGAAGTGCATGAATGTGTTGATGTCCTAAGTGTGACCCCACAAATCATGATTAAATTTGGCAAATTTGAACCCATCGATGTTAGCAGGCCATTTACTCTCATTATGATGAATGAAGTAATAGTGAAGAAAGAATCATTACAAGAAAGTCAATCTCTTATTGAGCACACTGATGATGAAGGATGGATCTTGGTGACTCAACGGAGACATTGTAAGATGAGCTCACAAAAAGAGCCAAGCAAACAAGAAATAAGAGGAAAGATGGTCAAAAGACCTCAAAGGAAAATAGCAGAGAAGAAAGTGAGAAAAATAAAAGTTGAGAAGAATTATCGTTCAAAGCCCCGTTACCCAGTCACGTTGGAGGAATTCTTTTCGAGCTGGTTTCATGAAGAAATACCTTATATTGGCATCAAGGCCTCATGTTGCAATATTGATAAAGAAGAGACAACAACGGGAGACTCGTCATTGCCTCTAGTCCTTCCAGATAAAGAACCCGTTAAACCTCTTTCTGAAAAGTGAACACTTGTGATGCAAAGATCTAATTCACCGATGATGACCTCTTGTTGGGTGAGATATCACACAATCGTCCCTTGTATATGACTGGCTACGTGCATGAGCACAAAGTGAAAAGAATTATGATTGATGATGGTTTTGGAGTTAATATTCTCCCAATTCACACTGTAAAGAAGCTTGGAATCTTGATGGATGAATTGTCTAAATGTTGTCTTATGATTAAGGGATTCAATCAAGAAGGGCAAAGGGTCATAGGTTCTATCAAACTGGAAGTCAACATGGGAGATATGTGTTTGAACGTATTGATGTATGTGATTGACGCAAAGACCTCATATAATATCTTATTGGGAAGGCCATGGATATATGATAACAAAGTAGTCACGTCCACCTATCATCAATGCTTTAAGTACTTTGAAAATAGAGTACAAAAGAAGGTAGTTGCTGACGATGAGCCTTTTACTGAAGCAGAAGCCCATTTTGCAAATGCAAAATTTTACTTGAAGAAACACATCCAAAAGGAGGTAAATGTTGGTGATGTGGTTCCTATAAGAAAGTTTGACATTACGAAGAAGAGTGATAAGGAAATGGGAAAGGAAAATTTGGTGGTTGAAAATAGCCCAACGTTTTCTGATGCGAACAAGGTACCCGAGATCAATGCGACATTGTCAAGTAAGAAGGTGACTCCAATTATCCGTTATGTCCCAAAGGAAAAAAAAGTTGAAGTACAATCATCTGAATTACATCAAAATGTGTTAGGAGGGTTGACCTTTTCTATTAAGAAAATTAATGTAATCAAGTTGTCTTTAAGATCGGTGGAAGGTTTTCTCAAGTCATCTAATCTTGATCCACATAAAGTATTTCTTGAAAAGCGTACGAATGAGGTTTTGACCCAAATGCCTATAAGTTATTGGCAAAAGTTGGATACAATCCCGATAAATCCTCTAAGCTAGGAAAGCTCTCACCTGAAGCACAAGGAGGGCCAAACCGTGGTGTAAATCCTACTCAGAGGATGATATAGAGAAAGGGTATTCTGTTAAACAATTTCATAAAGGTTTGGGTTACAAACAACCATCACCGATCTGTATATCCATAAATAGGGCGTGTGTGAACTACATTACCCCTAAGGACGATTCTGTACCATCTAACAAAAGGGTTTTTGTGTTTGATCGGCTTACCGACCCAAGTACTATAACTTTTTTATTTGATAGGTTGGGGACAATGAATAAGAAATACAAACACCAAGAAAATGATAGAAGGATGGAAGAACATGTTTATGCTAAAGAGCCTAATTTTCACAAATATTGCTCCAGTTTAATTCCTTCTAGAATGAGACGAGAAACAAAAGTCTTAGTTTCATGTGGAGATGTCCTCAAAGCAATAACTCATACTATAGTTCATACTAAGGAGCGTGAAGAAGATGTAGAAAGTGTAGGATCATCATATCATATCACAATGTGTGACAAGAAGGGTACTTTCTCTCATGTGAAGATCAAAGATGAGTTTATTGATATCAACACATGTCATCATATATCTTTCAATGATGGTGATCCTCAAAAAGTTGAAGACGCTAAAGATGCACCACCTGAACTTGAGGAAGGGGTGAAGAACACTGTCGATGCATTAAAGGAAGTCAATCTTGGGACTCATGAAGATCGAAGGCCTACGTAAATAAGCACTTTACTGGATGAAGATGAAGAAAATAAGTATGTTGAGTTGTTTATGGAGTATAAAGATGTATTTTCTTGGAGCTACAAAGAAATACCAGGATTGGATCCTAAAATTGCAGTTCATCGCCTTGCTGTGAAGAGAGGTGCCCGCCCTGTTAAGCAGGCTCAACGTCAGTTTAGACCTGAATTAGTCCCTTTAATTGAAACTGAAGTTAACAAGATCATCAAAACAGGTTTCGTTCAAGAAGTCAAGTATCCCACATGGATTTCAAGCATAGTACCTGTAAGAAAGAAGAATGGTCAAATTTGAGTTTGTGTTGACTTTAGGGATCTTAATAATACATGTCCTAAAGATAAATTTCCTCTCTCGATACCCGAACTTATGATTGATGCCACAACTGGATATGAGGCAATGTATTTCATGTAAGGTTCATCGAGGTATAATCAGATTCGTATGGCACCAAGATATGAAGAACTCACGACCTTCCGCACTCCTAAAGGAATATATTGTTACAAGGTGATGCCTTTTGATTTAAAGAATGCTGGTGCTACTTACCAACGAGCTATGCAGAATATTTTTTATGATATGCTTCATAAGAATGTTGAGTTCTACGTTGATTACTTAGTGGTGAAATCAAGAAAAAGAGATGACCACTTACATGATCTGAGAATGGTATTCGAACGACTTCGAAGATACCAACTCAAAATGAACCCTCTGAAGTGTGCTTTTGGAGTTGCTTATGGAAAGTTTCTTGGCCTTATTGTTCGTCATCGCAGGATTGAAATTGATCAAGATAAGATAGATGCTATTTTGAAGATGCCTGAGCCTAAAGATATTCACGAGCTGAAAAGTTTGCAAGGAAAGTTGGCATATCTTAGAAGGTTCATTTCAAACCTAGCTGGGAGGTGTCAACCATTCAGTCGTCTTATGAAGAAAGATGTCCCCTTTGAATTGGACCTGGCCTGCACCAATACTTTTGAGAGTATAAAGTCTTATCTAATGAATCATCCAGTGCTCGTAGCTCCCATACCTGGAAAGGCATTGATATTGTATATTGCGGAACAAGAAAGATCAGTAGGGGCACTTCTAGAACGATAAAACCATGAAGGGAAAAAAAATGCCATTTATTACTTGAGTAGGATGATGACACCAAATGAGATAAAGTATTCGCCTATAGAGAAGTTGTTCTTGGCGCTTGTATTCTCAATTCAGAAAATAAAGCATTACTTTCAAGCTCATGTTGTACGACTCATCTCAAAAGCGAATCCTATCAAGTTTGTCATGTCCAAGCCTATCTTAAGTGATAGACTAGCAAAGTGGTACCTACAATTCCAACAATTTGAAATTGTATATATCTCTCAAAAGGCAGTGAAAGGACAAGTGTTGGCAGATTTCTTGGTCGACCATCCGATTCCACATGATTAGAATTTATTTGATGGACTACCCGATGAAGATGTTATGTTTGTAGAAATCCAATCTCCTTGGAAGATGTACTTTGATGGCGCTGCACATCATGAGAGAGCTGGTGCTGGAGTAGTGTTTATCACTCCCAATGGGGAAGTTTTGCCATATTCCTTTACTTTAACACGATGTTGCTCTAATAATGTCGCTGAATATCAAGCACTCATACTTGGACTCGAAATGGTTGTCGATATGAAACAATTACAATTGCAAGTCTTTGGAGATTCCAAGTTAGTGATCAATCAAGTTTTGGGTAGTTATGAGGTCAAGAATCCTGAGTTGCTTCCTTATTGCGATTACGCTTAGGAGTTGATAAGTTGGCTTGGAGAGGTTACCATTCAACATGTCCCTAGGATGAAAAACAAAAGGGTTGATGCATTGGCAACTTTAGCTTCTGCATTGGTATCTCCTGATCAAATGCAAGTCATCATTTGCCAAAGATGGGTAGTACCACCAAATGAAAATGTAGAGGAATTTGAACAAGTTATCACTGCTTCTGAGGCCGAGATTGAAGACTGGTGGCAACCAATAATTGATTACTTGTGTTATGGAATTTTACAAGAAAACCCTCAAAAGAAAACAGAAATCTGACGACGAGCCCCTCGCTTTCTTTACTATAAGGGTAGACTCTATAGGCGATCATTTGATGGAGTACTCTTACGATGCTTGGGCACAGATAAGTCTATTCAAGCTATGCAAGAAGCTCATTTTGGAGTGTGTGGGGTGCATCAGTCTAGCCCTAAGCTTTATTTTCATATAAAAAGGATGGGTTACTATTGGCAGACTATGGTGAAAGATTGTTTTTATTAAATTTAAATTCACATATTTATTTGGACTATATTAAATTTAAGAAAATAGTCCAAATAATATGATTAATATAATTGGGTTAATCATTTAATCTCAAATATAGGAGGTTAATTTAATATGAGATGACAATCCATGTTAAATGATATAAGCCACTAAAAACATGGCATGTGGCAATATTATGTGGCAATCCACGTTAAATGAAATGAGCCACTAAAAGCATGGCATGTGGGAATATTATGTGGCAATCCAAGTTAAATGAAATGAGTCACTAAAAGCATGACATGTGTCAATATTAGGTGGTAATCCAAGTTAAATGAAATAAGTCACTAAAATCATGTCATGTAAGCAGGTGACATGTTTTAACCAATCAAATTAGAGCTTTTCACCAAAAAAAATATGATTGGTCAATTTCAAACCAACTAATCAAATCACACAATTGCTTTGCCCCTCCAACTATAAATAGAGGTCCTCATAACTCACAAAGGGGGGATTTTGGGAGAAACAAGAAGCAAGAAGAGAGCTCGTGGATCAAAACCATAATTTCTATGCAAGTTATAGGTTTCAAACTATCAAGCTCAAGATCAAGTTCAAGATCAAGAACAAAGGAAATTTTGTTCAAGATCAAGTTACTTATTCATCGTTCGTGGAAACCATCCAAGTATTTGCGATGAACTAACATACAAATTCAAGTCCGGAGACGAAGATTCAAGATCAAGCTACTCAAGCCCTTAAATCCAAATTAAGTTCAAGTCCAAGTTCATATTACTTTGAAGAATCAGAGGATTATTTTTAGAGATTGTAACATTTACTACATTTGAAATAAAATATTACACTTTGTTACTTCAATTTTTCTATCTCGATTATTGTTTTCTTAACGTAGAAAAATTTATCGTCTACAAGGTCTATATGATTTTGTGTAATTTTTTCCTTTTTTTGGGTCCCAGCTGCTATTAACATGAAAGCATAATTGGGTAATAATAAAAGGTGGTAAAAAAATGGGTTAGATAGAGAAAATCCTCTCCCTTCTCTCTACTATTACTCCTCTTTGGTAATATAACTACTTCTCCTTTCCTCCTGTAATTATTACCTCCTTCAACTTCCAGTCAATAACCTTAGCATGCAGATAGATTCTACCAACCCTTCTGAACCTCAAGCAGCTGGGAATCTGTCCTACTTGGAAAAATTAATGGCTTCTTTCCACCTGCAAACTATTAATACCGCTATCCCTAGGCCTCTATTGGACATGACAGATGAAACCTCTTCAGAAAATGATGATCATAACTTCATACCTCTAACGTCTGAGGATAAGAATCGTATTTATAAGCCATGGCAGTTCTCATTAATAATCAAGCTTATTGGCCGAAAAATGAGCCACCAAATCCTTAAGCAAAAGCTAACTAGTATCTGGAAACCATCCGAAGAGCTCAATCTTGTTGACCTAGGAGAATATTTCTTCTTAATAAAATTCACAAAAGAACAAAACATGCTCCATCTGCTACATGATGGACCATGGTTCATCCTAAGTAGCTATCTATCGGTGCAGTGATGGGAACCAAAGTTTGTTGCTTCACAAGAAAAAATCTCTTACACGACAATCTGGATTCGCCTCCCAGAATTTCCTAGTGAGTTTTATGATCTAGATATCCTACATAGGGTTGGACAAAAGGTTGGCTCACTGCTGAAAATAGATACTTGTACATCTACAATATCTAGAGGGATATATGCTAGGTTGTATGTCCAAGTACCCATGGAGAAACCCCTAGTTCATTATGTATTTATTGGAACACATAAGCAGGTTATACATTATGAGGGCTTCAATATTCTATGCACTAATTGTGGTAGACTTGGACATTAACAAAGGGCCTGCACTCATTCCCAATTACCTCATAAAGATGACCAAATGGAGAAGGCAACTACATCTTCTCTAAACGCTGCGTCAGAATGGAAATTAGTAGAATTCAGGCAACAACCACGCCGACTATCACCTAAACGAATGGAATCCAAAGTACCCGCAAAGCGAGATACACGGAACAAAGGTAAGTCAATTGCTCACATAAACGATCTACCAGTGATGACTTCAGGAGCCCTAGGTAAGTCTTCTTCACAAAATTTTTATTCACAGGCTTGTGAAAATCCTCTAATAGGATCTCAGAATTGCCAGGTGGGCCCCTCTAATACTACAAATTCTTATTTACCTATGAATTCTGCTAAGCTCTTTTTGAAAATAAATAATGTTGAAAACTCTATGCACAACTTTAAAGTAAATAATATGGACCACAGTAATGTTATAAATGACCGAAATCCCCTTACTGCCTTAATGGATGAAGATAAAAGAAACATTAACACTCCTACACCTACTCACACACAGTTACTCTCATTCTTTTCTACCGCTCTACAACGCGTGGCTACCATGCAAGAGTTTTCTTATCGTTCTAGTACTAGTTGTGATGGTAAACCAAATTTACAACCCTCTGACTCTCGAGCCGATATCTCCTCTTTAATACTCCAAAATAATACTAAATATTACCCTCATAAGGTAAGTCCTAAGACAGTTGCTATGCAACCAAATATAGCTGATATTAACCTAACAGTTGTCACCTTCTTTCCTCTAGATATAAATACCACCGCCTTCATAAATGACCAAAGCTTAAGCACTCCTAATAATCTATATAATGTCCCTCCACAGAACCTCTTGCCATTACAAGAGGCTATACATATACCATATCCCTCTAGGTCCTTTTCACCAGCTAATACGTCTTGTCTCGATGGAGAACACTATACCGATGGAAAATTCTCCCTTCGGGCGAGCAGTCTACACATCCATGAACCCTCAACCTCCTCTGCGACTCAGTTCTTGGCTGAAGATGGGATTAATGAGTCATGCTCTAACCTTCAACCTCCATATCAAAGGGGAGCAAATTCTAATAATGATACAACACCCAACGGATTTAGCGCAAATTATCATGGAGGGAATGAGGCTTGGACTGGATGCATTCATGCATCATCACTGGTTAGCGCTCCAACCTCTATTCCCTCCGTCTCTGAACACTCAGGTGGAGTTTTCGTTTTACCCCCAGCTGCAACAAGGCCTGCCACCGTGGATCTAGCAGCACATAACCTCACTGTCGACGAGCCCTATGCACGCACCCTCATCTCTTCATCTTGCTCCTTTTCAGAGCCCACCGCCATAGGAAAACCAAGAAGAGAAGGTAACTGTGGTGGAAGGGACACATGCAACCACAATAGAATCAGTTCTACTGGGGCAGGTATGAATCTTTCTCCTAAAAAAATGGTTCAAAAAAAGGATTCGTATAAATTATCCCCTAAATATGCATAAATGCTCTCTCCATATTCGCCCAACACAGAACCCAGCAGTGGGGTGGTATGCGCTAGTCCTAAATCCTTCAATAAGGGAGATGACTGATTCAGGTCCATCCATAGTTGTTCACGTCACCATGAACTTCATAATCTGGAACTGTTGAGGATCTAGAAGACCAGACTTTAGAAGAAATTTTAGGGATCTGCTAGACTATCATAGACCAGCCCTTGTAGTCTTACTTGAAACTCACCGGAAAAATCACCAAACTATTCCTCAGGAGTTTCAGTTTTCAAATATTATAGTGGTACCTGGAACTACCCGTGAAGGTGGAATTGCCATACTTTGGCATGAGCATATTCTCACCATCACTGCTGTGGCACTGATGCCACAAGAAATTCACTACAAAATCCAGGTAATCCCTTCTATTGTTGAATGGCTTTTCTCTGCAATTTATGCAAATAATAATTTACCTGATCGACAATGCTTGTGGAACAATCTTGAAAAAGTAGCTGATAGTTATAAGGGACCTTAGGTCATAGGAGGTGACTTTAATGACATATTGTTTAGCTCTGAAAAATTTGGTGGGAATAATTTGAATAATAATAGAGAAAATAGGTTTTTATGTTGCCTTAATTATTGTAAAATGCTTGACTTGGGTTACGTGGGAAGTAAATATACTTGGACTAACAAACGTAAGGGAGGCCACACTATTCTTGAACGGCTCGATAGAATAAATTGTAATTATGATTGGCTTAACTTATTCCCTGAAGCCACAATCCATCACCTCCCAAGAATTCAATCAGACCACTGTCCTCTCTTATTTAAACTGAATAACATTCATCGCCCTCAGAAAAAACCTTTTGGTTTGAAAATATCTGGGCCTCTCATCCAGATTTTCCTCGGGTTATCTCTTCTGCATGAGAGACCTCCAATAATCTTCTTCTCTCATCAATTTAGTTGTTCAAACAAAATGTGCAACTATGGAACAAACATGTTTTTGGAAATATTTTTAACAAAAAGCGTAAGTTGCTAGCCCGCATCCAAGGCCTCCAGAGATCACCTCACTACCCAACTAGTGCTTTCCTTCAGAATTTAGAGGTTACCTTACAAACTGACTATAAACGTCTTCTTCTTATGGAGGAGGATTTTTGGAAACTAAAATCGAGAATCCTTTGGCTAAATAACGGAGACGCTAACACTAAATTCTTTCACATGTCTACTCTCCAACGGAGGCGTAGAAATCGTATCTCTAGTCTCAAGGATGGTGTAGGGAATTGGATTACTGATGAGGAGATTATTAAGATCCATATTTCTGATTTCTACCGTTCCTTATACTCTACAGAACTATTTTTTTCTACTCGTGCGTTCCTAGTAGGTAACCATCCTGTCGTGCCTCCTGAAATTTCTACCGCTTTAATAGCTCCGTTACGTCGCAAGGAAGTGCTAGATGCAATCTCCTCCTTCAAACCCCTAAAGTCTCCTGGCCCGGATGGTCTGCACCCTTTCTTCTATCAACAATACTTTAACTTAGTAGGCAATTCTGTTATAAACTTTTGCAACCAAATTTTCACAAATTTTGCTATCCCCGAGGAAATAAACAATACCTACTTGTGCCTGATCCCAAAAGTTTCGGGAGCTTCCTCAATTACCCTCTTTCGACCTATCAGTCTTTGCAATACTATTTATAGAGTAGTAACCAAAATCATAGTGAATAGAATTAAGCCTCTTTTACCTGATATAATAGGTCCTACGCAGTCTAGCTTTCTTACCAATAGACGTGCTACTGACAATGCTGTAGCAGTACAGGAACTCCTGCATTATTTCAAACGAGTAAAAGGTAAAGCGGCGTATGTCCTTATGAAAATTGATCTGGAAAAGGCTTTTGACCGTTTAGAATGGTCTTTCATTCGCGAAACTTTACTTTACTTTAAATTCCCGGACAATCTTGTGCAATTAATCATGTCATGTGTTACTACAACTTCTATTTCCATCATTGTCAACGGGAATGCTTTGCCTTTCTTCAGCCCAACCAGAGGAATCCGGCAAGGTGATCCTCTATCTCCATACATTTTTATCCTGTGTATGGAAAGATTATCCAGAGTAATTGACGCTCAAGTAAGTATGGGCTTATGGTCACCTACAAAAACTTGCTTAAGGGGCCCTTCAATATCTCATCTACTTTTCGCAGACGATATTATCCTTACTAGCAAAATCACAGGTAATTCTTGTCGAAATGTAGCCCTCACTCTCTCTCGATTTAGCATAGCATCGGGACAAAAAATTAATCTGGCCAAATCACGTTTATTTTTTTCTTCTAATACATCGATTAGAAGTAAGGAATATGTCTGCTCCATTTTTTGAATTAACGAGGGAGATACTTTTGGCCGATACCTAGGTTTTCCTATAACTACTTCCAGACCCGCTTTTTGAGACTATCAATTCCTACTAGAAAACTTTAAGCGTCGCTTGGCGGGCTGGAAAAGTAAGTTCTTAAATGTTGCTGGGAGAGTAACTCTTATCAAATCCATTCTCAATAGCTTACCAAATCATATTATGCAAACCAACAAATTGCCTGCTAAAGTCATCCAAAAAATTGAAAAAACTGAACGAGACTTCTTGTGGGGAACGACGGAGTCGCATAAGAAGTTGAATCTCGTTAATTGGAATACTGTGACCACGCCCAAAAGATATGGGGGTCTAGGTATTCAAAATTTATTAAATAAAAACTATGCGTTACTTGTTTCCTCGGCTTGGAGGTTATTTCACTCCAAAGATTCCATTTGGGCATCCCTTTTACGGAATAAATATTTGAATCTAACTTTTTCCTCGTCTTCCACTTCGACTACCTAAAAGAACCTACAATTAGGATGGAGATACTGCCAAAAAGGACTTATATGGCAACCTTCCAACGGGAAGCATATTAATTTTTGGTACCAACCTTGGCTAGGTCCAGGATCTACTCTACGATCTCTCATCCATGGCCCGCTACCTCGAGCAGAGAAATTCAAAGTTATCTCAGACTACCGTCTAAATAAGTCTTGGAACCTTTCAGCCATTTCTTTTGAACTACCTAATCCTATTTCTAACGAAATTCAATCAACTCATTTTCCTTTATATTCGAACAACTATGATAAAATTAAGTGGGGTCTCACCAATACCGGCAAGTTTACGGTTTGTAGTTGTTATAATCAGATAGCTGCAGAGAATTTGCTAACGGCCCCTTGGGACTTTGCGTGCATTTGGAAGCACAACACAGTTCCAAAAATTAAGCACTTCCTATGGTTGTTGGTTCTTAACCGTCTTCCGACATCGGCGCATCTGCACTATATATCGTGCCTGGAGTCACTGTATTGCAAGCGTTGCAACAACTCAACGCCTGAAACTATATCTCATATCTTCTCGACTTGCCCAAAACTTGAACAGTTCTGGGAAAAGTTAGCACCAAACACTACCTTCTCACTGAAGCCCCCAAATTCTGATGATTCCTTCACTGTTTGGCTAAAACACGCTCTTCAAAAGCCTGACCACGGATACCATGGATTACCTCTTAACGTTCTAATCCCCTATTATTTATGGGTCATTTGGACCAATCGGAACAAACATATTTTCGAGGGTAACCTGGAGCCTCCGTCTCCAATGTTTGCGCATAATTTGGCCAATGAGTACTGGTTTTTAGAAGGCGAACCAACTCATACATGCAATCCCTTTACCTTATTTGTAAACTGGAACCCTCCGAAAAGGGACTGCCTAATGCTAAACACTGACGCATCCTTATCGTCCAACATGCAGATAGCTGGTTTGGGGGGTGTTTTTTTGAAATAGTAGCGGCAAATGGATTCTGGGGTTCACTGCACATGCTTTAGCGAAGGATATATTTTATCATGAACTTCAGGCTCTTTTTGTAGGCTTGCAACTGACACTTCTACATAATCTCGGGCCGTTAGAAATAAATATTGACGCGGAGCAGATTATTAAGTTTTTTACTAATACAGAATCTAATCCTAATAACTCTGCTTTATTGGCTGATTGCAGGTCCCTTCTTCTACGTCTGGGTAGTCCACCACTTATCTATATCTACAGAGAGCAGAATAGACTTGCGGATAGCTTAGCAAGAAGGTCATCACTACTGTCCTACCATCCAGCCTAGCTTTTATCTCTCCAGTTATGTCTATTACTACTTTTTGGGTGCCTCCTCAAGACTCTTTACAAATTTTGTGCGGTGACGAACGGGGAGACATTACTACTAGACGTGTTAAGGCCTATGGGGTGTTGCCGCCTAGCGTCTCTATTAATATACCTACTAGTTTGCCTATTAATGTCTTGACTTGGCCTAATACTAATGCTGGATGTCCTATAAATATAGCACAAAGTGTATATACTATGGTGGCAGTGCCACCAAACTCCTCTTTGTAGCGTTTTGTTATGATGCTAATATATCTAGCTTATACTACCAAAAAAGAAAGCATAATTAGGTTTGGGGTCCATCCCCAGTTTGGTCATTTCACATTTCAAATTTCAAATACGTTGTTTAAAATTACGGCCCCTCCCCCTCACTAAAACATTTTCACCATTTTTGCGTCCACAATCTCCTCTTTCTCTCTGCTCCAGAGCGATTAACCTCAACCATCTTTCTCTCTCAGCCGAACAGAATGGTAAACACTCATCTCTCTCTCACTCTCTATTTTTTGCATTTTGTTCAGAACCAGAATATCAAATAAATTCCTTCAGATTTACTTTTGTATATTCCAATCGAATTCATTAAAATTCGTGATTTCTTTTTTACAATTTTGGATCTTCATCTATAAGATAAATATTTCACTGTTTAGCTACCTTTATTTCGCTGATTTACTTGATTTCACCTTTTTTTAACATTTGAGATTCAGTCGTATTTGTTAGCAATTGTTTCAATTTGAAAAAAAAATATAGGTTGTGATAAAATTCATTTTCTTACTCACAAAATTAGAAAAGAAGGACGAGGTCTGGAGTACGAATGTGAATATTAAACCATAATTATTGAAAATAAAATAACATAATTAGGTGGCAGGTATAGTGTGGAATTAGTGCGTGAAAGCTGCCCCGAACATCACAGTTATCAATTTTATTTTATTTTACATAATTAGAAATATCTACAAAGGTACTACTTGTATAACATACTGAAACAGTTGAGAAATGTTTGACTTTCTAAATAGTTGTAGTGTTAGATAAAATGATGTAGAGTGAGTTTCTTATAAGGACACAGGTTGAGGGCTGAATTGAAGTGTATTTGTAGTTATTGAATGTTTTGTATTTACTCCGTTCGATTATATAGTTACAAAATAACGTTAGAACAATGTTTTAGTAGCACCATATTAGATGTGGAACGTGTTACTTTGTTAGGGCGAATATAATATTCTTCTGCTGCACTGTACTATTTGGTCAACAATTGTAGTGTTCTGCCAACAAGTGAGGATGTTTGTTAGGTGGGAGTCCGTGCAAGAGGGAGGTTTAAGAGTACATTGAGCGAGAGGGATATGATTGCTTCTTTTGAAGTTGGAAATATTGATATTTACATTTGTTTTAGAATTTAAAATAGAGATGAACCAGGACAATACATGAAGATTCGTACACATGCAATAGGATTTGCTCTTTGTTGTTTGAGATAAGAAGAGTTAGTGACCAACGAGAAGAAGAAGAAAGAAGTAGGGGACTAGGAGTGTAGGACAGAGAGCTTTTCATTTGTGCAAAACTTTAGGTATTACAGGAATTAGTTAGCATTTTTATCCTAGAGCCATCGACGTGTCTCTTACAACTTTGAAACAAACTCCAGTTACTGTCTCAAAAAACTCTTTTGACTAGGATATTATAAAAATATATTCTATTTCTATAGGAGACGACATAAAACGACACCTTTGTTGTGGTGTTAGCTGATTGTTTGGAGGCGACAAATGAGTTCTCTTCCTCTTTGTCTTTATTTTGCATTCTTGGCTAATTAAACTTTGTTCTATATGATTTCACTCATAAGCTGGTTTTTGTGTACTTTGAAACAAGTTTCATGGTGAACTTTTCTGGTTGTTTACGAGTTGAAGAACTAACTTAGAGAGTGGCGGTGACTATTAACCTGAATATTGTACTTGCAGCTAAGTGTATCAAAATCAAATAGCACCTCCATTGGCATCAACAACATGCTTTGTTAGGAGCATTATGTCCAAATTTCGATTTATACATGGATGAATGTCCACAGTAACTTTTGTGTTGATTTCATAAAGGCTATCTAACTAGTTCTGTGCAAAACGAGTTACAGGAACATATATCTCAAAACTTGGTTTTCTCCTTCGTATTTTTGTTAGGCATAAGACAATGCCTGGACGCGAATTAAACTTTATAGTATTACCAAATGACTAAGCCTTCAGCAGCATTATCTTTGGGAAATTAATTTCACAAATTCTTCAGTTTACATCTTTGTCTGTCAAACATTGATCAGAAATATAATTGATTATGAGTGGGAGAGATTAACAATATTGTGCTCTGAGAACTTCTAGTTCCAGGTTATTCTAGACAATAAGACAAATATTAAAGTAATAGATTTCTGGAACTTAAACAGTATTGCAATTTGGAGGTTGGAAAATCAGTTTCATACCTTTCTACTTTTGTTCTGTTTCATAAGCTGCTTAACTTGACTCCTTTCTGACCCATACGAATGGGATCTTCTTGCAGGATGGGCATGATGCAGATAATACAAAACAAAGCACCGCTGATATGACTATATTTGTAAGTTTTTTTAATTCAACTATGTTGAATTTATTTGATTGATATCAAACACTCAAATTTTCCTGTCAGAGAGATTTATATGCGAGTGGAAAATATAGAGGAATCTGATGCCTTCTATTCCTATCTTTAATTTCATTTTATATAATATTGGTCTGAGAAAGCTTAAATGTGGTGACATGGACGGTAAGGATTCACATAGACGACCCTAGCTTTGTTGGGATTGTGGCATTGTTGCTGTTGTTGTATTGTGATAGGTTATAGACTGAATCTTTACTCCGGCCAGTACTCGAATCTGATGCCTTTGTTTCCTATCTTTAATTTCATTTTATATAATATTGGTCTGAGAAAGCTTAAAATGTGGTGACATGGAAGGTGAGGATTCACATAGCCAACACCAGCTTCGTTGGGATTAAGGCATTGTTGCTGTTGTTGTATTATTGTACGTTATAGACTGAATTTTTACTCAGGTCAATACTCGATGATAATCTGGAAAGTTCTCTAATCCATCTCAATCTGCTAACCTCCAAGTTACTGAAGTTTGAGCTTAAAAGTTGGATCCCAAGGATTCATTAGTTTCCATTGTTATATTTTAACAGTGTGATATTTTCATCATCAAATGTAATTCTAACCTGCTAAGCCAACCTACTTAAAATCTATCTAAATTAAATGTGGCTATATGATGTTAGGACAATGACATCTAAGCCAATTGTGATGCAATTCTCGGTGGCTGACACATGATACATTTGTTGTCCGCTAGTTTCTGTTTTATTGGCCTTATAAACACCTTAGTGTTATTCACTAACGCGCTGTTATATATGGCATTACAAATGAGCGCATCCCTTTTGCTAGCTAACTTTTCCTGCTTCCTTTCTGCTCTTGCAGGTACAGAATCTTCTTCAACAAATGGTGAGTATACACAACTTGGGTCCTTCAGTAGTTTTTATTTGATACATCTTCTAACTGGTATGTTCTCTCTTTGCAGCAAACCAGGTTTCAGACTATGTCCGAATCAATCATCTCAAAAAATATCCTTTTCTGATCTGTTGTTCCTTGTTATCTAAGTAACTAATCTTTGGTCTTAATCTAGATTAAATAGTCGGTGCACGAGTGTCATCTAACAAGTGATGTAGGTTGTATGTTGCATGTCGTAGAGCTCTGATTTCAAGAATCAAGAGCTAGAAACGTGCCCAAAGTTTTGAGGCTCGAGGATCTCATGAAATCATTTTCTACTTCAGCTCCATTTTCTCCTATAATTTTCAAGTTAGTATAACTTCTGGCACACGTGAAATTTAAGAAAAGGATATTAAAATAGCAAACATCAAGATTCAATTGTATCACTTCTGGTATTCCTCAATCAGAATGTAACCATTTAATTTCATGAAATTTATAGAAGAGAGATTGGTCTAGTACATCAAAATTTGGTTGTTTGACTTCTGGTACTCCTCAACCAGAATTAGCCCTCTTCACTTTCAGGAAATTTGGTTCTGCCATCTCTTTTGTTTTTTTGTTCATATAGATATAATGATTTTCTTAATCTGGATACTTCTGCTTTGTCATTCTCTAGTACTAGTATATTAGGATTAGCATCTGGCTTTCTTTTGTGAGATCAACTTGGATAATGTATGTCAAGTCCTTGACAATGTTGCACTAGATGATATGGGGAACCGAATTGATGAATTGGAGCAGAGCATCAATGATTTGAGAGTTGAAATGGGACAAGAAGGTTCTCCATCACCTTCGGCTGCACTGAAGTCGAAAGATGATTCAAAAGCTGCTGATGATTCTGCATAAGACAATCCATTGAGGTGGTTTATGGGAGGCAGTTGGTGCTGTTTCTTACGTTGTTTGCTTCTTTGGTTGTGCTGTGCCTTTTGAGATTTATGCTTGATAGCTGTATTCTATACATGTATTCTCTCATTCTTGGTAGAGAGATATCTGCTATTGGTCGTTGATGCGACTATCAAATACAATTTAACAATAGATTTGCGTTAGAAATGATACTCTAAAGGGTGTGTAGCCAAGGGTTATTTTGTTGAAATTTTATCGGTGTGTAATGAAGGGTTATTTTGTTGAGATTTTATCATCAGAGGCCAGTTTTCTTGGCAAAGCCCTTTTTCGGGTTTATTCTACTGATCTTTAACCAGTAACTAACTCGTATACCTACCATTCCGAAGTTATATTCAACTGGTAATTATAGCTGTCCTTTGTATGTCAATTTCAAAATATCGTTTCCCTTTTAAAATGTGAATGTGAGTTGGGTGGGGAAAGGTAGAAATAGGAGTGGATTAACTAGTTGTCAAGTGATGGTATGCTATAATTTTGGGAGTGAATTTCCTAAATAGTCACTCAAAGAATTTTCTTCAAATATCAATTATGTTTTATTTAGGATCACAATATCATTCAATTGTCACTTTTTGTTTTTTCAAAAAATACTAAACACCTTAAAAGTATTCTTGTCTCTTAGTTGGCATGTCATATCATTGTCATTAAAATCTACAACAATAACAGCATATCCAGTGTATTTTCACATAGTGCGGTCTGGGGAGAGTAGAGTGTACGCAGACCATACCACTACCTTAGATGAAGTAGAGAGGCTGTTTCCGATAGACCCTCGATTTAGGATCGATAGCAGTATAACAAACACAAATCATAGATGCATATAAACTAGTACAGTCTGCAAAATAATACTATAGCCACAAGATAATACTAAAAACTATCTATTTGAAATCATAGACATCACTCAACACCACGAATAAGAAACTTTAGACACAAATAAAGAACACTCCCATATTGTTACCGATGCACTCTCAACCCCTAACCCTCTACCCTAATCCGCGTTCTCCACATCTTTCTATCAAAGGTCATGTCCTCCGTAAGCTGTAACTACTCCATATCATGCCTAATCACCTCCCTTTAATATTTCTTTGGCCTACCTCTACCCCGCCTAAAACCATCTATAGTCAGTCTAACACCTCCGCACTGGAGCATCAGAGCCCCTCCTCATCACATGCCCGAACCAACGTAACCTTACTTCTCGCATCTCATCCTCCATCGAGGCCACTCTCACCTTCGCCCGAATAATCTCATTTCTTACCCTATCTTTCCTAGTATGACCACACATGATACAAGATCAATGGGCTCCACTCCTTTAGGATCGATGCTTCAAGGATCACATCTATGGATCCAAGATTTGATTGTTTTAGGGGAACAAATAAGTGTGAGGATTATAGCTTGGAGCGCGGGAGAAGCTACATTTGATGATGTCATCCACGGGAGCATTGAGCCACGACGTGTTTGGAAGATAGCGTGGGCTTTGAGAGAGCATGGACGCCCATGACATTATTTTGGGCTTTGGGTCACTTTTGGGCCCAATAGCTTTTAGGGTCACTTTTGGGTCCATTGTGTAATAAAGACCCATGGCATATAAATAGCTAGTTTGCCTTCATTTTAAGGGGAGATTTTAGATGACATATTTGTAGCCTCTTTTGAGAGCCTCTTTCAAAGTGGAATCCTTGGGCAAGGTGGAATCCTTGTGTTGATGATTTGCTTAGAAACGGAGATTGCTTGGGTATTTCGGTTCCCTTGAGGTCACGTAAGAGATAGGTTTAGGTTGTGTGTGATATTAAAGGTCCAAAAGTGGAATAACCTTTTGGATTGTTAATATTACATCTTCATTTGTCTATCTATCTATCTTTACTTTCTTGTAATCGTTTGTCTATATCTAGTGTAATTCATTTGTGTTCTTGTCTTGTAACCGTGTGTTGTTGTTATTGGATCTTGTTCATCAAATGTTGTTGTTGTTTTTAGTGTGTTTTACTCTTGATATCATTTCCTTTCTTGTTCTTCTTGTGAATCCGAGAGAGGTCATCAAAGAGGGTCCTCGATTCTTCAAATCGTTGACTATTTTGGTGTATGTTTTTGTGTCTTCCTTTCGGATTCACACGAAGAACAAGAAAGGAAATGATATCAAGAGTAAAACACACTAAAAACAGCAACAACACTTGATGAACAAGATGCAATAACAACAACACACGGTTACAAGACAAGAACACAAATGGATTGCACTAGATATAGACAAACGATTACAAGAAAGTAAAGATAGATAGATAGATAGATAGATAGACAAATGAAGATGTAATATTAACAATCCCAAAGCTTATTACACTTTTGTACCTTTAATATCATACACAACCTAAACCTATCTCTTACGTGACCTCAAGGGAACCGAAATACCCAAGCAATCTCTGTTTCTAAGCAAATCATCAACACAAGGATTCCACCTTGCCCAAGGATTCCACCTTGAAAGAGGCTCTCAAAATAGGCTACAAATATGTCATCTAAAATCTTCCCTTAAATTGAAGGCAAACTAGCTATTTATAGGCCATGGGTCTTTATTACACAATGGACCCAAAAGTGACTCTAAAAGCTATTGGGCCCAAAAGTGACCCAAAGCCCAAAATAATGTCATGGGCGTCCATGCTCTCTCGAAGCCCACGCTATCTTCCAAACACATCGTGGCTCAATGCTCTCGTGGATGAAATCATCAAATGTAGATTCTCCCGCGCTCCAAGCTATAATCCGCACACGTATTTGTTCCCCTAAAACAACCAAATCTTAGATCCATAGATGTGATCCTTGAAGCATCGATCCCAAAGGAGTGGAGCCCATTGATCTTGTATCATCCTCCCTTTCTTGAAAAGGAATCGTCCTCGAATCCAACTCCTTTATCAACTTGTCGTTGCACCTTTCAAGTTTGGAATTCTTTGATAAGAACTCCGTTAGGCTTTCAAGCTCATTTTCATATGGCATTCTTCTTGCATCCTCATTTGATATTATTTGTTCATGAACCTGCACAAATAAAGGAGTGATGATAGGTAAAATGCTAGCATCTTGTTTAGCGAGTAACAAAGGTTCCATGTTAGAATTGGTATTCTCAATTTGGATTTGGGTTGGATGAACAATGTCGTCGGGAACTTGGTTTGTAGTGGGAACATATTCTTGAAGTGGAATCGGATATGGTCTTTGGTAATAAGGTGTTTGTTGGTGAAATTGTGGTGGTTGGGGTACATTTGGTGGGGTTTGGGTAGTAAGACATGTCACCTTTTCCATGTTTCCTTCCAAATGTGACCCATCCTTCTTTCAACTATTCAATTCTTGTAGCCAATCCATGAGAGCTTTCATTATCATCTCTTTTGAGATAGGTTGGATCCCATCTCCCAAAGCCATGGTACTTATAAATTAGGCACTTAACACAACTTTTTCTTCAATTTTGAGGATCAAACACCACCTTTTGAAAAGAATTCAAGATGAAGGTTTGAATCTTCTCAAGAACACTCAAGAACACCAAGAACTTCAAAAATCTCTAACTCTTAAACCGATGATCGGAATGCGATGAAATTTTGAACCAAGCCTATTTTCAACCTTCTAAACACATTTCAAACATCAATTTTTTCTAGTTTCTCAACCAAAAATTTCAGATATTGAACCCACCTCTCTTTCTTCAAGTTTAAGCCCACATCAAGGGTAGAACACTCAAATCAACTCCGATTTGGCTAAATTCGAACCCTAGACTCCTATAGTGTTAGAGAACAAGAATCTAACACTAAAAATACAAGAAAACAACAAAATCAAATACTCAAATTTTGACCTAGGGTTAAAAATGAGAATAGTACTTTTTAAAAAAAAAAATCGATTTTGACACTTTTTTTTTGTAATTTTCAAGATAGCAAACCCAAGATTGACTTCGTAGGAACAAAATCAAGCTCGGCTATGATACAATATCGACAAGGAAGATACGAAAACATACACCAAAATAGTCAACGATTTGAAGAATCGAGGACCCCTTTTGATGACCTCTCTCAAATTCATAAGAAGAACAAGAAAGGAAATGATATCAAGAGTAAAACACACTAAAAACAACAACACTTGATGAACAAGATGCAATAACAACAACACACGGTTACAAGACAAGAACACAAATGGATTACACTAGATATAGACAAACAATTACAAGAAAGTAAATATAGATAGATAGACAAATGAAGATGTAATATTAACAATCCAAAAGCTTATTCCACTTTTGTACCTTTAATATCACACACAACCTAAACATATCTCTTGCGTGACCTCAAGGGAACCGAAATACCCAAGCAATCTCCGTTTCTAAGCAAATCATCAACACAAGGATGTCACCTTGCCCAAGGATTCCACCTTGAAAGAAACTCTCAAAAGAGGCTACAAATATGTCATCTAAAATCTCCCCTTAAAATGAAGGAAAACTAGCTATTTATATGCCATGGGTCTTTATTACACAATGGACCCAAAAGTGACCCTAAAAGCTATTAGGCCCAAAAGTTACCCAAAGCCCAAAATAATGTCATGGGCGTCCATGCTCTCTCGAAGCCCACGCTATCTTCCAAACACGTCGTGGCTCAATGCTCCCGTGGATGACATCATCAAATGTAGCTTCTCCCGCGCTCCAAGCTATAATCCACGTATGTATTTGTTCCCCTAAAACAACCAAATCTTGGATCCATAGATGTGATCCTTGAAGAATCGATCCCAAAGGAGTGGAGCCCATTGATCTTGTATCAACACATCCATCGCAACATCCTCATCTCCGATGTGGGAGTTCTTAACTGGCCCACACTCCACTCCCTACAATATAGTCGATCGGACTGCCACTCTGTAGAACTTTTCTTTAAAATTTGGGGGCACCTTCTTATCACATAAAACTCCCGAAGCGAGCCTCTATTTCAACCACCCAGCCCCAATACGATGCATGACATCCTCGTCAATCTCACCATTGCCTTGAATCATAGACCCCAAATACTTGAAACTCTCAATCTTCTAGATGGTCTGAGAGTCCAACTTCACAACCACATCAGCCTCCTACGACACATCACTAAACTTACACTTCAAGTACTCCATCTTGGTCCTACTTAATTAAAATCCTTTAGACTCGAGGGTCTGTCTCCAAATCTCCAACTTATCATTAACTCTTCCCCGAATCTCGTCAATCGGTACCACATTATCATCAAATAAAATACACCAACGCACCTCCCCTTGAATATGTCGCGTCAAAACATCCATCACAAAGGCAAATGAAAAAAGGTTAAGAGACTATCCCTGATGCAACTCTATCAAAATTGAAAAGTGCTCTAAATCTCCACCTACCGTCCTCACCTGAGTCTTCGCGCCCTCATACATGTCCCGAATTGACCTAGTGTACGCCACGAGCACCTCTCTAGCCTCTAAGCACCTCCACAGAATCTCTCTGGAAACTCTGTCATAAGCCTTTTCAAGATCAATAAACACCATGTGCAAGTCCTTCTTTCTCTCCCGAAACTGCTCCACTAATCTTCTCACAAGGTGAATGGCCTCAGTAGTTGAACGACCTGGCATGGAACCAAACTGATTCTCAAAGATAGTCACGCTCCTTCTCAGCCTCAACTCTACTACCCTTTTTCCAAACTTTCATAGTATAACTCAACAACTTAATGCCTCTATAGTTGTTGCAACTCTGGATGTATCCATTGTTCTTATACAATGGAATCATCGTACTCCACCTCCATGCTTCAGGTATCTTCGTTGTCCTAAAAATGATGTTAAACAACCTTGTCAACCACTCTAAACCTGCCCCGCCAGTGCTCTTCCAAAAATCCACTGGAATCTCGTCTGTCCCTTTCGTCCTACCCCAATGCATCCTGTGAATAACCCCCTTGACCTCCTAAACCTTGATTCACCTACAATAACCATAGTCACAACACTCTTCATATTTTTACAAGTCACCTAACACGAAACCTTTTTCCTCCTCGTCGTTCAAAAGTTTATAAAAATAGGACTGCCACCTCTTCCTAATGAGGGTATCCTCAACCAACACAGTACCATCCTCGCCCTTGATGCACTTCACTTGGTCAAGGTCACGAGCCCTCCGCTCCCTGGCCTTGGCAAGCCTATACAACTTTTAATCCCCGCATTTCTCATCTAAAGCCACATACAAGCTCTCAAAAGTTATCATCTTAGTTGTCGTAACCGCAAGCTTAGCCTCTCTCCTAGCTACCTTATACTCCTCCTTATTCGTCCGCCTCTCCTCATCATTCCTGCTCTCAACCAACTTAGCATAATCCATTTTCTTAGACTCCACATTTTATTTGACCTCTAAGTTCCACCACCAGTCCCATCGATGCTTGCCAGATCGACCTCTCGAGACACCCAACACCTCTCTAGCAATCTCCCTAATACAACTGGTAGTCGTCTCCCACATACTATGCACATCCCTTCTACTCTCCCAAGCCCCCCTGCTCCTCAACTTTTCCCCCATCTCCAAAACACTAGCTAAAGTCAAGCTGCTCCACTTAATCCTGGGCCGAACCTCTATACTCCTTTTTTTCCTGCCCTTATTGATTACCAAGTCAATCACCAACAACCTATGTTGAGTCGAAAGATTCTCGCTAAGTATGAATTTACAGTCTCTACATAACGCTCAATCACCCTTCCTAAAGAGTAAAAAGTCTATCTGAGTCTTGGCCACTAAACTACGAAACGTAATAAGGTGATCCTCCTTTTTTGAAAAGCTTGAATTCACTATCCACAACCCAAAAGCCCTAAAAAAATCCAAAAGAGAAGCTTCTCCTTCATTCCTCTCCCTAAAATCGAAACTGTCATGCACATCATCATAACCTATCGACAAAGACCCAATATGTCCATTGAAGTCTCCCCCCATGAAAAGCTTCTCAGTGCTCGAGACGCCCCTCACCACCTCATCCCAAACCTCCCAAAAACCCGTCTTCACCACCTCATATTAAGGCACTAATAATGTTCATTGTAGACCCTTCCATGATAACTTAATAGACATTAGCCTATTACTGATTTTCTTAATCTCTACCACATGCTTCCTAAGTTCTTCATCTACTAAGATACCTACCCCATTTCTATGTCTCACGCTACCCGAGTACCATAACTTATATCCATCCACATCTCTCGCCTTAGTGCCTACCCATTTAGTTTCCTGGACACACGTTATACTAACCCTCCTCTTTCTAAGAATCTTCACTAGCTCTATAGACTTACCTTGAAGCGTCCCTATGTTCCAGGACCCAACTCTCAATCTAGAAGCACCCTTATCCCACCTAGCTCTACCATCCCTTGCCCTCAACCACAGACTAGAACCTAGACCCGACCTCAGCCCCGACGTCGACCTATGACATGACCCTAGTCCACCCTTTATCACCCCAGCAACTACTCCAAAGGATACGATAGAAGAAAATGAAGAAAAGGAGCCGAAAAACACGACGAGCAAAAGAGTACGACTAAAAACAGCTAATGCCATTAAAATCTCATTTTTTAAAATAATAAAACCATTTAATTCAGCAAAAATCATTTAACCAAAACTATATCTTTATTCCTTCTTCTTTTTTTGAAAAAATTGCATTAGTTTATTTTCATGCTTAGTAATTCTTTACCACACTTAAACTTTACCATATTATTTTACATGCAAATTAAAATTTCTAGATAACTTATTTAATTTAGTAATATTATTTTCTTTAGAAAATAACTAATCTTTATAGACAATTATATATAAACACGCGAATGACCACATTAGGAAAATAACTCAAAAAAAAGTATAAACACCTACGTATGAGAATTTCTTATCAATAAATTAATGTAATTTTTTTTTAAAATAAGATTATAATTTTAGTTAAATGAGTTTGATGAGTTAATATGTTTATTATTTAAAAAATATGATAGTTTATTGATATGACATGTTAATAAGAAGAGAAGGAGAGTTTTGTGGTATTTAGTGATTTTTTTAGAAAAATATTGATAGCTGAGTGATATTATCATCTTAACAAAAATAAAAGTGATTTATATAAGCGACTCCAAAAACATGGATAACAATCCAAGAAAATAACTTTAGAAAATATAGAAAGTTTAAGTAACGGTAAAAGATTCCTAAGCATGAAAATTCCTTCTTAATAAACTAATATGTTTTTTTAAAGAAAAGAATAAGAAAATATTTTGGACTAAATAAGTTTGATGAGTTAAATAGGTGTATTATTAAAAAAAAAATCTAATGACATGGGATTTAGAAGAGAAAGAGATGTATGAGATATTTAGTCTTTTTTAAAAAAAAAAATAGTGATAGTTGAGTCATGTTGTTATCTCTAAAAAAAGTACTCCCTCCGTTTAAAAAAGAATGACTTACTTTTCTTTTTAGTCCGTTTAAAAAAGAATGACCCCTTTCTTTTTTTGGCTATACTTTAACTTCAACTTTCCACATGGCATGTTTAGGACCACAAGATTAAAGGGCATTTTGGTACATTTTACACAACTTTAATTTAAGGCGATAAGATTCAAAATTCTTCTTATTTTCTTAAACTTTGTGTCAAGTCAAAGTAGGTCATTCTTTTTTAAATGGAGGGAGTAATTTTTGTAGGCAATTCAAAAAATATGAGTGACCATTCAGAAAAATAATTCTTGAAAAAATATATGTCAAGTTTTAGTACTAATAAAGTTTTTCTAAGTATAAAAAATTTATTTTAATAAACTAATGTATTTTTTAAAAATAAAAGAATATGGTTATATTTTGATTAAATGAGTTTGATGGGTTAAATAATTTATTATTTGAATAAAAATGTGATTTTAATGACATGATTGTTGGGTTATTAAGAGGTGTGAATGGGAAATGAAGAGGTGGTGTTTTTTTGGGAAAGACACTAAGAGAAGGATGCAATTTGAATAGGCATCTTTTCGGATTGAATGGTTATGACCTTTCTAATGAGTCATGACTTTTCGAAGAGTTGCACCTTTATGAAGGGGCGCACCTTTCTGAACCATTGCTTCTCTTCATGAAGCAACACCCTGATGACTATAAATATCTGAATTTTTCCTCAGGTAAACACAATTTTATAGAGTTAAAAATATTTTTCTTCTTCTTAAAAACTCTCTTGTGATCATCAAACTGTTGAGTGCATTCGAAGTTTCTGAAAGTTTGAGGTACCGCTACTTTCAGAAAGTAAACCATTTTATCCTGTGAGGAAAGATTTCATTACCTTGGTTACTTGAGGGGAATAAATTCCTTAAGGATATACTGTGAAGTAGGTGGACTTGGTTCTTAAATTTCTGCTTCGTCTTTATTTCTTAATAGTTGATAAATACTTTTTTTGATAGTTCCTTTAATTATTCATTTGAACTTGTGTTTGAAGGTGTTGAACTTCATTGTTGTTCTTGAAAACTTATTCTTGAACTTAGTTTGAAGTTTGTATAGAAAACATACAGATTTTGTACCGCCGGAACAACAATCTTAAGGAATTTATTGAAAAAAAAATTATGATTGTTTGGTGAATTTTTTTTCACCATTTATAAATAAAATACTTTTATAATCTGTATTGTTTGGTTTCTGGAGATTAAAGTTTATTGTTTTCTATTCTGTGTGAACTTAACAAGTGATTTGAAAACATAAAAACTTTATCACAAGTTTAAGATCATTCAGTTAATGATTAAAATAACATAAAAACTTCATCGTTAAACTAGAAACAAATGGTGTTTAAAGTTGTTACAACTTTATAATTAGTATTTTCATATACTAAGTTGATTGTCTTTTTGTGACAGAAAAATGACTACCGATGGTCATGCAACTGATCGTGTGACAAGTGTAGCAGCAACAAATGTTGCTACAACAAGCCACACAAGTGCTACGTTCGTAATGGCACCGTCGGAGAAACTCAAAAAAAAAATTGGGTGTAGATTTTAAACGTTGGTAGCAGAAAATATTCTTTTATTTGACAACTTTATTTCTTCAAAGGTTCATATCTGAAGATACTCTAGAATTGTCCGAAGAAGTATCGGACAACGAGCGGTTTCGTTGTAATAGAGACATGAAAACATTCAGATTTCTTATGCAAGAATTATATCCTAAGTGGCCTCCAAGACGATCTATACAATAAGTATAGTAGAATGAAGACTTCAAAAGAGTTGTGGAATACGTTGGAACGAAAGTATATAACTGAGGATGCAGGAACTAAAAAGTTCTTTGTTGCAAGGTTCCTTGACTACAAAATGATTGACAGTAAGACTGTCGTATCTCAAGTACATGAATTGCAAGTAATCATCAGCGATCTTCTTGCTGAAGGTATAAATATAGTAAATACATTATTTGAACATGTTAAATGTATTCTTACTATTCACATGACCTTTGATGTAGATTTAATTGTGAATGAGGCGTTTCAAGTGGCAGCCATATTAGAGAAGTTGCCACCCTTATGGAAGGACTTCAAAAATTAGTTGGAACATAAAAAGTAGGAGATGTCAGTCGAAGACCTTATTGTGAGGTTACGCATTGAGAAAAACAACAAAGCTGTCGAGAAAAGGTCGAAAGAAAACTCTACAATCAGTGGAACTAATATTATAGAGGATGACCCTAACAACTCGAAGAAATAAAAGAGAGTTGGACAACAAAGTAATCCGCTAAAGAAGAAATTCAAGGGGAAGTGCTTTAATTGTGGAAGGCTAACCACAAATCAGTAGATTGTCGTGCCCCAAAGAAAGGCAAGAAGAAGAATCAAGACAATATGGCTGAATCCAAAAACAAAATGGATGATCTATGTGCCATGCTTTCAGAATGTAACTTGGTGGGAAATCCTAGAGATTGGTGAATAGATTCTGGCGCCACCCGTCATACCTGTGCCAACAAAAAGCAGTTTTCTTCATACGCTACGGTTCAAGATAAGGAGAAGATCTATATGACAAAATCCACAACAACAAAGGTTGAAAAAATGGGAAAAACCTGCTTGCAAATGACATCAGGCAAAATGTTGACTCTTAACAACGTCCTTTATGTACCGGAGTTGAGAAAGAACTTGATTTTCATGCCACTTCTGATATAAAATAAATTCAAATATGTACTTATTTCAGATAATGTTGTGATTAGCAAAGGGGAAGTGTATGTATGGAAAGGCTACCTTACCAAGGACATGTTTAAGATGAATGTAATGACTGTTGAAATTAATAAAAAATCTAGTTTTTCTTACTTGCTTGAGTCTAATGAATTGTGGCATGAATGATTAGGACATCTCAATTACAAAACTTTTAAAAGCTGATTAACTTAGAAGTTTTATCAAATTTTGAGTGAAATAAATTAAAGTGGTAAACGTGTGTGGAATCAAAGTATGCTAAGCATCCGTATAAATCTGTTGAAAGGAATTTCAATCCCTTAGACTTAATCCACACAGATGTTTGTGATATGAATTCAACATCATCTAGTGGTGAAAAAAAAGTATTTTATAACTTTTATTGACGATTGCACTAGGTATTGTTATGTCTATTTGCTAAATAGTAAGAATGAAGTAATAGATGCATTTAGGCAATATGAAACAGAAGTTGAAAATCAGTTAGATAAAACAATATAATAATAAGAAGTGATAGGGGTAAAGAATATGAATCACCTTTTATGGAAATATGTATGGATAATGGAATTGTCCATCAAACTACTGTCCCGTATTCACCTCAATCTAATGGGATTGTAAAACAGAAAAACTGAACCTTAAAGAAAATGATGAATGTCTTACTTATAAGTTCAAGTTTACCGTAAAATTTGTGGGGGAAAAGCTATCCTCACAGCTAATCGAATACTCAATAGAGTACCCCATAGTAAGACACTATCAATTTCATATGAAAAATAGAAAGAAAGAAAACCCAACTTGAAGTATTTCAAAATGTGGGGGTGTCTAGCGAAAGTCCAAGTTCCTATGTCTAAAAAGGTGAAAATGAGACCTAAAATTGTGGACTGCGTGTTCATTGGATATACTAAAAATAGTAAAGCATGTAAGTTTTTGGTTTATAAATCCGACATTCAAATACCAATGAAAATATGGTAAGTGAATCAGATAATGCTGAGTTTTTTTAATACATTTATCCGTATAAAACTAGACATGAACAGTCTAGAGAAGGGTTTAAATGATCTCGAAATGAACCAAACGAGAATGTACATAATGATGAGAATCCAAGGCGTAGTATATATCAAAGAATGTCAACTTCCTTTGGATCGGATTTTGTAATATTTCTCTTAGAAAATGAGCCTCAAATATTTAAAGAAGCAATGTCGTCTTCAGACTCATCCTTTTGAAAAGAGACAGTCAATAGTGAGATTGATTCAATCTTAAGCAACCATACTTGGGAGTTGGTTGATCTTCCTCCAGAAAATAAACTTTTAGGTTCTAAATTGATCTTCAAAAAGAAAATAAAAATGGATGGTACTATTGACAAATACAAGGCAAGACTTGTAGTAAAAGGCTTCAAACAGAAGGAAGGCCTTGATTATTTTGACACATACTCGCCTGTAACAAGGATAACGTCAATTCGGATGTTATTTGCCTTGGTGGCGGTATGTGGTCTTAAAATCTATCAAATGGATGTGTAAACAACATTCATAAATAGAGAATTAAAAGAAGAAATTTATATGGAATAACCCGAGGGTTTTGTGGTTCCTGAAAAAGAAAAGAAGGTGTGCAAACTTGTTAAGTCACTTTATGGACTAAAACAAGCACCCAAACAGGGGCATGCAAAGTTTGACCAAACCATGTTAGCCAACGAGTTTAAGATAAACGAATGTGATAAATGTGTTTACATTAAAGACACTCCAAATCACAAGGTCATTCTTTATTTGTATGTGGATGATATGTTGATCATCAGTAGAGAGATTGCTGACATAAATGCTACGAAACAAATGTTTGAGAGCAAGTTTGATATGAAAGACCTTGGAGTTGCGGATGTGATTTTAGGAATAAGAATCCATAAAACTCCATAGGGGTTGGCGTTGTCAAAGTCTCATTACATTGAAAAGGTGCATGACAAGTTCAAATATTTGGATTTTGGTATTGCCAAGACTCCATTAGATATGAGCTTTGCACTTCAAAAGAATGAAGGTAAAAGTGACTCACAGTTGGACTACGCAAGAGTGTTGGGATGTTTAATGTATATCATGAACTTTATACGGCCAGACATAGCATGTGCAATTAGTAAATTGAGTTGGTACACAAGTAATTTCAATAAAACTCATTGGATGGCAATGAAAAGAATTTTAGGGTATCTTAAATGCACTCAATCAAGACTATGCTTTGCATTATAATAAATATCCAACGGTAATTGAAGGATATAGTGATGCAAATTGGATCACCGGATCGAATGAAATAAAATCTACGAGTGGATATGTATTTACTTTAGGTGGAGGAGCAGTCTCTTGAAAATCGTTCAAACAGACATATATTGTCTGCTCTACAATGGAATCTGAACTTATCGCATTAGATAAAGCCAGTGAAAAAGTTGAATGGCTCGGAAATTTCTTGAAAGATATTCCTTATTGGACCAAACTATTGGCACTAGTATGTATACACTGTGATAGCCAAGCGATGATAGGTAGGGCAGGGAGCATGATGTATAACGGTAAATCTCATCCTATAAGACGGAGACATAATACTGTTAGAGAACTACTTATAGTGGAAATTATCACCGTTAACTATGTGAAGTCAAAAGATAATGTGTCAGATCCACTTACAAAAGGCCTATCTAGAGAGAAGGTTGAGAGAACAGTGAATGAATTAGTTTACGGCCTAGGATAAGTCAGCATGATGGTAACCCTACCTAGCAGACTGGAGATCCCAAGAGCTAGGTTCAAAGAGATCAAACAAAGTTGTGACTGACGGTTCAACATTGTCAATACACTCAACTCATTCTCATGATGTAGACAATGTTGAGGAAACAAAGATAAGGCTTATGGTTTGAAGCTTTTTAATGGCTATCTAAGTTTGGCAGATTTGACCAAATAGTTTAATCTATAGGATTAAACGTTTAGAAATCACCTATGTGAGGGTAAAGTGGAAGCCGTTTCAAGGAGAATGTTAGTAAAGGCTTGTTCTCTATGCTCTCATGAAATCGGGACGTGTTCATGGTTGAAACAAACAAAATCGTGAGAACCATAAATGGTAAAAGGTTGGTTGTGTGACATGTGTTGTCTAGGTGTACATTAAAGTTCGACGGTTCAAAGATATCAAATCTACCGATTGACCGAATATATCCGATGCATGTTCACTACGAAAAGTTCAAAGAAAAATCCGCTTATACAGATTCAATCAGTCTTTGCTTGTTGATCACATACTTGTCCGTAAATTTTTTATAAGATAGTCTTCCCCATTCATGTGGGGGATTGTTGGGTTATTAAGAGGTGTGAATGAAAAATCAAAAGGTGGTACTTTTTTCGGAAAGACACTAAGAGAAAGGATGCAATTTGAATAGGCACATTTTCGGATTGAATGGTTATGATCTTTTCAAGGGGTTATCACTTTCTGAAGAGTTGCACATTTCTGAAGAGTTGCACCTTTATGAATGTATGCACCTTTCTATACCATTGCTTCTCTTCATGAAGCAACACCTTGATGACTATAAATACCTAAATTTTTCCTCTGGTAAAGACAATTTTTTAGAGTTGAAAACATTCTTCTTCTTTTTAAAAAATCTCTTCTGATCATCAAACTGTTGAGTGCGTTCGAAGTTTCTGAAAGTTTGAGGTACTGCTGATTTCAGAAAGTGAACTATTTTACCCTAGGAGGAAAGATTCCATAACCTCGGGTACTTGAGGGAAATAAATTCCTTAAGGATACACCGTGAAGTCGGTGGACTTGGTTCTTAAATTTCTGCTTCATCTTCATTTCTTAATAGTTGATAAACACTTCATTTGACAGTTCATTTGATTATTCATTTGAACTTGTGTTTGAAGGTGTTGAACTTCATTGTAGTTCTTGAAAATTTATGCTTGAACTTAATTTGAAGTTTGTACAGAAAATATACAGATTTTGTACCCACCGGAACAACAATGACATGCCAATTAAGAGAGAAGGATACTTGTGAGATGTTTAGTATTTATTGTGATCCTAAATATAGGTGATATTTGAAGAAAAAATTTAAAACTTGAATCACTATTTAAGAAATTCACTCATAATTTTGGTCCCTTAGCCTATCACCGTCTTTCAATGAGTTATGGGCTTATACTAATGCTTCTAATTTGATTTGACTTTATATATTGATACAACACTTGGTTGGAAAATTTTGTTGAAAACCCCGTTTGAATTTCTAGGTAGTCATTCTATATTTCTTTTACAGTCGATCGAAAAACTTATATTAATCTTTGATTACATTTAGGTTGTAAAAGAATTCTTTAAACATTTATAATTGGTGTCAAAACTAGGAGTTTATGGAACACAAGTAGTGTCCTCTATAAGCATCTATCAGTCTCTGTCAATTATTTATTGGAAAAATGGATATGTCCTCCTCACATTAAAAAATGCAACTCCAAAATATTTCAAAGACGCGGACTAAAGTAAACTCATTTTTCAAAGCTGCGGCCTTGCTTTCGACACATATGTACTCATAATTAATTGCCACAAAAAAAAAAAAAAAAAAAAGGACTAATTGTTAGCCGAAAAGAAAAAAAATTACTCCCTCCGTCTCAAATTACTCGTTTCAAATTGAAATAACACATTAATTAAGAAAAATAATTAATAACATGCTTAGTTTACCATAGTACCTCTGTTAAATGATATTTATAATTTAATTTGAAGAAAAAATAATTAATGCAAAGGGTAAAACATGAAAAAAAAAAAAAAATTATCTTGTCTTGATTAATGAAAAAAGACAAGTAAAATGAAAAATCAAATTAAAAAATTTGGTACGAATAATTTGAAAAGAGAGAAAGTACGTAACTGTATGCCGCGGACGCAAAAGTTGCTTTATGGTTCTTTCGAATTCAATGGTTTTGATATTCATGCCCCCTTAAAAAATTTCCTAGATAAAAATAATAGATCTTAAACTCTATAACTTAAATAGTTTATCACAAAATTTCAAAGTTAAAACCAATAATGTTCAAAATTTGATAATAACAGAAATATGAGGGTGAAATGTGTAAGCAGGAAATAACCCTCAAATGTGTAAGCGGGAAATAACTATCTTCTTTTTTTCGGTGAAAAAAATTCTTTCTTTCTTGTTACTTTATGTAGATTAGTCGTAACATAAGGCTAATTACTACCATCTCGAAGCCTTGAATAGTGCACGAACCTCTAAAGGGTGGATTAGGCAAAGAAAAGTACTCAACTAGAGTGAATTGAGCCTAAATGGTGGATTGTGCTCTTTTCTCCTACTTAAGTGCTGAATTCTGATTCTATAGTGATATTCTTCTTTCTGTTTTCAATTTTTTAATAGCTATTTACGAATATTGTACAAAAAATAAAATGAAAAAAAAATATTTGTAATTGTATGAAAAGCATTAGGGAAAACGGAGGAAATGAGAAAAGAAATATGCAAAATGGTTGGATCCCAGTTGTAAAATGGAGTAGCATATACAAAAGATGACAATGACAAGGTTCACTTGTGTATTGGTCTTGTGGATGGAAAAGGACATCATTTCCACCCCATACTATACAAGAAAAGTCTAAGTCATACCTAAATTATATAAATGACTTATTACACACCTTAACTATATAAAAGGGATATTATTACCTCCCCGCGACCCCATTCTAAAGCGCGTGTGTTACACTTATTTTAGGTGCGTCCAGCCTATTAAATAACAAAAGTAAATGGCTAAAAACATTAAGGAAAAAGGCATCGTTTCCACCCCAAACTATAGTCGAAAATTCGAATCCACACCTAAACTATATAAGTAACTTATTACACACCTTAACTATAAAAAAGTGATATTTTTTACTGACGTGGTGCTGACGTGGAAGCGCGTGTAAAACACTACACCACATGCAAATGGTGGTAGCATGACAATGTGTAAATAATTTCACTTTTCTATAATTTAGGTGTGTAATAGATCACTAATATAATTTAGATATGACTTTAATTTTTCAAATATAATTTAAAGTGAAAATAATGTCTTTTCCCTATCGTGGATAAAAAGAAAAGAAAAGAACGGAAAGTGACTCATGAGGTTTGAATTTTGATTTTAAATTTGTAACACTTGTCCCTACCATCAAATAGTAGTCCTCCTAGTCTTTTTTTTCCGTCTCTTTTTAATGTGGTGCACACATTTAGATATTCAATTCCTGCCTATGCATAGATGCCATATTCCACATTTTCATCACTTATCTTTAATTATTGTGTTCCATTTCTTCTATGTTCCCCCATTCCTTCTATCTCTCCGTTAATTTCGGAAATAAATTTGACAATTGTTCTCTAGTTGGTTCAAGTATGCTACACTAATTATGTCTAGAGTTTTAACGTTAAGAAATGAGTATATAGTAATCCCTAAACCCCCTTTTATCAGACGACAGACTATTAAAATGAACAGCTATCAAAACTCAAATTAAGGAACACCATTAATTTAGCATAATCCCATAAGTGACGTCGAGCACAGAGGGGGATAATGAGATAAATGCATATAGATCTTACACACCTCTCTTGTTATTAACTCAAAACACTTTCAATCGAGTACATAGAAGATCACATATCTACACAAATACTCTCTCCGTTCCACAATAAGTTAATTGTTGGATTTTGATACACATTTCAAAAAAAGAAAAAAAAAATTGTTTTATTTATAAACCAACATTTGTTTTACATTTGAAATGTTATTTCAACTCAACTTGAATTTTTTTTTGAAAAAACCTTACTCCAATTGCCAAGACAAATAATCTAACTTCAACTTAATTATTATCCAACCAAAAAAAAAAAAGGATTCGCCAATCACCAAGTGTTAAAACATCATTTATTTCAAATACAAATTAATACTATAGTAAGTGGCATGATAAATCAATAGGAGTATTACAACATCATCATACAACAACTATAAGAATGTTCTCTACCACAAAATTCCCAAATACATCATCAATAATATTACCTTAAACCATACTCGTCGATAACAGACTCATCACACAAAGCTCAAAAAGAATTTATAACTTTTACCAGTCGGCAGTAATAAAAAATGTAAATACAGTAAATGGAGAATTTACTGCGTTGTTTTTAACTGCGGCAGCGCGTGATGGCACTGCATCCACGTCGGTAAGGATTCGCCTGAGCTCCGGGACGGCAATTGTAGTACGAAGCTCCTCTCCTTGAGCACGGTACTCTGTTCCTACTAAGCGCACCATAGCTAATGTATCTCCGGCGGTATGCTAACATGCGCCGGGTGCTCTCCGAGTCAACAGAGAACTCTTCGTCACTTCCTTCTTCAGCCAAACACTCTCCGATAGAACCATCACAGATCGGTGAAGAAGAAGACGACACTGTCAATGGAAAATAGCCTAGCTGGTGGACCCCACTAGCTTCCGCTGCCGGCGATGAAACCAACACCGTCATCACTACGAAGAAAATTGAAAGAATCAACAGAATGGAGAAAGATTTCACTTTCGGCATTTTCTTTTTTTTGTGAGAAAAATAGGAATTTTCTAGAGAAAGTTGGAGAAAGAAAAAAAAGAAGAGATTTGACAAAGAGAAATAAAGGAGTGGGGTTGTAAATTTATAAGGATTTATTTAAAAACGGGCCTTTAAGATGTGGAAATGATAAGGGTCGCATGTGATTTTTGTCATCTTGCTTGAAAAATAATGCAAAGGCAAATTTGGGTTGGGAGGAATAATGATAGTATATGGACAGCTATAAACCTGAAGTTTGATTTTTTATTTTATTTTTTTGCTTTGTTTTATCGTTAATCTACATTCTTTCCTAAGGTCGTTATGTACTCAACATTCATACAAAACACACTCATATTCTTGTAATTCTTCTAATAAAACTTTCAAAATAAGATAAAACTGTTATGAAATATAAAGCAAAAAACAAGAAGAATAGAGAGAAGAGAGAAGATTTCTTTATTACTCATAAGGAATTCTTATTTTCTTGAGGGATGATTTACAACGAAGGAAACCCTTCTATTTATAGGGGAAAACTAACTTTGAGGTTTGTAACTTTTCCATAAACAGACATACACAATATATGGTAAAGTAGGTATTCACTGTATATGGTAAAGTAGACATTCACTATATATGGTACATTTATAACACTCCCTCTTGAATGTCTAATTGATAGATAATACACATATATGCTGCCTCATTAAAAACCTTACAAGAAAACCCAGTGGAATAAAACCTCGTAAGGGAAAAAGAGTACAACGTGTATTAACTCCCCCTAATGAGAACATCCTTGAACCTTTGCATTCCGATCTTATGCACCATCTTTTTGAAAGTTGCAATTGAAGGAGACATCAGCCACATTGTCACTTGAACGAATCTGTTGCATGTTAATATCATCATTCTTTTGGAGTTCATGTATGTAGAAAAGGTTTGACGAAATGTGTTTCGTTCTATCTCCTTTCATGGACCCTTCCTTAAGTTGTGCTATGCATGCTGCATTATCTCCGTATAAAATTGTGAGTAGATTGCCATATTTCACACCACATTTTTCTCGAATGAGATGTATCATGGACCTCAACCATACACATTGTCGACTTCCTTCATGAATAGCTATTATCTCAGTATGATTCGATGAAGTGGCTACGATAGACTGTTTTGTATATCTCCAAGATATTGCAGTACCACCACAGATGAACGCATAGCCTATTTGAGACCGAGTTTAATGTAGGCCAGATAAGTACCCAAAATCAGCATGACCAATAAGATCGGGACTGCAAACTTGCTAACAAATTAACTAAAAAAAAGGCTATATCAGGCCTTGTAGTATTTGCAAAATACATTAGTGCATCAATTGCCCTAAAATATGATACTTCATAACCAAGGAGTTCCTCATTCTTTTCTTGAGGTCGGAATGAATCCTTATTCAATTTTTGCATGTTTCTCATTTAAGCAAATACTCTATTGTTTTTGAAAACTCTCCAAGAATTTTAATGATACTGAAATCATCAAATTATATCTTATAAGGATAATAAAAAAATTTCCAGAAACTTTATATGCTTCAGGCATTTTGAATCCTTTAGGGATTTTCATATGGATGTTTGTCAAGTAACAATATCCAACATGTCAAGTGTGACATCTTTAAGTGTGTGGACTGCAAATCAAATAAGTTTTACGCTTACCAAAATGCATTCTTTCAGGTCACTTGATAAATGTTTCTACGTCAGCATGCTTAAATTAACGTAGAATTCAGATCCTCATAATCTCTTACAATATTGCACCAATATTGTATCAAAGATATCGTCGACGATTTCTTATTTTGTATCGGTTCACAATGCGACATAACATTTTGAGATCTCATCACTTAATTATTTTCAGGTACCTAAACTTCTTATAAGGTTTCATGAAGTGTTATGTCGTAGGCTCTTCAAGAGCACATTGCCTTCTTATCATGATTATTTGCTCCTTATTCTTTTTATGGATTATTTTATTTGGAACCGATTGGTCTATCATGCATCACACATGCATTGACTATATCCTTTAAGGACACAAAATAGGAGCACTTGCAGCCTAATATGAGATGCTTTCGGCATTTGATTTGAATTATCTTTTGAATAAGATCTGATGATAATTCCTAACATATTTTATAGTTGTTTATAATCTCCACCTTATGTTAGGAAAGCTAACATACATCCTCCATATTCTTTGATAGATCCATCTTTGTGCATCATGGTACATTCATTAATCGAATATCGCACATCAAAACTATTAGATAGAATAGTTGGTTCCCGATCTTGAATCAATTGAGAGAGAAGAAATAATCATAATTTATTGGCCTAATGCATACAAGTGCTATTGTATGCAACATATCATATTTCATACTAATACATGAAACTTTGTTCTCATTAGTAATGATTCAGTTATTTATGAAAGGCATTCAATGCTAAACCATCATCATCAAGATGAATTATCACGATTACACAATCTGAAAATTATGCTCAATTTATATTGAACAAATAACTTTATAAATGTCAAACGTAGGTTGACCATGAATGTACATATGATCATCTTATTGATGCATCTTTTCAACATATCACATGATAGGTGAACGGGCCCTTATTTACCTTTTATTCGTTTCAGATTTTGAGGGATCCAATCCCAAAATTAGTTGGTCCAACCAACTTATCATGAGAACAAGCAACATTAAAGTTCATGAAAAAATTTCTAATTCTTCAATATATGTTCAATACTCAGTATGCACATCTTAGGGATATCACAATCGTTCATGTCAACTTATGAACTTTTAATCTAGTAAACTCCAAGTTTACCATGAAATGTGTTTTTGCTTTAGTAAATTTCAGATTTACTATTATATGAATAAATTTCAGATTTACTACTTCAGAAGTAGATTTCAAAATAACTTATCTCAGTTATTCTGCCTTTTTCGGAGATGAGTTGTCATACCATCACAATCAAATACACGTTTATATTAATAAGCTTCACTAAATATTATCACATTCACCCCAGGAAATGGATCTGTGCTTATAATAATCAAAATTTTCATTCCCCAAGAATGAAATATAATCTTGTCTTAAGCCTATCAAATTATGATAGCTTATCTTATAACCTCTTTCATCATATTTCTACTTCAGGAGCTCATCATATTGCTACTTCAGGAGCAAATTGAGGCATACATATGATGTAGAAAATTTTTCTCTAACACATCTTATAATTATAATAAGCGTATAAAAATATTATCACTTTTGATGATTATTATTATTGTATTGTCTCTCCACGCTTATATTCGTGCATTCAATCACTTGTCTTCTTTCAACAATGAAGCAAGTTGTCAACTTTCAGATTTATGCTTCCATATTCACTTCATGGAATAGAGCATATTAATGAAATATGTTTCATGACCTTTTATTAAACATCATTATTTTGCCTTAGCCATCATAATATCATCAATATGGTGTATTGAGATTCAAACTCAACATCTTATCCATATAAAGGTGTCTTAGACATAAATCGATGGGACTTGAACCCAAATATTATCATTCCTTTTGATAATATTGTTCTTGAAGAATGAATTTAAAACATAAATGGTTCCAAACCAATTATTTTTTCTCAAATCCAACAATAATTATATCATTAATAGAAAAACACAAATAACATAAGGAATTACTAACCTTGACCTTTAGATTCATAATCTCACCTTATTTGGCAGAGTCTCGTGCTGATAACGTGTTATGAAATAACTAAAGAGTAGAGAGAAGAGAGGAGACTTCTTTATTTCTCATAAGGAATTCTTAGTTCTTTGAGGGATGATTTACAATGAAGGAAACCCTTCTATTTATAGGGAAAAACTAACCTTGGGGTTTGTAACTTTTTCATAAATAGACATACACAATATATGGTAAAGTAGACATTCACTATATATGGTAAAGTAGACATTCACTATATATGGTACATTTATAACAAAAACAATAATAAATTCAGTATATTTCTACATAGTAGGATCTAAATATGGTAAAATATACGCAATCTATGCCACTATCTCTGAAAAAATAGAAAGGTTATTTCCGATAGACCCACCGCTCAAAACTTTCAAAATAAGATATGAGCCGGAAAAAAATACCTACTACAATTATGGTCTCTGCTGAGGTTTGGTAACTAATACTCCAACTTATTTGTATTGTATCTCGTGGATACTTAACGCCAAACCTGTCAAGTGGGTCGGGATGACCCTTTTCGGCCCGATTAGCCCGACCTATTTAGATAGCTCGGACCATTCTAACCCCGCCTGATGGGCCTTCGACCCCGGCTGGGTTGTCTGAGTTGACAGGTCCGGTGAATCAGCCCAGTTAGAAAATCGAACCAGGCCCACCAGTTACCCTGACCGAACCAATTCGATTATATAAACTTTTTTTTATTTTGGAAAATGCTAGATGGTCTGGCCTTCAACAGTCAATTGGACCGTTAGCCCAACGGCTATAATATCGTTTCGAGCTCAACGACTAATTGACCCATTTTTCATTTTTTATTAAAAAAAATATTAATTCAAATATTTTTCTATAAATACCCTATATTCAAAATCATTTTTCACACATTCTCAATCTCTCATTCTCTCTCAAATATTCTAATTATCTCCTAAAGTACTCAATTTTATTTTTTAAATTATGCAATTACAAATATCAAGTATGTTTTCTAAAGTCGCAACTTTCGGATACTTTCAAAATTTGATATTGTCGTCTCATCTCTTACTTTTAATTTTTAATTAGTGTATTAATTGTTGAATATTTTTTTTAATATTTTTGTGTATTTTGATTATTTATTAGTTTAATTTATAATATGAATAAATTAAGAAACCTCGGTAAAAGTGTCAAAAAAATTTGTCCAGAAAGTGATAGTGGAAGTAAAAAATGAATTGGTGGCGATTCCGGTAGAGGTAAACCTATCAAACGGGCGGGGCTGACCCGTTTCGGCCCGATAAGCCCGACCCGTGTAGATGACCGGCCCAATGAGCCCCCGGGCTACAGGGCTGCCGATCCGGGATGGACTATTTTTTCTTACTAGCCTGATTGATCCGGCCCGATATGAACCCGGACCAGTCCCACCGGTTACCCGACCCGATTAGTTTTTTTTTTTTTTTGGAAAAGTGGAACGTTGGGCTACAATTTTCCATTTGGACCGTTGGGCCCAACAACATTATAGCCATTTGGGGCTGCCAACGGCCAAATGGCCTTAAATATTTTAAAAAAAAATCTTTAATTCAATTTATTTTTTATAAATACCCTATACTTTCAAATTATTTTCCACACAATTCTCATTCTCTCAAATCTCTATCTCTTTCAAATATTCTAATTATCTCCTAAAGTGCTCAATTTTATTTTTTAATTTTGCGATTTACAAATACAAGTGGAAATTTTCTAAAGTCGCAACTTCCGGATACTTCCAAAATTTAATAATGTCATTCTATCTCTTACTTTTAATTTTTAATTAGTGTATTAATTGTTGAAAATTTATTTTTATTATTTTTTTGTATTTTGAATATTTTTCAGTTTGATTTATACTATGGATAAATTAAGAAATATCGGTAAAAGTGTCAAAAAAAATTATTTCGAAAGTAGTAGTGGTAGTAAAACATGAATTAGTGGTGATTCCGGTAGAGATAGTTAAACTAGTAGATATATCTGTGTGCCTCAGGTACCGCTTAGTCAACCTTTTGAGGAACAACTAGGTGTAGGTGCTCACAATATGGATTATGCAGAAGCTCAGAAAAATTATAATATAGAAGAAGAAAATGAAGTAGATGCGGTTAATTTAGATGAAGATGAGAAAATATTGGTGAGACACCCGCAGTAGAAAATGCTAATGTTAGATCTGAATCAGTTAATTTTCCTCCCCGTCCTTCCGTTGTCCCAAAAACTTGTTAAAAAACTAGTATTACATGGAAAATTTTTACACCTATAGAAGAACAAACTAAGGTGCAATGAAATGTTTGTCAACAAGTAGATCAGCATAAAAGAGGAGGCAATCAAGGGGATACAGATTCGTTGATAAGACATATAAGATATAATCACGCTAGAGAGTTACTTATTGCACAAGGTGGTGAGGCTATTGGTGGGCCAACACAAACTAGAATGAATCCAACAACCGGTCAGTTAATTAAGAACTATAATAAATTGAGGGACCGGAAAGAAATAGCAAAAATAATAGTTGTGGATTATTTACCTTTCACTTTTCCTTATTCGGATATTTTTATTCATTATATTCAAACAATTTATAATCCTATGTTTAATGGTATTCCTAGAAGTACTTGTCGGGCCGATATTTTTAGACTTCATTAACAATATTTTTATTATTTATCTACATTATTAAAAAATATTCAATGTAGAATGACTCTAACTTTTTGATCTTGGTCGTGCAGTTAATAAAAAAGATTATTTAACCATTACTTGTCACTGCATAGATAATAATTTTGTTATGCAAAAACATATTCTAACTTTTTGTATGATGAAGACCGTAGACATACTCGAGAATTTATTTCTGAATCTATTAGTAAAGTTGCAGAATTTTATAGTATTGAAAGAAAAATTTTATTTATTGCTTTTGATAATGCTTCTAACAACAAGACTGTTATTGAAAAGTTAAAAGTTGAACTCTCTCCACCGTTACCTGAAATATTTCATGTTAAGTGTGCTTGTCATATATATAATTTATTTGTAAAAGATGGTCTTGAATGTTTTGACCTTTATATTGAAAAGATCCGGCTTGTTGTTGGCTTTATTCAAAGAAATAATCGAAAAAGAAAAGTGAGAGAATTTAAAGTTAAATGTGAATAAAATAGATTTAGACCGATATTTATGCCTGAAGAATATGATACTAGATGGAATGCTACTTATGATTATTTAAAAACTTGTCTTGCTTATAAAGTTTCTATTACAATGACTTTGAACTAATATTGTGGTTCATTTCCTGAATGTATACTACATGATTCTGATTAGGCTGCAATTGATGATTTTATTAAGTTTTTGGAAAAAATTTATATAGTTAAGGTTGAATTTTTCGGTGCTTATTATCCTACTATTTGTAATATTTTAGAATAAATAACCAATATTTGTTCGTTGCTTAAAGAATATAAGAATAAAGAAGGTTACAAAGAAGCTGTTAGTGCTATGTTTGCTAAATTTTAAAAATATTTTTATCCGATTCCCCCAATTTACTTGGTTGGTGCTATACTAAATCCATGTATGAAATATAATACTATGAGCGACTTTAGTTCTATTATTTATTCTAACTTAGAGATAAAGCCTGAACCTGAAGATGAAGAACAACCAGATTCATTTACGGGTATGAGTGATGCGAACATTTAAATAGAAAAATTATATAACCATTAGTATATATAATTAGGTGGACTTTGGTGTTCTTTGTTTGACAATGTACAATCTTCTGTGGATGTCGTACCTATGTTATTTTATCATGTTCCTTGCTTTTGATGCTTTTGTATACTGTCTTTAATCTTGAGCCGGGGGTATATCGGAAATAGCCTCTCTACCTCTTTAGAGGTAGTGGTATGGACTGCGTACACTCTACCCTCCCCAGACCCCACTTTGTGGGAATATACTGGGTTTGTTATTGTTGTTGTTGTAGTTGTACCGACAAATATTACTCCAACTGTTGCTCCTCATGCTCCCGAGGAGTCATCATCTTCTAAAAGGCCGACATATAGTGGTTTTCTTGATTACTTTTATGATTTAAATATTTAGAACAACGTTGAGGCGAGAACTTACACATCAACTTCTCGAGAAGAGGTTAAGTATTATCTTCGAATGCCGATAGAGGATCGTAGACGACGGATCAACGCGTTGAATTGGTGGGAGAATAATGAAAGACAATATCTTGTGCTTTCAAGGTTAGCTAGAAATATATTGAATGTTCCAATGTCAACAGTTGCATCGGAGATCGCTTTTAGTCACGGACGACAACAGCTTGGAGACAACCGACACTCATTGGGGAGCAATGTTATGAATGTTCTAGTTTGCCTAAGAGATTGGATTAGAACGAAACGAAGAAATCAAGGAATGGAGGTGGAGCCAAAAGACGAACAGAATCTTGAAGAAATTATAACTTCAAGGGAGAACTCAGCACAATCAAGTCAAATGTATGATTTTGCCCCCATTGATTTTGACTATCCTATGTCAATTCCCGTTAATATTAACATGAATGAGTTGGAAAAAATGATGCAAAATTTGTAGATTCATCGTTCATGTAAATTATAAGTTTTGAATCATTTTGCAATCAATAAAATACAATATTCATTCACTCCTTACTTTGTAATTTTTTTCATTTAAATTGAATTTCTAATTTGAATTAAAAACATAGTTTTAGTATATTACTATCAAACTTTACACTAAGTAATAAAGAATTAAACATAACAAAAATATATACACGTAATGAATAAATAAATTTCTTTTAAGTTCAAATATAATGAAAATATATAGTAAATATATGTTCAAACTTCAAAACTTCAAGTATTATTATATTAAGTAGCATATTTTCTATAGACTCTAAATTATATATATGTAACGTATACATATAGTGTATATATTTTGTATGTATATTGTTTCAACTTTCAAGTTATATTTTAAGTAGTATATATTCTACATATATGTCTATATATTTTTTATATATTAAAATAATATATATTTAATGTGTATATATTTTTAAAGTAGTATAATATGTAGTGTATATATGTTATATGTGTATATATTTTCTATAGACTCTAAAGTAGTATATATATATAACGTATACATGTGTATATATTTTCTAAAGTGGTATATAACTATATATATAGTGTATATATGTTGTATGTATATTATTTAAAGTAGTACATATATTATATTGTACGTATATATGTGTATATATTTTCTATAGACTCTAAAGTAGTATATATTTAACGTATACATGTGTATATGTTTTCTAAAGTAGTATATATATAGTGTATATATGTTGTATGTATATTATTTAAAGTAGTACATATATTATATTGTACGTATATATGTGTATATATTTTCCATAAACTCTAAAGTAGTATATATTTAACGTATATATGTGTATATATTTTTTAAAGTAGTATATGTTTAGTGTATATATGTTATATTTACATTGTTTAACGTATTTAAAATTTATATAGGTGGGTATATATAGTGTATATTGAAAAAAAATATTTAATTTTGATTTTTTTTAAGCTTTGACCGAATTTGACCGGTGTGGACCGGTTTAGGTATAACCGGGCCGGTCTTGGATTGTTTCAGAAAAAGTTACTATTGGGCCCGGTACCGAACTGGCCTGTTAAAAATGGCCCAGAATCGGACCAGCCCAGAACCCGATAAAACTTGTTGGGCTGATTTCGGGTTGACTCGGCCCGGTCCTTTTGATAGGTTTAGGTAGAGGTAGTACAAGTACTAGATATACCCGTGTGCCTTCGGTACAAATTAGTCAACCTTTTGAGGATGAAATAGGTGTAGGTGCTCACAATATAAATTATTTAAAAGCTCAAGAAAATTATTGTATAGAAGAAAATAATGAAATAGACGCGGTTAATTTAGATGTAGATGATGAAAATATTGGTGAGGCACCGAAGTCGGAAATGTTAATGTTAGATTCGAATCGGTTAATCTTCCTCCTCGTGCCCCTGCAAGATCTCGTAGAAGAACTAGTATTGCATGAGATTTTTTTTTGGAAATATAAAGAGAAAGTAAGGTGCAATGCAATATTTGTGAAATTATATATAAGCATAAATCAGAGGCAATAAAGAGGGTACAGATTCGTTGATGAGACATTTAAGAGATAGATACGCAAGGGAGTTAAGTATTGCACAAGGTAGTGAGGTTGTTGCTGCACCAGCACAAACTAGATTGAACCTAACAACCGGTCAATTAGTTAAGAATTATAATAAAATGAAGGAGCGGGAAAAAATAACGAAAATGATAGTTGTGGGTTGTTTGTCTTTCACTTTTGCTTCTTCGGATGCTTTTATTCATTATATTCAATCAATTTATAATCCTATGTTTACAGGTATTTCTAGAAGTACTTGTCGGGCCGATATTTTTAAACTCTATGCACAATATATTTATTATTTATTAGTGTTATTAAAAAATATTTCATGTAGAATTGCTCTAACTTCTGATCTTGATCGTGTTGTTAACAAAAATAATTATTTAACAATTACTTGTCACTGGATAGATAATAATTTTGTTATGCAAAAACGGATTCTACCATTTTTGAATGATGAAGATCGTAGACACACTGAAAGATTTATTTCTGAATCTATTTCTAAAGTAGCAAAATATTATGGTATTGAAAGAAAAGTTTTATGTATAGCTTTTTATAATGCATCTAACAACAAGGCTGTTGTTGAATTGTTAAAAATTGAACTTTCTCCGTTGTTATTCAAAATATTTCATGTTAAGTGTGTTTGTCATATATATAATTTAATCATAAAAGATGGTCTTGAATTTTTTGAGTTTTATATTGAAAAGATCCGGCTTGTTGTTGGCTTTATTCAAGGAAATAATTGAAAAGCTAGAGTGAGAGAATTTAAAATCAGATGTGAATAAAATGAACTTACACCGGTATTTATCTCTGAAAAATGTGATACTAGGTGGAATGCTACTTATACTTATTTAAAAACTTGTCTTGCTTATAAAGTTCCTATTACAATGACTTTTAATCAATATTCTGGCTCTTTTCCTGACTGTATGTTACTTGATTCTGATTGAGCTGCAATTGATGATCTTGTTAAATTTTTGAAATTTTTTATATAGCTACAGTTAAATTCCCTAATGCTTATTATCCTACTATTTGTAATATTTTAGCTTATTTAGTCAACATTTCTTGTTTGCTTAATGAATATAAGAATAAAAAAGGTTACAAAGAAGCTATTACTGCTATGATTGTTAAATTTAAAAAATATATTTATCCGCTTTCCCTAATTTATTCGATTGGTGTTATAATAAATCCATGTAAGAAATATAAATTATAATCGAATTTAGTTCTATTATTTATAATGATTTAGAGATACAGCCTGAAGAAGAACCTTCTTTGTTTACAGCTATGAGTGATGCAAACAATTACATGGAAGCATCGTATAACCATTATGCCGATTTACTTGATGAAGCCATACCGGTAAATATCACTCCAACTGTTGCTCCTCAAGATCCCAAGGAGTCATCATCTTCTAAAAAGCAGGCACATAGTAGATATCCTGATTACTTTTTTGATTTAAATATTTGGGACAGGGTGCAGCCTTCATCACACAGAACAAATTCTCGGGAAGAGCTTAAGTATTTTCTTCGACAACCGATAGAGGATCGTAGAGCAAGGATCTACGCGCTGGATTGGTGGAAGAATAATGAAAGATAATATCCGGTGCTTTCAAGATTAGCTAGAGATATATTGAATGTTTTAATGTCAACCGTTGCATCGGAGAGCGCTTTTAGTCAGGGACGCTAACAACTTGGAGATAACCGACACTCATTGGGAAGCAATGCTATGAATGTTCTAGTTTGCCGTAAAAATTGAATTATAGCGGAACGAAGAAATCAAGGAATGGAGGAGGTGCCGAAAGACGAACAGAATCTTGAAGAAATTATGACTTCAAGAGAGAACTCAACACAATCAAATCCAATGCTCCCATTGATTTTGACTTTCCTATGACAGTTTTCGTTAATATTAACATGCATGAGTTGAAAAACATGATACAAAATTTGTAGATTTTTCATTCTTGTAAATTATAAGTTTTGGAACAATTTGCAATCAATAAAATACAACATTCATTCACTCATTATTTATTATTTTTAAATTTAAATTGAATGTCTAGTTTGAATTAACTACTTTTAATATAGGAATAATACCCACGAAAATATCTGAAGTTTGACCGGATTACCAGTTGAGCATACTGAACTTTGTGGGGGTCCTATTACCCCCCCAAACTTCTTTTTTTTCGTATTTTAATGGCATATATCTGCCACTTGGCACACTGCGTGTGATTCACGCTCATTGAGCGCTGTGAACAGTGTTTAAAACGTTTTAAAACTCTTTTTTTTTGCCAAACAACCCCTTAATTTTATAATTATTTAAAATTTTATATTTTTATTTATTTATTCATTCTTTTTCTTTAAAGTTTTATATTTTTATTTATTTATTCATTCTTCTTTCTTCTTAATGGAACTCGAAAAATCATGAAAAAAAATTTCATGTATGGAACTCGGAATCTTTCCAAATTAATGGAAAGATTAATGTTTATAATTAATGAAAAGATTTTTTCGAATCTTTCGAGTTCCATTTATAATTTAAACTCGGAATTATAAATGGATTCGAACTCGGAATTATAATTCGGAAGATTAATGGTTATAATTAATGAAAAGATTCCGAATTAAATTTCATGTATGAAACTCAAAAAATTCCTTAATGGTTATAATTTAATGGAACTCACTAATTGAAACTCAATGAATGATTCGGAAGATTCAAACTCGAAAACTCGCTAATTTAATTCTGAGTTCCATTAATGGAAATTGAATCTTCCTAGTTCCATTAACGGAAGATTGAATAGCTTCATGGAAATTGAATATTCCGAGTTCCATTAACGGAAGATTGAATAGCTTCATACATGAAATTAAATTTGTTGAATCTTCCGAGTTTCATTAATGAATTTTTCGAATATTCCGAGTTCCATTAATGAAAATTGAATCATGAAATTAAATTTTCCGAATCTTTCAAGTTCCATTAATAAATTTTTCGAATCTTTCGAGTTCCATTAATGGAAATTGAATCTTCCATTGAGTTTTCAATTAGCGAGTTTCATTGAATCTTCCATTAATGGAACTCGCGAATTGAATCTTTCGAGTTTCAATGGAAAATTAATGGAAGATTCCATTAAATTATTTGAAAAAACTTTCTTCATAAATTCAATGGAATCATTTGGAATATTTAATATGGTTGTAATTGTGAAAAAATATTGAAAAGTGATAAAATGGAGAAGAAGCGGCGCGTGTACTACACTTTTCATGAAAAAAATTGGGTATACGTTTTGAGGGGGGATTAATTCCACTTTAAAAAAGTCTGGGGGGAAATTAATTCCAATTAAAAAAGTCTATGGGGGTAATAGGACCCCCGCAAAGTTCAATATGCTCCACTGGAAATTTGGTTAAACTTCAGGTATTTTCGTGGGTATTATCCCTTTAATATATTACTAATTTACTATCAAACTCTACACTAAGTAATAAACATAACAAACATATACACATATAATGAAAAAATAAAAATAATGTTAGCAAATATTACTTAGACAACTAGAATTGACATATAAAAATACTATAAGTTTATCTTTTAAGTGTTGTATGTAAAATTATAAATTTTAGAATATATGTTCAAAAAATTCAAGTATTATTATATTAAGTAGTATACATTGTAATCTTATATGTATATATGTGTGTATATTTTCAAAGTACTATAACATGTAATGTATATGTCTTTCAACTTTCAAGTGATATTTTAAGTAGCATATATTCTACATATATGTGTATATATTTTCTATAGACTCTAAAGTAGTATATATTTAATGTATACATGTGTATATATTTTTTAAAATCTAAAGTAGTCTAATATATAATGTATATATGTTATACGTTTATTGTTTAACGTATTCAAAATGTATATAGGTGTGAATATATGGTATATATTGGAAAAAACATGTAATTTTGATTTTTTTTTCTTTTCTCCTTTTTACATTTTGATCGGTTTGGACCGGTCAAAACTGGTTTAAAGCTAAGTTGGCCGGTCACGGGCTGATTGGGGAGATTTTACTGTTGGGCCCGGACTGAACGAGCCCATTAAGACCTGACCCGGGACCGGACCAGCCCAAAACCCGATAAGAAAAACTGGGCCGGTGCCGATTTGAACCAGATCGGCCCGTTGACATGTTTACAACGCTCACGTGATACATAAAAGTTTGGAGGCATTTAAATGATGCTACAAATCGATGTATTCAATTGACACAGTAAAAATAAGTTGAGGTGTCAAATGACATACTCAAAGGTTAGAGTGCTTACTTACAAGTTTAGGCCAAGTTTACATATCCGTTTATATATTATGCTAAAATAAAATAAATATTAATCAAAGTAACATTTAAAGTTATCGAGGTTTGAAAGTTCCTATAAATTGGGATGATGTTTTGAAACTTAGTTGGATAGTCTGGACAGTTTTTAGTGGCTTGACAGTGGTTCAAATGCTTAAGATGATGCCTAGTAAAATAAAAAATACGAATTGACCATGATTAAGTATTTGATTAAATGAACCTGGGATATAGAGTCAATTCCTCATATTGTCACTAAATTTAGAAAAATGTTCTACTAAAGTCACTTATTTTTTTTGTTCCAATAATATCATTCAACTTTGTACATTTCCTTACAAACTAACAATTGCTAAAATAGTCTTTATTCTTTGTAAGAAAAATGAACAAAATAGTCCCTTAAGTTAAACCGTGAATTTAAATAGTCTTAATTTTTTATTTAAAATATTAATAGACCTCCAACTATATTTCACATTTTTACTTCATTACATACTCCCTCTATCCCTTTTTAGTTGGACACATGCCATTTTACACGGCGATTAAAAAATCATAAATTGAATGAAATTTTTTATTATTTTACCCTTTAGTAATATTAATGATATGGGCATAGAAATGAATATTGAATTGGAATTGTTGAGATATTAGTGTATACTATGAATTATAGGGGTATCATGAAAAAAAATTAATTAATTCTATTTTGATTTAGTAAGTGATCAATTAATATGAGTCATTTATTTTTAGTACTAGAGGAGCATGGCCCGTGTCAGCACGGGCCCAATATTAAGATATTTATTTGTCTTTTCAATCTTGATATATTTAAATAAATTTTTTTGATAAAAGGATTGCATATGTTTTCTAGGATTCATCCGGAATCTAGCATGAGTTCAACATATATTATTTTAATACGTATTTAGATAATTTAAGTTGTTAACTATTTTAATTTATAATATTTTTTATGTAATTTTTAAATTAATATACGTTACTTTTCTTGTCCAAATTATTGTGGCATTGATAGTCAATTATATTTTAAAAATAATTTAAGTTTTTAATTATTGTGATTTATAATACTTTTCTTCTATTCCAATTTCAGTGACACTAATATAATTTCAAGAGTCGATCAAATATTTTATATCTTCTAAATTTTTTAAGTTGTTAATTATTGTGATTTCTAGTATTTTTCATGTAATCTTTTGAAATATATAACATATTAAATTATTTTTAGATATTTTAAGTTGTTAACAATTGTAATTTATAATACTTTTTATGTAATTTTTGAATAAGATATGCTACTCTCCTTGTCCAGAATTTTGTGTCGACGGCAACCAATTATATTTTTTAAATAATTTAAATTTTTTATCATTGTGCTTTATAATATTTTTTTCTATCTCAACTTATGTGACACAATGCTTAAATGACCATAATAATTAATAAGGAGTGATATAGTAAAATCACGACTGAAGCAGCTGAAGTAGAAATCAGTCAATTTTTTTTTTTGTTAATTATTGTTATTTACAGTACTTTTTATTTCATTTTCAAATAATATATGTTGTTTTATATCTTCTTCAGTCCCGTCTCAATTTATGTGGCACTAATATAATTTTGATAGTCAATCAAATATTTTATGTTGACATATCATTTTGTTATTCTTATTTTTCTAATACATAAATGACTTATAACAAGGAGTGATATAGTAAAATCATCGTTCGAAAGACGAAAATTTAATTTAAAATATTAAGATTTAATTTTGTATTTTATGTCTATTTTATTTTTCATTAAATATTATTTATTTTCTTCATACCTAGATGACTCATAATAATTAATTAAAAGAGATTAATTATGTTATTACTATAAAAATTAATACAATTTTATCATATCCAAAAGTAATCATCGATAATTCACCGGAATAATATATTAATTAAATACGGGATGCTATATTTGCATATGCAAAATATGATGTTATTAAACATTGTTGGATAGTGCATTATATATTTCATTCACAATAATAAAATTTTTCTATATATTTTTATTTATTTCTTTTTAACTTGATACATATTGACCCAACACAAATTCTAAGAAAATATTCATTAGAAATTTATTTTATTAAATTAAATTTCTTAATTTTGTAATTTAAAAATTTAAAGTTAAGTTTAAATATTAGTATTTCTATATAAGGAAAAAGTAATTTTAAAATTTAAATTTACTAAAATAAATAAATAAATAAAAAGATTATTTTTTATATAAAAGTCAATTAAAATAATAAAATAGATCTACTTTAAATATTTAGTTGCAATTAATTAAGATAATTTTTTATTTTGTCATAATTTATGCTGCACCGATAAAATTTTGAGAGTTGAATAGAACTTTTATCTATTTTTAAAAAAGTATTTTAACTTGTTAATTATTGTGATTTATAATAATTTTTACGTAATTATCAAAAAATATATTTACTCCTTGTGTATCAATTTATGTGGCTTCGATACAATTTTGAGAGTCAACTAAAATTTTATATTTCTTTTAAATATTTTAAGTTGTTAATTATTATGATTTGCAGTACTTTTTCTTTTATCTCAATTTATGTGGCATTGCTAAAATAATGAGAGTCAATAAATTTTTTATATGTCTTTTAAATATTTTAAGTTATTAATTATTGTGATTTGTGGTAACAAATTAGTTTTGAACATGGTAGCCAATTAAATAAATAAAAAAATTTAACTTCCAATATGTAGTTATAGTTAATTAATATAAATTAATAGAATATATTAAATATTTAAATTATTATGATGAAACAATGGAATTATTATATATTGGGGCATGGTATGTAATTAAGTGGGAGTAGAGGTTTTTTTTTTTTGTAAGAGTCAATAAAATTTCTATATGTCTTTTAAATATTTTAAGTTATTAATTATTGTGATTTGTGGCAACAAATTAATTTGAACATGATAGACAATTAAATAAATAAAATTTTTTACGTCTAATATGTAGTTATAGTCAATTAATATAAATTAATAGAATATATTAAATATTTAAATCATTATGATAAAATAATAAAATTATTATATATTGGGGCATGGTATGTAATTATGTGGAAGTAATTGGGTTTTTTGGTAATTGGAAGAGGTGATTTTAATAGAATATATTAAATATTTAAATAATTATGATGAAACAATAGAATTATTATATATTGGGGCATGATATGTAATTAAGTGGGAGTAGAGGTTTTTTTTTGGTAAGAGTCAATAAAATTTCTATATGTCTTTTAAATATTTTAAGTTAAAATTGATATATGTCTTTTAAATATTTTAAGTTATTAATTATTGTGATTTGTGGCAACAAATTAATTTTGAACATGATAGACAATTAAATAAATAAAAAAAAATTACTTTCAATATGTAGTTATAGTTAATTAATATAAGTTAATAAAATATATTAAATATTTAAATCATTATGATAAAATAATAAAATTATTATATATTGGGGCACGGTATGTAATTATGTGCAAGTAATTGGATTTTTTGGTAATTGGAAGAGGTGGTTTTAATAGAATATATTAAATATTTAAATCATTATGATGAAACAATAGAATTATTATATATTGGGGCATGGTATGTAATTAAGTGGGAGTAGAGAGTTTTTTTGGTAAGAGTCAATAAAATTTCTATACGTCTTTTAAATATTTTAAGTTATTAATTATTGTGATTTGTGGCAACAAATTAATTTTGAACATGATAGACAATTAAATAAATCAAAATTTTTTACTTCCAATATGTAGTTATAATTAATTAATATAAATTAATAGAATATATTAAATATTTAAACTACTATGATAAAAGTTATTAATTATTGTGATTTGTGGAAACAAATTAATTTTGAACATGATAGACAATTAAATAAATATTTTTTTTTACTTCCAATATGTAGTTATAGTTAATTAATATAAATTAATAAAATATATTAAATATTTTAATCATTATGATAAAATAATAAAATTATTATATATTGGAGCATGGTATGTAATTATGTGGAAGTAATTGGGTTTTTTGGTAATTGAAAGAGGTGGTTTTAATAGAATATATTAAATATTTAAATCATTATTATGAAACAATGAAATTATTATATATTGGGGCATGGTATGTAATTAAGTGGGAGTAGAGGGGTTTTTTGGTAAGAGTTAATAAAATGTCTATATGTCTTTTAAATATTTTAAGTTATTAATATTGTGATTTGTGGCAAAAAATTAATTTTGAGCATGATAGACAATTAAATAAATAATTTTTTTTTACTTCCAATATGTAGTTATACTTAATTAATATAAATTAATAAAATATATTAAATATTTAAATCATTAAGATAAAATAATAAAATTATTATATATTGAGGCAAGGTATGTAATTATGTGGAAGTAATTGGGTTTTTTGGTAATTGGAAGAGGAGGTTTTAATAGAATATATTAAATATTTAAATCATTATGATGAAACAATAGAATTATTATATATTGGGGCATGGTATGTAATTAAGTGGGAGTAGAGGAGTTTTTTGGTAAGAGTCAATAAAATTTTTATACGTCTTTTAAATATTTTAAGTTATTAATTATTGTGATTTGTGGCAACAAATTAATTTTGAACATGATAGATAATTAAATAAATAAAAAAAAATTACTTCCAATATGTAGTTATAATTAATTAATATAAATTAATAGAATATATTAAATATTTAAACTACTATGATAAAATAATGAAATTATTATATATTGGAATATGGTATGTAATTAAGTGGAAGTAATTGAGCTTTTTTGGTAATTGGATGAGGTGGTCGAAACCACCTCTTCTATATAATAGAAAGACGACCAACTAAAATGGGACAAACGGAGTAATTAAATTTAAAAAGACATATCACAATATTAAAATAAAAAAATAAAAAAATTGAGAGATGCATTTAGTTTTTAAAGTCAAGTTGAAGAGGTAATATAGGTTTTTTCCATATAATATCACAAGATTGACAAAAATAATATTTGTAAACTTTAACATTTTTAAATTACACAATGCTCATATGAATTTTCTAATTTTATTTGATGTTTATTGATTTATGATATTATTATGATGTCCTTCATCAATATTTTATAGAAATTCTTTAAAATATTTATATATGATTGTTTTTCTAGTAGCTAGAGAGTCGAGAGGTTGATGGAATTCATCGTCTTCTATGTGAATTATGAATTTTATGGCAATTATTTTTAGAAGAAACTAAAAACTAAATTTGAACTATTTTATCAAAAAATAAAGATTAATCATAAAATAAATAAATATAAAACATTATTTATCGTTGAACTCCTAAGTTTTCAATTAAATAGAGTGCATATAAGCTTTTTTAACAATATCAATCACATTTTTTTTGGTGGACTACATTTTTTTAGTATTACAAATAGAAGTTGAATTAAATTTTACGCACTATTTTTTACAGTTAAAAAGTTATTAGTATATCATATTGTTAAAGAACATGGATCATTCCAATTCAAAAATTAACTTAAGGGACTATTTTGGTTATTTTTCTTTTAAAGAATAAGAATTATTTTAGCAATTATTAATTTGTAAGGAAAATGTACAAAGTTGAATGACATTATTGAAACGAAAAAAAGATAAATAACTTTAGTGAAATATTTTCCTAAGTCGAATGACAATATGAGGAATTGACTCTCGGATATATGATTTCAAAATCCCAACATGATCATGTGATGCTTTTGAACTTGTTCGCAAGTTCTAGTTAGATTCTAATGAATTTCGAACGAAATTTAACTGTGTTGCGGCAGTGTACCGTTTGGTGTTTGAATGTTGCCTCGAGTGTAAATAGTATCGCACTAAGCAATTGAACCTGTAATTGTGTTGTGATTTAACCACTGGCGAAAATGTTGATTAGTTAACTCACAAATATTGAAGAGCAGAGGATTATACATTTCTTTTTGGCTTAAGCCATTTATAGCCCATTAAAATTATTCGAAAAATTCACGTAGATACTTTAATCCACACTTATACCTATTGAAACGTAGATACCTCAATCCACACTTATATCTATTGAACACTTTAATCTTCAATAAATTAGTACCAATTTGACACAAATCAAAATCTGTTGTAATGTAAAAGTGAGTGTAACTCACACGCCAATATCATAACAGATGGACCAATGAAGTAATGTTGCGTGTCAATTCAATTCAAATATATATATTTTTTTAAAATAACATCATTTAAATAATTTTTTAAAAAAGACCCCCCCCCCCCTCCTATTAGGCTGCCTATGCTAGCCCGTCATTTTTTCCTTTTATTTTAATAATATAAAATATCACAAGCTCTTCTCTTTTTCGATTAATAATCATTTATCACATTTAAAAAAAGCAAGAAGAAATTTTCAACAAAAAAAATATATAATACATGCATCGAAAAAAATGAAACTTGCCATTTTTTAAAAACTTTCTTTTTTTTTCGACGAACAACGCAAAGAAATTAAACGAAAAAAGCGGAAAAGGATTGAATAGAGAGGGAGATGGAGGGGAGAGAGAGGGGGAGGGAGGGGGTGGGAAGATTAGTTGCAGGGGAGTGTAAATTTGGAGGAGACGAAGTGCTCCTTTTTTTTTGTTAGTTATTTTTAAAATTTATTTAGGTGTCAATAAAAAAAAAGAAAAATTATCATTTAAATTTGTCGCGCTTAAAGATTGTGAAACTCACTTTTTTTTCTATGTCAACTTTTTGTGTCTAATAGATATGATGTTTAGTAGGTATAAATATGGATTGACGTGTTTAAGTGAATTTTTTAAATAATTTGAAGAGGCTATAAATGACTTAAGTGTCTTTTCGTTTTAAAAAAATAAAATTAAAAATGCACTCTCTTACGCAAAAAAATAAAGATAAATACTTTTTCTACTTATAGTATAGGTTCCTAAAATATACTCCTAAGAAACTATATCAGCTATCAAAGTGTAAAATAACAAAAAATTGTATGACACAAGTACAATTTATGGGATGCCGTTTATACATTTGGAACATACTAGTGTAATTATTACTTTCTTTTGTCCCAATTTTTGTTAATTAGTTTAATTGATATGAAATCGAAAATAAATTATTCTTATGTGGCTTAAATTATTTCAAGTAAAATGAACATTTAAAGCCACTATATTACTAAGGGTGTGTTTGGTATGATGGAAAATATTTTCCTGAAAAATAAGTTGGTTTTCTACTTATTTTCTCATGTTTGGTTGGTGAGTGGAAAATATTTTTCGAAAAATATTTTATGGTGTTTGGTTGGTGAATAGAGACAATTTTTTAGAAAAATATTTTCTAGTGTTTGATTGGTGAGTGAAAAAATATTTTTTTAGAAAATACTACTAACTGTTAACTAGTAGATCAGTGCCTCTACCAACTCAATAATTTGTAAGAACTAATTTAAGCATAACAAATAATATCAATATCGAATACTAAAATATTACAATCACTAAATTTAAGCAACTATTAATTAGCAAATATAGAAGACACTTTTCAATATTTTGTCAGGACAATCTCAAGATACTGCAATCAATAGAAATATAACGGAATGACAAACTTATTCAACCTCGTGAAACAAGTTACATCGATGACAAAATGAAATATGCAATTAGCAAAAGTAACATAGGTAAGTTTTTCTTTATGCATATGAAAATAACAATACATTCAACGGACATTGAAAATGAGAAAAATTCGGACTTCACTATTTTTTATTTCAAGCAGTGAAAAATTGAAGCAAAACACAGTGAAAAATATTTCCGAGTAATGTAAATTTTTGAGAAATGTGAATTTTTTGAGTCATGTGAATATGAGTGTTGTTGGAGTGGGAAAAAGGGATGGGGATGGGGTCATAAGTTACATTTGTCATTTTCTGAAAAATGACTTCCCTTGGCCCATGAGAGAAGTCATTTTCCCTCAAATTGAGAAAAATAAATTTTTCAAATATTTTATTGCAACCAAACAAAAAAAAATAGAAAAACATTTTTCAGAAAACATTTTCCATCATACCAAACACACCCTAAAAGTAAAATGCATTACTTTTTGAATCTGATTAAAAAAATAAGTCTTATAAATAAACTTTGGTTTTTGCAAAATATTTTTAGAGGACAATTGTATTGCAAGTTTGCCGAAAATACATATTCTCCTCTTAGTATCCGTGTTGGTTTTTGCTTGGGTGGGGACGGGGCATCAATTCATCTCCATTTAAACGGAAGAATTGAAGAGTACAAATGATGAGCTGTGCTTTACTAATACATGAAGCAATTGTTGCTGCGCGTTTCATGTATTCCATCCATGCACCTATTCTTTTTCAAATGTACAAATGTATTTGCCGCGTAGTTTTTGTCTTCGATCATGGAGTTAATTTCGGCTTTATTTGCGGCGCACCTCTTTTTTTGTTTTTGAAAAACTATATCGATCGTTTGTATTTTCGTTTTGCAATAATCAAGAAAAAGAAACAGAGAAAAGATCATATTAGAATAATTATTATAAATACCGCATATTGTGAATGTCAATTACATTATTTTATGAATCAGATTGAAATGAAGTAAATAGTTTGTTCAGTAGTTCAAGTAGATAATTTTCTAAAAAGCGTTGCAGCAACTTCCTAAGACCTACAATCAAGAGATAACATACAAATAACTCAGTGGGTATTTTGGGTAAGCTTTTAATTTGGTCAAAATAACTTATACGTTATTTTTTTGCTTAAAAAAGTGTTTGATAATTTTTATAATTGCTTAAAAAAGTCAATTCTAACTTTTTTTAAGTCAAAAACAAGAAGCAACCATTCCTAGTTTTTTTTTTGGGAGCTTATAAGCTATTAAAGTTGACCAATTAAATTACATTTATATCCCTTATAATTATTCCTTATTCCAAGTTTACCCTTGTAGCGCTAATTCTCCTTCACTACTTTTATATATTCATTGTTTTTCCTTGCACTTGTCATGATGTTAATTTAACTTATCTCAATCTTATTATATTATTATTATTAATAATAATAATAATAATAATATTATTATCTATAATCTATAATATATTAAAAGTGTGAAGGTCATTAGAAAAGTGAATTGAACTTTTTGCTCTTCATTAAAAGACTCCGCTTTAGACAAAATCGTCTTTTCACTATTTTTTTTAAATATTTAAGAGTTGAAAATTAATTAAATACATTTATGATAAAACTTTCATTGTTTGAATTCATTCAAATTTAGTCCTTAAAAACCTTTCCTTGTTTGAATTATATACCATAAAATTATGTAATATACCATATTTCTAAGGAAAAAAGATAGCAACATTGGTAAAAATATTTATGGATCATCTCTTTCCACCTTTGTACGTGACTTTGCCAAAAAAATTAGATTTTCCCTAAAATTGATGATTTGTATCCTTTTTGGTTTATGAATTCTCTATTTCTATAAAACCACATATAATTTTAGGTTTTCTTCATCAATTTTTTATTATATATTAGTTTTAGCAAAATATATTGTGGCGTTTGCAGGCCTGCAATTTAAAAATTCATATGATATTATTATTTAGATTTTCTTCATCGACTTTTTTACTGTATTATTAGTGTCTATGTAATATATTGTGGTGACTACAATTTGAGAATTTAATTATATGATATTGTTTAGATTTTCTTCATCAACTTTTTTATTGTATTAGTTTCAATATTTGCAGGGCTACAATTTGAGAATTCATATGATATTGGAGTAATTTCAAAGTCAGTCAATGCCTACTGCTTGGTTGCAATTTTGGTAATTAAGGCTTTGAATTCTAGAGATATTGGAAACTTGGAGGTGGTGGATTCGCCATTGATGATATGGTTAAGGATAGGGATAGCCCATGCAAATTGTATGGAAGGTTGAATTCCTGCTCTATGGTTGAATTTAGAGACTTAAAATATAATGCGATTTGTTGTCTCCAACTTAATTGGTTTAAGTTGCCATTAACTTTATTTGGTGTTTTATTTTAGTTTTTGATATGTAGACAAGGCCTAGCTAAGAGAAATGAGTCAAAGTTGTGTTAATCTTTGAACGAAAAAGGGCCAACTATCCTCGAACTATTCGAAATAGTACACACATACTCTCCATTTATATTTGATCTTAAAACTATCCCTCAGGTCTCATAGTCCATATTTTGGTTGTTTAAATTGCTTCATATTTTTTAATTGTCATAATTTATGTTTGCTAGGTTGTGACCTCGCTCGAAATTGAAGTTAATATTTTTTATCATACATCCTGATGTTGTCATTCAATTATTTTATCCCATACGTTTAAAATGGTAGAAATTTAAAGCCAAAGTGATATATGAACTTCCTGTTTGGGTTTTTCTTTATTTAGGAGTTTTAGTCGAGTTGTCTGCTTTGTTTAGGTATTGATTAAGTTATAAAATTAGGATTCCTATCAACGCCGGTTGTTTTAGTTGTGTAGGTGATGTTGCTTTGATTATAAAAGTTAGGGTTCTGTTGTTATCAATTGATACTTGCATTATCTTTTCTATGTTCTCTTTGTTTAGTTTTAGAATTTGTACGATTTACAACATTAATGATCGGGAGAGGATAGAGTGTACGCATCTTATCACTACCTCGTGAAATTAAAGAGGTTATTTTTTAAAGACCACCAGAGACATTGCTTGAGATTCGTAACACAAATACAAGATCTATATATAATTCTTCAATTTTTCTTTCTTTTCACATGGCATTATATTGTAGGACTTGAAGTCTTAACAGAAGGAATCAATATCTACCAAGCATGATGAATTTTTCTTGTTTAGACACTTTTACTATTAAAATATGAATCTTAATGACTTAATATTCAAAGATCTTGTATTGTTGTTGACTCTTGAAGAACAGTCAACAATATGCAAAGTTTGAAGTATCATCAACCATATGAATCATATAGTTTTGCATTCATAATCTTCTTTGTTCTCGTGTAATGCTTTTTGTAGAATTTCCATCCTATTAAAACATTGTGTTTCGGAATGAAAATGTTATTTGATCATGTTAATTTATTGGTTCAGGAAGATGTGCAGCTCTTGATGTGGCATTGGTGCATATTAATTGCAAATAAGAATTGAAAAAAATTATGGAGACAAATATTCCTTTTGTCTCAATTTGGACAATTTATGTCGCATATTTAACTTTTGAGATTTAAAGAAAGTGTGTTTGATCATTAATTTGGACATGAAATTTAATATTCTTTTGAAATAAAATTTATATATTAGGAGATAGCGTAAAAAGTACTGTAAGTCACAATAACTAACTACTCAAAATATTTAAAACAAATATGAAAAATTATGTTCAAACCTATACATGTTTGAATCTCGAGATGCGAAAATGTCATATAAATTAAGACGTATGGAGTATAAGTTTTGTTAAATAATAGTAGAAAAAAATCTGTGAGTTTATGAGAAAAAACTCTTAATGTTTTGCAATAATGAGGTACATCGTTTTCGATTCATCATGTTCACTCGAGTGATTATTTTTCAAGAGCACAAGTGTTTAATTTCTTTCAACGGTATATAATCTTCATATGTGTCGTGCTCCATAGTTATTACTTCCTCTGTTCAAGATTATTTGTCCACTATTGACTTGACACATAGGTTAAGAAATAATAAATACTAGATTTTTTTTTAATATATCACTCTTTTAATATATATAATAAATTTAGAACCCGTTTGGCAATGAGAATTTTTCTCTTTTTTCAAAAAATAATTTCACTTTAGTGAAAATTGTAGTGTTTGGCCGTAAGAATTTCACATACAATTTGAAATTGTATTTGGAAAAGTGACTTGTTTTCACTTCAACTTCTCTCACAATTTTTTTTTTAAAAAAACTTCAATTTATTTTAATAATCAAATACAACTCCAACTTCAATAAATTTTAATTTTCATGGTCAAACATCTACTTAATATTTTGAAAAATATATTAAGTGATGAATAATATTTAGTAAAGATAAAAATAGATAGAAAAGGGGAATTGATCATACAAGACTCATGTATTGAGTGGAACCACTCTCTATAAGAAAACACAAGTGAAAATTGAGAATTTATACGATTTGACATGATAAAGCCATGTAACCTGAGAAAATTGAAGAATAGGTGTTTTTTTAAGTCTTGAATGAAGGATTGGTGACATTGACCAACAAATAGGGTCAAACATTATTAGGAAACTTGATCAAGTTAATTGTGGACTTGATTAATATTTTTAAAACTTTCTAATCTTTTCAAAAATACAAATCAACCCAACCCACACCCTCTTCAATCCAAATCAACCACTCTGTCCTCTCTCTCGACAGCTTCTCTCAACTCTCTCCCAACCAACAGTTCTGCAAAATTTCTTCCTTCAACCCCCGACGACAAATAGTTGGGCTTCGAGTTTTCCTCTTCAATTCAATCAACCTGTCTCTCATCCCTCTCTCGACAACTTCTCTCAACTCTCTCCCGACCAACTGTTCTATAAATTTCTTATTTCAATCCTCGACGACTTCAACATTCGACTACAAATAGTTGGGATTCCAGTTCCTTTTCGACTTCAATCGACATGACAGCCTTTCTCTCCGGCCACAAAAGCTTCGAATTCTTCATCGGTCATTTTCTTCTTTCACAGGTAAAAATGTATGACCTTTTTAGTTTTGAAGAAAACGAGGAACTTGAGCCAACTTCTCTTATAGTATTGGTTAATAATTTCAATATTTGTTGCACTAATTTGAAATGCGGTCTGAATAAAATCCTAATTTCTGGTATTTCTTCTTTTCTCTTCTCTTTTCGAAGTGAATTATGATATTTTATTGTTTGTTGCATTTTTTTGAAGTTTGATTTTTATTGATTGTGTTTATAAAAACAAAAGGACAATTTGGTTTGATTTGTTCTGTTCTTGTTCTTGATAAAAATGGTGAAATTGCTGTTTTTTATTTAACAAAATCGTGCTACTATTTTCTTCGAAAGATTACCCATCTAGTGCAACATATTAACCATCTGATGCAACAGATTCATTATATGATGCAACAAATCAACCATCTGATGCACCAGAGGAACCATCAGATTACAATTCTAATGCAACAAATTAATAATCTGATGCGACAACTTTACCATATATTGCAACAGATTAAGCTTCGGATAAAAAATCTGATGCAACTAATTAACCATCTGGTGCAATGGAAAAAACATCAGATTAATGATCTGATGCAACAAATGAACCTCCTGTTGGATAAAATCCTACCAACTTTTCCTACAGGAAAAGTCCAAGACTTGATTTTTCCAACTAATCATTCATCTTCCGTGATAGACGACCCTATGTTGGAAGAAATCTAAATAATATTGACCGTTGATAATTGTTCCAACAGATCACTCATGTGTTGCAACAGATGTGTGACCTGTTGCACAGACCATTCATCTTTCTCAACAGATGAGTGATATATTTTGTATTATCGCAACAGATTACTCATCCGTTGCTACGGATTATTTAACTATTCCAACAGATCACTCATATGTTACAACAGATTATGTCACAACAGTTGTGTGATCTGTTGAACAGACCATTCATCTGTCTTAAAAGATGAGTGGTATGTTTTGTATTATTGCAACAGATTACTCATCCGCTGTAATAATTTGGTTATATGCTGCAACAGATATACTACCTGGTGCAACAGATATACTATCTGTTGCAACTGTTATTTTACTGTTCTTCTTGTTTGATTTACTGTTATCCCTTTTTAACGATTCATTAATCAACAATAATATATTATTTTATGTTCCTGTTAATTTTAGATAATATGGTTCCCAAAAGAACAGAAACTGAATCAAGTCCAAGTAAAGGAACAAGTGAAGCAGCTAGGTTACATCCACCCCTCTATGAGCTTGCTTTATAAGCGTTATCTCAATCGGGAGCAGAATATGATAAACACGAGGAGGAATATTTCAAAAGAGATGATGTAGATGCTAATAGCCCTTCCACCTAAGAGCTGGTCAAAGCCTTCAGCATTGATCGTTATCCTGTGAGAATGCAGTGCAATGGTGCCGCAGATTTAACGGGTGATTTCGTGGTTAAGTCATCCATGGGAAAATCTTTCGACGCCTTCAAAAAAATACTTCGAGAACAAAAATTGGATGCTTATTTCGAGGACAGCTGCTTTGGGAAATATCTTGATTTGCTGGAGGACAACAATGCTCGTTTCCAAATGAAAATGGTATATGAACTTCTCAAGCGTAGGTTTATGTATGAAAACAAAGATAAGATGGATGAGGTGTGGATAAATTACTGTGGCATGCCTGTTTGTTTTGGTTGGAAGGAGTTTGCCATAGTTACTGGACTAAAATGTTATTCTCCTTCTCAAGTTATACCTATTCTAAACAAAAAAAAGCACCCCGCACACCCAAAAAAGGCAAAGGCAAGTCGTGTGATCGTGATGACCTGGCGTCCATTATTGGTCCAAGCTTCAAAAACAAAAATTTGATAGAAGCGTTGAAAGGTAAAGGACTTTCAAAGAAGCATAAGCAGTCATTGTGCTTGGTTTGGTTTGTACATAATATTCTTTGGGCGAGAGACGTTAACAACAACATAAGCCTCGGTTTAATAAAGCTCTTCGAGGATCTTGAGGTGTTTAACAACTATCCATGGGGGTATGGAAGCTTTAAAATGACTGTCAAATATTTGTTGACTCCGTTAGCGCCAAAGACAGTCAACTTATATGGCTTCCCATGGACTTTCATGGTAAATGTTTCTTTCTTCTATTATGATATTATTTATTTTTTTCGCTCAATAATGGTTTTGATTTATTGGCGTTTTTTTATAGGCTTGGGCGTTTGAAGCCATTCCTTATTTGAGACAACAAGTGAACTACCAGGAAGGAGTTTCCTGTCCAAGAATCTTGAGATGGTTGTCGGCCAAAACTCATAAAAATACAAAATTTCTTGATCTCTTCAACCCTCCTAAGGATGCAGTAAGTATAATTATAATTAATTTTTTCTTTTAATTAATGTTTTTTTTGAATGATCTAATCATCATTCTAATATATGTAATGATTTATGTTAGAATGTGCATTCGTCGCTAGTTTCGACCAATCGAGAGTTGAAGATGTCATTTTTTCTTACTTTACGGTCTGAGCAAACTTTATCGGATCCTAAGGTCATCAACAGAATAAAAATGGAATTGTTTGGAGCAACAACCATTACAAGAAAAATAATTTTGAAGGGTGAGCTTGTTGTTGTTGATGGAGCTGTTGGTGGTGGTATTGGTGCTGCTGTTGGTGCTAATAATGCTCCTCTTACAGTATTTAAAGCAAACCATTATGAGTATGATCATACTGGCTATACAGATTTTTCCTCTCCCAGCGAATGTTCTGCATGCAAATGTCAAGACTGTAGGGCGAAACATGATGTAGTGATTTATGCTATTAATGCATTAACGGCTTCTGTAAAGGAATTGACATCTAAGAGGGGTCTCATTACATCAAAGATGATTTTATTTCCATCCGCTCCATTAGAGATTAGGGCTAAGAGGAGAAGGAGAGTGATTCCAGGGCATTATCAGGCATCCAAAAAAGCGAAATTGCAACTCCTCTGTCTGCGTGTTGTACTGAGCAACGTACAATGTCCAAAGGAGAGCAACATGAGATGAAGAAGGTGAATATATTATATGTCTTCCAACTGACAAAACAAACAGATACATATCTGTTTCAACAGATGACACATCTGCTGAAAATTATCAAAAAGATATATACATCTGTTGCAATAGTTGACTAACCTGTTGCACCAGATACTTTATCTGGTGCAACATATGTTTCGTCTGTTTTATCAAATCAAACAGCTCTTCGTACAACTTTTATTTGTACCAACAGACGACCTATTTGCTGCAACAGATGATTCATATATTGCAACGGATGGTTCATCCATTGAAAATTATCACACAGGGTCTTCCTCATGTAGAAATTTGTCCCAACAGTTGATTCATTATTGCAACATAAATATAATATGTTTGGGACAATTTAAAATGGGAGGAAGACCTGTTTGATTTGCTAGAAGAGATGAGTTATCCTTTTCCATTTTGTTGTATCTCCGTGATTAACATTGACCAATTCTGAATTTCCAAGTGGATGTAGAAGAAGTTACTGTTGAATAACATTGACAATATGCTACTCTTTTTATAGAAATACGGAGAACAGTTTGCGCAAAAACCATACGCAAGCGATAATGAAGATCCACGACGAGCAAAGTTTCCATAGCACCGGATGAAGAACAACTTGTACATACTGAGTAGATCTTTATAGCTTGAGCCTGTCAAAGCAATCCTTGGAAGTATACTTAAATTGTTGTTGATGTATTTGTTGAGATCTGTACCCATAACAATTTTTTTATATTTTATTTATTCGTTGACTTATTTCAGCTAATTTATGAAGGCTTCGATTTATTTTATTTTGTCTATGAATTTTATTTATTCCTTAGATTTGAACTTATTAATTGAAAAGGAATACTAGATTCAAATATTACAACAGATAATGTATTTGTTGCAACAGACGACACATCTATTGGAAAATTTAAACATATTTAAACATATGTTGCAACAGGTAGGTGATCTGTTGGAATTTATCAAACAGGTCTTCCCACTATTGCAACAGATGGACTTTAGATAAAAACATCAATATAATGCAACAGATGACACATCTATTGGAAAAAAGAACAGATTTAGATATATGTTGCAACAGATGGACTTTATCTGTTGCAACAGACGACACATCTATTGGAATAATCAAACAGATTTATACATATGTTGCAACAGGTAGGTTATCTATTGGAATTTATCAAACATGTCTTCCCACTATTGCAACAGATGGACTTTAGATAAAAACATCGAGATAATGCAACAGATGACCAACCTATTGCAACAGATTAACTATATGTCAGAACAGGTAGGATAACTATTACAATGGATGAAGAATCTGTTGCATTATAAAAATTCAACTTTTGTTGGACATAAAAAATTGCCACTACGTTTAAAAAGGTTAAAGTGAATTGAAATAAAAAAGGCGCAAACCATCGATGGTGTTCAGTTTAAACACCTAAAATAAAATAGGCATCAAGTATACATGTTCATTTTAAAGACGTAAAATAAAATAGGCATCAAATGTGTTAGTGTCAGTCCTGGTACATTTCGCTGACTTGCCGTCACTTGGCCCCCAACGTTCATTTCCCCCCCCCCCATTGTCTTATATATTCATCTTCCTCCTAAAATTTAACCCTAAATTTCTAAATCTTCTTCTTCATCGTCATCTTCTTTTATCTATTCAAATTCTTCAAATTATTACTTTCATTTTTTCCAACTGACCTTGACAATGTCGAGTGCATCTTCCACTATTTTTTGTGATAAAGATTTTCGATATTGTAAGTGCGGTCATGAAGCTCTGTTAAAGACTTCTTGGACTCAACAAAATCCGGATCGTAGGTTTTTTACTTGTTAGATTTCAAAGGTAATATTTTTTTTATTTAATTAATTGATTAATTATTGACTTGTTATTGTTTTGTAATTGTGTTTTCTTTTTTTATAGAAATTGGATGGATGCGATTACTTTGATTGGTATGAAGAACGACACCCTTCACAAGCAAATCGTGTAATCTGGAGTTTGTTGAACAAAGTCAAGGCTTCTTAAGAGAAACAAAATCGAGCAAGAAGATACTACATTGTTGCCGTTATTGCTACTGATTTGGTGTTGTTGGGCACATGGATATTGAAGCCTAATTGCTGAAATTTTCATGGTGGTGTGTGTATTTACTACTGGTTTGTTGTCGACGAGCACATGAATATTCAATCATAACTGTTGGAAAATATCAAAAAGATTTAGGCATATGTTATAAAATTTAGGTCATCTGTGGAAATTATCAAACAGGTCTTCCCACTGTTGCAATAGATTAGACTTAGATTATTAGATTATTCATAGAAATTATCAAACAAGTCTTTCCACTGTTGCAACAAATTAGACTTAGATTATTAGATTATTCAAACAGGTCTTCCCACTGTTGCAACAGATTGACAATCTAATCTATTGCATTATAAAAAACTCAACTTTCATCAGAAAAAAATTATTGCCACTACATGTACATGTAATAAAGTGAAGGGTGACTTGAAATTAAAAATTTCTATTTCACAGGCGCTTCTGTATACACAGGCTTCAAGCGTCCAGTTAGTACCCCATAAGCCCAGACCTCTTCCAGGTTTTCCACAACGTTGTCGCACAAAAAGGTTGTTGGTTTGGCCATTTCTGTGCCGGTCAGCAAACATTCGATGTGTGTAAGAGCGTGCGAGCCGTTCGCTTTAGTGGCATCATCTTTTGGAAGGATCATTCCTCTGTTTCGACCTTCAAAATCCCATAATTTCTTCATCAACACTTCCTTTGGCAAATGATTCATCAGTTTACTCTCCCTCAACAAGATGGGCAACAACACCATCAGTGGCTCCACGAGGAGAAAAAGATTAAAATCGTCGACGGGAGGTACATTGGAGTCATAAACATTGATCTTTCCCTCCTCAAGTAGTATCTCAACAGCCCGATAATGTATGCCGTTCACGCTTATGACTGCAAGAATCCTTTTTGCCTCGATCCATCTCTTGCCGTGTGGATTTGTCCTGTCCCCTCTAACATATCTTAATGTTTCTTATTCATCCAAGACCAACGTAGGAACTAGGAAATCAAGTCCCACGCCAAGGGCTTACGCCTCTTCATTGAGTTGATCGTACCAATCCTTGAGCTTCTTGCAGAAGTCGAGGTCCATTATCCTATCGACAACGTCATAAGCTTCCCGGTACATTAATTGTCTTTTCCTCATGAGGTAGAGAATTATGTCAACATGTTGTGAGATAAGAAGTTAATTTTTAAATAGGTTAGTAATTGTAAAGATGCAACGGATGGTCCATCTGTTGCATAGGGTTCTCTGAATCAATAATCCAATGCAACTTATGCAACAGATGGATAATAAGTTGCAACAGAACCACAACCAGTTGCACCAGTATACCTAGATGTTGCAACAGATGTGAAATCTGTTGCGTAGCTTCTTCTTCATAGGGTAGATTAGAAGGGCTAGGTTAGGAAAAGTAAACTTGCCTTGTCCTCGTACGACATATGTATATTAGTCATAGTCTGGAAGTCTTGAGGGGAAAAGGGAGGCCTGGGGTAATCTGGTGTGCCTGGCTTGACATTCTTGGCTTGTCGCAGATCCCTCTTCTCTTCGGCGCCAAGTTTCGCGTATATGTCCACCTTCTTGACTAGCCCCTGAACTTCAACAACTTTTGGAAAGGGAGGAATTGCATTTTTTTTTATTTCGAGCGGAGAGTACGCCTCTAATTGCTCTTTTCTTTCTCCTAACTAACGCTATAAGAGTGTGTGGCTCCCTCACCTTCTTGGATGGTATGACACACCTCTTGGATTTGAATTCCTCAATAGCTTTAGAGATAGACTCTACTTTTTCAAAGAGTTTATCCTGCCTGTCCTTGCACTCATCGCATTCTCAACGAGAACACGACGGTGAAGAGGGGTGAGAGGGACCTATGTAAGGGCGAAAATGGGTGTTTTGAAACATATTTATTCTTTGGTAGCAGTATCAGCATGCCTTCCACCAACACCAACAACTCCACCAGAATAAGCACCCGGATCTGCCTTAGTAAAAGGTTGGTCATGAAGAGCCTCAATATTAGGCTGACCTTGGTTAACTGCTCTTCTTATGGATGTTTCTCCAACCAATTTCTTCTTTATTAACTCCACCGTTGGGTCTGTAATAGTATCAACATGACCAAGAGTAATATAAGAAGTCATCACCGACTCCTCCTCAGTAGGCACGATCCATGGATGCACAACCTATAAAAAAGAAAAAAAAGAAAGATACATTTAAATCATATAATATAATAATTTTCACAGTTGGGCTACATTTAAAAAAAAGACCCATCTGTTGTATAGTTTGCAGTATATAGTTAAAATTCGTTTGAGTCTGGTTCAGAGAAACAGAGTAACACATGGATAATCTGATGCAAAATATCAATCATCTGTTGCAACAGCTGCACAAGACGGGTAATCTGTTATGCAACAGATGATCTGTACGTCGAAAAAAATAAATGATATGTTATCAAATTAAATATCTGTTGCATAATTTGCAGTAGATGGTTAATCTTTTAGGAGTCGGGTTCAGAGAACCAAAGCCACAGATGGGTAATCAGATGCAAGATATACCTCGTCACAACAGATGTCCCATCTGGTGCATCAGATATAACATCTCATGCACCAGATATAACATCTGTTCAATATCTTTCTTATCTTTGAGTAGAATTCTTTTACTTGAAGAAGACGTACTGCATCATCCGAAGGGTTAAAGAGATCAACCTCCTTAATATTGGTGTTGCTCTTTGCAGCCAACCACCTAAACATCCTTGGATGAGAAACCTCATCCGGATAATCCATTAACTGCTTTCGGAGGAGAGGAATGGCTTCAAATGCCCAAGCCTAAAAAGTGTAAACAGGAAACAAGCAAAAAAATCATAATAACTATATTCAATATAAATTAATGGATGAGTAAAATTAGTGATTAATTTTACCATGAAAGCCCAAGGAAAACCGTATAATGTGGTCCTCTTTCTCTTTCTGACTCTCTAATTCCTCCTCTTTCTCACTTTCATTTTCTTCATCATCATCTACGGACCCTTGCCCACCTCCCTCAATGTTGTTTTCAAATCTCTCCTCAGATTCACTTTTCCCTGACTGAGATTGTTCAGGAAGCTCCTCCGAATCCCTCTGTACTGTAGCCTTTTTTTTGAGTGGTCAGACGTTGATTCACTTTCACTTTCTTTTCTTTTGGGAGACATGTTTTACCTACAGACAAAGAAAAACAAAAATTACATTACAGTTGATGTATGCATAGATTTTAAAAAATACATTGCAAACACCACGAATACCGACACACCAACCACCACCACCACAAACACCACCAACCAATGCCAACAAACAAACAAACACCACAAATACTGATACCACCACAAACACCACCAACCAATGCCACCACCGGTGCCACCACGACGACCACAAACATTACCATCCAACTATACCACGACAGTCAATGGAACACTGCGACGGAAACTAGGGATTTCTCGAGTTCTTCCTATAATTTTACCATCAAAACTCAAAATTGTAAACCCATTCTCAACGATAATACAACTAAAAGTTTTATTTTTCATCATTAACTTAAAAGCCCTTATTTTTTAGAAAAAAAAACAAACAAATATAGAGCTCTTCTCGAACTCTGTTGCCTACGAAGACAGAGAAAACGACTGATACAAGCAAGAATGATGTCGAAAATAACACCTATGTGGTCGAAAATGAGAAGAAAAATGATTTGTTGTGGAGGGTTGAGCAAATTTATTGAGTAGTTGTTGTATGTACTGTATTGTTGAGTGAGAATGAGAGAAAAAGAGCCAGACCTCGAGATTTGAAATGATGAAACGTTTTGTATGGGTAGATTTGTATTTTGAAAAAGAATGACAAGTAGTTTTGAAAATGTTAATTTGGTCCGAAATGATCTTAATTATTTTTAAAATCATAAAATATATGCATAATTTTTAAAATCATATAAAAATAATTAAAGTTGTAGTTGACTGAGTACTCTAGGAGGTGACCCTGTGAAAACTCACCTCTGGTCCTAGATTAATCAATTTAGGAGTCTAATATATGAACTCAATTGAAATTGTAAAAAACACATATTTAACATGTTGTGTCAGATTTCTCATCTGTTGTAAATTATCAATCAGATTAGATAACAACATAATACGAAGCTGATGTAAATTATCAAACAGATTAAGTCATCTGTTGCGACAGATTACCCTTCTGATGTAAATTATCAAATGGATTGTCATATGTCGCAACAGATTACCCATATATTGTAAATTATTAAATAGGTGCTGCCATCTGTTGTGGCTGACCCTATGAGAACTCACCCCTAGTCCTAGATTAATCGATATTTTACCCTCTAAGAACTCACCCCTAGTCCCAGATTATTCAATCAAGGTATTAGTACCCTAGTCCTAGATTAATCAATTAAGGTATTAGTCTAACATATGAGGTAGTAAGAATCGATTCGGTTCAGAGTGATCGATCGCTGACTCTGGTCGAGAGGAACGCAGTACCGTTTCATCATGCAATTGACAAAAGACTCAATTGAAGTTGTAGTTGACCCTACGAGAACTTACATTCAATTAAGGTATTAGTCTAACATATGAACTCAATTGAATTATATATAAAAAATTCTCAACCTGTTGCAACAGATGTCTTTTCTGTTGGATCAAATAAAATAGATTATGTAATCTGTTGCAACATTTTACACATCTATTGTAAACTATCAAATAGATTAAGTCATCTGTTGGAACAAATTACCCATATGTTGTAAATTATCAAATGAATTGAGTCATATGTTGTAATAGATTACCCATCTGTTGTAAATTATCAAATAAGCGCTGTCATCTATTGTAGTTGACATTATGAGAACTCACCCCTAGTCCTAGATTAATCAATTAAGGTATTAGTTGGACATATGAGGTAGTAAGAATCAGTTCAGCTCAGAGTGATCGATCGATGACTCTTTTCGGGAGGAACGCAGTCCCGTCTCATCATGCATTTTCCAAAAGACTCAATTGAATTGTAGTTGACCCTATGAGAAATCACCCCTAGTCCCAGATTATTCAATTAAGGTATTAGTTGAACATACGAGGTAGTAAGAATTGGTTCATCTCAGAGTGATCAATCGATGACTCTTGTCAGGAGGAATGCAGTACCATCTCATCATGCAATTGCCAAAAAACTCAATTGAAGTTATAGTTGACCCTTTGTACTCATTCATCCATCCCTAATTCCACCTATATCAATGTAGGTACTATTATTAATCTTAACATTAAGTTAATGAGAACACATTTCAACTCAGAGTGATCGATCAACGACTTGGGTCGGGATGAACGCAATACTAACACCATGCAAATGCAATGACTCAATTGGATTTGTAATTGAACCTGTGAGTTCATTCATTCATCCCTCGTTCCATCTAGATCGATCTAGGTACTATTATTAATCTTAACATTAAGTTAATGAGGAGCTCATTCTTTCATTCCTAGTTCATCCTAAATCAATTGCAATGAAATCCGTTGCAACAAACAACTGAGCTGTTGGAGAATTTCAAACAGATAACAATATCTGTTGCAACAGATGATATTTCTTATTTAATTATCAAATATTCATTTGCATCTGTTATGACAGATGACTGAGGTGTTGGAAATTTTCAAACAGATATTGATATCTGTTGTAACAGATGACGTTTCTGATTTAGTTATCAAATGACATTTCCATCTGTTGTCACAGATGACTGAGCTGTTGGGATTTCTCAAACAAATATCTAAATCTGTTGCAATAGACGGCATATCTGTTTGAAAATCTTTTTGTTTTCTTTTAATTTTAAAGCAAGCTACTATCCGAGTAGATAAAGTAGTAGTACTACTAAAGGCGGTAAAAAATGTTTCTTGGATAACTCAAAAATCTCATTGAGTAGTCTTGTCCTGTCTTTTCAATGTCACCCGTTTTCTTCCTCGTGCCCCTCAAATTATTAGTGAATATTAATTAATGAATATTGAAACCCCTAATACTTCTTCCTTTTCATATTGACTTGGCACTCCCATCAAGAAAATATTAATTAGGGATTTATTTTACTACCAAATTAGCCTTATTAATTATGCTTTGTAAATATAAATTTGAATAAATACACTTTATTTAATCATTTAATATTAAGGATAGTATATCTAGAAATTAAAATTATCTCATCTCTCCCCTCCTCTCCTTCAACCCTAAATCTCTCATCTTTTTTCTTTCTATCCTATTTAGGGTTATCACAACCTTTTTTTCTCTCCTCTTTCTCAAAAATTTTCGTTCGGATCTAAACCGATCGATATCCATATCTTATATTCCTCGACTGAAATTGCTGTTTTGATCCCTTTTTGACATTGTCTGATATGATTCACTATTGCTCTTTCATTCTCGTCTTCTTTTTGCAACTTTATTTACATCTTTTTGTTTATTTAATTACCATTTTCCCATATCATATTTATTTAAAAAATTTGAAGGAACTTTTAATTGTTGAATAAACATACCGAGAATTTTTATTATAAGATGCGAAAAAAAGGCATCTGTTGGGAGAAGTTTAAAAGCCTTGTTGGCGGTATTATTTTTTTTATGTGTTTTGTTTGTTTCTTTGTTGTTGATGCTGTTATTGATATTGTTGGTGGGGCTGACATTATTGGAACTTGTGGTGTGGTATTGTTGGTGGGCTTGGCATTGTTTGAACTTGTGGTGTGGTGTGGTTTAGACGGTGGGTGCTTCTTAGCTTAAAAATAGTGGAGTCCGAACAATCAACACATGGAGTAAGGGAGAAAAAAAATAAAAAAGTTTAAAGTGAATAAGAAGAGAGGAGTTGGTTACCAAAATTTAAAAAATATGTGCTGAGTGGGAATTGAACTCAAGAACAAAAGAAATAAATAGCCTTAAGCACCCATAAACAACTAGGCTAACTAAACAACTCTTACTATGGGTGCTCACTGATTAGATTATATACATTTTTTTAATTTTCACATACATATATAAAGTTCGATACGAGTTCAGTCTGTGCTCGCGCACCCGGAGGACTCCATGTGGGTCCGTCCCTTGTTGTTGATGGTGTTGGAACATAGGATGTATGCTTCTTTGTAGTTGTTGATGTTATTGGAACAAATGTTGTTGTTTTCTTTGTTGTTGATGTTTTTTATTTATTGTTTGTAGTTTATGCTGTTTTTGATGTTGCAACAGACGGAGCAACTGATGGAACAAATCAAACCACCAGCAAGGCTGCTATGTATTCCAACAAACTCCATATCTGTTGCATCAGACTCCATATCTGACGCAACAGACTCCACATCTGACGCAAACTATCCGAGATTTATGTGTTGTGTGTGGTATTACTTAAATAAAAGTGGTGACTTTATTAATATGTAAATTAAAAAAAACTGATCTAAATATAATATTTTATTTTTTTGTTGTATTTCCGAAAGAAACAGATTGGTAATCTGTTGCAAAATATATTCCACCTGTCAGATAACTTACAACATCTGGACAATTTGTTGCAACAGATGTATATATCAGTTTTCTTTTCCATTAGCTGTGGCGTCTGTTGCAACTTGCTAATCATCTGTTTATTCAATTTCATCGAGAGCAATAGATTTTTCTAAACACTTCTTGGCCAAACTCAATTTTTGCTCTTGGACTGCTTTTTTTTTTCTTTGCATCCTTCAAGCTGGCCTCCAAATTCAATTTTTGTCCTCAATCCAATAGTAAAAATTTAGATTGGTTGAAGGATGCAAAGAAAAAAAGAGAAGCAATCCAAGAACAAAAATTAAATTTGGCCAAGAAGTGTTTAGAAAAATCGATTGCTCTAGTTGAAATTAAATAAACAGATGACTAGCAAGTTACAACAGACGCCATAGCTAAAGAAAATTAAACTGATATATCCATCTGTTGCAACAGATTGTCCATATGTTGTAAGTTATCTGACAGGTGGAATATATTTTGCAACAGATTACCAATCTTTATCTTTTGAAAATACAACAAAAAGATAAAATGTTGTATTCAAATCCATTTTTTTTCTAATTTACTTATTAATAAAGTCACCAGTATTATTTAAGTAACACACAACACATAAATCCCGGATAGTTTGCTAATTACATTTTATCCCGAAATTTTGAATTGTGATACATATGTTAAGCAGTGATACAGAATATGTATCACTAGTAAATATGAATCCTGAATTTTATTTAATTTTTTAAAACATTAAGGAATATTGTGTAATATGGTGTCTTAAATATGGGATTTGTCTAATTCTTCTTTTTAAGTGATATGAACAGTTGTGGCTTTTTGTTTGACTAAGTCCAGTCTCTTCCAATTCTCAATCATTTTATAAATAGGTCTCTCCGGCCTCCTCACTCACTCTCGTTCATTCTACTATACTTACAATACTAATATGTCAGATCCAGATTCGTACAAGAAGGTTCATATCGAGTCCTTGCAGGAATTTCAAAGGCAGTTTGATGAACTCCAGAGGGATTTGGTCGACTTTCGAGCAAGGCAGAGGAGGGCCCTGCTGCTGCCGGATGAAAATTGTCAGGTTGAAAATAATAATAATAATAATAATAATTAGGTTATGTTTTTTCTTTCTTTTAACGTATGTATTTTCCTTTTTTATATCCGATCTACCTATAAGAGATTCTAAAAAATCCATGTATATGTTTGGTTTGGTTTGGTTTGGTTTGGTCGTTTTTAAATTTTTAATTCTTATTCAATATTTAATTATCATTCTATTTATTCCCTATTCAAAACATGTCGGCGGTTGGAGTTAGGGATGCGGTCATGATGAAAAATTCTCCTAAAAATAGTTTGTTAATAAATAATAAGGAACTAAATGATATTATAATCGTAAAAGAAAGATTATTTAATTTTAAAAAAGTCACAACATTGGATTAATTTAATTAAGATATATATATGATGATATGATTTTTAAGAAAAAAGTTAATGAATAGTCGTGACTTTTGTCTAAACACATTCAACAAACAAACAAAAACAAAAAACGCTTCTGATGCATTAAATTCTTCATCTGTTGCGACTTATGAATCAGTTAGAAGAAATAAAAAAAGATCCTTAAACAGATGGTCGATTTATAGCAACAGATGGTATATCTGTTGAAACAAATGGGTTATCTGATGCAACAGATATACAATCTGTTGCCATAACTCAATTAATAAAAATGGTTATTAAAGAGACGAAAAGATTAAGTCACCACCAACTTGATTTAATTAAGTCATTTCTTTTCACAGAAAAGAATAAGGAAATAAATGGTAAACACAATTTAAACTGTAAAAAACTCACCAAAAATATTCTTGTTTTTAAATTTTCTTTATTAATTTATTTAATTAAAAAGTCAGAAAATTTGGATGTCATGAAGATAATTTTTTTTTAAAAGATATATATATTATATGTTGCAATAAATATATTATCTGATGCAACAGTTGAACTATTTGTTGCAACGGATGATATATCTATTGTAATAGATGATTTATCTGATGCAACAGATATATAATCTGTTGTGCAACTCAGTGTAAAAAATAAACGGTTGCTGGAAAGAACTAATTATTTTAATAATTATAAAGCTAAGCTTCAAGCTGAAAAGTCATGACCTATCATAATATTGATTAATTTAATTAAGTCATAACTTTTTACAGTAATCAAGATTGTCATTAATAAATGGAGGTGAACAGTTGTACCTTTAAATCTACTTTATTAATTTATATAATTAAAAAGTCAGAAAATTTGGATGTCATGAAGATAATATATTTTTTTTAAAAAAAAATACATATTATATGTTGCAACAGATATATTATCTGATACAACAAGTTATCTATTTATTGCAAATCATGATATATCTGTTGTAACAGATGATTTATCTGATGCAACAGATATATTATCTGTTGTCCAAGTCGGTGTAAACAAAAATAATTCCTGGAAAGAACTAATTATTATTAATAATAAAGCTGAAAAGTCATGACCTATCATAATATTGATTAATTTAATTAAGTCATAACTTTTTATAGTAATCAAGAATGTCATTAATAAATGGAGGTGAACAGTTGTGCCTTTAAATCTACTCTATTAATTTATATAATTAAAAAGTCAGAAAATTTGGATGTCATGAAGATAATATATTTTTTTTAAAAAATATATATTATATGTTGCAACAGATATATTATCTGATGCAACAAGTTATCTATTTGTTGCAAATCATGATATATCTGTTGTAACAGATGATTTATCTGATGCAACAGATATATTATCTGTTGTCCAAAACAGTGTAAAAAAAATAGTTCCTGGAAAGAACTAATTATTAATAATAATAAAGTTGAAAAGTCATGACTTATCATAATATTGATTAATTTAATTAAGTCATAACTTTTTACAGTAATCAAGAATGTCATTAATAAATAAAGGTGAACAATTGCGATTTTTTACTAACTCATTCAAGTTCAATCCTCTATAAATAGGTCCCTCCTTACTCAATCGTTCGTTCTACTACACACTATTTATTCCTCGCTCTTGTTACACCTTCAACTACTTTCTCTTTAAGGACTTGATAGCTTTTTCCTGTCTTTGGTAAGTGTTTTTCTTGATTTTTGTGTAAATATACGTTGTATTACATTACATTTGAATTCTTTATTTTCTTTACTTTTGTGTTTACGTGTGTGTTTTGTCAACTTATGCATTTTTTAGATATGGCTAATCCTGTGTGGGATGTCGCTATTTTATGAGACGCCATGAGGGAACTTCAAAAGAAGGTTCATGACCTGCATTGAGAGTTGGCTTTCGTCAGAGTAAGGATACTGTGGGAGATCCGCAGGCTGCGGAGGGCGCTGTTGCTGCCCTTTGAAGATTGGCCGGCTGACCATACAAATAATAATGATGTTAATAATAATGATAATAATAATTAAGCTTTTTTTCTGTTATCTATGTATTTTTTTTGTTTGTTTTATAAAAAATTATGTTTGATGCACTTGACTTTTTATTTCTTATTTAATTTTCGTGTTGTCTATTTCTATTTCTTAACGAATGATATGTCTACAATTAAGGAATAATTTGATTCCAGTATCAATAGCAAGAACATATGAGTTATCTGTTAGGTTTTGTGTGTGACAGGAGCTGTCTTTTGTTGTTCGAAACATATTAGTAATCTGATGAAATAAATTATTTATCTGTTGAAACAGATTACTAATCTGGTGCAACAGAATACCCATCTATTCGATTTATAATCATATTACGAGCACCTAGAACCCTTAAACATGAATCCAACATGAGTCTACTATTACAACAGAACATTTATCTGGTGCCGAAGATAATGGATCTGTTTAAACAGATTGCTCTTGTATTGCATTCATGTTCGCGTGCAAATTATTGTTGAAAAAATAACACACTAGCAGTTACCCAGATTCAACTAAAAAGCATAATCTGACTTACCAAAGTCTCCTCTCAAGTAAATTCCAAAGTTGAAAGTAATTTACGAAACAAAATTTGACATAATAATTTGGTCAAAGAGCAGCAGTTGGGGTAACAACAACAACAACAACAATGGTCAACAAGAAGAATATGAAGTTGATAATGAAGTATAAGATGATGATAATGAATCAGAAGATGATGAATAAAGCAACATCAACAATGAGCAACAAATATCGCGAAGAGAGAGAAAATAATAACGGATGAGGAGAGAGAAAAAGATGCCTTTTTCCCTTTCGTTCCCCATTATATATTAACTAACATTTGAATCAAAGTATAAATTTAAAAACTTGTGGGTTATTTTGAAATTTTCCAAACTTTCTTAAACCATAATGAAGTAATTGTCACCTCTACTCAATTATTAAGACTTGTGTCACCTACACCTCATTTTAAAACTCTTTTGTCACCTGTGGCCCAAACCCCCATGTAACCTACACTACTTTTTCTTTTGTTTGTTGCAACTTTATTTAGATAATCTATATAATCATTTTTTGATTGTAATTTTTTTTTTGATGAAATATGTAATTTATTTAGATTTGATTAATATTTCTTTCTTGTTGAACGTTTATAGAAGTGGTGAGACAAGCCAATGCAACTTTAAGGTTGATGTTCAAGCCATTAAGACCCCATATAAGATATATGTGAAAAATGACGTTGTTACTCCTTTCAAGTGTGCAGTGTAGCTCATGCTTCCATCTGACATGAATTATTTCAAAATAAGTGAAGTTCTCCCTCATCCATACTTTACCCCTATCCTCTATTTTAAACATATGAATGCTTCTACAAACTAATTTTTCTACTATATGTGCATTTCTTAGCTTTGTGCATAACATGTTTTAGGAATTAACAGAAGTTCTTTCAAAAAAAGAATAATAACATCGACTTTTAACTATCCTTAAATTAGTTGATATATAATACATATGAAAGACCAACATCAATTGCTTTCAAGTTGAAGGAAAATATACTTCTGGTTTAGAAAGTCAATTCAATTCATATGAACACTATATTTTTCAATTTGTCATTTACCTAATAATGTGAGATGAGCTACAAAAAGATGTACAATTCATGTATACTTCTTTTTAATTAAGTTCATGCCTTTTTAAGTAACATTTCACTTTTTAAAAAGAAACTTTTGAAAGTAAATAAGCTTGGTCATATGAACTTTATTGAGGTTTAGTTTAGAATGAATATCAAAGTTATTTTAGAGTCTATTATCATGTGTTCTTGCTTAAGTATATTTTTTATCTTATAATTTTATGTTTTTAAAAAAATATTATTTACTTAATAATATAAGATACACATAATTATAATTTATTTTTTTAAAATATATTTATTAATAATTAACACGCTATATACACGTGCAAAGCACGCACTCTAAACTAGTATGTATATATATATATATATATATATATATAATTTTAATAATAATTTCAAATGAATATAATTCAATACTAATACAATTTGTAGTTAAATATTTTTATAATGAATAAAAATTATTAAATTAACATAAATTGAAAACCCATAAAATCTAGCCTAGCTCAAAACAATTATTTTACACCTACGTTAAAAAATCATAAATAAAAAAGTAATTTTATTAATTCACCACATTTACAAGGGTAATATAAAAAAAATAATTAATATTTTCTTGATTTAGTTAGGTGATCAACTAAAATGAGACAATTATTTTTATAAGATAATCAATTAATATGGGACGGAGGAATACTATTATTAATCAAATTTTAAGTTTTCTTTTTCGACATTTTAATTGAACATTTTCACTTTTTGTATTTATGGCTAACTTAAATCTAGCCATATTAGTACCTCGTTTGTATGAAACTATTTATCTATTAATGTAATTATAATGTTTAATAACATATATATTTTGGTTTAATGATAAGCTCAACATATATATTAATACTATCCTCGTGTTAGGATTTGCCCTGAATTTCCTACTTTATTTGATTTTCTACCATAATTAGAATTACTTTTCTTTATGGAAAAAGATTTCCTTGTTGAAAAAGATCTCTTTCCTATTAGATTTCTGTTAGTTTTTTTTTTCTATTAGATTTCTATTAGGTTTGTTCTTTTTCTAGGGGTTCTGTAACTCTATATATAGGAGATCTCTCTTCTCAAATCATAACACAATAGCATCCACAGTGTAGTCATTAAAGAGTCTTTGTTTAGGGGGAGATTTCTCCCAATAGGTTTAATATTTTTTGATATTAGGTTGTATAATATGTAGGCCGATTGGCCAAAACATATAATAATTTTATGTTTTTTAGTATTGTTTTATGTATCTTCTGAATTATCACCACGATGGTTTGCAACTAATAGTTTCCATATGACGCCATCTAAATTTCGAACCCAACAAGTGGTATCAGAGCTTATAGTTCAAAGTGTTGACACCTAATTTTTGCCCTCTACAACCCAATTTAATTTTGAGTTTCTTCAATTTTAAAATAAAAGCACAACAATTATTTTGTTCAAATAAATGCTAGTTTAAATTACTTATTCAATTCAATTTTATCATTTAATTAACGATTATACATTTTTTGCATTTTTATATATACGAGAGTGTATAAATTTTGTTATTTAAATGAACATTTTCATTAAAATTAGATTTTTATTGATTAAACTTGAAAATTAATATAAACGGAATGATCAAAATCTTGATTTAAATATAACTTATTCTCAAAAATAATTTATTTGGGTAAATATGTGCTTGATTTTATCGAATCAAGAAGCTCGGGGTTAAAGGAGATATTAAATTCATTTTGAATTTTAACTTAATATAGCCAATCTATTAGGTTTGGCCATAATTGAAATCAAATTGGCCACAATCGCGATGCAATTGGCCAATTGATTTTCAATTTGGCCAAAACTTAAATGAATTGGCCAAATTCCCAAATTAAATAACCCCAATCCCAATTTTAAACCCACTTCCAAAACCCAACCGCCCCAGGCCCAATTCTCTTTAGCAACAAAACAACAACCAGCCCAACAATTTACACCGACCCGACCCACTTGTCTCCTTCTTCTTCAATAGCAGCATCCAAATAGTGGACAACAATAATCCACGACAACCCCAGCGATCTCAATACACCTCAACCCGTCTTCGACCCGAATCCGATAACCCCAAGCCAAAATCCAGCGAACCCAGCTTCCTGACGTTGACCCGACCTCGATCCGACTATAACCCGTTGATAACAACAACATATACATGGACAACCATTACCCGACCCGATTTCATCCAAAATCGACTCGAAAAAACTCAAACTAGCTTGTTCTCATCCGAACGCCTTCCTCTTTACTCAAATTCGTACATCCTCACGTGATTAGCAAGCTATTTGACGCAAAATCAGTCTCGAATCTTCTAGAAAAAGTCTAGGTGTCCCCCCTCAATGGCTAAATCCACAAATCTTGGGCATGATGGTACGATTTAGTACATACTTGGTGGATTCCCATTAGTTTTTTGAGGGAATTCGTTTGGCTTAAATTCTATTGGTCCACCCGTCTCAATGGTTCTCAAGATAATCTGAAATTTTTTAGAGTTTGTTGGGGGAAAATCCTCTTGAACTCAAATTTTGAATTTCGCTTTATAAAAATCCCCAAATTGCCCCCATTCAAATGGATCCCAAATCGGATGAGACCCTACAAAGGGAAACTCGACATCCCTTTATAAAAGGGCTCACAGTGAGTCAAAAAGGGGGTGGAGAAATTTTTGGGGTTCGAAAGATTTGAGGTGGGGGAAAATTTGGAGGTTCGAATATGAAGGGTTGAAGAAATCCTTGAGCAAAAAGTTTGTTTCTCTAGTAAATTTTTTTTCTCCTAGTGAAAAATCACGACCATTCAACATTCTCGGAGTCGCTGCAAATGGTCATTATCGATGACGGCGGTGTTTCTTCGGTGGTGATAAGAGTTCGGTGTTAGCTCGTTGCCCCGTTTCGCTGCTCCAAGAGAGGTAAACACCTCTTTTCGTTTTAATTTTGATGTTGTTTTCTTTTCTTCATCTCTTTCTTTATGATCTCATCGTAATAATGTTGTTGTTTTTCTGGGAATTGTTCGCTGTAGAAGCCTCAAAAAGCTATAGGTTTCCATTCTCTTAAAGTTGAAGATCATTATGTTATTGTGTCGTGTGTTCTAGTACCTTGTTTGAAACTTCTTGAAGTTCTGTTATTAGTGTTGAATTCATTTTAGTGTCTAGTTTTGTTATTAGTTTTGAATCCATTTTAGTTTCTCTGCTCGATATGTGAAGATTGCTATACTATTTGATTTGAAATTGCTCATTTTTTAAACAAAATCTTGAAAGCAGCTTTTTTTTAAGTAGAGTAAAGATGTAGTTTAGGCTAGATTGTTCTTTTACTGTTTGCCGATAAAGAATACAATGACTAGATTATGTGTTATTTTCTCGCTTTGTAAGCTCGGTGCGATTAAACCCGTGTTATCTTAATGAGATTTCTTTTGTCAAAATTTAGTTCACTTTGTCTTAACTTGTTCTTTGTTGTGGTTTCATGACATTGTTACTAGACTGATGAATACCAAATGTGATTCTGTCGAGCGCTGCATCTAGATTTTTCGTTAAGTAAAATTCTCTACCTGTTGAATGAAAATAATACTGTGTTGATATCGATTGAACTATTGGTTGTTATGATGTTGTAGTGTTCATAAATCGATTGAAACTCTGAATTAATTCCAAATGTCTAGATTATGTGTTGTTCGGTGTAGTTAAACATTTGTTAGATTAATGAGATTTCTTTTGTCAAAATTTTGTTCACTTTGTCTTAATTTTTCCTTTCTTTTTGGCTTTATGACATTGTTGTTAGACTAATGAGTATCAAATGCGTTTTAATATTCTACTAAGCATTACATCTAGATGATTTCCTGCATGTTGAATGAAATTAATGTTATGTCGATATGGATTGAGCCATTGGTTGCCATATTGCAGTGTTCATATACCGATTAAAGTTCTTTTATAAATTACTTTTAGTTGAATTATTTCCTAATCCTTATCTTCCTTTACCTTTCCTTTGCATGAACCCGCCTTGGAGTCCAAACAGACTCTATGCTCATTGGTGCATTATCAAGCTAATCCCCCACGAGTCAATTTTGAAGGTCCTTTGAAAATCAATCTCATAGTGCATGGATACGAAAAGTAGGAAGAGGGAAAATGGATTAAAAACCCACATTTGAAGCGGCCAAGAGACTTGAAAGTCCCGTTTTCTATTTCATTTATTTATATAGTCATTTATTATTGTTGTCTTTATTTATTTATTTATTTATTTATTTTTATTCATTTATTTGGGCTACGAAGCCAAAGTTGTGTTTAATACAGGTGGAAGCGAGACTCGAGCCAACGACTCAAAAACTAGACTAGGATAGGTGAAATGGGTCGATAGCCCAATTAGACTAGGACAGGTCTTATTGATTTGGGCCCGATGGCCTAAATCCCTTACTTCCTCCCCTTTCCCTCTTCTTTATGCTTGTTTGTCTTATGTGTTTTGAAAACCTAGTTAAATCCCTAGTCAAGTCGCTAAAAAATTGGTTTTGCATAAACACCAAAATATTTCTAAAATCACTTTCTTTTCAAAAATTAAATTTTTTCAAGATTAATCAAAGACGATTTCCAAACAGTTCGGATAACCTCAAGTTAGCGGACGTTTTAGGTGCCTAACACCTTCCTAAAACGTTAATAGAAACCACTTACTCAGAGTCTCTCAACTTAAATAATTTTTCTATTTTAGATCGTTTAAAGTGTTTTATAAAGGTTTCTTAATTCCTTTTCAAAATTAAGTGGTGACTCTCAATAAGTCAAAATTCCCGCAAAACAGAAATGGCGACTCTGTTGGGTAATCTTTAACTAGGTTCTAACCAAATGTTTGATTTTGTATTTTTGATTAACTGTTTATGTGTTTATGTGTTTCAATTCTATAGAGTTTAATTATTGCATCGCATGACATCTTCCTACATTATTTAAACTGTTTGGGGTTTCGTGGGTATCCCGACCACTATTGATCAATTCCAAAAGTGTGTTGGAAATACAAACAGTTTATTAGCACATGATTCGTCTGATGGCTATTTGTATTTTCAAACTCAAGTTGTCCGCTTGAGAACCAATGTTCAAACCCACTCTAGACACCGAGGATAGAACGAAACCAAAACCCTATTTTAGACATAAGCCTAGGACGACTCAATACCCGAATGAGGTATTGGGCCCATTAGAAAACCTACCCTGCGTCTATTAACCTCGAGTCAATTACAAACAAATCATATTTATGTGTTGAAGAAATATATGCTTGTCTAATTCAATCCATTACCCTTTGGGGGACGGGGGAAGGCTTATCTTTATTTGCTTTCGTGTAGTTATGGCTCAACTGCATTTCTACGAGAAGTTCAAGATGGATACTAAACCCGACGATTACCTAAAACTATGGTGGGACTATATAAGCATAGAAGAGAGAAAAATTATTAGAATACACATCGGATACCTGCCTTCATTGATCAAAATGGATGTTTGGCCCGAAATGATCCACGTGCTTACCACTTTTTGGGATGATCAGAACAAGGTATTTCACTTCGGGGATGTGGAATTGACTCCTACCATCGAAGAAGTGTTAATTTGCTATGAGAGTATTGAAATGTGTTTCAAGAGAAAGGAAAAACCTGATAAGAACATTCTGGTTCCTGCCGTGTGGGACCGTCAAACAGTCAAAGAGGCATTTTTAACTGACGACGACACCTGTCTAGGGGAACGTAATGGAGAAAATATCACTTTTCGGGAGTTGTATCATTGGTTTGGAAGATTCAACGCCTTCCACAAATTTGGACATAAATTTGAGTCCGAAGCAAAATGGAAGGAGATGAGAGCCTTTGCGTTTGGGGTAGGTCTACTCGGAACCATGGTGTTCCCATAGGGGGAAAATGGTACAATTCATCTAAGGGTTGTTACGGTGGACCATGCACTTTTCTTTGGAGTAGATTACGATTCTACCAAGGTATTTCACAATTTAGCTCCCATGATTGTCGCCGACATATATCGAGCCTTGGGAAGGTGTCAAGTAAAAAATCATTTCTTTCAAGGTTGCAACCTCATATTACAATGGTGGATGATGAAGCATTTGGTAAAAGATTCGAGAATGGTACAACCTGATCATCAAACAAGGGTGGATATGCTGGCTTCGCACGACATGTGGTTATTTCTACACAGGTTCAAAAGGGAAGCATCTCACGAATTTTAGTTTAAGACTTTCAGGGAATTAAGAGATGACGATGTGCAATGGTCCATTAAATCTCTTCGTTCAGGGAAATACACCATTCGAGGGGGCAAGTGGCCTTTCCTTATGCATCCCGATCTCAGGGGGACCCATCCCTACAATCCTGACAGAGTTCTTAGGCAATTCGAGATCAAGCAGGAGGCACCACAAATAGATTTCATGCTTAGGTTATTCACCGAATACGATGAAAGTGAGTCTCCACTCAAAGACGACATGATAAATGGATGATGAAGAAGAAGGTGGATGGAAGTGACTTTCCGTATAGAGCATGACCCTGAAGTCAGCGACACTTACAAAGAGTGGTTGAAAAAGAGTCTCGCCAGAGCATTGATTCCGGGACCAAATGTGCCCATCAGGTTGTGGATGCGGAATCCGAGCATCAAATTTGGTTCCACAGGCTACAAGATGAGTTCCAGAAAAGTAAAATCGCGCACCGGCAGATACACATGGAGGATGCTTTAACCATACGTATGTTGAGGGAAGAGTTGAAAAGAGCTAGGCAAGACGTTGATGATGCCAGGCAATGTCTAATCTATTTGGATGATAGCATGGCCTCCCAAATCGATAGTATAGGGAAAATGACTTATGACTGCAAGGCACAATTATGCGGGAGTCATCTTATCATCAATAGATATCAAATGACACAGGAGGTAAACAAGGCAAAGAAGGCAAAAGCAGACGAAGGAGCCTCTAGTAGCTAGTTTTTCTATTTCCCCTGCGTGGGAACTTATCTTCTTTCATATTATTTCCCTTTTTCCCTAAAGATTATATCCCTTTTTCATTATCTTTTGTAGGCATTTACGCCCTTTTTCGTGGCTATATGAGTTAGGGGTTAATGGATTGACTTCGAGGAAGCATATATTTTCTTCAAAAATCGTTAGTCCTGAACTCTTGGCTCAAAAAGGGTCACCCCAGCTAGGATACACGTTATTATAATGTTTTTGTGTGATATGACTATTTTCTGTGCTTATGTGCATTTGTTTGGATCAAAGGCAAGTTTATCCACTATGTCCTATGGATGAACTTGGCTATGACTCAAACAACTCTATGTGGTTATTTCATGTCAAATATTTTGCATTACTTATCATATACAGAAACTAACACATCTGCCTTTGAGTTGTTTTACTTCACAGAGATAATAGAAATTACTCCGTGTTGATATAAGATGGCAGAACACCCCTACTTCACTCGATTGAAAGCGCACAAAATCCCATCCTCTGACTATCATTCAAAAATGATAGGAAATGACAAAGAAAACGCACTGACTATCCGGGACAATGTGATAGCGGAACAGAATGAAATGATTGCGGAACTTGCAAGAAAGTTAGAAATGCTTTAGGAGGAAATAAATCGCACTCGAGATTTGGCTAACTTGGCCATCACCGTCAATGCCCCCGCTCCAAGAGGACATGGGAATCCATTCCAAATCCTTCCCCTCAGCACACCTATTCTTGGGGATCAGCCAAATAATATATCGTTCGTCTCTGCCCTCCACTTGTCCAAAACACTAATCGTGAAAATAACCGAAATGCCTACCATCCACAAAATCCATTTGTAACCCTACAAAACCCATCTCCGAATCCATTCTCAAATCCCCAAAACACATTTTCAAATCAAGAAAATTCATTCCCAAATCCACAAGATTCACTCCCAAACCCGCAAAATCCATTAAATCTATCCTCGAATCCACCAAATTCCTTTCCAAATTTGCAAAATCCTTCTCAGATTCCACCAAACTACTCACAAATTCCACAGAACCTTTCCAAATTCCAAAACATCCTCCCCACTTACCAACCAAGTTCCTTTCTTCTGCAAAATCAAGCCTCCCTTCCAAATCCCCCTCAAGTCATCATATCCCCTGATATTTATGAACCCCTTCCTAACCTCGAGATGGATCATTACGAGGAGAAGGAGAAAGAGTGGAGGACCCAGCATGAAAGGAATTTACTAGCTATGAAGGAAGAGATCATGAGGATCAAAGAGTCTCATGAAGCCAGGGACCATGACGGTTTGGGGTATGACGATTTATGTGTTCAACCGAGAGTAGACCTGCCAGATGGGTACAAAGTCCATAAGTTTGAGATGTTTGACGGTACCGAAAATCCAATGGCCCATCTGAGAAGGTACTGTGAGCAACTGGTAGGGATAGGGAAAAATGAGGTGCTATTGATGCGCCTATTCAATCGAAGTTTAAGCGGCGAAGCCTTGGAGTGGTTCATGTCTCAGGAGCTGAAAAAGTGGACTGGTTGGAAAACATTGGCCAAGGATTTCCTTGACCGGTTCGCATTCAACATTGAAATAGTCCCGGACCGATATTCACTAGATTGGATCAAACAGAGGAATGTTGAGAGTTTTCAAGACTATGTTTTTCGTTGGAGGAAAGAAGCTGCCAAAGTGCAACCCTCCCATGTCCGAGGAGGAAATGGTATCCGTGTTCTCCCGCGCTCAAGAAGGAGAATATTATACCAGAATGGTGTCCGCTGTCAGGGACACTTTTATGGATTTGGTAAAAATAGGAGAATCATTGGAAGAAGGTATTCAGACAGGGAAGATTGGCAAAACCCTGACGCCGTTTGAGGTTGTCATGTTCTCAAAAAAGAAAAAAGAAGATGTAGATGTGATTTCTGCTAATCCTGTTACAAAAACAAAAAAGAGGTTCAATTCTAGAAATGTTTTATCTTCTCCGACGTCACCTAACCTTTCGCACGCGTTCTACGCCCACCCCCAATACCAAGCTCCACTCTCAAATGCCCAACCTCAGTACCAAACTCCACTCCCAAACATCCAATCCTCATACCAAGCTCCACAACCAAATATCTTTCCCCAATACCCAGTTTCACCTCCAAATTATCAATCTCATTTCCAAACCACTCCTCCAAATAACCGAACAAATTTCCAAACGCCTCCAAATTATCACCAAGTACCCCCTCCTACAAACCTAAGCCCGTATAGCCCCCAATGTCCAAACCACGAAAAGAAACCTCCCCAAAACTTCACCCCACTAGCTGAAAGTCACACCTAATTATTTGAAAGATCGAAGAACGCTGGTCATTTGCAACCAATACAGCCAAGGAATATCAATCCCAACTCTTAATTTTTTAATGCAAGTCAACATTGTGCTTATCATTCGGGGGAAGCGGGTCACAGTACAGAGGAGTGTGTCTACTTGAAACACAAGATCCAGGATTTAATCGATCAAAAGGTCATCACGCTCCAGACGCCTACTCCAAATGTTAACAAAAATTCATTGCCTAACCATGGGGATCTAAAGTTAACATGATTGAAGTAGAAGACGAATGGGCATCTGGCAAGACTATTACCCAGGTGAACTCTAAAAAGCGCAAAAGAGTGAAAGAGGTAGGAAAGATAGAGAAGGCTGTGGCTGCCTTAAGTATCAACTAGAAAGCCCCATTTATAGTGATGACGACCCCGACTCAAGTGGACACTCCTCCGCCAAGAAAGGAATTTATTGTGCAAACCGCTGCTGCCTAAGGAATGACGCGATCGGGACGATGTTACATCCCTGAGGAATTGACTGACAAAAAGGATTCACAGAAAAGGCCAATAACTGAAGGCGAAGATGAGGAATTTTGAAGGCGTATGCAACCAAAGGATTACTCAATTGTTAAACACTTGGAGAAGATGCCAACCCAAATCTATGTCTTGGCGCTATTAATGAGTTCGCAATACCACCGATAGGCTTTATCGAAGGTCTTGGATGAAACATATGTTCCAACAGGAATGAGTGTTGAGAACCTGGCTGTGATGATAGGGAACATTGTGGGGAATCATCGCATATCATTCAATGATGAAGAGTTGTCGTTTGAAGGGGCGATACATAACAAAGCCATGCATGTCACCGTTATTTATCGAGATTATGCAATTAATCAGGTATTAATAGATGACGGATCTGGTGTGAATATCTTTCCCCTCTTCACATTGGTTTTAATGGGCTATGATTTGGGAAAAATTCATCAGAGCCACGTAAATATGAGAGAATTCGATGGAGGACAGAGAGATACCATAGGAGAGATTGATTTGTACATCCAAATGGGGCCTGCTGAGTTCAAGACTAAGTTTCATGTTATGGATATCCATCCTAACTACAACCTGCTCTTGGGAAGACCATGGATAAATGGTGCAAAGGCAGTTTCATCACCCCTTCATCAATTATTGAAGTTCATTTGGAAAGATCATGAAGTAGTCATCCAAGGAGAAGAAAATCGAGCGGACCGTCCTAATGGTTATGTGTCGGTGATTAAAGATGTTCCAAAAGGTAGTAGTTTCTATACAGTGGAAATCATAAATACTGTGGATAGAGATTCGACGCCCAAAGTCCCAATGTCTTCTGTCTAGAAAATGATTGCAACGATGATGGTCGAGGCTTGTTCAAGAATTTACAAGGAATTTTCGAGCCTATTGTGATCCCAGAGAGAGGATCTAAGTACGGGTTGGAATATCAGCCTACCAGGAAGGATAGGGTTGATGATGAGCCAGACAAGAGTCTGTTTAGGCCCTTGCCACTCCTGTTCCAGTCATTTCTTGTACGAGAGGTGTCAGATGATGATGGTCTTAGGGATGGGATAGGATATTTGTTCGAAGGATGCAATGCTGTACCAGAAGATCTCCTAAAGTCTAGCGGGGTGAAGCAAATTACGCCAGGGGAGGCCTTGTAAAATTGGACCTACACTACACTCATAACCCGTTGTGGAAGATGAAAGGGCAATTACTAATAGTTTTGAAATCGGTAATGATCCGAAGGAGGCTCCGCGATCCACCTTTTATATCTCAAAACTTTCTTTTCGTATCTTACTTCTTTAAAAAAGGCAGGGACTTGTATTTGTGCAAGTCACGAGCCATGATTTTGTAATTATCTCTTAAATTTCAATGAAAAGGCCTTCATTTATTTGGAAAATTATATTATTTCTAAAACACTCCTAGTCATATGTTTTGTTATTATTCTGTCATCATCTAACTTGGTTTGTTTGTCCCTTACAGTAACAACAACTTAAAATCTTCCAATGTCATGTCATGTCAAAGTTTAAGTAAACAAAATGAAGGGAACGATGATGATTGGAAGGACGGTGATGAGGAACAATTAGTTGAAGATATGGAGAAATTTGAGAATCGAGGAAAACCCAACCTGGAGGAAACTGAAACAGTCAACCTCAGAGATCATGATGAAATCAAAGAAACAAGCGTCAGTGTCCACCCGACAGAAGCACAAAAGAGAGAGGTCATTCACCTGTTGCAAGAATATATTGACGTGTTTGCTTGGTCCTATGATGACATGCCGGGATTGAGCACCAGTATTGTGTCGCATAAGTTGCCGATAGATCCGGAGTTTGATCCAATCAAGCAAAAAATATGGAAATTCAAGCCATATTTAAGTATAAAGATCAAGGAAGAAGTGACAAAACAAATCCAGTCTAAGGTTGTGGAGGTCACAAAATATCTGACGTGGTTGGCCAACATCATCCCTGTGCCGAAGAAGGACAATAAGATTCGAATTTGTGTTGACTATAGATACTTGAATAGAGCCAACCCTAAAGATAATTTTCCATTGCCCAACATTCACATCCTTATCGATAACTGTGCAAAGTATGAAATGCAGTCATTCGTTGATTGTTTTGCCGGGTGTCATCAAATATTGATGGATGAGGAAGATGCAGAAAAAATGGACTTTATTACGCCCTGAGGTGTTTATCATTACAGGGTAATGCTATTTGGTCTCAATAACGAGGGTGCAACATATATGAGGGCTATGATGATGATTTTCTATGATACGATTCATAAAGAGATTGAGGTGTACGTGGATGATGTAATTATCAAATTCCGCGAGAGTTTGGATCATCTAAATCATCAGGAGAAATTCTTTAACAGATTAAGAAAGTACAGTTTAAAGTTAAATTCTGCTAAGTGTGCTTTTGGTGTGCCATCAGGGAAGTTGCTGGGGTTCATAGTCAGCAGAAGAGACATCGAGCTAGACCCATCCAAAATTAAGATAATTCAGGACTTGCCACCGCCGAGGACCAAGAAGGAAGTCATGAGTTTCATGAGTCATTTGAATTACATTAGTAGATCCATCGCACAATCAACAGTCATATGCGAGCCAATTTTTAAGATGTTGAAGAAAAATGCATTGAATGAGTGGACAGAAGAATGCCAAAGAGCTTCTGACCACATCAAGGAATACCTGTCCGTACCGTCGGTTTTGGTCCCACCAAGAGAAGGAATTCCATTATTGCTTTATTTGTCAGTCTCAGAAAATGCTTTCAGATATGTCCTCGGGCAACATGATGATACCGATAGGAAAGAGAAAGCCATTTACTACTTGAGTAAAAATTTCACGCCATATGAAGCCCGTTACACTCTTGTAGAAAGGACATGTTGTGCTTTGACTTGGGCAGCACAAAAGTTGAGGCATTATCTGTCGCCCTACACAACATACCTTATCTCGAGAATGGATCCATTAAAGTACATATTCCAGAAGGCCATGCCTACAGGAAAGCTAGCCAAATGGCAAATGTTGCTGAGTGAGTTTGACATTGTCTATGTAACCCAAAAAACAATCATGAGGCAAGCCTTAGTAGATCATTTGGCAGAGAATCCGGTTGATGAGGAATATGAGCCACTTCAAACTTACTTTCCAGATGAGGAGGTCTTGTTCATAGGAGAAGACATTACAGAGATTTACCCCGGATGGAGGCTATTTTTTGATGGGGCGGTCAACTTCAAAGGTTCAAGAATCGGAACAGTTTTGGTGTCAAAAATGGGCCAGCATTATCTGGTAACTGCTAAGTTACGTTTTCCATGCACCAATAACATGGCTGAATATGAGGCTTGCATTTTGGGTCTCAAATTGGCACTTGATATGGGTGTTCGTGAATTGTTAGTCATTGGGGATTCAGATTTGCTGATTCACCAGGTACGGGGAGAATGGGCGGTAAAAAATCCTAAGATCACTCCTTATGTGGTGCTGGTGCAAGAATTATGTGAAAGATTCAAGAAAGTTGATTTTAGGCATATCCCACGGATACAAAATGAGTTTGCTGATACTTTGGCCACTATATCTTCCATGATTTAGCACCTGGATCAGAGTTACATTGATCCTTTGGAAATAAACTTGAAGGAGCAACCCACACATTGTGTACACGTGGAAGAGGAGCCTGATGGAAAGCCTTGGTACTATGACATTAAAAGGTATTTGGAATCTGGAATATATCCTAAAGAGGCTAGTAACAACCAAAAGAAGACAATCTGACGCATGGCAAAGAATTACTTTCCAAGTGGGGAAATTCTGTTTAGGAGGACTCTTGATTTGGGATTCCTAAGATGCGTCGATGCTGCGGAAGCCAATAAATTAATAAAAGAGGTACACGCTGGAGTTTGTGGGCCCCACATGAATGGGTTTGTCCTTGCCAGAAAGATCCTGAGAACCAGTTATTCTAGATGACTATGGAAAATAATTATAGTAAGTATGTGCAGAGATGTCCAAAATGTCAAATACACGGAGATCTGATTTGAATGCCTCCACACGAGCTTTACACAATGAATTTGTCTTGGCCTTTCGTACCTTGGGGCATGGATGTCATCGGACCAATAGAGCCATTAGCGTTGAATGGGCATAGATTTATTTTGGTTGCCATTGATTATTTTACTAAGTGGGTCGAAGCGGCTTCGTACAAAGCCGTCACTAAGAAAGTGGTTGTGGATTTCATCAGGAATAACTTGATTTGCCGGTTTAGAGTACCGGAATCGATCATTACTGATAATGGGGCAAACTTGAACAGTCACTTGATGAAAGAAATTTGTGATCAGTTCAAGATTGTGCATCGCAACTCGACTGCATATCGTCCCCAAATGAATGGAGTTGTGGAAGCGGCCAACAAGAATATCAAGAAGGTCTTGAGAAAGATAGTCGAAAATGATAGATCATCGCATGAGATGTTACCTTACGCTTTGCTAGGGTATCGCACAACAGTTCGAACCTCCACTGGGGTGACCCCTATTTACTTGTCTATGAGAATGAAGCTGTGATACCTGCTGAAGTTGAAATACCTTCCCTAAGGATTATTTAGGAAGCTGGACTAAGTAATGAAGAATGGGTTCGTGCTCGCTATGAACAACTCATGTTGATTGATGAAAAGAGAATGGTCACTGTATGCCATGGTTAGTTGTACCAACACAGGATGGTTCGTTCCTTTAACAAGAAGGTGAGGACTCGGGTATTTGAAGTGGGGCAACTGGTTCTCAAATGAATATTCCCTTACCAAGAAGAGTACAAGGGAAAGTTCGCTCCAAACTGGAAAGGGCCATACATAGTTCGCAAGGTGCTATCTGAAAGAGCTCTGATTTTATCTGAGATGGATGGCACGGAGTGGACAAACCAATCAATTCCAACGCGGTAAAGAGATATTATGTTTGAAGGATATTCTAGCTTTTGTGTTTCTTTAGTTAATTTACTTGTAATCGCCCTTGTAATAATGTTGTTTTCTAGTGTGTGACTATCTAGAGTCCCTTCATTTTATGTACGAACTACGTTTGGCCTGAATTCCCAAGAAAGGGATACGTAGGCGACCTATGTCGGCTTCGGTCAACCCCTTAGGATAATTTATCCTTTCCTCTTATGTACGAACTATGTTTGACCTGAATTCCCAAGAAAAGGATACGTAGAAGGCCTATGTCGGCTTCGGTCAACCCCTTAGGATAATTTATCCTTTCTTCTTATGTACGAACTACGTTTGACCTGAATTCCCAAGAAAGGGATACGTAGGCGGCCTATGTCGGCTTCGGTCAACCCCTTAGGATAATTTATCCTTTTCTCTTATGTACGAACTAAGTTTGACCTGAATTCCCAAGAAAGGGATACGTAGGCGGCCTATGTCGGCTTCGGTCAACCCCTTAGGATAATTTATCCTTTCCTCTTATGTACGAACTATGTTTGACCTGAATTCCCAAGAAAGGGATACGTAGGTGGCCTATGTCGGCTTCGGTCAACCTCTTAGGATAATTTATCCTTTTCTCTTATGTACGAACTACGTTTGACCTGAATTCCTAAGAAAGGGATACGTAGGCGACCTATGTCGGCTTCGGTCAACCCTTTAGGATAATTTATCATTTCCTCTTATGTATGAACTACGTGATGACTTGAATTCCCAACAAAAGGGATACGTAGGTGGCCCATGTTGGCTTCGGTCAACCTATTAGATTTTCTATATATATCCCTAGCATAGTCCTGAACTACGTTTGACCTGATTTCTGCTTCAACGGAATACGTAGGCGCCCTAACGGCTTGGTCATATAACCCCAGGAAATGGAAACTGAGGCAGAATTTTTGAGAAGGAATCTCGAAATTCACAAGATAAGATCGATATCCAACAAAGAGAATGAAGATCAGCAGAGACTTCAGACCCATCCGGATTGGTATCATCTCAAACAACTTTAAACTGGGGTAGAAATTTTGAGGAAGACCTCAAAATTTCCACCAAATGCCAGAACATATTCCAAATTCCCCAGCACCAGAGGTTAAAGTCAAGATTTGGAAGACATCAACTGTAACAAAGTCTGGGGAGACTCAATTTTTGTCTATGATAGAACTATTTGAAGAAACCCTCCAACAATGATCATGAGTTTTGAAAACCATCCGTCGGATATAGTCAAAACCACGAGGAAGACATTCGTTGAGCTAGTACATGAAATGATTGACAGAGATTTTCTAAAGTTTTACAGAAATTTTCGAAATTATTTTTAAAAATTTAAGACTATTTTCAAAAAATCTTACGACTCACTTATTTAGTACTTGCCTAGACATCATTTGGGATGAAGTGTCAGGGTGGAAGTCCCAATATGATGGAATGCCCAAGAGATGGCAAGGAGCAAATCGAAGATCGAAGAAGGTCAACATGGAGTAATTTCATTCAAACTAATCATTTTTCTGTGGATGCAAGGATCAATACACAAAAATGAGAGTCTCTTTCAAAATTCCCCGAGCAAATTGGGAGCCACAATAGATCATTAATACCCAAGAATGGTATTTTAGGGTAGCCCTAAACATGGGTTAACAACTATTTATTGAGGACCTTTTGATTTGTCCATCTCATTTCTTGAGATCATAGGTGACAAACAAAAACGCCTAGTCTTCTTTACAAATATTGTATTTAGAAGTTTCCTAAAAATAGTCGCTAGCAAAAGCGACTTTGTGTGTACTAATCACCTACCTTGAGCACAGGTACATGCAGAAAGCAAGACGATGACAGATGAATTCAGGTAACAGATGAATTCAGGTAAATAATTTTTCTCATTGCCTCAAGGGCCATTATATATCGTTTCCGCAAGGCGTTGCCCCAAGGGCCATTACATATCATTGCCGCAAGGCATTGCCCCAAGGGCCATTACATATCATTGTCGCAAGGCGTTTCTCTAAGGGCCATTACATATCATTTCCGCAAGGCGTTGCCCCAAGGGCTATTGCATATCATTGCCGCAAGGCATTTCCCCAAGGGCCATTACATATCATTGCCGCAAAGCGTTGCCCCAAGGGCCATTACATATCATTGCCGCAAGGCGTTGCCCCAAGGGCCATTACATATCGTTGCTGTAAGGCGTTGCCTCAAGGGCCATTATATTTCGTTGCCGCAAGGCGTTGCCCCAAGGGCCATTACATATCATTGCCACAAGGGCCATTACATATCATTGCCGCAAGGTGTTGCCTCAAGGGCCATTACAAATCATTGTCGCAAGGCGTTGCTCCAAGGGTCATTACATATCATTGCCGCAAGGCGTTGCCCCAAGGGCTATTACATATCATTGCCGCAAGGCGTTGCCCCAAGGGCCATTACATATCATTGCCGCAAAGCGTTGGCCCAAGGGCCATTACATATCATTGTCGCAAGGCGTTGGCCCAAGGGTCATTACATATCATTGTCGTAAGGCGTTTCCCCAAGGGCCATTACATATCATTGCTGCAAGGTGTTTCCCCAAGGTCCATTGCATATCATTACCGTAAGGCGTTGCCCCAAGGGCCATTACATATCATTTCCGCAAGGCGTTGCCTCAAGGGCCATCACATATTATTGCCGTAAAGGCCATCTCATACCATCTCCCCAGAAGGCATTCAATATCTGTTGACGCGCTAGAAAGAAACACTGGCGTCGAGGATATCATCATTTAATATCTTTTGACAAGCTAGACAGAAATGCTAGCGTCGAGGATATCTCATCATTTTCTGAATCAGCATCTGAATGTATCAAGAGCACACGATTTGAAGGGACGTCTTTAAGTTGTTATCTAAGGATGAATGATATATAAGATTTCCTAGAAATTGATAATTTGAGGGTTATCTATAAGTCATATTATTTGAAATAGGATAGTGTGCAAGATCACCTATGAGTTGATAGCCTTTAGGTCATCCGTAAGCCACAAAACATCCTAACCGGATAGTGTGCAAGATCGCCCAAAAGTTGAAAGTTCAAAGATTATCCATAAGTCGCAACTAAATCCTTACCGGAGAATATGCAAGATTATCAAATTGATACGTCCAAGGGTTCTCTATAAGCTGCGTCATATCCAAGGTCGATTATGCGCAGGATTACCCAAAGACTAACAATTTGAGAGATTATCTATAAGTCATATTGTATCCATGGTCGGATGATGTACAGGAGCCCCTGAAAGCTAGCGATTGAAGGGATATTTGTAAGCCATCTCTTATCCAAAGTCGAATAATGTGCAGGATTACCTAAAAGCTAGAAATTCAAAGGATATCTATAAGTCGCCTCGTATCCAATATCAAATAATGCGCAAGATTATCCAAAGATTGATAATTTAAAGAAAATTTATAAATCGATCATCGGCTATAACCGGGGAGGTTATCATTCCACATACAACAAGTGATATAGGTAACCAAGAGGGTTGCCACACCAGCACAAGATTACACGGTTGTAGGGACCGTTCTGCATAAAGTATTGTCGGAGTCCAAAAGGGCCACCCCACTTTGAAGACATATTCAACTAACAAAAGTCATAATTATACAAAAACCAAGAGGCCACAACTCACGTGGATATATGGTAAAAGACTACATATCTCTTTCGTGAATTATGTTTAGCACTAATAACTTTTTGCTTGAAGCATTGTCGAGAGCATCCGAGAGGATGAAAATCTCAAATGAAAACCACAGGTGCGGACGACTTCAGATAGGACGCAGCACAACGTGGAACTCTTTCTTAGCAGCAAAACGGGACATAGTCTAGAGAGGGACATTAAACTCTCTGAACGCGAGCTAAAGGATGATCACCACGACCATATAACCACACCCCTATTAGAAGGCATATGGGTATTTTCGGGATATTCTGGTTTTCGCTGGACCTTTGAGATATTTCTAAACTCATACCGAGGGTAAATTTTTTTTTTTTCAAATCTGAGTGACAACACACCTAGAGTTTGGAAATTATGTCCAGGTAAATTCTTACCTATGGATGTGAAGAGATCCATGTTCATGGTTAAGAGGTTACAAGCCTCTTTTCCAAAACTCGATCAACTTGTCACTCATCCTGAGCCAAAGATCGTCTGAAATAAAAGACTATCTTTTCTACCGATTGAGTTAAACTACAAGCAGTCTGATTTCCTGAGTCTCGGGGATATGTAGGCTGGGCTCTATGTAGAAAACTCGACTGCATTCCAACCTTCCCCCAAATCCTTCTATTCCCCAGTTTTTCGGTTTTATCAAAAACTTTAAAACTGAGATAACTTGTGATATTTCCTTGAAAATAGTGCTTGCAATCAAGCTTTATGAACTACAAGTGGCCTGAATTCTCAAATAACCTGAGAGATGTACAAAACCTGATACCTAGGTTTGACCATAACTCCATGAAATTCGTGCGAAAATCAATTGTGGTCGGACAAAAATTAGGAACGTCAACCTCCCTTTGCCCAGGGTTACTTGCATCCACCCTACCCAAAGGGAGGGGGCAGTATTTGACACCTAATTTTTTCCCTCCACAACCCAATTTAATTTCGAGTTTCTTCAATTTTAAAATAAAATCACAACAATTATTTTGTTCAAATAAATGCTAGTTTAAATTACTTATTCAATTCAATTTTATCATTTAATTAATGATTATACATTTTTCGCATTTTTATATATACGAGAGTGTATAAATTTTTTTTATTTAAATGAACATTTTCATTAAAATTAGATTTTTATTGATTAAACTTAAAAATTAATATAAATGGAATGATTAAAATCTTGATTTAAATATAACTTATTCTCAAAAATAATTTATTTGGGTAAATATGTGCTTGATTTTATCGAATCAAGAAGCTCGGGGTTAAAGGAGATATTAAATTCATTTCGAATTTTAACTTAATTTAGTCAATCTATTAGATTTGGCCATAATTGAAATCAAATTGGCCACAATCGCGATGCAATTGGCCAATTGATTTTCAATTTGGCCAAATTCCCAAATTAAATAACCCCAATCCCAATTTTAAACCCACTTCCAAAACCCAACCGCCCCAGACCCAATTCTCTTTAGAAACAAAACAACAACCAACCCAATAATTCACACCAACCCGACCCACTTGTATCCTTCTTCTTCAATAGCAGTATCCAAACAGTGGACAACAATATTCCACGACAACACGAGCGATCTCAATACACCTCAACCCGTCTTCGACCCGAATCCGATAACCCCAAGCCAAAATCCAGCAAACCCAACTTCCTGATGCTGACCCAACCTCGAACCGACTATAACCCATCGATAACTAACATATACATGAAAAACCATTACCCGACTCGATTTCATCCAAAATCGACCCAAAAAAACTCAAACTAGCTTGTTGTCGTCCGAACGCCTTCCTCTTTACTCGAATTCGTACATCCTCACGTGATTAGCAAGATATTTGACGCAAAATCAGTCTCGAATCTTCTAGAACAAGCCTAGGTGTCCCCCCTCAATGGCTAACTCCGCAAATCTTGGGCATGATGGTACGATTTAGTACATATTTGGTGGATTCCCATTGTTTTTTTTAGGAAATTCGTTTGGCTAAAATTCTATTGGTCCACCCATCTCGATGGTTCTCAAGATAATCTAAAATTTTTTAGAGTTTGTTGGGGGAAAATCCTCTTGAACTCAAATTTTGAATTTCCCTTTATAAAAATCCCCGAATTGCCCCCATTCAAATGGATCCCACATCGGATGAGACCCTACAAAGAGGAGCTCGACATGCCTTTATAAAAGGGCTCACAGTGAGTCAAAAGGGGGGTGGGGAAATTTTTGGGGTTCGAAAGATTTGAGGTGGGGGAAAATCTGGGGGTTCGAATATGAAGGGTTGAAGAAATCCTTGAGCAAAAAGTTTGTTTCTCTAGTAAAATTTTTCTCCTTGTGAAAAATCATGAACATTCGACATTCTCGGAGTTGCTGCAAATGGTCATTCTCGACGACAGTGGTGTTTCTTTGTTGGTGATAAGAGTTCGGTGTTAGCTCGTTGCCCCGTTTCGCTGCTCCAAGAGAGGTAAGCACCTCTTTTTGTTTTAATTTTGTTGTTGTTTTCTTTTCTTCATCTCTTTCTTTATGATCTCGTCGTAATAATATTTTTGTTTTTCTGAGAATTGTTCGCTGAAGAAGCCTCAAAAGGCTATAGGTTTCCATTCTCTGAAAGTTGAAGATTATCATGTTATTGTGTCGTGTGTTCTAGTACCTTATTTGAAACTTCTTGAAGTTCTGTTATTAGTGTTGAATCCATTTTAGTGTCTAGTTCTGTTATTAGTTTTGAATCCATTTTAGTTTCTCTGCTAGATATGTGAAGATTGCTACACTATTTGATTTGAAATTGCTCATTTTTTAAACAAAATCTTGAAAGCATTTTTTTTTTAAGTAGAGTAAAGATGTAGTTTAGGCTAGATTGTTCTTTTACTGTTTGCCGTTAAAGAATACAATGACTAGATTATGTATTATTTTCTCGCTTTGTAAGCTCGGTGCGATTAAAACCGTGTTAGCTTAATGAGATTTCTATTGTCAAAATTTAGTTCACTTTGTATTAACTTGTTCTTTGTTGTGGTTTCATGACATTGTTACTAGACTGATGAATGCCAAATGTGATTCTGTCGAGCGCTGCATCTAGATGTTTCGTTAAGTAAAATTTTCTACCTGTTGAATGAAAATAATACTGTGTTGATATCGATTGAACTATTGGTTGTTATGATGTTATAGTGTTCATAAATCGATTGAAACTCTGAATTAATTCCAAATGTCTAGATTATGTGTTGCTCGGTGTAGTTAAACATTTGTTAGATTAATGAGATTTCTTTTGTCAAAATTTTGTTCACTTTGTCTTAACTTTTCCTTTCTTTTTGGCTTTATGACATTATTGTTAGACTAATGAGTATCAAATGCGTTTTAATATTCTACCAAGCATGACATCTAGATGATTTCCTGCATGGTGAATGAAATTAATGTTATGTCGATATGGATTGAGCCATTGGTTTCCATATTGCAGTGTTCATATATCGATTAAGGTTCTTTTATAAATTATTTTTAGTTGAATTATTTCCTAATCCTTATCTTCCTTTATCTTTCCTTTGCGTGAACCCGCCTTGGAGTCCAAACGGACTCTATGCTCATTGGTGCATTATCAAGTCAATCCCTCACGAGTCTATTTTGAAGGTCCTTTGAAAATCAATATCATAGTGCATGGATACGAAAAGTCGAAAGAGGGAAAATGGATTAAAAACCCACATTTGAAGCGGCCAAGAGACTTGAAAGTCCCGTTTTCTATTTCATTTATTTATTTAGTCATTTATTATTGTTGTCTTTATTTATTTAGTTATTTATTTTTATTCATTTATTTGGGCCACGAAGCCAAGGTTGTATTTAATACAGGTGGAAGCGAGACTCAAGCCAACGACTCAAAAACTAGACTAGGATAGGTGAAATGGGTCGATAGCGCAATTAGACTAGGACAAGTCTTATTGATTTGGGCCCGATGACCTAAATCCCTTACTTCCTCCCCTTTCCCTCTTCTTTATGCTTGTTTGTCTTATGTGTTTTTCGAACCTACTTAAATACCTAGTCAAGTCGCTAAAAGACTGGTTTTGCATAAACACCAAAATATTTCAAAAATCGCTTTCTTTTCAAAAATCAACTTTTTTCAAGGTTAATCAAAGACGATTTCCAAACAGTCCGGATAACCGCAAGTTAGCGGACGTTTTAGGTGCCTAACACCTTCCTAAAACATTAATAGAAACCACTTACTCAGAATCTCTTAAATTAAATGATTTTTCTGTTTTAGATCGTTTAAAGTGTTTTATAAAGGTTTCTTCGTTCCTTTTCAAAATTAAGTGGCGACTCTCAATAAGTCAAAATTTCTGCAAAACAGAAAGATCCAATGATTTGGTGAAATCAGATTAAACAGGTTTAAAGCGGTTTCAAAATCATGCTGCAACAGTTTGGCGATAATGAAGATCCTTATCTAGCTATATGTGGAGAAAAGTTTCAATTTTTTTTCCAGCTATCCTGCTGCTAATCCATCTTTAAAACCAAAATCAATTTTCAACCCATGTTGATGGGCTCCAATTTTCAACTCATACTTGCTTTAACGCTTGGGCTCCTTTGAACTCGTACATTTATTTTTAATGCATGAGCTCCACTCTTCACCTGTGCTCACTTTCAATGCACAAGACTCCACTTTCAATCTTATCAACCCGTGCTTTTATTTTTAATGCATAGGGCTCCAATTTTAACCAATATCAATTTTAAATCATGGTAAGTAGCAGTGATATATGAAAATTATGTGAAGAAGAAGATCAAGATTGATTTGCAAGAAAATTCGGGCCAAGGGGAAATTTATTAGGATTTGTCTTGAATTTCCTACTTTATTTAATTTTCTACCATAATTAGAATTACTTTTCTTTATGAAAAAAGATTTCCTTGTTGAAAAAGATCTCTTTCCTATTAGATTTCTGTTAGTTTTTTTCTATTAGATTTCTATTAGGTTTATTTTTTTTCTAGGGGTTTTATAACTCTATAAATAGGAGATCTCTCTTCTTAAATCATAACACAATAACATCCACAGTGTAGTCATTAAAGAGTCTTTGTTTAGGGGGAGATTTCTCCCAATAGGTTTAATGTTTTTCGATATTAGGTTTTATAATATGTAGGCCGATTGGCCAAAACATATAATAATTTTATGTTTTTTAGTATTATTTTATGTGTCTTCTGAATTATCTCAACGATGGTTTGCAACTAATAGCTTCCGCATGACACCATTTCGATTTCGAACCCAACACCTCAAAGGTTAAAAGCAACAAGTCCAGTTTAATAAGAAAATGAAGTGCCGTCGCAAATTGCACCTTAATGATACGAAATCTTAATGTAACCATGAAGAAATAATAATTTTTAATATATAACTATCTTTTTCAAACACAAACATTCAACACTTAAACTCTTACAAAACAAAAAAAAAATTGGCGCACAAATTAATAGTCATTCATGAAAATCTTTTTAATATATATATATTAATTTTAATTTGAATTATTTTAGTAATAAAAATTAATAATAATCAACTCTATATATTATTAACAACTATAAAGGTATTTTAGATATTTTGACTAGAAAAAAGTGCTTAAAAGAATTATTTACCAAACACATCAATAGTTTTTTTTTCAGTTTCAACACTTTTATCCAAACACGTAACTGCTTATTTTTAAAATAAGTTTAACACTTTCAAAAACACTTTTTAAAAACTTCTTAAAAGCTAATTTTTTTCAGCCTATCCAAACGGGCCTTCAAACTGACATGTTATAAGTAGCTCAAATAGGGAGTTTGCATGTGACTTTTGAAAAGCCTTGCAACTGCTTTCCAAAATGGGCTCGCTGGCAACTTTTTTTTTTTCTTTTTTGTATAAATAAATAAATACCAACCTTTTAAAACTAATTACATTTTCTCCCATTTTTTTAATTACTTTACTTTCTTCCTATTAATATACATAACATAACCGACATATCATAACATTCTGTGTATATGTGGGATTTTTGTAATATGTTTAGAAAGTTGGGATTTTTTGTAACATTGAAAACATAAGTTGTTTATTTGTGTAATTTTTAGTTTTTTCTTTCTATTAGTTTAATTACACGTGTCTCGTATGTGTAATGTTTGATTATTTAAAATCAAATAATTTTATTTATTGCGAAAATTTCAATAAACTGTAAAAAGTCAAATCACTTTTCAAAGATTTTCATACTTTAGTAATAATACACACCTAAACACATACACACACATTACCACCAAAAGTTTCAAGTAGTCGATGGATCGTCATTTTTGACCATATTTGTGGTATGATTTTTTTTTTTCTATATGTAAAATCTTCTTGTTTTTAAAGTCAAATCTTTACAAAATCATTTATTACATTCTTATTATGTACTTAAAACTTTTAAAAATTTGATACTTCTTAAAATTTTTTCTTATTCTAACGTTTTTATATTTATTTCTAGATTTTTTAAATCTTTTTAAAATCAAATTTAGTTGATTTAGAATTTTAAACTAATGAAAAAAGTATTAGTTGTCATTAATTCTGATGACTTCTAATAAGGAAAAATCTTACCATAAATATATTTAATTATTTTTCAACTCTTAGATATTAAAAAAAATTAGTGAAAATACGATTTTGTCTAAAACAAAGACTTTTAATAAAAGATAAAAAGTTCAAACAACATTTTTAAGGTCATTCACACTTTAATATATTATAGATATAGATTATAGATTATAAATTATAGATATAGATACATAAATAAATAAGAACTCAATTTAGTTATTAAGTTTACCATAGTTTCATCTCTTTCGCTGAAGCGGGTTTGCAGAGATTTTGCCTGTGGGCTTGATCTCAAGATATTGAAGTGGGCTAGTATGACCAATATAGGTCCATTAAGGTGCCATGTAAAAGGCTCAATCAGATATGAAGTGAGGTATAGTTACGGCCCAATACCGCTGCAGATATTTAATTTATCAATTTTGACCATTCCGTTGCGATTCTTCTTGTTGCTGTTGACATATCGAATTATCGATAGGGTAGGAAAAGGTACGTGCTTACAAACTTGATGAAAAGATCACCTATTTGATTATTGAGATGGATAAGACACCTATCCCGAACAGTGTTTTGTTGAGGGCGTTCATAACATGCTTGTAGATGAAAAAGGAAATGGACTTGTAAGTTGTAACAAGAAAAAGTCATACAGTTTTATTGCTCCTTTTTTTTATTGAAACCTATGGCTTATTTTTAATGGCGATATATTGACGAGGAGGTGGGTAGGTTGAGGTCTTAGATATTACGGACTTTCATCTAGAAGGTGTTGTTGTTTGTATACACAAAAGTTGAAAGTGGCCATCTTGTCTTTCAGCTCCCACCTCGCCCTACCCCGTAATCCCCCCTCCTCCCCCCCCAAAAAAAAAAAAAAAAAAAAAAAAAACTAAAAAGGAGAGTCATCTGAGTTGTTGAATACAATAAAAACTAAAAAGATTGTCCTTGCAAGGATTTAACAAATGTTAATATTCTGTTTTGGATAGTCAATACTCCATTGACCATTATGGTACAAGGACATAAGTTTTTATTTTGGCATAATACATAAATGTGTTCTTCTTGGCCTCAGCTTGCATATATACGCTTCAATTTTGGGTGTGCACAAATAAACATTTAAATTATCAAAAGTTGAACTAGTAGACACACATGTCCTATGTGGAAAATCACATCAAATATACGTGTATTACATGTCATATGGCGTGAGATTTAGTGAAATTCCATCTTGTCATTTGAGAGAAATCATCCGACGAAGTTTTACAAAATTTTGGTTTATATAACAGTGTATAAGATTGTATATTATTTTATATGGGAGTATAAATACCTTATATAATTTATACAACTGGGCGTATATTATAATTTTAAACATTTTTAAAAAAATGAAAGTTTTATATATTGTTGTATACCGGACGTATGTTATTGTATACTTGATTATGTTCTGGGCTAAAGATTTTGTATGTAAGTTTTGGACTATATTTTTGCGATATAAGTTAGTTAACTATATATTGGAAAAATTTCATAATTCAACAAGTTAAGTTTCTAAACTACCAAAAATCCCTTCACTTTTAAAATTCTACAAATATCCCACTATTTACCATTTTTACCTTTGTTTAGAAAATAATTGAGATACATATTACAACTCCTGACAACTGTGGTCTGCTTTACCAAATTTAACACCGATTCCTCTTTCACGATTTCAAAATTTTGAATCAATGTAAAATTTCCCCCTAAAATCATATTCACTTTCTTCTTATCATATCTTTCAATTTCTATCAAAAATCAATTTTTTGATTCCGTTTTCTACAAAGTTTTATTGCGGTTTCATTGTTGAATTAATTATTTGATTATCGTTTTTTCAGTCCATATTGTTTGATTTTACATAATGAATAGAGATTCGGTACCATCTTTTAATCTTGAAATTTCTCAATTAGACACTATCAAACAATATGAAAAAGTTGTAAACTTTATTCTTGATATTTTTTAGCAAGATTCTGATTGCTTTAATGAAAATAGATCTAATCATAGAAACGATTCATCTATGATGAAGAAATTGCGTGAAAAGCATGAAAAAAGTCTAAGAAAAAAGAAATTACGTGAAAAACATGTTCAGATCTGGACAATATTATGTCAAGATACATATTTCCTCATACATGATACTTTTGCATTATCTTGTATCTTTGGTGCTATATTTATGGATTTACTAATTTTTTTTTTTTTTGTAAAACAAAAGATATATTTTATATAGTTTGTATCTAGGGTTCTGTGCTAATGTAGGTCTATGTATCTATGAATTTTCACTACTAAAAAATGGCTAAAAAGCGACACAAAAGAAACGACGGACTGTGTCGCTTTTAAAAAACGACGAGAAAAGCGATGCTGGTCGTCGCTTTTTTAGTTTAATTTTATTTTTTATTTATTTTTCATTAAAAGCGACGACCAAGGTCTTAATATCCGTCACTTTTTTTCGCGAATTTTTGTGCCAAGTAATTAAAAAATAATTTATATATTTTTTTAATAAAAGCGACGGACAGTGTCGTAATTTATTACAAAATAATAATAATTATTTTTTAAACGTAGTCCGTCGATTTTTAAATTTAATTTTTATTTTTGTTTATTTTTATTAAAAGCGACGGACAACGTCGCTATAATTTTTATTTTTTAAAATATTAATTCTAGAAAAACGACGCTGTTCGTCGCAATTTATAATTTTTTTTATTTTTTACAAAAAGCGAAGGATAACGTTGCTTTTGTTAAAATTAAATAAAAATTAATTTTTTAAAAAGCGACGTTGTCCGTCGATTTTAAAATTTAATTTTTATTTTTGTTTATTTTTATTAAAAGTGACGAACAACGTCGCTATAATTTTTATTTTTTGAAATATTAATTCTAGAAAATCGACATTGTTCGTAGCAATTTGTAATTATTTTAATTTTTTTTTATTTTAGAAAAAGCGACGGACAGCTTCGCTTTTTTTAAAATTAAATAAAAATTATTTTTTTGAAAAGCGACGTTGTCCGTCGCTTTTTAAATTTAATTTTTATTTTTGTTTATTTTTATTAAAAGCGACGGACAACGTCGCTATAATTTTTATTTTTTAAAATATTAATTCTAGTAAAGCGACACCGTCCGTCGCAATTTGTAAATATTTTTAATTTTTCTTTAGTTTTTTCAAAAAGCGTCGGACAGCGTCACTTTTGTTAAAACTAAATAAAAATTAACTTTATGAAAACGACACTGTCCTTCAATATTTGATTTTTAATTTACTATTAAATAAATAATTTTTATATTAAAAAAATTAAATGTATTCAATTATTTATTGAATACATTGATATCATACGATCGATTGATAAAAAAAAAATACTATTGAAGTTATAATATAATAATATAGGCTAATTTAAACGATAATTTATCATTATATATATATACAAAATATTGTATTACGAGGTAATTTACATGTGTATGTGATGTATCTAATACATATTGTGAATTTTATAGTCAATCAACTATATATATTGAATACATTGATGTCATACGATCAATTGATCAAGGTAATAATATATTTTTAAAATTATAATATAATAATATAAGCTAAATTAAATGATAATTCATCAGAGTAGAAATAAAATACATTGTATTACGAGGTAATATACTCGTGTATGTGATGTATATAGTTAAAAGCTGGCTAACTGAGTCTATATATCCAAATATTATGAATAATACGTTAACATCATATGATCGAGCTAATAATACACTATTGAAGTTATAATAATGAAGCCAACTAACCGACAATTCATCATATTAATACGTTGTATTAACGTAATCGAAATCTCCAATTCAATATTTTAAACCCAATTTCTAATCCCAATTTCACTATTTTTTTCTTGAAATTAGGGGTATGCATCGGTCGATTTGATTTTAAATATTATTGATTTGGTTTATCGGTTATCGATTTTTAAATAAGTCAAACCAATAATTAAATCAATAAGCAAAAATCCTACATGATGTGTTTTATTTTACAAGAATCTTCAAGCTTGAATAGGTTTTCGAGAAGGGCTGCATACACTGTACCTCCACAGACCTAATTTGTGGGACTAAATCGGTTTAATTGTGTTGACACCCAATTTTGACCTCACGATACCCCTCTCAGGCTTCTATTTTATATAGTAATTTTATGTAACATTAATTCTTACATGCTTAGTTTATTTTAATATCAACGTCTTACTATTTTTCTCATTATTTAGGCTGCTATTTTATCAAAATTATTTGATTTTAATTATTAATATTTTTGTACACATTATTCTTATATTAAATACATATTGACGTGTCACATTCATAATTTTAAAAAATGCACAAATTATTTTGATACCATTTTCTATAATTTTTAAACTCAAAAATGACATTTTACATAATTTTATTAAATTATTATTTTCACGCAATGGTGCACACTCATATTTTTTACAAATATATTGTCTAGTTTTTCATTATTATTATTATTATTATTATTATTATTATTTATAATATTTATTCAAATAATAGTCTAAATTAAATCAGTTTATCTGATCTATTTATTTTCTGACCCAATTTTTTACCACAATATACCAATTTTAGCCTAGTTTTATTTAATTTATTACAATTATAGAAAATTTGTGACACAATTAAAAATTTATGTAAATTTTGATCAAATTTTCAACCTTTAAATTTTAGTCGTCGATCAAACCTGATCCAACGGCTGAGATCAAATTATCCTCTCTTTTCTTTTAAAACACATAAGCCGCCTCATTATTATTATTATTATTATTATTATTATTATTATTATTATTATTATTATTACATTTATTAAACTAGCATCCACTCTTATTTAATTTTCCTTTCTTGTGTTTAATTTTTAGCCAATTTTTTATTTCAATTAGTATCAATTTTATCCAAAATTAAATATCAATATAAATCCCGATTTAAATCCCAATTGACCTACTTTTAAATACCTTAATCTCAGCCGTTGATCAAAGTTGATCCAACGGCTGAGATCAGATCAACCAATCTTTCCTTTTAAACAAAAAATCAAACCCTATCCTCATTTTCTCCCTTAAACATCTACCTTTCTCCCCTATATTCTCTCTCTCTCTCTCTAAGACTCACCATAACAAACGCATCTTGCTCCCCTTTTTTCCTCCTTTGCCGCCTCACCCTTTTTTCAGTGAAGCCACGCCGATGAAGCCCCTCAAGCCGCCGCCGGCATCTCTCTTCATTCGCGACGAATAGCTACCAATGAGCCAACCTCCGACGCCGGACGAACCAGCCCTATGCCGGATGAACCAGCCTCCGCGCCACCAACCACCAGTCACCAGTCAACGCTGCAACCATCGACCAGAGCCAGATCCTTGGTGGACAAGTATTTATTCGATCTTTATTCAACAGTTATAAGTCAACATAGTATATAAATTCTTGTGGTTGTCCATGATAAGTGCTATACCTTAAGCTTGAATTGTGATTGAAAATGCAAGGAAGATTATTAGGATTGTAGTGCTAGTACATCGAACTTATCTAGTAGATTGACTTAACCTATGCATGAATTTATGTTTAGTACCTTGCTAGTTAACGTGGTAGTGCGGATCTGAGGTGTGTCTTGTTTCTATATGGAGTAGTTAGTTGTGGATTTATACTTTAGGTGAAATTTTTTGAGGAATAACTTAGTATCATTATATATGGTGATACATCAACCGCTAGAGTAAGATGATAATGGTTCAACTTAGAATGACGAAGAGGTCTGCGAACTTAGAATGATGGCTTAAACCTAAAAGGAGATGATAATATCTGACTATAATGCCAAATGAAGCCTCTTGTATTATCAGTTGAGTAACATATTTGTTGTAACGCTCTGTGAAGAGTATTTATATGTATTCTGATTAGCTGACAGGTTTGCGATATGCCTATTTACAAAGGAAACTCTGGCAAATTTTTTTAAAATTTTTGAGAGTTAACAGAATTTTAGAACCACATAATGGATAAAATGAAGTGGAAGTTAAGTAAATGATCTCAACAAAATTTTAGGACCACCTAATGGATAAAATAAAGTGAAAGTTAAGTAAATGATCTCATGAGTGGCGTAGATAATTATAGGAGTCAACTAAGTTATAAGCATCATTCGAGGACGAAAATGATTTAATGTAGTTCTTGAAAGGTGAACTTGTGTTTTGAAATTTGTAAAGTGTAATCACTTGAGAATGTGAATTCATGACTTGAAAATGGTTGAATTTAGTCACTTGAGAAGTGAATTAGAGAGTTGAAAATTGTTAAGTGTAGTGTTTTAAAATGTGTACTAGTCACTTGAAAAGTGTATTAGCGACTTGAAAATGGTTTAATGTAGTTCTTGAAAGGTGAACTTGTGTTTTGAAATTTGTAAAGTGTAATATCACTTGAAAATGTGAATTCATGACTTGAAATTGATTTAGTGTTGATACTTGAAATGTGAATTCATGACTTGGAAATGGTTAAGTTTAGTCACTTGCGAAGTGAATTAGAGAGTTGAAAATGGTTAAGTAGTGTTTTGAAATTTGTACTAGTCACTTGAAAAGTGTATTAGCGACTTGAAAATGGTTTAATGTAGTTCTTGAAAGGTGAACTTGTGTTTTGAAATTTGTGAAGTGTAATCACTTGAAAATGTGAATTCATGACTTGAAATTGGTTTAGTGTTGATACTTGAAATGTGAATTTGCGACTTGTAATTGGTTTAGTGTTGATACTTGAAATGTGAATTCATGACTTGAAAATGGTTAAGTTTAGTCACTTGAGAAGTGAATTAGAGAGTTGAAAATGGTTAGTGTAGTGTTTTGAAATGTGTACTACTGACTTCAAATTAATCAAGTGTAGTTACTTAAGAAGTGAATTAGTGACTTGAAAATGGTTTAGTGTAGTTACTTGAAAGATGAACTTGTGTTTTGAAATTAGTAAAGTGTAATCATTTGAAAATGTGAATTCATGACTTGAAATTGGTGCACCCCCCCCCCCCCCCCGTAGAAGAAGATATTGATGCAGATTTGATTGGTCTAATTCCTGGAGATACAGACATGTTTGGTAGAGTGTTTATCGAGCCTGATGGATCTTCGTAAGTTTATTTTTCAATTGATAGGTTCATTTTTTTCATTAATAAAATATTCAAGCTTACATACTTATTATGTTATTTACAGGTGGTATCCCGCGTAAAAAAAAGTTAATGAGGCTGTAAGGGAGAGCGTTATGAGACTTTTTACATATCCTTGCCACGAGTGGTGGGACATTCCAATAGTCTCTAAACAAGCCATGTTTCAAGAGTTTAAGGTATAAGAGTTTAAGGACATTCCAATAGTCTCTAAACAAGTCATGAATTTATATGACTAGTAGATATATTTATATATATATATACTAGTCATATAAATTCATATAACACTAGTCAATTGATTTTCAGACAATGTGTTGTTAGTTGGCAAAGCACGATCAGGCCATTTCTACAATTTTTAAGAGACATGCTGCAATGTCACATCAGATTGCACATCTTAGACGGGCCTTAAAATAGGCCGTTGCTCCTGATTTAAGTAGCGAAGAGGAAACAAATAGTGATGAGGAGTTTGTTGGGCCTACTCCTTAGTGTTGTTGGACTTGACTTTTAGATAATTTTTAGATATTTTGAACTTAGCTTTTAATTAGTGAAAAATCTTTAGGATTGTTTTAAGTATTTTGAATGTTGTTGGATTCATTATTTAAGTGTTGTTGATTTGAATTGCTTAGATAATTTCTTGATGTAGTGTGTTGTATGATTATTGTAATAATGTGTGTTGCATGAGGGATGTATACATTGAATTGCATTTTTATTTGGCAGGTGGGATGCAGAAAATGCAGATTTCTGCATAAAAAAAATGCAGAAAAGCGACGACGACCGTCGCTCTTTTATTCATTATGAAGAACAAAAAGCGACGATCAACGTCGCTTTTTATTCATTATGAAGAACAAAAAGCGACAACCAACGTCGCTTTTTATTCATTATGAAGAACAAAAAGCGACGACCAACGCCACTTTTTTTTTCAAAAAGTATTTTATTTTTCTCAAATTACGACGGACAACGTCAATTTTTCTGAAAAAATCTTATTTTTTTTTCAATAAAACGACGCACAACGTTGCTTTTTAAAAAATTAACTAATTTTTCTCTCTAAAAGCGACGTTGTTTGTCGTAATAAAGCGACGTAGGCCGTCGTTTTTAAAAAAACAACGCCCCTTTTTGAGACGGAAAAAAGCGACGAATTTCCGTCGATTTTGCTCCAAAAAGTGACGGCCAAAAAGCGACGCTGGCCGTCACTTTTTGACATTTTTTTAGTAGTGTTTTAAGTATAATTTGGAGGTGTAAAACATAGGTGTAAAATAATTGATACATTTTATATAATTTGTATCTATGGTTCTGTGTTAATGTGGGTGTATGTATCTATTATTATTTTATAAAAATTGTAGGTGTAAAACATAGGTGTAAAACAACTGATACATTTTATATAATTTGTAGCTATGGTTTTGTGTTAATGTGAGTGTATGTATCTATTGTTATTTTATAAAAAATATAGGTGTAAAACAACTGATACATTTTATATAATTTGTATCTATGGTTCTGTGTTAATGTGTGTGTATGTATCTCTTGTTATTTTATAAAATTGTAGGTGTAAAATAAAAGATACATTTAATACAATTTGTATCTATGATTTTGTGTTAATGTAAATGTATGTATCTATTGTTATTTTATAAAAATTGTAGGTGTAAAACAACAAAATTAGTCTATTCAAATAAAGAGTTCTGATATTTTTTTCTTAAAAAAGAGTTAAGGTGAATCATGTGACTTGACCTAACCAAAAGAATAAAATAAAGAATCAATTTTCTTCAAACATAACCCCTTTCGTCGTCTTAATATATAACAACGTGTCTAGTGGATTAACCACAATTTATTAGTTGAAAGAAACATATAAGTAAATTAGGTGGAAGAAACCTATATGTCACATATAATATACAAAACAATTAATTTGGTCGGGTACACGTACATCAAATTAAACCGTTTCAGTTTATCATTTTACCATAAATTTCTCATATGTTACATGTTCACTAACAACGATTCCATCACTCTTATAACCCTCATACTTTATATCATTAATTCAAACACCGGAATGACGTAACAACACGAAAATGTTCATTGCAAGTACCTCAAACAAAATCTCCAAAAAAAAGTAGTCGTTTTATTTGGAGACAAAATTAATAATGGAAGATAATTTATTTAAAAATTTGGAATCAGAAACAAACGACCTGTTTTCGTGGGATTTAATTGATACTTTACCGTTATTAGTTAGGTTAATGAAAATTTGGCCATACAGGCCTTAAATTAAGGAAATTAGTTTACTAATTAAACGTATCTGTTATATGTGTCTAACATTGATTATATGTATCTTCAATGTCTAAAAAGTGAAATTTTTTAACATTTTATAAAAAGTTGAGATTTTAGGTAAATAATGATAAACATATCGGAATATAGGTAAAAATTACACTATAGTGCTACCCATAAAGTTACTTTACATAATTTAATCAAGGTTTCCAATGCTTACCTAAATTGGCCTAAAGAAGAAGATCAAGGGCCCTAAATGTATGGTTGACATGGGACAACAATCTCTCCCGATCTCCAAAAAAAATCCAAAATTAGAGAAAAAATAATAAATATTAACGAGAGAAATCTAACACAATTAGAATTGTCTCAAAATTTCATCCACAGCTCCAAAACAATAGCAAATTACATACGAAATTACTGTAACAAAATCTCAAAAGCCTATTGCCAACAATTTTAAAAATATTTTTCAATCAAATTTGGTTGTGATTCATGATATCTGACCTATTGAAAATGATAGACTATCACTAGATCTACCTCTCTCAAAATTTTAGAAGATCCCACCTTTCCTTTTGGGAGAAATCAGCCGACGAAGTTTAGCGAAATTTCAATTTGTACAATAGTGTATATAAAATTATATGTTATTATATATGGATGTATAAATACTTTTGTAATTTATATAATATTGTATCAAATTTTATACATTTTTGTAAAAAGAAATGAAAGTTTAATATATTGTTGTATACCGAATGTATATTATTTTGTGTCGGATTGTGTTTTGGGCTAAAAATTTGTAATGTAAGTTTTTGTGTTATATTTTTGAAATTTAAGTTAGTTCATTTGTATTTTTAAAGTTATCCCAATATTTTAAGTTTCACGAGTAGTTATAATAATTAATATGTACTCCATCTTTTTAGTCTGTTTCAAAAAGAATAATCCCTTTTCCTTTTAGAAGTCCTTAACTTTAACTTTTCACATTAAATATTTTAAACCACTAGTTTAAAAGATATTTTGGTACATTTAACATGTAAGTGCACAAAAATCAAACTCCCCCCCCCTTAAAATTCATGTCAAGTCAAAATAGACCAAACAAATTAAAATGGAGGAAGTATATGGATTTAAAAAAATTAAATAAATATAAATAGATATTTTATATAATCTTCTCCTTATTTAAAAAATGGATAAGTAAGGGAATTAAAAGTCATAAGTTGACAAAAACCTGGATCAAATCATCGGCAATTGACGTTTGAGACAAATCTTCTTTTGGGACTAGTAATAACATCAATAACTGAGAACTAAATTTGTAACGACCAGTTTCATCATTTTTGAAATATCTGCAGTAAAGGGATAAGAATTAAAAAAAATTATCAATACGAATTTGAGTTTGAGATAATTATTAATTTTGTCTAATGATCGTTGAATAAAATAGAGTCGATGAAGTGGGTTCGACGTGATGAAGCCTGTTGCACGACCCATTTTCCGCTATAGCGAGACTACTACTGCTACAACAAAGCACACAAACAAGAATTCCGAATTTAGGTCAATTTAAGAAGTTCGACTTTTATTTTAAAAGGGGTCTTATCGTAAAACACCTTTAAGATTATTCCTAAGATAGAACACCAAGAATGGAAAGGAAAAATTCTCAAGGAACATGATTCCATCCTCTTCCTCGTGGATTATCCGACATCAACTTTGAATTAAGAGCAATGAGCAAGATTACATGCATCTTGTGGCAGCAGCTCGCCATCGAGGTAGATTATGGTTTATTGAGTAGTAGATTCAAATTAGCTAATAATATATAATGTGTAGAATTGATGATTGAAAGGTGGAGATTTGTTGAAGTTGTTTTGAAGAAAAGAAAACCTCCCACATCGGAAATTTACTTTGGTTGGGAGAAGGTTGAGAGTTATAAATAAACCTCCACCTCCTTCATTGTTGATACACATAAAAATATTCTTTTCCTTGTTTACTATTAAAGAGGTTTAGAGATAATTCTCTTGGAGATCTCTTTGAGAATAATATTTTAGGAAGTGAGGGTGTGTGAGAAAAATATTGTGTATTGTATGGTGTAATAATTTCCAAATATTTTTCTGGGAGGCTGTGGTTTTTCTCCAATTGGGGAGTTTTCCACGTTAAATCTTTGTGTTGTTATTCTCTTTAATTTTTCTGTTATTTTCTGCTTGAAAACGGTCCAGAGGGGGCGGGAAAAATAATCCATTTTTCCCAACAGATTCAAATTAGCTAATAATGTATAATGTGTAGAATTGATGATTGAAAGCAAGATTAGGCCTTCAAGGATGATGTTGGGATGAATAAACTTAAAATAACGTAAGTATGACTGCACGTCTGAATATATATATATATATATATTTGGTTATCATTTATGTTCATAATTTGAATAAGGCTAATGTGAATAACGATGGAAGATGATGTGTTAATGTAACTATAGAACCAGTTTAATAATATTATGGGTTGGAAAGGATTGTGGAATTTGATAAACTTAAGTGCATGGGTTCTTGATGACGCCTTCACCTTGAAGTGATTGTGCTTGAGATCTAGATGTGAGGTGGAAGGTGGTGTCATAATAAAGATACGTTAAAAGAAATCCTGGACAAGTGTGTAAGTACGTTCTATAGTAAAAAATGGATAAGTTAAGATTGACACTGTACGTCTATGTTGACAACCTGTATGATAAACGACTAATGGTATGATTTTTGTGAATGTAATAAAAATATTAAGGAATGGATCCTCACATTTAGAACTGAATTTAGTGGTCCTTAATGTGAACACTGCTGTGGAATAATTAAGAGTAACTTGTATGTTACAGTTTATCTGAAGTTAGACTTAAAAAATATTCTCTTATGGATATTATGAATAAGCATGTTAATTGATCTTCGGGCATAATCTGTGATTGACTGATTTGTTTGGCTTGAAATTGTTTGTATGAATAAGTTTAATATTATTGAAGCATGTACTTAATGATTTGTGATGAATGGTGTACACTTGTTAAACTCGTTATGTACTTGATGATATCCTGAGAGATAGTTGAATATTAGAATATTGTAATGACCCAATTGGTCATGAGTAACATTCACACTAATCTTCCTATGGTTGAATCATCTAATCCAAACCATTACTCAATCATTTAGTGAATATTAAGATGAGATTATCACAAGAACTGACTTAACAATTATAAATCCAAAAGTGACCATTAATAGTGTGAAAAATCAAACAAACTATTTATTAAAATTTTCAAGACCCGAAAGTCATCGTACACAAATTTCTAAATAAAACTATGTTTAAAAAAATATTCAAAATAAAGAAAGATAAAGAGGGTCTCATTTCCTTAAAAAAGGACAAGAACTAACGTGATGATCCCTGGCAGCTTGGAGATGGAACACTTACCCTTGGATCAAGATCAAGAACACCAGAAATGAGGTTGTGTCAGAGCCTCAAGAACACTTTCTGCACTACAGAAAAGAAGAGTATTGGATAGTATCAGTACATTCCACTATATACTAGTAGGTATCATAGGCCAACTCAATTTAATAACATGTATACAACATAAATCAAATACCAAGTAAACAAACATCAATACATAGCAAGTAATTCAATGAATCAACACATATCTCAATGACGGACCAAACAATGCTTACAACCAAGCCACGTAACCATCAAGAGTATCAACTATATCGCAAACAAGCACGAAATCAACGATATTGCCATAAGTAAAAACTATATCCTTCCGAACCTCACAACTGGAAAATCATTAGCTCGTTATCAACTTATTAAACTACAAAACCTCTTATATTTAACACTAGTCTGTGCACATGCTAAGAAATTTATTTTTCCCAACTAGTCATGGCCTGCAGGGACAATCTAAGTCCATGTACTGTACCAACGTGGTACCCGATCCTCCTTAAATAAGTAATATCAATATCAATATTCGTACCGGTGTGATACCCTATCCTCCATAACCATATTATATATATTTCATCAAGTTTCATACTATCTCTAAGGATACAATACGACGTAGTAAATTTACAAGTACTCTTAAAATCATAAGGCAATTCAATCAAGTTTGATTTTCAATAATTATTCATATCAGTGTCAACAATCCAAATATCAATAAATTCAAGTATTTCTGAAGACCAATCAACAAGCATCCAGTTTGGGAGTATACCCACAATTAAATTGAGCCTAAACTCTAATTAAATCATGACCTACCTTAATCGATGAATCTGAATGCAAGCTTATTTGCAAGGGACTTGCCCTTTCGTAAAACTTTTAAATGATCAAAATTTATTCAAATATATAATCCCCATGATAGTATGAATTAGTACGTCAAATTTTAATTAAAATGAGTCGTTATTCAACCCCCAAATTAAGAATTCTTACTATAAAACTTCTAGACCAAAAATTCAATTCCTCTAACCCTCAGGATCGAAAGCAATATATGAAAATAATAAGTACAAAACCCTCAAATTCATAGTAAACCTATACATGCATTTTTTATCATTAATGCCAATGATCCGCAATTATTACCCAGACATGTACAATTTTCTAATTCAATACTAACTAAAGGATTAGGAAGAAAAGTCACATAGTCAACCACTGAAACTTCAAATCAACACACTGCCTCACATCACTACCCACCAATCATCCACTGTCTAACATTCATTCACCCTATATACCTCACAACACTATAATTATAAATCTATATATGTTAGCATATCTAACCTCAAGTTATGTGGTGCCTCCTCTTTGACTGCGGATTGAAAAAATAGGAAATGTTTACTGTCTAGTTCAACTTTAAGAGGGTATTGTTATTATTGTTAATTTAAAAGCCACCCACTTAATTTTATCCACATAAGTAATAAATTGTGGGTTTGAACCATCAAATTACTAATTAAATTAATAATCTAAAGTATTCAAAATTTTAAATAGATCCTCATAATATGTTTGGAACCCCATGCAAATAATCCGAATATGTATATTGACTAAAAAACATATTTTGGGCCTATTGATAACACTAAAAATTCCAAATTGAGGTTGTCCTGATCGAAGATTGACCTTGATCAAGCATAAATTTATTAAAACTCTATAATTAAATTCATGACTTAAATCACTTTCGAACACTTTTAAAAATCGATACCACCCATCACCGTAAGTCATAAATCACGTAAACAAACTACAGAGAGAGCTAAAATGGGAAAGACAAGTACAATTTTCAAGATGACTAGGGATTGTTACATCAGATACCAATCAAACAACCTTTCGTCCCCAAACGGGAAACCAAGAAACAAAAGAGGAAACAAGGAGTTACGTGAATCACTAAAAAGATACAGATACTTACCATGCTTGTCTATTTTGATCTCTCAAGTGGCCTTCTCAATAGGAGGATTCTTCCACTGGACCTTCACAGACACAATCTCTTTAGTCCTCAACTTTCGAATGTCTTAATCAAGAATAGAAATGTGTTCCTCTTTATAAGAGAGGTTTTCATCTAACAAGACCGAATTCCAATGAATTATGTAGTTACCATCACCATGTAACTTCTTTAACATAGAGATATGAAATATGAACGAAACTCCTGATAAACTCGGAGGCAATGCCAACTTGTAGGCCACTGGCCCTACATACTAAAGAATCTCAAATGGCTATATATATCTAGGACTAAGATTACCCCCGTTCCCAAAATGCATGGCACCCTTCATGGGTGATACCTTGAGAAATACTTGTTCACCCTTGATAAAATGTATATCTCTCACTTTTCAATCTGTACACTCTTTTTGCCTTCTTTGAGATGCTATAATTTTCTCCTGAGTGGACCTAACCTTCTCCAACAAGTCTCTTAACAGATTAGTACCTCACAATCTCACCTCAAAGGCATCAAACCACCCAATAAGAGATCTACACCTTCTCTCATACAAAGCCTCAAATAGCGCCATGTCAATACTCGAATGATAAGTATTATTATATGCAAACTCAAAAAAGGTAGGAACTGGTCCCAATGACCTCTAAAATCCATCACACATGCACGGAGCATATCCTCCAACTCCTGAATCGTTTGCTCGGACTGTCCGTCGGTCTTAGGGTGAAACACTGTACTATGGTCTAACCTAGTACCCAACTCCTCATGCAACTTCTCCCAAAAGTTAGAGGTAAATTGAGTATCCATATCTGAGGTAATAGAAATAGGAACCCCATGTAATCGAACAATCTCTTTAAGATAAATCCTGGCTAACTTTGCTGCATTATAAGTCACTTGAACTTGAATGAAATATGCAGACTTAGTTAAACTATCCACAATAGCCCATAGAGAATCGCACTTCCCCAAAGTCTTGAAAAGTCCAACTACGAAATTCATACCATTCTCTCTCATTTCCATTCAGGAATGGGCAATCTCTGAAGTGTACCACTAGGCTTCTGATGCTCATACTTTATCTATTGGCAACTCTGATATTTAGTAAAAAATCAACTATATCACACTTTATTTGACCCAACCAGTAATGCTACCTCAAATCAGGGCACATCTTAGTTGCTCAAGGATGTATAGAATACTTTGAACAATAAGCCTCAACTAGAACAATAGGAATCAAATCATTAACACGGGGGATACAAAATTATCCCTTAATCCCGAACACACCCTCACCATAAAAAATGGTCTCTTTGGCCTCACTCTGTAAAACCTTATCACAAATCTTTCTCAACTTAGCATCCTCAAATTGTTTAGCCTGGATTTGATCAAGAAAGGTGAACCTTGCCTCTATACTGGTTAGAAATCGTCCTCTTTTAGTCACCCAAACTCATATGAACTTGTTAAAAATAGTCTGAATCTCTTTAGCCAATGGATGCCTGGTAGCATTCAAATAAGCCAAGCCACCCATGCTTGTTGACTTTTTGCTCAAACAATATGTTACCATATTAGATTTTCTCAGATGGTATAGAGTAGTGATATCATAATCTTTAAGAAACTCCATCCATCTACTTTAAATTAAATTTAAATCCTTCTGCATGAACATATATTACAAACTGTGGTGATCAATGAACACTTCACAACAAACCCCATACAAAGAATGCCTCCATATCTTAAGAGCAAAAACTACAACAACCAACTCTAAATCATGAGTTGGATAATTCCTTTTGTTAGGCTTTAATTGCCTGAAATCATAAACAATTACATTTCTTCCCTGCATCAAAATAACACCTATGTGAGGCATCACAATAAATAATAAAACCTTTATCCTCTATAGACACGGTAAGAATAGGAGCGGTAGTCAACAATGTCTTAGGCATTTGAAAGCTCTCTTCACACTCATCATACCAAATCAAAGGTACATCCTTCTAAGTTAACCACGTATTATGAGTAGCAATAGTAGTGTAATACCCCATACTTTTTCCTAGCTAAGTTTAGCCTCTAGTGTGTCAAGGATTAACTTTGAAAATGAATAGCCCTTGATACAAGTAGAATTTTCCAGCTCTAGACCCACCAATGTGTAGATAATTGAATCAACTGTCCAACGATACCAATTTTGCCTCAATCTGATACTCCGTTGAGAATTATGGCGATTTTAGTGAAAACAGTAGGGCGTTTGGGCAGGCACCACGTTGCGGTGAAGGACAAAATTGCAATTGTCCGATTTCTAGTGGAGCACCATGATTACTTCACGTTGCGGTGAAACTCCAGTTCTCGTTCATCTTTTTTCCAGTAGCTCATCGCGATTAGCCTATATCGCGCCAAAATTCCCAAATGGGCTGACACCGCGTCGTGATGGAGTGAAAAATGGCACTCATCCTTTTCTAGTAATGTAATGCGATTATGGCGTATCACGCCAGATCCCAATTTAGCGCTCTTCCTTTTTCTAGTAAGCCACCGCGATAGTGGCGCATCTCGGTGGGGCCCAAAATCGAGATTTCCAATTTCTGAACTTAATTTTTAAAGGGAAATCTAACCTTTTACCAAGCCCCCAAATTATGTAAAACACAAGATTAAACCTATTCTAAGCATTACATGCTCACTTTTCATCAAATTACTCTCCAAGAAAACCCTAAAACTCAAAACTTAATCCCCAAGAAATTTAAAATTTCACCATTCTTTTTCCAAGATAACTCAAAATTCAAGGTTCCTAATTCAAGATAATCAAGAATCAATCTTCAAGAGCATAAATAGGAATCCAAAATCAAGTGTTCTCATAAATTGCATCAATTAAGGTATGTGGGGTTATGAACAAGGATACTCATTTCATCCTTGTGCCCAAAATTAGTTTAAAGATGATTTTTATATGAAATTATGTGAGTTTCAAATTAGGGTTCATACCCAAATATTGCTAGTTGAAGATTATGAAATTTTGAGTGCTTTAGATTAGGAATTGCATGGCTATTTTTGTATTTTTACGTGTATGATATAAGTTTCCAGATTTTGAGTTGAATTATTTATATTTTCATTATCAAACATGAACATTATGATGATTTGAAATGGATTGATGCATGGGTTATTGAGCTCTAGTTGAATGTGATATTTCGAGAACGATTGTGCTTTACACACCTTATGATTACTTTATTTTCATATTTTAAATTAAGATTTGATCTTTCGATCTTAGGGTAGATGTGAAATCTACTTTACAGTTTCAGATTGCAGTTTAACTTAAACAGACATACAATGGGTTTTCATTATAAATCTTTGTGCTAGTTTTAAAGTGGATTTCCAAAAGAATAAGCATACAGATTAAAGGGAGTAGTATTTAGCACCAAGTTGGGTATGTTCTCATGCCCCAGAACTATGAGCCAACGTAGGTTCAGATTATCATATTATTCCTATTTCTGCATGGATGACAGATACAGATGTGATTACTTAGATTAGGTTATACTCCTTGGCAAGAGTATGACACCTCTCCCCAATGTGAGGTTTTTCCCATAAGAGAACTAGACGTTGAACACTATGATAGCTCACATAGTGTATGCCGATTAGAAGAACCTCCCTATAGACTATAGACTATAGCTTTCAGAACAGAATAATCTTAACAGAACAAATTTTAGAAACTAAGTTTAAGGGCTCACAGTTTTATTCATATATTGCTTTATATAAGACCTTAGCTACAAATTACAGCTTTCAAATTTTGAGATATAAAAATGAGTTCTTTCTATACTAAGACAACATGATTTACAGACAGAACACTAGTACAACTTTTAGATCTAAATGTTATGTCTCACTAGATTTATAAAGTATGTTTTTCTACTCATGATTATGATTCTCAGTTTTCAGTTATTCAAGCTAACGTGAGTCATCTACATTTAGCATGCATTCTTTGCAAATTTATAAATATGTTAAAATATTGATTTACTTATGCATTCCCCCCATATACTCAGTACAATCCAAAAGTACTGATACACATATATGTTTATATGCTACATTGTCTCATAATGTAGGTTCAGGTGCTCAGCTTTAACAGCATGAGTGATTTTGAGCATCTCCATCTACATCCCGATAGTTGGTGAGTCCTCATAGTTCGGCGACTCAGTTATTCAATTTTTTAGCTTATTAGTATAAATGATTTAGTATTTACAGACCGTTCGAGTTAGATGGGGTTTTGTTGTAGTGACTCTCTAGTTATTAGTAGTAGAGACTTGTCAGACTGCTAGATACGATTTAGATTTCTAGTTTTGTCTGTTCAGACTTTTAAGCCTAGAATTTTCAGATATTATATTTAGATAATTCCAGTTAGATCAGATAGAATTCCACATCTTAGTTTTGATCATATATCTATATTTTCTTTATTTTGAGCTTGAGATTTAGTAGAAGGCAGATAGGGTTAGCTTAAGGCTATTTGTAGTCTTGAGCACCATGTGACATCTTGAGACCTATTTTTGGGGCGTTACAAACTTGGTATTAGAGCCTAAGGTTTATAAGAGTCCTAGGGAGTCAGACAAGCCATGTTACCTAGACTCTTGATTATGGGTATGAAGCACGCCACATTTATGAGCAAGAGGCTACGGGATATTTTTAGGAAATTATTTCTTTTTTTCATGATCTATCGTGCTTACAATATCTTTATCTTCTATTAACTCATGCTCATACATGACAGTTGAATATGCCTCCTTGTTGAGCTAATGCCTGCAGAAATGATAACCAGCCACCCCAGCCTGCTGACCCTCTGAATGAGAATGTATCCTATGCTAAATTTTGGGCTGCCTTTTAGGCGTTGGCCCAGGTTGTGACTGCCAATGTACAGGGCAACTATCAGGCAACAGTCCCACTTCAGCAGAATAAGGATTTAACAACAGTCAAAATTCGAGACTTCATGAGAATGAATCCGCCAGAGTTCTTTGGGTCAAAAATAGATGAGGACCCATAACTTTATTTAGATGAGTTGAAGAAGATCACCCAGATTATGCATGTTTCTAAGGAGGAAAGTGTAGAGTTGGCATCTTATAGTTTGAAGGGTGTAACTTATGATTAGGTGGTTATGTGGAAGAATGGTAGAGGTGAGAATGCAGCTCCTATGAGTTGACAGGTATTTTAGGATGCATTTCTAGACAAGGTCTTTCTGCCTGAAATGAGAGAAACTAAGGTAGAGGAGTTTGTGAACCTGAGGCAGGGTTCAATGACAGTGAATGAGTACTGCCTTAAGTTCAATCAGTTGTCTAAGTATGCCCCTGATACGATGGCTGACCCTAGGGCAAGTATGAGTAAGTTTGTTACTGGAGTATCTGGTTTGGTAGTCAAGGAGTGTAGGACTTCCATGCTTATTAGGGACATGGATCTTGCTAGATTGATGATTCATGCTTAGCAGATTGAGGCAAAAAAGTTAAAGAAAAGAGAAGAGGGAAATAAGAAGGCTAGAACTGGGCAGTTTGAGTAAGACCAAACTAGGTTTGGAGGGGAAAATCATTCGCAATTTCAGAATCGTTCATCTATGCCAACTCTATCTTTATCTAGTGCTCCCGCTCCTAGAGCTAGACAAGAATAGTGGGGTAAAACTTCTAAGTCTAGATCTCAGAATAGTTTGAGTGAAAGACCTAGTTATCCTCCATGTGCTAAGTATGGTTAGAATCATCTTGATGAGTGTTTGTTGGGATAAAAAGGTTTTTATGGTTATGGTTCCACATGCTAAGCAGGGAAACATGGATGTTCGTCCCCATTCTCAGGTTACTAGTGCACCAACTCCTCTAGGTCGCCCAGTCCTTTCTCAGGGTGCATCATCTAGTACCGGTGACGGTCAGTGCCATAATTGGTTTTATGCTCTACAATCCCATCAGGAGCAGGAGGATTCGCCAGATGTTGTTACTGGTATTCTTCGTGTCTTTCATCTTGATGTTTATGTGTTGTTAGACCCCGAGTTGAGTTTTTCTTATGTGACCCCATTAGTTGCAGTAAATTTTAAAGTAGGTCCTAAAAAGCTTTTTAATCCCTTCTTGGTTTCTACCCTAGTGGGTTAGTTAGTTGTTGCCAAACAGATCTATATAAAGTGACCTATCACTGTCCTTTATAAGATCATGTTAGCAGACTTAATAGAGTTAGATATGGTTGACTTTGACCTTATTCTTTGCATGGATTGGCTCCATTCTTATTATGCATATATAGATTATCGTACCCGAGTGGTGAAGTTTCAGTTTCATATGAGCCAGTCTTTAAGTGGGAAGGTAATTCTGTGTCTCCCAAAAGTCATTTCATATCTTATATTAGAGACAAAAAGTTGATCTCAAAAGGGTCTATCTATCATTTAGTTTGAGTCAAAGACACTAAGTCTAAGGCTCCAACAGTTCAGTTAGTCCGTGTAGTCAATGAGTTTCCTGATACTTTTCCCAAAGATTTGCCAGGGGTAGCTCCTGATAGGTAAATAGAATTTGGTATTTACCTTCTTCCAGATACTCAACCTATCTCTATTCCTCCTTATCCTATGGTTCCAGCTGAGCTTAAGGAGTTAAAATAATATCTTAAAGACTTCTTAGATAAAGGTTTCATAAGGCCCAGTGTTTCTCCATGGGGCGCTCCTGTCGTATTCATGCAAAAGGTAGATGGTTCTTTGCGAATGTGCATTGACTATCGTCAGCTGAATAATGTCACAATAAAAAACAAATATCCTCTTCCTAGAATTGATGACTTATTCGACCAACTCCAAGGTGCTAGTTACTTCTCCAAGATAGACCTTAGATCCGGCTATCATCAGCTTAGAGTAAGGGAATGTGATATTTCTAAAACAGCTTTCAGAACCCGTTATGGTCATTTCAAGTTTTTAGTCATGTCCTTTGGGCTAACAAATGCCCCAACAACCTTCATGGACTTGATGAACAGAGTGTTCAAACAGTATTTGGACATGTTTGTCATAGTCTTTATCGATGATATTCTTGTCTATTCTCGTAGTGAGGATGATCATGCAAACCATCTTAGAATTGTGTTGCAAAGTCTTAGAGATTACCGGTTGTTTGCCAAATTTAGCAAATGTGAATTTTGGCTAAGGTTAGTATCTTTCCTCAGTCATATTATTTCCTGTGATGGCATTAGAGTTGATCCCCAAAAGACAAAAGCAGTAAGAAACTGGCCTAGATCTATCTCTCCATTAGACATTAGAAGTTTCTTGGGTTTAGCTAGATATTACCGATGTTTTATTGAGGGTTTCTCATGTATTATATCCCCTATGTCTAGATTGACCCAGAAGAAAGTTACGTTTCAATGGTCAGATTCCTGTAAGAAGAGTTTTTAGGAGTTAAAGACTCGACTCACTTCAACCCCATTTTTGGCGCTACCTAATGGTACAGATAGTTTTGTTATCTATTGTGATGCCTCTAGAATTGGTCTGAGTTGTGTTTTGATGCAGAGAGGTAAGGTTATAGCCTATGCCTCCAGACAGCTTAAGCTTCATAAAAAGAATTACCCTACCCATAATCTTGAATTAACTATTATTGTGTTTGCTTTAAAAATCTAAAGGCACTATCTTTATAGAGTGCACATTGATATGTTTAAGGATCACAAAAGATTTCAATATGTGTTTACACAGAGGGAGTTAAATCTTCGACAGAGAAAGTGGTTAGAATTGTTGAAGAATTATGACATGAATGTGTTATATCATCCGGGCAAGGCCAATGTAGTGGCAGACACCCTTAGTAGACTATCCATGGGTAGTATTGCTCATGTGGACAATGATAAGAGAGAGTTAGTTCTAGAAGTTCATCGATTAGCTAGATTGGGTGTGAGGTTAGTTGACTCAACTGAAGGGAATGTTTGGGTTAAGAGTAGTTCCGAATCTTCTTTGGTTTCTGAAGTGAAAGAGAAGCAGGATAAGGATTCTAGTTTGGTCAAACTGAAGGGTGCAGTTAAAGACCAAAAGGTAGAGGTTTTCTCCCAAGGGGGATATGGTGTGTTGAGATACCAGAGTAGATTGTGTGTTCCATGTGTTGATGATTTGAGGCAGCGAATTATGGAGGAAATGCATGGTGCGCGTTATTCCATTCATCCAGGAGCCACCAAGATGTAATGCGACTTACGAGAAATCTATTGGTGGAGTGGTATAAAGAGAGATATAGTAGAATTTATAGCCAAGTGTGCAATTTTTTAACTGGTTAAGGTAGAACACCAAAGGCCTGGTGGCATATTACAAGAGTTCAGATTCAACCATATAGTTATCTCCATATAAATTCATGCATTCGCAGATTAGTTCAGTTGCTCAGTATGTTTTAGATTCAGTCATGCAGTTTGTTTTAGTTGTGTATGTCAGCATATATCCTTAGTTCCTCAAGTATTTTTAGTCTAACTAGTCACATTCATGGGCGAATGTTCCCAAGGATGAGATATGTAATACCCCATACTTTTTCCTAGCTCAGTTTAGCCTCTAGTGTGTCAAAGGTGAACTTTAAAAATAAATAACATTTGATACATGTATAATTTTCCAGCTCTAGACCCACCAATGTGTAGATAACTGAATCAGCTTTCCAACGATACAAATTTTGCCTCAATCCGATACTCGGTTGAGAAGTTATGGCAATTTTAGTGAAAACAATAGGGAATTTGGGCAGGCACTGCGTCGCGGTGAAGGACAAAATCGCAATTGTCTAATTTCTAGAAGAGCACCGCGATTACATCACGTCGCGGTGAAACTCTAGTTCCCGTTCGTCCCTTTTCCAGTAGCTCATCACGATTAGCCTGTATCGCGCCAAAATTCCCAAATGGATGGACACCGCATTGCAGTGGATGCACAATGGCTCTCGTCCTTTTCCAGTGACGCAACGCGATTACGCTGCATCGTGCCAAAGCCCAATTTGGTGTTCAACCTTTTTTTAGTAAGCCACCGCCTAGTGGCGAGTCATGGTGGGGCACAAAATCTGGATTTCCAGTTTTCTAACTTAAGTTTTAAAGGGCAATATAGTCTTTTCCCAAGTCCCCAAATCATGTAAAACATATGATTAAACCTATTCTAAGCATTTCATGCTCACTTTTCATCAAATTACTCTCCAAGAAAACCATAGAACTCAAAACTTAATCCCCAAGAAATTTAAAATTCCACCATTCATTTTTCAAGATAACTCAAAATTCAAGGTTCCCAATTCAAGATAATCAAGAATCAATCTTCAAGAGCACAAATAGGAATCCAAAATCAAGTGTTCTCATAAATTACATCAATTAAGGTATGTGGGGTTATAAACAAGGATACTCATTTCATCCTTGTGCCCAAAATTAGTTTAAACTGATTTTTATATGAAATTACATGAGTTTCAAATTAGGGTTCATACCCAAATATTGCTATTTGAAGATTATGAAGTTTTGAGTGCTTTAGATGATGAATTGCATGGCTATTTCCGTATTTTCATGCGTATGATATAAATTTCCAGATTTTGAGTTGAATTATTTATATTTTCATTATCATGGGTTATTGAGCCATAGTTGAATGTGATATTTCGAGAACGATTGTTCTTTACACACCCTATGATTACTTTATTTTTAGATTTTAAATCAAGATTTGATCTTTCGATCTTAGTTTAGATGTGGAACCCACTTTACAATTTCAGATTGCAGTTTAACTTAAACAGACATACAATGGATTTTCACTATAAACCTTTATGCTAGTTTTAAAGTGGATTTCCAACAGAATAAACATACAAATTAAAGGGAGTAGTAGTTAGCACCAAGTTGGGTATGTTCTCATGCCCTAGAACTATGAGCCAACGTAGGTTCAGATTATCAGATTATTCCTATTTCTACATGGATGATAGATACATATATGATAACTTAGATTAGGTTATATTCCTTGGCAAGAGATGACACCTCTCCCTAACGTGAGTTTTTTCTCATAAGGGAACTAGATGTTGGACACTATGATAGCTCACATAGTATATGTCGGTTAGAAGAACCTCTCTACAGACTACAGACTATAGATTTTAGAACAGAATAATCTTAACAGAACAACTTTTAGAGACTAAGTGTAAAGGCTCACAGTTTTATTCAGATATTGCTTTATATAAGACCTTAGCTACAAATTTCAGTGCAGTTTTTAGAACTAAATGTTACGACTCACTAGATTTATAAAGTATGTTTTCCTACTCATGATTATGATTCTCAGTTTTCAGTTATTCAAGCTAAGGTGAGTCATCTACTTTTAGCATGCATTCTTTGCAAATTTATAAATATGTTGAAATGTTGATTTACTTATGCATTCACCCCCATATACTCAGTACAATCCAAAAGTTCTGACCCACATATACATTTATGTGCTACATTTTCTCATAATGTAGGTTCAGGTGCTCAGTTTTAGCAGCGTGAGTGATTTCGAGCTTCTCCATCTACATCTCAACATTGGTGAATCCTCATAGTTCGGGGACCCAATTATTAAGTTTTCCAGCTTATTAGTATAGATGATTCAGTATTTACAAACAGTTCGAGTCAGTTGGGGTTTTGTCCTAGTGACTCTCTAGTTATTAGTAATAGAGGCTTGTCAGACTGCTAGATACGATTTAGATTTCCAATTTTTGTTGTTCAGACTTTTAAGTCTAGCATTTTCAGATATTATATTTAGATAATTCCAGTTAGCTCAGAGAAAATTCCGCATCTTAGTTTTAATCATATATCTATATTTTCTCTATTTTGAGCTTCAAATTTAGTAGAAGGCAGATAGGGTTAGCTTAAGGCTACTTTTAGTCTTGACCACCGCATGACGTCTCGACACCCATTTTCGGGGCGTTACAAGTAGCAAACCCTTTTACCAACCTGCAATAATGACTTGCTAACCCCATAAAGCTATGAACCTCTGTCACTGTAGTAGGCCAAGCCCAATTCTTAAGTACTTCAATCTTCTGCAGGTCTACCATCACCCCTTACTTCAAAACCACATGCCCCAAAAAGTATACAAAAGCCACCCAAAATTCACACTTAGAAAACTTCGTATAAAGTTTTTTCTCTTTTAACAAACCCAAAACAATTTTGAAGAGATTCTCATGTTCCTATTTACACTTAGAATAAACCATAATATCATCAATAAAGACAATCATGAAAGAATCCAAGAAGGGATTAAATATCCCATTCATCAAATTCATAAAGGTAGCTGAGGCATTAGTTAACTCAAACGACATCACAAGAAACTCATAGTGACCATACTTGGTCTGAAATGTTGTCGTAAGGACATCATCAACTCGAATCTTAAGTTGATGATATCCTAACGTCAAATAATTATTGGAAAAGATAGATGCATCCAGAAACCGGTCAAATAAATCATCCATATATGGTGAAGGATACTTGTTATAGATCGTAACCTTGTTCAACAACATATAGTCTATACACATATGAAGACTACCATCATTTTTTTCATAAATAAGACAGGATCACCCCATAGAGAGACACCCAAATAGATAAATCCTTTACCCAAAATATCTTGCAACTGAGTTTTTTGCTTTCTCAACTTGACCGGAGCCATCCTATTAGGCGGAATAGAAATAAAATGAGTACCTGGATCTAGATCAATACAAAAATCAATGTCATGGTCGGTGTCATGCTAGGAAAATCTATAGAAATACCCTTGGAACTCACACCACAGGAACTGACTCAATAGACAGAACCTCTACAGTAGTGTACTGAAGATGTGCTAGGAAGACCAAACAACCCCTCTCAGTTAACCTCTCCGCATATATAAAAGAAATAAGTTTCATTAGAGCAGGACTATAATCACACTTCCACTCAAGTTTATCCATCCCCAGCATAGCCACAATCATTGTCTTAGCATGGCAGTCTAATATAGCATGATATAGAGACAACCAACTCATCCCCAAAATTATATCAAAATCTACCATGTCGAAAATCACAAAATCTTACTTTTTTGATACGCCATAAACATAACAGAACTAGAGACGTAAACCTTATCAACAATAATATAATCACCAATAAGGGTAGACACGTGAATAAAAAGAGCCAATTAGATCAGACACCATGTCCAACCCCACAACAAAATTGGCAGATACATATAAGAAAGTAGAACCAAGATTCAATAATATAGTGGCCACCCGGTCGCAGATAAGTAGTACCTGTAGTAACAACATCTAATACCTCTTCCTCCAGCCTGCTTAGAAAAGCATAGAAATGGGTTCTATCACCTGTCCGAGCGTCACCCTTTCTGAACTGAGAACGACCTCGATGGAGCTAATTACCATACCTACCTACCCGATGAACCCACGTCCACCCTGTGGATGACATCTACCATTACCACCACCTCCCCTACCTATTGGAACCAAAGCTCGAGAATCTTGCTGCTGGCCAGACTAACCATATTGCCTCAAATTAGGACAATAACTAATGTGACCAACTCTACCATACTCATAACATGTACGATCCCAGGTGGGTTGCTAGGCTGAAGAAAATAAAGTGAGGTAGCCATCAAAGTTTAAAAATGGCTGGATATCCCCTGATGAACCCCAAATAGACACCTGCATCACTAACTAATTGGGTAGGCAGGGTATCCTTGTGAACTCTAACCCCTAGAATAAGAACCACTGAAATCACCCCCTTTGTGGGACTTCTACCATCTTGGCATAACCTTCTTTCCTTGCACCCTCCACCTTCTTAATAAAATCAACTATCTCCTAAAAAGACTTACCGAAGGATTTTATATAAAGAGCAGAAATTTGGAGAACTGTATTCAAACCCTTCCTAAAGAGACAAATCCTCTCCTTCTCAGTTCGCAACAACTGAGATGAATACCAAGACTATGAATGAAATTTGAACTCATAGGCCGTAGCTAACATACTTCCATGCTCAATATTAGTGAACTTATCCATTTTCCTGTCCCTCAATGTAGGAGGAACATACTTCTCTAGAAAAACTAAAAAATAAAGTCCAGGTTAATGGAGGCAAAATTATAGCTGTACACTCTACATAAGCTCTCCACCATATCTTGGCATCTCCGTGAAACTAAAAAAAGAACTAATTCCACACCATACCTTTCAACCACTTCTATCTTGTGAAGTCTCTCATGATAATCAATAATGAACTAATAGTCATCCTCAAACCTGGTGCCATGAAAATACAAGGGTTCATCTTTTTAAACCTGCAGAACAGATTATGCTCATCTCCAATCATCACCAAACCCACTACCTGTCTCATAAGGATATCCAACCCTAAAACCTCTTACATTTGAGGAGCTACAACAACGGTATACTGCACCCTCGAATGCTGAACTACAGGTACTTCAGGCATAGTCCCTATTTTTTCAAACCGACTCAAAAAGTTCAAAACGACTCAAAAAGTTCAAAACCTACTGAATCACATTAAAAGACATCTAAATCAGAGATGAACCTCTCTGAGCTAGTGTGACCCCATCACAAACCAACCTCCCCCCATTCTATGCTGGTATCTATCTATGCTTTGCTGTCTTAGTCATATCCTCATGTGGGGGAAGAGGTACTTCCCTCTCTCGAAATGGTATCATGGCCTGAGTTCTGCCCCAGGCAGACATTGCTTTCCTTTCTTTACCTCATCCTCCCATCACCTGTACTCTACCCTAAATCGTAGCCCCAATAGCCTATTTGGGTGACTTGATTCTAGATTTATTTGCTTATTTTTCTCACCATCTATGAGAATAAAAATAAAATAAGCTAGATACTAATTTGGATTGCCAGATACTAATTAAAATCTAGTAATATCATGAAAAAAGAAGAATTTGAATTTTACTAGTGTCCTGTAGCCTCTCGGAGAAAAGTACAGACGTCTCTATACCGTTCTATAAGACTACTACACATGTTGTTGTACGACGAGATCGATGAACCCTGACTTTGATACCAACTTTGTCACGACCCAATTGGCAATAACTTGCACCCATATTAATCTTCCCATGGGAAAATCATCTAACCCGAACCATTACTCAATCATTTAATCAATATTAACATGAGGTTATCACAAGAAGTGACTTAATAATAATAAATCCAAAAGTGACCATTAATAGTGTAGAAAATCAAACAAAATACTTAATAAAATCCCCAAGACCCAAAAGTCATCGTATAAGAACTTGTAAAACAAAAATCACATCTAATATAAATGTCCAAAATAAAGAAAGATAAAGAGTGCCTCGTTTCTCGAAAGAAGGACAAGAACAAATGTGATGATCCCTAGTAACCCGAAGATGGAGCGCTCACCCTTGGATTGAGATCGGCTACCAATTGCTAGATATGAGGTCGTGTTTGAGCCTATTAAACACTTTCCACATTCCATAAAAGAGAAGTGCATGGTAGTATCAGTACAAGCCATTATGTACTGGTAGGTCTCATATGCCAACTCAATTTAATAGCTTGTTATAACGTAAATCTAATAAAAGTTAGACATACATTAATACATAACAAGTAATTCAATGAATCAACAATACATAAATGACAGGCCAAACAATGATTACAAACAAGCCATGCAACCATCAGTGTATCAGCCATGTCGTAAACAACCATGAAATCAACGATAATGCCATAAGAAAAAAGTATATCCTTCTCAACATCATAATTGGAACACCATTAGCTCGTTATCAACTTATTAAACTACAAGACCTCTCCTAATTAACACTAGCCTGTACACATGCTAAGGGCTTATTTTTTCCCAACTAGTCATGAACCTACATAGGAGAAACTAAGTCCATGTACCATGCCGATATGGTACCCAATCCTTCTTAAATAAGTAATATCAAAATTCATATTTGTACAAGTGTGGTACCCGATCCTCCACAACTATATTATACACATTTTATCAAATTCAGACTATCTCTCCGGATACAATACGACTTACTAAATTTACAAGTGCACTTAAAATCATAAGGTAATTCGATCAAGTTTGATTTTCAATAATTATTCATACCAGTGTCAACAATGTAAATATCATCAAAGTCAAGTATGTCTGGAGAACAACCATCAAGCATATAATTTATGATCATATACATAATTAAATTGAGTCTAAACTTCAATTAAACTGTAACCTACCTCAATTAAAGAATCTGAATGCAAGCTAATTACAAGGGCCTTGCCTTTTCATAAAACTTTTGAATGATCAAAACCTGTTCAACTATATAATCCCCATATGAGTATAAACTAGTTCATCAAATTTCAATTAAAATGGGTCATTATTCAACCCCAAATTAAGAATTCTTACTCTAAAATACTAGACCAAAAACTTAATTTCTCTAAACCTCATAATAGAAAGCAATATACGAAAACAATAAGTATAGAACCCTCAAATTCATTGTAAACTTAGACATGTATATTTTATCATCAATGCTAATGATAGACAATCATGACCTAAACATGTACAATATTCTAATTCACTACTAACTAAAGAGATTAGAAGAAAAGTCACATAGTCAACCACTGCAACTTCAAATCAATACGCTGCCTCACGTCACTGTCCACCAATCATCCATTGTCTAACATTCATTCACCCTATACGCCTCACAATACTATAATTATAAATCTATATATGTTATAATATCTAACCTGAAGTTTTGCGGTGCCTTCTCTTCGACTGTGGATTGGAAAATTAAGAGCTGCTAACTGTACTAGTTCAACTTATTGAGGGTATTATTATTGTTGTTAATTTTAAAAGCTACCCATTTAAGTTTATTCTAGTACTGACCACATAAGCAATAAATTGTGGGTTTGAATCATAAAATTACTAATTAAATTAATTATCTAAAATATCTAAAAATTTGAATAGATCCTCATAATTTATTTGGAACTCTGTGAAAACAAGCCGAATATGTATATTGATTAACAAGCACACTTTGGGCCTATTTATAACACTAAAAATACCAAATCAAGGTCGTCTTGACCGAAAATTGACCATGATAAATCTTAAATTTATTAAAACTCAATAATCCAACTAATGACTTAAATCACTTACGAACACCTCATGAATCAGTACTACCCATCACCGTAAGTCATAAATTATGTATACAAACTACGAAGAGAGATAAAATGGGAAAGACAAGTAAAATTCACTAAACTACTAGGGAGTCGTGACAAATATACTAAGATATACTGAAAAAGGTTGAGAATATACAGTCTATTCTGATTATTGTTTACTCTGATGTGAGATTATGGATGAGAGATTATAATACGGAGCGGATACCATGCCAGTATGATACATGGACCCTAGGCTATTCCCTACAGTTCATGACTAGTTAGACAGAAATAAGACCTTTTTTTAGCATGTGTATACAAATGAGTGATTCTAGTGAATTCTACTATGGTTTAGAGTGAGACAAATGAGATACAATAGCTATACAGTTGTAATATCACTATGGATACAAAATCGTATTTGATATGACTATATTATACTTGCAGAGCTATCGTGATTTTCTATTATATCTATATGAAGATTTATATGTCCTTGATTGTTGACTTGTATGTCCAATTAACGATTTGTATATCCTTGGTTGTTGAATTGATATATCTGATTGACGATTTATATGCACTTGATGGTTGACTGGATGTGTCAGAATTTTGACTACTATTTGTGGTTTGTGGACTCTGTAATTTTTTGTGCTACTAGATAACTTGATTTACGTGAATATGTCCTCTATTTATCGGTCGAGTTCTTAATTATTTTCTTATTTCTGGGTTGCCTCATGCAGTGGATAAGGAATTGGTGATAATTTATTTAAGAGTAATATTTAAACTGCAAAGTGTGATAATCGATATGCATAATCTTGATGATGTTAAGTACTAGTAACTGTGTTCATAGTTATCGAACGTATTGCTAGTGAAACAAAAGGCTTAACAATAGTCACTAGGGCCTAATTGTATTAAGAAAGATAAATTAAAATCCTTATACTTGTTTAAAAGGCCTAATAAGTTTAATAAGAAGGATAAATAGAAATCCTTAAACTTTTTGAAAAGGCATAACAAGTGGTGTGAGTTTAAAATATAAGGTTGTTGCATATGTTTGTCTACTGATTTCATCGATTTGTATATGGTGTTGCACGAGTTAATCCTAGTCGATTGATGATGACTAACAATACGTGTAGTGTACTGATACTATTCTTACTACACTCTTTGGGATGTAGGTGTGCTACAAGTTGTCTAAAGTTTCTTGATTGAAGTTTCGAGCATTCATCACCAACTTTTGCATATCCGCCTCCTTAGACAGAAGTTGTATCTTTTATTTTTTTACGTTATTATATACTAGAAGCTCTTGTACATATATAGATTAGGTTCTTGAAAATATTGTATTTTTACTAAATTAAGGACTTGTAAATATTTTGGGATCGTTAATATGATTATGTGTCTACATTGAATTGCTTATCATAAAAATATTATTTTCAAGAATATCCGCTTAATAATGATTAGGTAGTAAAGATTCTCATATTGAGTTAGAATCAAATAGGTGCCCCACGATTTCATAATTTGAATCATGATAAATTTTCTAAAGTATCTTGAAATACTCCTATATACTCCCTCGGTTTCATTTTCCTTTGACACCTTACTAAAAATAATTGTTATAATTTACTTGTCCAGTTTATGAAATTAAGAGAAGTTTCTTGTGTTCCTCCAATACTGCCCCTATCATTAAATAACTATAAAAAGTGTGCAATACTCAAATTTATATTTTTAAAGTATAGTTAATGAAGTTGATTTAGTAAAATAAGCTCTTAACAAATATATTTTTAAGAGGAGTGCCAATATTACAATGGTCAAGTAAAATAAAAATAAAGGAGTAGCACTTTTTTCGTTTCAAAATAAGTGTCACTTTACCAAAAATTACGTTAAGTAAAGCTTATAAATTCAATGTGTAGCTTACTAAACTATTCATATTTAATAAAGAGTTTAATGGGTAAACAACCAAAAAACACACTAGTATAAGAGCTAATAATTACTCTCTCATATATTAATTTTCCAAATAATCCTTTTTACCACTAAAACTGATTCTTTCAATACATGTTCATGTATTTGTGTATTTGAATTTCATAATTTTATGTATGTATGTATGCATGTATGTATGTATCTGAGTTTCATAATTTCATGGATCTGTGTACCTGAGTGTTACAGTCTTACGTATCTGTGTGTATGAGTTTCATAAGTTCATATATATGAATTTCATAATTTGATATATCTATGAATCCGAGTTTCATAATTTCGTGTATCTATACATTCAAGTTTCATAATTCATATATTTTTATAACCGAGTTTCATAATTTCATGTTTATTTTCATGTATCTGTGAATGTAAGTTTATCCAAAGATGGAGCAGTGACGACTGGTAGTGTTGTTTGTAGTTTCTCCAAAGTAAATCTAAGAAGAGTAAAAAAATTACATCGATTTTGATCTATCCAAGGGCACCCCAACTACCACCACCTTCAATTACCAACACCATAAGAAGAATTAAGGAGGTGAGTGGTCAACTAAGGATGGAGGTTGCGATGGAGGAAGCGGAAGCGACAACAACGTTGATAATGAAGGCAAGATGGAGACAAAATAGGTTTGTTTGTGGGACCTAATAAATTCATTGAAAATAAATCAGTCAATTTTTGGGATAATAACGTCATGATACGAGGGTTTAAAAGACAAGGGAACAAATAAAGAGGAAGTAAAATTTTGATTGAGACAAAAGCCAGAGATCAATGATCATAACTGATTTTGCTTGAAGTGGACCACGGTTAGTGATTGTGGTTGTTATAGAGGAAGAATTGATCGTAATGAAAGTTTTCATGAAAAAAAAATTGGATCTTCCCTGGAGATAGCAATAAGGATGGGGGAGATAAAGGATAAAAGAAATTTTAAGATTATTTATCAGATCTTGATACATCAAATATTGTAGAAAAATATTAAGTAGTGAGAGATTAGGCAATTAATTTAAAGCAGAGAGAGATTTAACAGTTATGGTAAGGATGTATGGTCATTTAGGTAAATTTTTCTTTGATAAATGTTTCTTAATAATAGACATTATTAAGTAGATGCAGTATAAGGGTATAGTTGAAAAAACATACTAATTCTATAATGACCTAAATTTATGAATTTTTATTTTTATGTGTTTTAATTATTTTACCCTTCCCCACAGTTGCTACATGTTGATTTTGATGGTTTGCACAGTTTCCAATGCAATTGAGAATGATTTGAATGAGATTCTTGAGGATTTCTTCACCATTTGAGGTTGGATAAGCTCCAAAAACTTATTCCCATTTTTTTCATTGATTATATCGTCAAACACATCTTTAAATCATGATTTAAAATTAGAAAATTATGGAATTTTATTGGTAAAGCTTAAAAATATTTTTTCTTCGATTTGGACCTTGTTTTAACCTATTTTCACGTGGGATTTCACCTATAAATATTTATAACCTTGGAGAAGGTATTTCTAAAATAAATTTGATTCTACTCCGTTCATTTTCAAATTTGTTTTTCAAACCTATTTTAGACCTGGACCAAATATGAGCAATATAGGTATCAATATCTTTCTTGAATGCGTAGATGCTATATTTTAATAGTGTAGTTGATTCTGAGGTCATTCGTAAGGGGACGACCTCGTGTTGAAGCACTTTAGACTAGAATTTCATCATTTTGAGGTAGGTTATGACTTAACTTCTTTCAGATTGAGTTGGGTAGTTAACAAATAAGTAAAACATGTTATGGATTGGAGAAAATAACTATGAGGTTTATATTTTTAGAATATTATCATTTTTGTGTGCCCGTTTGGGAGATTATACCTTGTTGTTATTGACTTTTGATATATGATATTGTGTGTTGCCCGTGTGAGATCTTTATTTAACATCATTGGCCTTATCTATGTATTTAAATGCCTTCATTCTAATATAGTGCTCGTGTGGGGGATCATTTTTCTATGTAGGCCTTAATTGGGCATTGGTTGCCTTTATCATTATATAAATACCCAAGTTAGGGTTTAATATGATGTTAATAATGACTTACATGCATATTTATTTTGATGGTGCCTAATTAGAGTTGATAATCATGAATTGTGGACAGATTGAGTTAATTTCTGGACTCACTTATACATACATATATATACACACACACACCTAATGGATGGATAAGATGTAATCATATTGAGTTGATTGTGAGTATTACATCCTTATGCCATATATATATATATATATATACACACACACATTCATGAGATAATGGTACCATTGAGAAACATTATTTTCTAAAAAAATAAGACACTTTTATGAAAATCCTTTTCCTGAATAAGAGCTGAAGAAGTGAGTGGTGATTGAGATATGAGATATAGTATATAGATTGCGAAACCCCCATGGGTCCTACCTGGGAGATGCGAGCTCGATGGGTTTATATAGAAGTCATTCGATGATTTTCATAATTTATCCCATCCACATTGCAATGTATTGCATTTGCACATGCATCTTTATTAAATTCTTTAGTTTACTTGACTTGTATTTAGTTTAAGTATTTCCTTCATATATATAGATGTTGTTTTTCATTTTCGTGTTTATATATTAGAACTATTTATGGAGACGACGTGATCTACCGTTTGAGACTTTTGTACTTGCAGGTGACGTGCTCATAGTGTTATTTTACTTGTCTTATTTTTTGCTTTATTTAGTCATCCTATGATACCTATTGAGTACAAGTGGATCGTACTCACCCCCACTATGTACTTTTGATATAGATCCTAGTACGAGCACCTCACGTGGCGGTTGATTTTGTGCGAAGATTCTAAACTTTGAGGTACCAATTTGCTCTAGAGTTTGGGGATGATTCGGACCTCATCCATCCCTACTGTGGGTATTAAAGACAGATGTGTAGTTTCACTTTTTAGACATTGTACTAGATGCTCTGACATTATGACACCAGGTTTTGGGTGATCTATAATATTTCTTTCATACTTTTACTAGTATTATACTCTGGGTATGACTCAATTCTAAAAGTCTCGCCTTAGGTTATATTTTCATTATTTACTATTTTCCATATCAGTTTAGGTGATTGGCTTACTTATCAAGGTTAAGCCATGATAAGTACCATCATGACTCATTTTTGGCTCATGACAAATTGATATCAGAACAACCAAGTTCACCGGTCTCATAAGTATAAGAGCGGGATGTCTAGTATAAGATATCTTTAGGAAAAACTTCTCTATTTTAATTCCTAGTCGTGTAGGTTGTTTTTAACTAATGTTCTAAGTTGTGTTCCATTCTTTTCAGCATAAATGATAAGCACTAGATCTCAAGAGGTTAGGGATGTTAAACTAGCCCTTGAAGATGAAGCCCAGACTAGAAGGAGAGATAAGGGTCGTGGACGACCTTGGGGTTCAGGAACAAAGAGTTTCCCCATTCAAAGGATATGCTAGGGAAACCTCTCCTAAGACTGTGGTTGAGTTTGCTATAAATGACTATCATACAGGGGATATGGGGCAATCTTAGGTTCCATAGGATTCAATCAATGCCCCTATGCTTTAGGGTCATTTGGTCTTTTTTTTTAAATCCTTTGGAGGGTGTTCCTTTGAGCGTATCTGGTATTTCTCAACCTTTGAGTGATATTACACTATTTGTGTAGCTATCTACTTATGGTTTTACTACTTCTAGGGTACAACCATCATCCATGGTACCCCCACGTATGGATTATTATATGTCAGACTTACTATTCCTTAATTTTTTTAAGGATAGTTATGTCTTTTGATTATTGGAAAAGATTTAAGAGGTTTATTTGCTTAGGTTTGCCCAAGTTTAGTAGAGCTATTGACGAGGATGCCTATGAGTTTTTGATTTATTGCTTGGAGAAGTTACATAATCTTAGATCCTTTGAGTTTCATGAAGTTTCTTATATGACCTATCAGTTAACAGATGTGGCTAGGGATTGGTGGAGGTCGTTTACTTCTTATAGATCTTTAGGTTTGCCTGCTATGAATTGAAATAAGTTTCTTGATGCCTTTTTGGAGTGATTTGTGTCATATATCTTGGAGAATAGATGTTTGATGAGTTTGTTCACTTAGACCAAGGCTCCATGACTATTGTTGAGTATGAGAATCATCTTCACACTTTATCTAGATATTCAGCCACTAGTATCTCCACTGAGTATGAGAGGAATCAAAAGTTTATGATGGGGTTAGATGGTACACATAAGATGGTTAAATGGTAGTTTTAGGGGTGGTATAAGAGGTACTAAAGGTTCTATAGGTAGAGGTAGAGGTGGTTGTTGGTTACTCAATTTTGGAGTAGATGTGGTCAGTGTTAATCCCCGAGAGAACTAAGGTAGATACTTCTTATGCAAGTATCATCCCGGTAAGCTAAATATCTACATTTTTATATGTGGCTACCTATTTTACATCTAGATTTGATATTACATGTGAGCCCCTTTCTATGCCTCTTCATGTTTCTACACCCGTAGGAGATTTTCTAGTGGAGGATAAAGTGTACCAATCTTATGTGGTTACCTTTATTGGCTATGAGACTTGGGTAGACTTGATTGTCCTAGATATGGTTGAATTAGATGTTATGATTGTCCTAGATATGGTTGAATTAGATGTTATCTTAGTTATAGATTGGTTAGCTCCTTATCATGCTATTTTTGAATATTATACCAAGACTATTACCTTAGCAACGCTGAGTATGCTTAATTTGGGTACTAAGGGTCTTATATCTTTTCAATGTGTTAGTCGCATGATAGAGAGAGGGTATTTTTATTATTTAGCCAATGTTCATGATACTAACATTGCCTCACCTCCTCCTATGGATTTCATTATAGTTTTTATGAGTTTATTGATGTGTTTTCTATAGATTTTTAGAGTATATCTCTAGATTATGATATTGATTTTTCTATTGATGTGGATCTGGTCAGGAAACCCATGTCTATTCCTTCCTATAGAATGGACCCAACAAAGTTGAAGGAATTGAAGAAGCAGTTACAAAATTTGTTGGGTAAGGGGTTCATTATACCTAGTGTATCTCCTTGGGGTGCTCCTGTGTTATTCACGAGGAATCATAATTGTTCTATGTGCACATGTATTGGTTATAGGCAGTTGAAGAACAAGTATCATTTTCCTTGCATTGATGATCTTTTGAACAACTTAAGGGTTCTTTAGTGTTCTTCAAGGTTGATTTAAGATCCAAGTATCACTAGTTAAAGATTAGAGCTTTGGATGTTCAGAAGATGACTTTTTGACTCAATATGATCATTATGAGTTCTTGGTCATTTCTTTCAGGTTTACCAATTCTCCAGCAACGTTCATAGAGCTGAAGAACCAAGTATTTCAATCGTATCTCGACTTTTTTATGATCGTATTTATAGATGACATCTTGGTTTGGTCCAAGTGTTTGGCCGACCTTGTAAAGCATTTGAGGATTATACTTCATAAGTTGCGTGATGAGAAGTTTTATGCTAAGTTTTTCAATTGTGAGTTTTGGTTGGATTATGTTTCTTTCTTGGTTCATGTGGTGCGCGAAGATGGTATTATGGTTGAATCATCCAAGATAAAGGTGATTTGCGATTGGGATAAACCTACGTCTCCTATTGAGATGTAGAGTTTCATTAGTTTGGTGGGGTGTTATAAGAATTTGGTAGAGGATTTCTCATTTTGTGGATTTCTCAAGATGTGTGCGAGAAGAGCTTCCAAAAGCTTAAATGATTGTTGACTTCGACTCCTATCTTGACTTTTTCCAAGAAGTGTATGGGTTTTATCATGTTTTTTAATGCTTTGAGATGGTTCGGACACGTGATGAGGAGGGGCATGGATGCCCCAGTTCGTAGGTGTGAGAGGCTAGCTTTGGATGGTTTTAGGCGGGGTAGGGGTAGGCCGAAGAAGTACTGGGAAGAGGTGATTAGGCGGGACATGGAACTGTTACAACTCACTGAGGACATGACCCTAGATAGGAAGATCTGGAGGACGCGAATTAGGGTAGAAGGCTAGGGTCAGTTTGGGTCGCTAGTGTAGGGAATTACTTGGTAGGGGTATTATTCTTGTTATGATACCTTGTTTCATGTTTTATTACTAATCTGTTTGCTTTTACCTGTTTCCTATTACTTGTGGGTGTCGTATTTGTGTTATGCCATCTTGTTCCATGCTTTACTATGTATTTGTGTAGTATTTGGTGTCTCGAGCCGGGGGTCTATCGGAAACAACCTTTCTACTTCTTTAGAGGTAGAGGTATGGTCTGCATACATCTTACCCTCCCCAGACCTCACTATGTGGGAATACACTGGGTTTGTTGTTGTTGTTGTTGTTGTTGAGTGTTGGTTTTGGTGTGGTATTGATGCAGGAGATTAAGGTGATTGATTATGCCTTTTGTCTGTTGAAGTCTCATGAGAGAAATTACCCTACCCAAGATTTAGAGTTGGCAATCGTAGTGCTTGTGTTGAAGTTATGTCATCATTACTTGTATGGAGTTCCTTGTGAGATTTTCTTGGACCACCATTGCCTTCAGTACTTCTTCAGTCAATGAGATCTTAATATGAGGCAATGACATTGTCTTGAATTGCTTAAGGATTATGACCTTGCTATTATTTATCATCCAGGAAAGGCTAGTGTGGTTAAGGATGCCTTGAGTCAGAAGTTGACTAGTATGGGGAGTTTTGCTCATCTTTTAACCCATGAGAGGTTTTTTTGGAGGTTCAGTCCTTAGCTAATCATATGGCTAGGCTTGATATTTTGATTCCCGGGTGTGTTTTAGCCTTTGTTGAGCTAACCATATGGTTAGGCTTGATATTGTGAATCTCGGCTGTGTTTTAGCCTTTTTTGATGCTAGATCTTTCCCAATGGCATAAATTTAAGCTCACTAGTTTGATGAGTAGAGTTTGCGGATGATTCGAGATAAGGTGTTAAGTGACGAGGGCTTTGATGATGTGTAAGGTCCCGCAAAGTTCCCTCATAGTTTAAGGCTTAGGGCGTGTTGAATGTGACATGAATCCGGCCCTAAAAGATTGAGAAGTGGCTTCCTAAGTGAGTATCGTGCTAACCATGTAGTTATGGCCAATTTAAGATTTACCCAAATCGGACACTCGGGTAAGAAGTTATGGCCAATTTAAGCCTTCGTCGTAAAAACTGCATCATTTGAGAGCCTAGCGCATCACGGAGAGGGTGCATTTAGCAATTGTCAATTTTCAGTGGGACTCCGCGATAGTGGCGCGTCGCGGAGGAGTCCCATGTCCAAACCAGTGGGAAAATACATGTCTCTGCATCGCGGAGGATGTCAATTTTCCAATTGTCATTTTCCAGAGAGCCAACGCGATTAGTGGCGCGTCGCGGAAGCCTTCGAAATCGGGTTCCAGTTCAATTTTTCCAGTTTTGCACAGACGTTTAAAAGGGCATTTTGGACCTTTTTCCAAGCCTATAAAATCGTGGAAACACTAGATTAAACCCATTTGCAAGCATTCTATGAGGGTTTTATCAAGTATCCTCTCAACAAGAACCCTAAATACTCAAAACCTCTTCCATAAATCTCAAGAATCCACCATGAATTTTCTAAATTGAGTCAAGATTCTAGGTTCCCAAGTGAAGGGTCTCAAGAACCCTCATTCTAGAGCAAAAGTAGAGTTCCCAAAGTGAGAGTTCTTCTAAAGCTTCAAATTCAAGGTATGTGGGGTTTTGAACTTGGGTAAACCTTTCACCCTTGTGCCCAAAATGTTTATTTACATCATGATTTTGCTGAAATTATGGGTTTTTTACATGAGTTTGAATTGGAGTTTTCACCCATATTTATTTAATGCATTATGTTGATATTTCTCATGAATTGAGAGTTAAATGACATGATTTCTACATGTTTTCTTGAGTTTTTACAGCTGGATAAACCCCATGACTTTACTCCTTGAGAATCTTATATTTGAAATGTTGAGATATTGAAGCATATGACTACATTGAGATTTTAAGATGAATTGCTGAAATTTCCAGATTTCCACATGATTTATGAATCTATATGCTATATATTATGCTTTTGATAAGCTTTAACTTAAAATTGAACTATGGGTTATTAAGCCCTATTTGAGACCTATGAAATTATGAACTCTCATGCTATAAGCACCCATGATTTGAGTATTTTGAGATGGTTAAAAATTGAATTGACCTAATGGTTCGAAAGCTTTGAAATCCACTTTACTATACGAGATTATTGATTTGATTAATGGGTTTGTGGTGAACCATGAGATTGTTCTAAAAGTAGATTTTTATGAGATGAGCACAGGTAATCTAAAGGGAGTAGTATTTAGCACCGAGCGGGTAAGCTACTACGGTTTATTACCCCAAAAACTACGTGCCACCGTAGGATGTGAGCCTGAGGCTGATTATATTATGATTATGAGTGGGACTGAGGCCGATTTTCATTTAGTGATCACTAGACCTAGGTTATACTCCTTGGCAAGAGTATGAGTCTCCTCCCCAATGTGGGGTCTCTTCCTTAGGAGGACAAAATGTTGGACTCCATGTAGCTCGCATGGTTTATGTCAGTTACGAGAACCTCCCTTGCCTTTCGAACTTTGAAATTAAATGCTTATTTTCCTTCCCTATAAGCTATTTTCCTAAATGGTTGAATTGCAAAGATATTCCCTAATCAAGGTATTGATTTGAGATGAGATATTTTCTAAATCGAATGAAATGCCTTCAAGTATGTTTTCAAGATTTATGATTTCAAATTCCTAGTATATAAGTTTCTAAATGATTGTGAAGTGTTGAGCATTGAAGAACTTTTACTCTCTTGAGATATATGCATGACTTGAAAGTGAGGTTTAAAATCCCTTAGCCTTTGGGCATTGAGAGTAAAAGAAGGTTTCCGATTTTGAAGTTAAATAATGATGACTCACGAGATTGTGGTACATGCTTCATTCTACATGACTTATGAGTTTTATATTTTATACTTGTTCAATCTATGTGAGTCATCTCATTATGCATACATGATTTGATTGAAGAAAATATCGTTACTACTTTATACATATGCATGCCCCCCTGCATACTCAGTACATTCCAAAGAACTGATCCACATATATGTCTATGTACTACATTGTCTTACAATGTAGGTTCAGGTGCTCAGTCCCAGCCTCACCCATGATTCTCCGAGAACCTTACCTACGTTTTCTACATTGGTGAGTCCTCCTGGTTCGAGGACCGATCTTCAGATATTTACTGTGTTTGAGAGACTATGTTTTATTTTTAGTCTATTTCGAGTCATTTGGGGTCTGTCCTAATGGCTCTCTAGATTTTGATTCATTGAGGTTTTGTCAGACAAGTATCATACTTTTGATATGTATAGAGGGATCAGTATTGTGGTTTTGTTGAGATTTCTCTATGTTGTGGTCATATAAACCAATTATCATTTCTTATTTCCTTTCTTGTGATATGGCTATGCGAGTGTTTAAGTCTATCCTTATCTTAAATTGGGTGTTTTTGGGTAGAAACCGGTTCTAAGGGTTAGCTTGGGGCTACTTGTAGCCTTAAGCACCGTGTGACATCCCGAGAGGCGATTACGGGTCGTTACAAACTTGATATTAGATCCTACGGTTTCTAAGGAGTCCTAGGGAGTCTGACAAGCCGCGTTGAGTAGAGTCTTGATCATCGGTGAGTAGCGCGCCATATCTATGAGCAAGAGGCTACGAGACATTTTAGGAAAAAGTTGTTTCTTCTTTCAGATTCTATCGTGCCTACAGTTGTCTCTCTTATCTAATTATCCATGCTCTTTCATTTTTAGAAAAATACCTCCTCGAAGAGCGAATGTCCGCGGAAACAATACTGAGCAATCCTGACCTGTTAATCCCTTGAATGAGACGGTGTCCCATGCTGAGTTTAGGGAGGCCTTTCGGGCGTTAGCACAAGAGGTCACCGCAAATATTAAGGCCAATAACTAGGCCCCAATTTCTAATCAGCAGGGTGGTGATGTAGCTGCGGCTAGGATTCGTGACCTTATACGGATGAATCCGCCTGAGTTCTATGGGTCTAAGACAGACGAGGACCCCCTGTTGTACTTAGAGGAGGTGAGGAAGATCACTAATGTGATGCAGGTGTCGAAAGAAGAGAGTATTGTGTTGGCATCCTACAGATTGAAAGATATTGCTTATGATTGGGTTGTATCATGGAAGAAGGGTAGAGGTGAGAATGCCGCTCCTATGACTTGGCAATTATTCCAAGATGCCTTCTTGGATTATTTCTTTCCGCTTGAGATGAGGGAGGCTAAGATTGAAGAGTTCATAAACTTGAGGCAAGGCTCAATGACTGTTAAAGAGTATTGCTTGAAGCTCAATTAGTTGGCCAAGTATGCTCTGGATTTGATTTCTGACACTCGGGATGGTATGAGTAAGTTTGTGACCGGTGTTTCTGGGATGGTACTGAAGGAATGTAGGGCTGCGATATTGCATAAGGATATGGATCTTTCTAGGTTGATGACTTATGCCCAAACAGATGGAGGCGGATAAGCTTAGAAAGAGAGATAGGTTGAGGGATAACAAGAGGACTAAATCTGATCAGCACGAGTTTAGCCGGCCTAGGTTCCTTGGAGGGAGCCGCCCTCAGTTTCAGAGACGTCCACCTATTCTATTTCCTTCATCAGCTAGTGCTCCCACGCCTAGAGGTAGGCCAGAGTAAGGTAGTAGGCCTATAATGTCTGGGCCGCAGAAAAGTGTTGGTAACAGGCCCCGTTATCCTTCTTGTGCTAAATATGGTAGGAACCACATTGGGGAGTGGTTCGGAGATTTGAGGAGTTTTTTTGGTTGTGGCAAGCATGGACACAGACTTAGAGATTTTCCCCATGATAGACCGGGGAACAGAGATGCCGGACCTCAGGCACAGGCTGCTAGTGCCCCAGCTCCAGCATTTCGTCCCGCCCCTGCGCAGGGCGCTTCTTCTAACACCGCTGGCGGTCAGCGCCAGAATAGGTTCTATGCTTTGCCACCCCATCGGGAGTACGAGGACTCCCCTGATATTGTTACTAGTATGCTCCGTGTATTTTGTCTTGATGTGTATGTGTTGTTGGACCCCAGGTCAAATCTCTCTTATGTGACCCCACTTGTAGCTGTGAATTTTAAAATGAGTCCTGAAAAGATTTTCGAGCCTTTCCTAGTTTCTACACCATTCGGAGAGTCTGTTGTTGCTAAATGAGTGTATAGAAATTGCCCTGTTACTGTGCTTCATAGAGTCATACTTGCAGATTTGATAGAGTTAGACATGATAGATTTTGACCTCATTCTGGGTATGGATTGGCTTCATTCTTGTTATGCATCTATAGATTGTCATAACCGTGTGGTCAAGTTTCAATTCCCTGGTGAGCCAGTGTTTGAGTAGTCCAGGAGTTCGGAATCTTCCAAGAGTCATTTTATCTCCTGTATTAAAGACAGAAATCTTATATCCAAGGGTTGCATCTATCACCTAGTTAAAGTCAAGGACACTAAGTCCAAGACTCAAAATATTCAGTCAGTCGATATTGTAAAAGAGTTTTCCAATGTCTTCCCAGAAGATCTCCTAGGGGTACCTCCCGATAGAGAGATAGATTTCAGGATTGACCTTCTTCCCAATAGTCGGCCTATTTTTATTTCGACATATCGTATGGCACCTGAAAAACTCAAGGAGTTGAAGGAGCAACTCAAAGATCACTTAGATAAAGGTTTCATTAGGCCCCGTATTTCTCCTTGGGGCGCACCCGTCTTGTTCGTGCGAAAGAAAGATGGATCTTTGTGTATGTGCATTGACTACTGTCAACTCAAAAAGGTCATAGTCAAAGGTAAGTATCCTCTTCCTAGAATTGATGACCTATTTGATCAGTTGCAAGGTGCAAGTTATTTTTCCAAGATAGACCTTAGATCCGGCTATCATCAACTTAAAGTGAGGGAATGTGATATTCCAAAGACAGCCTTCCGAACCCGTTATGGTCACTTTGAGTTTCTAGTCATGTCTTTCAGGCTAACCAATGCCCCAGAAACTTTCATAGACCTCATGAATTGAGTGTTCAAGCAATACCTTAATACGTTTGTCATTGTCTTCATAGACGACATCCTTGTGTACTCCCATGATGAGAATGACCATGCAACTCACCTTAGAATTATCTTGCAAACTCTTAGGGATCATCAGTTGTTCTCCAAGGTCAGTAAGTGTGAATTTTAGATAAGGTCTATAGCCTTTCTGGGTCATGTTGTTTCAGCCGAGGGTATTAGAGTTAATCCCCAAAAGACAGAAGCTGTTAGAAATTGGCCTAGACCTATCTCTCCGTCTGACATTAGAAGTTTCTTGGGTTTAATGGGCTATTACCATAGTTTTATTGAGGGTTTCTCTTCCATTGCTTCTCCTATGACCCGGTTGACCCAAAAGAAGGTTAAATTCCAGAGTTCCAATTCCCGTGAGAAGAGTTTTCAGGGGTTGAAGACTCGACTGACTTCAACCCCTGTGTTGACTTTGCCTATGGTACTGATGGTTTTTTGGTGTATTGTGATACCTCTAGAGTTGTTTTGGGTTGTGTGTCGATGCAAATAGGTAAGGTTGTAGCCTATGCCTCTAGACAGTTGAAGCAGCATAAGATGAACTACCCGTCCCATGATCTTGAGTTAGCTGCTGTGGTCTTTGCTTTGAAAATCTGGAGACACTATCATTATGGTGTCCATGTTGATGTGTTTACTGATCATAAGAGCTTGCAGTATGTGTTTACTTAGAAGGAGTTGAATCTTAGGCAGAGGAGGTGGTTAGAGTTGTTGAAGGATTATGATATATGTGTATTGTATCACCCGGGCAAGGCCAATATAGTGGCAGATACCCTTAGTAGATTGCCTATGGGTAGTGTTGCGCATGTTGAGGAAGGTAAGAGAGAATTAGCTTGTGATGTGCATTGTCTTGCTAGGTTGGGTGTTAGATTGCTCGATTCATCGGAAGGGAGTATGTTGGTGTGGAGTAGTTCCGAATCCTCTTTAGTTTTGGAAGTGAAGGAGAAGCAGGATAAGGATCCTAGTTTGGTCAACTTGAAGGAGTCAGTTAAGGACCAAAATGTTGAGGTTTTCTCCCAAGGGGGAGGTAGTGTGTTGAGATTCCATGGTAGGTTATGTGTCCCGTGTGTCGATGAATTGAGGTATAGGATTATGAGTGAAGTATATGGCACGCGGTATTCTATTCATCCCGGCACTGCCAAGATGTACCGCAACTTGCGGGAAATCTATTGGTGGAATGTTATGAAGAAGGATATATCTAAGTTTGTGGCAAGGTGTGTAACGTGTCAACAGGTTAAGGTAGAGCACCAAAGACCAGGTGGTGTGATACAAGAGTTTAGTAGACTTACTTGGAAGTGGGAGATAGTGAATATGGACTTCGTGACCGGGTTGCCTCTTTCGCGTCGTCATCATGATTCTATTTGGGTTATTATGGATAGGCTGACTAAGTTCGTACATTTCTTGCCCATGCATATATCTTATACGACTGAAGATTATGCTAGATTGTATATCTGGGAGTTGGTCAGGCTGTATGGAGTTCCCTTGTCTATCATTTCGGATAGGGGTACTCAATTTACTTCTCAGTTTTGAAGGGCGTTTCAGCAGGGTCTTGGCACCCAAGTTCTTTTGAGTTCAGCTTTTCAAACGCAGACAGATGGTCAGGCTGAGAGGACCATTCAGACCCTAGAAGATATGTTGAGGGCGTGCTCTCTTGATTTTAAAAGAAGTTGGGATGAGCATTTGCCGTTGATAGAGTTCTCCTATAACAATAGTTTCTATGCTAGCATTGAGATGGCACCATTTGAGGCTTTGTATGGTAGGAGGTGTAGATCACCCATAGGTTGGTTTGAAGTGGGCGAAGTTGCCGCGTGTGGTCTTGATGCGGTGTTCAAAGCTATGGAGAATGTTAAGTTGATTAGAGAAAGGTTGAAGATCGCTCAGAGTCTTCAAAAGTCTTACGCTGATGTGAGGAAGAGAGATCTTGAGTTTAAGGTAGGTGATTTGGTGTACTTGAAGATTTCACCCATGAAAGGGGTAAAATGGTTTGGTAGGAAAGGAAAGCTTAGTCTTTGTAATGTTGGCCCGTATTGAGTTTTGATCCGTGTTGTTACAGTGGCCTACGAGGTTGAGTTTCCCCCAGAGTTGTCCGCCATTCATCCTATCGTTCATATCTTCATGCTTAAAAAGCATATCGGTGATTCAGTTGTGGTTGATCCTTCAGAGAGTGTTGATATTCAAGATAGCCTTTTCTTTGATGAGGTTCCCGTGGAGATCCTAGATTTTCAGATCCATAGACTAAGGAAAAAAGAAGTTCCCTTGGTCAAAGTTTTGTGGCGGAATCAATTGGTTGAGGGTGCTACTTGGGAGGCGGAAAATGACATGCGATCCAAGTACCCACACCTCTTTTCCGCGAGTTTAGACCAATCCGAAGGTACTATTCTTCCTTGATACATCTTTTCTAATCTAAAGTTCAGCTATGCATCTATTGTTGTATGAGTTTGTGTATTTTTCGGAGTATTCATGAGTTTAGAGAGACCTTGAACCGTTTAGTCCTTGTTTCAGATTTGTGTACTCTATTTTGATTTATTCCTAGCCTAACTCGCGACATTCGAGGATAAATTTTCCCAAGGGGGAGATATTGTAAGCTCCCGCAAAGTTCCCTCGTAGTTTGAGCCTTAGGGCGTGTCAAGTGAGACGTGATTCCAGCCCTAAAAGATTGAGAAATAGCTTCCTAAGTGAGTATCGTTCTAACCATGTAGAATTACCCTAATTTTGACTTTTAATCACATGGGAAATCTCATAAGCTTTCCATCGATATAAGATTTGCCTAAATCGGACACTCGGGTAAGAAGTTATGGCCAATTTAAGCCTTCGTCATAAAAACTGTGTCATTTGAGAGCCTAGCGCGTCACGGAGAGGGTGCATTTAGCAATTGTCAATTTCCAGTGGGACTCCGCGATAGTGGCACGTCGCGGAGGAGTCCTAGGTCTCAACCAGTGGGAAAATGCATGGCTCCACATCGCGGAGGCTGTCAATTTCACAATTGTCATTTTCCAGAGAGCCAACGCGATTAGTGGCGCGTCGCGGAGGCCTTCGAAATCGGGTTCCAGTTCAATTTTTCCAATTTCGCACAGACGTTTAAAAGGGAATTTTGGACCTTTTTCCAAGTCTATAAAATCGTTGAAACACTAGATTAAAACCATTTGCAAGCATTCTATGAGGGTTTTATCAAGTATCCTCTCAACAAGAACCCTAAATACTCAAAACCTCTTCCATAAATCTCAAGAATCTACCATGGATTTTTTAAATTGAGTCAAGATTCTAGGTTCCCAAGTGAAGGGTCTCAAGAACCCTCATTCTAGAGCAAGAGTAGAGTTCCAAAAGTGAGAGTTCTTCTGAAGCTTAAAATTCAAGGTATGTGGGGTTTTGAACTTGGGTAACCCTTTCACCCTTGTGCCCAAAATGTTTATTTACATCATGATTTTGCTGAAATTATGGGATTTTTACATGGGTTTGAATTGGGGTTTTCATCCATATTTATTGAATGCATTATGTTGATATTTCTCATGAATTGAGAGTTAAATGGCATGATTTCTACATGTTTTCTTGAGTTTTTACAGCTGGATAAACCCTATGACTTTACTCCTTGAGAAGCTTATATTTGAAATGTTGAGATATTGAAGCATATGACTACATTGAGATTTTAAGATGAATTGTTGAAATTTCCAGATTTCCACATGATTTTTGAATCTATATGTTATATATTATGCTTTTGATAAATTTTAACTTGAAATTGAACTATGGGTTAGTAAGACCTATTCGAGACTTATGAAATTATGAACTCTCATGCTATAAGCACCCATGATTTGAGTATTTTGAGATGGTTGAAAATTGAATTGACCTAATGGTTCGAAAGCTTTGAAATCCACTTTACTATACGAGATTATTGATTTGATTAATGGGTTTGTGGTGAATCATGAGATTGTTCTAAAAGTAGATTTTTATGAGATGAGTACAGGTAATCTAAATGGAGTAGTATTTAGCACCGAGTGGGTAAGATACTACGGTTTCTTACCCTAAAAACTACTTTCCACCATAAGAAATGAGACTGAGGTTGATTATATTATGATTATGAGTGGGCCTGAGGCCGATTTGATTATGTGGGCCTGAGGTCGATTTTCGTTTAGTGATCACTAGACTTAGGTTATACTCCTTGGCAAGAGTATGATGCTCCTCCCCAACGTGGGGTCTCTTCCTTAGGAGGACAAAACGTTGGACTCCATGTAGCTCGCATGGTTTATGTCGGTTACGAGAACCTCCCTTGCCTTTCGAACTTCAAAATTAAATGCTTATTTTCCTTCCCTCTAAGCTATTTTGCTAAATGGTTGAATTGTAAAAATATTCCCTAATCAAGGTATTGATTTGAGATGAGATATTTTCTAAAGTGAATGAAATGCCTTCAAGTATGTTTTCAAGTTTTATGATTTCAAATTCCAAGTATATGAGATTCTAAATGATTGTGAAATGTTGAGCATTGAAGAACTTTTACTCTCTTGATATATATGCATGACTTGAAAGTGTGGTTTGAAATCCCTTAGCCTTTAGGCATTGAGAGTAAGAGAAGGTTTCTGATTTTGAAGTTAAATAATGATGACTCACGAGATTATGGTACATGCTTCATTCTACATGACTTATGAGTTTTATATTTTATACTTGTTCAAGCTATGTGAGTCATCTCATTATGCATACATGATTTGATTGAAGAGAATATCGTTACTACTTTATACATATGCATGCACCCCCGCGTACTTAGTACATTCCAAAGTACTGATCCACATATATGTCTATGTACTATATTGTCTTATAATGTAGGTTCAGGTACTCAGTCCTAGCCTCACCCGTGATTCTCCGAGCACCTTGCCTACGTTTTCTATAGTGGTGAGTCCTCCTGGTTCGATGACCGATCTTCAGATATTTACTGGGCTTGAGAGACTATGTTTTTTTTCAGTCCATTTCGAGTCAGTTGGGGCCCGTATCAATGGCTCTCTAGATTTTGATTCATAGAGGCTTTGTCAAACTAGTATCATACTTGTGATATGTCTAGAGGGATTAGTATTGTGGTTTTTTTGTGATTTCTCTATGTTGTGATCATATGAACCAATTATCCTTTCTTTTGATAAGGCTATGCTAGTGTTTAAGTCTATCCTTATCTTGAATTAGGTGTTTTTGGGTAGAAATTGGCTCTAAGGGTTAGCTTGGGGCTAATTGTAGCCTTAAGCACCGTGTGACATCTCGGGAGGCGATTACGGGTCGTTACATGATGAGATCTTAAGGATGATTCGAGATAAGGTGTTAAGTGGCTGGGCATCACCTCTTGATTTTGATTGAGTTTCGAGGATTACAATCTGAGTTTGTGTATCAAAAGTTGGTGGATGGGTGAAATTGATATTGGAGGAGGCACATCAGTCCAAATATCTATCCTATCATGTGTGACCAAAATGTATCTTGATTTGAAACAGCTTTACTGGTGGGGTGTTATGAAGAAGGATATGGTGAATTTTGTAGTTCATTGCTTGTGTTGTCAACAGGTGAAATGTGAGCATTAGAGACCATGTGGTTTTCTTTAAATATTACCTATTTCTGAGTGGAAGTGAAAGTGGATCATAATGGACTTCATGAGTGGGATGCCTCGTACTTCTAAAGGTTCTGACGGTAATTGGATCATCGCAAATCAATTGACCTAATCATTCTATTTCATCCCTATTCAGATCTCATCCAATACTGAGAAGTTGGTCTGTATCTATAATTTGAGATAGTTCATCTTCATGGGTACCTGGACTATCATTTCAGACAGAGGCTCAATGTTCACTTTTAGCTTTTGGGGGAACTTTCAGGAGGAGTTAGGTATTCAGGTTTATCTTAACACAACTTTCCACCCAAGTCTATAGTCAATCGAAGCAGATTTTTCGGGTCTTAGAAAATATGCTCCATGTATGTGTAATGGACTTTGGAGGTTGGTGGGATTAATATTTGACCTTAGCAGGAGTTCGCTTATAGTACTAACTACCATTTGAGTATTGAGGTAACACCTTTCGAGGCATTGTATGGTAGGTGTTTTTGATCTCTTACTAGTTTGTTTGAGACTTCAGAGGTTAGACCTCATGGAATAGACTTTCTTCGTGATTCCTTAGATAGGGTTTGAGTGATTTAGGATAGTCTTCGGGAAACCCAGAGTAGGTAAAAAGATTATACAAATCATAGGCTTCGTGCCTCAAAGTTTGGGATTGGTGATAGGGTCTTTCTTTTGTGTCGCCCATGAAGGGCGTGATGAGATTTGGGAAGAGGGGAAAACTTAGTCTGAGGTACACTAGACCATTTGAGATTCTTCGAACATTTAAGAAGGTTTCTTATGAGTTGGGATTACCTCCAAATTTTTAGCGGTTCATCCAATTTTTCTTGTATTTATTCTCCGACACTATATTTTAGATGAGTCTCATAGCTTCATTAGGATACAATTTAGTTTGATGAGAGGTCAACCTTTGTTGAGGAGCCAGTGTCTATTTTAGTTAAAGATGTTAGACGGTTGTGTTCTAGAGATATCTCTGTGGTTAATATTCAATGGAGACACCAACTTATTGAAGAGGCTACTTGGGAAGTCGAATCTGATATGCGTAGTAGTTACCCTCAGTTTTTTGTCGATTCAAGAATTTCGTCGCCTTTTAGTTCGAGGACGAACTAGAGTCTTAGTGGTAGATGTTGTAATTACTGAATTTGTGAATATCCATTTCATGTGTTTTGACCATTTTTCCCTTCCCCGTAGTAGCTACATATTTATTTTTGGGTTTACGGATGGTTGGCATGATTCTCAATGTGATCAGGAGTGATTTGGATGAGTTTGAGGATTTTAGAGGCTTTAAAAGCCATGTAGCTACCTTTGATTAACATTCATTGTTCAGCGTGTCTGATGGTAACTTGGACTGCGCCAGCAAATTCAAAATATTGATTTTGGAATAGTAGCGGGGTTGGTTTGATTTTTGAACTTTTATATTTTATTTTGACTCTTCGTTTGGAAAATAATGACAAGGAATCCTCGGGGTCAATTTAGTGAAAATAATTTTTTTCAAAATCCGACTTCACCACTGAGGGTCTGGAACATTGCCTAGTAACATAGTTTGTTCACGTTCATGTGATACCAAACGAATCTCGAGGGATATATTGATAACTTAACATCTTAGAAGATTTTCTGGCGCAGTTGCTTTAGCGGCCAAAATACCGGTTTTGCGGTGGCGCTTAAGCAGCAAAATGCCTCTTTGGCGGTCTAGCCTGACCAGTCGCCTACCGCTAATTGTGATGATCCAAACCAGGGCCTGGCCGTGATAGGTATCTCAAGTCTGTCGAGGACTGAAGACCACCACTTTTTCCTAACCAAACAGAACATAATACAACTAGCTGTGGATGAATTTCGTAAATATAACAAGATAAGCTAAGTTCCGAACATATCAAGATAGGCAACTCAAAAAGGAATTTAAGAATTTCAACAACGTCCCAATCCACAGTAATCCATAAAGCCTCTAAACAGACCAAAACCAATCTAAGTCGGGACATGCCCCTGACTATAGCCAAAAGAATCCAATAGAAGTAGTGTAAGACATAACTGAAACAAGACTTCGAAATGATAGGCCTTCCGGAGAATGGAAGCTCACCACTTAAAAGCTGACTGCTAATAACCCAGAACTCCTATCACTACACAAAAAAATAGAAGTGTCTTCGCTTCCTTCATTGCGTGGGGCTAAAATGTTCGGAGACCGTTAGCGGGGTGAGCGTTACCATGTAACTCAGGAAAGGGATAAAATAATGCCGAGTCAAAAACCATAGTAAAATCAACATGCACACATTGTATATATATATATATATATTACATAAGGGAACACGGTTTAGAATAAACGTAAAACATTATCCTGGACTGTGTAGATTTAACCATCTTAAAAAGGAACCCACGGGCTATATGGCTCAGCTCCCCTTGATGAAAGAGCCCAGGGTGTGTTAGCCGCATGAACCAGAGAGTAATCATATGTACATATGCACCAAGGATGACTCGAACATCCAGTCATATATAAAGGGTGACTCGAACACCCGATCATAAAGCAAGGGTGTCTCAAATACCTGACCATTTAAACCCCCGCACTGGCAAATACGGTTTCCAGTATTAGTCCATTGGGACCTCCCCTTTCATACCCTAGATACACAACCTCCTTTAAGCCAATTAATATATTTACACATTCCCCTTCACTGAACTATGATACACATCATGCATACATCGTCCGTATCATCATGCTAACTATACTTGCAAGGTATTGTCATCATGCCATTATAATTCCATCAACTTGGGAGAAAATAAACCCCTTTGTTCATTAAATCAAATATGGTTCTGTAGCCTTTTATGCTATGTAGTAGTTCTAAAGGTATTTTCAATGCATATATTCTCATTTTTAAAGCAAATCTTACAAGATTGGGTTGAGGTATTCACCAATTCAACATTCAAAACCATCAATTTGGGGAAATCCACGACCCCTATTCCAATTAACCACACCCATGCATCCCAAATTGTTCAAAGCCATCAATTTTAACCATGAATCATTCATGAAAGCCATGGGAAAAACAATTCATTCATTAAGGCTCAAAACCTCCAACCCACATTCATAAACCACAATTAATCACATGACTAGCAATAGTAAATACATGATTTTAACAAAATAAACATTGGGGAAGAGTAACATGCCTTAGATATTAAGAATTACAAAGAGAAATCAACTCTTGAACACACTTATTGCCAATTCCTTGAAAACCTTAGGTATTTTTGACTTAGGGATTTGAGAGATATTGAGAGAGTGGATTTGATGGTTAAGTGTGGAGAATAGGGTCCCCAACATTTTTTATGGACGTGGGGTCTAAGTGGGGGAAAGAGTGTAATGTCCATAGTGCCCTTAATTAAAAGCTGAAATTTTTTAGTTAGTGACGATGGGTCACCCTACGACTCATCACCATGAGTCGTAGTATGGACAGAAACATAAGGCACCCACACTGGCCTTACTATGAGTCATAGGGTACGAATCATACTCAGACCTTATGATTCACTATGTCTTATTCGTACCCAGGACAAAAACTTTTGGCAACATTCTGGTCACTCTATAATTGGCATATTACGGCTCGTACTGAGTCTTCACGACTCATTAGGTACAAGTCGTAATCAAGGCAGAGACTAGGACAACCTTCACTGGTCACCCTACAGTTCGATCCCAACGACCCATAAGGAGACCTTACGACTCATTTGGTGAGTCATAGTTAGAGCAGTAAGCTTAAAACTCAGGAATTTTCCAAGAACCAAAATACAAGGTGTTACATTCTCCCTCTTTAGAATCATTCATCCCCGAATAATGAGTCAAGACATTTATTAGCACGATTTAACACAGAGATCCAACCACACTTTCTTTTAACAAAGTCAGAAAAAAAGATGTTAAGGAAAATACATACCTTAAGCACGATTATCTGATGTGAGAAACAAGAATGGATACTTGGACTTCATGTCCTCTTCAGATTCCCAAGTAGCTTCTTCAACCTTATGATTCCTCCATAGAACCTTCACCAAAGCCACATCCATAGTCCTTATATGATGGACTTGCCTATCTATAATCTTAACCGAGACTTCCTTATAAGATAAGGAATCCGAAATACCAACATTCTCCAAAAAAACAACCAAGGAAGGATCACCCACACACTTATTCAACATTGAAAAGTGGAACACCGAATGGATACAACCCAATCTAGAAGAAAATTCCAACACATAAGCTACATTGCCCATTCTCCTCAAAATCAAGTATGGGCCAACATAAAAAGGACTGAGCTTCCCCTTCTTCGCAAACCTCATCTCCACTTTAATAGGAGACACCTTCAAGAACACCCAATTACCAATATCAAACTCTAATTCCCTACGTCTCACATCCACATAGGACTTTTGGAGACTTTGGGCGGTCTTAAGCCTATCCCTAATCGCCTTTACTATCTCCATGGCCTGATAAACTAAGTGATATGGGAACGATCTACGAAGTGCTAAAATAGTCCACAACACAAGGATAAACCAAGAGCAAGATAGAGACAAGTCACGACAACAATGCAAATACATGAGATAAAAAAGACAAGATACAAACATACAAAGTGAAATAAGATAAGGGATAGGCAAGATGACATAAGATCTTACGAAATAATGAGAACCAACACATGTATTGAAGGAAGAGACCCTAAAATTCACAATAATCAAACACCAATCTTCTTACGGTGACCTCTAAGGGAATCAACTCACCTCAAGAACCAGCGTTTCTAAGCAAATATCAATATTGGCTTTTCCAAGCCCTAAACTACTATAGCTTTTCCAAGCCCTAACTAAGACTACACTAAGGTGTTCTACTCTCAAAGAGAGGACTTTTAATATTATAATATTTCATCATTCATAAAAAATAACTAGCAAATGAACTAATAGAACCTATTTATAGTCTAACTTATTACATAACAAAATGACCATAATACCCTTAATAAAAAGGGGTGGTCATGGAGTGTTACTTGGAAAAGTCTAAGTGACCGAAATGCCCATAATGAAGGCCCAAAACCGTGAGTCCTCAATTTTTAATGCTCCAAGCAATCTTTCCCTTGTGGGATTGCTCTTTGGTGTACTCAAATTGGCCCCTCCATGTAGGATCCCGTGTCCTCAATGTGACCAAAGCTTGATTCCCCACGTACTGACTTCGAATGATGTCATCGAAAGCTAAGGTGACCAATTGACTCGTATCATCCTCCTCTTCTTGAAAAGGATTCGACCTCGAATCCAGACCTTGCAAAATAAGAGAAAGGACAAACAAGCACAATTTCCTCATGGCATGAGGGTTAGAGTTAGCACAATAATAAATATCATCATGCCAAGGCGAAACATACTTGAAATATAACCATGAATCAGTTGTGTTAGTCATGAAAATCTTAGCAAAAACGTCACAAAGGGCATGGTTATGAAAAGTATCAAGAGATAAAGAAACTACAAAGGACTCAATGGTATCCCGAAGTCCCAAAGGTAAGCCTACCCGTAAATTAGGGACCATAAAGCACAATTGTTTCATTACCTCTTCAAGTGACCTCATCAAACATGGTGCCACTATTGGTCTTAAAGCCCACCAAACACACATAGCATAGTTACTAGAACAAGTAGACCAACCAACAAGTTTCCTACCTCTACATAATACAAATCCAAAACTAGTATGGATGTCATCATAGACAAAGAGGTAGTATAGGAAAGAACCAAGTGTAAAGGTAAACACGGGTGAAGATAAAACATTTAAGCACATACATATTCTTTCCTTCAAGAAAATAGGCAACTTGGCATTCTCAAGTCGGTATTCATGAAATGTAAGCACAAGTGTGTCAAGCAAGGATACAAATTTAGAAACATTACCCCAAGGAGTCAATGACACCATTACCCTCGGGTTTTCAAGAAGGACTACACATTCCTTACCCTTAAGAGTACTCATCTTTCAAAAATAGATTTCCATCGTTAGGAGGAATGTTGTCACACCATAGTGGGTTAACATATAGGATATAGCCTCCAAGATAACCTATACCATCATTTTCAGCACTAGGTTTATTAGGAGTGTTCAAATCATTTTCAAACAAGACATTATACCTAAAGAGAGCATGATCTATCTCACGGGCATATTTAGAACAAGTAAGTTCTTTACTCTCTAAAAGAAAATTATCAAGTTTCAAAGAGGTTTCAAGTACAAGATTATACCTATGAGCTATGCAAACCATGGAATCCATATCACAAGGATATCTCATAGGTTCACTCCTAGTTTGTTGACCAACATTCTCAAATACTTCACTCACTTGAGTTCCATTAATTACAACACACATAACCTCAATTGGTGGGAAAGTTTCACAAATAAGTTGATCAACACCATTTACACAAGATGATGTACTCTCGTTCAACATATTGGCTTCAACACTCGGTGGACATAAATTGATCTTACAAGAGGAGTTAATTTGGTCATCAATAGGATCAACTAGTGTATCCATACCCACAATATGTACATCATCAAAAAAGAGGAAAAGAATCATTAGACTCACAAGTAAGTAAGCCACTACTCACACTCAATGGGCTACTAGCCACACAATTCTCATTTTCACGCATAAAAGTGTAAGAGTTAGCTATTTTACCTTCTAGATCACATGAGCTATAGTATTCATCTTCACGTGTTTTTGGGCACCCCACTTGCTCCGTTGGACCTACCATACGATCCAATCTTTCATTCACCATAGCCATGTCTCGAGAAATAGTGTAAAGGTAGGCCAAAATGACATTGGTGACATTGTTGTCCATGGTTTGAGAGGTGGAAGCCTTGGGTTCCATTGCAATTGTACCTAAAACAAACAAAGAAACAAACCTACAAAATGAACAAACAAGATTAGTAGTAAAAGCTCCTCACCAATACTCGTAGACACTCACCTGTGTGATTCTTACAATTGGAGCGGCTAATATTGAAAGTTGCTTATACTACGGTAGTCAATAAGATGTCAATTCTACTTAACGGACAGAATGGATTCTTGTTTTGATTGACTCAAGACACAAAACAAAATTCACTTACGAACTCGAAACAAAGAAGTTACTACGAGTTGCAAATGAGAAAAGCACACAACTAATGAAGACACGAAAGAAACGTATTCAAAAACTAATTAACAACATAGTAGGTGATTACTAGTTTGTATATTAGTACTAGGATCAAGAAAATTGAAACTAAAGAAACAAGAATAAAACTTAGAAATCTGAAATTTTGAGCCTAAGGGTCGGTTTTTAGGATGATGATGTGGCAACTTCCTATTGGACGTTAAAATTGTTGAAAGTTTGAGAAATTTTCTTGTCTTCAAATTGTATTGATCAAATTTCAAGTGGGGAATGGTGGATTTCGGATGTGGGAGGGTAACAACAAGACTTTGGAGCCTTTTTTTCAAGTTCAAAAAGTGTTTTGACTTTTTTGCACCTTTTTGGCTAAACACCTTTTTGAAAGACTTTTGGCTCTTTCCCTTTTTGTAAGTCTTGGTAGGTGGACTTTCTATCTTTTGCCAAGACAACTTTTGAAACCCTTTTTTCCCCTTTCCCCTTTGGATGTCTTAGAGTTGTGTCTTTCAAGACTAACAACAAGACACACTCTCTTTCTTCAATTTCTAAGATTAAACAACCATTTTCTCTTCACCAAAATATGAAGATGGTGAAGAACACCAAGAACACAACTTTTAAATCTTGGAGTTCTATGGTTCAAGTTGGATCCCACACATCAACAACACATTTTTAAAGATCCAACCCTCAACAAAAACATCAACAAAATGTTTTTAAGCCACAATCTCAACAACAAACTTCAACAACACTTTTTCAAGCCACCAATCCTAAAAAAAAACAGCAACCTTCAAAGTTCAAAAACAACTTGGAAATGACTCAAAATTTTGATCTAGACTCTATAAGTGTTAGTGAAGAAGGGACTAACACTAGAAACAATAAAAAAAAACAAAAAATAAAAGACAACTAGGCTTCAAATCGTCCTAAACACAAAAAAAAATATGGACAGATTACAATTTTTGAGTTTTTCAGTTTTTCAACACCTTTTTTTTTCGACTTAGAGAGCCCAAGATTGGTAGTGTAGGAACACAACCATCCTTAGCTTTGATACCAAATGATACGGGAATGATCTACGAAGTGCTAAAACAGTCCACAACACAAGGAGAAACCGAGTGAAAGATAGAGACAAGTCATGACAACAACGCAAATACATGAGATAAAGAAGACAAGATACAAACATACATAGTGAAATAAGATAAGAGATAGGCAAGATGACATAAGATCTTACAAAAAAATGAGACCCAACACATGTATTGAATGAAGAGACCCTCAAAGTCGCAATAATCAAACACCAATCTTCTTACGGTGACCGCAAAGGGAATCAACTCACCTCAAGAACCAGCGTTTCTAAGCAAATGTCAATATTGGTTTTTCCAAGACCTAAACTACTATAGCTTTTCCAAGCCCTAACTAAGACTACACTAATGTGTTCTACTCTCAAAGAAAGGACTTTCAATTTTTCAATATTTCATCATTCATAAAAACTAACTAGCAAATGAACTAATAGAACCTATTTATAGTCTAACTTATTACATAACAAAATGACCATAATACCCTTAATGAAAAGGGGTGGTCATGAAGTGTTACTTGGACAAGGCTAAGTGACCAAAATGCCCATAATAAAGGCCCAAAGCCGTGAGTCCTCAATTTTTAATGCTCCAAGCAATCTTCCCCACATGGGATTGCTTTTTGGTGTACTCAAATCGGCCCTTCCATGTAGGATCCCGTGTCCTCAATGCAACCAAAGCTTGATGCCCCACGTACTGACTTCGAATGATGTCATCGAAAGCTAAGGTTGCCATTTGACTCGTATCACTAAGTTAGGTACCAATAATCTAGTCTCACCAACTTAGAAACACCCAATAGAATAACGACATATCCTATCATACAGAGCCTCAAACGGAGCCATCTAAATACTAAAATGATAGATGTTATTATACACACAATTTATGAAAGGTAAATGATCAACCCAAATACCACCAAAGTCAATCACACAACCCCTTAGCATATCATCCGAAGTCTGAATAGTCCTCTCTGCTTTTCCATTCATCTGGGGGTTGAAAGCGGTGCTAAGTTTCACCTTAGCCCCCAAATCTCTCAGAAGAAAATGCCAAAAGTGAGAAGAGAACTGCGTACCTCAATCCAATATAATAGTAATAGGCATACCATTCAACTTGATGATCTCCTGAATTAAAAGCTTAGTATAATCCTCTGCAGAATAATCAGTTCTCACAATTAAGAAGTGAACGGACTTAGTCATCTTATCCATGATTACCTGAATTGAATCAAATTGACTTCGAGATAGCGGAAGAGAAGTAACAAAGTCCATGTTAATTACTTCCCATTTTAGAACAGACAACTCAATCTCTTGAGACAAACCACCAGGCCACAAGTGCTCCACTTTCACTTATTGACAAATCATGCACTTGGCCATAAAATTGGACACATCCTTCTTCATGTTGTTCCACCAATAAATCTCTTTCAAGTCATGGTACATCTTCATAGAACTAGGATAAACCATGTACCTCAACTCATGAGCCTCAGCCAAGATTTTTTCCCACAGTCCATCAACATCGGAAACATATAATCTACCTTAGTACCTCAGGATACCGTTTCCACCAATCTCAAAATTCATCACTTTTTACTAACCCACATCATCCTTGATCTGCATCAAAGTAGGATCTAAAACCTGATTCTCCTTTACCTCAGCTCCAAGAGATGACTTCATCACCTCTTAAACAATCACCCTACCATCTTTAGAGTCCAAAAGATAAACTTTAAGATTAGCTAAATGGAGAATATCCTTCACCAAACCTCGCTTTCTTTCATCCACATGAGATAAGATCCCCATAGATAACCTATTAAGAGAATAACCAACCATATTAGCTTTACCTGGGTGATAATGAGGACTCATATAATAATGCGCAACTCCAACCATCTTTCTTACCTGAGATTCAACTCTTTCTGAGTGAACACATACTGCAAGCACTTATGGTTAGAATATATGTCAACATAAACTCCATACAATTAATGGCGCCAAATCTTCAAAGCAAAAACCACAGCCAACAACTCCAAATCGTGAGTCAGATAATTATTCTCATGCAACTTAAGCTACCTAGAAGAATATGCGACAACCTTACCACGCTGTAGAAACACACAAACCAATCTCATATGGGACGCATCATAATAAACAACAAAACCATCAGTACCCTCGAGTAGGGTCAAAACTAGAGCAGAAGTCAACTTTTTCTTTAACTTCTCAAAACTACCCTCACAAGCATCGGACCATAAAACTTCACTTTTTTCTGAGTCAACTTAGTCAGTGGAGCAGCTATCAACGAGAAACTCTCTACAAACTTTTATAATACAGGGCTAAACCCAAGATGCTCCAAATATCGGTTAGAGTCATTGGTCTAGGCCACTTTTTAACTGCCTCAACTTTCTGTGGATCCACCTTGATCCCCTCACTAGAAATAAATGTCCAAGAAAGGTCACAATATTCAACCAGAACTCACACTTTGAGAACTTAACATACAACCGCTGATCCTCAAGAGTCTGCAACACTATACAGAGGTTATTGGCATGGTCCTTCTCACTCTTAGAATATACAAAGATATCATCAATAAATAGAATGATGTACAAATCCAAAAAATAATGGAATACCCAGTTCATAAGATTCATAAATGTCGTTGGGACATTGGTTAATCCAAAAGACATGACCAAGAACTCAGAGTAGCCAAATCGGGTTTAGAAAGCAGTCTTAAAGATATCCACCTCCCTAATATTCCATTGATGATAACCCCGCCAAAGATTAATCTTAGAAAAGTACTTAGCACCATGAAAATGGTTGAACAAGTCATCAATCCTAGGAAGAAGACACTTATTCTTCACAGTCACCTTATTCAACTGTCGATAGTCTATGCATATTCTAAAAGAACTATCTTTCTTATACACGAAAAAATAGGAGCACCCCACAGATAAACATAGGGGGAATGAAACCCTTTTCAATAAGATATTTTAATTTGTAATGCACCAAAATCTGATCCCGAGATGTCACAAGGTACTCAAGACTACGAGTAGCCTTAAGCTAACCCTATCTGCCTTCTATTAGATATAAATCTCATAATCAAGGTAATATAGACATGAAAGTCATACTGAATGTGGAAACTGTCCAAAATAACTAAGAATAATCTGAATATAATGTATGAAACATCACTACTGAATAAGCTAAATCACAACTAGTAGTCTGACAATCCTTTACTACTAACATCTAGAGAGTCACTGGGACAAACCCCTCAGCTAACTCAAACTGTCTGAAAAGAATACTAAATCATGTAAATTGATAAGTAGCAAAATCTGAGTGAACAAGTCCCCAAACTTTGAGGACTCACCGACTGTAGGATGTAGATAGAGATGCTCGGACTACTCACGCTGCTAATACTAAGCACCTGAACCTACATAATGAGATAATGTAGAACATAGACATATATGTGGATCAGTACTTTGAGGATGTACTGAGTATATGGGGGTGAAATTCATAACTAAAATATCATCTCATCATCATAATTTATAAAACAATGCATGCTAAATGCAAATGACTCACATAAGCTGGAATATCTGAAATATTGAGATTGTAAATAATAAATTAATCATACTTTATAAATCTAGTAAGTCATGACATTTAGTTCTGAAAGTTATACTTGTACTCTGTTTGTAAATCATACTATCTAAGTGTAAAAAGAGATCACTTCTGAAATCTGAAATCTAAAAGCTGAAGTCTGTAATTGTTATTTTTCTATAAAGCATAATCTGAGTAAACTGTGAGCCTTTACACTTAGTTTTCTGAAATTCTTTACTATTAAATATAGGGAAAACACTTTATATTAAGGGAGGTTCTCTTAACCGACATAAACCATGCAAGCTACATGGAGTCCAACGTCTCGTCCTCCTAAGAAAGAAACCTCACATTGGGGAGAGGTGTCATACTCTTGCCAGGGAGTATAACCTACTTTCCATGTGATCGATCACAAGCTAAATCTATCATCCATATAGAAATGGAAATAATCTCATAATTTGTACCTACATTGGCTATGTAGTTCTGTGAAAGATAGGGTACGCTAATCCCACACTTCTCGCTCAGTGCTAAATACTACTCTCTTTTTATTTTCTACACTCATTCTTTTGGAAATCCACTTTAAAACCAGAATAAGAGTTTATCTAAAACCAATTATGCATTCATTTGATAAAATCTATAAATAAAGCTGATCTAAATTCTGTAATCTGTAATAATCTGAAAAGTAAATTCCATAGCTAATTCGATGATCAAAAGATCAAAGCTTTACTAAAAATTTGTAAATAATCTGATAATAGGATGCTTAAAGCATCATCTTTCTTGAAATAATAATATTCAATCTTGGGGTAGTAACCCATGCTTCAATCTCATGTCAAAACATCATAAAAATCATGCTTGATATTAAAAACAATGATAATTCATCTATAAATCTGTAAATTACTGCAATATGCATGAAAATATGAAAATAGACATGCAATTCAACTTCTAAAATACTTGAAATCTAGAATCTTGCAAAGAGCAATAATGGGTATGAACCCTAATTCAAATCTCATGAATAATTATTTAAAATCATGTAACTTTTAAATAAATGCTTGGTTTTGGTCACAAGGATGAAAGAAAATCCTTGTTCTAAACTCCACATACCTTGATAGATGATTAGATGAAGAAACTTGAATTATTGATTCCTAATTGAGTTCTTGGAGATAGATTCTTGATTATCTTGCCTTGGGAATCCTTAATATTAAGCTTTCTTGGAGAATCAATGGAGGATTTTGATTTCTTGGAGAAGAGGTTTTAGAGCTCTAGGATTTTGCTTTTGAAGGGAGTCATGAATAATGAGCACAAAGTGCATTGAATATGATAAATCTTGTGTTTTGGATGGATTGGGGCCTTGAGAATCAACCAAAATACCCTTTTTAAACTTCAAAACGGAACTGGAAAACGTAATATTTATCGAATTGGTTGGCCACCGCGACGCGCCACAATCGCGGTGGGTCACTGGAAATAGGAAAATTGGGAACTGGGCTGACTCCGCGACGCACCACCATTATGGTTCCCCTTTGGAATTCTATTTTGGCCACTGGCGCGATGCGCCAATATTGTGTCGGGCTACTGGAAATTGACAACTGGGAAATTATCCCTCTCCGCGATGTGACAATATCACATCGGTCTATTGAAATGGGACAATTGGGAATTTAGACTTCTCCGCGACACGTGGCTATTACGGAGGGCCACTGGAATTTGACAATCGTCATTTTACCCATCTCCGCGATGGGCCAAGTGCCCAGTTGGCACACTGTCAACTTAAAAATGCTCTAATTCCTCAACCGAGTATTGAATTTAGGAAAATTTGGTATCGATGGAAAGCTTATTCAATTTTCCACACAATGGGAGGTCTAAATCTGGAAAATTCCACATGAAATAAATATTCTTCATTTTGGAAGCTATTTTTTAACATTCTAGGAATGAATTTAAGCTAGGAAAAGTGCGGGGTATTATACAATTGCTCCTTAAGTTCTTTCAACTTAGTCGGAGCCATTCTATAGGAAAGTGTAGAGATAGGACGGGTATTTGGTAAAAGATCAAACTCAAAGTCTATTTCCCTATCAGGAGGAATACCAGAAAGATCATCGGGAAAAACTTTGGGAAACTTACTGAAAACAAGGACAAATTTTAAGGAGGGAACCTCAGAATTAGAATCCTTAACTCGAATTAAATGATATAGACACCCCTTGGAAATTAATTTTTAGGCTCTTCTTTAAGAAATGAACTTCCCCTTAGGTACTAAAGAGCTACCTTCCCACTCAATCACTGGTTCATTCGGGAATTGGAAACTGACCCTTTGGGTGCTACAATTAAGAAACGCATAGCATGAATGGGGCCAATCTATCCCTAATATCTCAACAAAGTCTAACATATCCAACTCTATCAGATCTACTAATATTTTCCTACCACAGATAGATAACACACAACCCCTATAGACCCTTCTAGACACAACAGAGTCACCCACTGAGGTAGACACAAAAAACAAATTAGATATACCCTCAGGACTGGAACCAAAATGAATAGCCACATAAGGGGTCACATAAGAAAGAGTCGACCCTGAATCAAGTAAGAAATACACATCACGAGAGAAGATTTGTAACATACCAGTGATAATATTTGGAGAAGTCTCAGATTCTTGATGGGTATCAAGAGTAGACAAATGATTTCAGCTAGTGTTGGTACCTGAGGTAGTACCCTTTGGTGCTTGAGTTGAGGATGTAGCAGCCAAAACTTTATTAGCTCCAGAATCAACCCTTGAAGGACAATCCCGCTGCATATGACCAAGTTGACCATACTTAAAGCACTTATTCCTCCCCTTATCACACACTTCATGATGTACTTGCCCACAAAAATAACAAAGAGTATAAAAGGGGGCCGACTGAGCCCCGCTGGACTAAGACTGGGTACCTTGTACCCTAAATCCACTGTCTATCTGGAAGTGACAATCACCCAACGACTTTGAATATGGAGCACTAGCCGTAGACTAAGAACTAGAATTTCCCCACATCTTCTTAGACCATTGACTGCCATCTCTATCACTATTCTGCTGGCCTTCACCCTGCTTGAAATACCTGAATTTCTTGCTCTCCCTATCCCCTATTTTGGCTTATTTTTTTTTTTTGTTTAACTTGCTGCATATATACCACAATCCTAGAGATATCCATGTCATTATTTAGCAAGGCGACTTTGCACTCAAATACCAAATCCTGAGACAAGCCTGAAGAAAAATTTCTCATCTAAGCCCTTATAGAAGACACCAACTCTGGAGCATAACGGGATAACTGATGAAATTTCAAGGCATACTCTTTCACAGTTATTTTGCGTTGCTTCAGATTCACAAACTCCTAGACCCTTGATTCTCTCATCTCCTTAGGAAAGAAACGATCAATAAAAGCACTAGAGAAGTCATCCCAAAGAGCTGGCTCAGTATCTTCACCCCTCTACTTCTCCCACTCCATATATCATTGATTTGCCACATCCTACTGATATGAGGTGAACTCTATACCCTTAGAGTCAGAAGCATGAATCACTCAAAAAAATTTATCCATCTCATTTATGAACCCTCGAGGGTCCTCCTCAACCTTAGAACTAGTAAAAGTCAAAGAACTAAAACTCATAAACTGGCCAACCCTTGCAGCCTCAAAAGAAAGGGTAACCGAAGCAACATACTCAGATTGGCACAACTAGAAGGCCACTAACTGAGTTAGCAAATGAATCGACTGGTGAAACACAACATTAGACACATCACCCTGAGGCATTGGGGTAGAAGTATCATTATACCAAGGAGGACTAGTAGGGACCGATGGAACTCCAGAAGGGTAATCAGAAGCAGTGACCCTAGACCAAGTCTGCACCTCATAAGTACGATGAGTTCCATATACGTTGTTGTAGGTGGGACAGAGAATTTGTTGTAGGTGGGACATAGAAGTTTCCACGAGCATCAGATATTTGGGGAGGCATGATATGAAATGTGAACAAATAGATTTAGAGGAGATTTCAACATTCCAGACTCAACAATCCAAAAGTAGAACACGAGAAAGCAAAATGTTCCTAAATTCCTTGTAGCCTCCCCCTTATAAGTGTGGCGCGCTACATACCCATAAAGATACTCTACTTGACATGGCTTTGTGGACACCTAATTAACCATAAACCTAGGGCTCTGATACCAACTTATCACGATTCAAGCTAGGGCTTGTTCATGATGGGTATCTCAAGTCTGTCGAGGACTGAAAACCACCCTATTTGCCTAGCCATTCATATATAAATACAGATAGCAGTGGATGAATTTCAAACGTATAACAAGATAAGCTTAGTTCTGTACATATAAAAAGATAGGCAACTCAAAAAAAGAGTTTAAGAATTTCAACAACGTCCCAATCTAAAGTAATCCACAAAACCTCTAAATAGACCAAAACCAATCTAAGTCTGGACATTCCCCCGATAATAGCCAAAAGAATCCAATAGAAGTAGTCTAAGACATAAATGAAACAAGACTTCAAAATGATAGGCTTCCATAGAATGTAAGCTCACCACTTCAAAACTGATTGCTGACAACCCAAAACTCCTATAACTACATAAAATAAGTAGAAGTATCTTTGGTTCCTGCATCGCATAGGGCTATAACATCCGTAGATAGTTAGCGGGGTGAGCGCTAGCAGGTAACTCAGGGAAGGGATAAAATAACGCTAAGTCAAAAACCATAGTAAAATCTATATGTACACGTTGTACATACATAAATATAATATTCTGGGATATGGAAAAAGGTTTAGTATGAACTTAAAACATTAGCCTGGCCTATTTAGCATTAACCGTCTTAAAAAAGCACCTATGAACTATATGGGCTAAACTCCCCTGCTGATAGGATTCCAGTGCATGTTAGCCACACGAACCAGTGAATAATAATATGTACATACGCACCAAGGGTGAATCGAACACCCGGTCATATATCAAGGGTGACTCGAACACCTGGACATTTAGACCCCCTCCTCCCCCCCCCGATAAATTTAGTTTCTAGTATTAGTCTATCAGGACCTCCACTTTCACATCCTCGCTACATAACCTCTTTTAAGACTAATTAAAATATTTACACATTCTCTCTCACTAAACTATGATACACATTAGGCATACACTATCGGTATCGTCATACCAACTACACTTGCAAGGTATTGTTATTATGCCATTACAATTCCATTAACTTGGGGGGAAAAGACCCCCTTTGTTTATTAAATTAAATTTATTTCTTAAGCCTTTTATGCTATGCAGTAGTTCCAAAGGTATTTTCAATGGATATATTCTCATGTTCAAAGCAAATTTCACAAGATTGGGTTAAAGTATTCACCAATTCAATATTCAAAACCATTAATTTGGGTGAATCCACGACCCCCATTCCAATTAACCTCACCTATGCACCCCAAATAGTTTAAAACCATTAATTGAATCCATGAATCATTCATAAAAATCCATGGGAAAAACAATTCATTCACTAAGGCTCAAAACCCTCAACCCACATTCATAAACCATAATTTAATCACATGAATACCAATTATAAATTAATTCTTTTAACAAAATATGTTGGGGAAGAGCAACATGCCTGAGATATCAAGAATTACAGAGAAAAATCAACCCTTAGATACTCTAATTGCCAATCCTTGAAAACCCTAGTTGTTCTTGACTTGTGGATTTGAGAGAGCTTGAGAGAGTGTATTTGATGGTTAAGTATGGAGAATACAGTACCCAATATGTTTTATGGACGTGGGGTCTAAGTGAGGGAAAGAGAGAAATATCCATGGAGCCCTTAAATAAAAGCTAAAAATTTGTCGCCAATGATGATGGGTCACCCTATGACTGGTGAGGACACGCTACTACTCGTCACCATGAGATTTATTCTTGAAAAAAACATAAGGCACCCACAATGGTCTGACATGAGTTGTACCGTACGACTCCTACTCAGACATTACTATTTGTTGTGTATTATTCGTACCCAGGACAGAAATTTAGGTAATATTCTGGTCACCCTATGATTGGCACATCACGACTCATTAGATAAAAGTCGTAACTAAGATAGAAACCAGGATAACCTTCGCTGGTCACCCTATGACTCGATCTTAACGACCCATAAGAAGACCTTATGAATCATTTAGTAAGTCATAGTTAGAGCAGTGTGCTCAAAACTTAGGAATTTCCCTCGGACCCAAATCCGTGGTGTTACACTAATGCATGAACTTCATCACTTTTGTAGAAAGGAACCTCTTTAGGGGGCTTAGCCATGTAGGACATACTTCTTTAGCACTCATCTATCACTTAAGTAATGTTTGCTTATTTGTCCATTTGGTTGCTTAAGCAGCCCAAACTATGTTAGTATATATAATTCATTTTCACGTTGCCCTCTCTTTGAAACTTTGAGCCTCGAGTTTGAGTAATTCTCTAGGATTTCTTCACCATTTGACTTGGGTAAGCTTCAAAACCTTATTCACATTATTTTTCATCGATTATATCATCAAAATCACCTTTAAATCAAGATTTTGAAATAGATAATTTGGGAATTTCATTAGTAAATTTTAAAAAGGAGTTTTTCTTTGATTTGGACCTCACTTTAACCTGTTTTCACATGTAAATTCCTATAACCTTGGGGAAGGTATTTCCAAAATAAAATTTCAATTCTACCCTTTCTTTTTTTAACTCATTTTTCAAATCTATTTTGGACCTGTCCCGAATATAACCACTATGGGTATTAATAACTTTCTTTTAGTATGTAGATGCTATTTTTGAATGTTGTAATTGATTCTTATATCTTTCGTAAGGGGAATGCCCCGTGTTGTATCACTTTAGACCAAGATTCATCATTTTAAGGTAGGTTATGGCTTAACTTCTTTTATATTGAGTTAGGTAGTTAACAAATAATTAAAGCATATTATGGGTTGGAGAAAATTACTATGAGATTTATATTTTGAGAATTTTATTATCGTTGTGTGCCCATGTGGGGGCTTATACTCTATTGTTGTTGACTTATGATATCTAATATTATGTATTGTCCATGTGGAGTCTTCATTTGATATCATTAGTCTAATATGTGTATTTAAATACCTTTATTCTAGATATAATGCTCGTGTGGAGACTCATTTTGTTAATATTGACCTTAATTGGGCATTGGTTTCCTTTATCATGATAGAAATACCTGAGTTAAGGATTGATATGATATTAATAATGTCTTATATGCATATTTATTTTGATGGTTCCTAATTAGAGTTGATAATTATGAATTTTGGGCATATTTAGTTGATTTTTGGGCTCACTTATATATATATATATATATATATATGTATATACGTGTTGCATTAATTTAATGTCATCATATTGAGTTGCTTGTGAGCATTACATTCTCATTCCATATATATACATTCATGAGATACTGGTAACATTGAGAAATATTATTTTTGAAAGAAAATGAGATACTTTTTATGAAAACTATTTCCATAAACATGAGCTGAAGAGATGAGTTGAGATTGAGATACACGATATAGTATATTGGTTGCGAACACCCCATGATACTATCGAGGAGATTTGATCTTGGTTAATGTATACAAAAAGTCATGCGATGACTTTTATCATTTATCTCATCAACATTGCATCGCATTACATTTTCACAGGCATCATTCTTGAATTCTTTAGTTTCCTTGATTTGTAATTAGTTTGAGTGTTTCCTTCATGTGTGTGTGTATATATATATATATATATATATATATATATTATTTTTCATTTTCGTATTTATATATTAGAATGTTAGTGGATACGGTGTTAGCTACAGTTGAGACTTTTCTGCTTGCAAGTGACGTGCTGATAATATTATTTTACTTATCTTATTTTCTCCTTTGCTCAGTCGATCTATGATACCTACTGAGTACATGTGGACCATACTCACTCCTATTGTATTTTTTTATTGCAGATCCTAGTACGAGCACCTCGTGTGGCGGTTGATTTTGTGCGGAGATTCTAGACTTCGAGGTACTAATTCGCTCCAGAGTTCGAGGTTGATTCAGACATTATCCATCTGTACTTATCTTTGTTTTTTTAAATACAAGTGTATTTTTATTTTTCGTATATTGTACTATATGCTCTTACATTATGATATCAGATTTTTGATGGCTTATGGCTTATAATATTTCTTTCAGAATTCCACTAGTATTATTCTCGTATAGATCTGACTTTTTCTAGAAGTCTCGTCATGGGTTATATTGTTGTTGTTTTTGCTTTACTTACCAGTCTGTGTGATCGCCTTACTTACAAAGGTTGAGCCGCAACAAATACCATCATGACCTATTTTTGGATCATGACAAATTCTTGCCTTGGATTTTTAAGGTTTAATTTGGAATAATTTTTTTAGCTAAAGTGACACTTATTTTGTGATGGAGGAAGTCTGGTGTTTTGTTAAATAAAAAATTATTATAACACTTGTCGTTTATATATCAGAAAGAAACTTATTATTTCCTTCAGACTATTTTCTTTGTTACATTTTGATTTTCACATCTCTTATGAAAGTGGGTGTTATAGTTATCAGATATTCTTATAATTTTTTATCATTCAAAATATTAACCTCTCTTTAATAAATATTTTGTTGTAAAATAAAAGTAAACAAGTAATAAAAAATGTAGAGAAAGTAAATAAACAATGACAAGAGAAGATAGTGTAGATTGCTTCATTCCTTTCAAGTATATTTCAAGTGTCTACAACTATTTTTTAAGTATTTACAATATGAACTCTTATACCTCAATTTATAGTGTTATAAAGAGGTATACAAAGATTATCATAAACATGATATTAACTATGAAGATTAAGGGAGAAGTTCAAGAGGGAAGGCTATGGAGGTGTGAGAGTTAATATCGTAACGGTGAGATGTAGTGGAAGATTAACAATATATTATGGAGAAGAGTAATAGAAGTAACTTCTTAATATATATGGACAACCACTATCGTTATATATTTTATAACATTTCCTCTTGAATGTTCATAAATGATGAGTCTCATTAAAGCTTCGTTAGAAAAAATTTAATGAAAAAAAAACTTCAGTGAAGAAAAAAGAGTGTACATATCTTGTAATCCATATTGCTTGTTTCCTTGTAAAATAACTTACAAGAAAAATTCAGTGGAACAAAATCTTAGCTAAGAAAAAAAAGAGTGAAACGCATATTTACTCCTCCTGATAAAATAATCACTGATATCTCAGAGACAATAAATTTCTATTCTCGAATGTTGAGATCACCAGTCCTTACTCCTTAGTGGGTTAGTTTGTCAAATTATCATTTGAGGCAGAAAAAAATTATTTCACAATTTCGTCGAAGATTATGTCTGCAAAAAACTTTGTTGAAATGTATTAATTTTGTCTTCTTCAATATATTCGTCTTTCAGTTGAGCTTCACAAGTAGCATTGTCTTCAACATTATTGAAATTTTCTTTTCAAGAAAAAAATCACACATATCTTATGTGTTGACTCACTTGATTTATAAGTTGCACGTATTTTGGCAGGACTTGAATAAGTATCAATAATTGCCCGCCTTGTAAAATATGTTCACATGCAATAGATAAATTTTCTGTGATTAAAATTTATGCAGATCAAATAATCTCTCTGCATTTTGCATAATCAATAATTTTCGACAATATTGATTAGAGATAATACATTCATAACAACATTTGATTTCACTCAAATCTATTCATATAAGAGTGAAATTATATCCTGTCAGCACATTAATAAAAATATTATCAAATATATTATAATAACAAGATATATGAGTGTACCAATTATACTAATACATGATACTTTCTAATCATTTTCATAAAATCAATTTGATCTTTCTTTATATTAAGTGATCTCATTTATATTCGCGGTACTATTTAATGGAAACACTTAGAAATATTTTAAATTCTTCAAGGATTTTCATGTAACTTTTATCATCTAGCTAAACATCCAAATCATTCGTTATACGTATTCAAGTTTTTCTTTTATTGTCATATTAAAAGAAATTGCATCCATCATAGGAGAACACAACTCAATAAAATAATGCTAGAACTTCTGAGAAAGAAAAAAAAAATTATGCCATAAGGCACAAATCGTAATTTATTTCTTACAGATTTTTTTTCAATTTTATCTTTGCAAAAGAATTCATTTATACATCATTGGGATTATATCTTGATCTCTGTATTTTATGTCTAAACCATCACTTCATCACAATTTATAACATTGAACTCTACATTATATCAAAAATATTATCAATGATTATTTAATATAGATTTCAGAATGACATAACTTATCTAGATCTTTTCAGTTTTCATTAATTTTAGGTACCTGAACCTTTATCAAGATTTTATGAAGTGCTATAGCGTGATTCTCTATTAAAAAACTACTTCATTACTATTTTGCGAAAAAATAACTTATTTGACTTTAATCATATTCAAAAAAGATTTTGCAATATTCACAAAGTTGATTAAGAACAGAGTTACCACTTAGTTTGATTAAGAAAAATTAAGAAAATCATTGAACAATACTTAAAAGATTTAAACAGAAAATATCTTTCAAGTTATAGAAATCCGAATAAGTGGTTCTTATTAATGCTCTTGAAAGATTGTCAAGGCACCAAGAGTATCCACTAACTTGCGGTTGTCTGATCTATTTGAACACTTTATTAGACTAACTTGAAGAAGGTAGAAAAAAGGATCAAAAACCGCTAATTCATACAGAGCCAGCATTCCCATTGTAACGGCGGCGGAGGGTGCCTCCGGGTCGCAGCGGTTCTTCCTTGTCAACTTAGTTAATTTGCGCCTTGTGTGCTTTTTCTTCTATCTTGCTTGGAAATAAACGATCGTTTGATAAGTAGAGAAATGATTCTTCAAGAAAAATTCTATATTGATTAGTTAAGAAAGACTTGCAAAAGAACATCACTAATTAGGCTAAGCGATAAATTAATTAGTGGATGATTATTTTTAATGAAAATTCATTTTTTTTCAAGGAAACACAAAATGATATGAAATAAAATAAGGCTCGTGAGTAAGTTCAAGTGTTGATTTTAAGGAAATAATTAGAACTCTAGAATTAGATAATTAAATAAGTAAAGATGGTATACTTGCAAAACAACATGGTACTTCAAAGGGTAAATCAACTAAGTTAATAAAAAATTAAAGTTAGTACATATAATCAAACATATATTACAAATAAATAATGAAAAGAAAGAAGAGTTGAAGATTTGGGCCCCTACATTGGCCCATCAGAATTTTGTCCAGCCTTGCACTTTATTTTATTAAAAATTACACAAATACACAATTTATGTTTCTAATATTACAAAAAGTCTCAATTCCCTAAACATATTACAAAAATCTCAATATATACACTGAATGCTATGTATATGTTGGCTATGTTATGTATATTAATAGGGAGAGAGAGTAAAGTAATTAAAAAAGTGAGAGAGTATGTAATTACTTTCAAAAGGATTGATATTTATGTTATTTATACTTTATTTTATGGACTTTGTGTCCATTTTCAGCTTTGTATAGATGTATACTGATTGTATACCAGCCTTCTTTTGTTGCATTTTTTTTGTATATCTGACATATATGTGAATATATATCAACCATATATATATTCATTCGGGTGTTCCACTTGTATACCAGCTTCACTTCCTCATTTTTCACTGTTTATCACCTATATAGTTTTATATCTATTATATATCAATGTAGATTAATCCCATTTTGACTTGACCTTGGGGCTTCACTCGATGTGTTAGTCTCGATCCTAACAGGAATGCGAATGAAGGATGAGAAGGTCCAAAAGGACCCAAGGGTTCATATGTGTCAAAAAAACAAAGAAGAAATTAGTATATAATCCATCCAACGATTTTATCCCATGATAAAGAAAGCACATAAACGCAACATTTTTAAGGAGAGAGTAGGCTCAATGACTTGACAACAGCGAAATCTCAAAGTTATTTAACACGATTTGAAGTGTAAGCGGGCTCATTTTGATACAGAACATTAAACCCATTCAAACATTAGATGATGGTTAGTGACCCAAGATCTTCAAATCCATTTAAAGAAAACATAGCCGAAAATATTGCCACACATTAATAGCCTAGTGAAAAGGAGGAAAGATGGGAGAACCAAAAAGTAAACACATCATATTGAATAAGGAATTAATTCACATTGGCCTCAAATAGTGTTATACTTATTCTGTTACGATGAAAATTAAACTTAGTCTATCAATCAAACAAACCATACTTATTCTGTTACGATGGAACTTAAACTTAGTCTATCAAGCAAACAAACCATACATGATAAAAAGTAATTTTAAAAAAAGGGGGGAGGGAAACTAAAGAAAACAAGTTGCAGAATAAGATGTAACTTCAAAATATTGCCTCTCCCGATGTAATTGAACTTGAACTTTTGCACTAAGCACATACAATAGCAAAATATCCATACCCAAAATTTGAGCCATATATTAACACAAGAAATAATTCATAATATTTGACAAAGAAGTTTAAATTGATACAATTTATGAAGAGAACTATACTACTATTATGAAGTCACCAAACAAGGAAAAAATTCAAAAGGGTAAACTAGATGATTTATCGTGAAAATAAAAGAAAAAGAACCAAACTAAATAGAGATTCTGCAAACTATACTCATCTATGTCGATAATAAATAAACCATAACCAAATTCATTCCTATGTCAATTATGAAAAAAATCATAAATAGTAAAAACAACATGACCTAAATACTACTACAACAGCAAAATCCATGAATCGATTCAATCACTATAGGATGACAAAGAAAATTACACCATTTTCGTCACACGAAACCTATAGCCTTCAAAGCCTTCTACAATAAATAATTGCACCATTACTAGGATTATTTAAAATTGCTACTCGTAAAAAGAAGAAGAAGAAGAAGAAGAAAAAGAATAAATAACTAAAGAATTAGCATGTTTACCTTTTTTAGGATAGCAAACAGGAAATACGAGATCTTTGTTGGAATTTCTCTACGACCACCGTAATGAAATTGGATTCTTAACCTAGAATTTCAAGCTCAAATGACCCTTATCAAATTTCTTAGCACCAGAATCATTTTTATTTGAGTGAGAATCCTATACCTTTGGGGTTCTTCACTCTTAAATAATGCCTACTCTCTCTAGTTAGTGGAATAGTGTCACAACCCGAGGCTACCCCCTAATTTTAATATGGTACTTAAGGTCACAAGTGACCCCAAGCTGACCCATGATCTGGTACCTGTTATGAGCACTGAATAGAATAATACAAAAACATCATATGTGGAAGTTAAACTGATCAAATACTATTAAGATGACTACTGAAATAATAGTTAACATGTCTGAAACTGCTGATAAAACTGAAAACAAGTCTGACTGTCTGGATATCATCTGAATATATGAAAGTCTCTAAGACATGAGGAGTTGATGGGACAAGCCCTCAACTAACTTCGATTGACTGAAATGAAGGAAATACTGAAAATAACTGTAAATACTTGTCCTCGATGGATGAGGACTCACCACAACCACTGGTGAGAGGTACTGAGATGACTAAGGGTAATCGAGGAACTAGCGTCTGAACCTATTTTATAAGACAACATAGCGTAAAAGAGAGTATGCAGTCAGTACTTTGAATGTACTGGTATGTAAGATACGGACTAACTGGAATACATTTAAGTACTGAGCAAAGTGCATGGACATATAAAATAAAAGCAAGATTAAGCATAAATATTTACTAAAATGATCTGAATAATTGATATCTGACTAGCTGAATAACTAATACCTGTACACTTGGTCATGCAAACCTAAGCTAACATACTCTGAATACCGAACTGAGACTGTGGTAGCTATCATGTAACCAACATGGCCCAATCTGAGCTAATCGGGGTCCAACATATAACCCCAGTTGGAAGGGTGTCAGTACCTTGCCATAGGTACTAATACATGTCTGACAATGTTAATCCATAAGGCTGATGTCGTGAAGGACTATGGTGTTAGTCCTCTACTGGCGGGTGACATCTCATAACCTACGCTAGCTACGTAGTTCTGAAACTTAGAGACTGCTACTAAAGGTCTCAATCCTCTACTGGCGGGTGAGGCTTCATCTCTAGATTCTCTCGGTGCTAAATCCTACTCCCAACTGAACTAACACTGGCACTGATTTAAGTTAACTGGACTCACATCTGATAATTTCTCAACATGAATATGATATTCTGAATATGATGATAAAATCATAATCTTATTGACTTGAAACTTGAATATCTGAAATATGTGTAAACATATAGGTATCAGGTGTTCATAACCCTCCGGCACTGAATAATACTTTAAGTACAATAACATCATTTAAGACACTGTAAGAGAATTCATGATTTGTAAACCCCAAAACATAGTAGATTTCAGTAAACTGATAAAATTCATAATTATGAGTACGGGAATATGTTAAACTTCTAAGAACAACATGATCACGTGGTTTATTTCATAACTTGAGAAATTGACATGGTATCAACTGAACATGATGTGGGTGATTGAGATTATAAAGTATGTAAAAGTATAGTTCACATGGGGAAACACAAAGTCATGGTTTTTATCCAAAACTATTAAGAACAATTTGAGTAATTTAATACTTAACATTGAAATTTCATGAAATAGGGAAAGGATTTATACTTTAAAAACAAATGATTCTTGGGACTCAATGGGTTAAAGAAATCCCATTGATGAATATCCCACATACCTGAGTTGCTTGAATCCTTGAAGAAAACTTGGAATTAGGACTTGGAATGGTGAATTCTTGGGAAAAGCTTTGACTTTTGTGTTCTTGAGGATGGGATGATTTTGAGTATCACTAACTGATGGAGAATGGGGTAAATAATGCCCCTCTTGAGTTTTAAAACATCAATTGGGTGTTTAGGGTGGGGGAGAAGACCAAACTGCCTCTTAAACCTTTAAATGATGTTGCAGGATTGCACAGCCTCCGTGGCACGAAGGTGATCATAGAGACTAGCCTTCATGACATGGCGTGTAGTACGGAGACTAACCTTCATGACATGTCGTCTACCTCCGTGGTCCAAAAACATCCTGAACCCCTTCCAAAAATTTTCAAACTCTCTCGGATGACCCCTATAACACCCCCAAACATATTTCAACTCATAATTAATGTTTTGAACTCGGAAGGCCAAAAATAAAATATTTGAAATCTTGGGGTCTTAAAATAGCCATGTCACTTGTACTTAGTGTTAATTAATGGCTTTGGGACTTGTAAACATGGGATGAATAGCTGAAAACTCGTCTAGAATATTGTGGGGTATTACAAATAGTTGTATATTTATAAGAGGGTTTCAAAATAGAAATTTCGTTGTTTGGCTGATGTGGGATAGAAATTCTGAAAAGTTTTTCAGGAATTTTCTCGAGGTGAAATTTTCCTGATGAGAAGGTTCATCTTGGCAAAAGTATAAATTTGTATTGATTTTGGAGAAGAACGAGATGACGAGTTGAATGGCAGCATATCACAGATTCTAGAACCTTCAAAGTACAAGCTCGTGTACTGAGCACACACTAATCATGCGGTGACAAAGGATTTGAGAGCAATGTCATTGGGTAGTTCTTGGTGGAGATAGGGTTTTTGGGTCAAGTTGTTGTTGTCATCGTTGGTATGTTGTTGTTTTCGATATTGTTATTGTGTTTTTATACGTGGTTAAAGGAGAAGGGGATAAGGATTAAATGGGTGGTGGGGCAGGTCAAGTCTTGGTAGAATGGGTTGGGGCAACATGTTTGTTGTTGTGGGATGGACTGATTTAGGAATAGGAATTTAATTATTGTTGGGTAGAAATTAGGGTATTTTTAAATAACCTTATTGATAGAATTTTAGTCAATTGCATTTAAATTTTAACCTAATTGAAAATCAATTGGCAAATTACATTACACTTTTGTCTAAGTTGATTTCAGTTAAGGTGAAATTCAATAAATTGGCTTAATTGAATGAAAGTTTGAAATAAATTAACAACCAATTTAATTCTGAGTTTCTTGGTTTACTTAAATCTAATAAATATTTTCCGAATAAATTTTTTTAAGAACAAATTATAGTGAAATCAATATTTATGCTATTTGAACTAATTTTCAAGACAATTCTTGATTAAAATCTGGTTTTTAGTAAAATAATTATTTAAGAAACAAAATCAAATGATCTCATATATATGAATATGAAAATATGTAATCGCTTCTTAAAATGAAAAAATTACCTAGATAAATATTTTAAAAAGTTATTTTGAATAAAATAAATATTGTAATTTTATTTACAACCGAAGAAACTCAAAATTAAATGTAGTCGTGGAGGGGAAAAATTAAGTGTCAACAACTGCACCCTCCATTTGGGTAGGGTGAATGCAAGTAACCCGACATAAAGGGAGTTTGACGTTCCTAATTTTGTCCAACCACAAATTTATTTCTCGAAAGAAGTTGGTGTTTGCACCAATTTTGTGGAGTTACTATCGGGGCTCGGTATCAACTTCCCTACATATTTCAATTTTCATGAGAATTTAGGTCACTTGGAGTTCATAACGCTTAATTTGGGAGTACGGTTTTTAAAGAATTCACAAGTTCTCCCAGCTCCAAATTTTAAGAGATCGAAAAGCTGGGATATGATATTGGAGGAGGGGGTGGAATGTAGTCGAGTTTTGAACATAGAGTCCAACCTACATATCTTCAGAACTTAGAGAATCAGACTGCTTGTAGTTCTACTCGATCGGTAAAAAAGTAGTCTTTTAATTTAAAACAACCTTTGGCTCGGGATAAGTGATAAGTAAAATGAGATATGGAAAAAGGCTTGTAACCTCTGAACCATAAATATGGAGTTCTTCACATTAGTAGGTAAGAATTTATCAGGACATAATATCCAATGCTCTAGGTGTATTGTCACCCAGATTTGAAGAAAGAGAAAGGTTACCTCCGGTATAAGATTAAAAATATCCCAAAACTGAAACTGAAATTAAAATATCTCAAAATACCCATATTCCTTATAATAGGGGTGTGGTTTGACGGTGTTAGTAATATTCCTTTATCTTGCGTCCAAAGATTTTGACGTCCCCCTGCACCACATCCCAATTTGATACAAAGAAAAAGTTCTACGTTGTGTTGCATTCTTTTTAGAGTCGTCCACACCTGTGGTTTTAATTTGAGATTTTCATCCTCTAATATGCTCTCATTAATATCTCAAAAAAATATTGTAAGTAATAAGCATAATTTACGAAGGGGTATATAATCTTTTACCATATCTCCTTGTGAGTTGTTATCCAAAAAGTAAAGTCGTCCTCTCTTATACCTATTTAGAGGGAAAAAAAATTTCAATAAAAGACATAAAAAACCTCTTGATTGTCGAATAAAATAGACCTTTTAATTATCAAGAAATTTCTTCAAAGTGGGGTGGCCCTTTTGGGCACCGATAATACTTTTTGTAGAACGGTTCCTGCAATCGAGTAATCTTATACTGACCTAGAAACCCTCTTGGTCACCTATAATGCTTCTTCAATATGGTATGATAACCTCTTTATCTATTGAAAATGATCTTTTGCATGCGATCATTGGGTGTCTTGCGTATCTTCCGTATCAGTATAACCCACAGGAATCTCTCAAAAAAATTTATATTTGAGTAATCATGTATATTATTTGATGTTGATATGAAATGACTTACAAATGTCCTTTGAGTTTACGGTCTTCTGGGTGATTCTGCACATTATTCAATCATGGATAAGAGATGTCTTATAGATACCCCTTGAACAACTAGTTTTACATGTAAATCTGCACATTATCCGACCTTAGATGCGTACGACTTATGGATATCTCTCAAATTGTCAGTCTTTAGTTAATCCCACACATAATCAATCTTGGATGTGTCGCTTCTTATAGAGAACCCTTGAGCTATCAATTTTGGGGATTGCACATCAACCGATAAGGATTTAGCCGTGGATTATGGATAGCCTTCAAGCTATCAATTTTTGGATAATCTCAATTCTCACATACTATCTAGTTAGAAAGTTATTGCAACTTACGGATGAATCATGGACTATCAACTCACGGTGAATCTTGCACACTATTCTATTTTGAATATTGAGGCTTATAGAATACCCTCGTAATGTCAATTTCTGGGAATCCAATATGTCGTTCTCCTTTAGATAGCGACTTACAGACGTCCCTTTGTATCATGTGCTTTTCTAACTTAATATGTTGATGTATTCAAATGATGATATTTGATGTTGACACCTAATTTTTGTCCTCCACGACTAAATTTAATTCTGAGTTTCTTTGATTTTTAATAAAATTGAAATCTTTATTTCATCAGAATAAATGTGCTCTAAAATATTTATTTTGGGTTAATTTTATCATTTAAGTGATGATTATTTTTTTTGTATTTACTTATACGAGATTGTATAAAATTTAATACTTAAATGAATATTTTTTTTATCAAAATTGGACTATTATTGAGATTAATCTCGAAAATTAATTCAAATGGATAAAATCTTGATTTACATACAATTTATTCTCAAAAAATAATTTATTTGGAGAAATATTTATTTGATTTTATCTAATCAAGAAGCTCGAGGTTAAGATGGTTAATAATTCGTGTCAGATCTTATTTAAATTTTAGTCAATTTATTGAATTTGGTCATAATTGAAATCAATATGGCCATAATTGCAATGCAACAATTGATTTCAATATGATTTTAGTTTAAATAAAATCCACTAATTTAGGGCCATAATTGTAATGTAATTGACCAATTGATTCTCAATTTGCCAAAATTTAAATGAGATTGGCTAATTTTAATTTAATTTTGGCAAGTTAATAAATATCCTAAGCCAATCTACCCATTCAAATCCCAAAATTTGAATTTAAATTTCAAATTTGTACTAGATTGTACAATTCCACGTCAACCTTATCCTTTTTCCATTTTTGAAATTCAAAATTTTTACTAGATTGTACAATTCTACCTCAACCTTATCCTCCAACAAACCTTATCCTTAATTTGAAATTTTCAAAATCACCCTTGAGTTTTTCTATCCCACATCGCCAATTCATCATGAATTTAGGATTTTGGGGTTCTATATAAACCCCTCCTATTCACTCTTCAAGGGTGTTGAGAGAAAGAGAGATTAATTTAGTAGAGAACCCCAATTGAAAGGGATTTCTCTAAATTAAAATTTCAATGATGAATCCTTGTAAGACTGTTTGACTTAGGATTTTTGGCGAAGGAATTTTGTTCGTAGCTTTTCGGTGATGCGGAGAGAATCCATAAGCTCGTAGATCCGGTATGTTTCCCGAAAAAAGGTAAACACAACTTTCTTTTTTCCAATTATTTAGTTATTCGTTCTTTTCTACTTTTTATGAGTAGCAATTTTCGTAATCGTAGTTATAGAGGGATTGCTTGTTGTAGACGCCTTGAATGCGATGGATTTCGTGTTTGATGATTGTTTGAAAGATATTAGTGATATATTTGTTGTTTGTTGGTTTGAAATCTAGTATTATTTAGTTTTATTAAGAATGACACTGTAATTGTTCATCTTATTTGGAAAATTTGAAACTAGGACTAAAATTTAAGGTATTTTTATTATCTTGCGTAATTCTGCTTCTGTTTTTTCTTTTTACTCTAAATAATATTTTGTGGTAGTTAATGTTGAAATTAACATCATAATTTCTTATTTCTCTTGTTATCCTCTATAAAAAATTGTTATTGTACCTTGGATTGGTTATCATGATTTGTTGAATTATTATTTTTGAGGCTAAGTCTGAAGACCGAATAGTTTTGTTACTATATTGTTGATAGCATTTAGTTTTCTCTTTAAATTTAGTTTGTTATTTTGTTGTTATGAGTAGTTGAACCTTACGTCTACGTGAGAATGAAAATGGAATATTGAGTTAGGAATTGTGTTAGTTGAATCTTACATCATGATTTTTGTTATGAGTAGTTGAATCTTATGTCTACGACTAGTTCTCCTTATCCTAAGCCATCGGGTGATCTTTGTTTTCAGAATAGTGTTAGTCCCAGGGCTCAGGGATCCCAACCATAGGCTAGTGGGGCTAAATTAGCTTCATCCTATCCCCCTTATAGATTTTATGGTTAAGTGCATCATAGTATTTGTGAAGAGGGGAGAAGCAAGTGCTTTAAATAAGGCCAGATAGGTCATATGCAGAGTGATTGTACTTATAGGGTTGCTTTTGGGGAAAATAAGTTCCATGTTGCTACTTTGTCAGCTCCTGCACCAAAGGGTACTACTTCTGCTTCTGGCTTCGGCATTGGCCGGAATCGTCTGTATGCTCTTGCCACCCGCCAGGATTCTGAGGCATCCCAGATATTATTACTGGTACGTTCAAACTTTTCTCTTGTGATGTATGTTGTCTACTTTATTGCGGTTCTACCCTATCTTATATGACCCCTTAGGTGGCTATTCATTTTGGTTTTGATCATGAGTGTATTTCAAATCCCTTTTCTGTGTCCACCCCAGTGGGTGACTCTATTGTAGCTAAAATGATCTATAGGGGTTGGGTGATATTGATCTGTGGTAGGAAGACCTTGGTGGATTTGATAGAGTTGGACATGTTAGACTTTGATGTGATTTTGGGGTGGATTGGTCTTTGATGTAATTTTGGGGGTGGATTGGTTGCATTCGAGCTATGCACTTCTTAATTGTCGGACTCGAAGGGTTAGTTTCTATTTCACAAATGAGTTGTTGATTAAGTGGGAAGGTAGTTCCCTAGTGTCTAAGGGAAGGTTCATTTCATATCTTAGAGCCCAAAAATTAGTTTCCAAGGAGTGTCACCACCATTTAGTGCATGTTAAGGATTCTAGATCGGAAGGTCCTTTTATATAATCTGTCCCTTGGTTTGTGAGTTCCCAGAGGTGTTCCCTAATGATCTTTCTAGAGTTCCTCCCGATAGGTAATGTGATTTTGGGATTGATCTTCTTCGGGAAACTCATCCTATTTCTATCCCTCCCTATAGAATGGCTCCGACAGATTTGAAGAAACTCAAAGAACTATTGAAAGTCTTTTAGATAAGGGTTTTATTCGCCCTAGTGTCTCTCCTTGGGGTGCTTTGGTTCTCTTTGTGCATAAGAAGGATGGGTTCCTTCGAATGTGTGTAGATTCCTGCCAGTTGAATAAGGTGACTGTGAATAATAAGTATCTGCTTCTTAGGATCGATGATTTCTTTGATCAGCTTCAGGGTGATAAGTACTTATCCAAGATTGATCTTCGCTCAGGTTATCATCAGTTGAATATTAGAAAAGTGGATATCCCTAAGACTGTCTTTCAAACTCGATATAGTCATTTTGAGTTTTTAGTGATGTCATTTGGGTATACTAATGCCTAAGTGGAATTTATGGATCTTATGAATTGGGTATTTCGCCAGTTCTTGGATTTGTTCGTAATTATGTTTATAGATGATATTTTAGTCCATTCCTAAAGTGAGGCGGATCATTTTAATTACCTCCACCTTGTGTTGTAAATCTTGAAGGATCAGTGGTTGTATGCAAAATTCTCAAAATCTGAGTTCTGGTTGAACGTTGTGACCTAGCTGGGCCATGTTGTTTCTAGTGAAAGGATCATGGTGGGTCCACAAAAAGTTGCAGTATTTACGAGGTGGCCTAGACCCAGGACTCTAACTAACATTCAGAGCTTCTTGGGTTTAGCCAATTATTATAGGAGGACTGTGGAAAGCTTCTCTTGTATTTCTTCTCTATTGACTAAGTTGACTTAGAAAAAGGTAAAGTTCTTGTGGTGAGACATTTGTGAGGGTAGGTTCGAGAAGTTGAAAGATAAGTTACTTCAGTTCTGATTTTGACTCTACCTGAGGGTACCGATTCTTTTGTTGTCTATTATGATACATCCCGAGTGGGACTGGGTTGTTGTAAGACCCCTTAAAATCCTAAGCTTTATTCAGTCCTTTAGGCTTTTCAAGGGGTCCTAGACTTAGAATATTTTAGCTAAGTACTCAGACTTAGTGATATTTTAGCCTACGAAGGTTGGCAATCTTATTTCGTGACTTTTACATCCATTAAATGTTGATGTTTAGGTTGATTCATGATCAGGAATGTTCGTAGGTGTTTCCGAACAAGTTTTGGATTTTTCGGACTTCGTTTAAAGCCCCTTTGTAATCTTAAATAGTGGATCAACGCGATCTTGGTGAGCCACGTCAACTATCGTATTGATTGATATTTTCCCCAGCTACCAGCGTCCAATTCTAGTGAATCGACGCGAACAAGGCACGACGCATTGTCTATCGCGTCGATGCCATCGACACGCCGTGTCGACCTGCATGTCGAAAGCCCTATTTTCAGTCATTAAAAGACCACATTCTTGAGGGTATTTGGGTCTTTCACCCACGTCCTTCATCCCCCAAAACACAAAATTAAACTCCCTATAGAGCAAATATAGTCATTTTTTCTCAAATTTGCTCAAGAACAAAATCCTAGAAGATCCAATTTCAAATCAAGAACTCAAGATTCAACCATAAGCTTTCAGCAATTCTTCAACAAAGGTATGTGAAGTGTTCATCCAAGGGTCCCTTCTACCCTTGGAGTCCAAGAATCTCTTTTGAACTTTAAGTAATTGAGTTTATGATTTCCATGGTTGGAATTAAATTGTATCCTTGATTGCTATTTGGATTAAGTTCCTAATTCATGATTATATATATATATATATATATATTCCATGTGAAATTGGTCATTTTGTGTGTAGATTCATGTGAATCCATGATAAACCCATGATTTGTGAAATTAGAGATGAATTATGATGCTCACTTGTTGTTCAATACTATGTGCATATACTATGCTATCCAAGTGCTTGATAAATTGTCCATGTGAACTATTAATAGAATTAAATCATCTCAAGTTAGTTTGTTTACAAGTTATATCATCCAAGTGTTTGTCAAAATGCCCCAATAAAGGAATGATGATCAATTTCATAGTTTACATGTTTCATGTTTATGCCATGTCTCTTAATTTATGCTATCGAGTCCTGGGGGTACTTGTACCCGACAATTTAGCTTTTTACTTAAAGCCATGGACAGTCATAGAAAAGTATCAGTCACGATCAGTAGTATTCCATCAGTCAATGGAATTCAGTAAACTTAGTCAGCTCAGCTAAACAGTGATCTCAGTAACAGTCCAATCTAGCCTAGTTCAGACTAGAATTTAGTTCAGTGTCCTTTAAGTTGGTAGTAGGATTCAGCACCGAGTTAACCCAGGGATGAGGGCATTCCTGCCAGCAGAGGATTTGACCCCTTGAAGCAATCCTTGCATTATAGAACTATGTATCCAACGTAGGTTGATATATTTTCCTGCCAGATATTATGAAGGTTGATACTTCTCACCCGAGTTATCCTGCTAGCGAGGGTTGACGGAAGAGCTTCCTGTCAGAGAGGGTTAACTCATAGTTTGTCCTTACCCGTGGCACGATATTGAAAACCTTCCAACTGGGTTACAGGTTAGACCATAAATCAGTTAGAGAAGGGGTATGTCGATAAGATGATTACCTCCCACAGTCTCAGTTTCAGTCTCAGTCTCAAAATATAACTCATTTCAGTTCTACAGATTCAGGACTATCAGATATAGTCACCCAACTCAACTCAGTACGAAACTCAGTATAGTTCCTCTGAATTCAGGACTGTCAGATATAGTCATCTAGTTATCCGTAGTATAGTATCAGTCATCCAGTTAATCAGTTGATCAATATTCAGACTCAGTGTTCATTGTTATCACGATTTCAATTACAGTATACGTATTAATGCATGTACTCATATTCAGTCATACTCATGTTATTCAGTTATTATTATTCATGCATATGAACCCATGCATATCAGCCTACCTCACTGAGCATACCAGTACATTCAAAGTACTGATGCATGCTTTTTGTGCTATGATGTTTAATATCATAGGTTTAGACGCATGAGCTCCCAAGCATCCTTAGCAGATCATACTTTCAGCATCCAGCGTAGTGATAAGTTCTCGTAGTTTGAGGAAATAATTACTATTTATAATATTTCAGTTTATGTCAGTAGACAGAGTTAGATGGGGACTTTTCCCATCAACTCCACAATTCAGATAGTTAGAGGCTTCCCAAACTAGAGTATTTTAGATAGTTATTCAGATTTCAATTTTTGTCTTTCAGTTTTGGGTATTTGTGATACCTCTTTCAGTATTATTTACAGATTGAACCTTATGGCATAATTTCTACCTAATTTCGCATATTATTAGGTATTATTGTTCAGTTATTACAACAGGTACCAGTCTTGGGTTAGCTTGTGGTCCTTTGAGATTATGAGCTCCGTGAAGCATTCGGGGTACAAACTCGGGGCATTACAAACTTAGTATCAGATCTTAAGGTTCAACAGTGTCCTATAAAGTCTGAAAGCCGCATTTAATAGTCTTGTGCATATGTATATTGTACGTCACACTTATGGACATGTGCCTATGCGATTTTTTAAGAACAATATCTCTTCTTTCAATATTTATGTCGTGTGAGTGAGCATGAGCTCTAGTTATACTCTTTTTCTAATCCTAACTTCTCTTTCGTTTATAGAATATGCCTCCAAAGAGGACTCAGGGAAGAGGAACGAGAGACCAGTCAGCCCCTCAGCCCATTCATCCAGTTCCTTTGGGAGAGCATGTCTCCCACGAGGAGTTCAGAGCAGCCTTCGCGACCCTAGCTCATTCTGTAGTATCCCAGAATGAATGTCCAACTGTGGTTCTAGCCAACCCAGTGGACAATACTACTGCTTCCAGTATTCGGGACTTCACCCAAATGAACCCTCCCTCTTTCATAGGGTCTAAGTCAGATGAGGACCCTCGGGAATTTCTTGACCAAGTGCAGAAAGTTACTGACAGTATGGGGGTGACTGCTGTTGAGAGCGCTGAGTTGGCCACATATCAGTTATAGGATGTGGCTCACTCGTGGTTCAAACAGTGGAAAATAGAGAGGGCCACAGATGCAGGGTCCATAGAATGGGAGGAGTTTGTAGTTGCTTTTCTGGATAGGTTCTTCCCGCTAGAGTTGAGAAAAATGAAGGTTTTGGAGTTTATAAACCTGAAGCATGGCAACATAAATGTACATGAGTATTCTCTCAAGTTTACTTAGTTAGCCAGATATGCCCTACATGTTGTAACAGATAGCAGAGCGAAGATGAGTAAGTTCGTGTCAGGAATATCTAGCAGTGTGGTCAAGGAGTGTAGGACCACAATGCTTATTAAGGAGATGTACATATCCAGGCTCATGGTACATGCTCAGCAGATTGAGGAGGCCAAGAATAAAGAAAAAGAGAGCGAGAATAAGAGAGCGAGAATAGGTAGTTTTAATTTTTCTCAAACTAAGTAAGAGGGTAGGAATCGATCTCCGTTCCGCCCAAAATCCTCAGTTCTAGCTCCTTCCTCAGCCAGTGATCCAGTGCCAAAATTTAATTATGATAGCCGAGATAGGGCATCATCCCCTAAGCCCTAGGGCAGTGTTAGCAGTGCCCAAACCAATCCTCTTTGCCAGAAATATGGCAGAAACTATCAGGGTGTCTGCAGAGCTAGCAGTGATGTGTGTTTTGGATGTGGTAAGCCCGGCCACAGAGTCATACAATGTCCTTAGGTTCGCAGAGTTAGCATAACCGTTCCCCAGCTCAGTCCAGTTACCCAAATCAGTAGGGTGCCTCATCCAGTGCCATTAGTGGGAAGCGCCCAAATAGACTCTATGCTCTTTAGTCCTGACATGATAAGGAAAGTTCTTCTGATGTGGTCACTAGTATGTTACAAGTTTTCCATTTTCATATTTACGTTTTGCTAGATCCAGAAGCTTCTTTGTCCTTTTTTACTCTATATATAGAAGTTGATTTCGGAGTCGGTCCTAAAATTTTAGTAGAGCCCTTCTCAGTTTCTACCCCAGTGGGTAAGTCTATCATAGCCCGACGGGTATACAGGAATTGTCCGGTTATGATATCTCAGAAAGTTACTTCAACAGATTTAGTCGAATTAGAGATGAATGATTTTGATGTCATCCTTGGCATGGATTGGCTTCATTACTACTATACCTCAGTCGACTGTAGAAACAGAATTGTGCAATTTCAATTTCCAAATAAACCCATCCTAGAGTGGAAGGGTAGTACTTCAGCAATTAGGGGTCAACTTATTTCTTACCTTCGGGATAGAAAGATGATATCTAAGGGATGTGTCTACCATCTTGTTTGAGTTCAGGACTCTAGTTCAGAAACCCCTACTCTTGAATCAGTATCATTAGCATGTGAGTTCCCAAATGTGTTTCCCAAAGATCTTCCTGGAGTTCCTCCCAAAAGGGAAATTAATTTCGAAATTTATCTTCTCCCACATACTCAGCCCATCTCTATTCCACCATACAGAATGGCTCCATTAGATCTCAGAGAATTGAAAGAACAGTTAAAGAATCTCTAAGATAAGGGATTCATCAGACCTAGTGTGTCCCCGTGGGGTGCACCAGTGTTATTCATGCGTAAGAAAGACGGTTCTCTCAGAATGTTTATAGACTACCGTTAGTTAAATAATGTTATGAACAAGAATAAGTATCCGCACCCCAGCATCGATGACTTTCTTGATCAACTTTAGGGATCCAGCTATTTCTCTAAGATAGACCTTAGATCAGGCTATCATCAGCTCAGAGTCAGGGAAAGTGACATCCCAAAAATAGCTTTCTAAACTCGATATGGTCACTTTGAATTTTTAGTCATGTCCTTTGGTATTACCAATGCCCGACTAGCTTTCATGGACTTGATGAATCATGTGTTCAAGAAGTACTTAGACATGTTCATCATAGTCTTCATAGATGATATCCTTATTTACCCCCATAGTGAGCATGATCATGCAAACCATCTCTGAATAGTATTACAGACCCTTTGAAATCATTAGCTATTCGCCAACATCAGTAGGTACGAATTTTGTCTAAGTTCAGTAGTATTCCTTGGCCACATCATTTCTGGTGATGGCATTAGAGTTGATCCCCAAAAGACTAAAGTAGTGAGAAACTGGCCCATACCCATCTCTCCATCAGATATCAAGAGTTTTTTGGGTTTGGCTGGCTATTACCGACGGTTTATTGAGGGATTTTCATCTATTGCATCCCCTATGTCTAGATTGACTCAGAAGAAAGTCTAGTTCCAGTGGTCAGATACTTGTGAGAAGAGTTTTCAGGAGTTGAAGACTCGACTCACTACAACTCCAGTGTTGACCCTACCAGATGGTTTCAATGGTTTTATTCTGTACTCTGACGCTTCCAAAGTTATATTGGGTTGTATTTTGATATAGAAAGGTAGGTTCATAGCCTATGCCTCTATACAGCTTAAGCCCCATGAGAAGACTTATCCTACTAATCACCATGATTAGCAATAATAGTTTTTGACTTAAAAGATTTGGAGGCATTACTTGTATGGGGTGCACGTTGATGTGTTCACTGATCATAAGAGTCTGCAGTATTTGTTCTCTCAAAAAGACCTCAACCTCCGTCAGAAAAGGTGGTTGGAATTATTGAAAAACTATGACATGAGTGTTATGTTTCATCTGGGAAAGGCCAATATAGTGGCCGACGCTCTTAGTAGAATGTCTATGGGTAGTGTTGCCCATGTTGGGAACAGTAAGAAGAAGTTAGCCCAGGAAGTTCATCAGCTAGCCCCACTAGGTTTTCTCTTAGTCGATTCAGCATAAGGTAGTGTGTGGGTGTAGAGTAGCTCAGAATCATCCCTAGTTTCCGAAGTGAAGGAAAATTAGAATAGGGATCCCAGTCTAGTCCAGTTGAAGGAATCAGTCAAAATTAGAAAGTAGAGGTTTTCTCCCAAGGAGGAGATGGTATTTTGCATTGTTAGGGTCGTCTGTGTGTTCCATGTGTAGATGACTTAAGGAAGAAAATTCTCGCAGAGGCATATAGTGCGCATTACTCTAATCATCCAGGGGCCATGAAGATGTACCGCTATTTGTGGGAGATCTATTGGTGGAGTGGGATGAAAAGAGACATTGCAGAGTTTGTAGCTAAGTGCTCAACATTCTAGCAGGTCAATATTGAGCATCAAAAGCCTAGTAGATCCATACAAGAGTTCAGTATTCCCACCTGGAAATGGGAAAAAGTGAACATGAACTTTGTGATGGGTTTGTCTCGTACTCGTTGTCAGCATGATTCAGTTTGGGTCATCATAGACAGGATGACCAAATCAGCTTATTTCCTTCTAGTTCATACCTCCTATTAGGCCGAGGATTATGCCAAACTCTATATCAGGGAGTTATTCAGATTGCACGGTGTTTTGTTGTCTATTATCTCAGATAGAGTTACCTAGTTCACCTCTTATTTTTGGAAAGTATTCCAAAAGGGTCTTGATACCCGAATTCATCTCAGTACAACCTTTCATCCTCAGACAAATGGTCAAGTAGAAAGGACCATTCAGACCTTAGAGGATATCCTACAAGCATGTGCGATAGACTTTAAAGGTAGTTGGGATGTCCACTTGCCTTTGATTGAATTCGCATATAACAATAGCTATCATTCCAGTATCCAGATGGCTTCATTTGAGGCACTTTTTAGGAGGAGATGTAGATCTCCCATTGGTTGTTTTGAAGTGGGTGAGGCCATAGTGATGGGGCCAAACTTAGTATTTGATACCCTAGAGAAGGTCCAATTAATCAAGGAAAGGCTTAAGATAGCTCAGAGCCGACAAAAATTGCATACAAATGTGCGTAGAAAGGATCTCGAGTTTTAGATTGGAGATTTTGTGTATCTAAAAATCTCTTCCGAGAAGGGAATAAAGAGATTTGGCAAGACGGGAAAACTCAGCCCCTGATATGTCTATCCTTACCAAATTCTTAGCCATTTCAGAAAGGTAGCTTATGAGCTTGAGTTGCTTTCAGATCTATCTTCAGTTCATCCAGTGTTCCACGTCTCCTTGCTACAGAAAGGCATAGGTGACCCAACAGTCTAGTCCCTATACAGGGTATAGATATTCAGAACAGCCTCTCTTATAAAGAGATTCCAGTCGAAATCCTCGACTATCATATTCGCAGACTGAGGAACAAAGAAGTCCCTCTAGTCAAAGTTCTTTCGCGGAATCAGTCCGTTGAGAAAGCTACTTATGAAGTAGAGCAGACATGCGGACCAATTATCCTCATCTATTCTCCGCTAATCCAGGTTCAGCTCAAGGTAATAGTTTTCCTTAAGCTTATTCAGTTTCATATTCAGATTTTAGTTACAAACTTGGTATTAGTTACCATTACATGTACAGTTATGCATTCATGAGTCAGTTCAGTCATGTATCCATGCATCAGATATGCATGTTCAGTATGTAGAGTTAATTTATCAGTAATCCCAGTCATGCCTTCAAAAATTATGTTTAGCTATACTCATGCATCAGATATGCATGTTCAGTATGATAATTCAGAATACGAGTAATATCATCCATATAGTCGTGTTCCAAATACTCATGTACAGTAAGTAAGTAGGTCTCTCAGTATTCTCAGTTTCAGCAGTCTCATTCGAGGATGAATGTTCCCAAGGGGGAGATAATGTAAGACCCCGCAAAATCCTAAGCTTTATTCAGTATTTTGGATTGTCAAGGGGTCCCAAACATAGAATATTTTAGCTAAGAACTCAGACTTAGTGTCATTTTTGCCTACGAAGGTTGTCAATCTTATTTCGTGACTTTTACATCCATTAAATATTGATGTTTAGGTTGATTCATGATCAGGAATGTCCGTAGGTATTTTCGGACAAGTTTTGGATTTTTTGAACTTCGTTTAAAGCCCCTTTGGAATCTTAAAATAGTGGATCAACACGGTCTTGGCGCACCATGTCAACTATCGCGTTGATTGATATTTTCCCCAGCTACCAACATCCAATTCCAGTGAAATAACGCGAACATGGTGCAACGTGTTGTCTATCGCGTCGATGGCATCGATGTGCCGCATCGACCTATGCGTCGGAAGCCCAGTTTTCAATCATTAAAATACCATATTCTTGGGGGTATTTGGGTCTTTTTCCCACGTCCTTCAGCCCCTAAAACACTAAATTAAACTCTTTATAGAATAAATATAGTCATTCTTTCTCAAATTTTCTCAAGAACAAAATCCTAGAAGATCCAGTTTCAAATCAAGAACTCAAGATTCAACAATAAAACTTCAGCAATTCTTCAACAAAGGTATATGAAGTGTTCATCCATGAGTCTCTTCCACCCTTAGAGTCCAAGAATCTCTTTTGAACTTCAAGTAATTGAGTTTATGATTTCCATGGTTGGAATTAAATTGTATCCATGATTGCTATTTGGATTAAGTTCCTAATTCATGATTATATATATATATATATATATATATATATATATATATATATTCCATGTGAAATTGGACATTTTGTGTGTAGATTCATGTAAATCCATGATTTATGAAATTAGAGATGAATTATGATGCTCACTTGTTATTCAATAATATGTGCATATACTATGCTCACCAAGTGCTTGATAAATTGTCCATGTGAACTATTAAGAAAATTAAATCATGTCAAGTTAGTTTGTTTGCAAGTTATATCATGCAAGTGATTGTCAAAATGCCAAAATAAAGGAATGATGATCAATTTCATAGTTTACATATTTCATGTTTATGCCATGTCTCTTAATTTATGCTATTGAGTCCTGGGGGTACTTGTACCCGACAATTTAGCTTTTCACTTAGAGCCATGGTCAGTCATAGAACAATATCATTCACGTCACGATCAGTAGTATTCTGTTAGTCAATGAAATTTAGTAAACTCAGTCAACTCAACTAAATAGTGATCTCAGTAGCAGTCCAATCCAGACTATTTCAGACTAGAATTCAGTTCAGTGTTCCTTTAGTTGGGAGTAGGATTCAACACTGAGTTAATCCAGGGATGGGGGCATTCCTTCCAACAGAGGGTTTGACCCCTAGAAGCAATCTCTGCGTTACAGAACTACATAGCCAGCATAGGTTGAGATATCTTTCTTTCATATATTATGAGGTTTGATACTTCTCACTCGAGGTATCCTGCCAGTGAGGGTTGATGGAAGAGCTTTCTATCAGAGAGGGTTAACTTATAGTTTGTCCTTACTCGTGACACGGTATTGACATCCTTCCAACTGGGGTTATAGGTTGGACCCCAAATTAGTTAGAGAAGGGGCACGTCGGCTAGATGATTAACTCCCACAGTCTTAGTTTCAGTCTCAGTCTCAGTCTCAGTCTCAGAATAGAACTCAGTTCAGTTCTATAGAGTTAGGACTATTAGATATATTCACCCAACTCAGCTCAGTACAGAACTTTGTGTAGTTCCTCAGAATTCAGATCTGTCAAATACAGTCATCCAGTTATCAGTAGTACAGTAGCAGTCATCCAGTTAATCAGTTGATCAGTATTCAGACTCAGTATTCATTGTTATCACGATTTCAGTTATAGTATACGTATTCACGTTGTACTCATATTCAGTCATACTCATGCTATTCGGTTATAATTATTCATGCATATCAACCTACCTCACTGAGCATACCAGTACATTCAAAGTACTGACACATGTTTTTTGTTCTATGATGGATTATAGTATAGGTTCCTACGCACGGGCTCCCGAGCATCCTTAGCAGATCAGACTTTCAGTATTCAGTGTAGTGGTGAGTCCTCATAGTTTGAGGACATGATTACTATTTATAGTATTTCAGTTTATGTCAATAGACAGAGTTAGTTGGGGACTTATTTCATCAATTCCACAGTTCATACAATTAGAGGCTTCCCAGACTAGAGTATTCTAGACAGTTATTCAGATTTTAGTTTTTGTCTTTCAGTTTTGGGTATTTGTCATACCTCTTTTAGTATTATTTACAAACTGAACCTTATGGCATAATTTCGGCCTAATTCCACATATAATTCAATATTATTATTCAGTTATTGCAGCAGGTACCAGTTATGGGTTAGCTTGTGGTCTTTTGGGATTATGAGCATCGTGTAGCAACTGAGGTACAGACTCGGGGTGTTACAGTTGTGTGTTGATGCAATATGGTAAGGTGGTTTCATATGATTCTAGCCATATAAAGGTGCATGAGAAGAACTATCCGACTCATGATTTGGAGTTATTTGATATGGTCTTTGCTTTGAAGATTTGGCATCATTATTTGTATGAAGTTCATATTGACATCTTCTTAGACCATAAGAGCCTACAATATATGTTCACCTAGTAGAAGTTGACTCTCATTCAAAGTAGATGGCTTGTGTTGTGCAAAGACTATGACATGAGTCTTCACTATTACCCAGGTAAAGCTAACATGGTTGCCGATGATCTTAGCAGGTTATCTATTAGGACCTTGTCTCATGTGGAGGAGGATAAGTGAGAATTAGTGAATGATATTCACCATTTGAAAAATTTTGAAGTTTGTCTCTTGGACTCTGAGGATGGTGGTGTGATGGTGTAAGAGGTGGTAAAGCCATCTCTTTGTGCTGAGGTGAAGGAGGAACAGGTCTTAGACCCTATCTTGACGCAGATTAAGTATGATATGGGCCACTAGAAGGTGATAGCTTTTGTGATTGGTGGCGATGGTATCTTAAGGTACCAAGGTAGGTTATGTGTCCCCGATGTTTATGGAATGCGTGAGAGGATTTTGGATGAAGCTAACGATTCTAGGTATACTATCTATCTTAGTTCTATGAAGATGTATCATGACTTAAGAGAAATTTATTGGTGGAATAACTTAAGGAGGGATGTGGCCAATTTTGTGGCTAAGTGTTTGGTTTGCCAGCAAGTGAAGGTTGAGCACTTGAGGCCCGGTGGTTTGTCTCAAGAGATTGATTTGACCATATGGAAATAGAAAGTGATTAATATGAATTTAGTTATTGATCACCCACGGTCTCATAATCAGTTTGATTCCATTTGGGTCATGTGGATAGGATGACCAAGTCCGATAAATTTTTGCCGGGGAAGACTAATTATTCAATAGAGAATTATGCTAAGCTCTTCATTGAGGAGATCCTGAAGTTGCATGGTGCTCTTATTTTCATCATATCTGATTGAGGTACTCAGTTCTCATCTCATTTTTATCGTTTCTTTTCAGTGAGGTTTGGGGACTAAAGTAAAACTTAGCATCGCTTTCCACCCTCCAATGGATGGACAAGCAGAGAGGACGATACAAAATTTAGAGGATATGATGAGGTCTTGTGTAATTGATTTTAGTGGTAGTTGGTTTGAACTTTTACCTCTCATTGAGTTTGCATACAATAATAGCTATCACTCGAGAATTGGGATGGCTCTTTTCGAAGCTTTAGATGGTAAGAGATACAAGTATCCTATTGGATGGTTTGAGGTTGGAGAGATTAGAATGTATGGTCCCGACTTATTTCACCAAACTATAGAGAAGGTGAAGTGATTTGGGATGGCATAAGACTTCCCAAAGTCGGCAAAAGTTCTATACAGACGTAAGGCGAATGGACTTGGAGTTTGACATGGATGATTTGGAATTCTTGAAAGTATCTCCCATAAAGGAAGTGCTACGATTTGCGAAGAAGGGAAAACTCAGTCCTCGCTATGCTAGTCCATATTGCATTTTAAGGCGAGTAGGCAATGTGGCTTATGAGTTGAATTGACTTCGCAGTTGGATTCTATTCATCCGGTCTTCTATGTGTCGAAGTTGAGGAAATACGTGGGTGATCCTACCTTGGTTGTTCCTTTGGATGGTGCGGGTATCTAAGATTTCTTATCTTATGAGGAAATTCCGATTAAGATCTTTGATCAGCAAGTTCATCGATTGCAGACTAAGGAAGTGGCTTCGGTTAAGGTTTTATGGAGAAACCACAAGGTTGAAGAGGCCACTTAGGAAGAAGAAGAGGATATAAAGTACAAGTACCCATTCTTGTTTCCTGCACTGAATAATCGTGCTTGAGGTATGTGTATTACTTAGCATCTTTATTTTTTGACATTGTTAAAGAAAATTGTGAATTCTTTGATATCTTTGTTTTTTGTCATTGTTAAAGGTGTGTGTGGTTATGTTTGGAGTCAAATTGTGCTAATGAATTCCTTTTCTCACCATTCGAGGATGAATGATCCTATGGGGGAGAGAATGCAACACATCAGATTTTTGGACCTTGAAACTTTCTGAAATTTTATCCTCACTGTCCTAGCTACAACTCCCCTAATGAGTCGTAGGGAGTCTTGATAAGTTTGAAGGGACCAAATCGTTGCCTAACCAGTGTGTGGCTAAGTTCTCTTCTCTGAGTACGAGTGGCTCCCAATGAGTCGTATGGACTTATTAAGAGTCGTAATGTCCCAACCATGTCCAAACTAGTGTGTGTTCCAAGTGTTGTTGTCTTGGATACGACTTGGACCCTATGATTCGTAGGGTCACGATACGAGTAGTCTTATGTAAGACGTAGGGTCTATAATATGTGTTCTTAATGACACTGTCTTAGCTACGATGCATGATGATGTGTCGTAATATGTCGTTATGAGTTGTCGTGAGACCCATAGTCACTAGCAATAATTTTCCAACTTTTAAGTTGAGGACACTTTGGACATCTCCCTACTTTACCCACTAAGAGCCCACGTTCATAAAATACCCATGGGGCATTATTTACACACTTTAACACATCAAAGACTCCTTGTACTCTCTCTATATCCCCTCAAGTAAGATACTTAGGGTTTCTAAGAAGTTGGTTATTGATGATAGGCGAATTTACACGCCTAAAGTGCTATATTTTACCCATATTTTAGCGATTTAGGCCCGAACGCCGAGATGTGCAAATACTGTTCGACGAAGATGATGATGATCTTGATGGAACCGGAGCCACAGGAGCCATTGTTCCTCCACTATTGGCACCCGGAGCCAAGTTCAACATCACAAGCACCATGATTCAGTTATTGCAACTCAAGGGATTATTTGGTGAACTAGCAGGCGATGATCCGAATATGCATCTCATCAACTTTATTTCTACATGCAAGTCGTTTGACAATCCTGGTGTTGGTCAGAATGCAATTCGATTACGCTTATTTCCATTGTCTCTGTCTGGGGAGGAAACTCTATGGTTGAATGGGATGACTCTTGATTCTATTACAAATTGGAGGCAATTGAGAGACGTTTTCCTAGAAAGATTCTTTCCGCCATCCAAAAGAGCACAATTGAGAGATGAAATCAGCAACTTTCGTCAGCTTCCAACTGAATCCCTTCATGAAACATGGGAGAGGTTCAAGACGAAGCTAATGAGGTGCCCAAACCATCACATGACTAATGTTCACCTAATGGAGATACTATATAGAGCCTTGAATTCAATAACTAAACCAGTGGTGGATAATGCGGCCGGAGGATCTTTTATGGATCTCACCTTTGGTCAGGCAAGCAATATGCTAGATCGTATGATGAAGCAAAGTAGAGCTTGGCATACCAGGGATTCTGTGGTAGCAAGCCCCACTTTTTCTATTAGCATGACTGCAGACCAAAGGAGACGAGAAGAAGAACGTGATCAAGATATGGCGCACATGAAAACACAAGTGGATCTTCTTACAAAGCATCTATTATCAGGGAAGACCGAAAAAGTCAAAGTTGTTGCGTCAAAAGAAAGAAACGAATCTGATTCGGAAGAAGAAGCCAACTACTTGAACAATCAGGGGGGTTTCCGAGGTAATGCCCAAGGAAACCAAGGTCGGAACTATCATGGTAAATCTGGAAACATGGACCAAGGTAGTTGGAAGAACAAGAATGACAGTAGTGGTTTGTATGTTCCCCCTGGAAGACGTGACGCCACCACATCTAGTTCTGGAAGTATGGAAGACATGATGGCTTAACTATTGAAAGGAGTGGAAGCAACTAGCGCGGGAGTAACGGAGGTAATAAATGATTTGTCCGCTATGAAGAAATTAGTTGATTCACATTCCACTTCAATCAAGATAATAGAGCAGCAATTGAGCCAACTTTCAGCAGCACTCAATCAAAGAAAGGCTGGCACTTTACCTAGCGACACTGGGCAAAATCCAAGGAATGATAGATCATGCATGGCTATTACTACTCGAAGTGGTAAGGCGCTGGAAACTTCATCTAAGGGCAAACAAGTGGTCGACGATGTAGCAAACAACGATGATAAGGCTAATGAAGAAAACGCCATGGAAATTGACCAAGACGTACATGACGTCACCCCTAGTAGGTTGCAGCCTAAAACTACCAAAATTCGGAAGCAAGAGGAGAAAAAAGCTGTGGAGAAAACAATTCTATATCCACCACCACCTTTTCCTCAAAGATTGAAGAAGCATGCAGATGATACAAAATTCGGCAAATTCATGACTATGTTAAAGCAGCTGACTATTAATGTTCCATTGGTGGAGGCACTAGAACAAATGCCTGGGTATGCAAAATTTATGAAGGATCTTTTGACAAAGAAGCGGGCAGCAAGCTATGAGTTGAATGATATTGTTCATCATTGCGGTGCTATTGCCACCCGATCACTAGTTCAGAAAAAGGCCGACCCCGGTGCTTTCACTATTCCTTTCACGTTTGGATCTATGAATTTTACCAAAGCATTGTGTGATTTGGGAGCTAGCATCAATTTGATGCCACTATCCATCTACAGAAAGTTGGGGTTGGGCGACCCTACACCAACCAATATGCGGCTCGTGATGGAGGATAGGTCAGTAAAACGACCTGTGGGTATCTTGAATGATGTGTTGGTGAAGGTGTCTACCTTCATTTTTCCTGCAGACTTTGTGATTTTGGATTGCGAGGTGGATTCTGAAGTACCCATAATCTTGGGGCGTCCTTTCCTTGCAACGGGAAGTGTTCTTATTGACATGAGAGCTAATGAGCTTTTATTTCGGTTGAATAACGAAGTGGTCCGCTTTGATATATGCAAAGCAATGAAGCAGCCCAGCGATATGAATGTGTTCTCTGTAGCTGATGTTCATCATGAGGATAAGAAAGCATTATCTGTAGAGAAACAGCTTAATGTTCAGCCATTGTCTGCTGCGCCACTGAATGTTGAGCATGAGGACGATGAAGATTATAAAGAACTTATGGGTGCTCGAACAGAAATAGAGTCCTATTCCCATACTCCTAAGCAACCGTACTGTGATCTTAAAAATCAACCATCACCAAGCGAGAAGACTTCCCTTGAAGAGCCACCAATGCTAGAATCGAAAGAGCTCCCCGATTATCTAAGGTATGTGTTCTTGGAAAGTACAAATATACTTCCGGTGAGTGCGGATGATTTAAGTAAATAGCACGTAGAGGCTCTCATCTCTGCTCTGAAGAGATACATGAGAGCTATGGGTTGGACTATTGATGATATAATTGGTATCCCTCCTGGGATAGGCATGCACAAGGGTCATCTCGAAGAAGATTGCATGCCTACAAGTAAGCCTCATTATCGTCTGAATCCATTCAAAAAACGATCCACCATCTATCTCGACGAAGTCTAAATACTCAAGGTAACTATGTCGTGCCGCGACAATAAATCAAGCGCTAGATGGGAGGCAACCCATCGTTTATCGTTTTTCATTTTTCTTTCGTTCTATTACGTGTTTGCTTTTGATAAGTAAAAATCCAAAAATAAGAGTCGTGCCATGACCAAAAATAAGGCGCTTGATGGGAGGCAACCCATCGTTCTAATCGTTTTTATTGTTTTTGAGCAAATGTAGGTGCAAGAGGTGTAAAACGAGGAGATTGGTTTCAAATTTTGATTTGGACGTATTGCATGTTAAAGGTGGTAACTTAGGAATGAAGAAGCAAAAGGCTATGGATTGAGAATTGCTCATGAAAATATCGGCATCGAACAAGGCTAGGCCTAGGTAAAACTAGGCCACGAGCAAGGCAAGGCCTATACTATGGCCTAAGGTCTCGGAATCTAGTGTGTCATAGCATAGGCGCCGCCCATGCCCAAGTATGCCATAGCATAGGCGCCGCCTATGCTAATGCCTTTTGTCTCTGAATCTTATATGCTAAGTGAAAGGTGCCTCCTATGCCTAGGAATGCCATGGCATAGGCGCCGCCTATGCTAAACAATGCTTTGCAAAAGGCGTCGCCTATGCCAAGCATAGGCAAAGCAAAAGGCGCCGCCTATGGTCACTTCTTGTCTCCAAATCCAATTTTAAATGGGTCAAAACCCGACCCAACCTTCTCCTATAAATATGAGACTTAGTCTTGAACCAAAAACACATTGGAAACCTAGCTTAAGCGCCGCCTATAGTCCCCAAATCCTCTCAAAAATTTTCCTTTTGCTCTCTTACTTCACAAAAATAGAATCCAAAGTCATCAATCAAGTAAGTGCTTCTTTGTTCTTCATTTATATTCCGTAAGTACTACATTACTACGCCTATTATGAATTGCTAAATCTTGAAGTAGTATTGATGATTTGAAAGTGATTGAATTGTTATGATACAACCAAGTGAGTGAATGAATACGTAAGGATGATCGTAACTTATTTCCAACTTGAATTTGATGCACTGTCTTACTTTTGCGGAATTGATATGGTCACAAAAATTGCATAATCTTGTCACTTGAATACTTACATGTTGGAATGACTTGTTCATCGGGATAAGAATTATAGATGCCTACCGACATAGGAGGTTGTGATTATTTCTAGATGCTATACCTTGATTCAATCTCTATGTAGTAGTATTGATATCTCACACATGAAAGTATTGCCAAGATTACAAGAAGTATGACTGCACTGATTTTATTGTTGGAATAGAGCACCTAAAACGTATGTCGATGAAGTCTGAGTAATCGACCACTTTCACTTCACTAGTCTGTACCAACAAACTAAGTGTGGGGTGGTGCCACTACTGCTTGTTTATAGATTGTATCCATCGAGATGATGCTAACATGAACATTGTTTTAAGTCTCAGGTACAATGGCATCCAAAGCAAGACAAGGCAAAGATAAGGCTACCACTTCACAAAAAGGCAAGAAAAGAGGCCGAAAAGAGCAAGGAGAACCCTCATCGCTGCAAATACCTCAACTCACTCTTGGAATTAAGTGGGATACTTATGAGGAACTTCTGAGGATGACGACTCTGATGATGATTCCGACGAAAGGGGTATGACCCCAGACATAGAGGATGAGTCCGACTAACCAGGTTCTTCTTATTTATTTTCCACTGAGGACAGTGTGTCCCGTCTAAGTGTGGGGTGCTGTTATTTGCATGCTATACTTCTCTATCCATATTTGCATTTATTTATGTTTGTTTGTTTTGTTAGTAGTTAATTATTTTTTTCAGTAGTTAAATTTTTTATTATTTTTTTAACTTAGCTTCGCATGAAATTATTCTAATAGGCAGCATGAGATTATGACAAGAGTTTGTGCTAAAATCATGACTATTGAGACGTTTAGGCTCTAATTGTGACTCACTATGTGATATTGTTTGGTTTAATTCCTTCATCTGTTGGGTCAAGAGTCTATACTACTCCCAATAAATTCGACCATGTGCCTTGTGTGTGTGAGATAATAGTATATTCTGTGCTTGTGGCTGATGCTAGAACTTGCCTGGTATGTATGTAAAGCGAAAATAAAGAGTGCAAGTCTAGGAGATGATTTAGGCATTTCTTTGGCAACCTATGATTATTTACCTTCTTTTTACCTACCCATGGACATTATCCTAGTCAACCCCTTTTGAGCCTTTAGCCTATTTTCTTTGACAACCTCATATGAAAGCCTAATCCATTTTTTTCAAGACCATAATTTGATCCAAATTCCTAAGTGCTTTAAAGTGTAAAGTCATGTGACAAAATAAGAGGAGATTGGGTGAATATGATGCTTTAGAATGTATGGGTGCTTGAATTCATTATGAAAAAAAAGTGCTATCATAAGAGGTATGTTATGAAAAGAAAAAGGAAAGGAAAACTAAAAAGTTGGTTATGTTTAAAATTGAAAAACAAAAGAGGAGAAAAAGGGTGGTAGATTAAAAGAAAGTAGAGAGGTTGTTTGAAACAAAAGTGTTAATGATATAATGTGATGTATTAAAGCGCTTAGGAACATAATCACTATTTCTAGCCAAAATAGTCCTACCCGTCCCTTAGCCTACATTACAACCAGCAAAAGACCTATTTGATCCTAAGCTTAGCATTCTTATATTTAGTGGAGCACTACACTAAGGGCAAGCCTATGGTCATCAGTTGCAGCATATGAATTCTTTGTGAGAGTGAGAGCAAGGATAATTTTATACCCATGTTTCGATAAATATACTATACTTGTGAGAGATTATGGGTAATATACTGTGAGACACACATGGTTGATGAGTTTTGGGTAGTCGTATATGATTTTGTGTACCTCATTTTGTGAACACGAATTAACCACCATCACGAGTCTATGTTGGAGGCTGAATTGTTTCTACTAATGATCAGAAAACTACTCTTTGTTGATAATTGTTGTGCTTGTCTTGACGAATATTTTGTGTTGTTGCTGTGAAACCCTAAGTAAATGTTGAGAGGTACATGATATTTTGTTCGAGGACGAACAAAGCTTCAAGTGTGGGGTATTGATGATAGGCGAATTTACACGCCTAAAGTGCTATATTTTACCCATATTTTAGCGATGTTTTGAGGACAAAATATATAATTCATGCACTTTTAGTTCTTTTTCCTGTAAGTGAGCTAACGAATATGATTAGCAAGTTTTCAGGTATAAATGATGCAGAATTCAGCATTTTATGGATAACTTGACGCCAAAGAAAGCTTCACGAAAGGAGGAAAGCAAAGCTTGGACGCCAAGGACCAAAAGTGGCGCATGGAAAATCTGTCTCGGACAAAAACAGCAATTCTGAAGACTTTGGGGACTAGCAATAACTTATTAGGATTAGGATAATGATACCTTAACCTAGTAGGATTGGGTTAAGTAATTCATTAGCTTAGTAGGAATAGGATATGGGTATTATAAATACCCTATTTTCCTAGAGATTTTAATAATTCTCATTCTACTTTTAATTCATTCTTCTATTATTGATTCCTCTACTCTTCCAACCATTCTAATAATTCTACTTTTTATTCTTCTTCTATTCATCTATTCAATTCTTAATTTCCGCAACAAGAGAAACGTTACTTTGCAAAGAAGTCACGCCTAACGCCTACCACACCTTACTACACGAGATCTTTATTGTGGTATAATAATAATGTTTATTGTGATATCCTTCGCACTCATGGGTAACTAAACTTCTCTGTTGGGGTTATGGAAGCCTTATGAGATACTATCTATTGCTATGAGTTTGTGAATTCGTGACACGTGTGTTGCTTATATCATTATTCTCTTCATCTTAATGCAAATTCTTGTGGCTGCAGACGCATAGAATACGCCAGTATAGCATTAACTTGTTCGAAAGAAAGGTTATATGTCTGGAAAAGAGATAATGTCAAGGTAATAGGATCCCATCCCCTATTAAAAAGTTAGTGTCGTAACTGGATTAACCTCTTGGAGAATTTGTACCTCTAGATACGCTTTAAGCTCGAAAGAGTTAAAGTAAAATAGTCCTTGTTTAGGTCGAAAGACGCTTGGATTTACCATCGAATACAATTCTCTATAAGCACACGCATGTCTGAATTCCGCACAACTCATAGCCAATAGAGACGTACAACTCATAAGGTGGACATAACCCCAACTTCTCAATTCTCATTGTTTTACATCCTACTAAACATTCTTTCTTTTTGCTTTGCTATTTTCCGTTTTTACTTTAATAGTTTGGTTACATTACTTGCACAACAAAACTCCCCCCTTTTTACGAGACTTGCACTAAAAGTCTAGTAATCTTTGCTTACTTGTTGACCAAGCTATTCCCTGTGGGATCGATACCCAACCCAGTTGGGTTCTATATTTGACAAACGACCGTTTTACACTCCGACGAGAGCTGTAGATTGAGCGTTATCAGTTATCCAAAGGCTCAAAGGTTGAATTCTCTCTATAAAACTTGGTATCTCAGGCATGTATCTCTTCCCCAAAACTTGTTTTGTTAAAATCATGTGTTTAAATGGTTACTCATGTGGTTTAAATTGTTGGTTTTCGAAACATGGGTTGAGGGTTTTAAGTGATTATTGTTTATGTGGTGTTTCATGTTTACCTATGCATTACTTATGTTTAAATGCTGGTTTTGAAATAAATTTGATGCATAAGTATGGTGAATAAACTAGGGGATTGTGATTTCCCCATATTTTGTGAATATTGACAATTGAATTGGCAATAACACCAATCCAATTTTGTGAAAGTGGTTTTAAGTATGAGTTAAATTGCATTGAACCATTTTTGGAACGATTGCATGATATAAAGAGTTTATTGAAATATGATAATTTGATTTAACGAACAAATAGTTTCAATTTTTCCCCATCTTGTATTAATGAACAAAGGGAGTTGTTTTCCCAAGATAATGGAATTGTGAAGGCATGTTAATATTACCTTGCAAGTGTAGTTGGTATGATGATACCAATAATATATTCCTAAATATGTAATTGTAATATCCATGCTTTTTCTTATCTTGAAAATCATCTCAAGGACATTAGAACTTTCTTTGAAATAAGAATTCATTCTTATACACATGGAAATTGAATAAGCTTTCCATCGATATATAATTCACCCAAATTTGACACTCGGGCGAAGAGTTAGGTCCTTTTTAGTGAGACAGTGTTTGACCTGAGCTTTCAGCGCGTCACAGAGATAGCTCAAATGTCAATTGTCAAATTCCAGTGTTGCTCCGTGATACTGGTGCATCGCTCCAGAATTCTAGGTCGTAGACAAGGTGGCAACGCAATAGCTCCGCATCGTGCCACCATGCAATTTCTGAATTGTCAATTTCCAGTGCCACGACGCGATAACGTCGCGTCGCGCCAAGGGCCCAATTCGGGAAATTTTACTAAAAATTTAATGACGTGTCCAGGGTTAAAAGGGTCAACTTCCTACCCCTATTTAAACCCTTTAACACGTGATTCAACCACTTTTCACCCAAAAACATATTAGTTAATCTCAAGTTTATCTCAAGAACAAGCTAGGGTTTCTATTGGGGATTCAAATTCAGGAAGGTTTCACCATCAATCTTCATGAAATCACGATATAAGGTATGCATAGTGTTCATTCATGGGATCCTTTAGTCCATGAAGTCCAAGAATCCCTTTTCAACTACAAGTTATGGATTTTCTTCATGTGTTCATGCTTTGTATGTTCTCTTTGATGTTGATAAATGAGGAATTGATTTCTATTCCATGATTTGATGATAAATTCCATGTGGGTTGATCAGTATAGATAAATATTTACGAAATCTCATGACTAAAACCTTGTATGATGAAATTGGAAGTGAACCATGATGTTTAATTGCTATACCATGATGTTTGCATGTACTATGCCTGCCATATGTTTGATAAAATGCCTAGATGAAGGAAATTTGCCTAACTAGCATGGTATCATGAAAATCCCCATAAATGTACAAGCTTATGCCTATTAGACGTTTGATGAAATGCTTCAATAAACATATTGTGGTGATTATCATGTATTCAAGAATATCAAGTCATGTCAGTTTCCTTCCATCGAGTCCTGGGGGTACTTGTACCCAAAATATCAGATGTGTGCCTAGATCCATGTCATGTTTTCACGATACTCTCATTCAAGCTATGAACTCTTAGACTTCAAATAGTCTTATGACTCAGGAAAAATCTCCATGATCTTATGACTCAGTCAGTTATCAGATATCAGTAGTATTCCGTCTGCCACAAAAATTCAGTAACTTATTCCATGCTCGGTTTAGTTTAGTAAATCATGTTCAGTGTCCATTCATATGGGATTAGAAATTAGCACCGAGTGAACCCAAGGATGGGGACTCACTTATTATACGAGGGTGTGATTCCTAGAAGCAATCCATGCATTCCAAAACTATATAGCCAGCAGAGGTTGAGACATTGTAGCCTGCTATGTGAGGGTAGATGAGGTGGATTAACCTGTTATATGAGGGCTCCCACCATTCTCGCTAGAGTTACCTGTTATATAAGGGTTACTCACGTGTTGTCCTTACCAGTGGTGCGGTATTGATACCCTTCTAATTAGGGCATAGATTGGACCCCAGCTCAGCTATTATAGCATATTTGGGGCATATTGGTTAGATACTACTTCCCACAGTTTCATGTTACAGAATCAGGACTGTCAGATACAGTCAATCATTCTCAGTAATAGAACTCAGATAGTTCTTCAAATTTCAGGATTGTCAGATACAGTACGAAACTCAGATAGTTCCATCAGATTCAGAACTGTCAGATACAGTCACCCATGTTATCAATATTATTCAGATATAGTCCTTCATGTTATCAGTCATATCAGTTACTAGCATGTCACATTATCAGTATACAGACTCAAAAATCATGAAATCACATTGTCAGTTACAGTTACATATTTATGCATGTATTCTTACGTTCATGTTAGACAGTCAGTTAGCATTATTCATGCATGTGAACCATTACATATAGCCTACCTCACATGTATACTCGATACATATGTACTAACGCATTCACGCTATAGTGCTTTCTTTTTATGTTACACCATAGGTTCAGAGACACGAGTTCCAGATCAGCAGTAGATTCTAGTTTCAGCAGTCAAAGTAGAAGTGAGTCCTCATCCTTCAAGGACATAATAATTTTCTATTATCTCATTGATTATCTTAACAGTTGGAGTTAGTTGGGGACATGTCCCATCAACTCCTTATTCAAATTCTTTAGACAGTAGCGGCTTTCAGACTATATGCAGACTAGATACAGACTATCATATTCAGACTTTAGTATTTTCAGTTTTGTTTTGGATATTCTATCACCCCACACAGATGTTACATCATTCATTTATGTTCAGTATGGAACCTTATGGCCTTTCAGTGCATGTTTCCGCATTATTAAGTTATCTTATGCAGTATATAGGTACGGATATCAGTCATGGGTTAGCTTGTGGTCCCTCAGGGTTATGAGCATCGTGTAGCATTCCACTTCAGCAAATCGGGTCGTTACAGTAATATGGTTCAATGAATGGGAATGTGTGAAAATGGTTTTAATGGGGCTTAAAAGAGGGTTTTGTAGTTGAGTCATGAAGGTGGAGGTCCCGAGTTACAATACTAGAAACCGCAATTTCTAACGCAGGGGTCTAAATGACTGGGTGGTTCCATTCCCCCTTATTATATGATTTAGAGGTTCGAGTCCTCCATGTTATATTACATGATTGGGTGCTTAAGACACCTTGGTATGCAGGGTGGTTCGAGTCCCCCATGGTGCATATGTATATCCTTTAGTTTGTATGGATACACGCACTGGGCCTCTTCCAATTAAGGAAGAGATGGACCTATATAGCTCATAGGTGCCTTCTTATGACGGTTGAGCTACACGAATTCAAGCTTAAGTTTTAAAGTGCATGTTAAGCCTTAAACCCTATCCCGACAAGTGATATATATATGTATTTGATTATGTGCATTGGATTCTAATGATTTTGAACTGTTGATCAAGGCATTATGTTATCCTTTATTCTTGAGATACATGCTAGCACTGAACCCGCTAATTATCTACGTACATTGTATCCCTATGCGATGAACGAACTGGCCATACATATATTTTTCTTGCTCAATGACTAGGCGCATCATGGATAGTTCATGAGTTGACTTGAAGTGATGACTTCCATACTTCGGAAGGCCTCATTTCATGTTATGTTTTCTTTTGAGTCATAGACTATTGACACAATTTTTGGCTATTATCGGGGTCAATCCTAATACCTTAATGATTTTGGTTTTATTAGAAGTCTTTGTGGATTACTGTGGGCTTGGGTGGTGTTGGTTGATTATTTTTGGTATATTATTGACCATTGACTTATCATGAATTCTTTGAGCTTTTCTTATGTTATCTTGTTATATGTTAAGAATTCATTCAACGTTAGGGAATGGTGTTCTATTTGGTTAGGTGCAAGGGGTGGTCTCCGGTCCTGGTTGGACTTGAGATTCCCATCATGGCCAGGTCCTGGTTTGGATCGTAAATAAGTTGATATTAGAGCCTAGGTATAGTGTCATTGGGTGTCCACAAAGTCGTGTCAAGTAGAGCCTGTTTTATGGGTGTGTAGCATGCGACACTTATAAGGGAAGGCTATGAGGCATTTAGGAATGTTTCCTTTTTTGTTGATCTATTTCGAGCTATAGAGTCTAAGATCTTGAAATCTCCTCTAATTCTCATATGTTTGCATTTCAAATCATGTCTCTCAAAAAATCTGATGCTCGTGGAAACTCCTCTATCCCGTCTGAGGATAATATGGACGGTCCTACTCAAGGAGTTCAGATCCAATCTAGGGTCGCGGCTTCTGATTTCCCTAGTGGAGTTCCGCCAGTTCCCCCTAGCCCTTCTTGGATAACTCAAGCTAATGTGTCTAATGATGAGTTTCGTCGATCGATCCATTTGCTTACTCAGTTAGTGGCCTCTCAGACTGAGCTTGTTGCTTTTGTTGCTCCGTCTTCTAAGGACACTAGAGTTGGCCAATTTATGAGGTTGAGTTCTCCGACTATCACTAGTTCTAAATTTGAGGAAGATCCTTAAAATGTCATTGACGGGAAAGAAATATTTTTTATATGATGCATGCTACTGATGTGGAGGGTGTAGAGTTCACTACTTATCAGTTGAAGGATATGGTGTATTAGTGGTATGAGGAATAGTACCAGTCTATGGGCGATAATGTTGAGTCCACTTTGTGGGATGACTTCTCTAGTGCTTTTCTAAATCGCTTTGTGGGATGTCTTCTCTAGTGCTTTTCATCTGCTATCATGATATGCTTTGGAGTTAGTGTCTAGCATAAGGACTAGAATGAGGAAGTTTGCTTATGGGTTGTCCCATGATTTGATCTTGGGATACCTTGTTGAACAAGGATATGATATCTCTAGATAGGTGGTGTACATGTAACAAGTAGAGGATGAAAATATGAAGCAAACATAGGTGAGTGAATGGAAAAATAAGAAGTTTTGGTATTTGGATCAAGGTGGAGGTCAGCAGCAAAGTAGTAGAGATGGTGTAAAATGGTCTAAGAAGAAATAGGGAAATTAAGGTTCTTACTCTACGGCTAGTGCTCCTTATCCTAGGACATTAGGTGATCATCTTTTTCAAAATAATGTTGGTCCCAGGGCACAGAGATCCCAGCCATAGGATGGTTGGGCTCAGTCAGCTCCATCTTATCCCCCTTATAGATTTTATGGTCAAGTGCATCACGGTATTTGTGAAGAGCAGAGGAACAAGTGCTTTAAATATGGTCAGATTGGTCATATGCAGAGGGATTGTCCTTCTAGGGTTGCTTCTGGGGAAAATAAGATCCATGTTTCTACTTCGTCAGCTCCTGCACCAAAGTGTGATACTTTCACTTCTAGATCCAATAATGGTTGGAATAGTCTGTATGTTTTTGTAACCTGCTAGGATTCTGAGGCATCCCAGATGTTCATGCTGGTACACTCAAACTTTTCTCTCATGTTGTATGTTGTCTACTCTATCCTGGGTCTACCCTCTCTTATGTGACCCCTTATGTGGCTATTCATTTTAGTTTTGATCCTAAGTATATTTTGGATCCTTCTTTATGTCCATCCCAGTAGGTGACTCCATTGTGTCTAAAAGGGTCTATAGTGGTTGTGTGATATCGGTTTGTGATAGGGAAACCTTGGTGGATCTGATAGAGTTGGACATGTTATACTTTGATGTGATTTTGGGGATGGATTGGTTGTATTTGTGCTATGTATTTCTTGATTTTCGGACCCAAAGGGTCAGTTTCTACTATCCTAATGAGTCGGTGATTAAGTGTGAAGGTAGTTACCTAATGCCTATGGAAAGGTTCATTTCATATCCTAGAGCCCAGAAATTGATTTCCAAGTGGTGTCTCTATCATTTAGTACATATAAAGGATTCTAGATCGAAGTTCCTTCTTTGCAATCCTCCCCTGTAGTCTGTGAGTTCCTTGATGATCTTCCTGGTGTTCCTCCCGATAGGGAGATTGATTTTGAGATTGATCTTCTTCTGGACACTCTTCTTATTTTTATCTCTCCCTATAGAATGGATTCGGCTGAGTTGAAGAAACTCAAGTAACAGTTGATTGATCTATTAGATAAGGGTTTTATTTTCCCTAGTGTCTTTTCTTGGAGTGCTCTAATTATCTCCGTGCGTAAGAAGGATGGGTCCCTTCGGATGTGTGTAGATTACCGCTTGTTAAATAAGGTGACTTTGAAGAATAAGTTCCATTTCCAAGGATCGATGATATCTTTGATCAGCTACAGGGTGCTAAGTACTTATCCAAGATTGGTCTTTGATTGGGTTATCATCATTTGAAGATTAGGGAAGTGGATGTCCCTAAGACTACCTTTCAAACTCGGTATGGTCATTTTGAGTTTTTAGTGATGTCTTTTGTGTTGACTAATGCCTCGATGGAATTTATGGATCTTATAAATTGGATATTCTTCCAGTTCTTAGATTTGTTCGTAATTATGTTTATAGATGATATTTTTGTGTATTCCAAAAGTGAGGCGGATCATGTCGATCATCTCTGCCTTATGTTGGAAACCTTGAAGGATCAGTGATTGTATGCAAAATTCTTAAAGTGTAAGTTTTGGTTGAATATTGTAACCTATCTGGGTCAAGTTGTTTCTAGTGAATGGATCATGTGGATCCATAGAAAGTTTCGGTGGTTAAAAATTGGCCTAGACCCACGACTGCAACCAATGTTCGGAGCTTCTTAGGTTTAGCCGGTTCTTATAGGAGGTTTGTGGAAAGTTTCTCTTCTATTATCGCTCTATTTACTAAGTTACTCAGAAGAAGGTGAAGTTCTTATGGCCTGACGTTTGTGAGGATAGCTTTGAGAAGTTGAAAGATAAGTTACTTCGGCTCCAGTTTTGACTCTACCCGAGGGTACCGATGTTTTGTTGTCTATTGTGATGCATCCCGGGTAGGACTATGTTATGTGTTGATACAGCATAGCTAGGTGGTTGTATATGCTTCTAGCCAGATAAAGGTACATGAGAAGAACTATCCGACTTATGAATTAGAGTTATTGATTGTGGTCTTTGCTTTGAAGATTTGGCATCACTATTTTTATAGAGTCTATGTTGACATCTTCTCAGACCATAAGAGCCTGCAATATGTGTTTACCCAGAAGGAGTTGAATCTCAGGCAAAGAAGATGTCTTGAGTATCTCAAGGACTATGGCATGAGTCTTCACTATCACCCAGGTAAAGCTAACGTGGTTGTCGATACTCTTAGCACATTGTCCATGGGAAGTTTGTCTCATATGGAGAAGGAGAAGCATGAATTGGTAAAGAATATTCACTATTTGGCAAATATTAAAGTTCGTCTCTTAGAATCGTAGGATGGTGGTGTGATCGTGCAAGAGGTGGTAAAGTTACCTTTTTGCTGACGAGAAGGAGGAACAGATCTTGGACCCTATCTTGATGCAAATTAAGGATGATGTCGGTCACCAGAAGGTGATAGATTTTGAGATGTGTGGTGATGGTATCTTAAGGTACCAAGGTATGTTGTGTGTTCTCGATGTTGATGGGCTGCATGAGAGGATTTTGGCTGAAGCTCATGAGTCGAGGTACACTGTTCATCCAGGTTCTTGGAAGATGTATCATAACTTAAGAGAAATTTATTGGTGGAATAACTTGAAGAGGGATGTGGCCAATTTTGTGGCTAAGTGTTTGGTTTTCCAGCAAGTGAAGGTTGACCATATGAGGCCTGGTTATTTATCTCAAGAGATTAAATTACCCGTATGGAAATGGGAAGTGATTAATATGGATTTTGTAGCTAGTTTCCCGTAGTCTCATCATCAGTTTGATTCCATTTGGGTCATCATGGATATGATGACCCAGTCTGCTCACTTTTTATCGGTGAAGACCAATTATTTGGTAGAGGATAATTCTAAGCTCTTCATTGAGGAGATCGTGAAGTTGCATGGTGCTCCGATTTCTATCATATCTGATTGAGGTACTCAGTTATCATCTCACTTTTAGCATTCCATTCATTGATGTTTGGAGACTAAGGTAAACCTGTACTAATTTCCACCCTCAGATGGATGGATAAGCAGAGAGGATGATACAGACTTTAAAGGATATGTTGAGGTCTTATCTGATCAATTTTAGTGGTAGTTGGGTAGACCATTCACTCCTAAGTGAGTTTGCATACAATAATAGTTATCACTCGAGTGTTGGGATGGCTCTATTTGAAGGTTTGTATGGTAGGAGATGTAGGTCTCCTATTGGATTATTTGGGGTTTGTGATAATAGGTTGTATGGTACTGACTTAGTTCACCAAGCTGTGGAATAGGTGAAGGTGATTTGGGATACTCTTAAGGCTGCCCAAATTCTACAGAATTCCCATGCTGGTGTAAGGCGAAGGGAATTGGAGTTTAACGTGGATGATTTGGTATTCTTGAAATTATCTCCCATGAAAATAGTAATGCAGTTTGCAAAGAAATGAAAGCTTAGTCCTTGCTATATTGGTCCAAAGGGCATTTGTAGGCAAAGTGGCTTATGAGTTGGAATTGCCTTCGAGTTTGAGTTCTACTCATCCAATCTTTCATGTGTCGATGTTCAGGAAATACGTGGGTGATCCTTCCTTGATTATTTCTTTGGATGGTGTGGGTGTCTCAGATTTCTTATCTTATGAGAAAGTTCTAATTGAGATCCTTGATCAGCAAATTTGTTGGTTGCGGACTAATGATGTGGCTTCAGTAAAGGTTTAATAGAGAAACCATAAGGTTGAAGAGGCCACTTGGAAATATGAAGAGGACATGAAGTCTAAGTACCCATTTTTGTTTCCCGCTCCAGATAATCGTGCTTGAGGTATGTGTATTCCTTAGCATCATTGTTTTCTATCTTTGTTAAAGGTAAGTATGGTTTTGCTTGGAGTCAAATCATGCTAATAAATTCCCTGTCTCATCATTCGAGGATGAATTATCCTAAAGGGGGAGGGGAGAATGTAACACGATGGATTCTTGGTCCTTGAAACTTTCTGAAATTTTATCCTTATTGTCATAACTTCAACTCCCCTAACGAGCCATAGGGAGTCTTGACAAGTTGTAAGGACCCAAATTATTGCCTGACCAGTGTGTGTGGCTAATTTCTCTGCTTTGAGTGCGAGTGGCTCCCAACGACGTGTATGGAGTCATTACGAGTCATAATGTCCTAACCGTAGCTAAACCATTGTGTGTTCCAAGTGTTGTTGTCTTGGATATGACTTGTACCCTACGGGTCGTAGGTTTACAATATGAGTAGTATTATGTAAGTCGTAGGGTCCACATTATGTGAGCCTGATGACACTATCTTGGCTACGTCTCATGGTGACGAGTAATAATATGTCGTTACGAGTTGTCGTGTGACCCTAGTCACTAGAAACAATTTTCCAACTTTTAAGTTGAGGGCACTTTGGACATGTCCCCACTTTACCCACTTTGACCCCATGTCTATAAAATACTTTTGGGGCATTCTTTCCACACTTTCACAAATCAAAGAATCTCTTTTCTCTTTCTAAATCCCCTCAAGCAAGATATTTAGGCCTTCTAAGAAGTTGGTCATCCAAGGGATCAAGGTTGAATTCTCTCCATAAAACTTGGTATCTCAGGTATGTATCTTTTCCCCTAAACTTATTTTGTTAAAATCATGTGTTTAAATGGTTACCCATGTGGTTTATATTGTTGGTTTTTGGAACATGGGTTGAGGGTTTTAAGTGATTGTTTTTATGTGATGTTTCATGTTTACCTATGCATTGCTTATGCTTAAATGGTAGTTTTGAAATCAATTTGATACATGAGTATGGTGAATAAACTAGGGGGTTATGATTTCCCCAAATTTTGTTAACATTGACAATTGAATTGGTAATAACCCCAACCCAATTTTGTGAAAGTGGTTTTGAGTATGAGTTAAATTGCATTAAACCATTGTCGAAATGATTGCATGATATAAAGAGATTATTGAAACATGATGGTTTGATTTAATGAACAAAGGGAGTCGGTTTTCCCCATCTTGTATTAATGAATAAAGGGAGTTATTTTCCCAAAGATAATGGAATTGTGAAAATATGTTGATGTTACCTTGCAAGTGTAGTTGGTATGACGATACCAACAATGTTTGCCTAAACTTCAAATATGGTTCAATAAATGGGAATGTGTAAAAATGATTTTAATGGTGCTTAACATAGGGTTGTGTAGCTGAGTCATGAAAGTGAAGGTCCCGAGGGACCAATACTGGAAACCACAGCTACCAATGTGAGGGTCTAAATAACCTAGTGGTTTGAGTTCCCCATGCTATATCACATGATTGGCTGCTTAAGGCTCCTTGGTATAGCGGGTGGCTCGAGTCCCCTATGGTGCATATGTATTTCCTCTAGTTCATGCGTCTACACGCACCGGGGCCCTTCCAGCTAGGAACTGGCCATACCTCTATTTTTCTTACTCAGTGACTAGTAACATCTTGGATAGTTTATAAGTTGACTTGAAGGGGTGAACTTCTATACTTTAGAAGGCCTTATTTTATGTTATGTTTTTTTTTAGCCATAGACTATTGATACTATTTTTGGCTATTATTGAGGGCATGTCCCGACACTTTAATAATTTTGATTTTGTTAAAAGGCTCTGTTGATTATCGTGGACTTGGGTGGCGTTGGTTGGTTGTTTTTGGTCGGTTATCGGCCAATGAATTATCATGAATTCTTTGAGATTTTCTAATATTTCTTATAATATTTTTGGAGTTCATCAAACGTTGGGGCATGGCCTTCTGTTTGTTTAGGTACGGGGGGGAGGGAGGGGTCTCTGGTCCTGGTTTGACTTGAGATATCCATCATGGCCAGGCCCAGGTTTGGGTCATGATACCCCTATAATTTTAATGGTGTCTTGATTATTTTGTATTTCTTTGGATCCTTCTTAATCATAGTTAGGGGAATGTCCCAATTAAGTTGATACTCTGGTTTTAGAGGCTTTTGTGGACAAGTGTGGGTTGTATTGTCTATTTTGACTATTAGAAATTTCTTTGACTTAGTTGTCTTTTTATTACTATCATTATTGTCTTCCTCATTATTATTATTATTATTATTATTATTGTTATTATTATTATTATTATTATTATTATTATTATTATTATGCTCTTAAGGTTAGGCTAAGGGGGTGGTCTCCGATCCATGGTGGGATTTCACGACTAGGCCATGGTTTAGGTAGTGAAAAGCATGGTATTAGAGAACGGTTCAGGGTCATTGGGTGTCTACAAAGCGGTGTCGAGTAGAGTCCCTTTTTATGGGTGTGTAGCGTGCCATACTTATAAGGAGGAGTCTACAAGGCATTTAGGAGTGTTTTCCTTTCTTGTGTTCTATTCTCAGGCTATAGAGTCTAGCATTATGAAACTTCTCTATGTCCTGGGTTAGTCGCATTTCAGATCATGCCTCCCCGAAGATATAAAGATCGTAGAAACTATGCTGAAAACTCTGTCCCACCTGAAGGTAATGTGGATGGGATTCCCCCTGTTTATGGAGTGCACTCCCGGTCTAGGGTCCCTGCTCCTGACAATACCGCTCCACGTGGTGTTCCACCAGTGCCTACTAGTCCCCTTCGAGCTTCCCAGACTGTTGATAATTATGCTCAATCACCTTAGGGAGATATCTCTAATATGGAATTTCGTCAATCTATTCAAATATTTGCTTAGTTAGTGCTATCATAGTCCCGATGGTCTAATCATGTTGGTCTTGTTGCTATTTCTTATAAGGTTACTTAGGTTGGCCAATTTATGGGTTGAATCCCCCAACTTTATAGGCTCTAGGGTTGAGGGGGATCCTTAGGGATCTATTGATGAGATAGAGAAGATTTTCAAGGTAATACATACTACTGATTTTGAGAGTGTGGAGTTTGCCGCCTAACAGTGGAAAAATATGGCTTATCAATGGTATGAGGAATAGGAAGCAATGAGGGGTGATGATGTTGAACAGGTAGTGTGGGATGACTTTTCTGGTGCTTTCCTTGATCACTTCTTTCCTCAGGAGTTAAGAAAAGCTAAGGCCAAAGATTTTGTGAACTTTAAGTAGAGTAAGATGGGTGTTAAGGAGCATGATCTAAAGTTCCATCAGTTAGTTTGATATGCTCCTGAATTGGTGTCTAATATAAGGTCCCAAATGAGTAAGTTTGCTTCTGATTTTTCCCGTGATTTAGTGTTAGAGTGTAAGGTTGCAATGTTGAATAATGATATGGATATCTCCAGGGTGGTGGTTTATATGCAGTAGGTAGAGGATTAGAAAAAAAGCAGGCAGAGATGGGAGAGAGGCAGAACAAAAAGTTCAGGTATTCAGGGAAGGGTACAAATTAGCAAAATAGTCGAAGATATGATAGGCAGTGGACTAAGAAGAAGAATTGGGGGAATTCGTATTGATCTGCTAATGCTCCTTATTCTAAGCCTTCTGGTGATCACTATTTTAGGAAAGCAGTAGTCTTAAGGCACAGGGTGCCCAATCTAAGGCTAGTGGACCTCGATCAGCCCCACCTTATCCTCCTTGTCATTGTTGTGGGCAACTTCACCATGGATATATTAATGAGGGGAGAAATTGGTGCTATAGTTATGGTCATCTTGGTCATATGCTATGAGATTGTCCTTTATCCAGGGTTGCCACTGGGCTAATAAGGTCTTGGTCGCCACTTCTTTGCCTCCTACACCTAAGGGCACCAATTTAAGTATCAGTATTGGTTGGAATCATCTTTATGCTCTTTCTACTCATTAGGAATCTGAGGCATCCCCCGATATTGTTGCTGGTATGCTACAGCATGTTTATTGTTTGCTTGATCCGAGTTTTACCTTATCTTATGTGACCCCTTATGTGGCTGTACACTTTGGTTTTGGTCCTAAAAATATTTCTAACCCCTTTTCTGTGTCTAAATTGGTGGGTATTCCATTATTGCTAGAAAAATCTATAAGAGTTGTGTGGTGTCTATCTTTTATAGAGAGACATTTGTGGATTTGATAGAACTGGATATGGTGGATTTTGATGTAATCTTGAGAATTGATTGGCTTCACTCGTGCTATGCTTCTCTGGATTGTAGGACTCGAAATATCATTTTCCATTTTCCTAATGAACCGGTGATTGAATAGAGGGGAGTTCTTTAGTACCCAAAGGGAGGTTTATCTCATATCTTAGAGCTTAGAAAATGATTTCCAAAAGGTGTCTATATCACTTAGTTTGGGTTAAGATTCTAACTCTAAAAGTCTTTCTTTGTAATATTTCCCTATGGTTAATGCATTTCTTAAAGTTTTTCCTGAAGATCTTCCTAGGATCCCTCCCAATAGGGAAATAGATTTTCCAATTAATCTTTTATCGAATACTCATCCTATTTTTATTCATCCTTATAGAATGGCTCCAACTGAATTGAAGGAGCTAAATTAGCAGTTGAAAGATCTACTTGATAAGGGTTTTATTCTTCTTAGTATTTCTCTATGGGGTGCTCTTGTGCTTTTTGTGCGAAAGAAAGATGGGTCTTTTTGGATGCGCATAAACTATCATTAGCTAAAAAGGTTATAATAAAAAATAGGAAAAAGGCATCATTTTCACCCCATACTATACAAGAAAAGTCTAAGCCACACCTAAATTATATAAGTGACCTATTACACACCTTAACTATATAAAAGTGATATTATTACCTCCTCGCGACCCCTATTCTAAGGCACGTGTGTTACACTTATTTTAAACGCGTCCAGCCTATTAAATAACAAAAGTAAACGGCTAAAAACATTAAGGAAAAAACCATCATTTCCACCCCAAACTATAGTCAAAAAGTTGAATCCACACCTAAACTATATAAGTGACCTATTACATACCTTAACTATAAAAAAGTGATACTTTTTACTGACGTGGTGCTGACGTGGCAGCGCGTGTAAAACACTACACCACATACAAGTGGTGGTATCCTGACAGGGTGTAAATAGTTTCACTTTTTTATAGTTTAGGTGTGTAATAGGTCACTAGTCTAGTTTAGGTGTGGCTTTGACTTTTTGGGTATTGTTTGGGGTGGAAATGATGCCTTTTCCCAAAAAAATAAGTACTCTCTTCATAGAATTTATGAAAATTTTTATTAGCTTTAGGATGTTAGGTGTTTCTCTAATATTGATCTTCGTTCGCGCTACCATCAATTGAAAATTAGAGTGGTTGATATTCCCAAAGAATGTTTTTTGAACTTGGTATGTTCACTACGAGTTTTTTGTTATGTCATTTGGGTTGACTAATGCTCTAGCCGTTTCCATGGATCTTATGAATCGGATTTTCATGTAGTTTTAGGATTTGTTTTAGTCTTTATTAATGATATCTTGGTGTACTCTAAGATTGATGAGGATCATGCACTCACCTCTGAATTGTGTTGCAGACTCTTAAGGACCAAAAGTTATATACAAAATTTTCTAAGTGTGAATTTTTCTTAGTGTTGTGACCTTTCTTAGGCATGTTGTTTCTAGTGACGGGATCAAGGTGGATCCACATAAAGTAGAGGTAGATAAGAAATGGCCTAGACCCACGACTCCAACCGACATTAGGAGCTTCTTGGACTTGGTTGGGTATTATAGGAGGTTTGTGGAGAGTTTCTCTTTTGTTGCTACTCCGCTGATGAAGTTAATTTAGAAAAAGGTAAATTTTTTGTGGTTTGATGCTTGTGAGGGCAGTTTTGAGAGTTTGAAGAATAAGTTGACTTCTACGCCTGTTTTGACCCTACCCGAGGATACTGATGGTTTTGTTGTGTACAGTGATGCATCCAATGTGGGACTGGTTGTGTTTTGATGAACCATGGTAAGGTTGTGGCCTATGATTCTAAGTAGATTAAGGTTCACAAAAGTAATTATCCTACTCACGATCTAGAGTTGGCGACTATGGTTTTTGTATTGAAAATTTTGTGCCATTATTTGTATGTGGTGCATGTAGATATTTATTCAGACCATAAGAGCTTACAGTATGTGTTTACATAGAAGGAATTGAATCTCAGATAGAAACAGTGGCTCGAGTTGCTTAAATACTATGACATGAGTTTGCACTACTATCCATGTAAATCTCATATTGTTGTTGATGCTCTTAGCAGGTTGTCTATTGAGATCCTATCTCATATTGAGAAGGAGAAGAGAGAATTGGTAAGGGATATTGGGAGTTCGTTCTTGGACTCTGAGGATGGAGGAGTAATTTTCAGGAAGTGGTTAAATCATCTCTTGGTGCTGAGGTGAAATAAAAGCAGATTTTGGATGCTATACTTATACATATTAAAGATGATGTGGGTTAGCAAAACGTTATGGCTTTTGAGATTGAGAGAGATGGCATCTTGAGATATCAAGGAAGGTTATGTGTTCCTGATATTGGTGGGCTGCGAGAAAGAATCTTGGTTGAGACTCTTGAGTCTTGGTATACATTTGATCCGAGATCGACAAAGATGTATCATGACTTGAAGGAAATCTACTGGTGGACTAATATAAAGAGGTATGTGGCAAATTTTATTGCTAAGTGTATGATTTGTCAGCAAGTTAAAGTTGAGCATTTGAGTCCTGGTGGCATTTCCCAGGACATAGAGTTGCCATGTAGAAATTGGAAATGATTAATATGGACTTTATTATAGGTCTTTTAAGGTCTCGAAATAGGTATGATTCCATTTGGGTCATTGGGGATAGAATGACTAAGTTTGCTCACTTTTTGCCTGTGAGGACTAATTATTTAGGAGAAGACTATGATAAGTTATATATTCAGGAAATAGTGAAGTTGCATAGAGTGCTGGGGTCTATCATTTTATATTAAGGTACCCAGTTCTCTTCTCATTTCTGGCGATCATTTCAGAAAGTTTTGGGTACTCAGATAAACTTTAGCACTGCTTTCCACCCTTAAATGGATGGGCAAGCGGAACAGACTATTCAAACTTTGAAGGATGTACTAAGGACCTGTTTGATTGATTTTAAAGGTAGTTGGGTAGACCATTTTCCTCTTATTGAGTTCACGTACAACAATAATTACCATTCTGGCATTCAAATAGCCTCTTTTAAGGCTCTTTATGGTAGAAGGTGTAAGTCTCTTATTTCATGGTTAGAGGTAGGTGAGACTAGGTTGTTTGCTCCTGACTTGGCTCACCAATCCATGAAGAAGGTGAAGGTGATTAGAGAAAGACTTAAGACTGCTCAAAATTATCAAAAGTCTTATGCAGATGTGAGGTAAAGGGAGTTGGAGTTTGAGGTTGATGATTGGGTGTTTTTGAAGGTGTCTCCAATTAAAGGAGTCATGAGATTTAGAAAGAAGCGGAATCTCAGTCCCCGTTATGTTGGTCTATGTTAGATTGTGAGAAGAATTGGGAATATTGCATAAGAGTTAGAGTTACTAGTGAATTTGGCTTCGATTCATCCTATTTTTCATGTCTTTGCTGAAAAAATATATGGGTGACCTTCGTTGATAGTGCGTGTTGAGGATGTTGGTGTTATCGATTCTTTATCGTATGAGAAGGTCCCAGTAGAAATACTGGATAGACAAGTTCATAGGTTGAGGACAAAGGACGTAGCTTCGGTGAAGGTTGTTTGGAGGAATCAAAAGATGGAAGAAGCTAATGGAAACATGAAGAAGATATGAGAGACAAGTACCCGTTCTTGTTCCCCATGTTGAATGAAAATACATAAGGTAAGAGTCTCGATTTCCCCTTCGCAATTCAAATTTGTCATTGATTCTAATGTATTCTTTTTATTCTCGTGTTAAAAGTGTCCTAACTTATCATTTAGGGACGAATGATCCTAAGGGGGGATAATATGAGACCTACAAAAATTTCAATGATTTCATTTTTAATCCTCTCACGTGTTAATGTCAATTTTTGACTTGAAGTATGTTTAGGAATGTTAAAAGGGTATTTTGGAAAATTTTCAAAATTTTTAAAAGGAGTTTGGGATTATTTTAGGATCCCGAGCTAGTGAGGGTCCACGATAGTGGCGTGCCACAGAGGATAACCTCCACGATAAGGGTGTGACGCAGAGTCTACCCTCCACAATAGCGGCATGCCACGCTGATGCTTTAATTTCATCTAGTGTTTGCTTTTTCACTTGGGGTGAGGGTTTTTGGTCTTTTTACCCCTTATATAATTTATAAAAATAAAATAACCCTTTTTTCTTCAATTTTTAAAGATCAAACACCATTCTTTCTCTCTTAAAGTCAAAACCCAAGAAAACTCAGGGGTTTCACAAAGGATTCTGCATTCAAGCTCCACACTTTGATTTCGCTTTGGATACTTATGTATTTCAGGCATGTTTCTCAACCCTAACTTGTATTTTTAAATTATGGCCTTAAATTATTGAATTTTGTGTGATTTTGATTGATGGGTTTGAAATTAGGTTGAGGGTTTTTTATGGTTATTGCTTGAATCACTTGTCCTATGTTTTAAATTGATTATTCATGCTTTGAATTGATGTTTTTAGGACTGAATTAGTATTGTTTAAAGGGTTGGAATGGGGTACATGGGTTCCCCCAAATTGATGAAAGTTTAACTTGATAATAGCATTAACCTCAACCCACTATGTAACTTGGTTTTGAATATAGATAATTGCATAATTTAACTTATCTTTTAAACTCATTTCATAGCATTAAAGGACTAATGGAAAATAATGGATTTTGGACGGCCTTGGTGGCCAAGGATTGGATTTTAAATTTGAACTTGGGAGTCAATTTGGTTATGTGAATTGGTTTGGCATAATTATATAAGCCTGCAAGCATATTGGTATGATGATACCAAGTGGTAAATGCCTTAATGAATGACTTCTGGTTAACGGTTGGTTTATGTGCAGATTGTTTTAATTTGGGCTTAAAAAGAATTGTGTAGCTCACTGTGAAGGTGTAGATACTGAGGGACCAACACTGTAAACCATATTTGTCGGCATTGTGGGCCCATGTGACCATGTACTTAGTCCAGACATTATATATATATTTTGGGAGGGCTATGACCTTGATGTCTTTGGCCTTTCTGCGAATTTACCTCGGTTCGTGTGGTAAACACGCACTAGGTCCCTTCCAGCAGGGAGAGATGGACACATATAGCCCATGGGTGCCTTAGGATGGATCGAGATACATAGTTCAAGTTAAATCTTTAGACTCTCATGCTCATGACCCTTATCCATATCCCGGTATCCTATATATATGTGTGTGTGTGTGTGTGAGTGTATGTGTGTGTATGTAAATGTATATGAACGTGGTGCACATAGTTTATGACTGGATTTTGATAACTGCATTATTTTATCCCGTTCCCTAAGCTACATAACATTGCTCACCCCACTGGAAGTCCCTGGATGGTACATTATTTCATGATTTAGGGTTCGGGGGATTTTCTATTGCTCCTGTGCAGCGTTAGGTGGTTGAGTACCCTTGTTGATCAATTGTGAAGTGGTGAGCCTCTATCTTTTAGAAGGCTTTGTTATTTGATTAGTGTCTTTATTGTTTGGTATTTCTTTGGATCATTTTTGTTCATAGTCGGGGGCATGTCCCAGCTTAGTTGATACTCTGGTTTAGTGGCTTTTGTGGACAAGTGTGGGTTGGATTGTTGGTTTTGATTCTTAGAAATTTATTTTGACTTAGTTATATTTTTATTGCTATCTTGATTGGCTTCTGATTTATTATTATTATTGTGCTCTTAAGGTTAGGCTAAGGGATTGGTCTCCGGTCTATGGTGGGCTTGAGATACCCATTACGACTAGGCCCTAGTTTGGGTCGTGATGGTGATCATCTTTTATCATGTCAAAGAGTGAAATATCGCACACATTGGAGGTATTATGCACTTGATATTCTGAAGAAAGGTCAATCTTATAGGCATTGTCGTTTATCCTTTCGAGCATTTGAAATGAACCATCACCTTGAGGAATCAATTTGCCTTTCCTTTAGGTTAGAAACCTATCTTTCCAGAGGTTCATCCACACCCAATAATTCGATTCAAGCACAAGTTACTTTCTTCCCTTGTTTATTCTTTTGGCCACCTCTTGATTCTTCTTCTCAAGGTGAATCCTCACCTTCTCATGTATCTTCTTCATGGATTCTACCCTCTTGTTTCTATATAATCTTATCACAACATCACCAAGCAAAGGAGTGAGACCTAAAGGGGTGAGGGGGTTAAAACAATAAACAGATTCAAACGGAGTCATACCAATAGTCGAATGGATAGCATGATTATAAGCAAATTCGACTAAAGGTATGTGGTCCTCACAAGAGGACATTTTTTCCTTAACTAATGAGCATAACATAGAACCCAAGGTCCTATTTACCACCTCTATTTTACCATCGGTTTGTGGTTGGCAAGATGTTGAGAAAAGCAATTTGGTGCTAAGCCTACCCCACAATGACTTCCAAAAGTGACTAAGAAACTTAGAGTCCCTATCACTAATAATGGTCCAAGGTATTTCATGTATTTTAACAACATGATCAATAAATAAAGAAGCTATAATAGAAGCATCATCACTTTTATGCCACAAAATGAAATGGGCCATCTTAGAAAACTAATCCACAACAACAAAAATACTTTCTTTAGCCATTTTTGTCCTTGGCAAAGACAACAAAATCCATAAAGATGCCAAGCCAAGGGAATTGGAGAATTGGTACTGGAGTATACAATCCTTTAGGGAGAAGTCGGGGTTTTATACTTCTACAATCAATACATTGGCCGCAAATACTAGCAACATCTTGACACATTTTGGGAAAATTAAATTGTTCATCTAGGATTCCAAGTGTCTTGACAATTCTAAAGTCGCCCATCATACCACCATCATGTGCCACACTTATAAGAAAGTCTCTCTATGAATGAGAGGGCACACACAACCTTCTTCCTTTGAACAAGAAACCATTCAAACTTGGAGCAGGGCATAGAAGCGCTATCCCTCATCCACCTTTCCATATCCTATTCCTTATAATCTTGGTTGATTTGAGAAAATTTGGAGTCCTCGGGATACATTGCTTTTAGACAATCAAAACCCATCAACTTAGAAGACAATTTAAAGATTAGTACATTTTTCCTAGACAATGCATTGGCTACTGCATTTTTCTTTCCCTTTTTGTATTGAATTACATAAGGGAAAGTCTCTAGGAACGCAATCCATTTGGAATGTCTTTTATTCAATTTATCTATGGCCCAGAGATGCTTCAATGATCATGCTCATGTCGTATCACTAACCCCTTTGTCCACAAATAATGTTGTCAATTACCCAATGATCTATCCAAGGCGTACAGCTCTAGATCATAAGTGGAATAATTTAGAGTTTCACCCTTGAGCATTTCTGTAAAATAGGAAATAGGTTTATGATTTTGCGTTAAGACAGAACCTATGCATACCTTAATTGTATCACATTTTGTTTCAAACATATTATTAAAATTAGGTAATTGCAGCATGGTGGCGGAGCTAAGCATGGCCTTCAGAGCTTAAAAAGCACTGGCTTGCTCATCCCCCCATTTAAAAGGTTTATATTTATAGATTACCTCTATCAAGAGAGCGGTGATAGTACTAAATTCTTTGACAAACCACCTATAAAAACTTGCCAACCCATGGAAGCTTCTTACTTCACCAATGGATTTTGGAGTTGGTCAAGTCTTGATGGTTTCTATCTTAGATTCATCGACCTAGACTCCTCTTGAAACTACAACAAATCCCAAGAATACTACTTCATTCACACCAAAAGAGCTCTTTTAAAGATTACCATACAATTTTTCTCTTCTAAGAACTTCAAAAACACTTTTAAAATGCAAAACATTCTCTTCAAGGGATTTGCTATAAACAAGGACATCATCAAAATATACCACAACAAATTTCCCAATAAATAGTTTCATCACATGGTTTATCAACCGCATAAAAGTACTAGGAGCATTTGTGAGGCCAAAAGGCATGACCAACCATTCATATAAATCAAACTTGGCCTTGAATGCAGTCATTCACTTATCACCCAATTGCATCTAGATTTGGTGATACCCACTCTTAAGATCGATCATGTAAAACACACAAGAACCGTTCAACCCATAAAGCATATCATCCAAACGAGAAATTAGGTAGCAATATTTTATTGTTATTTTTATGATGGCTCGGCAATCAACACACATGCACCATGTCCCATCTTTTTTGTCACTAGTAACACCAGGACCACACATGGAATCATACTCTATATGATATATCCTTTGTTAAAAAGTCCCCTCAACTTGTCTCTGGAGCTTTTTAGTGTCCATAGGATAACTTTGATAGGTTGATTTGTTGGGCAATTGAGAACCTGGCATAAATTGAATTTAATATTCAATTTCCCAAAGTAGGGGTAATCCTTGGGGTAGCTCCTTTGGTAATAAATTATCAAATTCCTACAAAAAAAAAGAGAAATGGAATGGGGAATAGGATAAGTAGAGTGATTAGTATAAAAAGCATGGGTGTCTTCTTATCATATTCTTTGAAAAGGTCCTTGTTCCTAGCCAACATCATGAAGGGATTCTTTTCTCTTAATCTCCTAGACTCCCCTTCTATATTCTTCTCCATGGTTTGGTCATATTCCCCACCTTTTTTCTTACCCTTATCTTTTAGTTCTCTCAACTTTTGGTGAGCTTCATTCACTTGAGTGGGTGAGAGTGCATGGAGAGTGAATTTGAGACCATTCAACTCAAAAGAATACTAATTTGTCCTCCCATCATGATTGGTTGAACAATAATATTACCATGTCATCCCAAGAAATATATGACAAGCTTTCATGGGTATCACATCATAATACACCTCATCATGATAATTCCTGACATTAGCACTAGCCACATTAGCACAACTCCCACTATCAATGATTACAGAGCACACATTGTCCTTAATAAGGCATTTAGTATGGAATATATTTTACCTTTTACTAGGATCATCTATTGCCTTACTAATTATTGCACGCCTCACAACAAAGTTAGGAACCTCAAACTCTCCATCTTGAGGCCAAGCATCTTCATTATCTTCCCCTTCTTGATCATCCTCTTTGGACCCCTCTCCATCTTGGGACTTTTTATCATTCTCATCTTCCAATGCCACCTTTTATCCAAGGAAATACTACTTCCCTTCCCTTATAATCATATTTCTCCCATTAGGACATTCACTTTCCTTGTTCCCCCATCCTTGACATTTAAAACAAAACTTTCAGGATTGGTAGTAAGATATTTGTTATCTTTATTCCTTCGCGGGTACTTTAGAGTGGTCTTCTCTACGGGCTTCTTGTCATTGGACTTGTAGTCCTTGTTCTTGTTCCATATCTATGATGATTGAGCTACCTCTTTATTCTTACTCCAAGTGTTGGTAGATAAGTACCCCTTTGATTTATAAGTTTCCCTCTCTTTTATATCCCTCTCAATTTTGAAGGCCACTTGGAATATTTCCTCAACGGTTTCAAACTTATGGATATTCATACATGAGGAGATTCCTGTGTTCAATCTAACTTTAAAGAATATGATGTCATGGTTCACGTTCTCATGATACTCGATCTTTAAGATCAATTGTTGGATTTCGTCATAATAAGCCAAGACACTTTTTCTTCCTTGCCTCAAGATGTATAACTTGGAAAGTAAACTTATTTCTATGCCTCTACGGCACATACCTTTGTCTTATGAGTCCCTTCAATTCATACCATAGGGGTAGTTTTCCATCATTCAATGCATTTCCAAACCTCTTGGCAAAATCTCACCTCATATTAGCATACCCTTCAAAGTGGGCGATGGCATAAAAACTCCTTTTCTCAACGGTGATATCATTGACTTGAAAGATTCTTTCACAAGAAGACTCTCATGTGAGATAAGATTCAGGATCACTCTTACCTTTAAAAGTCGAAAGACTAACATTGATTGAATTGATACCCATATCTCGATCCTTATTACCTTGTTGGTTTTCGAGATCATAACCTTGTGGTTGGTTTTCCACGTTTCCTCTACCATTAGGCACCATACCAAATCTTCTTCCTCAACCTCGATAACCTTTTTAATCCATTGATATATCTCTTATTTCACCATCCAATATTTCTTCTTCATCAAATGCTCCAAACTCCTCTAGTTGTTTCTTCCTTTCTTTCTCTTCTATTTGGATGGGTTGGTTTTGGTTAACGGGTGCTTGGAAAGGAGGAATTTGGTTAAGAAAAGGTTGGGGTATTCAGTTTTGAGATTTGTCTTATTATTTTTGGTTGAATTGAGGTTGGAGTGGTCGAACGTGATCTCAATTTTGTGGATATGTAGTGTATTAAGGAATGGATCATGTGCTTGTATTGGTGGATTGATTATTTGGTGAAGGGTTTCCGGGGAAATATAAACGGAAGGATTTAGAGCATGCCCAATATTCAAGGAATGATAGTGTTGAGACGTGGATAGGGATAGGTTTAGTCGATTGTCCACATTATCCACTCTTCCACCTATGTTGGACACAGTCTCTTCAAGTGAACCCACCTTAAGGTCAAGTGATTATATCTTTGGGTCCATGGACTTAATTTTATGGTTGAGAGCTTCAATAGCCGCTAAAATAACACTTGTTGAGTAGTTATTAATGGTTTTTGAAGTTTCACATTCTGTAGCCATTGTACCTATGAAGAAAGACGCTCACAAAAACAACAAACACAATAGAGCAAGAGAAATTAACCTCAAAACTATTCACACCATTGTTTACCTCACACTTGGATCACGAATGTTGAAAAATGGTTTATACTCCGTGTGGAAGTCGAGGTGTCAAGTGATACAATTGATCGGATTGGATTCTTATTTGAAAGACTCAAATTAATGTGTAAGAACTCTATCAAGAACTAACAACAAAATGAAAAAAAAAAACTTGAAAGAAATAGGACGTTGAAAGAATTCGGACTAAAGAACTAATCAACCAACTTAGTAGGTGAATTACTAGTTGTTGAGTAGCTCAAGAATCAAGAGATGAATTTAGGAATCAATAAGTGAAACTAAGGAATAAAATATGTACCCTTACAACAAGAGAGATTTACCCAATACCACTCACATAGATTCAATTTATAATAGAATGGGTACAAGAATCAAATTACGCTCTCTCTCCCAAAGAATTTACAAGTTACACAAGATGAACCATAGGCTTGCCCTTAGTGTAGTACTACACTAATATTAGAATGTTAAAGCTCAGGATCAAGTAGGTCTTTAAGGTTTGTAATGTAGGATAAGGGACGGGTGGGAACTATTTTGATCAACAATAGTGACTTTCATCCCTAAGCGCTTTAATACATCACACTTTTCATTCAATTCCCATTTAACAACCAATTTTTACCACTTCTGTCTACCCATATCTTTTGTTTTTCCCCATCTCATTATGCTAACTTACATATAATATGGACGGGCATATTGTCTGTTAACTCATGATTCAGTTTTTTGCACAAATTTTCTTTTCACTCCCAACCACAACACATCAATTGTACACACCAATAACTATTACTCTGGGCTTCAATTTCACCATTCTCCTACTTAAATTTCAAACTCCTTAACTTCTTTAAGTTTTCACCAAAGCGCTTAGGATCTTTGGATCAAACTAAGGTCAATCAAAGAAGGGGATACAGGATACATATAAGGTTTCCAAAGAAAAATTTAAAGGATTAACGAGGCTAACTATGATTATGAACAAGGGTAGGTAAAAGAGGATATGAAACATGGCTATCCAAGAAATGCCTATATCATATCATCAACCCACACTCTTTATTTTGCTTTTCATACACACCAGCCAAGTTCTAGACATCAAGTATAACAAGGAATATACAAACACCTCACACACACATGGCACATGATCAACTCAAGTAGGATCATTATAGACTCTCAACCAAACAATAGCATGAATTCATCATTAAGCCAACAACGTATAAGAGTCATACACTAGAGCCTAGGAGTCTCAAAAGTAATAATTCACACCATCAACGTGCTTTTTACATTTAAGACCCACTTGTATCATGTAATCACACATAGCACCAACAACAATAACTCACTTACCTAAAACAAAAAAATTTAAAATTACTCATAAAAATAGGAATTTCCCCACCCCACACTTAAAAATCTACTTTGTCCCTAAAATGTTCTTAAAAGTAGAGATATAAATACTTTTTGAGGCCTATAGGACTAGCTAGTAGCATAATATTGTATCAATGAGGTCCGGGGACTCCACACTCAGTCTTCGCCATGCTCCTTAGCTCAGGTTTTTTGGTACTCAGAATTCCCATCAACTTGTGACCCAATAAAAACAAAAACTAGTGAGGTAAGAACTAAAAATCTTGAACTAAAACCTACCTTAACTTAGGTTGACTCCAAAGCAGCGCCTGATTTAGTGTCGCGGCACGAGCCACACATACTTAGCCATTTTTCTTCATACTCTTTCTCCTACTTGAAGGCCATCTTCTTATTTGTTTCTTACCTCTTAAGTGTTAACTCTCAAGGTCAATAGCTCTCTCAACAATATCCTTTTCAGGCTCATCAATCTGTATCAGTTCGAGATGGGGTATTTGTGGATTGGGCAGCTCAATGAGGAAGTCTGAAGAGGTCTTTGGTGGAATAAACTCCACCACCCCATAATTATCCCTTTTAATTACTATAATCATGCATAAATTTTTGTAGTGGGATAGTGTGTTGAGTGGTTTGTACACTTTGAAAAGCGTCTCTTCATCATCCAACCTCATAGTGAGTATGCCCTCTCTTATATCTAGCAATGCTCCTTCCGTCGCCAAGAATGGATGTCCCAAGATGGCCGATACTCTTCCATCTACTTGAAAATCTAAAATAATAAAATTAGTAGGAATAATAAACTTATCAACCTTGATGAGAACACCCTCTATGATTTCTTTAGGACGGGCTAGGATTTAGTCTGTGAATTGAAGTATCACTGTAACGCCTCAAATCTGGTACCCAGAATACTACACGGTGCTCATAACCCCGAAGGACCACAAGTTAACCCATAACTAATATTTGTAACTGAGCACTGAATAATATACTGTAAATATGTAAAATAAAAGCTGTAAGGCCATAAGGTTCAAAACTGAACTAATATTGAATATAAAATAATGTCTGTAATGGGGTATAACAATACCCAAACTGAAATAAACTATCTGAAATATGTTGTAGTCTGAAAGCCTCTAAAACTGACTGAAAACTGTGGATTTGATAGGACATGTCCCCAACTAACTCTGAACTACTGAAATAATAAAGTAATAAAATAATCAAGCTATTCTCGAATAATGAGGACTCACTGCTAGTCTGGCTACTGAACGTCTGATTTACTAAAAATGCTCGGGAGCTCATGCTTCTAAACCTATGGTATAAAACACCATAGCGCAAATGCATCAGTACGATTGAATGTACGGGTATACAAGTGAGGTAAGCTGAAAGCAAAGGGTTCATATGCATGAACAATACTAACTGACTGTATACAGAAATATGAGAATACATGCATGAATACGTAACTATAACTGAGGTCGTGATAGGATTGAATACTGAGTTCTGACTACTGATTCTACTGACAACATGGATTTACTGATATTTGAGTTTACTAGTAACTGATAACTGAAAGACTGTTTTTGACAGTCCTGATTATAAATAACTGATCTAAGTGTTATACAGAGCTGGATGACTATATTTGATAGTCCTGAAATCTGATGAAACTAGATGAGTTCCATACTAAGCTGAGTGATTGTGTCTGACAGTCCTAATTTCTATAGAAATGGACTGAGTTCTATTCTAAAGACTGAATCTGAAACTAAAACTATGGGAGGTAATCATTAACCGACATGCCCCAAATCTGAAATGGTGGGGTCCAACCTGTAACCCCAGCTGGAAGGGTGTCAGTACCGTGCCACGGGTAAAGACAAGCTGTGAGTAAACCCTCTCTGATAGGGAGCTCTTCCATCAAACCCTCCTGTAAGGAAAACTCAAATGAGATGTATAGTCCCTAGACTCGTAGGGGTATATCTCAACCTACGCTAGCTACGTAGTTTTGGAACGCAGGGATTGCTACTAAGGATCACTCTCTCTACTGGCTGACAGTGTGTGTCCCCATCCCTGGGTTCACTCGATGTTGAATCCTACTCCCAACTGAATAGACATAAAACTAATTTTCTAGTTTATACTAGGCTGGATTGATCTGTTACTGATTTTACTGATTAACTAGATTGAACTGAGTTCACTGGATTTCTATTGACTAACGGAATACTACTGAATTTTTCTAACTGACAGAATGCTACTGAGTTCTGCTAGATGACTGAGTTTACTAAGGTTTGAACTAAACACTACTGAGACATGATGACTGACTGAGATCACTGAGATTCCTGAGATTTCTGAGATTACTGAGATTACTGAATGGGACTGGACTGATACTAAGTTTACTGATTTTTCTTGAGTCACATGACTGACTGAATTCTACTGATCATGACTTAACTGAGAGTATCATGAAAATATGATAGTGGCTCTAGGCACACAGCTAAATTATTGGGTATTTAATACCCCCAGGATTCGATAGCATAAAAGTAAATCATGGCAGGGGCTTGAAATCACAACAATGGTTACATATATCCATAATTCATTGACTAAGACATTTCATCAAACACTTTACATGCACTAACTTGTACATAAATGGGGATCTCATAATAACATGCTATGAAGGCACTATTTCCTTCACATAGGCATTTTATCAAACACATGGGGAGCATGCTTTGGTTATACAATAATCAATAAATCAAATTATCATGGCTACATAATTCAACTTTAAAATTGAAGGGTTTATCAAGTATACCACGTAAATCATCACACACTAAGATCAATTCTTGAAATTAATAGTCTATAACATGGATCAAAACTCAACAACAACATGAACATGAATTCCAATTCAAATAAATCATGAACATTCTTAAATATACAATCTTTGAATAGAAAAGGGATCCTTGAGCTTCATGGGTGAAAGGGACCCATGAATCAACACTTAACATACCTTGATTGTGAGTTTCTTGAAGTTCTTAGAGGGATTCTTGAGATTTGCTTTTGAAACTTGGGGCTAGGGTTTTCTATCATTGAGACAGAGTGATTTATTTCTTAAGACATGTGGGTAAACAATGAGATAATAGGTCCTTTTAGGGTTTAATGTCGTGTATAGGCTGATTTGGGATTTTTGAAATTTACCAAACAGCCTCTGAAACTAAATGACAGAACCTAAAAAAGCCTAATTTTACATGCTGGCGCGACGCGGTGAAATCGCACCAACTAAATGGAAACTGGACAATTGGGAAACTGGTTAGTGGCATGGCGTGGTGGAAATTGCATTGCCACCTTGGTTGCGAACTGGAATGGCATCGCGACGCGGTGGAATTGCGTTGGTGCACTGGAAATTAACAATTATGAAATTGAGCCTTGGCTCAATGCACCAATATCGCGGAGGCCCACTGAATTTTGACGATTGCCATTTTGGCATGATCCGCGATGCGTTGATTGCTCAGATGGTACACTATCTTACTAAAATGGCTCTAACTCTTTTCCCGGGTGTCAGATTTGGGAGAATTTGGTATCGACGAAAAGCTTATTCAATTTCCCACACAATAAGAAGTTAAAATTTTGAAAATTCCATATGTACAAAAGTGTAATCACCATCATAGCAAGTCTTTAACATTTTTAGGATAATTTAAAGCTAGGTAGAAATACGGGGTATTACAATCACAGAGCTCGATCTAGGCTTCCTCAAGACCAACGTGTTAAACAAACATAAGGTCATTAAATTAATGCTTTACCCTAAATCATTAAGTGTGTAGAACACCTCATTATTGCTAATTTGAATGGGGAGAGTGAACTCCCAAGGTATTTGAGCTTTTTGGGCATCTTTTACATCTCTATAGAGCTACACTCTTTAGTGAGTAATACTGTCTCAATATCCTACAGCTTAACTTTGTTAGTGACTATATCCTTTAAGTACTTAGCGTACTTGGGAATTTCCTGCAAAACATCTAAAAGAGGAAAATTAATGTGAAGGTCTCTGAATGTATCAAAGAACTTCTTGAAGCATGCATCCTCCTTTGCTTTTCTAAGCCTCTGGGGAAAATATGGTGGTGGTATCTCCTTCACTTGTTCAGTAACTTTTGTTTTCAAGTACTCAGACTTTCTTGAATTTTCAGCAACTTTGTCATCTACCTGTTGAAGAACCAACCATGCATCTACCTCTTTAGTTATCTTTGGAGGTTTTTCATTGTGCTCATTACCATTCCTCAAAGTGATTTCCATTACTTGTTTAATAGATTTAGTATCACTTGGCAAACAACCTTGAGGCCTGGCCTTTTATGCCTACTGCATTTGCCGAAATTGGTATTCCAAATTCTTTTGCTATATTTGCTAATTTTTTAGTTTAGCAGCCATCAATTATTGGGTGGCCATGATCTTATTTAGTGTGTCCTTTATGTTGTTGGCCTGCGTGTTTTATTGTTCTACTATTGAAACTTCTGTTGTTAGTTGTTCCATGATAGAATTGGTGGCTGAGCCATTTTTTATTGTAGGTGTTCCCATAATTCAGCCTTTGAGCGTTGTCCATAAACATCACTGAATCAGGATTTGCACCACATAGCTGCAGAATCACCACTATTGCTACAAAACTCACACTAACATATGGTCCGCAGCACTGCATCACTTGATACATAGTTTGATTCACACTTAATTTTCTTAGTTGGTTCATTATCAGATTTTGCATGGCTAAGAGCTGAGTGACCAAGGTTGTAACCTTGTCAACTGCAACCATGCCTGCAGCTTTTTTTATTGACCCTCTTGACGTATCACCATGCCAATCCATATTTCCTTGAGCAATCTGATTCAATAAGGTGTATAGCTCATCATATGTCATCGCCAAAGCTTAGCCACCTACAGTTGAATCTATCAAAATTTTTGTGTTATGGTCAAGTGCCTCAAAAAAACTATGAGCTAGTACCTCATTGGACTGCTGATGATGTAGACAGTCCCGAAGAAGAGCTCTGAACCTCTCCTAAGCATGATATAGTTTCTCATCTGGCCTCTGTTTGAAGCTCACAATCTCACTATGATGTATCGCAGTCTTGATAGATGGAAAGAATCGGATGAGAAACTTCTATGCTAAGTCATCCCAGGTTGTGATTGAACTTATTGGCTCAATATTCAACTACTTCTTCACTTCCCCTAACAATGTAAAGGGCAAAAGTGTCAGCCTCACATAGTCAGTTGACACATCCGTAGGGATAAATGTGTCACTGATCTCCAAGAAGTTTTGTAAGTGGACTTGTAGATATTAATTTAAAATCCCAGTAGACTATCCACTGCTGATCAAAAGTTGCACCATGTTCTGTTTCAACTCAAAGTTACCTCCAACAGACAGTTTTTGAAAAGGAGAGATCAAATTTATCGCAAGTGGGATTGCCACTTTGCAAACTGTCCTGTGGGCTAATGGATCTTCATCCATGAGGGTAGGAATATCTTGGTCTTCTTGAATTTGTAAAATGCGGTAGAGAAGGACGACTTCTCTTCTTAATTTGTGAAAGCGTTGCTCGAGTTCGGGGCTAGGTTCAACCAATTCCCTATCCCTTGCCTGCTTAGTATATTAACTTGCTTCCTGTAAAGTCATAACCAAGACCAAGTGAAAAACGCCAAAGAAATTTAAAAATTAAAACTAAAACTAAAGTAGTTGCCAAAATTCCAAGTCCCCGACAACGGGGCCAAAAACTTATTGCCCCCCAGCTCACACGCAAGTGTACGTGATTTCACCAAGTAGTAAAGTGGTCCTTTAGAATCCAAGTATCGATCCCACAAAAACTTATTTTAACAAGTATCTAATTTCAGTTCACTATTTTAATTTAAAGTGGTGTAAACGTGATAAATAGAGTTTGAGAATTATAATTTAAAAGTAAAGTAGACAATGCATAAAAGTAAATGTATTGGACAATCAATAAGGAGAAACTCAGGGTTAAGGTCTACGAATCATACTAAGCTATTGAAATTCATCAGTTAGATTACTTATCTTGGTTGTTGATTCACGTGGTTGATATTATGATCATGGTATCTCGAGCCTCTACTCACCTATCTAACTTAGACCCACAACTACACCATTGAGAAGGAATGTGAGAACTAAGCTAAACACATTTATATTTCATTCCATAGTGAATCAAATAGGTAAAGTAGGTATATCTCTATCCTACATTCAAATTATAACTTTGTTCTATAGAATTTTATAATCCTATTCTATTTACGTCCACGTTCTATCCTCTTATTCCCGCTCTCGAGCTCACAAAGATGATAATATATGTATTCTAAGGGTCTTGAATCCTTAAAATAGTTATAAAAAGGATAAATAAACAACCAAATATGATAATCAACCAAAACCTAATCAATACAAAGCAATAGTAATCATGTTCTTGGCCTTAACCCCGGAAAGGGGGCTTTTATCCACTCATGTACATAATCGTAATCACCGTAGATGAATACAAAGAAAACTAAAAACTAAATAAAAGATATAAAAACCCTAATTGAATTTTTTTCCATCCCCTCTCCAAGTTTCAAAGCCGCCCAAGGTGTTTAGCATCAAGTTCAAGTGTCCTATTTATAGGAGGACAAGTTGGCCACTTTTGGACTAGGTTTCGTGTCGCCCCTTTTATTCCATGTATTAGGGTGTGCGATGTGGACTCATCATGGTGACACACTAGAAAGTTATCTTGCAATCCATATCCATTTCCGTGTCTCCCCTCTTATATCATTGACCAAGGTCCGCGACTCCCCATGTATTTACGATCTCATTTTTACTGCTAAACTTGTCTCGTGCACTTGTCCTTCCATCCCAATTTCAAGCTTGTGTATCATCCATACCTCATCATCATTATCTCATAGAGCATCCTATAACATCAAACACAATGGATTAAAGCTCAAAACTATATAATATCAAGGACAACGAACTAGAAACTTAAGCTAAGAACTAGTTTTGCCCTTTTTTATCTTTAACTTATTGTCTAGATCTAGGCTTGATTCAATTGAATATTTAACACTATAAAAAGTTTTTACACACATAATAATACAAAAATAACCTTAGAAATTTATTACACTCACTAGAATCCATAGAGATCAACTAGACAAACACCTAGCTCAAGCTAGTAACACTAATTTCCTCATTTGAACTCTAAGTATCCAAATTAAGTGCAAACTTGTTTGAAAGACACCATAAACATTATAATCAAGTACTTAAACACTTAGAGGCTCAATTATATCATTATTCACTCATTAATCACACAAGTAGTCCTTAAAACAAGGCTAAATAAGTAGAATAACAATGCTAAGGTGCATAAATTCACCTCAGACCATGCATGAATAAGCTTGCATACTGGTTTGAGGTGTTGCAATAGATGCAGCGCACCTCTAGCGTAAGTTGGACTTCTCTCTCTCCTTGGATGGGCGTAAATTTCCCTCAAGTGGTCCCCTTTATGCTCTTTTCTAGGAATATCCTTGGGATCTTTTGAGATGATCTAGTACAAATATTGTAATACCCCATAATTTTCCTAGCTTAAACTCATCCCAAAAATGTCAAGGATTAGCTCTTAGAATGAATGATGTTTATTTTGGGTGGAATTCTTTAGATTTGAACTTTCCATGGCATATAAAATTGAATAAGATTTCCAACGATATAAGATTCACTTAAATCCGATAAACGAGTAAGAAGTTATGGCTATTTTAAGTTCAAATCATAAAGCACCGTCATTTGGACCCTTAGCGCGTCGCGGAGCAGTATAAAATCTCAATTGTCATTTTCCAGTGACTCTATGCGATAACACCGCATCACGGAGATGTCCAGTTTCCCATTTGTCAATTTCCAGTGGCCGGCCAAAATGAAAAAACTTCAGGGCATCGCGATGGTGGCGCATCGCGGAGTGAGACCAGTTCTCACTCATCCTTTTCTAGTGAGCCACCGCGATAATGGCGCATCGCGGTGGCCTAGCAAATTGGGATTTTTGGTCATTTTTCCAGTTTCATCTAAGGATTTAAAAAGGGTATTTTGGTAAATTATCCAACCCCCAATCCGTCCAAAAACAAAAGATTAAACATATTTCAAATAATATTATATTTTATTCATCATTCCCTCTCAAAGCAAAACCCTAGTTCATCAACTTCCTCCCCAAGAAATCCAAGATTCCTCCATTAACTCTCCAAGATAATTCAAGATTTAGATTTTCCAATACAAGGACCCTAAGAATTCATCCCCAAAGCATCAATAGGAATCCAAGATTTAAGTTTTCATCAAAGATCATCAATTTAAGGTATGTGGAGTTTGATCAAGGACAAATCTTTCGTCCTTGTGCCCAAAACTAATTTTTAAAGATGATTTTATATGAATTGTAATTAGGGTTTATACCCAAATTATCTTGTTTTGAGTTTTCAATTTATAAAGTGATTAAAGAATGTAATTTCATGTTTGCCTTGATTTAAAGAATCCCCTTTATGATTTTGAATACCATGAACATGTTATGAGACATTAATTTCAGATTTTCAATTGAGTTTAAGCATGATATTGTGATTCTTGATTTTATTATTTTGATATTGGCATTAGGAGTGATTTCACTAATTTCCTATGTAGTCGGGGGCAGACAGTATTCTCCATAAACTTAGAATCATTAAAAAGCTTATGGTCCTGAATAACACAGCTTTCAATAGCGTAAAACACATTATGAGAAATGTTGAAGGGGGCTGGTTCCTCCGTTATATGCATGCTAATGGGGAAAATATATTTTTCATTGTGGTTCACCTTCATATTTTTCATGGTATATCCTAAGAAAAAAAGTCAATTGTTGCAAGTGTGCTTGAGAATGAGTGCACACTCTTCTTGTTACAGTAAGTGCTGCAATTGAATCAGCTCTTGATATAATAGAATAGGAGTTCTTGGTGTAAGAGTAACCGCAGTTTACTAAATATCTGCCGTTTAAGTGTTTTCAAGAAGCATATTGAGAATGATGATTTACTATGAATTTACATGAGTTTGAAGCATGGGTTATTAGGCCCTAGTTTGAGTATTGATATTTCAAGAACTTATGCTTTTAAGCACTCTGAGATTAGCATATTTTCAGTTATATAAACAGTATTTGATCTTTGGATCCTCAGTTTAGCCATAGAAACCAATTTTCAGAATTTACTATAGTTTACAGAAACATATTACAGATTTGAGTACAGTTTATATCAGATAAATACATAATTGGTTTTAGATAAACCCTTATGCTAGTTTTAAAGTGGATTTACAACAAAATGAGCATAGTAAATAAATAAAAAAGGAGTAGTATTTAGCACCAGCGGGAAGTGTGGGTTTAGCGCATCCTACTTCCACAGAACTATGTAGCCAACGTAGGCACTGATTGAGATTATTTCCATTTATATGGATGATAGATTTAGCTTGTGATCGATCGCATGGGTAGGTTATACTCCCTGACAAGAGTATGATGTCTCTCCCTAACGTGAGGTTTCTTCCTTAGGAGGACGAGACGTTGGACCCCATGTTAGCTCATATAGTTTATGTCGGTTAAGAGAACCTCCATTAAGATGAAATATTTTTCCCTAAAAACTTTGAAAGATTTTTCCCTACAGCTTACTAGTAAAGATTTTCAGAATAAGTTTTAAAGTATCTCCCTTCAGATAAAGTGTTCTTCCTTAAAGTTTTTAAGCTTACAGACTATAGATTCTAGAGAAAAAAAAGTAATAGAAAAGCTTTCAAAAGAACTAAGTGTTAAGGCTCACAAGTTTTACTCAGATTATGCTTTGTAGAAAGATATTACCATAGTTTTCAGTTTTCAGATTTCAGATTTAAAGTGAGTCCTTTCTACACTAAGACAATATGATTTAAAGAGAGAATACAAGTACAGCTTTGAGAACTAAATGTTATGACTCACTAGATTTATAAAGCATGATTTACTTCACATGATGATTATTTTCAGTATTTCAGATATTCCAGCTTATGTGAGTCATTTACATTTAGCATGCATTGTTTTGCAAATTATGATGATGAGATGATGTTTTTACTTATGCATTCACCCCCATATACTCAGTACATCCTCAAAGTACTGATCCACATATATGTCTATGTGCTACATTATTTCATAATGTAGGTATTAGCTCAGTTGTAACACGCATACCATATTCAGACAATTTGCAGATTCCAACCAGCAGATGATGAGTCCTCCTACTTCGGAGACTTTAGTTAGATGTTATCGATGTACTATATTTTCTTATTCATATGTATTGATTAGTGATACTTGGAGTCGCGTCCCAGATATCTAAAGTTAGTACATTAGAGGCTTCACAGATGTCAGTTAGAGTCAGTTATGTATTTTCAGTCCCTCTTTCAGACTTTATCAGAATGTAAAAGTTATATCAGTATTGTATTTTCTCAGAGTCCACCATTATTATGTTCCCACATTATAAACTCAGTCGTTTTATGCATATTATTCAATGGCTTATGATTTATGCCAGTAGAAAGGTTAGCTTTGGATTACTTGTGGTCCTAAGCACCGTGTGACGTCTCGAAACAGATTTTTGGGGCGTTACAAATAATTTTTCACTCTTTTTTGTCCTTCTTTTTGGATCAAACAATTACTTTTAGCTGAATTTTCAACAAGAAGATAACAGTTTCTCCAAGAACACAAACTTTTCCAACTTCTTCACTTTAGCTTGAAAATGAGTTGAAGTTTTGAATCTAGGAACTTTTTAACCTTATATCATTTATCCCAAATTCTTCACCAAAATTTTCAAGTCTTGCAACCCACTTCAAACTCTTCAACCCAAGCTTTCAACAATAATAGAATACATAGTATTGCTCCAATTTAGCTCAAATTCGATTTCTAGACTCCTATAGTGTTAGAGAGCAAGAATCTAATACCAGAAACACAAGAAAACACTAAAATTAACTACTCAACTTTTGACCTAACCCTAAAAACCTAAATAGTAATTTTCTTGTGATTTTTTTATTTTTCAAGCTAACAAACCCAAGATTGACTTTGTGGGGAAAAAATCAAGCTCAATTCTGATACCAAATGATAGAAATCAAACTACAAAAATAAAAGATTGATACAAAAAAGGTAAAAGATGATCGATAAAGATAGAAATTCAACACAATAAGAAGAAGTAATTAAGAACAAAATAGTATATTAAAGTCTAATACCCTCAAATACAATCTTAATTAAATACCTATTTCTTATGGTGACCAAGAGGGAGATGAACGCCCTCAATACCAATATTTCTAATCCAAATTTCAATAAAAGTTTACCAATTCTCTCACTCAATGGAGAAATGTTCATCAATAATCAAGAAAATAACCTAGGATCCCAAGAATTTTTAGTTTAGGGCTAATTATTATACAATCAGGGGCTCAAAAGTGACTAATTGCAAGAAAGACCCATACAATCCACTCGAGAGGATTTGAAGAAGTTGGGGAGAATATTAGGTGTACTAAGGACTATTTTAAACTTCTCTTGAAATGCTAGAGCAGGTCCAAGTCAGATCCAAAGCACCTTGGGCGCATGTCCTTCCCAAGGAGCTTCCTAAACCCGTTTTGTATTTCCTTGTCTCCTTCAATGATCCTTAACCCAATGTGATTGAAATCATCATCAAATTACACCATCTTGATGGTAATAAGACTTCTTCATGTACCTACCACTTCATGAACAATCTTTTGATCCTTTGAAGCTCCCGGTCTTGGTTTCTAATAAAAAATTTAGAGTTAATCTAAATTGTATCAGACCGAGAGTTGTTATTACCTAGATTGGATGGAATAGGTAGGATGATTCCCACCACCTTATATCTTTCAAAAAATTTAGTCCAAGTTTCGATCAAGGTGGTGAAATTCCTGGGAACCTTATCTTCAAAATTCAAATAGGGATGGTTATGGTTTTTCTAGTTGATAAGAGGAAAGACTAGACAAAACCTTCAGTTATCTGAAGCCCTTCGACAAACTTTGAATTTTTAGGGATAATATCAATAAATGAGGTGATAATTTGGTAATGGAGCTCGGAAATTTGGTTTATTGACTGAGTAATTTTATAGTGGGGAAAGAAGACTAGATCAAGTGCAGAAAATAGATTGAGGATTTTAAAGAGTCAAAGATTAAGTTGATGATGATGGTGCTGCTTAAAATAAAATGATGTTTTGGTCACTTAAGTCTTGGATCTGGTGCTTCAAATTTATGCAATCTTCAATAGTATGTCCAATTCCTTCTAAATGGTAAGCATAATGTCGGCCAAATTTATAACATCTTGCATAAGTGTTGATAACTTTTGGGTTGACAGTTTGGATTAGTCCAACTACTTGCAGCCTTTCAAGATTTTTTGTTTTACTTTTTTCCAAATAGGGGTAAACATATGAGGAAGCTTTCTCTTATGAAAGATTTTACTTTGGTATATTGGTGGTTCCACTTGGAGGCATGTTTGTAGATTTAGACAAGAAGGATTCAAAATTTGAAGAGTAGTTGGAGGTTTTAGTATGTTGGAGGTATTTGATACTTTAGAGGTGGGGTTTGGTAATTAGGAACTGGATATTTAGTTTGGACATAAAATACAGGATATGAGTTTTGTTGAGATGGAGGCCCAAGATTATCCAAGATTGATGTTTTAACCGTAATGGCAAAACTACCCATACCTTTTGATCGTTATGGTCTTTCTTGGATTCTAATTTTCTAGTCAATTCGGCAATTCTTTCACTTTGTGTCCTTATTATATGATCCTTGATAGTAATATCGGCCAAAGCATTTCCATTGTCATTACCAATCATTATTCTCTTTACCGTAACGAAGCAATGGTCAAGAGAGAAATCTTTATTAACTTTTGATCTAATGAAGTAGAGATGTTTTGCCATTTTATATCAACACGGAGAAGTTTATATTACCTGTAAAGTAAAAACAACTCAAAGACCGATGTGGTAGATTCCGTTAGTAATAAATAATGTAAGATAATCAGGTAAGAAGTAAACATATATAGTTATTTCTCATATCATGCGAATTGATCCATAGGGTAATGACAACCCGTGAATTCTAATGAATAGGATTTTGCTCATTGATTTAGATAAGTAGAATTTATCATAAAGGTTCTACTCTTCTTCTTCTTTCCAATTTTATGTCCTTTTTCATGAAAGTGGGGGATAACAGAGTTTTTGAAGATAGAGGCCGAGCCGAAAGGCTGCCCACGTATCACACTAAGGAGAAATCAGGCCCTACGTAGTTTGAATAGTTGCAAAATAGATTATTTTTATTTTATTTCATTCACTTAACTTCATTGCCTTAGGCAAAAGTAAATACAAGGAAAACAAAACTTGCTACATTTAAAGCTTGATTCAAAATAGTAGAAAGTGCTTGGGTTTTCCCTAGCCTTCTTCTACTTCATGAATGGTCCAGTACGAACTCCAATCAAATCTTTTCAATTCTAATCAAGTGCTCTAAATCAAAGCGGAAAGCATGACACTTCTCAATTGCATGTCCTTTGATTCCATTATGATAATCACAGATGTCATCACCCTCTCTCCATTTTGCAGACCTTTTCTTTTCCTTTCTCTCGACTGGATGGAGGATTTTTCCTTAGATCATCTTGGACTAAATGTCCTCGCAGTTATCCATAAAAGCTATGAAGAACAAGCGATGAATTATGATATCGCTAGTGATGGCCACTCATGGTTCAACCCTATCACACTCCAACATGAAGTGAGGTCCATACGAATATGCAATTTTTTTCTATTAATTAAATCACATACTTAGATTTTAACCTATGACATTCATCTGTGGTATGACTTTTCTGAAACAAATGGTAAGCACATCTTTTGTACTCATTCATGGGATCACATGGCAAACCTTGAGTCTTAGACGAGCATAAAATTCTCGTAGCCTGCAACATTTGATAAATCTCTGAGACTTTTACAATTTATAGTTCTCTCGTGCAGCTCCTTGCATTTTCTTTGAGTGTGATCTGTTCGTATCATTACTTGAACCTTGAAGGCAAGAATGACTTGTCCGCATCTTGTGACCATTCTTTTATTTCACTCATGAGTTCTTCGATGGTTATTGAAATTTCTTATTGAACGAGGCTATCATCTTCTAGTTTTTTCCCTTTGCTTTCTCTTATCATCTCTCCAATCATCCCGAATGCTATTTCAAATTCCATGGCCCCAATTTGGGCATATGGATATATGTGTCCTGTCGGGAAAAAATGTCACTTTATAGTCATTGGCTATTTGGCCATTTTCAACCCTTCCCTTAGGTCATTTGGCCATTTTCGGCCCTTCCCTTGGGCCAGTCGGCCCTTTACTCATTTTTTTTTTTTGCTACAAATTTTTTAACTAAAAAATATTATGCTTTTTTTTGTTGTTTAAAAATAATAATTAATTATAATTGTATAAAAATAAGATAATTGTTATATAGAATATGTATCTATAAAAGATATATGTATAGAAATTGTATAGTTCTATAATATATATGTGTGTGTGTGTGTAAAAAATATATAAAAAAAAATTGTATAGAATGTGTATAGAAATTTATAGTTGATGTATAAAATACATATTTGAACAATAATTGCAACTAAAGGTTGTATATAATGTGTATAAAAATTGTATAAAAACTTTAACTAATAAAAGTCTGCTTTTTTATTTAAAAAATAGTAATTAAATATAATTGTATAAAAAAATGTATAATTATTAAATAGAATATGTATCAATATAAAATATATGTATGGAAACTATTCAAAATGTGTTAAAAATAACAATTAAATATAATTATATAAAAATGGTATAATTGATATATAAAAATGTACCTGTATATGCCATATGTATAAAAATTGTATAGTTATATAAAATATGTATAGGTATAAAATATAGATAAAAAATATATAGAAGGTGTATAGAATCTGTATAGTTGTTGTATAAAATATGTATGTGTAGAATGTGTATAGAAACTGAGTAGTTCTTGTATAAAAAGTGTATCCGAATAATAATTGTAACTAAAGATCATATAAAATATGTATAAAAATTATATAATTATTTTATATAATGTGTAAAAAATCATATAAGTATTGTATAGAATATTTTTTTATATATATGATCTGTATAGAATTTGTATCATTGTTGTATAGAGTATGTATATGTATAGGATGTATACAAACTGCATAAATATTATATAAAATTTGTATCTAAATAATTATTGTAGCTAAATTTTGTATAGGATGCGTATAGAAATTATACAATTATTGTTATAATGTGTATATAAGTTGTACCATTATTCATATAAAATATGTATTTATGTATTTGATATCAAATGTGCATTTGAAAAAAAAAGTCTTTTATACAATAATATTTCAATTTTTATAATTATTAATTATTTTTTATTTTGATAGAATTTTACAAAAAAATAGATCAATTGCTCTTTGAAATAAAGAAAAAAAGGGTAAATCGGTGACAAAAAAAGACAAAAAGGAAAAAGAAGCATTTGCCAATTAAAAGGTAACAAAGCAAAAAAAAAAAAAACAAAGGGCATGTGTCAGCATGCGTTAGCGGCTGATATCGGCCATGTGGCTACAATATGAAATTTCAATTCTTACTCTATTTGGATGAAAATGTTTGGGCCGACAGGCCATTTATATCCTTTCACCTTTATTTTATGGTCTTTATGTCTATTTTGAGCTTTGTATACCAACTGTATACTGATTGTATATCAGTTATCTTTTGCTGCACTTTCTGTATATTTGTCATATATGTGAATGTATATCAGCCATGTATATATTAATTTGGGCCTTCCACTTGTATACCAGCTTCACTTCCTCATTTTCCACTATGTATCACTTATATAATTCTGTATCTCTGTTGTATATCGATGTAGATCAGTCCCATTTTGACTTGACCTTGGGGCTTGACTCGATGTGTTGGACTCGAGCCCAACGGGGATGCGAATGAAGGATGGAAAGGTCCAAGCGTACCCAAGGGTTCATATGTGTCAAACAAAGAAAGAAAAAATTAGTATATGATTCATCCAACCATTTTATTTCGTGATAAAGAAAGCACATAATCACATTTTTTTAAGGAGAGAATAGGCTCAACAACTTGACAACAACAAAATTCCAAAGTTATTTAACACGAGTTGAAGTGTAGGAAAGCAGTCTCATTTTGATACAGAACATTAAACCCCTTCAAACTTTAGTTGATGATTAGTGACAAATTCTTCAAATCCATTTAAAGAAAACATAAACGAAAATATTGCCACACATCAATAGCCTAGTGAGATAGAGAAAAGATGAGAGAAACAAAAAGTAAACTCGTCATCTTGAATAAGAAATTAATTCACATTAGCCTCAAACAGTGTTATACTTTTTCTATTAAGATGGAACTTAAACTTAGTCTATCAATCAAATAAGTATAAACCACATAAATCCCCTCCCAAGACAGAGTAATTACATAAAATTCCTTAAGGCCTTCTCTCTCCCGGATTTTGGAAATATACTCATACATTTGATCGTTTTTACGACGGAATTATGCCATTAAAACATTCATATTTCCTTTTGCATGAGCCATTACTAAGATCTTCATAGCTTCTGTCAAACTTGACAATGTTTGTTACAATGGCATGTACCAAGACTTTACTTTTAGGAACCATAATGACCTTCTCAATAACTGCAGTTTGTCCACAACTAGGATCTATGATGGCGCTATCTCTTAGATTTTGTAAGATAGAGTCTTTATCATTTAAACTCATCTGCTGACATCTACACAGTAAAATCAAACATTATAATCACCCTTTGAGACAATCAGAACAACAACAACTACTACTTAGCCAGTGTGATCCCGTAAGTGAGATTTCGGGAAGTAGGGTGTACGCAGACCTTACAGAGGTTGTTTGCAATCGCCCCTTGGGACAATCAGTACCACATATTTTAGTGTGATCCCATTGAGGGTGTTGTTGTACACAGACTTTACAGAGGTTGTTTTTAATAAGAAACTCAACTCAAGAAAAGCCTTTTCAGAACAAGCAGCATTCTTCATAAAAAAACAGAGACTAGTCACATAACATAGTAATAAGATGAAAGACAAATTATCTGATAGATTTGATTAAAGGGTCATCTTATCGAGGATGATCAGATCAATTCTTCTTGTGATGCCCACGAGGGAGTCAAAGAGTAGGACAGTCTTCAAGGATAACAAGATTTTGAACAAGGAGTGCCTATGACACCTTAGGTCAACCCACATAGGAAAGGGAGAAAATAGTGAAGTGCTATAAAGACAGTATACGTACACATGGTATGCACCTAGATGATCACATAGCTCAAGGGACAAATGTAATGCATGTCATGGGTTTGGGCTGTGACAATTCTTTACTGAAAAATGTTAAGAACTGGACTGCAAGTACTGAATTTGTTGCCGGAATATTATATAAAATATTATCCAATCATATTTCTCATACGTCTCAAACTTTTAGTTTCGCAACTTATTTGATCAGTAATCAAAAAAGATTTTCATTAACTACAACAGCCAAGCATTAAGATAGCGCTGGACAACATAAAAGTTCATCTCTTTACAACAATGGCCAGTTCTGAAACTTTTTAACTATTCAATTACTATAACTAACATGTTTAAGTTGTCTCAAAGAAGGTTGAAGTGCTATGAGAGAACAAAAGAATAGAAACAAGCTACATTGGTCAGACTCTTCAAAAATGTATGTGCCGGCCGGATCCTCCAACAGTAGTGCATTTTTGGATGATCCAATATTATAATGCATATGCTACAGAATTCCAACTTCTATATTATTACTTCATATGAAATATAAACTTAGCAGAAGGTATAATATAACCTTATATAATATTAAGACTTTCTAGTTGTATAAAACCAAATATTACATAAAATGGCTCATCTATGTAATTATAACTTCTTAATGTATAACATAATGAAATATATATAATAATCAATTTATTATACATTGGTCTTCCATGATAACTAATGTATAATGTCTGAAATATTATAAATTATACGTTAAAATACAATCTTTCATAATGTATAATGGCACACCATACATATAAACTATTCATCTTATACATAAATTATCTATAATATTATCAGAATGTATAATGTAACCTTATACAGTATTCAGACATTCACAAAGTATATAATTCCACTTAAAACAAAACCGCCTCATATAGGTAATACGATTTCTTAATGTATATTATAATGAAATATAAAGCAGAACACTTATATTATACATTAGTCTAATAAATAAAGTATTGTATAAGGTATGCACGTTGTACAATCCGACAATATGATTATAAACTTATAATAAACCAGTTACTGTATTAAATCAAATAATATAAAATCAATACCTTCGGAAGATATGGTCGACCGAAATCATCAACCTTCTTCTTACTTGTCGATTATAGACTTTTTCGACCTAGAACTGGCCACTTCCTTCAATTTCTTCACGACTATCAAATCGTTTCGATGCTTGCAACGATTCTCTGCGAAATTGGGTTCTTCTTAATCAAATGTACCAGTAACAAAACCAACAATGGGAATATTTTCTTCTTGAGCATCTAACTGACTAAGTCCTAAACTATAGCTAGGATGAGAATCCATTACAAAATTTATACTATCTTGAATAAGAACTAACAACTTTAAAACAAAAAATACAAAGATCTGACTTTTAATAAATGAAAAAAAATATATTATCGAACTATCAAACTAGAATGAATTTACAAAAGTAATTAATTTCATAAAAAACAAACATGCAACCAAAAATCGAACCAGATTGTGATTTGATAAAGTTGAAAAAAAATCAAAAATTAGTGAAGAAAATCAGTAAGTTCAATAAATGTTTGATAACTTACAAATTGATAAACTCTAAGTACACGATTGCTTGAATTTGAACGTGAAAAAAGGAATTCAATAATGGAGAAATAATCAGTTGTTTAATGGGAGAAAAAAAGGGAGCAAATATGAAAAAGAGAGAGAAAGTAAAGAAATGGAGCCTTTTTTTTTTTTTGGATGTATAAGAGAAATGAGAAAGAAAGTACAAAAATAGGGGATTTTAGTAATAACTTTGAAATTTATGTAATTACTTTGTCAATATGAAATTTATTGTAATAAGGTAAAGTTACTTTGTGTATATATGTAAAAAATTTATCAAATAAATCATACATAATAAAAAGTAATTTTTAATAAAAGGAGGGGGGCAACTAAAGAAAACAAGTTGCAAAATAAGATGTAACTTCAAAATATTGTCTCTCCCAATGTAATTGAACATGACCTTTTGCATTAAACACATACAATAACAAAAATTCATACGCAATATTTGAGTCATATATTAACACAAGAAATAATTCAGAATTTGGCAAAGAATTTTAACTAGATGCGACGGCTGGAGAGAACTATACTACTATTATGAGGTCACCAAACAAGAAAAAACTTCAAAGGGGCAAACTAGATGATTTCTTATGAAAAGAAAAGAAAAAGAATCAAACTAAATTGAGATTCGCCAAACTATCTCATCAATGTCGATGACAAATAAACCAGAACTAAATTCATTTCTATGTCAGTTTTAAGAAAAATCAGAAATAGTAAAAACAAAATGACCTAAATACTCTACAATAACAAAATCTACGAATCGATTCAATCACTATAAGATGACAAAGAAAATCACACCATTTTCATCACACGAACACTATAGCCTTCAAAATCATCTACAGCAAATAATTTCACCGTTACTTTGATTACTAAAAATCGATACTCATAAGAAGAAGAAGAAGAAGAAGAAGAAGAAGAAGAAGAAGAGAAAGGTGTGTTTAACTTTTTTAGGATAGCAAACTGAAATTACGAGCTCATTGTCAGAAATTTCTCTACCACCAGCGAAATGCAATCAAATTCAGAACCTAGAAATTCGAGTTCAAACGAGTTATATTGAATTTATTGGTACTGAAATTACTTTTATTTGAGCGAAAACTTCGCCCTTGAATAATGCCTCCCTTCTCCAGTCAATGGATTAATGGTACATTTATAGGAGGGTTTTGGAATGGCATTTTTGTTGTTTAGGCGACGTGGGATAGAAAATTTGAAGGGCTTTCTAGAGATTTTCTCAAGGAAATTTGAAATTTCCTGATGATAAGGTTCATCTTGGCAGAATTCATACGAATTTGTACTGATTCGGGAAAAGAATGAGATGAAGAGTTGAATGGCATCACATCACGGATTCTAGAACCTTCAAAGTACAAGTTCCGCATTGAGCAAGCGCTAAGCACACTGTCACAAAGGATTTGAGAGCGACGGCGTTGGATGGTTCTTGGTGGAGATCATATTTTTGTGTTGAGTTGTTGTCGTCGTCATTGGCATGTTGTTGTTGTCGATATTTCTATTGTGTTGTTTTACGTGTTTGAAAGAGCAGCGATAGGGATTAAATGGGTGGTAGGTCAGGTCAAGTCTTGGTGGAACGGGCTGGGGCGGAAGATTTGTTGTTATGGGCTGGATTGGTTTAGGAATAGAGACTTAATTGTTGTTGGGTGGAAATTAGGTAAAGAATTGAACATTAGGTTATTTGTTAAATAGCCTAGTTGCCAGGATTTTAGTCAATTACATTTAAATTGTAAACTATTTGAAAATCAATTAGCCAATTACATTGCACTTTTGGCCAGGTTGATTTCAATTAAGGTCAAATTTAATAAATTGACTAAATTGAATCAAAGTTTGAAATAAATTAACAACCAATTTAATCCCGAGTTTCTTGGTTTAGTAAAATCAAATAAATATTTTTCAAATAAATTATTTTAAGAAGAAATTATATTGAAATCAAGATTTATCCTATTTGAACTAATTTTCAGGACAATCTCGATTATAATTTGATTTTTAGTAAAATAATTATTTAAATAACAAAATTATACTATCTCGTATATATACGAATACGAAAATATGTAACCACTACTTAAAATGACAAAAAATACCTAGATAAATATTTCATAAAAAAAAAAATTGAATAAAATAAATGTTGTACTTTTATTTAAAATCGACGAAACTCAGAACTAAACTTAGTCGTGGAGGAAAAAAATTAGGTGCCAACAATTACCATGATCATTTTGAGTAATTGTTCCTCTTCTTCTTCAAAAAAATTTACCTTTGAAATCGATTAATCTGTCACGCTTCAAGAATGTCATAGACTTTGTCCTTCATGGACTTTCTATCAGAGTATTTGCAATTGAATTATCACATAATTCAGTAAATATATCTGGCAATTAATTTACAATAATTTATAAATGAATTATCTTTTCGACTTCGAGTTTACTTTTTTTACGAGGATCTACATAACTCTCCCACACATAATTTTGAGTTGCTAATCATTTTTTCTCCTTATGTTAGAAAATCTAATACTTACCCTCAACCTTTTCTGGGTATCCATCTTTGTGTCATGTGGTGAAGCAATTGAGTCATATATCACGCATTTAAATTTTTAGATGGAAAAAACTTATTGGCTTGACACGTACAAATGTTGCTACATGTTAAAGAAACACATTTCAATAAAATAATGTCAGAATTTTTGTGAAAAACTTTTATGCTTCAAAACACAAGCCGTATTTTATATTTTACGATTTAATTTTTTATTTTACTTTTCGTACAATAATATATTTGTATCCCACTTATTTTACAATTAAGGTCTTTGGACCATAATAATTAGATATTACGAGAAAAGTGTTGTTTCGGGTACACAATCTGTATTATGTCAAAACAATTTCAACACAAGTTCAAGATTAAATCATGAACACTTATGAAGTTTTCCAACACTTTTAGCACAAATTCAATATGAACTATCAAAGAAGTATTTTATTTTATTTTAAAGAAAAAAAATGAAGCAGAATAAGCCAAGTCTTCCGAATTCACGGAGCGTCCTTAAGGAAATAATTCCCCTCAAGTACCCGAGGTTGTGGAATTTTTCTCCCAGGATAAAATTATTTCACAACTAGAAAGTAGTGGTACCTCAAACTTTCTAGTTTTCTTCGAACCCGCTCAACGGGAGATGATCACACAGTTTTTAGAAGTAAGAGAAAGGTTTTGCTTATGCAGAGAAATTCATTCTAAACCTGTGGAAAAAACAGAGGTTTATATAGCCATGAAATGACTCTTCGTAAAGGAGGTAATGGTTCATCGGAAAGGTGTATCATTTTGAAATAGTCATGTATATCCATTTTGAAATAACATGTCTTTCCTAAACAGTCACAACTGACCGAACAGTCACCCTTTTTCCGAAACAGTGTGTCTTTTTCTCGAAGGGTTTTGTCCCTTCATTTTTCATTCACATTAATTGAACCAAACAATCCCCCACATGAATGGGGAATGGATATTAGTTGTAAAACTTTACGGATAAGTATGTGATCATCAAGCAAAGACTGATTGCATTTAGATAAGAGGGTTTTCCTTTGAACTTTCCGTAGTGAACATGCATCGAATGCACTCGGTCAATTAGTAGATTTGATATATTTGAACCGTTGAGCTTTAATGTACACCTAGACAATACGTGTCACACAACCAGTCTTTTACCGTTTATGGTTATCACGATTTTGTTCATTTCAGCCATGAACACATCCTAGTTTTATGAGAGCTTTGAGAATAGGACTTTACTAATATTCTCCTTGAAGCAACTTCCACTTTGCCTTCACATGGGTGATTTTTAAATGTTCAATCCTATAGATTAAATTATTTGGTCAAATCTGCCAAATTTAGATAATCATTAAAAGACTTCACACCATAAGTCTTATCCTTGTTTACTAAACATTGTCTACATCATGAGAATGGGTTTGGTATATTGACAATGTTGAACCTGTCAGACACAACTTTGTTTGATCTCCTTGAACCTAGCACTTAGGATCTCCAGTCTGCTAGGTAGAGTTACTGTCATGCTGAATTTTCCTAGGCCATAAACCCATTCCCTTGGATGTTCTCTCAACTCCCTCTCTAGATAGGACTTTTGTAAGTGGTTCTGACATATTATCCTTTGACTTTACATAGTCAACAGTGATAATTCTACTAGAGACAAATTCTCTAACGGTATTATATCTCCGTCTTACATGATGAGATTTATCGTTGTATATCATGCTCTCTGCCCTACCTATTGCCGCTTGACTATCACAGTGTATACATACTGGTGTCAATGGTTTGGTCCAATAAGGAATATCTTCCAAGAAGTTCTGGAGCCATTCTGCTTCTTTACCGGCTTTATCTAATGCGATAAATTTTGATTCCATTGTAAAGCAAGCAATACATATCTGTTTGGATGATTTCCAACAGACTGTTTCTCCACCTATAGTAAATACGTATCCACTCATGGATTTTACTTTATTCGATTCAGTGATCCAATTTGCATCACTATATCCTTCAAGTACCACTGGATATTTACTATAATGCAAAGCATAGTCTTGAGTGTATTTAAGATACACCAAAACTCTTTTCATTGCCATCCAATGAGTTTTATTGGGATTACTCGTGTACTAACTCAACTTACTAATAGCACATGTTATATCTGGCCGTGTACAATTCATGATATATATACACATCCCAACACTCTTGCATAGTCCAAATGTGAGTCACTTTCACCTTCATTCTTTTAAAGTGGAAAGCTCACGTTCAATGGAGTCTTGGCAATACCAAATTCCAAATACTTGAATTTGTCAAGTACCTTTTCGATGTAATGAGACTGTGACAATGCAGATCCTTGTGGAGTTCTATAAATTCTTATTCCTAAGATCACGTCCGTAACTCCAAGGTATTTCATATTAAACTTTCTCTTAAGCATTCTTTTCGTGGAATTTATGTCAAAAATGTCTCTACTGATGATTAACATATCATCCACGTACAAACAAACAATGACCTTGTGATTTAGGGTGTCTTTGATTTAAGCACATTTATCACATTCATTTATCTTGAACCCGTTTGCCAACATGGTTTGGTCAAACTTCGCATGCCACTGTTTAGGTGCTTATTTTAGTCCATAGAGTGACTTAACCAGTTTGCACACCTTCTTTTCTTTACCAGAAACCACAAACCCTCGGGTTGTTCCATGTAAATTTCTTCCTCCAATTCTCCATTTAGGAATGTTATTTTCACATCCATTTGATGGGTTTCAAGACCATATACTGCCACCAAGGCAATTAACATCTAAATTGATGTTATCCTTGTTACTGGCGAGTATGCATCAAAGTAATCAAGGCCTTCTTTCTGTTTGAAGCCTTCTACTACAAGTCTTGCCTTGTATTTGTCAATAGTACCATCCGCTTTCATTTTTCTTTTAAAGATCTATTTAGAACCTAAAGGTTTATTTCCTAGAGGAAGATCAACAAACTCCCACGTATATTTGAATCAATCTCACTATTGAGTGTCTCTTTCCAAAAGGATGAGTATGACGACGGCATCGCTTCTTTAAATGTTTGAGTCTCATTTTCTAAGAGAAATGTTATAAAATTCGATCCAAATGAAGTTGATGTTCTTTGATGTGTACTACTTCTTGGATTCTCATCATTATGTTCATCCTCACTTGGTTCATCTCGAGGTCGTTTAGACCATCAACTAGACTGTTCATGTCTAATTTTATATGGATAAATGTGTTCAAAGAATTTAGCATTATCTAATTCAATTAACGTATTTTCATTGATATCCGAACGTTCAAATTTATGAACCAAAAACCAATATGCTTTACTACTTTTAGCATATCCTATGAACACGCAGTCCACCGTCTTAGGTCCTATCTTTACCCTTTTAGGCATAGGAACTTCGCTAGACACCCCCACACTTTGAAATATTTTAAGTTGGGTTTCCTTCCTTTCCATTTTTCATATGGAATTGATAGTGTCTTACTGTGGGGCATTCTATTAAGTATTCGGTTAGCTGTAAGGATAATTTTTCCCCTCAAATTTTGCGGTAAATCTAAACTTATTAGTAAGACATTCATCATTTCCTATAAGATTTGGTTTTTCCTTTCTGCAATTTTATTAGATTGGGGTGAATACGGGGTCCTAGTTTGATGGATAATTACATTCTCTACACATATTTCTTCAAAAGGAGATTCATATTCTCCACTTCTATCAGTTCTTATTGTTTTGATCTTTTTCTTTAACTAATTTTCAACTTCTGTTTTATATTGCCTAAACGCATCTATTGCTTCATCCTTACTATTTAACAAATAGACATAACAATATTTAGTGCAATCGTTAATAAAAGTTATAAAATACTTTTTTCTACCATGAGATGGTGTGGACTTCATATCAAAAATGCCAGTGTGTATTAAGTCTAAGGGATTGGAATTCGTTTCAACGGACTCATACGGATGCTTAGCATATTTGATTTTACACACGTTTGACATTTTGATTGATTGCACTCAAAGTTTGACAAAATTTCTAAGTTAATCAGTTTCCGCAAAGTTTTATAATTGATATGTCCTCATCGTTCATTCCACAAATCATTAGACTCAAGCAAGTAAGAAGAAATAAAAATTTTATTGATTTCAACATTCATTATATTCATCTTAAATAGTCCCTCAGTAGGATGACCTTTTCCTACGTACACTTTCTGATATGAGCCAAATATCCATCATAGCTTTGGATGCCATCATTCGAGGCCAACACATGAAGAATTCATCTTTGACCACATTGAAGGCACGAGATCATGCATGGGGAAACCATTTTGGGCACTCAATGGGGCAATGTCGCGTATGGAAGGTTGCTTGGAAAGATTGTCTTGATGAGGCACCCGAGAGACCCAAGCGTTGAAGAATAATTGTGAAGGCCAAAATGACAAAAGGAAAGGCATATGTTGAAGTGTTAAGAATACCACATCAAGCACTCCATGGCCGCCCCTCTCATTAAGGGTGTATTGGTCATTTTATGCCTTTTCTTTACACTCCATAGGCGCTCCTTTTCATTAAGGGTATTTTAGTATTTTACGTAATAAGCTATAAATGGACTCTTTAGGCTTATTTTCTCATTAGTTATTGAATGTTATTGAAAGACAATTCTCTTGAGAGTGTGTGTTTGTAGTGTGGAGCTTGGAAAAGCCATAATTGCAACTAGGGTTGGCATCTAGTGTGGATTTCACTAGTGTTGACAATTGGTTTAGAAACGTTGGTGCTTGGGGAAGAATGAGTCTCTTTTATATCAACGTTAGAGTGTGGTGTTTCTATTTTGAATTTTAGTAGGTTTTGGTGTTTGATACAAACCTTAGTTCCTATTGCTTGTAATAGTTTATGTCTCACTATCTATCTTTCATTTTATGCAAGTAGTTTGTGTTTTAATCTTGAATCCGTGTGTATTGATGCCTCTTTAGTGTTTGTTTCATCTTCAACTCCTTTCTTTAGGTTCAATTTTGGTTTTATATCTTAGATCCGTATCACTTTCCCTTTGTTAATTACAATTTTTTTGGAAAATAAATACATATATGAATGCGTTTTTGTCAAAAAGTGATATGAAAATCAAGCTATTTCTTAACTTAGGAACATACAGGACATTGATAAGAGTAAACACTTTGCCTGAAGTCATTTTCAAGCATACTTTTACTATCCTTTCAACTTTTACTGTCCTTTCAACTTTTACAGTTGCAGAGTTTATCGTGTAAATCTTCTCTTCACCTTAAACTGGAGCGAACGCAGAAAATAACTCTTTATTTGCACAAACGTGGTGGGTGGCACCAAAATTCATCCACCATTCTCGAGGATTTCCCACCAAGTTACATTCCAAAAGCATGGCACATAGATTATTTATTTCGTTCTTGGATTCAACCATATTTGTTTGATACTTCTTTTTGACTTTCTTTGAGGCACGACAATTTGTAGACTTGTGGACAATTTTGCCACAATTAAAGCATTCTCTCTTGAATTTCTTCTTAGGCCGATTCCTTTGCTGTCCAGCTTTCTTTCGCTTCTTTGAGTTGTTGGGGTCATCTTCTACAATATTAGCTTTATTTATTGCAGAATTTTCTTTAGACCTCTTTACGGCTTTATTGTCTTCCTCAATGCGCAACCTCACAATGAGGTCTTCAACTGTCATCTCCTTTCATTTATGTTTCAAGTAATTCTTGAAGTCCTTCCACAAAGGTGACAACTTCTCAATTATCTCAGCTACTTGAAATGCCTCATTCACAACCAAACCTACAACAAAGTTTAGGTGAACATTTTTAATATGTTCAAATAATGTATTCATTAAATTTATACCTTCTGCAAGGAGATCGTAGATGATGACTTGAAACTCCTGTACTTGAGAAATGACAGTCTTGTTGTCGATTATTTTGTACTTTGAGAATCGCACAACATAGAACTTCTTGATTTTCGCATCCTCAGTCTTGTATTTTCTTTCCAGCGCATTCCACAATTCTTTATATGCCTTCATTACGTTGTATACATTGTACAAGTCATCTTGGAGGCCGCTTGGGATGTAATTCCTACATAGGAAATCAGAATTTTTCCACGCCTCTATTACAATGAATCGCTCCTGGTCCGAAGTTCCTTCGGGCACTTCTGAAGCATCTTCTGAAATAAACCTTTGAAGATATAAGGTTGTTAAATAGAAGAACATCTTTTATTGCCACCTCTTGAAATCAACTTCAAAAAAATTTCAAGCTTTTTCGCTAGTGCCATAGCGGGTGGCGCATTTGTGTGACTGGTTGTGGCAATATTAGTTGTTGTCACACTTATCACACCATTAACATGACCTTCTGTAGTCATTTTTTCTGTCACAAAAAGACATTCAACTTTAGTATAAAATTATACTTATTACAAGTTCGTAGCAACTTATAAATACTACTTGTTTCTAGTTTAACGATGAAGTTTTTATGTCTTGCAATCGTTAATCGAGTGACCTTTAACTTGTGATGAAGATTTTATTTCTTCAAATCACTTGTTAAGTTCAAACGGAGTAGAAAGCTTAAAGCTTTAATCTCTAGAAACCAAACAATACAGATTATGGAAAAAAAACTTTAGTCAAAAGAAAAATTTCACCAAACAAGCAAAAAAAATTCCAAAATTATTTTCTTGAGTTGTTGTTTCGGGTACACAAACTGTATTATGTCAAAACAACTTCAACACAAGTTAAAGATTAAATCAAGAACATTTATGAAGTTTTCCAATACCTTCAACACAAGTTCAATATGAACTATCAAAGAAGTGTGTTGTTTTATTTTAAAGAAAAAAGATGAAGAAGAATAAGTCAAGTCCTCCGAATTCACAGAGTGTCCTTAAGAAAATAATTTCCCTCAAGTACCCGAGGTTGCGGAATTTTCCTTCCAAGATAAAATGGCTTCACAACCAGAATGTAGTGGTACCTCAAACTTTCTGGTTTTCTTCGAACTCATTCAACGGGAGATGATCACATAGTTTTTAGAAGCAAGAGAAAGGTTTTGCTTATGCAAAAAAAATTATTCTAAACATGTGGAAAAAATATAGGTTTATATAGCCATGAAGTGTCTCTTCGTAAATGAGGCAATTGTTCATCGAAAAGGTGTATCATTTCGGAATAGTCGTGTCTGTCCATTCCGAAATAACATATTTTTTCTGAATAGTCACAACTGATCGAACAGTCACTCCTTTTCTGAAACAGTGTATTTTTTCCTCGAAGGATTGTGTCCCTTCATTTTTCATTCACACCAATTGAACCCAACAAAAAGGTGAAAAGGAAAGATTATGAATATGTATGAGTTAATATCATAATGATAAGATGTAGTGAATGATTAATCAATATATATATATAAAGGAGGATTAGAGGCATGCTAATGTGGCATGCCTTAAAATTCAACATTCCTATTTATCTAATTTCTGGGGGTTTTGAGTTGTTTTTTCTAATTTTTATTCATTTCTGTAAGTTTGTTTTCCTAATTAATAAACCCATTAATCGTCCTTTGTAACTGCCAAAAACCATAATCCAGAAAAGACCGAGAGGTAATTGTCCTTTGTAACTGCCAAATGACGACCGAGAGGTTGTTCAGTTATAATGATAATGGAGACTAAGAAAGAATAATTATAGTGAAAGAAGTTTTCTTTCCTTGAGAAATATCAGAAGGTTCAAACCCACCTTTTAAATTTTTCTTGATTTGATGTATCTTTACTCTGATAAGGTTTCATTTTTGTTTTTTTATTGCAATCAGATAGATGTTCATTTGTTGACAATGCCTTCGGTTGTATTTCTGAAGGACACGTAAGTATTTTTATTTTAGAGATATGATTTTCATCTTCCTCTTCATGTTCTTCATGTGCTTATAGGCCTTTCTGCAACTCTGATTATTTATGGATAAGAAGTTATAGGACTTGCTATGAGTTTTCTTATTACTGATGACAATTTTCTCTTTTTTTGGTATGTAGTACAAATTACATCTAGAAAGGTAAATTTTGTATATGGTGATCTTTATGCTTTAGGTCATAGTTTATTTTACGGTTTGTTATTTTTACAGGGTATGTGTTTTTCGCCTTTCTGCTTGCAGCTTTCCTCATTTTCCTATTTGATTTGAGCAATCGAATTACTTATTTTTTAATTTCAAAATCACGTCAATCATAAAATAGGATTGTAGGAGACTCATAAAAAAATAGGATGGGAGGAATAATTTGGTAAAGAGGCAGATTGGCTGCTCAAGATCCAGAAAAAAGTGGATTGTCATTACTGACATGTGGTTGACTTGAACCTTGTCAAAAAAGACAAGTTGTTGACTCAATTATCAGAACATTTTAGAAAATACTATCCTTGTAAGAAAGCAGGATGATAAACTTTTGTCTTCTTGTTTTGCACTCATGGAGAAGATAGTTCTATTTCATGACTATTGTTATTGGTATTATGATCTTCTTGCTGTTGTTTATCTCGATCAGCAACTTGTGTTAGTTCTATTTAGACTTTTCTAGTGGTTTGGGTTTTTCCAATACTTTTACTGGAATATCAAGTGGTATTGTTATTTCAGAAAGCCATTTAATTACTGAAATTTAGCAGAAAGGTTCACAGTGAAAAATGATCCAAAACAATGTCAGTCTTAAGAATGGCAGTGAGATCTATTCTAAATTATAGCTCATTGATCTCTTTGGTCTAATTTGTATGTGTGGGAGGAGCTTCTCTATCATACTACACGGACGATCTACATATCCTGACATGATAAAGAGAGTTGCTTGACCTTACCCTTGAAAACTGCCGTGAATATTCATATGATGATATGCATGATGCAAGAATCCGTACTTGACAAAGTAAAACTTCTAAATAGCCCTTATTATTGAACTTCTATCGATGGCCCAAAAACACTACTTGACCCTAAGCTTCCAAGAGATAATCGCAATAATTTTATGGATTTCATAGTTTTTGCAGGTAAATCTTCCAACAAAGTGCTTGGGGTGAGCTTGGTCTTAACTCGAAGAGTGAGAAGGAGCTTACAAGAAAAAATGGAATAAGCTCTGAATTTGAAATGAATATCTCAGTTTCTCGAGTACTCTCAACAAAATGCAAAATCCATTTTGCAAGATTACTGGTACCAACTTGACCAGCAACAGAACCACCGCAGCGATGACCTATGAATGAAGCGCGTTGTTGCTTGTTACAATTGAATATTTATGGTCATTACCTAGAACAAGTTAAATAAACAATTGTAATAAGTATTCTACAATAGTATATTCACAAGGTAGATAAATTTTCTGGGTAGTTCTGACCCAAGCATTTTGATTTTGTTTTCTTTCCAAATGATCAGGCGGCAGAACTAGAGATTGAAGCATACGATTGTTACTTACATCTAAAATTAGTACCTTGAATTTGGGACGAGTTTGTAGATTGAAAAGCAGGTTTGTTGCTTTGACTCGTAGAGTTCAAAAGGTACCTAGCTCCTTTTTTTTTAGAATTTTCAAGCACAAGTTGCTGATTATATTGTCTTAGCTTCTTACCATCTATCATCTAGGTTAGAGATGAGATTGAGCAGCTAATGGATGATGATAGGGATATGTCTGAGATGTATCTCACTGAGAAGAAGAGCCGGATGAAATTATCTTGCTATAGAAATCAATCTTTACTTGGCTACAGGTCAACAGATGGTGCATTGTCCTTGTTTGCTCCAGTTTTCTATGTTTCTTTACCTCCTGAAAGCAGGAGGCTTGAAAAAATCTTGAGCATAGCAAAAAGCAGGCATGAAAGCATGAGAAGTTCAAAAAGTGGCGCTGAAACTCAGAGTATAGAAGAGCTGGAGATGCTCTTGAAAACTTATTTTGTTGTGATTGACAGCACTCTCAACAAGTTGACATCGGTATTTTCTACTGTCTCATTGTTTGTCTTCTCTTCATGCTTTTTTTTTCTATTACAGTTGAAAAAGTATATTGATTTACAGAAGATTTTACTAACATTCAATTGGTATGCATTATACATTCAAGTTGGTTTCAAATTGGCCTCTGTTATTGTCTTAGAGGCCTCCAAAAGCATTTATCTTTTTGTGGATTTTTTTATCATATTTTAATTTTAAAAATTCACTTTAACATTATACACAATGTTAAAGATGGTCATATTAAATAAATGAATGAAAAAAGAAAATGAAGAGTCAATATCATGTATGAGAGTTGCCCAATGTTTGGCATATGCTTTCTTAATGCTCATTGCCATTACCATTGTCTTTATTATTAATAAATTAAAAGACGTTATTTTAGGAATTACAATGCTAATTTAAACTCAACAATTCAATGAAAATCTGTAAATGAATGTTATAGTTGTTCTCTGTTGTTGAGTTTGTATTTTCAAGAAAATCATGCATGTGATGAGGAAGTTGGGTCGGTGGTATTTTTCATGAAAACTTAAAAAATAATTATAGATGAATGATTTTGTTATTAGAGAATGATTTGTAGAAAAGGTTAGCGACATTTTTTTAGTTGTATTCTCTGAAATAAGTACAATAGGGTCGATATTTATGATATTCGCCTTTCTTTTATTTTATTTTTTCGTCTTATTTTGTTAGAATAACTTGACTTGATGTTAAATCCTGTATAACGATCGGTATCTGTTAGGCTGTTCCACCTTATTGTTGTTGTATGTTTAGTTCAGAAAATACAACTTGTAGTCTATGAAAATAAAATTTTATTTTTTATTTTAGTTTCGGTGTTAATTTAAATCGAAGTATGGCATTTTTCTAAATCTCGAGAAAAAATATTAGTAGGAGATTATATGCTTTCAATTCCATTTGATGTATTTTTTTTGAAAAAAAATTATTCACAGAGGGGTTAATTAATCTCTAATTGTTCTAATTGTTGTGGAATTTTCTCAAATCTCCATAAATTTATTTTGCTATACATATAGTTGGGTGATACTTCCATATTCATGTATCTTTTGCAATATGTTCAAACTTATACTTTAGAGATCTTTATTTTTTTTTCTTATTTTTGAACATATATATGAATGTTCTCTACTTTTGATTTTTTTCTTTTTAAAAAGATTGTGTTTTCTTAATTCCCCTTGATTTATTAGTAAAATATGATATGATATAATTATATGCTGCTAATTATTTTGGCCAGTTAAATATTAGGAAAGTGTTGGTTTGATCTTTACCAAGGGTGATTTGAAGGAGATAAAGGAAGAAGTTGCAAAATACAAGGTATATTTGAGATATAACCAGCCTATAATTAAAATATGATGTATATATAAAAATTATACCATGATTATATATCCAAAAATTTAATATATAATTATTATGTAAATCATTGTGATGCAAACAGGCGGGAGCTTTGGCACGTGTTGAATTAGTTGCGTCAGTTGACGTAGTTATTCCTCCCGACAATATCGACCTTGATCCTTTTCAAACTACACTATATTTTTATAACCGTGCAAAGCGCGGATAGGTACACTAGTTATATAATATGGAGAAGAAGAATATGAGTAACATTTACGAGATTTGGACATCCAACATAATTTTATATTTTATAACCTTTTTATCTTAAATCACTCTCCAATAAATAAAAAGAGAATTGATCTAAGTAATTATAATATTAGAATATGTGTATATGTTCTTTATTTAGATTTTTTATATTAATAATTAGTAAGCATTTACTACTTCCCAGAAAAATTATTACTTATTAGATAAAATGAGTAAAACATATTTAATTATATTTTATTTTATTTTATTTTGAATCATGTACGTATGAGTGACAAGTAAAGTAATATGGAGGGAGTAGTTCCAAATATTAACAAATACTCCATGATGTGTGAAAGGCTGTCCAGAAAAAGAAAAAAAACAAGCATCAATTATGATACTATGGTAAAATTTGCAGTATATAGTGTATCCTCTCCTTAATGCAGAACCACAGAATGATTGTGTGGCTTCAAATGTTGTCTACGTTGCTTGCTGGGTTGTTGCAAATGTAGTCCGTCCACTTCCATTCAAATAGAAAGTTTTAACACGTTTTAAAGTACCAACAAGAAAATGACTCTTTTCCCAGTTTCCTGTATAGTACAACATCGCTTTGTGTTATTTTAGTTGTCGTCTACTGTGTTAAAAAATAGTTTTTTCATGGCTCATGCATAAAACAAGAAGAAGAAATTATATATACTTACTTATATATAAAAGAGGATCTTGATTTTGGTTGTGGAGTTTTTAGGTATTTCAATTTTTTTGTGAAATAAAACTATTACACATGACAATTAATAGTGTCTTTTTATTTTTATTCTTATTCTTTTTGTTAAAATTATTTCACTTGGATTTTTATAATTGATTTTTTCTTGCCACCTGTTAGATGATTATTTTAAATCAACAGTCACTTTAACTCAAAAATTCACTTGTTAAACCTCCCTTCATCACTTGTTAGATAATTAGTTAAACCTTCCTTCATTTTAAATTCACTTTAACTCAAAAAATATTCAAGCTAACTTTAATTCAAAGTAAAAAATTTGCAATGATTTTCAACTAACCTCATAAATAGTTCTTTTTGATATTATTCAGTTCTCAAAATATATTTTAAAATGGGACGAATGGAGTACTCATGTAAGGGGCGTGAAAAAAAATAAACATGATAAATTAATGGACCGAATTAAGTAATCTATTAATATAGTTTAATTATCATTTAATATACTTATATATCATTTTTTTAGTTAATTTATATAAAGGCTCTAAATTAAGGTTATAATTATTATAGTATAAACTTGAAATTATTGATTTTGTTTTAGATGATTCTATCGATGAAGAAAAATATTTTCCAAAAACTATTGTCACTAAAATTATGAGCGAAGTTAAACTCAACAAAAATCAAAATAAAAATATTTTTAGCTATAACTAAGAAATTACATACTAGCAAATTTATAAAAGTATCAGTGAATTTTTCTATTTATGATCTTAATCGATCGTAATTAGTAAATATTCTAAATCATATCATTATATAAATATCGAGTTACTTGTAACCTTTTGATATATTCTAATTCTCTGGTAATACTTTCTTCCTCACAAATAATATTTTATTTAAAATTATGTAATTATGTGATTAACAACTTTAATAATTATGAAAACTTATCATCTTGTTTAACATATCATTAAATTATACTGATATAAAATAAAAAATATATATAAGATACATTATATTTTTAAATTAAAATTATTATTTTTCATACTTTGAGTTTCCTGGCCTAATGGCCAACGTTTCATGTAAAGTTAAGGTATCGTTAGAAGCGGATCTAGCATATGACATATGGATTCGTGAATTTAATAGTATTTGCTCCATCTTGAATATATGTTAAGAACTTCACTTAATATTTATATATACTTTATTGTGAATTTATTTTTTATTATATATATTAACTTGAGATATTTATAGAATCTATAAACTTTAAATTTTAGATTCACTCATGAATGTTGTACCTCATGTGATATAACTTGGAATCCATTTAAATAGTTTGGCTTATAAGCCAAAATTCATAAATTAGAAATTTCTAATTTAATTTTTGGTTTATGTTTGTCCTTTTACCTTAAAAATAAATGTTTAAAACACTTTTTTAGTTTTATTCAAATACTACAAAATACTAACAAAATTATTTTAACTTTAAAATATCTAAAAATAAATCAATCCAACCGGTTCATAGTAAAGTTCAACAACTTGCTTTTTAACACTTTAACTAAATAGCAACTATATATAAACATCATATGGTAAGATAGTAGGGGAAAGGACAGAAACGACACCTCAAATCAAATTATTTTCATAAAAATGGTCATGGAATTTAAATTTCACTTTCTAACCATTTCAATTTACTAACTTGTTATATACCGTTTCTGCACACCTTTTATATAGTTTCTATACATATATTATACATATAAATACTCTATACAAAAATTATACATTTTTGATACATAATTTATACGATAACTGTACATTTTTTTATACGTTTATACAACAATTATATAATTTTCATACACTTTCTATATATTTTTTATATATATTTTATACATATACATATTTGATAGAACTATACAATTTCTATACATATATCTTATATAGATACATATTCTATTTAACAATTATATCATTTTTATATAATTTAATTATTATTTCTAAACAATAAAAAAAACAGAATATTTGATCAGTTAAAAAATTTATAACAAAAAAAAATTAAAATATTTTTAAAAAGACCTAATTGCCCAAGTTGAATACTGTATCAGTATTGTATATAGACTGTATCAGTATTGTATATGGACTACGTAGGCCGAAATAACCCAAATTAGGAAATGACTATAAAGCAGAAATAGTATATCCGACTGGCCACTTTTTGAAAGCTTTCAAACTTGAGTTATTTATTCTAAAAAGTGTTATAGAGTATCTTTTTCCCAAGATAGTACTCCCTGCTTGGGCCCAATTAAAATACATAAAGTAACATACTTAAGTATTAAATTACAAAAAATAACAATACTTTTATCAAATTATATTTTGTAGCATATGTATTTGTATTTTTGTAGCAACAGTTTGCAAAAATACAAAATACATATCGATCATAAGGGCAGTAAAAATCATATGTATTTATATTTTTGTAGCAACAGTTTGCAAAAATACAAAATACAACTTGCTATATTATGTAATTATGAAACTGTTGCTATGAAACTCATAATTAAAATGATAAGTATGTTATTTCTGAACTTTGCCCGGGTTTGTTCTAGCTATTGCGTCCCCTTAACATCAAATAAAAAAGTTTTTTGACACATTTTAAATACCATGAATAATTTCCCATTTCTTTTGCTATCATTAGTTCTTCATGTATCTATACGTCTTTGTTTTATCTTCTATGACGTAAATATAAGTAAACACGACTACTTTACATATTTCTCAACAGGTGTTTAATAATTTCGCACATTTTTCTTAATGTATATTTTTGATAAATCAAAAGTCCACAGCTACGTTATGGACCTTATTATTATTTAAAATATAATAATTAAAAGGACAATTTTTCTGTTGTTTGGGAAATAGAACTAAACTTTAACTAAGAAAATATCAAATATCATTTCAAACAAAAAAACAAAAAAAGGTTAAAAGTTAAGAAGATAGTGATTTATAGTACCTATTAACACGAAAATTTTATTTTAAAAAGAAAAAAGATTGACATGATTTTCGAATTTATCACATTCCAATTTTGAGAATAGAATTAACTTTCATAGGTCAAATTTCATCCCTAAAAGTGAGACTTTTTACTCCTAATTACTCGACATACGGAGCAAATATCAAACTCCAATTGAAAAAAAAAAAAAAAAAACTTAGTATGAAATAGTTATTGGAAGCGAGTGTTTAGGACTAGTATTAGTACTATATAGAAACGTAGTAAAGCAGACATTTTTTCGTCGTCGTGTCTGTTTACTACATGATTTTACTATATCGTCTTTAATTAATTATTATATATCATTTATATATTAAAAAATTAATAATATTTAATAAAAAAATAAAATAAACATTTATAGCATATCTGATTGAGCTGTTTCACCCGTAATTTTACTATATCACCATTAATTAATTATTATAAGTCATCTAAATACTAAAAAATTAATAATATTCAATAAAAAGGTGAAATGGACATAAAATGATAAACTAACTATTGATGTTTTAAATTATTTTGACATCTTATATGATGCTCACTTAAATTTTTTCACAAGTTTTTTTTATAGCAATTTTGCTATATCACTTCTAATTAGTTATTATGAGTCATTTAAGAGATGTTTGTTTCGCTACTTCAATCGTGATATATGATTGACTCTCAAAATTATATCAGTGTCACTTAAATTGGAATAGAAAATAAAGTATTATAAATCACAACAATCAAAAACTTAAATTATTTTTAAAATATAATTGACTATCAATGCCATAAAAATTTAGGCAAATTGAGTACTCCCTCCATTTAAAAAAGAATGACCTACTTTCCTTTTTAGTCCGTTTAAAAAAGAATGATCCCTTTCCCTTTTTGGCAATACTTTAATTTCAACTTTCCGCATGGCATGTTTAGGACCACAAGATTAAAGGACATTTTGGTTCATTTAACACAATTTAAATTTAAGGTCACAAGATTCAAAAGTCTTCTTTATTTTCATAAATTTTGTGTCAAATCAAAGTAGGTCATTCTTTTTTAAACGGAGGGAGTATTATAAATTGCAATAGTCAACAACTTAAACTAGTAAATTACAATGGCAAAAAAGTATTATAAATTAAAATAGCTAATAGCTTAAAATATCTATAAACATATTAAAAATATAATTGATTATTCAAATTTTATCTATATCACATAAATTGAGATAAAAAAAATAATAGCATGAGCCCCTCGATATCTAGTATTATATAAATAAGCTTAAAAGCTAATCATATCAGAATTTGTGTGAGTTTCCTGCAACGACCTTTAATTACACTTGTTGGTGTAATATATCACAATAATTAAATTACAGTTGAAAATACAAAAAAGTAAAGAAAAATAAAATAATTGTTATAAAATATAAATAAAGAACAACAAAAATAAATAGAGAGAGAAGAGGGAGACTTCTTTATTTCTCTTGAGGGATGAGAGATCATCTTGATTGAGGATACAATGTACAAAACTAACATACATCCTCCATCTTTTTTGAGAAATTCATCTTTGTACATCATGGTTTATTCATTAATCGTATACCGCACATCAAAATTATTAGATGGACAATGTGAGGTTCCTGACTCAGAACCAACTTTGAGGAAAAATTAATTATAATTTATTGGTTTGATGCATACAAGTACTTTTGTATATAATATCTCAAACCAACACATGAAGCTTTGTTCTCATTAGCAATGGTTCAGCTATTTATCGAAGGCATTCAATGTCAAACCATCATCATCAAGATGGATTGTCTTGATTACACAATCTGAAAGTTATGCTCTTAACTCAATTTTATTGAACAAGCAACTTTATGAATGTCAAACGCAGGTTGACAATGGATGTACATGTAATCATCTTATTGATGCATCTTTTCAAGATATTACATGATAGGTGAACGGGCTCTTATTCACTTTTTATACTTTTCAGATTTTAAGGGATTAAATCCCAATAATAGTTGGTCCAACCAACTTGTCATGAGAACAAGCAACATAAACAATTCTTGAAGAATTTTTTATTTTTTCAACATATGTCTAATACTAAATATGCATATTTTTGGAATGTAGCAATCATTCATGTCAATTTATGAACTTTTATACTAGTAAACTCCAAGTTTACCATGACATGTGTCTTTCTACTTTAGTAAATTTCAGATTTACTATTACATGAATAAATTTTTGAATTTACTGCTTCAGAAGTAGATTTCAAAATAACTCCTCAATTATTTTGCCTCTTTCAGAGATGAGTTATGATACCACCACAATCAAGTGCACGTCTGTATTGAAACAAACAAAATTCTCAATCCCCAGGAATATAATATAATCGTGCCTTAAGTCTATCAAATTTTGATAGCTTATAATCTCTTTCATGATATTGCTACTTCAGAAGCAAATCGAGGCATACATATAATGTAGAAAAAATTTCTCTAACATATCTTATGATCGTAATATGCGTGTGAAAATATCATCACTTTTGATGATCATTATCATATTGTCCTTCTACGCGTATATCCGTGCATTCAATCACTTGTATTCTTTCAGACATATTATGCACTGTTACCACATTCACTTTAAGAATAGAGCATATTTAATGGGACATATCTCATGACTTTTCACGAACACTCATTATTTTGCCTTAGTCATCATAATATTATCAATATGGTGCATTAAGATTCAAAATCAACATCTTACCCATATAAAGACGTCTTAGGCATAAATCGATGGAACTTAGATCCAATATCTTTCAGATTTAAAGCAATTGTTGCTTTTAAGAGTTATAAAGTAGCGAAAATTAAACCACTTCTAGTGATCTATTTTTAAATTCTGCCAAAGTTACAAACAAATACATTGCCCTCTTTGTAATCCATAATTAGAATAGCCATGATAAAAATAAGCATGTAGCGATTGCAAGACATTAAAAACAGTTGAACGTATAATAATATTTATCATATTTGAGTTCCATGAAGTAATACTGCCCAATGCCTCTCTTCTTAATACAATAATAATTTACTAAGATCAAAGGTTAAGAAAATATATTAATATATTAACAAAGCACGTGGTCCGTGAAACAAACCAACAATGAGCAAAAAGCTCAAATTGCTTTACCTGAGATGGCACTATAATCTTTTGTCAATGTTTGCTAAAATCATCCTGGATGAAATAATATATACATACCATAATTACATCCACTTGAATCATTCTCCTCCACAAATTAAGGACCTCGGTTATACCAATGATTTTCACTAGATTTTCAACAAGCTACAGGTAATGGCCTTATTCGAAAAAGAAACAATCTCTTATTTATTAGAAACTCGTGTTGATAACGTGTTATAAAATATAAATAAAAACACCAAGAATAAATAGAGAGAGAAGATGGAGATTTCTTTATTTCTCTTGAGGGATGAGAGATCATCTTGATTGAGGATACAATGTACAAAATTCCTCTATTTATAGGGAAAAATATTCCTAGTTTCTGACTAAAAGACAGATACTTCAAATCTTGATAGATATCAACTAGATCTTGATAGATCTTATCTATATTCTTGATAGACATTCATTATAATGTAAATACATTTATAACAATAATCTTCTTTTTGGTTGTGGCAAGGATGCACCAACAACACTTTTTTTTGCTTAATTCCCTTGGCATTACACGGTTACACCAAATAAATGAACACCCTAAGCCAATGCTTTGCCAATTAACCTCACATTACTGCTACTTTTAATAGGTTTGTTCATCTAGGTAATTTTCACAAAAGGTGTCACCCCTAGATATGCCATACAATAAAGTTCAAATGCTTTTAATAGAAAGCATATACAACTTTAATATAAATGTTTTCGGCGCTAGTTTTAATTTAATCAAGCTCCAACCACACTTGATTGAAAATTAAGAGTGAAATTTTGATATACTCTCTTTAGGAAGTTTAACCATGTGGTTCTAAAAGCACTTGTTTTATGCCATTACACAACCTAGCTATTACACGGCCGAGGGGTCATTCTTTTTGAAAAATTTATGGTGGGTGAGACACGCCATGTCATAGTTGTATGAGAATTTTTTTTAATTGATCAAATATTGTGGGTCCTACCCTATATCATTATTTTTCCTTTTATCTTCCCCTCCCTTCATCTTTTCATTCATGGTAACATGTATATTCTTAATTATTTTTTTGCTTGTGTATACAAACAATTATCATGTATTTTATTTCCTTTCTCTCTCTTTTTATTTTGATTTTTAATTTTGATTTTCATTTGTGAAAATCAAATAGAGATAAACAGATTAGTATTATCTAAATTTTATCTTCTTCGTTTGTTTTTTGGTTTATGTTTTTTTGGTTACTCTTTCTATCCATCTTTACTTAATCACTTTTCTATTGGGATAAGAATTAAGAAGCAGTAAATAATATTGATAATTTATCATATTACTTTTTGAACATAATAAATTTAATGCTTTTGAAAATGCATTAGATAATGATTCATATAAGTTAAATGAGTAAAAATAAATATATTATCATTGATTTTATAAATTAAACAAGTATTGTTAGATATCTCAAAATTGAAAAATGGACAAATAAAAATAAACAAAGGGAGACGGGGTGTAATATTTTAGAATTCTATAACTTAAAATTTTAATGATAAGTGCAATATCAATATAACTGTTATAAAACACAAAAGAATAGAGAAGAAGAAGAATACATAGAATAGAGAGTAATTGTTATTTCTCTTGGGGGATGATTTACAGTGAAGGAAACCCTTCTATTTATAGGGAAAATTTGCTCCTAGTTTCACACTAAAAGACAGATACATCAAATCCTGATAGACATCAAATAAATCTTGATAGACATTCACTATAATTGATATATATATCATAACACTCCCCATTGAATGTCTAACAATACGCATATAGGTTGCCTCATTAAAAAACTTACAAGGAAAACCCAATGGGACAAAACCTCGTAAGAAAAAAAGAGTACAGTACATATTAGCTCCCCCTAGTAAGAACATCCTTGAACCTTTGCATTCCGATCTTGTGCACCATCTTCTTGAAAGTTGCAGTTGGAAGAGACTTGGTGAATAAATCATTCACATTGTCACTTGAACGAATCTGTTGTACGTCAATATCACCATTCTTTTGGAGCTCATGTGTATAGAAGAGCTTTGGTGAAATGTGCTTCGTTCTATCTCCTTTTATGAATCCTCCTTTAAGTTGTGCTATGCATGCTGCATTATCTTCATATAAAATCGTGGGTACTTTGTCAAATTTCAAGCCACATTTTTCTCGAATGAGATGTATTATGTACCTCAACCATACACACTCTCGACTTGCTTCGTGAATAGCTATAATCTCAGCGTGATTCGATGAAGTGGCTACAATAAACTACTTTGTTGATCTCCAAGATATGGAAGTATCCTCACATATGAACACATAGCCTGTTCGAGACCGAGCTTTATGCGGGTCAGATAAGTACCCAGCATCAGCATAACCAACAAGATCAAAACTGCAATCTTTAGAATAAAATAAGCCCATATCGATAGTCCCTTTTAGGTATCGTAATATGTGTTTGATCCCATTCCAATGTCTCCTAGTAGGAGCACAACTATACCTTGCTAACAAATTAACTAAAAAGGCTATATCAGGCCTTGTAGTATTTGCAAGATACATTAGTGCACCAATTGCACTAAGATATGGTATTTCAAGACCAAGGAGTTCCTCATTCTTTTCTTGAGGTCGGAATGGATCCTTATTCACATCAAGTGATCGAACAACCATCGGGGTACTTAATGGATGTGCTCCATCCATATATAATCATTTCAGCACATTTTCTGTGTAGGCAGATTGATAGACAAAGATACTGTTTGTCAAATGCTCAATTTGCAAATCAAGACATAACTTTGTCTATCCGAGATCTTTTATCTCAAATTCTTTCTTTAGGTAATCAATTGTCTTTTGAAGCTCTATTGGCATTCCAATAAGGTTATTCATCGACATAGACAGCAAGTATAACAAACTCCGACGTTGTTTTCTTTATGAAAACACATGGGCAAATTTCATCATTCGTATAACCTTTCTTAAATAAATATTCACTAAGACGGTTATACCACATGCGTCCAGATTGCTTCAAACCATACAATGATATTTCCAATCTAATGGAATACATTTTTCGAGGCTTTGAACTATATGTTTTCGGCATTTTAAATCCTTCAGAAATTTTCATGTATATCTCATTGTCAAGTGATCCATATAGATGGGTTGTTACCACATCCATCAAATGTATTTCAAGTTTCTCGTGGACAGTAAAACTAATAAGATAACGCAATGTTATTGCATCCATAACTAGTGAGTATGTCTCGTCATAATCAACGCCAGACCGTTGTGAAAAACCTTGTGCAACAAGGCGTGCTTTATACCTTTGTATTTTATTTTTCTCATTTCTTTTTTGCACAAAGACCCATTTATAGACAACAGGATTAACACCATTAGGTGTTTGAGTTATAAGTCCAAACACTTCACGTTTGGCAAGTGAATTCAATTCAGATTGAATTGCTTCTTGCCATTTTGGCCAGTCATTTCTTTGTCAACATTCTGCGACAGATCGAGGTTCAAGATCCTCACTATCTTGCATGATTTTTTTACAACACTATATGCAAAGACATAATCCACTACTATTTCAGATCGATTCAAATTAGTTTCAACATCACTTGAATTTATGGATAGTTCCTCATTTTCTTGAGTCTCAGACTCATTAATTGCTTCAGAAATATATTGCTCAAATATTGAACTTCTATATGAGGATCTTTCGTAGTGTCATCTTAAACATTTATTTATTTTTCTAGGATTTCGATCCTTAGAACCTAATGGTCTGCCACACTTCAAACGTGTTTTAGATTAATTAGCTATGACACTAGTGGATGGTCCTTTAGGGACATCAATTCAAATTGGGACATTCTCTACAGGAATATGTGATTTAGTAATCTTTTTCAAATCTGTAAATGCGTCCGGCATTTGATTTGCAATTTTCTGCAGATGAATAATCTTTTGTACTTCTTGCTCACAAATAGAAGCACGTGGATCAAGATGAGATAGTGATAGATTTTTTCATAAAATTTCTCTTTTGATGTCACTATCTTCTCCCCCTAATTTTGGAAAAACTATCTCATCAAACCGACAATCTGTAAATTAAGCAGTGAACATATCTCCCGTTAATGGTTCAAGATAGTGAATAATGAAGGGTGATTCAAACCCAACATAAATTCCTAACTTTTCTTGGGGGCCCATATTGGTGCGGTTTGGTGGTGCTATAGGCACATAAATACCGCACCCAAAATTTATCAGATGAGATATATTAAGCTCTTGACCCAAAACCAATTATAACGGAGAAAATTTATGGTAATTTATCGGTCTAAGACGAACAAGCGTTGCAGTATGCAAAATTGCATGACCCCAAACAGAAGTGAACAACTTAGTTTTCATAAGCAATGGTCTTGCTATCAACTTAAACGTTTAAGTAATGACTCAGTAAGGCCATTTTGAGTGTGAACATGGGGTACAAGATGTTCCACTCTTATCCCAATCGATAAGCAATAGTCATTAAATGCTTGGGATGAAAACTTTGCAGCATTATCAAGGCGAATAAACTTAATTTGATTATCGGAAAACTGTGCCCATAATCGTATTATTTGTGCCAATAATTTTGCAAATGTCAAGTTGCGAGATGACAAAAGGCACACATGAGACCATCTAGAAGAAACATCTATTAGGACCATAAAGTAAACGACTCACTAGGTGGGTAAATGAGTCCACAAATATCCCCATGTATGCGTTCCAAGAACGCGGGGGACTCAATCCCAACTTTTGTTGGTGATGGCCTCACAATCAGCTTGCCTTGATAACAAGCATTGCATGAAAACTCACCATTCGAAAGAATCTTGAAGTTATTTAATGGATGCCCATTTGAATTTTCTATGATTCGTCTCATCACTATAGATCCAGGATGTCCGAGGCGATCATGCTAAAGTACGAAAGTATTGGAATTAGTAAACTTTTGATTTACTATAGAATGTGCCTCAATTGCACAAATCTTTGTCCAATACAAGCCAGAAGATAAAGCAGGGAATTTTTCAATAACACATGTCTGCCCAGAGACATTCTGGGTGATACCAAGATATTCAAGATTTATCTCATCAATTGTCTTAATATGATAATCATTTTCACGGATATTTTTAAAACTCATCAAGTTTTTCCGATACTTAGGAGAAAACATGGCATTATTTATGACGAGTTTAGTTCCCTTGGGCAAGATTATAATGGCTTTTCCGAAGCCTTCAATCAAATTAACACTACCAGAAATTATAGTAACATTAATCTTGTCCATGTTCAGATGAGAGAAATATTTCTCGTTTTTGAATATCGTATATGTAGTGCCAGAATCAATCAAACAAATATCTTCATAATTGGACAGCTTACTTTGAAAATTATTCATATCTTCAAATAAAATGACATACATCAAATAAAATATATATTAAATCTTTGTACAAAGTAAAAGCTTATACTATTAGAAATTGTTAATCACACTTTACTAAGCAATTAAAAAAATATGTCCAAATTAAAACTATTGAAATAATATAATATTTGATAAGAAATGTAATACGTAATATATTATTATTATAATTAATAGGACGGAACATTAACATGCAATAACATACAATAATAATATAATATTGCCATATTACATTTTGTCAAGTACGTTAATATGCAATAATAATATAATATTATTATATTATATTTTATAAAGAATATAATAATATTATTATATTATATAATCGGAACACATATGAATGATTAATGACAGTATGTGGACATTATGATATTAAAAAAATATTAACATGCAAACAATATGTGGAGTGCTTGCTTTGAATGACACACAACAGATTTTCTCTGTTTCTTAGCACGTAGCGTCTCTTTTTTTTTTTAAATAATGACGAAATTGAAATTTCATTCAATTCAATAATAAACTACAATAATATAATTGAACTAATAAAAAACTAATACTCATGCAAATAATTACTATTACCTGATTCTTTATTCACTAACTCTTATCAATAATAATAATAAAAAAAAAAATCATTCATTCTTTCATGTTTATGGAACCATCACCAATCAAGTGATCAATCTTTCCTTCGGGGTGCTCGAAAAAATCTACTGCATCCAAGCTTGTGATGTCAACAACATTTTCAGAGAGAATGTTAGCCTCGGAATTTCTATCTTTCTTCTTTAGTGATGCTTAATAAAGATCAACCAAGTGCTTGAGAGCACGACAGTCACGTGAATAATGTCATTTTCCACCACATCGGAAATAAGTAATTACTTCACATTAATTATTTTTTTTCTTTTTGTTCGATTAATGATTAACACCCGAAACAAGATTTCTTTCTTGGTCATCACGACCACGACCAGGGCCGCGACCTTTTCCACTCCTAGCATGATGAGCGTGCACATCATTCACCTCAGGGAATGGTGCAGATCCAGTTGGTCGGTTCTCGTGATTTTTCATCAACAAATCATTATTTTGTTCAGCCACGAGAAGATGAGAACTCAGTTCAGTATACTTTTTGAAACCCTTTTCTCGATATTGTTGTTGTAAGAGCACATTCGAGGTATGAAAAGTGGAGAGCATCTTTTCCATCATATAATTATTATTGACCGTCTCTCCACATAGTTTCAATTGAGAAGAAATTCTGAACATGGCAGAATTGTATTCATGAACAGACTTATAGTCTTGAAATCTTAGATGCATCCACTTATATTGTGCTTTCGGGAGGATGGCCATCTTTAAGTGGTCAAACCTTTCTTTTAGGCTATTCCACAATACGAGTGAATCCTTAGTAGTAAGGTAATCAATTTTTAAAACATCGTCAAGATGATGACGCAAGAAAATCATAGCCTTAGCACGATTTTGACTAGATGTTGTATTTTCATTCTTTATGGCGTCTCCAAGACCCATAGCATCTAGGTGGATTTCAGAATCCAACACCCATGAAATATAGTTCTTGCCCGAACTTTGAAGGGCAACGAACTCACACTTCATAAGATTGTTAGCCATATGAAAAAGGAAAGAAATATAAAAAAAATATCTTAGCCTTAACCTTCAAATTTGAGACGATAGAGTCTTGTGCTGATAACGTGTTATAAAACACAAAAGAATAGAGAAGAAGAAGAATAGAGAGAATAAAGAGTAATTGTTATTTCTCTTGAGGGATGATTTACAATGAAGGAAGCCCTTCTATTTATAGGAAAAATTTGCTCCTAGTTTCATACTAAAAGACAGATACATCAAATTATGATAGCCATCAAATAGATATTGATAGATCTTGATAGACATTCACTATAATTTATATATCATAACAATTAAATTCTATATTACAAATAAAAAATAAAAGATTAATATGTATCATGAAATTTATATATATTACTTAATGTTTGAAAAAGATTTATCAATTTTTAATTTGATTTTTTATAAATACCTCTATCTACAAATATACCATTTTTACATTTCACTATTTTCTTGGACACTTTTTAATTGAGGGACTCAACTATTAACCGGAAAGAAAGATTCAACTAAGTTATTGATCAATTTTCTTGATAGGAGTATAAAGAAAAGCTAGGAAAGTATTGAGATATTTCTTTTGTTTCATTTTACTTGGCTCCTTGACTTGGCTCATCTCTTTAAAAAAAATAATTAAACATGTATAATTAAATTAACTTTATTAATGAAGTTTTAAAACTCTAAATTTGACTACTTCTCCTTCGCCCAACAATGTCATTATACTAATATGTCCAATAATACTTGTACATTTTGAAAACTAGTGGATAATTAACCCATGTTTATCCATTATTTTACCACTGATATTAATAATATACATTATCCGATGCATTTTTTAAAGTGATAAACTAATTATATTCAAAAGGTGATATGGTAACATTATCTCTATTATTTATTTTGTCAAGTTAATAGTGAACAAATATTATTAGACGGAGGAAGTATTATTTGATGCACTTAGTTAATGCTAATGGTAATACGGAAAAAAAATTAATAAACACTCTTAATTTTTGAAAATAGATAATTAAATTGAAACATTTAGTATAGAGATTAAGTAAATAAAATGAAAAGAATATAAAATAGAAAAATATTGTTAAGAAGAAGAAAGAGAAGAGGTAAATTAGTGAAGTGCAAAAACTGAATAAAAGAAATCTGACGAAATGAGGGGAGGGAAAATTTTAATTTGAGTGAAATACAACCAACAATAGTTGTATGAGACACCACTTATTTTTTGACAAGAGTTTTGTAGGTCCCATTTTGTGATTCAATCTGGCTTTCCCCTCATTTCCTCAGATTTCTTTTGTTCAGTTTTTGCACTTCACTAATTTACCTCTTCTCTTTCTTTCTTCTTAACAATACTTTTCTATTTTATATTCTTTCCATTTTATTTACTTAATCTCTATGCTAAATGTTTCAATTTAATTATCTATTTTCATAAATTAAGAGTGTTTTTTTTTTCTCCGATATTACCATTAGCATTAATTAAGTGCATCAAATAGTACTCCCTCCGTCTAATAATATTTGTTCTCTATTAACTTGACAGAATAAATAATAGAGATAATGTTACCATATCACCTTTTGAATATAATTAATTTATCACTTTAAAAAGTGCATCGGATAATGTATATTATTAATACCAATGATAAAATAATGGATAAACATGGATAAATTATCCACTAGTTTTCAAAATGTACAAGTATTGTTGGACATATTAGTATAATGACATTGTTGGGTGAAGGAGAAGTAGTCAAATTTAGAGTTTTAAAACTTCATTAATAAATTTAATTTAATTATACATGTTTAATTATCTTTTTTAAAGAGATGAGCCAAGTCAAGGAGCCAAGTAAAATGAAATAAAAAAAATATCTCAATACTTTCCTAGCTTTTCTTTATACTCATATCAAGAAAATTGATCAATAACTTAGTTGAGTCCCTCAATTAAAAAGTGTCCATGAAAATAGTTAAATGTAAAAATGATATATTTGTAGATAGAGGTATTTATAAAAAATCAAATTAAAAATTGATAAATCTTTTTCAAAAATTAAGTAATATATATAAATTTCATGATACATATTAAACTTTTATTTTTTATTTGTAATATAGAATTTAATTGTTATATTGATATTGCACTTATCATTAAAATTTTAAGTTATAGACGTCTAAACTATTACACCCCGTCTTTCTTTGTTTATTTTTATTTGTCCATTTTTCAATTTTGAGATGTCTAACAATACTTGTTTAATTTATAAAATCAATGAAAATATATTTATTTTTATTCATTTAACTTATATGAATCATTATCTAATGCATTTTTAAAAGAATTAAATTTATTATGTTCAAAAAGTAATATGATAAATTATCTCTATTATTTACTGCTTCTTAATTCTTATCCCAATAGAAAAGTGATTAAGTAAAGATGGACAAAAAGAGTAACCAAAAAAACATAAACCAAAAAATAAACGAAGAAGATAAAATTTAGACAATACTAATCTGTTTATCTCTATTTGATTTTTCGCAAATGAAAATCAAAATTAAAATTAAAAATAAAAAGAGAAAGAAAGGAAATAAAATACATGATAATTGTTTGTATACACAAGCAAAAAAATAATCAAGAATATACATGTTATCATGGATGAAAAGATGAAGGGAGGGGAAGATAAAAGGAAAAATAATGATATAGGGTGGGATCCATAATATTTGATCAATTAAAAAAAATTCTCATACAACTATGACATGGCGTGTCTCACCCACCATAAATTTTTGCTGAGGGGAGAACCACATTGAATGACAAAATGGGACCCACAAAATACTTGTCAAAAAATAAGTGATGCGGCATACAACTATTGTTGATTGTATTTCATTCAAATTAAAATTTGGCAAAATGACTCGATAGACCTTTGTACTATGTTCGTTTTGTAATGTGAATACTGCTACTTACCTGTTTGTCATTTGGACCCCTGAACCCACTAAAAAATAATATTTTAAATCATTTGACCGTTGACCGGACCTATGTGGCATTGAAATGGCTGACTAGGACAAAGTGTGTGATCATACGCGCGTGAGGTGCGAGTGGGGGTCATTTTTTAATCAATTTTATATTAAAAAAATTAAAAAAAAAATAAAATAATAATATTAAAATTAAAAAAAAAAGAAAAAAAAAAGGGCAGTCAGCCCTACTACACCCCCCCTCCCTCCTCCTCTTCCACACATATTTTTTCTCCCCCTTTCCTAACCGTCCTCGTCCACCACCCCCGTCCCCGTCCACCACCTTCACAAAAGCTATTAAAGTTAATACAGAAACAAGTTATACCATACATATTAGAAGAATTATTCTTCTAAAAAAAATTAGAAGAATTAAATGAAATTGAAGAAAAAGGAGCAACAAGCATTTGGCCAACATAAATTTTTCCAAGGATTTCGTGGACGCACATTATGAATGATAAGTTTATTTATTTTGAAAGCATAATAAAGCTTAATAATACATCAAAATCGACAACAGTGGTCGGATTTAGCGGTTTGAGATCGTTAATGAAGTTTTGGGTCAGATTTTTGGTGGGATGAAGCAGATGACATGATTTTTCGACGAGAACTCATCAAAAACAGTGAGCTTCCGTGCGTTTTTCCTCTCTCCCGTCTCTGTCCGATCACTCTTTTTTCTTTTCTCCGCTTTCTCTCTCAATTCTTTCCCTCTTTGAATTCTTTTATCGATTTCTCTCTACTCTCCCTCCATTTTTTTGCGCTTTCTCTGATTTCTTCCCTTTTTCGCTTAATGCGTGTGTGTGAATCTGTGAATTCGGTGTGTGTGGATTGTTGTGTGTATATATCAGCTTATGTGTGTTCTGTTTAGTGTGTGAGTGTGTGTATTTTTTCTTATTCAATGAGAATAACTTGGGGCTGCAATAGGAGATATCCTGCAATGGTGTTGTGTTTGTGTGGTGGTGGTGGTGAAAATTTACTGATTTTGAAAGATGTCGAGGCAGGTGCGGACATGGAGATGGAGAAGAAAGCCCAGCCCCCCACCATTTTAATTTTTTTTTTTTAATTCTTAATTTAGTTTATTTATTTTTTAACTATTTATTTTCTTATGTGACATTTAATGTAATGTTTAAAATGATGTGAAAGCTGATGTGGAATTTAATATAATATTTAAAAATGATGTGGCAGCTGATGTGGAGGCGAGTGTGTTACACACACTGAAATAGGGTTTAAAATATTATTTTTTAATGGGTTCACGGATCCAAATGACAAACATGTAAGTAGGAGTATCCACATTACAAAACGGACATAGTACAAGGGGTCAGCGAACCATTTTACCTTAAAATTTTCCAAAGATGAAGGGAGGGGAAGATAAAAGGAAAAATAATGATATAGGGTGGAACACACAATATTTGATCAATTAAAAAAAATCCTCATACAACTATGACATGCCGTGTCTCACCCACCATAAAATTTTTTCGAGGGGAGAACCACATTGAATGACAAAATGGGACCCACAAAACGCTTGTTAACAAATAAGTGGTACCTCATGCAACTATTGTTGGTTGTATTTCTCTCAAATTAAAATTTTCCATCCTTTTTAGATTTGTTTTCTTTGTCTATGCATATGGTGCTCAAGAAAATTAATTCGTATCCTGTTTTTCTGCCATGAATATCTTAGATACGAGTATTAAATATAGCATTTGATCATAAATGTTAGTAGTATATTAAATTTTAAAAAACTGACTTTAATATTTATTTAATCTTAAATTTTAATTCACATTCTAAAAGTCGATTTTTTACAAATCTCAAGTTTCAAAAGCTAGTTCAGACCAATTTTTGGAAGAAATTTCATGCACTTACAAAAGTTCCAATGTATGCCAAGTAAGATATATATTTTTATATACAACTTCAAATTTTAAAAATCACAACTTCGAAATTTAAATTTTTAAATTTTAGTTTTAACTTTAAAATTTATGACTAAACGGAGCTAAGTATAAGTATTTGAATTTCAACTGACGTTTACAACGGCTGTTTCTGATATCACATTAAACAGCTGCTACAAATAAACATAAACAGAACTAATCTATTCTATCAAGAAAACGAAAAACTACAGAGGATAATAGTTCATGTCGTTAATCTTAATTAGAGAATAGTTTAGGCCTAAAGCTAGCAAATTAGACCGCCTTTTTGCACCATGTTCGAACAAACAATTCTGGACTCATTGAAATATGCTAGAAAATTCTTTGCTTCCTACCTTATTTATATTTTTAATTGTTTATCATATTAATCTCTCTCAAATAAGTGTTTTCTTTATTTAGGTGCATTCTCCATCAATTACGTGTTTGTATCTGTTCTTTATATTTAGATTTTTTATGCTATGGAATCAAAATTTATTACTTTTTTGAACAATTAAGACTGCGGATAAAATAAAAAAGAATTAAGTATATTTTAAAATTTAAAATGACAGTTTATTTCAAATAATATTTTTAATAAATATGATAATTAAAATGGACCAGGGCGAGTCCATATATATCCATGGTAAAACAGGACATAATTAGCTTCGAAAATGGTTATTCTACTTAGGTTGAAGAAAAATAGATCGAAGACGTTATGGGTGTGTCTCGTACAAAGAAAAATGTTTTTTAAGTGAGTCTCTTAGAAAAAGTGTTTTTTGAGTTTTTCACTTATTTAATTTTTTGTGTATAGATAAGCAAAAAATATTATTCTAAAATATTTGCATATAACAAATACTATGAAAGGTCCGCTGATGGGATTATGGATATATGGGGGTTAGGAGGCAGGGGATGGAGATGAGGGTTTTTGGAGGGCAAAAGCCGAAAGGATACAAATAATGTAGAATGCCATTTGCAGAATTTTGTTTTGATATATTTATTAAGAAAATTATTTTTTTAATTTTTAAAAAATTTAGTTTTTTATAAAAAAATATTTTCCAATTTAAGCAATCGAACATGAAAAAATCAAAAATATTTTCCTCCATATCTTGCACACCCTGTATCTAATTAGAACCACAAAACATTCAATGTTCTTTTGCTATTCTCAATAAAATTTTACTTTATCTTCTATAATCTATATCTATAATCTATCTATATCTATAATCTATATCTATAATATATTAAAAGTGTGAAGACCCTTCAAAAAGTAATTTAAATTTTTTATCCTTCATTAAAAGACTCCGCAATAGATAAAACTGTCATTTACAATTTTACTAAATTATTATTTAATTATTTTATAATATTTTAGGTGTCCTACTAAAAATTGGTTATTAAATCTTTTCTTATTTAAACATAATAAAAAATTACTATTAATTTTTTGTGACTAATTTATATTTGAGGAACTATATATTAATTTTTTGCAAAAAAAAAGACTTTTGCGTAACTAAATATGAACTTAATTACTAACTAAATACTACTTTAGTAGCAGCTTCTTGACCGAATTTGGAAGACCCTTTTCAACAATAATTTAACAAAAGTAGATAGGTTATTTTGGTAAAATTTTTACTTAAAATTGAAAACAAATTAAGTAAATTTTCTTTTTTAAAGTTAGCATCCAAGTATTCGGCTCTTTGCTTTTCTATTTAATTTGTATTTTCGTTGCACTTTAAATTTCTTTTATTAGGTTGTTTGTTGCTTTTAAATATTGTTTTAGTTGTCTAACTATGTGATTTTTACGTAGGATTTGTGGTATTTTGAGATTCTTATCTTTAATTTTTGAGATTCTGTTATAATTAATGTTTGATAGGTTGTGACCTCGCCAGGAAGAATGCAGTAAGGATGAAAATTTCAATTCAAATTCAAAGCTTCAAAAGAACACGGATAATCGAGGTATAAATTCTATCAATTTAAATTAACATACGATATATTATTTTCAAAAGTTAGATGATCTATCGATATCTACATTTATTATTTAGAAGAATATTATTCTCTCAATAATTTTTTTTGTCGATCATATGTGGGTTGATTTATTAGTCACAAAGAAATTGAGGTTAACGCTTTCAATATGTATCATAATATTGTAGTAAGTGTATCAGGTAAATATTTACATTTAATTATGTACGTTCTTCTGTTAAAGACATATATAATATTGATTTTGAGTAATTGAAGAGTGTAAAACATTTGTCCATGAACGACCATTAGTTGTAGCAAGGTAGAGAAGTGATGTTGGACAAGATCGAAAGATAATAGTATATTCTTATAGAGTGTTTTGTTATTTGCACTCTCTTAATTTTTTGACTTTTTTCTCCCTTTCTGTTATATTTTATATCATGAATATTAGTCTCAGTCCTAAAATGGATTGTAGAGTACTAATAATATTTTTGTTTAAATTTAATATGACGTATAGGTACGACAAACGCTCCTCTGTAGCTTCATTTTTCTCCACATTTTTTTCTTTGGTGAGCAGAAATTTTTAATTCATTAAATTTTTTATTGTATATATATAATTTTATTGACTGAGATGAAATACTTATAGTGTCAAATTATATCTTTTAAAGAGATAAAACATTATTGCTATTTTAAAATAATTTTATTTCTTTATATATAACTTTATTTATTATCATGACACTCACGTGCAAAGCACGTACACTTGACTAGTAAATAATAAATGTAACATGCAATAATTGTTCATATTTTCAATATTTTTCTATAAATATAGGTCAATCAAAAAGTAAATAACTAAATATGGACTTTTTTCACTGTGAAACAATGAAACTTTTCTTTATTGGGAAAACATTTTTCATTTCTCAATAGTTGTATATTCGTACAATCTTAGGGTAACCGGCTCTAAGACTTATAGGCTGAATTGCCAGTTTCTACCCCCAAAACTAGCACTCCACCTGGTCTCTCTTGAGCCAAAAAAACTTTGATAAAATAATTAATTGGCATAACATCCTTTCCTTCAGCCTGTGGGCTATATGGAAGAACTGAAACCACAATTTTTTGAACAATCTTGCTGGTACTCCTAACTGGATGCAGATATATATTGAGGACTTGAAATTCACTACTATTATCTCTCCTAACAAACAAGGTTGTAGCAAGATTGACATTCATTTAAAATGGATCAGCCCCTCACAAAGTTCCTTTATGCTTAATACTGATGGAGCTTGTAAGGGCAACCCTGAAAAGGGAGGCATTGGAGGGGGGGGGAGGGGGGGTGATCCGTAACTCCAATGGTAACTGGGTTTTGGGCTATGCGAAAGCTTATCCTTGGGCCATGAACAACCAAATGAAACTTATTACCCTCCAGGAAAGGCTGCGACTGATTGAGGAAAATAATTTTGTTCCAGTTAAGATTTATATTGATTCTACTGAAATCACTACAAGGTTGTCCAATGGTAACTTATTGTATGATTCTATCATTGATGATTGTAGGTCAAAATTAAGAAGAATAGGAAAGCCCAAGGTATCTCATTACTATAGGGAACAAAATGGGGTAGTGGATGCTCTAGCAAAGCTGGGTTCTCAGATGGAAGTTCAGGCTTTAAGCACCTTTTTTAAAGTTCCGCCAATGTGTGCATAAAAATCTTTGCGGACAGACATGACAAAAACTTTTTTTGCAAGATCTGTAAATGAAGATTGTTATTCCCCAAATATGAGGATTGATTTTTGTTATGTAATCGAACCTGATTAACTTTTTGGGACCACTAGTCCCCTCCCTTTGAATTAATGCAATCCTTCTGATAAAAAAACAAGTGAAAAAGTACGAATAACTAGTTTTTAATGCATGAATTATTTATGCAATGAAAAACTATAAAGACTGTTACATGCATGTGAATAATACTGTGAAGATACTTACTTTAAAGGGTTTATTTGATTTGTCAGTTAAAGATAATAATTTTGAAATAAAATGAGAAATTATTTGTCGTAGTTCAAAATAATTTCTAGGTGTGACTGACACCCGCTAATATAACCTGTCGGGAGAGTCAATCTTCATTACTTTATCGGTTAACAAGCAGTAAGATAAGGTCTGCGCAACTCCAACACATCAATAAATAGTGAATAATAATTCAACAAAACTTCATAATCAAACTATAAATTCAACAATCGCTCGAGAACTAATTCTCTAGTCCAAATTCTATACTAAGACCATGGAACATCTAAAATAAAGTTACATGAGTTCAACTTTCGGGCATGCAAACTCAATGAAAAAATATATAATAAGTTAAATAGTTAAAGCTGAAATGAAATCCTCCAGGAACAATGCGAAGGTTCACCTCAACAATAGAATCCTTATGAACGAACCGTCACCCACTAGTTTCACCTCGGCAATAGTATCTACAGACATATAACTAAGGACTGAGTTATATATAAATATAACCCAGTAAGATCATCGACTCGCTACTTTAATCCAAAGCATAAAAATATTATACACAGAAATTATGTCATAATAGGATGATCGGCAAGATCCAACAACTGTTTTAGGAACTATATATCTCAATCTTATTTACACTCAAAACTTATGATAAATATCAATTTAAAATAATTAACTATCTCTATGAATTTCGGACAACATACACAACGCGTCAAATTATCAAAAAGCATACATAGTGCTAGAGGGTGCATACAAAATGTCCCATGTCAAATCAAATGCATACACATGTTTAAGGAAAGCATACAAGATGCCTCGGGAAACTAAAAAAGTATGCACAATGCCTCAAAAAAATAAGAAAGCAGACACAATGCCTCGAGAAATAAAGAAGCATACACAATGCCTCGAAAAAATTAGGAAGCATACACGATGCTCTACCTCATGGCTCACAGTTGTATCACGTTACAAAATGATTTATAGAGAAAATTTTAGTATTCTTGAACATAAAGTATATGTGGTTGGCCTCGAAGACCAACAATTCTATCAAGCCCACACTGATCCCAACACATGGATTGGGCAGAAAAAATACATTTTAAAAAATAAATGTAAAAAGCAAGTACCCAAAACTTAAATTCTCACTTACCTCTAATTCACAATCCAAGCACCCCTTTTTAATAAATAAAAAATATGCTCCCGTAAATAAAAGCACATCAAAATACACCAAAATGAATTTAATATAGTCAAAAGTCCGTCAACGAACATCCTCTAAAATCTCAGAACAAGTCAATTATTAAAGTTTATCGCTCCATCTAATTAATTAAATAAAGCACCCATAATAATGCAATACCCAACAATACCTTTAGCAATTTTGGACGATATTATCGAAAATAGTGGCCTAAAAATTATAAGATTTTCACTTAATATGCTGACTTCTCATGCAATCCAACCCACTACTCTGATAACTCTACTTTCAATCACCATTAATTTACTCATATAATCTCGACCTCCTTATATTAAATCATCAAACTGAAAACTGCATCAGAAAAAATATTTTTTTTTTCTTTTATTTGTAGGAGATTTCACAAATTCTAATAGTATAACTCTAACTCCACTAACCCTTCAATCATTGCCCAATCATCCTTCCCTATAATCATTAGCCTAATTATTAGGTTTTTCTCTCATCATTACTCCAACATTATTAGGGGTGGACATGATATGATATGGTACGGTATTTGAAACTTCGGTATGGTAATTTTGGTATTCGATTTTTAAAATGTTATACCATTATCATACCATATTAACTCGCTATGGTTTGGTATTTTGACGTTTGGTTTTAGTATTTTGCGGTATGGTACTCGATAACCATAATTTGTTCAACTTCAACAATAAATACTCGTATACTAGAGTATTATTACTTTAATTTTTCAAAAGTACGTCTTAATTGTATCATTAATACACATTACACATGTAGAAATATTGAAAAAAAAGTACAAATAATTTATTTTATTAGTCAATTACACAAAAAATACATTTCAATCAAGATAGAGTAGCAAAAGTTTCAATGTCTAAACATTTTATACTAATATTAAGTACTTCCTCCGTTTCATAATAAATTAATTGTTGGAGTATTTTTTGGTGTTCCAAAATAAGTGAATCGTTGAAATTTTCTTTCAAATTTACCCTTGAGGATTTGACAACCATGGTGCTGATTTGTCTTAACAGTACTCCTGCCGTGTAGCATTAATTAAAAGCTGGAGAGTTCAACTTTTTTTTTTGATAAAAGAGAGTTCAACTTTGTGTCAGGGTAGCATTCAATTAAAGTTGCTTAATAGTTGAAATGTCTCTCTTCATTAATTGAAACGTCTCCCTTCTATATATCCTCATTTTTATTGTTTTTCTACTTCATCAATTTTAAAGAAAAAAAATTGAAAGAGAGTTAAAAAAGATTTTAGAATATAAATTTTAATTTTGAAGACTTGGTTGAAATAGTTTACGATACTATTATGAATGAATATTCGATTGAAATAATTTAAGATACGATTATGGAGGATTCGGTTGAAAAAGTTCAAGACACTATCATTGAAGAGTCCATTGAAAAAGTTAAAGACTCAATTAAAATGGTTCGAGACACCAACATTGAAGATGAAATAAGGATTATGTTAAAAATTTATCTTCCCAAATTTTATTAGAATAATTATTCTACTCATGTTCTTATTTTTTGCATTAAAAATTTTTATTGGCTTGTTCGATTGTGTATTTGTGGAGTAAGAGAGCTATACTGCTTGTGCCTAACAATCCAAACAGACAAGACATGTTCTAATAAAGTTAATAGAAAAGCAAATCAATTTTGTCTAAGGTGGCTACACAATCAATACATGTTCAACACAAATACTTGAAATATTAACTACAAAAAAATATTTCAGTATTCCTCTCTACACCACCATCTAAATAGCATAACAACCGGCAAAAGAACTTAGAATTTAGAAATAAAATTTAACCTAAATAATCGAGAGTTTTTTTGTACTAATTCTGGATCACATTTCAGTTGTACTGACAGCTGATCATTCCTTGCTAAATTAGCTTTACTAAGATGTTGAATCTTGTAACTATGTGAACCTTTTACTTTCATGATCTCCATCATAAATGACTGCAACGTTAGAAAAAACATAATTGGACTTCTCTGTTGAAAAATCTTCATATGATTTTATGACAACATGATCATCAATACTTTTAAGACTTTCCTTGTGTTGTAGAGACTGAATAGATCTGAAAAATTCAAGGTTTAAGACATTCAAATCTGGAGAATTGGGTGATTGACACATCAAGCGAATATCGAATTCATCTTGCGCCGCTGCTCGACAAAATTTCTCGTCATTAGGTTGAATGTGAGTTCTTTCATTATCTTGTTGTATGAATATCGTAGAATTTAAATCTTCTCTAGGCCATTTAGCCTTGATAGCAAGAAGTACTTTATTAATCAAGAATGATCGTGAAATTTCTTTGGTTACCGAAGTTATTGCTTTTGTTTTCATAGTGTACGCAAGTCTATTTGCACTAGCTCTTTTAGCTCGTTCTTGTGTAACAAAAGGAAACAATTCAATTTTATCGGAGAATATTTTTACTCCTTGTGCATCAAATCTAGGACAAGCTGCAGCAACTAAAAACGTAACTTTGTCGATGAAATTTTTGCTCTTGGCAATGCAGATTGAATCTTCTTCATCAGACAGAAAATAATACATTTTTTTTTGTCATATAAAACCACTTCTCGTCGATATGAATTGTATTGAACATGTTGGTAAAAATTGGATCATGTGGTATGCTACCACGATCAAGCATAGATATGCAAAATTTCAACCAACTTATTTTGTTTTTCTCTTTCAAATAAGGTTTTATGGCATTAGAATGTCTTCGTATATGTCCCGACTTCAAATGCCTAGCCAAAGTGGTCGTACTCATATTCATGGAAGAAAATGATCGTAGAGTTGTCCGCTTCCGTAAAGGAATTCCACAAAAATAATTATGATCCATCTCAATTTTTTTTTACCACAATTATTTACTTTTCTTCCATATACATCATTAGAAGCACATTCACCATAATTTTATAGTCTCCAAATGCGTTGAATTGTTTGAATGGAAGTCAAAAAATGTGATGCCACTCTTTTCGTAACTCCTTTTTTTAGTTTACCATCGGCACACTTTTGTTGCAACATTTCATATATTGCAATACGTGTTTCATTGCTCAATTTTTTTTCTGTTCATTGTGATTGTGAAAAATCTTCAATTGAATCTACTAATTAAACAAAAAAAAATGTTACATATAAATTTAAAACTTTTTTCAAAGAAAGGTACATAACAAGCAATTATTTACCACAATTTAGGTTTGAATCTTTCATCGGTTCTTGCAATCTTTCATCAAATTATGTATCATCATCTTCATTGGGATTCAAATTTAAGTCGGAAATTGAATATTCATCAACAATGAGATTTACTTCACTATTGAGGTTAAAACACTCATGTGTATTATGCTCAAATGAAATATTTAGATCTAATGGTATTAAAGCCATGTTAAAAATCATATTGAAGGTAAACTTTTTTATAGAATAAATTTAGAGGGAAATAAAAAATTTAAGTTTAGTTATATCTAAATTTTTAAGTTATTTTACCTCCAAAAAAAATTATTAGGAGTATCAATTTTAAAATTTTAAAAATTAGAATGGACAAAATTTTTTGCCACCATAAGCTAAACATATGTAGAGGAAAAACATGCATGCAGTGAAGTGATATATTTATTTTCTAATTTGCCAAATGCATGCAGTGAAGTGATATATGAAGACTTATCATAAATATGATTATGTACTTTGAAAAAAGGTAAAAATAAAAAACTATGTTAAATTTATGTCTTTGATTCTTTTTCTTAATCTGTGTGCCAAAATTCAACAATTCATTTGTTATGGAATGAAGGAAAAGTATTATATTTGTGTGTGTGTGTGTATATATCTATAATCTATAATCTATATCTATAATATATTAAAAGTGTGAAGACCCTTATAAAAGTGAATCGAATTTTTTGCCCTTTATTAAAAGACTCAGCCTTAGATAAAATCGCCTTTATAGATATTTTTCTTCAATTGTTATATATTTAATTTTAACTCCTAAAATATATGGGATCGGGAATTTAAAAATTATGATAAGAATTTTATATAAATTAGAAGTCCTAAAATATATGATACAAGGTAACATGAAAGTACCGACATTCTTCGCTATAAAAAGGGAACGTTAATATAGCTTCCAAGTTCCAATAGATCTTAAAAGTTATTCTTAATTTTAAATTTAAATTTAAATAAATATATAGTCTTACGAAACACAAATTAAGTGTCACGTGGACACTATATTGTGCTTGATCATCATGATAATTTCTACGAGGGATCGCAAATCATAAAATTTTTAAGAAATTTTTATATAAAGGTTAGGTTTAATCGCATTATTTTGATATCTTTTTTATTTATTTTTATATATAGTTTACAGGTAGTAGGTTTAATTGCATTATTTTGATATATCTATTATCATTTTTTTTTGTTTATAGTTTATAGTCTTTCTTGATTTAGTTTAAAGTGGGTTTTAATACTTTTATATGAGTTTGTATGAATATATAAATTTTTCATTTAAGTGTTTTTCGTATTTATAAAATCATCAGTTTATTTATTAATCAAGACATACTTTCTTTTATAATATTAAAGTGCGTTTATAGAATTAAACTCACTGAAGCGAGGTACTCGCGCAGAGTCGTATAACCTATACTAATGTGTATATATTGAAATATATATATATACATACACACACACACACACACACACACACATATATATATATATAAGTTACTTATGTAGCTATATATACTTCTGTATGATATTTGGTATTTCGGTATGTCATTTATAAATATCGAATACCATATCATATACTCAAAAAATTTAAAATGTATACCATATACCATAATACCAAAATCACGATATCAAAAAATTTGTTTCGATATAGAAATTCGGTATATACCATACCATGCCCACCCCAAATCATTATTATCTATTCATTCTAGTGAAAGTGGAATAACAAAAGGAATATACATATTTTTTTTCCTTTGAAAGTAGTCGACGAGAGCTATAGCAACATCAAGTAAATTTCTATGCCTAAGACCTCAGGAAAAATTTTAATACCTGATGAGAGTAATGTTTGTTTCGCTGATTTCTTATGACGTCAGACCTTCTCAAACCTTTGTCTATGATCGTTTTTTCTCCTAAAATATTATGAAATCAATTATCTTAATATTCTGCTCCTTCTATAACTGAAACGTGAAAAATACTAAACAAGGGAATGAGTTTTGACTTTTAGCTTGCTCACTTTAATTCTCTTAATTAATATTAATAATATATGCTAAATTATCCATTTACCCCTCATTAAAAATTCGAATTATCACATTATTTATTCCGTACTTGATTGATTATTCTAAAATTAATTATACCATCTTTATGCCAAATAACAATCTCGGAATTATTGATTTTGAATAAAGTATCAAAATTATCAAGATGCCCTTCTCCAAGGCTCATCTGCCAAAATTCTTTAGAAAATCATAAGGTTAAAATTGAAAATAAAAGTCTCTCTCAACTTATTTAGTGCAAAATTAAACATATTATTTTACTTTAAACCTCCTATATTCCATTTTTTGTCCAATAAGCCAAACATCTACTAATAAAAATATATTTACTGAATAATCCTATCGTATTTATGTTTGATACTTGTTACTTTTATCCATACGGAGTACGATATTTCTAATCGTACTGTTGTCGTTGGGTTTGTTTGGTAAGGGAATTTCTTCACATAAAATTCAATGTTACTTTTAACAATGTTTAGGTACCGCACACTGTTTCTTCTTTTTGGGAAATGAAGAAGACACGTGGGATATTTGATTATTTTTTTTTAAATAAAGAAAACTAAAGTTGAAGTCTGAAAAAAACACTTTGTAAAAGACCTAAAGATTTGTGAGTTATAGAAATTATTTCATCGAAAACAGTCATCCATACTTATGTTTTCAGTGTTTTAAATATTACAATTTACGCTGTGTATTTATAACATTGAAATATTATTTCATCTCTAGCTTGGCGAGGATTATATAATACTACTCCCTCCATCCTATTTTATCCGTCTCAAATTGAGATAACACAACTATTAAGAAAAATAATAAATAATATGGCTAGTTTGCCATAATATCCCTATTAAATGATATTTATATTTTAATTTAAAGAAAAAGTAATTAATGCAAAGGGTAAAACATAAAAAAAAAATTATCTTGTCTTGATAAGTAAAAAAAGACAAATAAAATGTAACGCCAGATTAGGAAATTTGGAACGGATAAAATAGGATGGAGGGAGTGTAAAATATAGAATACAGAGAATTCATAGTTATGAATAGTAGTTAAAGTTTGCCTAATTACCGTTCATAACAACGGTTTGAGATGGGAGAGATTTCACAACAACGGTTTGAGAAATACGAATTAAGTATATAAATTAATGATGATTTAGCATAATAAAGAAATTAATTTTATTAATAATAATTAAAATTTAATATTTATTTTATAAGTGAAAATAATAACTAATATTAACTTTATAAACATATTTCATTACAGAAAATACAAAATAATAAATAAAAATAAGCCCGAATTTTTAAAAATTATATTTATTTAGATAAATTATAATTTACTTAATACTCTATTAAATAACAATCACAACTCATTTGTTTATATAGACAATAGATAATATCGTTTCTTTTTACTTGACCCTATACTAAAAATAATTATTTTAATTTACTTGTTCAATTTATGAAATCAAGAGAACAGTGTTATATGTTTTTTTCTACCCTTAGTACTAAATAACTACATAGTATAGTAGTATAGATAAATTTAAAGTTTCAAAGTATCATTAACAAAAGGCGAGTAATATGAAACGAATGTAATAAGATATTGGTGAAACACAAATATATACGCACATACATGTACATACATATATATATACTTGGGGTGGGGTGGGGGCTTGGTTGGGAACAAGCTATTCCAAAATTAATTATCCCAAAATAAGTTGTATCAACATGCTTGTATATGATAACTTATTCCATCACTGTGGTATAAGTGGTGAGATAAATAGTTTCGAGACTAACTAATATCTCTAACTAAACGCAAGATAAAATAATCATGAATTTTATCGTTGAATTATTATAATTATACCTCATACCAAATGACCCTTTAATACATACAATATTGAAATAATGATCTTAAAAACTAACATTAAATTTTGTGACAAATTTATAAAAGGTATTATTTTACTTATAATGTTAATAAAGTTAAATAAAATACTATTAAATACCTAGATTAAAAAATATATATTATATATATATAATATAAAGAGGTATTAAATAAATATAAGATTAAAATTACAAGGACAAAATGGACAATGCATAGGATAAAGAGGGGGGGGGGGAGAGTATGATCAGAGGCGGAGTCAGAATTTTAAGTAAGGGGGTTCAATATTCAAAGAAAACTAAGTCGAAGGGGGTTCAACACCTACTATAACCACATAAAAAAGGAATTTTAATCATGTATAAATAGTATATTTTCCGTCAAAGGGGGTTCGAACGAACACCCTAAACAGGGTTGGCTCCGCCTCTGAGTATGATTGTTGTTCAATGTTGAGGGGATACTTTTAAACTTTGAAAAATTGGCTAAATATACCCTTCGTAATATTTTGAGGTCAAATTTACCTTCGTTGTCATACTTTGAAGCTAAATTTATCCCTCTATTTAAAAAAAATGGCTAAAGTTATCATTCGTCATACTTTGATCAAATTAACCCTCAATGTCATACTTTGTAGTCATATTTATTATCGTTGTTAAGAAACTTTTCACATGTACCCTTTCTTTAAAAAAAAAAAAACCAAATCAACATTAAATGACCCTTATTTTAAAAAAAAAAAACACTCCGACCTAATACGCCCAATTCTACCCTAAAAAATACACAAACATATTTATCCCTCCCGTAGTTCTGTTGGTCAAATTTTTCGAACGAACAAATATACTTCTCTTTCAATATATAGCGTTGGTAGTTTATTTATAAATGAACACAAAGTAAAATGGAATGAGATAACGCAAAAACATGAAACTAAAGGAAATATTTATTACAAGCTTTGCTCCTATTAAGTTATTTTTAAATTTCAAAATTTGGTACGCAATTTTATGTGCATTTTGATTCTAGAATTAGTGGATAAGTTTTCTGAGAGAATGACATGATAAAAAAATTGTATAGATTCGAATTGTATAAAAAGACAAAAGAATAAGGAGATGTCACGATTGACACATAAGGAGATCTCTTAACCCAATCATCCGGAGAAATATTCTATGGGCCTAATTTGTTGCATTTGATCATTAAGTGCCTTTTATCATGAGCTTTGCACTCATGCAAATTAATTAACTGAGGAAGGGGTATGTCCGTTTGTGTTTATACTGATGTAAATTTATTTTTCATGAGCTATGCTCTGATAAATATTCAATGGCTTAATCTCGTTGGAAAAACTTGATCAACAGAACTAAGGGGGGTATATTTATTTGTGTTTTTTTTGTGGCTCAAGTCGGGTCATGCGAGTTAGATTAGGATGTGTTTTATTTTTAAAAATTGAGATATTTAATATTTATTTAGGCTTTTCTATTAAAGAAAGAGTATATGTAAAAAACTTCTTAACAACGAGGATAAATTTGACCTCAAAGTATGATATTGAGGATAAATTTAGTCCTAAAATGTGATAAAGAATATTTTAGCTAATTTTTAAAAAAATAAAGAAGTAAATTTTTCCCTTTTCCCAATAAAAAATCTCATGTGCTGTAAAATTTGATAAGAAATTTTTAGATAGAAAATAAAATAATATTTTATCTTATAATGTGTGGATCGTTGCAATATTGAGAAATCGAATGTAGTTTTTAGGTAATTGTAGTATCCTCTTAGAGTGGCTACTTATTTTATCACTTCATTTATATCCTGGTTACTGATAACTAACATAACCATACATTATTATTCCTATATTAATCTTTTTCATTCCCTCTTTCACTATTTTTATAATATATGCTGAGGTCTTTCAAATGCCAAACATCCTGCATTCTGTAAAAAATTTTGTTGTCTCTTTATAGAAAGATCAAAATTCTTTTTGGTGTATTTAAAATTTGAAGTATTACAGCAAGCTATCATTATATTGAAGCAACAAAACACTATCTCGATAACATTATATCAATTTATTAAATTCAGAGCAACACTATTTCGATCTCATTATATTAATTTTTCAAATTCTTGAGCTAGGTTTACTGTCCTAACTTTAAATTATATTTTTTCATTGAAAATATGCATTGTTTACGTTCTTACTTCATACGATCTGCATACATTCTACACCCCCAAGTCCCCAATTATAAAATTATATTTTACATGCTATTATTGTTATTGCTATTCTATTTGTATATATCTACTAAAAAGAAGAATTAAGATTGGCTTTAGGCCCCCAATCTTGTTCAGTCGGCCCTGATCATATTGATAGATAGAGGAAAGATGAGAGCGAGACTGTGTAGAGAGAAAGGAAAGATGTTGTATCAATACGAAGGTTGTGTCATTATGCATGAATACATGCATGTTGTATCAAAATGAAGGTTGTATCTCAGATACAAGTTGTATCAATATGCATGAATATAGGTTGTATCCATATGGAGGTAGTATTAATATGAAGTTTGTATCTCAAATATAATCATAGAAATGTATCAAATCATATCAAATGAAATCACGGATGAGGAATGTATCAGATACAATCTCAACAAGTAGTTACTTGTATCATATATTATCAATAGCCCTTTTTTTCAAGCTCTTATTTGATTTTTGATCCCATTTTTGACTGTAACAGAGAATATGTGAGAAAATTCAATAGAAAGAGCATATAGAGGGTTCACATTCTTAAAATTTTGGGCACAAAACAAAGAGTATACGGGGTGTAAATCACAATTACCACTTGAAGAGGATTCTAATCACCATATAAAATTAGGGGATGGAGGATCAAAATTTTCACAACTGAGATACACAGATTACATCGATATGGAGGAATGAATAGGGAGCACTCTTCATTGAAGAGGGCGAGGAGACTGGATAGACAGAGGGAGCGGGAGAGCAGAGAGAGAAAGAGGCAGGACAGATAGGGATAGTGCCAGCTTAAGGGTCAAATCAATGAAGCAATGACTTTAGACCCTAATTTTATGTAGGTAGTCAGTATGATTTTATTTTTTTTGAGCTTGAAGCCTCTTAATAAGGACTAGCTTTAAGCCTATGATGTTCTTGAGCCGTCCTTAGAGAGGGCAAAGAGCGAGAGAGGAGAAAGCGAGCGAGAGAGGGAAAAGAGGAAGGATTTTCTATAAAAACCTATGCATAGCTATATTAGACAATACTATTTTCTCCGCTTCAAAATAATTGAATTGTTGGAATATGACACACATCTTAAGAAAAAAAGATAAAGTCATAAATTAGTCATGCTTTTATTTTTATTTTTACCTTTTTTAAACTATAAAACATTAGTAATGATCATTGAAACTCATCCTCGAAAATTTAATTAATGAAGGATAAAATTAAAAAAACGATAATGTTAAATAATAAATAATTTAATTATTTTAAAATGAAAGAAGTACTTTAAAACAATTAACTATATATGCTCTGTATAAAATTTATAATACAAAGAAGGATAATCTGATACTCCTATGAAAGACAAGATAAGAGTAGGGAGTCAATCGAAAGTGACACCACTTACCATTGAGGGGTATAACAAAGTAAATAAATATTTTTTCACCCCCATATATAGAATTCAAATTTAAGTGGTGATAATTTTGGAACTTTTAGTTGTGAGTGCTCCCCCTCCCCCCTCAAAGATATAAAAATGCTACTATATTTATTTTAACGAGCTTTAAGCAATCTTACAAAATAGATCTGAATTAATTTGACAACAAAAATTTCGAAGGGGGGACGGTTGTTGCAAACAAACAAAAAGTATAGTAACACCATTCCCCATTTCTTTCCCACCCCAATCAAAAAGATACATTATCATATCTTTCTATCTATTTGTGATTTCTTCTGACGTGGCCCAATAGAAAGTAGTGCAACTTTTTCAAGACTTCAATTCATATCCTAGCTTATTCAATGCTATATAACACCACTGCATATATTCATACAAGTGTACTTTGCTCTTGGTTTGGAGCATTTGATCCTTTTATAAAGATTCAATTTCTTCTCCATTTCTCATCCCTCCAATCACATCCTAATTTCTTGGGTTTATTGTTCAGGTACAAAAGTAAACCAGAAAAAAAAGAAAAAAAAAAAGAAAGAAAAACAGCATTTAGTGACAGTAGCACCAGCACACCCCACTAGATTTTTCTTGAAAGAATTTTGAATTAAATCCCCTTTATCAAGAAAACCCAGTTAGGATTTGGAAGTTAGGCACATTTATTGGGTGGTTGGGTCCTGAAAACTCTGCATAAATTTCTTGGTATATACATACAAAACACTCTTTATCATGGCTTTATGTGCATATGCATTTCCTGGGATTTTGAACAGGACAGTGGCAGTGGCTTCAGATGCTTCAAAGCCAACTCCTTTATTCTCTGAATGGATTCATGGAACAGATCTGCAGTTTCAGTTCCACCAAAAGCTTACTCAGGTTTCAACTTTTTTTTTTTTTGAATATTTGAACCATTTTGGAGCTTTGTGGAATGCTCATGTTGAACCATTTTTCTTTGAAACTTTTCAGATATAAAAAAGATTACAGTTCTCCCACATGTAGTTCTTTTTATCTGACTGCTAGTTGCTTGTACTAGTATTTGTTTATTTTCTTCTAAATAGTGATCATTGATTCAATCAATTTAAGTTTATTTGTGGAAGTGGATTCAAGATTTGAAGTTTATGAGTTTCTATAGCTAACTTAAATTAATAGACAATAATAATTGAGTCCACAATCAAATTTTATAGAGATGAAAATTTAGTGAATTTATATAATATAAAAGCTATTGAATTCTCATTAACTCACAACTTATGCTCTAGATCCACCCCTGATTATTTGGAAGTAAAATTTGCTATTTTAACTGGATTGTTTTGTCTCATTGTCACTGCTTTAAGATGTGAAAAAGGATATAGATATTGATATTTAAGTGTATTTAATTGTCAATTTGAGATTATAATTATGCTGAGTGAGATGGTTATTTTTGTACTCATTTATTGTGAAGGTCAAGAAAAGGTCACGTGCGGTTCAGGCTTCTTTGTCAGAATCCGGAGAATACTACACACAGAGACCACCAACACCTATTTTGGACACTATCAACTATCCCATTCATATGAAAAATCTTTCTCTAAAGGTAGAATTTTATATGTCACTTAATTGTCTCCATGGAAAAAGTTTATACCATGGTTGGAAAAGTTGACTCAATAAATTATGTGCTTAAAGTTTCAAAATTAATTTTGATGTAGGAACTTAAACAACTAGCAGATGAGCTAAGATCAGATACAATTTTCAATGTATCAAAGACTGGTGGTCACCTTGGTTCAAGTCTTGGCGTTGTTGAGCTTACAGTTGCTCTTCATTATGTCTTCAACGCACCCCAAGATAGAATACTCTGGGATGTTGGTCATCAGGTGGTTATCTTGTTTTCTGATTGCTATGGTAAACTAATACTCTTTAGAGGCTTCAGTATTCTCATTTGATGGTCTGTTTTGAATGTTGCAGTCATATCCTCACAAAATCTTGACTGGTAGAAGGGAGAAGATGTCAACATTAAGACAAACAAATGGACTTGCTGGATTTACTAAGCGGTCGGAGAGTGAATATGATTGCTTTGGGACTGGCCACAGTTCCACCACCATCTCAGCAGGCCTAGGTATATATCCATTCTGCCCTTCTTCTGCACTGAGTTCAATACAGAATAAGACTCGTGATACTTGAAGTTTTCTCCTCAAACGTGGACCGGATTTGAACATAAGTAATAATTCACTAGGGGTTTCATCTGGCGATATGAATGCTGGATCTTTATTTGAATTGGTATACCTACATCCATACAAGTTAATGTAACTTGGCCTATGCTTGCTCTTCTGGTGATATAAGATGTATATATCATAAATGTGCATGAATCATAACTCTATAGTTCCAGTCGGTTAAAAGTATGGTACTTCATCATTAATCTTCTTTAAGTGTATGGTCCGTAACTTTAGCTATTCAGACTTTAAGGTGGTTTCTTTGAATGATCAGGGATGGCTGTTGGAAGAGATCTGAAAGGAAGAAACAACAATGTTATAGCCGTAATAGGTGATGGTGCCATGACAGCAGGTCAAGCTTATGAAGCCATGAATAATGCTGGTTACCTGGACTCTGACATGATTGTTATTTTAAACGACAATAGACAAGTTTCTTTGCCTACTGCTACTCTGGATGGGCCAGTTCCTCCTGTTGGAGCTCTAAGTAGTGCTTTGAGCAGGTTGCAGTCTAATAGGCCTCTCAGAGAACTAAGAGAAGTCGCTAAGGTTTGCATACTGATAGAAAGATTTGAATAAGGGTTTTTCTAATGAAGAAACTGAATTGGGTTTTATATGATTGAAATTTCTGCAGGGGGTTACTAAGCAGATTGGTGGACCTATGCATGAGCTTGCTGCAAAAGTTGATGAATATGCTCGTGGCATGATCAGTGGTTCTGGATCAACATTGTTTGAAGAACTTGGACTTTATTATATTGGTCCTGTGGATGGTCACAATATTCATGATCTTATTTCTATTCTCAAAGAGGTTAGAAGTACTAAAACAACAGGTCCTGTACTGATCCATGTTGTCACCGAGAAAGGCAGAGGTTATCCATATGCTGAGAGAGCTGCAGACAAGTATCATGGTATGCACTCATTTATCCATTTACCGCCACTAGACCGCCTTAAATCTTTAAACCAATACATGTGCTTCAAGTGTATCTGATTTGCACTTTTCAGTGGATACTTTATATCCAAATGATATTTAGATTTGGTTCTATATTCTAGCTGACATTGAGAAGTCAATAGACATTGTACTTCTGATGCTGAGCATGAGAAATGTCTTGCTGTTTGTTTTGTTCTCCTGTTGTGTCTCGCAAAGTTCATTCTTGTGTAAATAGAAAGCATGAAACTTATATTTGTTTATGGCTGGCTTGCAGGAGTAGCCAAATTTGATCCAGCAACAGGAAAACAATTCAAAGGCAGTGCCAAGACTCAGTCCTATACAACATATTTTGCAGAGGCTTTAATTGCAGAAGCAGAAGCAGATAAAGACATTGTTGCAATCCATGCTGCCATGGGGGGTGGGACCGGAATGAACCTTTTCCTCCGTCGCTTCCCGACACGGTGTTTTGATGTTGGAATAGCAGAACAACATGCAGTAACCTTTGCTGCTGGACTGGCTTGTGAAGGCCTCAAACCTTTCTGTGCAATTTATTCATCTTTCATGCAGAGGGCTTATGACCAGGCAAGACAAATGCCTGCAATTAGTCTCTTTGTAGAATATAGTGCATTTTCAGTGAATGTCAGAATCTGCAGCAGCAGATTTTACGGCCTAAAAATCTCGCTAACCGAGTTCATGGTGGTTCTGTATCCAGGTAGTGCATGACGTTGATTTGCAAAAGCTGCCTGTGAGGTTTGCCATGGACAGAGCAGGTCTTGTTGGAGCAGATGGTCCTACACATTGTGGTGCATTTGATGTTACTTTCATGGCATGTCTCCCTAACATGGTTGTAATGGCTCCTTCTGATGAAGCGGAGCTATTTCACATTGTAGCAACTGCTGCTGCCATTGATGACAGACCAAGTTGTTTCAGATACCCAAGAGGAAATGGGATTGGTGTAGAGCTTCCGGCTGGAAACAAAGGAATTCCCCTTGAGGTACATTTTAATTTCCACTACTCCTTTAATGCTGTCTGATATCTATCAGAAGACGATTGAGTAATGGTTTTTCCTGTAAAAAAAATTGCAGGTTGGTAAAGGCAGGATATTGGTTGAAGGGGAGAGAGTGGCTCTATTGGGATACGGCTCAGCAGTGCAGAACTGTTTGGCTGCTGCTTCTGTGTTAGAATCCCGTGGCTTACAAGTAACAGTTGCAGATGCACGTTTCTGCAAACCACTGGACCGTGCTCTCATAAGGAGCCTTGCAAAATCACACGAGGTACTTATCACTGTTGAAGAAGGATCAATTGGAGGTTTTGGATCGCATGTTGTTCAGTTTATGGCCTTAGATGGGCTTCTTGATGGCAAGTTGAAGGTAAAACTTTGCTGAAGATATTTCGTGCCTATGTGTAGTGGTTCATCTGGTTATTTCTCAAATGTTACTGTGAGTTGTTCCAATAGCTGTATCAGCAGTCTTCAAAGATTACTTAACTGTCACTTCTTTATTTTATGCAGTGGAGACCAATAGTTCTTCCTGATCGATACATTGACCATGGATCTCCTGCTGATCAGCTGGCAGAAGCTGGCCTAACACCATCTCACATTGCAGCAACAGTATTTAACATACTTGGACAAACCAGAGAGGCTCTAGAGGTCATGGCATAAGATGCAAGAACTGTAAAAGATTGTATACTCTAAAATATATAGTTTTAGGACAAGTCACCAACTAGCTGAGACAGTTGTCAGCTGTTATAACTTTCATAAGCAGGTTAACACATAATACTTATTCCCCAAATATGTAAAGTTTCCATGGCTGAGCCACAGTTCAAGACCTAAGTCTCTTCAAAGAGTTGTGATTACCTCATGTGGTTTCTGGTTGCGTAACCGTTGCTAGATTTGGAGTTAAATTTCAATGGATTGAGTCCATGAAGACAAATGAATATAAAAGATTTTGTCTTTTGTAGTTGCACAAGAAAGGCAACTCAATGACATTTCAAGTATGAAATCACATAGAGTTGAAAGAAGTTTTGTGAACTCAGCGTCACAATTGACTTAATTAATTGCCTTCCAATCATGGTCTTGATTAGCCATAAGAATGCATAGATGAAACCATTTTCTTCAAGAGTAAGTTTTGCTATGCATGTTTGAAGACCTATTAGAATCGACAGATGATTACCCTCATCGAATAAAAAAAATACTGGTCAGATACAATCTCCTAAACGAAGGCTCGAAAAGAAAGCAGAAAACAAAGACGTGTTGCCATCTACAATACAACTTTCCCTTTCAAAATAGTTGTGCTGAATGAACTACTTTTCTTTTTAGTTTATTTAAAGAAGAATAATTTCTTCTTTTTTTCTTGGTAATACTTTAATTTTAATTTTTCACATGACATGTTTAGGACCATAAGATTAAAGAACATTTTGATATATTTGACACAACTTTAATTTAAAACTTTAAAATTTAAAAGTTTTCTTTATTTTTTTAAATATTGTGTCAAATCAAAGTAGTTCACTTTCTTTTTTAAACGGAGGAAGTATTATTTACAACTTGTCATGTAGTAGCACACGAGGCTAGATTGATGCAAACTACTGCCTCTTGATTGCACAAAACAAACTTCCTGTAGAGTCCACACATGTATCTCTTTTTTTCAATAACATAGATATCCGAGTCACTTAGCACGTGCCTCAACTATTGCGTCGTGTACCTGCTACAAGCTACCTATCTCCTACTTGTACAAGTATCACACGGATCTACTCACCAAGTCTACAAATGTGATTTTTAGGTATTCATTCAGTGTGTGCTTGGTTAGGCAGATTGGTCATGTCCAAGTGTTCAGATGCATGTATCAATATTATTTGAAGGGTTTAAGTGATCGACGTGCACTTAAAATTAACTCAAAAATTTACTTAAAATTTTCAATTAAGATTTGTACCTATCAGATCTCTAATTTATTCAAATTTTAATCTAATCAGATCTTTTTTATATAATCAGCAAAAGGTATATAGAGAGTGTAACACACTCGCGTTACGTGGCATAAACGACGAAGTAAAAAATAACACTTAGCATTGAATTAAAAAATATTCCATAACTAATTAAATTATAATTAAAAAAAAATTACTTCTAACTTTTTTTTAAAAAAAAAATAAAAACTAAACCACCCTGCCCTACCCTTGCCCCCCCTCACACCCTCCTCTTCTTCATTAACTTTTTTTTTTTCACAAAAAAAGGCAAAAAACTAAACACCCCCTATCCCTCTCCTCTTCTTCATCTTGTACTCAAAAATTCTTCGGCGTAGCTTTATTTTTTTCGACAAAATTCTTTCTCTTCTACAATGACAAATGAGACGGAGAAAACTCAAAATGGATTGAGAAAGATGAATAGCTTATTGATTTATGAAAATAGCATTTTGATTTTTCTTTTTGAATTAAATTTACAATTTTATTGATTTGTGAGAAAAAAATAGATTTATATTTTTCCGGTAAATTTTTATTTTTTTAGGCAAGGTTTTATTTTTTTGGCAAACTAATGGGGGGAAAGAATTAAGAATAAGATCGAACTGAGAACAAAAGAATTCAAATCGAATTCAAACATAAATTCAAAATTAAGAACAAAAAAGGAGAAAAAGTAGAAAAAATGGGAGGAGAATTAAGTTTAAGAAAAAAAATGAGGAAGAAGAGTGGGAGAAGAAGATGAAGAGGGGGTAATGGATGGGGATGGTTGGGTAGGAGCCTTTTTTTAAACAAAATTGTGTTTTATTAATAATTTTTTGGGGCCCTCAGTGTCGCTTGGCACGTTTTCATTCGTGATTTAGTCAAAAAATACCTTCTCACGCGCTCCTATTGAGTGAAAAACACGCGGAATATCGTGTAGGTAAAAAAGACCTGATTGGATCAAATTCGGATAGATTAGGGGTCTAATAGGCACAGATCAGAAATCTAAATGAATTTTTGGGATAACTTTAAGTGCCTCTAGATGATTTAAGTCTACTTAGAGCAATAATCATTCATTTGGTGTCATCCACTTTCAGGTAATGAAATGAATAGGGAAAAATCATCATTTTCATTCTAAACTCTACTTGAAAAGTCGAAGATATACCTAAACTATTGAAGTGACCTAATACACACCTATACTATTTAAAAGTGAAATTATTTACCCCTTCAAACGTTATAATCAGATTTTTTCTTAAATGTGTGTACACACGCTGACACGTGTCAATAACATATTTTACTTTTTTTTTTTTTAAAGATTAATCTCTTTTCTTTTTCTAGCTAGAAATTATCCCATATACACTACTGAGATACATGTTTGTTTTTTGGGAAGTCACATTGCTGGAAAAACATGACTTTCTTGGTTATCAAGAATTTGAGAAACGAGAAAAGAGAAAAAGAGAAAGAAAATAACAGAAAAACAACAAGCTCAAAAATCTAAAAGAAGTCCGATTGAAGTCATCATTGGAAGTGGAAGTCAGCTCCATCAATTTTTTCAGTATCTGCACTAGCTCTAGCCTACTGCTGCTTCTTCAATTACCAACTTCAATCTTTGTTTTTCAGTTTAAATCTGGGCAAAACCCATTTATTGATAAAAATGAATTTGATCGGATCAAAACAACTCGAATCAAACAAGCAAAATAACTTTAATTTTTTCACCATTTCACAATCTTCTACTATTTTGTAAAATTCGAAAAAATCAAATTCAATTCGATAAAATTTGAGCAAATTATAACCCAATTCATAAAAAACTCCAAATCATAACCCCCAAATTCGAGCAAATCATAAACCCACAATCATAAACACAATCGATTTTTCTCGAATTGGATTTATGATTTGCTCGAACAAATCATAAGTGCAAGATACCCCCAATTCAACTTTGTAAAATTCGATAAATTCATAACTCAATTCGCAAAATTCGAGAAATTCACTATGCAATTCAGTAAAATACAAGAAATTCAGAACTCAATTCGTGAAATTCAAGATATCCACAACTCAATTTTGTAAAATTCAAATAACCTACAATTCAATTTGATTTTCAACTACTTACAGTAAAATGTCAAAAAAAAAGCTAAAAGGATAAGTATATATGTAAACTCAACGATGAATTCATGGAGGTTAGAGAAGAAATTGAACTAAGAAATTAAAAATAAAGTTAAGAAAGAGAAGAGAAAAGATGAAAGAAGACAAAGATGAGGAGAAAAACAAGAAGAAGAGGGAAACACATAAAAAAAATAAAGAAAGAAAATAAAAACTATATAAATATATAAAAAAAGTAATTAAATATAATTAGTTGTTAAAATCCAATTGAATGATGACATATGGACGTTTTAATAAGTTTTTGATATTTTTTTGACTTTTCACGCACGTGTAGGAATGCGGATATCACTTTCTATGCTAGATCAGTTACGAGGGGTAAATAATTTCACTTTTAAATAATATAGGTATATATTAAGTCACTTCAATAGTTTAGATATCTCTTTGACTTTTCAAGTATAGTTTAAGATAACAATGATGACTTTTTTTGGAATGAATATAAAAACAGAACCACTTGATCACTGACAGGGTACACCCTCAGGCTAAGAAGATTCTCCAAAGTGGTCCGCCCGCGGCTTAATCGTCATATTCAGGATTTGTTGCTGTCCACTAAAGTTTGTCTATTGCATTGCCAATTATGACGATTAATATAGTGCTTAACAAATTCTTGGAAATCTGCAATTGCTCTCTGCATTGATACGTGCAAACAAACAATATAAGACATCTAATCTAAAATAAAAATACTAATATCCACTGACAGATCACTAAAGATCATGCTCTTTTTGTATAAAACTAATTTAACCGCAGTGCCTAGCACTGTATCACATATATCATTTAATTATTTAAAATTAAATAATTTTATTTATTGTTAGGATTTAAATCTTATTATGTATTTAAAACTTTGATACTTCTTAGATTTTTCTAATTCTAACATTTTTATATTTGTTTTTAAAATTTTCAAATCTTCTTAAAATAAAATTTAGTTGATTTCGAATTCTTAAACTAATGAAAAAAATATTAGTTGTCATTAATTCAGATAACTTCTAATAAGAAAAGGTTTTACCATAAATATATTTTATTGATTTTCAACTTTTAAATATTAGAAAAAATAATGAAAAGACGATTTTGTCTAAAACAAAAACTTTTAATGAATGACAAAAAGTTCAAACAACATTTCTAATGTCCTTCACATTTTTAATATATTATATTATTATTATTATTATTATTAGTATTATTATTATAGATAAATTAAAGTTCCCAGTGGGTCTATTCCATTAGTTAGGATATTTCTAGTGGGTTCACTAGTTTAACAACACGTGACTCGCATGTGTAGTATTTGATTATTTAAAATTAGACGATTTTGTTTATAGTGAAGATTTTTAATAAAGTGCAAAAAATTCAAATCACTTCTCAAATATCCTTCACACTTTAATATAATAATGTAAACATCATATATATTTTATTGTAAGCACATATATATTTTACCACCAGATGTTTCAAGTAGTTAATTGATCGTCACTTTTGCGTATCTCATGCAGTACCTTTTTTTCTTGCTGCTAGAGGCTAAGAGAGATGCATTGCTTTGAACAATATTTGTAGTATAATTATTTTTTTTATTTTTTATTTTTAAATTCTTTCTTTATTTTTAAGGTTAGATTTTTAGAAAATCGTTGATTACTTACTTAAAACTTTTAAAAATTTAGTACTTATTATATTTTTTCTTATTCTACGCTTTCATATTTATTTTTATTTTTTTCAAATCTTCTTAAAACCAACTTTAGTTGATTTAAAATTCTTAAACTAATGAAAAAGGTATTAGTTGTCATTAAATCTGAGGACTTCTAATAAGGAAAGATTTTACTATAAATATTTAATTAATTTTTAGCTCCTTATATTAGAAAAATAGTAAAAAGATGATTTTATCTAAAACAAAGACTTTTAATGAAGGACAAAAAGGTCAAACAATATTTCTAAGACCCTTCACATTATTTAAAATTAAAAGATTTTGTCTATTACAGAAATTTCTAATAAAGTGCAAAAAGTTTAAATCACTTCTCAAAGATGTTTCACACTTCAATATAATAATGTAATAACATATATTTTATTATAAGTACATATATATTTTATCACCATAAGTTTCGAGTGGTTGATAGATTGTCATTTTTTTATTGGTCATGCAGTATCTCTTTTCTTGTTGCTAGAGGCTAAGAGAGACGCATTGATTTAAAATCATATTTGTAGTACGAATATTTTTTACTATATTTAAAATCGTTTCTTATTCAAAGTTAAATCTTTAAAAAATCTTTGATTACATACTTCTTACTTAGTTAAATCTTTTACAATTTTGATACTTCTTATATTTTTCTTATTCTAAGCTTTCATATGTATTTCCAGATTTTTTCGAATCTTCTTAAAATCAACTTTAATTTATTTAAAATTCTTAAACTAAAAAAAAATATATTAGTTGTCATTAATTCTGTTGACTTCTAATAAGAAAAAGTTTTACTATAAATATTTAATTAATTTTCTCGCACGTGTGCGAAGATTTTTAATGAAGTTCAAAAAGTTCAAATCACTTCTCAAAAATCCTTCACATTTTAATATAATAACGTAAACATAACATATATTTTATTGTAAACACATATATATTTTATCACCAGAAATTTCAAGTGGTTAATCGATTATCACTTTTGCGTTTATCATGCAATACCTCTTTTTCTTGCTGCTAGAGGCTAAGAGAGACGCATCGATTTGAACCATATTTGTAGTACAATTATTTTTATTTTCTTTTTCTATATTTAAAATCTTTCCTTATTTTAAAAGTTAAATCTTTAAAAAATCTTTGATTACTTACTTAAGACTTTTAAAAATTTGATACTTCTTTTCTTATTTTATCGCTTTCATAGTTATTTCTAGATTTTTCAAATCTTCTTAAAATCAGCTTTAGTTAATTTAGAATTTTTAAACTAATTAAACAAATATTAGTTGTCATTAGTTCTGATGACTTGTAATAAGAAATTTTTTTACCATAAATATTTATTAATTTTCAGCTCTTAAATATTTAAAAAATAGTGAAAAGATGATTTTATCTAAAACAGAGACTTTTAGTGAAGGACAAAAAACTTAAATAATATTTATAAGGCCCTTCACACTTTTAATATATTATTATTATTATTATTATTATTATTATTATTATTTTTATTTTTATTATTATTATTATTATTATTATTATTATTATTATTATTATAGATTATAGATATAGATAAATTAAAATTTCCAGTGGTCTATTCCATGAGTTAGGATATTTTTTACTCCTAATAGCTTCTTTCTAGAGTTCTCTTTTGGGTTATGGTGTGTGAATTCACACATGTTTTATAGTCTACCTGAGTCATCCTTGCTATTTAGTTTTATTTAATTCATCTTATTGATCATGAAAATCTTTAAACTAAATGACTTAAAAACAAAAATCTATATTTTTGTAGGAAACCAACCAAAATAAGTAAAAATGATTTTTTGTGTGTATTTATTTCCGTTCAATAACGTGTATAAAAATACAAGAAAAAAAAGTAGATAAACATACTTTAATTAATTCTCTAACTAACATAATTGATTGTGGTTTAATTAACTACACTCTTTACAATAAAAACAACTAAAAATTACACAAATACACAACTTATGTTTTTAATATTACAAAAAATTCCAACTCCCTAAACATATTACAAAAATTTCAACATATAAACAGAATGCTATGTATATGTCGGTTATGTTATGTCTATTAATAGGGAGAGAGAATAAAGTAATTTAAAAAATGGGAGAGAGTGTAATTACTTTCAAAAGGGTTGGTACTTATGTTATTTATACTAAAAACAATATAAGAGGAAGAACCTATCCACAAAATACGTATATTAGACATTAGCTTGATAGCTGTAAATGAGACGCAATTCTAGTTGGGCTAAGGTGTGAACTAAAAATGGGCCACTTCTTCCCGATATTATTTGATGGTATGCATGAGATTTGACTAGTTTTGAATTATCATCCATTTCATTATTTGTTCCTCTATCCCTGAGTTACATGCTAGCGCTCCAACCGCTAGCTGTCTTCAAACACTGTATCCCATGCGATGCAGGAACTGACCATACTTCTACTCCTCCTGCATATTGACTAGGTGATCGTGGGACAACTCGTGAGTCAGACTGAAGTGGTGAGCTTCCATACTTCGGAAGACCCTATTTCATGATTTGGTTTTCTTTTGTCATATACTTTTCTTTGGTCTAGTTTTGACTATTGTCGGGGCTATGTACCGACATTTTGTTAGTATTCGATCGGTTTTTGTTAGAGGATTTGTGGATACTGTGGGCTTGGGTATTGTGTACGTTTTAGATGTTTATCCTTTACATAACCTTCTTAGATCTCTTATTAAATTTGTCTTATATTGATGTTCATACGTTGCTAGGTGTTCTTAGTTGTATTGGAATAGGCTCAGGGGGCGGTCTCCGGTCCTTGGTGGACTTGGGATGCCTGTCACAGCCAGGCCCTGGTTTGGGTCGTGGCATCATCCCCGTCCTAAGAAAAATAATTTTAATGGTAATCGTATGGTGCACAAGGATGGATACTTGTCCGCACCTTGAGAAAATTTAATGGTAATCTTATGGCGCATAGGGACGGATACTCGTCTCTGTCTTAAGAAAAGGTAATTTCAATGGTAATCTTACGGCTCACAGGGAAATGCTACTCATCCCTATCCTAAGAAAAGGTAATTTAGTGGTAATGTTATGGCGCATAGGGATGACTACTCGTCCCCTCCCTAAGAAAGATAATTTTAATGGCAATCTTACGATGCACAGGGGTGGCTACTAATCCCCTCATTAAGAAAGGTAATTTTAATGGTAATCGTACGGTGCACAGGGATGGCTACTCGTCCCTTTCATAATAAAGGTAAACTCAAAAATATCTAAAGGATTTAAATACTTCAATATAGACATAGAGCATCTAACGACTCCAAATTTCAGACTTTAAAGGCTTTAATATGGCAGATTTGAAAACTTTAACTTACAAAGTTAGTGAATTTAAAGACTTTAACTTATAGACATAGAGCATTTGAAGACTTCAACTTGCAAACCCTGTGAACTTGTAGGCTTTAATATGGTGAATTTGAAAGCTCTAACAAAAAGACTTAGTGAGTTTGAAGACTTCAACTTATAGATGTAGATCATCTGAACAATTAAACTATTAGACTTTGAAGGCTTGGATATGGCAGATTTAAAAACCTTAACTTGAGGACTTAGTGAATTTGCAGACTTCAACGTATAAATATAGAGCATCTGAAGACTTCAACTTGTAGACTTTATGAACTTCCAAGCTTCAATATTGTGATTTTGAAAGCTCCAATATGAAGACTTAGAGAATTTGGAGACTTCAACTTATAAACATAGATCATCTGAAAACTTTAGCTATCAGACTTTGAAGGATTTGATATGGAAGATTTGAAAGCTTCAACTTAAAGATTTATTAAATTTGAAGACTTTAACTTATAGATATAGAGCATCTGAAGACTTCAACTTTCCGGCTTCAAGCTTTATTGAAGAAATTTATTCTTTGTAGGGGTTTACCTAAAATTCAATCCTGAAGATTGATGAAAAGAGTACTTGTAAACTTGAATTTTATGTGACAGGTAAAGCTGAAACTTGTATTTTTTTGGCACTCATGCAATTGAACTTAGAACGAAATTCCAAGCACCTGTGTACCTTATTGAAGAGGATCAAGTCACAATGTAGTTCTGGGTGAGTATTTTTTTAAAATATATATATTCTTTTGTGTCCTAACTTTTTTCTAGGTTGCCTCTTTCAAGGTTTTCAACCTAGCAACCTTTTTATTAAAGCCGTACACAATTTATACTCTTATGGGCCAGGTGGACATACAATTTATTCTCGTGCCTTAAGGAGTGTAGTGTTTCTTAAAGGATAGTACTTCTTCAAGAACTTGGCATTATTAGGATCAATTTTCATGCCATCTGCATCGACAAACTTGTAAGCATGATTTGAATATACCTCTTGAATGGCATCTGGTCCATTCCACTATGAGGTAAATTTACCCCTAGACTTATAAGAAGTAATAATGGGCCTTCTTAATACAAGGAATTGGTCTCCAATATGAAATCACCTCAAGTGAACTCTTTTGTTGAAAAAATGAGATAGACAGGCTTGATAATATTCTAGATTTTGCTGAGCCTCCAACCTCTTTTCATTAAGAACTTCTAACTTCTCAAGACACAACTTAGCATTTTATTCTTTAGTGATCTCTTCTTGAATATCCAATCTTAAATAAGGTATTTGACGCTCAAGTGACAGAACTACTCCAACTCCAAACACAAGTGATTATGGGATTGCTTGTGTCGATGTGCGGTGCATTATCCTATATGCCCACAAAGCTTCTTATCTATGTTTATGCCAGTCTCATTTGGATTTGGAGATGACTTTCTTCAAAAGATTGCATAAAATCTTATTGAATGCTTTGCCTAAACTATTGGCGGTAGCATAGTGCATAGAAGATTTATGTTGCTTGAAACCAAAAAGATCACAAATTTTGTTCATAAACTTTTTATCAAATGGCTTGTGTTGTCGGTTATTATATACTGAGGGATTCCAAAATGGTAGATGATATTCACTCAGATGAAGTTCGAAACATTCTCCTTCTTCACTTATTTGAGGGCAACAAGTTTGGCCTATTTTGAAAAGTTTAGTTGCGGTCAAGATGTATAAGTGTTCTTCAGAAGATTTTAACAGTGGTACAAAAATATTTAATCCCCAAGCATTGAATGGAAAAGATTCCATAGTTGGGTGTAATGCTTTAGGATGTTATTCACTTGAAATTAACAAACTTTGCATCTTCTAGAATAGACTAAACAATCTTTTACCATCATTGGCCAATAATATCCCATTCTTTTAATGTGAAAAGAGCTTCGATCCAGACTGATGAGATCCACAAACTCTCAAGTGCACTTCTTACAAAGCTTAAACTTATTTTTCATCTCCCAAACATCTCAAAAGTAACCCCTCAAATAATTTCTGTATAACGCTTCCTTGTAGTAAAGGAAATGAGGTGCACGATGACGGATGCCAGTCTTTATCCTTGGACCTTCTGGAAGTATTCCATAACACAAATAGTCAATGACAGATTGCATCTAATCTCCTTTATGACTTCAGACGTAGCAACAAGTTGTTCAACCTTGTTTTCTACATATTCATCCTCATTGGATGGTGATACTATCCAATCTTAATAGATAGTAAATCGTGTCTATTTGGAAGAGTTAGGGTTGAGGCTAAAGTATCCAAGGCATCAGCTTGCCTATTTTGTTTCCTTGGCATGTGATGGAGGGTCACTTCTCCAAGTCATCCCATCAACTTTCGAGCACAATCATGATATAGGCGTAGATCAAGCTTTTTGACTTTGTAGCTTCCTAAGAGCTGCATGATCACTATTTAAGAGTCGCTAAAGAATTGTAATTATAGTTTCTTTATGTAGAATGCCATCTCAAGTCTGAGTATTAACGTTTTATATTCATCAACATTGTTGGAGAAATGTTTTATCGAGGTAAAATAGTATGGGATGGCCTCTCCTTGTGGAGTAACAAATACCGCACCAGCCCCACCTCAATGTGTGGTACAATCAAAATACATCTTCCACGGAGGTCTAACAATAACTATTATATCTTTATCAGAAAATTCATCGGCTAGTTCCCAATCATCAGGTATTGAGTGATCTATTTTGTAAATTATTATCCCTTTACTGTCTTTTGAGAAATGTACACGATCTCAAACTATTGAAATTAAAGGTACTATCTTGTAAGTCAGTCACTAAGGATTGGTTTCGACATTAAAAACTTGACAAAACTTTCCTTAGACACAAGACGAATGACATGAGCTAGAAAGTAGTGCTTTTTTGGGTTGAGAAAGTAAATGTAAAAAATAAATTTTTGATTAGAGAATAATTTATCTCATTTGGTGTCATCATTCTGCTCAGATAGTAAAGCGAGTTTTCTGTGCCTTCACTATTTTTTTGAGCCAGTAGTGCTCCAATTGATCATTCTTGTGCTGCAATATAGAATATCAATGGTTTTATAGGTATAGATGTCGCAAGAGCTGGAGGCTTCATCAAGTATGATTTGATACTTTTAAAGGCCTTACTACAAGCTTGGTCCCATTCGAAAGAAACATATTTCTTCCTAAGACGGCTAAATGGTTGATATTTTCCAGCTAGGTTTGAGATTAACCTCCTTAAATAAGTTAGCCTCCCTTGAAGTCTTTTTACTCATAAATATTTTGAGGGTCAGACATCTTCAGAATCGCATTGGCCTTGGCTTTTTCAATTTTAATTCCTCATTACCGTACAATGAAGCCAAAAAATTTGCCAGAAGTAACTCCGAAGGCATATTTTAATGGATTCATCCTAAGTTGATATCTCCATAGCAACTCTAATACCATTCTTAGGTCTTTCAAGTGGTTGTCCCTCTCACTTGACTTCATCACTAAGTCATCCACATATACACTCAACATTTTTATGGATTAGTCTGTCAAATATGTTTTTATATCCCTTTGATAAGTGGCACCATCATTCTTTAAACTAAAGGGCATCAACTTATAGTAATAAATACCTTTGACCATATGATATACAGTGAACTCATCATCTTTTGGTGCCACGCGTATTTGGTTATAACCAAATAAATCATCCATGAAGAATATTGCCTCATAACCAGTAGTATCATCAATCATAAACTCTAGAATAGGAATCAAAAAATCATCCTTAGGGAAGGCATTTTTAAGATCCCTAAAGTCGATACAAACTCAAATTTGTCCATTCTTTTTCCTTATAGGAATAATACTTAAACTTCATGTGGGGTATTTAACTTCATGAATAAATCCAGCTTTGATGAGTCTGTTAACCTTATTATTAATCAATCGAACCAATTCTGGCCCAAATCACCTGTGGGCTTGCTTAATAGGACGAGCACCATTGTTGACCACCAAATGATGGACTATTACTTTTGTATCTAAGCCAGGCATTTCCTTATAACTCCAAGCGAAGACATCACTATATTTTTTGAGTATGTTAATATAAGAATTTCTTCATCCATTTCTAGAAAAACGCTCAAGTAAGTTGGACTTGGGTCTTCATTAGTTCCAAGATTGACTACCTTCAAGGGATCTATCATGGTCTTCACCCATTCTTCGAGTTACGATGGGGCATCTCCAGTAGCTTTCTCTTCTTTAGGATTATCGTCATTAATAGATATGTAGTAACACCAGGATATCTTTCAGCTCTTCATCAACCTTCGCTTGAGATGAGGCATCATTCTCACTTTAATTGTAATATGATCTGAAAAGCTTACATTTTTTTCATATTTCTCACGTTTCTTGGTATAAACCACAGTATGAGTCTTTGTTCTTAACACCCCCTTCCATGAAACCATGAGTTTGGTATTTTTTCTTATTCTAGAAGGAATTAAACTTTGGAAATCCTTCTGGATTCTAGGTGAAGTGTGCATTGTCATGCTTTGATAACTTTCCGATGTTTGTCGCTTTTTTTCCTTATTTAGTGTACCCAATCTCCCAAATATAGAATTTCCCGTGGTTTATTCTTGAACTATCCTAGGTTTTGAACCTTAAAATTTTTCTGGGTTTTAAATTCTCTGAAATCATACGACTTAGGCTTACTAGTCATATGATATGGGTATGAAACAGGGGACTCAAGTCATATGTTAAGTAGTGTGTTATAGATCATGTACTTCCCTAGGTATAGCTATAATCCATACGAGTCTTATGGATATGGTACGTGAGAGTCATGCTATTTGTTTGTTGGATAGTGTCTAACCCATTTTGAATCTGTCTTGGATACAGTTTGAGGGTACTTGTCATATGATAAAGATATGACTTAGATAAATGAGTCATATATTGGATAAAATATGGTATCCAACATTCTGACCAATGTACGAGTAGAGGGTAACACTCATATCATGTGAGTACGATTGGAGGGGTCAAATCGTACCCTTTTGTAGTGATTTTTACAATTTAAGTTGTGGGTATTTTCGATATTTATCCTCTTAACTCCTTTTGATACTATGACTTAAAACACTTTTGGGACTTAATTTACCCTATTATTATCTATCAAAAACACTTTAAACACTCTTAAATCTCTCTCAAGGCACTTGGTTCAAGAAAGGCTAGGGGTTTCTTCAAATCAATTAATTAATGCTCTAAGGGATGGTTTCTCTCCGTACTACTTGGTATCTAAGGCATGTTACTCCTCCCACATTGTTAATTCAACTAATTTCATGTTATAATGAATGGTTTTCATGATTTAATTGTGGGTATTGTTTGGTTTTGAATGATATATTGGGGGTTTTGGTTGTTAATGGATGAATATTGTTTTCCGATGTTTTTCTTATGGTTTTAATGTTAAAATTATGGAATTGAACATGTGGTTTCATGGGAATGGTCAGTTGGCTCTTGGTTTTGGTTTTGGAAACTATATGCCCTCAATATGTTTGTTAAAATGCCTCTAAGGATGGTTTTATCACATAGTTTGACTTTTATTGAAACTATTGCATTGCATAATATGGTAATGGAACCTAAATTGGTTTAAATAGTTTGGTAAGGCCTTGTTGTCCATGGTATTGGTTTAATTGGAAATCATGTGGGGTACATGGGAATCCTCTAAGTGTTGGTTAATGATATTGCTTTCAAGCTATAGTTGGTATGACGATATCACTATATAATACCTTGGTAATCAACACATGGAATTGGTGGTTTGGTTTTGTGCTAACAGTTTTAATTTAGTAATAATAACGGGTTGTGATAGCTTACCGTGAAGGTGCGAGTTCGATGGAAGAACATTGGAAACTCATGTTTTTCAACATGAGGGTTGGTCCTGGAGACCTTATACTTGTGGGGTACACGGGAACCCCTGAGTTATACTTGTATATATGTATCATGGAGAGTGAAGGGTACACATGAATCACCGACCCCTATGATATCTCCAGTTCATGCGGCTATATGCACTGGAGCCCGTTCAGGGGGTAACACTGGATTCATATAGCCCATGGGTGGATTATGATGGTAAAGCTAGACAAACCCAGGTTAAAGGTTTTAAATGAATGCTAAACCCGATTGCCTTTCCAGGCATGGATTTTATATATACATATATATGTATGGATATGATTGCATATGGTTATTTACTTGGTTTTAAATGTTGGAATTATATTATCTTTACTCCTGAGTACATGCTAGCATTCACCTGCTAACCCATCTTTGGGTGCTTTATCCCCATGCGATGCAGGAAACGACCATACTACTTCTCCTATTCAGTGATCGAATTCAGGAACACCTTTGTGTTAGATTGAAGTAGTGATCTTCTATACTCTGGAAGGCTCCATTTCATGTTATGGACTTCTCTAAATACTTTTGTCATTTCGTAGACTTTGGTTTTTGCCTATGGTCGGGGGCATATTTCGGATAGAGGCTTTCTGAGGCTACTTGGGGTTGGCATGGACGGTGTCGGTATTGGTGTCAGCCTTGGCATTGGTATTAGTATTGGGGCTGATACTATTTGAATGTATTTGATTTATGATTATTCCATCTTGTTATGTTATATAATTGGAATTCATTCGACATATGGTGCAAGGTGGTTATGGTTAGGCAATGGGGGTGGTCTCCGGTCTCGGTTGGGCTTGAGGCACTCGACACGACTAGGCCCTTATTTTAGTTATGTCAATTGGTATCATAGCCTTAGGGTCACGGTCGATTGGGAGTCCCCAAAGTCGTATTGAGTAGAGTCTCTTTTAATGGTGTGTAGCGCATCATACTCATAAGGAAAATGCTACAAGGTATTTAGGAATATTTCTCTTTCTTGTGTCCTATTTTCAAGCTGTGGAGTCTAAGTCTTGAATTCTTCTCTAATCCCCATTTGTTCGCTTTTTAGATCATTCCTCGACGATATAAAGTTCACGAAAACTCCTTTGTCCTAACTATGGACAATATTGATGGGACACGCGCTACTCATGGGATCAATACCCGGTCTAGTGGTCCAGTTTTAAATTGTTCTAGAGTTATACCGGTTCCCTTTGGTCCATCTCAAACTCTTCATGCTGAAGTGGCAACCGCTATGTTTTGTCAGTCTATTCATATGTTGGCATAGTTGGTATCTACTAAATCTGTGTGTGGTGTTCCTGTTACTTTATATTCTGAGGCCACAAGGGTTGGCCAGTTAATGAGGTTGAACCCTCTGATATTTATGGTGCTAAGGTGGTGGAGGATCCTCAAGATTTTCTGGATGAAATGGATAAGATTTATTGGGTTATGCTTGCCACGAATATAGAGGGCGTAGAGTTTTCTACCTCCTAGGTGAAATATGTGGCGTACTAATGGTAGAGGGATGGGAACAGTCAAGGGGTGACGATGCTGAGTCATCTATGTGGAAAGATTTCTCTAATGTTTTTTTGGACCGCTTCTTTCCTCAGGCGTTGAGGGAAGTGAAAATAGAAGAGTTTGTTAATCTGAAGCAGGGTAAGATTTTAGTCAAGGAGTATGTCTTAAAGTTTCACCAATTATCAAGGTATGTTTTGGAGATAGTTTTTGGAATGAGGGCTCGAATGATGAAGTTTTCTTTGGGACTATCTCGTGAGTTGATCTTGGAGAGTAAAACTGCCTTGTTGATCAAGTACATGGATATCTCTAGGCTGGTTATGTATATGCCACAGGTAAAGGAAGAAAATAAGATATAGGATGAGATAGGGGAGAGGCAGGGAAAGAATTTTAGGTTCTCTGAGTAGAGTGGTGTCCAACAGCATAGTGGCAGGAATGGTGGTAAGTGTCCTAAGAAGATGTGGGGTAATTCTGGGTCTTACTCGACAGCTAGTGCTCCCTACCCAAAGCTATCGGGCAATAGACGTTTCCATGTTGGTGATAACTTTAGGGCACAAGATGCCCAATCTCAGGCTAGTGGGGCTCAGTCAGCTCTATCATATTCTTTCTATAGGTTTTGTAGTAGATTGTATCAGGGTTTCTGTGATGATATATGGGACAGGTGCTTCGGCTGTGGTCAGCTCGGGCATATGCTTAGAAACTATCCTATTGGTAAGGTTTCCTTTGGTGAAAACAAGGTTCCCATTGCATCTTCTTTACCTCCAGCACCAAACGGTGCACCATCTGGCTTCAGCACTGGTTGGCACTATCTTTATGCTCTCACTACCCGATAGGAGTCTGAGGTATTGCCTGATATTGTGACTGGTATGTTGAAACTTTTTTCTCGTAATGTGTACTATTTACTTGATCCGAGATCCACTCTATCTTATGTGACACCATTTATAGCTGTGCATTTTGGTTTTGGTTCGTAGTATATTTTGTAAACTTTTTTTGTTTCTACCCAGTAGGTGACTATGATTGCTAAAAAGGTCTATAGCTAGTTTGTGGTATCTATTGGTAGTAAAGAAACCATAGTAGATTAGTTTGAATTAGATATGGTTGATTTTTATGCCATATTAGAGATGGATTGGTTGCACTCGTGCGATGCATCTCTAGACTGTCGAACCAGTAAGGTTGTCTTTAACTTTTCTAATGATCTAGTTATTGAGTGGGAGGGTGGTTCCCTAGCTCGTAAAAAGAAATTTATATCATATCTTAGAGCTCAAAGAATGATCTCTGAGAGGTGTCTCTATCATCTAGTTCGGGTTATATATTCTAACTCGGAGGGTCCTTCTTTGCGTTCCATCTCGTCGGTGAATAAATTTTCTGAGGTCTTTCCTGATGAGCTTTCTGGTGTTCCTCCTGATAGGGAGATTGAGTTTGGGATTGATCTTGTTCTGGACACTCATCTACTTTTTATTCTTTCATATAGGATGGCTCCAGCTGAGTTGAAGGAGCTTAAGGAGAAATTGAAGGATTTTTTAGATAAAGGTTTCATTCGTCCTAGTGTGTCACCGTGGGGTGAACCGGTGTTATTCGTGTGTATGAAGTATGGTTCCCTTCGGATATGTATTTATTATCCGCAATTGAATAAAGTGATGGTAAAGAATAAGTATCCCCTTCCAAGGATAAATGATTTGTTTGATCAGTTGCAGGGTGCTAAGTATTTCTCCAAGATTGACCTTCGATTCGGGTATCATCAGTTAAAGATTAGGGAAGAGAATATCCCTAAGACTGTCTTCCGTACCTGATATGGGCATTTTGAGTTTCTGGTTATGGCTTTTGGGTTGACCAATGCCTCGATAGTATTCATGGATTTGATGAATAAGGTTTTCCATAAGTTTTTGGACTTGTTCATCATTGTGTTCATAGATGATATTTTGGTATTCTCTAAGAGTGAGGTGGATCATAATGATCACCTCCATGTGGTGTTGCAAAATTTGAAGGAGCATCAGTTGTATACCAAGTTTTTAAAATGTGAATTCTGATTCAACGCTGTCACTTTTTTGGGTCATATCATTTCTAGTTAAGGGATCGTGGTAGACTCACAAGAAGGTTGATGTGGTTAAGAAGTTTCCTAACCTATGACTCTAATCGATATTCGGAGCTTGGTGGGTTTGGATGGCTACTACAGGAGGTTTGTGGAGAGTTTTTCTTCTATAGCTATCCCCATTGACCAAGTTGACTCAGAAGAAGGTAAAGTTCTCGTAGTCTGATGCTTGTGAGGGTAGTTTTGAGAAGCTGCAGGATAAGCTAACTTAGGCTCTAATTTTGACTTTGCTTGAAGGCACTGATGGGTTTGTGGTATACCGTAATACATCCCGTGTGGGGCTTGGGTGTATTTTGATGCAACATAGTAAGGTGATAGCTTATGCCTCTTGGAAGTTAAAGGTGCATGCGAGGAATTATCCAACTTATGATTTGGAATTGCTAGCTGTGGTGTTTATGTTGAAAATATGGCATCACTATTTGTATGGAGTGCATGTGGACATCTTTTATGATCATAAAAGCCTGCAGTATGTATTTACTCAGAAAGTGCTTAACCTCAGGCAAAAGAGATGGCTTGATATGCTCAAGGATTATGACATGAGTCTTCACTACCATCCAGGTAAAGCTAATATGGTTACTGATTCTCTTAGCAGGTTATCCATGGTGAGTCTAGCTTACGTACATAAGGAGAAGTAAGATTTGGTGAAGGACATTCATTGTTTGGCTAACCTTAAAGTTTGTCTTCTGGACTTTAAGGATGGTGGTGTTTTCATTCAGAAGGTGGCGCAGTATCTTTGGGTGCGGAAATCAAGGAGAAACAAATGTTAGATCCTCTCTTAATAAGGATTAAAGGTGATGTTAGTGGGTAGAAGGTGATGACCTTCGAGATTAGTGGTGATGGTTTTTTACGGTACCAAGGAATATTATGCATTCTCAATATCGATGGTTTGTGAGAGAGAATCTTGGCTAAGGCATATGAGTCGCGCTATGTTGTTCATTCTGGTTTAACAAAAATGTATCATGACCTCGAGGAGATGTATTGGTGGAACAATATAATGAGGGATGTGGCAAATTTTGTGGCCAAGTGTATGGTGTGTCAACAAGTGAAAGTTGAGCACATGAGGCCTGAAGGTTTGTATCAAGAAATTTTATTGCCAGAGTGAAAGTGGGAAGTGATCAACATGGATATCATTACCAATATTCCTCGATCTCGGAATCAGTTTGATTCAATTTGGGTCATCGTAGATAGTATGACAAAGTATGCTCACTTCTTGCCAGTAAGGACTAACTTCTCGACTGAAGATTATAGGAGGTTGTATCTTTATGAGATTGTTAAGCTACATGGGGTACTGTTTTCCATCATCTCTGATCGTGGTATGCAATTTTCATCTCACTTTTAGTGGTCATTTTAGAAAGGTTTGGTTACCAAAATGAGTCTTAATACTACTTTTCACCCACAGTCGGATGGGCAAGCAGAAAGGACTATTCATACATTAGAGGGTATGCTTTGTGAGTGCGTGATTGACTATGGTGGTAGTTGGGTTCAATAATTACCTCTTGTGGAGTTTAACTATAATAATAACTACCATTCTAGCATTGGGATGGCTCCATTTGAAGTGTTGTATGGTAGGAGATGTAGGTCTCCTATTGGTTGGTTCGAGCTTGGTGAGGCAGATTTGTTTGGCCAAAATTTGGTTCTCCAAGCCATGGGGAAGGTAAAGGTGATTCGAGATAGACTTAAGGACGCCTAAAGTTGCCAAAAGTCCTATGTGGACATGAGGCTAAGGGACTTGGAGTTTGAAGTTGGGGATAGGGTATTTTAGGTATCTCCCATGAAAGGGAGTGATGCACTTTGGTAAGAAGGGAAAGCTCAGTCCTTGGTATTTTGGTCCCTACTCAGTTTTTAGATGGGTTGGTAATATTGCGTATGAGTTGGAGTTTCCTTCTAGTTTGAGTTTCATTCATCTGGTATTCTATGTTTCTATGTTGAGGAAGTGTATGGGTGATCTGTCTCAAATCGTACTTATCAGGGATATTGGTATTTCAGATTCTTTGTCTTATGAGAAGGTCTCGATTGAGATCTTAGATTGACAGATTTGTCAGTTGCGGACCAAGGACGTAGCTTCTATAAAGGTTCTATAGAGGAACCACAAGGTTGAAGAGGCTACTTGGGAAACGGAAGAGGACATGAAGTCCAAATAACCGTTCCTGTTTTTTGCTTTGGAAATTCGTGTGAAAGGTATGTGTTCTTCATCATACTTTTGTTTTCAAACTTTGTTAAAGGAAAGATTGACTTCCTTGCATCTTTGTTTTCTAACTTAGTTAAATGTTAGAGTTGAGGTAGTGGGGGTTAAATCATGTTAGTCATGACTTGTCCCATTATTCGAGGATAACAAGTGGTGGAGAATTGAAACACCCTGGGTTTTGATCTTTAGAAATCTTCTGGGTTTTGAACTCTCTGGACATCATACAATTTAGTCTTACTAGTCATATGATGTGGGTAACACCTCGGAGGCCCAAGTTGTATGTTAAGCAGTGTGTTCTTGATCATGTTCTATCCTAGGTATGACTAGACTCCATACGAGTTGTATGGAGATGGTACGAGAGAGCCATGTCATTCATAATTGTATAGTACCCAATCCCTTTTGAATCTGTCTTGGATACGGTTTGAGGGTACTTGTCATATGATGAAGGTACGACTTAGGTAAAGGATTCCTATGTTGGACAAAATGTGGTGTCCAATATTTGGATCAAGGTACGAGTAGAGGGTACCACTCATATCATGTGGGTATGATTGGAGGGGTCAAACCGTACCTTTCTGTGGTGATTTTTACAATTTAATTTGGGGATATTCTCAATATTTTTCCTCTTAACCCCTTTTGACCCAACGGCTTAAAATACTTTTGGGACTTAGTTTACCCTATTATTCTCTATCAAAAACACTTTAAACGCTCTTAAATCTCTCTCAAGGATCTTAGTTCAAGAAAGGTTAGGGTTTTCTTCAAAGCAATCAACTAAGCCTCTGAGGGGTGGTTTCTCTCCGTACTCCTTGGTATCTAAGGAATGTTACTCCTCCCTCATTGTTAGTTCAACTAGATTCATGTTTTAATGAATGGTTTTCATGATTTAATTATGGGTATCGTTTTATTTTGAATGATATGTTGGAGGTTTTGGTTGTTAATGAATGAATATTTTTTCCCATGTTTTTCTTATGGTTTCATGTTAAAATTATGGAATTGAACAAGTGATTTCATAGGAATTGTCAGTTGGCTTTTGGTTTTGGTTTGGGAAACTATATTCCCTCAACTCGTTTGTTAAAATGCCTATGAGGATGGTTTTGTCACATAGTTTGACTTTTATTGAAACTATTGCATTGCATAGTATGGTAATGGCACCTAAATTGGTTTAAATGGTTTTAAATGTTTGGTAAGGCCTTGGTGGACATGGTATTGGTTTAATTGGAAATCATGTGGGGTACATGGGAATCCCCTAAGTGTTGGCTAATGACATTGCTGCAATCTATAGTTGGTATGATGATACCACTACATAATGCCTTGATATCAACATATGAAATTGGTGGTTTGGTTATGTGCTAATGGTTTTAATTGAGCAATAATAACGGGTTGTGATAGCGTATCGTAAAGGTGTGAGTTTGATGGACGGATGCTGGAAACTTATGTTTCCCGACATGAGGGTTGGTCATGGTGACCTTATACTTGTGGGATACACGAGAATCCCCTAAGTTATACTTGTATATATGTATCATGGAGGGTGAAGGGTACACGAGAATATCCGACCCCTATGATATCTCTAATTTGTGCGGTTACTGGAGCCCGTTCAAGGGGTAACACTAGACCTATATAGCTCATGGGTAGTTTATAATGGTAAAGATACACAAATCCAAGTTAAAGATTTTAAATGCATGCTATACCCCATTCCCTTTCCCGACATGGATTATATATATATATATATATTTATGTATGGATGTGATTGTATATGGTTATTTACTTGGTTTTAAATGTTGGCATTATTTTATCCTAACTCCTAAGTATATGCTAGAGTTCACCCGCTAACCTATCTTCGGGCGTTGTATCCCCACGTGATGCAAGAACCGGCCATACTCCTCCTCCTTCTTAGTGATTGGATTTTGGGACATCTTTGTGTCATAATAAAGTGGCGAGCTTCCATACTCCGAAAGGCTCAATTTCATGTTATGGACTTCTCTACATACTTTTGTCATTTCGTAGACTTTGGCTTTTGGCTATGGTCTAGGCATGTCCCGTTCTTATATTGTTTTGATTTCGAATAAAAGCTTTGTGCGACTACTTTGGGGTGGCATGGGAGGAGTTGGTACTGGTGTCAGTCTTGGCATTGGTCTTGGTATTGCGGTTGACACCGTTTGACTATATTTGATTTATGATTGTTCAATCTTGTTATGTTATATAATCAAAATTCATTCGATATATGGTGTAGGGAGGTCATGGTTGGGTAATGAGGGTGGTCTCCGGTCCTTGTTGGGGTTGAGGCACCCAACACGACTAGGGTCTGAGGCACCCGACACGACTAGGCCCTGGTTTGGGCCGTGTCAATTCTCTAAGTCAATTAAAGAAATAAGGCCTTTTTTGGAAACTATGGAAACCTCTTCCACGATGATGTAGTTGCTAATTGTCCTTTTTATAAAGATGCAAAGTGGAGGTGGCGATGTTTACCCTAGGCCTTCACATGTCTACCTAGTTGTACTTTCTAAGGAAAGTTTGTCCAACCTTGATGGCTAATTAAGGTTGTATCTATCCTTATAAAATAACTTGTAAGCTTTTTGCTCAAAACCTTCTTTGTACGCTTAATAGGGAATGTCATATCTTATGGCAGATTTTGAGCCACAAATTCTCCAAGTTGCCTTGAGGAAGGGTTTATTGCATTAATACGCTTGATTAATAGAGTTATCCCACCTAGTACATTATCTTGGACATCGAATGAATAATCTTCCTCTTTTTTAACCTTTGGTATGTAGTGGAGCATAGGGGTTGTCTTCTTTTCCAAGGATGCGAGATTTCCTTTATTTGAAGTGGAGAGAGACTTCTTAGTGGTGAATTTTTTGACAACCACCACGACCTTCTTAGCTGCAAGATAATTGCGCTCGATTGTTTTGGCATCATTAACCCTTTTTTCCTTCACAGCATAATTCTTTAATTAGAATTTTGCATCACCAAAGTGTGAATCGACTTCAGTGAACGACTTATCATCGACAACTATTTTTCTTTCCACTCCACCTTTAAGATACTTCAAGCATTGATAGTAATAGGATGAGATAATTTTTTTCTAGTATATCCAAGGCCTACCAAGTAATATGTTGTATGAAGTCTTGGCATCGATCACATGCGTCAACATATTTAATCGTAAACCGTCCATTTGAATCCCTAACTTGATAGATCCTATGGCCCTCTGACTCCTTTGGTTGAATCCTTGTTTCATCAAACAACTTTCAATGAGTTCATCAATTGTGATTCTAAGTTCCTTCATTGTGTGAATAAGTAGGATGTTGATTTTGGATCTCTCGTCTATCAATATTCCAATTATTTTCTTTCCTAGAATATGATCCAAATGACGATTGTTTAGGACCTCACAAGAAGGATAACATTATTTGTATATGTGATTTTTGTATCACATACATGTGCTTTTTGGCTAAGAGGTTCAGTACGTTTTTCAGAAGATGAAGAAACTTCCTTAGGTAGGTTTTCACCCTTTTCCCCTTCTTTGCCAGTATTAAAGCAAGATGCCTCAAGGTTGACTTGAGTCATATTTGCATAGAACCTACTTGGTACGAATTCTTCCAAAGTCACAGCACACCGTTGTTTTTGGTGGTGATGCTCCACTACCCTTATCCTCTTCAAAAGCTCAACCAACCCCTATTTTCTGGATTTCTTTACCATCCCCGTTGCAGTTGGATGTTCAAATGACTCTTTTCATGAATTTATCTCCTTGCACCTGCGCCTAGTTACTAGAGTCCATACTTTATCATCTGAAGATTTGTAAATCTGTAATGATTCCTCTTTATGCTCTTCAAAGCATATTTGGACCAGATCTAATGAGCCAAAAGTGATAGAGATTTAATGATAACTGACATTCTCATTATCAAAGAAGATCTTCTTCTCTATTTGCATGATTTTATATTTGAAGACAAGACATTTCTCCATAGGGTGACCCATAAACCTATGATAATAACAATAATTTAAGTCATTAGTCCTTCCAGCCTCGTTAGTCCACTTCATCTTTGGTAGATCAATTAGCTTATGCTCAAGATGTTTGTTGAAAATATCAGTAACATCAAAATTAAGGATGGGGTATTCCTTTTCTTACATCTCTTTTAAAGTCAACTTTTGATTGGACGTGCTCGAGAAGTCATCTTCATGCTATGCTTCTTGCTCACCTTTTTAGTGAACTTCACAGGAGACACGTCGATATTTATAGATTCTTTGTTGCTACTTTTAGGAATAAAGTTGTTGTATCTTCTGCGTTCCTGCTTATTATTTCTTCTTTGAGGGTCATGCATAGTCGTTACTCTCTTTTCGGCAAAAGACATGCTCAACTCCATATCATGAGCATGAGTAACTAATTCTTCAATGGATTTTGGTTTAATGCCTTGCAAGATATAGCAAATCTCCTAGTGCATTCCCTGGATGCACATCTCTATTGCAGAATTTTCACTAAGCCTATCTTTGTAGTTTAGACTTGTATTTCTCCATCGACTGATGAATTCAATGACCAACTTATCCTTTCTTTGACGAGTATTTTTAAGATTTACATGCTCACTATAAGCCTTATTCTTTAGAAGCAATTTAGGAACTCATGCTCTAGTTTCTCCCAACATTAATGGAATTAGGTTTAAGGTCCGTGTACCAATCCAAGGTGTAATACCCCGTATATGAAAGCCACTGTACAACATACAACTAATTTCTTTGAGTCGTACATACATCATACGAGTCCTGTATAGTGAGTCGTACCCATGGAAGTGCGGGGTGATTTTATTTCTATTCAAGTTATGAATTGACCTTAGAAATCATCAAACATGGTACGAGTCGTATGAAGATGTTGTAAGGTTAGTAGCCTAGGTTCTCTAAGTTTCTGTCCAATTTATGAGTGGCGAACTACAAGTCTTATTATGATGTTAATATTCATAGGTTTAGACTCATATGTTGACCAATGTATACTAGTTAATAACATGAATTATCACATAAGTTGATCTTTGAAGTGCTCAACTTACACAATGTAAGTGGAGATAATACGTTGGTTGAACAACTATCGTTCTTTGTGGATGAGTATTTTGAACTAGAGTACTTAAGTAGAGCTAGAGTCTTCTTAGTTGTCTCCAACACATTGTTTCCTTCATCAAAATCACTTGCATGAAATCTCGCTCCTTTTGGGGTTGAAGATTTAGAAATTGGGGTTGGTGGTCAAGGAGTGTAGGACTACCATGCTGATAGGGGATATAGATATTGCTTAGTTGATGACTCATGCTCAACAGATTGAGGTAGAAAAGTTGAAGAAAAGAGAGAATAGAAACAAGAGAGCTAGGATTGGACAGTTTGGGTATAGTCAACCAAGGTCTGGAAGGGGAAGCCGTTCGCAATTTAAGGGTCATTCATCGATGTCTACACCATCTTCAGCTAGTGACCCCTCACCCAAGGCCAGGAAGGAGAAGTGGTCAGGACTTCAAATTCCTGGTCTCAAAATAGTGTAGTCGGGAGGCACAGTTACCCGACAATGCATAGAGTTGCAGAACCCATCCTGGTGAGTGTTTGATAGGCAAAGAGGGTTTCTATGGTTGTGGAAAGTTGGGCCACAGGATAAATAAGTTTTCATATGCTAAGAAAGGAAGTAGAGATGCTCATCCTCAGACCCAAGCTACAAATCCAGCAGCTCAGCTAGGCCACCCAGTCCATCCTCAGGGCGCATCATCCAGTATCGATAGTGGTCACTGCCAATATTGGTTATATGCTTTACCATTCTATCATGAGAAGGAGAGTTCACCAGATGTTGTCACTGGTACACTTTATGCCTTTCATCTTGATGTATATGCATTATTAGACCCGGGATCAAATTTCTCTTATGTAACTCTATTGATCCTGTAAATTTTGGGGTAGGTCCTAAAAATCTCCCTAAACCTTTCTCAGTTTCTATCCCAGAGGGAAAGTCAGTTGTTTTTAAGCGAGTCTATAAGGAGTATCCTATTACCGTTCTCCATAAGATCATACTAGTAGACCTAATAGAGTTAGAGATGGTAGATTTTGATATTATTCTGGGCATGGATTGGCTCTATTAATGCTATGCATCAATAGATTGTCGCACCCGTGTGGTGAAGTTTCACTTTCCTGGTAAGGCAGTTTTCCAATGGGAGGGTAGTTTTGTGATTCCCAAAGGTCGTTTTATCTCTTATCTTAAGTCCAGAAATTTAATATCAAAAGAGTGTATCTACCATTTAGTTTTAGTCATAGACACTAAGTCTGAAGCCCCAATAGTTCAATCAGTCCGTGTAATCAATAAGTTTCCTGAGGTTTTCCCCAAAGATCTGCCAGGGGTACTTTCGGATAGAGAAATAGAATTCGGTATCGATCTTCTTTCTGATACTCAACCCATTTCTATTCGTCCATATCGTATGGCTCTAACCAAACTTAAAGAGTTAAAAGAGCAGCTTACACATGTAATAACCCTAGACTGCCCCTTAGTCGTCACACGCTGCTTAGGACTACAAGTTATCCCAAGCTAACCCTAGTACTGGCATAACTCATGAGCAACTGATTAAAACACATAAATCCAAAGAAAAATACGGAAGATAAATCTTTTCTGAACTTGATCAATACAAAGCTATATTAAAATGATCTCAACTCTACTTATACAGAACAAAACTGAAACTGAATACATCGACTATACTGACTGTCTATGAAGTCTCTACTATACTAACTATAGATAGCTGGGAGGCGACTCCAACTACCACTAATCAATACATAAGAGAAAGAAAATAAGGTACATGAATAGCATCTAACTAAAGTCCTCAAAGTAGAAGGACTCATCATCTGCAGGCCAGAATCTGAAACTGTCTGATTATAATGTGCATGCTACAATTTGTACCTACATTATTAAACAATATAATACATAGACATATATGTGGATCAGTACTTTTGGGATGTACTGAGCATGTGGGGGTGAATACATAAGTAAAATAATAATGCAATATTCAAATTAACTTTCAAAACTGCATGCTAAATATGAGTGACTTACCTTGGCTTGAATAATCTAAACTGTCAAATCATAAGTCATGAGTAATAGAGCATAAAAGTAATTCTTTTGATCCACCAAACTTAGTTATAAAAAGTTGTACTCTTATTCTATTTTCAAATCATGCAGGTTTAGTGTAAAAAGGGCTCACCTTTATAAATCTTAAAATTAAAAACTGAAATCTGATAACTGAAATCTTAGGTAAAACAATATCTGAGTAAATTTGTGAGCCTTTACATTTAGTTTTCCCAAAACTATTATGACATTTTCTTTTAGGAATTAGGGGCTTTGGGAGGTTCTTCTAACCGACATACACCATGTGAGCCGTTATGGAGTCCAACGTTAAGTTCCCCTAAGGGAAAAACCTCACGTTGGGGAGAGATGTTAGACTCTTGCCAAGTAGTATAACCTTATCATAAGTGATCACTATCTTAGTCCACAATGGGAACATAATCTCAATTCTATGGTGGCACGTAGTTTTAGGGTATGAGACCTTGGAATCATACCCAACTCGGTGCTAAATACTACTCCCATTCTTTTGCTCAGAACTTTAGGAAATCCACCTTAAGATAACAAAAGGGTTTGTAATGAAAACCAATTATCCTTCTCTTTCTTTAAATCTCAAACTGTATGAACAATGTGGATTTCTTATCTTAGCATAGCATCAAAAGATTAAAATTCTTTCTTAAATCTTGGTAAACAATAACCAAAGAGGCTTAAAATCATAATCTTCTTGAAATATCAATACTAATCTTAGGGATTAAATCCTATGCTTTAAATATTATGCAAATTCCTAGCATAACATCATGCTCAATATACTTCTTGAAATACTTCAACAATATCAAGATAATGAAATAAAAAATCCCAATATCATGCTTAAAACTGAATTGGAAATCTGAAAAATCATATTACACACATAAAGATATGAAAATAGACATGCAATTCGACATTTAAATCACTTGTAACATCATAATCTTCAAATATTGATAATTGGGTATGAACCCTAATTTAAAAAATATGAAATCTTAAATAAAGATCAAGTTTTGGGAACAAGGATGAAAGGAGTATCCTTGTTCATAACCCCACATACCTTAATAGACTTGATTTGATGTAGAGAACTTGACTTAGAAACCCTATGAGATGATATTGAAAGCTTCCTTGAGATTTTTGGATTAGGGAACTTAATGTCGATCTTTCTTGAAGAGGATGTATTGAATTTTATGTTCTTGGATGATTTTCTTAAAGTTCTTGGATAGGAAACTTTGAATTCTTGACTATCTTTAAGAGAATGTAATGGATTCTTGAAGTTCTTGGAAGATGGACTTAAGGAGAAACCCTAATCTTGTTCTTGTGAATAAAGAGGATTAGGGGTTTTGCAAAAATTATTTATGATGGCTAAGTACGTGATTTTGATAATTTAAGACGTGGGAGTTGAGGGAAAAGATCAAAATACCCATCCGGAATCAAATAGAAATTTTTGAATTTCAAGGGTGATGATGTTGGTTGATAGGTCGTCAACCTAGTGATGACCTATCACACCAAGTCGTCACTCAGAAGATGATTTTATGAGTTGATGGTTTTGGGTGACGACTTGGGCTGATAGTTCGTCACTTAGGTGATAGCCTATCAACTCAGGTCGTCACTTGGAAGCTGATTTTTGTGAGTTTCGGGTAAAGGGTGACGACTTGGGATAATAGGTCATCACTAGTTTGGGGCAGTGACTTGGCTAATAGGTCGTCAATTAGGTGATAGCCTATCAACTCAGGTCATCAATTTGTTGAAAGACAAACATGCTGATGTAAAATGAGTATACATTTGATATATAGTAGGATATGTAATTCTTTATATAAAAGGAGTAATGGTCGTCTAAAGTTGACCCAAGATGAAATATTTACTAAAACTTAATCGATAGGAGCATTCTCAACTCGTCTTTGAGTTAGGAGATTTTTATGACCTCGACTGATATAAAAGGATGTTTTAATACTATAAAACTGATCATCACACATATATAGACATAGAATCATTGGGTTCCGATCTGTATACCTAATAACAATGATTTGAATCCTAGTCCGAAAATGGGATTGTTACATTATCTCCTCCTTGGAACCATTCATCCTCGAATGATGGGTAGGAACTTATTGAAATATTAAAAGTATGAAATGATGTAGACATAACATGTATGCTAATGAAGGATATAGCTGCGTTCAAAGTTTAAAGTCTATCATGAAGCTGATTTATGAGCTGACTTGACTTTACTGACTATAAGAAACTGATGCATGCTGGGAGTTTAGAACTCACCTAAAATTTCCATGATACAATCATTAATATAGAATTGTGATGTGCTAACTGATACATTAAAAGCCCCAAGAGTTACTAGGGAGGGAATAGAGTATGCAATATCTCATTTAGGAATTATCCCTCAACAAGACACGTATAAGAATAAAAGGAAAAGGGCTTCATGGATTCACCAAGTACATTATGTAAGCACGACTCATGAGGTAACAAGACCAAGGTCATACAAACATATTACAATATCTGAGATGGAATACTTAGAAAACTGAGGTTATGCACTGAACACTTATGAACTGAGTCATGACTAAATAGATGAATCTGAAACTGATGCATAATGTATAAACTGAGCTGAGTTCGTAATTTACATGAATTGAACATTTCTCCTCATGGAATGGCCATATTCATGAACTTCGGTTAGTAGGACTAGATGAAAAAATGGAAACCATAGGAACTTATCTGTCTGACTGCTAATCTAAATTACTGGGTATACAAACTAACTAATACTAAAAGTATATACTCAACTGGAGTATTTATTTGAAACTATTTCTATGAAATTTTAATGACTTTAGGGAGCAAAGAATCTTAGGCATGGTCTGAATAAGACATCTGAATAAGAAATCACAATATGGCTAGAATTCTGTAGTATGGAACACATACCTATAAAACATCAGCTAGGATAGAGTTACTAAGCCTTATGCCCTGCAACTACTAACTTTCAAATTTAGCCATACTTCTCAAATACTCCCTCAACTATACTCTTCCCCTTGTATACCATACTCATTTGATTCAACATATAATTCTCACATCGGCATCGATAAATCCATCTACTAAAGTCTAAACTAAACTAAATTCTCTCAACGTGATCTAGAGTAACTTAAAATCACCAGATACAACACACTACCCCATAATACTAGTCTAAACCACATGATTCAATTATCTATGTCTCTTTTAGAGCTCACTCTCTAAGCATAACATGACTTACAACTTTAACGACTAACTTGGAACTCTTACTATGGATTCACTAGCGCTTATTGAATTTCTCCACTTATATCTCAACATAACATTCAAGCCTATCTTTATAACCACACATGAACTTCTAGTCAAATAACCATAAAATTATCCTTCTAACATTCTCTAAACCCTTATCATTAACAACTTTCATGCACTATTCTTTAAAAAATCACACACAAAATCTTAACTAACCTTGAAGTATATCAAAAACTTTTCCCCAATCTTACTTCACACTTATAACCTTAGATCAAACAAGCATACAATAATTTCTCCTAGCCAAATAATTACTCATCGCCACTATCCTTACATAATAAGAGGTCACTGAAGGGCTAACGCATAAGGACTTGAAGTACGAAAGAATACTATACATAACTTTGATACTTAGTGTAATGACCCGGGACTACCCCCTAGTTGTTACACGGTACTTACGACCCCGAAGGACCACAAGCTAACCCATGAATGATATCTACTGTGATCCCTGAATAATAATACTAAAATAAATATGAAATATTAGGCTGAAATGCCATAAGGTTCAAAACATCTAAAATACTGATAAAATATAATATCTGAATCTAAAATACCATCTGAAAAATCTAGTTTGAAATGCCTCTAACTGAATCTGTCTGAAAGTGGAGTTGATGGGACAATCCCCTAACTAACTCCATTTACTAAAATATTGCTAAGCTGAAGTACTGAAATAAAATCATATCCTCGATAGATGAGGACTCACTGCTAAATCTGCTACTACTAGTTGAATCTGGCTAAGCACGGTTAGGAACCTGAGCGTCCGAACCTATGATATGAAACATCATAGCGCAAGAAACTGGTATGCGATCAGTACGTGGGAATGTACTGGTATTCTAAATGAGGTAAGGCTGAATGCATGGGTTTATATACATGAACAATAACTAACTGAATGATATGCAAGAACTGTATTAGCATACAAGGAGAATCTGTAACTACTGAACATACTGTGCGTACTGTAACTGAGTATATTGGAATTGAATCCAATAACTGATAACTAAATATACTGATAATTTGAGATCACTGATAATCTGAATTACTGATAACTGAGTGACTGTATTTGACAGTCCTAATTTTGTAGAACTGAACTGAGTTCTATTATGAAGATTGAGACTGAAACTGAAACTGAAACTGTGAGAGTTATCACTTAATCGACATGTCCCTGAGTAAGATGAGTGGGGTCCAACTTATAACCCCAGTTGGAAGGGTGCCAGTATCGTGCCACGGGTAAAGACACTGTTGTGGTCAACCCTATCCGACATGTGACCCTGAAGAGGAAGTTAAGCCTAATCTGATGGGTGACCCCTGGGAGGTAGCCAAGCCTTAATTTAACGAATGACTCCTCACATCCTATGCTGGCTACATAGTTCTATAGTGTGAAACTGTTACTAATGTCTCTACCTGCCTGACAGGAGATTCGTCACCTCTACACTTGCTCGGTGCTAGTTTCTACTCCCAACTGAAAGACACTGAACTGAGTATACTGAACTGGAATGGACTAATACTAGGATTACTGAGTTTTCCTAAGTTCTATTACTGACTGAGGTCTACTGAGTTTTGTAACTAACTGAGAGGAGGACTAATCGTGACATGACTGATACTATTCATAACTGACACTGGCTCTAGGTAGAAAGCTAAATTTTTGGATATTAAATACCCCCACGACTCGATAGCATGAAGAGTAAATCAAAGCATAATATTGAATAACATAACAATGTTCACTTAGTCATAATTCATTCATAGAGACATTTAATCAAACACTTGTAATGCATTAACTTGTACACAAATGGGGAGTACATGCTATCAAGGTATAATGACACAATTTCATTCACTTAGGCATTTAGAAAAACACTTGGGGAGCATGCTTAGGTCACATCATAGTAAACACACATGGTGATCATAGTTACATCAATCAACTTGTACATCGTAGGGTTTATCATGAATACCATGTAATTCAACACGTGCTAGAATCAATTCTTGGAACTTGTAATCTAAATCATGGATTAAAACTCAAACAACATCATGGACATAAATTCAATCTAAGTCAAACATGGAAATCATAAACCAAAAATCTTGTCTTTTGAAAAGGGATTTTTGGGCTCCATGGAAGGTAAGGATCCATGAATGAACATCTAGCATACCTAAAAATCTAAATTTTTGAAGTTCTTAAAGACTCTTGGAGGGATTCTTGAGATTTCTTTTGAAACTAGGGGGCAAGGGTTTTCTATCTTTGAGAGAGAATGTCTTAAATTGAGGAAAAGTGAGTTAATACTGACCTAAATATGTTTTTAGGGATTAAATCCCACATCTGGGTGGATTAAATACATGGAAAAAGACTAATTTAACCTAGGATAAAACTTTAATTTTTCGTGAAATTTTCCCGATTTGGACCCCTGATGTGATATGGTGCTATCGCGCCGTGTCACTGGAAAATGATCATGAGAAATTGCATGGTGGAGCGATGTGGTTGTATCGCATTTCCCTTTTATTGTTATTAATCCATTTGAATCATTACTAAACTAACTTTATTTGTGAACTAAAATTGCACCGCGACGCGGTGGAATTGCGTTGGTACACTAGATACTGACAATTGTGAACTGTTCTATGGCGTGATGCGCCAATATCACGTCGCAACACTAGAAATTGACAATTGCTATTTGACATACTCCGCGATGTGCTACTGGACTGAATGACGATGTTTAACAATTGAAACTTAAAATCGCCATAACTTGTCACCCGGTTATCGGATTTAAGAGAATTTTATATCATTGGAAATCTAATTGAATTCCCTACGCAATGACAAGCTCTAATATGAAAATTACTGATATTTCAAAACTTTTATTTAGGAAAACTCATTTACTAAGGGTTAATCTAGGCTAGGGAAATATGGGGCATTACACTTAGCTGAGGCCTGAGGAATAGAATGTCACCGACATGGATTTATTAAAGAGATCTAAACTGAGGACATACAGGATATAAATTTGAATTTCTCTAATTATTAAGAGTGTTTCATGTGTCATGGGAACTGAGCATACTGTAAAACATGAGTACATGAGTCATGAGCTGCATGACTTGAGTTTGGAGTTTTTGAATTCATGGAACATGATTCGTACTGCTGGGTGGACTGGAACTCCTCACACTAGAAACTGGGAGAGTACATGATTTTTCCATAAGGTGTACAAATATGAGCTGTGATCATAGAGTTGACAGGTAAGGCCATGTAGATATTATGATGACTGAAAAACCTTACACTGATATAAGAATGGATCAGACATCTCCTCCCCCTATTGATGTTCTACAATAGACTGACATCACTGCTAGAATCTGAGAGCCTAACTTGGTTACTTGTTCTATCATCTCCCCCTTAGCTTAAAGCCCTCATACTAAGTATGGGAGCCACTTAATCAACAGTTCTTAACTGAACTGCCCCCACTTTACTCTAGAATCTGGGGTATAATAATACATATAATTGGTAAAATTACCCTGAATGACTTTGCTCGATAATTTAAAACTTATTGCTAGTACTTTCTTCTGAGATACAACTCTTAGCTCTCTATATCCCCAACAATCATCATGTAACAACTTAAAATAGACTAACTTAGAATTTTCAGCTCTTTTTTCTATTAGCTCAACCTTTAAAGATTCAAACTTAGATTCTAATACATAACATGGATATCCCCAAATCTTTAACAACCATACTGCCTTCATCATAATCCACAAATATCACATCTCTAAACTTATATTTCTCCCTAAACTATGAGAACTACTATACACCTGAACATCTGACATTAACATCTTATAGTTCATAATAAAGCTGGTAAGAATATCAATAGACCCAATAAAACTTAGCGCTCAAGGATGCTACATAACCACACCCATACCATAATACATAGCTTAAATTTCTCCATACACTATTTCAAGTCTACTAATTTACTTTTCATACAACTAGCATCACTAACTAAGCAATCATTACATCCGCCTTGATAACCATTCAATGTTCAAACATAATGTCTAGTTCTAAACATGATTAACAACCCAACTTCACATACTGTTCTCACTTTGAAGCTATAAAATAAAGCATCAAGAAATACTAGCCCACTAGAACCTCATAACAATGATAATCGATCGTAATCATATGGTATATCTTATTAAAATTTTCTAGCACATCCTCCTTCTATATCTTACGACTATTTACCCATCTATTTATCTAATTACTTCCATAGCTCTATAAGTTTCAACAAAACTCCTTTTTGCAGCCTCTGAGGAAGCCTAAATTAACAATACTCAACCACTAAATGCTTTCACCAATAACCAATACTTTTATAACATAATAAATATCATAAATAACTCCTTTCATACTTCAAGCAAACATCAATTCACCTTAACTAACAACTCCTTCTCTACCTTCTATTAAACTAACACACAAGGATATATCACCTCACTACTAACTCAATTGTATGCAAAGTGCATCTATATACATTCAATCAGTCGCCATCACCACATTTCTTGTCACTACACTTCTATACCCATACTTCTAATTATAAGAAGGTCCTACCACTTATAAATCATAACACTCGAGGTTGCAATATCATTTAAATGCAAACTTTATTTAAAACTTTGGGTTCATATTATCTCCTCTCATAAGAACTATCTAGATAAAAGAGGTTAATGAGGAATCTGAATACATATCTTACTTTGTCTTAACTGAACAACTAATAAGGATAAGGAAATAACTTTCAGCTTAAGGAACTTATAACACACTAGCAAGATCCTCTCAAGCCCCTTTGTGTGACTTCTGAAGTTTCTGATAGTAAATCTGAAATCATCATCTTGGGAGGAATTGGAACTAACTAATCATGTTATCTCAAGAATAATACAAAGATGGAGAAGTATGGATTAACCTACGAATCGACATAAGTTTTTGAGAAAACAACTTTACAACATGATATAGAATATGAAAGAAAGAAAACTTTTCTTAAATGCCCTGTAGCCTCTAGAAAAAAAGTACAGACATCTCCGTATCATTCCGCAAGACTCTACTAGACACGACTTCATATACACCCTAGGATACTTAAAATCTGCGCTTTGATACCAAGTTTATAATGACCTGAGATTACCCCCTAGTCATCACACGGTGCTTAGGACCACAAGTGATCCTAAGCTAACCCTTGTACTGGCATAACTCATGAGCAACTGAATAAAATACATAAATCTAATGAGAAATATGAAATATAAATCTTTTCTAAACTTGATCAATACAAAGCAATATTAAAATGATCACAACTCTGCTTATACAAAATAAAACTGAAACTGAATACATCAACTATACTGACTGTCTATGAAGCCTCTACTACACTGACTATAGATAGCTGGGATGCGACTTCAACTACCACTAATCAATAGATATGAGTAATAAAATAAGATACATGAATAGCTTCTAACTGAAGTTCTAAAAGTAGAAGGACTCATCATCTACGAGCCTAAATCTGCAACTGTCTGATTATGATGTGCATGCTACAATTGGTACCTACATTATTAAATAATGTAGAACATAGACGTATATGTGGATCAGTACTTTTGAGATGTACTGAGCATGTGGGGATGAATGCATAAGTAAAACAATAATGTAATATTCAAATAAAATTTCAAAAGTGTATGCTAAATGTGAGTGACTTACCTTGGCTTGAATAATCTAAACTGTCAAATCATAAGTCATGAGTAATAGAGCATAAAAGTAATTCTTATGTGCCATCACACTTAGTTATAAAAAGTTGTACTCTTATTCTGTTTTCAAATCATTCAAGCTAAGTGTAAAAAGGACTCACCTTTATAAATCTTAAAACTAAAGTCTGAAATCTGATAACTAAAATCTTAGGTAAAATAATATCTGAGTAAATTTGTCAGCCTTTACACTTAGTTTTCTCAAAATTGTTCTGACATTTTTTTTAGGAATTAGGGACTTTGGGAGGTTTTTCTAACCAACACACACCATGTGAGCCATCATGGAGTCCAACGTCATGTTCTCCTAAGGGGAAAACCTCACGTTGGGGAGAGGTGTTAGACTCTTTCCAAGGAGTATATCCTTATCTTAAGTGATCACTATCTTAGCCCACTATGGGCACTTAATCTTGATTCTACAGTGGCACATAGTTCTGGGGTATGACACCTTAGAATCATACCCAACTCGATGCTAAATACTACTCCCATTTTTTATCTCAGAACTTTAGGAAATCCACCTTAAAATAGCACAAAGGTTTGTAATGAAAATCAATTATGCTTCTCTTTCTTTAAATCTAAAACTATATGAACAATGTGGATTCCTTATCTTAGCTTTGGATCAAAAGATCAAATTTCTTTCTTATATCTTGGTATACAATAACCAAAGAGTCTCAAAATTATAATCTTCTTGAAATATTAATACTCAATCTTAGGGCTTAAAGCCCATGCTTTAAATCTCATGCAAATTCATAGAAAAATATCATTCTCAATATGCATCTTGAAGTACTTCAACAATATTAAGATAATTATAATGTCCCGCACTTTTCCTAGCTTAAATTCATTCCTAGACTGTTAAGAAATAGCTTCCAAAATGAAGAATATTTAATTCATGTGTAATTTTTCAGATTTAGACCTCCCATTATGTCGGAAATTGAATAAGCTTTCCATCGATACCAAATTTGCCTAATTCCGATACTCGGTTGAGGAGTTAGAGTATTTTTATGTTGACAGTGTGCCACCTAGGCACTGGGCGCATCGCGGAGATAGGTAAAATGATTATATTCAAATTTCAGGGGCCCTCCACAGTAGCCACACATTGCGGAGAAGACCAAATTCCCAATTATCTCATTACAGCAGACCAACGAGATATTTGCGTATCGCAGAGAGGGCCAATTTCCTGGTTGTCAATTTTCTTTAATCCGATGCGATATTGGCGCATCGCGCCAGTGGCCAAAAGGGCATTCCAAAGGGTCACGACGATAGGGGTGCTTACGGAGTCGGCCTAGTTCCCAATTATCCTATTTTAAGTGAGCCACCACGATTATGGCGCGTCGCGATAGCCACCCAAATCAGAAAAATGTTATGTTTTACTGTTCCGTTTAGAAGTTTAAAAAGGATATTTTGGTCAATTTCCAAGGCCCCAATCCATCCAAAACATGAGATTAATCATATTCAAAGCATTTTGTGCTCATTATTCATTATTCTCTTCAAAAGTAAAACCCTAGATCTCTAAAACCTCTTCTCCGAGAAATCAAAATCCTCCATTGATTCTCAAAGAAAGCTTAAGATTGAGGATTTTCCAGGCAAGATAATCAAGAATCCATCTCCAATAACTCAATTAGGAATCAATAATTTATTCATCTAATCATCTATAAAGGTATGTGGGGTTTATGAACAAGGATCTTCTTTCATCCTTGTGCCCAAAACCAAGCTTTTATTTAATATTCGTATGATTTTGAATGATTATACATGAGATTTGAATTAGGGTTCATACCCATTATTTCTCTTTGCAAGATTCTGAGATTTCAAGTATTTTGGAAGTTGAATTGCATGTGTATTTTTATATTTTCATTCCTATTGCAGTAATTTATAGATTTTGAGATGAATTATCATTGTTTTCAATATCAAGCATAATTTTTATGATGTTTTGACATGAGATTGAAGCATGGGCTACTACCCCAAGATTGAATGTGATTATTTCAAGAAAGATGATGCTTTAAGCATCCTATTATCAGATTATTTACAAATTTTCAGTAAAGCTTTGATCTTTTGATCATCAGATTAGCTATGGAATCCACTTTTTAGTTTATTACAGATTACAAAATTTAGATCAGCTTTATTTACAGATTTTATCAGTTGAATGCATAATTAGTTTTAGATAAACTCTTATGCTAGTTTTAAAGTGGATTTACAACAGAATGAGCGTAGCAAATAAAAAGAGAGTAGTATTTTGCACCAAGCGGGAAGTGTGGAATTAGTGTGCCCTATCTTCCACAGAAATATGTAGCCAACGTCGGTATAAATTGTGAGATTATTCCTATTTGTATATGGATGATAGCTTTATTTTGTGATCGATCACATGGAAAGTAGGTTATACTCCTTGGCAAGAGTATAACACCTCTCCCTAACGTGAGGTTTTTTCCTTAGGAGGACGAGACGTTGGACTCTATGTAGCTCGCATAGTTTATGTCGGTTAAGAGAACCTCTCTTAAGATAAAGTGTTTTCCCTATAATTTAATAGTAAATATTTTCAGAAAACTAAGTGTAAAGGCTTACAGTTTACTCAGATTATGCTTTTTAGAAAGATAACAATTACAGACTTCAGCTTTTAGATTTCAAATTTCAGAAGTGAGCTCTTTCTACACTTTAGATAGTATGATTTACAGATAGAATACAAGTATAGCTTTTAGAACTAAATATTATGACTCACTAAATTTATAAAGTATGATTGATTTATTATTCATGATCTTAGTATTCCAGATATTCCAGCTTATGTCAGTTATTTACATTTAGCATGCATTATTTTATAAATTATGATGAAGAGATCATGTTTTACTTATGCATTTCACCCTCATATACTCAGTACATCCACAAAGTACTGATCCACATATATGTCTATGTGCTACATTGTCTCATAATGTAGGTTCAGGTGCTCAGTATCTACAACGTGAGTAGTCTGAGCATCTCCATCTATATCCTGCAGTTGGTGAGTCCTCATAGTTTGAGGACTTTTTATCTCAGATTTTGTAGCTTATCAGTTTAAATAATTTAGTATTCTTTTCAGACAGTTTGAGTTAGCGGAGGGTTTGTCCCAGTGACTCTCTAGATGTTAGTAGTAGAGTCTTTTCAGACTACTAGTTGTGATTTATCTTATTCAGTATTGATGTTTCATACATTATATTTTGATTATTCTTAGTTATTTCAGACAATTTTTGCATTCACTATGACTTTCATGACTATATTACCTTAATTATGAGATTTATATCTAGTAGAAGGCAGACAGGGTTAGCTTAAGGCTACTCATAGTCTTGAGCACCATGTGACATCTTGGGATTAATTTTGGGGCATTAAAAACTTGGTATTAGAGCCAAAGGTTTTTAAGAGTCCTAGGGAGTTAGACAAGCTGCGTTATGTAGAGTCTTGATCATGGGTGTGAAGCACGCCACATTTATGAGCAAGAGGCTATGGAACGTTCTTAGGAAATCATCTCTTTCTTTCATGATTTATCATACTTACAGTATCTCTATCTACTTTTAACTCATGCTTTTACATGACAGTTGAATATGCCTCCTCGTCGAGCTAACGCTCGCAGAAATAATAACCAGCCTCCCCAGCCCGCAGATACTTTGAATGAAAATGTATCTTATGCTGAGTTTAGGGTTTCCTTTAAGGTGTTAGCCCAAGTTGTGACTGCCAATGTTCAGGGCAATCATCAGAATCAATCTGCAGTCCCACTCTAGCAGAATGGGGATTTAGCAGCAACTAGAATTAGAGACTTCATGAGAATAAATCCGCCAGAGTTCTTTGGGTCAAAGGCAGGTGAGGACCCATAACTTTATTTAGATAAGGTGAAGAAGATCACCCAGATTATGTATTTTTATGAGGAGGAGAGTGTAGAGTTAGCATTCTATAGATTGAAGGATGTAGCGTATGATTGGGTAGTGATGTGGAAGATTGGTAGAGGTAAGAATATTATTTCTATGAGTTTCCAGGTGTTTTAGGATGCTTTTTAGACAGGTTCTTCCCACGTGAGATGAGAAAAACTAACATAGAAGAGTATGTGAATTTGAGGCAGGGCTCGATGACAGTGAAAGAGTATTGCCTTAAGTTCAATCAGTTGTCTAAGTATGCTCCTGATACGATGTCTGATCCTAGGGCTAGTATGAGTAAGTTTGTTACTGGAGTGTCTATCTGGGTAGTCAAGAGGTGTAGGACTGCCATGCTCATTGGACACATGGACCTTGCGAGATTGATGATGCATGCTCAACAGATTGAGGCAGAGAGGTTGAAGGCGAGAGATAGAAATAATAAGAGGGCTAGAACAAGACAGTTTGAGTATGGTCAGAATAGGTCTCATGGAGGAAATCATTCATAGTTTTAGAATCGTTCATCTATGCTAGAACCATCTTCATCTAGTGCTCCTTCTCTCAGAGGTAGACATGAGCAGTGGGGTAAGTTTTCTATGTCCAGATTCCAGAATAGTATGCGTGGTAGGCCCAGTTATCCTCTATGTGTTAGGTGTGGTAAAAGTCATCCCGGTGAGTGCTTGGATGGATAGAAGGGTTGCTTTGGTTGTGGTAAGTTGGGTCATGGTATTAGAGATTATCCACATGCTAAGTAGGGAAATAGGGATGTCCATCCCCAGACTCAGGCTACTAGTGCACCATCTCCTCTAGGTCTCCCAGCTCCTCCTCAGGGCGCATCATCTAGTGCCAGTGGAGGTCAGTTCCAGAATTAATTCTATGCTTTACCATTCCATCGGGAGTAGGAGAATTCACCAGATGTTATTACTGGTATGATTCATGTCTTTCATTTTGATATTTATGTGTTGTTAGACCCTGGGTCGAGTTTCTCTTATGTGACCCCGTTAGTTGGAGTAAATTTTTAGAGAAGTTCTGAAAAGATCCTTGATCCTTTCTTGGTATCTACCCAGTGGGTGAGTCAGTTGTTACTAAATAAATCTATAGAAAGTGTCCTATTAATGTCCTTCATAAAGTCATGTTAGCAGACCTAATAGAGTTAGATACAGTTGACTTTGATCTTATTATTGGTATGGATTGGCTCCAATCTTTTTATTCCTCTATAGATTGTTGCACCCTAGTGGTGAAGTTTTAGTTTCCAGATGAGCCAGTGTCTCACAAAAGTCATTTCATATCTTATATTAGAGCCCAAAAGTTGATCTCCAAAGGGTACATCTATCATCTTGTTCGAGTTGAAGACACTAAGTCAGAGACTCCAACTGTTCAGTCACTCAGTATAGCTGATGAGTTTCCAGATAACTTTCCCAAAGATTTTCCAGGGGTACTTCCCGATAGGGAAATAGAACTTAGTATTGACCTTCTTCCAAATACTCAGCGTATTTCTATACCTACATATCGTATGGCTCCGTCGAGCTTTAAAAGTTGAAGGAGAAGCTAAAAGATCATTTAAATAAAGGCTTCATAAGGTATAGTGTTTCTCCATGGGGCGCTCCTGTCTTATTCATGCGAAAGAAAGATAGTTCTTTGCGTATGCGCATTGACTATCATCAGTTGAATAAAGTTACAGTAAAAAACAAGTACCCTCTTCCTAGAATTGATGACTTATTTGATCAACTCTAAGGTGACAGTTATTTCTCAAAGATAGACCTTAGATCCGGCTATCATCAACTTAAAGTAAGGGAATCTGATATTCTAAAGACAGCTTTCAGGACCCATTATGGTCATTTTGAGTTTCTAGTCATGTTCTTTGGACTAAAAAATTCCCCAATAGCTTTCATTGACTTGATGGACAGATTGTTCAAACAGTATGTAGACATGTTTGTCATAGTTTTTATCGGTGATATTCTAGTCTACTCTCGTAGTGAGGATGATCATACAGACCATCTTGGGATTTGGTTGCAAACCCTTAGAGACCACCTCACCAAGTTCAACAAGTGTGAATTTTGGCAAAGGTCAGTAGCTTTCCTTGGTCATATCCTTTCCAATGAAGGTATTAGAGTTGATCCCCAAAAGACAAAAGCCATAAGGAATTGGCCTAAACCTATTCCTCGTCATACATTAGGAGTTTCTTGGGTCTAGTTGGTTATTACATACTTTTCATTGAGGTTTTCTCATCTATTGCATCTTCTCTGTCTAGATTGACCCCAAAAAAGTTAAGTTTTAGTGGTCAAATTCCTGCGAGAAGAGTTTTCAAGAGTTGAAGACTCGACTCACTTCAGCCCCAGTTCTAGCGTTACCTGGTGGTACAAATGATTTTATGGTTTATTATGATGCCTCCAGAGTTGGTTTGGTTTGTGTTTTGATGCAGAGATGTAAGGTCATAGTCTATGCCTCCAGACAACTTAAGCCTCATGAAAAGAATTACCCAACCTATAATCTTGCGTTAGCTGCTGTTGTGTTTACTTTGAAAATTTAGATACATTATTTGTATAGAGTGCATATTGATGTGTTCACGGAACAAAAAAACTTGTAGTATGTGTTTACTCAGAGGGAGTTGAATCTTCGGCAGAGGAAATGGTTAGAATTATTGAAAAATTATGATATGAGTGTGTTGTATCATCCGGACAAGGCCAATGTAGTGGCAGACACCCTTAGTAGATTGTCTATAGGCAGTGTTGCTTATCTGGAGAAAGAAAAGAAGTAGTTAGTTCAAGAAGTTCATCGATTATCTAGATTGGGTGTTAGGTTGGTTAACTCAGCTGAAGGGAATGTTTGGGTTCAAAGTAGTTTCGAATCTTCCCTAGTTTTAAATATGAAGGAGAAGCAAGATAAGGATCCTAGTTCTATCAAACTGAAGGAGTCAGTTAAAGACCAAAAGGTAAGGGTTTTCTCCCAAGGGGGAGATGGTGTGTTGAAATACCAGAGTAGATTTTATGTGCCTTATGTTGATGATTTGAGGCAGCGGATTATGGTGGAAGCGCATGGTGCGCGTTATTCTATCCATCCTCGAGCCACCAAGATGTACCGCGACTTGCAGGAAATATATTGGTGGAGTGGTATGAAAAGAGATATAATAGAGTTTGTAGCCATGTGTGCAACTTGTCAACAGGTTAAGGTGGATCACCAAAGACCTGGTGGTGCGTTGCAAGAGTTTGGTATCCCCACTTGGAATTAGGAAGAGGTGAATATGGATTTTGTGACTGGTTTACCCCATTTGAATCGTTAGCATGACTCGATTTGAATTATTGTAGACAGACTGACTAAGTCAACACATTTCTTGCTAGTTCATATGTCTTACACGGCTGAAGATTATGATAAGTCATACATTAGAGAGTTAGTCAGACTACACGGAGTTCCGTTATCCATTATTTCAGATAGGGGTACTCAGTTTACCTCTCAGTTTTGGAGAGCCTTTCAGAAGGGTCTTGGTACCCAAGTTTATCTTAGTTCAACTTTTCATCCATAGATAAATGGTCAGGCAGAGAGGACCATTCAGACTTCGGAGGATATGTTGAGGGCATTTGTTCTTGATTTCAAAGGTAGTTGGATGATCATTTGTCATTGATTGAGTTTGCTTATAATAATAGTTATCATGCTTGTATTCAGATGGCTCCATTTGAGGCTCTTTATGGGTGGAGTTGTAGATCACCATTTGGTTGGTTCGAAGTGGATGAGGTCACTCTGATTGGGCTAGATATGGTGTTTGAGGCCATAGAGAAAGTGCAGTTGATTAGAGAGAGATTGAAAGTAGCCCAGAGTCGTCAGAAATCTTATGCCGACGTGAGAAGAAGAGAGCTTAAGTTTAAGGTTGATGATCTTATGTATTTGAAAGTTTCACCCATGAAAAGGGTGAAGAGGTTTGACAAAAAGGGGAAACTTAGTCCCCATTATGTAGGTCCCTTCCGTATATTGAGTCGTGTTGGGATGGTGGCGTATGAGCTTGATCTACCCGCAGATTTATCCTCAGTTCATCCAGTATTCCATATGTCCTTGTTAAAGAAGTGCATGGACGATTCAGCTGTTATTGTTCCTCTAGAAAGTACTGATATTCAGAATAGCCTTTCTTATGAAGAAGTTCCAGTAGAGAGTCTTGATCATCAGATTCGTAGACTAAGGAACAAAGAAGTTCCTTGGTCAAAGTTCTGTGGAAAAATCAGTCCATTGAGGGTGCTACTTGGGAAGCAGAAGCAGACATGCGTACCAAGTATCCTCATCTCTTTTCCACGAACTCAGATTCGGCCGAAGGTAATAGTTTTCCTCCATTCAGTTCTTTTCTAGTTTCAGATTTAGCTATATATATTTATCTTCATGAGAATTCATACACTCTCAGATCAGTTTAGTAGGTCATTTTAATTGAGATTCAGTTATTCAGTTTATTTCAGTTGTGCATGATAGTCTATAACCTCAGATTTCTCAGTATTTTTCAGCTTATCTAGCCACATCCGAGGATGAATGTTCCCAAGGGGGGGATATTGTAATACCCCACACTTTTCCTAGCTTAAATTCGTTCTTAGAATGTTAAGAAATAACTTCCAAAATGAAGAATATTTATTTCGTTAGGAATTTTTCAGATTTATACCTCCCATTATGTGGGAAATTGAATAATCTTTCCATCGATACCAAATTTGCCCAATTTCGATACTCGATTGAGGAGTTAGAGCATTTTTAAGTTGACAGTGTGCCACCTGGGAACTTGGCTCATTGCAGAGATGGGTAAAATGATGATTGTCAAATTCCAGTAGCCCTCTGCGATAGCCACGCGTCGTGGAGAAGCCCAAATTCCCAATTGTTCCATTCCAGTACACTGACATGATATTGGCGCATCACGGAGAGGGCCAATTTCTCAGTTGTCGATTTCCAGTAGCTCGACGCGATATTAGAGCATCGCTCTAGTGGCCAAAATGTTATTCCAAAGGGGCACCGCGATAGTGGCACGTCACGGAGTCAACCCAGTTCCCAATTGTCTTATTTCCAGTGAGCCAACGCGACTGTGGCGCGTCGCTGTGGCCACCCAAATCAGAAAAATATTACATTTTCCAATCCCGTTTGGAAGATAAAAAAGGGTATTTTGGTCAATTCCCAAGGCCCCAATCCGTCCAAAACACAATATTAATCATATTCAAAGAACTTTGTGCTCATTAAAAGCAAAATCCTAGAGTTCTAAAACCTCTTCTCCAAGAAATCAAAATCCTCCATTGATTCACCAAGAAAGGTTAAGATTGAGGATTCTCAAGGCAAGATAATCAAGAATCTGTCTCCAAGAACTCAATTAGGAATTAATAATTCAAGTTTCTTTATCTAATCATCTATCAAGGTATGTGGGGTTTATGAACAAGGATATTCTTTCATCCTTGTGCCCAAAACCAAGCTTTTATTTAAAATCCAAATGATTTTGAATGATTATACATGAGATTTGAATTAAGGTTCATATCCATTATTTCTCTTTGCAAGATTCTAAAATTTCAAGTATTTTGGAAGTTGAATTGCTTGTCTATTTTCATATTTCATGCCTATTGTAGAAATTTACAGATTTAAAGATGAATTCTCATTGTTTTCAATATCAAGCATGATTTTTATGAATTTTTGACATGAGATTGAACCATGGGTTATCACCCCAAGATTGAATGTTATTATTTCAAGAAAGATAATGCTTTAAGCGTCCTATTATCAGATTATTTATAAATTTTCAGTAAAACTTTGATTTTTCGATCATCGAATTAGCTATGGAATCCACTTTTGAGATTATTACAAATTATAAAATTTAGATCAGCTTTATTTACAGATTTTATCAGATAAATGCATAATTGGTTTTAGATAAACCCTTATGCTAGTTTTAAAGTGGATTTTCAAAAGAATGAGCGTCGCAAATAAAAATATAGTAGTATTTAGCACCGAGCGAAAAGTGTGGGATTAACGTGCCCTATCTTCCATAGAACTACGTAGCCAACGTAGGTATAGATTATGAGATTATTCCCATTTCTATATGGATGATAGATTTATCTTGTGATCTATCACATGGAAAGTAGGTTATACTCCCTGGCAAGAGTATGACACCTCTCCCCACCGTGATATTTCTTCCTTAGGAGGACGAGACGTTGGACTCCATGTAGCTCGTATGGTTTATGTCAGTTAAGAAAACCTCTCTTAAGATAAAGTGTTTTCCCTACAGTTTAATAGTAAAGATTTTCAGAAAACTAAGTGTAAAGGCTCACAGTTTACTCAGGTTATGCTTGACAGAAAGATAACAGTTATAGACTTCAGCTTTTAGAATTCAGATTTCAGAAGTAAGCTCTTTCTACACTTAGTATGATTTATAGATAGAATACAAGTATAGATTTTAGAAATAAATGTTATGACTTACTAGATTTATAAGGTATGATTGATTTATTATTCATGATCTTAGTATTTCAGATATTCCAGCTTATGTGAGTCATTTACATTTAGCTTGCATTATTATATAAATTATGATAATGAGATGATGTTTTACTCATGCATTTCACCCCTATATGCTCAGTACATCCTTAAAAAACTGATCCACATATCTGTCTATGTGCTACATTGTCTCATAATGTAATTTCAGGTGCTCAGTATGAGTAGCGTGAGTAGTCCGAGCATCTCCATATACATCCTATAGTTGGTGAGTCTTCATAGTTTGGGGACTCGTTCACTCAGATTTTGCAGCTTATCAGTTTAGATGATTTAGTATTCTTTTCAGATAATTCAAGTTAATTAGGGGTTTGTCCCAGTGACTCTCTAGATGTTAGTAGTAGAGGCTTTTCAGACTACTAGTTGTGATTTATCTTATTCAGTATTGATGTTTCATACATTATATTCAGATTATTCATAGTTATTTCAGACAGTTTCTGTATTCAGTATGACTTTCATGTCTATATTACCTTGATTATGAGATTTACATCTAATAGAAGGCAGACAAGGTTAGCTTAAGGCTACTCATAGTCTTGAGCACCATGTGACGTCTTGGGGTCAGATTTTGGGGCGATTCAATAATGAAATCAAGAATCCCAATATCATGCTTAAAAATCAATTGGAAATCTGAAAAATCATATCACACGCATAAAGTTATGAAAATAGATATGCAATTCGACATTTAAATCACTTGTAACATTATAATCTTTAAATAATAATAATTGGGTATGAACCCTAATTTTAAAAATATGAAATCTTAAATGAAGATCAAGTTTTTGACACAAGGATGAAAGGAGTATCCTTGTTCATAACCCCACATACCTTAATAGACTTGATTTGATGTAGAAAACTTGACTTTGAAACCCTAGGAGATGATCTTTAAAGCTTTCTTAAAATTTTTGTGGATTAGGGAACTTAATTATCGATCTTTCTTGAAGAGGATTAATTTAATTTTATGTTCTCGGATGCTTTTCTTGAAGTTCTTGGATTGGAAACTTTGAATTTTTGACTATCTTGAAGAGAATGTAATGGATTCTTGAAGTTCTTGGAAGATGGACTTAAGGAGAAACCCTAATCTTGTTCTTGTGAATAAAGAGGATTAGGGGTTTTCAAATCTGATTTATGATGGCTAAGTATATGATTTTGATAATTTAAGACGTGGGAGTTGAGGTAAAGGACCAAAATACCCCTCCAGATTTAAATAGAACCTTCTGAATTTAAAGGGTGGCGACCTTAGTTGTTAGGTCGTCAACCAAGTGATGACCTTATCACACCAAGTCGTCACTCAGAAGCTGATTTTATGAGTTGCTGGTCTTGGGTGATGACTTGGGCTGATAGGTCGTTACTTAGGAGATGACCTATTAACTCAGGTCGTCACTTGGAAGCTGATTTTTATGAGTTTCGAGTTAAGAGTGACGACTTGGACTGCTAGGTCGTCACATAGGTGATGGACTATCAACACAGGAAATCACTTGGAAGCTGGAAATAATGGCTCACTGGTTTGGGCCGACGACTTGGCTTATAGGTTGTCCCTTAGGTGATGGCCTATCAACTCAGGTCGTCACTTTGTTGACAGACAAACATGCTGAAGTAAATGAGTATAAATTTTTGCTCCGACATTGGATTGAGGTGAAACAAAATGCGTTGGAAAGAAGATTCAAAGACCTATCATTTGATATATAGTTGGATACATAACTCTTTATGTAAAAGGGTAATGGTCGTCTAAAGTTGACCCAAGTTGAAATGTTCACTAAAACTTAATCGATAGGAGAGTTCTCAACTCGTCTTTGAGTTAGGAGATTTTTATGACCTTGACAGATATAAAAGGACGTTTTTACACTATATAATTAATCCTCACACATATATAGACATAGACTCATTGGGTTTCGGTCTGTATACCTAATAACAACAATTTGAATCTTAGTTCGAAAATGGGGTTGTTACGTTATCTCCCCCTTGGAATTATTCATCCACGAATGATGGGTAGGAAATTATTGAAACATTAAATGTATGGAATAATGTAGGCATAACATGTATTCTAATGAAGGATATAGCTGAGCTTAAACTTTAAAGATTATCATGAAGCTGATTTCTGAACTGAGCTGACTTTACTAATTATAAGGATCTAATTCATGCTGGGAGTTTAGAACTCACGTGAAATTTACATGATACAATCATTAATATATAATTGTGAAGTACTAACTGATACATTAAAAATTCCAAGAGTTACTAGGGAGGGAATAGAGTATGCAATTTCTCATTTAGGAATTATCCCTCAACAAGACGCGTATAAGAATCAAAGGAAACGGGCTGCATGGCATCACCAATTACATTATGTAAGCACGACTCATGTGGAAATGAGATCAAGGTCATACAAATGTATTAAAATGTCTGAGATGGATTACTTGGAAAACTAAGGTTATACACTGAACACTTATGAATTGTGTCCTAACTAAATAGCTGAATCTGAAACTGATGCATGATGCATAAACTGAGCTGAGTTCATAATTTGCATGAATGCGAACATTTTAACTCATGGAATTGCCATATTCATGAACTTCGGTTAGTAAGACTAGATGGAAAGACGGAAACCATAGTAACTTATCTGTCTGACTTCTAAATTTGAATTACTGGCTATACAAACTAACTCATACTAAAAGCATATACTCAACTGAAGTATTACTTTGACACTTTTTCTAGGAAGATCTAAAGACTTTAGGGAGAAAAGAATCTTGGGCATGGTCGGAATAAGACATCTGAACAAGAAATCACAATATGGCTAGAATTCTATAATATGGAACACATACCTATGAAACATCAGCTAGGATAGAGTTACTTAACCTTATGCCCCGCAATTACTAACTTTCAAATTTTGCCACACTTCTCAAATACTCCCTCAACTATACTCTTCCCCTTAGATACCATATTTATTTGATTCAATAAATAATTCTTACATGGGTATCGATAAATCCATCTACTACAGTCTAAACTAAACAAAATTTTCTCAGCGTGATCAAGCCTAAATCAAAATCACCAGATACAACTCACTACTCCATAATACTAGTCTAAACCACATGATTCAATCTTCTATGTCTCATTTAGAGCTCACCCTTTAAGCATAACATGCCTTATAACCTCAATGACTAACTCAGAATGCTTACTATGGATTCACTAGCACATATTACATTTCTCCACTTATATCTCAACACAACATTCAAGCCTATCTTCATAACCACACACGAACTTCTAAGCAAACAACCATAAAAGCATCCTTCTCATATTCTTTAAACCCTTATCATTAATAACTTCCTTGCACTATTTATTAGAAAATCACACACAAAATCTCAAATCACCATGAAATATATCAAAAACTTATCCTTAATCTTACTTCACACTTATAAACTTAGATCGAACAATTATACAATAATTTCTCCTAGCCAAATAATTACTCATCACCACTATCCTTACATAATAAGAGGTCACTGAAGGGCTAACACATGAGAACTTGAAGCATGAAAGAATACTATACATATTTGTAATGCCCCGAATCTAGTACCCAAAATGCTACACGACGCTCAAGACCCTGAAGGACCACAAGCTAACCTATAACTGATATCTATTCCTGAAAATTGTATAATCTATTGTATAAATGCGAAAATAGTAGGCTGAAACATGACATAAGGTTCAAAACTGATAAACATCTGATAAAACCATATCTGAATAATGTGGTACGACAATACCAAAACTGAAACAATGTCTAAAAACATCCAGTCTGAAATCCTCTAAACTGTCTGAATAAGGAGTTGATTGGACATGTACCCAACTAACTCCAACTACTAAAATAAACTAAGTAATGAAGAAATAAAGTAATGATCATATCCTCGAAGGATGAAGACTCACTGCTAACTCTGACTGTTGAAACTAGAATACTACTGATAATTTTGAGCTCGTGCTTCTGAACCTATATTATAAAACACCATAGCATAAATACGTCAGTACGTTTGAATATACTGGTATGCAAGTGAGGTAGTATAAATGTAATGGGTTCAAATGCATGAACAATGCTAAATGACTGAATAACCTGAACGTGAGAATATATGCATGAATAAGTGACCGTGACAGAATTCATGATGGTACTGACTACTGAGTCTGATTACTGATAACATGAGTCACTGATAACTGATGTAACTGATACTGAGCGATTGTATCTAATAGTCTAGGCTCTGGTGGAACTAACTGAGTTCCATACTATTCTGAGTTGACTGTATCTGATAGTCCTTAAATTTTGAAGAACAATCTGAGTTCTATTACTAAGATGAGTCTGAAACTGTAACTTTGAGAAGTAGTCATCTAACCAATATGACCCTAATAAGCTATTATAGCTGAGTTGGGGTCCAATCTGTAACCTCAATTGGAAGGGTGTCAATACTGCGCCATTGGTAAGAACAAGCTGTGGGTAACCCTTATCTGACAGTGTCCCCAAAAGATAATGGTGGGACCCTCATCTGACAGTGTTTATCCATCTCATCAACCCTCATCTGTCAGTGTTAAGGTCTCAAGCTATGCTGGCTATATAGTTCTGAAATATAAGGATTGCTTCTAAGGATCACCCCCTCAACTGTCAGTGTGTGTCCTCATCCTTGGGTTCACTCGATGCTAAATCCTACTCCCATCTGAATAGACACTGAACATGATTAGCTGAACTGAACTGGATAGAGTTAATTGAGTTTTATTGACTGGCGGATTACTACTGAGATTACTAAAGTACTGAGCTTTCTGAGATTTCTGGGATTATTGAGTTTACTGAGTTTTTCTGAGTAACGTGATTAACTGAATTCTACTGAACATGGCTTGACTGATGATATCGTGAAAACATGACACTGGCTCTAGGCACACAACTAAATTGTTGGGTATTATATACTCCCAGGATTTGATAGCATAATATGTAAATCATGCCACAAGCCTAAAAGCCCAACAATGGCTATATACTCATGATTCATGGGTGAAAGGGACCCATGAATCAACACTTGACATACCATGATTGTAAGTTTCTTAAAGTTCTTGGAGAGATTCTCGGAATTAGATTTGATTTCTTGAAAGATAGGGTTTTGTTTCTTGGGAGAGAATGTTCTTGATTTGGGGAAAAAAGTGAGTAAATAATGATTTGAAATATTTTTAGGGATTAAATCCTGCACCTGGAAGTGTTAAAACCTTGGGAAAAGACCAATTTATCCCTGGATGAAGTATTTATTTTTTGTCAAAATTTCCCGATTTGGGAGGCTGGCGCGACGCGGCGCTATCGTGTCGTGTCTCTAGAATTTGATAACTGGGAAATTGGGAGATGACGCGACACAGAGCTATTGCGGAGATTCACTGGAAAAAGGAAAATTTAGATTTAGAATCCCTCTGCGATCCGGTGTAATTGCGGAGTCTTACTGGAAACTGACAAATGTCATTTTGGCTTATGGTGCGACGTGCCACTAGCTGAAATGACGGTGTTTTACGACTGAAACTTTAAATCGCCATAACTTCTTACCCGATTATCGAATTTAGGCGAATTTGGTATCGATGGAAAGCTTATTCAATTTTCCACACAACAAAAAGTTCTAATCTTGAAAATTTCACAGTTATAAAAGTGTATTCATCTTTAAAGCACATCTTTGACATATTTAAGACGAATTAAAGCTTGGTAGAAGTATGGGGTATTATAATATCTCCCCCTTGGGAACATTCATCCTCAAATGAAACTGCTAAGATGAGAGAAATGATAAGCTAAAGTACATACTGAACATGAACAATTGAAACATGACTACATGACTGACATTTCTGAGATTCATACCGAGCATGCATATCTGATTCATAATTACATGACTAAACTGACTCATGAATACATGACTGAGATTTTGAATAACTGAGTTTATCACAAGGAGAATGCATGTCTGATGTATGAACACATGACTGATCTGATGCATGAACATATGATTGAATATGCAATGGTAATTGACACCAAGTTTATAATGGAATTCTGAACATGAACTGGACACCAAGTTGTAACTGAAATCTGAACATGAAACTGAAAGGCTTAAGAAAAGCTATTACCTTGGGCTGAGTCTAAATTAACAGAGAAGAGGTGAAGATACTTGGTATGTATGTCTTCTTTTGATTTCCAAGTAGCTCCCTCAATGGACTGATTTCGCCAAAGGACTTTGACTAGAGGGAGTCCTTTGTTCCTTAGTCTGTGAGTCTGATAGTCAAGAATTTTGATCAGAATCTCTTCAAAAGAGAGGTTGTTCTGAATATCTATGCTCTGAATAGGGACTAGGACTGTTGGGTCACCTATGAACTTCTTGATCAAAGAGACATGGAAGACTGGATGAACTGAGGCTTGATCTGAAGGAAATTCGAGCTCATAAGCTACCTTGCCGAATCGACTGAGAATTTTGAAGGGACCAATATATCGGGGACTGAGCTTCCACTTCTTACCGAATCTCTTCACTCTTTTCATAGGAGATATCTTTAGATAAATATAGTCTCCAATCATGATCTCGAGATCTTTTCTGTGTAAATCTACATAAGACTTCTGTCGGCTCTGAGCAGCCCGGAGTCTTTCTCTGATCGTCTAAACTTTTTCGAAGGCATCAAATACTAAGTTAGGCCCTATAACTGAGGCCTCACTAAATTCAAACCAAACGACTGGAGATATTCACCTCCTACCATAGAGAGCTTTGAATGAAGCCATCTTAATACTGTAATGATAGCCGTTGTTGTATGCAAACTCAATCAAAGGAAAGTGGTCATCCAAACTTCCCTTGAAATCAATTGTACATGCTCATATCATATCTTTTTATGTCAGAATGGTCCTTTCTTATTGACCATCTATCTGAGGATGGAAGGTTGTACTGAGATGAACTTGGGTACCAAGACCCTTTTAGAATGCTTTCCAGAAATGAGAGGTGAAATGGGTAGCTCTGTCTGAGATAATAGATAATGGAACACCATACAATCTGACCAAATCTCTGATATAGAGTTTGGCATAATCCTCGGCTGAATAAGAGGTATGGACTGGAAAGAAATAAACTAATTTGGTCATCCTATCTACAATGACCAAAATTGAATCATGCTGATGATGAGTACGAGGTAAACCTGTCATGAAGTCCATGTTCACTTATTCCCACTTCCAAGTAGGAATATTAAACTCTTTTATGGACCCACTAGGCTTCTGATGCTCTATCTTAATCTGCTGACATGTAGAGCACTTAGCCACAAACTTTGCCATATCTCTTTTCATCCAACTTCACTAATAGATCTCCCGCAAATTGAGGTAGATCTTTGTGGGACCCTAGATGAATAGAGTAGCGTACACCATGCACTTCTGCAAGAATTTACTGCCTCAAGTCATCTACACCTGGAACACATAGACGACCCTGACAACACAATACACCATCTCCCCCTTGGGAGAAAACCTCAACCTTATGATCCTTGAATAACTCTTTTAATTTGACTAGAATGGGATCTCTATCTTACTTTTCTTTCACCTCAGAAAATAGAGATGATTCTGAACTATTCTGAACCCATATATCACCCTCCTCTATATCAACTAAATGAACACTTGTTCTGGAAAGCCAATGGACTTCCTGAGCTATCTTTTTGTTACTATCCTCAACATGAGCAAAAATACCCATAGATAGTCTACTGAGAGCGTCGGCCACTATGTTGGCCTTGTCCGAATGATAAAGGACACTCATGTCATAATCTTTCAAGAGATCTAACCACCTTCACTGACAAATATTGAGATCTTTCTGAGAAAAAACATACCGAAGGCTCTTATGATCTGTGAACACATCTATATGAACTCCGTATAGATAATGCCTCCATATCTTTAAGGCAAATACTACGGCTGTTAACTCAAGATCATGAGTAGGATAATTCTTATCATGGGGTTTAAGCTGTCTAGAGGCATAGGCTATGACCTTACCATGCTGCATGAGGACACAACCCAAACCTACTCTGGATGCATCACAATACACTACGAAACCATCTGAACCATCTGGAAGATCCAAAACTGGAGCTGAGGTGAGTCGATTCTTTAACTTCTAAAAACTCTTCGCACAAGGATCTAACCACTGAAACTTGACTTTCTTCTGAGTCAATATGGACATAGGGGATGCAATAGAAGAAAATCCCCCAGTAACCCATCTGTAATAGCCAGCCAAACCCAAGAAACTCCTAATATCTGATAGAGAGACGATCTCGGACAGTTTCTTACTGCTTCATTCTTTTGATGATCTACTCTAATTCCATCACCGTAAATGATATGACCAAGAAATGCTACTGACCTTAGCCAAAATTTTCACTTACTAAATTTGGCGAATAGCTGATAATCTCTGAGAGTGTGAAGTATGATTTTGAGATGGTCTGCGTGATCACGTTCACTGCGGGAATAAACAAGAATATCATCTATGAAGACTATGATGAACATGTCCAAGTACTGCTTGAACACACGGTTTATCAAGTCCATAAAAGCTACAGGGGCATTGGTAAGACCACAAAACATGACTAAGAATTCAAAGTGACCATACCAAGTTTGGAAAGTTGTTTTTGGAATGTCACATTCTCTTATTCTGAGCTGATGATATCCTGATCTGAGGTCTATCTTAGAAAAATAGCTGGCACCCTGAAGTTGGTCAAACAAGTTATCAATTTGGGGAAGTGGATACTTGTTCTTGACCTTTACTTTATTGAGCTGTCGGTAATCAATGCACATTCTGAAAGAATCGTCTTTTTTGCACACGAATAAGACTGGTATGCCCCACGGGGACATACTAGGCCTGATAAATCCCTTATCTAAGAGATCCTTCAACTGCTCTTTTAGTTCTTTGAGTTCTGCTGGTGCTATTCTGTATGGTGGAATAGATATAGGCTGAGTATCTGGAAGAAGATCAATGTCGAAGTCTATTTCCCTTTTGGGAGGAATTCCTGGAAGATCTTTGGGAAAGACAGCTGAATATTCACTCACGACTAGGACTGATTCAAGACTGGGAGTCTCAGAACTAAAATCCTTAACATGAACAAGATGATAGACATATCCCTTAGATATCATTTTCCATGCCCGAAGGTAGGAAACAATCTGACCTCTGAAAGCTAAAGTACTACCCCTCCACTCTAGGACAGGTTCATTCGGAAATTGGAACTGGACTATTCTATTTCTGCAGTCGACTGTGGCATAGCAGGAATAAAGCCAATCCATGTGGAGAATAACATCAAAATAAATCATCTCTAATTTGACTAAGTCTGCTGAGGTGACTTTCTGAAATATCATAATCGGGCAGTTCCTGTATACCCACGGGCTATGATGGTTTTACTCACTCGGGTAGATACTGAGAAGGGCTCTGCTAGAATTTTGGGACTAACTTTGAAAGCAACTGCTATATAAGGAGTAACAAAATACAAAGAAGCTCCTGGATCTAGCAAAGCGTAAACACGCAAGTGAAAGATATGTAATGAACTAGTAACTACATCAGAAGAATTTTCCTGATCTTGCTGAGATTGGAGAGCATAAAGTCTGTTTGGGTGTTGCCCACTAGTAGCACTGAAAGTGGCACCCTGCTGATTTGGGCGACCGAATAGGGATGAGGAACGGTTCTGCTGACCCTGATAACCTGACTGGGGATAATCTCTTAATATGTGGGTTGGCTTGCCACATCTGAAACAGATATCACTTCAAGCTCTACAAGTACCCTTGTGGTTTTTACCATAAGTCTGACAAAGGGGATTAGTTCGGGCATTGTTGACACTGCCCTGAGACTTAGAGCCTGTCTCCATATCTCTATTACTATCCCTGAACTTAGGAGTTGGAGCACTAGCTGAAGAAGGAGATGGAATGGATGACTTAGAATGGAACTGAGAATGGTTTCCTCCATCTGACTTAGTCTGAGCAAAGTTGAAACTACCTATCCTTGCTTTCTTATTCTACCTCTCTCTCATCTTATTCTTTTGCTCTTCTATCTGTTGATCATGGGTTATAATCCTGGCTATGTTTATGTAACTATTCAACATCGTAAACCTGCACTCATTGACCATACTATCATTTACCCCTGAAACAAACTTACTCATCTTGGCCTTGCTATCCGCAACCACATGCGGAGCATATCTAGCTAATTGAGTAAACTTAAGAGAATACTCTTTCACCATCATGTTCCCTGCCCGAGTTTGATAAATTTTAACACCTTAGCTTCCCTCAGATCTTGGGGAAAGAATCTATCTAAGAATGCAGTGAGAAACTCCTCCCACTCAATAGGCCCTGCATCAACTGACCTCTCTAACTTCTACTATTTGAACCAAGTATGAGCAACATGATGCAATTGATATGCATCTAGATCAACACTCTCACTACAAGTAACCCCCATGATGTTCGTAACCTTCTGAACCTGGTATAGGAACTCCTGAGGATCCTCTTCTAACTTAGACCCAAAATGGGATGGAGGATTTATTTGGGTGAAGTCCTGAATCTTGGCTACAGCTGAATTGGCCACTGGGTTGGCCGGAATGACAGTTGGTCATTCATTCTGAGTAACAACTGAATTAGCAAGAGTGGTGAATGAAGCCCTGAACTCTGCATGAGAAATATGTTCGTCCAAGGGATCTGCTTGGACGGGTTAAGGGGCTGACTAATTTTTGTTTCTTCTTTTGGGAGGCATGCTCTGTAGAAGAAAGGGAGAAACAGATTAGACTAAGAAATAAATTTGAGCTCACGCTCACTGGAACGACATGAATACTGAAAGAAGGGAAACTATTCCTGAAACATCTCATAGCCTCCTACACCTAAATGTGGCGCGCAACACACCCATGTACAAGACTCTACTAGATGCACTTTCGGACTTCCTAGGACTCTATTGAACCTTAGGCTCTGATATCATGTTTGTAATGCCCCAAATCTGGTACCCAAAATACTACACGGTGCCCATGACCCTGAAGGACCACAAGCTAACCCATGACTGATATTTGTATCTAAACACAGGACAATATACTGTATAAATGCAAAAATAGTAGGCTGAAACTTTCCATAAGGTTCAAAACTGCTAAACATCTGCTAAAACCATATTTGAATAATGTGGTATAACAATACCAAAACTAAAACAATGTTTGAAATATCTAGTCTGAAAATACTGCAGTCTAAAATCCTCTAAACTGTCTAAATAAGAAGTTGACGGTACATGTACCCAACTAACTCCAACTACTAAAATAAACTAATTAATGGATAAATAACGTAATGATCATGTCCTCGAAGGATGAGGACTCACTACAAACTCTGACTGCTGAAACTGGAATGCTACTGATGCTCTGGAGCTCGTGCTTCTGAACCTATGGTATAAAACACCATAGCGCAAATGTGTCAGTACGTTTGAATGTACTGGTATGCAAGTGAGGTAGGCTGAATGCAAAGGGTTCAAATGCATGAACAATGCGAAATGACTGAATAATATGAACGTGAGAATACATACATGAATAAGTGACCGTGACTGAATTTGTGATGGTACTGACTACTGAGTCTAATTACTGATAACTGATATAACTGATACTAAGCAACTGTATATGACAGTCTAGGTTCTGGTGGAACTAACTTAGTTCCATACTGTTCTGAGTTGACTGTATCTGACAGTCCTAATATTCTGAATAACTATCTGAGTTCTATTACTGAGACTGAGTCTAAAATTGTAATTGTGGGAAGTAGTCATCTAACCAAAATGCCCCTAATAAGCTATTATGGCTGAGTTATGGTCCAATTTGTAACACAATTAAAAGGGTGTCAATACCGCGCCACTAGTAAGGACAAGCTATGGGTGACCCTCATCTGACAGTGTCCCCAAAAGAGAATGGTGAGACCCTCATCTGACAGTGTTTATCCACCTCATAAACCCTCATTTATCAGTGTTGATGTCTCAATCTATGCTGGCTACATAGTTCTGGATCGCAAAGATTGCTTCTAAGGAAAACACCCTCAACTGTTAGTGTGTGTCCTCATCCTTGGGTTCACTCGGTGCTAAATCCTACTCCCATCTGAATAGACACTGAACATGATTAACTGAACTGAACTGGACAGATTTAATTAAGTTTTATTAACTGATGGAATACTACTGAGATTACTAAAGTACTGAGCTTTCTGAGATTTTTGGGATTACTATTTACAGAGTTTTTCTGAGTCACATGACTGACTGAATTCTACTGAACATGGCTTGACTGAGGATATCAAGAAAACATGACAATGGCTCTAGGCACACATCTAAATTATCGGGTATTAGATACTCCCAAGACTCAATAGCATAATATGTAAATCATGCCATAAACCTAAAAGCCCAACAATGGCTATATACTCATGATTCATTCATTAAGACATTTCAACAAACACTTGGGGTGTATCACTTGTACATGAATGGGGAATACATAATTGCATACTATATCTTGGCATTAATCCATTCTCATGGACAATTTATCAAACACTTGCATATAAACTAATCATGGCATAGTTTCTTCTCTTATTAGTTCACATAGACAATTCATCAAGCATATAATGAACATAGTATATGTAGACAACATTGCATGACAAGTAAACATCATGATTCAATTCTAATTTCACAATTCAAGGGTTTAATCATGAGTTCACATAAATCTACTCATATAATAACTAATTCCACATAAAATTTATCACCAAATATGGATTAGAATTCAATTGGTCATTATCAACATGAACAAAAGCAAACCCAACATAGGATTCATAAAAATCCATATACTTGAACTTTGAAAACAAGATTCTTGAGCTTCATGGGTGAAAGGGACCCATGAATAAACACTTGACATACCTTACTCTGTCTTAACTGAACAACTCATAAGGATAAGTAAATAACTTTCAACTTAAGGAACTTATAACACACTAGCGAGCTCTTCTCAAGCCCCTTTGTGTGACTTCTAAAGTTACTCATAGTAAATCTAAAATCATCATCTTGGGAGGAACTAGAACTTACTAATCATGTTATATCAAGAATAATACAATGATGTATAAGTATGGATTAACATACGAATTGATAGAAGTTTTGAGGGAACAACTTTACAGCACGATCTAGAGTATGAAAGAAAGGAAACTTTTCTTAAATTCCCTGTAGCCTCTCAAATAAAAGTACAGACATCTCCGTACCATTCCGCAAGACTCTACTAGACACGGCTTCATAGACATCCTAGGAAACTTGAACTCTGCGCTCTGATATCAAGTTTGTAACGACCCGAGACTGTCCCCTAGTCGTCACACGGTGCTTAGGACCACAAGTGATCCCAAGCTAACCCTTGTACTAGCATAACTCATGAGAAACTGAATAAAACACATAAATCTAAAGAAAAATACGGAAGCTAAATCTTTTCTGAACTTGATCAATACAAAGCTATATTAAAATGATCACAATTCTGCTTATATAAAATAAAACTGAAACTGAATACATCAACTATACTGACTGTCAATGAAGCCTTTACTATACTGACTATAGATAGATGGGATGTGACTCCAACTACAACTAATCAATACATATGAGTAAGAAAATAAGGTACATTAATAGCATCTAACTAAAGTCCTCGAAGTAGAAAGACTCATCATCTGCGGGCCAGAATCTGCAACTGTCTGATTATGATGTGCGTGCTACAATTGGTACCTACATTATTAAACAATGTAGCACATAGACGTATATATGGATCAGTACTTTTGGAATGTATTGAGCATGTGGGGGTGAAGCCATAAGTAAAACAATAATGCAATATTCAAATAAACTTTCAAAACTGCATGATAAATGTGAGTGACTCGCTTTGGCTTGAATAATCTAAACTGTCAAATCATAAGTCATGAGTAATAGATCATAAAAGTAATTCTTGTGAGCCACCACACTTAGTTCTAAAAATTTGTACTCTAATTCTGTTTTCAAATCATACAGGCTAAGTGTAAAAATGATTCACCTTTATTAAGCTTAAAACTAAAAGAAGAAATCTGATAACTGAAATCTTAGGTAAAATAATATCTGAGTAAATTTGTGAGCCTTTACACTTAGTTTTCTCAAAACTGTTTATACATTTTCTTTTAGGAATTAGGGGCTTTTGGAGGTTCTTCTAACCGACATACACCATGTGAGCCATCATGGAGTCCAACGTCATGTTCCCTTAAGGAGAAAACCATACGTTGGGGAGAGGTGTTAGATTCTTTCCAAGGAGTATAACTTTATCTTAACTGATCACTATCTTAGCCCACTATGGGCACTTAATCTCAATTATACGGTGGTGTAAAGTTCTGGGGTATGAGACCTTGGAATCATTCCCAACTCGGTGCTAAATACTACTACCATTTTTTTCTCAAAACCTTAGAAAATCCACCTTAAAATAGCATAAGGGTTTGTAATGAAAACCAATTATGCTTCTCTTTCTTTAAATCTCAAATTGTATGAACAATGTGGATTCCTTTTCTTTTCTTAGGATAAAAAGATCAAATTTCTTTCTTAAATCTTGGTAAACAATAACCAAAGAGGCTTACAATCATAATCTTCTTGAAATATCAATACTCAATATTAAGGCTTAAAGCCCATGCTTTAAATCTCATGCAAATTCATAGCTAAACATCATGCTCAATATATTTCTTGAAATACTTTAACAATATCAAGATAATGAAATCAAGAATCCCAATATTGTGCTTAAAACTCAATTGGAAATCTAAAAAATTATATCAAACGCATAAAGATGTGAAAATAGACATGCAATTCGACATTTAAATCACTTGTAACATCATATTCTTCAAATAGTGATAATTGGGTATGAACCCTAATTTAAAAAATATGAAATCTTAAATAAAGATCAAATTTTGGGCACAAGGATGAAAGGATTATCCTTGTTCATAACCCCACATACCTTAATAGACTTGATTTGGTGTAGAAAACTTGACTTTGAAACCCTAGGAGATGATCTTTAACACACTAGTGAGCTCCTCTCAAGCCCCTTTGTGTGACTTTTGAATTTACTGATAGTAAATCTGAAATCATCATCTTGGGAGGAATTAGAACTTACTAATCATGTTATCTCAAGAATAATACATAGATGGAGAAGTATGGATTAACATACAAATTGATAGAAGTTTTTGAGGGAACAACTTTACAGCACGATCTAGAGTGTGAAAGAAAGAAAACTTTTCTTAAATTTCCTGTAGCCTCTCAAAGAAAAGTACAGATGTCTCTGTACCTTTCCGCAAGACTCTACTAGACACGACTTCATAGACACCCTAGGACACTTGAACTCTGCGCTCTGATACCAAGTTTGTAATGACCCAAGACTACCTCTAGTCATCACATGGTACTTAGGACCACAAGTAATCCCAAGCTAACTCTTGTATTGGCATAACTCATGAGCAACTAAATAAAACACATAAATCTAAAGAAAAATATGAAAGATAAATCTTTTCTGAACTTGATCAATACAAAGCTATATTAAAATGATCACAACTCTTCTTATACAATACAAAACTGAAACTGAATACATCAACTATACTGACTATCTGATAACTGAAATCTTAGGTAATATAATATCTGAGTAAATTTTTGATACTTTACACTTAGTTTTCTCAAAAGCTTTTTTGACATTTTCTTTTAGGAATTAGGGACTTTGGGAGGTTCTTCATATCGACATACACCATGTGAGTAGTCATGGAGCCCAACGTCATGCTCTCCTAAGGGGAAAACCTCACGTTGGGGAGAGGTGTTAGACTCTTGCCAAGGAGTATAACCTTATCTTAAGTGATCATTATCTTAGCCCACTATGTGCACTTGATCTCAATTTTAAGGTGGCACGTAGTTCTAGGGTATGAGACCTTAGAATTATACCCAACTAGGTGCTAAATACTACTCCCATTCTTTTGCTCTGAACTTTAGGAAATCCACCTTAAAATAGCACAAGGATTTGTAATGAAAACCAATTACGCTTCGCTTTCTTTAAATCTCATACTGTCTGAATAATGTGGATTCCTTATCTTAGCTTTGGATTAAAAGATCAAATTTCTTTCTTAAATCTTGGTAAACAATAACCAAAGAGTCTTAAAATCATAATCTTCTTGAAATATCAATACTCAATCTTAGGGATTAAAGTCCATGCTTTAAATCTAATGCAAAGTCATAGCAAAACATCATGCTCTATATTTTCTTGAAATACTTCAACAATATCAAGATAATGAAATCAAGAATCACAATATCATGCTTAAAATAATTGAAAATCTAAAAAATTATATAACACGCATAAAGATGTGAAAATAGACATGCAATTCGACATTTAAATCACTTGTAACATCATAATCTCCAAATAATGATAATCGGGTATGAACCCTAATTTGAAAAATATGATTTCTTAAATAAAGATCAAGTTTTAGGCACAAGGATGAAAGGAGTATCTTTGTTCATAACTCCACATACCTTAATAGACTTGATTTGATGTAGAGAACTTGACTTTGAAGCCCTAGGAGATGATCTTTAAAGCTTTCTTAAAATTTTTAGATTAGGAAACTTAATTATCGATCTTTATTGAAGAGGATGAATTGAATTTTATGTCTTGGATGCTTTTCTTGAAGTTCTTGAATTGGAAACTTTGAATTCTTAACTATCTTGAAGAGAATGTAATGGATTCTTGAAGTTCTTGGAAGATGGACTTAAGGAGAAACCCTAATCTTGTTCTTATGAATAAAGAGGATTAGGGCTTTTCAAAACTGATTTATGATGGCTAAGTACGTTATTTTGATAATTTAAGACGTGAGAGTTGAGGGAAAAGACCAAAATACTCCTCCAAATTCCAATAGAAATTTTTGAATTTCAAGGGTGACGACCTTAGCTGATAGGTCGTCAACCAACTGATGACGTATCACACCAAGTCATTACTCATAAGCTAATTTATAAGTTGTTGGTATTGGGTGACGACTTGGGCTGATATGTCATCACTTAGGTGATGGCCTATCAACTCAGGTCATCACTTGGAAGCTGATTTTTTTGAGTTTCGGGTTAAGGGTGACGACTTGGGATGATAGGTCGTCACTTAGGTGATGGCCTATCAACACAGGTTGTCACTTGGAATCTTAAAATAATGGATCACTAGTTTGGGGTGACCACTTGGCTGATAGGTCATCACTTAGGTGATGTCCTATCAACTCAGGTCGTCACTTTGTTGATAGACAAACATGTTGAAGTAAAATGAGTATAAATTTTTGCTCCGATATCGGATTAAAGTGAAACAAAATGCTTTGGAAAGAATATTCAAAGTTCTTTCATTTGATATATAGTAGGATACGTAATTACTTATGTAAAAGGATTAATGGTCGTCTAAATTTGACCTAAGCTAAAATATTCACTAAAACTTATTCGATAGGAGCATTCTCAACTCGCCTTTGAGTTAGGAGATTTTTATGACCTTGAATGATATAAAAGGAAATTTTAACACTTTATAACTGATCATCATACATATATAGACATAGAATTTTTGGGTTCCGATTTGTATACCTAATAACAACGGTTTGAATCCTAGTCCGAAAATGGGGTTGTTTCAAAAGACCTCTTAGATAAAGGTTTCATCAAGCCAGTGTTTCTCTGTGGGTTGATCTGGTCCTTTTTGTGCACAAGAAATATGGAACCCTTGGAATGTGTATAGATTATAGACAGCAAAACAAGGTCACAATCAAGAACAAGTATCATATTCCTAGAATTAATGATTTGCTCGATCAACTTTAGGATGCCCGGTGGTTTTCCAAGATTGATGTTAGGTCAGGATACCATCATTTAAAAGTTAGGGAGAAAGAAATTTTGAAAATAACTTTCCAAACAAGGTACAACCATTTTGAGTTTGTGGTTATGTCGTTTGGACTAACAAATACTCTTACAACCTTTATGGATTTGATGAGCAGGGTCTTCAACCAGTACTTGGACATGATTGTCATTTTCTTTATAGATGACAAACTGGTGTATTCCAGGAGTGAGGAGGAATATGTAGACTATTTAAGAATAGTACTGCAGACCCTCAAGGACCGTCAATTATATGCGAAGTTTGGTAAATATGAATTTTGATTGGAATCTATTACTTCCATGGGGCATGTCATTTCAGGGGCTCGTATTCATGTAGATCCTCAGAATACTAATGCAATTAAGCACTGGTCTGGACCCAGCACTCCATCTGATATCCAAAGCTTTTTGTGTTTGCCTGGATATTATACAAGATTTGCTGAAGCGTTCTCCTCTATAGCCACACCATTGACTAAGCTGACCCCAAAGAAAGTGAAGTTTATATAGTTAGATAAGTGTGATAAGAGTTTCCAAGAGTTAAAGGATAAATTAACTTCAACACTAGTGTTAGATCTACCAGAAAGATTAGACATATTCGTAGTGTATTGTGATGCTTCCAGAGTTGGATTAGGTTGTGTATTGATGCAAAATGGGAGCATGATAGATTATGCCTCTAGGAAACTTAAGGATCATGAAAAAAATTATCCAACTCATGATTTGGAGTTAGCTGACATGGGATTTTCCTTGAAAATTTATAGGCATTACCTCTATGGGGTGCATGTTGATGTTTTCACTGACCACAAGAGTCTTCAGTATGTATTTTCTCAGTAGGAGCAAAATCTTCATCAAAGGAGGTGGTTGGAGTTATTAAAAGATTATGACATGAATTTACTTTATCATCTGGGTAAGGCCAACGTGGTGGAAGATGCACTGAGTAGGTTGTCCATGGGTAGTGTGGCTCATGTAAAGGAGAAAGAATGGGAATTAGCAAAATAGGAGCATAGATTAACATGTTTGGGGGTATGTTTGCTCGACACTGATGATGGGGGAGTAGTAGTTCAGAACGGTTTAGAATCATCTTTAACAGTAGAAGTAAAGGATAAATAATTAAATTATCCCATACCTAGAAAAATATTGGAAGTAGTCCAGCAACATAAGATTGAGGTTTTCTCTCAAGGGGGAAATGATGTACTTTGCTATCAAGGTAGGTTTTGTGTTCTGAATGTAGATGGGTTGAGGGAAAGGATACTAGCTGAGGCCCATGGTTTGAGGTACTCTATTCATCCGGGTGCTACTAAGATATATCGCGACTTCCAGGTAATTTATTGGTGGAATGGTATTAAGAGGGACATTGCGAAGTTTGTGGCTAAGTGTCCAAATTGCTAGCAACTTAAACTTGAACACTAGAGACCAGGTGGTATGCTACAGTAGATCAGCATACCTACCTGGAAGTAGGATTTAGGGAATATGGATTTTATCATAGGATTGCCTCGTACAAGACGTCAGCATAATTTAATTTGGGTCAGAGTAGATCGAATGACTATATCAGCCATTTCCTACCTGTCAGGACTTCATATGTCGTAGAATATTATGCCAAAATATATATTCGTGAGTTAGTAAGTCTTCATAGGATACCCTTGTCCATCATTTCAGACAGAGGAATGCAATTCACTTTATAGTTTTGGAAGTCTTTTAAGAAAGGCCTTGTTACAAAGGTTAAGCATGGTACTGTTTTTCATCCGTAGATTGATGGCCAAGATGATCACACAATTCAAACATTAGAATACATGGTGAGGGTGTGTGTTTTAGACTTTAAAGGAAGTTGGGATGATTATCTACCTTTGATGAAGTTCTCTTAAAATAATAGTTATCATGCTAGCATTCAGATGGCTCCATTTGAAGCACTGTATAGGCATAGGTACAGATCACCCATAGGATGGTTTGAGGTTGGTAAATAAGTATTAATTGGACCAAATTCTATTCTTAAAGTTATGGCAAAGATTTAGTTGATTCGTGAGAGATTGAAATTTGCTCAGAGTCGTTTGAAATCGTACACTAATGTAAGAAGAAGAGAGCTCTAAGTTGAAGTGGGTGATTGGGTATTCTTAAAGGTATCACCTATAAAAGGAATAAATAGATTTGGGAAGAAAGGGAAGCTCAGTACTTGAGTTGTTGGTCCGTATGCGATAATAAGACGTATAGGAGAGGTGGGTTATGAATTAAACCTTCCATTAGAGTTAGTTACAGTTCACACACTATTCCATGTTTCAATGCTTAAGAAGTGCATTAGAAATCCATCCTTAGTAGCCCCCTAGAGAGTATTGGGGTCAAAGATAACTTGACGTATGAGAAGATTCCTGTGGAGATACTTGATAGGCAGGTCCAACGGCTAAGGAATAAGGAAGTAGCATCAGTAAAGGTTCTTTGGTGAAACCAATTGGTTGAAGGGGTCACTTGGGAAGCTGAAGCAGACATGATGACAAAGTATCCTCATCTCTTTTCTTCCAACTCAGTTCTTACCGAAGTTAAATAGTTATTCTCATCCAAAAATTTTCCCCTTTAAGCCTGTTTAAGTATTCTTAAGTCATATCTTATGTTATGAGTGATTGGATCCTAGTTATAGATATGGATTTGGTTATAAGTTCATTGTAGGTGTGTTGATTCTTTTCCAAATCCAAATCCTAGGTGAACCACATTTGAGGATGAATGTTTCCAAGGGGGAGATATTATAATACCTTGTGTCTAAAAGCCACTATACAATATATGACTCATTCCCTTAAGTCGTACATACTTTATATGAGTTTTATATATTGATTCATACCCATGGAAGTATGGGGTGATTTGAGTTCTATTCAAGTTATGAGTTGACCCTAGAAATCATCAAGCATGGTATGAGTCGTATGGAGATGAGTCGTCAGGTCAGTAACCTAGGTTCTCTAAGTTTCTGTCCAAGTTACAAGTAGGGGCTACAATCTGTATTGTGACATTACTAGTCATAGGATCAGACTCGTATATTGACCAATGTATAACATCTTGATCCTTCCAAGCTTGCGAGTCATGAAGCTAACTCGTACCTTCACATACAAGTCATATGATTGACTCGTGAAGACTGGCAATCAATTTCTATGATGTTCAGTTAAATAAATTTTTGGTCTTTTCCCTCTATTAACTCCCAACCCATGACGTATAACCTAAAAAGAAGTGTTATTTTCCTCCACTTTCAGTAAATTAACAACACTTTCCTCCTATCATCTTCAAGAACATCAATATTAGAGTTTCTCTCACTAAGTCATCTTTCAAGTCTTAAAGTTCAAGCTCTCTTTACAAGTCAAGAGATTCCAGGTATGTGGGGTTTATGAACAAGGTTATTCTTTCATTTTTGTGCCCAAAAAACATGATTTTAAGTTTGAATGTACTTGTTTTGAATTAGGATTCATACTCGAATAACTACATTCTTGAAGTATGACATTACCCTGTGATAGAAAGTTTTAAGTAAATCAAGGTTTACATATATACATGTTTTGACTTGTAAGATTGATATTGTGATTTTAATTTCACTATCTTGACTAGGGTGTTGTTGAAAGATTTCAAGGTGATTATTGAGCATAATGTTTTATTATGAATTTCTATGAAATAAAGCATGAATTCTAAGTCTTATGTACAAGTACTAAGTTTACAAAAATTTTATGCTCTTAAGCTCCGTTGATATGTTCTATAACATGATTTAAAGAAAGATTGATCTTTTGATCAAAAAATAAGACATGAAATCCACAATTGTTTATCTTGATTATGATTTAAGGAAAAAAAAAGCATAATTGGTTTTCATTCTATAAACCCTTATGTTATTATAAGGTGAATTTCTTAAGTATGAGCATATATGTATTTTGGGAGTAGTATTTATCACCGAAAAGGGAATGCGGATGAGCGTATTATAAATTTATGGAAACTACGAGCCACCGCAGGTTAAACTTCTTCCTAATATGGATGAAGTATAGTGATAACTTAAGTTAAGGTTCTATACCAATGGTAAGGGTAGAACAACTCTCCCTAACGTGGGTAAGACGTTGGACTCCATGGTAGCTCACATGGGTTATGTCGGTTAGAAAAATCTCCCATAAGAAAGAACAAAAGTAAGGATTTTAGAAACTAACTATTATGGATCACTAAGCTTATACATATGATTCATTATCCATGTTTTACGTTCTTGTAGTCTTCAGTTTTACTCAAGTCCAAGGTGAGTCATTTACACTTAGCATGCATCATTTGAAATTTACATATATATATATAAATATATATATATATAAATATTCAGTTCTTATTTTACTTATGCATTCACCCCCACATACTCAGTACATTCCAGAAGTACTGACCCACATATATGTCTAGGTGCTACATTATCTTATAATATAGTTCTGGTGCTCGTTTCTAGAAGCATGAATAACTACGGGCATCACCTCCTGCATCTTGACTTTTGGTGAGTCCTCATAGTCCGAGGACCTAGTTTATCAGACTCATGTTTAAGATTGAAGGTTAATTTAGATCTTTGAATTTCCGTTTATGTTTGGGTCAGCTGGGGTCTTTCCCAGTGGCTTTCTATTCAGTAGTAGAGGCTTGTCAGACTGTGTATGTTTTAAGTTCAAAGAGTTTATTTAAGATTTCTAAATTTAAAGATTTACATTAAGAAATAGAATTGTTACCTTCTGTTTCTATATATGTTAGTTCACTTTTCATGTGAGTTTTAAGCTAAATATATATCATGGGTTAGCTTAGGACTATTTGTAGTCTTAAGAACGTATGGCATTTGGGGGTAGTTCTGGGGTGTTACAGAAGGCATTTCACTTTAGGGAATGGATAAATTATTTGTCAAGATAGTCGCTATAGGTTACAACATTATTACATGTCTCAACAAAGTGTGGGACATGTTGCAATGGATTGCCTTTGCCCTTAAATTATTGAAATTTAGGGGGTTGATAGTTGAAGGGCATTTTTAAGCCATCAATCCTTATAGTGTATGGCTTGGCATATGTCAAGGAAGACTTGATAGCAACACCGTACTTGTATTTGAGGTCCCTTCAATGAACTCTTTCAATTGATAAATCTAAATCATTCTCTCAAAAAAACTTGTACCGCCTTAGCTGGTGGTGTTTGTTTTATAGGATATTCTATCTCATACACTTATGGAGTTTTCCCAGGTGCATGGCTAGAATCTCCATCTATTAATCCATCCATCCTATCCGCCAACTTATCAATTCGAGCGTCTTATTGTACATATTTGGTTAGACCTTCAATTTTCATTGTCAGGTTTGCAATTTTCTCCTCCATCTACGAGGCATTATTTACCATTGCTTGCATGATTATTGGAGACGTCAGAGAGTGACATAAATTTTTGCATAAGTTGATCTTCGAAGTGCTCAACTTACACAATGTAAGTAGAGATAATACATTGGTTGAACAACTATCATTCTTTGTGGCAGCGTTTTTTGAACCAGAGTACTTAAGTAGAGCTAGAGTTTTCTTAATTATCTCCAGCACATTGCTTCCTTCTTCAAAATAACTTGCATGGGATCTCACTTTTTTGTGTTTGAAGATTTAGAAATAGGGGGTTTTGAAGACGACACTTGGTGTGTTTCTTGTCCTAACATGCTTTCTTTTATCCTTGTGACTACTCTAAAGCTTACGAAAGTAACTCCAAGGATTCATTCTACTTCAACAAAGAATTTGGAGATAACATCCTTGGAGGCAGTTGATTGAAAATTGACCTTCTTGGATGTCATTTCAGTATTTTTGAACTTTAATATTGGAAAAATTGAGATGGGAGGTAGAGATCATATAACACCCTGGATTTTGACCTTAGAAAATTTCATGTAATTCTGGTCTCTGGACCTAATATGACTCGTGGGAACGAGTTGTATGATGGGGTACAAATGGTATGGTCCTATCATATGCTGATGGATTTGGGTTACTGAAATGGATACGACTTAGGGGGTATGAGTCCTATTGGAAGGAACAGATCATTTGGTTGCTTAACTAAGTCTTAGACTTGGTTACTTAGGTTGGATCTGAGTATGGGTGGCTCACCATGAGCTAGAAGCCAGAGTATGAGTCGTACCATGGACTCCTATGGTGGACATGTCTAAATCTTTCTTAAATTTATTTTCCCAGGGGTACAGATGGAGGGTATGGATCATATGCTTTAGATATGACTTGGTTAGATAAGTCGTATGCTAGACAGTGATAGATCCAAAGAATGAGGGTAGGACACGAGTGAAGGGTACCAATCGTATCGAAAGGTATGACTCGTGAGGGTCAGTTATATCCATGTGACAGAGTTTCTGTATAACTTAAGTGGGGTATTCTGGATATTTTTCTACTTAACTAAATAATGTCCCATGACTTCTAACCTACTTGAGAGGTTATTTACCCAATTATTCCATTCATTAACAGTTAGAAACTCTTCTAAAACACTCTATAATTCTCTCAAAAATTTTTGGGCAAGGGAAGCTAGGGTTTCAACTAGAGGATTAATTTGGGGCTTGTCTTGGTGATTTTCTTCCATTACCATCTTGGTTTAAGGCATATTCTCTTCCCTCATTGTTAATTCTAACTAGAAGCATGATTTTTATGAATATTTTCATGATTTCAGTGATTGTATGATTTTAATTTTCAAATATGATTTGAGGGTTTGGATATTAAATGGTTGGTTATGGTTTCCCATGGTTTTAATTATGCTTTTATATGCATTATAATCGTTTTGGATAATTGGTTGCATGGGAATGGTTCTTTGGTAATGGACTTTGGTTTGGTCATATTATGCCCCCAATATGTTTGACAAAATGCCTATAAGAATGTTTTCATTGCATTGATTACTTTTAGTGGAACTCTTACTTGTTTTAAACTTGGTAAAGGAATTATGCATGGTTTAAAGATATTGAAAAGGTAAATGGCAAAATGGTTATGCTTGTGGGGTACATGGAATTCCTCAAGTGGTTTAATATGGTAAATTGAATGGCACTTGAAAGTTCCCTTAAACCTATATATAGTTGGCTATGGATAGTACTTGCAAGTATGGTCGGTATCATGATACCACCACTAAATGACCTTGATTAATAAATGGTAAATGAATTGGTTGGTTGCTTGGTAATGGTTTTAATTAGGCAATAATGGCGGGGTGTGTAGTAAACCCATGAAAGGTGGAGGTCTCGGGGGGACCAAAATAGGAAACTCATATTTTCCGATGTGAGGTTTGGTCTTGGTGACCGTGTGCATGATGTGACACTTTATATTTGGGGGATGTACTCGTCATCCCCGTTTTTTCTTCCCTGGTCATGTGGCAATACGCACTAGGGCCCTTTTAGCAGGGGGAGCTGAACCCATATAGCCCGTGGGTGGTTTAGGACGGTAAAGCTACATAGCCCAGGTAAAGGTTTTAATGGAATGCTAAACTCGGTTCCCTTTAATGACATGGTTATATATATGTATGGTTGTGTGTATATGGATGGTTTTACTTAGTTTCATAAATGGCATTATTTTATCCTTATCCTGAGTTCATGCGATCTCTCTCTAACTCGTCCTCGGGCGGCTGTATACCCATGCTATACAGGAACCATCCATTTTACTCCCCTTACATAGCGATTGACTAAGGGACAACTTTTGGATTAAAGTGGTGAGCTTCCATCTTTCCAGAAGGCTCTATTTTATGTATGGATATTTCTAGACACTTTGATTTATTTTTGGATATTGGTTTTAGTTATGGTTGGGGGCATGTCCCAACTGAATATTCTTACTCTTTTGGTTAGAGGCTTTTTGGAACTGCTATGGATTGGAATGGGCGGGATCAATATTGGTGTCAGACTTAGCATTGGCATTGGTATTGGGGCTGATTGCGGTTGACAATATTGTTGGTTGTTCCATCGTATTTTATTTTGGGATTAATTATATTTTGTTTTAGAACTTATTTGTTTATAGCCTGGTTTATGTCCCTTGTTTTGGTATTGGTTTGATTTGGTATCGTAGAATGATTGATATAGGATGGTTGGACTCGGTTGGGTCGGTCATGGTGTTGATCCTATCCTAGAGTCTTCATGTGAGCTATTATACTATCTTGTTATATGCTCAAGTGGTTGGAGGTTGGGTTGGGTAATGGGGATGATCTCTGGCACCGGTCGAACTTGGGACGTGTATTACGACAAAGACCTCAGTCGAGTTGGTTCATGTTGTTATCAGAGCTTTAGGTTCATGGACAATTGGGAGTCCACAAAGACATGTTGAGTAGTCTCTTTTAGGGGTGTGTAGTGCGCCATACTCATAAGAGAGAGGCTATAAGGCATTTAGGAATGTTTCACTTTCTTGGTATTCTATTTTCAAGCTTGGAGTCTCAGCCCTGGAATCTTCTCTAATCCTTGTTTGTTCATCTTTCAGATCAAGCCTCGTAGATCTGGAACATAAGAAAATTCTTCTGTCTCATCTGGGGATAATGCTGGAGGGGTGAATCCTACTTTTGGGGTTCCCTCGATCTCACGGTCCTTTACCTGATGGTTATGGAGTTCCACCGATAGCTATAATTCCTCCTCAAGGCGAGGTGACTAATGTGGAATTTCATCAGCCTATTAATTTTATTGCTCAGATGGTCGTTGTTCAGGCTGAGCGGGATGCGACTGGTGCTTTGTCTGCTGAGGCCACAAGGTTTGGCCAATTTATGAAGATGGGTCCTCCCACTTTTTCTAGAGTGAAGGTGAAGGAGGATCCACAATGCTTTTTAGATAAAATGGAAAAGTTATTTTGGGTGATGCAGACTACCAATGTGGAGGGGGTAAACTTTGCACCTTATCAGCTTAAAGATATTACATATTAGTGGTATAAAGAGTGGGACATGGATAGGGGTGATGTAGAAGAATCAGTTTTGTGGGATACTTTTTCTAAGGCCTTCTTCGATCAGTTCTTTACTCAAGAGTTGAGGGAAGCAAAGATAGAGGAGTTTTTGAACCTCAAGCAAGGGAGGATGTCTGTCAAGGAATATGCCTTGAAGTTTCACCAATTTTCAAGGTATGCTCCTGATTTAGTGGCTGACATGCGGGTAAGAATAAGAAAATTCGCTTCTGGGTTGAATCGGGATTTGATCTTGGAGAGCAAAACTACCTTGCTGATTAAAGATATAGACATCTCTAGGTTGACTCTTCATATGCAGCAAATGGAGGATGAAAATAGGAAGCAGGCAAAGTTTGGAGATAAACAGGTTAAGAGAAGTAGGTGTTCTGACCAGAGAAATGCTCAGTCTCAGGGTGGTTGGGATAGTGGCAAATAGCAGAAAAAGAAGTGGGGGAGTTTTGGTTTCTTCTCTTCCGCTAGTGATCCTTACCAGACGGGCGTCAGGCGTCATTAAAGTGGTGACAATTTCAGGCACAGGGTGCCCAATCTCAGGCAAGCGAAGGTCAGTCAGTTTCTTCATATCCTCCTTATCGGTTCTGTGGTCATCCTCATTAGGGCTATTGCGATGTAAAAAAGGGACAAATGCTTCAAGTGTTGCCAGGTAGCCCATCGGCTCAGGGATTATTCGGTTTATAAGGTTTCTATGGGGACGAATAAGATTCACGTGGCTTCATCTGCTATTCCTACACCTGGTGGTGTTGCAACTACTTCTGTTACTTCTCCCGGTTCTAGTATTGGTCGGAACAGATTGTATGCTTTGGCATCCCGAAAGGAATCTGAGAATCACTTGATGTTGTTACTGGTATGTTATAATTTTTCTCTTGTAACATATATTATTTGTTTGATCTGGGGTACACTCTTTCCTATGTGACTCCTTATGTGGTTGTATCTTTTGGATTCAATTCGAAAGTTATTTCAAATTTTTTTTCTATTTATACCCAGTAGGTGACTCGATTATTTCTAAGAGATTCTATTGAGGGTGGGTGGTTTCTAGTGGTGGCAAACAGACCTTGGTGGATCTGTTTGAATTGGGTATGGTGGAATTCGATGTCATTCTGGGTATGGATTGGTTGCACTCTTATTACGTGTCCTTGGGTTGTCGGACCCGTAAGGTTATCTTTAGGTTTCCTGGTGAGCCAGTTATAGAATAGGAGGGTGTTTCTTTAGCTCCTTAGGGGAGATTTATTTCTTATCTTAGAGCTCAGAGATTAATCCCCAAAGGTTGACTTTATCACTTGGTCTAGGTTAAAGATTCTAACTCGGAAGGTCCTTCTTTTCAGTCAGTTCCAGTGGTTAATGAGTTTCCAGATATCTTTACGGATGATCTTTCTGGTGTTCCTCCGGATAGGGAAATTGAGTTTAGTATTGATCTAGTTTTGGACATTGGTCCAATTTCTATTCCTCCATATAGAATGGTTCCAGCTGAGTTGAGGGAACTTAAGGAACAACTTTAGGATCTTTTAGATAAGGGGTTTATTCATCTTAGTGTATCTCTGTGGGGTACACCGCTGTTGTTTGTGAATAAGAAGGATGGTTCCCTTCAAATGTGCATTGACTATAGGCAGTTGATCAAGGTGACGGGCAAGAACAAGTATCCTTTTCCAAGGATAGATGTTCTATTTGACTAATTGCAAGGTTCCCAGCTCTTCTTTAAGATAGTTCTTTGGTCTATGTACCATCAACTAAAGATTAAGGAGGTGGATATCCCTAAGATGGCTTTTTATACTTGGTATGGGCACTTTGAATGTTTGGTAATGTCATTTGGGTTGACTAATGCTCCGGCGACATTTATGGATCTGATGAACAAGGTTTTCCATCAGTATTTGGATCTCTTTATTATTATGTTTATTGATGACATTTTGGTTAATTCAAAGAGTAAGGTGGATCATGCTAATCACCTTCGTGTGGTGTTGCGGACCTAAAAGGAACATCAGTTGTATGCAAAGTTCTCTAAATGTGAGTTTTGGTTGAATGCTGTAACTTTTTTGGGTCATATTATTTCTAGTGAGGGGATCATGGTGGATTCGCAAAAGGTTGTTGTGGTGAACAGGCATCCTAGACCCATGACTCCATTCGACATTTAAAGTTTCTTGGGTTTGTCTAGGTATTATAGGAGGTTTATGGAAAGATTTTCATCGATAGATACTTCTTTGATTATGTTGACTCAGAAGAAGGTCATGTTTTCTTGGTCGAATGCTTGTGAAGGGAGTTTTAAGAAGTTAAAGGATAAGCTAACGTCGGTTTCATTTCTGACTTTGTAGGAAGGCAATGATGGGTTAGTGGTTTATTGTGATGCATCTCAGGTAGGGCTTGGTTGTGTGTTGATGCAACATGGGAAAGTGATTGCCTATGCTTCTAGGCAGTTGAAAGTGCATGAGAGGAACTATCCTACTCACGATTTAGAGTTGTTGGTGGTTGTGTTTGCTTTAAAAATATGGCGGCATTATTTGTATGGTGTTCACGTGGCTATCTTTTGTAATCATAAGAGTCTATAGTATGTGTTCACTCAGAAGAAGCTTAATCTCAGGTAGAGGAGATGGCTTGATCTTCTCAAAGACTATGGTATGAGTCTTCACTACCACCCAGGTAAAGCTAACGTGGTTGCTGATACTCTTAGCAGGTTATCCATGAGGAGTTTTGCTCATGTTGAGAAAGAAAAATGGGAATTGATGAAGGATGTTCACCGCTTGGCTAATCTCTGAGTTCGTCTCTTGGACTCTAAGGATGGTGGTGTGATGGTGCAAGAAGTGGTTTGATCCTCTCTTGGTGCAGAGATTAAAGAGAAACAAATGTTAGATCCTATCTTGATGAAAATCAAGAGTGACGTTGGTGGGAAAAATGTAGTGGTGTTTGAGATCGTTGGTGATGGTACTTTACGATACCAAGGGAGGTTGTATGTCCCTGATGTCGATGATTTGCAATAAAGGACATTGGCTGAGGCGCATGAATCATGATCTCAAGGAGATCTATTGGTGGAATGGCATGAAGAGGGATGTGGCTGATTTTGTGGCCAAGTGCATATTGTATCAACAGGTTAAGGTTGAGCATATGAGGTTAGGAGGGTTGTATCTAGAAATTGATTTGGCCGAATGGAAATGGGAAGTGATCAATATGGATTTCATTATCGTTCTTTCCTGGTCTAGAAATCAATTTGATTTGATTTGGGTCATCGTGGATAGGATGAATAAGTCTGTGAATTTTTTGCCAGTGCGAACTACCTTTTCGACAGAGAATTATGCAAAGTTGTATCTTCAGGAGATTGTGAAGTTACATGGGGTGCCTGTTTCGATTATTTTTTATTGTGGCACGCAGTTTACATCTCACTTCTGGAAATCTTTCCAGAAAGGGTTGGGGACTAAGATTACTCTGAGTAATTCTTTCTACCCGCAGATGGATGGGGAAGCGAAGAGAACTATTTGGTCATTGAAGGGTTTGCTTCTGGCTTATGTGATTGATTATGGTGGCAATTAGGTTGAGCATCTACCTTTGGTGGAGTTTGCTTACAATAATAGCTATCATTTTATTATTGGTATGGCCCTTTTTGAGGCATTGTATAGTAGGAGGTGTAGATCTCCTATTGGGTGGTTCTATCTTGGTGAGGCGGACATGTTTGGTCTCGATTTGGTTTACCGGGATATGGAAAAGGTGAAGGTGATTCCGGATAGGCTTAAGGCTTTCCAAAGTCGCCAAAAGTCCTATGCGGATGTTAGGTGTAGAGATTTGGTGTTTGAGGTTGGGGATAAGGTTTTCCTCAAGGTATCTCCCATGAAGGGAGTAATGCGGTTTGTCAAGAAGGGGAAGTTCAGTCCCCGATATGTTGGTCCTTATGAGGTTTTGCGGAGAGTTGGTAATGTTGCTTATGAGCTGGAGTTGCCTTCTAGGTTGAGCTTAGTTCATCTAGTATTTCTTGTCTCTATATTGAGGAAGTGTCTTGGTGATCCTTCTTTGATTATTCCTTTGGAGGGGTTAGGTATCTTAGATTTTCTGTCTTATGAGGAAATCTCGATTGAGATCTTTGATAGGCAGGTTCGTCGGTTGCGGACCAAGGATGTGGCCTCGGTTAAGGTTCTATGGCAGAACTACAAGGTGGAAGAGGTTACTTGGAAATCGGGGAAGGACATAAAGTCCAAATATCTTCTCTTGTTTTATGCTTCTGGGATTCATGCAGAAGGTATGTGTATTTAACAAATTTTTATTTTCTGAGTTTGTTAAAGAAAAGATTAATACCTTTGCTTCTTTGTTTTCAAACTTTGTTAAAGGTTGGGAATATAAATTTGATAATGCAAATGACTCGTGCGTGTGATTACCCCTACCTTTTCTGACATTCAGGGATAAATATTCCTAGTGGGGGAGACTATAACACCCTTGGTTTTGACCCCTAGAAAATTTCTTAGAATTCTGGTCTCTGGACCCAATACGACTCATGGGAATGAATCATATGACGGGGTACGAATGGTATGATCCTGTCGTGTGCTAACTAATGTTGGTTGGTGAGATGGATTTTGGTTACTAGAATGGATACGACTTAGGGGGTACGAGTTGTATTGGTGGTAACGGATCATGTGGTTTCTTAACTTAATCTTAGACTTGGTTACTTAGGTTGGATCTGAGTACGAGTGGTTCACCGTAAGCCGTAAGCCAGGATATGAGTGGTACCATGGAATCATATTGTGGATAATGTATAATTTTCCTTGGGTTTATTCTTCCAGGGGTACGGATGAAGCGTACTGATCGTATGCTTCAGCTATGACTTAGTTGGAAGAGTCATATGTTGGATAGTGTTGGATCCAAAGGATGAGGTTAGGATACTAGTGGAGGGTACCAATCATACCGGATGGTATGACTCGTGAGGGTCAGTCGTATCCTTGTGATGGGGTTTCTATTTAACTTAAGTGAGGGTAGTCTAGACATTTCTCTACTTAACCTAATAACATTCCACAACTTCTAACCTACTTGGGAGGTTATTTACCTTATAATTCCATTCATTAACACTTGGAAACTCTTCTAAAACACTCTATAATTCTCTCAAAAAAATTTGGGCAAGGGAAGCTAGGTTTCAACTAGAGGATTAATTTGGGGCTTTTCATGGTGATTTCTTTCTATCATCATCTTGGTTTAAGGAATGTTCTCTTTCCTCATTGTTAATTCTAACTAGAGGCATGGTTTTTATGAATGTTTTCATGATTTTAATGATTGCATGATTTTGGTTTTCAAATATGATTTGAGTGTTTTGATATTAAATGGTTGGTTATGGTTTTCCATGGTTTTAATTATGCTTTTATATGCATTAATGGTGGTTTTGGATAATTGGTTTCATGGGAATGGTTCTTTGGTAATGGACTTTGGTTTTGGTCATATTATGCCCCCAATGTGTTTTACAAAATGCCTATAAGAATGTTTTCATTGCATTGATTACTTTTACTGGAACTCTTGCTTGTTTTAAACTTGGTAAAGGAATTTTGCATGGTTTAAATATCTTGAAAAGGTAAATGGATAAATGGTTATGCTTGTGGGGTACATGAAATCCCCCAAGTGGTTTAATATGGTAAATGAAAAGACACTTGGAAGTCTCTTTAAACTTATATATGGTTGGCTATGGATAATACTTGCAAGTATGATCGGTATGACGATATCACCAATAAATAGCCTTGGTTAATAAATGGTAAATGGATTGATTGGTTTCTAGGTAATGGTTTTAATTGAGCACTAATGGTGGGGTGTATAGCAAATCCGTGGAAGGTGGAGGTCCTGTGGGGACCAAAATTGGAAACTCATATTTGCCGATGTGAGGTTTGGTCTTGGTGACCATATGTATGATGTCACACTTTATATTTGGGGGATGTACTATTCATTCTAGGTTTTTCTTCCTTGGTCGTGCGGCTACTCTCACTAGGGCCCTTTCAGTAGGGGCAGTTGAACCCATATAGCTCGTAGATGGTTTAGGACGGCAAGGCTACACAGCCCCGGTAAAGGTTTTAATGGAATGCTAAACCCAGTTTTCTTTCCCGACATGGTTATATATATTTGTGTACGGTTGTGTGTATATGGATGGTTTTACTTGGTTTCATAAATGTCATTATTTTATCCTTATCCTGAGTTAATGCTAGCGATTACTCACTAACTCGTCCCCAGGCATCTGTTTACCCACTCTATGTAGGAACCAACCATTCTACTTCTCCTACATAGCGATTGACTTGGAGACAGTTGTTGGATTAAAGTGGTGAGCTTCCATCTTTTCAGAAGTATCCATTTTATATTATTGATATTTCTAGACACTTTGATTTATTTCTGGATATTGGTTTTAGAAATGGTTGGGGGCATATCCCAATCGGATATTCTTACTCTTTTGGTTAGAGGCTTTGTGGTACTGCTATGGGTTGGAATGGGAGAAATAGGTATTGATGTCAGCCTTAGCATTGGCATTGGTATTGGGGCTGATACCGGTTGATGATATTGTTGGTTATTCCCTCGTATTTTATTTTGGGATTAATTATATTATGTTTTGAAACTTATTTGGTTATGGCCCTTGTTTTGGTATTAGTTTGGTTTGGTATGGTGGGATGGTTGGTATGGGATGGTTGGACTCGATTGGGTGGGTCACGGTTATGATCCTATCCCAGAGTCTTCACGTGAGCTGTTACACTATCTTGTTATATGCTTGAAATTCATCCAACTCAGGTGTAACGCCTTAATTTGCTGAACTAGAACATTACACAGTGCTTATGACCCCAAGGGACCACAAGCTAATCCATGACTGATATCTGTACCTGTACACTGCATAATATACTTGTAGAATACGGAAAACATGAACAATAGGCCATAAGGTTCAGCTGAATAGAATATATGATAAATAATAACATCTGTATAGGGTAACAAATACCCAAAACAACTGAAAGCTAAATCTAAAATCTGAACTAAATCTAAAAGCCTCCAAATACTGTCTGAAATAAGGAGTTGAAGGAACATGTCTCCAACTAACTCCGTCTAGCAAAACTGAACTGAAATAATGAATGAAATAAAATAATATCGTCCTTAAATGGATGAGGACTCACTGCAACTCTGCGACTGGAATGCTACTGCTGATCTGGAACTCATGTCTATGAACCTATGGTCTAACATGAAAGAAAGCACCATAGCGTAAATGCGTCAGTACGAATGGGAGTACTGAGTATACAAGTGAGGTAGGCTAAATGCAAAAGGGTTTACATGCATGAACAATGCTAACTGACTGACTGATATGAACGTAAGAGTACAAACATGCATACATAGTAACTAAAATCGTGAATACATGATATCTGGATCTGTACGCTAATACATGGTTTACTGTTATCTAACGTGACTGATACTGAAATTTTGATAACATAGATGACTGTGTCTGACAGTCCTGAATCTGATGGAACTCCTGAGTTTCATACTGTAACTGAATTGACTGTAACTGATGGTCCTAGTATACTAAAATTTGAAGAACTATCTGAGTTCTTTTACTGAGACTGGGACTGAAACTGTGGGAGATAGTTGCTTAACCGACATGCCGCAACAATGCATATAGCTAGGTTGGGGTCCAATCTCTGCCCCAACTGGAAGGGTGTCAATACCGCGCCACTGGTAAGGACAGCTGTGAGTGACCCTTAGCTGGCAGGTACTCGAATGAGAATGGTGGGAACCCTAAACTGACAGGTTAAGCCACCCCATCAACCCTAATCTGGTAGGTTAAGATGTCTCAACCTACGCTGGCTACGTAGTTCTTGAACACAAGGATGACTACTAAGAATCACACCCTAAACTGGTAGGTGAGTTTCCATCATTGGTTTTACTCGATGCTAACTTCTACTCCTATCTGAAGAGACTGAACATGATTCAACTGGCTGTACATGGACTGAGTAACTAACTTCCGTTGACTGGCGGAATAGTACTACTATCTGAGAATTTATTGAGATCATAAGATTTCTTAGATTTCCTGAGTCACATGACTGACTGAGTTCTATAGATCATGGCTTGACTGAGATTATCGTGATAACGTGACATGGCTCTAGGCACACAACTATATTTTTTGGGTACAAGTACCCCCAGGACTCGATGGAAGGAAACTGACAGACATAATTGACTTGATCATAAAAGAAATGGAATCCACAATTCACCATATCATAAGTAGGGGATTTCACACTAAGCATAGTTCTCAATATCTTACGTATGGAAGGGAAATTCATACAACATGTGTACACTTGCATAGCTTCAATATCATGCTCAATCCATATCACAACAATGATGCATATCAATCACGTGGAATTCATGTGAAATCATAAAGCATAGAGCATGGACTTGTCATTTAAGCACTATTAAATCATGGGACACGAATCTTATCACCTTAAGCATTTTATCAAACACTTTGCATGCATTCTTTTAGCTTAGGTGTGTTTTCATAAATTTCCCCATTTTAAACCACATAAAGTTCATGGATTTCAACTAACGACACATATACTTCATGAAAACACTTTTAGATATCATCTTGAAACTTAAACAACAATCATCAACATGTACATGGTTATATCACAACAATACAATCACAAAATAATATTTAAAACATAGTTCTTGAGATCTATGAACGAAATGGATCCATAGATGAACACTACGCATACCTTAGATGGAAGAATCTTGATGATTGATGGAGAAATTTGCTTGAACTTGAATCCCCAATTGAAAATCCTAATGTGTTCTTGAGAGGATTTTGAGATAAAGAGTATGTTTTGGTGAAATTAGGGCTTAATTCCGTGTTTATGGAGTATATATAGGGGTGGAAAGATGGACCAAATACCCTTCTAGATGCGTTATTTAATTTCTGTGAAAATTATCCGATTTGGGCCCACAGTGTGACGCAGAGATATCGCGTTGCCCCTCGTTTGTGACCTGAAAACTCACCGCGATGCGGTGGAATCACGGAGAGACACTGGAAATTGACAACCGTTATTTTGGCTTACGGCGGACGCGCTACTGACTGAAATGACGTTGCTGAAACTTTAAATCGCCATAACTTCTTCACCGGGTGTCCGTTTTAGGCAAATTTGGTATCGACGGAAATCTTATTCAATTCTCTACAATTTGAAGGGTATAAATATTCCAAACTTACACCTATAAACTAAGTAATGCTCGTTCAAAGATGACCCATGTGAAATCATACATGAAAACTTGGTGGATTCAAAAGTTCTTAGTTTGGCTTACTCTAAGTGACTCTTATGAACATGTTTAACACATCATAAGCTCTATTATCACTAGGATACTCATCCTAATTCATGTAATCCAATATGAATCAGAGGATAGGAGGTTTCATGTGTAGGAACAACGATTTATTTTCTAGGTTAGAAATATACGGGGTATTACATCAGGGCAGGCGGCTGGATGTTGGGTCGGGTAACGGGGGTGGTCTTCGGTCACGGTCGGACTTGGGACATTGATTACGACAAGCCCCCTCATCGAGTCATGTCAGATCATCTCACTAGGCATGCCAGAATTTGTTGATAATATAATTCGAGTTGAAATAATAATTAATCGAGACAAGAAAATATTGCAACAAGTATTTTATTGATTTTGATTTGTGAGTGTTACAATCTCTATGGATCCTCTGGTTCGCCTTTTCAAATATAAATTCAATTACTTCGAGATTGATCTTGAATCTTGATGAACTTGATCTTGATTTGTGGATTTGATGAACTTGATAATGACTTGCACTTGAATCCAAGGGTCTTTGAGCTTGTTCTTGAACCTTATGGTCTTGATCTTGAATCTTGATGAACTAGATCTTGATTTGTGGATTTGATGAACTTGACCTTGACTTGTACTTGAATTCAAGGGCCTTTGAGTTTCTTCTTAAATCTTAAAGTCTTGATCTTGAATCTTGATGAACTGAATCTTGAATACTTGAATTTGTAGATATATCTGTGGTGTTTAATCCACGAGCTCTCTCTTGCGTTCTGTTAGAATTGTTGATCTCTTTTTGAATTATGAGACCCCTATTTATAGTTATAGGAAGGAAGGGGTCATGTGAAGATGATCTACATTTGGCCAATCAAATTTAAATGACATGACAATATTTGATTGAACCTTTGCTTTCATTAAGCACCCTGCATCATTTTGCCATAATGACATGTTCCTATTTGTTCCTTCACTTGACTTGACATGCCACATCATTTGACATGTGGTGTCAAATTGTGCCTCTAGAAATTGATGACATCTTGGGCTTATAAAGAGCTTAATCATTTGTAGCCAGCATTAATGGATTAGCTCAATAGAAATTGAACTTTAATCAAATCCATATTTATTTAAATTTAAATAATTAATTCAATCATATTAATCCATCACATTTATTTAGACTAATATATTTTAAATTTAATTTGAATAAAATTTATATGACGATATTCACTTTATTTGAAATTTTTGTAGTCGAAGATAGAGTTAGAGTTGTGTTTGGCTATATTGTTGAAAATATATATATGATGTTTGTTTAAATAGAACTTTTTTTTTTTTTCTGGGTAAAAACTCAAAAGTTAAGGTCTGCATGCTAATCTAGACGTTTAAACAAGATTATGTATCATCACGCTCTTATGATGTGCAATATATGCCCATTGTGCCCATACTCTACTTAAAATTCAAGTGCCAAAACATTTAACTTACAACAAGCATCAGTTTGTTTGGCTCCCATTATATTGCTTTTAGTAACCTGTGAGACAATACTATAATATTGTCTACTCTGAATTATCTGATGACTTACTTGGATGCACTTTAATATAAAAGTTAAGCCCAATAAACTAAACAAAGGCAATGTGATGTTGTAATACATGTGATCTTCGTTTGAGCCTTATGTATTATGTATTATGTGTATGTAATTGCATGCTTGACAAGTTTTTGGGTTATAAAATACAAAATCAGATATTTGAGTTCTTCATCAAATATCACATGTTGATTATTTTAAAAATGTTGCCACTTGCCAAAACTTTTTTTTAGCAATTTTGCACTTTAAATAGCCTCTTTCACTTTATCTCAAAATACACAAACATTTGAGATCACAAGGGTAAAATCAATTTGCTTTAATAAGAATGGCTAAGTTCGTAAATTCTGTTCATGTTTGCCCATTCTTCCTTTTACTTTTAAAAAATCATCTTTATTTAATGTATTGTTTGTGAGCAAAGAAAGAGTTTAAGTTATAAACATCCCAAGTCTAAAAGATTTTTTACATAAATAGGTCATCTTTATATGTAGTATTTATAGACGGAGTCAGAATTTTTAATTTTAAGAATTCTAAAGCATTTTGCATATTAGGTTTTGAACAAATTATTTATACATATCAAATGATATTTTAAATACATATAATAAGATTTTTCAAACCAAATATAAAGTGGTGACTAATAAAATGGCCATGATCTCTGTATAGCCAGCTCCGTTCCTAGCTACAACAATTAATTGGTCTTATTTTAAAGATTATAGATTCAAATTTTAAGGAGGTTTACCGTTCGAATCACCTGACAATGTAAAAATAATTTATACTAACGATGTTGATAATATGTTATTTGTTAAATTTTGCAGCAGTTTTGGCAATTGCAGAGGTAAAAGCCCAAAAGAGATGCACTGCAACATTGGATACAAGTGGATGTATACTTGCTGATTGTCACAAACAGTGTGTTGAGAAATACAATGGAAATGGGCTTTGTACTGGTGGAAATGTTGGTCCATTTAATTGTGTTTGTGTATACAATTGTTAATGTAAATTGAGTTAGCCACAAATAGTAGTCTATTTGACTATAATTATGAATGGACTATCAATAAATAAAAGGGAAAAGAACACTCTATATCACTTTTTAAAATAAATAGCCTAAATTTGAAAATTTTCCAAAGAGTGGTCAGTCGGATATACTATTTTCGCTTTATAGCCTTTTCTAATTTGGGTCATTTTGGCATACGTAGTCCATATACAGTCCATATATAATACTGATACAGTCTATATACAATACTGATACAGTATTCAACTTGGGCAATTTGGCCCTTTTAAAATATTTTAATTTCTTTTTTTTCTATAAATGTTTTAACTGATCAAATATTCTATTTTTTTTATTGTTTAGAAATAATAATTAAATTATATAAAAACGATATAACTGTTAAATAGAATATGCATCTATATAAGATATATGTATAGAAATTGTATAATTCTATCTAATATGTATATGTATAAAATCTATATAAAAAATATATAAAAAGTGTATGAAATTATATAATTGTTGTATAAAACGTGTAAAAAAAATGTACAGTCATTATATAAATTGTGTATCAAAACTGTATAATTTTGTATAGAATATTTATATGTATAAGATATGTATAGAAATTGTATAGAAGGTGTGTAGAAACGCTATAGAACAAGTCAGTAAATTGAAAAGGTTAGAAAGTGGAATTTAAATTCCATGGCCATTTGCATGGAAATAGTTTAATTTGAAGTGTCGTTTCTGTCTTTTCCCCTAAATAAAAGTATTGTTTTTTTATGAAAAAATAGTTTATCAATTTCCGTCTTATTTAACTTAAGTGTCTATCCTATTGTATATCGTCTTGTTTATTTTATTTTTACTGATCGTAGTTTTTTTTTTGTTTTTTATCTGATATTCAACTTTAATTTAGATTCTGATTAATTTAGTTGTGTTCTACGAAGTCTCAGTTTAAAGAACAAAACACTTCATATTATTGAATGGAGTATCAATAGATAGTTGTGTGACTTTCTTCTAAAAAATATTTATTTGTTTCAGTCTTATTTAAACTTAAACGACTATTCTATTGTATATCGTGTTGTTTATTTTATTTTTTTCAATCGTAGTTTTTTTTAATCTTATGTTCGATTTCACTTTGTATTCTGAGTAATTTGGGTTCGGTCTAGGAAGAACCACTTTAAAGGAAAAGACTCTCTATTAAAGACAATGTCATATTTGAAATTCGAATATGAAATCTTCAGTTAAGAATGAATGAATTTGTCTATTAAAGACAATGTCATATTTGAAATTCGAATATAAAATCTTCAATTAAGAATGAATGAATTTGTTACCACCCATTGCAATTACAGTTGAAATTAAGAGAAGAAAGAATTAAAGTGGGATTTCATCTTTAAAGCTGTGTTTGGTTGAAAATATGTTATTCCGAAATTAATTATCTAAAAAATAATTATCCCATCCTCAAAGTGTGATAAAAATAACACTGTAATCTCGAAATGAGTTATTCTATGCATTTTGTCCCAGCCCAATATGGAATAATTCATCTTAAATTAATCCCGAAATTAGTTATCCTTCATCTCTCGTACCAAACAAGCCCTTATAGTATTATGACATAATACATAAATATGACTCTAAACGTGACACCAAATTATAACATTGACCTTAAACTTTGATAGCGCACAAGTAGATCCTTTAACTAAACAAAACCTGAACAAGTAAACACTCCAATCCTACGTGAAAAAATGAGTGTGTACACTCAAAACTGAGCGCGTCAGAGTTAGAATTGAAGGGTTTTTTTGTTCAGCTTTTGTATAGTTAAAGGGCCTACTTGTGCACTGACAAAGTTAAAGGACATAGTTATAATGTATCTTTTTTATTAGGTGGCAACATCTAATTGGATGACTAATCCACGTAGGTGCAAGTGAGGTACACGCGGGTAGGTTGCAAAATCGGAGCGTTTATTTGTTCAGGTTTTGTACAGTTAAAGGGCTTACTTGTGCACTGTCAAAGTTTAATATCAATGTTATAATTTGATGTCAAGTTTAGGGTCATGTTTATGTATTATGGCTAGTATTATCATTGGCAACATGAATTGATTTTTAATGTGTCAAGCATACTCATTTGCATCAAATACATCCCGTATACGGATTTAGGATATTTTCTTTGGAGTTTAGTTTTTATACATTGATAAATTAATTAATTTTTCTATAAAGGTAAATAAAGACATTCTAATAAATTAAATGATAAATCTTTTGGCAATTAAAAATATACAGAAATAATTTGATGTCTATGAGTTTTTTTTTACAATTCCTTTAGGAGTTACGCCTCTTGACCTAATAACCATAGAAAGACTAAAATAAATAAATAAATAAATAAATAAATAAATAAATAAATAAATGGAAAAGAGCCTAAAATGCCCTTCAATTATGTAAAATGATGTAAAAATATCATTCGTCTACTATTGGGCTTAAAATGCCCTCTCCGTCTATCTATTGGATCTAAAATGCCCTTCTCACCTATCTATTGGGGGCTAAAATGCCTTTCTCATCTACCTATTGGACCTATTTTGCCCTTTTACTTAGACAAATTATATGAAAAGGTCATCCATAAAACTTAATTACATAAATAATAATACTTTTTCGATATTACAAAATAAAAGGTTTTTTTTCATATACCCATTTTAAGAAATAAAAAAAGATAATTATAATTCTTAATTTAATGCAATAACTAATTATCAATTCACCTTAATTTAAGACATATTTTTAATCTTCAAATTAAAAGTAGAAAACATAATCCCTACTTTCAAATATTTTTCTCTCTTATATTCAAAATTTTTATATTAACTAAGTGTTTCATTATTTGCTCGTGTATGTTTCGTTTTATTTTCATGTATGTTAATCATCTAGTATTATTTCATTATTGTGTATTTTTAATTCTAATGTAATGGGTTAACCATAATTTTGTATGGATAAATATTTATGAAATAAAAATTATTATGTTGAAAGTATAAATATATCATATATTTTTGTTGTATAAATATAATTAATGTCAAAGTCAAATTATTATTATATTTTTTTATATAATTTATGAGATAAATATTCATGGTATTTTTAATATAATTTTTGCACCATTTGATATTATATCAAATAGTGCAAAAATTATATCAAAAATATAATAATAATAATAATAATAATAATAATAATAATAATAATAATAATCTGAATTTGACATTAATTATATTTATACAATAAAAATATATGATATATCTGTGCTTCCAACATAATGATTTTTATTCCATAAATATTTATTCATAAAGAATTATGGTTAACCTATTATATTAAAATTAAAAATACACAATAATAAAATAATATTAGATGATTAACATACATGAAAATAAAATGAAACATACACAAGCAAATACTGGAATACTTAGTTTATTCAAAAATATTTGAATTTTGAATATAAGAGAGAAAAATATTTGAAAGCAAGAATTATTTTTTCCACTTTTAATTTGAAGATTGAAAATATATCTCGTAAATTAAGGTGAATTGATAATTAGTTATTGCATTAAATTATAATTATCTTTTTTGATTTTTTAAAATGGCTTTATATGAAAAGAAAACTTTTATTTTTCTAATATCGAAAAAATATTATTATTTATGTAATTGAGTTTTAATGGATGACCTATTCAGATAATTTGCCTAAATAAAAGGGCAAAATAGGCTCAATAGGTAGATGAGAAGGGCATTTTAGACCCAATAGATAGGTGAGAAGGGCATTTTAGGTCCAATAGGTAGACGAGAAGAATATTTTAGGCCCAATAGGTAGACGAAGGACATTTTTGCACCATTTTACATAGTTGAAGGGCATTTTAGGCCCAATAGGTAGACGAGAAGAATATTTTAGGCCCAATAGGTAGACGAAGGACATTTTTGCACCATTTTACATAGTTGAAGGGCATTTTAGGCCCAATAGGTAGACGGAGGATATTTTTGCACCATTTTACATAGTTGAAAGACATTTTAGGCCCTTTTTCGATAAATAAATGACTAAAAGGGTAATATTCTATGCAAATTTAGATTAATTGACTTGATAAGTTTCAGAATAAGATGATTATATGACGTAATAGGGGGATTATGGGGTGAAAATCATTTTTACCTCCCAACTTTTATTAAAAAATCAAACTCCCCCTTCAACATTGAACAATAATCATATTTCCCCCTTTATTCCATGCAATGTCCATTTTGTCCTTATAATTTTAATTCTATAATTATGTAATATCTTTTTATATTATATGTAATGAATATTTTTTTAACATGGATATTTCTAGCATTTTATTTAAGTTTATTAACTTTATATGCAAATTAATACTTTTTATAAATTTATCACAAAATTCAATGTTATTTTTTAAGATAGTTATTTTAGTATTATATGTATTAAAGAGTCGTTTGGTGTGAGGTATTATTATAATAATTCATAAATAAAGTTCATGATTATTTATCCTGCGTTTAATTAGATGTATTAGGTAGTCTCAAAATTATTTGTCTCACCATTTATACCACAGTGATGAGATAATTTATCACACATACATGTTAGTACAACTTATTTTGTAACAACTAATCCCGAAATAACTTGTTTCCAAACAACCCACCCTTAAGTGTGTGTATATACATATGTATGTACATGCATGTGCGTATATTTTTGTGTTTTATCACTCTCTTACTAAATTTGTTTCGTATTACTTAACTTTTTGTTGATATAACACAATCCTTAAGAAAATTTTACTTAGAGGTATATTTTGCTAAATTAGCCTTATTAATGATAATTTAAAACTTTAAATTTGTCTATACTGTTACTTTATATAGTTATTTAACACTAAAGGGTAAAAAAAAATATAATACAATTCTCTTGATTTCACAAATTGAGCAGATAAATTAAAACATTTATTTTTAGTATGAGGATTAAGTGATAAGAAACGATATTATCTATTGTCTATATCAGTAAATAAGTTGTGATTGTCATTAATAGAGTATTACATATTTTATAATTTATATAAATAAATATAATCTTTAAAATTTGACCTTATTTTTATTTGAGAAAAACATGTAGTATCCCCGAACTATGATGTCACGCCATCTAAAATGATTGACAAAATGTATCACGTTAGCTAAAAAGATTGACAAAAATACGCTAAAATTTAGTTTAAGGGGTAATAGGACCCCGCGAAGTTGACGTGTGTCGTAACAACTTTGACCATAGTTCGGGGTGGTACTAGAGACTTATCTCTTTCATTTATTATTTGTATTTTCTGCATTGAAATATGTTTATAAAATTAGTATTACTTATTATGTTCACTTGTAAAATAAATATTATAGTTTTGATTATTATTAATAAAACTAATTTTCTTATTATGCTAATTTACTTCATAAAGATCATCATTAGCTTATAGATTTCTTACTTTTTTTTTCCCTAAAAGATAATGTTTATGTTTTTATGAAAAATTTGTTATATGAATAATGTTTATGTTTTTATGAAAAAATTGTTATATGAATTTTTTTTAAAATGAAAATATGATGATTTTAAAGAAGTTAAAAAAAAAAAGAATAAAAAATTTGATGATAAAGGATAAAATAGAAATTTTAAAAAGTCAATTAGGATAAAGGGGGAGTGTGATTATTGTTCAAAGTTGAGGGGGAGTTTGATTTTTAAGACAAAGTTGGGGAGGGGAAATGATTTTGACCCGGGATTATGTAAGGAGCATGATAATGGGATTAATATATCAAAATTAAATAATAATATGATTATTTAGTGAATATATTTTTTCCATAGATATTTGATTTACTGAATTAATAATGGAATATATGAGATAAAATATAAATTACGGTTAGTTATATACTATTTCTATTCTAAAATTATTACTTTATTGGCAATTGTTACAACAGAAGTCATCTCTCATGTAAAGGGGAAAAAACAAGGATAAATCTCGCTTACGAGTGGAAATTATTTTTCGCTATTTTAATTTTTAACTTCATATTATTTGCTACAACTAACACATTATTATTAATCTCTACTATTCAAGTATTTCATCGGAATACTCTCAAATTAGAGATTTATTAATCTTCAATATTCATTTTCTTTAAAAAATATTTTCTACTAACCAATCAAACACTAAAATACATATTTAGAAAAATATTTTTTAAAAAAATAATAACTTTTGGCGTACCAAAATCCAAACATATTCTAAGACTTCTAAAGTTACTAGACAAGCATGGCCCGTGTCAGCACGGGCCCACCATTAAGATATTTATTTGTCTTTATAATCTTGATATATTTAAATAAAAAATTTTAATAAAAGGATTGCATATGTTTTCTAGGATTCATCCGAAATCTAGATTGAGTTCAATATATATTATTTTAATATGTATTTAGATAATTTAAGTTGTTAACTATTGTAAATTATAATATTTTTTATGTAGTTTTCAAATTAATATACATTACTTTTCTTGTCCAATTTTTTGTTGCATTGATAGTCAATTATATTTTAAAAATAATTTAATTTTTTAATTATTGTGATTTATAATACTTTTCTTCTATTCCAATTTCAGTGACGCTAATATAATTTCAAGAGCCGACCAAATATTTTATATCTTTTAAATTTTTAAGTTGTTGATTATTGTGATTTCTAGTATTTTTCATGTAATTTTTTTGAAATATATAACATATTAATTTTTTTTTAGATATTTTAAGTTGCTTACAATTATAATTTATAATACTTTTTATGTAATTTTTGAATAATATATGTTACTCTCCTTGTCCAGAGTTTTGTGTCGACAATAGCCAATTATATTTTTTAAATAATTTAAATTTTTGATCATTGTGATTTATAATATTTTTTCTATCTCAACTTATGTGACACAATGCTTAAATGACCATAATAATTAATTAGGGGTAATATAGTAAAATCACGACTGAAGCAGCTGAAGCAGAAATCAGTCAATTTTTTTTTAAAAAACTTGTTAATTATTGTTATTTACAGTACTTTTTATTTCATTTTCAAATAATATATGTTGTTTTATATCTTCTTCTGTCCCATCTCAATTTATGTGGTACTAATATAATTTTGATAGTAAATCAAATATTTTATGTTGACATATCATTTTGTTATTCTTATTTTCTAATACATAAATGACTTATAATAAAGAGTGATATAGTAAAATCATCGTTCAAAAGACGAAAATTTAATTTAAAACATTAAGAGTTAATTTCGCATTTTATGTCTATTTTATTTTTCATGAAATATTATTTATTTTCTTAATACCTAGATGACTCATAATAATTAATTAAGAGCGACTGATTATGTTATTACTATAAAACTTAATATAATTTTATCATATCCAATAGTAATCATCTATAATTCACCGAAATAGTATATTAATTAAATACGGGATGCTATATTTGCATATGCAAAATATGGTATTATTAAACATTATTGGATAGTGCATTATATTTATCTTTCACAATAATAAAATTTTACTATATATTTTTTTTAACTTGATACATATTGACCCAACACAAATTCTAAGAAAATATTCATTAGAAATTTATTTTATTAATTTAAATTTATTAATTTTTTACTTTAAAAATTTAAATTTAAGTTTAAATATTAGTATTTCTATATAAGAAAAAATAATTTTAAAATTTAAATTTACTAAAATAAATAAATAAATAAAAAGATTAATTTTCTATATAAAAGTCAATTAAAATAATAAAATTGATTTACTTTAAATATTTAGTTACAATTAATTAAGATAATTTTTTATTTTGTCATGATTTATGCTGCACCGATAAAATTTTGAGAGTTGAATAGAACTTTCATCTATTTTTTAAAAAGTATTTTAACTTGTTAATTATTGTGATTTATAATAATTTTTACGTAATTATCAAATAATATATTTACTCCTTGTGTCCCAATTTATGTGGCTTCGATACAATTTTGAGAGTCAACTAAATTTTTTATATATCTTTTAAATATTTTAAGTTGTTGATTATTATGATTTGCAGTACTTTCTTTTAATCTCAATTTGTGTGGCATTGCTAAAATAATGAGAGTCAATAAAATTTCTATATGTGGTAACAAATTATTGTGATTTGTGGTAACAAATTAGTTTTGAATATGATAGCTAATTAAATAAATAAAAAAAATTACTTCCAATATGTAGTTATAGTTAATTAATATAAATTAATAGAATATATTAAATATTTAAATTATTATGATGAAACTATGAAATTATTATATATTGGGGTATGGTATGTAATTAAGTGGGAGTGGAGGGATTCTTTTGATAAGAGTCCATAAAATTTCTGTATGTCTTTTAAATATTTTAAATTATTAATTATTGTGATTTGTGGTAACAAATTAGTTTTGAACATGATAGACAATTAAATAAATAAAAAAATTTACTTTCAATATGTAGTTATAGTTAATTAATATAAATTAATAGACTATATTAAATATTTAAATCATTATAATGAAATAATAAAATTATTATATATTGGGTCATGATATGTAATTAAGTGAAAATAATTAATTTTTTTATAATTGCAAGACGTGATTGAAATCACCTCTTCTATATAATAGAAAAGAAATATTATATACCACAGATCTCTAAAACACAATATTAGAGATAACACTTTATTCTTCTAATGAAATGTCACCTCAATTAGTTTTCTAAACCGCTTTCCATATTTTTTCAAAAAGGAAACAATCCATCTTTACCCTTTGAAAAGTTTAATATAAACTAATTTAGGTGTTCACGCGAGTACCTCAGTTTATTGAGTTTAAACATTGCACTAAATAAGATATTTGTTTCTGTAATAAAGGAATATAATAATTAAATTCAACATCTTTTGGAGATTTAATTAATTAAACCTAACCTTTACAATTTTTTTTTGTCAAAGTCGATCGACATTCATCTACCACCTGTAAACTGCAACAAAATAATACGATGATAAAAACATCAAAATAATATAATTAAATCTAACATTTACACAAAAAATTTCTCAAAGTCGTCTGACACTCATCTAGCACCTGTGAACTCTAACAAAATAATACGATAACTCATCTAGCACCTGTGAACTCTAACAAAATAATACGATAATAGAGATATCAAAATAATACAACTAAACTTAATCTTTACACAAAAAATTCTCAAAACAGAGATATAAATACAATACAATTAAACCTAACATTTATCTGAAAAAAATCCTCAAAGCCGACCGACATTCATCTACCACAAGTAAATTCATCTACCACCTATAAGTTTATCTACGATGTGTAAACTATAAATATATCTTGATTAAAAAATAAACATGCCTATTATACTATAAATATATAGTCATTGGATTAAAATTCTACTTTCAGTTCTTTTAATTTTATTTTTGGATAAAATTATATGATATCATTAGAATTCAATTCAGTTAGTACTTTTCTAAAAGCTAGATTGTTAATTTAACTAAATTTCCTGATATCTCACGTGGATAAAAGGAAAAAAAAAATTCGTATACAATTAGAACGGCTAACCAATTTTTTATGATGAAATATAATCCAAAGAATTTGGTCAAAATTGTAAATAAGTTAATTTTAAATTATTTATTGTATATAAGTCATTATAAAAAAATCACAAAAAACATCGTCTAACAAAAATACATGATAATTTATTTTTATAACATAAAAAATATACTAAAATTTTAGAAAACTTACTTCAAATCACAAGAAAATTTGTATCTTCAATCATAAATACTATTAATATTTCACTAAAAACTTCTCAATTAGCAATTGTCTATCACGAATACATGATAATTTATTATTATAAACTTCAAGAACATACTAATTAAATTTTTTTAAAACTTACCTCAAATCATAAGCAAATTTATTTCTTTAATCATAAATATTATCAAGATTGTAAATATCAAAAACAAAATTTTTAGAAAACATACCTTAAATCACAATCAAATTTATGAACAATGATAATAAAGGAAAAAACTATTTAAGAACTATATTGTGGAAGTATTATTGTAGAAAGGAAGAATTCTCAATTTATAAGAAATTTTAGGTTTAGTTTACTTTACTTCTTTGTCAATTCAATTTTTATTTATTTAATGTAAATCTTTTTTATTTTTATGTTTTTTTTTTCCTCTTTGCCTCCACACGTTTTTTTTTTCTTTTTCCTTTTCAATTCAATTAGATTTTCTTTTCAATTATGTATTTTCCTTTTTTTGTTCTCGTTTTTGCTTTGGACCTTCTTTTTCTTATTCTTTTCAATTCAAATCAACATTATTTTTTATTTATTTAATTTATTAATAAATTACATATAAGGTAAGATTTGAATTGATTTAGAACTTTCTTTCCTAACTCATATAAGGATTTTAATTAATTTCAAATTTCTAATATTAATAATAACTAAATAATAATTTGAGGAAAATAGTAAAAAGACGATTCTGTCTAAAGAGGAGATTTTTAATGAAAGACAAAAAGTTTAAATAATTTTTCTTAGGGTCGTTTTGGTTTGAAAATAAGTTATGTTGAGATTAATTATGCTGCGATTAGTTGTCCTGGAATTAGTTATCTAGGTATTAATTTCTTAGTGATTGTTTGATTTGTGGTACTAAAAAAAATATGCATTGCATTATTTTTAAGAATAGATAGTTTGTTTACAATAATACCTTTCAACTTATTTAGTTTAATATTTCATGTTAAATTACTTATTTTGTCCTAAATTCTATAAAATGTTGATAATCCTATTTTTTTTAAAATTTTATCATCAAAAAATGTAAAAGAGAATTACTCTTATTTTACGTTATTTGGTATCATTAATATTTGGAAAGTTGAATTGTATTTTTTTTAAAAAAATAAATTTTCAAACATGTTTAATTATATATAAGAAAATAATATTTTATTTAATAATTAAACATGTACTAAGTTAGAAAGGGAATGCCAATATAATTTAATTACTTGTCCATGATAAATTTGTTGAGAAAGATAAAAATTTGAAGTAAGATTAATAATTACAAAATAGAAAAACACTAAACCCTTGGATCAATTTTGAATTTGATTGTATAAATAGTTTTTATGGCGTTACTATCAGTTTTTCATGACTCGTCACTTTTGTAGCATTTAATAAGCCCATTGTTCAAAATTACCAGATGGATGAAATTTATAGAGTAATTAAAATTTAAATTAGGGATAAAATTAACAAAAATATTTGATACGCGGACTATCAAAATCTCACGTTCTCTCATGTGACTATCAAACATGTTTAATTATATATAAGAAAATAATATTTTATTTAATAATTAAACATGTACTAAGTTAGAAAGAGAATGTCAATATACTTTAATTACTTGTCCATGATAAATTTATTGGGAAAGATAAAAATTTGAAGTAAGATTAATAACTACAAAATAGAAAAACACTAAACCCTTGGATCAATTTTGAATTTGATTGTATAAATAGTTTTTATGGCGTTACTATCAGTTTTTCATGACTCGTCACTTTTGTAGCATTTAATAAGCCCATTGTTCAAAATTACCAGATGGATGAAATTTATAGAGTAATTAAAATTTAAATTAGGGATAAAATTGACAAAAATATTTGACACGCAGACTATCAATATCTCACGTTCTCTCATGTGACTATCAAAATGTCACGTTCTCTATTACTACAAGCTCATCTTGGCAACTCTGCTTCACACTCTCTTCACTGATTAACTCTAATCATTATCAAACTTAGGAAACTCTACCTAAGCACTCGCTACACAAAATAAAACACTACTCTTATAGCATGAGTAGTTCAATTACAAATCAATACTCACTCAAGAATAGCTTTTGTGTAAGCTCACATAAATAGCTAAGCACTTGAGCAGTGTTGAAATAAGTTTTTTGCCGCCTCTCTTCACTTTTTGCAATTGTAAAAAAATATTTAATGATGAAGCATATTTTTCCTTTTATAGATGAGTGACGATTAGGGGTGAAATATCATTGGAACAGTTGTCCTAATCAATACAAGAAACACCTGTAAGTTTGTTGCACAAGAGGACAAAACTGTACAGTCATGTGTGCCAGCTGTACTATACCATGAACATCCGTAGACCTAGTCCCTTGCAGTTAGCTGCTCATCATCAAAATTACATATAGCAAACCTATGTAACGAGGGCTGAGCTTTACCTTCATCCCAAACGTGATAACTCCTTTCATAGGGGAGACTTTAAAAAATACCCAATCACCAACCTTGAACTGCAATTCCTACCACCTCACATCGACATAGTACTTTTGGAGACTTTGGGCGGTCATAATCTATTCCCTAATAACCTTTACTTTTTCCATTTCTTGATGCATAAGATTAGGTCTTAATAGTATGGTTTCATCTACCTCGTATCAACCAATTAGTGACCTATACATTCTACCATAAAGAGACTAAAAAAGTCACTTGGATGCTAGAATGATAAATGTATTGTATGCAAACTCTATAAGTAGCAAGTGATCTACCTAACTACCTTTAAGGTCAATCATGCAAGTCCCTTAGCATATCTTCTAAAGTCTGAATAATATGCTCCGTTTGACCATCTATTTGAGGGTGAAAAATGGTGCTAAGGTTCACCTAAGTGCCCAACCCTCCCTTAAAAGATTGCCAAAGTTGAGATGAAAACTATGTAACCCAGTCTGATATAATAGACACCAAGGCTCCACGCAACTGAACTATCTCCTGAATGTTTAATTTCGCGTAATCCTCTCCCGAGTAATTTTTTTATTATCGATAAAAAGTGGTCGGACTTGGTCATTCTATCAATAATGACCTAAATAGAATCATACTGGTTTTGGGACTGCAAAAAATTGGTAAAAAATCCAAGTTAATCATTTCCCACTTCCATATGAGGAGATCTATATTTTGGGAGGTACCACCCGAGCTCAATGTTCAACTTTAACTTGCTGGCAGTTTAATCACTTAGCAACAAAATTAGCAACATCTTTTTTCATGTTATTCCACCAATACACCACCTTTAAGTCACGATACATCTCAGTTTTCTCAGGATGAACAATATACCTTGAAACATATGCTTCTATTAATATTCTCTCTCATAGACTATCAGTATCAAAACACACAGCTTCCCTTAGTACAACAATATACCGTCTTCTCTTATCTCAAAAGAAAAAAACTTTTATTGGCCAAGATCCTTCTTAATTTGCATTAATATGGGATCACAAGATTGCTTCTCCTAGACTTTGGTACACAAGGATGACTTATCCACCTCATGAAAGAATACTCCTCCAATCTCGAAGTCTAAGAGTTAGACCCCAAAATTAGCCAACTGATGAATATGACTTACCCGTCCCATTTTTTCCTAAACATGAGAAAGACTGCCCACTGATAACTTGCTAAGAGATTGAACAAAAATATTATCTTTACCTTGATGATAGTACAAAATCATGTCCAAATCTTTTAAAAGCTTAAGACACCGACTTTGTCTGAGATTCAGTTCTTTTTGTATGAACATACACTACAAGATCCTATAATTGGTGTAAATATTGGCATGTACTCCATATAAGTAGTGATTTTATATATTAAACACAAACACCATGACCGCCTTTTATATTACTAGAAGATACATGGGAATCCTCTAAGTACATTGAACATATGTATCATGGAGAGTGAGGGTACTTAGAAATCCCTTACTCTTATGGTATCTTCGGTTCGTACATCTACACACATCGGAGCCCATTAAGGGGTTTACATTGGACCCATATAGCCCCTGGATGGATAAGGATAGTTAAGCTACACATACCTAGGTTATGGTTTCACATGCAGGCTAAACCTGGTTCCTTTTTCTGGCGTGGTTATATATATGTATATGTATGGTTTCTATGAATGTGGATACTTTACTAGGTTTTATTAAATGACATTATTTTATCCTTATCCTTAGTTCATGCTAGCGTTCATCTGCTAACCCGTCTTTAGGCGGATGTATTGCCACCTAATGCAGGAACCGACCATTGTACTCCTCATGTTTAATGATTGGACTTCAGGATTAGCTATTGGATTGAAGTGGTGATCTTCTATTATTCCCAAAGGATCTATTTCATAGATGTTATTTTATACTTTGGTTTATTTATAGATATTAGTTTTGGCTATGGTTGGGGGCATTTCCCAATCGGATTTCAATATTCTTTTGGTTAGAGATATTTATAGAACTACTATGGGTTGGTATGGATTTTAGCCCTGGTATTGGCATTGGTATTGGGGCTAATATAGTAGTAACAAATTTCTCACTATTCCATCATCTTTTATTCTAGGATTACACATATATATATATAATATTATTATGGAACTCATATGGTTATGGTTTGGATAGTGGTTTGGTTTATATATAGTTGTAGATTAGTTTTGGGGATGGCTGGACTCGTTTATGTCGGTCCCCGGTTATAGACCTAACCCAGAGTCTAGATTTGGATAGTTATATGCTATCTTGTTATATCTTTGAAATTCATCCACATTAGGGTATGCACTGGATGGTTGGGTTGGGTATTTGAGGGTGGTCCTTAGTCTTTGATGGACTTGGGAAACCCATTACGACAAGGCCCTCAGTAGGGTCGTGTCAGTTGGTATAAGAGCTTTAGGTTTATGGTCAATTGGGAGTCCATAAATCCATGTCTAGTAGAGTCTATTTTAGGGGTGTGTAGCACACCACACTCATAAGAAAGAGGCTATAAGGCATTTAGGAATATTTTACTTTCTTGGTATTCTATTTTCAAGCCTGGTGTCGAAGTCTTGGAATTTCCTCTAATCCTTATTTGTTAGCTTTTCAGATCATGCTTTGATGATCTGGAACGTAATAAAATTCTTTTGTCCCAGCCGGGGACGATGTTAATGGGGTATTCCATACACCTAGAGTTTGCACTAGATCTCAGGGTCCTATCCCTGATTATTTTGGAGTCCCCCCGGTTGCTAATAGTTCTCCTCAAGGTAAGGTTACCAATGAAGAATTTAGCCAATCTATTAATTTTATTACTCAGTTGGTTGCTTCTCAGGCTGAGGGGGATGCGTCTGGTGTTGTATCTGCTGAGCCCACTAGGGTTGAGCAGTTTATGAAGATGAATCCTCCTACTTTTACTAGTGTGAAGGTAGAGGAGGATTCTCAGGCTTTCTTGTATGAAATAGGGAAAATATTCAGGGTAATATAGGTCACAAATATGGAAGTCTTAAGCTTTGTAGCTTATCAACTTAAGGATATTGTGTACCCATAGTACAAGAAGTGAGATAGGGATAGAGGTAATGTTGAGGAGTTATCCTTATGGGAGCCTTTTTCTAATACCTTTCTGGATCGCTTCTTTTCTCAGGAGATGAGGGAAGCGACGATAGAGGAGTTTGTGAATCTGAAGCAGGGAAAAATATCTATCAAGGAATATGACTTGAAGTTTTATTAGTTTTCAAGGTATACTCCAGATTTGGTGGCTGATATGAGAGCGAGGATGAGAAAGTTCACTTCTAGGCTATCTTAGGATTTGATCCTTGAAAGCAAGACTGCTTTGCTGATTAAGGATATGGATATTTTGAGGTTGGTTATTCACATGCAAAAGGTGGAGAGTGATAAGAAAAATAGGCGGAGTTTTAAAAAAGGTAGGGTAAGAGGAGTAGGTTCTCTGAGCAGGGTGGTGCTCAATAGTAGGGTGGTCGGGATGGCGAAAAATGGCCACTGAAGAAATGGGGGAGTTATAGTTCCTTCTCTATTGCTAGCGCTCCTTACCCAAAGCAGTCGAGTGATAGGCGTCAGCAAGGTGGTGATAATTTTCGAGTACATGGTGCTCAATCTTAGGTGAGTGAGTCATAGTCGGCTTCTTCATGCCCTCCTTGCCGGTTCTGTGGTTGTCTTCATTTAGTGATATTGTGATGAAGGGAGGGATATGTGTTTTAGGTGTGGACAACTAAGCCATATGCTCAGAAATTATCCAATTGGTAAAGGTACTTCGGGAGCGGTCAAAGCTCCAATTGCTTCATCTTCTGCTCCTGCACCTAGTGGTGCGGCTTTTGCATCTGCTCCTATTTCTGGTACTGGTGCTGGTTGAAATAGTTTATATTCTCTTGCATATCAGTAGGAATCTTTTGCATCACCTGATATCATTATTGGTATGTTTCAACTCTTTTCTTGTGACATGTATTATCTGCTAGATCCAGGGTCCACTATTTCTTATGTGACCCCATATGTGGCCGTATGTTTTGGTTTTAATCTTGAGTTTGTTTTGGATCAATGTTTTGTTTATACCCCGGTAGGTGACTCAGTTATTTCTAAGAGAGTCTATAGGAGGTGTGTGGTATCTGTTGGTAGTAGGCAGACTTTGGTGGATTTATTTAAACTTGATATGGGGAATATGTATATTATTCTGGGCGTGGATTGGTTACATTTTTGTTATGCATCCTTAGATTGTCAGACTCGTAAGGTTGTCTTTAGGTTCCCTAGTGAATCGGTTATGGAATGGAAGTATGGTTCCCTATCTCCTAAGGGGAGGTTTATTTCTTATCTTAGAGCTCGAAGATTAATCTCCAAAGAGTGTCTTTATCACTTGGTTCGGGTTAAAGATTCTAACTCAGAGGGTCCTTCTTTACATTCAGTTTTGGTGGTAAATGAATTTCCTGAGGTCTTTCCGGATGATCTTCCTGGTGTTCCTCTAGAAAAGGCAATCGAGTTTGGTATTGATTTGGTTTCGAAAACCCATCCAATCTCTATTCCTCCTTATAGAATAACTCTAGTTGAGTTGAGGGAACTTAAGGAGCAACTTAAGGATCTTCTGGATAAGGAGTTTATTCATTCTAGTGTATCCCCGTGGGGTGCATTAGTGTTGTTCGTGCGCAAAAAGGATGGTCCCCTTCGGATATGCATTGACTATCGACAGTTGAATACGGTAATGATCAAGAACACGTATTCTCTTCCAAGGATAAATGACTTGTTTGATAAGTTGCAAGGTGTCAAGTTCTTTTCTAAGATAAATCTTTGGTCTGGGTACCATCAGCTTAAGATTAGGGAGGAGGATATCCCTAAGAAGGCTTTTCATAGTCGGTATGAGCACTTTGAATTCTTGGTGATGTCATTTGGTTTAACTAATGCCTCGACGACATTTATGGATTTGATGAACTGAGTTTTCAGGTAGTTATTGGATCATTTTGTCGTTGTGTTTATTGATGACAACTTGGTGTATTCTAAAAGCGAGGTAGATTATGCCAATCACCTCCGTCTGGTATTGCAGACCTTGAAAGAGCAACAATTGTATGCCAAGTTCTCAAAATGTGAGTTTTGGTTGAACGCTGTAACTTTCTTGGGTCATATTATTTCTAGCAAGGGGATCATGGTGGCTGTGGTTAAAAGGTGGCCTAGACCCATGACTCCAACCAACATTCGGAGCTTCTTGGATTTTGTTGGGTATTATAGGCGATTTGTGAAAATTTTCTTAACGATAACAGACCCAATGACTAAGTTGACTCAGAAAAAGGTAAAGTTTCTTGGTCGGAGGCATGTGAAGGGAGTTTTGAGAAGCTTAAGATAAGCTAACTTTGGCTCCGATTTTGACATTGGCTGAAGGTAATGAGAAATTTAAGGTTTATTGTGATGCATCTCGGGTAGAACTTGGTTGTGTTTTGATGCAATATGGAAAGGTGATTGTCTATGCTTCTTGTCAGTTAAAGATGCATGAAAAGAATTATCCTGCTCATGATTTGGAGCTGTTGGCGGTGGTTTTTGCTTTGAAAATCTGGCAGCATTATTTGTATAGAGTGCACGTAGACATCTTTTCTGATCATAAGAGTCTATAGTATGTGTTCACTTAGAAGAAGCTAAATCTCAGGCAAATGAGATGGTTGGAGCTTCTTAAGGACTATGATACGAGTCTTCACTATCACCTAGGTAAAGCTAACGTGGTTGATGATGCTCTTAGCAGGTTGTCTATAGGGAGTTTGGCTCATGTAGAGAAAGGAAAGAGGGAATTGGTGAAAGATATTCACTGCTTGGCCAATCTTAGAGTTCATCTCTTGGACTCCAAGGATTGTGGTGTGACGGTTTAGGCAGTGGTTAGGTCGTGTCTTGGTGCAAAGATTAAGGAGAAACAAATGCTAGATCATGTCTTGATGAAAATAAAGAGTGTTGTTAGTGGGAAAAAGGTAATGGTCTTTTAGATCAGTAGCGATGGTACTTTATGGTACCAAGGGAGGTTGTGTGTTCTTGATGTCCATGATTTGTGGCAAAAAATTTTGGCTGAGGCGCATGGATCGCGCTATGTTGTTCATCCCAATTCGACAAAAATGAATCATGATCTCCGATGAGTGGTGATTTTACCACTTCTTTGCACTCAACATTCATGAACATTACCATGTTTTGGATGAATAAATGAGAAATAATTGTGATTAAATGCACTAATATCCGCATTTTGCAGGCACATTATTGATGAGATGGAAAGATACGGATTGAAGCTAAAAAGGATCAAAAGGAAGCAAGAAAGTGCAACTGAAGACGTGGAGTAGACATGGCCTCAGTTACTACGATCGCAACTGTAATTAAGGTTAACCTACTGCGGTCACGTAAGCTAATCGTGGTTGCGGCCAAATTTACACGATTGCAGCCTAGCGGAAAATGCAGCCCAAGGGCTGAAATATAAATGCATGTGGTTGATCCCAAATTTGAAAAAAGGAAGACTCAAACCCTACTATTCATTCATCATATTCCATCTTCCCAAATTATTGAACATTGTTCTTGGGTTGGAGCCTTCATTCTTGGAGAAGAAAATATTGTATAAATTTTGGGTGAAGAATATTTTGGAGTCACTTCCAAGTGAAGAATTAGTGAACTCCCATTGAAGATTTGTTGGATCTCATAGTTTGAAGTAACATTCACTTAGATTTTCTCAAATCAAATCAATGGAGATTTTGGGTAAAATCTTTACTTATTTATCTTATGAGTAGCTAGTTTTTACTCTTGGAATTATGCTAGAATAGGGTGTAAATATATGTTGATGTGATTTGTTTGTGCATTTACTAGTTTGTGATGTTTGATTCAACTATTGCTTGAGTAAATTAGTTGGGATTTGTGGGTGAAAACCCCAAATACTCAAATAGATTTGTGGGTGAAAATTCCAAACTCTTGAAACCTTAATCTATCTTTGAAAGAAGGGTTTGGGTGAATATTAGGAACCAACATCATCCTTGAAAGAGGGATGTGGGAACTAAGGCAATAACAGACAATTGTTGGCGTAGTTGGCTAAGTTTTCACTGTGGACACCCAGTTTTGGCTCTCCATACTTAAAATTAACGCATTTAGGCTCCCTGATCATTAAATGACACAATATAAGATTTTTCACATTTTTTTTGCAATTGTTAATAAATTGTTGATAAGCATCATTATTTTAGGATTTTTACTCATTTGTTGTCATATTTTAATAATTTATTGATAATTATCTTTAATTTCGTAAATTTTAAATTTTTTATCAGTTTATTATTATTTTAATATTTTTGCACAGTCATTTGCATACGTACACAACACAACACAATAATTTTTTATTGCACAGTATAATTTTAATTATTTATAGCATAATATATTTTTTTCAAGACAATTATATTTTTTATTTTTTGTTTATATTTTTTAGGTAATTATATATCGGCATTTATATTTTTGTATATTATTTAATACAACTTACAAATGTGAGTCAATTTAATTATTTTAATATATAGAACTACAAATTAGTCAAGTCAAGGTCTCGTTATATTTATGACATTTGACTTTTCTTTTATCTACTACCCAAATTTAAGGGATATGTTGTAAAAAAGTAAATTTGATATCTTATTTTATTATTATTTTTCCTTTTTAAATACCCAATATACATACACATAATAAATACACAATATACACAGTACGGGACATGACATCATATTTTTATAGTGTTTTTAATTAATTATATTTTTTTTAATATTTTCAACATTCTTTATATTTTTTTCATAATTACATATTATTTTTTTTTATATTTTTGTGATTCACAAACATTAAATCGGATTAATTATTTTTACATAGTATAATACAAAATTAAAAAAACGGGAGACAAACAACACAAAATAAGGAAAACCACAAATATATTGACACCTTTTTCTTTAAAAACAACACAATAACACACACTCCACACATCTACACGCACTAACACATAGGGGTGGGCATATTTTGGTTTAAATAAAAAAAACTGAAAAATCAAATTGAAATTTAATTTTTATTTTATTTTTTCTATTTTTCGGATCGGATTCGGTTTGTAATTTTAAAATTTTGATTTTTCAGTTTGATTTTCGGTTTTAAAAAAAATTCGGTTAAACCGAAAAACCAAAATTGTATAAATAAATAAATAATATATATATTTTATTATATATATATATTTTATATATAATATTATATTATATATATAATATTTAGAATTCACATTCACAATTAACATTTAACAGCAAATTCGCATACGCCGCAGGCTGTTTATGGATTGTTTTAGTGACTCAAATATTTTATGGACTATTTTGGTGACTTTGGACAGTTTTATGGACTATTTATGCAAGGTTATATTATATGTAATGATTAATGACATTATGTATTATGTTAAGCTTATGATTATTTCATTTCGTTTCATCCATGTTGAGTTATTTATAGTTATTTATATTTGGGAATGAAAAACAGGTTTGAAAAAATATTTTTTCTAAAAAAAACCCATCAATTTTAAATGATCAGTTATGAAAAAGAGAGGCTAACTACTTTAATATTTCAAACCGAAATAAAAATCTGAAATAACCGAACTGAATTTGTAAAAAATCGAACCAAATCGAATTTATTTCGATTTGGTTACGAATGTCATTTTTGTCAATCCAAAAACCGATAAACCGAACCGATATTAAACAATTATACCGAACCGACCGAACGCCCACCCCTACTAAAACACAAAAACAAATCAGCCGCTCCTCCATTCTTTCTCTCTCTAAACTTTCTTTCTCTTTCCCCCAAACTCACCAGCCGCACAAACCATCACCAAAACCCACTAGCGCCGCCACCCTTTTCCTTTTCCCACGGCCTTCACCTTCTCCTTTTACTTGCTCCTCACTACCGCTGGCTCGCCGGAGTTGTGACCAACGAGATCTAGCCCGAAACAGCCGCTGCCACTGTTTTTTCCCCCTCTTCGTGCCGCTGCTTCGCCGGGGTGATGATCGATCAATCCCCACGCCTCCAACGACCACCACCGCCATCTGACCGATTTGGATTCTCTCCGACAACTCTCTTTGTTCACTTTTAATACATGTCTTGGTAAGTTTTCTTTAAAGTTGGACGAAAACATTTATTCCGGTAACTTTAATTTTGACTCTTGTTTGTTTATTGTTGGGTTGGAAAGTCTATAATTGTGTCTGCTAGCTGCTACTCTTGACAAGTTAGAATTTTATTGGCATTTGCTCCATTTCAACTTTTATTCACACAATATTTACTCTACTTTCACTAATTATGTGGCTGATTTTGCTCAAGAAATTGACTTTAGTATTGCTGTTACTGTTGCTATGAGTTTTAGACAATTTTAGAGAGGATTTCTATCCTTTTTATGTTTGTCAGATGTTTAATACTCTAAGATGTAAGATAATAAGTTGTTGGCCAATGAAATTATCTCTCCATCCGTATATTTGAGGCCACTCCATTATAGAAGACAAACTTTATTTTATCAAAGTTATTATTTTATATTAAGGGAAGAGAGACTTTATTTTATCAAAGTTATTTTATATTAAGGGCCGATGCTTGGCTAATCAAATTATCTCTTTGTCTAGATATTTGAGGCCACCCGTTACAAAAGATGGATTTTATTTTATCAAAGTTATCATTTATATTAAGGGCAGACACCTGACTGATGAAGAAACTTTTTCTCGATTTTTGAGGCTTTTACAAATAAAAAGATGGATATTATATATCAATACGTAATAAAATAACTAATTTTTGGGCGATGACGAAATTTTTATAACAACACAAAAAGTTTTATGATACGTATCTTGGCAAGACGATTTAGAATGGCTAATAAATCAGTAACCACTTCGTAGTCATGACACATTTAAAATCTAATTTCAGCCTACCTTTTAACGAAAAATTATATTTTATATGTATATGCACACATACGTTCTCAATTTATTTTGATATTTGTTTATATGTTACTAACATTTTACTACAAGTGTTTATACAGGTTATTGGAAATATTTATCGAGAATGGCATGCAAAAAAGATTTTAATTTTTATATTTGTATTTATATTTTTACACTTGTACAAAATGCCAATTATAGTGAAAATTTTATTTTTGGGGCGTTGGGCGGGAATGCTTTTATACAATTATTCATCGCGTGTTTAGGAAAATTTAGGCCGTTAATATTTTTATTAAAAAATTAAATTAATTCAGATACTTAATTAATTCATACTTATACATTGAAAGATATTGCATAGTTTTTTTTCTTTAATATAATCTTCTGATATTTTTTAGTTTTTACGCGATTTTCATCACGCGTTAGGAAAATTTAGGCCTTTAATATTTATATTAAAATTGATTTAAATATTTAATCAAATAATTCACACCTTTTAGATTAATAAATATTGCGTAGTTTTTTTAAAACAAGTTTTCTTTACTCAATTTTGTCTTTACATACATATTTGTATATTTTGTTTATATATATTTTACGACAACATACACATTGTATTATTTCAATACATATTGTATATTTGTATTTACAAACATCAATTTTCTCTTTCCTTTTTAAATAAACCTAAGTCTGGTCGGGAACCACATTTGTGAATTCTGAAGGGTACCTAATTCTTTTCTTTCAGAATAATTTGAACTCTTACCTAGAATCTAAATTGGTTTCGTAGATTAGAATAAAGTCATACTTGTTAATAAATAAATAGGTTTCTTATTTTTCCTTAAAAATTAGGTGGCGACTCTGTACAAAATTTATTTTTTTAGAGTCTATAATGTCGTGCTCGTTTTGACTTTAGGTAAAAATCAGGTATGACATTCTCTATCTTAAATATAAGAGTGATTGTGAAGTTGACTATTCCTTGGGTATTATCCTAGAAATAGGGATGCCTAATTGAGGTATTGGGTGGCTTTATTTAACATACTCGTTAGGTACTCAAAAGATTCAACGAGTGAAATCTTTAAGGCTATGTTGACAAACTAGCCCCAAGGACTTCTATCATAGCCTACCACATCACCAACATTTATAATTTACATCAAATTATCACACGCTCATGCATATGTCTCCCCTAGGAAAACATAGTCCCAAGATCCATGCCTAATTGACTAGACTCTAATTATTCGTAGCCCCAAATTTGTACTAAAAAAACCCAAAAAGAAATATTAAGTGTGATAAATTTCAAAACCCTCTATTTTTATCTTTTTGTACTATTGGTTTGAATTTAACAAGTACTCATTATTTCGAATTAAATTGATTGCCATTTACATTATTCCTCGTGAATTAGACTCCAACTCCAAAGTTGAATAAATATGGTGACAACGACCACCTTGCAGTAAAATTGACATGTAATTTGAGCATTAGCAATCTCAAGGAGATACATTGGTGGAATGGTATAAAAAGGGGCGTGGCTGATTTCATAACCAAGTGCATGGTGTGCCAACAAGTCAAAGTTGAGCACATGAGGCCTGGTGGGTTGTATTAAGAGATTGATTTGCCCAAATAGGAATGCGAGGTGATCACCATGGATTTTGTTATCGATTTTTCTCGATCTCGGAACCAATTTGATTCGATTTGGGTTATCGTGGATAGGATGACAAAGTCTGCTTACTTTTTGTCAGTGAGGACTACCTTTTTGGTAGAGGACTATGCAAAGTTGTATCTTCAGGACATTGTAAAGCTGTATGGGGTACCTAATTGGATTATCTCTGATCATGGTATACAATTTTTGTCTCATTTTTTGTGGTCTTTTCAGAAGGGATTGGGGACTAAGGTTAGTTTGAGTATTGCTTTTCACCCTCAAATGGATGGGGAAGAAGAAAAAACTAATTAGATGTTGGAGGATATACTTCACACATACGTGATTGATTATGGTGGCAATTGGATTGAGCATCTACCTTTGGTAGAGTTTGCTTAAAATAATAACTATCATTCTAGTATTGGTATGGCCTCTTTTAAAACATTGTATGGTAGGAGTTGTAGATATTCTATTGGTTGGTCTGATCTTGGTGAGGTGGATATGTTTGGTCTGACTTTGGTTTATCAGACTATAGAAAAGCTGAATGTGATTTGGGATAGGCGTAAGACTGCCCAAAGTCGCCAAAATTTCTATGCGAATGTAAGGAGTAGAGACTTGGAGTTTGAGGTTGGGGATAGGATATTCCTAAAGGTATCTCCCATGAAGGGAGTAATGCGGTTTTGTAAGAAGAGAAAGCTCAGTCCCTGGTTTATTGGTCCTTATATGAGTTTGCAGAGGATTGGTAATATGACTTATGAATTGGAGTTTCTTTCTGGTTTGAGCTCCATTAATTCGGTATTTCACATCTCTATGTTAAGAAAGTTCCTTGTTGTTCCTTCTTTAGTTGTCCCTTTGGAAAGATTGGGTATCTCGGATTCTCTGTCTTATGAAGAGGTCCAGTTAAGATATTGGATCGGCGGGTTCATCAATTATGAACCAAGGATGTGGCCTCGATTAAGGTTATATGGCAGAACCATAAATCGGAAGAGGCTACATGGGAAGCGGAGAAGGAGATAAAGTCCAAATATCTGCATCTATTTTCTGCTCTTGGGATTCGTGCGGAAGGTATGTGTTCTTCAACATACTTTTGTTTTCAAACTTTGTTAAAGGAAATATTAATATCTTTGCATCCTTGTTTACTAACATGGTTAAAAGTTGGATTGATATTTGATAATGCAAGTGAATCATGCTTGTGGTTACCCTACCTTGTTCTTCATTCGGGGACAAATATTCCTAGTGGAGGAGACTTAAACACCCTGGGTTTCTGGACCTTAAATTTCTTTCTAGATTTCCAATCTCTGGATAGGGTACAACTAGAGGAAATGACTCGTACACTAGGATATAAGTGGTATAGGTTAGTTTTATGCTGACCAGTGTTAGTTGGTGGGTTGGATTTGATTTCTAGAATGGATACGATTTGGGTGATACGAATCATATTGGTGGATATAGGTTGTATGGTTACTTCACCTAATCTTAGGCTTGGTAACTTAAGTTGGATCTAAGTACGAGTGGTTCACCTAGAGCCGTAAGCCAGGGTACAATTCGTACCATGGAATCTTATGGTGGTTAGTGTTCAATCTTTTTTAGATTCGATTCTACCAAGGGTATGGGTCAGGGGTACTAGTCGTATACTAGGGTACGACTTTTGTTTGGGTAAGGCATACCTTGGATTGTGTTGGGTCTAAGGGGGAGGCCTAACATATGAATGATGGGTACTACTCGTACAGGGAGGGTACGAGTCGTATGGGTCAGTCGTACCCTATGACGAGAATTTTATACAATTTAAGTGGGGGTAATTAGGACATTTCCCCACTTACCCTAATAAGACCCCATGACTTTTAACTCACTTGGAAGGTTATTTTCCCTATTATTCTATTCATTAACACTTAGAAAACACTCTTAAATCCTCTCTAAAGCTCTTGGGAAAGGGAAACTAGGGTTTCATCTTAAGGATTAATTTGTGGCTTTTGTTGGTGATTTTTCTCCACCATCTTCTTGGTTTAAGGCATGTTCTCTTTCCTTATTGTTAGTTCCAACTAAAGGCATGGATTTTGTGCAATGTTTTCATGGTTTGATTATTGTATGGTTTTGGGTTTTCAAATATGATTTGGGGGTTTTGGTTATAAATACTTGGTTATGGTTTTTCTGTGTTTCAATTATGTTTTTACACTCTTTATTGGTGGTTTGGATAATTGGATTGCATGGGAATGGTTATTGGTAATTGGAATTGGTTTTAGAAATACTATGCCCCCAATGTGTTTGATAAAATGCCTATAACCATGCTTTCACTATAATATTGGATTTTTAATGGAACTTATGCATGGTTTAAACTTGGTAAGGGAGCCCTAAATGATATAAATGATTTTGGTGTTAATGGTTTTGTTAATTAAACATCCTTGTGGGGTACAAAGGAATCCCCCAAGTAAACATGGTAATTGAACAACTTGTGGGGTACATGGGATTCCCCCAACCAAATGATGGAATACTTGTGGGGTATATGGGACTCCCCCAAGATAACTCAAAAATGTGATCTATGGGTACATGGAATCCCTTGATCTCTAAATGGTTTGGCTAGGGACAATACTTGCAAGTTATAGTCGGTATGGAGATACCACTACTAATAGATTTGGTTAATAATAATGGAATAATGGTCTGGTTGGAAATAGTTTTAATTGGAAAATAATGGTGGGGCGTAATAGCTAACAGTGAAGGTAGGAGTTCAATGAACAAACATTAGAAACTCATATTTTTAGACATGAGGGGTAGGGCATGGCGACCCTTTTATGAAACTACGAGGTAGGAGGGAATCCTCTAAGTACATTGTACATATGTATTATGGAGAGTGAGGGTACTTGGGAATCCCTTACTCTTATGGTATCTCCGGTTCGTGTGTCTACACTATCAGGGCCCGTTCAAGTGGTTACTCTGGACCCATATATCCCTTGGGTGGATAAGGACGATTAAGCAATACATACCCAGGTTAATGGTTTCAAATGCATACTAAACCTGATTCCCTTTCCCGATATTATTATATATATGTGTGTGTATAGTTTGTATGCATATGGATGGCTTACTTGGTTTTATTAAATGGAATTATTTAATAATTATCCTAAGTTCATGAAAGTGTTCATGCGCTAACCCGTCTTTGGGGGGCTGTATCCTCATGCGATATAGGAACCGGCCATTCTACCCACCTGCTTAGCGATTGGACTTTGGGATCAGCTATTGGATTGAAGTGGTGAGCTTCTATCATTCTATAAGGCTCCATTTCATGGATGCCATTTCATACTTTGGTTTATTTATGGATATTAATTTTGGCTATGGTTGGGGGCATGTACCAACCGAATTTTGGTATTTTTTTGGTTAGAGACTTTTGTTGAACTACTAAGGGTTAGTTTGGGCGGGATTGGTATGGGTTTCAGCCTTGGTATTGGCATTGGTCCATGGGTTGATACCGTAGGACTAAATTTCTCATTGTTCTATCCTCTTTTATTTTAGGATTACATATATATATATAATGATTATGGAACTCATATGGTTATGGTTTGGATAATGGTTTGGTTTGGATATGGTTATCGGTTGGTTTGGGGATGGTTGGACTCATTTGGGTCGATCGCAGTTATAGGACTATCCCAGAGTCTAGATTTAGGTAGTTATACTCTATCTTGTTATATGTTCAAAATTCATCCGCATTAAGGTATGCACTGGATGGTTGAGTTGGGTATTTGGGGGTGGTCCCCAGTCTTGGATGGACTTGGGACGCCCATTACGATAAGGGCCCCAACAGGATCGTGTTAATTAGTCAATCCAAAGTACATGACCAAGAATTCATAATGACCATATTAGGTTTGAAATGCAGTCTTAGGTATGTCAGCCTCCCCATCTTTCAACTGATGGTAACCCGAACAAAGGTTTATTTTAGAGAAACATCTAGCACCCTGAAGCTGGTTAAAAAGATCATCATTTCTAGGAAGAGGGTACTTATTCTTCAGTGTGACCTTATTTAGCTGACGGTAATCTACACACATACGGAGGGAACCATCTTTTTTTTCACGAAGAGTATAAGAGCACCCTAAGGAGAGATACTAGGATGGATGAAATCTTTATCAAGAAGGTATTTCAATTGACTTTTTAATTCTTTTAGCTTTGTATGAGCTATTCTTTATGGCAAAATGGAAATAGGCCGAGTGTCAGGAAACATGTTAATTCTGAAGTCTATCTCCCTATCTTGGGGAATTCTAAGAAATCACGGGAAAGACTTTGCGAAACTCATTAACTATTGGTTCCAACTGAAAAGAGAGACTCTCGATCGTAGAATCTTTAATCGAGACTAGATGATATAAATAACGCTTCGATATCATCTTACGGGCTCTAAGGTAAGATGTGAACCTCCCCTTAGGTGCTAAAGAATATCCTTCCCATTCTATGACTAGCTCTCAGGAAAATGGAAGGTGACTTTTCCGGTTCTACAACTAAGGTAGCATAGCAATAGTGAAGCCAGTCCATCTCTAGAATTGCATCAAAGTCTACTATGTCAAGCTCTACTAGGTCTACCACATTATCCTGATGGAAAATAGACACCACACAATTTCTATAAACTTTATAGCATTAATAGAATCACTAACAGGGGTAAAAATTGCGAAGGGGTTAGAAATATATTTGGGATCAAAGCCAAAACCCACTACCACATAAGGGGTCACATAATGCAGAGTATATATGAGATCAAGTAACACATAAACATCATTGGAGAAAATATGTAATGTACCCATAACAACATCTGGTGAGGCCTCTGAGTCCTGTCGGGTGGATAAGGTTTATAGATGGTTGAGACCTTTACGCATACTAAAAGTATTACTCTTAGCATCAGGGGATGAAGAAGTAGTAACTTGGGTCTTATTTCCCTCAAAAGTTCCTCTTGCCATGGGACAATCTCTATGAATATGGACGGGCTGACCACAACCGTAGCACAGTTGACTCCTAAAGTAGAATTTCCATGAATGATTCTTTAAATAAGTGCTATATTAAGGGTGTGTCTTAAAGGGATGATCCACACTATCCTGATACTGAGTATTCTGAATCCTTGGCGTATTGCTGGGCTGAAATCGTTGCTCGCCTGAAGGGTTAGGGGTAGGCGCCCTAGTCGATGACTGAACATTACCCTAAATTTTTTTGGACCATTTTGTTGACCTATTTGCCACCGTGTTGCTGACTGGCATCCTGGTATGCTAGTCTAACCCTCTTAGCCCACCTCTTCTCTATATATTCATGCTTCTTCTTCTCTTCCTCTACCTACTGCATATACACTACCAATCTGGATATATCTATATTATTTTTCAAATTGCCTCTTTGCACTCCAATACCAAATAATTAGAAAGAACGACTTTCTCATACGAGATCTCATATTGGATACCAACTTTGGAGCATAACAAGACAGTTGGATGAACTCTAGTGCATACTCTTTGACACTCATTTTACCCTACTTCAGATTCACAAACTCCTTATCCTTAGATTCCCTTAACTCTCAAGGAAAGAAGTGGTCGAGGAAAGCATCAGAGAACTCTTCCCATACAACTAGTTTAACATTTTCACCTCTTAAGTCTTCCTACTACCATACCATTGATAGGCAACCCTTTCAATAGATAGGGTGTAAATTCCACCCCTCCGTATCACTAGCATGCATAACTCTAAATATATTTTCCATATCATGCATGAACTCTTGAGTATCCTTCTCAACCCTTGAACCCATAAAGTCAGTGGGTTTATCCTCATGAAATGACCAACTCGAGTGACTTCAAATGAACAAGTGACATAACTTGCATTACCAGATCGATGAAACTATCATGCCACAAACTGAGCAAACACGTGAATAGATTGACGAAACCCAACATTCGAAACCTCTATAGGTGGAGATAGAGTAAGGTTGATTCCAACCCTAGGAGCCTAGAAGGATTGACTGGGTTTCGTGGGATCCCAAGATGAGCGGTGAATTCAGGAGTACGGATTCCATACCGAGTTTGCATCTCATAGATAGGTTGGACCTCCTAAACATTTGTCCAGTAGGGACATAGGTTCCATCTAGATTCCTCTGACTATTAGATTTCTGTGGAGGAATGATATGAAACATGAAAAGTCAGGATTTAGAAGAATTTATTACCACTAGACTCTCTAGCACGAACTAGAACATGACGAAAGAGAAATATTCCTAAATGCCTCATAGCCTCCTTCTTATAAGTGTAGGGAGTTACACACCCATAAAAAAGACTCTACTCAACAAGGCTTCGTAGACACCCTGTGATCCTGAACCATGCTCTGATTCCATGTTTTTATAACCCACGATAAGGATCTAGCCGCGATGACATTCCAAACAACATAGGTCCAGGAAGGCCCCTTAATATTCTATCATAAGCATAACTTTCATAGGGGTACAAAAATATAAGGAATTAAAAGAAATCTATAAAAGTAAATAAAAACAAAAATGCCAAACTTTGAAAATGACATCATAACCAACATCTGTCAAATCTAGTTTACAAAACCTCTAATCATGATCGGACCATCTAAGTAGAGACAAGGCCCCAACATTACTTTAAAATGAAAAAAAATACTGAAATATCTAAATTAGACAACTTTTTAAAATATAGAGGGCTCACCAAATCCGAATGATGTCTGACCAAATCCTAGTGTTGCACCAGACCATTAGAATGCACCTTAGAACCAGCTGTCATGGCTCATACCCGAGCCTATCTGTGATGGGCATCTCAAGTTAACTAAGGGCTGGAGACAACCCCCATAGCCTTACTCAAGAGCAAAATAAATATAAATAAATAGCAAAAGCCAACCAATTCAATAGAAGAGGAATATAAATTCGAAAGAAATATAATAAGTCAAAATAAGACGTCTGTAACATTCCCATTCATTCCACAGAAGCCTCTAAACCAAGAATACTAACTAAGTTAGGACATGCCTCGACTATGATAGAAAAAATCCATTAGTACTAGAATGATAACTGAAAAGCTAGGATAATAATTTACCTTTCGATAAATGGAGGGCTGACCACTTCACAGCTGTACCACAGAAGTACCAAACCACCTGATGCTGCACAAGATTAGAAGAAAAACTCTTAAAAACTACATTATGAAATGATGTAGCATTCTGGGATGGTCAGTGGGGCGAGCACTGACATGTAATCCAAGGGAAGGGATAAAGTAATGCTTTTTCCAAAAAAGTCAATCATAAAAATGCACAACATTCATACATATATGTAGGATATCGGGATAGGGGCAAGGTTCATAAAATATGATAGTTTAAAACATTAGTCCTAAACTATGTAGCTTGTACCGACATTCTAGGTACCCACGGGCTATATGGGTCGGCTCCCCCTATTGGAAGGGACCCAACCAATGTTAGCCTCATGTACCGAGGAATGGCTAAAGACACTAATGTGATAGACATCCAAACTATATTGTGTATCCATACACAATGGTCATATAGACCCCTAACATCGGGAAATGTGATTTCTAGTGTTGGTCTCCCCCAGGATTACACTTTCTCGGTGAGCTACGCAATTCCCTTTAAGCCCAAACTAAAATAATTTGCACAAAAACCAACATTAACCTAAGAGTCTTTCATTAAGGCATTTTCCAACATGGCATCTTCATACCAATATACTTTCAAGATCTTCCATTTATGCCATACCAATAACCAAATTAATTTCAATTGTCGGTTTAAAAATCCAAAAGCGTAGCCACCAAAGTCATCCAAAACCTTTTAATCCATTTATCCTATAATGCTATGCAATATTTTCAAAAGATAAGCTAACTCGTGTGAAAATCCTTTTTCAAAACCAAGATTATAGTATGGGTTGAGGTTTATGTGATCATCATGCCAGAAATTTATCAATCTGGTGAAACCTATGTCACTTATTTCAACCATTATAACAATGCATATATTCTATTTAAGGGAAAGGTAATTAAACTATTACAAATAAAAACCCTCAACCTAAGTTCAAATCCATCATTAAAAACACATAAATATTAAATAAATTGATGCAATAATATAAAATAAATTTGGTGAATGAGTAACATGCGTAAAAATTACAAGAATTTGAGAGGAATCAAAGCTTAACTCCCGAAGAATGGAATCCTTGAAAACCCCCTTGTGTTTCTTCACTTGGGAGTTGGAGAAGACAGATCAATGTATAACTAAGTGAATTTGGGGTCTTTTTGGGGCTAAGGAATGTTTATGATGTTTTAAGAGTGAAAAGGACCAAAAATCCCCTACCCCAAGTTAAAAAATAGCAAACTGGGCAAAATTTGCATAGCAGTATGACACGCTGCTATCGCGGAGGGTTGCCCGCTGGAAATACTTTTATCGTGGAGGCTAAGTGTCGTGGAACAGTTACTTTCATGGACCCTCACTGCCTTAGGGTCTTGAAATGGCTCTGAACCCCTTCCAAAAATTCCAAAACTTTCCCAAAGCATCCCTTATCATAATTAAAGTTTAAAAGTCAACATTATAAATACATGAGGGTCCAAAATAAAATTATCAAAATTTGTATGGGGTGTTACAATATCCCACCTTTTGGATCATTCATCCCTAAATGACGAGTTAGGACATTTTTAGCATGATAATAGAAAGATTACAGTAGAATCAAAAAACAAATTCAAAAGACGACAAGAGAGAAAAGAAACTTATACCTGAAGTACTTTCATCCAGCGTTGGAAACAAGAATGGGAATTTGGCTTTCATATCTTCTTCAAACTCCCAAGTAGTGTTTTCCACTGTTTGATTTCTCCAAAGCACCTTTATCGAAGCTATAACCTTAGTTCTCAACCTATTAACTTACCTATCCAATATATCAACCAGGACTTCCCCATAAGACAACGAATCGTTCATTCCAACATCCTCAATCGGCACTATCAATGAAGGGTCACCCACATACTTCTTAAGTATGTACACATGGAAAATAAGATGAGTCGAGGACAAACTCACTGGTAAATCTAATTCATAAGCGACATTCCCAATCTTTCTTAAAATCTGGTATGGACCTATGTAATGAGGACTGAGCTTACCTTTTTTCCTAAATCTCATGACTCCTTTCATAGGAAAAACCTTCAAGAATACCCAATCACTCACTTCAAAATCCAACTCCATCTACCTCATATTTGCATAAGACTTTTGGCAACTTTGGGAAGTCTTAAGTGTTTCTCTAATCACCTTTACCTTCTCTATGTCTTGGTTAACCAAGTCAGGGACAAAAAACCTAGTCCCACCTAGATCAAACTATCCAACAAGAGACCTGCACCCTCTACCATAAAGGTCCTCAAAAGGGGTCATCTAGCTATTGGAATGGTAACTTTTGTTATAAGCAAACTCGATAAGAGGGAAATGATTAACCCTACTACCTTTAAAATGAAAAACATACGAACTTAGCATATGCTCCAAAGTCTGAATAGTACATTCTTCTTATCCATCTATTTTAGGGTGGAATGTAGTGCTAAAGTTCAATTGAGTTCTCAGACCTTTTTGAAAATAACGCTAAAAGTGAGAAGAAAACTACGTATCTCAGCCAGAGATAATAAATATTGGTTCTCCATGCAACATGACTATCTCTTGAATGAACAACTTGACATAATCCTTTCCTAAGTATTTAGTCCTCATAGGCAAGAAATGAGCAAACTTGGTAATTATGTTTACGATGACCCAAATAGAATCATACTAATTCCGAGACTGTGGGAGACCCATAACAAATCCATATTGATCATCTCCTATTTCCACATGGGCAATGCTATCTCTTGGGATGTGCCACTTGGCTTCAAATGTTCAACCTTGACTTGTTGACAAACCATACACTAAACAACAAAATTTGCCATATCTCTTTTCATATTATTACATTAGTAGATCTCTTTCAAGTCATGATACATTTTGGTTGAACCCGGATGAACTGTATATCTAGACTCACAAGCTTCAGTCAAAATACTTTCTCGCAGACCATCTATATAAGGAACACATAACCTTCCTGGGTACCTTAAAATTCTATCTACTTTGATTTCAAAAGCCATAACTTCTTGCTGATCCACATCATCTTTGATTTGCATGAGTATGGGATCCAAAACCTATTTCTCTTTGTCCTCCACACCAAGAGATGTCTTAACCACTTCTTGAATGATTACCCCTCCATTCTCAAAATCCAAGAGGAAAACTCTTAATTTAGGCAGCCTGTGAATGTCCTTCACCTATCTTTTATTCTCATCCTTGACATGGGGCAGTCTCCCCGTAGACAACCTGGTAAGAGCATCAGCAACAACATTAGCTTTACCTAGATGGTAGTACAAATTTATGTCATAATCCTTAAGTAATTTGAGCCACAGCCTTTGCTTGCAATTCTTTTTGCATAAATACATACTGTAAGCACTTGCAGTCTGAATAAATATCTACATGCACCCCATAAAAATAATTAAGCCAAGTCTTCAAAGGAAAGACCACAACCACCAACTCTAAATTGTGAGTTGGATAATTTCTCTCATGAACCTTAAGATGTCTGGAAGCATAGGCTATAACCTTACCATGCTGTATCAAAACACAACCCAATCCCATACGGGATGCATCATAATACACAACAAGCCCCTCAGTGCCCACAAGTAGAGTTAAAATAGGAGCAGAAGTTGACTTATCCTTTAACTTCACAAAGCTTCCTTCGCAAGAATCGGACCACAAAAACTTAACCTTTTTCTGAGTTAACTTTATCAATGGAGCAACAATAGATGAGAAACTCTCTAGAAACCTCTTATAGTACCCAGTCAAGCCCAGAAAACTCCTAATATCGGTTGGAGTCGTGGGTCCGCTTTTTAACTACCTCAACTTTTTGGGGATCTACCTTGATCCCTTTACTAGAAACAACATGTCCGAGAAAAGTCACAATACTTAGCCAAAATTCATACTTAAAATTTTTTGCATACATTTTATGGTCCTAAAGAGTTTGTAATACAATTCGGATGGAATTGGAATGATTCTCCTCAATTTTAGAGTACACCAAGATGTCATTAATGAAGACTATAACAAATAAATCCAGAAACTGGCTGAAAACCCAATTCATAAGATCCATGAAAGTAGTCAGAGCATTAGTCAACCCAAATGACATAACCAAAAACTAATAGTGACCATAGTGGGTTTGTAAGACAATCTTGGGAATATTAATATCCCTAATTTTCATCTGATGATAACCCGAAAGGAGATTAATTTTAGAGAAATACCTAGCATTCTAAAGTTGTTCGAAGATGTCATCAATCTTAGAAAGAGGATACTTATTTTTCACTGTAATCTTATTCAACTGACGGTAATCATTACACATATGAAGGGACCCATCTTTATTCCACATGAAAAGCACTGGAGCAGCCCATGGAGAAATATTAAGATGAATAAAAACCTTATTAATAAGATCCTTTTATTGCTCCTTTAGTTCCTTTAGTTCAGCCATATCCATCCTATAAGGAGGAATGAAAATGGGACGGGTATCCGGTAGAAGGTCAATCTTGAAGTCTATTTTCCAATTAGGAGGAATTTTAGGAAGATCATCAAGAAAATCTCAGGAAATTCACTAACCATTAAGACAGATCTCAAAGAGAGTCCTTCAGATTCTGAATCCTTGAGCCGAAGTAGATGATATAAACACCTCTTGGAAATCAACTTCTAAGCTTGAAGGTAAGAAATAAACTTCCCTTTGGGTACTAAGGAACTCCCATTCCATTCAATTACCGGTTCATTAGAAAAATAAAAAGTGACCTTTCGGGTCCTACAATCTAAGGAAGCATAGCACAAATGGAGCCAACCCATCCCCAAGATTATATCAAAATCCAACATATCAAGTTCTATCAAATCCACCAATGTCTCCTTATGAAGAATAGACACCACACAACCCCTATAAATTTTTCTAATAATAATAGACTCAACCAGCAGAGTAGAAATAGAAAAGAGTTTGGAAATAATCTCCGGACCAAAACTAAAGTGTACAACCATATAAGGGGGTCACATAAGATAGGGCAGAACCCAGATCAAATAAATAATAAACATCATAGGAGAAGAGCTGTAACATATCCATGAAAACATCTGGGAATGTCTTAGGTTTTTGATGAGTAGCAAGTGCATAAAGGCAATTTCGGCAATTGTTTGTATCTGACGTGGTGTTTTTAGGTGCAGGAGCTAAAGAAGTGGCAACCAGGACATTATTAGCTCTGCTGGCAACTCTTGCTATAGGATAATTTTGCCGTAGATGACCAAACCAACCATAATTAAAACATAAGTTCTTCCCTTCTTCACAATATCCATGGTAAAGCTATTCACAAAAATAGAAAAAAAGGTAAGGCAGGGCTGACTGGGATCCACCTGCCTGAGACTGGGCACCTAGTGCCTTAGGACCACTGCTGGACTAAAAATGTTGATCACCTGAAGGCTTAGTAGAAGGAGCATTAGCTGACGAATAAGGATTTCCCCAGTTCTTTTTCTTAGACCATTGCCTGCCATCCCTCCTAGTATTCTGCTGATTTGCGTCCTGCTTTGCATACCTTCTCTGCCTTTCTCCCATTTCCAACTGCTTTTTTTTCTCATCTTTAACCTATTGCACGTATGCCAGTAGCCTTGATATGTTCATATCATTATTCAGCATAACATCCTTATATTCTAGCACCAAATCACGGGATAAGATAGAAAAAAATTCGTTATTTTGGACCTCATATTAGACACCAGATCCGAGGCATAACATGACAGTTGTTGGATTTTCAGTGCGTACTTCTTAACGCTCATCCTACCCTGCTTTATGTTCAGTAACTCTTCAGTCTTAACTTCTCTCAACTCCTGAGTAAAGAAGTGAATAAAAATAGAACCTAAAAACTCATCCCACACTACTGGCTCAGCATCATCACCCCTCATCTCCTCCCACTCCTCATATCTCTGATAAGCCACCTCCTTTAATTGATAAAAAACAAATTCAACCTCTTTCGAATCACTAGCATGCATCACTCTTAAGATCTTCTCCATCTCATTAATGAACCCCTATAGATCCTCCTCAACCTTAAAGCCTATAAAGATTGGGAGATTCAACCTCATAAACTGGCTAACTTGGGTTGCCTTAGATGAACTAGAAACAGAAACCACATGATCAGTCCAACGAGACTGTGATCCTATAAGTTGAACAAACAAATGGGTGGACTGATGAAACTTAACATTTGAAATATCTCCTTAAGGGGACTAATTAGAGGTAGAACCAGCATGGAAGGTTTGAGGAGGACTAGTGGGGACCATCCATACCCTAGGTGGAGTAGTGAAGTTAGGAGTTAGAGCCCTAGACCTAGTCTACATTCCACGAGAAGGGTGAATTTCCTCTGTATTTGCTCCAATTGAATGAAGGTTCTAACTAAGTTCCTTCGACCATCAAATCCTTAGGGTGGCATGATATGAAATGTGGGTAAATCAAGAGTTAGAGAAAATTCAAAACAACTAGACCCTTTAGCACAAAATTAAACTTAAAAAAGGAAAACATTCCTAAATGACTTGCAGCCTTCCCCTCATAAGTGTGGCATAGTACACATCTTAAAAAAGGACTCTACTTGACATGGGTTTGTGGACAACTAGCGAACATGAACCATGCTTGGATACCAAACTTGTCACGACTCGTACCCAGGTCTGGATGTGCCAAGCATCTTATGCCAACTAAGGGACGAAGACAACCACCTTATCCCTACCTCAAGAGCACAATAAATGTTAATAAATAATAAAAGCCAATCAAGTTAATAAAAAAGGTATATGAATTCAAAAGAAATATAAAGAGTCAAAATAAGACATCTGTAACATCCCCATCTTGTCGACAAAAGATTTTAAACTAAGAATACCAACTAAGTCAGCACATGCCCCCGACTATGACAGAGGAAATTCATAAGTACTAGAATGATAACTGAAAAGCTAGGATAATGACTGGGCATTTTGAAAGATAACAGGCTCACCATTTCACAACTGATCCATATGAGTACCAAACCCCTAATGCTGGACAACATCACAAAAAAAGACCTCAAAACCTACATCATGAAATAATGTAGCATTCGGTGATGGTCAATGGGGCGTGCACTGGCATACAACCCAAGGAAAGGGATAAAGTAATCCATTTACCAAAAAATTCAATTCAAGTGTTAACAAATAAAAACCTTCAACCCAAGTTCAAACTAATCATTCAAAACACATGAATATTGAATAAATTGATGCAATAATATAAAAATATAATTTGAGGAATGAGTAACATGCCTGAAAATTAGAAGAACTTGAAGAGATATTATAGCTTAAAGCTCAGAGAATGGAATCCTTGAGAAACCACTTGTATTTCTTCACTTGGGATTTAGTGAAGAGAAAGCAATGTAAATCTATGTGAATTTGGGTGTTTTCTGGGGTTGGGGAACATTTATGATGTTTTAAAAGTGAAAATAACTGAAACGCCCCACCCCAAGCTGAAAAATAATGAACTAGGTGAAATTTGCATAGCAGCATAACATGCCTCTATCATGTAGGTATCCAGCATGCCACACTCTTATTGCAAAGGCTAAGTGGCGTAGCACGCAACTATCGTGGACTATTACTGCCTTGGGGTCCCAAATAGCCTCGACCCCTTCTGAAAATTCCAATACTTTTCCAAAATACCCCCTTGGCATCCATTATCATGATTTAAGGCAAAAATCAACATTTTAAATGCGGGAGGGCCCAAAATAAAATGATTAAAATTTTTATGGGGTCTTACAGCAGCCATCCGAGGATGATCAATACATGGAATGTATTGGCATGTAGAATAACACAAAATAATATATATTTTATACAAAATAGATAGGTAATGTAACACCTTGGATTCTTGGTCCGTCTTTGAAAATTTTTAAAATTTTATCCTCACTGTCTTGACTACGATTTACTCTATGAGTCGTAGGAGGTCTTAACGAGTCGTTGGACCTAAATTGTAGCCTGACCAGTGTGTGTGACTAAGTCATCTGCTCTGAGTATGAGTGGCTCTTTATGAGTCATGAGGACTCATTTTAGGTCGTTGGGTGCAAATAATAAATGTCCAGTATATACCCAAATGGTTTCTGTGTTGACTACGACTAGACTTTACAAGTCATAGGGTCCCATTATGAGTTTTATTAGGTGAATCATAGGGTCAATAGTGTGCGTATTCCCTAGAAACTTTCTTGCCTATGACTCGAGGTGACGAGTCATAATGAATCCCTACGAGTTGTATAGTGACCTGTAGTCACTTACGACTAAATTTCAACTTTTAATTTGAGTGGACTTTGGAAAATTCCATTCTTACCTAATTAAAATCCCACGTTCATAAATCACTCGGGGTGTGTGTGTTATTTTTCATTCATAACGTAGTTAAGCACTCTCAAAACTTCAAGGTCAAGATACTTAGGGTTTCTAAGAAGTAAATCATCCAAGGGTTCAAGGGTTGAATTCTTCCCGTAAAACTCAGTATTTCAGGCATGTTACTCTTCCCTAATTATTATTTTGTGAAACGCATGAATTCATTACATGGTTCAATTGAATGGTTTTGAATGTGGGTTTCCAACATGGTTGTGGATTTTGACATGGTTGCTCCTTGAATTATTTTCCCATGATTTATTATACATTTCTTATGCTTATTTAATGGTTTGGAACTTGTGGGGTGCATAGGAATGGTGAATAAACTAAGGGGGTCATGGTTTTCACCAAATTGATGCTTTGAAATTTGGAATTAGTTTTGAAATGGTGTTCCCTTAACCTACTCATGTAAACGATTTTGATTTGTAAAATTGTCACTTGGTTTGACTTGCTCACCTATGTTATTGGATTACATAATTGGTAAACCAATGAACTTGGATTTTAAAAGATTTATTGGCTATGATATAAATGAACAAAGGGGATGAGTCATTCTCCCAAGTTTTAACATAATTGTTATGGCATAGAGATAAGTTTTCAAGTGTTTGGGTATGATGACACCCACAGTGTACCTTAATGGTTGGTTTATTGATTAATATATAGGTTATGTGATTTTTTTTTTAAATTGGGATTAATAGGGGTTATGTAGCAAAGTCGTGAAGGTGTGGGTCCTGGATGACTTATACTGGAAACTCGTGTTTGCCGACATGAGGTTTGGTCTTGATGATCTATGTGTATATGTCACACTTGATATATATTTTTGGATGACTAGTTGTCTTGATGGATTTAGATTTTCTCAAATTTTCTCTGGTGTGTGGCTAAAATGCACTGGGGCCCTTTCATAGAGGGAGATGAACCCATATAGCCCGTGGGTGCCCATTACAATAGTTGAGCTACATTGTCTAGGTTAAAGTTTTACTTCATGATAAGCCTTATTCCATATCTCGACATATTAGTTATATATGTACTGTGGTGTGGTTTATATGGTATTTGAAATAGTTTGACTTGACATTATTTTGTTCTCTATCCTCGAGTTACATGCTAGTATTCACCACACTAATCATCTCCGTGCGTTGTATCCCATGAGATACTGGTACCGTAGATACTGCTACCATTACTACGCAGAGTTAGGTGGATTGGCTCAGTTCGTCGATTTGTTGTGCTAATGTTGTGAGCTTTCATTCTCCGTAAGACTTAGACATTTTACCATTCCTTTATTAGACTTGAATTGAGAGTTTACATTATCATTAACATTATCATTTTCATTTTTAGAGTTGGGGACATGTCCCGACCAAGACTGGTTTTGATTTACTTTACGTAGAGGCTTTGCTGGAATACTGTGGACTTAGGTGGTGTTGGCTGGTTGTTTTGAGGTCAGTAGTTGATTATTTGTTACAAACATATCTTTTATGTTTTGATTTTGTTTTATGCTATCTTGTTATATGTTCAAAATTCAACCATTATTAGGCAGTGTGTGTTTTTTAGGTTAAGTTAAAGAGGTGGTCTCCGATCCACGATGGTCTTGGGATACTCATCACGACTTGGCCTTGGTTTGGATCATGATAAAGTTGGTATCAGAGCCTAGGTTTGGTATCATTGGGTTTTCACAAAGACGTGTCAAGTAGAGCCTTTTTTATGGGTGTGAAGCATGCCACACTTATAAGAGAGAGTCTACGAGGCGTTTAGGATTGTTTTCCCTTTTCTTGTGATCTATTTTTAGGCTATAGAGTATAAGGTCTTGAATCTCCTCTAATTCCTTTATGTTTTCTTTTTAGATCATTCTTCCCCATAGATCCGATGCTCGAGAAAACTCCCCTGTCCTACTCGAGGACAATGTTGATTGAACCCATCATAATTATAGGGTTTAGACCCGATCGAGGGTTTTTTTTCCTCAAAAATCTCATGGGGTTCCTCTAAATTCCACTATTTCTTATTGGGATCCTCAGGGTGATGTGAATAATGCTGAGTTCCACCGCTCTACTCATTTACTTCCTCAGTTGGTGACCTCTCAGTCTCGCCAGTCTAAGCGTTAGAGTGATATTGCACTTCTTTTGGGGTCACTAGAGTTGGCCTATTTATGAGGCTCAAACCTTTAATTTTCACTGTTTCTAAGATTGAGGAAGATCTTCAAGGCTTTATCGATGAGGTGGAAAATATTGTACTGGTGATGCATGCATTTTGCTTGGAAGGTGTGGAATTTGCCGCATATTAGCTAAAAGATGTGGCATATCAATAGTATTAGGAGTGGGATCAGTCGAGGGGTGATGGGGCAGAGATGGTATCTTGGGATGACTTTTCTAGTGCTTTTTGTTGTATGTAGTTTTGATATTAGCTGAACTGCAAGGGCCCAGGTCCCTGGACGTGCAAGGTACAGTACAACTGGAACACACCATCTGCACAATTTTGTCCTCTTATGTAACAAACTTGCAGGTGCTATTTTGTACTGACTTGGATAGCTGGTTCAATGATCTTTCAGCCCTAATCATCACTCAGCTATTAAGGAAAAAAGACTCCTCTTTATCAAATGGTGAAGTGAGGTAGTAAAAACTCCATTTTAAGACTACATAAGCATTGCTCATGTTCTTATCTTTGTAGTATGCTTAAAGATTGAGTGAGTGAGTGTTCTTGAGTGCTGATTTGTACGTGAACTACTCATGCTATAAGAGTAGTGATTTATCATTGAAAGAGTTGCTTAGGTAGATTTACCTAAGTTTTGACACTAATAAGAGCTAATCAGTAGAGAAGGTCCTTGTTAGAGTTACCAAGATGAGCTTGTAATAGAGTTATTACTAGCGAAAGAAACCTAGAGTTTGATTATAGTGTATTTGGAGGTGCTTGTGATGGCAAGCCATGTTTTTTCACTTCCTGGGTTTCCACATAAAAATTCTTGTGTCATTGCTCTTCCTGAATTGTTTCCTGCTGCTTGGTTCTTTTGTTTGTTTTGCATGTGATTGACGTTGAGGGACCTGGTCCCTTACTGTGTGGTAATACCCTCACGGGTTCCAACAATTGGTATCATAGCTTGGTCACTCTAAAAGGTTCACACCTATAGTGTCTTTGTTAGAATGGCTTCTCTACCTAATCTAGAAGAAGAGAAATCTATAACCAGACCACCAAGATTCAATGGATAGTATTATGTATGGTGGATAACTAAGATGTTTAACTTTATAATGGCTGAGGATAGTGAACTGATGGACATCATTCTTGATGGTCCTTATGGTACTGTAAAAGAAGTCAAAGAAGATAAAGTGACAAGAATGGTTGTCTAAAGCAGAAGAGAGTTCAATGATGAAGATAGAAAGAAAATCGAAAAGAACTATAAGGCCAAGAAATTGTTGGTTTGTGGTATAGGGCCTGATGAGTATAACAGGATTTCTGCCTGTGAAAAGGCAAAAGAAATCTGGGATTTCTTGAGGACTGCTCATGAAGGTACTATTAATGTGACAGATTCAAAAGTAGACATGTTGACTACTCAGTATGAAACCTTAACCATACTTTGTATTGATTGGCCTGGGAGAAGGTGAAGTTATGTTGAGATGATATAGAAAATTGACTACCGAATGTACTTTGTATTTTCTTAGTTATATTTTGGTTACTTGAGAACAAGATTCAAAAGGTGGTAGGATTTCTTGATAATTCTGAGGTTTTAAAGAACGTCTGTTGGTTGTAATTAGTAGACACACCTGCTTTGATTTGCTTGAGAAAGAAATCAAATATAGTAGGAAGTGAATTATCAACAGGGACTCGGAAATACTTCGTTTAATAATCAGCGCTGTAATAAGGTTGGTTAACTTGAGGTAAAATCTGGGCAGTAAATAGAAATTCCCTAAGTCCGAGAGGATTAGGGAATTAAACGCTTAAGTAGGTCGAGAGACATTTAAGCATAACATCAATAAAGATAGCTTGTTATCCTATCCACCGTGAGAATCTTGAACTACTTTTAGCATCTATCATGTACCGGAAGCCTTAGTGAACATAATTCTGGTTATTTCATAAACTCTTGATTTACAAACACTGAAACTAAAGTGACCAACATATATTTGCTGATCATCAAAAACCCCCATTTTATCTTTTTGTATCATTTGTTTGAATTTAACTTATAGCTTTAGTTTTAAACTAGTTTAATCGCCACTCACATTATTCCCTGTGGATTCGACCCCGACTCCAAAGTTGGGTAAATATATTGACGACGACCGCCTTGAACTAAATTGACGTGTAAGTTTAGTGTTATAAAAAATGGCGCCATTGCCGGGGAACAATTTGGCGTATTGAATTGGTTTGGAATTTTAGCCCACTTGCTTGAAATCCAACTTGTAAATATTTGTCTTTAGTTTTCTTTTATTTCTTGTGTTAGGTAGATTTTTATTTTCGTTTACATATTACTATGGCATCGTGGAATGAACATGATCTTGGTGGTTAGAAATCTTATCTTGATGATCCATGTCCATATTGTGATGGACCTCACTTTTGGCAAGATTGTAGCTATGCTTCCCGGAGAGAGATGTGTGCACCATCTCCATCCTACCGGGAGTATGATTGTTTGTTATGTGGTGGTCAAGATGGACATTAGAGTGATTGCCCAAATGCCCCCTCCCCCCCGGTATGCTAACCCAAATTATACTTTTTTTTATGATTTTGATAGGTCTTGTAGTCAAGAACAGGAAGAATGAAGCACCAGAAAGAGTGGCATTGAAGCTATGCTTCAACTAGTGTTGGATTATGTGGATACAATAAATGATATCATACGTGATATACATCAAGACATAAGGGAAAATAACGAGGAAAGAATAATAATAAAGGATATGAATATAGAGGTCAAGCATTCAAAGCACTTTTCCACATTATGTTTAGATGATATCTTATCTGTGGAATTATTTAACATAATGAATGAGTGTGAAGATGAGGAACAAGAATCCTATATCGATGTTGTGCTTGATGTTGAGCAACCCTTGATGATTTTCCAACCAACCGAACCAACCATGAGGGATGATGCCAAGATTGTGGAAACGATGCTAGAGGAAAAAGAAGAAACCAGGAAAATCTCTTCTAAAGACTCTAGCCCAATTTGGGGTGAGGATGCCCAGAAGGATAAAACTCCAAAATTAAGGAGAAGACCTAATTCGAACCATTTTTCAACATTGTTCTTGGTGGATGAGATGGAAGTCCACCTACTCAAGCAACTGAGGTGTTTTGAGGATGAGGAACATAATCCTTATATTTTGGAGTTTGGCATTCAAAAAAAGCAAAATGAAAACCCTCAGTTGAAGGTCAGTAAAGGCAAAATTCAATGTGCATCGAGTGGATTATTGATAATCTCATCAATACCTAATGAGCCTATCCGGAAATTTGATATAAAGTTGGATAACAGATTCAAGTCATCAAAGTGGCGAGATAAAGGAAGTGGTATTGTATCGTACGTTTGCCCAATGCGCCTCGAAGATGTATTGATCAAAAGTTGGGTCGACGTTTCAAATCCTCCACGTCGAGACATAAATAATTATCAACAAGGTATATTGATGAAGTATGACTAGTCAAGATAACTGAGTCGTGCCGGACACTAAATTAGGCGCTTCTTGAGAGGCAACCCAAGGTATTTTGTTGTTTGTATTCGTATTATGTGATTGACATCAGATCTTTGCACCCGTGGTGCCACAAGTATGTTTCTAACTCTCTTGTTTTGGTTTGATGCACTGGGGACATTACATGATTTTAAGTTGAGGGTGCGGCTACTTGTGGGTGTTGATGTCCTCCGTGGGTTTTTATTGCCGTGCCTCTTTTCCCCGGAGTCTTGTTCCTAGTAGAGCTGGCATGTTTAGGCATATTGTGCTGTGTTTTGTGACGTGTTGTGGTTAACTAGGAGAAATACAAGTAATAAGGCAGTTAATATGTTTTGTGATTTTTGAGTACCTCTCCAGTGTCTTGTTGTAATACTGTGTGAACTGCATATAATTGTGACCACATTGCATCTTTTGGTTGCATTAGTTCTGGCAACTTGATAATCAGTGCTAAACAATTGCATGAATTGGATAAGTAGTGATGTGTGATGTATTTGTGTGCCATATGTGTGTGAGGTCTTACTCAGTTCCCTTTGTGTGTGAATCCAGAACTTGCCCAATTAGTGTTGCCTTGGTTGTTGGATAGGGGTTAGGAGAGGATCATACCGTTTGGATATTAGCCCACTTTTAGCCTAAATGACCTTCCCTATATACATAATATCCCTTGATCCCTATTTTGAGCTTGAATAGCCTATTTTTTTCATGACACCTATTACCTTCCCATTTGTTTCACAATGAACCTATTTTGGTCCTGGTCCTTCTTGGACACTGTGCACCTTGACTTAGGCAAATATCCTATGTTGAGGGTGGCTATCATAGAGGTTCATGATGTAAAATGAGTATGAAGAGAGGTAGGATAATAGAAAAGAATAAAAATCTTGGTGTGGTGCAAAAAGAATAAGAAAAGCAAAAGCTGTATAAAAGATTAGAAAAAGATAATTTGTGTTTTTAAAAAGATAGCACCCACCTTGAGCATGTGTGATCAATAAAATGGAGGAAGAAGAAAAGGTTAAGAAGTGAAACCCCAAGAGGTTAGCGTAGTGTCAAGGAGGCGCAGTCTACATTACAAGCCAAGAAAAAGACCTATAGTGATCCTAGCTGACCTGTCTGAAAACCTTGGTACTGACTATAAGGGAAAGCCTATGGCATTTGACGTACATTGAGTGGAACTTCATTCTGAGAGTGAGTCTCGTGATTATCCCTATGTGTATATATGTGATTTCTGATATGAGAGAAAAAGGGATTTCTTTGCTGTGAGGGTACACAGGTTATGTTGCTAGTTTCTAACTTGTTCGGATAGTGTGATCTTGGTACATGCATGGTTGATATTGCTGAATTTATGCCATATCTTGATTCCTGTGTGTTGCATTATTGTTTTTCAACAGTATACACAGTTGAGTTTGAATTGATTGATCTGGGAGAAGGTGAAGTTGTGTTGAGATGATATAGAAAATTGACTGCCGAATGTACTTTGTATTCTCTTAGTTATATTTTGGTTGCTTGAGGACAAGCAATTGTTTTAAGTTGAGGGTGTGTATATCAAGAGTTTATGAAATAACCAGAATTATGTTCACTAGGGCTTCCAGTACATGACAGATGCTAAAAATGGTTCAAGATTCTCACAGTGGGTAGGATAACAATCTATCTTTATCGATGTTATGCTTAAATGTCTCTCAACCTACTTAAGCGTTTAATTCCCTAATCCTCTCGGACTTAGGGAATTTCTATTTACTGCCCAGATTTTACCTCAGGTTAACCAACCTTGTTACAACGCTGATTATTAAACGAAGTATTTCCGAGTCCCTATTGATAATTCACTTCTTACTATATTTAATTTCTTTCTCAAGCAAATCAAAGAAGGTGTGTCTACTGTTTGCAACCAACAGACATAAATTAAAACTTTAGAATTATCAAGAAATCCTACCACCTTTTGAATCTTGAATACTTAGCACCTTATCAAGACCTAACCCTAGATCCCATAACTCAGGTTAATGGAGTTTAGCCACTCATGATGTAACGAATGAAACACATAATTGAATTCATGATTTGAAAGATAAACTTACAGAGCAATGAAAAGCAATAATTGTTTCTTCAATTCAATCACTAAATAAATCCACAAAAAGAAATAGTAATCTCTCACAAGTTAATGGTGACAGTGTATCCAAAACTAGAGAAAGAAATACTAAAGTTCATGAAGTTCAAGATGTCTCAGATTCCCCCCCCCCTTGAATGAAACCCTTAAAGCTGCTATTTATAGCTGTAACTTAAAGAAAATTCAGAATTAAAATTTCCAAAATTCGTCCCTTAGATGACTCAAACTGTTAAGCAAAACCTAGACTTGTCCTTAAATACTTAGGCTAATTATGGAAATAAAATCACAGGTTACAACTTTTTCTCGAAATAGATGACGACATGTGTGACGCCTTATCAGGGTTCTGACGACTTATCAGGAATGTCGTCAGATCCTCTTTAATTTTGAAAATCTCTGCTTTAGGTTGACGACGATACCTGATGGGTTATCAAAACTTTGACGACTTATCACCAATGTTGTCACGGATTTCAGCTGAAGTCCATTCGCTGTCTAAGGCTGACGACGCTCTTGATAGCTTATAAAATTTGTGACGACATATCAGGGGATGTCGTCACACTTCTGCTCCAACTTTATCACACTGCCTCCATCTGATGACGGACCTAATAACTTATCACTAAGTTGACGACTTATCACAAAAGTCGTCAACTGCTCTTCTGTAATTTCTTGGCTATTCGTTCCATATTCACCTCTTTTTGTCCTTATTGTCTTAGGTTCTCTTGCATCTTGCCTTTCACTAAAATACCAAAGAAATATCATCAAAAACAATGATAGTTACTTAACAACTTACAATTATTCCGAGTTAAATGCCTTAAATGTGCTAAGAAAATTCTAGCACATCATTGACTACTCAGTATGAAACCTTAACCATGAAAGAAGAAGAAACTATCCAAGAAATGCATACAGGGTTCACTTCAATCACAAATGAGCTTCATTGCTTAGGAGAAGTGATTTCAGTACATTATCAAGTAATAAAGATTCATGGTGTTCTTCCTAAGTCCTGGGAAAGCAAAGTGGATGCATAATTGAATCTAAAAACTTGAAGATCCTCACCATGGATGAATTGATTTCAAATTTAAAAATACTTAAGCTCAACAAGAAATAAGGGATGGAGAAGAATTATAAAAAAAGAGAAAAATCCCTGCATTAAAGGCTTCTAAATATGATCCAGTTGACATTAAAGACACTGATGTTGCCTATTTGGTAAATAGGATTTTTAGAGTCATGAAAATGAGTGGTCAGCTCCAAAGAAGTGGAAGAAATGCTGAAGTATGTCATAAATGTGAATGTCCTGAGTATTTCATCAAGGACTATCCCATGCACAAAATGGATCATCAGGATTACCTCAAGGCTGCAAGTGATAAAGAAAAGATCATAGATCAGGTCCCTGACAATTCAAGAATGAAGGTTGTAGCTGATTACGCAGTAAAGCAAGCTTTAGCATCATATGGGGATTCTTCTAGTGATTCAGGTGATGATGAGAAGACTGGAAATGTCTCTATGTTAGAATTAAAAGAAGGTATAGTTATTTATGATTACTTGTTTGCACTTAGGGCAAACACAGAAGATAAAAAAGAAAAAGATTTAACTCTATTCGATATTAAGGAGAATCTAGTTAATTACACTACTAGGAATATAAGAAGGCTTGTAAGTGTGTTGTTAGACTCTTTATGAGAACTAACCGATGATAAGAATAGCTTATAAGAAAAACTTGATAATCAAGAGTATGAGCTGATTACTTTAACTCTCAGAATTTCTGAAATTGAAGAGTTGTTCACAAAGATGAACTCTGAAAATCTAAGTCTAATACATATTTTGAAGAAAGTAAATGGTGTAGATGGCAAAAGAAAGAAGAAAGAATCAAGGCTTCAAATTGATCTTGAGAATAAATTGAAAGCTTCACAAAAATACCTTATGTTAACACTGTATAGGAATGAAGAATTAGAGAGGGACCTGGTCCGTTTTAAACAAGAGTTGAACAACTCATTAAAGTGGACTACTTTCTCACTAATACTTTTTCACTTAACTAGTCAAGGTGTAAGCGATGGTAGATGTATGGTCTATCAAGGAGAACTTGAACCTGTTAAGAATAAAGGAAAGGGTGTTTATCATATTGAAAGCAAATGGGACAAACTCTTGTGTACTCACTGTGGAAGAGATGGACATTTGAAAGAACAATGTCAATACTGGCGTAAGGTAAATTTAAGGAGAGCTGAATACACTCAACTGAAGAATGCATATTCTAAGGGGTTCAAGTCTCTAAAAAGGGTAAAAAGGAAGCCATCACAGCCTAGATGTGCTAAAAGGGATTTAATCATACCATTATCATCCTACTGGGAACTCAAACTCAAGTAGATTCCCAAAATCAACTTGTGTTCATGATTCCAGGAATGAAGAAGGGGACTGTAGTCAGGAATAACTCATTGATCGAAAGGCTTCAAATCTTAATAATAAAAAGACTGACTGTGCGCTCTCTTTCAAGACACTTCAAATGGAGGAGTCACATGTTGAATTAGTTGATTTCAAAGGACCTGGTCCCTAGCAAAACAAAGTTGAAATTCTCAAAGTTAGAAGTTCATGGAGATCCTGATTAGTTAGAAATACTATTGATCCCTAGAGATAGTAAAGCCTTAGAAATAGAAAAACTCATTCACGCTAATGGTAAAAGGTTTAAAAGTTCAAATGAGAGAGATGTCAATTCAAAATGCCAAGTGTAATATCTTCTTCTTTGACTCACTTTCAGAAAAAATCGTGGTATCATTTGGTATAATGAATCTAACAAGCTGATGCTGGGGTTGATCAAATTAGCCTGACCTACTATCAAGTGAATTAGTGTTTCTTTACAAAATTGGCTATGTTTGAGAGGCAAGTATTCTTTTTTAACTAGGTACATGTTGGTCTAAATCAGTACCATACCCTTGTAGGTATACATCTATGGGAACAACTTTGAAGGTAGACAGATATGATAAGCACAAAGTTGGAGATTCACTCAAACTAGAGAGGGACCTGGTCCTATCTCTCAGGTTACTATAATGTATATGCAAATTTTATTAGTTCCATCAAGAAAAAGTCGTGTCCTTCTTGTCCTGGTGTCAGAACAAAATTGTCTTATTCTAAAAGAAAAGGTAAGTTGCCTAAAAATATGACATTAATCATATCCTATTCCCCTAGAAAACCCTTCCTTGTGCCTATTGTTTCCTTAAATCCAACTGAAATCACTCGTTCATTCATCAAAAGAAAAAAATCAAATCCCAAACAGTCCTACTAAGAAAAGGACCTTTTTGATGGCTGAAACTCTCCTATTTTCTTGTCGTTCAAAGGATATTAAGCTTAGTATTGTGAAATATCCCTTCCAAAACCTTCCTGAAAAAATCCCTCTTTTTTTATTCTTCCTTAACTTAACCCCTTCATCTTTAAACCTATCAAATTATCCTAGAATCTTCAAAACTATTTTGTTGATGATGTGATGGATGAAACCTGGGTCGCTGAAAATCTCATTTTGTTGTCAAATAGTCCAGGAAAAAACTTAGATGATAACAAGAAAATTGATGTCAGTAAAATACCAAAAAATTTTGGAAAATGGTTTGGAGGTTTTATTGAGATAAAACTGACTCTTGAGGGATCTGGCCCCAAGAAGAAAAAAGTAACGGAAAAAAAGTCTGTGATCACTTATACTAGAAAAAAGAATAGGGGAAAAAATGAGGTTGTATCTAAGAAAGAAAGAAACAGGTTCTTGAAGAATAAAAAAGTTTTTACTAGAAGGATTTTTGATTCAAAAGTGCTAGCAGAACCTAGTATGGAGGAACTTGTTGAGCTAGTTAAGCATCAAGGGTTGATGTATCTCATGGAAGGACCTGTTCCCACTATTTTTAATAAAATGGTTCGGGATTCTATTTCACTTTAAAATTCTTAGAAGATGGGATGCATCTAAATGAATAGGTTCAAGGAAAAAAGAAAAAACTGAATGAGAAAACACTGGGAAGGATTCTGGAAGTTCCTAAATATGGGGTGAGAACTGTCTCCAAGTAACTGCCTTGATAGAATTCTTAGAAAATGCATCTATCGAGGAAATAACTGAAGAGTGAGTTTCAATTGGTCATTGACTTTGTGAACAAGGTGAATCTGCCTAGGTCACAAAAGAAAATCATTGCCTCATCCACCGATTTGTATGTAATGGAATGCCTCAGTAGCTTTGAATTTATTAATCTACCTGTATTAATAATAGAACACACTCACAAAGTGGTTCTTAGAAATAATAGAAAGCATGACATGCCTTATAGATATTGGTTGAACAATGTATTTGACCAGTTTGGTATTGCCTGTAAGAATGGAACCAAAGCGGCTGTGCTTCAAATTCTTGGAATAAAGACATTAGTCAAGATAGAATGTATGAAGTCAGGAACCATTTATCAAAAGGAGCTCAACAATAAAATAGAGGAACTAAATGGAAATTTAGCTGCCAAGGATAAATAGATAAGCAAGTATCAGGAGATAATTCAGCATCTATCCAATGGAATCCTGATGCCGTCCAAGCAACACCTCCTTTTAGATGATGATACGGTCTCTGTCAAGCTATAGTAACCAAACTAAGGTTGGGTTGAATCCCAAGGGAATACGTGGAATTGCAGTTGTCAGCAGTTGCCATCTATGGGAAATACTGGAAAGTAAATGGGGGGTTTGTTCATTGTAATCTCGAGAAAGTAGCAATATTAACTTTGGTTGTAATTAGGTGTAGGTGAACACTAGGATTGGGTTCCCCCTGTCTTATCAAATCCGTAGGATTATCGTGCTATGTTGAACCTTTCCAATACCCTTGCATGCAGAATCGATAAGTTATGTACCTTCTATAGTATTTTGGATGAGTAGAAGGATTTCACCCTTTACATTTTGAGTCTCAGGATGTCACATTACTAACCCTTTTCTTGATCCCAGTTAACTATTACCTTTTGAGTCTCTAGTTATTAGATAAAAGAAAAGCATCTTACTTAGATATTACCTAGTAGCGTGGATCGGCAGTTAAACCTCAAATTTCTGTTGTCATTATCTTTTCCTAGTCACTACTCTTGTTTTGGAGTAAGTAGCAATATCTAGGTGGGATCCTAACATTTTAAATAGCTAAGACAACTATTATATTAAAGATAATGCAAAGCATACCATTGGTATTAGTTCCATTCAATAATCACACTTCCCATACTTTATCAATCAGCCAGGGTTTGCACAACCCAAGCTATGGGTTTTTAGTCGCCCATTATTATGAATAAATCAATAACATTCATAATAGAAAGCATAGATGAAATCACAATGATAAGATGAATAAGAAACCCAAATTCGTAACTTGATTAATTAACTGAAGTTAATACAAGGGAATCCTAAGATCAAAGACGGATCTTGGAATAAAAATATGTTTCTGAGTATTAAAAGTGTATCACTCCTACTAAAAAGTACATAAAGGGTATTTATAGTACATGAGAAAACCCTAAAAACAAAGCCCAAACTAAATAGGAGAAAATCGTGTCGGTGGCCACATGTGGTCCGTACCTGCGTTCTGGATTTAGGCGCAGGTACAGACCGTAGATACTGAATAGGAAAAATTCCTACAAGTCATCTCTCAGGATTTTAGACTTCTGTCACCTACTTTCAGTACCTGCGGTCTGTGGGTTAACTTAGTATGTTTCGAGAGTCAATTTTTCATCTCTTCTTTGATTCTCGAACATGCTTTGATCATGATCAAGTCGAAAAACATCCCAAACATCCCTAATCACTCCAAAAGTATCCAAAAACACTTTTTCACCTTTTTTCACAAACAAAGCATCTAAAGCATGGTTTCCTGCAACATATACCCCAAATGGATCATATCTAACAAAAAGGCCTCAGAAACTTGTACATTTTCCTTATTTTAAGCATTAAAAGTCCTATAGTTCTATAGCACATCAACACCTTTAACTTAGAACGTTTGCATGTCCTCATACAACCAAAAAATATAACAAAGCAAAAATGACGCTTAACTAGGAGGATCTAAGCTATTTAAGGCAGTCAGTCAACACTTAAACTCAAAACACAACATCCCCCTCCTATCTAAATTTTTTTCAAAATGAACTGTGTATGAACATAAAGCACAACAATGTGACACAATGGGATTTGGGTATGGAAAATACATTAGCAAGAGACAACCACTCTTATATACAAATTACTCTTCCTGAACACGCAAATAACTAATAACATGGCTCAAGTGCTCTCACAACAATGATGTCTCTCACATGAAATCATGCATGTCAATGAAGGGACGATCAAAAGACACTCACACTCAACAAAAAAGTTCTAATAAATGCATATCAAATGCCATTGGATTGCCCTTATTTTATTTACCTTAGCATTCAGATAGTCAAGTTATGATCACTATAGGACTTTTCTCGGCATATAATGTAGGGTTGGGGGACTGGTATGTTACATATGGACATATGAAGTGACTAAGCCTGATTGGCACTACACTAACTTTGGGGACATTCAGGTTGGGTGTGGTCTCTTATTTTACTCTTCTTCATACCCATTTTACACTACTCACCCCTATGATAAACACCCTCAGCTTAGACATTTTGCCTGTGTTGAGGTGTATAATGTCCAAGGAGTACCTGGGTTATTGATGATAGGCGAATTTACGCACCTATATCAATATATTTTGCCCATATTTTAGCCTAGTTTTGAGAACAAATTATATATTTCATGCACTTTTAGTCCTTTTTCCTGTAAATGAGCTAACGAACATGATTAGTAAAGTTTCAGGTATAAATGATGCATAATTCAGCATTTTATGGCTTACTTGACGCTAAAGAAAGCTCACGAAGGAAGGGAAGGGAGTTTACACGCCTAAGGACCAAAACTGCTGCATGGAAAATCTGTCCCGGGCTAAAACAACATTTCTGAAGACTTTGGGGGACCAAAACTGCTGCATGGAAAATCTGTCCCGGGCTAAAACAGCAATTCTGAAGACTTTGGGGACTTACAGACACAAAGCTGGATTTTGACAATGATACATTAACCTAGTACAATTAGGTTATGTATTTCATTATTTTAAGTGGATTATGACAATGTTACCTTAACCTAGTACATTTGGGTTAAGGATTTCATTAGTCTAATAGGATTTGGTTATTTATTTCATTAGCTTAGTAGGAGTAGGATATGGGTATTATAAATACCCTATCATGCTAGAGATTTTAGAGAACAAGGAGGGAGGAAGGAGGGAGAACACAATACTTCCTTCCATCCCTCACATCTTCTTAACATCTTCTCACATCTTCTTAACTTCTCATCTTACAATTCAATTCTATTACTCTACAACTCTTCTAATCTTTCCATTAATTCTATTTTTCTTCTTCTACTCTTCTATTCTTAAACTCCACAACAAGAGAATCGTTACCTTGCTAAGGAATTCACGCCTCACGCCTACCACTTACGCTACACGAAATTAATCAATCTTGTGGTATAACAACAATGTCAATCGTGATCTCCTTCGCATTCATGGGTAACTAAACTTCTCTGTTGGGGTTATGGAAGCCAAATGAGTTACTATCTATTGCTGTGAGTTTGTGAGTTCGAGGCACGTATATTGCTTATATCATTATTCTCTTCATCTTAATCTACATTCTTTGCGGTTGCAAACGCAAGAATACGCCAGTCTAACATTTAACTTGTTCGAGAGAAAAGTTATTTGTCTGGAAAAAAGATAATGTCAAGGTAGTAGGACACCCTTTCCTATTAAAAAGCTAGTGCCGTAACTGGACTAACCTCTTGGAGAATTCGTACCGTTAGATACGCTTTAAGCTCGAGAGAGTTAAAGTGAAATAGTCCTTGTTTAGGTCGAGAGACGCTTGGATTTACCATCGACTACAATCCTCTATAAGCAATTGCATGACAGAATTCTACACACTCATAGCCAATAGAGACGTATACCTCAGAAGGTGGACATAACCCCAACGCTTCAATTCTCATTGTTTACAACCAACGTAACAATCTCTCTCTTTTTACTTTATTATTTTCAGCTTTTGTTTACATTACTTGCAAGACAAGAATCCCCCCTTCTTACGAGATTTGCACCAAAAGTTTAGTAATTTTACTTACTTGTTGGCCAAGCTATTCCCTGTGGGATCGACACCCAACCCAGGTTGGGTTCTATATTTGCTAACGACCGTTTTACACTCAAACGAGAGCTGTAGATTGAGCGTTATCAAAAATTGGCGCCGCTGCCGGGGAATACAAGTGTCAATTAAGTTCGTAATAATTACTAAACCCTTTGGTCAAAGACTCTCGTACTTTTACTTTTAGTTTTTTTTTTTTGTTTACTGCAGGTTTTTTGTTCAGTACATCAATGGATGCACAACGTGAAATACCGTTCGATGATGATGATGATGATCTTGATGGAGCCGGAGCCACAGGAGCCATTATTTCTCCACCATTAGCGCCCGGAGCCAAGTTCAACATCACAAGCACCATGATTCAGTTATTGCAACTCAAGGGATTATTTGGTGGACTAGCAGGCGATGATCCGAATATGCATCTCATCAACTTTATTTCTACATGCAAGTCTTTTGACAATCCTGGTGTTGGTCAGAATGCAATTCGATTACGTCTATTTCCATTGTCTCTGTCTGGGGAGGCAACACTATGGTTGAATGGGCTGACTCCTGATTCAATTACAAATTGGAGGCAATTGAGAGACGCTTTCCTAGAAAGATTCTTTCCGCCATCCAAAAGAGCACAATTGAGAGATGAAATCAGCAACTTTCGTCAGCTTCCAACTGAAGCTCTTCATGAAACATGGGAGAGGTTCAAGACAAAGCTAGCGAGGTGTCCAAACCATCATATGTCTAATGTTCACCTAATGGAGATACTATACAGAGCCTTGAATTCAATAACTAAACCAGTGGTGGATAATGCGGCTGGAGGATCATTTATGGACCTCACCTTTGGTCAAGCAAGCAATATGTTAGATCGTATGACGAAACAAAGTAGAGCTTGGCATACCAGGGATTCTGAGGTAGCAAGCCCCACTTTATCTATTGGCATGACTGCAGACCAAAGGAGAAGAGAAGAAGAACGTGATCAAGATATGGCGCACATGAAAACACAAATGGATCTTCTTACAAAGCATTTATTATCAGGGAAGACCGAAAAAGTGAAAGCTGTGGCGCTAAAAGGAAGAGACGAATCTGATTCGGAAGAAGAGGCCAACTACTTGAACAATCAGGGGGGTTTCCGTGGGAATACCCAAGGAAACCAAGGTCGGAACTATTATGATAAATATGGAAGCAAAGACCAAGGTAGTTGGAAGAAAAACAATGAAAAGAGTGGTTTGTACGTTCCCCCTGGTAGACGTGATACCACCACATCTAATTCTCGAAGTATGGAAGACATGATGACTAAATTATTGAAAGGAGTGGAAGCAACGAGCACGGGAGTTACTGAGGTAATTAATGATTTGTCCTCCATGAAACAACTAGTTGATTCTCATTCCACTTCAATCAAGCAAATAGAGCAGCAATTGAGCCAACTTTCAGCAGCACTCAATCAAAGAAAGGCTGGCACTTTACCTAGAGACACCGTGCAAAACCCAAGGAATGATGGGTCATGCATGGCCATTACTACCAGAAGTGGTAAGGTGCTGGAAACTTTAGAAAAAGGCAAGCAAGTGGCTGACGAAGAGGTAGAAATTGATGATAAGGCGAAAGGGGAAGATGCCGCAGCACCCGATCCTAATGTCCTTAATGTCACTCCTCACGACGTGCAGCCTGGAAAAGATGAAAAACGGAAGCAAGAGAAGAAGAAAGCCGTGGAGAGAACAATGCCATACCCACCACCACCTTTTCCCCAAAGATTGAAGAAGGTGGCGGATGATACAAAGTTCAGCAAATTCATGACCATGTTGAAGCAGCTGACCATTAATGTTCCGTTGGTAGAGGCGCTAGAAAAAATGCCTGGGTACGCTAAATTCATGAAGGACCTGTTGACAAAGAAGAGGGCAGTAAGCTATGAGCCAGCAGATAATATTCATCATTGCAGTGCAATTGCCACAAGGTCCTTAGTACAGAAGAAGGCAGACCCTGGTGCCTTCACTATTCCTTGCACGATTGGATCTATGAATTTTGCTAAGGCATTGTGCGATCTGGGTGCTAGCATCAATTTGATGCCACTATCCGTCTACAAGAAGTTGGGGCTAAGAGATCCAACACCAACCAATATGAGGCTCGTGATGGCTGATAGGACGGTAAAACGACCTGTGGGTATCTTGAATGATGTGTTGGTGAAGGTATCTTCATTTATCTTTCCTGCAGACTTCGTTATTCTGGATTGTGAGGTGGATTCTGACGTTCCCATAATCTTGGGACGCCCCTTCCTCGCAACTGGAAGTGTGCTTATTGACATGAAAGATAATGAGCTTTTGTTTCGAATTAATGACGAAGTGGTCCGCTTTGATATATGCAAAGCCATGAAGCAGCCCAGCGATATGAATGAGTTATCTGTAGCTGATGTTCATCATGAGGATATGAAAGCATTATCTATAGAGAAACAGCCTACTGTTGAGCCATTGTCTGCTGCGCCACTGAAAGTTGAGCATGAGGATAATGAAGATTATGAAGAACTTATGGGTGCTCTAACAGAAATAGAGTCTTATACTCCTAAGCAACCGGATTGTGATCCCAAGAATCAACCAACAGTGAAGACTCCCATTGACGAGACACCAACACTAGAATCGCAAGAGCTCCCCGATTATCTAAGGTATGTGTTCTTGGAAAGCAGAAATATACTTCCGAAGAGTGCAGATGATTTAAGTGAACAGCACGTAGAATCTCTCATCTCTGCTCTGAAGAGATACAAGAGAGCTATGGGTTGGACTATTGATGATATAATTGGTGACTCTCCGGGGAAATGTATGAGCCATCTCGAAGAAGATCGCATGCCCACAGGTAAGCCTCATTGTCGTTTAAATCCTTTTAGAAAACGATCCTCCATTTACCTCGACGAAGTCTGAGTACTCGAGGTAACCATGTCGTGCTACGACAATAAATAAGGCGCTAGATGGGAGGCAACCCATCGTTTATCGTTTTTCATTTATCGTTTATCATTTTTCATTTTTCATTTCGTTCTAGTATGTGTTTTGCTTTTGATAAATAAAAATCCAAAAATAAGAGTCGTGCCACGACCAAAACTAAGGCGCTTGATGGGAGGCAACCCATCGTTCTAATTGTTTTTATTGTTTTTGAGCAAATGTAGGTGCAAGAGGTATTCAACGAGGAGATTGATTTCAATTGACGATTTGGACGCATTGTATGGTAAAGTTGGTAAGTTAGGAATAGTGATGCATAAGGCTATGGATTGAGCATTGCTCATGCCAAACTAGGCATCGAGGAAGGCTAGGCCTAGGTAAAACTAGGCCACGAACGATGCACAACCTATCCTATAGCCTAAGGTCTCGGAATCTAGTGTGCTATACACTATGCGCCGCCTATTCCTAGGTATGCTTTTGACTATGCGCCGCCTATGCTATGGCATTTGGTCTCAGTATCTCATACGCCATAGACTATGCGGCGCATATATCTACAAATGCCATAGACTATGCGGCGCATATGTCCCATTATGCCATAGACAATGCGCCGCATATGTCCCACTATGCCAAGCATTATGCGCCGCATATGTAGCATTTTTGTCTCCAAAACCGATTGTAAATGGGTCAAAACCCGACCCATTCTCTTCCTATATAAAGGAGACTTAGTTTTATAACACAACACATTGCAAAGTGACCTAAAGGTGCCGCATATTCATCCAAATCCTCTCAAAATTTTCTTTTTTGCTCTTCCAATTCACAAAACCACCTCCAAAAGCTTCAAGCAAGTAAGTACTCTCTTATTCTTCATTTATTTCTCGTAAGTACTACGTTGCTATGTCTATTATAAATTGCTACATATTGAAAGATTGTTGGTGAAGTTCATGTGTTTGGAATGTTAATGCAAAATCATGTGAGTGAACGTATACGTTAGAATCATCTTGACTTGTTTCCGACTTGAATTTGGTTTTAAAAGCATTGCCATACTATTTGCGGAATTTCTATAGTATTGAACATTGTTTAAAATTGCTACTTGGATACTTACATGTTAGGCTATCCCGTTCATCGGGATAAGACTTATAGTGCCTGCCGACATAGGAGGTTGTGATTGTTGAAAGTAACTATATTATGTGGTAACCCCTATGTAGTAGTGTTTTTATATCTAACATGAAAGTAATGCAATGGCTGCAAGTAGTGATACATCATTGATTTTCTTGCCGGAATACAACTCCTAAAACGTATGTCGATGAAATCTGAGTAATTGACCACTTTCACTTCACTGATTTGTGTCAACAAAACTAAGTGTGGGGTGGTACCCCTACTGCTTGTGCATAGATTGTATCCATTGATATTGTGCTACCACTAACACTATTTTTAGTCTCAGGTACAATGGCACCTAAAGCGAGACAAGGCAAGGAGAAGGCTACCACCTCCCAAAAGAGCAAAAAGAGAAGTCGCAAGGACCAAAGAGAACCCTCCTCGCTGCAAATACCTCGACTCACGCTTGGAATTAAGTGGGATACTTATGAGGAACTTCTGAGGATGACGACTCTGATGATGATTCCAATGCAAGGGGTATGACCCCAGACATAGAGGATAAGTCCGACCAACCAGGTTCCTCGTATTTATTTTCCACTGAGGACAGTGTCCCGACTAAGTGTGGGGTGGTGGTATTGCATGCTATACTTCTCTATTCGCATCTATGTTTGTTTTCTTTTGTTTCGTTTTGTTTTTTTAGTAGGTAAAATTTTTTTAGCTTCGCATGAAATTATTTTGATAGGCAGCATGAGGTTATAACAAGAGTATGTGCTACAATTGTGACTATTGAGACGTTTAGGCTCTAGTTGTGACTCAATATGTGATATTGTGTGATTCAATTCCTTCACTTGTTGGGTCGAGAGTCTATATTACTTCCAATCAAGTCGACCATGTGCCTTGTGTATGTGAGATAATAGTATATTCTATGTATGTGGCTGATGCTAGAACTTGCCTGGTATGTATGCAAAGAGAAAATAAGGAGTGTAAGTTTAGGATATGATTTAGGCATTTCTTTGGCAACCTATACATGTTTACCTTCAGTTTTACCTACCCATGGACATCATCCTAGTTAACCCCTTTTGAGCCTTTAGCCTATTTTCTTTGACAACCTTGTATGTAAGCCTAATCCATTTCTTTCAAGACCGTAATTTGATCCAAACTCCTAAGTGCTTTAAAGTGAAAAAGTCATGTGACAATATAAGAGGAAATTGGGTGAGTATGATGCTATAAATTGTAATGGTGCTTGAATGTGTTATGAAAAAGAAAGTGCTATCATAAGAGGTATGTTGTGAAAAGAAAAAGGAAAAGAAAGCTGAAAAGTGAGTTGTGCTTAAAATTGAAAAAACAAAAGAGGAGAACAAGGGTGGTATAATAAAAGAAAGAAAGGTTGAAAGAAAAAAAAAAGTGTCAATGATACAAAGTGATGTATTAAAGCGCTTAGGAACTTAGTCACTATTCCTGGCCAAAATAGTCCTACCCGTCCCTTAGCCTACATTACAACCATCAAAAGACCTACTTGATCCTAATCTTAACATTCCAACATTTAGTAGAGTATTACATTAAGGGCAAGCCTATGGTCATCAGTCGCTACATATGAATTCTTTGTGAGAGTGAGAGCAAGGACATTTTAATACCCATGTTTGAAAAATATGCTATATTTGTGAGTGATTATGGGTACTATATGGTGAGACACACATGGTTGATGAGTTTTGGATAGTTGTATATGATTCTATGCACTTTAACGTTTGCATGCGAGTTGATCACCATCACGAGTCTATACTTGAGGTTAAATTGTTTCTACTTATAATCGAAAAGATACTCTTTGTTGATAATTGTTGTGCTTGTCTTGACGAATATTTTGTGTTGTTGCTGTAAAACCCTAAGTTGACGTTTAGAAGGACATGATAGTTTGTTCGAGGACGAACAAAGCTCTAAGTGTGGGGTGTTGATGATAGGCGAATTTATGCACCTATATCAATATATTTTGCCCATATTTTAGCCTAGTTTTGAGAACAAATTATATATTTCATGCACTTTTAGTCCCTTTTCCTGTAAATGAGCTAACGAACATGATTAGTAAAGTTTCAGGTATAAATGATGCATAATTCAGCATTTTATGGCTTACTTGACGCTAAAGAAAGCTCACGAAGGAAGGGAAGGGAGTTTACACGCCTAAGGACCAAAACTGCTGCATGGAAAATCTGTCCCGGGCTAAAACAACATTTCTGAAGACTTTGGGGGACCAAAACTGCTGCATGAAAAATCTGTCCCGGGCTAAAACAGCAATTCTGAAGACTTTGGGGACTTACAGACACAAAGCTGGATTTTGACAATGATACATTAACCTAGTACAATTAGGTTATGTATTTCATTATTTTAAGTGGATTATGACAATGTTACCTTAACCTAGTACATTTGGGTTAAGGATTTCATTAGTCTAATAGGATTTGGTTATTTATTTCATTAGCTTAGTAGGAGTAGGATATGGGTATTATAAATACCCTATCATGCTAGAGATTTTAGAGAACAAGGAGGGAGGAAGGAGGGAGAACACAATACTTCCTTCCATCCCTCACATCTTCTTAACATCTTCTCACATCTTCTTAACTTCTCATCTTACAATTCAATTCTATTACTCTACAACTCTTCTAATCTTTCCATTAATTCTATTTTTCTTCTTCTACTCTTCTATTCTTAAACTCCACAACAAGAGAATCGTTACCTTGCTAAGGAATTCACGCCTCACGCCTACCACTTACGCTACACGAAATTAATCAATCTTGTGGTATAACAACAATGTCAATCGTGATCTCCTTCGCATTCATGGGTAACTAAACTTCTCTGTTGGGGTTATGGAAGCCAAATGAGTTACTATCTATTGCTGTGAGTTTGTGAGTTCGAGGCACGTATATTGCTTATATCATTATTCTCTTCATCTTAATCTACATTCTTTGCGGTTGCAAACGCAAGAATACGCCAGTCTAACATTTAACTTGTTCGAGAGAAAAGTTATTTGTCTGGAAAAAAGATAATGTCAAGGTAGTAGGACACCCTTTCCTATTAAAAAGCTAGTGCCGTAACTGGACTAACCTCTTGGAGAATTCGTACCGTTAGATACGCTTTAAGCTCGAGAGAGTTAAAGTGAAATAGTCCTTGTTTAGGTCGAGAGACGCTTGGATTTACCATCGACTACAATCCTCTATAAGCAATTGCATGACAGAATTCTACACACTCATAGCCAATAGAGACGTATACCTCAGAAGGTGGACATAACCCCAACGCTTCAATTCTCATTGTTTACAACCAACGTAACAATCTCTCTCTTTTTACTTTATTATTTTCAGCTTTTGTTTACATTACTTGCAAGACAAGAATCCCCCCTTCTTACGAGATTTGCACCAAAAGTTTAGTAATTTTACTTACTTGTTGGCCAAGCTATTCCCTGTGGGATCGACACCCAACCCAGGTTGGGTTCTATATTTGCTAACGACCGTTTTACACTCAAACGAGAGCTGTAGATTGAGCGTTATCAGTTATAACACCCCAATTTTTTGAATCGGAATGCTACACGGTGCTCAAGACCACGAAGGACCAATAACTAACCCATGACTGATATCTATACCTGTACACTGTATAATATAACATGAAAATGCGGAAACATGTACTAAATGGCCATAAGGTTCAAATCTAAATAAAAACATCTGATAAGAATAATGTCTGAAAATGGTATAACAATACCAAAACAAATCTAAAATAACTATCTGACATTCTATAGTCTAGAAAGCCTCTAAACTGTTTGAATAAGGAATTGATGTAACATGTCTCCAACTAACTCTGTCAAGTAAAACTAAACTGAAATAATAAATGAAATAAAATAATATCGTCGTCGAATAGATGAGGACTCACTGCAACTATGCGATTGGAATTCTACTGCTGATCTGGAACATGTGCCTCTGAACCTATGGTGTAACAAAAAAGAATGTACCATAGAGCAAATGCGTCAGTACGTCTGAATGTACTGAGTATACGAGTGAGGTAGGTTAAATGCAAAGAGTTATATGCATGAACAATGCTGACTAATATGAACGTGAGAATACATACATGCATAAGCAACTATAACTTAACACGTGGTGATACTGACTACTGAGTCTGAATATTATCGACAAGACTTTACTGATACTGAGATACTAAATAGATGAATGACTATTTCTGATAGTTTGAATTATGAAGAACTGGTCTGATTGACTGTGTCTAACAGTCCTGAAACTGAATACTGATACGTAGCTATGATGACTGATATAACTGTGATGATCAGCGTAACCGATGTAATTGATACTGAGTGACTATATCTGACAGTCTAAGTTCTGATGGAACTATTTGAGTTCCTTTCTATATGGAGTAACTAAATTTGAGATCAGTCCTATCTAGCGGGTGATCTTTAAATCTGATGATTCTGATATTGTTTAACTATAGTTGAGATCAGTCCTGTCTAATGGGTGATCTTGAAGTCTATTTATAATGATAAGGATTAACTTTCTGTAATATTTTTGAATCTGTACTATAAAACTGAGTTGGATGTATCTGACAGTCCTGAATCTATAACTAAAACTGTGGGGTCCAATCTCTGCCCTGAATGGAAGGGTATCAGTATCGCACCACCAATAAAGACATCTTCTGTGGAGTCAGTCCTAATCTAGAGGGTGACTCCTAGGATCAGTCCTATACATATAAATGTGCTAACGGGTGACCCCTGAGTATATCAGTCCTATCTAATGGGTGACATCTCGTACCTACGCTGACTACGTAGTTCTGGAACTTAGGGATTGCTTTTAAGGGTCTCAGTCCTAATCTAGCGGGTGAGTCCCCATCCTTAGGCTCACTCGGTGCTGAATCCTACTTCTATCTGAAAGACACTGAACTGAATAAATGGGCTGAACTGAATAACTGAACTGAACTGATTAGCTGAACTGATACTAGTGGTATTGTTTAGCAGAGCTAAACTGAGTTTACTGAATTCCGACGACTAATGAAATGTACTGAGTTCTGAGGACTGATTGAGAGTACCAAAGTTACTGAGATCGCTAAGAATACTGTTGTTACTGAGATCACTGAGATTACTGAGTACTGAGGTTACTGAACTACTGAGACTGCTAAGATTTCTGAGTTTTCCTGAGTCACATGACTGACTGAATTCTATAGATCATGGCTTAACTGAGAGTATCATGATAACATGACATGATTCTAGGTATACAACTAGATTTTCAGGTACGAATACCCCTAGGACTCGATGGAAGGAAACTGGCATAACATGACTGACTTGATCATAAGATTGGAGTCCACAATTCACATTGTCATAAGTAGGGAGTGTATATATATATATTTCATGTACATATTGTATATCTTCATTTTCATACATGATTCATACCACAACAATAGCAACACATCAATAGCATGGAATTTATATTGATGTATATAGCTAACATGGACTTGTCATTTAGATATCATGGAACCATGTAAACATGAATTTCTAGCATCCTAAGCATTTTATCAAACACCTTGCATGCACTCTTTAAGGAATAGGTGTGCTTATTATTTTTACAATCTTAATCCATCCAAAATTCATGGGTTTCAACTAACCTATTCACATGCTTCCAGAATAACACATCAAGATACAACCTTGAATCTAAACGACAATCATCAACATGAATATAGTCATAACACAACAAGGAAATCACAATTTATAATTTAAAACATGATTCTTGAGCTCCATGGATGAACACTACGCATACCTTAAATCTTGAACTTGAAAGAGATCTAATATTTCTTGAAGGTTCTTGAAAAAATCCTTAGGCTTGCTCTTGATTTTTCTTGACTAGGGTTTAACCCCTTTGGGAGAGAATGTTCTTGTTATTGAGGAGATGATCTTGAGAGAAAACCCTAATCTTGTAGTTGAGAGCCTATAAGAGAGATTTTTGAGATTTTTAACTAAATATAATGGAAGATAATACGCTCCTTGAGGGTTATAAGTCGTGGAAAGTGAAGGGAAAATACCAAAATACCCTTACTAAAATATCCCTCAAGTTCTGGAAAGAAAAGTTGACGACATTCGTGACAAGTTGTCAAAAATGTTATAGGCCGTCAAAAATATCATCACACAGAAGATGGTTTCTGCCTAAGGATGACGACCATTTTGACAAGGCATCACAAATGTGACAGGCCATCAAAATTGTCATCACACAGTTGCCAGCCCGACATGCTGGAGTAAAATGGGCATAACTCCTTGGTCTGATATCGAATTTAGGCGAAATTGGTATCGTTGGAAAGATAATTCAAAGAGATTTCATTTGAAATATAGTAAGACACCCAGTTCTTCATATACAATGAGTTATGGTCAATTGAATTTGACCCAAGTTTTGATGCTCACTAAAACTTAAACGATAGGAAAGCTTTCAACTTGTACTTGAGTTAGGGGTTCTATATGATCTAAATTCTTTCTCAAATAGATCCCCACACTAAAAAATTGATTAAAACACTAAATTTACATAGGATTAGAGGATTTTGAAATATCTACGCGTAGAAATAACAGATTTTCATTCTAGTCCAAAATATGGGGTATTACAATATCTCCCCCTTGGGAATATTCGTCTTCGAATGATACTAGATGAGATGAGAGAAGTGAAAACTAACACGAATGTAGAGCATGAATGACTGATCATGATTTCATGGATGACATGACTAATAAGTTGAACATATCATACTGAATATGCATATCTGATGCATGCATAACTGATTCATAAGTACATGAGGGAGAGTACTGATAAGCTGATCACGCATATATGATGTGCGAATATATGACTGAACTGTCTCATGAACATGCAATGCATATACAATGAATATACAATGGTAAAGATACCGAGTTTGAACTGGGAACTGAGCATGGAATTGAACACCAAGTTTGTACTAAAATTTGAACATGAGATGAGTAAGCTCAAAGAAGACTGCTACCATGAATTTAAAATACCGATGAGTCTGAGATTGATTACTCAATATGCATGAGCGGAGACATAAGAACATAAATAAGTCTGGAATATGATACATGAACTGAACTGAGTCTCTAATGCGTGACATGGATAGAGTATCATATCGTGGCTAAACTGAGCCATTGAGTACATGACTTACTACTGAGTTTTGAAGCTAGAGGGTTGGATCATAAGTAACACTTTCTCCAAGATAGATTCATCAAAGAAAATGACATGTCTAAATCAAGGAAGTTTGGGGGCTATAGTGTATCTCCCCCTTGGGACACTATATCTCTTGAAGGATGCTGGACTGACCTTGCTGAGATATTAAGAAAGTTGAGGCGATGCACAAGGCACCTAGGTACGAAATCATGATTGATTATCTAAGATCTAAAACTGAAGCATGATGTACGAATGCATAGACATACTAACTTATCAGATTAACCGAGTAACTGGTAACTGAACACTGGGTATGCCAGACTGTATTATACTTAATCTGAGTAGTTGGGCCGAGGCCATAAAGTATTATGCATATGAGAAAGGACTGACTGGGTAACATGAGGTAACTGATCATGGATTTCATGAAAGCTATATTGTCTGAAAATGTAGGACCAAACTTATTACATGATTTGGAAACATTCCATAGACTGAGGTATTGAAATACCTATAACTGAGTAGCTGATAACTGTACGCTATGGTCAAGAAAGTCTAAAACTGAACTGAATTTCTGAGTTGAATACTGATCTGAAGCTGACATTAGTCAAGGATCTGAATATATATTCACACTCTGAATTTTCCAAATTTCTAAGTACTACCTCTCACTAGCCCTTTGCTTGCATACTAATAGGATATTCAAGCCTATCTTTATAACTACACCCTTGTGTAAAGAAAGTATGCAACAACCTTCTCTTAACATGAATCATTCACTTTCTTATTTAAGCAACTACTCATCGCTACACTACACTATTTTCACAAAGAGAGCTCACTGAAGGGGTTAAGTCAGGAGAATCTGAAACATGAATAGACACATAACTGAACTTGGCAATTGACTGAAGTCTGAGGGATAAAATATAAATACCATGTGTGTACCAAAAGGTCTAAACTGAGGGTATGCATGACATATTCTGAATTTAACTGATCAGTAGGGATGAAGCATGAGTCATAGAAGATGAGTACACTGTAAAACATGATATGCGTACATGAGTCATGAGCTGCATGACCTGATACTGGAATTTCTGAGTTCATGGAACACGATTTGTAACACTGAGTGTTCTAGAACTGAACTCCCTATACTAGGAATTGAAAACAGACACGATTTTATGGAATGCGTGTGAACATAAGTTGTATTCATGGAATATGATAAATGAAGTATACGTAGGCACTATGCTGAATGAAGTACGAAGCTTTACGCTGAGATAAGGATGTGTCGGGAATTGCCTTCCCTAACTGCTTTTCTTTACATACTAGCACTATTACTAGAATCTGAGAGCCTAACTTGGTTACTTGATCTATTATCTCTCCCTTATCTTTAAGCCATCATCATACATCTGTGAACACTAAACTAATCTCTAAACTACACTGAAATCATCATCACATACTTACACTCTGATCAACACATGCTCGCCTTACTAAACACATCATCTGCCTCTGTTTTCTCACATACTACTAATATCACATTCACACCTTCATGCTTAATTTCAAGTCAATAAACTTAAATTCCTAACTCACACTTTTCAAGCCTACTGATTCATTATAGCACAACTATCCCCATGAATACATAATTTATTCAATCTGGATATCGTATCCCAACTTGTATACTGCTAAACTCCTGGGTTCATGCTTCTAACTCTAGGTCACATGCTATCATAGGATTTTGAGAAGGGATCTGATGGCATATCTAAATCTAGGTTCGAGAACGAGTTCTCATGATCATGAATGAGATACGTACAACTTTGAAACATAACTTAACTGATGGGATACTGTCTAAGAAAGCCCTATCTTTAGGAATTGAGCTTCACTATTTCTGTTACCTTGAAAGTAAGGTGGAATTAACATGAGTGAAGCATGATGAGAATCTACATGAGTTTCTTAGTAATCCTTTATATAGAAAGATCTGAAACAAGAAAGAAGGGAAATTTTTCCTAAATAATCTCATAGCCTCCTGCACATAAGTGTGGTGCACAACACACGCATGTACAAGACTCTAGTAGATGCGGATTTCAGACTTCCTAGGACTCTATTGAACCTTAGACTCTGATACTAAGTTTGTAACATCCCAATTTTCTGAACCGAAATGCTACAGGGTGCTCATGACCCTGAAGGACCACAAACTAACCCATGACTGATATCTATACCTGTACACTGCATAATATAACATGAAAATGCAGAAACATGTACTAAATGGACATAAGGTTCAAATCTAAATAAAAATATCTGATAAGAATAATGTCTGAAAATGGTATAACAATACCAAAACAAATCTAAAATAACTGTCTGACATGCTATAGTCTAGAAAGCCTCTAAACTGTCTGAATAAGGAGTTGATGGAACATGTCTCCAACTAACTCCGTCTAGCAAAACTAAACTAAAATAATAAATGAAATAAAATAATATCTTCCTCGAATGGATGAGGACTCACTGCAACTCTGCGACTGGAATTCTACTGCTGATCTGGAACATGTGTCTTTGAACCTATGGTGTAACATAAGAAAAAGAACCATAGCGCAAATGCGCCAGTACGTCTAAATGTACCGAGTATACGAGTGAGGTAGGCTAAATGCAAAGGGTTACATGCATGAACAATGCTGACTAATATGAACATGAGAATACATACATGCATAAGCAACTATAACTTAACTCGTGGTGATACTGACTATTGAGTCTGAATACTGTCGACATGACTTTACTAATACTGATGTACTGAATAAATGAATGACTATTTCTGACAGTTCGAATTAAGAAGAACTGGTCTCATTGACTGTGTCTAACAGTCCTGAAACTGAATACTGATACGTAGCTATGATGACTGCTATAACTGTGATGATCGGCGAACCGATGTAACTGATACTGAGCGACTGTATCTGACAGTCTAAGTTCTGATGGAACTATTTGAGTTCCGTTCTATATGGAGTAACTGAATTTAAGATCAGTCCTATCTAGCGGGTGATCTTTAAATCTGATGATTCTGATACATTTAACTATAGTTGAGATCAGTCCTGTCTAATGGGTGATCTTGAAGTCTATTTATAATGATAAGGATTAACTGTCACTAACAGTACTGAATCTGTTCTACTGAACTGAGTTAATTGTATCTGACAGTCCTGAATCTGTAACTGAAACTTTGGGATGTGTTTATCTAACCGACATTCCCCAAGCTAAGCTGACTGGGGTCTAATCTCTGCCCTTATTGGAAGGGTGTTAGTACCGCACTACCAGTAAAAACATCTACTATGGAGTCAATCCTAATCTAGTGGGTGACTCCTGGGATCAGTCCTATACATATAAATGTGCTAACGGGTGCCCCTGAGTATGTCAGTCCTATCTAATGGGTGACATCTCATACCTACGCTGGCTACGTAGTTCTGGAACTTAGGGATTGCTTCTAAGGATCTCAGTCCTAATCTAGTGGGTGAGTCCCCATCCCTAGGATCACTCAGTGCTGAATCCTACTCCCATCTGAAAGATACTAGTGGTATTATTTAGCGGAGCTAAACTGAGTTTACTGAATTCCGATGACTAACGAAATGTACTGAGTTCTGAGGACTGATTGAGAGTACCGAAGTTACTGAGATTGCTAGGAATACTGTTGTTACTGAGATCTCTAAGATTACTGAGTACTGAGGTTACTGAACTACTGAGACTACTGAGATTTCTGAGTTTTCCTGAGTCACATGACTGACTGAATTCTATAGATCATGGCTTAACTGAGAGTATCGTGATAACATGACATGGCTCTATGCACACAACTATATTTTCAGGTATGAATACCCTTAGGACTCGATGAAAGGAAACTGACACAACATGACCGACTTGATCATAAGATTGGAGTCCACTATTCATATTGTCATAAGTAGGGGATATTATACTTCATGTAGTTCTTCAACATCTTATGCATGGTAAGGAGTGCATGGATATATTTCATGTACATATTGTATATCTCCATTTTCATACATGCTTCATACCACAACAATAGCAACACCTCAATAGCATGGAATTTATATTGAAGTATATAGCTAACATGGACTTGTCATTTAGATATCATGGAACCATGTAAACATGAATTTCTAGCATCCTAAGCATTTTATCAAACACCTTTCATGCACTCTTTAAGGCATAGGTGTGCTTTTCAATTTGACAATCTTAATCCATCCAAAATTCATGGGTTTTAACTAACCTATTCACATGTTTCATGAATAATACATCAAGATACAACCTTGAATCCAAACAATAATCATCAACATGAATATAGTCATAACACAACAAGGAAATTACAATTTATAATTTAAAACATGTTTCTTGAGCTCCATGGATGAAAGGGACCCATGAATGAACACTACACATACCTTAAAGCTTGAACTTGAATGAGATCTAATGTTTCTTAAAGGTTCTTGAAGAAATTCTTAGGCTTGCTCTTGATTTTTCTTGACTAGGGTTTAACCCCTTTGGGAGAGAATGTTCTTGTTCTTGAGGAGATGATCTTGAGAGAAAACCCTAATCTTGTGGTTGAGAGCGTATAAGAGATCTTTTTGAGATGTTTAACTAAAGAGAATGTAAGATAATACCCTCCTTGAGGGTTATAAGTCATGGGAAGTAAAGGGAAAAGACCAAAATACCCTTACTAAAACGTTCCTCAAGTTCTGGAAAGAAAATCTGACGACATTCATGACAAGTTGTCAAAAATGTGTTAGTCCGTCAAAAATGTCGTCGCACAGAAGATGGTTTCTTCCTAAGGCTGACGACCATTTTGACAAGGCGTCACAAATGTGATAGGCCGTAAAAATTGTCGTCACACAGTTGCCAGGACGACATGCTGGAGTAAAATGGGCATAACTCCTTGATCCGATATCGGATTTAGGAGAAATTGGTATCGTTGGAAAGATAATTCAAAGACATTTCATTTGATATTTCGTAAGATACCCAGTTCCTCATATACAACTAGTTATGGTCGATTGAAGTTGATCCAAATTTTGACGCTCACTAAAACTTGAACGATAGGAAAACTTTCAACTTGTACTTGAGTTAGGGGACCTATATGATCTAAATTCATGCTCAAATAGATTCCCACACTACAAAATTGATTAACAAACTAAATTTACATAGGATTCGAGGCTTTTGAAACATCTACGCATAGAAATGATGGATTTTCATTCTAGTCCAAAATGTGGGGTATTACATGGGCTAAAATAGGTAAATTATAATACAAATGGGAAGGTGAATGGTGAAAATAAGAAAAAATAGGCTTACAGGTCTCAAAGCAGAGATCAGAGGATATAATGCACACATGGAAGGTCATTTAGGCTAAAGTGGACTAAAATAAACAATGACCTATGATCCATTCCTAACCAAATATCCTTCACCTAGGCAAGACTAAACAGGAAAGTTCTGAATTCGACATACAAAGAGAGATAAATAGTATCTCACTCACACATAGCACAGAGTCAATGTCACCAACTACTACCTATGTAGTTCATGCAATTTTCAGCAAATGGTTGTCATGTCCTTAATCCTATTGCCATAAAAAGATTCACAAAATTCACACATATATACATCAACACAGTTTTAAAGCACAAAGTTTTGGAGGGATATCAAAAATTAGTCAAAATATGACTTCTGCCCTAAATACTCACAATCTCCTAATTTCACAAAACATCACAAAACAAGACACAATACACCAAAACATATCGGCTCTACTAGAAACCAAACTCCGTGGAAAAGAGTCACGACTACAAAAACCCTAAGAGGATATCACGAACCATAACCAGCCCCACCCCAACTTAAAATCATGAATTGTCCCCAATGTATCAAACCTAAACAAGAGAGTTGGGAACATACCTATTACACCATAGGTGCGAAGATCCGATGTAAATCACAATACAAATAGAAAAATCATAATACCTTGGGTTGGCTCCCAAGAAGCATTTGATTTACTGTCGCGGCACGACTCAGTTTTCTAGGCTACTTAGACTTCGCCAAGGTCTATCTCAACAAAATCTCTAACTTTTTCCGTGTTTCCCATTTAGTGTTTCACTCGGAGTTAGTTCACTTTAAATGGGATATCACAATCACACTTTACCTAAATAGAACCATATCGGAACACTTTAACCATAGTGAATGGTTCGGTCCATCTTGATTAGATCTTTCCAGGAAACAAGCATAGTCTTGAATTGTATAACAATACCAAATCATCGGGTTGAATATTTTCTTCTCGATCTTCTTGTCATGGTACAAATTCACTCTTTCTTTGTATATTGATGATCTCTCTTAAGAACGGAGTTGAAATTTATCCATCTCATTCACCTTGCTCAGCTCTCATATGACCCCCAACTGGTAATGAATGACAAGCCTCTAGAATGCTCATCATCTCCACCTCTGTTACAAATCTTCAAATTACCCCATCGGTACAAACCTTAAATAGGTATGGCTCATACCAAAAGAATTTCCTTACCTTATGCATAAATCTCCGTTGCTGCCGGGAGGATAAATCTTCTGGAACGATATCGCTTGCCAAGTAGTTGAAAAAATCAGCAAACCAGGGAATCAAATCATGAGATACCGCTTATACATGCTCATCTAGAAAATTATCATCTATCTCAAGATTATCCCCTAGTTTCTGGATGGTCTCTCCTTCAAGTCTGGATAAGTGGTCTGGAACTTGATTCTCTTTTCCTTTTTGGTCTTTGATCTCAAAATCAAACTCTTACAATAAGAGTACCCAAAGAATCAGTCATGATTTTGCATATTTATTCAATATCAAGTACCTCAAAGTTGCATGGTTAGTGTGAACTATGGCCTTGGTCCCAATCAAATAAGATCGAAACTTCTCAAAAGTGAATACCACCACAAGTAGCTCCTGTTTTGTAACTGTATAATTTTTGTGGGGTTTAAAGATTTCCTAGAATAGTAGATGGGATTCAAGATATTCTTTATTCTTTGGACTAGGACTACACCCAAGGCCAACATGCTTGCATCATACAAAACCTCGAAAGGTGCAGACTAATAAAGCAACATAATAATGGGTCCCAAAATTAGCCACTCCTTCAGGCATTTAAAAGACTTGAGATACTCATCATCAAACACAAATTTCACCTTTTTATATAAATTTTTTCATACGGTAGTTAAAATTTTAAGTAATTGCTTGATGAATCTTCTATAGAAACCTACACGACCTAAAAAATTTTGTATGCCTCTAACTGGTACTTGCGGTGGAAATTTCTAAATCACCTCAATCTTTGCTCTGTCCATCTCAGTACCATGTATGGAGATCTTCTTCCCTAGAAGAATACCTTCTCTTACCATGAAGTGGCATTTTTCCTAGTTTAGCACCAAATTACATAATTTACATCTCAGCAGTGTATTGACTAGATAGGCCAAACAATCATTAAAAGAATCTCTGACCACTAAAAATTCATACTTGAATACCTCAATAGTACATGCCACCATATAAGAGAATATAGACATCATACATCTTTGAAAAGTGGAAGGTGCATTGCAAAGTCTAAATGATATCCTTTTGAATGCAAAGGTCCCATAAGGGCAAGTAAAGATAGTGTTTTCTTGGTCTTCAGGAGCAATCATTATTTGATTGTAACCCGAATACCCATCAAGAAAATAGTACCAATCCCTGCCTGCTAGTCTGTCCAATATCTGATCTATAAATGGCATCGGAAAGTGGTCTTTTTGTGTTCACTTATTCAGTTTTTCGTAATCCATGCACACTCTCTATCTGGTTATTGGCCTCATTTGCACTAACTCAATCTTTTCATCTAGAACCCCTTTGATTTACTCTTTATTTGAAATGCATTGACCTGGGCTAACCCAGTTACTGTCTGCAATGGGATAGATCCAACATCTAACCACTTGATTATTATCTTCTTTTTTACCACTTTTTGCATAGGAGGGTTTAGTATTCTTTGATGATCAATATTGGGAATAGTGTCCGACTCAAGATATATCTTATGCGTGCATATAACCGGTGGGATACCCACAATGTCTATAATGGTTCATGCAATAGCTCTCTTGAACTGTTGTAAGACTGATATCAAAGACTTTACCTGTGCTCTTACCAAATATGCTATAATCATTACTGATAAGGTATTGTTGGCCTCCAAGAATGTATACTGCAAGTTAGGAGGGAGTGCCTTCAATTCCATTACTGGTGCTTCTTCATTTGATGGTCTTACAGGAGATGTGGTTCTGTTATTCAAGTTAAGATCCATCTTCTTAGGAGCATAATGGTAAGAGCCTATGCCATGTAGTGCACTAGCCATCTTATCATAGTATGGAATCCCATCACTCTCAAAGTTTATAATCACTGCAGCTAATGCTTCTACTCTTAATCTCCTCAATAGGTACATGAACTATGATTATGTAATCATCCACTACATCAATAACTGTCACTACTCTCATGTTATCTATCTGCTATACGATTATGTATATATTCAACTCAACTTGCTAATCATTCCGCTTGAAAGTGATTTTTTCCAAATCCATGTCAATCAACACTAGCCTAGTAGATAAGAAGGGTTTACCCAATATTATCGGTGAATGGGTATCCACTTCACAGTCTAAAATCATGAAATCTATCAAATGTGTGAATTTTGCTACTCTTATTTCCATGTCACACACTATACCTACTAGCTCCTTTATAGTTGAATCAACCATCAGAAGCCTTGTAGATATAGGCTTGAGTTCTCCTAACCCCAATATCTTGTATATCACCAGTGGCATAATATTTATTCCTTCTCCCGAATCACATCGAGCATGGTTAACATCATAAGGCCCAATAGAATATGGGATGGTCACTGTCCTAGGTCCCTTTTTTCTACCCATATTGCCTGATAGTTTGAGCTAAATTATTGCACTATTTTTGGAGCTCTTTCCCAATCCAGTCATCATCATAATCACTATCAAAATTATTATCACTACAGGTTAGCTTCTCAAACTCTGGATTAGGTGGCTCTTCAACATCCATGTCCTTCTTCTTAGGCTCATCATTAGTAGGAAAAAAATGCTCATCAGGTGAACAGTCTTCCCAAGTGTCAATATCCATATAGTGAAGAGTCATCATTGGTGGATTCTGCACATTATCACCAGGTAATGCTCCTGACTGAATCTCAAGCAAAGTCATAGAGATTTTCCCAAACTGCTACTCCAATTGCTGAATAGCAATTGCATATAATTCAACCTTTTAGGCTAATCTTGAAATTTTAGCTTTAAGTTCTTTGAGTCAAGCCTACTGTCTCTCTTGACTCTTCATCAATGTGGTCAACATATCTTTAATTCTAGTCTCTTCCTTACTTCTACCAGGGGGAATGTACTTATCTCTCTCATCATGATAGTTCTGACCTTGATTACCTTGCCTTGGGCTTAGAAACCTGCCAACTGACAATCAACAAACTTTGCCTCCTCGGATATCCCGACTTTATATGCTTTAGAAGAATTGGTAGATGCAAATTATTTGACCAACTTACTAATATCTACCCATAATAGTGAAATCTCTTGAGCTACAACAACTTTAATTACTCTCTATTTTTAGAAGCTCCAATGGAATAAATATCAAAACCTCTATCAACCACCCGAGTGTGCCACCCTCGGTTAGTTAATGAGATCTGATCCACAATACCTGTAGCTATCACTCATTGTAATCTCATAAAGGTTCCTCCAGAAATAGTGTTTGCCATTGGTCTTGAACTGTAAGTCAGGGATATATAGAATATCTCTAATAAGCTTGTCCCTGATATCTGGTGGTTCGGTATCATTCTAATCCTCTTCTTGAATTGGAACCATGCCTCATATAGACTCGGACTACAACTACCTAAAATTATAAATCTTGTCCTTGGGCTACAATTCCTGTATGGAGGAAAGAACCTATTCAAGAATTGTTTTGTAACTCATTCCATGTAGTAATGGATGCACTTGGCAGTTCCTCAAGCCATTATGATGCTTCTCCAATCAGCGAAAAAGGGAACAACCTTAGTTTTAGTGTCTCCTGATCTACCCCCGATAAGGTATATGAAGCACAGATCCCAGTAAAGTTTGCCAGATTCATGTTTGTGTCATCTGTAGGCAACCCCGTAAACACACCCTTCAAGTACAAGAGCTGGATCATAGAACTAGAGATATTAAATATAATATAAAGAGGTAAAGTAACAGAGATAGTATCTCCTATATCAGTTAGCTTATCATATCTCATATCTTCCTCATCATCAATATATGGCAAAACATAGTGACATGCTGGGATTACTTAAGGTCGACTTCTGTTCTGATTTCCACCGAGTACTGCTCGGCAGTCTGATGTCTGTATCTGCTCAGCTAACTCCATCTGAGCTAATATCTCACCAGTCTGTCTATCAACAACCTCCTAAACTCTGTTGGCAGAGAGATTGTCCCTTATTGGCTCTGCCATCCTACTATGCAAATGTAGGATCTTTTCTAAAATTAGTAGGAGTAAGGGATTTCCTGTACTCCATGTGCCAGACATAAACTAGCATATACCCAACTAAGAATGGAAAAAACCCAAAAACTGCAATGACTTCTATTCATAACTCAACACCGTATTCCCCGACAACGGCACCAATTTCTTGATGATGTCTAAGCAACACCTCTTTTTAGATGATGAAATAGTCATTGTCAAAATATAGTAACCCAACTAAGGTTGGGGTCGAATCCCAAGGGAATACATGTAATTACAGTTATCAACAGTTGTAATCTATGGGTAGTATTGGAAAGTAAATAGAGAGATTTGTTTGTAGTAATCTCAAGCAAGTAGAAATATTAACTTTTGTTATAATCATATTTAGGTGAACACTAGGATTTCGTCCTCCCCAAATTCTCAACTCTGTAGGTTTATCGTGCTATGCTAAACCATCCCAATAACCTTGCATGTAGAATCAATAAGTTATGTACCTTTTATAGTCTTTTGGACGAGTAGAAGGATATCACCTTTTACCTTTTGAGTCTCAGGTAACCATCTTACATAGATATTACCTGGTAGTGTGGATCCATAGATAAACCTCAAATTACTATTGTCAGTATCTTTTCCTAGACACTACTCTTCTTTTAAAGTAAGTAACAATATCTAGGTGGGATCCTAATGTTAATATCAGCAAAAATAACTATTATATTAAAAATAATGCAATGCAAGCCATGGGTATTGGTTCCATTCAACGATCACACTTCCCCTACTTCATCAATCAGCCAGGGTTTGCATAACCCTAGCTATGGGTTTTTAGCCCCTTATGATTATGAATAAATCAATAACATTAATAATAGAAAGCAAACATGAAATCATAATGATAAGATGCATAAAAAACCTAAAACCGTAACTTGATTAATCAACTGAAGTTAATACAAGTGAATCCCAAGATCAAAGATAAATGTTTGAATAAATATATGTTTCTAAGTATTAAAACTGTTTCACTCTTACTAAAAAGTACATAACAGGTATTTATAGTACATGAGAAAACCCTAAAAGTAAAGTTCGAAGAAAATAGGAGAAAATTGGATTTGTGGCTACAGGTGGACCGCATTTGCGATTTGGGCATAGGCGTTGGTTGTACCTATGGTCTATATCAAAGTGCAGGTACGGACCACATGTACTTGATAGGAAAAATTCCTGCAAGTCATCTCTTGGGATTTTGTACTTTGGGCTCCTACTTTGTGTACCTGCGGTACATAAGTCCTACTTGTTGTCCGTGGGTTAACTTAGTAAGTTTCGAGAGTCAATTTTTTAGCTCTTCTTTGATTCTTGTGTATACATTGATCATGATCAAATCAGAAAACATCCCAAATATCCATAATTACTCCAAAAGTAGCCAAAAACACTTTTTTCATCCTTTTCACAAACTTAGCATCAAAAACATGGTTTCCTGCAAAACCTTAAGACCCCGTAAAATACTAGTTCATTTCAAATTACTATATCATGTTAAAGAGGGTCCAAGACTTAAATAATTTCACCAAGTATTGGGACTTAGTAATTCTTAAAGCTCCCAAACTTTGACAATTTTATTTTTGACCTTCCCGGTAGTGAAAAGTTAATTTTTAAGTTGATTTATGATCAAGGTTTTTAATAGTACAACCCAGATGAGTTTCAGAATTTTTAGATGAGTGTAAGGGCATGTTTGGGAGTCCTAAATTGTAGCTATGCGCGATTAACATGTGATGCATGCTCCATTTCACCCCTGAGGGAGCATGCAATGTAGCATGTGGTGCACGCTCTATTTAGGCACTCCAGAGCATGCGACACATGCTCCATAGCATGCTCCCAAAATTTCCAGCTTTCAGTCACATTTTTCTAAGTGCATTTAAGTCCTTTCTCTTTACCCAACTGATCTAAAACACAGGACTTAGGGTTCCAAAAGCATACGTTACTATTTTATTCTCAAAATTTCACCCAATTAAAAGCATTCCCTTTCAAGAACAAGCCCTATCTCTTCAATATTCAAGATCAATCCTCAAGAATTTATCAAGAACTTTCTCAAATTTGCCAACTAAGGTATGCTAGGTGTTCATCCTTGGGTCCCTTTCTACCCTTGGAGTCCAAGAACCTCTTTATAAATTTAAGTTATGAGTTTCACATGATTTGAATTCAATTACATCTATGAATGTATTGTTTTTTGAATATTCAAGTTAAGAATATATGAGTTTCAAATAGAATAAGCTAATGTGTATGTTGATTGATGTAAATCTCATGTCAAACCTTTCAATTGTGAAATTAATATTGTAGTCATCTTATGTTAGTATGTTGTTCATTCCCATGTACAAGATTATGCCTATCATGTGTTTGACAAAATGTCTAGATGAATGAGTTTTGAATAGTGACTATTTGTTTTGATTCTAAATGTGTAGTATGGTTCTATTGTCAATGTTATCGGGTCTTAGGGGTAATGAATACCCAAAATTTAGTTGTTTACTAAGTTTTTGATAGTTATAGAATGGTCCCAATTGTATTATAAGGAGTAGTATTCGATCAGTTAACATGGTCAGTGTGAGTTTAGTCAAACTTAGCCCAGTCTAATGATCAGTGTCGGTTCAGTTGGGAGTAGGATTCAGCACTGAGCGAACCCAGGGATGGGGGTATTCCTTCTAGGTTAGGGTGTGACCCTTAGTAGTAGTCCTTGAGTTACAGAACTACGTAGGTAGCGTAGGTTGAAATGTCTTCCTGTCAGATTAGGGTTGACATATACTTATATTCCCTGAGTCTTCTTACTAGATTAGGGTTGACCCAACCATTATTAATACTCGTGGGACGATACTAACACCCTCCTAATTGGGGTTATATGTTGGACCCCAAATAGTCCTTATTGGGGCATGTTGGTTAGATGATAGCTCCCACAGTCTCAGTTTCAATATTCAGTATAGAACTTATTCTAGTTCTGCGTGACCGCAACTTTCAGTTATCAGTTATTTAGTTATATAATTCAGTACCCCTGTCCTACCTCATATACACGATATATATTTGGTCTTGCATGGTCAGTACTTTTTAGTAGGCTTAGTTTCATATGAACTCTCATAGGTTACTCTATGTTATTCAGTCAGTTATCATTGCAAGCACACGAACCTCTGCATATTAGCCTAACCTCATCTAGCAGACCAGTACATTCAAAGTATTGATCGCATACTCCTTTCTTGTGCTATGATGTTTAATGTCATAGGTTCAGACTCATGGGCTCCTGACCATACTTAGATTAGCCTATCAGTAGCATCTATCATGCTGAGTCCTCATCTATCGAGGGCATGGGTTCCATTTGGTTCTTCAGGTATTTCAGTGCTTCCCTTATTATTAGATAATTTTGGAGTTAGTTGGGGCCTGTCCCATCAACTTTTTTATTTTAATTGTTTTAGAGGCTTTCAGGCACTTTTAATCAGTTAGTTGATTTCGGTTGTTATCATTCTCTAGACAGTTGTATTCAGTATTATTTTCTGCATTTAGAACCTTATGGCGATTATGGTTAATTTCACATATGTTCTTTATTACTATTATTCAGTGCTCACAGCAGGTACCAGTTCATGGGTTAGTTTATAGCTCTTTGGGGTTATAAGCACCGTGTGACACCCAAGGTGTACTCTCAGGGAATTAAAAACTAGGTATCAGAGCCTAATGTTTTAACGTATCCTAGGGAGTCTGAAAGCCGCATTGAGTAGGTTCTTGTGCATGGGTGTGAAGCGCACCACACTTATGGACAAGAGGCTACAAGAAATTTTAAGAAAAGTTTCCCTTCTTTCAGTGTTCATATCATGCGAATAAGCATGAGCTCAAGTTAAATTCTCTATCTAATCCAATCTTCCTTCCATTTACAGAATATGCCACTCAAAAAGACTAATGGACGAAGGAATGGAAATCAGCCAACACCACCTCCCCTTCAGGAAGATCCCTTGAATGGGCATGTTTCTCATGCATAGTTTAGAGTTGTATTCACTACTCTAGCTCACTCTGTAGTAGCTCAGAATAATCAACCAATTGTTATCCCAGCCAAACCAGTGGCTAATGCCGCCGCAGCTAGGATTCAGGACTTCACTTGAATGAATCCTCCTTTATTTTCAGGATCCAAGTCTTATGAGGATCCGTTGGAATTCTTTGACATGATTCAGAAGGTGACTGAAATTATGGGTGTGACTTTTAGTGAGAGTGCTGAATTGGCTGCTTACCAATTGCAAGATGTGGCTCACACCTGGTTTAGTGACAGTGCTCGGACAAATCCTCTTTTCCAAAAATATGGTAGGAACCATTAAGGTATTTGTAGTGATGGAGACGATGTATGATATGGGTGTGGCAATCCAGGTCATAGTATCAGAGAATGTGTCCAAGTAGGTCCACAGGGTTAGCACAACGTCCCCCAGCTCAGTCCAATCGCCCGTCTCAGCAGGGTACTGCTTCTAGTGCCCCCAGTGGGCAGCACACATATAAGATCTATGAACTTTAATCTATAAAGGATCATAAAAGTTCTCCTAATGTGGTTACTGGTACGTTGGAAGTCTCTTATTTATATATTTATGCTTTGCTAGATCCCAGAGCTTCTTTTTTTTGTAACCCCTTATATAGCTGTCAACTTTGGAATTAATCCTGAAATCTTAATAGATTCTTTCTCAGTATCTATCCAAGCGAGTAAGTCCATCATAGCCAGGTGGGTATACAGAAAAAACCCAGTTACAGTGTCCCAGAAAGTTACCTTAGTAGACTTTGTAGAGTTAAAAATGACGGATTTTGACGTCATTATCAACATAGATTGACTCCACTAATGTTATACTTCAGTTGATTATAGGAGTAGAATTGTCTATTTCTAGTTCCCAATTGAACCAGTCCTTGAACGGAGGGGTAGTGCCTCAGCGCTTAGGAGTTAATTTATTTCCTACCTTAGAGCGAGAAAAATGATATCCAAGGGGTGTGTCTATTATGTTGTGTGATTCAAAGATTCTAGTTCTAATACTCCCAATCTTGAGTCAGTTCTAGTAGCAAGGGAATTTCCAAATGTGTCCCCTGAAGATCTTCCCGGAGTGCCTCTCGAAAGGAAAATTGACTTTGAAATAGACCTTCTTCCGGATAGTCAGCCTATTTCTATTCCTCCATACAGAATGGCTCTAGATAAACTTAAAGAGTTGAAAGAATAGTTGAAAGACCTCCTAGATAAGGGATTCATCAGGCACAACATTTCCCCGTGGGGCGTACCAGTCCTATTTGTCCGTAAGAAAGATGGTTCTCTTAGAATGTGCTTCGACTACCATTAGTTGATCAAAGTCACAATCAAGAATAAATACCCACTTCTTAGAATCGATAACTTGTTCAACCAACTTCAAGGTGCTAGTTACTTTTCTATGTTAAACCTAAGATTCAGCTATCATCAGCTCAGAGTAAGAGAATGTGACATTCTAAAAATAGATTTTCGAACCCAGTATGGTCACTTCGAGTTTCTAGTCATGTCCTTTGGTCTCAAAAATGCCCCAGCAACCTTTATGAACTTGATGAATCGAGTGTTCAAGTAGTACTTGGACATGTTCGTCATAGTCTTCGTTGATGACATTCTGGTTTACTCCTGTAATGAATATGATCATGCAGACCAAATCAAAATAGTATTACAGACTCTTAGAGCTCATTAGTTATTGTCAAATTTAATAAGTGCAAATTTTGGTTAAGATTAGTAGCTTTCCATGGTCATATTATTTCCGGTGATGGTGTTAGAGTTAATTCTCAAAAGACTGAAGCAGTAAGAAATTGGCCTAGTACCATCTCTCCATTAGATATCTGGAGTTTCTTGGGATTGGCCGTATATTACCGATTATTTGTTGAAGGTTTTTCATCTACTGCATCCCCCATGTCCAAATTAACTCAGAAGAAAGTCAAGTTCCAGTGGTCAGATTCTTGTGAGAAGAGTTTTCAGGAGTTAAAGACTCGACTCACCACAACCCCAGTTTAACACTACCAGATGGTTAAGACGAGTTTATTGTGTAATCTGATGCTTTTTGAGTTGGTTTGGGGTGTGTTTTGATGCAGAAGGGTAAGGTTATAACCTATGCCTCTAGACAACTTAAGTCCCATGAAAAGAATTACCCTACCCGTGATCTTGAACTAGCAATTGTTGTGTTTGCCTTAAGGATTTGGAGGCATTATTTGTACGGGATGCAAGTTGATGTGTTCACAGACCACAAAAGATTACAGTATGTATTCTCATAGAAAGATTTGAACTTGCGCCAGAGGAGGTAGATAGAGTTGTTAAAAGACTACAACATGAGTTTTCTGTATCATCCAAGCAATGCCAATGTAGTGGCAGATGTCCTCAGTAGGCTACCCATGGGTAGTGCTGCTCACGTTAAAATGATATGAAGAACTAGTTCAGGAAGTTCATCATCTTGCCAAACAAGTTATCTGTTTGATTGATTCAGCCGAGTGTAGTGTATGGGTGCAGAGTATTTCAGAACCATCCTTGGTTGCCGAAGTGAAAGAAAAGCAGGATAGAGATCCTAGTCTAGTTATATTGAAAGAGTCTGTCATAGATAAGAAAGTAGAGGTTTTCACCCAAGAAGGAGATAGTATGTTGCGTTGCCGGGGTAAGCTGTGTGTACCAGGTGCGAACGATTTGAGATAGAGGATTCTTTTTTAAGTACATGGGTTGCATTATTCTATTCACCTAGGGGACACTAAGATTTACCACAACTTGTGGGAAATCTATTGGTAGAGCGGGATACAAAAGGATATTGAAAAGTTAGTAGCACAATGCTCTAATTGTCGGCAGGTTAAGGTTGAGAACCAAAGGCATAGTGGTTCTATGCAGGAGTTCAACATCCCCACTTTGAAGTGGGAAGAGGTGAACATGGACTTTGTGATAGGTTTGCCTCGTACTCATCATCAACATGATTCAATTGGGGTTATTATAGATAGGATGACCAAATCAGCCTATGTATTGCCAGTTCATACTTCTTATTCAGCTGAGGACTATGCTAAGCTCTATATTAGCGAGTTGGTTAGGTTGCATGGAGTTCCATTATCCATCATTTCAAATAAAGGTAATCAGTTTACCTCTTACTTTTGGAAAGTCTTTTAGAGGGGTCTTGGATTTAAGTTCACCTCAGTACAACCTTTCACCCTCAGATGGATGGTCAGGCTGAGAGGACCATTCAGACCCTAGAGGATATGTTAAGAGTGTACGTTCTCGATTTTAAGGGTAGCTGGGATGATCACTTACCTTTGATTGAGTTTGCGTATAATAACATCTATTATGCCAGTATTCAGATGGCTCTGTTTAAGGATCTTGATCTCCAATTGGTTGGTTTGAGGTGGGTGAGACTACTTTGGTAGGGCCTAATTCGGTGTTTGATGCTTTAAAAAAAGTCCAGTTGATTAGAGAGAGGCTTAAAACAACCCAAAGCTAATAGAATTCATATGCAGATGTGAGGAGGAGAGACCTTGAGTTTGAGAATGATGACTTAGTTTACTTAAAAATCTCTCCCATGAAGGGAGTCAAGAGGTTTGTTAAGAAGGGGAGGCTTAGTCTCCGGTATGTTGGCCCTTATAAAATTCTAAGTCGCTTCGGAAAAGTAGTCTGTGATGAGTTGCCTGCAGACTTAGCATTAGTGCACCCAGTATTTCACGTCTCTTTGCTAAAGAAGTATATTGGTGACCCAGTGGTTGTAGTCCCCTTAGAAGGTGTAGATGTTCAGAACAGTCTCTCTTACGAAGAAGTTTCGGTCGAAATCCTTGATCATCAGATTCACATACTAAGGATAAAAGAAGTTCCCTTGGTCAAAGTTCTTTGGTGAAACCAATCCATTGAGGGGGCCACTTTGGAAGCAGAAGTAGATATGCGAACCAAGTACCCTCACCTTTTCTTTGCAAACTCAGACTCAGCCTAAGGTAACGACTTTCTCCAGAATTGACTCTTTTTATTTTTAGTTCAGCTATATAATCAGTCTCACGTCATTTCATCGATTCATAAATTAGTTTAGTCACGTTATCATGTTTCAGTTATGCATAATCAGCATGTAATCTCAGCTTTCTTAGAATTCTCAGTATCTTTAGCATTCTCATCTTAATCAGCCTTATTCGAGGATGAATGTTCCCAAGGAGGAGATATTGTAAGACACCATAAATTGAAATGTGACAATTTTATTTTTGAACTTCCCGATATTGAAATGTGAATTTTTAAGTTGATTCATGATCGGGGTTGATAATAGTACATCCGGATGAGTTTCAGATTTTTTAAACGAACGTAAGGGTATGTTTGGGAGTCCCAAATAGTAGATACGCGCGATTAGCATGCGACACATGCTCTATTTAACCCCTGGGTGAGCATGCGATGTAGCATATGACGCACGCTCCATTCCGGCGCTCCAGAGCATGCGACGCACGCTCCCTAGCATGCTCCCCAAAATTTCCAGCTTTCAGTCACGTTCTTCCAAGGGCATTTCAATCCTTTCCCTTTACCCAACCAATCTAAAAAACAGGATTTAGGGTCCCAAAAGCATAAGTTACTATTTTATTCTCAAAATTCCCCCCCAATTGAAAGCGTTCCATTTTAATAACAAGCCCTAGGTCTTCAACATTCAAGATCAATCCTCAAAAATTCATCAAGAACTTTCTCGAATTTTCCAACTAAGGTATTCTAGGTGTTCATCCTTGGGTCCCTTTCCACCCTTGGAGTTCAAGAACCTCTTTTTGAATTTAAGTTATGAGTTTCACATGATTTTAATTAAATTACATCCATGAATGTATTGTTGTTTGAATATTCAAGTTAAGAATATATGAGTTTCAAGTAGAATAAACTAATGTGTATGTTGATTGATGTAAATCTCATGTCAAGCCTTTAAATTGTGATGTTAATATTGTAGTCAGGGTATGTTAGTATGTTGTTCATTCCCATGTATAAGATTATGCCTATCATTTGTTTGACAAAATGTCTAGATGAATAAGTTTTGAGTACAGACTACTTGTTTTGATTCTAAAGTTGTAGTATGGTTCTATTGTCAATGTTATTGAGTCCTAGGGGTAATGAATACCCAAAATTTAGCTATTTACTAAGTTTTTGATAGTTATAGAATGGTCCCAGTTGTATTATGAGCAGTAGTATTCAGTCAGTTAACATGGTCAGTGTGAGTTCAATCAAGCTTAGCCCAGAGTAATGATCAGTGTCAGTTCAGTTCGGAGTAGTATTCAGCACCGAGCGAACTCAGGGATGGGGGCATTCCTGCCAGGTTAGGGTGTGACCTTTAGTAGCAGCCCTTGAGTTACAGAACTACATAGCCAGCGTAGGTTGAAATATCTTTCTTCTAGATTAGGGTTGACATACACTTATATTCCATGAGTCTTCCTGCTAGATTAGGGTTGTCCTAGCTATTGTTAGTACCCGTGGCACGATATTAACACCCTGCCAACTGGGATTACAAGTTGTACCCCAATCAATCCTTATTGGGTCATATCTGTTAGATGATAGCTCCCATAGTCTCAGTTTAAGTATTCAGTACAGAACTCAGTATAGTTTTGCATGATCGTAGCTTTCAGTTATCGTTATTCAGTTATAGAATTCAGTACCCCAGTTTCAGACTACCTCAGATACACGATATATGTTTGGTTTTGCATGGTCAGTACTTTCAGTAGTCTAAATTTTGCATGAACTCTCATATGGTTACTCTATGTCATTCAGTCAGTTATCACTACATGTACATGAACCTCTGCATATTAGCCTAACCTCACCAAGCAGACCAATACTGATCGCATACTCGTTTCTTGCACTTTGATGTTTAATGTTATGGTTCTGATGCAACGAGCTCTTGACCATACTTAGAAAGATCAGCCTATCAGTAATAACTATTGTGGTGAGTCCTCATTTATTGAGGGCATGGGTTCCATTCAGTTTTTATAATATTTCAGTACTTCCCTTATTATTAGATAGTTTTGAAGTTAGTTGGGTCTTGTCCCATCAACTCTTTTATTTTAGTTGTTTTAGAGACTTTTAGATAATTTTAGTCAGTTAACTGATTTCAGTTGTTCTCATTCTTCAGACAGTTGTATTCAGTATTATTTTCCATATTTAGAACTTTATGGCGATTTTGGTTAATTTTGTATTTGTTCTTTATTACTATTATTCAGTGCTCACTGCAAGTACCAGTTCATGGGTTAACTTGTATCCATTTGGGTTTGTAAGCACCATGTGACTCCCAAGGTGTACTCTCGGGGTGTTACAAAAACATACCCAAAATGGATCATATCTAACAAAAAGTCCTAGAAACTTGCATATTTTCCTTGTTTTAAGCGTCGAAAGTGCTATATTTATCTAGCACATCAAAGCTCATGTGAAAATAAAATTCTTAAAACTTAGAATGATGAACTGAAGAAGAGGGTGTCAATTTTAACTAACTAGGTCCTTAGGTTAAATGCAGAGATAAGGCATCTCAATAACAACCTGTCTTACTCCTTCAAACTCTTCTTACTAGTGCTTCAATTTTTAATCCTTCTTGATTCCTGTGGGTTTTCCCTAAGAACATTTGATTTATGCACTGCAATGATACTTATCCTACTTATGAATAAATCTTTTCTTTGTGTGTTACATTTATTCTCTTTAAATTGCAAAGTTATTCTTCATGTTAGTGTTGCCTTAGTGGCCATGAGTTAGCTAATTTGTGCGTAATTTACTCTTGGTTTATTGTTGTCACTTTTTAATGACACCATAAGAGGGAAAACTTACTTATTACATATAGTAGAGGACCAGGTTTCAGGTGTTCTAGGTGAATGTGAATAGCATGCTGATAGGGGAAGAAAGGAAATGATATGCTTAAAAAATGAGTGAAGAGAGTCATATTGATAGGGGGAAGTGTGAAAATGCACCAAATGAAGTTGCATAATGATAGGGGGAAGTTTTTGTTGTAAATAACAACAATGGACCAGGTCCTTGTGTCGCATGGTAAAGAAGTAAGCATGATGATAGGGTAAACATTCATCTTCAGGTGGTAATCACACTGATTAAATATGATGAATATGCACTGATGCCCAAATTATATAGTTTGGTTTATCATCATCAAAATGGGGGAAATTGCTATATGTATTTTAATGATGAGCAACTGAACTACAAGGGATCAGGTCCTTGCATGTGCAAGGTATAGTATAGTTGGCACACGTCATCTGTACAGTTCTGTCCTCTTATGTAACAAACTTGCAGGTGCTATTTTGCACTGACTTGGATGGATGGTCCCATGATCTTTCAACCCTGATCATCACTCAACTACTCAAGCATTGCTCATGTTCTTATCTATATAGTATGGTTAAAGAGTGAGTGAGTGTGTGTTCTTGAGTGCTAATTTGTAACTAAACTACGCATGCTATAAAAGTAGTGATTTCTCATTGAGAGAGTTGCTTAGGTAGAGTTACCTATGTTTTGACACTGATTAGAGCTAATCAGTAGAGAGGGTCTTTGGTAGAGTTACCTAGATGAACTTGTAGTAGAGTTACTACTAGCGAAAGAAACCTAGAGTTAGGTTCGGTAAGGGCTATAATTAAGAGTTTAATTATAGTAGATTTGGAGGTGCTTGTGATTCCCTTCCTGGGTTTCCAAATAAAATTTTTTGTGTCTTTACTCTTCCTGCATTATTTCCTGCTTCCTGGTTCTTTTTGTGTATTTTACCTGTGATTGACGTTGAGGGACCTAGTCCCTTACTGTGTGGTGCAACCTCCACGGGTTCAAATAATTTCCTTCATAATTTCTTTCCTCAAGAGTTGAGTGAGGCAAAGGACAATGGGTTCCTTAACTTGAGGCAAGGCAGGATGACAGTGGGGAGTGTGCCTTGAAGTTTTACCAACTGTCTCGTTATGCTTCGAAGTTGGTGTCCGCTATGAGAGCTTGGATGTGGAAATTTTCTTGAGATTGTCTCGTGATTTAGTATTGGAATGCCAAACTACTTTGTTGAACAAAGACATGGACATCTCTAGGTCTATGGTGACATGCAACAAATTTAGGCAGAATAGTAGAAGCAGGTTGAGATGAGTGAAAGGCAGAATAAGAAGTGTAACACCCCATGTTTTCGGTCCTTGAAAATTTCTAAAAAAATTTCCTCACTGTCTTGACTACGACTTACCCTTACGAGCCGTAAGGAGTCTTGACGTGATGCAACCCGTCTGGGGGCCTTGTCATATTGGGCATCCCAAGTTCGATCAGAACCAAAGACCACCCCAATTACCCAACCCAACCTCCAGCCGCCTGTCCTGAGTTGGCTGAATCTTGAGCATATAACAATATAGTGTAACGGCTCACATGAAGACTCTGGGATAGGATCACAACCATGACTGACCCAACCAAGTCCAACCATCCCATTCCAACAATCCAACCATACCAAACCAATACTGAAACAAGGGCCATAAACCAGGCTATAACCAAAGATGTTCCAAAATATAATATAATTAATCCCAAAATAAAATATGATGGAACACTGAGAAATTATGTTTGATAATGCCAGCCTCAATACCAATACCAATGCTAAGGCTAACACTTATATCGATCACGCATTCCAACCCATAGTAGTACCAAAAGCCTTTAACCAAAATAGTAATAAATTTAGTTAGGACATTCTCCCAACCATGGCCAAAACTGATATTCAAAATAAAATCAAGTGTCTAGAAATATCCATAACATGAAATAGATCATTCTGAAAGGATGAAAGCTCACTACTTTATTTTGAATGCTGATCACTGAGTCAATCACTATGTAGGAGGAGTAGAACGGTCGGTTCCTTCTTAGTGTGGGTATATAGCCTTCAGTAGATGGGTTAGCGGGTGAATGCTAGCATGATCTCAGGATAAGAATAAAATAATGTCATTTATGAAACTAAGTAAAACCATCCATATACACACAACCATACATATATATATATAACCTTTCTGGGAAAGGGGATCGGGTTTAACATGCCTTTAAAACCTTTACCTGGGATGTGTATCATTGTCATCCTAAACTACCCATGGGCTATATGGGTTCATTTCCCCCTGCTGAAAGGGCCCAGTGCTTGAAGCGGCACGACTAGGGAAGAAAATCTGGGATGACTAGTGCATCCCCCAAATATAAAGTGTGACATCATGCACACGGTCACCAAAACCAACCTCACATCGGTAAATATGAGTTTTCAATTTTGGTCCCCCTGAGATCTCTACCTTCCACAGCTTTGCTACATATCCCGCCATTATTGCACAATTAAAACCATTACCAAGAAACCAATAAATCTATTTACTATTTATTAACGAAGGCCATTTACTGGTGGTATCTTCATACCGACTATACTTCAAGTACTATCCATAGCCAACCATACATAGGTTTAAGGAGACTTCCAAGTGCCCTTCTATAGACCATATTAAACTACTTGTGGGATTCCATGTATCCCACAAGCATAACCATTTATAAATTTACCTTTCCAAGCTATTTGAACAATGCATAAATCCTTTACCAAGTTTTAAAACAATCAAGAGTTCCATTAAATGTACTCAATGCAAATAAAACATGCTTATAAGCATTTTGTCAAGCACATTGGGGGAATAGTATAACCAAAACCAATCCTAATTACCATTAAAACATTCCAATACAATCCAATTATCCAAAACAATAATTAATGCACATAAAGCATAATTAAACCATGGAAAACCATAACCAACCATTTAATATCAAAACCCCCAAATCATATTTGAAAACCAAAATCATACAATCAATGAAGTCATGAAAACATTTATAAAAACCATGCTTATAGTTAGAATTAACAATAAGGGAAGAGAACATGCCTTAAACCAAGATGATGATGGATGGAAATAACCAAGACAAGCTCCAAATCAATCCTCAAGTTGAAACCCTATCTTTCCTTGTCCAAATGCTTTTGAGAGAATTATAGAGTGTTTTAGAAGAGTTTCTAAGTGTTAGTGAATAGAATAATAGGGTAAATAAACTTCCAAGTAGGTTAGAAGTCGTGGGACCTTATTAGGATAAGAGGGAAATGTCCAGAATACCCTTGCTTAAATTGTACAAAATTCGGTCCTAGGGGTACGACTGAACCTCACAAGTCATACCCTCCAATACGATTAGTACCCTCCATTCATATCCTAGTCTCAACCCTTGGACCCAACACTATCCAGCATACGACACATCCAACCAAGTCGTATCCAAAGCATACAACTCGTACCCTTCATCCGTACACCTGACATATTTAAACCCAAGGTAGATTTAGACACTGTCCACTATACGAGTCAATGGTATGACTCATACCTTGGCTTATGGCTCATGGTGAGCCACTCTTACTCAAATCCAACCTAAGGAACAAAGTCTAAGCTAAATGATTCGTACCTACCAATACAACTCGTACCCCTAAGTTGTATCCATTCTAATATCCAAAATCCATCTCACCAACCAATACTGGTCAGCATACAACTAGACCATATCATCCATATCCCTACATACGGCTCGTATCCTCGAGTCGTATTGGGTCCAAAGACTAGAATTCCAGTAAATTTTCTAAAGTCCAAAAACCAAGGTATTTCATGAAAGATCCTAGGGACCCAATCGTAGCCTAAATAATATGTGTGACTAAGTACAAGTGGCTCAATAAAGTCAAAAGGACTTGTTACGAGTCATTGGGTGAAAATTAGATATATTCAGTATTTACCCCAAATATTATAATGACCCGATTTGTTGAACCAGAATGCTACAAGGTGCTCATGAACCCGAAGGACCACAAGCTAACCCATGACTGATATTTGTACCTGTATACTGCATAAGATAACATAATAATGTAGAAACATTCACTAAAAGGCCATAAGGTTCGATCATGAACATGATTGAATAACGTAACATCTGTGTGGGGTAATAGAATACCCAAAACAAAACTGAAGTCGAAAACATGATAGTCTATATCTAGCTTACATCTAGTCTGAAAGCCTCTACTATCTGAAGAATCTGAATAAGAAGTTGATGGGACATGTCCCCAACTAACTCCAACTAATAAGCGAATCAATGAGATACTAGAAAATCATTATGTCTTCAAAGGATGAGGACTCACTTCTACTCTGACTGTTGAATCTAGAATCTACTGCTAATCTGGAACTCGTGTCTCTGAACCTATTGTGTAACATAAAAGAAAGCACCATAGTGTGAATGCATCAGTACATATGTACCAAGTGTACATGTTCGGTAGGCTATATGCAAGGATTTATATGCATGATCAATACTAATTTATTGTCTAATATGAATGTGAGAATATATGCATAAATATGTAACTATAACTTACAACATGGTTTCGTGATTTCTGAGTCTGTATACTGATAACGTGACATGCTAGTAACTGATATGACTGATAACATGAAGGACTATATTTGAATAATGCTGATAACATGGGTGACTGTATCTAAGTTAAACTAATAATGTGGGTGACTGTAGCTGACAGTCCTAAATCTGATGGAACTATCTGAGTTTCGTACTGTATCTAAGTTGACTGTATCTGACAGTCCTGAAATTTAAAGAACTATCTAAGTTCTATTACTGAGACTGATTGACTGTATCTGACAGTTCTGATTCTATAACATGAAACTATGGGAAGTAGTATCTAATCGACATGCCCCAAATGTGCTATAATGGCTGAGCTGGGGTCCAATCTATGCCCTGATTGGAGGGGTGTCAATATTGCACCACTGGTAAGGACAACATGTGAGTTAAGCCACATAACAGGTTAAGCCACCTCATCTACCCTCATATGGAAGGCTACGATGTCTCAACCTATGATGGCTACATAGTTCTGGAACGCAAGGAATGATTCATTGAATCACACCCTCGTATAACAGGTGAGTCCCCATCCTTGGGTTCACTCGGTGCTAATTCCTACTCCCATCTGAATGGACACTGAACATGATTTAGTGAACTGAACTGAGCATGGACTGAGTTACTAAATTTCTGTGGCTGATAGAATACTACTGATATCTAATAACTGACTGAGTCATGAGATCATAGAGATTTTTTTCCTGAGTCATAAGACTATCTGAAGTCTAAGAGTTCATAGCTTGACTGATAGTATCGTGAAAAAACATGACATGGCTCTAGGAACACAACTAATATTTTGGGTACAAGTACCCCCAGAACTCGATAGAAGGAAACTGACATAGCATGATTTACTTGAAGACTTGACTAACATCATAATACATACTACATTCATAGGAACCTTTCATCAAACATGAAATACGCATAAATTTGTACATACATGGGGATTTCATGATATCATGCTAGTTAGAAAATTTTCCTTCATCTAGGCATTTAATCAAACATATTGTAGGCATAGTACGTATAAAGCACATTATACAACAATTAAACATCATGCTTCAATTTCAATTCCATCATACAAGGTTTTAGTCATGAGATTTCGCAAATATTTATCTATACTAATCAACCCACATAAAATTTATCATCAAATCATGGAATAGAAATCAATTCCTCATTTATCAACATGAAAGAGAACATACAAAGCATGAAAACATGAAGAAAATCCATAACTTGTAGTTAAAAAAGATTCTTGGACTTCATGGATGAAAGGAGCCCATAAATGAACACTATGAATACCTTAGTTTGTGATTTTGTGAGGATTGATGGTGAAACCTTCTTGAAATTAGACTTTCTATGAAAACCCTAGCTTGAGTTCTTGAGAGTATTTGAGAAAAACATCAATATTTTTTATGAATAAGGGTTAAATCCCATGTTTGGAAGCTTATATAGGGGGGAGGGAAAATTGACCCTTTTAATCCTGGACACGTAATTTAATTTTCAGTAAAATTTCCCGAATTGGGCCCTTGGTGCGACGCGGCGTTATCGCGTCGTGTCACTGGAAATTGACAATTGAGAAATTGCACAGTGGCTCGATGCAGAGCTATCATGTTTCCACCTTGTCTATGAACTAAAAGTTCGGCGCGACATTCCAGTATCGCGGAGAAACACTGGAATTTGACAATTGCCATTTGAGCTATCTCCGCGACGCGTTGAAGGCTCAGGTCAAACACTGTCTTACTATAAAGGCTCTAACTCTTCGCTCGGGTGTCGTATTTGGGCGAATTATATATTGATGGATAGCTTATTCAATTTACCACGTGGTAGGAAGTGAAAATTATGGAAATAACACATGTATAAAAATGAATTCTTATTTCAAAGCAAGTTCTAACATCCTTGAGATGATATTTAAGCTAAGAAAAAGCACGGGTATTACAATATTTCCCCTTGAGAACATTCATCCTCGAATGAGACTGACTGAGAGGGAAAACAATAAACTGAACATGAATAACTAGAACATGATCTCATGACGAGCCATCTGAATACTAGAATGATAGTTGTTGTTGTATGCAAACTCAATCAAAGGCAAGTGGTCATTCTAACTTCCCTTAAAATCAATTGCACACGCCCTTAGCATATCTTCTAACGTCTGAATGGTCCTTTATGCTTGACCATCTGTCTGAGGATGAAAGGCTATACTGAGATAAACTTGGGTACCAAGACCCTTTTGGAATGCTTTCCAAAAATGAGAGGTGAACAGGGTACCTTTGTCTGATATAATAGTCAATGGAACACCGTGGAATCTGACCAGCTCCTTAATGAAGAGCTTGGCATAATTCTTGGCTGAATAAGAGGTATGAATTGGAAAAAGAAGAGCTGATTTGGTCATTCTATCTACAATGACCATGACTGAATCATGCTGATGACGAGTTTGAGGCAAACCCATCACGAAGTCCATGTTCACAACTGTCTGCTTCTAAGTAGGTATACTGAACTCCTGCATAGGTCCACTAGGATTCTGATACTCTATCTTAACTTGCTGATATGTAGAGCACATAGCCACAAACTCTGCAATAGTTTTTTTCATCCCAGTCCACCAATAGATTTCCCATAAATTGCGGTACATCTTAGTGGCCCCTGGATGAATAAAGTAATGCACACCATGTGCTTCTGCAAGAATTTACTGCCTTATATCATCTACACCTGGAACACATAGACGACCCTGACAACGGAGGACTTCATCTCCCCCTTGGGAGAAAACCTCTATTTTCTAATTTTGAACTGACTCTTTTAGCTTGACATGGCTTGGATCCTTATATTGCTTTTCTTTTACGTCAAAAACTAGAGATGATTCTGTACTACTCTGAACACATACACCACCCTCTGAAGAATTGACTTAGCTAACGCCTAGTCTGGCAAGCTGGTGTACTTCTTGAGCTAACTTCTTCTTACTATCATTAACATGAGAAATACTACCCATGGACAGTCTACTTAGAGCGTCGGCCTCTACGTTGGCCTTACCCGAATGATAGAGGACACTCATGTCATAATCTTTTAAGAGCTCTAACCACCTTCTCTGATGAAGATTGAGGTCTTTTTGAGTAAATACATACTGAAGGCTCGAATGATCTGTGAAGACTTCTACATAAACTCCGTAGAGATAATGCCTCCAAATCTTTAAGGCAAATACTATGGCTGCTAACTCAAGGTCATGAGTAGGATAATTCTTCTCATGGGGTTTAAGCTGTCTGAAGGCGTAGTCTATGACCTTACCATGCTGCATAAGGACACAACCTAAACCCACTCTAGATGCATCACAATAAACTACAAAACCGTCTGAACCATCTGGAAGATCTAAGACTAGAGCTGAGGTGAGTCAAGTCTTCAATTCCTGAAAACTCTTCTAGCAAGGATCTGACCACTGGAACTTAACTTTCTTCTAAGTCAATCTAGACATAGGGGATGCAATGTATGATAATCCTTCAACAAACTGTCTGTAATAGCTATCCAAACCTAAGAAACTCCTGATATCTGATGGAGAAATAGGGTGAGTCCAGTTTCTTACTGCTTTAGTCTTTTAAGGATCTACTCTAATGCCATCACCGAAAACAATATGGTCAAGGAATGCTACTGATCTTAGCCAAAATTCATACTTACTGAATTTGGCAAATAACTGATGATTTTTAAGAGTCTGGAGTACTATTTTGGGATGGTCTGCATGATCTCGCTTAGTACGGGAATAGACCAGAATATCATCTATGAAGACTATGACGAATATGTCCAAGTACTACTTGAACACGTGGTTCATCAAGTCCATGAAAGCTGCTGGGGCATTGGTAAGACCAAAGGACATAACTAAAAATTTGAAATGACCATATATACCGAGTACGGAAAGCTGTTTTCAGGATGTCACATTCTCTAACTTTGAGCTGATGATAGCTTGATTTGAGTTCTATCTTAGAGAAATAACTGGCACCCTTAAGTTGGTCAAACAAGTCATCAATTCTAGGAAGAGGATACTTGTTCTTGACCGTAACCTTATTAAGTTGACAGTAATCTATACACATTCTAAGAGAACCGTCTTTTTTGCGCACGAATAAGACTGGTGTGCCCCACGAGGAAATATTGGGTCTGATGAATCCCTTATCTAAGAGATTCTTCAACTATTATTTTAGTTCCTTGAGTTCTATTGGTTCCATTCTATATGGCGGAATAGAGATAGGCTGAGTGTCCTAAAGAAGATTAATACCGAAGTCTATTTTCCTTTTGGAAGGAATTCTTAAAAGATCTTCGGGAAAGACATCTGAATATTCATTTACTACTGGGACTGATTCGAGACTGGGAGTCTCAGAACTAGAGTCTCTAACATGAACTAGATGATAAACACATCCCTTAGATATCAATTTCCTTGCTCGAAGTTAGGAAATACGCTGACCACTGAAAGTGGATACACTACCCTTCCACTCTAGGACGGGTTCATTCGGGAACTGAAACTGAACTATTCTATTTTTGCAGTCGACTATGGCATAACAGGAATAAAGCCAATCCATGCCGAGAATGACATCAAAATCAGTCATCTCTAATTCGACTAAGTCTGCTAAAGTGACTTTCTAAAATATCATAATCGGGCAGTTCCTGTATATACGCCGAGCTATGATGGTTTCACCCACTGGGTAGAGACTGAGAGGGGCTATACTAGAATTTTGGGACTGATTCTGAAATCAACTCCTATAGAAGGAGTAACAAAAGACAAGGAAGCTCCTGGATCTAGCAAAGCGTAAGCATACACATGAAAGATCTGTAACATACCAATAACTACATCAGGAGAACTTTCCTAATCCTTTCAGGTCTGAAGATCATAGAGACAATTTGGGCATTGCCCGCTAGTAGCATTGGAAGTGGCACCCTGCTGATTTGGGCGACCGGACTAAGCTGAGGAGCGATTCTATTGACCCTGAGGACCTGGATGAGGACAGTATCTAACTCTATGGCCTGGCTTTCCATAGCTAAAACAAATGCCACTACCTGCTTTACACACACCCTGATGGTGCTTACCGTAAGTCTGACAAAGAGGATAAGTGCGGGCACTACTAACACTGCTCTGGGTGTTAGAGCCTGGCGCTCTATCTTTGTTACCCTCTCAGAACTTAGGAACTGGAGCACTGGCTGTAGAGGGAGCTGGAACTGATGACTTAGGATGAAACTGGGAATAGTTTCCTCTTTCTGACTTAGGCTGAGCGAAGTTGAAACTACCTGTCTTTGCTCTCTTATTCTGCTTTTCCTTCTACTTAATTTTATGTTCTTCTATCTATTGAGCATGGGTCATAAGTCTAGCTAAGTTCAGGTCACTGCTCAGAATGGCGGATATACACTCATTAACTGCGCTGTCGTTCACCCCTGAAGTGAACTTACTCATCTTGGATCTACTGTCTACAACCACATAAAAAGCATACCTGTCTAATTGAGTAAACTTAAAAGAATACTCTTCCATTGTCATATTGCCCTGCCTGAGGTTGATGAACTATAGCACCTTGGGTTCTCTAAGATCTTAGGGAAATAATCTATCTAAGAATGTAGTGACAAACTCCTCCCACTCTATAGGACCTGCAGCATCTGATCTTTCGGACTTCCACTGTTTGAAGTAAACATGAGCCACATCCTGCAACTGGTATGCAACTAGCTCATAACTTTTAACAGTAGTCACCCCCATGGAATTTGTCACTTTCTAAACTTGATCTAAGAATTCCTGAGGGTCTTCATCTACCTTACACCCGAGGAAGGTTGGAGGATTTATTTAGGTGAGTCCCGAATCCTCGTTGTAGCTGAGTTGGCAACTGGGTTGGCTGAAATAACTGTTGGCCATTCATTATGAGCAATGACTAATTGAACAAGAGTGGTAAATGCGGTCCTGAACTCCACATGAGAAACATGATCACCCAAAGGTTCTTCAGGCTGAGGGGCTGACTGATTTTTTCTCTTAGAAGGCATGTTCTGAAATAAAGAGAAAAAGTGGATTAGACTGAGAGACTAACTTTTGATTATGTTCACAGGCGCGACATGAATACTGAAAGAGGGGAAACTATTTTTAAAACATCTCATAGTCTCTTGCACATAAATGTGGCACGCAACACGCCTATGTAGAGGACTCTACTAGATGTAGCTTTCAAATTTCCTAGGACTCTATTGAACCTCAGGCTATGATACCAAGTTTGTAATGACCCGATTTGTTTAACCAGAATGCTACACGGTGATCATGACCCCAAAGGACCACAGTCTAACCCATGACTGATATCTGTACCTATATACTGCATAAGATAACATAATAATGTGGAAACATGCACTGAAAGGCCATAAGGTTCTATCATGAATATAACTGAATAACGCAACATCTGCGGGGGATAATAGAATACCTAAAACAAAACTGAAGTCTAAAACATAATAGTCTGTATCTAGTATACATCTAGTCTACATCTAGTCTGAAAGCCTCTACTGTCTGAAGAATCTGAATAAGAAATTGATGGAACATGTCCCCAACTAACTCCATCTAATAAGCTAATCAATGAGATACTAGAAAATCATTATGTCCTCGAAGGATGAGGACTCACTTCTAAGAGTTCATAGCTTGACTGAGAGTATCATGAAGAAACATGACATGGATCTAGGCACACAACTAATATTTTGGGTACAAGTACCCCCAGGACTCGATAGAAGAAAACTGACATGGCATGATTTACTTGAAGGCTTGACTAACTTCATAATACATACTACATTCATAGGAACCTTTCATCAAACATGAAATAGGAATAAACTTGTACATACATGGGGATTTCATGATATCATGCTAGTTAGACAAATTTCCTTCATCTAGGCTTTTAATCAAACATATTGTAGGCATGGTACATGTAAAGCACATTATACAATAATTAAATATCATGCTTCAATTCCAATTCCATCATACAACGTTTTAGTCATGAGATTTTGCAAATCTTTATCTATACTAATCAACCCACGTGGAATTTATCATCAAATCATGGAATAGAAATCAATTCCTCATTTATCAACATGAAAGAGAACATATAAAGCATGAAAACATGAAGAAAATCCATAACTTGCAGTTAAAAAGGATTCTTGGACTTCATTTACGAAAGGAGACCATGAATGAACACTATGCATACCTTAGTTCATGATTTCGTGAAGATTGATGGTGAAACCTTCTTCAAGTTGGACCTTCTATGAAAATCCTAGCTTGAGTTCTTGAGAGTATTTGAGAAAAACATCAATATTTTTTATGAATATGGGCTAAATCCCATGTTTGGAATCTTATATAGGGGGGTAAATTGACCCTTTTAATCCTGGACACGTAATTTAATTTTCAGTAAAATTTCTCGAATTGGGCCCTTGGCGTGACGCGGTGTTATCACGCCGTGTCACTGGAAATTGACAATTTGAAAACTACACGGTGGCGCAACGCGGAGCTATCGCGTTGCCCCTTGTCTATGACCTGGAAGTTTGGAGCGATGCACCAGTATCACGGAGCAACACTGAAATTTGACAATTTCCATTTGAGCTATCTTCGGGGCGCGTGTAAGGCTCAGTTCAAACACTGTTTCACTAAAAAAGCTCTAACTTTTCGTCCTGGTGTCGGATTTGGGCGAATTATATATCGATGGAAAGATTATTCAATTTCCCACATGATAGGAAGTGAAAATTATGGAAATACCACGTGTACAAGAATTAATTCTTATTTCAAAGAAAGTTCTAACATTCTTGAGATGATTTTCAAGCTAAGAAAAAAACACGGGTATTACAAATAGGTTCTATGTTGACTAAAACTGAACCCTACGAGTCCTATTATGAGTTGTAAAAGTTGAGTCATAGGGTTAATAGTATGTTGGTGCCTTGGAAACTATCTTGTCTGTGAATTATGGTGATGAGTTTTAATGAAACCTTACGAGTCATATAGTGACCCGTAGTGACTGACTACTAAATTTTAGTTTTCAAATTGAGGGCACTTTTAATAATTCCCTTCTTATCCAATTAAATTCCCACATTAATAAAGAACTTAAGGGTGTTATTTCTCATTTATAACTTAATCAAATGCTCCCAAAGCTTTCTCAAGTCTCTCTAGCAGCCATACCTAGGGTTTCCAAGAAGTAGGTCATCTAAGGGATCAAGGGTGGAATTCTCTCCATAAACTTAGATATTCCAGGCATGTTACTCTTTTGTAATTGCAAATTTGTTAAAATTATATGTTTTAAATTATTGTTTATATGGTATTGATATTTTTTAAACATGGGCTGAGGGTCCTAGATAACTGTTGTTTATGTGAGGTTTCATGTTAGTCCCTGCATGGGATATGTTTAAATAGTGGTTTTAAAACCCATTTAATGCATGGGTATAGTGAATAACTTATGGGATTATGAATTCCCCAAACTTGTGACTTTTGAAGTGGTTATGACCTCAACTTCATATTGTGAAATTGGTTTTCAAATTTGAAAAGTAGCACTTGAACTACTCTTGAACTATTGCATAAAGTGAAAAGTTAAAGAATCATAATAATTTTTGAATTGAACCTTAAGTGGTTGTGTAATTACCTAAGCAAATGTATAATTGAACCAAGGGGGTTGTTAATTCCCCTAAGTGATGTAATTAGTTTGACATGTTGATATAACTTTGCTAGTATAGTTGGTATGAAGATACCAACAATGTATGCCTTAATGTGGTTTAATAAATTAAAATGTGTGATAAATGATTTAATTGGGATCTAATGAGGGTTATGTAGATGAGTCGTGAAAGTTAAGGTCTTGTGGGACCAATACTGGAAACCTTGGTTGTCGATGTGGGGGTCTAAATGACTGAGTGGTTTGAGTCCTTCTTATTACTATCGTATTATTGGGAGGTTCAAGTCCTCCAAATTATTTTACATGGTTGGGTGCTTGTGTCACCTTGCTATGTAGGGAGTTTTGAGTCCCTTATAGTGCAAATATATACCTTCTCATTCATGGTACCACATGCACTGGGGCCCTACCAGCTGGGGGATAGCTGGGCCCATAAGCCTATGGGTTCTTTCTTATGTGATGATGGTGGATCCACATAATCTAGGCTAATGTTTTAAAGTACATGTTAAGTCATGTTCCATGTCCTGGTATGTGCTATATATATGTATATGTATATGTATTTGCTTATGTGCATTTGTTTGAGTTATTTTGAATTGTTGATCACAACATTATGTTATTCTTATCCCTGAGTTACATGCTAGTGTTCATCCCACTAACCATCCTCAGACATTGCATCCCCACACTATGCAAGCACCGGAGATACCTTTACTTTTCTTGCGCAAAGTTAGGTAGATCGACTTGATTCGTTGGTTTGTTGTGGTGAAGTGGTGAGCTTTCATTCTTCGAAAGTCTTAGACATTTCATCAGTTTCCATTCTTAGATTTGAGTTGTCAGTTTTTATTATCATTAATATTATCATTGTTGTTGTCAGAGTTGGGGATATATCCCAATCAAGACTGGTTTTGGTTTTATTTTCATAGAGGCTTTGTTGGATTACTGTGGACTTGGGTATTGTTGGTAGGTTGTTTGGCCAGTTATCGATTATCGGTTACGGAAATGATTTAAATATCATTAAGCTTATTCTTATGCTATCTTGTTATATATTTGGAATTCATCCAATATTGGGGATGTGTTCACTTGGTTAGGTGTAGGCATGGTCTTTGGTCCATGTGGGACTTGAGATGCCTATCACAGCCAAGCCCTGGCTTGGGTCATGACAAAGATGGTATCAGAGCCTAGGTTTGGTGTCATTGGGTGTCCATAGATCCATGTCAAATAGAGTCTCTTTTATAGGTGTGTAGCACGCTACACTTATAAGGAAGAGGATACGAGGCATTTAGGAATGTTTTCCTTTCTTGTTGTTCTATTTTGAGCTATAGAGTCTAATGTCTTAAATCTCCCCAATTTCTGTATATTTGTTTTTCAGATCACGCCTCCCAGAAGATCTGATGCTTATAAAAACTCTTCTAGCCCATCTGAGGACAATGTGAATGGAGCTCATCCTACTCCAAGAGTTCAGACCCTGTCTAGGGTCGTTGCTTCTGATTGCCCTGATAGAGCTCCACCACTTCCTGCTATCCCTCCTCAGGCACTACGAGATGATATGTCTGATGCTGACTTTTGCCAGTTGATTCATTTGCTTTCCCTATTGTGGCCTCCCAAACTGAGCGGGTTGGTTTTGTTGCTCGATCTTCCAACGTAACTATAGTTGGCCAATTTATGAGGATAAGTCCTCCTATTTTCACTAGTTCTAAAGTTGTGGATGATCCTCAAAATTTCATTAATGAGATAGAAAAGATCTTTCGTGTGATACATGCTACTTATGTGGAGAGTTTAGAATTCATTGCTTAGCTATGGAAGAATGTATCATACCAATGGTATAAGGAGTGGGATCAGCTTAGGGGAGATGATGCTGACTCCACTTTGTGGGATGATTTTTCTAGTGCTTTTCTTGCTTTTTTACTTTGGAGTTGAGGGAGGCAAAGGACGAGGAATTCATAAATTTCAAGTAAGGTAGGATGACAATAAAGGAGTTTGCCTTGAAGTTTCATCAACTGTCGTGTTATTCTTTGGAATTGGTGTCTAGCATAAGGGCTAGAATGAGGAAGTTTGCCTCTTGGTTATCCCGTAAGTTAATCTTGAAGAGAAAGACTTCCTTGTTGAACAAGGATATAAACATCTCTAGACTGGTGGTGTATATGCAAAAAGTGGAAGAGTAAAAGAAGAAGCAAGCAGAGGCGAGTGAAAGGCAGAGTAAGAAGTTTCACTTCTCGGATCAGGGTGGAGGTCAGCAGTAAAGTGGTAGAGACATTGGAAAATGGTATAAGAAGAAGTGGTTAAACTCTGGTTCCTACTCTAAGGCTAGTGCTTCTTATCCAAAGTCGTCGGGTGATCATCATTTTCAGTGTAATAGTAGTTTAGAGCACCAGGTGCCCACCCTCAGGCTACTGGGGCTCAGCCAGCTCTGTTATATCCCCTTTGTAGGTATTGTGATGAGACACATTGTGGGATTTGCAAAGAAGGGAGGAACAAGTTCTTTAAATATGGTCAGATTGACCATATGCAGAGGGATTATCTTTACAAGGTTGCTTCTAGAGCAAATAAGATTCATGTTGTTACTTCAATAGCTCTTGCACCAAAGGGTGCTAGTTCTATTGCTAGCTCCAGCACTTGGTAGAACCATTTGTACGCTCTTACCACCCGCTAGGATTCTAAGGTATCCCCAATATTATTATTGGTATGCTCAAAATCTTCTCTCGTGATATGTGTTGTCTACTTGATCTTGGGTCTACCCTCTCTTATGTGACCCCTTATATGGATATACATTTTTGTTTTGACCTTGAGTGTATTTCAAATCCCATCTCTGTGTCCACCAGAGGAGGGGTGACTCCATTATGGCTAGAAGGGTCTATAGGGGTTGCATTATGTCAGTCTATGGTAGGGAGACCTTGGTGGATCTAATAGAGTTGGATATGCTAAAATTTGATATGATTTTAGGGATGAATTGGTTGCATTCATGTTATGTATCTCTTGATTTTTGGACCCGAAGGGTCAGTTTCCATTTCCCTAATAACCGGTGATTGAATGGGAAGGTAGTTTCCTATCACCTAAGGGAAGGTTCATTTCATATCTTAGAGCCTAAAAATTTATTTCTAAAGGGTGCCTCTATCACTTTGTGCATGTTAATGATTCTAGATCCGAAGGTCCTTTGCCGACTGTCCCTGTGGTCTTTGAATTTCTCAAGGTGTTCCCTGACGACGTTACTGGTATTCCTCCCGATAGGGAAATTGATTTTGGAATTGATCTTCTTCTAGAAACTCATCCTATTTCTATCCCTCCTTATAAAATGGCTCCAGCTGAGTTGAAAGAAATCAAGTAGCAGTTGAAAGATCTTCTGGATATTTTATCTGCCCTAGTGTGTCTCCATAGGCTACTCCCGTACTCTTCGTGCATAAGAAGGATGGTTACCTTTGGATGTGTATTGATTATTGCCAATTGAATAAGATGACCATGAAGAATAAGTATCCTCTTTCGAGAATTGATGATCTATTCGATCATCTTCATGGTGTTAAGTTCTTTGCAAAGTTTAATCTTCGGTCTAGGTACCATTAGTTGAAGATTAGGGAGGCTAATGTCCCTAAGGCTTCTTTCCAAATTTGGTAAGGTCAGTTTGAGTTCTTGGTGATTTTTTTTGTCTTAATAAATTCCCCGGAGGCATTTATGGATCTTATGATTAAGATTTTTGTTAGTTTCTGGACTTATTTGTGATTGTCTTTATTAATGATCTTTTGGTATATTCGAAGAGTGAGGCGAATCATGCCGATCACTTTCGTTAAGTGTTGTAGATCCTAAAGGATCAATATTTGTATGTTAAGTTCTCTAAGTGTGAGTTCTGGTTGAATGTTGTGACTTATCTAGGTCATGTTATTTCTAGTGAAGGGATCATGGTGGATACCTAGAAAGTTGTGGCGGTTAAAAAGTGACCTAGACCTATGACTCCGATCGACATTCAGAGCTTCTTGGGTTTATCTAGTTATTAGAGTAGGTTTGTGCAAAGTTTCTCTTTTATTATTGTCCCATTGACTAAGTTGACTTAGCTAAAGGTAAAGTTCTGGTGATTTGAGTTTTGTGAGGGTAGTTTTGAGATGTTGAAGGATAAAATAACTTTGATCCCTATTATGACTCTACATGAGGGCACTGATGGTTTTGTTGTCTATTGTGATGCGTCCTGGGTGGGATTGAGTTGTGTGTTGATGCAGCATGGCTAGGTGGTTTGTCACAACCCGAACCATGGCCTGGAGGGGTATCTCAATTCCAACAAGAACCAGAGACCACCCCTAATACCCAAGCAGCCAACCGTCATACACCCCATGTCAGATGAATTTCAAACATATAACCACAGAAGAAAATTCAATCTTAAAGACATTATAATAGTCTATAACCAAAACCATTCAAACTAAACCAAACCATCTCAAGTCCACAGTAGTCCAAACAAAGCCTCTACCAAATAAGTACCAATAAAACATCGGGACAAGCCCCTAACTCTATTAATGACAATCACAATGATAATGTCAATGTCAATGGAAAGAAATTGATGAAATGACTAAGTCTTCTAGAGGAATGGAAGCTCACCATTTCACAACTTAAGACCAACAAATAGAGTGATTCAACTAAATCTGCACAGGAAAAGTAGAAGTTTCTCTGGCGCCTACATTGCATGGGGATGAAGCATCCGGAGATGGTTAGTGGGGTGAACACTAGCATGTACTCAGGGATAAAGATAAAGTAATTCCATTAATTTAAAACCAATTCAAACCAATGCACATAATCATATGTAATTTTATATATATATATGTGTGTGTGTGTGTGTGAGAGTATATATCACACGCAGGGATAGGGAACAAGGCTTAAAATGATTTTCAAAACCTTAGCCCACATTGTGTAGCTCAATCGTCCTACAACATTACCCATGGGCTATATGGGCCCCATCTCTCACCCCTTGGTTGGGACCCATTGCGTGTAGACGCACGAACTATAGAATAATCTCATATATATGCACATGTGGGACTCAAACCCTCTAACATATACCAAGGTAACTTAAGAACCTAATCATATATTAATTTATAAGGGACTCGAACCTCCCTAATCATAAAATAAATATAACGGGGACTCGAAACTCCCTGGTCACTTTGACCCCCATGTCGGCAAATGCAGTTTCCAGTATCATTCACTTGAACCTCCACTTTCACGACTCAGCTACACAACCCTTATTAAAGCCCAATTAAAACAAGTGTCACATATTCCCATTCATTTAACCACATTCCACATTAAGGCATACATTGATGGTATCGTTATACCGATTACACTTGCAATGCTAAAATAATTTCCATTAACTCAGAGAGAACAACTCCCTTTGTTCATTAATATACATTGGGGAAAACTGACTCCCTTTGTTCATTAAATCACACTTTTGTATTTCAAATACCTTTTCATATCATGCAATAATTCAAGAACAATTCAATTTCACAAATTTCTATAGTTCTCATAACTAAAACCAATTTCACGTTTTAGGTTTGGGGACATAACCACTTCAAAAGTCATAAGTTTGGGAAAATCACAATTCCCTAGTTCATTCATCATCCCCATGCACCCACAAGTTCAAAACCACTTTTAAAGCATGAAAATCATATATAAACCATGAGAAACATTTTCAATTCATAAACATTCAAAATACCCAACCCGTGTTTTAAAACCATCATAATAATTTCATGAACAATACCTTAAATCATATGCTTTTTCAAAATTAACAATGAGAGAAGAGTGATATTCCTTAATCACTAAGAAGTACGGCAAGAAATCACCCTTGAAAGCCCCAATTGATTAGTTTATAAAACCCTAAGAGTTTTTTACCTTGAGTATTTGGGAGTGTTTTGAGAGGCTATTTGATGTGTTTATGATAGCTAATGATGCCCTAAAGAAGTTATAAGATGTGGGTTTTAAGTTGGGCAAGAGGGTAAATCTCCAGAATGCCCTCAACTTAAAAGTTGGAAAAAGCCGCCTTTGGTTATGAGTCAACCCCTTGACTCGTACCCACATATTATGACTCGTGACCATGATTCATAACCAAGAAAATGACTAGGACCCCCATACACTGCCCACCTTACTACTCCACCAACCCACTAGTAATGATATCTGACAACTCTTAAGGTCCAGTCATGAGCAACATAGAACACAAATAAATTGAACATGGGACATCCTATGATTTGAACCTATGACTCATAACATATCCTCATGGCTCATAGTAGGCCACTTATATTCAGGGAAGAAATTTTCCACTATCTTTCTGATTTGGTTACGACCCGTAACCACATCTCATAACTCATCACCACTAGTCGTGACCAAGGCATTGAGCCCAAAGCTCAAGAATTTTCAAGGGCCAAAAGTACAGGGCATTATATGGTTGCTTATGCTTCTAGACAGCTGAAAATTTATGAGAAAAATTACCCAAAACATGATTTAGAACTGTTGGTTATGGTGTTTGCATTAAAGATCTGGTGACATTATTTGTATGGGGTCCATGTAGATATATATTCTGATCATAAGAGCCTGCCATATGTTTTCACTCAGAAGAAGCTGAACCTTAGGCAAAGAAGATGGCTTGAGTTACTCAAGGACTATAACATAAGTCTCCACTACCACCTAGGTAAATCTAACATGGTTGTTGATGCTCTTAGCAGGTTGTCCCTGGGAAGCTTATCACATGTTCATGAGGAGAAGCGGGATTTGATGAAGGATATTCACCATTTAGCTAATATAGAAGTTCATCTCTATACTCCGAGGATGGTGGTGTTATTATTCATGAGGTGGCGAAGTCATCTCTTAGAGGGAAGGTAAAAGAGAAGCAAGTGTTGGACCCTATCTTGATGCAAATCCAGAATGATGTGGGTAGGCACAATGTGATGGTTTTTGAGATTGATGGTGATGGTATCTTGAGGTACCAAGGTATATTATGTGTTCTCAATGTTGATGGGTTTCATTGAAGAATTTTGGTTGAAGCTCATGAGTCGTAATATACTATTCATCCTACTTTGACAAAACTGATTTTCTATCTCAATGAGATTTATTGGTCAAATAATATGAAGTGGTATTGGACCAATTTTATGGCTAAGTATATGGTGTGTTAGCAAAGGAAGGTGGAGTACTTGAGGCCCAATTTGTTGACTCAAGAGATTGAACTGACGATATGGAAATAGGAAATAATTAATATGGGTTTTATTATCGGTCTTCCATGGTCTCGCCAGAAATTGGATTCATTTTGGATCATTGTGGATAGGATGACTAAGTCTGCTTATTTTTTTCCAATAAAGACTAATTTCATGCCAAGTTATTTATTGAGGAGATCTTGAAGTTGCATGGAGATCCAATTTCCATCATATCTGATCGAGGTACCCAATTCTCATCTTACTTTTAGAGATTGTTCTGTAGAGGTTTGGCGACTAAGGTAACCCTTAGTACCACTTTCCACCCTCAGGCGGATGGGTAAGTAAAAAGGACTATTCAGGCCTTGGAAGATATGCTTTGGGCTTTTGTATTTTATTTTGGTGGAAGTTGGGTTGACCACTTGCCTCTTATAGAATTTGACTACAATAACAGTTATCACTCTAGCATTTGTATAGATCCATTTTAGTCCTTGAATGGTAGGAGGTGTAGGTCTTCTATTGGGTGGTTTAAGGTTAGTAAAAATAAGTTATTTGGATCTGATTTGGTTTACCAAGCCATGGACTAAGGTAACCCTTAGTACCGTTTTCCACCCGCAGTCGGATGGGCAAGAGAAAAGGTCTATTCAGGCCTTGAAAGATCTGCTTTGGGCTTTTGTATTTGATTTTGGTGGAATTTAGGTTGACCACTTGTCTCTTATAGAATTTGACTACAATAACAGATATCACTCTAGCATTGGTATGGCTCCGTTGGAGGCCTTGTATGGTAGGAGGTTTAGGTCTCCTATAGGGTGGTTTGAGGTTGGTGAAAATAAGTTATTTGGATCTTATTTGGTTTACCAAGCCATGGATAAGGTGAAGGTGATTTGTGATAGACTTAAGGCCGCCCAAACTTGCCAAAATTCCTATACGAATGTGAGGTTAAGGGAGTTGGAGTTCAGTGTTAGTGATTGAGTATTCATGAAGATGTCTCCCATAAAGGAAGTGATGTAGTTTGGTAAGAAGGGGAAGGTCAGTCCTCATTATATTGGTTCGTACTTAGTTTATAGGAGTGTTGGTAATGCTGCATACGAATTAGAGTTGCCTTTTAGTTTGAGCTCCATTTATCTGGTGTTTCATGTTTTGATGTTGAGAAAGTGCATCGATGATCCTTCGAAGGTCGTTCCTTTGGTAAATATGGGCATTTCAAATTCCTTGTCCTATAAGGAAGTCCAGATTGAGATTTTGGATCGATAAGTCTGTCGGTTGCGAACCAAGGGTGTGGCTTCGATAAAGGTTCATTGGAGGATCCAAAAGGTTTAAGAAGCTACTTGGGAAGCTGGGACATAAAGTCCAAGTATCCATTTTTGTTCCCCGCTTTGGAAAATCATGCTTGAGGTATGTGTAATCCTTAAAATCCTTGTTTCCTAACTTTATTAAATAAAATTATTATTTACTTGGTATCTTTGTTTTCTATCTTTGTTAAAGGTAAGTGTGGTTGTGTTTTGAGTCAAATCATGCTAATAAATGTCTTGACCCATCATTCGAGGATGAATGGTCCTAAGGGGAGGAGTATGTAACACCCTAGGTTTTTTATCCTTAAATTTTTTTGAAATTTTTATCCTTATTACCTTGACTACGATTTACTCTTACGAGTCATATGGAGTGTTGATGTTTCTTAAAGATCCAATTGTAGACTAAACAGTGTGTGTGTGACTAAGTTCTGCTAGAAATATGAGTGGCCCACTAAGAGTCGTAAGGGCTTGTTATGAGTCATTGGGTGCAAATCGTAAGATGTCTAGTTTTTACCCCAAATGGGTTTTATGTTGACTAAGACTAGACCCTACAAGTCGTAGGTTCCCATTACAAGTTGTTCCAGTTAGTTGTAGGGTCAACAATGTATGGGTGCCCTTGAAACTATCTTGTCTATGACTTGTGATGACGGGTCGTAATGAAACCTTATGAGTAGTATAGTGACTCGTAGTCACTGACGACTAAATTCCAGTTTTTAAATTGAGGGCACTTTGGATAATCGCCTTCCAACCCAATTAAAATCACACGTTCATAAAGCACTTAAGGGGGTTATTTCTCATTCATAACATAATCAAACCCTCCCAAATCTTTCTTAAGTCTCTCAAGCATCCATACTTAGTGTTCCTAAGAAGTAGGTCATCCATGGGCTTATGGATGGAATTCTCTCAATAAACTTGGATATTCTAGCCATGTTACTCTTCCCTAATTGCTAATTTGTTATAAGCATATGTTTTAAAGTATTGTTTGTATGGTATTGATGTTGGTTTTAAAACATGGGTTGAGGGTTTTGGATAATTGTTGTTTATGTGATGTTTCATGTTTCTCCCTGCATGGGTTATGTTTAAATAGTGGTTTTAAAACCGATTTGATACATGGGTATAATGAATAACTTAAGGGATTGTGATTTCCCAAAACTTTTGACTTTTGAAGTGACTATGACCTCAGCCCCATATTATGAAATTGGTTTCAAATTTGAAAAGTATGCCCATTGAACTACTCTTGAACTATTGCATAAAGTAAAAAGTTAATGAAGCATAATGATTTTTGAATTGAACCTTAAGTGGTTGTTCAATTCCCCAAGATAATGTATAATTGAACTAAGGGGGTATTGAATTCCCCCAAGTGATGTAATTGGTTTGGCATATTGATATTACCTTGCAAGTGTAGTTGGTATGATGAGACCAACAATGTATGCCTTAATGTGTAATGTGGTTCAATGAATAGGAATGTGTAATAAATGATTCAATCAGGCTTTAATGAGGGTTATGTAGCTGAATTGTGAAAGTTGAGGTCTTGACGGACCAATATTGGAAATCATGGTTTCTAACATGAGGGTCTAAATAATTGGGTAGTTCGATTCCCTCTTATTATTATCATATGATTGAGAGGTTTGAGTCCCCTATATTATATTAAATGATTGGGTGTTTGTGTCACCTTGATATGTCAGGAGGTTCTAGTGCCCCATAGTGCATTTGTTTACTTTGTTCATGCGGCCACACACGTTGAGGCCCTATCAACTGAGGGAGAGATAGACCCATATAGCCCGTGGGTGCCTTTTTATGTGATGACAGTTGAGCTATAAAATCTAGGCTACAGTTTTAAAGTGCACGTTAAGCCTTGTTTCTTAGCTCGGAATATGATATATATATGTATATGCATTTGCTTATGTGCATTGGTTTGAGTGATTTTGAACTGTTGATCACGACATTATGTTATCCTTATCCCTGGGTTACTTTCTAGTGTCCCCCTCACTAACCATCTCTGGATGCTATATCCTCATACGATGTAGGCACTTGAGATACCTCTACTTTTCCTTCACAGAGTTAGACAAATCGGCTTGGTTCGTTGGTTCGTTATGGTGAAGTGGTAAGCTTCTATTCTCCAAAAGTCTTAGACATTTCCTCAGTTTCCGTTCTTATATTTGAGTTGGTAGTTTTCATTATCATTGTCAGAGTCGGGGACATTAAGATTGGTTTTAGTTTTCTTTGAATAGAGGCTTTGTTGGATTACTGTGGACTTGGGTGATGTTGGTAGGTTGTTTGGGTGATTACTGGTTGTCTGTTATGGACATGATTTAAATTTTATTTGTCTTATTCTTATGTTATTTTATTATATATTCAGAATTTATTTGACGTTCGAAATGTTATGTTCACTTGGTTAGGTATAAAGGGTGGTCTCCAGTCTATGTGGGACTTGAGATCCCCTTCACGATTAGTCCCTGGTTTGAGTTGTGACAATAAGTTTAAATATTTGGATCAGGGTAGAGGTCAGTAGAAGAGTGGTAAGGACGGTAGAAAATGGTGTAAGTAGAAGTGGGGCAATTCTTATTCCTACTCTATGGCTAGTTCTCCTTATCCAAAGCCATCGGGTGATCTTCGTCTTCAGAATAGTATTGTTCCCAAGGCATAAAGTGCCTAATCTCATCCTAGTGGGGCTCATTCAGCTCCATCCCATCATTCTTGAAGATTTGTTGGATAGTTACACCGTGGTTTCTGTGATGAGGGGAAACATATGTGTTTCAGGTGCGTCCATCCTGGCCATTTTCAGAGAAACTATCCTTTAGACAATGTTTATGTGGGGGTGAATAAGGTCTCGATTGCTTCTTTTTCTACTCCGCACCCAAGGGTGCTACTTCTGGGTCTTATGATGGTTGAAACCTTCTATATGCTCTTGATACCCATCAAAACTCTGAGGTGTCTCTTGATGTTATTACTGGTACGTTAAAATTTTTATCTGGTGATCTGTATTGTCTGCTTGATCCTGGGTCTATTCTTTCTTATGTGACCCTTTATATGACCATCCAGAGTGTATTTCAGATCTTTTTTTTTGTCTACCCCAGTTGTTGACTATATTATTGCTAAAAAAATCTATAGGGGTTGTGTGGTATCTATCCGTGGTAGGTAGACATTAGCAGATTTGATAGAGTTGGACATACTAGACTTAGATGTGATTTTAGGGATGGATTGGTTGCACTCAGGCTATAATTCATGTGAGTGTCCAACTCTAAGGGTCATTTTCCATTTTTTGAATGAGCCGGTGATTGAATGGAAAGGTAGTCCCCTAGTGACCAGGGGAAGGTTTATATCTTATCTTAGATCCTGGAAATTGGTTTCCAAGGGGTGTCTCTACCATTTAGTGCATGTTAAAGATTCTACATCTGAAGGTCCTTTATTTTAATCTATCCCTATGGTCTGTGAGCTCCCCAAGGTATTTCCTAATGATCTTTCTAATGTCCCTCCCGATAGGGAAATTGATTTTGGGATTGATCTTCTTCCAGACACTTATCCTATCTCCATCTCTCCATTTAGAATGGCTCTGGCTGAGTTGAAAGAACTCAAGGAGCTATTGAAATATCTTCTTAATAAGGGTTTTATTTGCCCTAGTGTGTCTCTGTGGGGCGCTCCTGTGCTCTTCGTGCTTAAGAAAGATGAGTCTCTTCGATTGTACATAGATTACCACCAATTGAATAAACTGGCCGTGAAGAATAAGTATCCCCTTTTGAGTATTGGTGATCTGTTTGATCATCTTTAGGGTGCTAAGTTCTTTTCTAAGATTGACCTTCAGTTGGGGTACCATTAATTAAAGATTAGGGAAATGGATATCTATAAGACTAATTTCCAAACACGGTAGGGTCATTTTGAGTTTTTGGTAATGTCCTTCAGTTTGACTAATGCCCCGGCGACATTCATAGATCTTATGAATCGAGTTTTTCGTCAGTTCCTCGACTTATTTTCATTGTGTTAATTGATGATTATTTGGTATATTCAAAGAGCGAGTCAGATCATGCCGATCACCTCCGTTTGGTGTTATGAACCCTTAAGGAACAACAATTGTATGTTAAATTCTGTAAGTGTGAGTTCTGGTTAAATACTGTGACCTATCTGGGTTATGTTGTTTCTAGCAAAGGGGTCATTGTGAATCAACAGAAGGTTGCGGTGGTTAAGAAGTGTCCTAGACCCACGACTCTAATCGATATTTAAAGCTTCTTGGGTTTAACCCATTATTATAGAAGGTTTGTGGAGAGCTTCTCTTTTATTGTTGCCTCATTGACTAAGTTGACTCAGAAAAAGGCAAAGTTCTTATGGTTGGAGTCTTGTGAGGGTAGTTATGAGAAGTTGAAGGATAAGTTGACATTGGCTCTGATTTTCACCCTACCTAAGGAAATAAATGGTTTGTGGTTTATTGTGATGCGTCCCATGTCGAATTAGGTTGTGTGTTGATGCAATATGGAAAGGTGGTTGCATATACTTCTAGGTAGTTGAAACTTCATGAGAAGAACTATTTGACACATGATTTTTAGTTGTTTGATATGGTTTTTGCTCTAAAGAACTGGCTTCATTACTTGTATGTGGTTCATGTTGATATTTTCTTAGGCCATAAAAGCTTACAATATGTGTTCACCCAGAAAGAGTTGAATCTCAGGAAAAGTAGAGAGCTTGACTTGCTCAAGGATTATGATATAAGTATCCATTATCATCCAGGCAAAGCTAACATGGTTGCTGATGCTCTTAGAAGGTTGTCCATAGGAAGCTGGTCTCATACTGATGGGGAGAAGTGATAATTGGTGAAAGATATTCATCGTTTGGCTAATCTTATGGTTCATCTCTTGGGACTCCAAAGATGGTGATATGAATGTTCAAGAAGTGGCAAAGTTATCTTTAGGTGCTGAGAAAAAGGATAAATAGATTTTAGACTCTATTTTGATAAATATCAAGGATGATGTAGGCCACCAGAAAGTGATGGATTTTGATATTCGTGATGATGGAATCTTGAGGTACCAAGGTAGGTTATGTGCTCCTGGCATTGATGGGCTGCAAGAGAGGATCTTAGCTGAAGCTCACGAGTCGAGGTACACTGTTCACCCTGGTTCTACAAAGATGTATCATAACTTAAAGGATATGTATTGGTGGAATAACATAAAGATGGATGTGGCCTATTTTGTGACGAAGTGTATGGTGTGCCAATAAGTAAAGGTTGAGCACTTAAGGCTTAATGGTTTCACTCAAGAGATTGAGTTGTCCGTGTGGAAATGGAAAGTGGTTAATATGGATTTTGTTATCGGTCTTTCGTGGTCTTCGGGCCAGTTGAATTCTATTTGGGTCATCGTGGATAGGGTGACTAAGTCATCTCACTTCTTACTGGTGAGGACTAATTTCTCTTCAGAGAATTATGCCAAGTTGTTCATCAAAGAGATGGTTAAGCTGAATGGTGCTTCTGTTTCCATCATTTCTGATTGAGGTACTCAGTTCTTGTCTTATTTTTGGCATTAATTTTATAGAGGTTAGGGAAGTAAGGTGAAACTTAGCACAACTTTCCACCCTCAGACAGATGGACAAACGAAAAGGACCATTCAGACATTAGAGGATATGCTAAGGTCTTGTGTGGTCTATTTTGGTGGCAATTGGGTTGACCATTTGTCTCTTATAGAGTTTGCAAATAATAATAGCTATCATTTAAGTATAGGGATGGTTAATTTCAAAGAGTTGTATGGTAGGAGGTGTAGGTCTCCTATTAGGTGGTTTGAGGTTGGCGAAAATAGATTTTTTGGCCCGAACTTGGTTCACCAAGCCTTGGAGAAGGTGAAAGTTATTTGAGATAGGCTTAAGACCGCCCAAAGTCGCCAAAAGTCCTATGCGAATGTAAGGCAAAGATATTTAGAGCTTGATGTGAATGATTTGTTATTTTTTGAAGGTGTCTACCATGAAGGGAGAGATGCGGTTTGAGAGAAAGGGGAAGCTCAGTCCCCGTTATGTTGGCCCATATCATGTTTTTAATAAAGTTGGGAAGGTTACTTATGAGTTGGAGTTACCTTCTAGTATGAGTTCTATTCATCCAGTCTTTCATGTGTCAATGTTGAAGAAGTACGTGGGTGATCCTTCCTTGATTGTTATTTTGGAGAGTGTGGGTGTTTCGGATTCCTTCTCGTACGAGGAATTCCCAATGGGGATTTTGGATCGACAAGTCCGTTGGATACGGACTAAGGGTGTGGCTCGTTAAAGGTTCTATGGAGTAACCAAAAGCGTGAAGAATATACTTGGGAAGCCGAAGAGGACATGAAGTTCAGATACCCATTCTTGTTTCCCACTCAGTATAATCGTGCAAGAAGTATGTGCATTCCTTAGCATCTTTCTTTTCAAATTTTGTTAAAGGAAATTGTGAATTCCTTGATCCTTTTGTTTTTTGTTTTTGTTAAAGGTAAGAGTGGGTAAGTTTTTGTGTTAAATCATGCTAGGGGATACCTTATCTCATTATTTGAGGACGAATGATCCTAAGGGAGGAACGGGAGAATGTATCACCCCGGATTCTTGGTCTTTGAAAGTTTCTGAAATTTTATCCTCACTTTCTTGACTACGACTTACCCTACGAGTCATACGGGGTCTTGATGAGTCATTGGACCCAAATTGTAGCTTGACCAGTATGTGTGGCTAAGTTTTCTTCTCTGAGTACGAGTGGCTCACTACGAATCATGGGGACTCATTACGAGTCATTGGGTACAAATTGTAAGATGTCAAGTATATACCCAGATGGTTTTAATGTTGACTACGACTGGACCTTATGAGTCGTAGGGTCCCATTATGAGCCGTATTAGGTGAGTTGTAGGGTCAACAGTGTGTGTATGACCTAGAAACTATCTTAGCTACGACTCGTGCTGATGAGTCGTAATGAATTTCTACGAGTCGTATAGAGACCCCGTAGTCATTGGCTACTAAATTTTAGCTTTTAATTTGTGGGGACTTTGGACAAATCCCTTCTTACCCAGTTAAAACCCCACATTAATAAAGCACTCAAAGGGGGTTATTTCTCATTCATAACGTAATTAAACACTCTCAAAACTTCAAGGTCAAGATACTTGGGGTTTCCAAGAAGTAGAACATCCAAGGGTTCAAGGGTTGAATTCTTCTCGTAAAACTCATTATTTCAGGCATGTTACTCTACCCTAATTATTATTTTGTGAAAGGCATGAATTCATTACATGGTTCAATTGAATGGGTTTGGATGTGGGTTTCCAACATGGTTGAGTGTTTTGACATGGTTGTTCCTTGAATTGTTTTCTCATGATATATTATACATTGGCTATGCTTATTTAATGGTTTGGAACTTGTGGGGTGCATAGGAATGGTGAATAAACTAAGGGGTCATGTTTTTCCCCAAATTGATGCTTTGAAATTTTGAATTGGTTTTTAATAATGGTGTTCCCTCAACCTACTTGTGTAAATGGTTTTGAATTTTAAAATTATCACTTGGTTTGAATTGCTTACCTATGTAATTGCATTGCATAATTGGTAAACCAATGAACTTGGATTTTAAAGGCCATGTTGTATATGACATAAATGAACAAAGGGGGCTAGGCGTTCCCTTAATTTTTAACGTGATTGTTATGGCATATGGATAAGCTTGCAAGTGTTTGGGTATGAAAATACCCACGGTGTGCCTTAACGGTTGATTCATTGATTAATAAATGGGTTATGTGAAACTTACTTTAAATTGAGCTTAATGGGGGTTATGTTGTGAAGCCGTAACGGTGTGGGTCTTGGATCACTTGTACTGAAAACTTTTGTTTACCGACATGAGGTTTGGTCTTGATGACCTATGTGTATGTGTCACACTATATATATTTTGGGACGGCTAGTTTCCTTGATGGATTTAGCTTTCCCTTGAATTTTCTCTAATTCGTGCGGCTAATACGCACTAGGACCCTTTCAGCAGGGGAGCTGAACCCATATAGCCCTTGGGTGCCTATTATGACGATTAAGCTGCATAGTCCAGAAAAAAGTTTTACTTCATGCTGAACCTTTTTCCCAATCTCGACATATTATTTATATATGTATTATGATGTGGTTCATATGGTATTTGAAATGGTTTGACTTGACATTATTTTGTTCCCTATCCTCGAGTTACATGCTAGTGTTCACCCTACTAACCGTTTTCGGACGCTGTCTCTCCACGCGATGCAAGCACCAAAGATGCTCCTACTTTTCCTGCATAAAGTTAGGTGGATCGGCTCGGTTCGTCGGATTGTTGTGGTGAAGTGGTAATCTTTTATTCTCCGGAAGACTTAGACATTTCATCAGTTCCTTGCTTAGACTTGAATTGAGAGTTTACATTATCATTATCATTTTCAGGGTCGAGGACATGTCCCTACCAAGGTTGGTTTTGGTTTTCTTTATGTAGAGGCTTTCGTGGATTACTGTGGACTTGGATGGTGTTGGCTGATTTTTTGGGGGTCGGTGGTCAGTTATCGGTTACAGACATATCTTTTATTCTTTGAGTTTATTTCATGCTATATTGTTATATGTTCGGAATTCAACCATTGTTGGGCAGTGTGTATGTTTGGGTTAAGTTCGGGGGTGGTCTCCAGTCCACGGTGGACTTGGGATACCCGTCATGACCAGGCCCTGGTTTGGGTCATGAAAGGTACATCGGGAAAACTATTTACAAAATAGAAAATCATATCTCATGGGTAAATTTTAAGGCTTCAAACAGTTTGCTTAAAACATTGACTCAACTCTTTTTTTAATTTTGAGCAAGATGGTATCTCGACATTTTCTTTACCGCACAGGCTATATGGGTCCGACATTAACTTGTCACCTAAACCCCCAATCCAAGTTTTCTGGAAGGGTTGGGGTCTCTACATACTCGTATACCAAAAGAACAACTCAATTATACCATGATCATTAATATTTCAAACAGAATCAATCCCGCATTAGCAAAAGATGATTTCAGGCAATGAGTCTTTCAACTCATGCTTTCTTAGTTAACCATCTAACTTTCTTTTAGCCCATATTTAATATTTTAAAAAATTCGCCATGTTTAAAAATTTGTCTCTTTCTTATTAAGGGCATTCTTTTAATTGGTATCATTATACCAAGACTTGTAGGTCATGTAAATCATATCATCTCTTCTCATTAGCCCTTCCTTCAAAAAAGAAAAAACATGTCATTGACTACCATAATAATTCAAATATCAAATTAGAGTTCTCATTTCAAAATGGATAGGCAATTTTAAGAAAAACATTTTCTTTCAATACCTAACTTTTAAGGTGGTCATCTCTTTCATAATTTCATATAATCCTCATGGGAAATCAAGAGCATTTGAAATACAAGAAACACCCATTAAATTCGTGTAAGTATACAATGTATAGTTTGATAAGAGAAATATTTGAAACTCAACCTCCTTTTTCACCGTTCAGTAAATAATTCACAACATTATTTTAACACATAACTCTCATCACAAAAAAGGGGTTTATAATCCATGCTCTTCAATTAATTTTTAAAACCCATAATATATATATATATATGTGTGTGTGTGTGTGTGTGTGTGTGTATTTATATATATATATATATATATATATATGAAATACTCATAGGTAAGCCCATGAGTATTAGAATCATTCTAAATACCTCATTTTTGCTCTCTATGCTTAAAAGTAACGCCTTCAGGCTCCCTGATCGTTAAAGGGCAAAAAATACAATTTTTCACACATTTTTTATAATAATTAATAAACTATTTATATTCATCATTATTTTAGGATGTTTACCAAATTATTTACATATTTTAACTTTGCATAATTTATTGATAATTATTCTTAATTTTGTAAATTTTAAGATTTTTATCAGTTTATTATCATTTTAATATTTTTTCCACAGTTATTTGCATGCGTACACAACATAACACTCTTATTTTTTACCGCACATTATAATTTTAATTGTTTATAGCGTAATACATTTTTTTAAATATAATTATAATTTATTTGTTGTTTACATTTTTCTATAATTATATATCGACATTCATATTTTTATACATATTTAATACAGTTCACAAACGATAATATCTGCTTATTTATTTTAATACACAGAGCAACAAATCTGTCAAGTCAAGATCCCATCACTTCTTAAAAAGGTGACACTTGAGATGTCGAGTTGGGGTTTTCATCCATTTGATAAAGAATCTTTACTTGATGGTTAAAAGAATGAAAATTCCATTGAACAATGACCCACGGTCTAAATCATGCATTAAGGGGACAAGAGAGATTTGTTTTTTTTGGGGGGGATAAAAGGGGTTTCTTTTGTATTATAAATAAAAGGTAAAGGTAAATTATTTTCATATGCAAAAAAATATATACACACACATATTTTTATTCACTTTCCCCTCTCTCTCATTTCACTCCCTTTTCTCTCCCTGCTCTCACTGCCACCCCACCACCACCAGAGCTCTGACCACTACGACACCACAACCCTTCTCTCCTCTTCCTCCCACCTTTTCATGGCTGCCTCGCTCGAGTTGTGGAAGGTGAGATCCAACCAGAAACTGCCATCCCCACCGCCCTTTCTTCCTTTTTACCATTTCTCTTTTTTCCGTCACTTCTCGGCGTAGTTGATCGCCGACAGACAAAGTTCCAGTCAGCCAGACACTACCATCCCCGCCGCCCATCTTTCGTCTTTCACTTTTCCCTCTTTTTCATCACTCCTCGCCAGAGTTGATAACCGATAAGCAAAGTTCCAGTCACATTAATATGTTGTTGTTATACTCCGTTGTTATTTTATGAAATGGCCTGTTAGTTTAGTACTAATTTTTATCTGAAAGTTTACTTTGAAAATGCATCTTCTATGCTACTGTTTAGTTAATTTTGGAATGTTTTGAATATTTCTTTTACTTTTATTGCTTTGTCGTTTATTACACTAATAACGAACAAATATTACATTATTGGCTGATGAAGAAATTTTTCATCGATTTTCGAGGGCTTCATAAATAAAAAGACGGATATTACATATGCAAATACTTTATCCAAGCCCATGCTTTAACAAAATTTTATTTGATATATATTTAAATACATATATGCATACATATTTCTTAATTTATTTTGATTTGCTACTAATATTTTACTACAAGTGTTTGTACAAGTTCTTGGAAATACTTAGAAAAAAATTAGAAGAATTTAAATTTTTAAATTTGTATCTTTATATTTCACATTTGTACAAAATACAATCATAGTGAAAACTTTATTTTTGGGGCGTTGGGCGGGGATGTTCTTTATTCATACAATCTTCACCATGCATTTAGACAAACTTAGGCAATTAATATTTATATAAAATAATTAAATTAATTTAGATATTTAATCAAATAATTCACACTTTTTACACTAAAAAATGTTACGTAATCTTTTTCTTTAAAAAAAAATTTTCTTTATTCAACCTTTTTATTTTCATACATATTATTATATACTTTTGTTTATATATATTTTTATGACAACCTACATATTATATTATTTTAATACATATTTATATTTGTATTTACAAATATTGAATTTTTTTCTCTTTTCATCTTTTAATAAACTTGAGTCTGGTCGGGAACCACATCTGTGGATTCTGAAGGATGCCTAACCCATTCTCTTTAGAATAATTTGAACCCCTACCTAGAATCTAAAATGGTTCATAGATTAAAACACAAGCCATAAGTGTTAATAAATAAATAGGTTTCCTTATTTTTCTTAAAAATTAGATGGCGACTCTGTACAAAATCAATTCTTTTAGAGTTCAAAAGTCGTTCTTGTTTTAACCTCGATAAAAATAGGGTATGACACATATGTCTCATACTGATGATTTGTTTAACCAGCTTCAGGGAGTGACAATGTTTTCTAAGATTGATTTAAGATATAGTTACCATCAGTTGAGGATTCAGTCTGAGGATATCTCAAAGACTGCTTTTAAGACCCATTATAGTCATTATGATTTCTTGGTGATGTCATTTGGGTTGACTAATGCCCCATCCGCGTTCATGGATTTGATGAATCGAGTATCCATGCCTTATTTGGATTCCTTCGTGATTGTGTTCATCGACGACATCCTTGTGTATTCGAGAAGTGAAGAGGAGCATGCACGACATTTGAGGATTATGCTCCAGACTTTGAGGGATCATATGCTTTTTTCCAAGTTCTCAGTGTGAGTTTTGGATTGAGTCAGTGACATTCCTTAGGTATGTGGTGTCTAAGGATAGTATTATGGTAGACCCAGCTAAGATTGAGACGATTCGCGATTGGGCTAGAATTACATATCCGACTGAGGTTTGTAACTTCATTTCTTTGGCCGGTTATTATAGGTGATTCATTGATGGTTTTGCTACTATTTCATCCTCTATGACTATATTGACTCGGAAGGAGGTTCTTTTCTGATGGTTTGAGGAGTGTAAGACGAGCTTTGGAAAGATCAAGGATCTTCTCACTTCAGCTCCTATTTTAGCTCTTCTGGTTGAGGGTGAGAGATTAACCATGTATTGTGATACTTCTAGTGTTAACCTAGGATGTGTATTGATGCAGCAGGGTCATGTCAATGCTTATGCTTCTAGACAACTTAAGATGCATGACCACAACTACCCCACTCATGATTTGGAGTTGGCGGTGGTAGTTTTCATGCTTAAGATATGGAGGCATTATCTTTATGGTGAGAATTGTGAGATTTTCACCGATCATCGAAGTCTTCAATATCTTATGACCTAGAGGGAGCTTAATTCTAGATATTGTAGATGGATGGAGTTTCTTAGGGATTATGATATTTTCATCTTGTTTTATCTTGGGAAGGCAAATATAATAGCAGATGCCTTTAGTCGAAAGGCAGCGAGTATGAGTAGCTTGGTTTATATTTCAGTTTCTCAGAGGCCGTCGGCACGAGACATTCAATCCTTAGCGAACTTGATGATTCTCCTTGATATTTTAGACCCTAGGAGGATTTTGGCTATCGTGGAGGTGAGGTCCTCGTTATTTAAGCAAATTCGAGATCGTCAATTTGAGGATAGTAAGCTTCGCTTTCTTCGTGACCAGGTATTGAGTGGTGAGTTTGAGAGGAAAACCATAGATTTTGAGGGTGTTTTGAGATTTGATAGCCACATTTGTGTTCCAAGGATCGATGACTTAATTCAATTGATTTTGTATGAGGCTCACAACTCTAGCTATTTCATTCATCCTGGCATGGCTAAGATGTATAGAGATTTGAAACAACATTATTAGTGAAGTGGTATAAAGAAAGATATAGAAGACTTTGCAGCTCATTGCCTATGTTGTCAATAGGTAAAGGTCGAGCATCAACGACCAGGCAGTTTACCATGGATTTTATTATTGGTTTGCCTCGAACTTCCCATGGCTCCAATGGTATTTAGGTTGTTGTGGATTGTTTGACCAAGTCAGTACATTTCATTCCATTTCAGATGTCCTTCAGTGCTGAGAGGTTATCCCATATCTATGTTAGGAGATAGTGTATTTTCATAGTCTACCCATTTCTATTATTTCAGACCGTGGTTTAGTGCACTTTGAGATTTTAGAGAGTAATTCAAAAGGAATTGGGCACTTAGGTGGACCTCAGTACAAATTTTCATCCGCAGATAAATGGTCAGTCGGAGCGGACTATTTAGGTTCTTGAGGATTACTCTGAACCTGTGTTATAGATTTTGGAGGCCAGTAGGAGTAGCACTTACATTTGGCAAAGTTTGCATATAATAATAGTTATCATTTGAGTATTGAGATGGCGCCTTTTGAGGCTTTTTATGGTAGGAGATGTCATTCTTCGGTTGGATAGTTTGAGACTTCTATTGTTATGCCCCGTGGTACTGATTTGCTTCAGGAGTCGTTGGATAGAGTCAAGGTGATTTAGGGTAGGTTGAGAGTATCTCAAAGCAGCAGAAGGCCTATGTAGATTGTAGGCTTCGTGCCTTTAGATTTGGAATTAGTGATCATGTATTCCTTCGAGCATCACCCACGAAGAGGGTGATGAGGTTCGAAAGGAAGGGCAAGCTTAAACCCAGATATATTGGACCTTTGGAGATTCTTCGAGCGATAGGAGAGGTGACTTATGAGTTATCAATACCATTATATTTTGCCGATATTCATCCAATTTTCTATGTTTCTATGTTGTGACAGTACACTCCTAATCCATCTCATGTGCTTAAATGGGACTTAGTTTAGTTGGGCAAGTGTTCGACCTTTGTGGAAGAGCCGATGCTCATATTGGCTAGTGAAGTCACGCTATTGCACACTAAAGAGATTCCTGTAGTTAAGGTTCAGTGGAGGCACCACCCAATGGAGGAGGCCAGTTTGAAGATTGAGGGCAAGATGTGGACTCAGTATCCTCACCTGTTCGAGACTTCAGGTATATCTTAATCCTTAACATTTACAGAAGAAAGTTCTTATAGTAATGGATATTGTAATGACCTTTCAAGTTCATTTTCCATAGCTTCACCTTCATTTATGACTTTGAGATGACAGTTCAGTTACCAGGCAGTTGTTTGGATTTTAGAGCCAATTCCCTGTTTTGAAGACTTCGCCGGTTCTAAATGGCCATCAGGCAAAAACTTCAGCAAAATAACCTTGTATGCAAATTCTGACTGTGCAAACAACCCCAAAATATTGATTTTAGGCTAGGTGTACCTTTGGTTTGGGTCCCAACACACCCGAGCTTATTTTGATCTATTAGTTGGAAAGTTAAGCAAGTGAAATATAGGTCTGGGACCTATATTTGGTCGAAACGATCTCGGATGGGAAATCTGATTGCGTCATTGAGTCTGGAATGTCAAATTTGGTATGGCTACATAGGCCGTTTGTGCATCTGGGACTACGGATGAATTACGAAGGAGTGGCGGGGATTTGGAAATTTTCAAGTCCATTGTTGTCAGTAGGTGCATCACTATCGCGAGCCAAGGGTCACGATCGTGATACCCTGGTAGTCAACAATAATCATAATTGTGGTATAGTGTTGTCATGACCCGACCAGTGCCTAGTTGTGGCAGGTATCTCAAGTCCGCCAAGGACCAGATACCACCCCTATTAACCTAGTCAGAACACAATTCATCTAGAAGTGAATGAGTTCTGAACACATAACAAGATAGAGCTGAGTTCCGAGCATATAACGAGATAGATAAATCAACTGAAAAAGTATCTAAGAATCCACAATACCAAATCCACCAATATCCTTTCCACAAAAGCCTCTAAAAAAATAAATATCAACCAAAGTCAGGACATGCCCATGACCTTATCCAAGACCACCGACATAGTCTAAGACATAAGTAAAGACAAGATCATGAAATGAGGGCCTTCTGAAAAATGAAAGCTCACCACTTCAAAGCTGACTATTGGAAAATCCAAATCATCTACCACTATGCAAGGAAATAGGAGTGTCTTTGGACCCTGGATTGTGTGGTGATACAGTGTTCGAGGACGGTTAGAAGGGTGAGCACTAGCATGTAACTCTCGGAAGGGATAAAGTAATGCGATGATCAATCATTCCAACTTAATTCCAAAACCATATGCACACAATCATATACATACATACATACATACATACACACATATATATACATAAATGCCGGGATAGGTAACAAGGTTTAGCTTGAGAGTTAAAACATTAGCTTGGACTATGTAGCTCAAACCGTCATCTATACCCACAGACTATATGGGTTCATCTTTCACCCTGCTGAAAGGGTCCCAGTGTTTGTTAGCCGTACAAACTGGGTATTAAGGAAGGTCGAGGAATCCACGACCCTTTGCCAATCTAGGATACAAATATATAAAGTGTGACACAACCACATAGTCATCAAGACCAACCCTCATGCTGGCAAATATGGGTTCCCAATATCAATCATTCGGGACCTCCACTTTCACGGCTCAGCTACACAACCCCTTTTAAGCCCACTTAAAACATTTACACATTCCCATTCATTGAACCAATATTCATCGATTAAGGCATAACCCGTTGATATAGTCATACCAATTATGCTTGCAAGCTATTATAAACATGACATTCCACTTATCATCACTTGTGGGAATCCGTGATCCCACAAGCACCAATCGTTCATCCACATATAGGAATTCACGAACACTTTGGTTCTATTATTTACCCACATGGGGGAATCGCGACCCCCTAGGTTTGACTATTTACCCATATGAGGGAATCCACGACCCCCAAGAAATTTCAATATGCATATACACATATTTCAAAACCAATTTCATAAGGTTTGGTAGAGGTTATTACCAATTTAATTACCAAAATCTGTAAAGTTAGGGAAATCCACGACCCCCAAAAGTTTATCAAATCAATTTGGGGGAATCCACGACCCTTAGTCCATTCCCCATGGCCATACACCCAATATGTTCCAAAAATCCATTAACAAGCATAAAATACTACATTAAAACAAAGAAAGTCTAATTCAAGTAACAATCGTCCCAAAATCCTCAACCCAAATCAAAACCAACAATTGAATTGACATACGTAATAACGAAATGCATGCTTTTAACAAATCAAACTTTAGGAAAGAGATACTTGCCTGAATGTATTAAGAATTATGGATGGAAATCACCAATTGGAACTCTAGAAGCCAAATCCTTAGAAACCCTAGTTATTATTGCCTTGGGGATTTGAGAGAGTAAAGAGTAGTTTATGATGGAGTAATGAAGTTTTATGGGGTCCATTAGAGTATTTTAAGTTATGGGGTTAAATGGGGAATGATTTAAATGACTAAAGTACCCTTTATTCAAAATGCAGGAAAAGCCGCCCAGTCATATGGGTAATGACGACTAGGTACAAGTCATTGCCTAGACTCGTAGTCTGGACAGTGACTCAGGGCACCCTCTTTATTAACCCTATGAGTCATATAATACGACCCATAATATGACGTTATGACTTGTAGGGTCCTAGTCGTACTCAAGATAAAAATATTGGCCAACTCCCCTAATTTGGTCACGAGTCCCTCCCTCCGACTCATGACCACACCTTACGACTAGTGAGGTGCAAGTCATGACATCAACAAAAAATTTGGCCAACTTACTAGTTTGCCTATGACTTGAGTCCTATGACTCATAATGAGACCTTTCGACTCGTTAGGTGAGTCGTAGCAAGGAAAGTGAGCTCAAAACTTAGAAATTTCAGAGGAAAAAATCTGGGGTGTTACATTATCACCCCTCTCCCCAGGATCATTCATCCCCGAATGAGGAGTCAAGGCATTCATTAGCATAAATGTAAGATAGGAATGCAATCACATAAACTTTAATAAAGTGAGAAAACAAAGAGAGAAGAAAAATGCATATCTTAAGCACGATTATCCAACCCGAGGAACAAGAACGGATATTTGTACTTTATGTCCTCTCCATCCTCCTAAGTAGCTTCTTCCACCTTTTGGTTCCTCCAAAGAACTTTCACCAAGCCACATCTTTTGTCCTTAAATGATGGACTTGTCTATCCAAAATCTCAATTGGAACTTCCTCATAAGATAAGGAATCCAAAACATCAACATTCTCAATAGGCACAACCAAATAAGGATCGCCCACACACTTCTTCAATATCAAAACATGGAAAACCGGGTGAATGGAACCCAAACTCGATTTAAAATCTAATTAATAAGCGGTGTTTCCCACTCTCCTCAAAATCAAGTATAGACTAACATAACGGGGATTGATCTTCCCCTTCTTTCCAAATCTTATCACTCGCTTCGTAGAAGATACCTTCAGAAAAACCCATTCTCCCTTATCGAACTCCAACTCCCTTTGCCTCACATCCGTATAGAATTTTTGATGACTCTGAGCAGTCTTAAGCCTATCCTTGATTAACTTCACCTTCTCCATGGCTTGGTGAACCAAGTACGGACCGAACAACCTAGTCTCACCAACTTCAAACCACCAAATAAGAGATCTTCACCTCCTACTATATAAAGCTTCAGAAGAAGACATCATAATGCTAGAGTGATAACTGTTATTATACACAAACTTAATGAGAGGCAAATAATCTACCCAACTACCTCCAAAATCAATCACATAGGCCCTTAGCATATTTTCCAAAGTCTGAATGGTCCTCTCTGTTTGTCCATCTATTTGAGGGTGGAATGCGGTGATAAGGTTCACCCATATGCCTAAGCCTTGCTGAAATGAAAGCCAAAAGTGAGAAGAGAACTATGCACCTTGATCGAAAATGATGGAAACTGGAGCACCATGCAAATTGACAATCTCTTAAATAAACAGCTTAGCATAATCTTCTCCATAGTAAGTAGTCCTCACAGGCAAGAAGTGAGCAGAGTTAGTCATCCTATCCACGATGACCTAAATTAAATCATGTTGATTCCAAGACTGTAGAAGACTAGTAATAAAATCAATGTTGATCACTTCCCATTTCCATAGAGGCAACTCAATCTCTTGAGACATAGCACGGAGTCTCAAGTGCTCAACCTTCACTTGCTGACAGACCATACACTTAGCCTTAAAATTGGCCATGTCTCTCTTTATATTGTTGTACCAATAAATCTCTTTCAAATCATGATACATCTTTGTTGAGCCTAGATGAATCGTTTATCGCAAATCATGAGCTCAGCCAAAATCCTTTCCCATAGGCCATCAATATTAAGAACACACAATCTATCTTGGTACCTCAAGATACCATCACAACCAATCTAAAAAACCATCACCTACTATTGACCCACATCATCCTTAATGTGCATAAGAATGGGATCCAAAACATGTTTCTATTATACCTCAACACCAAGAGATGACTTCACCATCTCTTGAACAATCACACCTCCATCCTCAGATTCCAATAGATGAACTCCCAAATTAGACAATCGGTGAATACCTTCACCAATCCTTGTTTTTTCTCCACCACGTGAGACAAGTTTCCCATAGACAACCTGTTAAGAGCATCAACAACCATATTAGCTTTACCTGGATGATAATGAAGACTCATATCATAATCCTTGAAAACTCAAGCTATCTCCTCTATCAGAGATTCAACTCTTTCTGAGTGAACACATACTGCAAGCTCTTATGATTTGAATATATATCAACATGCACTTCATTCAAGTAGTGACACCAAATTTTCAATGCAAACACCACGTCCACTAATTTTAGATCATGAGTCGGATAACTCCCTTCATGAACCTTCAGCTGCCTAGAAGCATAAGCCACAACCTTACCATGCTGAATTAAGATACAACCTAGTCCCACATGATACGCATCATAATAAACCACAAAACCATTGGTACCCTCGGGCAGGGTCAAAACAAGCGCAATAGTGAACGTATCCTTCAACTTCTCAAAACTACCCTCACAAGTATCAAACCACAAAAACTTTATCTTTTTTGAGTCAACTTAGTCATCGGAGCAACAATAGAAGAGAAGATCTCCATAAACCTCCTATAATACCCGACTAAACCCATAAAGCTCTGAATATCGATTGGAGTAGTGAGTATAGGACACTTCTTAACCACCTCAACTTTCTGTGGATCTACCATGATACCCTCACTAGAAACAACATGAACAAGAAAGGTCACAACATCCAACCAAAACTCACACTTCAAAAACTTGCCATACAATTGCCAATCCTTATGAGTCTGTAACACAATTCAGAGGTGTTTGGCATGATCCTCTTCACTCTTAGAATATACCAAGATTTTTTCAATTAACATAATAACAAATAAGTCTAAGAACTGCCTAAACACCCGATTCATAAGGTCCATAAATATCGTTGGGGCATTAGTCAATCCAAATAACATGACTAAGAACTCATAGTGACCATACTGCGTACAAAAAGTAATCTTAGGGATATTTGACTCCCTAATCTTCAACTGATGATAACCCGATGCAAGATCAATCATAGAAAAGCATCTAGCACCCTGAAGATGGTAGAATAGGTCATCAATCCTAGGAAGAGGGTACTTATTCTTGATAGTCACCTTATTCAACTGATGGTAGTCTATGCACATTCGAAGAGACCCATCTTTCTTACGCACAAAAATAAAAGGAGCACCCCATAGAGAAACACTAGGGAGAATAAAAACCTTATCCCAAAGATCCTTTATTTGCTCCATTAATTCTTTCTACTCAGCCAGAGCCATTCTATAAGGAGGGATAGAGATAGGATGGGTATCTCGTAAAAGATCGATCCTAAAGTCTATATCCCTATTGGGAGAAATACCAGGAAGATCATCGAGGAAAACTTTGGGCAACTCATTCACTATAGGGATAGATTGCAAAGAGGGACCCTAAGAATTAGAATCCTTAACCCAAACTAAATGATATAGACACCCCTTGGAAATCAACTTCCGGTCTCTATGATAGAAATAAACCTTCCTTTAGGAACTTCTCTCCCATTCTATTATCGGCTCATTAGGGAATTAGAAATTGACTCTTTGGATCCTACAATCTAGAGAAGCGTAGTACGAATAAAGCAAATTCATCCCCAAGATCACATCAAAGTCTACGATATCCAACTTTATCAGATCCAGTAAGGTTTTCCTAGCATAGATAGATATCACACAACCCCTATTGACCTTCTAGCTATAATAGAATCACTCACTAGAGTAGAAACAAAGAAAGGATCAAAAATACACTTAAGACTGAAACCAAAATAAATAGCCACATAAGGGGTCACATAAGAAAGGGTGGACCCCAAATCAAGCAGACAATATACATCATGAGAAAAAAGTTATAACATACCAGTAACAACATCAGAAGATGCCTTAGATTCCTGATGGATGGTAAGAGCTTAAAGACGGTTCTAACCAATTTCAGTACCAGAAGTAGCACCCTTTGGTGCAGGAGATGATGAAGTAAAAATTGGAACCTTAGATCCAGATGCAACCTTAGCTGGAAGTGTCGCTGCAAATACCCCACCTAACCACAATTATAGCATTGATTCCTCTTATCATCACATTGACCATGACACAACTATCCACAAAAACTGCAAGAAGGATATGATGGAGTTGACTGAGCTCTACTAGCCGAAGTTTGGGCACCCAGGCTCTAAACTCACTGTTAGCCTAAAAGCAACGATCACCCGGTGGTTTAGGATAAAGAGCACTAGCCGTAGAATAGGAATATAATTTCCCGCAAGTCCTCTTCTTGCCCCACTGCCTATTATCTCAACCATTGTTCTACTGGCCTCCACCTTATTCTGAATAACTAAACTTTTTATTCTTCTTCTCTTCCATTTTTTCTTGTTTCCTTTTCTCATCATCAACTTGCTGCATATAAACCACAAGCCTAGATATAACCATGTCATTATTCAACATTGTAGACTTACACTCTAGTACCAAGTCCTAAGATAAACCTGAAGCAAACTTCCTCATCCTAGCCCTCATGCTAGACACCAACTCTGGAGCGGAATGAGATAACTGATAGAACTTCAAGGCATATTCTTTTACACTCATCCTACATTGACTCAAGTTTACAAACTCTTTCATTTTAGCCTCCCTCATCTCCTGAGGAAATAAATAATTAAGAAAAGAACCAGAATACCCTCCCATAAGGCCTTCTTAACATTATCACACCTCGACTGTTCCCACTCCCCATACCACTGATATGCCGCATCTTTTAATAGATATACAAAAAACTCTATACCCTCCACATCAGTAGTATGCATCACCTTAAAAATCTTCTGTATTTCATCAACAAACCCTTGAGAATCCTCCTAAACCTTAGAGCCTATGAAGGTTAGGGGATTAAACCTCATGAACTGGCCAACTCTAGTAACCTCAGAAAATGGAGCAACAGAACCAACATGGTTAAGTTAATGAGACTAAGAAGTCACCAACTGAGTCAGAAGATGAATAGATCAATGGAACTCAGCATTATAAATATATCCTTAGGGCGGTGGGGTAGGAACATCACCAGTCCACGAAGCTCGAAGAGGACTAGTAAAGACGGTGGAACTCCACTTAGGCAATCAGGAGAAGGAATCCTAGACCAAGTCTGTACTCCATAAGTAAGATGAGTTCCATCCACATTGTCCTTAGGTGGGATAGATGAGTTTCCACAAGCATCAGATCTTCGGGGTGGCAAGATCTAAAATGCAAACAAATGGAATTAGACGATATTTCAATGCCCTAGACTCTAGAGCCCAAAAATAGAACACAAGAAAGGGAAACATTCTAAAATGCCTCGTAGACTCTCCCTTATAAGTGTGGCATGCTACACACCCATAAAAGAGACTCTACTTGAAATGGATTTATGGACACCTAAGGACCATGAACCTAGGCTCTGATACTAAGATTTTTACGAACTAAACTAGAGCCTAGTCATGAAGAGTATCTCAAGTCCGCCAAGGACCGAAGACCACCCCCATTAACCTGGATAACCAGAATAAAATACATCTAGAAATGGATGAGTTCCGAACATATAACAAGATAGAGATGAGTTCCAAACATATAAAAGATAGATAAATAAACTGAAAAGGGATCTAAAAATCCACAATACCAAATCCACCCATATTTTGTCTACAAAATTCTCTAAAAAACCAAACATCAACCAAATCGATACATGCCCCCCAACTATATCCAAAACCACCAAAATAATCTAAGACATAAGTAAGGAAAAAACCATAAAATAAGGGCCTTTTGGAGAATGAAAGTTCACCACTTCAATGTTGTCTCTTGGACAATCTAAAAATCACCTAACACTGTATAAGGAAATAGGAGTGTCTTCAGACCCTGATCAGATGAGGATACAATGTTTGGGGATGGTTAACAGGGTAAGCACTAGCATGTAACTCGGGGAAGGGATAAAGTAATATCATGAACAATCATTTCAAAATCATTCCAAAACCATATGCACACAATCATATAATATATATAGATACTTTAATATATATGTATAAATAAAATATGTCGGGATAGGGAACAAGGTTTAGCATAAGAGTTAAAACATTAACCTAGACTATGTAGCGAAATCAACATCTATACCCATGGACTATATGGGTCCAACTCTCACTCTACTAAAAGGGTCCCAGTACGTCTTAGCCGTACGAACCGAGAATCAAGGAAGGTCGGGTAATCCATGACCCTTCACCAATTCAGGATACAAATATATAAAGTGTGAGACAAGCACACGATCATAAAGACCAACCCTCACGCCAAAAAATATGGGTTCCAGTATTAGTCCTTCAGGACCTCCACTTTCATGACTCAGCTACACAATCCCTTTTAAGCCCAATTAAAATATTTACATATTCCTATTTATAGAATCAATAATCATCCATTAAGGTATAACCCGTTGGTATCATCATACCAACTACACTTTTAAGCTATTATCAACACGTCATTCCAAATATCATAACTTGGGGGAATACACGACCTCACAAGCACCAATCATTTATCCACATGGGGAAATGCACGATTCCCTAGATTCAATTACTTACCCACATGGGGAAATCCATGACCCCCTAGGTTTAATTATTTAACAAAATAGGGGAATCCACGACGCCCAAGGTTTAATTTAAAAATATTTATGTTTCATTGGACTTTTATGCAATGCAAAAGTTCCGAAAGAAATTTCAATATGCATATACTCATATTTCAAAACCATTTTCATAAGGTTCTGTTGAGGTTATCACCAATTCAATTACCAAAACTAATAAAGTTGGGGGAATCCATTACCCCCATAAGTTTATCAAATCAATTTGGGGGAATCCACGACCCCCTTGTACATTCCCCATGCCCATGCACCCAATGTGTTCCAAAAATCCTTTAACAAACATAAAATATTACATTAAAACCATGAAAGTCTAATTCAAGTAACAATCATACCAAACTCCTCAACCCAAATCAAAACCAACAATTAAATTCACATAGGTAGCAATGAAACACATGCTTATAACAAATCAAACTTTAGGGAAGAGATACATGCCTAAAAGTATTGAGAATTATGGAGGAAAATCACCAATTGGAACTCTAGAAGCCAAATCCTTAGAAACCCTAGTTGTTCTTGCCTTGGAGATTTAAGGGAGTAAAGAGTAGTTTATGATGCAGTAATGAAGTGTTATGAGGTCCCTTAGAGTTTTATGGTCGTGGGTTTTAATTGGGAAATAAGAAAAATGACCAAAGTACCCTTAATTAAATTGCAGGAAAAGCCAACAAGTTGTTATAGGTTACGTAAACACTCATGACGTCTGGGTACGAGTCGTTACCTAGACTTGTAGTCTGGATAGTGACTCAGGATACCCTTTCTGTTAACCCAACGAGTCATACCATACGACTAGTAATGTGACACTACAACTCATAGGATCCTAATTGTACTCAGGACAGAACCATTGGTGAATTCCACTGGTTTGGTCATGAGTACCTCCGTATGACTCATGACCACACCTTATGACATGCCAGTCTTGACATCAATAGAAACTTTAGCTAATTACTGGTTTTCCAATGGCTTGATCCATACAACTCGTAATGAGACCTTGCGACTCATTAGGTGAGTCATAGTCTGAGCAGTGATCTCAAAACTCAAAAATTTCAGAGGAAAAAATCTTGAGTGTTAAAAGTGTCATAATAGTAACTGGCACCAATAAACTCAAGATGCCTCGATCGTAAGGCCCCAAACCATAATAGAGAGACCTGAGTACCTTGTATGGTAAAAATAGGCCCTTATGTCGCGATTTTATCCATTTCTCACCCATTTCTTGAGAGCATAAGCCCTAAATATTAAGATTTAGTAGGATTAAAGCTTGTGGGTAATTAGGAAGCTTAATTATGTCACGACCCGAACCAGGTCCTAGTCGTGACGGGTATCTCAGGCCCACTATGGACCAGAGAACGCCCCTTTAGACAAACCCCAAAAGAAAAATAATAATAATAAAGTGAAAGCTAGTCAAGATATCAATAATAGATAAATAAGTCAAAACCAACAATCCAACCCACATTTGTCCATAAGAGCCTCTAAAATTAAAAATACTAAATAAGTTGGGACATTCCCCCGATTATTACCAAAAAGAAAATCCTAAATACTAGAATAGTAATGAAACTAGTGAAATGACCAGGCCTTCCAAAAGATGGAAGATCACCACTTTACAACAAATCTATAAGAGTATTCTCCACCTAATATTGCACAGGAGAAATAGAAAACACTTCGGACCATACATCATGAAGCAATGTAGAGTCCAGGGACGGTCAGTGGGATAACCACTGGCATGTAACTCAGGGAAAGTGATAAAATAATGCCAATGCCATAAACCAGTCAAAACCATATGCACAACAATTATATATACATATATAGGGTGTTTGGATAGGGACAAGGGTCATGAAAATATGAGTTTAAACCATTAACCTGCACTATGTATCTCACTTCATCATAAAGGCATCCACGAGCTATATGGGTTCAGCTCACATGCTGAAAGGGCCCCACTGCGTGTTAGCCGCACAAACAAAGGAATCTGAAGGAGGGACTAAAGACACCAAGGCTCTAGCCATTCCAAAATATAATGTTTGAACCAAGAACACGGTCATATAGACCCTCTCTCCCGATCGACAAATGTGGTTTCCAGTGTTAGTCCCCCCTGGGACTACACCTTCACAATAAGCTAGATAATTTATTTTAAGCCCAATTTAAAATAACGCACATAATCTCAACCATTAACCCAAGAGTCTTATATTAAAGAATTTACCACTTGCTATCGTCATACTAATTATGCTTGCAAGCTCATATAATTATTCCAAACCAATCTGTGTAACCATTCGACCCCCAAGTTCCATTTTAAAATCCAAACCATGGCCACCAAGGCCATTTTAAGTTTGTTTTAACCAATTATCCATTAATGCAATAGGTTTATAAATAAGTTGAATTATGCAATTATCCATGTTAAAAACTAAATTTACAATGTTGGTTGGGGTTAACGTCGTTACCAAGACAAAAAGTCATCATTTGGGGAAACCCATGTTTCCCATTCCAATTCCCATAGAAATGCACCCAATCAGTTTATAAACCATAAATTTAAAGCATAAATCATCAGTTTAAATCATGAAAAAAGTAGTTCAAATGATACCAATCAAAACCCCTCAACCTAATTTCAAACACATCAATTTAAAATACATGGATAATGTTTAAATAAGTGACGTAATGCAAAATTAAAGTTTGGGAACAAGATAGATGCCTGAAATACACAAAGAATTGAAGACAATTTGAAGTTTGGAGCTTGGATGATGAATTCACTGTAAAACCCTTGAATGTTCTTCGATTTTGTGTTTGAGTAAGAAAAAGAATTATTTGATCTTTGAAAATTGAAGGGAATGGGGTTATTTTATATTTAAGGATTGTACAAGGGGTAGAAAGACTAAAATCCCCTCACCTCAAGTGAATAAAAGAAAAACTGGATAAAATTAAAACATCAGCATGGCACGCCGCTATTACGGCGGGTAGCCTCTGTTCCACATCAATATCCCAAATGCTAACCTCTGTGAGATGCTAATATTGCGGACCCTCACTGCTTCGGGGTCCCAAAATAACCCTGAGCCCCTTTAAAAATTTCCAAAACTTTCCCAAATTAGCGTTTAAACATCTCTAAACATAATCCAAGTCAAAATTATACATTATGCACGAGGGAAGGTCAAAAATAAAATCATTAAAATTTTAGGGGGTCTTACGTTATCCCCCCTTAGGATCATTCGTCCTTGAATGATGATCCAGGATACTTTACTACGAGAATAGCAAGAATGTACTAGAAACAAATGACAAACTCGAAAAGGAAATAAAATCCATACCTCAAGTACTTTCATCCAACAAGTGGAACAAGAATGAGTATTTGATATTCATATCTTCCTCAGCTTCCCATGCAGCTTCTTCCACCTTTTGGTTTCTCCAAAGAACCTTCACCGAAGCTACATCCTTAGTCCTCAATCTATGTACTTGTCTATACAATATTTCAACTTGGACTTCCTTATAGTACAAGGAATCTATAACACCAACATCCTCAACAGGCACTATTAAAGAAGGGTTACCCACATACTTTTTCAGCATAGACACATAGAAAACAGGGTGAATAGAAACCAAACTCGTAGGAAATTCCCACTCATAAGCGACATTACCAATCCTCTTCACAATGTGATACGGACCAACATAACAGTGACTGAGTTTCCCTTCTTCCCAAACCTCATGACTTCTTTCATAGGAGACATCTTTAAGATTACCCAATCACTTACTTCAAATTCTAACTACCATCGACACATATCCGGATATGACTTTTGGAGACTTTGGGCAGCCTTAAGACTTTCTCTAATCACCTTGACCTTCTCCATGGCTTGGTGAACCAAGTCAGAAACAAACAACCTAGTCTCACCTACCTCAAACCACCCAATAAGAGAAGTATACCTCCTATCATAGAGAACCTTGAAAGAGTTATTTGAATGTTGGAACGGTAACTGTTATTATATACAAACTCAATACGAGGTATATAGTCAACCCAACTACCTTTAAAGTCAATCACACAGGCCCTTAGCATATCCTCCAAAGTCTAAATAGTTTGCTCCTCTTTTCCATCTGTTTGAGGTTGGAAAATATTGCTAAGGTTCACCTGAGTAGCCAAACCTTTCTGAAATGAATGCCAAAAGTGATAAAAAAAATTGCATACCTCGATATTCAATAATGGATACCGACATACCGTGAAACTTTACAATCTCCTAAATGAATAACTTAGCATAATCCTCTCCTGAGTAATTAGTCCTCACAGATAAGAAGTGAGCAGACTTAGTCAACCTATCCACAATGACCCAAATAGAATCATACTGATTTTGAGACCCCGGAAGAACCATAATAAAATCCATATTAATTATCTCCTACTTCCACATTGGCAACTCTTATCTCTTAATACATACTACCCAGCCTCAAGTGCTTAATCTTGACTTTATTACAAACCATACACTTAGCAATAAAAATTTCCACATCCCTCTTCATATTATTCCACTAATAGATTTCCTTCAAGTCATGGTACATTTTAGTCGAACCCGGATGAATTGTATATCAGAACTCATGAGACTCAGTCAGAATCCTTTTCTGCAACCCATCAACATCAGGAACACATAATCTTCCTTGATACCCCAAAATGCCATCTCCCCCAATCTTGAGTCTCATAACCTTTTGTTAACCTACATCATTCTTAATCTGCATAAGTATGGATCCAAAACCTATCTCTCTTTCACCTCAGAACTAAGAGATGATTTAACCACTTCTTGGATAATCACTCCCCCATTCTTAGACTCCAAGAGACGGACTCCCAAGTTTTCTAATCTGTGAATATCCTTAACCTATCCTCTTTTTCCCCATCCATATGAGATAAGCTTCCCATACACAACCTACTAAGAGCATCAATAATAACATTAGCTTTACTTAGATAGTATTAAAGGCTCATGTTGTAATCTTTAAGAAACTCAAGCCACCACCTCTACTTAACTTTTAACTCCTTCCTAGTAAACACATACTACAAGATCTTATGGTCAAAATAATTATCCACACGCACCTCATACAGATAATGGTGCCAGATCATCAAATTAAAAAACCACCATTTCCAACTCTAGGTCATGCTTCAGATATTTTTTCTCATGAACCTTAAGCTGCCTGGAAGCATAGGCCACGACTTTAGCGTGCTACATCAAAATATAACCCATTCCCACATGGGACACATCACAATACATAACAAACCCCTCAGTCCTTTGGGCAGAGTCAAAACTGGCACAAAAGTCAACTTATCCTTTAGCTTGTCTAAACTACCCTCACAAGCATCGGACCATAAGAACTTTACCTTTTTTGGTCAACTTCATCAATGGAGTGGCAATAGAGGAGAAACTCTCTACAAACCTCCTATAATACCCAGCCAAACCTAAGAAGCTCTTAATATCAGTTGGAGTCTTGGTTCTAGACTATTTCATAACTACCTTAACTTTCTATAGATCTACATTGATTCTATCACTAGAAACAACATGCCCAAAAAAGGTCACAACATTTAGTCAAAACTCACACTTAGAAAACTTGGCATACAATCTCTGATCCTTAAGAGTCTACAACATTATTCGGAGGTGGCTTGCATGATCCTCTTCACTCTTAGAGTACACCAAGATGTCATCAATGAATCCTATAAAAAACAAATCCAAAAACTACCTAAACACCCAATTCATAAGATCCATAAAAGTAGTCAGAGCATTATTCAACCCAAATAACATAACCAGAAACTCATAATGGCCATACCGGATTTGGAAAGCAGTCTTGGGGATATTAACCTCCCTAATTTTCAGCTGGTGAAAGCCCGAACGAATATCAATCTTAGAGATACACCTAGCACCCTGAAGTTGGTCAAAAAAATCATCAATCCTAGGAAGAGGATACCTATTCTTCACTGTAACCTTATTCAGATAACGATAGTCTATACACATCCGAAGAGACCCATCTTTTTTTACATGAAAAGCATAGAAGTACCCCTTAGAGAGACACTAGGGAAAATAAAACCCTTATCAAGAAGATATTTCAATTTCTTCTTTAGATCCTTCAGTTTAGCCCGATCTATTCTATAAGGAGGAATGAAAATAAGACGGGTATCCGATAGAAGATCAATCATAAAATCTATTTCCTTATCGAGAGAAATCCTGGGTAGATCATCGGGAAACACTTTAGGATATTCATTAACCACAGGGACAGATTGTAAAAAAAGAACTTTAGATTTAGAATCCTTAACCTAATCTAGATGATACCGACACCCTTAGAAAATTATTTTATGGCCTCTAAGATAGGAAATGAACCTTCTTTTGGGTACTAAAGAACTCTTTTCCCATTCTAATACAGGCTCATTAGGAAAGTGAAAACTAACCTTTCGAGTTCTACAATCCAGAGAAGCATAACACAAATGAGTCCAAGACATCCCCAAGATTACATTAAAATCCATCATATCAAGCTTTATCAAATCCACCAAATGTCTTCCTATGAAAGATGGACACCACACAACCCCTATAGATTTTTTTAGCAACTGTAGAATTGCCCACTGGAGTAGACACAGAAAAGGGGTCGAAAATATTTTTAAGACCAAAACAAAAGTTCCCATCCATATAAGGGGTCATATAAGAAAGGGTAGAACCTGGATCAAACAAACAATAAACATTATGGGAGAAAAGTTGTAACGTACCAGTGATGATGATGGGGGATGCCTCAGATTCCTGACGAGTAGCAAGTGCACAAAAATGATTTCGTCCAGTGTCGGTACCTAAAGTGGCTCCCTAAGGTGTTGGATCCAAAGAAGTAACGACTGGGTTTTTATTGGCTCCGATGGCAACTTTGGTTGAGGGAAAATCTAGTTGTATATGACCAAGTTGACCATAATTAAACCATCGATTTCTCCTCTCCTCTCAATACGCATGGTAAATCTGCGTACAAAAATGGAAAAAAGGATAAGGTGGGGATAACTAAGCTTCATTGGCCTGATACTGGGCACCCCCAGTCTTAGGACACCACTAGCCTGATAACAATAACCACTAGACGACTTAAGATATGGAGCACTAGCTGTCGAATATGAATTAGAACTTCCTCAATTTTTCTTCTTGGTCTACTGTCTACTATCTCTCCTACTGTTCTGCTGACTTGCACCCGGTCTAAATACCTAAACTTCTTGTTCTGTCTCTTTCCCATCTCTACCTACTTCTTTTTCTTATCCTCTACCTACTGCATAACCACCAACCTGGAGATGTCTATATCGTTGTCCAACATCACAGGCTTACACTCCAATACCAAATTACGGGACAACTCAAAAGCAAACTTCCATACTTTGGACCACACGTTAGCCACTAACTCTGGTGCATAACGGGACAATTGCTGAAATTTTAGAGCATACTTCTTCACACTTATCTTACCCTACTTCAAGTTCAGAAACTCTTCTACATTAGTTTTTCTCAACTCCTAAGGAAAGAAGTGATCAAGAGAGGCACACAAAACCTCATCCCATACTACCTGTTCAACATCATCACCCCTCATTGCTTCCCATTCCTCATACCACTAATAAGCTAAAAATTTTAATTGATATACATCAAACTCTTCACCTTTAGAATCAGTAGCATACATTACCTTAAAAATCTTCTCTATCTTATGAACGAACCCCTGAGGATCATCCTCAAACTTAGAGCCTTTACAAGTTGGGGGATTTAACCTTATAAGCTGGCCAACTCGAGTGACCTCAGAGGAAACGAGAATCAAAACCAATATGATCAGACGGATGGGATTGTGATGTCACCAACTAAATAAACATAAGAATAGAAAGATGGAATTCTTCATTAGAAATATCTCCCTAGGGTGACTGAGCATAAGTATCACTAGCCTGAGAAGCCTGAAGAGGACTAGTGGGGATTGGTGGAACTCCACGTGAGGTGGAACGATCAGGAAAAGGAAACCTAGACTAGGTTTGCACTCTATAAATAGAGCGAACTCCCTCTATATTTTACTCGGGTTGTACAAAGGGTCTAGCAAAGTTTCTACGAATGCCATATCTTCAGGAAGGCATGATCTGAAATGCGAGTAAGCCAGGAGTTGGTGAAGTTTCAAGAAAACTAGACTCTATAGCCTAAAATAGAACATAAGAAAGGAAAACATTCCTTATATCCTCCTCCTTATAAGTGTGGCGCGCTACACATCCATAAAAGGGAATCTACTTGACACAGCTTTGTGGGCACCCAAAGACCCTGAATCGTTCTCTGAAACCAAGCTTGTCACGACCCAAACTAGGGCCTAGCTATGATGGGTATCTCAAGACCACCATGGATCGAATACCACCTCCTTAGCCTAACCCCAAAAGAATAATAATAATAATAATAAAGTGGAAGCCAATCAAGATAGCAATAAAAGATAAATAAGTCAAATGAAAGTTCTAAGGGTTAAAACCAACAATCCAATGCACACTTGTCCACAATAGCCTTTAAAACCAAAAATACCAAATAAGATAATACATTCCCCGGACTATAACTAAAAAGGAAATCCAAAATACTAGAATAGTAATGAAACCAGTGAAATGACCAGGCCTTTTGAAAGATGGAATCTCACCACTTCACAGCAAATCGACATGAGTACTCGGCTACCTAACGCTAAACATGAGCAACAGAAGACCCTTTAGACCCTACATCATGAAATGATGTAGCATCTAGGGATGGTCAATGGGATAAACACTGGCATGTAACTCAAGAAAAGTTATAAAATAATGTCAATGCCATAAACCAATCCAAATTATATGTACAAATAATTATATATACATATATAGGATGTCGGGATAGGGACAAGGGTCATGAACATACGAGTTTAAACTATTTACCTGAACTCAGTAGATCACTCCATTCTAAAAGCACCCATGAGCTATATGGATTCATCTCTCCCTACTGAAAAGGCCTCGGTGCGTGTTAGCCGCACGAATCAAGGAATCCAAAAAAAAGGCTAAAGACACAAAGGCTCTAGCCATTCCAAAATATAATGTGTACCAAGCAAACGGTCATATAGATCCCCCATTCTGGTAAACGTGGTTTTCAGTGTTAGTTCTACCAAGAGTACACTTTCATAGTGAGCTACACAATTCCCTTTAAGCCCTATTTAAAACGATTTGCACATAATTCCAACCACTAACCTAGGAGTCTTATATTAAGAAATTTACTTGTAACACCCCAAGAACCTATACCGAGATGTCACACGGTACTTAAGGCCACATGTTGCCTCAAGCTAACCCTCTAAGCCTGTCATCACTTTCAGAACTCACTATAACACTAATCATTTTAAAATAGGGTAGAATAATCATGTCAAGAGCATACTATGATACAGAGAAAAACCATCTTGTACAAATAAAATACTGAAAGTTCTGTACATACTAGTACTCTAGTCTGAAAAAGCCTCTACTATAAAAGACTGAGGATCCATTGGAATAGATCCCCAACTAACTCGCCTGAACTGAAAAGAAACAACCATCTACTATCAAGGAAAAAATCAGGGACATAGGTCCTCGAACCATGAGGACTCACCAACTGTAAGAATATAGATGAAGGTACTCAAAGATCACTGTCAATGCTGAGACTGAGCACCTGAACCTACATCACGAGAAAATATAGAACATAAAAGAGTATGGGAATCAGTACTTGGGATTGTACTGAGTATGTGGGGGTGTATGCAACACTTTTAAACAATATCATAAATGTAAAATAAAGTCATGCATGCTGACAATAATGACTCTCTTCTCTTGAATTTCCTAAAACATAATTTCCATAAATCATCGATAATAACACATGCATCACAAATCTCATAAATCATTGGACTCAACTCAAACTCTTTAACTCATGACTTAGAGTGACTCGGTAACTCAAGAAACTTAGATTATTATGGACTTGGGAGTTTTTTCTAACCGACATAAACCATGTGAGCCGCATGGAGTCCAACATTTTACCCTTCTAAGGAAGAAACCCTACATTGGCGGGAGCATTATACTCTTGCCAGGGAGTATAAATTCAAACTCATCTCTGTGATCACAAACTCGGCTCTTTGGCATAAAAATCTCAATCCTATGGTGGCACGTAGTTTTGGGGAAATAGGATGCGTTGAACCCACACTTCCCATTCGGTGCTAAATACTCCTCCCAGACTCAGCTTAGAATGCGTTAGAAAATCCACCTTAATCAACTCAAGGGTCTATCATGAAGACCAAATCATAAATATATCTCATCTGTAAATCATATACAACTTGTGGATTCCTAACTCAACTCAAACTCAAATAGTCTTTCTCAACATCAATTACACTTGTTTATCAAATCATATCAAGTATCAAAGCTTCAAGAAAACATTATAGGACTCATTCTTGACCCTCAAGCTCAATATCGATATATATTCAATACTCAATCTTCTCATGGAAAAGCATAACTCATGACACTTATCTTAAATCACTTAGAAATCATCAATACATAATAACAAAATACAATTCATGGCATAAATTCTCAATTTAAGAAATATGATGGTAAAATAATCATAAATATCAAACTTAATCGACTCATATCTCATAAATCATAAATAAAGAAATTTGGGTGTAAACCCACTTGCAAGGATCATGAAAGTCTAATAGTAAAAATCAATTCTTTGGGCACAAGAATAAAAGGATATTCTTGTTCAAGCCCCACATACCTTGGATTATAATTTTAAGATGAAAAGACTTGATTGGAAACTCTTTTGCACACTTTTGATCTAATTTTCTTGATACCTTTGACATAGAGAACTTGATTCTCGAACAACTCGATGAAATATATGGAAGATTCTTGAATTTTCTTAGAGAAGATTTGGATTTGGAATTAGAGGAGAGAAACCCTAGATCTAGATATTTCTTGGAAGAGATAGGAGAGAAAAATGAATTGCTCTTCTATACTTGGATATATATAGAGAGAGAGGCCAAAAATGGGCGAAAATGACCAAAATACCCTTGAGCAAATTCTAGAACTGGAGCCCGATTTTTTACCCTGGCGCAACGCGCCAGGATTGCGGTCCTTCATTGGAATTGGACAATTGGGAAACTACTCAGTGGCGCGATGTGGTGAAGTTGCATTTGCCACCTTAGTCGTGACCTGGAAGGGCACCGCGACGCGGTGGAATTGCGTTGGTGCACTGAAATTTGGCAATCCTAATATTGAGCCTTGGCGTGATGCGTCAATATCATGGAGGCTCACTAAAAAATGACAATTGCCATTTTGGTTGGCTCCGCAATGCGCTAAAGTGCCAGGTGGCACACTGTCTCACTAAAATGGCCCTAACTCTTCACCCGAGTGTCGGATTTGGGCGAATTTGGTATCGATGGAAAGCTTATTCAATGATCTACATGGAAAAAAGTATAAATTAGATAAATACAATATGGTATAAATATCAATCACTTTGGAAGTCATCTATATTCACTTAAAAGGTGGATTTAGGCTTAAGAAATGATCGGGGTATTACATTACAACTTGGTATTGTCATACTAATTATGTTTGCAATCTCATATAATCATTCCAAAATAATATATGTAATCATTCTACTCTTAAATTACATTTTAAAATCCAAACCATGGCTACCAAGAACCTTTTAACTCTGTTTTAATCAATTATCTATTAATGCAATGCAATGGGTTCATAAATAAGTTGAATTATGCAATTATCCATGTTCAAAAACCAAATTTACAAAGTGAGTTGGGGTTAATGTCATTACCAAGTCAAAAATTCATCAATTTGGAGACACTCGTATTCCCCATTCCAATTCACATAGCAATGCACCCAATCAGTACAAAAACTATAAATTTAAAGCATAAATCATCAATTTAAATCATGGGAAAAGTAGTTCAAGTGATACCAATCTAAACCCCTCAACCCAATTCCAAACACATAAATTTAAAATACATGGATAATGATTAGATAAGTACCACAATGTAAAATTAAACTTTGGGAATGAGATACATGCCTAAAATACACAAGGAATTGAAGATAATTTGATGTTTGGAGCCTGGATGATGAATTCACTATAGAACCCTTAAGTGTTCTTGGGTTTTGAGTTTGAGGGGTAAATATAATAATTTAATCTTTGAAAACTGATGGGATGGGATTATTTTATGTTTAAGGGTCGTACAATGGGTAAAAAGACCAAAAGCCCCTCACCCTAAGTGAAAAACAAAAACTGGACGAAACTAAAACATCATCTTGGCACGCTTCTATAGCGGAGGGTAGCCTCCGTTCCATGATAATATCATAGAGGCTAACCTCCATGACATACTAATATCATAGACCCTCACTGTTTCGGGACCCAAAATGGCCCTAAACCCTTTCCAAAATTTTTGAAAGTTTTCCAAATTATCCTTTTAACATCTTCAAACATATTCAAGTCAAAAATTGATATTACACATGCGGGAGGGTCAAAAATAAAATCATCAAAGTTTTATGGGGCCTTAAATATTAACACTTATTTTCATAATTTTTTTTATTTGTGGTAAGAATTCACCCTTTTCTTGGTGAATTTTATCGATTTCTTGCTCAAAACCCCAAAACCTTAAGAGCTTGATTTTAGCCCCAATTTATCTTTGATTTCACTCAATTTTTAGGATAGTGATTCCTTGAGCGTGTAAGAACGTTGGGTTAATTTTGGAAATGCGATTTCTGTAAGTGGGACCCACATGAAATTTTGTATAATTTTAGATCCAAAGCACAATAGTGCAATATAGGTATCATTATTCTTGTATTGATGAGTAGAATATGTTTATGATAGCTTGGCATCTTGAGGAGGCTTCTCAAAAGGAAGAAGCGGTGGTTTAACAAATCATTGAGCTTTCTTTGGCGTCGAGGTATGCTAGATTTATTCCTTTTTAGATTAGTTATTTCATAGTATTATTATGATATTGTATTAGATTTGGGATGGGTGTTAGGTGTTGTATTGATGAAATTCAATACTTTGGTTAGTTGGACCATTTAGGACATTTTGAAACCGTCGAGTTGGAAACACTTAGCTTGTTTCCTTATGCCTTAGATGAATTGAACTTCATTATTCATGTTTAGCATAAGAATGCCTTAGATTACTCAAATTAGGTAAAAATTCTTTAGTCACTCATGGTTAGGGTAAGATTGGCTTTAGTTTCTTATATTAAAGGAGGTTGTCTTAGTTACTATTTTGGCTTAACTATTATATTTTGGAAGAACCATTACCTTAGGGATAATTGTGGCTTGTTTAACATTTAAAAGTGGATTTAGATACCTTAAGCTTAGTTCGGGAAGAATTTGCCTAAAATAGAACTCGAGGATTAGAAGTGGACTCTTAACCCTTTTTAGTCCATGACACATGATTATCTTTTCAAACCATTTACGCTTATTACACTCTTGGAAATGTGTATTTAGGTGAAGATGGGCCAAAAGCCCAAATTAGATTAGGACAGGATTTATGAATTTGGGCCTAATGGATTAAGTCATTTAGTCTTTCCATTTCCCCTTTATATTCTAATTATTCTTAGTTTTCTTAGACTTAGTTAAAAATCCCTGCTAAGTCGTTAAATTTGTTTTGCACAAATCTTGAAGAAAATTTTTTCCTTAAATCGTTTTCTTTTCAAGAACTAATTTTTCATCTTAAAGTTAGTCAAAAAAGTTATTTTCAAATAGTTCGGATAACCGTAAGTTAGTGGATACTCTTGGTGCCTTAACAATCTTTCAAGAGTATTAATAGGAACCACTTACTCTGAATTTCTAAACTTAAAAGATTTTTTCTAGTTTGAATCTTTTAAGTAATATTTTTATTTTTTCTTGATATTTTCTCAAAAATTAAGTGACGACTCTGTAATTTCTTAAATTATTTTGAAATTTTCTTTAAAGTTTTGAAATAGTTTAAAAAGTGGAAACAAAATATTTTCCAACCCTTCGAATAGAAAAGGGGGCAAAACAGAAATGGTGACTCTGCTGGAGAACTTTTACTAGGTTCGAACCAAATATTTGAATTAGCTTCTTTGACTAATTATTAAACTGTTTATATGCTTATATGTTTAAATTCTGCAAAATTTAACTGTTGTATTTCATGGAATAATCCAGTATAATGATTAATAAAATATTTTGGAGTTTCGTGGATGTCCCGACCCCTGTTGATCAACTCTAAATTAAGTGTTGGGAATACAATGGTTTATCAAAATGTTAGGCAGTCGGAGGCTGTTTGTATTTCCAAACCCAAGTTGTCTGTTTGGTAACGTGTGTCCAAGTCCATTCTAGACCCCTAGGATTGAGTGAAACCAAAATCATGTTTAGGCATGAGCCTAGGATGACCCAATACCTTAGGGGGTATTGGGCCCATTAGAAAAATTGCTTGATGTCTAATTGACCACAAGTCATGATAGACAATCATTCTTTATGTGTTAAATTGAAAGATATAATGCCGAATTGTACGGACCATTGTCCCTTGGGTTTAAGGGTTTTATTTAGATAGTTTTGTTTAATCAAAATAATGTCTTCATCGAAAGGATATGCAGACGTTTCAAAGATCGAAGGGCTTCCAAGGAGGCTTAGTTTAGATTTGCTCCCCTGCGCGGGATTGATATCATGTATTTCCCTTTTTCCTAATTTTGTATCTCCATTTAATTTATTAATGAAGTTTGTATAATATTTTAGGGGCAATGGAACATCTTACAAATGGCATATTTATCCTTCAAACGTTAGGCTTACCTTTGGCTTAAAAGGTCTCAAGTATGTTAGAATGCGTTAAAAATTATTTATGTGCTAAAGTGCTTCATTATTATGCTTTGACTATGTTTGTTCGATTTGTCTCATTACTTTGGTCAATTATTACAATTTATGAACTAATATTTTACGTTCTGAGTGTTTTTCCTTTTCTTTTAGAGAGAGGTTGATTTGTGTTGGTAATCAAACTTGTTTGCTTCACAAAGACTAAAAGCAATCGCGAAGAAGAATGAAGTTCCCTCCAAGGCGCACTTTTGGCGTTCTTCTATCTTAAGTTATTGTCTTATTTTCTAGTAATCATACTTTATTATTTTGATTTGCTTATAATCGTACTTTATGGTTTGATTTCCTTGTAATTTCACTTTGTGATTTCCTTGTAATCATACTTTCTAGTTGTAATGAACTACGTTCGGCCTGATTTCCCTAGTGGAATACATAGGCGCCATGTACTGGCTTCAGCCACATTATCAAGAATATTAAATATTCCTTTTAGTTCTAGGAACTACGTTTGACCTGAATTCCCAAGAAAGGGATACGTAGACGATGTATGTCGGCTTCGGTCAACCCCTTAGGAGAATTTATCCTTTTTCTTTATGTATGAACTACGTTTAACCTGAATTTCCAAGAATGGAATACGTAGGCGGCCTATGTCGGCTTTGGTCAATCCCTTAAAAAATTTATTTTTCCATCTTATGGTGGAACTACATTCCTACCTCAATGAAATATGTGAGCACCAGCTAGCTCGATCATATTCTCCATAAAATTTTGTTTAAGAGGATCTTTTTTCAAGTTACATTGAGATGACATTGAAGTGTGTAACAGGGCAGAAATTTTTAAGGTCTCACAAATTTCACAAAAACTTGGCATTTCCTAAAAAGTTAAACATCAGACGTTGCTGAAGCTGAATCGGTGCATAATTTTGAGAAGTTCTAAAATTTCAAGTTATGCTACGCCAGAAAGGACTCAAGTATTTTGCACTCTAGACTAGGATAGAATTTTTGAGAAGATCTCAAAAATTCCATACTAAATGATGTCATAAGTTACAAAGAAGTTCGAGAGTTTCTAAACTGGGGAAGAATTTTTTAGGGAGATCCTCAAAAATTTCCACAAAGACTATATTTCAACCCTGCAAATCGATGATCAACAAAGAGAATCATGAGAGAAAGGAAAAACTAACACAGTCAGAAAATAAAAACTAAGAATTTTTCTTTGGATGAAGGAACAATGAAGTTACAATATTGACAATGTTAAGCTTGATAAAGGGAATTACAAGATCTCTCTATTGGACACGTCAGCTTGTCCACTACTCTGCTGATGATAAGATGTTGCCACCTTATGTTTCACTCCATATTTTCAAGCAGACTTTTGAATAGATAATTGCAAAAATGTGACCCTTTGTCACTAATAATAGCTCGTGGCATGCCAAATCGAGAAAATATATTCTTTCTCAAGAATGCAGTGACACTTCGTGCTTCATTGTAAGGAAGAGCAATTGTTTCCACCTACTTCGATAGATAATCTCCTGCCACAAGTATATACTTCATGCCATACGAGCATATAAATAGTCCCATGAAATTTATGCCCCACACATCAAATAATTTCACTTGGCAAATAGGAGTCATAGGATGTTCAAGTCTTCTAGAAATAGTACCTTGTCATTGACATTGGTCACAAGCAGAAGCATAGTCATAAGCATCTTTGTAGATTGTTGGCCAATAATAACCATATTCCAGAATTTTATGAGTTATGTGAGCCCCTTCTTGATGACCCCCAACTGGCGAGGAATGACAAGCTTTTAGTATGCTCATCATCTCCACCTCAGGTATATACCTACGAATGATCCTATTTGCATAAATCTTGAATAAATAAGGTTCATCCCAAAAAAATTTCCTTACCTTATGCATGAATTTTTTCTTTGCTGATAGGAAAGATCTTCTGGAACTACATCACTGTCTAAGTAATTTCCATAATCTGAAAACCATGGAAGTGGCCTTGGGAAGCTTCTAATATCTACTCATTTGGAAAGTTGTCATCAATCTCCAATCCATTTGCAACCTTCTACATAGCATTCTCATTCAGTCTAGACAAGTGATCTACAACTTAATTTTTTGTGCCTTTTCTGTCCTTTACCTCGAAGGAAAATTCTTGCAACAAAATCACCCACCTAATAACCCTAGGATTTGCATATTTTTTAGCTATTAGGTTCCTCAATGTTGCATGATCAATGTGTACAATCATTTTATTCTCTATCAAGTAAGATTTAAGACTTTTAAAGGCAAAAACCAGTGTCAATAACTTTTGCTCCGTCATGGTATAGTTCTTTTGAGCAGGATTTAGTGTCTTACGAGCATAGTAGATAGGATGAAGGATCTTTTATTTTTGTTGGCCTTATACAATCCATGAGGACAAACCACTAGTGTCACACATAATCTCAAAAGGTAAGGACCAATCAGGAGATACAATGATTGGAGCGGTCACCAACTTCTCTTTTCGGCTTTCAAAAACCTTCTTACATGCAACATCAAAATTAAATTTTACCTCCTTCTCAAGAAGTTTGCAAAGAGGATTAGAAATCTTTGAGAAATCCTTGATAAATCTCCTATAAAAAACTACATGTCCTAAGAAGCTACGAATTCCCAACATAGAAATTAGGTAGGGTAATTTCTCAATCACCTCAATCTTTGCTCAATCAACCTCTATTCCCCTCTTTGAAATCTTGTGCCCAAGCACAATTCCTTCTTTGATCATAAAATGGCACTTCTCCTAATTAAGCACCAAGTTACATTCTTCACACCTTTGGAGAGCATTTGCCAAGTGCTTTAGGTAGTCTTCAAAATAATCACAAATAACTGAAAAATCATCCATGAACACTTCGATTGTGTCTTTTACAATATCAGAGAAAATTGACATCATACATCTCTAAAACATGGCTGGAGCATTGTATAGTCTAAATAGCATGTGTTTGAATGAAAAAGTCCCACAAGGACATGTAAAAATTTTCTTCTCTTGATCCTCAGGTGCAATAGTGATTTGATTGTATCCTGAGTACCCATCAAGAAAACAGTACCATCATCTGCCTGCTAACCTATCTAACATCTGATCCATGAAGGGCATAGGAAAATAATCCTTCTGAATCCATGTATTCAATTTCCTATAATCAATACACACTCTTCATCCAGTGACTAGCCTCATAGGCACTAGCTTATTCTACTCATTAGGCACAACTATTTTTCTGTCTTTCTTCGGAACTCATTATACCGGACTGACCCACTTGCTATCAGCAATGGGATACCCACTTGCTATCAGCAATGGGATATACTACACTAGTATCCAACCACTTGGTTATTTCTTCTTCACTACCTCCTGCATAGGAAGATTAAGTCAACGCTTATGTTCAATAGATGGAAGGCAATCTGGTTCAAGCTGTATTTAGAAAGTATACAAACTAGGCGGAATACCTATAATATCTGTAATGGACCATCCAATGGCCCTCTTGAATTTCTGTAATATAGACAATAATGCTTCTACTTTTGACTATCTCAGATCAGCTGCAACAATAACCGACAAAATATTGTTAGCCCCTAAAAATGCATATTGCAAGTGAGAAGGGAGGGCCTTCAACTCTAATATAAGTGGCTCCTCAATGGATGGACGAGCAGGTGGAGTAGTTGTCACGACCCGAGGCTACCCCCTAGTCGCGATAATGGTGCTTACAGCCACAAGCTATCCCAAGAGCTGATACTTGCTGTGAGCACTGAGTAGTACTGATAATAAGAGACATCCAGAAAAATAACTGATATGCCATGAGGTTTTAAATATTGAAATACAACTAAATCATAAATATGGACGTCTAAAGACATACTGAATAGACTGATACACAACTGATAAATTGACTAACTGTCTGAATATCTGAAAACACTCTAACTGACTGGCTATGGAGTTGATAGGAAAAACCCCCAACCAACTCCAACTGACTGAAATAGAGGATTACTGAAATAACTGAATGAAGATAAACTTGTCCTCAAAAGATGAGGACTCATCACTACTGTTACTGCTGAAATGCTAAACTATCTAAACACGATCTGGAAACTGTGAGTCCAAAATTATGATATAAGACACCATAGCGCAAAGAAAGTAGCGGTCAGTACTATGAATGTACTGGTATATGAGATGAGGTCAAGCTGAAATGCATAGGTTCATATGCATGAAATACTGACTGATTGAATAGAATAAGATAATGACTGACTGAATAACATGAGATATCTGATGCATAATGTACGTAAAATATGTAAAATATAAGAATGCATGACCAAGCATATAACATGATACTGAAGTAGTCTGTAAACTGAAATCTGATAACTAAATAATTAATAAATGTTCACTATAGTCAAGTAAACCTGTAATTGAATTCTGTACTGAATACTGAACTGAGATTGTGGGAGGTATCATCTAACCCGCATGCCTTAATTTGAGCTAATCGGGGTCCAACCTGTAACCCCAGTTGGAAGGGTATCAGTACCATGCCACGGGGACTAATACTAGCTATGTGGATCCACTAAAGAGTCACCATCAACTGGCAGGTGCTCTAATGAGATATGTGTTACCCTCAACTGACAAGTAAACAATTTATCAATTCTTAACTGGCAGGTTGATATCTCTAACCTATGCTGGCTACGTAGTTCTAGAACTAAGGTACTATTACTAAAGGTCATACCCTCTACTAGTAGGTTATCCCCCATCACTGGATTTTCTCAGTGCTAAATCCTACTCCCAACTGAACTAACACTAATTACTGGACTAAGCTAAGTTTAACGGAGCAAAAAAACTGATCATGGTAACTAACTGGATGACAATGCTCATGGTTTATCTGAAACCATTCTAAAAAATTTGAAAACTATGTAAACAGCTAAGTAGCAGGTGTTTATAACCCCCCTAGGACTCAATGGAATCACAATGGGAACACATGAAAGCTTTGAAATTATATAAGGGAATCATTGTTCCAAATTCAACACTTAGGCATTTCATCAAACACATGAGGGTCGTGAACTAAAGCATAGAAATGGTTTAAAAGATGTAATAATAACATAGCTTCAATACTAAAAACCATGAATCAAGGATTTAACATGAAAATATTACCATTCCAACGTGTAAGGGCTAAGTCCCTCAAAAAACAATTGCAAACATAATGTATAAATAAAATTCATAAAACTTCATAGAGATAATTCATCATAAACATATAATTTCATAATTTAAAGCATAAATATGGATTCTTGGACTCCATGGGTGGAAAGGGTCCATGGATGAACATCTAACATACCTTAAACCTTAAATCTTAAAAGAGAAACACAAATCTTTAAGATTCCTTGAAGGTTCTTGGATTTGGGAACTTGATTTCTTGGTTTCCTTGGAGAGAAGGAATTGATTTTGATGAACTTGGGGATGATTAGGGTTTGTCTTGAGAGGAAATTGGAGAATTTGGGCAAATAATTCCCTAACTGAAGCTTTAGATCGTAGTTTTACGAATTGGGTCGAGGTGGGAAAAGACCCAATTTCTCCTCCATCATTTAAACCAAAAATTCATAACTGGGATGTTGATTAAAGGCTTATCGTGACGCGATCTTATCGCGGTGGCTTATTGATTCTAATAAAAATGATCATCACTTTTTGCTTGAGTATCAGATTAAGGCAAAATTGGTATCGTTGGAAAGCTAATTCAATTATCTAAAATTTGGTGGGTCTTGAGCTGAAAAATTCCACGTATATAAAAAGTTATACACGTTCAAAGTTGACTCTTGTAGGATCGAATACCAAACTTTGAACGAATCAAAGGCACTTAACTCAACTTTATTCTAGGTGAATTCTATGAATATTTTTCACCTCATAAGCACTTCACACACTAGGATAAAGATCATCAGACATGCATTCAAATTATAAATCAAGAACTAGACAAAAACACATTCACTGCAATGCGATGTACGTGCCAAAAAAATTTCACCACAATGCGGCCCCATCATTGAGACTTACTGGATTAGTGATACAAACATGACCCAAACCTTGTCCAAAAAATTTGAAACTCCCCCGAGACATACTTATTACATCCCTGAACATGAATTAACTCAAAAATTAATGTCTCAGGGTCGGAAAGACCAAAATGAAAATCCTTAAAGTTTAGGGGTCTTGAAAAGGTCTAAGTCCCCAACACTTAGTAAAAATTTCAAGCCTTAAGCCCCTTAAGCATACAACTAAGAGATGAATCGAGCTAGGATTAGTACGGGGTATAACAGTAGTTCTATTCTTCAAATCTAAATCAAGATTCTTCGGTGCAAACTCGTAAGAACCACTTCTATGCAGTGCACTCGCTAACTCTGTATACTCCGCAATACCATCAGAATCAAAATTCATGATCACAGCTGTGAGTGCTTTAACACCTAGTCTTTCTTCAATAGGGACAACTGCATCAGAACCATCATCCCAAAGAGTAATTACATCAATGTCATGGAATAAATATTCCTCTTCATCATACATATCAATCACAGATATCACTCTCAACTCATCAGGTTGTCTCATGGATTTGCATACATTGAATATCACTTGTTTATCATTTAGTCCCAACATCAGATGCCCTAGCTCCAAATTAATCAATGTTTTTCCTATAGCCAAAAATGGTCTCCCAGAATAATTAGGACTTGGAAGTCTACTTCACAATCTAAGATCACAAAATCAGTGGGAAAAATAAAAAAAAAATCCACATTCACCAATACATCATATAAGATACCAACTTGCTTTTTCACTGTCTTGTCTGCCATTACTAGTCTCATGGTGGTAGGTTTTGGAGCTCCCAACCCCAACTATTTAAACTATGCAAAAGGCATAAGGTTAATACTAGCACCTAAATCGCATAAAGTACGAGCAAAGTGAAAGATCCAATGGTGCAAGGTATAGTAAAAGCATCGGGATCCTACTTCTTCTCCACCAATGATCTAGTAGATACAGTACTACAATGATGAACATTATCAACTAGCTCATAACTGATTGCTCTCTTTTTGGTGATCAAATCTTTCATAAATTTTGCATATTCAGGCATTTTCTCTAATGCCTCTACAAGAGGTATGTTGATTGATAATTTTTTAGCATGGATTAAAACTTCTATTCCTTACCATCTTCTTGTTTCTTTTTCATCCTTTGTGGATAAGGAGGAAGAGGTTTTGGAAGGGGCTTCAGTACAGGCTCTGTAACCTTCTGTTCTCCTACATCTTACTTGCTACTTCTTTCTACATCAACAGGTTTCTCATTATTTTTCATCTCATCAACAGTGGGTACATGTGGGTTTGCAGTGAATTTACTACTCCGAGTGGTAAAGGCGTGACAATGACTGTCGTTTCTGGGATTTACCACTATATTGCTCGAAAGAGTGCTAGGCTGTCTCTGATTTACTGTGGCTAACATCTGACCAAATTTTTTATCTAACTGCTTGATTTATATAACATGTGACTCAACTTTCGAGTTCAAACCTGACAAATATATTTTGATATCCTTTAGGAAACTCTCTTGACTTTCTTGCCTTTTGACCAGCTTAGACAAAAGTGCCTTCATTCTAGACTTTGCATCACGACTACTTGGTGGAATGTACTTCTCACTCTTCTCCTTATAGTCATGTTTACGTCGTCAATCACCATCTTTTTCTCTGCTCCTATCTCTATATCTGTCATTATAAAAGTTCTGACTTTGATTCTCTTACCCTTGGGCTCAAAAATCCACCAATCTTCGATCAAGATACTTTGCCTCTTCTTCAGATTCAATATCGAATGGTTTGGAAGTAGACCCATATACTGCTAATGTATTCACCTTCTCAACACTCATTGTCATAAATTATTTTGTAAGCAACCCAATATCTGTATGAAGCTGTGCAACCTCTTGAGCTATCATATCCTTACCTGCTCTGTAAGTATTTGTTGCTTTAATAACATATGTACCACCACCACATTATGAATCTCTCATATGTCATCCTCTATTATTCACTGTAATATCATATAGAATTTTATGTTCAACATCCCACCGAATGCGCATGAATGCTCCTCCCAAAATAGTATCTGTCACTTCTCTCGAACAGTTATTTAGTGATCTATAGAAGATTTCTGACAAGTTAGACCCTCTAATTCTGTGATTTGGTACCATGCTTAACTACTTCTTGAATGTAAACCATGCCTCATATATAGATTTTACAGGTAACTATTTGAAATTATAAATCTCATTCTTCAACTGTAGCATCCGTGCAGGGGGGAAATCTGCTCTGAAACTATTTCTTGAACTCGTGCCAAGTAGTGATAGATCCTCTTGGAAGTTCCCCAAACCAAAGTGATGCTTCACCTATCAAAGAAAATAGGAACAATCTTAATCTCAATTCTTCTTGATCAACCCCAAGAATAGTATAAGATGTACAGATCCCAAGAAAATTTGCAAGATGCATGTTTGCGTCATCCTTAGTTGTACCAGAAAATACACACTTTAGATTTAATAATTGGATCATAGCACTAGTAATATCAAACTTCATATTGGGGGCTAAATCAGAAGGAACAATGACCCATGTCTCAGTAGGCTCAACATAACCCAGATCTTTATCATCATCCTCATATGGGTCTAAATATTAATAAACAGGTATTAACGGAGCTATGACTCTCTGAACTCGATGATCAACTACCTGTCTAGGCCTGACTAGTCCAACTTGTTGAGCTAACTCAGCTTCTTCATCAAGTCTATCCTTTTCGGCTTCTCTTCGTTCTCGCTATAAAAGTTGTTACATTTGTAAGTCTACAACATGTTGTGGATCTAGTAGAGAGCGCAGGAGTTCTGCGTTTGGTTCCACGGGTGGGGGAACTTGAACCCCATCACAAACTTGTCTTGACATCCTTCTTGGTGTTTAAAGGATTCTCTTTAGCTCTGGATTGAATAAGAGTAAGGGATTACCTCTACTCCTAGTACTTGGCATACACTGGCGTATGCCAATTCAAAAATAGAAAATTGAAACTTGCGAACTTCACCAATTCAATTCACTACTCAAACCATCTTCCCTGATAATGGCACCAAAATTTGATGTCGCTGAAAACTACACTCCGCATAGGTCGATTACAAATATAATAACCCAACTAGTTTGGACAAGGAAAACGCGAGTAGTTGCTTGACTTGATGTAATCCACGAGCAGTACAGGAAAGTAAATGAGGGGTTTTAGTATCAATCGCAAGTAGTAACAAAATCTTGAGTTCTTTTGAGTTGTAGATAATAGAAGTTAAACACTAGGCTTGTGTTCCTCTGGCTTCTCAACTCCGTAAATTTATCGTGATCAACCCAACTATTCTGTTGTTCTGCATGAAAATTCTAGAAGATAGGTATTATTAGGCGCGAAGATAAATCTCACCCTTTACTTATTAGGTCTCAGGGTGTTGCCTCGTTGCTCCTTGCTTCGACCATGATTCAATATCACTTGTTAGGATCAAGTGATTAGATGAGATGTGGGGACTAAAAGGTGGAGGTAGAAATCCCAAATCACTGTCTTAATCTTTTTTTCCCAATCATAAACTCCTTATTAGGGATGGATGTAAATACAGGCCATCTCAAGCTCCTGCAACTGCTTGAGATTAATTATTGTGGAGAAGATTATGATACATGCGTAAACCCTAGAACAGATGAGTATCACACTTCCTCTACATAGCTAATCCGCCAGAGTTCCCACAACCCTAGTCAAGAAGATTAGTCGCTTATGTTTGTGCAAGAAACTATGATCATCAATGAAGAACACGTATAATTAATTTCACAAGAATAAGATGAATAAACTCCAAAGTCTTGAATTGAATAAAAAAAATCTCAAGAATAATTGTAAAAGTGTTGTAAATTATTGTAATAAATCGTAAGAGAGTGTAACCCAGCAAAAGGTAAACCCTATGGTAATTATAGTATCTAAAAATAACATAAAAATCCTAATAAAAATGGGAAAGGTAAAGTTATGTCGGCAGATGGTACGACTAGGTCTTCAACTCGTATCGGTATCATATGAGTCGTACCCTTCCTTCCCGTATCCGTTCCAGTGTCTGATCTCCCAAGACTTCAACTTTCTATTCAGCATACAACTTCTGCTTATGATTCATACCTGAGTATACGACTCGTGTCCTTCACTCGTATCCACCTAGGACTTTTGTCTTTCCAAGCTTTGAACATTGGTTTGTGTACGACTTAACTATATGAGTTGTACTCAAACTTTTGACTCGTATACTTATGAGACTTCAACTTTTGGATGGTATCTTATGTTCTGTTATGCTTACGACTTCTCTGTACGACTTTTATCCTTGATTACGACTTGAATACTTGAGTCGTATCCTCCCCATACTTAGTTTTTCAGATTGGCTTTTGGTTCTATTGTGCATACGATTCAGTATACGAGTCGTATCGAATGTTTACGATTTAAGAGATGACTCGTACCTTGATCAGAATTGGTATTTTCCAAACATTTTTCTTCTTTTTTCATCCCAACACTATTGTAGACCTATTTTACCTGTAATTTACACCTAAGTGCATTATATCCAACAGAATATCCTAAATTCACGCATAAATTTACAGTTTTAAGCATCGAAAGTGTCGTATTTCCACAACATATCATATAACTTCTAAATAAGTTTAATTGGTTCACTATACAAGTATTCATATTTCTTTATCATTTCAGGTCTTACTCTATTTTAATCATTCATGTACAAATTATGATAAAGTTGTACTTGTCAATATGTTTTCAACTCTATGTATAATTTATTACTTTTGTATTACTTATGCATCGCAAGTGCATTCCCTCATGCTCATTACATTCATCGTACTGACCATATATATATATATATATGTGTGTGTGTGTGTGTGTGTGTGTGTGTGTGTGTGTGTGTGTGGCTATATTGTTTCATAATGTAGATATCAATTCTTGCTCACAAAATCATAGTCATACAGATCACAACTTCCAGCAACATGTGATGGGTTCTCTTTATTCGAGGACTCAAGTCAGTTTATAGTTTTAGTATTTCATTTTTATTCATATATATTGATTAGGGATAGTTGGGGTTCATGATCCTGTTACCTATAGTCAGTATAGTAGAGGTTTCATAAATAGCCAATTAGAGTTGATGTATTTAGTTCTAGTTTCTTTTTATATAATTCGATGTTGTAAATATTTTTAAATAGTTTTGTATTGAACAAGTTTAGCTAATGATATTGCTTTTGCTAAGTATTTCCAATTTCATATGTTTTATTTAGTTGCTCATGAATTTTGTCAGTACCATGAGTTAGCTTGGGATCACTTGTGGTTTTGAGCACTGTATTATGTTTGGGGGGTAGTCTCAAGGCGTTAAAAACTTTGTATTAGAGAATAGAGTTCAAGTGTCCTAGGGTGTTTATAAAGTCATGTCTAGTAGAATCTTATGAAATGGTACGTAGATGCTAGTACTTTTCTTTGAGAGGCTATAAGGCATTTACAAAATGTTTTCTTTTTTATATTCTAGATTGTGCTATAAAGCTATTCTCTACCAAATGTATGCATATCTGACATTGCTCGATTTTCACCCACTTGCCTCATTTTCAAGGTAATTGAAACAGTCATGCTTAATTCTCTATCGATAAAGTTCTCAAATAGAGCCTATAAATAGATGTGAGACTGCACATGGTCTTTTAAGTTTAGTGATTCAAAAGAATTCATTGTTGTTTATGTAAATCATACATTTGTGTCAAGTAATATATTTTTTTAGACCCATTCTTAGAATCTTATAGAAGAATGACCCCAATGTTAGAAATATGAGTCTAGAAGTTTACCTTTTATAAAGTGGTTAGAAGATTGACAGGTTTAGATAGCATCATATGAGTTAATAGGTGTATAGTGTATTATGTGGTGGTAAGGAAGATTATTAATTCCATGGAAAAAAAATATGTGAGTGGAATGAAGTTAGATGGGAGGTTTGTATTAATTTGATTATATGCTATTATGAATTTTGGTGGACTAATGTTTCCTTAATTCCTATCTAGTAGTTGAAGGTTGATATAATGTATTGAGTGGTTGTTTATGATCAATGTTAGACTCTAAGTTTGAATTAAGGTTGCTAAATGAGATAAATATAATGAGTTTGTGGGGATGATGGTGTTAGTTTTATAGAATGAATCAAGTAGGTTGACCTAGCATATGTATGAATCTAAGTTGATGATCTTGATAGTAATTGTGATGGTGTGAATTTGAGGCTTACGTGATCTCTATATAGAGTTGTTAGTTATGAAGTAATATCTTAGAAGGGAGCCCTATATTAGGTTTTGTATCTTTTGATGTATTCTTTCAAAGAGAGCTTAGTATTGATATGTATAAAAGTGCCCCAATCGTCAGAATAGGATGAGGTGGCTTAGTTTAGAGTTTATTGATAATATCCAAAGACTTAGAAAGGCACCACCAATATAAGGGGGAGATGATAGAGGGTAGAACCAGTCAGGTTTTGAGATTCAAGCAGTAAGGTTAATGAGTTCTAAAGTAGAGTTAAGGGAATGCATAGACCTCAGGGGTGGACCTAAGTTGTATTTTGGGGTGCTCCGGTACCCACTAAACTTGACGCGAAATAGGTATAATTACATAGAAAATATATGAAAATAGGTATACAACATATAAAAGCACCCACTATAATAAAAAGTTGGTTGGATGCATTGACATCTGAGTTGATCTTAAGCAGTTCTAGCCATACTCCATGAAATCCAATCTCATATCAATCCCACATCATGCAACTCGTGACTCCTTGACCCATAATTTCTTGGTATGTTCACCTCCATCAACTCATGATACAATAACTAGTGAAATCATATTATGCTATGTATGTCCTCGGTTTAAATCTCTCTGATGAACGTACGCCTGTAATACTCTATTTCTCATGACATAGTTAAGTGTCAAAGCTATCTATAGTATTCTTTCTTGCTTTAGATCCTCATTTTCTAGCCCTTCAATGACCGCCTTTAATGTTAAGTAGTGGTGATAAAGTGGTTTTACCATGTGTAAAATGAAGTGGAAATGGCCAATAGAAGTAATCAGGTTGGACAAATAATAAAATGGGAAAGACAATCAAGAGGTTCATATCAATTTTAGAACCATCATGCTTTTCAGAAGTTCACAACACAATCAAACAATTGGTTCTTAAAGGAAAATATGATCAAGCCCTTGAGCTTTACAGTACAAAAATTCACTGCTGTTCTCTCTCCCATACAAGTACTATCTTTCTTCTTCCTTCAATCATCAAGGCTTGTTCCCATGCGGAAACGCATCAATTCTTGGGCCTTCAGCTTCATTGCCATGTCCTCAAAAATGGGTATTCTTCGGAATCCGCAATATCTAATTCTTTCGTATCTATGTATGGGAGATTTTCCGAATCAAAAGATGCATACCAAGTGTTTGATAAAATGCCTGAGAGAGATACCATCTCCTGGAATTCAATGATAAATTGCTGTTATTTAAATGGGTATTTATTAGAATCATTGGAGTTATTTAAGGAGATGTATGTACAGGGTTTTGTGCCCAAGCCTGAGCTAATCGCCAGCGTTCTGTCGGCTTGTGTTCAGACCAAGAATTTGAGATTAGGAAGAGCTATCCATGCTCTTACGGCAGTTGATGACAGACTAGATATTTCGGTTTTTTTGACAACTGCATTGGTGGACTTTTACTGGAAATGCTGTGAGCCGGAGTTGGCTTTTGATGTTTTCCAGAGAATGGAAGTGAAAAATGAAGTCTCCTGGACTGCTATGATATCTGGATGCATAGCTGAGGAGTTGTATGCCGAAGCACTTGAATTATTTCGTTCAATGCAGGTGGAAAATGTTAAACCAAATCGAGTTACATTGACTAGTATATTACCAACTTGTGCTAAGTTAGGTAGAGAGAAGTATGGAAAAGAGATTCATGGATATGCATTTCGCCATGGGTTTGACTCGGATACTAAATTTCAATCTGCTATTTTATACATGTATTCTGAATGTGGGGAAGCATTGCAGGCAATAAAGAAAATATTCGATCGGTCAACTAAAAAAGATGTGGTAATGTGGACTGCTATCATAACGTGCTATTCTCGAAATATATCTGGTTGTCAAGAAGCTATAAGGCTTTTCAATCAGATGCAATTGAATGGAATTCAACCGAATGATGTTACTTTATTAGCACTAATTTCTGCTTGTGCTAAACTATTATCAGTATACCATGGACAAGTAATGCATGGCTATGCTTTTAGAAGTGGTCTTAGTTCATATTTGTTCATTGGTAACTCCCTCATAAATATGTATTCAAAATGTGGTTTTCTTAAGGACTCTGCTCAAGTTTTCCAAGAGATGTCTATAAGAGATTCTGCATCGTGGAGTGCATTAATCAATGCTCATGGGACTCATGGTTCTGGAGACAAGGCTTTGAAACTTTTTCTTGAAATGAAAGAGGGTGGGATAAAGACGGATTCCATTGCATTACTTGCAGTTTTATCAGCATGTAATTACTGTGGTCTTTTTGAGGAGGGAAAGAAGCTTTTTGATGAAGCGTCAAAGGATAAAAGTTTCTCAATTACTGTGGAACTTTATGCTTGCTACATTGATCTCCTGGGAAGGGCTGGTAAACTTGAAGATGCTAGTGAGGTCATTAACAGAATGCCTACGAAACCGAGCAACAGAATTTGGAGTTCCCTGATCTCCTCTTGTAAATTACATGGAAGACTGGAAGTTGCAGAGCGTTTGGCTCATAGACTCACCAAATCTGAACCCGAAAATGCTGCTAATTATGCTTTGTTAAGCTTGGTATACGCTGAATCTGAAAACTGGCCCGGGGTTGAAGATGTAAGGCGAGACATGAAAGAAAGAAAACTGAGAAAAAGCTGTGGGTTTAGCAGAATTGAGCTAGATGACTAGATTTTGTAATCCTTTTGTGCACCCAACAAGCGCACATTAGGCTCAGTTTTCAAAAACTAGTCATGATTCAAGATTGATACACTTCTTATTTATCAGATAATTCATGATTGATCTACCTTAGAAACACACATCTGCAGTTCCTATATATAAAAAGGGATTGACTGTGTTGGGTTCGAAATTGAGAGGGCGTTATGCGGAAGCTTAAAATTTGTAAACCATGAAGACGATAATTCAGATGACACCAAAAATACTAAAAATATATTATTGAATATGATTTGGTCAATTGGCCTACATATTTAAAAAACTAAATCAAAATAAACTTAAAATCTATTAGGAGAAATTTCACTCTAAACAAAAATTCTTTAAAGACTACATTATTCTTTAAAGACTACATTGTGGATGTTATTGTGTTCTGGTATGAGAAAGGGGTCTTCTATTTATAGATATCCAAAACCTTCCTGCACAAAGAGGTTTGTCAAATATGAAACGAAAAAATTATTTTTCTTAAAAGAAAAGTAAAATTAATTATGGTATTACTTTTATTTTTCTTTCAAGAGAAGTAAAAGTAATTATGGTTACTTTTATTTTATTTTCAAGAAAAAAGTAAAACTTAGTTTTGGAAAGAAAATCAGAGCAAAAAACCTAACAAATCTCCCCTTTTTGGCTTGATTTTCTTCACTTGATCCACCTTCTTCACATCACATGCATGAACTTCATTCTTCACAAAATCTTCATCACTGCTGCTTGTCATGATTAAAAATAAGGTTTAAAATATCATGGTTAAAAATTGGTTTAAAAGTAATTTTTTATTTCTAGTTTTAAAGATGCAGCAACAAGAATGTTGAAAATATGGTTGAAACTTGTTCTTCACATGTAGTTCGACAAAAATCCTCATTATCATCAAATTGGTTGCAAATCGGTCTGAATCGTTATGAACTTGTCTTCAACCTCGTTTCACCAAACCACTGGGCCTTTGAACCGTAGGCTCTGATATCACTTATTAGGTTCGAAATTGAGAGGGCGTCATGTGGAATGTTAAAATTTGCAAACTATGAAGACGATAATTCAGATGACACAAAAAATACTAAAAATATATTATTGAATATGATTTGGCCAATTGACCTATATATTTAAAACTAAATCAAAATAAATTCAAAACCAATTGGGAGAAATCTCCCTCTAAAAAAAAAGTCTTTAAAGACTACATTGTGGATGTTATTGTGTTCTGGTATGAGAAGGGGGTCTTCTATTTATAGATATCCAAAACCTTTCCTCCAAGAAAGAGGTTTGCCAAATATGAAAAAGTTTTATATTTTCCTTAAAGGAAAAGTAAAAGTAATTATAGTATTACTTTTATTTTCCTTTCAAAAAAAGTAAAAGTAATTATGGTTACTTTTCTTTTCTTTTCGAGAAAAAAGTAAAATTAATTTTGGTAAGAAAATCAGGGCAAAACCCCTAACAGACTATGTTCGAGTTGAATGAGGAAGTAGGAAAGGATGTTTCTGTTAAAAAAAATGGTTTTACCATGGATTAGATGGGAGAGAGTAGATATTCCTTATTACGGAAAATTGTTGTGTGCTTGTCTAATCTAAAGTTATAAGTGTAGAGGGAGATTGAGGCAAAGTTTTGGTATACGAAAAAGTTAGTTGAGAAGTTTTGGTGTGCCTTTTTGGTGAATATTCATGAAATTGTTATTGATAGAGGGGTTCGAGAAAATGAGAAAATCCTTAGATGGTTTGGTTGCCTAGAATTTCATATGCGCTTATAATGATAGGCTTTAATGTCATGTTGGTATACAAGTGGATGAATACATTGTGCACTAGTGAATTCTTGATTAGAGTTCAGAGTTAATTGTTGAAGTGGTAAAGAGTAAATCATTCTTGAGATGAGAGATCTAAAAATACATAGGATACAGAATCTCATAGCTTAGACTAGTATTGTTGCTTCGTGTGAAGTACCTTGCAACTCCGGGTTAGGCTTAAACATGATGAGAGCATGTGGTTTGGCTCAAACTTTGGTAGAAGTAGTCACTTGTACCCATGTAAAGCTTATAAGTTGCATTTAATAAAGTGCAGTATTCAAAAGGAGTGTAGTCGAGATGTTTTCCTAAGCTTTGAAGGAATCAGTCATATATCTTAAGGCATAATAGCCCTATTCTTACCTCATGCCTAGCTTCAAATAATGTGTGGCCTATGTTTGAAACTATATCATTTATATTAGGAAAAATTTCATAAGTAGCAATCTTAAGCTCATAATTAGGAGTTTCATAGCAACTGTTTCAAAATTATCTGAAATAGCAACTTGTATTTTGTATTTTATAAAAGTGTTGCTACTAAAATACATATACAATAAGATTTGTTGTCCCTTTTTTTACTCAAATTAGTTGAGTTAAATAAGAAATAATTATCTCATGTATTTAAAACATTAAATTCCTTTTTAAAGCAGTAGATTTCTTTTTCATAAATTACTCTTATTTAAATTACTAGATTCCTTTTCCAAATCAAACTCAACTTCAAAAATTCTAAAGAAATCATCCTTACTGTTTTTTCTCTCTTTCATTCTCTTATATCTCTAACTTTTTTTCTTGTTAGTTGTTTTTATCTTCTGTTTTTTATCGTTTTATTTTTTTGTTATTTCTTTTTTCTTTTCCATTTTTTCTTTCCACTTTATTTTGTCTCTTCTATTTCTCTTAATTTTTTCCATTTTTATTTTTTCTTTATTTTTTTCTTTTTCGTTTTCTTATTTTTTCCTTTCTCGTATTTTTTTCTTTTCTTATTTTCGTTTTATTCTTTTTTTTTTGTATTCTTAGTTTTTTATTTCTTTTTTCGCTTTTAATTTTACACTTCTATTTCTCTTTCTTTCTTTTTTTCTCTTTTTCACTTTTTTTTGGATTTTCCTTTTTTCTTTTTTGTCTTTTTCTATTTTTTTTTGTTTTTTTTACTCTTCTATCTCTATCTTTTATTTCTAAAAGACAAATATCTATATTACATATACACATTCAAAAAATATATAAAATAAATAGACATACAAATCTGCATATGTATTTACATTACAAAACATACATATATATCTGCATATGTATTTACATAAATACATATCTGACTCATATGTATATATAAACATATAGGACACAAAATCTCTATAACAAAAATGACAATTATATACATATACACATAGGTAATCATATGTGTTTACAGTACAAAACATACATAAATATTTGCATATGTATTTACAGAAATACATATCTGACTCGTATGTATATATAAACATATAGGACATAAAATCTCTAAAACAAAAAGGACAACTATCTATATATACATATAGGTAATCAAAAAATACACAATACATATCTTAACAACAACCACAACAACAAACCCAGTATATTCCCACATCGTGGGGTCTGGGGAGGGTAGAGTGTACGCAGTCCATACAACTACCTCTAAAGAAGTAGAAAGGTTGTTTCCGATAGACCCCCGGCTCAAGACAAATGACAGTATATATAAAAAAAATGCATGGAACATGATAAAATAACATAGGTATGACATCCACCAAAAATATTGAACACTACCAAACAAGGACACCAAAGCCCTCCTACCTACTGCCTACGACTCAACCACACACCTTAGCCCTCTATCCTAAAGTTTTTCCTCCATACCTTCTTATCCTGGGTCATGTCCTCAGTGAGCTGTAACTGCTCTATGTCACGTTTAATCACTTCCCTCCAGTATTTCTTCGGTCTACCCCTACCACGCTTAAAACCGTCTAAGGTCAACCTCTCACACCTACAAATTGGGGAATCCGTGCCTCTCCTCATCACATGGCCAAACCATCTCAACCTAGCTTCCCGTAATTTATCCTTCACCGACACCACTCCCACCTTCTCCCGAATACTCGCATTCCTAACCCTGTCAGCCCTTGTAAAACCACATATCCAATGCAACATCCTCATTTCCGCCACCTTCAACTTTTGGATATGAGAATTCTTAACCGGCCAACACTCCACTCAATATAACATAGCCGGTCAGACTGCAACTCTATAGAATCTGCCTTTCATCTTTGGGGGCACCTTCTTATCGCATAAAATTCCTGAAGCGAGCCTCTATTTCATCCAACCTTCCTTAATACGGTGAGAGACATCCTCATCTATCTCTCCATTCCCCTGACTCATAAACCCAATATACTTAAAACTATCCCTCTTGCAAACCGCCTGGGAATCCAACTTCACTACCACCTCCTCCTCTTGCCTCGAGTCACTAAACCTCCACTCCAAGTACTCCGTCTTAGTCCTACTCAACCAAAAACCTTTAGACTCCAGGGTTTGTCGCCAAACCTAGAGCTTATCATTAACACCTTGTCGCGACTCATCAATCAAAACTACATTATCCGCAAAAAGCATACAGCAAGGCACCTCGCCTTGTATACTCCTCGTCAACACATCCATCACCACGGGAAAAAGAAATGGACTAAGAGTCGATCCCTGGTGCAACCCAGTCAAGAACGGGAAATGCTCGGAATCTCCTCCAACTGTCCTTACCCGATTCTTCGCCCCCTCATACATGTCCTTAATCGCTTTGATGTATGCCACAGGGACCCCTTTCGCCTTCAAGCATCTCCACAAAACCTCCCTAGGAACCTTGTCATACGTCTTTTCTAAGTTTATAAACACCAAGTGAAGATCCCCCTTTCTCTCTTTATACTGCTCTACTAGTCTTCGCACTAAGTGAATTGCCTCAATCGTAGAGTGACCAGGCATAAAACTAAATTTATTCTCCGAAATAGACACAATCTTCTCTAACCTCCGTTCCACCACCCTCTCCCAAATTTTCATGGTGTGACTCAACAACTTAATACCCCGATAATTGTTGCAACTCTAGATGTCACCCTTATTCTTATTAAAAGGGATCATCGTTCTCCATCTCCACGCCTCAGGCATCTTAGCGGACTTGAAAATGATGTTAAGCAAGTTGGTCAGCCACCTCAACCCTGCCCCGCAAGAAAACTTCCAAAAATCTACTGGAATATCATCGGGCCCCATCGCTCTGCCTCTTTGCATCTTGCGAATAGCCTCGCTAACCTCCTCTACCTTAAAATGCCGACAAAAGCCAAAATCGCGACACTTCCTGGAGTGCTCCAACTCCTCCAACACAACACATATGTCCCCCTCATCATTCAGAAGCCTATGAAATACATAATATGCATATGTTTTCTTTTACATAAAACATATTATATTACAAAAAAATACATATAGCTCTGCATATATATTTATAGAATACATGTCTAATCCATATGTTTATTACCTTATAAAAATCACAAATATAACTCTGATATGTATTTATAGCAAACTAATCATCCATTTCTATATTTGATAGAGTAACACACACAGAGGGGGTTTACAATTTTTTTTCTCTTCACCGGACAGAGAACAACACACCATCTTCATCTTCTCCATGCTTCCACCATTAGCAATAGAATACACAACTCTTTCTCCAGTTTACGGACCAACCAATAAAATTCTCCATTTTTTCATTTTCAAGCAAACCAAAATACACTCACCTTAATTCAGCAGCAACATACTCCTTCTCCTCCATATGCTCAATTTGATAAAAAAAAAATAGATGGTGATATTGAAAATTATAAAATATGGTAAAAAAATAAAATAAGAGAGAGAAAATTACACATAGTGAAAGTGTAACTGTGTGAGAAAAGAGAGAGAGATACTTATGAGAATTGAAGAAACTTTTTAAAGGAATTTAGGATTTGTTTATTGGCGAATTTACATGGAGAAAATTACACATAGTGAAAGTGTAATTGTGTGAAAAAAAAAAAGAGATGATGTTTGTGAAGTTTGTTTTTGGATAAATTTGAGAGAGGTAAAACAACGGAGTGAAACACGTGTGTATAGAGTTAATGGGCAAAAAAGTGCTACTTTTGCTATAAAATGTAATTTTGAGAAAGTGTTGCTATTTATTGTAATTATGGTCTTAAGTTTGTCACTTGTTGTAATTTTTGCTTTATATTTTATGAACTTATGTCATATGTCTCACATAAATAAGGCCTATGATTCCTTCCCTCAAAATGTTATAACTGTTCTATTTCTAAGTCTTACAGAGGATAATAGAGGCCAAGTTCAGGCCCTTGTTTATGTCGTTCTTGCCTATGCTAATTCTTTCGCTATTAGCTCATGCTTCTACATTCCTTAGGATTGATAGCTAGAACCCTATTATTAGTATAGGTTAGTTCATGCAAGCATAAATGGCATAGAAAACCTAAAGAAATCTTGATTTACTTCATCTATATGCCCATTAGCGCTTTGAGCTTCATTCGAGCATAAATGATCCCAAGGGGGAGAAATTATAACACCCTGAATTTCTGAGCTAAGAACCGATCCATTCATTAATTGTTTATAGACCCAAATCTAATTATTTTTAATTATACATAGGTGTTAATATCAATTCCTTGGTGTATGAATATCCTTAGACATAAAATAAAGTCATGCGTAACTCCTAGCTCAAAGTCAAGTTGAAAGCTTTCTTATTGGTTGAATTATTATATAGAATCTATCTATAACCAACTTCAAACGAGTATAAATCCAAGTTTCTAAATATTTTTGGAGCGCAATACCTACAAATAAAAGGCTATTGAATCTTCTCTCTAATGCATCTAATTTTGCATTAATCCAATAACAGAGCAAAAAGTTATGACCAATTTAACATAAAAGGTATGTGCCCCATCGAGTGGCAGAAGCCGAGGACCCCAAAACAGTATCCCTCCCGATATCAGTGCACCACATGCCATTTTGGTGCATTGGCAGCATGCCATAAATCTAAAATGGTGTGTTGGCTGGTATGACATATCGGGTGGTCTTTAAACATTAATAACTTTGCTTTTCTTCTGTTTTCCAAGGGTAAATGAGTATTTTGATTCCCAAACACACCTATAATTGATTATAACCTTATTTTCCTCAACAAATTAAAACTAAATAGTCATTCTTTCTCTTCTTAACTCTCAAGATGTCACGACCTAAAAATGGATCATGATGACACTTATCGCGGCTCAGCTCTTGATAAGTAAGCCAATCACTCAAATTGATAAAGCAAAAATACAATAGCATAAATCAAGATGAGACTTTTATAACGAAGTCAGACCAATGCAGGACATAATTAAAAATAGAAATCTCAAAAATCCCCAAAACCTGGCGCCATAGTGTAAAAGCATCTAGTATATAACTAAATTTGAGAATACATATTTGTCTCTGAAATTGAATTAAAGGCATAAAGTAAGATAAGAGGATATCGGAGTTAACTCGGAAATCATTAGATCGCATTAGTACCTCGATCATCGCTCTGATAAGCACGAAATCAGTTGCCACATCAAGTGCTCATACATAAATATACTCTAAAAGGGAACTAGGAGTGAGTACGGTCCACATATACTCAGTAGGTATCATAGGCCGATTGAGAAATATAGGAAATAATATACGTAAGGAAAACTATGAGCACATCAATGCAAGCAAAAAAGTCCCAAATCCTAGCTCACACCGTCTCCAATAAAAATTCTAATATATAAATAAAAATGAAAATAATGCAAACATACATGAAGAATATGTTGAAATTAAACACAAATCAAGGAAATTAAAGAGATCATAAAAGAAATGTGTGCAAATGTAATGAAATGCAATGTGGATGGGATGAATTGTAAAAGTCATCGCATGAATTTCTATATATATCTCTCGAGCTTTCATCCCTCAAGTAGGACTGATGGGGGTTCGTAATCCATACATTATATCTCATATCTCAAATCTCAACCCATCCCCCACCCCGGCTTGTGTTCACAGAGAGGGTTTCTATAAAATTAACTCATTTCTTTAAAATTGTGTTCAACAATAATGCTAGCCTCTCAGGAACGTATATGTATGGAATGAGGATATAATGCTCACAGTCAATCAGTACTAAAATATACAATCCATCCAACACAAATATACATCTATGTGATCCCAAAAATCAACTCAATATGTCCATAATTCATGATTATCAACTTTATTTAGGCACCATCGGAACAAATATGCATGTAAGACATCATTTATATCATATCAACCCCTAATTTAGGTATTTCTACCATGATAGAGGTAGCTAATACTCAAGAAAGGCCTATTTTAACCATATAAGCCTCCGTACAAGCATTAAATATAAAATAAAGGAAATTAATTGTAACACCAGATTTTTAGGCCTAAAAATTTTTGAGTTTTTGGACTTACCGCCCTGATTACGACTGACCTTACGAGTCATAAGGTCACCTTATTGGTTTTAAGACCCCCAATCGTAACCTGACTAGTGTGTTATCTTTAAGTTCTGTTGTGATTAAGACTAGGTGGTCACGAGTCGTAAAGACTCTATATGAGTCATATAGTCATATCTGTTGCCTAACCAGTAAGATGCCCAAATGTCTCTGTCTTAACTATGAATGGATTATACGAGTCGTAAGGTCTGACTACGAGTCAAAGGGTATGACTCATAGGGTTAACAGTGAGATGAGCCTATGATACTACCCAGAACACGAGTCGTGGTGATGATTCGTAAGGAGTCATCACGAGTCATATGGTGACGCGTGATGCCTGGGCATCTTTTTTTACACTTTTATGTTGAGGCATTCTTGTCATTTCCCTCTTTCCCCACTTATTACCCACGTCCATAAAACACCCAAGGAGGTTTATTTCCATTACTTTAACAATCAAATACATACTCTCTTCTCTCTCAAATCCCTAAGTAAAGAATAGTAGGGTTTCTAAGGAATTGGCAATTAGAGCTTACAAGGGTTGATTTCTCTCTGTGATTCTTGATATCTTAGGCATGTTACTCTTCCCCAAAGTTTATTTTATTAAAATCAATTATTTATAATTGTTATTCATGTGATTGAATTGTGGTTTATGAATGTGGGTTGAGGGATTTTGAGCCCTAATGAATGAATTATTTTTCTATGGATTTTATGGATGATTCATGGTTTGAATTTATGGTTTTGAACTATTTGGTATGCATGGGTGTGGTTAATTGGAATGGGGGTCGTGGATTTCTCAAATTGATGGTTTTGATTATAGTAATTGGTATGGCCTCTACCCAATCTTATAAAACTTATTCTGAACATGAAGGTATGTTTATTGAAATACTTTTGGAGCCATTGCATAATATAAAGAGGCTATTGAAACATAATGTTTTTGATTTAATGAACAAAGGGGGTTGTGGCATTCCCCCACATTGATTTAATAAACAAAGAGGTTCATGACATTCCCCCATATAGATTTAATGAACAAAGGCAGTCATGGCATTCTCCTATACTGATTTAATGAACAAAAGGAGTCGAGGAATTCCCCCAAGTTAATGAAATTGTAATGACATAATTATAAGTTTGCAAGCATAAGGGGATGACAAAACTTATGGTGTGCCTTAGTGGTCAATTCCTTGGTTAAATAGATGGGTTATATGAAACTTATTTTAATTGGGCTTAAGGGGTTTATGTATCTAAGCCGTGATGGTAGAGGTCCAGGGGGACCAATATTGGAAACTCACATTTGCCGGTGTGAGGGTTGGTCTTGATGACTATGTGTGATCTGAGGTGGTTTTATGCACTTTAGTGTTGTTATCCTAGCTTATTTGGCCTTATTTTGAGGACTTTTTGTGGGCTTAATTTGTTAATGATGATATAATTGAGAATATAAGTGTTTAAGTATGTGATTACAATGTTTAAGGTGTCTTTTAAATAAGTTTGTACTTAATTTGGTCACTTAGAGTTCAAACGAGAAAACTAGTGTTACTAGCTTGAGCTAGGTGTTTGTCTAGTCTATCTCGATGGATTCTAACGTGTGTAATGAGTTCCTAGGGTTTTTATTGTGTAAATATATGTGTAAAAACTTGTCTATAGTGTTCAAATTTCAATTGATATATGCCAAGAGTCAAACAATAAGTTAAAGATCAAAGTGGGCAAGACTAGTCTTAGCTTGAGTTTCTAGTTCACCATTCTTGATGTTGTGTTATTTTGAGCTCTAATCCGTGGTGTTTAATGGTGTAGGATTATTTGTGAGTTGATTATTATGGTATATGTATGTTTAAAAATCTTTAAATCAAGTCAAAATAACACCACAAGGCTTGGGATTAAAGGGAAAATCCACAAGACGAGTTTAGGAGTCAAGATGGACTTTCCAGTGAAGCCTCGCGATAGAGGGGCGCCGCGACCCCTAATTGACTTGAATATGGGTTTCACAGCGACCCCTACTTTAATTTATCATCCATTTCACCATGAAATCCACTTGACCATCCATAGCCCTACGACCCTATTCCCAACACGGCCAAACTTTGCCACCTATAAATAGGACTCTTGTACTTGTTGTTGGACAGCTTGGACGTCTTGAAGCTTTGGAAAGGGGATTCTAAACACTTATTTTAGGTTTTATATATCCTTAATTTAGATTTTTGATGCATTATATCATCTATTTAATTACTTTGATTACGGTTATGTCTATTAGTGGCTAAACGCCCCTTTTCTGGGTTAAGGCCAAGAACATGTTACGATTGCTTTGAATTGATTTTTGTTGGATTTATTATCGTATTTGGTTGTTTATTTACACTTTTTATAACTATTTTAAGTAGTATCTAACCTTAGGACACATGTATTGTCGACTTTATGAGACCAGGAGGGTGAATAAGAAGATAGAACGTGGGGGTAAATAGAGTAAGGTTCTTATTCTTTTATAAAATAAGGAATTTGAATTAGCAACAAGGATAGGGATATACCTAGAATCCTTGTTTGGTTTACTTGCAAGATAATAGATTCATGTATCTAGTTGAATTATTACATCCTCTCTCAACGATGTAGTTGTAATGTCCAAGTTAGGTAGATGATTAGAGGTCGGGAGACCATGATCATACGATAAACCTTGCGAATCAACAACCAAGATAAGTAATATAATGAACGAAGTTCAACAGCATAGGATTGTTCGTAGTGCTTTAACCCTAGGTTTCCATCTATTGATTGTCCAAAGTCTTTACTTTACTGCATTAATTACTTTACTTTTAGCTCATAAACTTTCAGAACTCTTTTGGTTACGTTGCATTAGTTAATCTCAATTGTTAACTAGAATTGGATAGTTGCTTAACACAAGTCTCTGATGGATCGATATTCGTCTTAATTTAAGGCCACTGTATTACTTGGTCAGACCATGTACACTTGCACGTGCGCTTGGGCGCAACAGTGTGCATGGTTCAGACAATTGATATTTATTTGAATCCTAGATTGATATGGGGTCAGGACATTCCCTGGTCTTTCTTGATACCGCTGGTTAGTGCGGTTAACACGCACTGAGGCCCTTTCAGCAGGGGAACTGGACCCATATATCCCCTAGGTGCCTTATTATGACGGTTAAGCTACATAGTCCAGGTGTTTTACTTTTATGCTAAACCTTGTTCCCTATCCTAGCATGTTATTTAAATATATATATATATATATGTATGTACAATGTGTGCATGTGGATTTTACTATATTTTTGACTTGGCATTATTTTTTCCCTTCCCTGAGTTACATGCTAGCATTCACCCCGCTAACCATCTCTGGACGTTGTATCCCCACTCAATGTAGGAATCGAAAACACTTCTACTTTTCCTGCATGGTGATAGGACTTTTGGGTTGTCATTAGTCAGCTTTGAAGTGGTGAGCTTCTGACACGACCCGAACCAAGGCCTAGTCGTGTCGGGTATCTCAAATCTAATCAGGACTAGAGACCACTCCCAGTACCCAATCGTAACCTCTCTACACCTATGCCGGATAAATTTCGAACATATGACAAGATAAAACAATAATAATTCAAAGACATTAAATAAAGCCTATAATCATAATCCAACAACCTCAACAAAATATCCAACTGATGCCAACCCCAATGCCTATTCAAATACCAAGGCTGACACCAATACCGACACCGCCCATGCCCATAGTAGTCTGACAAAGCCTATAACAAAAATCAGATAACATCTACATTCCCCGACCATAGACAAAGCCAAAATCCAAGGAATAATAACAATGAAAAGAAGTCCATAGCATAAAATAGAGTCTTCTGGAGTATAGAAGCTCACCACTTCAATCTAACTCAAAGTTGTCCCTACATCCAAGTCACTGAGCAGGGGGAACGGTAGTATAGACGGTTCCTGCATCGAGTGGGGATACAGCGCCCGAAGACGGTTAGTGGAGTAAACGATAACATATACTCAGGGATAAGATAAAATAATACCAGTAATTTAAAACCAAATTAATTAACCATATGCAATAACACACATACACATATATATCGTGTCAGGATAAGAAACCATGTTTAGGATGCATATAAAACCTTTACCTAGGTTGTGTAGCTTTGCCATACTAAAACCACCCAAGGACTATATAGGTTCATCTACCCCTACTAAAAGGGTCCCAATGTGTGTTTGCCGCATGATCGGAGAAAATAACCTGATATGACTAGTACATCTCCCAAAATATAAAGTGTGACATCATGCACACGGTCACCATGACCAAACCTCACATCGGCAAATATGAGTTTCCAGTATTGATCCCTCCGGGACCTCCACCTTCCACGACTTTGCTACACACACCCTTTTAAGCCCATATTAAAACCATTTACACATTCCAACAATTTACCAAGAAGTCTTTTATTAGGCATTAACCATTTGGTATCGTCACACCAAAACTAGAGCTTGCAAGTCTATCCATTTATGCCATACCAAAACCATTAAACCAAGTTGACTCCAAAGTTTCCAATTAAACCAAAACCATGTCCACCAAGGCCTTTCCAAACCATTTAAAATTAACCAAACCAATTCAGGTTCTATTACCATTTATGCAAGGCAAAGATTTCAAGAGTAGTCAAACTATGTAACAAAATCATTCTCACTGGCATTTTAACAAACAGGTTGAGGGCACATAAGTTTCAAAACCATAACGAAGTAATTTAGGGAATCCATAATACCCTAAAATCCAATTACCATCAACATGCATCCCACAATGTTCAAAGTCATATTAAAACAAAGAAAACCCACAATTAATCCGTGGGAAACATTATTCAACCATGAACATCCAAAAACCCCAACCACTATGTCAAAATCATAACAATAGTATGAAAACCAAATAGTAAACACATGCTCTTTGTAAAATAACAATGATGAAGGAGTAACATGCCTTAGACACCAAGGAAGACGGAGAGAATCACTTTTGAAAGCCTTTAATTAATTGTCTTAAAGAAACCCTAGCCTCTGACTTGAACAGAGAGTTTGAGAGATTTTTAAGAGTATTTGATTGGGAATAATAGGTTAATAAAGTCCCCAAAGGTGTTTTATGACGTGGTATCAAGGGGAGTTAAGAAGGGGAAATGTACAGAATGCCCCCAACTTAAAACTGTAAAAATACTGCAGGTGGTTACAAGTTGATTCCGTGACTCGTGACCAAAATGTACGACTCGTACCATTGAGTTGTCACCAATACAGTAAGTTGGACACCCATACACTGTCTACCATACGAATCCCCAACTCCGTATGGTCCAATCGTACCCAAGAAAGAATCAAAAGGAATTGACACTTGACAATATACAACTTCCCAAAATGACTCATAACCTAGCCTCACGGCTCTTAGTGAGCCACTCATACTTAGAGCCAAGTCAAGTTACTAAGTTTCTGATTTGAGGAAGGACCATCCTAACGACCCGTTACCATACCTAATGACCCATACCACCGAATCGTTACCACAACAGAAACCCAACCACCATCACCGGACACCTTATGAGTTGGGTCACCTGACCCATACCCACTCTGTACGACTCGTATGATGAGTAGTTACATGGACAGTGAGCTCAAAGCTCGGGAAACTTTCACGAGCCAAATTCCAGGGTGTTTCAATTCTACCCAACTTGGATTATTCATCCTCGAATGATGGGACAAGGTAGTTCAAGAAAAATTTGGACTCCACACACCTCTACTCTTACCTTTAACCAAGTTAGAAAACAAAGATGTTAAGAACAACGCATACCTTACGTACGAATTTTCAGAGAAGTAAATAGGAATAGATATTTGGACTTCATGTCCTCTTCATCTTCCCAAGGAGACTATTCGACCTTATGGTTCCTCCATAGAACATTTATCAAGGTCATGTCCTTGGTCTGCAACCGACAAACCTGCCAATCAAAGAATTCAACTAAGATCTCCTTATAAGATAGGAATCTGAAATACCAATATCCTTGATAGGCACAATTTGTGACGGGTCACCTCTACACTTCCTACATATAGAAACATAGAATACCGAGTGAATGGTGCTGAAACTAGTAGGCAACTCCAACTCGTATGCAATATTATCAATCCTTCTCAAAATCAAGTACGGACCGACATACCGGGGACTAAACTTTCCCTTCTTCCTAAACTGTATCACTCTCTTCATGGAGACGCCTTCAAGAATACCACATCACTAACCTCAAACTCCAAATTCCTTTGCCTCACATCCGCATAGGAATTTTGGCGACTTTGGGTAGCCTTAAGTCTATCCAGAATCACCTTTACCTTTGTGAACCAAATCCAGGCCAAACATCACTGCCTCACCAAACTCAAACCACCCAATAGGAGATCTACACCTACTACCATACAATACCTCAAACGGAGCCATTCCAATGCTAGAGTGGTAGTTATTATTATAGGAAAACTCTATAAGAGGCAAATGCTCAACCTAACTACCTTCATAGTCAATCATGCAAACCCGAAACATATCCTCCAATGTCTGAATAGTTCTTTTTTCTTGCCCATCCGACTGCAGGTGAAAAGTAGTACTAAGACTCACCTTGGATCCCAAACCTTTCTGATACAACCGTTAAAAGTGAGATAAAAATTGTGTACCACAATTCAAGATGATAGAAACAGGCACCCTATGCAACTTCAAAATCTCTCAGAGGTACAACCTTGCATAATCTTCTGCCGAAATATTGATCCTCACAGGCAAGAAATGAGTAGACTTTGTCACCCTATCCATGATGACCCAAACCGAATCAAACTAATTTCGAGACCGAGGAAGACCAGTAATAAAATCCATGTTGATCACTTCCCACTTCCACACAGGCAACTCAATTTCTTGATACAATCCTCTGGGCCTCATGTGCTCAGCCTTTACTTGTTGGCACACCATGCACTTAACCACAAAACTAGCCACATCTCTCTTCATATTGTTCCACCAATACATCTCCTTAAGGTCATGATATATTTTTGCCGAACTAGGATGAAGAACGTAACGTGACTCATACGCCACAGCCAAGATCCTCTCTCACAACCATCTATATCCGAGACATATAACCTTCCTTGGTACTGCAGGATACCATCACCACTAATCTTGAAAGCCATTACCTTCTGCCTACCTACGTTACCTTTGATCCTCATCAAAATGAGATCCAACACTTGTTTCTCTTTTATCTCCGTACCAAGAGACGACTGCGCCACCTCCTGTACAAATACACCACCATCTTAAGAGTCCAACAGGCAAACTCAAAGGTTAGCCAAATGGTGAATATCCTTCACCAACTCCATCTTATCCTCATCCACATAAACTAGAGTCCCCATGGCTAACCTGCTAAGAGAATCAGCAACCACGTCAGTTTTACCTAGGTGGTAGTAAAGACTCCTATCATAATCCTTGAGCATCTCAAGCCATGTCATTTTCCTGAGGTTCAGCTCTTTCTAAGTAAACACATATTGCAGGATCTTATGATCTGAAAAGATATCCACATGCACTCCATACAAATAGTGATGCCAGATTTTCAATGCGAGCACCACAACTAACAATTCTAAGTCATAAGTTGGATAGTTCTTCTCATACACCTTCAAATATCTAGAGGCATAAGCTATCACCTTGCCATGCTTCATTAAGACGAAACCAAGCCCCATATAGGATGCATCATAATATACCATAAATCCATCTGTGACTTTGAGTAAAGACAAGACCAGATCCAATGTTAGCTTATTTTCAGCTTCTCAAAACTACCCTCACAAGCATCAAACCACAAGAACTTTCCTTTTTTTGAGTTAACTTAATCAACAGGGCAACTATAATAAAAAAAACTCTCCACAAACCTCTTATAGTAACCAGCTAAACCCAAGAAACTTCAAATATCAGTTGGAGTCATGGTTCTAAGATACTTATTAATCACGGCAACTTTCTGCAGATCCAATGTGATCTTTTCACTAGAAATGACATGACCCAAAAAAGTGACAGCGTTCAACCAAAATTCACATTTCAAAAATTTGGCATACAACTGTTTCTGTTTTAGGGTCTGCAATACAATGAGGAGATGATCAGCATGATCCACCTCGCTCTTAGAGTATACCAGAATATCGTCTATGAACGCAATGGCAAACAAATCCAAAAACCATCGGAAGACTCTATTCATCCAATCCATGAATGTCGTCGGGGCATTGGTCAACCCAAATGACATAACTAAAAACTCAAAATACCCATACCAAGTATGGAAGGCAGTATTAGGGATATTTACCTCCCTAATCTTTAATCAATGATACTCGAAATGAAGATCAATATTGGAGAAAAATTTAGCACCCTACAGCTGATCAAACAATTCATCTATCCTTGAAAGAGGGTACTTATTATTTACTATTACCTTATTCAATTATTGGTAATCAATACATATTCGAAGGGATCCATACTTCTTACGCACGAATAAATAAGTGCACCCCACCGGGACACACTAATATGGATAAAACCCTTGTCTAAAAGATCCTTTAGTTGCTCCTTAAGCTCCTTCAACTCAGCCAGAGCCATTCTATACGGAGGAATAAAAATTGGATGAGGGTCCTAAACAAGATCCATCTCAAACTCAATCTCACTATTAGATAAGACACTAGGAAGCTCATCAGGGAAGACCACGGGAAATTTATTCACCACCGAAATGAAATGCAAAAAGGATCCTCTGGGTTAGAATCTTTAACCCAGACCAGATGATAGAGAAACCCTTTGGAGATTAACCTCCATGCTCTAAGATATGATACGAACTTCGTAGGAGCTAGGGAACCACCCTTCCACTCAATAAATGGCTCAATAGGGAATTTAACGACAACTATATGGGTCAAACAGTCTAGAGAAGCATAGTACGAGTACAACTAATCCATCCCCAATATGATATCAAAATCAACCGTGTCTAATTCAAATAGATCCACCAGATTCTCCTGACAACCCATAGATACCATACAACCCCTATAGACTCTTTTAGCAACCAAACATTCACCCACTAAGGTAGAAATAAGAAAAGGTTCTGAAACATACTCGGAACCAAAACCAAAATGCACAACCACAAATGGGGTAACATAAGAGAGAGTGGACTTGGATCAAGTAAATAGTACACATCACGGGGAAAGAGTTTCAACATACCATTCATGATATCAGGCGATGCCTTAGACTCCTAGCGAGTTGTGAGAGCATAGAGATGGTTTCGACCAGTGCTGGAGAAAGATAGTGTACCCTTTGATGCCGGAGCTGGTGAAGAGGCAACTGGAACCTTGTTTTCCCCCAAAGCAACCTTGGCCACTAGAAATTTCTTAATCATGTGCCCTGGCTGACCACAGCTGAAGCACTTGTCCCTTTTTTATTCACAATAATCCCAATGCAATTGACCACAAAATCTGCAGGGAGAATATGATAGAGCTGACTGAGCCCTACTAGCTTGAGATTGGGCACCCTGTTCCTTAAAGTTGTCGCCACTATAGAAATGCCTGTCTTTCGATGGCTTTGGGTAGGGAGCACTAGGCGTCGAGTAAGACCTAGAATTTCACCACTTCTTTGGGACACTTCCCACTATCCCTACTACTCTGTTATTGGCCACCACCTACTCTAAAAATCTAAACTTCTTGATCTGCCTCTCTCTTATCTCAACCTGTTTTTTCTTCTCTTTCTCTACCTGTTGCATGTACACAACCAACTTAGAGATATCTATGCCCTTGCTCAATAAGGAAACCTTACTCTCTAAAATTAAGTCTCAAGATAACCCAAAAGTGAACTTCCTCATTCTAGCTCTCATGCTAGAAACCAATTCTGGAGCATACCGAGATAACTAGTAAAATTTTAAGGCGTATTCCTTAACTAACATTTTGTCTTGCTTTGGGCTAACAAACTCTTCTGCCTTTACTTTCCTCAACTCCTGAGGAAAGAAGCGGTCCAAGAAAGCATTAGAAAAATCCTCCCATAGGGCTGACTCAGCATCGCCACCCCTTGACTGATCCCATTCCTCGTACCACTGGTACACTATATTTTTTAGCTGATAGGCGGCAAACTCACGCCCTTCGTATTTGTGGCATGCATAATATGGAAGATCTTTTCCATCCCATCCAGGAAAATCTTGAGGATCCTTCTCCACCTTAACACCAGTAAAGGTTGGAGGATTCAACCTCATGAACTGGCCAACCCTTGTGGCCTCAGAAGATGGAGTAATAGAAGTACCATACTCGGCTTGAGAAGCTACCAACTATGCCAACATATGGATGGACTGACAAAACTCAACATTCATCACATCATCCTAATGAGCTCGAGAAAGCCTAGGGGAGCGATGGAAATCCAAAAGGGAAATCATGAACTGGACCCCTAGACTAGGTTTGGACCCCATAAGTAAGATGAGTCCCATCAACATTGTCGTCGAGTGATATAAAAGAGTTTTCATAAACTTCGGATCGTCTGGGAGGCATTATCTGAAAAGCGAACAAATGGGAATTAGAGAAGATTTTAGGACATTAGACTTTACAGCTCAAAAACAAAATACAAGAAAAAAAACATTCCTAAATGCCTCATAGCCTCTCCCTTATAAGTGTGGTGCGCTACACACCCTTAAAAGAGACTCTACTCGATACAACTTTGTGGACTCCGAATTGACCATGAACCTAAGTCTCTAATACCAATTTGAAATTATCTGAACTAAGGCCTAGTCCTGTTGGGCATCTCAAGTCCAACCAGGATCGGAGACCACCCCCAATAGCCAACAGTAACTGTCGTACACCCTATGTCAGATAAATTTTAAAACATATAACAAGATAAAATAATAATAATTCAAAGACATTAAATAAAGTCTATAATCATAATTTAATAACCTCAACGACATATCCAACCGATACCAACCCTAATGTCAATACCAATACCAAAGCTGACACCAATACCGACATTGCCCATGCCTATAGTAGTCTGACAAAGCCTCTAACTAGAGTCAAATAACATCTGATTGAGATATGCACCCGACCATAGACACAACCAAAATCTAAGAAATAATAACAATAAAAAAAAGTCCATAGCATGAAATGAAGTCTTCCGGAGTATGGAAGTTCACCAATTTAATCTGACTCAAAGGTGTTCCCAAATCCAAGTCACTGAGTAGGAGGAATAGTAGTATGGACAGTTCCTACATCACATGGGGATATAGTGCCCGAAGCCTATTAGCATAGTGAATGCTAGAATGTACTCAGGGATAAGATAAGATAATGCCAGTAATTCTAAACCAAATCAATTAACCATATGCAATCACAAATATACATATATATATATATATATATATCATGTCAGGATAGAAAACCAGGTTTAGCATGCATTTAAAACCTTTACCTAGTATGTGTAACTTTTCCGTCCTAAAACCAACCACGGGCTATATGGGTTCATCTCCCCCTGCTGAAAGGTCCCTAGTGCATGTTTAATGCACGACTAGAGAAAAGAACCTAAAATGACTAGTACATCTCCCAAAATATAAAGTGTGACATCATGCACATGGTCACCATAACTGAACCTCAAATTAGCAAATATGAGTTTCCAGTATTGGTCCCCCGGGACCTCCACCTTCCACAGCTTTGCTACACATACCCCTTTAAGCCCATATTTAAACTATTTACGCATTCCAACCATTTACCAAGGAGTCTTTATTAGGCATTAACCATTCGGTATTGTCATACCAAAACTAGATCTTGCAAGTCTATCCTTTTATGCCATGCCAAAATCATTAAACCAAGTTGACTCCAAATTTTCCAATTAAACCAAAACCTTGGACACCAAGGCCTTTCCAAACTATTTAAAATCAACCAGACCAATTCCGGTTCTATTGCCATTTATACAATACAAATATTTTAAGAGTAGTCAAACTATGTGACAAAATCATTCTCATTGGCATTTTAACAAATGGTTAAGGGCACATAAGTTTCAAAACCATAACCAAGTAATTTGGGGAATCCATAATACCCCAAAATCCTATTACCATCATCATACATCCAACAATGTTCAAAATCATATTAAAATAAAGAAAAACCATAATTAATCTATTAGAAAGATTATTCAACCTTGAACATCCAAAACCCCTAACCATTATATAAAAACCATAACAATAGTATGAAAACCAAACATTAAACACATACTCTTTGTAAAATAACAATGATAGAGGAGTAACATGCCTTAGACACTAAGAAAGATGGAGAGAATCACTCTTGAAAGTCCCTAATTAATTGTCTTGAAGAAACCCTAGCCTCTTGCTTGAATAGAGAGTTTGAGAGATTTTAAAGAGTGTTTGATTGGGAATAATAGGTTAATGAAGTCCCCAGAGGTATTTTATATCATGGTATCAAAGGGAGTTAAGAAGGGGAAATGTCCAGTATACCCCCAACTAAAAACTGTATAAATACCACAGATGGTTACGAGTCGATCATGTGACTTATGACCACAACATATGACTTGTACCATTGAGTAGTCACTAATACAGTGAGTTGGACACCCATACACTATCTACTATATGAATTCCTAACCCCCACTCATGTCCAAACTATATGACTCATATGATCCAATCGTACGCAAGATAGAATAAGAAAAATTGACACTAGACAACATACGACTTCCCATAATAACTCATAACCTATCCTCATGGCTCTTAGTGATCCAATCATACTCAAAGCTAAGTCAAGTTACTAATTTTATGATTTGATGAAGGATCGTCCTAATGACCCATCACCACACCTAACGACCCATACCACCAAACTGTAACCACAATAGAAACCCAACTACCATCACTAAACACCTTACAAGTTGGGTCACCTGAATCGTACCCATACCATATGACTTGTATGATGATTTATTACAATTATAGTGAGATTAAAGATTAGAAAACTTTCAAGGGCCAAATTCCAAGGTGTTTCAGCTTCCATTCTTCGGAAGGGATATTATTTTAAAGTCTTGTTTTATTTATGCCTTATACTAATTCTATTGGATTCTTTTGGATATCATTGGGGTCTTTTACCAACTTAGATTGGGTAGTCATTAACATTCTTTTGAATAAAAAGAGTTATGGATATGATGTGGTATAATATGAATGACTTGCAAGTCTAGGTATAACAATACCCTATTATGATATGCCCTTAACAAAATAAGAAAGATTTGTTTATAAACATGAAATTTGTTTGAAGAGGTTATAATTAGGCTTAAAAAAGTTAGATGGCTACTCGAAGAAAGAATGAGTTAAAAGACTTAATTCTAGAAATCATGATTTGCGAACCCGGGATTATGGTACCATGCTTTGTGATCCTGTGTACCTTGATTCATGTCATACTAATTTAGGACTATGGTTAGGAGCCCTGCTTTGTGATCTTATGTACTACCATGACATGTTGATTTGATTGGGGATTATGGCATCCTGCTTTATGATCTTGTGTGTCTCCCTTGATGATACTCCAATTCTTATGGCAAACTTCGATTGGGGGCTTGGCTGTCGAGTCAATGGTGGATTCCATATAGCCTGTGGGAATATAGACTTGTATGGTGTACCATCTAGCTTAGAAGTAAAATAAGTAGTTGAGTCATGATTATAAGAAAATGTTTTGAAGTTCATCTAATTATTCCCATGTATTTTTCATTTACCTTATGCTAAATCATTTTATGAAATGCTCTCACTTATGATGTATAAAAATATGTTATTTTGGATTGTTCTGCATACCAGTACTTTTGAGTATTGACCCTCATATATTTCAGGTTCTTGGTATAGTCCCATGGTCCATCACATCATTAGAACACTTGGGATATGACAAAATTGGTGAACCATCCATCTTTCAAAAGGCATTTACTTATATGTTGAGTCTTTCAGTATATGATCCAATCGGGGGCTTCGTCCCTTCCTAGACAGTTAGTTTTTATTTAAGGCTTTGTAGATGAGATTTGAGTATTGTATTGTCATAATTTTGTTGATACATTTTGGATTATAAATTTCCATTGAATATTATTATATCTTTCACACTTTAATTTATCTATGGATTATTCTTATGTTAGAATGCTAAAGGGTCTCTCAATCCTTTGTGATTCGGGATGCCCATCGCGTCCAGGGCCTCAGTTTCGGTCGTGAAAACCTTGGTATCAGAGCACAGTTCATGCTCCCAGGGTATCTACAAAGTCATGTTTAGTAAAGTCTTGCTTATGGGTGTATTGTGCACCACACTTATAATCAAGGGGCTACTGGGCATTTAGGAGTTGTTTCTCTTTCTTTTTCACTCTATTTTGTGCTATAGCGTCGTCCATATAAAAATTATCCAAATTCCCTCCTTTCTCTAATCTTATGGGTCATGCCTCATTGTCAAGGCGATACTAGTTCAAGACTTTAGATTCCCAACTATGTGGTCCTTTCTGATTGAGTTATCCATAAATTTATGAAATATCATAAGGACTTAAAAGGACTTCGTTAGTGCTTAAAAGTGTATTGATTCGAGTGTATACGGCTATCTTAATGATAGCATGCTTTTCAGCCTGTGGTACGAAATGTATTCAATTCCTTTCAAAATAATTGTTTCAGATATCATGCTTAAGGGTAGAGATATATGACAGAATGTTGGAACAGTATTTCCACCCGAGTAGTAGTATATGTTAATGTGTCATAACCTATTGGTATTAAGATGATCCCAAAGTTAGTTATATGAAGTCACAAATCTAGAAGTCGGAGTAAGGGTGACTTTTACATGAATAAGTAGTTTTAGTTGTATAAGCCTTGACTGAAGGGTAAATTGCTCTTTTATGGTGATTGACTAATACTGTAGCAAGATTTGTAGATTATATGGTAGTCTACGAAGGAAGTGATTGGCTATGATTGTTATTTATTCAAAATAGAGAACGGACTCAGAGTGGATAGTTATGGTGGTTATAGAAATCATTTATAAGTTGTGAATGGAAAGGGGTAGATTAGTCAATAAGTTATGGGTACAGACTCATTGGTGTATATGGAATGTGAAGGTAGTGGGTGATGTATGCATGGGTAAGTAAATATGATGTGAGAAAGTAGAACATGTTGATAAGATTTTAATGGGTTATATTATGAGATTTAGATAGATTATCCCTATTATGTGACCTTACACACACACACCCATCTTTTGATTATCTTTTCCCTAGTAGTTGTCAACTAGTACTGCACGTGAAAAGGTGTGTGGTAGATTCTAAGGTGTAGTAGTAATGTTTTAGAGAGAATGAACTTATGTGCCATAGTTGCATGAAATGAGAAACTTAGGTTGATTTCCCTATCTGACAGACTAGTATAATATGCAACATGCTTTATCGGTGTTACATGATTGGTGTTAGACAATAGGCTTGAACTTTTGATGTGGATTTTGGTGGTAAGAATAGTATCTTAAGATTAATGATGCATGTTTTATGGGAATAAATTAGTAGGCTTGATGTGATATGCGAAAGATTTTAGGTTGATGACTTATAAGATATCAGAGTGTGTAATCGTGATATATGCATGGGGTCTAGTGTTGAAGTAGAAATGGTGGCTAAATCATCTGATGGATATGAGCCTTAAATTATAAGAATATAGCGTACTTTTTTTCGAGTTATGAATGTCATGTACACCTAGTCTATGCTTGCAAGTTTCTTAGTATGGAGAAGTCTGGGGAGTTGTCGTATGATACTTTTTAGAGTTGAACCGAGGAAATATAGGTAGGCAATATGCGTCTTTGGTATAGTTTTACAAACTTTATTAAGTTGTAAGTTATGTGATTGGAGGTGTAATGCTAGTATTCTAAGGTGTTGAAAATGGAGTGTTAAGTGTTTAGAAGCATGGATGCCCATGCCCATCTTCAACACCTTAGAATACTAGCATTACACCTCCAATAGCCCATGCCCATGCCCTTCAAATAGTTATAAAAAGGATAAATTAACAACAAAATATGATAATAAATCATAACTAAATGAATTCAAAGCAATAGTATTCATGTTCTTGGCCTTAACCCCGAAATAGGGCTTTTAGCCACTCATGGATATAGTCGTAATCAAGATAATTGAATACAAGATAAAATCTATTAAAAAGATAAAGTAAAATAATAAAAACCCTAATTTAATCTTTTTCCATCCCCTCTCCAAGTTTCAAAGCCGTACAAGGTGTATAGCATCAAGTACAAGTGTCCTATTTATAGGAGGACAAAACTGTTGCGTTTTTACACTAGGCCCACACTGTGGAGTTCATAGCGGGGAATAGGGCGCGCGCGTGACATTATCATGGAAAAATTCTGTTTTGGGTACCTTAGGAATATCCTGATGTATTTAATGCGCCCTAGGTACTTTTCTTTGGTCCGCGGCGCGCCATGGACTTCCAAGAGGTCCATTTCACGTCAAATTGTGTTTTGTGCTTTCGTTGATCCATTCCAAGCATTTTTGTGTTTTTTCCACTTGATTTTAAGATTTTATATCATTCATATATCATCATAATTAACTCACCAAGCATCCTATATCATTAAAACTATCAAATTAGATCTCAACACAACACAACATCCAAGACGGCGAACTAAAAACTTAAGCTAAGAATACTAGTTTTGCCCCTTCTGATCTTTCACTTAGTTTTGACTCTTGGCTTGAAGAAATTGTACTTTAAACACTATAAACAAGTTTTTACACACATAATTATACAAGCATACCATTATGAACTCATTATACACATTAGAATCCATCGCGATCAACTAGAACAACACCTAGCTCAAGTTAGTAACACTAGTTTTCTCATATGAACTTTAAATGACCAATTTGATTGCAAACTTGTTTGAACTACACCTTAAACATTATTATCAATTACTTAAACACTTAGATTCTTATTTACATCTTCATTAATACATTAAGAACACAATTTATCCTTAAAACAAGGTTAAATAAGCTAGGATAACAACACTAAGGTGCATAAATTCACCTCAGATCATCACCCCGCACTTAAAGCCTTGTTCGTCCTCGAACAACTCTTTACTCTAAGCATCATAATCTGAGGTAAATCAAAACTTATATTACAAGAAAGACACTCAAGATAGTACTATAATGGCTACACAGAATACAAGTTTCTACACTAAGCATGTTGCATACACAATTGAAAGCTCAAGAATACTACTTCAAAACATCCTAGCCTCAAAAATTGACTCACCTAGTTATCAAACTCATGCACATTTTTCAATCAAAGACATAATATAATTCACCCAAGATTCGTCAAATATGTCCCTTCACAATAAGAAAGTTACCTATAATCACTCACATAAATGTAATTTGTAACACAATGCGTACAAGAATCAAGTTACGCTCAGTCTCACAAGGAATTCACAAGTTACACATAATGAACCATAGGCTTGACCTTAGTATAGTACTCTACTAATATCAAAATGAGGAAGCTCAAGATCAAATATGTCTTTAAAGGTTGTAATGTAGGCTAAGGAATGGGTAGAAATTATTATGGCCAGTAATAATGACTATCTTCCCTAAACGCTTTAATACATCACACTTTTCATTCAATTCACCTTTAACAACCACTTTCCACCACTTCTTTATACTACTGTCTTTTATGTTGCCCCATCTCATTAAGCTCATTCACATACTCTATAGTGGAAGTGTTTTCTATACACAACTTATTCAATTTGAAAAAAAAATCATTCTTTTCACTACTCAACTCCCAACCACAACATATCAATTTTTTGAACACAAATAGCTATTATTTAGGGGCTTCAATTTCACCTTTTTCTTCTTGAATTTCCAAATTCTTAACTTAATTAGATTTCAACTAAAGCGCTTAGGAGATTTGGATCAAATTATGGTCAATCAAAGAAAGGGATACGGGCTACATATGAGGCTGGTAAAGAAAATAAGCTATAGGCTCAATGGGGTTAACTAGGATTATGCACAAGGGTAGGTAAAATAGAGTATTAAACAAGGCTATCAAAGAAATGCCTATATCATCTCTTAAACCCACATTCTTTATTTTGCTTTGCATACACACCAGGCAAGTTCTAGACATCACATGCAACAAAGAATACACAACAACCTTACATGCACATGGCACATGCTCAACTCAAGTGGGATCATACTCTTAACCAAACAACCACATGAATTCAAATTAAACCAACAAGTACAAGAGTCATAATCATGAGCCTAGTAGTCTCAAAAGTAGTAATTCACATAATCAACGTGCTTTTTCAACCAAAACACTTTCATCATAGATAGTAGCATCTTTACACATCAAGGGGGTCCGAGGATCACATACTTATTCTTAGCCATGCTTCTTAGCTCAGGTTTTCCGGTACTCAGACTTCCCATCAACTTGTGACTCAACAAAAATAAAAATACTAAAGTAAAAACTAAAAATACTGAAAATAAAACATACCTTAACTTGGTTTTCCTCCCAAGAAGCTTCTGATTTAGTATCGCGGCACGACCTACATCAACTTTTTCCTCATTCTTAAGGATATGAATTTTACCCACAACTTCACATCCATCTTTTTGCTTCACTCATAGAGTGGTAGTACAAATATTAAGGAACTGAGTAATGGATGGTGTATGGTAAACCACTCGGTCTTAAAGTGAGGTACATTTTTGTGTTGCTTATCTGGTGCAAAATCAAGAATATAGGATTTTTGTTCCACATCTTCACACTCTCCCACTATTTCAGATAATTCCACAAACAAGACATCATCTAAACATAATGAAGTTCTTTGAGTGAGTCCCAACCAACCCTACTTCAAAATTTACACAATCCACAACACGCTTACTCTTATTCGCCTTCTCAATTTCAGTCTCAAGAGAAATATAACAACTGAATGACTGCGATTCTTCTATTTGTTCCACACATTGGATAGTTTCCTCTTTTGCTTTACTTAGCATCTATGGAGATGGTAGTAGTGGTATCTCCTTAACCTATTCAGCAATTTTAGTTTTCGAGTACTCAGACTTCCTCAAATTATCAGCAACTTTTTCTTCATCTAGTTGGAGAGTCAACTCTGTATCTACCTCTTTAGTTGTCTTTGGATGTTCTTCATTTAACTCTTTATCATTCCTCAAAGTAATTGCCACTACTTGGTTAGAAGGTTCAGTGTCACTTGGAAAACCACCTTGAGTCCTGGTATTTTCTGCCTATAGCATCGTCCCCAGATAATTCTCCAATTTTTTTGTATCCACCTGTTAATTCTTCAAGTCTATCACCAACTGTGCGTAAAATGTTAAAATTTATTTCAGCATCTCTTCCATATTGCTAGTTTGAGTCGTGGCCTAATTTCCTTGAGCCTGTGGTTGCTGAAACTTCTGTTGGTTGCTCTATGATTGAATTGGGGGTTGCATCGATCAATCTTTATTGTAGGTGTTCACATAATATTGCCTTTGAGCATAGTCCATAAACATTATTGAATTGGGATTGACAGCATACATAGCTGCGGAATGACCACTATTGCCACAAACCATACACCAACTTATGGTTTTCTCCACATATAGGAAATTATCCATATCATATTGTGAAGGTCCTATCCATGCACTTCTATCAAAATCTGGACAAAAAATCTCGTGATGAGGTCCCCTATAAAAATAACAAGAATCGTCATCACTCAAAAATTATCTATCCTAAACTGACATATCAAGAAGTGTGAGAAATAAAAAAGAAAAAGAAACTAAAAACAAAAATTACTAAACTATGTACAACTCAATAAGGATAAACTAAAAACAAGATAGTTGCATATTTACAAGTCCCCGATAACGGCGCTAAAAACTTACTGCGCCCAAGCACACACGCAAGTGTATGTGGTCTCACCAAGTAATACAGTAGCCTTAAATAAATTTGAATATCGATCTCTCAGAGACTTGTGCTAAGCAACTATCCAATGCTAGTTTAACAATTGAGATTAACTAGTGCAATCGTAACCAAAAAGTTTAGAAAGTTATAAACTAAAAGTAAACTTAAATAATATGGGAAAGTAAAGACTTTGGACAAGCAATGGATGAAAACTTAGGGTTAAGGCTTACGAATAATCATACTATGCTATTGACTTCATTTGTTAGATTACTTATCTTGGTTGATGATTCATAGGGTTTATCGCATGATCATGGTCTCCCAACCTCTAATCGTCTACCTAACTTGGATATTACAACTACATCATTGAGCGGAGATTTAATAATACAATTAGATATATAAAGCTATCATCCTACTTGAAAACTAAGAAAGGATTCTAGGTATATCCCTATACTAGATGCTAACTTAATTCCTTATTTTATAAAAAAAATAAGAACCTTACTCTATTTATCCCCACATTCTATCTTCTTATTCCCCCTCCCAAGATCACAAGGTCGACAATATGTGTATTCGAAGGTTAGCTACTTCCTTAAATAGTTATAACAAGGATAAATAAACAACCAACTATTATAATCAATCAAAACCAAATCAATTCAAAGCAATAGTAATCATGTTCTTTCCCTTAACCCTGGAATAGGGCTTTTAGCCACTCATGGACATAGTCGTAATCAAGATGATTGAACACAAGATAAAATCCATTAAAAAACTAAATTAAAATAATAAAAACCCTAATTGAAGTGTATTCTAGACCCTCTCCATGTTTCAAATCCTTCCAAGGTGTATAACATCAAATACAAGTGTCCTATTTATAGGAGGACAAAACTGCTGCATTTTTGCACTAGGCATGTGTTGTGGAGCTCATAGCGGGGAATAGGGAGCACGATGCACCCTTATCGTGTATCCCACTATTTTAGGTCCCTTAGTAATATCCTTATGTATGTCATTCTCCATAGGTCCCTTTCATTAGTCCGCGACGTGCCATGGACTTCAAAGAGGTCCATTACACGTCAAATTGTGTCTTGTGCTTTTGTTGATGCATTCTAAGACTTTTTGTGTTGTTTACACTTGATTTGAAGATTTTATATCCTTCATATATCATCATAATAAACTCAACAAGAATCCTATATCATTAAACACATTAAATTAGAGCTAAAAAAAACACAACATCCAAGACGATGAACTAGAAACTTAAGCTAGGAATACTAGTTTTGCCCCTTTTGATCTTTCACTTAGTTTTGACTCGTCTTGATTCAAATGTATTTTAAACACTATAAACAAGTTTTTCCATACATAATTATATAATCATACCATTAGTAACTCATTATACAAATTATAATCCATCGCGATCAACTAGAACAACACCTAGCTCAAGCTAGTAACACTAGTTTTCTCGTATGAACTCTAAATGACCAATTTGATTCCAAATTTATTTGAACTACACCTTAAATATCATTATCAAGTACTTAAACACTTATATGGTTATTTACATCTTCATTAACATATTAAGCACACAATTTGTCTTCAAAACAAGGCTAAATAAGTGAGGATAACAACACTGAGGTGCATAAATTCACCTTATATCATAAATCCATTGTTTTTATGTGTTGTGGGTTGTAAAATGCATGAATTACAAGCTTGAGAGTAAATTCTTTATCATCATTATGGATTTTTATTGTTTTATTAACAAATGAGAGAGGGTTTTCCTTTATTTACAAATGCTCATATTTCTTAATAAAGAATTTGTATGTGATTGATGAAAGAGATGACCACCATTTGATAAAGTATTAAAAAGGGAGTAGTTTGCATAAGTTTTTATGTGTTTTGAATCAATAACTCCTTCGTGTGATTTTTAAATATTATGGGTGGTCATTAACATGCTTTTGAATAAAAAGAGCTATGGATATGATGTGGTATGATATGAATGACTTGTAAGGGTGGGTATGATGATACCCTATTGTGATATGCCCTTTAAATAATGTGAAAGATTTGTTTATAAGCATATAATATGTTTTGAAGAGGCTAAAATTGGTCTTAAAGAGAGTTATATAGTTACCTGAATAAAGCATGATTTGAAAGACTAAATGGTAGAAACCATGATTTGCCAACGCGGGATTATGGTACCCTACTTTGTGATCTTGTGTACCTTGATTCATGTCGTTCCAATTTGGGACTATGGTTAGGAGCCCTTCTTTGTAATCTTGTGTACTACCATGATATGTCAATTTGATTGGGGATCATGGCACCTTGCTTTGTGATTTTACATGTCTCCCTTACTGATACTTTAATCCTTGCGGCAAACTTGGATTGGGGGCTTGGTCGCCGAGTTAATGGTAGATTCCATATAGCCCATGGGATTGTAGACTTGTAGGGTGTACCATCTAGCTTAGAAGTAAAATAAAGAATTAAGCCATGATTACAAGAAAATGTTTTAAGTCCATCTAATTATGCCCATGTGTTTTATATTTACCTTATGCTAAATCATTTTATGAAATGCTCTCACTTATGTTGTACAAAAATATGTTATTTTAGATTGTTCTGCATACTAGTAATTTCGAGTATTGACCCCCCTATATTTCGTGTTCTACGATATAGTCCTATGGTCCATCACATCAGTAGAACACTTGGGATATGATAGAATTAGTGAGCCATCCATCTTTCGGAAGGCATTTACTTATATGTTGAGTCTTTTAGTATATGGTCCAGTTGGGGGCTTCATCCCGGCCTACACAATTAATTTTTATTAAAGGCTTCGTAGACGAGATTTGAGTATTGTATTGTCATAATTTCATTGACACATTTTGATTTATAAATTTCCATTGATTATTATTATGTCTTCCACTTTTATTTATCTATGGATTATGCTTATCTTAGAATTCTAAGGGGTCTCTCGATTCTTTATGATTCGGGATTCCCGTTGCGGCCAAGGCCTCGATTCAGGTCGTGACACTATAACTCCTTCTTCAGAGGCTAAAAGGGTTAGCCAATTCATGAGGTAGATTTCTCCAACTTTCACTGGTTCTAAGGTTAAGGAGGATCCTTAAGGGTTCATATATGAGACAGAAAGATTTTTTGAGTGATGCATGCTTCTGACTCTAAGGGTATGGAGTTTATCATATATCAGTTGAAGGATGTGGCATATCAGTGGTATGAGGAGTGGGGATAGTTGAGAGGGGATGATGTAGATCCAGCTATGTGGTATGACTTCTCTATTACTTTTCTTGATCACTTCTTTCCTTAAAAGTTGAGGAAGGTGAAAGTTGAGGAGTTTATGAATTTAAAGTAAGGTGGAATAACTGTGAAGAAGTACGCCTTAAAATTTCATCAATTATCATGTTATGCTTCAGAGTTGGTGTCCTCTAAGAGGGCTAAGATGAGAAAATTTGCTTTGGGTTTGTCTCGAGGCTTGATGTTGGAGTGGAAGGCCACTTTACTGAATAATGACATGGATATCTCTAGGATTGTGGTATACATGCAGTAAGTTAAGGAGGAAAAAAGGAAATAAGTCAAAGTAAGGGAAGGCAAAGTAAGAAATTCATGCATTCTGAGCAGGGTGGAGGTCACCAAAATAGTAGAAAAGATGGCAGGGAGTGGTCTAAGAAGAAGTGGGGAAATTTTGGATCTTATTTGATGGCTAGTGCTCCATATTCAAAGTTGCTGGTGATCTTCATTTCCAGAGCAACAATGGGTTTAAGGCACAAGATACCCAATCACAGGCCAGTGAGGCCAAGTCAGCTTTATCAAATCCTCGTTGCAGATTTTATGGACAGTTGCACCATGGTTTTTTTTATGCGGGGAGATATAAGTGTTTTAGATATGTCCAACCTAGCCATATTCAGAGGAACTGTCCTGCAGGCGATGTTGCTACTGGAGCTAATAAATTTTTGATTTCTACGTCTTCAACTCCAGTACCAAAGGGTGATCTGGTACCGACACTAGTCAAAATTATCTATATGCTCTTGACACTCGTCAGGAATTTGAGGCTTCTCCTAATGTTATCACTGGTATATTACAGCTTTTCTTTCGTGATGTGTATTGTCTACTTGATCCGGGGTCTACTCTTTTTTATGTAACCCCTTATATGGCTGTTCATTTTGGTTTTGTTCCTGAGTGTATTTCTGATCCCTTTTCTATATATACACTAGTGGGTGACTCTGTTGTGTCTAAAAGGGCCTATAGGGGTTGCATGGTATTTATCTTAGTAGGGAGATGTTGGTGGATCTGATAGTGTTGGATATATTAGACTCTGATGTCATTTTAGGGATGGATTGGCTCCATTCGCGCTATGCATCTCTTGATTATAGAACTAGAAGGGTCAGTTTCCAATTTTTGAATGAATAGGTGATTGAGTGGTAAGGGAGTTCTTTAATACCTAAGGAAAGATTTATTTCTTATCTAAGAGACCAAAAATTGATTTCTAAGAGATGTCCATATCATCTAGTTCAGGTTAAGAATTCAAATTCTAAGGGCCCTTATTTGCAGTCTATCCCTGTAGTCAATGAGTTTTCCAAAGTATTTCCTGATGGTCTTCCTAGCATTTATTCCGATAGTGAAATAGACTTTAGGATTGATTTTTTCTTGAATACTCATCCTATCTCTATCCCTCCTTATAAAATAGCTTCAACTGAGTTTAAAGAACTTAAGGAGCAGTTGAAAGATCTTCCTAACAAGGGTTTTATCTGTCCTAGTATTTCTCCATGGGGCGCTCCTGTGCTTTTTATGCATAAGAAGGATGGTTCTCTTTGAATGTGTATTGACTATCTACAGTTGAATAAGGTGACGGTAAAGAATAAGTATCCTCTTTCTAGAATTGATGAGTTGTTTGACCAGCTTCAGGTTGCTAAGTACTTTTCTAAGATTGATCTTCGATCGGGTTATCATCAGTTAAATATTAGGGAGGTGGATATCCTTAAGACTACTTTTCGTACCCGATATGGTCACTATGAGTTCTTAGTCATGTATTTTGGATTGACTAATGCTTCGACGGTATTTATGGATCTTATTAATCGGGTATTCCATCAGTTCCTAGACTTATTCGTTATTGTGTTTATTGATGACATCTTGGTATATTCTAAAAGAGAAGAGGACCATGTCAATCACCTTTAAATAGTTTTGTAGACTCTTAAGGATTAGTGCGTGTATGCAAAGTTTTCAAACTGTGAATTCTGGTTAATTCTTGTGGCCTTCCTTGGTCATGTTATTTCTAGTGAGGGGATCATGTTGGATCCACAAAAGGTTGAGATAGTTAAAAAGTGGCCTAGATCGATGACTCCAATTGATGTTTGGAGCTTCTTGGGTTTAGTTGGGTATTATAGGAGGTTTGTAGAGAGTTTCTCATCGATCGTTACTCCATTGACTAAGTTGACTCAGAAAAAGGTAAAGTTTCTATAGTATGATGCTTGTGAGGGTAGTTTTGAGAAATTAAAGGATAAATTGACTGCTGCACTAGTTTTGACCCTACCCGGGGGTACTGATGGTTTTGTTGTGTAATGTGATGCATCTCGTGTGGGACTGGGTTATGTTTTGATGCAGCATGGTAAGGTTGTGGCATATGCTTCTAGGCAGCTTAAGGTGCATTAAAAGAACTATCTTACTCATGATTTGGAGTTCTTGGCTATGGTATTAGCTATGAAGATTTGACATCATTACTTGTATGGATTTCATGTTGATATCTTTTCATACCATAAGAGTTTGCACTATGTATTCACCCAAAAAGAGTTGAATCTTAGGCAAAGAATATGGATTGATTTGCTGGAGGATTATGATATGAGTCTCCATTATCATCCAGGTAAAGCTGATGTGGTTGATAATTCTCTTAGCAGGTTGTCTATGGGGAGCTTATCTCATGTCGATAAAAAGAAACGAGGGTTGGTGAAGGATATTCATCGTTTGGCTAATCTTGGAGTTTATTTTTTGGACTCTGGAAATAGAGGTATTATTATTCAAGAGGTGGGGAAGTCTTCTCTTGGTTCTGAGGTGAAGGACAAGCAGATTAGACCCTATTTTGATGCAGATCAAGGCTGATGTGTGTCAGCAAAAATTCATAGCTTTTGAGATTGGTGGTGATGGCACCTTGAGGTGCCAAGGTAGATTGTGTGCTCCCGGTGTTGATGAACTGCGAAAGAGAATCTTGGTTGAGGCTCATGAGTCGCGGTATACAGTTTATCCTGGTTTGACGAAGATGTACCATGATTTGAATTAGATCTATTGGTGGAAAAAACATGAAGAGAGATGTGGCCAATTTTGTGGCCAAGTGTATGGTTTGTCAGCAAGTGAAGATGGAGCCCTTTAGGTCTGGTGGTTTGTCTCAAGATATTGAGTTTCCTATGTGAAAGTAAGAAGTACTTAACATGGGCTTTATTGCTGGTCTTCCGTGGTATCGAAGTCAATTTGATTCACTTTTACTCATCGTGCATAGAATGACCAAGACTGCTCATTTCTTGCCTGTAAAGAAAAATTATTTTGCACAGTATTATGCTAAGATTTTTATTCAAAACATCATCAAGTTGCATGGTGCGCCTATTTCTATTATATCTAATTGAGTTACGCAGATCTCATCGCACTCTTGGCGTTCATTTCAGAGAGGTTTGGGAACTAAGGTAAACCTTATCACTGCTTTCCACCATCAGATGGATGGACAAGCAAAGAGTACTTTTCAGACATTAGAGGATATGTTAAGGGCTTGCGTGATTGACTTTGGTGGTAGTTGAGTTGATTATTTACCTCTCATCAAGTTCGCTTATAATAATAGTTATTATTCTAGTATTCAAATAGCTCCTTTTGAGGCTTTGTATGGTAGTATTCAAATAGCTCCTTTTGAGCCTTAATGAATGAATTATTTTTTCCATGGCTTTATGGATGATTCATGGATTGAATTGATGGTTTTGAACTATTTGGGGTGCATGGGTGTGGTTAATTGGAATGGGGGTCGTGGATTCCCCAAATTGATGGTTTTGAATATTATAATTGGTATGACCTCAACCCAATCTTGTTAAACTTGTTTGGAACATGAAGGTATGCACATTGAACTACTTTTGGAACCATTGCATGATATAAAGAGGCTATTGAAACATAATGGTTTTGATTTACTGAACAAAAGAGGTCGTAGCATTCCCCCACATTGATTTAATGAACAATGGGGTTCGTGACATTCCCCCACATGGATTTAATCAACAAAGAGAGTCATGACATTCCCCTTCACTGATTTAATGCACAAAGGGGGTCAAGGCATTCCCCCAAGTTGATGGAATTGTAATGGCATAATTATAAGCTTACAAGCGTAAGGGTATGACGATACCTATGGTGTACCTTAGTGTCCAATTCCTTGGTTAAATGGATGGGTTATGTAAAACTTATTTTCATGGGGGTTATGCAGCTAATCCATGAAAGTGGAGGTCCCGAGGGGACTGATACTGGAAACTGTATTTGTCGGCATAAGGGTTGGTCTTGATGACCGTGTGTATGGTTCACACTATTTATATTTATTTGTATCCTAGATTGACATGGGGTCGGAGCATTCCCTGGTCTTCCTTGATAGATCTGGTTCGTACGGATAACACGCACTGAGGCCCTTTCAGCAAGGAAAGTTGGACCCATATAGCCCGTGGGTGCCTTATTATTACGATTAAGCTACATTGTCCAGGCTAATGTCTTACTTTCATGCTAAACCTTTCTCCATATCCCATTATGTTATATATATATGTGTGTGTGTGTGTAAAATATGTGCATATGAATTCTACTCTGGTTTTGAATTGGCATTATTTTATCCCTTCTTTGAGTTACATGCTAGCGTTCACCCCGCTAACCATCATCGGACGTTGTATCCCCATGAGATGCAGGAGGTGGAGACACTTCTACTTTTCCTACACAGTGATAGGATTTCTAGGTTGTCAAAAATCAACTTTGAAGTTGGGAGCTTCCATTCTCCGAAAGCGCTATAATTTTAAAGTCTTGTTTCGTTTATGCCTTAGACTACTTCTATTGGATTCTTTTGGCTATCGTCGGAGGCATGTCCCGACTTAGATTGGTTTGGTTTATTTTAGAGGCTTTATGGATTACTGTGGATTGGGATGGTTGTTGAAATTTTTAGATTCTATTCTGAATTAGTTGAGTTTCCTATCTTGTTATATGCTCAAAACTCAGTCTATCTTTTTATATGTTCGGAATTCATCCGTTGTTAGTTGTATTGTGTTCAGTTTGACAAGGCAAAAGGGGTGGTCTTCAATCCTCGACGGACTGAGGATACCCATCACGGCCAGGCCCTGGTTCGGGTCATGGAACTAATGCATACATAAGGCCGATGATGTCAAATAAAGCCCCAGATATTACACACACGTTATTTTCCCCGATCCATAGCAAACCTTACTTATTTATTAACTATTCAGCTCAATCTAAAAGAAGTTAAGCCATAACCTACCTCAAAATAATGAAATTTTGGCCTTAAATGCTTAAACATGGAACTTTCTTTGTATGAACAGTCTCAGAATCAACTAGAACATTCAAAAATAGCAAAGACGCATTTAAACAAAGATAATGATACTCATATTGCCTATATTTGAATCGGTTCCAAAACAGATTCAAAAATGGGTCTAAAAATAAAAGGGATAAATCGAAATGTATTTTAAAAAATACATTCCCCAAGGTTATAAGAGTTTATAGTTGAAAACCAATACAAAAATGAGCTTAAAACGAGGCTTGAATCAAAGAAAATCATTTTTTAAAGATTTACAGGTAAAAATCCTAAGATTCTAATTGGAAATCATGATTAAAAGGTGTTTTGAAGGTGTATTCAATGGAAAATAAAGATAATATGATTTAGGAATTTAACCAAACAAGAATGGTGAGAAAAAACTAGGAAATTTTCCAAATTCCAAAGCTTGAGGTCCAAAAATAATGTAATTCGCAAATTTAGGGCTTTTATATTGTTCAATGAATAGTACCTCGCAATTGCGGACCCCATCTCACAATCGCAAGGGCCAATGTTGACTGGCCAAATAATTGGCCTAAACGTTCATGGCTAGGGATTAATGTTCACGAAGTTTTACTACCCAGACCATCACATTCACAACAGCCATGTCGCATTTACGATAGCCCTGTCACGCAAGCAAAGAAGGAAGAATGCCCGAGCTGACTCGGCTATGGCCACCACCATCTCAATAGTGATGATGAATTAATTCCTTCTCTAATTTCATATTTCTGCAACCAAATTTGCAAAGAAGAACTTCCCTTGCACCAAATATTAGCAAAACTATTGATTTGCATGGTCTCCAAAACATTCAAACGGGCCCTCGAGATTCGTTCGGGACCTGACTGAAGCAAATCATATATGCTACCAAGCTATTTTCAACGTTCCAAACTCAATGTAAATGTCAAATTTTTGAAAAAAAAATACTATTTTCAGTCAATTCACCATAGAGACCCTTTTTCACTATTTTCCAAACGAAGGATCGAAATGCAAAATAAAAGCCCCAAACCTAAACCAACCATGCTACTAACCCAAATTTGATAGTTTAAACCTAGTGGATCGAAATCCTTTTTCACCATTCGCAAAGAAGGATTCCCTTGCTCCAGATATCAGCAAAGATTTGATTTGTATGGTCTCTGAAACCTTCAAATGGACTCTCGAGATTCGTTCGGGGCCCAACAGAAACAAATATTATATGCTACCAGGCTATTTCAACATTCGGGGATCAACACAATGTCAATTTTAAAAAAAAAGACTATTTTCAATAAATTCACCCCTAGGGACCCTTTTTTACTATTTTCCAAATGAAGGATCAAAATACAAAATAAAGGCCTCAAACCTGAACCAAACACGCTACTAATCCAAATTCAATATTCCAAACCTAATGAAACTATCCAAGTCGTCATTCGACACTCAGAATAACAAATATTGACCAAAGTCAACTATATGGCCTTTTTGGCCTCTAAGAACCACAAACTTATCAAATCACTTTCGATTGGATCGGAAATTATGCCAACCATCCCTATACCCTAAGATCAACATATAGCAGCTACAAGGACAAAATGATCAAAACACATAAAAATTAAGTTTTCAAAAATCAGGTCATCACAACATCCACACTAACACTCTAGTTCATCCTTGAACTAAAAGGCAAGGAAATACCTAAATTGGTAAAAAGATGAGCTTAAATACTACATGCCGGACTCGACCTCCCAAGTAGTCTCTTTAATAGAAAGGTGTCTCCACTAAATCTTAACTACAAAAATATATGTAGAATGCAGTCGTCTAACATCTCTAGATAAAGCGGATAGTGACTCCTCTACAAAGTTCAACCTCTCATTTAACTAAATCGAGTCCCAACGAAGAAAGTGAGATATCTGAAATATAGCATCAAAGAATGGACACATAAAAAGAACTAGATGAACGACTAAAGATCCTAGAGAAAAGTCCAACTTATAAGCAACCTCTGGAAATATTCAAAGAATCTCAAAATGGTCCAATATACCTAGGGATAAGCTTTCCTCTCTTCTCAAACCTCATCACGCCCTTCGCGGGTGACACACAAAGGATGACTAAGATCACCAATCCCAACATTCTTGGCACGAAGCCTATGGTCTGCATAATTCTTTTGCCTACTCTAGGTTGCCCAAAGTCTATCTGAAATCACCCAAACTCTGTCTAAAGACTCACAAAGCAAGTCAGTACCACAATGTCTAACCTCTGAAATCTCAAACCAACCAATAAGATATTGACAATGCCTACTAGCGAATGATATCAACTATTATTAGTAAACTCTGCTAAGGACAAATATTGATCCCACTGGCCTCTGAAGTCCATAACATATGCGTGGAGCATATCCTCCTAAACCTGAATAGTCCACTTCGACTGACTGTCGGTCTAGGGTTGAAAACTATGTTAAGATCAACCTGAGTATTCAAATCCTCCTAAAACGTGCGCCAAAAGTTAGAAGTGAATACTGAACCTCTGTCTGAGATGATAGACACGAGTACCCCATAAAGATGAACTATCATATAAATATAGATACAAGTTAACCTCTCGACACTGAAGGAAATTTAAATAGGTACAAAATGGGCTGATTTGGTCAACCGATTCATGATGACCCAAATATTGTCAAAGACATGAGAAGTATGAGGCAGCCCACTCAAGAAGTCGATAGTGATCCACTCCTACTTTCACCCAGGAGTGGGTAATCTCTTAAGCAAACCACTCAATCTCCAATACTCAGCCTTCACCTAGTGATAACACATACAATGAGCTTTAAAGTAGGCAATATCCTTCTTCATGCCACCGCACCTATAAGGATGCTTTAAATCACAATACATCTTACTCACCCCAAATGGATAGAATACTTATAACACTACACCTCTTCTGAAATTAATATCACCCATCCACTAACTCTCTGTATACAAACTCAGCCTCCAATCCTCAAAATATATCAAAATTAAGAGATATTTCTCGAGCCTCACCACTCAACACCTTATCTCAAATCACCCTTAAGCCATCATCATCAAATTGGTGATCTTAAATCTTGTCTATACAAGAAGATGTTGCATCAACAAAGGCTAAAATATATCAGGGTGTCGAAACATCAATCCTAACCATCTGGTTTGCTAAAGACTGAATCTCCAAGGCTAAGGGCCACTCCTAGGTCAAGAGATGAGATAGGCTCCCATACTAGTCGACTTCTGACTCAAGTCATCTATAACCACATTAGCCTTGCCTGAATGATACAAAGTAGTGAGGTCATAATCCTTAAATAACTCAAGCCAACGTCGTTTCCTCGTATGAAGACCTCACTAACTAAAGAAATACTGAAGGCTACAATGGTCCGAGAAAATCTGTCAAGGAATTCCATATAAGAAATGACGACATAACTTCAGTACAAACATATGGTTGGCAACTCCAAATCATGGGTAGGGTAATTTATCTCATGAGGCTTTAACTGACGAGAGGCATAAGCAATCACCTTACTCTCTTGCATCAACACTTCACCCAAACCAATATCATAAGCATCACAAAACATAGTAAACCCGTACCTTTCTTAGGTAAAATCAAAATAGAAACCAAAGTCAACAACTCTTTGAGCTTTTAGGAGCTCTTCTCACATGCATCTGACCACCGAAATACTATTTTTTGGAGTCAAATTGGTTAAAGAATCCTCCATATATGATAAACTATCTACAAAACATCGATAATACATTGCCAAACTAATGAAACTCTGAATCTCAATAGGAAAAGTGAGTCTAGCCCAACTATAAATCATCGTATCTTGGTTGGATCAACCATAATACCATAATTGGTCACCATGTGACCTAAGACAGAAATAGAATCCAACCAAACCTCAGACTTAGAAAACTTTGCATACAACCTCTCACCATGCAACCTCTAAAGTATAATCCCTAAATGTTTCGCATGATCATCCTCACTCTTGGAATAAATCAAGATGTCATATATAAATACAATCACAAAAAAGTTGAGATATGATCAAAATACCTTGTTCATAAGCTTCATGAATGTTGCAGGGGTATTGGTCAATCCAAAGACATGACCAAGAACTCACAATGGTCGTATTGAGTCAAAAAAGCCATCCGAAACTTCTAAAGCTCTAATCTTCAATTAGTGATACCCAAAACTCAAATCAATCATGGAAAATGCCAAAGCACCCTCAAACTGGGCAAAAAGATCATCAGTACGAGGAATAGGATGATTTTTCTTAATCGTCACTTTATTCAACTGCCTATAACCATACACATATACATAAAACTATCTTTTTTCTTCACGAACAAAATAGGAGCACCCAAAGGTAGATACACAAGGTCTGATGATCCTTTTACCCAACAAATCCTACAACTGATCTTACAATTCCTTCAACTAAGTCGAGGCCATCCTATAGAGGGACAGTGCCAATCTCCACATTAATATTAAGATCTAGGGGCATACTGAGTGAATCCATAAGAAACACATCCATGAACTCGTGAACAACCCAAATAGAATCCATAGGAGGCAGTGAGGCAACACTAGTATTAAAGATATGATCCAAATAAGACAAAAAAAAAACCTCTCTATCATGCAATGAGCACGCAAAAAATATATAATACCCTTCGAACCCAAATTAAGCATACCCTTTCAAGCTAACCATTACATACCTGGCGTAGAAAAGGTTACAGTCTTGGCATAATAGTCTAAAATAGAGTAATAAGGACTAACCAATCCACAGCCAATATAACATCAAAATCAACCATATCTAAGATAATCAAGTCTACCCAAGTTTCACGACCCAAAAAGGTAACTATACAAGATTGGTACACCTAATCCAGCATTATAGAATCTCCTATAGAGGTAGAAATATGAAGAGTCATAGTAAGAGGCTCACATGAAACATCAAAACCAGAAGCAAAATATGTAAACACATAGTAAAATATAGGGTCAAATATTAGGGAAGCAGATCTACAGCAAACTAGGATGATACCTGTAATAACTACATCAGAAGCCTCTACTTCAGGTTACCCAAGTATAGCATAATAATGCCCATGTACGCTTCTAGACCGAGTAACCTTGTGACTACCTCTACGAGATCTCCTACCTCTACCTCTAGCACCACAGGCATCACCCTAACCACTTTGTAAACTATCTCTTACTGCAGAAATTAAAGTAGGTTAAAGCTGAAGTTGAGAACCCTATAGAGTGGATCTATATACACATCGAGTTCAATGATTGTCCATATGGTCAAACTCATTACATAAGAAATATCTCCTGCCTCATCTTTAAATTGGGGCTCCCATATCATCCCGTCTTCTACCTCTTGGTAGACCACGACTCCTGCCTCATCCTTAAATTAGGGCTCCCATATCGGGTGCCGGCTCAGCATCTCAAGCCTCTCTTAACCTATTCCTCACCATCTTCTTAGAAAATAATAGAATACAAATTTATAATATTGGGTACGAACAACCTATACAATAAGAAATAAAATTAGAGAAGTCTTTTCCTAAATATATCTTATAGACTCACTAAGATAGACATAGACGTCTACGTACCAATATACGAGACTCTACTAGACATCCTGCTCTTATACTTATAAAACCTGTGAACCTGGCTGGTCTGATATTAATATGTTACAATCTAAAAATATGTCATGGTGGCACTTATCGCGTCTCACTCTTGATAAGTAAGCTAATCACCCAAACTAAAGGAGATACAAAATCAATAATAACATAAATCAAGGTGAGACTTCAAAGTTATAGGACCATTTAGAATGTAAATAACTAATTAGCCCTTGAAAAACTGAAGAAAAACATAAATTTTAGCATCAGAGTGACCATGGGCGTGACACTCCCTTATCGCAGAGGTCGTCCCATGCTATTATCGCAGAGCATAGAGGTTGTGCCACACTCTTGTCACAGACTCTCACTGGTTTGCTCACAAAAATGCACATTACTTTTTATTCGGGTATTGGATTAAGACGAAATCATATGCATTAGAAAGAGGAATCAAATATCTTTTATTTGGTGGGTCTTGAGATCCAAAACTCAGTATATTCAAAAAGTTATACACGTATAGAGCTGACCCTTGTAGGATCGAATACTAAAACTCAATCAATAACAAAAGCTCTCGACTCGACTTTGCTCTAAATGTTTCCTATAAACATGATTCTCATTGAAAGCACTTTACACACTAGGTAAATGATCATGAAACTTATATTTGATTAACATTAATCATTTTAGGCCTTTAAACATACGACAAACAGTTAGAAGCTTAGCTAAAAAAATTTGGAGTATTACAAAACATGTATCATTTGATACAAATGTAACATTTGCATTTATAGAATTTAACAATTATATTTGCATAATTTGTATTTATACTTGTATTATTTAATTTGTATCAATAAAATACAATTCATATCAATAAAAATAAATACAAGTATTCGAAGAAAGAAATAATAATTTTTTTTCAGTAGTTTAAAAATAGAAATTATACTATCAACTATAAATTCAAACACAAACAAATGAAATTAAAAATACAAATGCAATATGCGATCAACTTACAAATACAAATACAAAATAGTTTTTTTTTAAATACAAGTGTATCGGTGAAAATAAAATACAAATATAAATAAATACAAATACAAACAAAATAAAACTATAAAATATAAATGCAATATGAAGTCAATGATAAAATACAAATACAAAATAGTTATTTAAAATACAAAGGCCGAATTGTATTAAATATAAATAATGGTTCGAACTATTAAGTACAAATACAAGTGCGAACTATAAAATACTAATACAAATGTGAACTATAAAATACAAATACAAATATAATCATATCAACGGATATAAAAATATAAGCAATGGTGTGAATACAAATACAATAAATAATTGTGGTATTTTCGTTATCATCCATGACATGTGCTCGACGTAGCCATATTTTTTGAAAATACAAAAATAGAAAATAAAAACAAATGAGAAAGAAGAAATACAAAGAAAAGACAAAATCACAAAAAGGAAAAAAAATAAAAAATAAAAGTTAGAGATAGAAGAGAGAAAAGAAAAAAATGAAGAAAAAAAAAAGAAACAAAAAAAATAAAAATAGAAAAAAAAATAGAAGAAAATCAAAAAGGAATAAAGAGGAAAAAGAAAAAGGAAGTAAGAGAACTAAAAGTTAGAGATAGAAGAAAGAAAAAAACGAAAAGAAAGAATAAAAAAAAATAGAAAACAACCAAAAAGTAAAGAAAACTGGAAAAAAAGGAAAAATAATAAAAAAAAAAAGAAATGATGGTGAATACTAATACAATGAGCGGTTATAATGTTTCTTCCATCATAGCTTATGCTTGACGTAGCCATGTTTTTCAAAAATATAAAATATAAACTATAAAATACAACCAAAAACAAAAGAGAAAGAAAAAAACAAAATACAAAAATCAAAAAAAGAAAGAAAAATAGAGGCTAAAGATAGATGAGGAAAGAAATGAAAAAAAAAAAAAAAAAGTTAGAGATAGAAGAGAGAGAGAGAGAGAGAAAAATAGAAGATATGAATTGTAATTTTGAAAGTTAAGCTAGGGGTACTCTTATTTTGCTGAAATTTAGATTATTTTCTGTAAGTGCTCCAAAAAATATTAAACTTCAACATATATAATTATACTAGTGTCATTCGGCCCGTGCTAAGTTCAGGCCCAAACTAACATTAAAAAAATGATTTTTGTTTTTGTAACATCACCATGACACTTTTAGAAGCTTTAAAATAGCACAATACAAAATGGTATTGGGAAGCTAAGGAATAATATTTTTATTAGTTTAAATGTTAAGCTTTCAAAAAAAAAAATCAAAACAAATGCATGTATGGAAGTTTTAATATCTATTTTATCAAAATCTTTTGAGATTCTAAGCTCTGGTGATTCAAATTGAGCTTTTATCATAAATTATTTGAAGATCAAATTATATTTTTTTTTAACTATAACCTTTCTTTCAAGCATTTTCAGAATATATACAAAAATAATATTTTACTTGTTCATCTTTTAATATGGTCATTTATCAGGTAAATTTTATGTTAAAAATGTGCGCATAAAATTACATTAACTAACTATCATATCATGAAATTTATTCTTCAACTGAAATGAAAGGATTATAATTAACATTTTTGACATATTTTAAAAGTATTTAACAATGATATAATTTAGTTGTGGTTATTCTTTTAATTTAAAATTTAATTTTTATCGTAAGAAAAATCTTTATTAATTGCTTCTATTTGTCAGCATTTACAACATAGAATAAATTGGTTATTCTAAATAAGTGTTTGTTTAAGCGTTCAAGAATAAATTGGCCATGTTCTTCTAAAATTGCCTTTCTTTAGATATAATTTAATTAATGTCAACTTATAAAGAGACTAGTTTAATTGCACATGCCTCGCACGTGTAACGTTTGATTATTTAAAATTAAACGATTTTATCTATTGCGAAGATTTTTAATGAAGTGTAAAAATTTCAAATCACTTTTCTTAGATCTTTCACATTTTAATATAATAATGTAACTATAAATATATATATATATATATATATATATATATATATATATATATATATTAGCGTAAGCATATACATATTTTACTACTAGAAGTTTCAAGTGGTTAATGAATCATCACTTTTGCGTTTGTCATGCAATACATCTTTCCATTGCTACCAAGGCTAAGAGAGACGCATCAATTTGAACCATATTTGTGGTACGATTAATTTTCTTTTTTTTTCTTTATAAAAAATATTTTATTATTTTTAAATTCAAATCTTTACAAAATCATCGAATCCATTCTTATTACGCACTTAAAAATTTTAAAAATTTGGTACTTCTTAAATTTTTCTTATTCTAACGCTTTTATATTTATTTTTTAGATTTTTCAAATTTTCTTAAAATCAAATTTAGTTGATTTAGAATTCTTAAACTAGTGAAAAAGTTATTAATTGTCATTAATTTTGATGACTTCTAATAATGAAAGATTTTACCATAAATATATTTAATTAATTTTCAACTCTTAAATATTAAGAAAAAATAGTGAAAAGACGATTTTATCTAAAGCAAAGACTTTTAATGAAGGGCAAAAAGTTCAAACAATATTTCTAAGGTTCTTCACACTTTTAATATATTATAGATATAGATTATAGATATAGATTATAGATATAGATTATAGATATAGATTATAGATATAGATAAATTTAATTAGGGATAAGTTGGTAAACTTATTTTTTTATTTTTTAGGAGTTACTTCCTCCGTTTCAAAATAGTTGACCTTTATTGATTTGGTACTCCTCTTAAGGAAAAAAATTATTAGAGGGTTGTTTTACCAAATTGGTCTTATTAATTATGCTTTAAAAATATTAATTATAGTTTATACACTTTGTTTAATCATTTAATGATAAGGGTAGTATTGAAAGAATATAATTAGAGTTAATACATAAAAATGACCCTAAACTTGACACCAAATTATAACTTTGACCTTAAACTTTGACAGTGCACAAATATGATCTTTAACTATTCAAAACTGTACAAATATGACCTCCAATCCTACGTGGCAAAACGTGTGTTCAACACGCAAAACTGGGTGCATCCAGCTTAAAATCTAAGGGCATAATACATAAATATGACCTTAAACTTTGACAGTGCACAAATATGACATTTAACTATTCAAAATTGCACAAATATGACCTTTAAATGACTTTTCACTATTATTTTTTTATTATTTTTGGCTCAAAGATGAAAATGACATCTACTTTCTTTTGTCATTGCGGAAAAAGAGAAATATTGAAGATTTATTAATTGGGTGGGTTAGCCTCATACGAAAAAATCGCGCGGGTATGTATATATATTATAAAGCAGAGGGCGAATTTAAGTTATATAATATATCTAAATATAATTTATTTAACTATTAAATTAAAGATGAAACTATACTAATAATAATAAAAAATTATAGTTTTAATAAAACGTTATTAAATTAACGTTATTAAGGATAGTAGTAGTATATTAAATTAACGTTATCAAATTAACGTTATTACAATGTTATTAAATTAACGTTATTAAAACATTATTAAATTAATGCAGGGGCGGACCTACGTGGTTGTCATGGGGTTCACCCGAACCCCCTTGGTAAAAAAATTACGTTATATATATAAGGTAGAAAATCTATATTTATATACGTATATTAATGTTGAACCACATGAAACAAGACACTTAGATAGCCCAGTGGCGTTATTTGCTCTTCTTGGGCGCTTCCTTCAGCCTACTGTGCGGGTTCAATTTTTTAATTAAAAAAAAAGTTAGGTGTTGCAGCTATAAAAATAATAATAATAATAATAATAATAATAATAAAAACGGCGTCTTTTTAACACAAAAATAAAACTTTGACAGTGCACAAATATGACCTTTGACTATTCAAAACTGCACAAATATGACCTCCCTCCAAGTCAGCCCTTTTAACGATGTGGCACCGTGTGATTGGATTACCTTTCTACGTAGGCGCGAGTGAAACTCACGCATGGGGTTGCAAAATCAGAGGTCATATTTGTTCAGATTTTGAATAGTTAAAGGTCTTATTTTTGCACTATCAAAGTTTGAGGTCAAAATTATAATTTGGTGTCAAGTTTAGGGTCATTTTTATGTATTAACTCACATAATAATATTCTCTTGATTTCATAAAAAGACAACTAAATTAAATCAAATATGTTTAGAAAAAGCACCAACTATTTTGAAGCGAATAAAGTAGTAATTTGTTGAAAGGTGTGCTCAAATAAAAAAGAACATTTATTTAGAAATGAAGGGAATAATAATTTTTATAATTGGCAGCCTATTAAAATCGGTAACTATATATAGATATCAGGTAGAGAAGGATCCTGAATTTAGTTTCTAAGTTCAATACTCAAGGTTGGTAATTATCATAATCAATACTTTCTCCGTTCAGATTTACTTGTCATTATTTTTTTAATTTAATTTTTATTTTTACTTATAATTTTTAACAAACTAGTGAATATATCCGCACTTTTCGCGGTCATTAAAAAATAAAATATAACTAAATAATTTTGTTATAACTTTTCAAAATAAAAATATAATGTATTACTTTTGATCAACTTAATATAATCATATTTTCTAACGGCCGTAAGATCAATTGTTTTATAATGTAGTTATATTTTCCAGGCTGCTTGCTCTTTTTTATAATATTCTCTCATTTGTCAAAAGTGGATGATATTTATCATTCTGTAAAATACAACTATTAAGATTGAATAATTTAATTTGGATAAAAATAAACTATAGAATAAACACCATCAATTTAGAAAAGATATTGAATTTAAATTCCAATGCTATATATAATTTTTTATGCAATACATGTATATATATATTTATCACTTTTATTGCATTTGTGAAATTGAATTTTACTGCATCATGTATAATATTATCTCTTCTTAATTTTTATGCATTATCTGTATACATTGTCTCTTCTTTTGTACTTATCTTCCTCTAGTTTATATATTAAGTGAAATTTTCTTTTGTATATCTTTAAAAGTAACTTTTTTCTCCCTCTAATCCATATTAATGAAGGTATCAGATGAAAGAAAAAGTGAGAGTAAATCTAACTTGAAAATACTAAATGAAAGTTAAAAGAATGTCACATTGAAAAGAAAAACCCAACACTACCTAATTTATAAATATGTTATGATGTAATCTTCTTCTTCTTTTTTTTTTTTTTTTCATCCGGTGTCTGGTACCCGCTTTGGAGTCCGACTAATCCAGATTCGCGCCAGGTAGGGCCCCATTCGAGGGTAGCGCTCCCAACAGAGCTTTCTCCATGCCCAGGATCGAACCCTCGACCTCTGATTAAAAGTGGAGCAACCCCATCCGTTGCATCACAACCCATGTTGGTGATGTAATCTTCAATATCAAGAAAATAAAATTTTACCAATACTAAACAATCAAGAAAAATCATCAAATAGGTTATGTTTTTCATTTTTGTTGGTAAGCATTTATAAGCAATTTATTCTGTTTCAAAACAAATCACATAACTCATCATTTTTCATAGTAAAAGAGAAAGAAGTAAAGGTTTTCCTCTTCCTCTTCCTCCGGGAGCTTTCACTTTTTTGTTTTTGTAGAGATTGGGACTCGATCACACTCTTTAAGATTGAAAATGGAAGTACTTACTATACGAGCAACCCCCTATTGTCTGAAAGAATACTTATAAAAGGTAGAATAAAAGTAAAATAAACTCACTTTCCACAAAGATTTTCGAAGTAATAATATTAGACTATGATCAAGGGATCGAAAACAACCACAAAGATGTAGGTTTTTTTCTTCATTAAAACCTTGTATGTGAAGACGAATCTAAGATTTGAAATTTATGAATTTGTATGATAATTTCAACATGATGTTGTGCTTGATTACAAAAATACCAATTACATCTATAAAACGTCAAGATTGTGCTTAATATATTTATATTTAAATAAAAAATAAAAATAACAGATAAGTAAAAAATTAAAAAAAATCAAAAGAAGCACCGTTGATAACTACCATATTCATGTCTACATGAAGATGGTTTGGGTATATTGTTGATCATAATTGTTCTCAGAGTGGAATCCTAGCAAATGTATGTGAAATGATCACTTACTCTACTCTTGGATGATGACTTATTTTCTGAATTCTTAGCCATGATGCTTTGTAAATTCTTACTTAGTTGTGCTTTTATCAAAGAAAAGCTAAGATCATGTTTGGTGTCATGAGAGCTCTGCAATATATTCGATTGATCGTTTGTATTAGGATTATTTGGAACAGAAGAAGCGAAATTGGTTCGTGCATTTTCGCCACGTTGGGCACAGGCAGCTACATCATAGGCACAAGCAGCTTCTTCAGGAGTATCATATGTTCCTAGCCATAACCCCACACGTTAAGATGAGTCCTTGATCTCAGCAACCCATCTTCCAGATGGGCCTAGAAGAACACAATCACTCTAGTCAATACACATGTTGATGATTCCTCATAGCCATAACCCCACACGTTAAGATGAGTCCTTGATCTCAGCAACCCATCTTCCAGATGGGCCTGGAAGAACACAATAACTCTAGTCAATTACACATGTTGATGATTCCTAGCAACATCCTTCACTAATATCTCTGGATTTACTGTTTCAAAAATATCTCTGGAAATGTCCATAACATTAGGAACCGGAACCCTCATGAACCATATAGGATAATATAAACACATTCCTACAGTAAGATCGAAAAATAGAGCATATTAATACTAATATTTTACTTTATCCTTGAACAACCTATTTCGCGGAAGGAAAATAAAAGATAAAAGATTTACTCATACCTTTCTTCCATGCATAAAACAGGAGGACCCCTTAATTAGTGGCTATGATTTCCTCATCACTGACAACCCCAACAACCAGTTCATCTCCCAAGGCTTTTGCTTGTCTCAAAGCATTTGCATGACCATAGTGCATAAGGTCAAAACAACCATCCATATATACATGAATATGGTTTGGTAACGGAGCATGCGTTGCCCATACACACATATACACACAATGCAAAATAATGAGGGAAGATGAAGAGTGTGTCATCTCATTTAATTGAGTCATAATCATTTTCATTAATAGTTGAAAGGCTAAAGCCATCGACAGGTCATTAAACTTGTTTCGAAAATTCACTTAGACCCCTCAACTAAGGTCAGTACCTTGGGCACGTGAATCAGAGAAAAAAATATTTTACTTTTTTTTAATTAAAAAATTTATACTTAAATTATTTTATTAATATAATTTTTAATTAATAATAATTTTTTAATTTTTTTTTCTTTTAAAAACCCAGCCTCCTTCCTGCCCCCTCCCTCCCGTGTCTTCTTCCAAGTGAACAAACAATCTGTTCTTTGAGCAACAAAATGAAAAAACTCCATTAACATAAAATCAGCAACTCTAACAATAAAAAGAGTAGCAGTACAATCAAGAAAGCAAAAAAACAAAAAGAAAAAAGTGCAGCAGCTATGGCGGAAATAGTAGAAGAAGAAAACCCAATGGTTATAAATGAAGAATACGAAGAAGAAGAAGAGAAAATAATACCACATTATTCTTCATTTCATCAAATACTTTTAGTTGGTGATGGAGATTTTTCATTTTCTCTTTGTTTAGCAAACTCTTTTGATTCTGCTTTCAACATTGTTGCATCGTGTCTTCAATCTTATGAATTTTATTTTGCTTAATCTATAATGGGTTTTTCTCAAAATTTGAAATTTTGTTGTTTTGCTTTTTGCTCAAAATTGTCAAGAATGGAGAATCGAACTTAGAAAAGTTGAAATGCACCCATTTTACATGATTTTACTGTATTTTTTTTGGGGGGTTGGTTTGATTTTGCTTAATGTATAATGGGTTTTTTGCAAAATCCAAAATTTTGATGGTTTAATATTTGCTCTTGTTGATGATTATGGTTAATCAAGAATGAAAAATATCAAGATTTTTGCTTAATCTATGATGGGTTCTTTTGCAAAATTTGATATTTTGTTGTTTTACAATTTGTTATTTTGATGATTTTGCTTATCAAGAATGAAAAAATGAACTTAGAATAGTTGAAATGTACTCATTTTTTACTACTTTACTGTTTTTCCTTTCTGGTGTGTGAAGGTGGAGACGACGGGGGAGGGGGATGAAGACGATGACTGTGTGTGTGAAGACGAAGGGGGCGGGGGCGTGGATTAATTAAAATCGTATTTTTGACAACGTTAGTGCCTACGTGGCACAACACACTGAAGGGTCCACGTAGGCACACGTGTGTGCCATGTATGTGCCACGTAGATACTAAGGTTGTCAAAAATACGATTTTAATCAGTTCAGAGGTAATAGCACCCTCCTAAAGTTCGGGTGTGTCTCAGCCTCTTCACTTATAGTTCAGGGAGGAAATAGAACATTTTTCCTTTTTTTAAATTAATCTTATTAATTATACTTTAAAATTATAAATTTGAGTGTGTAGTCATTTAGTGATAGAAGTAGCATTAGAAGAACATAATTAAATTTTCTTGATTTCATAAATGGAACAATTAAAATTGAAACAAATATTTTTATCAAGAAAGGCAACTAAAATGAAATGGAGAAGTACAAAAAACCACGGCTATAAGTGACTTTAATATGTGATACTCCCTCCGTTTCAAATAGTTGATTTTCTTTATAAAAATACTAGTGTATTTGTTCACGCTTCGCGTGGATTTAAACAAATTAAAATATGATTGAAGATATAGTAATTTAGTATCATAATGTTATGTACAAATTATTTGACAAATTAAAACAAAATTGTGAGAAACATTCTAGTTGAATAGGAAACACCAATTTGAACCTATGTGGGTGAATTTGAATAAGAAAGTCACAAACAAATTTAATGAAGAAAAAAGTTATGTTATAAGTATTAAACATCTATTCCCATAAATATGATGGAGAAAATTAAAGAATGTTTCATAAAATATAAATAAATGTTAAAGATAAAAAATATATCATGATTAACAATTAAGCCACTAATCTTGAAAGATCGATTTAACCTTCTATTCTGCTTTCACCGAAAGAAGTCGATTTGTTGTCTCCGCATTCCGTCACTTCCATTACCGACGAAAATTTTAATATAGGATTTCCTTTACTAAATAGCCTTATTAATGATAGTTTTGAACTCTGAATTTGACTATTACTACGTTACGAAGTTATTTAATATTAAAGATAGAAAGAGAAAAATATATAATAAAATCCTCTTAATTTCATAAATTGGACAAATAAACTGAAATAACTATTTTTAGTATAAGTGCCAAGTAAATAAAACGGAGAGAGTATATTATATATTTGTATTGAATGATAATTAATTTTAAACTATTTTTAATATAAGTGTCAAATAAAATAAAACGGAGAGAGTATGTTTATATTTTGTACTGGATGAAAATTAACTTTAAACAACATCGAGGTATTCATTATGAAATGCATTAAATAGGATAAGGGTGAAAAAGACGTTTTGAGAGTTACAACTTTTCATTTTTCATTTTAGTGAGTAATTGAATCTCATAACTAAGAGAGGTAAAAGGGGATGACTTTAATTTTTTTAAGCTTCTTGAAATGATATTTTCATTAATGAACTACTTTATTTTAATATATTTTTATTTTTTTAATTAAAAATGAAAGGATGAATTTGTAAATATTTAGATTTTATAATAAAAAATAGAAATAAGTGGTATGATAAATTTGAGGCATTTAAATTTTTACATAAAGAAAAAAATGAATGAAGAGAGCGTAATTGACACATTTACTTTTATACAATAATAAATAAAATAAAAATATTAAAAAAATTGTTATAAAGATGAGTGAAACGAACCACAAGTGGTATCATGAATTAGCACCCTACAAGAGTGTGTGTCAAAAAATCGTGTGTGGATATATGCACACCAATCATGGATGTGTTTAGTATTTCAATTAAGAAATCTTGAGTTTGCAGTACACCCAGAGTGTCCATCCATCCAGGTTGGTCTAGTTTTTTCTTTTAAAAAAATGAAGAAACAAGATAAATAAAATCTCTAGCTAAAGAGAAGTGATGTAGAATGTAGTTTTACATTCTATAGTTATAACCTAACTTATTATCATTTATCACAAATTACAACGGTTATAATTGTAAACATAAATGTTCATTAACTGAATTATCATATGTCATAACGGCCATAATATCTTTGACTTATTTGCAAGTGTTAAGTTGGTATAATTTAATTAATTAGTAGATAATGATATTGCATATTATTTAGTGAAATGAAGAAAAACATTCAAAAAATAAATAAAATGATCTTTTAGGCCATAAAGAGATGGTACGTCACCTTATATATAGATGTTTTTATAGATGTTCATAAGTATTTAACTTTATGTTTTAGTACTTTCATAACTTTCATCGACCTGCTTTAAAATCCTTAAAATAGATTTTAAAAAGAAACCAAATATATATATATATATATATATATATATATATATATATATATATATATATATATATATATATATAAAATTGAACTCGTTTGCTGCAAATTCATAAAATCAAATGAAATGAACTTTTTTCTTTCTTTTATCTTAAATACATGAAGATAGAAAATTATTATTGAAAGTATTATTACAATGATCATAAAAAAAATATTATTAAGAGGATTAATATTAATAAAGAGAAGAGAAAAGGATTGAGTGTAATTAAGAGGATTAACAAAGTGATCCTTTAAATTTGTGGCATAACACAAAATAAATAGAAAAAAATTTCACAAGATCAAAATTTTTAAAAGTAATAAAAGAGGAAAAAAGTAAAAAAAATGTAAAATTTTGATCAATTAACTACACATTGCCCTCTAATAGATCACAATTATATTCAAATAGAGATAACATATTGAAAAGGTAAATGCTTATATAATATAATATAAATAAGATTTATATTAGCAATAAATTAATCTGTATATAAAAAGTGCAACATTTTGTAATAAAATCTTGTTCTTGAAAAGTACATATATATGTTGTATTTGAAGAAATAACTAATGGACAATACTAAAATAAACAACAATAAGTGTATATATATTATTTACAAATCATTCAAAAAAAAAAAAATATTACAATTTTAAATCTAATTTGACCATCTCTCTCGATGAATTAAACTTTCTTCTTCATCTTGACTATGAACTGATATGATACTAATTTGACTATCTCTCTTTTGATGAATCTTATACCATCATCAAATTTCCTTCTCAGTGTTGATAAACTTATGTTTGGCTAGAAAATTATTTGATCAAATGTTTGCAAGCGATGTTTTCTCTTGAAGCTCCATGATTTTCGATTATTTACAAAGTGAGCAACCTGATTTAGTTCTTGAGTTTTTCATGACATATTATTTGTTGGGGTAAAATCAAATGAAAAAGAAAGTAGATAGGAAAATGAAAAGAAAAAAAAAAAAAAAAAAGGAGAAAATGATATACTAATAGAAAAAAAGAAGAAATGAAAATGAGCGTCCACAACTCTATAGATGAATGTTATTTATAGATTTGTTAAGTCATAAGAAATAGATAAAAGGGAGTTGAGAAGACATGCAATTAAGTAAGAATACAAATAGATGGAGGTTTTTTTGTAACCCATGAAATACAATTATATGTAATAAATATGACAGAATTTTTTAATCATTAAACAAATTAATTAATACAAAAAGTGAAGAAAAAATGAGAAAAAAGTTAAATAGGAATGGAGGTCATAGAGAGGTGTCACATCACCTCCTCTATGACCTTCCTTTATATTATACTAGAGGTGCAAGGCCCGTGTCAGCACGGGCCCAACGTTAAGTTATTTTTACTAAATATAGTAAATTAAGTTGATATTAATTCGAATTATGAATTATAAAACATGAATATACAAAACATATTAACTACGTGGTAGTATTTTTCAAGGAGTCAAGTCTTACAAGATAATTATGTATAGCTTATTCATATAAACAACAAAATTTGATGCATTTAAAAGTTTATATCTTTAATCATATGATCGAGATTTGCTACATTAAGTAGAAAATTTGAGATTAAAATTGATACTTATGACTTGACATTTGTTGTATAAAATAGAGAACAGTTGTTGAAAAAAATAAAGAGTTGTCTAGTCATTGCATATTACATCACATGTGGATTGCAATTAATAACCCACATTGTATTCCCTTACTAAGCCGTCATAGACATCATTTGTTTTCATTTTCTCCTTCTCTTTTATTTGTCAACTTGTTCTTTGAAGTTAAACTAAATTAATATTTTAAATTCAAATTTTAAGTGTTTCAGAAATTATATAAAATAAAAAATTATAAGTTACCATCTTTCATATTAATTTAAATTATTTGACTTTGAGAACACAATAAAACATACTTATGTAGATATTTTATTGAACTTTATTTTTGTATATGTTCCTTCCATTAAAACGTGGAGTCGTTTGTTAGAGTGTACAAAAATAATGCCGATAGAATGTATTAATAATGTTGGCACTAATAATGCTTGTATTAGTAATATTTGTATTATTTATGCTAATATTATTTCTTATACACTGTTTGATGTATTGTATTAGAACTTTCATTTTTTAATTTTGATATATTTAAAAAAAAGTTGGAAAAAAAAATAGATTGCATATACATCCTAAGATTCATCCGAAATCTAGCATGAGTTCAATATATGTTTTATTGTTTCAATTTTTTTTGACACAAATTGAATTTAGATAATTAATCATCCTTTTAATATGTTTTTAGATATTTTAAGTTGTTAATATTGTAACCTATAATATTTTTGTGTAATTTTTAAATAATATATGTTACTCTCTCTATTCAAATTTTTGTGGTATTAATAGTCAATTGTATTTTTAAAATAATTTAAATTATTAATTATTGTGATTTATAATATTTTTCTTTTATTTCAATTTAAGTGACATTGATATAATTTTGAAAGTCAATCAAATATTTATATCATTTAAATTTTTAAAGTTGTTAATTATTGTGATTTATAGTTTTTTTTTTTTTTGTATTTTATAAAAATATATAATAGATTAAATTATTTATAGATATTTCAAGTTTTTAATTATTGTAATTTATAATATTTTTTTATGTAATTTTTAAAAAAAATATGCTACACTCCTTGTCCAGAGTCCTGTGTCACTGATAGTCAATTATATTTTTAAATTTTTAATTATTGTGTAAAACTTTTTCTACTATAATTTAAGTGACATGATGCTTAGATGACCATAATAATTAATAAGACGTGATATAGTAAAATTACGATTGAAGCAGCGAAATAAACATGTCTTAAATAACTCACAACAGCTAATTAAAAGTGATATAATAAAATTACTATAAAATATACTTGTGGAAAAAAAAGTGAAATCTCATATAAGACGTCAAGTTATTTTAAAACATCAAGAGTTAACTTATCATTTTATATCTTTTTAGTTAAATATTGATTATGTATTTAATACTTAGATGTCTTATAATAATTAATTAGAGGTGATATTTAGTAAAATTATAATTAATGTAGCTGAAGCAAACGTGTCATAAATGTCTATTTTATTATTTTATTAGATATTATTAATTTTTTAATATGTAAATAATTTATAATAATTACTTAGGAATGATATAGTAAAATCATGGAGCAAACAGTTGAAGCCGACAGGTCGATGGAGAGCTACTTTAAATACTTAGATCACTTCTAATAATTAATTAGGGGTGATATTTAGTAAAATTACGATTAAAGTAGCTGAAACAGACATGTCATAAATGTCTATTTTACTTTTTTTATTAAATATTATTATTTTTTAATATATAAATAATTTATAATAATTAATAAAAAATGCTATAATAGAAAGTAAAATTACGATTGAAGCAACTGAAATAGACATGTCATAAATGTCTATTTAAAAAAAAAATATTATTATCTTTTAATATATAAATGACTTATAATAATTAATTAGGGGCAATGTAATAAAATCACGATTGAAGGAATTGAAGCAGACAACATAAGCAGGCATATCAGAATTTTCTCTTCTATATTAGAAATTTTTTTTTAGGTGAAATTATAGTAACAAATAAGAAAGAAAGTAAATTATATATTTGATATGAAATTAAATAAAGAATAAAATTTATTTAATTGTATGACTAATTAATTTTTACAATAAATTATCATCTTACTAATCAATTTACTTAAATATAATATATTTGAAATAATTTTATACAATAAAAAGATAAATAAAAATGAAAAATAAATGAAAGATATAGGGTCCATGTGTGTGGAAATATATGCAAGGCATGTGATGGCATTATGATAAATTTTATACTTGGCATTATTGGTAGTTAAAAAGAAAAGAATGGGCTTTTATTAAAAAATTTCATGAGGTTAAAAAAACAAAGCACAAAAAATTATCAATTTGAGCTTAGAATTTGAAGTGAATGATCAAATTACCCTTAGATAAATTTTTTATGTCATTTCCATCCCATGACCAAATCACCTCTTCTATAGACAATAAAAAGATAAATAAAAATAAAAAATAAATGGAAGATATAGGGTCCATGTGTGTGAAAATATATGCAAGGCATGTGATGACATTATGATAAATTTTATACTTGGCATTATTGGTAATTAAAAAGAAAAAAATGGGCTTTTATTAAAAAAATTCATAAGGTTCAAAAAACAAAGCACAAAAAATTATTAATTTGAGCTTAAAACTTGAAATGAATGACCAAATTACCCTTAGATAAATTTGTTATGTCATTTCCATCCCATGACCAAACCACCTCTTCTATAGAGAACTAGAGGAGCATGGCTCGTGTCAGCACGGGCCCAACATTAAGATATTTATTTTTAAAATCTTGATATATTTAAATAAATTTTTTTAGTAAAAAGATTGCATATGTTTTCTAGGATTCATTCAGAATCTAGCATGAGTTCAACATATATTACTTTAATATGTATTTAGATAATTTAAGTTGTTAACTATTGTAGTTTATAATATTTTTTATGTAATTTTTAAATTAATATACGTTACTTTTCTTATCCAAATTTTTGTGGCATTGATAGTCAATTATATTTTAAAAATAATTAAGTTTTTAATTATTATGATTTATAATACTTTTCCTCTATTCCAATTTCAGTGACACTAATATAATTTCAAGAGTCGACCAAATATTTTATATCTTTTAAATTTTTTAAGTTGTTAATTATTGTGATTTATAGTAATTTTCATGTAATTTTTTTGAAATATATAACATATTAAATTATTTTTAAATATTTTAAGTTGTTAATCATTATAATTTATAATACTTTTTATGTAATTTTGAATAATATATGCTACTCTCTTTGTCCAGAGTTTTATGTCGACGATAGCCAATTATATTTTTTAAATAATTTAAATTTTTGATCATTGTGATTTATAATATTTTTTCTATTTCAACTTCTGTGGAACAATGCTTAAATGACTGTAATAATTAATTAGGGGTGCTATAGTAAAATCACGACTGAAGCAGCGAAGCATAAATGTCTTAAATGATTTACAACAACTAATTAGAAGTGACATAGCGAAATTACTTTAAATAATACTTTTGAAAAATTTAAGTGGACCTCATATAAGACGTCAAGTTAATTTAAAACATCAAGAGTTAATTTATCATTTTTATATCTATTTTATTTTTATTAAATATTATTAATTTTTTAATACTTAAATGACTTATAATAATTAATTAGGGGTGATATTTAGTAAAACTATGATTGAAGCAGCTGAAGGAGACATGTCATAAACGTCTATTTTTTTTGATTAAATATTATTAATTTTTAATATATAAATGAATTATAATAATCAATTAGGAGTGATATAATAAAATCACGATTGAAGCAACTTAATCAGACATGTCATAAATGTTTATTTTATATTTTTTAATTAAATATTATTTATTTTTAATACATAAATAACTTATAATAATTAAGTATAGGTGATATAGTAAAATCATGGATCAATATTATTAATTTTTCAATACATAAGTGACTTATAATAATTAATTACGGGTGATACATTAAAATCACGATTGAAGCAGCTGAAGCAGAAATCAGTCAACTTTTTAAATTTTTTTTGTTAATTATTGTTATTTACAATACTTTTTATTTCATTTTCAAATAATATATGTTGATTTATATCTTTTTCTGTCCCGGCCCAATTTATGTGGCACTAATATAATTTTGATAGTCAATCAAATATTTTATGTTGACCTATCATTTTATTATTCTTAATTTTCTAATACATAAATGACTTATAATAAGGAGTGATATAGTAAAATCATCGTTTGAAAGACGACAATTTAATTTAAAACATCAAGAGTTAATTTCACATTTCATGTCTATTTTATTTTTTTATTAAATATTATTTATTTTCTTAATACGTAGATGACTCATAATAATTAATTAAGAGCGATTGATTATGTTATTACTATAAAAATTAATATAATTTTACCATATCCAATAGTAATCATCAATAACTCACCGAGTAGTATATTAATTAAATACGGGATGCATTATTGGATAGTGCATTATGTTTATCTTTCACAATAATAAAATTTTACTACATATTTTTCTTTATTTCTTTTTAACTTGATACATATTGACCCAACACAAATTCTAAGAAAATATTCATTAAAATTTTATTTTATTAAATTAAATTTATTAATTTTGTACTTTAAAAATTTAAAGTTAAGTTTAAATATTAGTATTTTTATATAAGAAAAATAATTTTAAAATTTAAATTTACTAAAATAAATAAATAAAAAGGTTAATTTTCTATATAAAAGTCAATTAAAATAATAAAATTGATTTACTTTAAATATTTAGTTGCAATTAAATAAGATAATTTTTTATTTTGTCCTGCTTTATGCTGCACCGATAAAATTTTGAGAGTTGAATAGAACTTTTATCTATTTTTTAAAAAAGTAGTTTAACTTGTTAATTATTGTGATTTATAATAATTTTTACGTAATTATCGAATAATATATTTACTCCTTGTGTCCCAATTTATGTGGCTTCGATACAATTTTGAGAGTCAACTAAAATTTTTATATATCTTTTAAATATTTTAAGTTGTTAATTATTATGATTTGCAATACTTTTTCTTTTGTCTCAATTTATGTGGCATTGCTAAAATAATGAGAGTCAATAAAATTTCTATATATCTTTTAAATATTTTAAGTTATTAATTATTGTGATTTGTGGTAACAAATTAGTTTTGAACATGATAGACAATTAAATAAATGAAAAAAATTTACTTTCAATATGTAGTTATATCTAATTAATAGAATATATTAAATATTTAAATCATTATGATGAAATAATCTTTTGTCTCAATTTATGTGGCATTGCTAAAATAATGAGAGTCAATAAAAATTTTATAGGTCTTTTAAATATTTTAAGTTATTAATTATTGTAATTTGTGGTAACAAATTAGTTTTGAACATGATAGACAATTAAATAAATGAAAAATAATTACTTTCAATATGTAGTTATAGTTAATTAATAGAATATATTAAATATTTAAACCATTACGATGAAATAATGAAATTATTATATATTGGGACATGATATATAATTACGTGGAAGTAGATGGATGTTTTGGTAATTAGATGAGGTGGTCGAAACCACCTCTTCTAAATCAATTAAAAATTAAAATAATAAAATTGATTTACTTTAAATATTTAGTTGCAATTAAATAAGATAATTTTTTATTTTGTCATGATTTATGCTGCATCGATAAAATTTTGAGCGTTGAATGAAACTTTTATCTATTTTTAAAAAAGTAGTTTAACTTGTTAATTATTGTGATTTATAATAATACTTACATAATTATCGAATAATATATTTACTCCTTGTGTCCCAATTTATGTGGCTTCGTTACAAAAAATTTATATATCTTTTAAATATTTTAAGTTGTTAATTATTATGATTTGCAGTACTTTTTCTTTTGTCTCAATTTATATGGCATTGCTAAAATAATGAGTCGATAAAACTTCTCTATGTCTTTTAAGTATTTTAAGTTATTAATTATTGTGATTTGTGGTAACAAATTAGTTTTGAACATGATAGACAATTAAATAAATGAATTTTTTTTACTTTCAATGTAGTTATAGTTAATTAATAGAGTATATTACATATTTAAACTATTATGATAAAATAATCTTTTGTCTCAATTTATGTGACATTGCTAAAATAATGAGAGTCAATAAAATTTCTATATGTCTTTCAAATATTTTAAGTTATTAATTATTGTAATTTGTGGTAACAAATTAGTTTTGAACATCATAGACAATTAAATAAATGATTTTTTTTTTTACTTTCAATATGTAGTTATAGTTAATTAATAGAATATATTAAATATTTAAACCATTATAATGAAATAGTGAAATTATTATATATTAGGACATGATATATAATTAAATGGAAGTAAATGGATGTTTTGGTAATTAGATGAGGTGGTCGAAACCACCTCTTCTATATAATAGAAATATAGACTAGATAGTTATTGCCCGTGCTCGCACGGGCCAACATCTAATTTTGAAAATAATCATCTTTTTGAATGCTTTGCATAGTCCTTTAATTTGATTTTGAAAGGACAATCAAGAATAAAGGGAAAAAAGGAAAAAAAAAAATCATCGGAAAACAATAAAACTAAAATTGCATTAAGCTTACATGCTTCATTTAGTTGCAAGGCAACACCAAACAATAAAGTATTGTATGGCATGGAACTGTCAATCACTGGCTGTTTCTTTACATATAACTTTGGCAAGAATCTTCCAGATGAAAGCAAGCTAAAATCCTATTAGATTATAAAGAAGAATACCTTAATGTCCTTGCTCAAATCAATAGAATCATTAACGACAAAGACTCCCTCCACTCTCTGTGAGCACGGATCATTGGTCAAAGCTATATGCTTAGACTTGCTATTCAGATACCATCCTGCTTGTCTGTCCATATTTTGTATTGTTCCAATGGGTCAATGTTGTCAAAATAAGATACATACACATCCACGAAGAGAACATTTCCGAAATTTAACGCATAGCAGTATATCACTGTTGAAATTGTTAATGATTTGAAGAATGCACTCTCAACCTACATTCATAATGTGCAAAGCCAAGGAGCTTACTTAGAACCATATTCAGACATCACTTCAGCAGGTTCTCCTTTTCCAACTGCAACAACAAGCTCATTCTCAAACCTATTAACATGGATTTAATAGTTCCAATAGATCTTTCCATTGTAACCCTATTGTGCATCCTGCAAATCCACATATGTAGTACATAGGTTGAACCCCATGCTTACACTCGGGACTCTTAAGTTTGGTTCTTGTTCTATATCCAACATTTCACTATTCTCATACACGATGCTGGATGCACTGACAAACACTCAAGTAGACACACAATAGGAACTTCAACTCCTTTAGCTTTAATGAGTCATTAAAATCAATACATAAGAACATAATAAATGAGATAAATAGTTTTTGATTGAAGGCATTATTTCTTTATTTCAAATTGAATGTCCGTACTAAAATATTTCTGTACATCTAACTCGGGACAGGGAAAAAATTTTGTGCACTTCAAAAATCAGCTCTAGAAGAGTCAATTACATGGATAAGATTTGCTTAGTTTTTTCTACTCTTCTTTTTTTCAAATAAGGTAACCATTTTGTAAAATGTAGTTCTGGAGCTTAAACAGTTTATGAGCAAACTGGCGATTTACACCAACAATAGACAATGGTTGTTGCAAGTGAAAAAGGTAAAAGATTGATTATTAAATAAGAGTTTGTGTGATGCGACATTTTTATTTACTGATACAACTAAATTCTAAGAAAAGGAGTTTCAGCGTTGGTAGTAGTATGTCTTTCTGTACCTAAATAGCAACACTCTCATATATTTGTTCGGCAGTTAGGGACAACATTCTTTCTCCCAACGCTTCAGAGATTGTTGCTGTAATTGTAGCGCTGGCATTGGTGATGTCAATGTTGAAGTGGCACCTGTGATTAAAATAAAGCACTGTGAAATGCATATCAAATTTTTACAGAGCCAATTTACTCCACTAAAATAGAATATGCAGATATCTTACATACAGTAATAGCATGTCAACGTCTAAAGAACGCAACAACAGAACACACAAAGACAGTAAAGCATAACCCATATAACATGGAATACATTTTGTAGTGTCATAAACCTATCAACCCGAATGAGGATGAAATAAATTTAAATCTCATTGTCACAAACTTACAGGGTACGACCAACTCTTGTTAACTAAATGAACTGCTTGAAATCTGCAGGATTAGAGCACATACTAAAGGAATGATAACAATGAAAAAAAGCATGTATTTAATGAATGATAAATTCAAGCAAGAATTGCACAAGTGTGTTGTTCACAACCAATAAACTCATTTGGTATCTCATAAACCTATTGGGACAGCAATTGCATTGAAAAAAGACGCAAGCCGCTTACATCGGGTATAAGTACTTCTTGGCAGATCAGTGAAGTTAAAAAAATTTCTCTTAATATTGGTGAGCACTTACTATATTCTATAATTGAGACTTCACCTGCTAACAAATATAATAACCAGCTAAAACTGTAAAAAAGTATTCCAAGCATTTGATTGAGACAAAAAGACAGTAGTCTCAAGTCTCAAGGGAATTTAGTCTAAGTCATTTGATGGAAAAGTGACATCAAGAATCCCCAGATGCTCAATAACATTACCAAATTCTGCATGCTTGGACAACTGGGCTGACTTTCATTTTCTGTTTCTAATTTCCTGTTAGTTATTATCCCTCTAGTATTTTTTCTCAAGCTGCTTTTTTCATTTCTTTACAACAACAACATACCCAGTATATTCCCACCAAGTGGGGGGTTTGGGGAGGGTAAGTGTACGCAGTCCATACCACTACCTCAAAGTGAGATAGCAAGACTTTTTTCATTTCTTTATTTAGGATAAATCTTTATCCAGCAATTCCTTTTGAGAGTACCTAATAAAGAAAACATGATAAGCATTCTACAAAATTTCGTACCCATTTTATCAATTTTGCTCAACAGAAGGTGCAAACTACACTATACGCACCATTTTCATTCATCACAGACCTCAGAACTCCATCATCATCATTAAACCAAAACAACTTTTAACTTTCTACTACATTAGCCCTTCGTTTTTTTGGCTTCAAAATCTTATTTTTGCATGAATTTGAATATCCTGACACGCTATAGAAGGAGCTGAATTTTGAGGTTACAGGTCTGAAATGCATACTTTTCCCCTCAAATATTACTCAAAAAGAGATGGATGGATTCTCTCAAACTAAAGAACAAACAAATCGCATAACACAACTGCCCTTTCTACTATGTTATACACATAAAAACAAGAACCGAACACACACAAATACATCGGAAAGAAAGCACTTTTTTGGTGTATCCATTCTTTAGTTTTATTTTCAAAAAGCTATTGTTTTTCATATTGTGAAGTTTCTATTTTAGTGTCTAACTATGTGTACGAAAATGATGCATTACAAGAGATATCATCACTGGAGTAAGAAAGGGGATGTGTTAGTAGTTTCTGCAGATGAAGATACCACTCCTGTTGGTTTACTCTGTGGAAACAATCATAAAAGAACTAAATGAAAACTTTTTTTATCTTCTTTTTCTTTGTTTAATCTCATTTAGCCTTTTATTTAGCTCCTCAATTCTTCACTTCTCAGGGGTAAATACCTTCCTAACCTTTTTGAAATAAAAACTAATTGCTGCAAATGCAACAACACACTATATCATTCACCGCCTCAATCTAACATTCAAATATTTGGTAAAATTTATAATCTTGAAAATAACATACTTTACATGCTAAATAGGTAAAGGTAATTCAATGTGTATATATATAAACCTAAACTTTATCTAGATATGTGTTGAAGGTTCAAAAGAAAAGAAACTTGTCGAGATGAGAATGTATTCATACGCTGCTGTCAGCTGAACTATGGAACTCCAATAATATACAGACCACTTTAAATATTTAACTATCCACTCTCTTATAATCTAAGGTTACTCTGTCTTACTTTTCTTTTTAGTCTATTTCAATATGAACGTCTCTTTCAGTTTTTAGCAATCCCTTAATTCTAACTTCTTACATGAGCCGCATGACATGTTTAAGACCATAAGATTAAAGAACACTTTGGTGGATACCACATTTTACTTTACCACAAGATTCAAAAGTCTTTGAAACCTTTTCAGACTTGCGTCCTACTCAAAACCAAACAAACAAATTCAAACAGAGGGACTAACAACTTTCCAAGGAAGAAAAGAGAAAATTTCCAGAATCAATTCTTCATTAAGCACTCTTGTGATTAAAAGTAGCCTTAATATAATGTCCCCATCAAAAGAAATTCTTTTCGGATTTTGCAGGGGAATGAAAGAGGACAGAAAGTCCCCATTGACAAGACATAAAAACATTTACTCTATTGCATATATTTGCACACAAGTGAAGAAGAGTTGTGCCTCAAATGTATCAATGGTGGCTAATATGTAAAAGATGCTACAAATACTGAACACTGGAAATGCAGTAATCAGAGGATATCAGTGGTGGAAAAATAATTTTAGGGGCAGTTTTGGGTACCAATTTTACTGATCTAACTTGCAGCTTCTAATATGTGGCTACACGAGATGTTACAGCTGATAGTACTACATATGGCTTCGTAGATGCTAACTCTGGAAATTATCCTTTCAAAATACCCACCTCACTGTGCAATGAGTAGACTAAGTACGCAACTGAACGGAATCCAGACAACAGCCTGAACATAACAAGCATTACAAACTACTTCGATACAGAATATTATACATTTTTTGTAGCTGCTTGTATGAATATTGAAGGCACCTCATGCCGAGGCTTGTTGTACTTCTCGCGCAGTTGCTTGATTGGTATGAAATCTCCGGCAGCATCCATCCCATAAAATAAGAATGAGTTGTAGGGATGATCAAATCGATCCTACACATGGTTGGATTTTTCACCAAGTTAGAGACTGAATGACAACTTTGAGTTGTAAACTTAGATTAACTGTATACATAGCTTATCTGGTTCGCAAGGCGCCAGTAAACTTTCCACAGGTACTGCATGATGAAACACTCCTGTTGTGCAAAATAGTAACCGTGTTTGAGCAAAGCGCTTTGATTCCAGTCGGATCTGGTATCCAACAGTATCACCGAGATCCTCTTCTTTTTCAGAGCATAGTTGAGCGGCAACTGATATTGCAGATATACGGCGAGGCTGAGTGCATATGATGTTATAGTCCGCTCTTCTAGAATAAATTGAGGGAGTTGTGTAATCTTTCCACAACCAGTCTCTCAAGAAACTACCAATACCTGTGTTGACCATATAGTGAGTATAGTCTTCCTGAAAACGCCCTAGCAGGCTACTAATGAGATTTAAAAGCATCGAAGCACCACAAAACCACCAGTAAATTGAATTTAACTAACAAAAGGAAATTTTATTCCAAACATGCCAATTAACCTGGATATTTACTAATGAATGTGTTTCCATCATTGGATAATTTTTCCGTAAAACTACTATTCTGTATGAATCTTGATAATTAGGTAACTCGTTGTTAATCTCCTATGCTATTTAGTTATAATTTTAATGCAACCATTGATAATTCTGCTGCAGAGGATGCAGACCAATTGAAATGTACTACATTCAAGATGAACTAATGTGATAATTTTGAGCAGAATATTTCAAAACATGTTCATTGGACTCGTATTAACAGTAGCTAAAATGTTAATCACCCGAAAGCTTATATCATCACACAACGAACAAAAGACTTGTACAATTATCAAATAAAAGTTCAAGCAATGTAAATGGCACTCGTCTCAACTTTTCAAATTTATGCGCACATTCCTTGTTCTACCTTGCTCATGCTTTAAGACTAGACGTGGAAGGCCCATGCCAGCACAAACCCAATATATGTTATTTTTTATCTGAATAAAAGGGATATAAATAAAAATAAAATAATTAATTATATTTTTAATATATTTTTTAATTTTTTAAGTTGTTAGCTATTGTAATTTATAATATTTTTTCGCCGTTGTACTTTACTATTTTAAGTTGTTTGCAATTGTAATTGTATTGATAGTCAGTTTATATTTTAAAAGTAATATAAATTTTTAATTATTGTGATTTATAATATTTTTTTCTATTTCAATTTAAGTGATACTGATATAATTTTGAGAGTCAACAAAATATTACGATTGAAGTAACAAAATTGACACGTCTTGAATGACTCATAATAACTAATTAGAAGTCGTAAAGCAAAATTGCTATAAAAATACTTGTGAAAAAAAATTAAGTGGACCTCATATAAGATGTCAAATTAATTTAAAACATCAATAGTTAATTTATCATTTTATGTTTATTTTACCTTTTTTTAGAATAAATATTATTAATTTTTAAATACTTGGATGGCCCATAATAATTAATTATGGGTTATATAGTAAAATTGCAGTTAACCACAAGGGGTGGTGTGGTGGTTCAACACCTCACCCTTTAAGCAAGAGGTTGGGGGTTCGATTCCCACCTCTGCTCGAATGGAGCAAACTCTGTTGTCAGTTCCCTACCGCTTAGTGCGCTGACCGAAGGAACGGAGGATTAGTCTCACGGCTGCCGGCTGTGGGGATACCTTGGGAAACCCAAAAAAAAATAAAAAAAATTACAGTTGAAGCAGCTAAAACAACCATGTCATAAATGTATATTTTATTTTATAAATATTTATAATTTTTTTTAGAATAAATATTATTAATTTTTAAATACTTGGTTGACTCATAATAATTAATTATTGGTCATATAGTAAAATCGCAGGCAACTGAAACAAACATGTCATAAATGTCTATTTTATTTTATAAATATTTATAATATTTTTATTAAATATTATTATTTTTTAATACGTAAATGTCATATAATAATTAATTAGGGGTGAAATAGTAAAATCACGGAGCAAGCAAATAGCTGAAAGCAAGCATGTCGACCGTCAGCTGCCTGCTTTCAGCTGCCACTCACGCTTATATATAGTAGTAACTAGAGAAGCATGGCCCGTGTCAGCACGGGCCCAACATTAAGATATTTATTTGTCTTTTCAATCTTGATATATTTAAATAAATTTTTTTAATAAAAGGATTGCATATGTTTTCTAGGATTCATCCGAAATCTAGCATGAGTTCAACATATGTTATTTTAATATGTATTTAGATAATTTAAGTTGTTAACTATTGTAATTTATAATATTTTTTAATGTATTTTTCAAATTAATATACGTTACTTTTCTTGTCCAAATTTTTGTGGCATTGATAGTCAATTATATTTTAAAAATAATTTAAGTTTTAAATTATTGTGATTTATAATACTTTTCTTCTATTCCAATTTCAGTGACACTAATATAATTTCAAGAGCCGACCAAATATTTTATATCTTTTAAATTTTTTAAGTTGTTGATTATTGTGATTTCTGGTATTTTTCATGTATTTTTTTTGAAATATATAACATATTATTTTTTTTTTAGATATTTTAAGTTGTTAACAATTGTAATTGATAATACTTTTTATGTAATTTTTGAATAATATATGCTACTCTCCTTGTCCAGAGTTTTTTGTCGACAATAGCCAATTATATTTTTTAAATAATTTAAATTTTTTATCATTGTGATTTATAATATTTTTTTTATCTCAACTTATGTGGCACAATGCTTAAATGACCATAATAATTAATTAGGGGTAATATAGTAAAATCACGACTGAAGCGGCTGATGTAGAAATCAATCAATTTTTTTTTAAAAAAATTATTAATTATTGTTATTTAAAGTATTTTTTATTTCATTTTCAAATAATATATGTTGCTTTATATCTTCTTCTGTCACGTCCCAATTTATGTGGCACTAATATAATTTTGATAGTAAATCAAATATTTTATGTTGACATATCATTTTGTTATTCTTATTTTTCTAATACATAAATGACTTATAATAAGGAGTGATGTAGTAAAATCATCGTTCGAAAGACGAAAATTTAATTTAAAACATTAAGAGTTAATTTCGCATTTTATGTCTATTTTATTTTTCATTAAATATTATTTATTTTCTTAATACCTAGATGACTCATAATATTTAATTAAGAGCGACTGATTATGTTATTACTATAAAAATTAATATAATTTTATCATATCCAATAATAATCATCTATAATTCACTGAAATAGTATATTAATTAAATACGGGATGCTATATTTGCATATGCAAAATATAATATTATTAAACATTATTGGATAGTACATTATATTTATTTTTCACAATAATAAAATTTTACTATATATTTTTTCAAATTTCTTTTTAACTTGATACATATTGACCCAACACAAATTCTAAGAAAATATTCATTGGAAATTTATTTTATTAAATTAAATTTATTAATTTTTTACTTTAAAAATTTAAAGTTAAGTTTAAATATTAGTATTTCTATATAAGAAAAATAATTTTAAAATTTAAATTTATTAAAATAAATAAATAAATAAAAAGATTAATTTTCTATATAAAAGTCAATTAAAATAATAAAATTGATTTACTTTAAATATTTAGTTGCAATTAATTAAGATAATTTTTTATTTTGTCATGATTTATACTGCACCGATAAAATTTTGAGAGTTGAATAGAACTTTTATTTATTTTTAAAAAAGTATTTTAACTTGTTAATTATTGTGATTTATAATAATTTTTATGTAATTATCAAATAATATATTTACTCCTTGTGTCCCAATTTATGTGGCTTCGATACAATTTTGAGAGTCAACTAAATTTTTTACATATCTTTTAAATATTTTAAGTTGTTAATTATTATGATTTGCAGTACTTATTTTTTATCTCAATTTATGTGGCATTGCTAAAATAATGAAAGTCAATAAAATTTTTATACGTGGTAACAAATTATTGTGATTTGTGGTAACAAATTAGTTTTGAACATGATAGCTAATTAAATAAATAAATTATTTTTACTTCCACTATGTAGTTATAGTTAATTAATATAAATTAATAGAATATATTAAATATTTAAATCATTATGATGAAATAATGAAATTATTATATATTGGGGCATGGTATGTAATTAAGTGGGAGTAGAGATGTTTTTTTGGTAAGAGTCAATAAAATTTTTGTATGTCTTTTTAAATATTTTAAGTTATTAATTATTGTGATTTGTGGTAACAAATTAGTTTTGAACATGATAGACAATTAAATAAATAAAAAAAGTTACTTTCAATATTTAGTTATAGTTAATTAATACAAATTAATAGAATATATTAAATATTTAAACCATTATAATAAAATAATAAAATTATTATATATTGGGCATGGTACGTAATTAAGTGGAAGTAATTGGTTTTTTGGTAATTGGAAAGAGGTGGTCGAAACCATCTCTTCTATATAATAGAAAAAATCAAGAAAAGACAAAAATTCTGCAATCCATTAATCTTAGCATTAATTATTTATTTTTTAAATTATTATTAAATATCAATTAATAAAGGCAATGTGGAAAAGTCACTTTATCGATTAATATTTTTTTAATAAATGTATTATGTCAAAAAAATTACAAATAAAAACACAAAGGGAGTAAATAACTAACACACTCTTGTTCATAATGTCACGTACCAGACAGTGCTCTCATTTTGTGAGGCAACAGTCGACTAAAGTTTGAAATACTAATTAATTAATTTAACTTTTATATGATATGAGTAATAGTGGATGAAAATATGAACTAACAACTAACTATTGAAGTTGATTAGTTCAAAAGAGAAAATATCAATACATTAGAACTGTTTGAGGTAATAACTAGGGAAAAGGGTCAAATTCATCTTTTTACTTTGAAAAATTGGTTAAATATATCATTCCTTATATTTTGGGATTAAATTTATCTTCATTATCACACTTTGGGGTCAAATTCACCCTCTCAATTTTAAAAAATTAGCTAAATATACCCTTCATCATACTTTAAGGCCAAATTTACCCTGATATCATACTTGAGGATCAAATTTACCCTCATTATTAAGAAACTTTCTCATGTACCCTTCCTTTGATAGAAAATTCAAATCAACGTTAAATGTCTGATTTTTAAAAAAACAAAACACACCCTAATATAACTCGCGAGACCCGACCCGAGCCATAAAGAAGACACAAATAAATATACTCCCTCAGTTCTGTTGGTCAAATTTTTTCAATAAGATTAAACCACTAGATATTTATCAACGCATAGTTCATGAAAAATGAATCGGCATCAATATAAACACAAATAAATCTTCACGCTAGCCGCTCACTTTCTTAGTTCTATTATAGCATTAGTCATATTTGGGCAAAGACGAACCAAAAGCAATTCCAACAGAAGCAATTGTCACTGCTCCGATGGATATACTCCTCCCACAGTTCATAGATCTGAATTAGTACAGAACTCATGATAAATGACACTTGACAATCAAATGCAACATATTAAGCGCACTATATATTTCTCTGATGATTGAGTTAAGAGGTCCCCTATGTATCAGTCGTGACAACTTTTCAGTCTTATGTCTTTATATACAATTTGAATATACACAAATTTTTCATCATGTCAGTTGTTCAGAAAACTTATCCACTAATTCTAGAATCTAGATCCAGATAGAATTGCATACCAAAATTTGAAATTTGAGTATAACTAAACAGGAGCAGAGTTTGTAATAGACATTTTCTCTAGTTCCATACTTTTGCGTTATGTCATTCTATTTTACTTTTTGTTCATTTTTAAACAACCTACCAGTGCTGCATGTTAAAAGAGAAGTATATTTGATTGTTGGAAAAATTTGACCAACAGAACTGAGGGAGGAGTATATTTATTTGTGTATTTTTTATGATTCGGATCGGATGGATCAGATTAGAATATATTTTTTTTAAAAGGGTCATTTAATGCCGATTTGAGTTTTTTTGTTAAAGGATCACATGTAAAAAGTTTCTTAACAACGAGGGTAAATATGACCCCAAAATATGATATCAAGGGTAATTTGGGAGAAAGTATGACGAAGGGTATATTTAGTTAGTTTTCCAAAGTAAAGGGCAAATTTGGTCCCAAAGTATAACCGCGAGAGTAAATTTAGTTCCAAAATATAACGAAGAATATATTTAGCCAACTTTGCTAAAAAGAGAAATAAATTTGAACTTTTTCCCAAATAACTAATAATGCAAGATAACTATATATTCAGCAAAAATTGTAAAAGTTGTATAAAATAATTAAATAACTTTATTCGTAAGATAAGTCCATTTTTCTGGGCATCTAAAACAGAAATAGCACCATGCATATTGGCACTCAGGAAAATGGTGTAACAAAGCTAATTGGAGTTGCCATTTTCTGTTTTCTCCTTTCGTTTCCTTTGACATTTAAGATGTTTATGTTGGGTTTAATTGGATGTGTGAACGGAAAATGGAGAAAATTATTGGAGGGAAAGTGAGCTCTCACTTAAAAGAAAAGTGTACTTGCTTAAAGGAAAGTCTACGTCTCCCACAATGGTGGGAGAAAGCAACTTTCTTGTATTTTTATTAAGAAACACACCTTCAAGTGGATAGTGAGGCAAGAACCAAGAAATATCTCGCGTCATTGTTGTTGCTCAGCTTCAACTTCGACTTCAAATTTGAATTTGGATTTGAATTTGTCAAATGATTGAGAGATTAATTTTTGGGAAAAGGACACTCTATGACTTTTTTAAAAAATAATAGCCTAATTATAGCCCAAGTTTGACATTTGGACAAATAATGTCCAGTCGGCTAAACAAATGTCATTTTATGGCCATTTCCTAATCTTTCCCAATTTGGATCATTTTGATCCACGTAGTCCATATACAGTCCATATACGATACTGATACGGTCTATATACAATACTAATACAATATTCAACTTGGGCAATTCGGCCCTTTTAAAAATATTTCAATTTTTTTTTAACTATAAATTTTTTAAATTGATCAAATATTCTGCTTTTTTTTATTGTTTAGAAATAATAATTAAATTATATAAAAATGATATAATTATTAAATAGAATATGAATCTATATAAGATATATGTATAGAAATTGTATAGTTCTATCAAATATGTATATGTACAATATATAGAAAGTGTATACAAATTATATAATTATTGTATAAAACGTGTAAAAAAAGTACAGTTATTATATAAATTATGTATCAAAACTGTATAATTTCCGTATAGAATATTTATGTATAAGATTTGTATAAAACCTGTATAAAAGTTGTGTAAAAACGGTATAGAACCTGTAGACAGCTAATTTTGTACCTCCCGAAGTCTAATTTTATTCATTTTTAGTTCACCTTACCATGTGTCCAACCCTATGTAATTATATCCCACAAAAATACAAAAATAAACAAAAAAAATACCTCTAGTTAATTTATCTTATCCTAACAACTTACCCAATAAAAAGCTTCCACCTACCCTAACTACCCATATGATCCCCCCTCCTTTTTCTTGTCCACAAAGAAAGAATATATAGGGGACCCACCAAAATTTCCACATCATAACAAATCCATGCTCATTATAAAAGAAAAATTCTAAGAGGAAAGGGGGCTCATTCTTTGATCATCATCTTCTCCACAATAACAAGAATCACCAAATAATCTTCCTCACAAGAACAAGAACAACAACGAAAAAAAAAAAAAATAACCGGTGAACAGTACCGATGAATAGTAATCGGTGAACAGTACCCAGTGAACAGTACCAGTGAACAGTGACGGTGAACAGTGACGGCGTGAAAAGTGACGGTGAACGGGTCATTATTTGTCGAGTTGGATTGTTGGTGTTAAGGTTCGGCTCGAGGTTTTCGGGTGCGGACTCTCTTTATTCGAATAACATTGAGTTTGAAAGCTTCAAATTTAAGGTCCAATTCTTTCTTCTCTTTTATTTAATTCTTATGTGATTGTGATTGCGTGTGATTCGATACCGTGGTTTGTTTGTTGATGTGAACTGTTGGTGACATTTGGGTGTGTGATGTGCTAAGCATGATTGGTGAATTTTCGTTATTCTCGATTGGTGGATTGTGTATCGAAATTGATTAATCACGTGGTTAAAAATGAATTAAGGTGATTAAAAATGGAGGAAAATGAATATTGATTAATTTTGATGTATTGATAATGTTAAACATGATAGAATTGTGATATGTTGAACTTGGTAGGCAAACGTAGGCCGGTTAGGCAAATTTAGGAATAACGATTTATTGGAGTGTTTGAATATGTGCGTGAATGGTACTTTCTACTTTATTGCACAAAAAGTTTAAATTGTACTCATTTGGCCGGGGAATGCCCCGAAGGATTTGTATTGATTTATCTGGGGAATGCCCTGAAGTAGCATGTACGCAAAGGAGACTCGTGATCAAGACCCGAAACGTCGGGTGGAGTTTAGTTTAGGATTAGTTTAGAATAGAATAGGTTTTATATTTCAGCACCTCTTTTATTTTGGATTGTATAATTTGGACTGAACATTATTTTTGTTTGTTTTGAATTTTGTGTGATTTATTTGTTTGCTTGTTTTGTGTGTTTATGTGGTTTGTACATTTGTAATATCAAATTAGCCGATACGCTCCACCAAGCAACCGTGGTCGAACCACGGGATCGAGGGGTGCCTAACACCTTCCCCTCGGTCAACAGAATTTCTTAGCCGGAATCTCTGTTCGTAAACCGATTTAAAGAGTCAAATGGTTTCGAAAAGGATTTTCCAATGGTGACTTGGCACACCAGATTATGCCAAGTGGCGACTCTGATTTTGAATGTAAAAACAATCTTTTTTCGGAACCAATCTTCATTTTGTCACTTTAATAAAAAATCCTTTCAAACCTTAAAATACATATTTTTTTTTGGAGTCGAAAAAGGGGTGTGACAGCTCTGGCGACTCTGCTGGGGACTATTTCAGAATCCGAGCTTTTTTTGGAGTCGTATAGGCTTTGTTTGGCATTACGAGTGTATAAGCATTGTTTGTGATTTTTGTTTGTGTTTTCACTTTTGTGCATTTTCGTGCTCTTTGTTTACAGTATTTATCCTATGTGTTACCGCTTTATATCTGGCATCATTTGCATAACCCGAGTCAATTCTTTCCGCAAAAAGTCTCGGAGCGCACGTCGTGCGCACGAACTCTAGTTGAGTCACCTTTATTTTAGGGGGGGAGCCGTTGGATGTATGGAGTAGGTGGAAAGCAAAGCAGCCACTATCGACCATATGCTCCCCCGAACGGCCTTGTTAGTAAACCACAACGTAGGTCAGCCTTTAGTTCATTCTTATGTGCATCATATTGAGACCTAGCGGGGCCCACATGGTCCTTTGTAGGAGACTCACCTTTAAAACATCCCTACGTGCTAAATGTTGCATCTTTGAGAGTTACGTGGTCATTTGACGGATCGATTTGGAGAAAACATGTGTTAGAAGTAAAGTGTGAAAAAAAAAAGTGAGTCAAAAAGAATGAATCAAAAGGAGTGTCGTAGTTTATTTTAGAGTTCTTTATGGCTCTTGTTCTTCACGATCCAAAACTCAAAAAGATTTTTTTTTTACGTTTTGCATTTATCTTCTCAAAGTACCATAAGTTCAACAAAAAAAAGATGAAAAAAGAGGGTTTTGTTTGACTTTTCTACTTATTTGTCAAAACAAAATACCAAAAAGATTTTTTTTTATAATTGGTGGTGTCAGTCTTAGTTGAAATGTCTAGTTGAAAAACAAAAAAGTTTACATTCGTTTGTTTTTGGTTGTCTCTTAAGTTAGGGTCAATTTATTAGCTAATCGTTAAGTGTCCAATCTGGACGAAATACACACCCCTGATTCTCCTCTCTCGGGAGTGAGATACGTAGGCAACCTATTTTAGGTTCGGGGATCTTATTTCAAAAATTCAAAAAAGATTTTCTTCACTCTTCATTTAGAGTAGGTGTCTCATGTACATCTTTAAAAGAAAGCAAAAAAATATATTTTCCTTTAATGGGTTCAAGTTTCATTTTCGTATGAAATTTAAAATCGAAAATCCAAAAATATTTTCTTTGGTAACCATAGATTTCATGTTGTACAGGAATCTGAAAAATTCAAAAAGATTTTCTTCACTCTTCACTTAGAGTAGGTGTTTCATATACATCTCTAAAAGAAAACTACAAAAAGATTTTTCTTTAATAGTTTCAAGTTTCATTTTCCTATGAAATTCTAAATCGAAAACCCAAAAAGATTCTTCTTTGGTAATCATAGATTTCATTTTTATATAGGGAGTTTAAACCTAAAAAATGCAAAAAGATTTTCGTCAATTCTTTTGATAATTTGTTATTTTCTTTTCTTTTTAATGTTTCAAGAAAAAAAAAGATTTTAATTGGCCATTTTGGCAAAACTTCACGAACTACGCACACCTGATTCTCCCCTTTCGGGGGTGAGATACGTAGGCGCCCTTCTAGGGTTCGGTGATTTTTCTTCAAGAAAAAAAAGAAGAGGTTTTGAAGAAAGAAAAAATGTTGAACTCTAACATATTTGTTACCTCTTGTTCAGTTAGTTTAAGGTGGTTGGTTTGTAGTTTCCTGGCTGGTCCTCCATATCACACCAAATCCAAGGAAGGGTTAGTTGTGTCCAACAAGGATATAGAGAGTGGCATCATGGATGAAACAAAGAGTCGGGAAATTGAGAGCTTAAAGGAAGAGAATTTGAGACTGAGACAACAAATGATGGGAATGTACCAAGCTTGGGCCAGTGGGCTGCCTCCACTTCCGTTCCCCACTTTTGACCCTGCAAATACCTTGAGTCTTCCACCAAAATCGCAAAGTCAGTTTCCTACTGTTGTTGATGCACCACAGCATGCCTCAGAATCCATTCCACGTCAAATGCACCTCAATACTTCCACCACTCTTTCTTTATCTCCTCAGTATAAGTCTACCACATTCACAGCACCACATACCGTCTGTGCTTTTGTTGCTCAACCTTCTACTAAGGCTTCCACTTTGTCTATCAATCCAACGATTGTGCTTTCCCAGTCCACTAGTGACTCCATGTTCAATACTGTTGATGATCATTGGTATACTCTTGAGCCTACAGTTAAGTTAAGTGAACCGCCAAAATTTCTTACTAAGAAGCTAGCATGCCAAAAGAGCCAGAGAAAATGGTTGGGAAAGTAAAGAGTGTAGAAAATGATATGAAAAATTCCCCTGGACTTATGGGCTATGAAGATGTTTCATATAAAAACTGGGGCATGTCTTCAAGTGTTAACCTTCCTCCCAGCTTTGAGACATCAAAATTTGGGGAGCCTGATGGACAGAAGGATTCTGTGAAATATTCGGGACGACATTGCAATCAACCAAGGGAAACTGAAGGAAAGAAGAAGGAAAACACACCTATTGTCATGACAGGGACAAAGAAGAGTTTGAGAGGTTCAACCCACCAATACTGTCAGCCTCAATACCGAGCTTACATATCAGATCCACATAACCACTTGCAACAAGGTTTCTTTCTCCGAAATCCAAGAAATCCCATTCCACTTCCTCGATATCCTGTGAATAATGCACAATTGTATGCTCATCCATCTTCTTATCCATAATGACATGCCCCTGTCCCTCAACATCGTCCTCGACCCCACAAATTTACCAAGGGACCTCTAAATCCAAATTTCATCCGAGGCCAGAGTTCGCAAAGAGGAGAAAGGAAAAAGATAATTTCACTCCTATTGGGGAATCCTATGCCAGTTTATTCCAGAGATTGGTACAGCAGGGCATGATCACTCTTCTCCTTGGGTATACTCCTGATCCACATTCAAGAAGCTTTGATCCTAATGTGCGATGTGCATATCATTCTGATGTTCAGGGTCATAGTACTGAAGATTGTTGCACTTTGAAAAGAGAAATAGAAAAGATAATTCAAGATAAATTGATTGTGGTGCAAAACATTGGCCCTTCGACCATCCCACAGAGTTCTTCACCAGCACGCGGTACTGCACAATCTGTGGGAGGCAATGAGTTAAGCATGGGGATCCAGAGCTTATTTGTTGAAGGAAATGTGTTTGACAGTGGTGGAAGCTCCCGTCATGTTGATATGCAAGCCAGTGGCTAAGATGTCAGGCTGAGCAATGGAGAAGTCACCCTTCTCCTTACCATGAAGGGGTTTGGTAGTTTGTTTTGTTTTATTTTCTATTCTCCGAATTATTTCAGGGTTGTAGTTTGGGATTTATCTTGTTTTGTCCCTTTGTCGTTTATGTTCAAACCCTTCTATCTTTCATTTTTATTAAATGGAGTGTCCTCTTTTTCTTTGTGTTTTAAATATGTATGTTTTTTTTACATAGTACATTTTATGTTGACTCTAGTGATATGATATGCTAGTGAAATTTACAGCTAGATCTTAACATCCAGTTTAAGAATGAACATTGAATCAGAGGGTTAAAGTTAAAAAAATAGAGCATCTGGGGAAATAGATAGAGTGCTGGGGCATTTGGTGATCAAGTTGAAACCTTCTTTGAAAATTAAGGCTATTATTTTGAAAATCGTGAGAATAACTTGGTCATCAATTGAAAGACATGTCTTAATTAGGTCAAACAGTGTCTACGTGATCCTATCAAGAGAAACAGAAAGAAAATCAGCTTCACAAAATCATGAGTCATTCAATGTGAGGAATGTGCAACAAAAGTGGAGTTGTATGCCATATAAACGCAGAAGAAATAGTGATGCACAGACTCAGTCAAAGTTAATGCTGTAAAAGATGTCAAAAGATCTTCATCTTTCACTTTCATATTGCATGATATGTACTTGCATTTTCAAAGATTGATATGACGAAGGCATTTCATTCTGCCATCCAAACATCGTGTCATCCTTTGTATACCTCATTTGAGCTTTAGTCTTATTTTCTTTCATACACCTCTTTTAGAATCAATATAGTCAGCAAAGGTCGAAAGAACAATGTCGAACAAAACAATAGTCAGAAAAGTTCAAAAAAAAAGAGAAGAGAGAAAAAATATGTCAAAAAAAAAAAAGAGAAAAAAGAGTGAAGAAAAATAGAGTCAGAAAAATCCCCCCCCCCCAAAAAAAAAAAAGAAATCAGAATCAAGCAAAATAAGCTGCCAGAACTACGCATGATCTGATTCTCCTCTCTCGAGGGTGACATACGCAGGCTGCCCTACTTAGGGCTCGGTCCAACCAAATAAACAATTTAGAGTCACCCAGTCAAAACAAACTGGGGCATGAGTTAATCCTCATTGTTTGAGTCGATTCCAAAAGTTGTAAGTCCTAACCCACTTTAAGTATCGTTTGGTCCTCATGCCATCCTTTCTTTCCAACCCTATCCAAAAGCCAAGTTACAACCAAAGAAAGACCTTCAGATCAATCTTTGAGGATGTTAAGGCTAAGTATGCAAGGGATATGATGATGCATTTGGGAACTACTTGTCTTCCTCAGCATAAGAAATCAAGAGAGAAATAGAATGAGAGAGTCTTATTGGTGAAAACCCTTACGGGCACCATAAGGCAATGGTAAGTTGAGAGAAATAAAAATGAGAGAGTCTTATTGGTGAAAATCCTCACGGGCACCATAAGGCGATAGTGAGCCGAGAGAAAATGAAAGAAGCTTGTTGGAGAAAACCCTTCAAGGCGCCACTAGACGAATGGGGTCTTAAATGCAATTGACCTAAGAAAGCAACTCAGTTTCAAGGTCATTAACTCAACAACAATGGGTAGAAAGTTTGGATGAAAAGATCAAGCTACTTAATCCAAAATGCATGGCATAATCATTAGTGTTGACTGTCATTTTTAGATGAATTTTTCGTTTTGTTATTTTAAAAGGGGATATTCATTGTCTTTTCTTTCTTCTCTTTATTTTAATTTTATATTTCTTAAGTCAATTATCAAAACAAAAATTGTCATTTTTTTTTTAATTTTTTTTTTGTTTTGTTTGTTTGTTGTTTTTGTTGTTTCTTGTCTTTGAGTCAAGTCCGTGTCAAAACAAGTGAGAAAAGATTTCAAAACTGGCTACCAACTTCTTTAATTGCACAAAGTAAGAAAAAAGCTAGCACATGAAAGAGACATGATTGTGAGCCCAAAAAAAAAAGGCATGCAGGAAGTTTTGTCAACAGAGAAGTCGGGGAACTCATGGAAATACCAAGGTTCAAAGTGTTTATTTGAGAAACACGACAAAGCAGAAATACTGTGTTTGTTTCAGAGTCACTCTTAATAAGATGAGTTTGAGTCAATGATACAGCAAGTCAATGACATATGCTAATGGTTGGAAGCAAAGCTAAATGTGACGGGGGTAGGAGCAATTGCCTCAAAAGCCAAAGCCACAAACTAGCCACCATGTTTTAAACTCACAAGTTTTCTTTGTATGTAATAGGAATACATGTTGCATTCAGATCAAGGATTTCAGAGCCTAAACATCAAAGGCCGTAATTTCTCACCTCAACAAATGCAAGAGGCAAGGTTGCTGCACAGGTTTGGTAATCAAAACCATGGTAAAATTCATAATTCAAGATCTCTAGGAGACGCATTTCCTTGTTTTGGTAATTCAAACAACTTTGGTAAGGAGACGCACTTCATTGTTTTGATAATTCAAACAACATTGATAAGGAAACACACTTCCTTGATTGGGTAATTCGAATTTTGCTTCTTAGGTAATGCACTTCCTAACTTAAGTCTTGATTCCTAGAAGACGTACCTTTTAGTCGAGTCATCCCCTTTGATTCCTATAAGACGTACCTTTTAGTCGAGTCATCCCCTTTGATTCCTATAAGACGTACCTTTTAGTCGAGTCATTCCTATTGATTCCTAGAAGACGTACCTTTTAGTCGAGTCATCCCCTTTGACCCCTAGAAGACGTACCTTTTAGTCGAGTCATCCCCTTTGATTCCTATAAGACGTACCTTTTAGTCGAGTCATTCCTATTGATTCCTATAAGACATACCTTTTAGTCGAGTCATCCCCTTTGATTCCTAGAAGACGTACCTTTTAGTCGAGTCATCCCTTTTGATTCCTATAAGACGTACCTTTTAGTCGAGTCATCCCTTGATTCCTATAAGACGTACCTTTTAGTCGAGTCATCCTTTTTGATTCCTATAAGATGTACCTTTTAGTCGAGTCATCCCTTTTGATTCCTATAAGACGTACCTTTTAGTCGAGTCATCCCCATTGACCCCTAGAAGACGTACCTTTTAGTCGAGTCATCCCCTTTGATTCCTATAAGACGTACCTTTTAGTCGGCTCATCCCCCTGGATTCCTATAAGACGTACCTTTTAGTCGAGTCATCCCCTCTGATTCCTATAAGACGTACCTTTTAGTCGAGTCATCCCCTCTGATTCCTATAAGACGTACCTTTTAGTCGAGTCATCCCCTCTTATTCCTATAAGACGTACCTTTTAGTTGAGTCAGCCCCTTTGATTCCTATAAGATGTATCTTTTAGTCGAGTCATCCCCTTTGATTCCTATAAGACGTACCTTTTAGTCGAGTCATCCCCTTTGATTCCTATAAGACGTACCTTTTAGTCGAGTCATCCCCTTGGATTCCTATAAGACGTACCTTTTAGTCGAGTCATCCCCCTTGATTCCTAAAAGACGTACCTTTTAGTCGAGTCATTCCAATTAACTCATAGAAATTGCATTTTTTTATTTGGGATAATTTTCTTTTCAGTTTTGATGTGATTTCAGGAGCATGCCCGAAGCACAGGGCGAATAAATGGAAAACCAAGCAACTAGGTGAAGAAATTGAAAGTTAAACAAATTGAAAAATAGCAAGTCAGGAGCCCGCCTGCAGAACAGGGTGAAGAAATTGAAAGCATAGCAACAAGTTGATGAAATAGCAAGTCAGGAGCCCGCCTGCAGAACAGGGTGAAGAAATTAAAAGCATAGTAACAAGTTGATAAAAATAGCAAGTCAGGAGCCCGCCTGCAGAACAGGGTGCAGAAGTTGAAAGCATGGCAACAAGTTGATGAAATAGCAAGTCAGGAACCCGCCTGGAGAACAGGGTGAAGAAATTGAAAGGCAAGCAACAAGTTAAAGAAATAGCAAGTCAGGAGCCCGCCTGAAGAATAGGGTGATGAAAGTCGAGTCAAGAACCAATAGAAGCTGTATAGATAGGATTTTTGTAATTTCATTTATGTTTTAACTTGTAATTTTCATTTTTTTTATGTAATGACGGAGCCGCGGACCGGAACCTCGATGGAACCTCACTCGACTCTCCAACTCGGTATAGTCCATCTCCCTCCAAAAGTTGAGATACTTGTCACTCGATCCTCTCATAATGTGAGTAGGTGGGATGTCTTAAGTCAAGACCCGGTTGTCCTTCTTCCTTCTGTTTCTTTCTTTGAATAATGGTCGGGTCAAAATTTGGTCTCGCTGTCTACTTCTTTGTCTGAAAACACTTTGTGTTTACATTTAAATGGGGCATGATGTAGACACCTAATTTTGTACATCCCGAAGTCTAATTTTATTCATTTTTAGTTCACCTTACCATGTGTCCAACCCCATGTAATTATATCCCACAAAAATATAAAAATAAATAAAAAAAATACCTCTAGTTAATTTATCTTATCCTAACTACCTACCCAATCAAAAGCTTCCACCTACCCTAACTACCCATATGATCCCCCCCTCCTTTTTCTTGTCCACAAAGAAAGAATATATGGGGGACCCACCAAAATTCCCACATCATAACAAATCCATGCTCATTATAAAAGAAAAATTCTAAGAGGAAAGGGGGCTCATTCTTTGATCATCATCTTCTCCACAATAACAAGAATCACCAAATAATCTTCCTCACAAGAACAAGAACAACAACAAAAAAAAAAAAAGTAACCGGTGAACAGTACCAGTGAACAGTAATCGGTGAACAGTAACCAGTGAACAGTACGGTGAACAGTGACGGTGAACAGTGACGGCGTGAAAAGTGACGGTGAACGGGTCATTATTTGTCGAGTTGGATTGTTGGTGTTAAGGTTCGGCTCAAGGTTTTCGGGTGCGGACTCTCTTTATTCGAATAACATTGAGTTTGAAAGCTTCAAATTTAAGGTCCAATTCTTTCTTCTCTTTTATTTAATTCTTATGTGATTGTGATTGCGTGTGATTCGATACCGTGGTTTGTTTGTTGATGTGAATTGTTGGTGACATTTGGATGTGTGATGTGCTAAGCATGATTGGTGAATTTTCGTTATTCTCGATTGGTGGATTGTGTATCGAAATTGATTAATCACGTGGTTAAAAATGAATTAAGGTGATTAAAAATGGAGGAAAATGAATATTGATTAATTTTGATGTATTGATAATGTTAAACATGATAGAATTGTGATATGTTGAATTTGGTAGGCAAACGTAGGCCGGTTAGGCAAATTTAGGAATAACGATTTATTGGAGTGTTTGAATATGTGCGTGAATGGTACTTTCTACTTTATTGCACAAAAAGTTTAAATTGTACTCATTTGGCCGGGGAATGCCCCGAAGGATTTGTATTGATTTATCTGGGGAATGCCCTGAAGTAGCATGTACGCAAAGGAGACTCGTGATCAAGACCCGGAACGTCGGGTGGAGTTTAGTTTAGGATTAGTTTAGAATAGAATAGGTTTTATATTTCAGCACCTCTTTTATTTTGGATTGTATAATTTGGACTGAACATTATTTTTGTTTGTTTTGAATTTTGTGTGATTTATTTGTTTGCTTGTTTTGTGTGTTTATGTGGTTTGTACATTTGTAATATCAAATTAGCCGATACGCTCCACCAAGCGACCGTGGTCGAACCACGGGATCGAGGGGTGCCTAACACCTTCCCCTCGGTCAACAGAATTTCTTAGCCGGAATCTCTATTCGTAAACCGATTTAAAGAGTCAAATGATTTCGAAAAGGATTTTCCAATGGTGACTTGGCACACCATATTATGCCAAGTGGCGACTCTGATTTTGAATGTAAAAACAATCTTTTTTCGGAACCAATCTTCATTTTGTCACTTTACTAAAAAACCCTTTCAAACCTTAAAATACATATCTTTTTTTGGAGTCGAAAAAGGGGTGTGACAGAATCAGTCAGTAAGTTAAAATGGCTACAAAGTGGAATTTAAATTCCATGGTCATTTTCAAGGAAATAGTTTAATTTGAAGTGAAAATGTACAGTCATTATATTAAATTATGTATCAAAACTGTATAATTTCCGTATAGAATATTTATATATAAGATTTGTATAAAACCTGTATAAAAGTTGTGTAAAAACGGTATAGAACCAATCAGTAAATTAAAATGGCTAGAAAGTGGAGTTTAAATTCCATGGCCATTTTCAAGGAAATAGTTTAATTTGAAGTGCCGTTTCTGTCCTTTCCCCTTAATTTTTTAGATAAAGTTTATTTGAAACTTGAAAAAACAAGTGAAATTTCTAATCCAAAAAAATCCAACAAAAAATATTTTCTCCATGTACACCATGAAAATGCATGCAGAAAAGCAACTCGAAAGAGACGCAATTCTTCGAGGAAATGACACACTGTTTCGAAAAAGGGGTGACTGTTCGGTCGAAAATGATTGTTCAGAAAAGACATACTATTTTGGAAGGCACAAACAAGACTGTTCCAAAATGATACACTTTTCCATGAACGATTGCTTCCTTTCGTGAGGGACACTTGATGGCTATAAATACCTAAACTTCTCCTTAGGTATGTACATAATTTTAAGTACTGAAACACATTCTTCTTCTTTCAAAAACTCTTTGTGATCATCAGTAGTTGAATGTGTACAAGGAATCTGAAAGTTTGAGGTACCGCTACCTTCAGATTGTGAGCCATTTTATTCTGGAGGAAAAATTTCTCAACCTTGGGTACTTGAGGGGAATTAATTTCTTAAGGATACTCCGTGAAATCGAAGGACTTGGTTCTACTTCTACTTCATCTTATTTCTTTTAGATAAACATACTTCTTTGATAGTTCATTTTGATTAGTCATTTTGAACTTGTATTGAAGGTGTTAAATTTCATTGTTATTCTTGAAACAGTCTTGAATTGAAGTGTATTGTGCAAACATATTATCTACCCAAAACAACAATCTTAAGGAATTAACCTTTATAATTTGTATTGTTTGGTTTTCGGAGATCAAATCTTTATGCTTTATACTTTATTTGAACTTAACAAGTGATTTGAAGACATAAAAACTTCATCACAAGTTAAAGGTCATTCGGTTAACCATTAGAAGACATAAAAACTTCATCGTTAAACTAGAAACAAGTAATGTTTAAAGTTGCTACAACCTTATAATTAGTATTTTGATATACTAAAGTTGGTTGTGTTTTTGTGACAGGAAAAATGACTACTGATGGTCATGTAACTGATGGTGGGACAAGTGTAGCAACAACGAATGTTGCTACAACAAGTCGCACAACTGCGCCACCTTCTATGGCACCAACAAAGAAGCCTAAAAAATTTTGTGGGTATAGATTTTAAGTGCTGGCAGTAGAAAATGCTCTTCTACTTAACAACCTTATGTCTTCAAAGGTTCATATAGGAAGATGCTCCAGAATTTTCCGAAGAAACATCAAACAAGGAACGGTTCGTTGTAATAGAGACATGGAAAAATTCTGATTTCTTATGCAAAAATTATATCCTAAGTGGCCTCTAAGACAATCTGTACAACGTGTACAACTGAATGAAGACATTGAAAGAGTTTTGGAATGCGCTGGAACGAAAGTATATGACTGAGGATGCTGGAACTAAGAAGTTCTTTATTCCAAGGTTCCTGGAATACAAGATGATTGACAGTAAGACTCTCGTATCTCAAGTATAGGAATTGCAAGTTATTATCCACGATCTCCTTGATGAAGGTATGAATATAGTGAATACCTTATTTGAATATGTTAAATATGTTCTCAATGTTCACATGAACTTTATTGTAGGTTTGATTGTGAACGAGGCCTTTCAAGATTCTGAAATATAGAGAAGTTTCCACCTTTGTGAAAGGACTTCAAAAATTACTTGAAACACAAAAGGAAGGAGATGAAAGTTGAAGACCTCATTGTTAGGTTGCGCAAGGAGAAATACAACAAATCCGTAGAGAAGAGGTCGAAAGGAAATTCTGCAATAAGTGGAGCAAACATTGTAGAAGACAACCCCAACAACTCGAAGAAACGGAAGAAAGCTGGACAACAAAGCAATCCACCTATGAAGAAATTCAAGGGGAAGTGCTTTAATTGTGGCAAGGTTGGCCACAAGTCAACAGATTGTCGTACACTAAAGAAACGCAAAAAGAATGATCAAGCTAATATGGATGAATCCAAGAATGAAATGGATGATCTATGTGTCATGCTTTCTGAATATAACTTGGTGGAAAATCCTAGAGAATGATGGATGGATTTCTTTGCCACCCGCCATATTTATACCAATAAAGAGTTGTTTATTGCATTCGCTCCAGCTCAAGGTGAGGAGAAGATCTATACGACAAACTCCGCAACTACAAAAGTTGAAGGGACAGTAAAAATCTGTTTGAAAATAACGCTAGGCAAAGTGTTGACTCTCAACAATACCCTTTATGTACCAAAGTTGAGGAAGAACTTGATTTCCATAACACTTCTTAACAAAAATAAATTCAAATCTTTATTTGTTTCAGATAAGATTGTACTTAGTAAAGGGAAAGTGTATTTAGGAAAAGGCTACCTCACTGAGGGCATATTTAAGATGAATATAATGACAGTTGAAATCAATAAAAATTATGTTTCTTCTTACTTGTTTGATTCTAATAAATTGTGGCATGAACGATTAGGACATGTCAATCACAAAACTTTGTGAAAACTGATTAACTTAGAAGTTTTTCCAAACTTTGAGTGTAATAAATCAAAATGTCAAATGTGTGTGGAATCAAAGTATGTTAAGCATCCGAATAAGTCCGTTGAAAGGAATTTCAATCCCTTAGATTTAAGTCACACCGATATTTGTGATATGAAGTCAACACCATCTCGTGGTGGAAAAAAGTATTTTATAACTTTTATTGACAATTGCACTAAGTACTGTTATGTCTATTTGCTAAACAGTAAGAATGAAGAAATAGATACGTTTAGGCAATATAAAATAGAAGTTGAAAATTAGTTAGAGAAAAAGATCAAAATGATAAGAAGTGACAGGGATGGAGAATATGAATCTCCGTTTATGGAAATATGAGTAGAGAATAAAATATTCCATCAAACTACTTCCCCGTAATCACCTCAGTCTAATGGAATTGCAGAAAGAAAAAACCAAACCTTAAAGAAAATGATTAATGCCTTACTTATAAGTTCAGATTTACCGCAAAACTTGTGGGGGGAGGGACCTATCATTACAGCTAACCAGATACTCAATAGGGTGTCTTACAGTAAGACACTATCAATTCCATATGAAAAATGGAAAGAAAGGAAACCCAACTTGAAATATTTTAAAGTATGAGAGTGTCTAGCGAAAGTCCAAGTTCCTATACCTAAAAAGGTGAAGATAGGTTCTAAAACAGTGGATTGCGTGTTCATAGGATATGCTAAAAGTAGTAAAACATGTCGGTTTTTGGTTCTGAAATATGAACATTCGAATATCAATGAAAATACAGTAATTGAATTAGATAATGTTGAGATCCTTGAACATATTTATTCGTATAAAACTAGACATGAACAGTTTAGTGGAGGGTCTAAATGACCTCGAGATAAACCAAGCGAAGATGTAAATAATGATAAGAATCTAAGATTTAGTATACATCAAAGAATGTCAACTTCGTTCGGATTGAATTTTGTAACATTTCTTATTGAAAATGAGCCTCAAACATTCAAAGAAGTGATGTCATCTTTAGACTCATCCTTTTGGAAAGAGCCAGTCAACAGTGAGATTGAATTAATCTTGAGCAACCATACTTGGGATTTAGTTGATATTTCTCCTAGAAATAAACCTTTAGGTTCTAAATGGATCTTCAAAAGAAAAATGAAAACGGATGGTACTATTGATAAATACAAAGTAGGATTGTAGTAAAAGGCTTCAAACAGAAGAAATGCCTTGATTACTTTGATACATACTCGCATGTAACGAGGATAACGTTAATTTGGATGTTAGTTTCCTTGGCGGTGGTATATGGTCTTAAAATCCATCAAAATGATGTGCAAACAACATTCCTAAATGGAGAGTTAGAGGAAGAAATTTACATAGGAAAACCTGATGGTTTTGTGGTTTCTGATAAAAAAAGAAGGTGTACAGGCTTGTTAAGTCACTCTATGGACTAAAACAAGCACCTAAATAGTGGCATGCAAAGTTTGACCAAACTATGTTGGCAAACGGGTTTAAAATAAATGAATGTGATAAATGTGTTTACATTAAAAATGCTCCAAATTACAAGGTCATTATTTGTGTGTATGTGGATGACATATTGATCATGTAACACCCCGAGTCTGTACCCCAGACACTACACGGTGCTCATAATCTTGAGGGATCACAAACTAATCCATGACTGGTACCTTCTGCAATAACTGAATAATAATTCTGTAAGTATGCAAAAATTAGACAAAAACTTGCCATAAGGTTCAAAATGAAAGTAAATAATGAATACTAATACATCTATCTGAAATACTCTAGTCTAAAAAGCCTTTACTGTCCGAACAAAGAGTTGATGGGACAAGTCCCCAACTAACTTCGACTACTGAAATAAATTGAGTACTGAAATACTAAAATAATAAGTCTTTCCTCGAACTATGAGGACTTACCACTAAGTCTGCTACTAATAGATCGGGCTGCTAAGTATGATCGGAAGCCCATGCATCTGAACCTATGATATAAGACATCATAGTGCAAAAGAAAGGTGTGCATCAGTACTTTAGATGTACTGGTATGCTAAGTGAGGTAGGATGAGATGCATGGGTTCATATGCATGAACAATACTGACTGAATGACATGAGTATAACCTAATGAAAGTACATGCATGAACACGTAAACTGTAACTGAGATCATGATAACACTGGATAATGAGTTCTGAATTACTGATTTACTGATTTACTGATATCTGAGTTTACTGGTACTGTGTATATGATAACTGAGTGACTGTATCTGAAAGTCTTGATTCTGAAGAACTGAATTGAGTTCTATACTGAGACTAAATCTAAAACTGAGACTGTGGGAGGCAATCACCTAACCGACATGCCCCTTTCTGAATAGATTGGGGTCCAACCTGTAACCCCAGTTGAAAGGGTGCTAATACCGTGCCACGGTTACTAACAACTGTTGTGGAGCTAGTCCTAACTAACAGGTGACCTCTGAGATCAGTCCTAAGCTAGCGGGTGATCCCGGAGTATGTCAGTCCTTTCTAACGGGTGACATCTCGTAACCTACACTGGCTATGTAGTTCTGGAACTTAGGAATTATTTATAGGGACCCAGTCCTAACTAATGGGTTAGCCCCTATCCCTAGGTTCGCTCGGTGCTGAATTCCACTCCCAACTGAAAGACACTGAACTGATTCCAAGTTCATACTAAGTTTGACTGAGTTGTTACTATTTATACTGTCTAACTGAACTGAACTGAGTTCACTGAGTTCCGTTAACTGACAGAATACTACTGAATTCTGTTAACTGACTGAATACTGAACTGGACTGGACTGATACTAAGTCTACTGAGTTCTTCCTGAGTTCTGTATCTGACTGAGAGTACTATTGATCGTGACATGACTAACATTATTCTGTAACTGACACTGGCTCTAGGTACACAACTAAATTATTGGGTATTAAATACCCCTAGGACTCGATAGCATGAAAAGTAAAGCATCACCTGACCTTGCATAGCATAGAAATGCACACTTGTTCATAATGCATCTATAGAGACATTTTATCAAACACTTGAATGGCATGAACTAGTATACATGTTAACATGATATAATCTCACTATTTAATTCACATGAACAACTCATCAAACACTTGGAAGGCATTGTATATGCACATAGTACTAATCAACATATGAGCATCACAATTTCAATTCTTTAACATGAATTCTCATGGTACTACATACATAATAATTGTTTTTACACAAATCCTACACTTAATCATGGAATAGAAACCCAATCAACATTATAATCATGGATACGCTTGAATCCAAATCATGAAATCAATTTACTTAAAGTTTAAAAGAGTTTCTTGGACTCCAAGGGTGGAAGGGATCCTTGGATGAAAACTTGACATACCTTGGTTGTTTAATTTTTGAAGAACAATGGTGAAATCTTGAGCCTTGGATTTGAAATTAAATCACCTAGGGTTCTTGTTCTTGAGAATTTTGAGAGAAAGTGAGTGTATGTTGCTTAATGAGGGTTGAATCTCGTGCTTTAAAGCTTAATAGGGGTGGGAAAAAACCTAATTACCCCTATGGATGCGGCTTTTTAATGACTTAAAACCAAACTGCCGATGCACAGATCGACGCACCGCGTCGTTGGCATCAACGCGCCGCGTCGAGTCTGCATCGATTCACTAGAATTTGCACTGATTTGAGGAAAAAATTATCTATCGGCACGAGGGATGACGCAACGCGTTGAGAATGCGTTGACTCACTATTTGGTCACTCGAACATGGTCTAAATGAGGACCGAAAAATCTGAAACTTGTCTGAAAATACCTACTGGTATTCCTGATCATGAATCAATCTAAAAATCGATACTTTAAGGTCATAAGAGTCATGAAATAGAGTTTCCAACTTACGAAGGCCAAAATAATACTAAGTCTGAATACTTAGCTAGAATTTTCTAAGTCTGGGACCCCTTAGCAAGCTTAAAAGACTGAGTTGAGCTTAGGATTTTGCGGGGCCTTACAATATCTCCCCCTTGGGAACATTCGTCCTCGAATGAGACTGAATAATCTGAGAATAATGATAGACTGGACTTAGACACTGAACATGCACAACTGAAGCATGATTTCATGACTGAAATTTATGATATACTGAATTATCATACTGAACATGCATATCTGATGCATGAGTACATAGCTGAACATGATTCATGAATGCATGACTGGGATTACTGATAATCTAGGCTTATATACTGGACATGCATGTCTGATGCATAAGTACATGACTGAACTGATTCGTGAATGCATGACTGACTATGCAACGGTAGTTGATACCAAGTTTATAACTTTAACTGAATATAGACTAAGCCAATCTAAGAAAGACTGTTACCTTAAGCTGAGAATACTGATGAACCTGAGATCATTTACTAAATATGTATGAATGGGAATATGAGAACATAAAAGAGACTGAAACGGGATACATGAACTTAATATCATGAACTGAACTGAGCCCCTGAATACATGGCTTATGACTGAGATTGGAACTTGAGGGTGCACCTATGAGTACCCACTACTCCAAATTGGATTCGTTACGTGAAGAGAAGATGGAAGGTTTAGGTCATGAAAGCTTGGGGGGTTATTGTACATCTCCCCTTTGGGACTATTATGTCCCATGAAGAATGCTGACTTGGCTGAGATACTGAGGAAAAACTAAGATGATCCATAGGGCACCTACGAACTAAATCATGACTGTATATCGGGGATCTAAAACTGAGGCATGACACCTGAACTGAGCTGTACTTGAAACCACATGGTTTCTCGGCCTTGGAATAGTTACATTCATGAGACTTCGGATAGTGTAACTAGATGGAAGGATGGGAAACCCAACCATACGAACATTGTCCGCCTAACTGCTAAATTGAATTGCTGGTTTTGCAGATTAACGTATACTGAAAACTTATATTCGACTGGAGCCTTTCTTTAACACTCTTTCTGTAGAGTTCCAGTGGCTTTAGGGAGCAAAGAGTCTTGGCATGTATGAATAAAATAGTTGAATAAGAAAATCACATCCTGGCTAAAATTCTGTAATATTAGTCGAGGCCTACGAAACATCATCTAAGATGAAGTGGCTAAGCCTTATGCACTGCAACTATAAATTTTTAAGCTTAGACATATCCCTTGAATACTCTCTCAACTATACTCACCACCTTAGTACAACACATCACCTGAGACTACTGAAAATACTCACATGGGTGCTGAGCACGAGTGCATAAACTTACTAACTTATCTGATTATCTGAATTACTGATAGTTGAATACTTGGTCATGTAATATTAAAGTGTACTTAATCTAAATAACTAGACTGGAACTATAGAGTATCATGCATACGATGTAAGGACTGACTGGGTAATATGAGATAACTGAGCATGAATTCGTGAAAATTGTATTATCTGAGAATGCAAACCAAGCATATAAGATAATTCTAAAATAGTCTATAAACTGAGGTACTGAAATACTAATAACTGATTAACTGATAACTGTACGCTATGGTTAAGCAAAAAACTGAACTGAGTTACTAACCTGATTACTTGACTAAGACTGTGATTGGGACTATAACTAAGACTGTAACTAAGATGGTAACTGAGACCGTACTAGAACTGAATACTGGGTTATAATAACTCTACCTGCTAAGGTCAGATCTTGACTGAATTCTCCCACTATGTTCAAGCCTACTCAAATCTCCAAAATGCGTTTATCCACTTACATATCAACATGATATTCAAGCCTATCTTAATAACTACAACCTCGTGTAAAACTAGCATGCAATAATCTTTTATTAATATGAAACATTTACTCTCTTCCTTCTAAGCAACTGCTCATCGCTACATCATTTTATAAGGAGAGTTCACTAAATGTTAAAACATGAGGACCTGAAGCATGAATGGCACTATACCAAACTTGACACTTAACTGAGGCCTGAGGAATAGGACATCAATATCCTGGATTTTATCAAGAGATCTAAACTGAGGATGTACATGAAGAAATCTGAGTTTAGCTGATCATTAGGAGTATAGTGTAAGTCATGGCAACTGAATATACTGTAAAGCATGACATAAGTACATGAGTCATGAGTTGCATAACCTGAGTTTGGAGTTTCTGTATTTATGGAACATAATTCGCAACGCTGAGTGAACTGGAACTCCTTATACTAGGAACTATAAGCGTACATGATTTTTGTTAATATACACGAATATGAGCTATGATCATAAAGATAACATGTAAGGCATGGGTAGTTATTGCGATAGCTTAAGTACAAAACTTTGCATTAGGGTAAGGACGAGTTGGGCATCAACCTCTTCCTGCCTTTCTACACATGCTGACATTACTACTAAAATCTGAAGGTCTGACTTTCTGAGATATCATAACCGGATAGTTCCTGTATACCCGCTGGGCTATGATAGACTGACCCACTGGGGTGGAGACTGAGAAAGTTTTTTTTAAGGTTTTCGGTCTGACTTTGAAATCGAATGCTATGTAAAGAGCTACAAAAGACAGAGAAACTCCTGAATATACTAAGACAAAACATGTAAATGGAAGATCTATAACATACCAGTGACCGCATCAGGAGAACCTTCCTGATCTTGTCTGGAATGAAGTGCGTAGATCCTATTTGGGTGTTGCCTACTGGTGGAACTGGAAGTGGCACCCTGCTGATTTGGGTGACCGGACTGAGTTGAAGGACGATTATACTAACCCTGTTGGCGCAAATCTTTTCCCCTCTGAGACAATAATCTACACTCCCTCATCCTGTGGTCTGGCTTGCCACATCCAAAATATACATCACTGCCAGCTCTACACACACCTAGGTGATGTCTACCACATTCTTCGCAAAATAGATGGGTACGTCCACTGTTCACACTACCCTGAGTTTTGGAGACTGACACCTCATCATAAATGTCATCCCTAAAATTTGGTGTTGATGCACTAGCTGAGGATGGAGTTGGAACTAAAGATTTTGGATAAAATAGGGAACGGTTACCACCCTCTGACTTAGGCTGATTGAAATTGAAACTACTTGTTTTAGCTCTCTTGTTCTCTCTATACTTCTTCTTAAGCTTCTACTCCTCAATCTGTTGAGCATGGACCATAAGCCTGGATATGTCCATCTCCGTAGTTATCATCGCTGTTCTTCACTCCTTAACCACACTATCTAATACCCCAGATACAAACTTACTCATTCTGGACCTATTGTCTGCTAGTACATGGGGAGCATACCTGGCTAACTGAATAAACTTAAGGGAATACTCTTTCACACTCATACTGTCTTGCCTGAGATTGATGAACTCTAACACCTTGGCTTCTCTCAACTCTAAGGGAAAGAATCTATCTAAAAACATAGTAGCAAACTCTTCCCATTCTACGGGTTCTGCATCTGTGCCCCTGTCTACCTTCGACTTCTTAAATAATGTATGAGATACATCTTGTAGTTTATAGGTAGCTAACTCAGCACTACCACTAAAAGTTACTCCCATGATATCTGTGACTTTCTGAACCTGATCGAGGAACTCTTGTGTATCCTCTTCTAACTTAGATCCTAAGAATAGGGGAGGATTCATTCGGGTGAAGTCCCAAATCCTGGATGCAACAGTATTGGAAACTGGGTTGGCCTAAACAATAGCTGGCTTTTCGTTTTAAGTTGCTACTGAATTGGCTAGATTAGTGAATGCAGCTCTGAATTTTGCATGAGAGACATTCTCGTCCAGGAGATCTGCCTGAACGGACTGAGATGCTGACTGATTTTTGGTTCTCTTTATATTAGTCTTTTTGGGAGGCATGTTCTGTAACCGAAATAAAGAAAAAGATTAGACTGAGAATTTATCTTGAGCTCATGCTCACTCACATGACCAAAATACAGAAAGAAGGGAAACTTTTCCTAAAAGATCTCGTAGCCTCCTGTCCATAAGTGTGGTGCGTTACACGCCCATGCACAAAACTCTACTAGATGCGGTTTTCAGACTTCCTAGGACTCTGTTGAACCTTGGGCTCTGATACCAAGTTTGTAACGCCCCGAGTCTGTACCCCAGACGCTACACATTGCTCATAATCTAGAGGGATCACAAGCTAACCCATGACTGGTACCTGCTGCAATAACTGAATAATAATTCTGTAATTATACAGAAATTAGGCAAAAACTTGCCATAAGGTTCAAACTGAAAGTAAATACTGAATACTAAAAACTGAATACTGATATATCTGTCTGAAATACTCTAGTCCAAAAGCCTCTACTGTCTAAACAAGGAGTTGATGGGATAATTCCCCAACTAACTACGACTACTGAAATAAACTGAGTACTGAAATACTAAAATAATAAGTTTCTCTTTGAACTATGAAGACTCACCACTAAGTCTGTTGTTGATATATCGGGCTGCTAAGTATGATCGGGAGCCCGTGCATCTGAACCTATGATATAAGACATCATAGCACAAAGAAAGGTATGCGTCAGTACTTTAAATGTACTGGTATGCTAAGTGAGGTAGGCTGAGATGCATGGGTTCATATGCATGAACAATACTGACTGAATGACATGAGTATAACTGAATGAAAGTACATACATGAATATGTAAACTATAATTGAGATCATGATAACACTAGATAATGAGTTCGGAATTACCGATTTACTGATATCTGAGTTTTTGATACTGTGTATTTGATAACTGAGTGACTGATTCTAATAGTCTTGATTCTGAAGAACTGAACTGAGTTCTATACTGAGATTGAATCTAAAACTGAGACTATGGGAGGTAATCATCTAACCGACATGCCCCTTTCTGAATAGATTGGGGTCCAACCTATAACCCTAGTTGGAAGGGTGCTAATACCGTGCCATAGGTACTAAAAACTATTGTGGAGTTAGTCCTAAATAACGGCTTACCCCTGAGATCAGTCCTAAGCTAGCGGGTGATCCCGGAGCATGTCAATCCTGTCTAACGGGTGACATTTCATAACCTATGCTGGCTATGTAGTTCTGAAGCTTAAGGATTGCTTCTAGGGACCCAGTCCTAACTAACGGGTGAGCCCCCATCCCTAGGCTCACTCGGTGCTGAATCCTACTCCCAACTGAAAGACACTGAACTGATTCCTAGTTCATACTAGGCTTGACTGAGCTGTTACTGATTATACTGTCTAACTGAACTGAACTGAGTTCACTAAGTACCGTTGACTGATAGAATACTACTGAATTCTATTAACTGACTAAATTTACTGAGTTACTGAGGTCTAAACTAAATACTAAACTGGACTAGACTGATACTGAGTCTACTGAGTTCTTCCTGAGTTCTGTAACTGACTGAGAGTACTACTGATCGTGAAATGACTGAGATTATTCTATAACTGACACTGGCTCTAGGTAAACAACTAAATTATCGGGTATTAAATACCCCCAGGACTCGATAGCATGAAAAGTTAAGCATCACATGACCTTGCATAGCATATAAATGTACACTTGTTCATAATGCATCTATAAAGGCATTTTATCAAACACTTGAATGACATGAACTAGTATACATGCTAACATGATATAATCTCACTATTTAATTCACATGAACAACTCATCAAACACTTAGAAGGCATTGTATATGCACATAGTACTAATCAACACATGAGCATCATAATTTCAAGTCTTTAATATGAATTCACATGGTACTACATACATAATAATTGTTTTTACACAAATCCTGCAGTTAATCATGGAATAGAAACTCAATCAACATTATAATTATGGATACACTTGAATCCAAATCATGAAAATCATGAAATCAATTTACTTAAAGTTTAAAAGAGTTTCTTGGACTCCAAGGGTGTAAGGGACCCTTGGATGAACACTTGACATACCTTGGCTATTTAATTCTTAAAGAACAATGGTGAAATCTTGAGCCTTGGCTTTGAAATCGAATTACCTAGGGTTCTTGGTCTTGAGAAATTTGAGAGAAATTGAGTTTATGTTGTTTAATAAGTGCTGAATCTCATATTTTTGGGCTGAATAGGGGTGGGGAAAAAGACCCAAATACCCCTATGGACACGACTTTTTAATGACTGAAAACTAAACTGTCAACGTGCAGATTGACGCGTCGCGTCATTGGCATCAATGCGATGTCTAACGTACTGCATCAAGTCCACATCGGTTCACTGGAATTTACACCGAGATGAGGGAAAAATTATCTGTCGGTGTGAGGGATGACACGACGCGTCGATATCGCATTGACTCACTGTTTTGATCACTCAAACATGGTTTAAACGAGGACAAAAAAATCCAAGACTTGTCCGAAAACACCTACTGACATTATTGATCATGAAGCAATCTAAAGATCAATACTTTAAGGTCATAAGAGTCATGAAATAGAGTTGCCAACTTATGAAGGCCAAAATAATACTAAGTCTAAATACTTAGCTAGAATTTTCTAAGTTTGGGACCCCTCTTAGCAAACTTAAAAAACTGAGTTGAGCTTAGGATTTTGCGGGGTCTTACTGATCATCAGTAGAGACATTTCTGACATAAATGCTACGAAATGAATTCTAGAGAGCAAGTTTAATATGAAAGACTTTGGAGTTGCGGATGTGATCTTAGAAATAAGAATCCATAAGACTTCACAAGGGTTGGTGTTGTCGCAGTCTCATTACATTGAAAATGTACTTGACAAGTTCAAGTATTTATATTTTGGTATTGCCAAGACTCCATTGGATGTGAGCTTTGCACTTCAAAAACATGAAGGTAAAAGTGCGACAGTTGGTCTACGCAAGAGTGTTGGGATGTTTAATGTATATCATGAATTGTACACGACCAGACATAACATGTGCTATTAGTAAATTGAGTCGGTACACAAGTAATCCCAATAAAACTCATTGGATGGCAATGAAAAGAGTTTTGGGGTATCTTAAATACACTCAAGACTATGCTTTTCATTATAATAAATATCCAACAATAATTGAAGGATATAGTGATGCAAATTGGATCACCGGATCGAATGAAGTTAAATCTATGAATGGATATGTATTTATTTTAGGTGGAGGAGCAGTCTCTTGGAAATCGTCCAAACAGACATGTATTGCTCGCTCTATAATGGAATATGAATTTATCGCATTAGATAAACCTAGTGAAGAAGTTGAATGGCGTCAAAATTTCTTAAAAGATATTCCTTATTGGCCCAAACCATTGGCACCAGTATGTATACACTGTGATAACCAAACGACAATAGGTAGGGTAGGAAGCATGATGTATAACGGTAAATCTCATCATATAAGACGGAGACATAATACCGTTAGAGAATTACTCTCTAGTAGAACTATCACTATTGACTATGTGAAGTCAAAGGATAATGTGTCAGATCCACTTACAAAAGTCCATCTAGAGAGAAAGTTGAGAGAACATCGAAGGGAATGGGTTTACGGCCTAAGACAAGTCAGCATAGCGGTAACTCTACCTATCAGACTAAAAATCCCAAGATCTAGGTTCAAGGAGATCAAACAAAGTCGTAACTGACTTTTCAACATTGTCTATATACCCAACCCATTCTCATGATGTAGACAACGTTTAGGAAACAAGGATAAGGCTTATGGTGTGAAGTTTTTTAATGGTTATCTAAATTTAATAGATTTGATCAAATAGTTTTATCTATATGATTGAAATTATAGAAATTACCTATGTGAGGGTGAAGTAGAAGCCTCTTCAAGGAGAATGTTTGTAAAGGCCTATTCTTTAAGCTCTCATAAAATCAGGACGTTTTTATGGCTGAAATGAATAAAACCATGAGAACCATAAATGGTAAAAGACTAGTTGTGTGACATGTGTTGTCTAGGTGTACACTAAAGTTCGATGGTTCAAAGATATGAAATCTACCGATTAACCGAGTTCATCCTATGCATGTTCACTATGAAAAGTTCAAAGGAAAACCCACTTATCTAGATGCAATCATTCTTTACTTGCTGATCACATACTTGTCTATAAAGTTTTATAAAGAATAATCATTTCTCATTCATGTGGGGGATTGTTGGGTTCAATTAGATGTGTGAATGGAAAATAGAGGAAATTATTATAGGGAAAGTGAGCTCTCACTTAAAGAAAAGTGTACTCACTTAAAGGAAAGTCTACTTCTCCAACATTGGTGGGAGAAAGAAACTTTCTTATTTTTTATTAGGAAACACACCTTCAAGTGGATAGTGAGGCAAGAAACAATAAATGCCTCGCGTCGTCATCATCTCTCGACTTCGGCTTCAACTTCAAATTTGAATTCGAGTTTGGATTTGGATTTTGCAAAAAGTCGATCGAGAGATTAATTTTTTAGACAAACTTTATTTGAAACTTGGAAAAACAAGTAAAATTTTTAATCCAAAAAATCCAACTAGAAATATTTTCTCCATGTACACCATGCAAATGCATGCAAAAATGCACCTCGAAAGGGACACAACCCTTCGAGAAAATAACACACTACTTTAGAAAAGGGGTGACTATTTGGTCGAAAATGACTGTTCAAAAAAGACATACTATTTTGGAAGGCACAGAAAAGACTGCTCCGAAATGATATACTTTTCCATGAACCATTGCTTCCTTTCGTGAGGGACACTTGATGGCTATAAATACCTGAACTTCTCCACAGGTATGTACATAATTTTAAGTATTGAAACATATTCTTCTTCTTCTAAAAACTCTTTGTGATCATCAGTCCTTGAGTGTGTTCAAGGAATCTGAAAGTTTGAGGTACCGCTACCTTCAGATTGTGAGCCATTTTATCCTGAAAAGAAAAATTCCTCAACCTCGGGTACTTGAGGGGAATTAATTACTTAAGGACACTACGTGAAATTGGAGGACTTGGTTATATTTCTACTTCATCTTATTTCTTGTATATAAACATACTTCTTTGATAGTTCATTTTAATTAGTCATTTTGAACTTGTGTTGAAGGTGTTAAACTTTATTGTTGTTCTTGAAACAGTCTTGAACTTAGATTGAAATGTATTGTACAAACATACATATTGTGTACCCGAAACAATAGTCTAATGAATCTACCAATCCATGCAAAGTTTTACTTGTTCGTTCATGAAAACATAATTACTATGTAAATAGGCCTAACAGAACTATCATAATGTCAAACAGTTAACAAATAATTTGGCAAATTGGTTGAGTTGTCTTATAGATTTTCATTTAATTAAAGTATACAAGCTTAAAAATCTTATAAAAGAAGGGGGAAGCAATTTAACAAGTTATTCTGTGTTCAGTGAGGAATTTAGATAAACAGTGGTAGATTTTCAACACGTTAACGTGCTAATTAAATTAGGAGTTTATAACATGGATAAACGTCAAATTCAACTACTCCCTCTAGTTCATATTAAATGAATTGATTAGGTATGACACATTCCTTATATTGAAGTATTGCAATAAATCAGTGGTTAGAGTTAGTTATTTTTTACAGTGTCTATTATTGTTTCATTGATCTGATCACTGTTACATTGGAATGTAACAAGTTGTAGTAAATTAAATGATTAGTAAGTGAGTTATCTAGTTTGTTAGGAACTTCTAGATGCTTCTAAAATGAGATAGCATAAGTCTATAAATAGCTAGTTGAATGCTCATTGTAACTAACTTCTTTCTTCTTCTTTACATAACAAAATAATACAGCTTGTCCCTTCTTCAATATTGTTTGTTTCCTACCTATCCCTGTTCAACTTCTTAGCTAATCATAAGAAATTTTATCATGGAATCAGAGACTTCGATCGCAGAGGTTTAAAAGAGACATTAATAGAGTTTAGATCTCTATTGTGAAGAGATTACCAATCTCTGGTACTAGCTAGATTTTGAGTTGCTGCAGAGAAAGTTCCGATCTTTGTTTTTCAATTGTTTCCAATAATTTAGTGTGTGTTATCATTAGAGAATTTAGTTTATATTCTAGTAGAATTCGATCTCTACCTCAACAGATTTTTGAAATCAGAAATGGCGCCAAAAATTGATCAAGTGATTCTTTGCTTATAGGTACATCAGATGTATTTGGAGATACTTTGATCCTAATTAATCTTGTTGGATTCGAGAATTTATGGAGTATGGAGCCGATCTATGAGGATTTTCTTAAATGGGAAAAAAGTATGATTTTGTAATAGGTACTTGTAGTAGAGATATATACAGAGAAGAATTGCATAAACAATGAGAAACTTGTAATGCAATAGTGTTGTTATGGTTAATGAGATCTATTAGTGTAGAACTGTTAAGTGGTATCGTATATGCAACAAGTGTATTTGAAGTTTGGGAAGATCTGAGAGAAAGGTCCAAAGACTATGCCGATCGCTTATCTGAATTGAAATTAATACAGTTTTTAAGTGGCTTGAATGATTTCTATCATTAGGATAGAAGACAAATTATATTAAAAGGAGTTACACCTACACTTAATCAATCCTATGCTGTTTTTGTAGAAGATAAACTTCAGCGTTTGGCTTGTGCAACTATCACAAGTGAAAAGACAGATCCAATTACAATGCATGTGAGTAGAAGCACAAAAAATAGTTATGGAGCTCAAAATCATAGAGGGAAGAATATGGCTATTGTCACTTCACTGGGCATACTAAAGAAACTTGATACAAATTGATACGCTATCCTAATAATTGGAAGCAGAAAATAAAGGGAGGTTATAATGGTAACTCAAGAGGATCACACGAGCATTTTGGTTCTGGAGGAAACAATAATCATTCTTATGGAAGGTCTGATGGGTATGGGAGTCTAGCACATCAGTATGGAGGCCAAACAAATATTCAACATTCAGCAAACAACATTACTGGTAATAATTTCTATGGAAATACAGAGCAAGTTTCTTCAACCAGTCATGAAGGAAACAAGGAGATTCATAGAGTTATTTTGCCCAAAGGATAGACTTTCATAGATGGAGAATATAAGCAAATTATGGAAATGTTAAACAAGGATATACAAGAGGTGAATCAAGTAAACATGATCGATAATATTATTTGTTCACTATTTCATCATATGTCTCAGGAATGGATAGTAGATTCTGGTGCAACACATCACGTAGAAGCAAATAAAGAAATGCTATCAAAATGCTATAAAGTAGGTAACTCAGAAAAAGGATAAGGTGAATCTTTCTACTGATTCTAAGGTTGATATATAACATACTGGAGAAGCATATGTTTTTAAAGAAGGAGTTGTGAAGGATGTACTATTTGTACCTGATTTTAAGCTTAATCTACTGTCAGTGTGTAAGATGACTAGACAACTTTCATGTTTTGTTTCCTTCTGCCCTGATTTTTGTGTGTTTTAAGATCTTCACAGTGGAAGGGTGAAGGGGATTGGTAAGGAAAATGGTGATTTATACATTTTAAAGAAAACTCTAAAGTGCATAGAACACAAAGAATATAGTCTCATAATAAGTTGGTGGCGGAAGTAGATATGCAAAATTGCAATCTTTGGCATAAAAAGTTGGGTCACCCCTCTTCTCAGGCATTAAATTTGTTAAATATCTTGAAACATAGTAAGGATGAAGAAGGTCTAATTATCTTCCATATCTATCCCTTAGCCAAGAAGACCAGATCAACTTTTCCTATAAGTAACACTAGAGATGATAAGTGTTTTGATATTGTACATATGGATCTTTAGGGACCCTATAAAACACCACCTTTTGATAAGAAATAATACTTCTAACAATTGTTTATGATCATAGTAAATATACTTGGCTTCATATATTACTATTGAAATCTGAAATTATTGTGGCTCTTAAAACATTTGTGTGTATGATTTAGACTCAGTTTGGTGCTCACTCACATTAAGACCATAAGATCTGATAATGGGACAGAGTTCTTTAATTCTCAATTTAGTGATTTTTTTTATCCTTAGGGATTATACATCAAAGTAGTTATCCTTATACACCTCAACAGAATGGTGTAGTTGAAAGGAGACACAAATATATTTTGAACATAGCTAGAGCCATCAAGTTTCAGTCGTAGATGCCTATCAGGTTTTGGGGTTTAAATGTTAAACTTGCAATTTATCTTATGAATAGATTGACTTCTTTAGATATAGAGGGTAAAAGTACTTATGAAATGTTTTCTAAAATCCCATTTTTTTCACACCTGAGAGTTGTTGGATGTTTGTGTTATGCTTCAGTGCTACCAAGGGGTGATAAGTTTTCAGAAAGGGCTAAACCTGCAGTTCTAATGGGCTATTCCACTACTAAAAAAATACTTATTAATAGACCTAACAACTAAGTTATTTGTGATCAGGTGTATTGTTTTACAGGAGCATGTTCTTCCTTTTGCAGATAAAACTATTGATGAGTCTATTGCAGACTTTCTAAAAGAACAAACAGATGTAGTTAATCATATAGATGAAGATACTTATACAAATAATAATTCCTCATATTTTAATTCACCAGTTGTGGATCCTGAATTATCTGATACAGAAATGATAGACATCACAGTTAATAATTCAACTGAGATAGTTCATGATCAACCAGATGGCACTACACTGCCACATGTGTGTGATCTCCCAAGAAGAAAACCTAGGATGTCCAAACTACCTACCTGGATGAAGGATTTTGTAACACCAGAAAAAAAAGGATAAGATATCCACTAGCTAACTATCTGTCTTATCAGAAGGTCACTCTTAGCTACTAGTGTTATTTATCTAATCTCTCTACAATGGTTAAACCTCAGTGTTATAGTCAGGCTGCTAAAGATGAAAGATTGATTGAGGCTATGAAGTTGGAGATCAATGTACTTGAAGATAATAAAACTTGGGAAGTTATTGATCTACCTCAAGGAAAAATATCATTGGATCAAAATTGGTGTACAAGATTAAGTATAAAGACAATGATGATATTGAAAGGTTCAAGGAAAGGTTAGTATCCAAGTATACAGCCAACAATAAGGTTTATACTACCATGAAACCTTCTCCCCTATTTCTAAGATAGTTACAGTAAGATGTGTCATAGCCCGGGCAGTTTCAAGAGGCTGGTGTATGTATCAAATGGATGTATATAATTCCTTTTTGCAAGAAAACTTGGATAAAGAGGTATATATAAAAATGATAAATGGTTTCAAGAACATAGAATCACGTAAAGTGTGCAGGCTAATTAAGTTGATCTACGGACTTAAACAAGCCTCAAGTTAATGGAATATCAAGCTCACTTCAGCATTAATCAATGTAGGATCAGTCAAAACACTTATGATTACTCTCTATTCACCTTGAAATGAAGAAAGAAATGATTGTGGTGTTGGTTTATGTGGATGATTTACACACCACTAGAGATAGTACAGCTATGATATGTGAAGTGAAAGAAACATTGCATTAATAATTCAAGCTCAAAGATTTAGGAGAGCTTAAATATTTTATTGGCATTGAAGTATTAAGATAACAAAAGGGGTTATATTAAACCAAATAAAGTACACCCTAGAGCTCATATCTATGACAAGACTTACAGGTTTAAAGCCTCCTCTTACACCACTAGAGTCAAATATTAAGCTGACCTCAGTACAATTTGACAAAGCCACTGATGAAACTGGAGACATTATTCTTTATGATGTTACATCTTATCAAAGGCTTGTTGGTAAAATCATGTATGCTACTATTATCAAGCCTGGCATTAGCTATGTTGTACAAACCATAAGTCAATTTATGAAGCAACCAATGAAGTCTCATTTGGAAGTTGCCAACAGGGTGATTAGTAACTTAAAAGGTAATATAGGTCAAGGGATTTGGGTGAAGAGTCAGACTATTGCAGAGTTGACTTGTGTAATGCCCCGAAACTACCCCCTGGACGTCACACAGTGCTTAGGACCATAAGTGATCCTAAGCTAACCCATGAACTGGAATACTATTAAGCAAATGATTTCAATATGTATAAAATAATTGAGTTTACCATGCGGAAACATAATCATGATGAAATCTGGAAAAAATATAATACTGATACAATTTTACATTCAGCTAAAACTGAAATCAAATACATCAACTCTACTAGCTGTCTATGAAGCCTCTACTAATACTGACTATAGGTAGTTGGGTTGCGACTCCAACTACCACTAATTAGTACATATGAGTAAGGAAGTAAAGTACATAAATAACATCTAACTGAAGTCCCCGAAGTAAGAGGACTCATTATCTGTTGGCTGAAATCTGCAACTATTTGATTGTGATATATGGACTACAACTGAACTGGTACCTACATTATTAAATAATGTATCACATAGACGTATATGTGGATCAGTACTTTTGGAATGTACTGAGCATGTTGGGGTGAATGCATAAGTAAAATAGTAACTCAATGTTAATATAACTTGTAAAGAATGCATGCTAAGTGTAAATGACTCACATTGTCTTGAATAACTAAAAGCTGAAAATCATAAATCATGAGAAATAAAACATGTTGTATAAATCTTTTGAGCTATAACACTTAGTTCAAAAAGCTGTATTTTTACTCTTTCTTCTAGTGGAATAAGTAGTACTAAAGTTAAGTCTATTTTCAAATCATGTAGGCTAAGTGTAAAAAGGACTCACCTTTATCATCTGTAAACTAAAAGCTGAAAGGACTCACCTTTATCATCTGTAAACTAAAAGCTGAAATCTCATAACTAATGTCTTATGTAAAACAATATCTGAATAAAATTGTGAGCCTTTAAACTTAGTTTCTAAAATCTATTTTATTATTTTGTTTTAGGACTTAGGGACTTTGGGAAGTTCTTCTAACCGACATACACCATGTGAGCCATCATGGAGTCCAACGTCTTGTTCTCCTAAGGGGAAAACCTCACATTGGGGAGAGGTGTCATACTCTTGCCAAGGAGTATAACCTGAACTAAGTGATCACAATCTATATTTGCATCCATATAAATGGGAATAATATGAACCTGTACCTATGTTAGCTTGTAGTTCTGGGGCATGAGACCTTGGAATCATACCCAACTCTGTGCTAAATACTACTTCTTTTAATCTGTATGCTCATTTTGTCGGAAATCCACATTAAAACTAGCATAAGGGTTTATAATAAAAATCAGTTATGTGTCTGTCTGTTTTAAATTGTAATCAAAACTATCTGTGAGGATTCCATATCTTAGCAGAGGATCAAAAGATTAAATCTTGCTTAAAATCTAATACATATTTTTCAAAGAATGCTTAAACATCATCTTTCTTGAAATATCAAGACTAAAACTTAGGGCTTGAAAACCCTTTTTTGAAACTCATGTCAAATCATCACAATTCATGTTCAATTATTAAAATCTTGAAATGCTCTAACAATTCTAGTCAAGATAATGAAATTCCATGCTCAATATATAAAAATCAAGTCACATGCATAAGTATGTAAAAATAGTCATGCAATTCAACTCTTAAATCACTTGTAACTTCATAAGGATCAAACAATGATATTTGGGTATGAACCGTAAACTTTAAATCATGTAAATTCAACTTTAAAAAATAGTTTTGGGAACAAGGATAAAAGGAGTCTCCATGTTCATAACCCCACATACCTTGTTTGAGAGAATCCTTAAAGAGAACTTTGAATTTTGAACTTCTTGATTCTTGAGAGATGACACTTAGATTTTGTTATTGGGAAGCGGAGGAGGGTTGTGGATCATGACTTAACTGATTTGGGGATTTATGAGTGGGATTTACATGTGTAAAGAACCCTTATATCGATTAGGAGTGATTAGGGATGGTTTAGGGGTATGAAATAACTTCAACACCCTTGATCTAGGTCAAAACAGAGTGTTTTTGGCACTTGACAATGACTTAGGCGGCGCCCAGTCAATTGCCCAAGCCAAGGTGGGCGACGCCTTGTTAATTGCCTAAGTTTGGTTGGGCGATGCCTAACCAATTGCACACCCTTACTGCCTGTCACAAAAATGGGCATAACTTTTTGCTCGGGTATCGGATTAAGGCGAAATGGATATCGTTGGAAAGCTAATTCGATTATCTACAATTTGGTGGGTATTAAACTTCCAAATTACACATATACATAAAGTTATACTCATTTAAAGATGACCCTTGTGAAATTGAACACCAAAAATTGGCCGAATCAAAGGCTCTTAGCTCACTTTGCTCTAAGTGACACTTATGAACATCTTTACCACCTCATAATCTTTATTCACACTAGGTTAATGATAATGAAACATGGATTCAAGTATGAATCACAGGACTAGAGTTTACACTCGTAGAAACGAAGGTCCTATTTCTAGCTTAGATGCGTATAGGGTATTACAATATCTCCCTTTTGGAATCATTCGTCCTCAAATGATGGGTTGAAACTTATTGAAACATTAAAAGTATGGAATAATGTAGACATAACATGTCTGCTAATAAAGAATATAGATGAGCTAAAACTTTAAAAATTCTATCATGAAGCTGAATGTTGACTTGACTTTACTGACTATCAGGAACTGATTCATTCTTCGAGTGTAGAACTCACTTGAAATTTCCATGAAACAATCATTAATATAGTACCGCGAAGTGCTAACTGATACATGAACTGAATATCATGACTGATCCGATTTCTTAAATACATGCACTAACATGAGAATGGTTATAAGTCTGAGATAGAAACGAGAGGGTTATCTTATTAGTACCCATTACTTCAAGATGGATCTTGTTTCATAACAAAGAATTGAGGGGTCTAGAGCATGGAAACTCAGGGCATTACTCTCCCCCTTTGGGAGTTTTTGTCCCCTGAATAACACTGACTTGGCTGAGATACTAAGGAAGGAATGAGATGATGCATGGGACACTTACGACTGAATCATGACTTAATATTTGAATCTGAAATTGAAACTGATGCATGATGCCTAAACTAAGCTGAATTTGTAATTTGCATGAATGTGAACACTCTACCTCATAGAATGGCCTTACTTGTGAAGGTTTGGATAGTAAGACCAAATGAAATGTTGGAAATCTATAGGATCTTATCTTCTTGATTAGTAAACTAGATCGTAGGCTTTATGGACTAAATCATACTGACTGCCCATACTCAAATGGAGTATTTGTTCAACACTCTTTCTAATAAGTTCTATTAATATTAGGGAGGAAAGAATTCTTGGGCATGATCTAAATAAGGAATCGTAACATGGCTATAACTCCATCGCACGGAACATAGACATATAAATCATAAGCTAGGATAAAATTACTAGACCTTAGGCAATGCAACTTCTTACTTTTAAGCTTAGCAAGACTTCTCAAGTACTCCCTCAACTATACTATTCCCCTTCAATACCATACTCATTGATTCAACTTAAAATTTTCACATGGGCATTGATAATCCATCCACTAAAGTCTAAACCAAACTAAATTCTCTCATCATGATCAAGCCTAGATCGAAATCACAAGATACAACACACTACACCATAATAATAGTCTAAACCATATGATTCAATCTTATATGTCTCTTCCAGAGCTTACACCCTATGCATAACATGCCTTATTACTTCAATGACTAACTCTAAACTCTCACTATGGATTCACTAGCGTATATTGCATTCCCCTACTTACATCCCAAAATGACATTCAAGTCTATCATTACAACCATATATGAACTTCAAGTAAAACACCCATAAGGCATACTTCTCATATTGAAGGGTTAATGAGGAATTTGAATACATATCTTACTCTATCTTAACTGGACAAATCATAAGGATGAGGACATAACTTTTGACTTGAGGAACTTATGACACACTAGTGAGATCCTCTCAAGCCCCATATATGACTTTTGAAGTTATTGATAGTAAATTTGAGAGCATCATCTTGGGAGGAATTGGAATGGTCTAATCATGTTATCTCAAGAATATGACATAGATGGGGAATTATGGAGTAACACACGAATCGACAGAATTTTCTGAGAGGAAAACTTACAACACGACCTAGAGTATGAAATAAAGAAAACTTTTCTTAAATGTCCTGTAGTCTCTTGAAGAAAAATACAGACATTTTTGTACCATTTTGCAAGACTCTACTAGACACGGCTTCATGAAATCCTAGGACACTTGAACTCTGTGCTCTGATACCAAGTTTGTAATGCCCCGAGACTACTCCCTGGACGTCACATGGTGCTTAGGACCACAAGTGATTCCAAGCTAACCCATGAACTGACATACTGTTAAGCAACTGATTTCTATATGTATAAAATAACTGAGTTTACCATGCGGAAAGATAATCATGATTAAATCTAGGAAAAATACAATATTGATACAATTTTACATTCTGATAAAAATAAAATCCAATACATTAACTCTACTAAGTGTTTATGAAGCCTCTACTAATGTTGACTATAGGAAGCTAAGACACGACTCCAACTACCAATAATCAATACATATGAGTAAGGAAGTAAAGTACATGAATAATATCTAACTGAAGTCCCCAAAGTAAGAGGACTCATCATCTGCTGGCTAAAATCTACAACTGTCAGATTGTGATATATGGACTACAACTGAACTGGTACCTATATTATTAAACAACGTAGCAGATAAATGTATATGTGGATAAGTACTTTTGGAATATACTGAGCATGTGGGGGTGAATGCATAAGTAAAACAGTAACTCAATGTTCATATAACTTGTAAAGAATGGATGCTAAGTGTAACTAACTCACATTGGCTTGAATAATTGAAAGATGAAAATCATAAATCATGATAAATAAAATATGTTGTATAAATCTTGTGAGCCATAACACTTAGTTCTAAAAGTTGCATTTTTACTTTTTCTGCTAGTGGAATAAGTAGTACTGAAGTTAAGTCTATTTTCAAATCATCCAGGCTAAGTGTAAAAAGGAATCACCTTTATCATCTGTAAACTGAAAGCTAAAATCTCATAGCTAATTTCTTATGTAAAATAATATCTGAATAAAACTGTGAGCCTTTGCGCTTAGTTTCTAAAATCTGTTCTATTACTCTATTTTAGGACTTAGGGGAGGTTCTTCTAACCGACATAAACCATGTGAGCCATCATGGAGTTCAACGTCTTGTTTTCCTAAGGGGAAAACCTCACATTGGGGAGAGGTTTCATACTCTTGCCAAGGAGTATAGCCTGAACTAAGTTATCACAATATGTATCTGCATCCATATAAATAGAAATAATTTGAATTTATACCTACGTTGGCTCATAGTTCTGGGGAATGAGACCTTGGAATCATACCCAAATCAGTGCTAATACTACTCCCTTTAATCTGTATGCTCATTCTGTAGAAAATCCACCTTAAAACTAACATAAGGGTTTATAATAAAAACCAGTTATGCGTTTGTCTATTTTAAACTGTAATCAAAACTAACTGTGTGAATTCCATATCTTAACTTGGATCAAAAGATCAAATCTTACTTAAAATATAATACATGTTTTTCAAAGAATGCTTAAACATCATCTTTCTTGAAATATCAAGACTAAAACTTAGGGCTTGAAAACCCTTTCTTGAAACTCATGTCAAAACATCACAATTCATGTTCAATAATGAAAATATTGAAATGCTTTAATAATTCTAGTCAATATAATGAAATTCAATGCTCAATATACAAAAATCAAGTCACACGCATAAGTATATGAAAATAGTCTTGCAATTCAACTCTTAAATCACTTGTAACTTCATAAGGATCAAACAATGATATTGGGGTATGAACCCTAGACTGTAAATCATGTAAATTCATATAAATTCAATTTTTAAAACTAGTTTTTGGCATAAGGATGAGAGGAGTATCCTTTTTCATAGCCCCACATACCTTGTTTGAGAGAATCCTTGGAGAGAACTTTGAATTTGGAACTTCTTGATTCTTGAGAGATGACACTTAGATTTTATTATTGGGAAAAGAGGGAGGGTTTTGGATTTTTAATTGACTTATTTGGGTATTTGGGAGTGGGATTTACATGTTTAAAGACCCCTTATATCGATTAGGAGTGATTAGGGACGGTTTGGGGGTGTAAAATGACTTCAACACCCTTGATCTAGTTCAAAACGGAGTGTTTTTGGCACTTGGAAATGACTTAGGTGGCGCCTATTCAATCTTCCAAGCCAAGGTGGGTGAAGCTTTGTCAATCGCCTAAGTTTGGTTGGGCGGCGCCTAACCAATCGCACACCCTTACTGCCTCTCACGAAAATGGGTATAACTTTTCATTCGGGTATCGAATTAAGGCGAAATGGATATCGTTGAAAAGATAATTCGATTATCTATAATTTGGTGGGTATTAATCTAAAAAATTCCACATATACTTAAAGTTATACTTGTCAAAGATGACCCTTGTAAAATCGAACATAAAAAATTGACTGAATTAAAGGCTCTTAGCTCACTTTTCTCTAAGTGACACTTATAAACATCTTTACCACCTCATAATTTTTCTTCACACTAGGTTAATGATCATGAAATATGTATTCAAGTATGAATCACGGGACTAGAGCTTACACTCGTAGGAACGAAAGTCCGATTTCTAGCTTAGAAGCTTACGGGGTATTACAACTTGCTGGTGTGATTCAGACTGGGCTGCATACCGTAACACAAGGAGATCAGTCATAGGGTATGTAATATACTTTGGAGGATCCATAGTATCCTTTAGATCCATGAAGCAACATATAATATCAAAGTATTCACTTGAGACAGAGTATCAAAGTATGGCTTCAGCATTGGCAAAGGTTACCTGGTTGGAAGGTTTTTTTATTAAGTTGAATGTCCCAATCATCAATCCTATTACTATCCTTAGTGACAAAAAATCTATTATTCAATTAGCAGTTAATCTTATATTTTATGAAAGGACAAAGCATATAAAAACTGATTGTCATTTCATAAGGGATAAAATCAAGGCAGGTTTTGTGAAGGTTGTGTATGTTCCAACTCAACATCAAGTGGTTGACATACTTACCAAGGGTTTAAGTCAATATCAACATCTTCATTTGTTAGGCAAGCATGGTATGCTTAAAATTATGCATCATTTAGCTTGAGGGAGAGTGTTGAAGTGTTGCAATATATCAGTGGTTAGAGTTAGTTATTTTTTACATTGCCTATTACGGTTTTATTAATCTGGTCACTGTTACGTTAAAATGTAACTAGTTGCAGTGAATTAAATGATTAGTAAGTGAGTTATTTAGTTAGTTAGAAACTTCTAAATACTTCTAAAATAAGCTAGCATAAGTCTATAAATAGCTAGCTAGACGCTCATTGTAACCAACTTCTTCCCCTTTCTTCACATAACAAAATAATATAGCTTATTCCTTCTTCAATGTAGTTTCTTTCCTACCTATTCCTGTTCAGTTTCTTAGCTAATCATAAGCAATTTTATCACACCCCTTCAGAAAAATATTTAAAAATATAAATTAAATATTATTTTTCATTATTATTCTTTTGATTATCCCCAAATCATTCCAAAGCATAATATGAAACCTTCAAACCATCAAACGTACCCTAAGAGTATGTGTTATGTTTTGCTCATATGTGAATGGGCAAGCATGTGTTAGATTGGATAATTTGAAGTATCTAGTTGGACCACGAGGGCCGTATTATGTGTATTTACACTACTTGATATTTCTTAATGTGAAAGTTGTACTGTTCAGCATTAATTATCACTTAATTGAGCAGGCACTGCTGAGCAAAATAATGCCATAGGTCTTGCTTAGTGGGTGTTGATGAGACGGTTTAAGACGTAAGATCGATGCAATGTAAGAGTTAATTGTCGATAGATAATTACCAATGCTCCAAAGATGGAAAAGCCATGATATTGATGCATCTCATGGGATGGGTTAGACATACAACCTATGCCCCGTTGTTGTTTATTAATTATGGATATTATGTTGTGTGTACACTTGCTGTATGTATTCATGATTTCAATTCAATTGATTTACTTACATATAATCATGATTATACATGCAGCATCTTATTTATGCTTGTATGCATTATGACTGATTTCTAAAAACTTGCCTCAAGGATAGCTATTGAGGGGTGAGTCAATGATCTTGTTAGATCTTTAGACCCACAAGTGTTATGTGTGTGCAACTGTAGCATGTGATGATCTCGTAGCTAACTAGTGACTTCAACTTTATCCTGTATTTTCTAGTGGTCAAATACATCAACAAGTAACTCAACTTGACACGATCTTTCACTTTGGCACCTCAAGTGAACTGTGTTCATTTTAAACACCTAAAACAGCTATAAAATGTGTCATTTTGGCACCTTTGGACATCAACTCTGACGCGTGTGTCTCAATCGCTGCCAACATGGATAAAACAATTAATTGATTTGTCTCATCTCATTTTAAATTGTCACATCATTATATACATTCACAAATATTTTTTTTTTAAATAATATCAAAACACATGGAAATTGTGTCCAATGAATTAATGACACGTGCTTTCTTGACCAAATAATTAAAAAAGAAACCACATTATCTTCTCCACCCAACCTTCTTTGAGCTTAACCTACATTAATAGAGGTTGAATTTTTTAAGAATGATAAACATATCTCCTCATTCTCTAACGATGATAGATCTGCATTAATAGCTTCACGAATTTCAGATATATGACAAAAAATACGAAGAAGGAGGAGGTCAATGTTCAATTAGAAAATTAATTAACGGAAGAAAATATAAATACGATTGGGAGTTACTTGAAACTAGAATTTCAGATATATGACAAAAAAATGTGGAGAAGGAGGAGGTCAGTGTTCAATTAGAAAATTAATTAACAAAGAAAATATAAATACGATTGGGAGTTGCTTGGAAGAAAACATAGATACTTTACGGGATGGATGCTTGAAAGTGAATCTTTTTGGACCAAATTGTGTGTTAATAATATTCTTTAAGAGTTAATTATCATATTGATACAATACTTCACTTTTCGTTTTTGAGTTAGGAACTCATTTATTAGTTTTTTTTAAGAGTTTGAGTTTGAAAAAATGGTGGAAGATAATGGGAAGAAAAATAGGGAAGAAGAAGATAAAATTAAATAAAAAAAGGTAAAGTAAGGTTGTCACGCGCCCAAACATGAGTGTAAAATACTCACTTTGTCATGTCAGCAAAAGGTGCCAAAATGACACAGTTGCTAGCTGATTTAGGTGTTTAAAATGAACACAGTTCACTTGAGGTGTCAAAGTAAAAGTTCGTGTCAAGTTGAAGGACCTGAAGATGTGTTTGGCCTTTTCTAGTTGAGGTTGGCGTATAATATTAAGAGCCCGTTTGAGATTGTTGTTACAAAACTGCTTATTTAAGAAGCACTTTTATAAAATAGCTTTTCATAAAGTACTTTTGAAAAAAAATAATTTGTGTTTGATAAATTCATTTGAAAAGTGTTTTTGATAAATAAATTGTATTTGGATAATTTTTTTCAAGAGTGTTTTTTTAAGACAAATGACCAAAAAGGACATGTATCAATTTACTATTAAAATTAATTGATAGAGAAAATTTATTTTAAATATCTATTATAATATTTTTTAATTAAAATTTTATTTTTATTTAATTAAAAAGTACGTACTCTGTCACTTTTCATGAATTATTTATTTAAAATTAAATATTCGAGAGAAAATTTACAAGTGCTGTCAAAATACAATCTTGTAACGTGATTCATCTGTTATTTGCTATCACTCGTAATAAAAAATAAAAAGTTATATATTCTTCGATCATCATCATCAATGATGTTTTCAAATTTATTTAAAGAAAATGAGTAAAAATAAAATAATAATAATAATAATAATAATAATAATATATAAATTATAAAATAAAATAAAGAATTATGATGTAAATATGAAGTATAAAATTTTAAAATCAAACTTATAAGATACGTTAATTAATAAGGGATATGTGTGATAGAGATATTTTTGTCATGAAAAATAATAATTTTCTGCTTCTACTTCTACTTTTTTTAAAATGCAGAAATTTTATGCTTCTTCCCAGAAATAGAAAAATTGCTTCTGCTTCTTTTTAAAAGTACTTTTATAAATTTATCAAATACCCTTATTTAAAAGAAAAATAAAAATCTCAAAATAAGTACTTTATTTAAAAAAAATAAAATCTCAAACAATCACTAAATATGGTGGCTAGTTCATTTATTATCAGACTTATATCTTTCATTTCAGGTAACGTTACATATTTTTTGTCAGATATTAATAGTGTTGTGATTTAGAGCCCCTTTTAATAGAATTAAAATCTGGTCAAATTAGCTTTTAATCTCTTTTTTAATTTTTTAAGGTGTTGGGTAAAATAAAAAAATACTTATAAAAATCTAAAAATTGATTAAAAAAATCAAAAAGTGAGAAGTTGGATACCCCTAATTTTTTGCTTTTTAGATTAAAATTCTTTTAAATTTGATCAAAATATTTACTTTTTCATCCCTTATATTTTCCTTCAATTCTAATAATATCCTAAACTTGCATCCCTTAATATATAATTTCTTTTTCTTTTTCTCTTTGCCGCTTCACTTCATCTCTTCCCTCCAATTTTCTCTTCATTTTTCTTCTTTATTTTCATCGAATCCTTCATTACTCAGAGGTTTATTCAAAATTTTTATTGTAGATTTAAAAATTATAAATAATTCACCTTATTTATGATGTTAACAACTTTAAGGACATTTAAGTCATTTTAACAACAAAAAGGTGTTGAACATCATTTGTTTACCAAATACATCAACAACTTTTTTTCAGTTTCAGCACTTCTATTCAAATACTTATTTGTTTAATTTATAAGCACTTATTTTAAGCTTTTAATCACTTAAGCTAAAAAGCTATTTTTTTTTAATCCTATCCAAATGGGCTCTTAGTCACATATGAGTTATTACTTAGGCACTAACTAAAGTACTAAACAAAATAGGGAGTAGTTATTAATTATTCATTAGTAAACAATAAGCACGCATAGAGAGAGATCAAGGTATCTCATTAAAATAGATGGATGAATATTATAATATCATTATAAATTAAATGTCATATCATTTCTAATATGGACTGAATAAAAGCAATTATTAATATCAAAAAAAGGAGGAGTCACAAATTTCAACCACAAGCAAACAAATTAAAATATGTTCAAAGAAGGAATACCAAAATAAAAAGGCAATACATGTAGTAGTAGTCGTCGTTCATGGATAACCTACTTCAAAGCAAGTTTGCCAGAATAGCCTATTTCTTTCCATTTCATCATCTTCCACATCTATAGCCCTCCTACTACTTGACACATCTTTCTCTTCCACGAAACCTTTGCAAGCCTCTGCCTTTATACTGCATTTGTGTCCATCACCATCATTTTGTTCTTCTTCATCATTTGAACTGCTTATAAGTTCATCATTATCTTCTTCGAAGTATACTTCTTCTAAATTTCTAAGATAATCCCCGGTTTCATAATTGCTTGATTCTGCATCATCCTCAATTTCATGAGAAGAATTTTCTTGGTGAATTTTGGAATTAACAAATTCATGAGAGTCACCACTGGCTTCCAATAGAAAAAAATTAGTACTACACTTTAGATCTTCACTTGTACTTTCACCACATTCCATGTTTATTTAATTCATAAACTGGGATTATGTATTCTGTTATAATATATATATATATATATATAGATGGTTAATTAAATTAGCTTTGCTTAAGCTAATTAATATAATGATTACTGCATAGATGGTGGGAGATTTTTTCGGTTAAGTGCTCGATCTTGTCTTTTAAGTGGGGATTCATTTAGCTTTTATCCACTTGCTTTTTGTGTAGTAGTAGTGGTTGGCTATAAAAACATATCACATGCTTTGGTTTGTGTCAAATTGGCACTGTGTATCCACTTTTCATGGACACGTCATTCTTAAACTTCACTAGATTATTTATGGTTGTGACTTGCGAAAGCATTACATTATCAACACATAAATTAATCTAAAGGAATTCACTTGTCTTACACACTCTTTAGGTAGCTATTAAAAAAACTGTTTATTTGAGGAGCGTTTTTATAAATGATTTTTTTAAAAATATAATTTGTAATTAGTTAATTCATTTGAAAAGTGTTTTTGATAAATTGATTGTGTTTGATTAATTTTTTTTTAAAAGTGCTTTTGAAATATAAATTACGAAAAATAACATGTATCAATAGACTTTGTTTATTAAAAGTATTTATAGAGATAAATTATTTTAAATATCTATTATAATATTTTTAATTGAAATTTTATATGATTAAAAAGTACATATTACAAAAAAAACGTATGTATACTATTCATGATAACAAATATGTCACTTTTCATAAATTATTTATTTTAAAAAACTAAATATTTGAAAAAAAATATTTACAAATGTTGCCAAAATATCATAATCTTGCATCGTGATGTGTACATGATTTATTGTCACTAATAATACTAGTCGGCTTACGCCATGCTACACACTGCCCAATGTTGATCCTTAAAAATTCTACGTTATGTATAATTCTATCATTTAATTAAAACCTTCATTTGTTTGGTTGATAAATTCTAATCTTTGCAGCATAATTTAATTCATGAAAAATAAACTTCAACCACAAATAAAAATATGAAGAAACAACAATTTTATTGATAAACGATGGGGGTACAAATCTATTCCTCCCTTAATTCTTCTCTCTTGATTTTCTTCGTAATTCGACGGTCGTCAGTAGCGTATTTCTCGAACGCAGGCATATTTGGACTTGATATGAATTTCTCCATAATTTGAGGGTTGTTAGTGGCGTATTTCTCGAATGTAGGAATATTTGAATTTGATATGGATTTTTCCATAATTCGAGGGCCGTTAGTGGCGTATTTCTCGAACGTAGGAATATTTGGATTTGACCTCCATGGAAGGAGGGTTTGTGGATCTTCTTGAAGTATTTGATTATCAAACAGAGTAGTTTTGATCTCTTTATGAATATCCCATGAATTTCTGAGATATATATATCCCATGAATTTCTGAGATATTGAAGATCTCTTTATGAATATCCACTTTTAGAGATGCCTCTTTAAAAGGATATTTTCCCCATTATATGGGCGTAATTTAGGGTTTAGGTTAGAGTAGCCTCCAAGAACTCTAACAGAACTTGGATTCTTCGTGAAGAGTCCCACAAATTTTAGAACTCTAACAGAAATTGGATTCTTCTAGTAGAATCCACAAATTTTTTAGGTCTACAAATGCCCCTACTTCAAAGCTTGTCAGTGTGTAGACTTGATGAAACTCAAAGACGATCCTTGAAGTACCCATAGAGCTTCCATCTTTACGCCTTGCGGGTACAAATTTGCATATATGATTTATAAGAGAAGAGATGAGGGACAGATTTGGTCCCACCAGGCGTGCCAGTTTGTTTGCAGCATAGTTTAATTCATGAAAAATAAACTTCAACCATAAATAAAAATATGAAGAAACAATAATTTGTATTGATAAACAACGTGGGTATAAATCTGTTCCTCCCTTGATTCTTCTCTCTTGATTTCTCCGTAATTCCAGGGCCGCCAGTAGCGTACTTCTCGAACGTAGGAATATTTGGATTTGATATGAATTTCTCCGTAATTCGAGGGCCGTCAGTAGTGTATTTCTCGAATGTAGAAATATTTAGATTTGATATGAATTTCCCCATAATTTGAGGGCCGTTAGTAGCGTATTTCTCGAACATAAAAATATTTGAATTTGATATGAATTTTCTCCATTATTCTAGGGCAGTTAGTGGCATATTTTTTGAATATGAGAATATTTGGATTTGATTTCCATGGAGGATTTGTGGATCTTCTTGATGTATTTGATTATCAAGAATAGAAGATTTTGATCCTTTTGTGATATTTCATGAGTTTATGGAATTATCTACAGATATTTGATTTCTTTATGAATATCTCATGAATTTGTGGATCTTGGAGAAGCCTCTTTAAAGGAATATTTGCTCCTTTCTATAGTCGTAATTTAGGGTTTAGGTAGAATAGCCACCAAACTAAATTTAGGGTAAAGTAGCCTCCAAGAACTCTAACAAAAATTAAACTCTTTTTGTAGAGTTCACAAAATTTCAATGTCTACAAATGTCCCCTACTTCAAGGCTTGTCGGAGTGTAGATTTGATGACACTCAAAGACGAGTCTTGAAGTATCGCTTCCATCTTTACGACCCTACAGCTACAAATTTGCATATATGATTTATAATAGAAGAGATAAAGGGCAAATTTGGTCCCACTAGGCGTGCCAAAATTTATTGGATAATAAAATTGAAAAATTGAAAAATTGAAAAATAAATAATCGAGACAAGAAAATATTGCAACAATCAATTTATTGATTTCAATATATGAGTGTTACAATCTCTATGAATCCTCTGATTAGTCTTTTCAAATATAAATTCAAGGACTTAAAGCTTGATCTTGAACTGAAACTTGATTTGTTGAATTGAAGGACTTGATCTTGACTAGTGCTTGAATTCAAGGGCTTTTGAGCTTGTTTTTGAATATTGCAGTTTTGATCTTGAATCTTGATAAACTTGATTTGAATGCTTGAACTTTGTAGAGAAATTACAGCGTTTGATCCACGAGCTTTCTCTTGTTTCTTGTTAGAGTTCTGGATCGCTTTTCTGAATTATGAGACCCCTATTTATAGTTGTGGAAAGAAAAGAGTCATGATGAAGATGAACTTCCTTTGACCAATCAAATTCAAGTGATGTAGCGCCTTTATGGGCTTTTGATTTCACTAGGTCTGCTGCATCATTTTGACATGTGGCATGGTCCTATTGGCTACTTCACTTGACTTGGCATGCCACATCATTTGACGCGTGACACTCCTTTGGGACTTTAGAGTATGATAATATCTTGGTCTTAACAAAGTGGGTTCATCATTTGTAGCCCAAATAAATAGGCTAGCCCAATAAAAATTAGATTTTAATTAAATCCATACATGTTTGGACTTAAATAATTAATTCAAATATATTAATCTGCAATATTTATTTGAGACTAATATATTTTGAATTTAATATAATCTGAATTTCATGCGGATTTAAATTTAATAAAATTTTATACCCCACAAATTAAAATTTTGTAGACTTTACAAATAGAGTTCAATTTTTGTTAGAGTTCTTGGGGCTACTTTACCCTAAATCTAGTTTGGTGGCTACTCTACCTAAAACCCTAAATTGCGCCTATATAAAGGGCAAATGTCCTTTAAAGAGGTATCTTCAAGATCCACAAATTCATGAGATATGATCCACAAATTCATGAGATATTTATAAAGAAATCAAATATCTCGAATCTAGATAACTCCATAAACTCATGGAATATCACAAATGGGTCAAAATCCTCTCCTCTTGATAGTCAAATACATCAAGAATCAAAATTCTCTCTTCTTGATAATCAAATACATCAAGAAGATCCACAAATCCTCCTTTCATGGAGATCAAATTCAAAAAATTCCTACATTCAGAAAATACGCCACTAACGACCCTCGAATTATGGAGAAAATTCATATCAAATCTAAATATTCCTACGTTCAAGAAATAAGCTACTTACGAACCTCGAATTACAGAGAAAATCAAGAAAGAAGTATCAAGAAAGGAATAGATTTGTACCCATAATCGTTTATCAATAAAAGTTTTTATTTCTCCATGTTTTGCTTATGGTTGAATTTATTTTCCATGAATGAAATTATGTTGGAAACAAATTGGCACGCCCAGTGGGACCAAATCTGCCCTTCATCTTTTCTCTCACAAATCAGATCTATAAATCTGGAGCCAGAAAATTGCGAAGATCGAAGAGTACTCCAAGACTCGTCTTTGAGTTTCATCAAGTCTACACGCCGACAAGCCTTAAAGTAGGGGACATTTGTAGACATCAAAATCTTGTAGAACTCTACGAGAAGAATCCAAATTCTATTAGAGAAACTTCATACAATGTATTACTTGGTAGGCCTTGGGTACATGATAACAAAATTATCTCATCTTCTTACTATTAATGTTTGAAGTACCTCGAAGGTGGAGTCGAAAGAAAGATAGGTGTCGATGATAATCCATTCACTGAAGTTGAGTCACACTTTGCCGATGTAAAATTCTACTTAAAGAATCATGTTGTGAATAAGAAAAGGGTTGAAGATGTCACCAAGACCAAGTGTGATGATCTTGCATCTATGAAGGTCGCGATGACAATTGAAAAAGTTGCTACCATGAAGCCCCTCTTCATTTCAAATAAAGAAAGCGTCGCACCTACGAAAAAGAAGGCAACTCTTGTTCTTCACTACGTACCAAAGATAAAGAAAGAGGAAGATCACCCATCTGATGCCCAGGACAATGTGATAAAGGGGCTTACTTTACCTATCAGGAGGATTCATGCAATAAATCCATCCTCAAGTTTACTTGGAGAGTCTGTGGCTCAATATCCGCTAAAAGATATGACACTCCCCGTAAAACGCATAGAAAAGGCTTTGATCCAAATGCATACAAGCTATTTGTAAAGGCTGGACATAATCCTAATGGGCCATCAAGGCTGGGAAAACTTTCGTTGGAGGGTACGACCAGGCAGGCACGTGAAGGCCTAGATACACGCAGCCACCTTCAATTCGTATCTCCATAAGAAGGGTAGTCAGTAATTATATCATCATGGAAGAAAAATTTATTGCTGCTAATAAAAAACCCCCTGTATTTAATCGGCTTGGAGAATCACCCGTAAGAACTTCTGTGCTTGAAAGTTTGGGTCCTCTAAATAAGAAGAAAAATAACAAGCGTCAGAGAAGTTGTCAAAGTATAACAATACACTCTTCGCCTAAGATCCAGAAGGATTTCCAAAGTTTGATTCCTTTCAGAATGAGGCGATAGACGAAACTGGTAGTTTTATGAAATGAGGTGCTAAAAGGAAAGGATCATACTATGGTTTATAACAAGCAATACGAGGAAGATGAAGAGAGTATTAGCTCCTCATATCATGTTATGACCCAGAATGAGAAAGATGTCTCGTCTCAAATGCAGGTTGATGAAGAGATAAAAGATGCTTTCTAGTGTTATCATATATCAGTCAACGATGATGACCCCCAAGAAGAAAAAGATGCTGGAGATGCTTCATCAAAACTTGAAGAAGGATTAATGGCCACAATAGATCCCTTGAAGGAAGTTAATCTTAAAATCGATGAAGATCCAAGACCAACTTACCTGAGTATGTTTCTAGAAGTGGAGAAGGAAATCGCTTATATGGACATACTCAAAGAATATATGGATTTTTTCACTTGGAGCTATAAGGAAATGCCTGGCCTAGATCCAAAAGTAGTAGTCCATTAGTTAGCGATCAAGAATGGTGCTCTTCCTGTTAAGCAAGCCCAAAGGCGCTTTAGGCCAGAGTTGGTTCCATTGATTGAAAATGAAGTTAACAAACTCATTGAAGATGGATTTATTTATGAAGTTAAATATCCCATATGGATTTTAAGTATTATTCCTGTACGGAAGAAGAATGGCCAAATTTGAGTTTATATCGACTTTTAGGATCTCAACAACGCCTACCCAGAGGATGACTTTCCAATCCCCATACCAGAATTGATGATTCTTGTCACCACTGGTTATGAGTCAATGTCCTTCATGGATGGTTCATCCGACTACAATCAAATCCGCATGGCACCAAAGGATGAATAACTCACTGCATTTCGTACGCCCAAAGGTATTTATTGCTATAAGGTGATGCCTTTTGGTTTGAAGAATGCTAGTGCTACTTATCAAAGGGCTATGCAAAACATCTTCGACGGCCTACTCTATAAAAATGTTGAATTCTATGTAGATGACTTAGTGGTGAAGTCAAGAAAGAGAGACGACCACTTAAAAGACCTAAGAATAGTGTTCGAGTTACTTCAAAGATATCAACTTAGGATGAATCCATTGAAGTGTGCCTTTGGAGTTACTTCCAGAAAGTTTCTTAGCTTCATTGTGCGACACCGAGGAATTAAAATTGATCAAGACAAGGTCGATGCAATTTTGAAGATCCCGAGCCTCAAAACATTCATGAGTTAAAAAGCCTTCAAGGAAGGCTAGCATATTTAAGGAGGTTCATCTCAGACCTGGATGAAAAATGTCAACCATTTAGTCATCTCATGAAGAAGGACACTTCCTTCGAATGGTACCAAGCTTGTAGTAATGCCTTTGAGAGTATCAAATCATACTTAAGGAAGCCACCAGTTCTTGCGGCACCCATACCTGGGAAATCGTTGATACTTTATATCGCGGCACAAGAGAGGTCAATTGGAGCACTACAAATCAAGAAAATAGTAAAGGCAAAGAAAACTCTCTTTACTATCTGAGCATAATAATGACGCCGAATGAGCTAAAATATTCTTCAATTGAAAAGTTGTGTTTGGCATTGGCCTTCTCAATTCAAAAGATGAAACACTACTTTTAAGCTCATGTTGTCCGTCTTGTATCTAGGGCAAATCCTATCAAGTTTGTAATGTCGAAACCAGTCGTTAGTGACCGACTTGCAAGGTGGTACCTTCAATTTTAATAGTTTAAGATTATGTACGTTCCTCAAAAGGCTATAAAGGGACAAACATTGGCTGACTTCTTGGCAGACCATCTGATACCCTATGACTGGGAACTGGGTGATGAACTTCCTGATAAATATGCAATGGTTATTGAAGCCAGAGCCCCGTGAAAGATGTACTTTGATGGTGTCGTACATCGAGATAGAGTTGGTGGAAGTGTGGTGTTTGTCACTCCACAAGAAGAGGTCATCCCATACTCTTTCACCCTAACAAATCGTTGCTCTAATAATGTTGCTGAATATCAGGCGTTAATACTTGGACTTGAGATGGCAGTTGATATGAAATAACTGCAATTACAAATAAATTTTAGGAAGCTATAAAGTCAAAAATCTTGAGCTACGACTATATCATGATTATGTATAGAAGTTGATGGGTTGGCTTGGAGAGGTAACCCTCCACATGTGCCAAGGAGAGAAAATAAGTAAGCTAATGCCTTATCCGCTTTAGCCTCAATCTTAACTCTTCCAAATTATATGCGAGTTACTATCCGCCAAGAATGGGTAGTATCGCCATTGAATGAGGATGAGGATGTGAAAAATAAGGTTGAATACCTTGTTGCCATGTCTAAAGTTGTAAAGGAAGATTGTCTATAACCTATCATTGACTATTTATGTTATGGGATACTTCCAGAAGATCCAAGGAGAAGGAATGACATCCGTCGTTGTGTGCCTCACTTCCTTTACTATAAAGACACGCTATATAGAAGATTGTTTGAAGGAGAACTCTTGCGATGTCTGGGAGGGGAAGAAACAATTAAGGCTTTGCAAGAAGTGCACTCAAGAGTTTGTGGATCGCATTAGTCTGGACCAAAGCTCTATTTTCATATTAAAAAGATGGGATTCTATTGGCCAATGATGGTGAAAGATTGCTTGGACTATGCTAGAAAAATCAAAGCATGTCAATTCTATGTGAATTTCATACATCAACCTTCTAAAGTACTATACCCAACTGTAGTGTCTTGGCCATTCAATGCTTGGGGAATGGATTTTATTGGTCCATTACTAAAATCTTTTGGTGGATACTTATACATCTTTGTCACAACAGATTACTTCTCAAAATAGGCCAAAGTTATTGCTCTCAAAGAAGTAAAGAAGGAGAATGTTGCGAATTTTATCTGAGTGAATATCATCTACCTCTTTGGAATCCCTCAATATATAATAACTGACAATGATAATCCATTCGATAACAAGTTGATGAACAAGATTTGTGATCTCTTTGGCTTCAAGTAGTGCAAGTCTTCTTTGTACCATGCTGCCGCCAACAATCCAGCCGAAGTGTTTAATAAGACTTTATGCAATCTATTAAAGAAAGTCATCTCTAAGTCCAAGCGAGACTAGTGTGAACGAATGGAAGAAGCTTTATGAGCATATAGAACAACTTACCACACACCAAAGCAAGCAACCCCATATTCACTTGCTTTTAGAGTTAAAATCGTCCTACCACTTGAGCGTCAAATACCTTTTTTAAGACTGGCTATTCAAGAAGGGCTCATTGGTGAAGAAAATGCTTAATTACGTCTTGCAGAATTAGAAGCTCTTGATGAAAAGATACTGGAGGCTCAACAAAATCTTGAATGTTACCAAGCCCGTCTATCTCGTTCTTTTAACAAAAGAGTTCGCTTAGGTGCTTCCAAGTTGAAGATCAAGTTTTTGCCGTAAGAAGGCCCATTATTACTTCTTGTAAGTCTGGGGGAAAATTTACCCCAAAGTGGGATAGACCATATGTCATATAAGAAGTATATTCAAATGGTGCTTACAAGCTCATCGATGCAGATTGAGTGAAAATCGGCGCTATCAATGCCAAGTTCCTGAAGAAGTACTATCCTTAAAGGGAGATAACACTCCTTAAGGCACGAGTATAAACTGCATGTCCACTCCTGGCCTGTAAGAGTATAAACTGTGTACGGCTAAAAAAAATATCCACTAGGTTGAAAACCTTGAAAGAGACGGCCTAGGCAAAAGTTAGGATACACACACAAAAAAAACACTCACCCAGAACTACGTTACGACTTGATATTCTTTACTAAGGTACGTAGGCGCTTGGAATTTCATTCTAAGTTCAGTGCATGAGTGTCAAAAAAATATGTTCCTGCAGTATCCGCCATATGGATACCCAGTATGAAAATATTCTACTTAAATTTTGGACTCACTCCAAGTATTGGTGGCTCAATGGGAGTAAACTCCAATGAAATATGATCTTCATTCACATAAGATGAAGTCTCCAAACTCCTCAAATTTGGAAGTTGAACCGCTCAAAATGCCAAATTTGGAAGTGAAAGTTGACAAAATTTCCATGTATTAAGATGGAAAAGATTTGTCCCTTTGCACCTTAAGCTGGCCTCTCAAGAATTTATCCTTAAAAGGATCTCAAAATTTCCATGTCTTAAGGTGGAGAAAATTTGTCTCTTTGCACCTTAAGGTGGCCTTTCATGGATTTATCCTTAAAAGGATCTCAAAATTTCTATGCCTTAAGGTGGACAAAATTTGTCCCTTTGTACCTTAAGTTGGCCTATCGCGGGTTTATCCTTAAAAGGAGCTCAACATTTCCATGTCTTAAGGTGGAAAAAATTTGTCCCTTTGCACCTTAAGCTGGCCTCTTAAGGGTTTATCCTTAAAAAGATTTCAAAATTTTCATGCCTTAAGGTGGGCAAGATTTGTCCCATTGTACCTTAATCTGGCCTCTCACGGGTTTATCCTTAAAAGGAGCTCAAAATTTCCATGCCTTAAGGTGGATAAAATTTGTCCCTTTGCACCTTAAGATGGCCTCTCACGGGTTTATCCTTAAAAGTATATCAAAATTTCCATCCCTTAAGGTGGACAAAATTTGTCCCTTTCCACCTTAAGCTGGACTCTTATGGGTTTATCCTTAAAAGGAGCTAAAAAATTCCATGTCTTAAGGTGGACAAAATTTTCCCCTTTGCACCTTAAGCTGGCCTCTCAAGGTTTTATCCTTAAAAGGATCTCAAAATTTCTATGCCTTAAGGTGGACAAAATTTATCCCTTTGCACCTTAAGCCGGCCTCTCACGGGTTATCCATAATAAGATCTCAAAATTTTTATTCCTTAAGGTGGACAAGATTTGTCCCTTTGCACCTTAAGCTGACCATTGAAAAGGGCCCATACTTAGAGAAGACCATCGCATAAATGCATCAGTAAAAGGGCCCATACTTACTTAGAGAAGACCATTGCATAAATGCATCGGTGAAAGGGCCCATACTTAAAGAAAACCATGCATCTTGAATCAAAATAGGTCGGGTCTCAAGGTGATGAAGGCAAATTTAAACCCTCGCACCTTAAGACAAACTCCACTATATTCAAGCAAAATTGGTCGGGTCTTGAGGTGACAAAAGCAATGTTAAACCTGTAATACCCCGATCGTTTCTTAAGCCTAAATCTATCTTTTGAGTGAATATGGATGAATTCTAAATTGACTGTTATTTATCTCATGTTTTATTTCCCTAAATTTTACTCTCGATCATGTGGAGAATTGGATAAGCTTTCCATCGACGTAAGATTCACCCGAATCGGACACCCGGTGAGGAAGTTAGAGCCATTTTGTAATTCCCCGAGACTCTAACCAATATTGCAACCATGAATCAAGATCTTGAGAAATAAATTATAGTGCTTTGGTTGTTTTCTAATCAAGTATGGTGTGTATTAAGGCCTTAAAGATGTCCTAACAATTGGGTGAATGAAAACATTCCTTACCGATTGAGTTCTTGGGAAGGATATTGGTATAGTCAACTTCAAACGAGAATATCTCTTATTATACTTGGAATTTTTAATCTCATTAACTATAAACAGATATATAATTGAATTAGCTTTCCAACGGTACCAATTTCGCCAAAATCCGATATCGTAGCAAAGAGTTATGCCCATTTTACTCCAACATGGTCAAGCTGGAAAACTGTGACGACAGTTCTGACGGGCTGTCACGTTTCTGACGCCATTTCTGACGATGTCGTCACTTTCTGACGATATTTCTGATGACGTCGTCAGCCTTAGGCATAAAATAAAAAATTCAACCCTTTTGTGATGACATTTCGTGACGGCTTATCACGTGTCTGACGGCCTATCACAGATGTCGTCAGCCTTTTTTTTCAGCAATTAAGGGGCATTTTTAAAAGGATATTTTGGTCTTCTCCACCCATTTTGACCCTCTATATATATTCAAGTAAAGAAGAAAACTTCATTCTTCTTCCATTTCATCAAGAATACTAGGGTTTCTCTCTAAAAAATCCAATCCAAATTTCCCAAGAACATCAAGAATCCAACCATAGATTTTATAAATTGGTTCAAGATTCAAGGTACCCAAGTCAAAGGCATCAAGAACCCTAACTCAAGAAGTATAAAAGGAGTCTATAACAAGTTTCTTCATTCAAATCCATAATCAAGGTATGTGGGGTTTGAACAAGAACACTTCTTTCGTTCTTGTGCCCAAAGATTTAATTTCTACTATTGAAATCCATGATTTTGCAAAGTGGGTTTACACCCAAATTACTTTATTAATGATCTATGATATTTGAGCTATTCAAGATCGATACACATGACTATTTCATCATTTTATTTCTTAAATTAAGAACTTATGCCATGAGTTGAATATTATTATTATGAGTTGATGATTTCCGAATGATTTGAGATAAGAGTCATGATTTAAGCTTTTCTATGAGAATTTTTATTATTGAATATATATATATTGATATTTGAGCTTGAGAGTCAAGAATGAGTTCTATGATGTTTTATTGAAGTTTTTGATACATGATTATTTTACAACTTTCAAATTATGACTTGATATTTAATATTGTGAATTTCATGTTCTACCCTGAGTTGGTATTTCAAGTGCTTTCAAGACATGTGTCAAGCTTTAAGCTTCCTTATGACAAATTGGATTATTGAGTATATTGATTCATAAGATTGAGTTTTTATAATGAGTCTTGATATTTCCTCATCAAAGTTATTGATGTTGCCATGACTAAATGAATTGATACATCTTGATGTTGAGAAAGATTGTTTGATTTTGAGTCGAGTTAGGAATCCATAGTTGTATATGATTTATCGATGACATATATATTTATGTTTTGGTCTTTATAATGGACCCACAAATTGATATTGATTAAGGAGGATTTCCTAATGCGTTCTGAGCTGAGTCTGGGAGGAGTATTTAGCACCGAGCAAGAAATGTGGTATTTTTCCAAAACTACGTGCCACTGTAGGATTGATATTGATGATTGTGGGCTAGAGGCCGAGTATGGGATTGTGATTAAGAAATTAAGGTTGTACTCCTTGGCAAGAGAACTACACCCCCGCCAATGTGGGGTTCTCTCCTTAGGAGGACAAAACGTTGGACTCCATGCGGCTCACATGGTGTAGTTATGTCGGATATAAGAAACTCCCAAGTCCATAAGAGTTCAAGTTTCATGAGTTACTGAGTCACTCTAAGTCATGATTTAAAGAGTTTGAGTTAAGTATAATGATTTATAATGCTTGTATTAATATTGATGATTTACACGGAATATATTTCAGTTAATTCAAGCGAAGAAAGTTGTTATCGTCAGCATGCATGATTTTCATAATCATTTATGATATTATTTATAATGTTGCACTGCACCCCCACATACTCAGTACATTCGTTAAAGTACTGACCCCCATATATTTCTATATGCTATAGTTCCTTATAATGTAGGTACAAGTTATAGCGCAGATACCGCATTCAGTCAGTTTGCAGCTTCCAGTCAGCAAGTGATGAGTCCTTTTGATTCGAGGGCATGAGTCAGTTATACAGTTCAAGAAGTGTAGTATTTTTCTTACTTTAGTTGTATTGAGATTGGGTAGTTGGGAGTCATGACCCATCTATCTGAAGTCAGTACCAGTAGAGGCTTCATAGACAGTCAGTAGAAGTTGATGTATTCAGTTTCAGTTTCATTTGTAAAAGTAGAGTTGTAATCTTGTAAAGTTCATGTTTATATTGATCAAGTTCAGAGAAGTTGTATATTTTCGCTAACTTTATATAGATTTAAGCATTTTATCCAGTTGTTTATGAGTTATGCCACCAGGAGGGTTAGCTTGGGGTCACTTGCGCCCCTAAGCACCGTGTGACGTCCCGGGACCCAAATTTTGGGGCATTACAAAACCCCTCGCACCTTAAGCCGACGTCCACCGTCTTCAAGCAAAATTGGTTGGGTCTTGAGGTGACGAAGACAAAGTTAAACTCTCGCACCTTAAACTAACGTCCACCATTTTCAATCAATTATCGCATCTTGCTATCTACTCCAACCCTACTAAAAAGGAAAAAAACAAGAAAGAAAGTAAAAGCACAAAAAGAAGAGATGTTACCTGTCAGAGCATCGCGACCTTGAAACTCGTTTATCACCATCTTGGATTGAGACAAGATGCTTTGATGAGAGTTAATCCCTCAGAATTAGTTTGCAGCAATCAAAACTCTCTTTGATGGTGATGGTGCCACATCAAGATATAAATTATTTAGTGAGGCAATGCAAATCTGAAATCCTCTGTCGAACATAATATAAGATCGATTTCACAAATTCATATAAAATAATTCAAGAAGTTTTAAAATCCAACTCTTGAATATGTTATATATGCATGTTTCCGTCACCTATAGAATCAACCGGATCATAATTTTGATACTCCCACATTGAGATATAAATTTTTTGGTGTCGTCGCACAAAACTTGAAATTGCTGATGCATCAAAACTCAATGGTGATTTCGAGATAACACTTGAAAATATATCGATTGTATTAAATTATAAATTCTAGATATGTTATATATCTTTGTGTCTAGTTTCACAAGAATCAAGCGACTTGTAATTTCATCCTTCCTAGTTCAAGTTATAAAAGTTTTAGTAAAGACACGCAGATTTAAAATTTTCAGCATGATAAAATTTGAGGCTAACTCCAAAAAATTATCGAGAATTATATTGAAGGAATTTAAAGCTGAATTTTGGATATATTGTCTATCTCAAAGTCTAGTTTCTATAATATCAAACGGTTTATGATTTCGATAGTCCTACAATGAGATATGGATTTTCTACCACTAACGTGTTGTGCGTAAAAAAAGTGACGAAAATAAGAGAAAAGTGAAGGGAAAAAAATTACCTTAATCACGATTTCCAAATTGATATTTATAGCTTTTCTTTCCTTTTTTTCTCCTTTTCTGTTTTGTTTTTCATTTTTCCCCTCTCTTCTATCTAGTCTCTACTTCTCTTTTTTTTCTTTTCTTTTTTTATTTATTTTTGATTTCCTTGTTTATGTTTTTTTTTCCTCATTTTTTTCTTTTTTGTTGTATTTTTATATTTTATATATTTTTTATATTTTTGGAAAATATGATTACGTCAAGTACAAAGGCATGAATGATGATGGGTACATCATAACCACTCATTGTGTTTGTATTCACATTCATTTTTTTTCTTTTTTCTATTCCCTTGTTTCATTTTTTTACTTTTTTCTTTTTTTAATTCTTTCTTTTTGTTTTTTTCTCTCTTCTATCTATAGTTTCTATTTCTCTTTCTTCTTTTTTTTTTATCCTTTTTTATTTTTCATATTTTGTACTTTTTTCTTTTTCATTTTTTGGTACATTCTTTTTTATTTTTCTTATTTTTCCTTTTTTTCTTTTTGGTTCTTTTTTTCTATTTTTATTCTTTTTCATTTATTTCTTTTTGTCTTTTTTTTTTTCTATCGATAGCTTCTATTTTTTTTTCTTTTTTGTATTTTTTATTTCTATTTTATATTTTTGTATTTTTCAAAAAATATGACAATTGATATTAAAAATGTGGAAAAACTACATCGTTTTATAAAGTTGTAGGATGAATGTTTTCTTCTCCAATATAAATTCAAATTGGAAGAGTTTCCATTTCCAAATTCAAATTGGAGATTGTTCTCCCATATAAATTCAAATTGAAAGAGTTTCCATCTCCAAATTCAAATTAGAGATTTTTTCTTCTCCAAAACAAATTCAAATTGAAGGTTGTTTCCTTCTCCCATACAAATTCAAATTGGAGATTGTTTTCTTCTCCAATACAAATTCAAATTGGAGATTATTTTCTTCTTCAATACAAATTCAAATTGGAGGTGGTTTTCTTCTCCCATAGAAATTCAAATTGGAGGTTATTTTCTTCTCCATTCTAAGTTCAAATCGGAAGAGTTTTATTCCTGGTTAAGTAAGGTGATAAAAAGTCTTACAAAATTTATGTGAAATCAAATATCATGCCTTACCGATGGGTCTTAAGTGTAGAGATTCGTGAAAAATAGGAGAGTTTTTGAGAGGCAATAGCAATATGGTTCGGTTTTTAAATTTTCTCAACAAATGAATGGAGACTTCATATGTATGAAAATTGTTGAAGCACGACGTAAACATGTTTAAATAATCATTCTTCAAGGCTAGTCTCCAAAATATTAAATGTTTCGACAAGTCTTGAAGTAGGGGGCATTTGTGGGGGATGAAATTTTATTAAATTTAAATCCAGACAAAGTTTGGATTATATTAAATTTCAAAATATATTAGTCTCAAATAAATATTGCAAATTAATATAATTGAATTAATTATTTAAGTCCAAATATGTATGGATTTAATTAAAATATAATTTTTATTGGGCTAGCCCATTGATTTGGGCTACAAATGATGAGCCCACTTTGTTAAGCCCAAGATATTATCATATTCTAGAGGCCCAAAGGAGTGCTACGTATCAAATGATGTGGCATGCAAAGTCAAGTGAAGTAGTCAATAGGACCATGCCATATGTCAAAATGATGCACCAGGCCTAGTGAAATTAAAAGCCCATAAAAGGCGCCACATCACTTGAATTTGATTGGTCAAAGGAAGTCCATCTTCATCATGACTTTTCCCTTTCCACAACTATAAATAGGGGTCTCATAATTCAAAAAAGGGATCTAGGACTCTAACAAGAAGCAAGAGAAAGCTCGTGGATCAAACGCCATAATTTCTCTACAAAGCTCAAGCATTCAAACCAAGTTCATCAAGATTCAAGATTAAGACCGCAATATTCAAAAACAAGCTCAAAATCCCTTGAATTCAAGAACAAGTCAAGATCAAGTCCTTCAAATCAACAAATCAAGATCAAGCTTTAAGCCCTTGAATTTATATTTGAAAAGGAGAATCAGAGGATTCATAGAGATTGTAACACTCACATATTGAAATCAATAAATTAATTGTTGCAATATTTTCTTGTCTTGATTATTTATTTTTTGGACTTGAAATTTTATTGTCCAACAAATTCTATGTTCCTCCCTTGATTCTTCTCTCTTGATTTTCTCTGTAATTCGAGGGCCGTCAGTAGCGTATTTCTCAAATGCAGGCATATTTGGACTTGGTATGAATTTCTTCATAATTCAAGGGTCATTAGTGGCGTATTTCTTGAATGTAAGAATATTTGGATTTGATATGGATTTCTCCGTAATTTGAGGGACGTTAGTGGCGTATTTCTCGAACGTAGAAATATTTGGATTTGACCTTTATGGAAGAAGGGTTTGTGGATCTTCTTGAAGTATTTGATTATCAAGAAGAGAGGTTTTGATTTCTTTATGAATATCCCATGAATTTCTGAGATATATATATCCCATGAATTTCTGAGATATTGAAGATCTCTTTATGAATATCCACTTTTAGAGATGCCTATTTAAAGGGATATTTGCCCCCTTATATAGGCGTATAGGCGTAATTTAGGGTTTAGGTTAGAGTAGCCTCCAAGAACTCTAACAAAATTTGTATTCTTCTTGAAGAGTCCAACAAATTTTAGAACTCTAAGAACTTTAACAGAAATTAGAAATTGGATTCTTCTGGTAGAATCCACAAATTTCTGAGGTCTACAAATGCCCCTACTTCAAGGCCTGTTAGTGTGTAGACTTGATGAAACTCAAAGACGAGTCTTGACATACCCATAAAGCTTCTATCTTTACGCCTTGCAGGTACAAATTTACATATATGATTTATGAGAGAAGAGATGAAGGAAAAATTTGGTCCCACCGGACGTGCCAGTTTGTTTGCAGCATAATTTAATTCATGAAAAATAAACTTCAACCACAAATAAAAATATGAAGAAACAACAATTTGTATTGATAAATGGCGTGTGTACAAATCTGTTCCTCCCTTGATTCTTCTCTCTTGATTTTCTCCGTAATTCGAGGGTTGTCAGTAGCGTATTTCCCGAATGTAGGAATATTTGCATTTGATATGAATTTCTCCGCAATTCAAGGGCCGTCAGTAGCGTATTTCTCGAATGTAGAATTATTTGAATTTGATATGAATTTCTCCGTAATTCAAGGGCCGTTAGTGGCATATTTCTCGAACATAAAAATATTTGAATTTGATATAAATTTTCTCCATAATTCGAGGGTCGTTAGTGGCGTATTTTTTGAATGTAGGAATATTTAGATTTGATCGCCATGGAGGATTTGTGGATCTTCTTGATATATTTGATTATCAAGAAGAGAGGATTTTGATCCTTTTGTGATATTTCATGAGTTTATGAAATTATCTAGGGATATTTGATTTCTTTATGAATATATCATGAATTTATGGATCTTGGAGATGCCTCTTTAAAGGGATATTCGTCCTTTAATATAGGCGTAATTTAAGGTTTATGTAGAATAACCACCAAGCTAGATTTAGGGTAAAGTGGCCCCCCAAAAACTCTAACAAAAATTAAACTCTTTTTGTAGATTCCACAAATTTCAATGTCTACATCTAAGTTAGGCATATATTATTATATTTAAATTGATGAAATTTGTATAACAATATTTTAGGTTGTTCAAACTTCTGTGGCATTGGAATTCAATTATTTTTTTGAATAATGTAAGTTTTTAATTATTGTGATTTATAATATTTTTTCTTCTATTCTATTAATTAAAAGTGACATAGTAAAATTTTTATAGCAATTACTTGTGAAGTTTTTTTAAGTGGTCCCATATAAGCCGTCAAGTTAATTTAAAACATCAAAAAATAATTTATCATTTTATGCCTATTTTATTTTTTTTATTAAATATTATTAATTTTTTAATTCATAAACGACTTATAAAAACATCAAAAAATAATTTATTATTTTATGTCTATTTAATTTTTTTACTAAATATTATTATTGTTTTAATATTTAAATGACTTATAATAATTAATTATGAGTGATATAGTAAAATCAATGTTGAAGCAGCTGAAGCAGTTATGTCATAAATGTCTATTTTATTTTTTTTATTAAATATTTTTTTAATACGTAAATGATTTATAGAAATTAATTAGGGGTAATATAGCAAAATCACGATTGAAGCAGCTGAAGCAGGCATGTCGAACATGAGCAGCCTGCTTCAACTGCTTATTGTGACTTATTATATAGGATAAAAAAACAAGGAATTAGATGTTCATTTATTATCATTATGAATTATGTTTGCCATATTTTTTTTTATAGAAAATGAGTGAGGAATAAATAAAAATAATATATAAATCTTAAAATAAAATAAAGAATCTATGATGTAAAATAAAATTTTAATCAAACTTATGATATATGTTATTCCCTCCATCCACAAATAGTTATTCACTTTTGACTTGACACATATCTTAAGAAACAATAAATAGAGTGGTGATTTTACTATATCACCCTTATAATGAGTCTTGAATTTTATGCTTTGAAAAATGCAATGAATGATGTAGTATATTCAATACCAAGGGTAAAATGAGTAAAAATAGATAAACTATTCATTAATTTTATAAATTGAACAAATATTATTAGACATCTCAAAATAAAAAAATTGACAAGAAAAGATGAATGGAGGGTGTATTTAATTAATAAGGGATATATTGATATATGGTATTAGTGATAGGAATAATTTTGTGATTAAGAAAATAATTTTCTACTTCAGCTCTTGCTTTTTTTAAAAAGCAGAAATTTTTCTTATTCTTTCCAACAACAGAAAAATTGCTTCTACTTCTATTTAAAATCAGTTTTATAAGTTGTCCAAACATCTATTATTTTTTTCTAAAAAAAATAATTTTTTTCTCAAAAAGAATACTTTTGACTTTCTAGCAGCAATCACAAATAACCTCTTAATTACTGATAGAAATACTTCTTTCGTCCAATAGTATTTATCTACTATTGACTTGTCACATATTTAGAAAAGATTAAATAATATAAATAATTTTACTATAGAATTCTTTGAATGTAATAAATTTTGAATAATATTTAATAGAAAGGATAGAACATGCATAAATACATAAATTATCCATTAATTTTTCAAACTGAACAAATATATATAACTGGATTTTTATTTTTAGTAACATGAACAACTAAACATGAAATAATGAAAATTAAATCAAACAAAAAAACTAGTAGGATCAATATTTGAGGTAATTTTTATCTAAAATTTACATATATACATAAGGTAACTTTACCCAATTACACTAAATCCCAATTTGGTAAAGTAATTACATAAATCCCAACGTAATTACTTAAATTCCCTATTTTTTAACCTTCTCTCTAACCCATTATACATCCAAAAATACGCCGCTTTTGCCATTGCTTCTCTCGTATTTTGCTCCCATTACAAACCCATTTTTTTCACCATAATTGAAACCCATTTTTCACACCAAAAATCAAGTAACGTGTACTTAGAGGTTACCAATTTATAAATTTTCAAGCATTAATTGAACTTTCTGATTTTCTTCATTAATTTTTAAATTTTTTTATTTCAACTTTACCAAATCAGGATAATTTTCGATTCTTGTTTGGTTGCATGTTGGTTTTTATGAAATTATCTTCTTTTGCAATTCTCATTCCAGTTTGATTGTTAGTTTTTTTGTTTTTTTCAGTATAGTACAAGTCAGATCTTTGAATTTCTTGTTTTATAATTGCTACTGCTTAATCTATATAGTATAAATTTGGTAATGAATTCTCGTCCTAGCTTTAGTTTAGGTCTTAGTCAGTTAGATGCTCAAGAACAAAATATTTTCGTTGATTTTGTTCCTGGTACATTTGATTACGAAGAACCCAATTTTGCAGAGAATCGTTTCAAGCACTGAAACGATCCAGAAATCATGAAGAAATTGAAGGAAGTGGCTAGTTCTAGTTCGAAGGAATCAGCTTCAAAATCGGCAAGTAAGAAGAAGGTTGATCATTTCGTTCAACCACGTCTTCCAAAGGTATTGATTTTATATTATTTGATTTAATACAGTAAATGATTAATTATAAGTTTATAATCATATTTCTATGAGTATACAATGTGCATACCTTATATAGGTTGTAAGATTAATGTGTTCAGGTAATTCAGTTGTGCATACGTTATATATTATTTTAGTTATCAGACTAATGTATAATATAAGTCTTCTGTTTTATATTTCATTATATTATACATTAAGAAATTTTATTACATAGATAAGGCAGCTTTGTGTTTAGTGGAATTATACTTTGGGGATATCTGAATATTGTATAAGGTTACATTATACATTCTGATAATGTAAAGGCCCCCCCAACCTTTACCCCAAATTCCAACTACACACTTATACTTTGCAGGGATCCTATGACCCCCCTGAACTATTTTAAAGTGGAATATTTACACCCTTAAAAGCTCATGCCCAAACATTATTTCAGGCAGTGAGCTGCACTCGCTACCACGTTATGCCACGTCATTGACACATCATTTTTTTCTTTTTTTATTCTAAAAAATTAATTATTTAACTTTATATATTTTAACTTTATTTATTATTTATCCTTAAGAAAATTTCTCTCTCTTTCTCATTCCCTATTTTGTTTCATTTTATTTTTCAACTCAGTTTTATTTCTATAATCCTCAAATCAAACAATTCAACTCCACAAGAGCATAAACTAAACATTCTAATGGCTCGTATATATATCCCGACAGTTCGGGTACATTGTGCTGACTACCTCAGCTGGTATCATGGACCATGAAGAGGCTAGGATTATAAATGTTGGTGGAAAGGTTCTTGGTTTCTTTTATTGAGTTATGTTGACGAGGATGAAAACTTTTATTCTACTGTTTGTTGCCCCTTTATATCCACCTTTTGTTGTTTTTGCCGCTCCCATCAAATTGTAGTAGGGATTTTATTGAAAATTTTGAGACAATTATCAAATTTTGTTGAAAAAGTTTGGTGTTTGTTGACATAAGAAAAAACCAATGGCTCTTACAAAGCTCTGTTGTTGTTGCATTGCAAGTAGAATGGTGGAATGTCGACGTAATTATTAATTTTGCTATTTTGATGAAATTGAAGGTGACTCATTTGGTGTGTGTGTGTGTTGAAATAATAGTTAATTAAGTTATTTTTAATGGAATTGCAGAATTTGGTGTGTGTGTGTGTGTGGAGCAGTCATGGTGTTTTGTTGAAAAGAAGAAAGAAAGAAAGAAGTGAGAAGAGAAAGAAACATCCATGAATGTCGACGTACTTCTTAATTTTGCTATTTTAATGAAACTGAAGGCGACCCATTTGGGGTATGTGTGTTGGAATACTAGTTAATTGAGGTATTTTTTATAGAATTGCTAAATTTGGTGTGTGGGTGTGGAGCAGTCATGGTGTTTTATTGAAGAGAAGGAAGAAAGAAAGAAAGAAAGAAAGAAAGAAAGAAGAGAGAAGAGAAGAAGCATCCATAGTATTTCGTTGAAAAAGAAAGAAAGAAGAGATAAGTGAAACAATACCCAATTGAAAAAATAAATTAAAAATTAAAAATTAAAAATTAGAAAATTAAGAGGTTAAAACATCTTCACTCTCTCGAAGAGAGTGTGCTGCACCTTTCGTGCCACCTCAGCATTCAGGGAGGTATATATTCCATTTTTAAATAGTTCAGGGGGGTCATAGGACCTCCACAAAGTATAGTTGTGTAGTTGGGATTTGGAGTAAAGGTTGGGGGTGCTTTTGGCCATTTTCTCTAAAACATATATGGCATTATACATTAGTTATTATACAATTAGAAAGTCTTAATATTGTATAATGTTACATTATACCTTCTGTTAAGCTTATAGGTCATACATGTTTAATGATAATACTTAATATGTATAACAAGACATTATACATTACTGCGGATTTTTTTAAAATGTATAATGTGCCCACATACATGTGCAACTTTTGTATTATGTTATCTTTAATACATATCAGTTTACTGCTATATTTTTCTCTATTAATTTGAGTATGCTTTTATTTTTTCAGGGCATGAAATACCGTATTGACAAAGTCCCGGCTCACCTATTGCACATCGGTAGCTTATGTAATCGTGATTTTGGTAAAGATATAAAGACGTATTTTGGAGAAGAAGTTTTAGGGCAATTTAGAAATACAATTTTTGGGATTTTTCTCGACTTGCCTCAGTGCAACTGGTAGGGCAGCTATCAAAGTGTCTCCTGATGCTTGAAATATAGCAGGATAATAAGGATGAGATTCATGTGTGGGTACAGGGGAGCATCCTGAAATTTATGATGCTTGAGTTTGCCATTATTATCGGTCTTAAATGTATCGATAATATTGATGAGTATATGTATACTTCATCGCCAAAGTCAGATTTGATGTCGAAGTATTTTCCCAACGCTAAAGATAGTATACCTAGGTCAAAACTGATAGAACATGTGAAGATGCAAAACTTCGATAACTCTAAAGATGCTCTGAACCTTGCAATTTTATACTTTGTTCATATATTCCTATTTTCTCACCATCTTGAATCACCCATCAGTTCAGCTCACTTTCAGATGGTTGAGGATGGTCGGTACAGATACTTTCCATGGGGAAAGATTACATTTGACAAGTTGATGAACTTATGGCGGCAGGATTTCTTCATCGCAAAGAAGTTATATTCATTAGGTGGTATGCCACACGTACTAAATGTTTGGATGTTTGAGTGCTGCTCTGAGGTCGATAAAAAAACTGATGTCCGTCAAAGAAACATCATCCTCAAAATTTTAAACTGGTCTATGGAGTTTACAGGCCTAAGTATGAGTCTTTTATGGTTGGCATGTTCGGTAAGGTAACTGTATAACCTTTTAATTATTTTTTTCAAGTCAATTTATTGAAGTGCTAATATTTTATTTTGAAATTCACTTTTGCAATATTCTTACAAGAATTTACAACCTACAAGCGAAGAAGTTAGTAGGTTGTATTTTTCTTTTACCAAAGATTTTGAGATTTTTGATCCAACATCTGCTGCTTCCATATCTTCTTCTCGAATGTTGAAAAGGTCAGCTGATGAAGATCAACCGCGTGGTGTTACTGTAGCTGAAGACTTTGATAATTTCATCACTATACCACCGCGGGAAATTCTGATAAAGGATGGTTTATCTTCACCTTTATCAGTTGAACAAGCATCGAAGAGAAGAAAGAAAGTTATGTTTCAAGAAGAAAGTTCAGGGGTGAAGGATGTCGAGAAATCTACACATGCTCGTTCAGTACGTCATGTGTCGGGTTCTTTTTCTAAAAATCAGGAGGATTCAACAATAAGGCATCAACTGAATTTGAACATGGTCATTAAGGAGAAATTAGTGTGTCCCCCGATCGTGACCAAGTCAAGTTTGTTCCTTCATCAACCACAACGCCTGAAGGGACTTCTAAGTTAACTTTAGACATGTCGGAGATAAAGACTTACATCAACTACTACGTAAGTTAATTTTCTTATTGATAATTTTCTTAAAACAAACATTGAGGTATTTTTTAATATTATATTTTTTCTGTACATTATAAGGTTGATAAAAAGATTGCTGAATTGGTAACGGTAATATCCAATATACCTGCTATGGTCGTTAAAGCTCCAAAGAAAAAAGAAAATAAAGAATCACCGGTATAAAGTGTCTTTTCATTTAATTTTGTATTAATTTGATGAAATGTTCACACATGCGTATTATTTATGTTATATAGGATGAGAAAATGGTTGATAAGGAACAAGGTCCCGAAGAGAATCGAAAAAAATGGGACAGTCAACATATTGAGGATTTGCTGGTATTCTTTTGTTAATCATATTGGTTTGTTACTATAAATCTGTCTAACTACCATATGTAAACCTATTTTTTTCATTATAAAAAGCATGAAGATGAGGACAAGGGTCCAATGGATGAAATCACATATGATGAACCAGTTGCAATTCAACCTGTGGACACAGATATCCAAGCATGTGTCAACACGCATACTAAATGTACAACAACAACTGACATTCAAAGCGATCAAAAGGTATATTGAATTAATGTTACATATATAAATGTTAAGTATTACCAACTATATATAGATATGTATGACTATCATTATACATATATTTGTTATGTATAATTAGTTATGTAATACTATTATGTCTAAACACTTGGGTTTTTGATATGTATGATTAACATTATACATATATAGGTTATGTATGTTAACATTTATTCATTCATATGAAAGATTAACAGATAACAAATTCATCTCACCGGTATAAAACTTTTTTTCATTCTATTATATATTACTTTGATGAAATGTTCACACATGCTTATTGTTATTTTATATAGGATGAGAAAATGATTTATAAGGAAAAAGGTCACGAAGAAGAATAAAAAAAATGACAGTCCTAATATGGAAGATTTTCCGGTATTTTTTTGTCAATCCTGATGGTTTTTTACTATACATCTGTTTATATACATTTAGAACCTTAGTTAGAAAATGGGTCATAATGTTCTCAACTGAATATTAAGATTTTGGGATCTTGATTCTTCCATGATTTCTGACATGGTTGAAAAGTTGTCTTCAGATTACCAATATTGTTTGTTTTTGATGAAACTTGGGAGATGATGATTTTAGGATAACATATTCTTTGCTTTATACATGATGGGTAAGGGAATTGAGTTTCTAATAGAAACTGGCATTTTGTCAAATATCTGACTTGTGGTTTTTATTGCAACGATAACTGTTCCGTACTACTAATTGTTTAGAGATATGTATGAATATCCGTATACATATTTAGGTTATGTATAATTAGATATGTTAGACTATGGATTAATCACCTTATATATATATAACTGCTATGTGTTGTTTCTTGTGTTTTTCTATGTATGATTCCCTTTGTACATATATACCTTATGTATATTATATTTATACATTCATATTTTAGATTTTATACATAACACATCCATATGCGTGTATGTAGGATGATGTCAGAGGAACAATAATGGCATCTGTTTAAGACGTTGTTGATGCATTATTATTTGGTTTGTCAACACCTACAGCTACAAAGCCATTAGATATCGGTACTCTAAATACAATGACCAAGAGCCAATGAACGCTTCTCAACAGTCAGTTTCCACCTAATTTTCTAAATGCTCAAGTTTGAGAGTGTGAAGCCATGAAGGCACTAGTAAAAAGGAACCGAAAGAAGTCAAGGGTTTTCAGGTCCCTGTACGACACAAAATTTCGTTCAAGCTCTAAGGATGAGGGCAATTCTGATAATGAATAGAAGCAAAAGTATGATTTTGATGGTTGTACCATTTGTCAAGAGTTGCCTAATGAATTGATGTTCGATTACTCTCAATGGTTTTTCGTAGGGTTATTGAAATATCATGCTGGCAAGTAAGTTATTTGGAATTTTTTTTTGATAACACTACGGAAGCATAAATTTTTGTGATGTTTAAACCTTGGTAATTGTGCATGAAACAAATGAATAATCACTATCTGGAAAATTATTCAGCATTAGGTTATCCACAGTTGGACTTTGTTGTTGGACAACTACAGTCAAAGAATTGGTTCTACTTGATGTCACAACACAAAACATACTGGAACGATGAGGCAAATTAAACTAAATTTATTCCATATAATACATGTTGTTACTGTTGGAAACTTAACTATAATACCATATCATAGATGTACTTATTGTTAGAAGATGAAGTTAATTTTAGAATCTGCAATAAAATCTTACATCATACATGGAAAATGATGTATAATAATGAAGTAACATTTGAGGTAAAAAAACTGAAGTTGGAATGCTGTAGAATACGCACTATATTGTTATGTATAATACCGAAGTAAAATGATGTACAATATACATTATTTTATTACATACAATCTGCAGTAAACCATTATGTATTAAACTGATGTTAAATACCTCTATTGTAGAAATGGGACTAATACATTCTGCATATGTCTTATACATTTCAAGCTATGAATAACATAGTATCATACATATAGAACCTTTTATTAACGAAGCTTTGTTTAACATATTATAATACATGTAGCACCTTTTCTTATCATACATTAAACATGCATTAACATGTTATATCTAATAATAAAGTAAAATGATGTAGCATCTGCAATTAAATATTACCTCATACATATAAACTGAACTTTAATACCTAAGAGTACATGCAACACCTATTATTGTTAGAAACTTAATTGTAGTACCATATCATACAGGTTTTTATAGTTAGAAACTGAAGTTATTATTAGAACCGACAGAAAAATATTGAATCATACATAGATAAGAAAGTATAATACTTTATCATACATGTAGTGGCAGTCATACAAACATTAATGTGATAAAATAGATAGGTAATAAAAACTGAATAATCGGTTGTATTACTACACGTGATTTTTATCTTTTACCCCCGTTTGCACATGTAGCATTTAGATGTGATCTTCTACCACTTGAGAAAGAAATCAAAGATGCAGCTGTGTGATAATTATAGATATACAACAACCAGCTGTTTCTTTAAAATATATATCAAGAAGACATATAGTCGCTATTATGCAGATTCTCTAACAGTTCAGATATCCATGCAAGAAAACTATGCAGAATCATATGTTGTGGATGAGAATGAAGATGCAATTACAACCACAATTAATGGATTTTTTATTCCTATTGGATTACCATGGCATATGATTGTTGAGGTATATGTTCCAGTAAACTATGGTAAAAAATTGCACTGGGTGTTGGCTGTGATTATGTTGAAGAAGAGAGTGACACGTGTGTATGACTCACTATCAAGTATAAGGAAAAGGGAACCACCAAATAAAATACAAAAGTTGGCAGTGATGCTACCTACATACTTGTCAGACAACGTATTTTTTTTAAAAGACAGAGAGAACTGTCTGGTCAACACTGGAAGCATACAAAGGAAAACTTGGTCAGCGCACTAACTTATCGATCAAAATCAATTTGATGTTGACTATGTTTAAAACATACCACAATAAGCGTCTGATAGTTTGTAAGTGATTTTGGGTTATTTTTTTTTACAGGTCTAATCATGTTATAATTATTGAACGGATTGTTATTTCATTTTTTTAAAAAAAATTAGGGATTGTGGCATCTTTGTGGCTGCATATGCTGAAATATTAAGTGAGGAACTGCAAGTGCATTCATGTGGTTTTGATGCGGAAAGTCAATATGCATGTTATGCTTCATTACTGTGGCATTACGAAGTGACAAAGGCAAATGAAGGGTCCATTAGTGATAATGACGATCCTCCTCATCCAAGGAATAGTTATCTCCCTTCAACTGATGAAAGTGCAATTGTTACTTTAGAGTAGCACTTTTTTATAATAGTCTGCATGGAAACATCTAATTGTTCTTTTAGTAGTTGATGTTAAACAGTTACAATACTTGTTCATTTTGTTGTGTTGGATTTTAATTTAGATTTTATGGATGTCCTAAATGTTCTTATACATACATATCTTTTTGAAGAAATGTATTGCAATGATGTACACCTTATTGTATTGTTACTATATAGTTTGGTAGATATCACGTTTATCGTATATTATATTATATATAACGTATAAAAATAAATTACACATTAATGTGTTATTGTATATCTAGCACATTGTATTATTTTTTCAGTATGTAAAATCTGTTATAAGTTAATAATACATTGAACATGTGTCTCATATGTTTTAGAGTAATGTATTACATAACATCACACATTTGTTAAAAGTTTATGACTTAATAGAAAATAACAAAAATCTTAACATCATACATATTACTAAACTATACAACTATATCATACATTTATAACATGATGCCAAGGTATTATACATTTATTACTTTGTGAATGTTTTCACTATTAAAAGTATGATTAGTACGGAAATATGAGTCTGTAATACCAAAAAAATCTCTATCATACATATATACTTAAGTATAAGGCTTAAGTCATCAACAAACACTTAAAGTTGTCTTGAAAACTCACTTGGATCCCTCAACTAAGGTTTGTACCTATCAGGCCCCTAACCTACCCAAATTTTGATTCAATCAGGCCTTTTTGTCAATCAGCTAAAAGCTAAAGTGTAACGACCTAAAAATTTGATGAAATATGTGAAATTTGTGATTTTGTGTGATTTAACTATTTTATCCCTCCCCGTAGTTGCATTATGATATTTTTGGGGTGTGAGAGTGATTTACATGATTTTCGATGCATTTTGGTATCATTTATGTGATATTGTGATTTTTGATGGCTTCGAGAGCTTTATTTTGGACTTATGTGGATATCTTTTGACCCATGAGACGGATGGCCAAACAAATTACACCAATAGCTTTGGAATATCAATTTTAGTCTAGGTAGACCTTTGGTTCGGGTTTCGGTGCACCCAAGCTCATTTCGACCTATTGGTCGGAAAGTTGAAAAATTAGAAATTTGGGTTTGGGGCCCACATTTGGATGAAATGACCTTGGATGGAAAATCCGACTTCACCAGCAGATCCAAATATCATTTTAGGGTGTAAGCATGTTTGGTATGATTTTACGGCTTATAAATCTCATTTCGACCCCCGATTTGGAAAATTATGATTTTGGTAGTCAACTTATTGAAAATGATGTTTTTTCAAAAATCCGACTTGGCCAACGCGTTTGAAATATGGTTGCATAGTTCATTTGCATATGTCAGACTCCGAATGAATCCCGGGCATCTCTTCAAAGTCCGTTTGGACTTGGAAAGAAAAAAACTGCACTGGTGCGAATTTTTCTGCTATTTATAGCAGTTTTTTACCCCCTTTTTGGCCTATTTTGCTCATTTTTCATCTTGCCTCTTGAGAGTTAAACCCAAAAATAGTATGAGAGCTTAAAAGTGAAGTTTTTTGGAGCTTGGGAAGCGACATTAACACCTATTTCTTGGTTTTATTACGGATTTAAGGTAAAAAATTCACCCTTTTCTTAGTAATTTCTTAATTAATTTCTCAAAATCCCAAAAATCTTAGGGCTTGATTTTAAACTTCATTTTCACTCATTTCACTTGAATAATATTTTTATCTTATAATTACTAAATTTTCATCAATTTAACCTTCAAAACAACTTCGATTCTTGATTTTAACTCGGATTTCAAAGATTTTACCCGGCAAAGCTCAAGATTGGATTTTCTTCGATTTAAAACTCATTTTTGACTCTATTTAACTTGAATTTTTATTTGTAGGTTCCTAAAAATATGGGAAACATATTTTTGAAGTAAATTTTAGATTTTTCCCTTCTTTTTCGAAAATCAATTTTGGGGGTTCGTTTTGACCCCAAACCAAAAGTAGTTAATATGGGTATCATTCGTTTTTTCTTGATGCATAGATTTAATATTTGATATTTTTAGTGGATTTCAGGATTTTTCATGAAAAGTAAGGTCGCGGGTTCAGTGTAGCAAACTGGTTTTGGCTTTCGAGATATGTTATGGCTTAACTCTTTCAGACTGGGTTGGGTAGTAAATAATGATATAAAATGCATATTAAGGGTGAAAACTAATCATGAAAAATAACTATTTATGTGTTGTGACTGTGTGGGGGCCTATATGTGATGTAATTGTTGAAATTGAGTTATTATGTGGTATGTGTGACCGTGTAGGGTCTTATGTGATATTGATAGCCTTGAATACATGTGAATAATTGTATTGTGTTGTTAAAATGCTTAATGTGGTACCATTGGTGTATTGTTATTATATTCATACTTTATTGGCATATGATACATGTGGAAATTCATGGATGAAATAAAAATAATGAGTGGATATTGGCTCATGTGGTTGTGAAAATGTATCCTTGTAGTTGGTTATGGAAATATATCATATGGTTGGTTGTGAAAATACTCATTGTGATTGGTTGTGATCATTACATCTTCATATCATACTCATTCATGAAACATTGGTACCACTATGGCAATATCTGAGAAACATTGACAACATCTTTTTAAAAGATATTGTAACACCTTATAAAATCCTTTCTGAGGGATATGCCAGAAAGGAGATATGAGATATGTGGATTGTATACGGGTTGATGAAACCCCCATGGGTCGTACGTCGAGAAGCTTTAGCTCGGTAGGTATATATGGGGATTGTGCGATGATCTCGGAGGTTGTACCACAACCTCGTACATCTCATCATCATATATATATTACACTTACTTTATTGTGTTTATGTTGTGTTGTATTGCCTTATTGACTTGTCATCTATGTATTTGTCTTACCTTTCTTTACTTGTATTTGATGATCATATATCTATATGTTCTCTCTTGTTCTATTTATATGTGACATAATGTATACTTATGTTCTATATCTTGATGTGTTGTTGTAATATATGTGAGATATATTAGAACTGTTAGAGCAAGCAGTATGGGCTACCGTTGTGAGATATTTTCTGATTGCAGGTGACGTGCCCTTAGTGTATATTTTGTATGCTTTATTTACTACTTTGCTTGGTAAGCCTATGATACCTACTGAGTACAAGTGGATCGTACTCATGCCTACTGTGCCCTTTCGGTGTAGGTCCTAGCTCGAGTGCGCCTCAGCTTGATTGACTCGGGCGATTATTGAAGCTTCCAAGGTAGCGGTTGGACATCTATGTATTCGAAGTTCACCTTTATCTTTCTATAGTAGTTATGCCTTTATTAGTATTCGGAGACAGTTATTATTCCTTTGTGGTTATTTTTCTGATGTATTTGACTCTTGGATTGTATTAGTAGTTCTTACACTATTGACACCTAGTTTTAGGCATGATTAGTATTCTGGATAAGTTCTTTCCGCATTGTTATGATTACTTATATGGTTCGACTTCGTTCTAGAAGCCTTACCTTGAGATATTTCTGTCTTTTTCTCTTTTCGTATCAGTTTGGGTGATAGGCTTACTTGTCAAAGTACGCCGCGACAAAAGCCATCATAACCCTCTTTTTTGGGTTATGAAAAATTACTATCAGAGCAGTCAGGTTTCATTCGTCTCAATGGTGTAAGAACAAAATGTCTAATAGAGTCTCGCAGATCAGTACATAGACATCTATATCTATCTTTGAGAGGCTAAGGACGTCTTTAGGAAACCTCCCTTATTTTATTCCTTATCGTGCAAATTCTTTTATATCTTATGTTCTAAGTTGTGTTTTACTCTTTCTACGTGAATGGTGTGGCTTATACTGAATATCAATTGAGAGATTCTATGAGAAATTAGTGGATATCATTTGTCGGTAGCAGTCTTTTTTATGCTCCTGAGTTGTCATGGGATCAGTTTGTTGATTTTCTTTGGAGTGATTTGTGCCTTTCAGTTTGAAAGATCATATGTGGGATGAGTTTGATCATTTGAAGCAGGGATCTATGACAGTTTTTTAGTATAAGGAATATTTCCATGCCCTATCTAGATATTCCTATGATAGCATTTCCACCGAGTTTGAGAAGATTTGAAAGTTTGCGAAGGGTTTGGTTGTATCCTTTCAATTGACTATGTCTCAGATAATTATGTTTGGGGCTTCTTTTCAAAGTATTATGGATCATGCTAAGATGGAAGAGGGTATTCTTAGTGCATCTTAGGGAGGTGCTAAGAATGTGCGATGTTTTGGTGAGTTCAGGAGTCATACCTATCGAGGTAATAATTTTAGAAGTTCTTATGGATACCATGGTAGGCCTAGTGCAGGTGATTTTATAGAGTTCAGCTGGTGGATCTGTTAGTTCAACAGTTCAGGGTGGCCGTTCGGGCTTAGTTGTACTTTATCTTATTGAGACTGGTCGTAAAGATTACTATGTGGGTGATGAGATTGGCCATGTGGCCAAGGACTATTCGCACTGTGTGTTTAGAGCTACTCTTATTTCAGCTGTGAGAGGTAGGGGTTCTACCAAAGGTGCAAGAGGCAGACATGGTAGAGCCCGTGTTGGTAGTCGTGGGGCTACTCAGCCAGTTGGTAGTCGTGGATAGTGTTATGCTATACCATCCAGACCTGAGGTAGAGGCTTCTGATATTTTGATTACAGGTACCTTCCTATTTATTTCAGACTCGTATCTATATTATTTGATCCTGAATAGACTTTCTCCTATGTATTTGTATATTTTGCTTTGGGTTTTGATTCTGTTAGTGAGCCTCTTTCCATGCTTATTCATGTATCTATCCCGGTAGGTGATTCTTTAGTGGTGGATCAGGCGTACCAATCTTTTGTTGTGACTTTTGTCGGGCGTGAAACTTTGGTAGACTTGCTTATGTTAGATATGGTCGATTTTGATGTTATTTTGGGTATGGATTAGTTGGCTCTTTATCATGTTGTCTTAGATTGTTTTGCTAAGACTGTGACTTTAGCTTTGGCTGGTGTGACAAGGATAGCTTGAAAGAGTGCACTTTATTCGGGTCCTAAGAGAATTATATCTTATGTTCAGGATTGTAAATAGGTTGAGAGGGCATGTTTATCTTACTTGGCCCATATTCATGACATTAGTGTTGTTTTGCCTCCCTTTTTAGACTCTGTCCATATTTTTTGTGAGTTTATGGACGTGTTCCCTACGGACTTGCCTGGTATGCCTTTAGATTGAGGTATTGATTTCCCCATTGATGTTGAGATGAGCACCAAGCCTATTTCTATTCCTCCTTATAGGATGGCCCCAGCAGAGTTGAAAGAATTAAAGGATCAGTTGTAGAAGTTGTTGGATAAGGGATTTATTCGACCTAGTATTTCACATTGGGGTGCACTTGTCTTGTTTGTGAAGAAAAAGGATGGGCCTATACGGATGTGCATTGATTATCAGAAGTTGAATAAGTTGACGGTTAAGAATAAGTATCCTCTTTCTCACATCAATGATTTATTTAATCAGCTTCAGGGTGTTGCATTGCTTTTGAAGATTAATTTGAGGTTCAATTATCACTAGTTGAGGATTAGAGCTTTAGATATTCTGAAAATAGCTTATCGGACTCGATGTGGTCATTATGAGTTCTTGGTCATGTCTTTTAGGTTGACCAACTCCTTTGCCGCGCTCATGAAGTTGATGAACCAGGTATTTTGACTCCTTTGTTATCGTATTTATAGATGATATCTTGGTGTATTCCAAGAGTGAGACTGGGCAGGAGGAGAATTTGTGGATTGTGCTTTAGGGATTAAGAGATGAGAAGTTGTATGCTAAGTTCTCTAAGTGCGAGTTTTGGTTGGAGTCTGTTTCTTTCTTGGGTCATGTGGTGACTAAGGAAGGTATTATAGTTGATCCAGACAAGGTTGCAGCGGTTCGTGATTGGGCTAGATGTACTTTTCCCACTGAGATTCAGAGTTTTGTTGGCTTGGCCGGATATTATTAACTTTGTTGAGGGTTTTTCATCCATTGCATCTTTATTGACCAAGTTGACCCAGAAGAAGATTTCTTTTCAGTGGTCCGACGCTTATGAGGCGAGCTTTCAAAAGCTCAAGGATTAATTAACTTCACCTCCTATCTTGACTTTGCCCAAGGACGGCGTGAGTTTTATCATCTTTTGTGATACTTTAGGTATTGGGTTAGGTGTTGTGTTGATGTGGCAGGGCAAGGTAATTATTTATGCGTGTCATCAATTGAAGCCTCATGAGAGGAATTATCCTACCCATGATTTGGAGTTTTGCGCAGTTGTGTTTGCCTTGAAGTTATGGAGGATCTACTTGTATGGAGTCCGTTGTGAGATCTTCTCAGATCATTGTAGCCTTCAGTAATTCTTTACCCAGTGAGATCTTCATATGAGGTAGCGTCCTTGGCTTGAGTTGCTTAAGGATTATGACTTGACTATTCTCTTCCATTTGGGCAAGGCTAATATGGTTGTGGATGCCTTGAGCCAAAAGTCGACTAGAATGGATAGCTTGGCACATCTTTTGACCTATGAGAGGGTTTTGTTCTTAGAGATTTAGTTTTTAGCTAACCAGATGGTTAGGCTTGACATTTCGACACCTGGGCATATTTTGGCATTTATGGAGGCTAAATCTTCTTTAATGGAGCATATTCGAGCTCATCAGTTTGATGATGTTAGATTGACACTGATTCGAGATAAGATGTTGAGTGGGGAGGCTAAGAAAGCCTCATGCGATTCAGATGGAGTTTTGAGGATTGGGGGCAGAGTTTGTGTGCCGAGAGTGGTTATTGGATTAGGTTGATCTTAGAGGAGGCCCATTGTTCTAGATATTCCATCCATACAAGTGTGACTAAGATGTATCTTGATTTGAGATAGCACTATTGGTCGGGTGGTATGAGGCGAGATATAGCGGATTTTGTGGCTCATTATCTATGTTGTCAGCAGGTGAAGGCCGAGCATATGAGACCTGGTGGCTTGCTTCAAAGGTTACCCGTTCCTAAGTGGAAGTGGGAATGATCACCATGGACTTTATGACTGGTTTTCCTCGTACATCTCATGGTTCTGATAGTGTTTGGGTTATCGTGGACCGATTGACCAAGTCAGCTTATTTTATTCAGTTTCGGCTCTCATTTAGTACTGAAAGGTTGGCTTGTATCTATATTTTTGAGATTGTGCGTCTTCATGGTGTGCTAGTGTCCATTATTTCTGATTGAGGTCCTGTTTCACATCTCACTTTTGGATAACTTTTCAGGATGAGTTGGGCACTCAAGTGAATCTCAGTACATCATTTCACCCCAGACTGATGGCCAGTGAGAGCGGACTATTCAGGTTTTGGAGGCTATACTTCGTGCATGCGTGATGGATTTTGGTAGCCAGTGGGAGCAACATTTGGCTTTAGCAGAGTTTGCATATATTAATAGCTACCATTCCAGTATTGATATGACTCCTTTAGAGGTGTTGTATGGAATGCGTTGTCGCTCCCCAGTAGGTTGGTTCGATGTTTCAGAGGTGAGACCTCGAGGTACGAACTTGCTTCGTGAGTTATTGGATAGAGTCCGGGTCATTCAGGATAGACTTATATCAGCTAAGAGTAGGCAGAAGTGTTATGCTGATCGTAGACTTTGTGCCTTGAGATTTGGTGTTGGTGACCGTGTTTTCCTTTGATTTTCACCCATGAAGGGTGTGATGAGGTTTGGGAAGAGAGGCAAGCTTATCCCCAGGTATATTGGTCAATTTGAGATTCTTCGGACTATTGGTGATGTGTCTTATGAGTTGGCTTTGCCCCCTGATATATCAGTTGTTAATCCAGTTTTTCATGTTTCTATGCTTCGTCGTTATATTCCAAATGAGTCCCATGTCATTCATTGGGAATCAGTTCAGTTAGATGAGCGGTTGTCCTTTGTTGAGGAGCCAGTTTCCATTTTGACTAGGGATGTTAGGCGGTTGCGCTTTAGAGTGATCCAGGTGGTTAAGGTCCAGTGATGACATCGACCTGTAGATGAAGCTACTTGGGAGGTCGAGTCTGATATGCGTAGTTCTTATCCTCAGCTCTTCATTGATTCAGGTATTTCTTTGTCTTAGTTCAAGGACGAACTAGATTTTTAGTAGTGGATGATGTAACGACCTAAAAATTTGTTGAAATATGTAAAATTTATAATTTTGTGTGATTTGACTATTTTACCCCTCCCCGTAGTTGCATTATGATATTTTTGGGGTGTGGGAGTGATTGACATGATTTTCAATGCATTTGATATCACTTATGTGATATTGTGTTTTTTCATGGCTTCGAGAGCCTTATTTTGGACTTATGTAGATATCTTTTGATCCATGCTACAGATGGCCAAACGGACTGCGCCAGCAGCTCCGGAATATATTCTAGGCTAGGTAGACCTTTGATTCGGGTCTCGTGCACCCGAGCTCATTTTGACCTATTGGTCGGAAAGTTGAAAAATTAAAAAATTGGGTGTGGAGCTTACATTTGGTTGAAACGACCTCGGATGGAAAATACAACTTCACCAACAGATCTAGAATATCAAATTTAGGGTGTTAGCATGTGTGGTATGATTTTACGACTTTTAAATCTGATTTCGATCCCCGATTTGAAAAATTATGATTTCGGGAGTCAACTTATTGAAAACGATGTTTTTTCAAAAATCCGACTTCACCAACTCGTTTGAAACATCGAATTTAGTATGGTTGCATAATTCGTTTGCATATATCGGACTCTGAACGAATCTCGGGTATCCCATCGAATTTCGTTTGGACTTGGAAAGAAAAAAATGCACTGGTGCAGATTTTTTCTACTATTTATGCAGCTTTTTAGCCCTTTTGGACTATTTTGCTCATTTTTCATCTTGTCTCATGAGAGTTAAACTCAAAAATAGTACGAGAGCTTAAAAGTGAAGCTTGTGGGAGCTTGGGAAGCAAGATTAACACCTATTTCTTGATTCTATTACGGATTTAAGGTAAGAATTCACCATTTTCTTAATAATTTCTTAATTAATTTCTCAAAATCCCAAAAATCTTAGGGCTTGATTTTAAATTCCATTTTTACTCATTTTCACTTGAATAATATTTTTATCTTATAATTACTAGTTTTTCATCAATTTAACCTTCAAAACAACTTTGATTCTTGATTTTAACCCGGATTTCAAAGATTTTATCTGGTAAAGCTCAAAAATGGTTTTTCTTCGAATTAAACCTCATTTTTTATGCGATTTAACTTGAGTTTTCAGCTGTAGGTTCCTGAAAATATGAGAAACATGTTTTTGAATTAAAGTTCCAATTTTGTAATTCTTTTTCGGAAATCTATTTTGGGGATCCGTATTGACTCCAAACCAAAAGTAGTCAATATGGGTGTCGTTGGTTTTATCTTGATGTGTAGATTTCATATTTGATATTTTTAGTGAAATTCGGAATTGTTCGTAAAAAGTAAGGTCACGGGTTCAAGTGTAGCGAACCGATTTTGGCTTTCGAGGTATGTTATGGATTAACTCTTTCAGACTAGGTTGGGTAGTAAATGATGATACAAAAGGCATGTTAAGGGTGGAAAATAATCATGAAAAATAGCTATTTATGTGTTGTGCCCGTGTGGGGGCCTATATGTGTTGTAATTATCGAAATTGAGTTATTATGTGGTATGTGTGACCGTGTGGGGTCCTATGTGATATTGATAGCCTTGAATACATGTGAATAATTGTATTGTGTTGTTAAAATTCTTAATGTGGTACCATTGGTGTATTGTGACTATATTCATATTTTATTGGCATATGAGACATGTGGAAGTTCATGGATAAAAGGAAAATAATGAGTGGATATTGGCTCATGTGGTTGTGGAAATGTATCATTGTGGTTTGTTGTGGAAATATGTCATGTGGTTGGTTGTTGAAATACTTAGTGTGATTGTTTGTGAGCATTACATCTTCAAATCATACTCATTCATAAAACATTGGTACCACCGTGGCAACATCTGAGAAACACTGGCAACACTTTTTTAAAAGATATCGTAACACCTTATAAAACCTTTTTCGAGGGATGTGCCAGAAAGGAGATATGAGATATGTGAATTGTATACGAGTTGATGAGCCCCTATGGGTCCTACGTCAGGAATCTTTAGCTCCGTAGGTGTATATGGGGATTGTGCGACGATCCTGGAGGTTGTAAGACGACCTCGTGCATCATCATCATCATCATCATATACATTGCACTTACTTTATTGTGTTTATGTTGTGTTGTATTGCCTTATTGACTTGTCATCTATGTATTTGTCTTACCTTCCTTTACTTGTATTTGATGATCTTGTATCTACATGTTCTCTCTTGTTCTATTTACATGTGACATAATGTATACTTGTGTTCTTTATCTTGGTATGTTGTTGTAATATATGTGAGATATATTAGAACTGTTAGTTCAAGCGGTGTAGGCTACCGTTGTGGAACATTTTTTGATTCCAGGTGACGTGCCCTTAGTGTATATTTTGTATGCTTTATTTACTACTTTGCTTGGTTGGCCTATGATACCTACTGAGTACAAGTGGACCGTACTCATGACTACTGCGCCCTTTCAGTGCTGGTCCTAGCTCGAGTGCGCCTCATCTTGATTGACTCGGGCGATTGTTGGAGCTTCCAAGGTAGCGGTTGGACATTCATACGTCCGAAGTTCACCTCTATCTTTCTATCGTAGTTATGTCTTTATTAGTATTCGAAGATAATTATTATTCCTTTGTGGTTATTTTTCCAATGTATTTGAATCTTGGATTGTATTAGTAGTTCTTACACTATTGACACCTGGTTTTTGGCATGATTGGTATTTTGGATAAGTTATTTCCGCATTGTTATGATTACTTATATGGTTCGACTTCATTCTAGAAGCCTTACCTTGGAATATTTCTGTCTTTTCCTCTTTTCATATCAGTTTGAGTGATAGGTTTACTTGTCAAGGTACGCCACGACAAGTGCCATCATGACCCTCATTTTTGGACCGTGACATAAAGTGTGTGCAACACACACGCGATGATGTGGCAAAAATAATGAATTAAAAGGCGACATGTGGCATTAAATCCAATAATTATTAAAAATCATTATAAACTTTTTAAAAAATAAAAAACTAATTATTAAATAATAATTACAAAATTTAAAAAAAATAAAAATTTAAAATTGGTCACCCTCCCCCCCACGTCCCTCTCATTCATCTTCTTCTCCATTTGGTTATTTTTATTCCTTTTCTCTATTTTTTCCAATGATCAGATTAAGACAAGAAACCACATCTGGTTTACACATTTTATCAAACACCTTACGTGCACGTCCCAAACGGTCATATTTCACATACATATGCACCAACAAAGCTTCAACAAATGAATCCAACCCCAAACCATTTGTTAAACCATACCCATGTACCTGTCTCCCAGTTCCACACTCCGATAACCCAGCACATGTTTTAATAGCAATAGGAAGTACATGCACACCAGGCAAAATGCACACATATACAAGTCTTGAAAATAAAACAAGAGTATAATTGAACAAATTGGATTTTGAAGAAGCATGAATGAGGGATTTGGATGAGAAGATGTTGGGGTTCGGGAGAGAGTTAAGAAGATATTCTGCATTGATGTAGCGATGGGAGTTGGCGTAGAAGGAAATGAGCTTGTTGGTTATATGGATGTCATTGGAATGGTTAGTTTTGATAAACAGGGGTGGGGGTGGGGTGGAGGGTTGACGATGAACGTGGGAGTAGGGGTGAGGAAGATGATTGGGGGGGGGGGGGAATTTTCTATTGTTTAAAAAAAATTAAGAAGTTATAATAATTAAAAATTATATTAATAAAATAATTTAAATATAAGTTTTTTAATTAAAAAAATAAAATATTATTTATTCTACTATTCACGCGCCCAAGGAGAGTGTAACAACCTCTCCTTGCCAAATCAGCATTTTGTGCCTGATAGGTACCAATTTTAGTACTTAAGGTGCTTGATAGGTACAAGCCTTAGTTTAGGGGTCCAAGTGAATTTTCGGGACAACTTTAAGTGTCTGTCGATGACTTAAGCCTAAGTATAATATATTATCATACACGTATCACACTATAGAATGGCAACTTAGATTTGAATGAAATACGATACATGAGTGTGCCTTTTCTTTTGTTGTTTAAACATGAAACGGTACATGTGGTCAGTTATAAAAAATGGTATATATTACATAGACAGGACAGTTTAATGTTTAACTATTTGATATACAATACATTTTAACAAATCTTTACTGCTATAGTTGACAAATTAGATAATATTTACACACCTGTAAATACGTTATAAAGGCAACACAATATGATATATGTAAATTGTATAACATTGCTATGAAAATGTCAAACAGTTATTAAGAACTAAACATCAGATAACAATACAGAACATAATTCAAAATTATTCTAGAGTATCAACATAAAATAAGTAAAATGATTATTCCATCAAAACCAAACTAACCATCAACATATATAAAAACAAATTATATGCTTCACGTTTCCTTTGGAAAGAAATCACACGTCCTTCGGTTGTGACCTGCATGTCTGCATTTACCGCAATAGTTTGAACTTTAAGAAAGTGATTCACTTGATTTCAAATGTCTTCCTTTCTTTGGCCTACCCGGAGGTCTTCTGTATTTGGGTGGCACAACTTCTTCATCATCAACAAAATGTGGAACATTTCAATCCTTCATGTCTGACATTGGAACTATCGGGAGTTCATACGTTTTGACAATGGTTTTTGGCCTGTACAATTCTGAGTAGTAATGATCATAATCTTTTACATCTACATTTTTACTCTTTAATACGACAATTGCGTGTGGACAGGGTATTTCACCAATCTGATACCGGCCACAGTTGCATGTGCCACGCTCAATATCGACAATGTCCCTCCTTCCTGATTCATATACATAGTAAAAATAACTACCAGCCGCCTTACCCTATTAGAAACAAATTATTTAATACATATGCTAACACAAAAATTTATAATGAATATAAAAGAGATATACTTTCATAAATATTCAAATACATACCGTTATCCCAAAGCCTTAGCCCCATTAAGAGTCAGTATTTCTTCAAATCTTCTCTCGAGTGTTGTGTTGGTATATGAAGTAATTTCACTATTCATACAATTCCATGCAGCAAATAAAATTCTAACTTCTTCAAGGAAACCTAGAATAGGAAGTTATCTAGCCTCTACCAAACAACCGTTAATACATTCGGCTATATTAAAGGTCATCATTCTACCTTTATTAATAGGCGAGTGACATCGAGACCATTTTTTATAACCAGCTTCTTCCAGATATTCCTTAACTCTTTAATCAACCTTTGCGACCTTTGCCATAATGTAATCAAAATCTTCTTTTCTATAAGCTTTAGATATGGAATAATAAAGGTCACTAACTCTATCTTTTCTTTTTCTAAAATATTTGTAAATGTTTTTCCACAAATGCCAAATACATGCTAGATAGGGGACATTGGGATAAACAATGCTCACACCTTTTATGATACTCTCGTTTCGATCCGATACAACATACATGTTGTCCCGTTACCCAAAAACTTCCCTAAACTGATGAAAAAACCAAGTCCACGCATTATTATTCTCCGAATCCACAACACTGTAAGCTAATGGCAGAATACAACCTAAATAATAAAAAAATAATTTAATAAAATATGTGTAGGTCAATAAAATAGGTACTGATTTTGCAAGTCTCTAAATCATTATACATACATGAGCAATGTATAAGAATTTCTAATACATGGTAGGCTGCATAATACTCAAAGAGTCAAGTATAAAAGTAATGAATAATACCTACACCATCAAGTGTGCTTGCCAATACAAACATTCCTTTGTATGGACCGCTTAAATGAGCACCATCAACAACTACAATAGGTCGGCAAAATTTGAAACCCCTTATCATGGGATGTAAGACAATAATCAAGTATTTAAACTCGTTATCTAATGTCTTATGCATCCGAATATGTGATTCAGGATACACTTGGTTCAACATATAGATATAACGGGGCATTTTCTGATATCCATCAGCTGGTCCACCTCTAAGCATCGCAATTTCTTTCTCTTTTACGCGCCAAGCATTCATGTAGTTAATATCAACTCCATAAAAAACCTTCATCTCTTCAATTATGTCCGCGGGAGCGTGTATTCTCTTGCGATTAATTAATTTTGATACTGTAAATTCACTCACAAAAGTTGTTATCTCAACCAAGTTATTCAGTACTCTATCACTAAGACTGCATGTATGTTCTGAATCAAATCTTTTTATCACAAATATTTTCGAATAATTCATACAAGACGCCTTCAACACCCAGTTGCATTCTTTGTTACGATAGTGCAGGACATAGTTGCATCAAATATAAACACATAGTTAATGTATTATAATATAGATATAATTCATGATTACAATTAAAATGCTTAATTTGTGGCTGTTACGATTTCATTAAACATTCGTTCGAATGTATAACTTCATATTATACGCTACTAATATTATTTTAAACTTCAACAGAAAGCTACTTCAAAACAGCAATTCGTTCAAAACTTATGATAGATTATAACCATACATTAAACAATCAACACATTAAAATAAAAATTTGGTTCATACCTTTGTTTGTCATATCATTTTTCTTTGGTGTTGAATCTATTTGCTATTGCATATCTTGCCATTACCACAACTAGAGTTTTCTTATCCTTATAAAGCTGATCAACTTTTATTTCGGTGCTCTTGCAATCAGTAATAAAATTCTCCACTTCAAATTTTTGAACGTATAATGAATACTGATTTTGCATTTCAACGACCGTTAATTCAATAGAATCATATTCACTACCTTTAATACAAAGTACAATGCTTGTTTCTCTATCAAACTCGATATCCTTATTCGATTTGTCTAAAGTGGATATACACATAGGAAAAATAACCAATCCCAAAAATTGTTTCTTCAACTCAATGTAAACCCTCACTCCATTGTCATTATTGACACCCAATTTTGGCTCTCCTTTTCATAAAATCAATTTCTCGATGCTTAGAATTTCTGAATATTTTTTTAAAATATATATTAACGTTAACAGTTTGAAAATAATGTTTTTCTTACTAATATCACTTCTCATAAATTTAATTAGAAATAAATAAATATATTTTTATTATTATTCTACTACTTCTTATAAAATGGATAAATAAATATATGTTAGCATATTAATATAATCCTTGCTATATTATTATATTTTTTTACAAGATTTACTCTATTTTATTTTTTATTTATTTAATTTTAAATTATATTCAAATATATTTTACATATAATGTATTTACATATTTAAAATCGTACACGCGTGTTTACATATATATATATATACACGCACACTTTTGAGAAAATTAATTAGAATAAATAAGTATCGTTAAATTAGTTAGGTGAAATTGGTTTGGAAAAATTAGATTAACTTATCTGATTGGGCCATTTGCATTAATTAGTTTCAGCCTTTAAAATCTGACAAAAACTAGCCCAAAATCTGTCCAGCCCAACAACCAATTGACCCCAGCCCTTAAACCATATCCGACCCAGCCCAAACCACCCTTTTTTACCCTTTTCCTTTAGCCCATACAATACAGCAAATAGGATAACACAATCCATAAATTTCCTCTTCTTTGTGAAATTCAACCAAACCAAGCTTCCATCACCTCAATCACAACAAATCAGCCAAAATTCTTGGCTTTTGCAGACCCAATGGTCTTCTCCGTCACTTCAAAACTTCAAGATGGAGACTTTTACTCCTTTTCCCCCTCCTCTCATTTTCTTGAATTTTTGAATTTTAGCTTCTTAAAGAAGCTGTTGCGGCCACATTTTCGGCCTATAAATGCAGCCTCTTATTCATTCAAAAATAAAAATCAAGTTCTTGATTTTACCTTTATTTTCTCAATTGGAGTCGAATGTTAGTTCGAATTGAATAGGTCGTGATCTCGTCGTAATTTAACGTTGGAGACCCTAGTTCGCTGTACAACATCCGGTAATACTCTTTCCTTATTTACTCATTTTTAAGATTCTTCTCATTTGGTTTGGAATTAGACGTTTTGTTCGATATGATTTCGGTATAAAATGTGAAGTAGTTTCTGGTCATTCGGTTATATTGTGAACAATGTGCTAGTAAGGAGTTCATGAATTGAGACTTAGCTTAAGTAAGCTCCATCCCGTTTAACTGTATTATATTTATTTTCTACAATTTATTGATCTTTTAGGTTTGTTGGTTGATCCTGGATATGAGTATAAATCAGAGACAATAGCCGGTCATTTGTTCACACTAGACAATGTATTTGTGAAGCATTTAGTTAGCGATCTTGCTTGAATAAATCTATAACTATTTTTTTTTTAGTAAAATTGGGTGTTTTGTTTCACTACCTGCGAAGGTGGACTCAAATTGGTATTTATCGCGTTGTTTAGTTTTCGATACATCTGGTAGTATGCTTATAAACTATTTGAGAACATAAATCAGCCCTGATTAAACTCCTTAAAGTTGTACATTTGTGATACATGTTTACTGTACAATTTTGGAGGTTATTTTAATGTCGTTTTGGCCATTTTGATGTGATAATGGTGACTTAAATACGTATATGTTTGGCTAGTGTGTTGACTGGATATTTTCATCCATTAATTTAGCTTGAGAAGGGTCCTACAAGGCTTAAAATTTCAAGTATGCTCTGCTGTTCATCATGGAAAGCTCGGTGACTATTTTTTTATTTGCTAGTTTCAAATAGTATACGGACGATGATGAGCGTATAATATAGTTTGAATCATAAACCACTCATAATACCTTTTACGATAGTAAGAAAGGTATCCATATGAACATCGGTTGCTAAATGATTATCTTTCCCTTTTTCATTCAAGATATGATCGCATAGAGATTAGTACTTATCTATTCATGAAGTACAATAATGTGATTACATGGTTTGGATTACCAGTAGTCCCTTTGTTGATTTATGGTAAAGGATAAGTGATAATATGTGAGTTTGTGTCTCTAAATAAGATTAAAAATGCAAAAGTGGCTAACACGGAGTTATAGATTCATGTTTCTTTACTATTTTGATTCTCAATCATTTGGACCTCTATTTGTTTGCTAGCTGTTGATATGTTACAGTAAAAAAATATCCCATTTGATCACAATATAAAGGGAATGCTAGTTATTAAAATTTGTTTTCCTAATTTTATCTTAGTTCTTATTTGTTTCCTTAAGGGAAATATGTGTTGGGAGTACAGGAATTTACTGGTTAAATGACGCTGCTCTCGACTGATACTCAGTTTGATAATTGAAGGCCCTTTCTCGTCACAAACTTTGTTGTTCCTCCTTTTGGTTTCTTTGTTTTCTTTTATTTTTTTCCTATAAAGTAAAGCAACAACTATGGAATTCTTGCGTAACATTCTGTAGTTGTCGTTCTGATCTTATGTTTTACCTTTGTGTAGCTAATATGTTTAAATTGTCATAGTTGAAGACATTCTATGATGTACTAACCTGTTGTCTGGTACTTTTTCCTTGACTTATCTATTCTTTAATGTATATTTATACTTTTATATCTATAGTAGCAAGAAAACATTAATCAAGTTGTGGAAAATTTTATTTGTCTGGATAAGCTGTAGACATCTATATAGGACGGTATTTTCCTCAGAATTCTTCTATCCAGTGTGTACCTTTTATGTTTTTCTTGTTATTTTTATGGAGTGAGCTCTAGAAGGAGTATGTGGAGCGTCCCGTATTTCTTTGTTCATCACTTATCCTATCTCATTTTATATCATACGGGCTGCTTACATGCGACTATGTGATGTATGTGGTTATTAGAGAGTATGGCTTAAATCACCATCTGAATAATATAGAACGAGAAGTTTTGCTAAAAATAAGTTCTAAATTGCTCTTCATTTATACCCGCAGATTATCTGTCGGTGTGATTTTGAACAAAATTGTCAGTTTCATCTATAACATATTATTATTATTTAAAAGTTAGAAACCGTTCACTCTTATCTAGATTCACATTTAGTGTAGATCGATCCATCATGCATTTTTAATCTAATGGGTAATCTGATTTTCAGTCCTATGCTAAGTGTTTATTCTAAAAACAGTATGGTATCACTCTTTCTCCTATAAAACAAGTTCTAACTTGGAAATTTGTTAAAGGAATGTTAATTCATTTAGCTTAAGTTTACATTTTGGCTTCCATTCATATTTTCTGCTGAAAAAGCAATACTTCAACCAAGAGCGGTAAAGTACTAAGGTTTGATGCTTTGTTCATTTGTCACTTTACATGAGTAAGAATGGCAGTTTGAATATTAACTCACAAACGTGTTGGATTCTTTTTTGCATGTTTTGTTAAAGGCTTCCCCTTATTTTTTTAATTTATTTTTTAGTAATATTGTTGTGTCTTTAAAGTATTTACCTTCTCATTTTGATCCCCTGTAATCTCTAGCCCTTTCATATTCTTTAATTAGGTGTGTGGATAGTCTCAGCAGGATAAGTCTAAAAAGGTTCAACACGAATTTTCTCTCGGAATAGCTTAGCATTCTGCCTACTTTGATCCCTCTAGGGGATATAGCTATGTAGATGTACTGCTCATAAGCTATTTGGAATGATTGAACTAACGTGATGTTTTAGAAGACCTTTTGTGTGAATTTTGGTTTCTTACTAAACAATTAGTTTACTTAGGGAATCAAAATGAAACTTCCTAGATAGTAGGTTACCATGCTTAACTTCTGATTTGAAATTCTCTTTAGCTTACTTTCTTCAAGTATTTGCTTTGGTAAACTTCAAATTCATTTTTTTAAAGGCTCAATAATGGTTTTTGCATTGCCTTTATTACTCACATATATTATTAAGGTATAAAATTTTGTTATACTAATCCTTTTCTTTTGTTTTCTTTTCATGGGAATACACACACATACACACACACACACACATATATATATATATACTTGAGTTTGCCTTATCTTAGTGTTGCTGGTCATTTTTTAAAATAAGAGAACAAGTTTGGAGTAAGGTTTTGTCCTAACCATTGGCTATCTCGATATATATGGTTGCCTCATGTCTAAGTATATGGAACGTCTGAGAAGTATACTTTTTTCCCCTTGTTTTTGCTTTTTGCGTTATTCCCTACACTGTGGGGGGTTGATATGTCTTGTACTGCTATCAAAGTTGTAGAGAAACTATAGCCTTGGTTTTGTATTCAATCTAAGTTGAGCATAAAGAAATTGTTGCCTTGGTCACATTTATTCACTTCTTAAATCGACAATTTTGTTTCACTTCCTGGTTGTTTGCACTTTTTATTTAATCAAAGTCCCTACTTATTTTGTGTTTAAGATTCATAACTCATGCTATTATGTTTTGATACTTGTGATGTTAGATTTAATTAATAAGCTTCGTATGAGATGAATATATTAGAATTACAACTATTGGATACTTGAAAGTGATGAAAGAGTTTGGTTTCTATGTGTCTCGATCAGTGGCTTAGAATTAGCTTAGTGTTACCCCTTTTTTAGAGAAATGTTCAAAAGGCATAATATGTATATTCCCAGTGGTTTCCTTAGTGGTTGTATTACTAGATAAAGTTAGCTTATTTACCTAAAACAATGTAGACGTGATATTTAGTGTGGTAGAAGCTTTCTTTTTGCGATATGATGCTTATACGCCACTCTTATGTCCTTGCACTTCTACTGGTTTATTGTTGTTAGCCGTAAAATTTAATTTCTACGAACTTTTATTTATTAAAATATTTTGTTAATGTGATCATATCATGTTATTTAGTTAGTCAATGAGTCACTAATCTTTATCTTTTTTTCTTTACCTCATGGGAACTCGGGAGCACGTTTAGAGTCTCACGGGTTGACTCCATCTCTATCCAAATCAGAGAAGTGACATAACAGATGCATTTCTTATCTCCGTCTAGCAGTCTAGTTCCTCATTCCCTTTTTCTTCAAGATTTATTTTTCTTTTGTAGACAATCATTATTATTTTTGTTCAACATCTCTTACATTATTATTTGTGTTTTGTATGTTCTTGTTTGAATTAATGCGAATCTTTAATGTGGTAGCAACTTTATTTGTTTCCTCTCTACCTCGTAGATTTTAATCATAGCGTAGTCACTAGGCTTCGGTATATAGTATATATCATTAAAAGGATTAAAACTTGATAGGCGATAACATATCTTTTAGAATAAATGACCTTATCTTTAAGAATTAAATTGGTTTCTCTTTAGTTACAAACATCAAATAATTAATAAATTTTGTGGTAGGTTAATTATTATAGCTAGACTCGAAAATTGGCTTTAACTACTTTGGATAGGGTAATCAATTCCATTGTCATCAATTTTGAATTAGAAAATTATAATTTTGCCCATTCGATTCCATCAGGCTTCTTTAGGATTTCAAATGAAAAAATATTTTTTAAAACATGAGTCTTTTCTTAATATAAAAAATAAAAATAAATTCTCAAGCATTTTAGATTTAAACAACTATATATTTTTAGCTATTCATCTAGCATAGGATAATTAATCTATTTTTATAAAAAAGAAAAAAATTGATTAAAAAAAGGGGGCAAAAGAGTCATTTTTTTAGAATAAAGGAAACGTGAAGTTCTTAGCATATTTTTTTTAAAATTATTAATTGAAAGCTTTCATAAAGAACTGATTTTAAATAACTTTCTTTTTGACAAAATTAGGTTGCACCATTTTAGGAGGTATTTTAAAATATTATCTTAGGTAATGTTTGAAAATTAGGTTTTATAAGTAATTAGTATATATTATCTTATAAAAAGATATTTTTTCCTACGCCTTACCTATATAATTTAATATTTGATTTTCCTATCTAATCTAAGTTTGGCAGGTCAACCATATTTAGCGGATCCTTTAGGGCGCCTAATCCCTTTCCTTTAGGATAATTAAAATCCTTACTTAGAATATTAGGTTGTGAGACCTTAAAATGAAGTCTTTAGTTGCTTTAATCACATAGTTTATAATAGGTGTTCTAATTCACCGTGGAACTAATTAGGTGGAGACTTCCTTATATTTATATAGAAGTTTTTCCAATATGTTGTACCTTGATTTGACCCGTGTTAAAATGGGGTATAACAGCTTGGCGACTTCACTGGGGACATTAAGTTCTAACCATTACAAACTTAGGTTAATAAGTAAGTTTTTTTTTAATATCTGTTTATTTTACCTTATTTGCTTTATGTGTTTATCATGTTTATATGATATAAGTTGTTTATTTACTATTACTTTGTATGAATTATTTGTTATTTCTTTATGTAAAATGTCATTCCGTTCATATTTCTTCCATTCGAGAAAATTGACACAATCACATATACACGTGAGGTGTGTTTCGCACATTTGCAAATTTCTTTCAAATTCCATATTTCAGGAGAGTTGGCGTATGCGCGGTGTGTCCGGATCTTTTTGTGTGTGACCGCATAGCCTTCTCACTCGAGTTGTCTACTCGAGAACCTTGTGTCTAGAAAACCAAATCTTAGAAGAACTTAAGATAGAGCTTTCCTGGATATAGGCCATGCATCTATAAGCCTTAGGTGGTTTGACCCAAGGTGTCATTCCACGAATTTAGAAAAACGCCAGTATGTCAAATGGGTTTACGATTCGACGACAACCGCTCATATTATGTGCATGTGATAATGATAAATGGATCCAAGCCTAATTGTGACACCGCGAGTTAATGTTTGCTTATTTTATTGTATTTACATTGTAGGATGGATTTAGTTCCCCAAGTCCCCAAAATTAGAATGGTCGAAGGTGTTCCACACACGTTGAGGGTTTGGTGGGAAAATTTTAACTCGACTGAAAAGTTAGCAATCACAAGAAAATTGGGGTTCCTCCTGACACTTTTAAAGATCTCACCGATAAGCATGTAGTTAGAGCGTTGATTCCATTTTGGGACCCAGATCGAGTTGACTTTGCATTCAAGGACTTTGAACTCACCTTCGTATTAGAGGAGATTTATTACTTCACTAATTTAAAGTATCAAGGGAGATGTCAGATCATCCTGCACAGTCAGTCAGGGAAGAAATTCCTTCACTACTTGGGATTGAAGAAAATCGATAAGCTCTGTTGCTTCAAAAATAATTGGGTTTCTTTGGATTATTTGTACGAAATATATGGTCGTCAAGATAGTTATAAGTTGTTCAAGAAAGAATTCTCTTGCACTTATACCCATTGGTGGGTTAGACGTCCGATTACATTTGTCGTTGCTTTGCTAGGGACTTTGATATTTCCAAAAGAATATGGAAAGATTAGTACTTACATATGTTTTGTGGCTCGAGCACTTTTTATAGGAGTGAATGACACTGAAATCACCTTGGTTCCTATGATCCTGGCAAAAATATTTTGCGCACTTGGAAAGTGTAAAAGAGGTGAAACAAAGTTCTTTGAAGGTTACAATCTCCTTCTGCAGATGTGGGAAAAAGAGCATTTCTATAAGCGTGACAATATGACCGACTTAATGTTTAGTTCTTCACATAAGATCGACACTCATGATGACAGAATGAGGAGGTTCGTGTCCCCAGTCGACACCGATGATTGGTTGAGTTTTTAGCCTCCTGTACTAGTGACCAAATCCAGTGGAAATACCCATTACTCTCATGTTCCACGGCTTACATACGACACAGAGGACTTTATTATATTGAGCTTATTGGGTTGAGAGGTCTACAACCATATGCTTTGGTGCGTGTACTTCGTCAGTTTGGTCAGATGCAAATCATCCCCCACCGAGCAGATATGCGAGTTTCTGAAGTTCTCTTTGGGCCAGACTTTAGAGTCCCTAGAGCCAGTCAAATTCTATATGAATGGAGTAACATTCTCACAATAGATGTGAGATGCGGGCTAACAGAGTGTAATCCATAATATCAGGTATGGATTCAATAATATTGTGGCAATATAGACCCAGTCTAGAAGGTGAACAAGGTTTTGAGGATATTGGGATGACTATTTGGATAAGGCATTCTCGTCTTTGACCCACAGTGGTCACGCCTGAAATATAGGCTCAAATGGCCAACATAATGCAGTATTTAGAAAATGCGGGAGCGGGTCCTAGCAATATTAGAGCATTATCTTCACTTCCTCCTCCGACATGATTAGAAGCAGGGTCTAGGCCAAATCTTAGGATTGTCTTTGTACTTTTCATGTATTTTGAGCTTATTTCTTATCATTGTACTTTATCAGTATTTCAATGAAACTTGGCCTTTTATTTCCAAACTCAAAGTTTGTCTCAAATTAATGGCTTGGATCAATTTATCATAATCACAATTATTTGACGCTTAGGCCCACCTCCTTGCAAGAAGAGGCCCCGTTCATAATAGGATGTGTTTGTGATTACTGAAGTTTTCTTTTTATTATGTGTTTTGTTTGCAACATGATGCATGTTTTTCTTTCTTTTCAATGTTGTTTGATTGATTGCAAGTTATCTTATTTATGCAAATTATTTGACTATACTGATATATTTCTTTCTTTTGAAGGTTTTCTTTCTTTTAATTTATTCCCCCAATGGTTGATTTGTGTTGGCCACAAACTGGCTGATCACCCATACTTTACGAGATCAAAAGCACGAGAAAATACCAACATGACTGATTCAGGTACACCTGACGATTTAGAGCTTGTCACCATTCAAAGAGGTGAACCCGAGACTTCGGAGGAGAGGGACGAAACCCTTCATGATGAACATATAACTCATATGATACAACAAATAGCCGACATGCAAAGTGAAATTGATCGACTCCAAAACCTCACCAAACTATCCATTAGCATGAGTACTCCACTTCCTGAACATGGAACAAGTACCACTGTACCATCTTCTTTTCCACCCTTTCATTCTCCCGCCTTCCAACCCTTCCCACTAAATCCCTCACTCTACCAAAACTACCCTATTTCTACCAAATCTCCAGTTAACCCATAAGAAAACAACCTGCAATAAATTGAATCACAACAAACAAACCCATTACCCTTTACTACCCCATATGTTTCTTAATCTCCTCTTACCCAAACTCCAATTATCCAACTTTCACATACCCAAAATATCCCACTTGTACAAACTACCCCAGTTGTCTAAAACCACTAAGAGGCCCCACACATATCGGTTTCACATACTGTGATTCCTAACACGCAATGTGTGCCACAAGTATATGTAGAGGGAGCTCAACCTTTGACTATCCCAATGCCAACCACACAAAAGTTGATCCTTTTGAGGAAATAAAGAGGGAGGCAAGGTCCAAAGTAGATGAAAATATAGCAAAGAAGATTCATAGTTTAAAGGAAGCATTCAATACCATCTAACAACAGAAAGGATATGAAGGACTTGAGTATAAAGATTTATGTGTTCATCCAGATGTTGAGTTGCTGGTAGGATATAAGGTGCCAGAATTTGACGTGTTTGATGGAAGAGGGAATCCTCGAGCTCATTTAAGGTCGTATTGTTACAAGTTAGTAGGAGTAAGGAAGAATAAGGCCATTAGAATGAAGCTGTTCATAAGGAGTTTGACGGGAGAAACTCTAGATTGGTACACGAGCCAAAACCCACAGAAATGGCATAGTTGGAATTCCTTGGTGCAAGAATTTATGGATAGGTTTAGGTTTAACACTGAAGTCTTCCCGGATCGGTTCCACTTGATGAAGATAGAGAAGAAATTGACAAATTCCTTAAAGGAATATGCCATGCGGTGGAGAGCAGACACTGCAAAAGTTTAACCTCCTATGGCGAAAAGTGAGATAATTTCTCTTTTTGTGCAGTCTCAAAAAGATACGATGTATTATGACAAGTTGATAAGAGTGGTTGTACAAAATTTCTTTGAGGTTGTTATGATAGGATAATTTGTTGAAGAAGGTATTAAAATGGGGAGAATCACTAATCTGGCAACTTTACAAGCGACAAGTAAGGCAATGTAGTCTGATCCAACTGGGGGAGCGAATAAAAAGAAAAAGGATGGAGTTTCTGTTGTCCTGACTATTCAAGAAAAAAAGACCAAAGCAAATGTTAACATACCAAAATCCACCACCCAGCCTTCCTACTATAACCAATATGCCCAAACTCCTCACCCATATTACCAGCCTTTGCCTGCCCCATATCCAGTTAATGCCGCCCAGCCAGCATATTGTCTAAGCACCAGCCTATCAAAACCCGCCACAATACCAACCTACCTATCCATCTCAAACCCACTACCAAACACAAAATTGTCCTTTAAATTCACCCAGACCTCATCCGAACCATGAAAAACGGCCAACCAAAGCCTATACACCCCTAGCTGAACTCTTATCCCAACTGTATAAATGATTGAGAATTGCAGGAGAAGTACTCCAATCGATCCAAGGTAGAATTACCAATTCCCTTCCTGGATGGTATGATGGGACAAAGTATTGTGCCTAACGCTCCGGGGTTGCTCTGTATGACATTGAGAATTGCCTTACTCTCAAGGTTAAGATTGAGGCACTAATCAAAGAAGGAGTTATTCAACTCAAAGGAGCTCCCCCTATGAACAACAATCCCTTGCCAAATCACGGGGCTGCCCATGTGAACATGATCACCACCGATAAAGAATATAATTTGGAAGGAACTATTATATCAGTCAATGATAAGAAAAAGGTTGAAACATCATCTTTTGTTGCGCCTATAATTACAGTCGAAGTGCGAGCGCCAATTGAAGTAGAAGTTATTGTTCCCAATCCTACAATCACAACTTTAGTTGCTCAAATACCTTTATTAGATGCCAAATCAGTTCCTTGGAATTACTCGATAGATGCAAGGGACAAAGGAAAGGGAAAATTAGTTGTAGAAGCCGCTATTGTGGGAATGACAAGATCTGGGCATTGTTATGCCCCCGAAGGAGTAGTGCAAAAAGCTTCTAGTAAGGAGAATAGTAAAAAAAAAGTCATGACAGAGGCCAAGGTAGAGAATTTTGGGAGAAAAATGCCAACTAAGGAATATTCTATTATGGAGCAGCTGAAGAAAACTCATGGAAAAATCTCCTTGTTGTCATTATTGATGAATTTTGCAACTCATAGGAGTGCTCTGGTGAAGGTATTGAATGAAGCTTAGATGCCAACTGAGATAACTAGCAATAATCTTTCAGCTCTGGTGGGAAAAGTTCTAAAAACTAATACAGTCTCTTTTCATAAAGATGAGTTACCGCCTAAGGGCCAGCGGCATAATAGAGCATTGAACATCACTATCAGGTGTAAAGATAAGTATTTTTCTAAAGTTCTCATTGACAATAGCTCAACTGTTAATAATTATCCTGTTACTACCCTTCGAGCTTTGGGAATTGACATTGGAAAAGTTTGTGAAAGTAATGTAAGGGTTAAAGAGTTTGATGGGACTCAAAGAGGAGTAGTTGGAAAAATTAATTTAGTGCTAAAAATTGGACCTGTGGAGTTTACGGTAGAATTCCAAGTGTTGGACATTTCTACTAGCTATAATTTATTGCTCAGAAGACCATGGATTCACAGTGCTAGTGCAGTCCCTTCTACCTTACACCAAACTTTGAAATTTGTTTGGGATCATCATGAGATTGTGGTTCATGGAGAGAAAAATAGTTCTATCTACTAGGAGAACTCAGTCTCTATTATTGAACGAGTGGAAAAGTTGGATGGATCCATTTTTCATGTTAAGGAGATCATGTGTACTACTCAGGTGGAAAATATAAACTTGCCAAGGGCACTTATGATGGTGGCCTTGGAAATGTTGAAGAATTGTTTTGTGCCTGGTCGAGGTCTTGGTGTAAACTTGGATGAAATACTAGAGCCAATTCAATTGTCCGGATAGAAGAGCACCTTTGGTCTTGGATATGACCACTCCTGAAGAAGTTCATCGGCTAATCTCAAAAGAAAAGGTGACATTCTCCTACCAAAGCCTATCCCTCTCCTGGATCAGTCATTTTCTAAAGCGTTTGTCGCCTATGTATCAAAGGAAGATGCTAATAAGACCTCGTGGAAGTACTCAAAAACTTATTCATTACTGAAGAAGAAGAAGTTGAGTGCAATATGATTCTGGGGGATTGCATCGAGGCCCTAACTATCTGGGATGTTGAGCCTGGAGATGCTTTGAACAATTGGACTTATACCCCATCCCCGATTCTCTAGGAATCTTGGTAGATAATTGTATTAGCTTTAGTGAAACAACACGATTCAAAATTGAGGGCTGAATTATGTTTATGAATTTATGTGTTTTGCCTCCACTTTTGAAAGATTAAATGCCAAATCCAAATTATATTTTGTTGTTTTATTTCAAATCATCTTCATTAATTTATTTTCTCTTTTTTCTTTTTCAACAGGCAAACTAATAAATCTGTCAATACTGTGAATATGACATGTAATGAAATATGTTAAACAATTTTGAATGAAGAACAAGACTTCGCGGAAAATGAAGAGGATACTTTGTCAAAAGAGTTGACTAAAGAATTTGAACATTTTGAAAATAATGCAAAACCAAATTTGGATGAAACTGAGATGATAAACTTGGGAAATTCGGAACTCATAAGAGTTAATTGATCTCTTGAAGCATTATATAGATGTGTTTTCATAGTCCTATGACGGTATGTCGGGTCTAAGCACTGACATTATTTCTCATAGGTTGCCAACTAATCTATCTTGCCCTCCTATAAGACAGAAGCCGAGAATGATGAAGCCCAATTTAAGTTTGAAAGTCAAGGAGAAAGTGTCTAAGCGTTTCGATGCCAATGTTATTTGAGTCACGAAGTATCCCACTTGGTTAGACAACATTGTTCTCGTGCCAAAAAAAGACGGAAAAAGCAGAGTATGCATGGATTATCGGGATCTCAACAAGGCTAGCCCAAAGGATGATTTCCCTCTCCCAAATATTCACATACTCATTGATAATTGTGTGAAACATTAGTTGCAGTCATTTGTTGATTGCTTCGTAGGTACAATACCCCATATTTCCCTAACTAAAATTAACTCTCGGTCCAAGAGTTATCCACTATAAATTTTTTAAAATACTTGGTATTTTCCAGTTTAGAGCTCACTAATGCATAGGAAATCCAGTCAGCTTTCCAACGATACAAAATTCACCTAAATCCGATAACCGGGTAAAATGTTATGGCTATTTTAAGTTTCAATCGCTAAACACCGTCATTTAGGCCAGTAGCGCATCACGGAGTACGTCAAAATGGCAATTGTCAGATTCCAGTGAGGTACCACGATACCGGTGTATCGCGCCACAAATTATTTTCACATTTGCCAATTTCCAGTGTACCAATGCGATCCCACTGCGTCGCGGTGAACTTTCAGGTCGCATCTAAGGTGGAAATGCGATACCACCGCGTCGCTCCACCAGCCACTTTCCCAGTTAGAAATTTCCAAAGACACGGCACGATAGCGCCGCGTAGGGCACAAATCAAAAAATTTTGATGAAAATTAAATGTTTCGTCCAGGGTTAAAACTGTCTTTTTCCATAATTTTTATATACCCAGATACAGGATTTAATCCCTAAAAATGTTTTAAGTCATTCATTATTCAACTTTTCCCCAAATCAGAAGGTATTCTCTCTCAAAGAGGCAAAAACCCTAGCTTCAAGAATCAAGACTAATCCTCAAGAATCCATAAGATTCAGGTATGTTAGGTGTTCATTCATGGGTCCTTTTCACCCATGAAGTCCAAGAACCCTTTTTAAACTATAAGATCTCAGATTTATGATTTCCATGTTTGAATTAGATTGAATTCATGTTCATGATATTAGTTGGGTTTCAATCCATGATTTAATTACAAGTTTCATGAAAAAATGAATAACATGTGTGATGAATATGTGATGATCTTGATAAGCCCTTGAATTTACAAATTTATTAATGTATCATGATGTTCATGTGTTGGCCATTAACATGCAAATAATCCATGCTCCCCAAGTGTTTGCTAAATTGTCTATGTGATGTAAATAGTGGAATCATGACATGTTATTATGAGGTCCTAATCATGTACAAGCTTATGCCCTACAAGTGTTTGATGAAATGCTTATGTGGTTTGACTGGTGAAAGCACGACATGTTAATATGTTATCCATTCATGCACAAGTTCATGTATATCAAGTGTTTGACAAAATGTCTAAATGAGTGCATTGTTAGCAAGCAAGTATTGTTATGCCTTTATGATCATGTTATGTCTTTCTTTTTATGCTATCGAGTCCTGGGGGTATTTTATACCCAAAAATTTATTTGTGTACCTAGAGCCAGTGTCAGTTATAGTATAGTATCAGTCATATCCCAATCAGTAGAATCCAGTCAGTTACAGAACTCAGGAAAACTCAGAAAACTCAGAAAACTCAGTATTGGTCTAGTCCAATTTCATATACTCAGTTCAGTGTTGGGAGTAGGATTTAGTATCGAGCGAGTGCAGGGATGATGGCTTCCCCATCAGAGAGGTAGAGTCATTAGTAGCAGTTCCTGTACTCCAAAACTACGTAGCCAGTGCAGGATGAGGAGTCACCCATCAGACTAGGCTTGACTACCTCCCAGGGGTCACCCGTTAGATTAGGCTTGGCTCTGCCCAGGTGTCACCCGTCAGTTAGGCTTGGCATCCTGGTTTTCCAGTGTTAGTGTTAGTGTTAGTACCCATGGTACGGTATTAGCACCCTTCCAACTGGGGTTACAGGTTGGACCTCTATCAGCTCAGATTTGGGGCATGTCGGTTAGATGATTACCTCCCACGATCTCAGTTTCAGTCTTATTTTAGCAATCAGTTCAATTCTACAGAATCAGGACTGTTAGACACAGTCACTCAGTATCAGTAATTCAGTTATCAGTAACTTTAGATATAAGTTATTCAGTTATCAGAACTCAGTACTTAGTTTCAGAAAAGCTCAGTTATAGTATACACGTATGTGCACAGTATTACATACTCAGTAGTTTCAGTTATCCATGTACTTCCATATTCAGTTACTTTATATCATTCAGTCAGTTATTGTTTATGCATATGAACCCTTGCATTAAGTGTTACCTCATATAGCATACCAGTACATTCCATATACTGACTGCATACTCTTTCTTTGTTGTATATGTCTCATATCATAGGTTCGGACGCTCAAGTTCCCGACCGCGCTTATACAGATCCAGTTAGCAGTCACAGATTTAGTAGTGAATCTATCAAGGATATGCTTTTCTTTCAGTATTTTAGTTTATCAGTAGTTCAGTAGTTGGGGTTAGTTGGGGGCTTGTCCCATCAACACCACTTTTAGACAATTCAGATTAGAGGCTTCCAGAGTAGATTTTCTGATAGTATTCAGTATTATGGATTGTTATTTTAGATGTTATATTTTATCAGTATTTTAGATTTTGAACCTTATGGAATTTCAGCCTAATTCTTCATTTATTTTAGTATTATTATTCAGTGCTCATAATAGATATCAGACATGGGTTAGCTTATGGTCCCTCGGGACTGTAAGCACAGTGTAACGCCCTGGGTGTACTCTCGGTGCGTTACAAACTTGGTATCAGAGCCAGGTTCAATAGAGTCCTAGGAAGTTTGAAAGTTGCATCTAGTAGAGTCTTATGTATGGGTGTGTAGCGCGCCACACTTATGGACATGAGGCTATGAGATGTTTTAGAAAAAGTTTCCCTTCTTTTAATATTCATGTCGTGCGAGTGAGCATGAGCTCAAGCTAAATTCTTAGTCTAATCCTTTTATTCCTTTCAATTATAGAACATGCCTCAGAAAAAGACTAACGGAAGAAGAATTGGAAATCAGTCAGCACCTTAGCCCATTCAGGAAGATCCCCTGGACGAGTATGTCTTCCATGACGAATTCAGAACTTCTTTCACTACTTTAGCTTATTCAGTAATTGCTCAGAATAACCTACAGGTTGTTGTCCTATCTAGGATTGGGGTTCGTACTCAGTAGAGCAAAGGGGGAGAAGTGTGGGAAGAAAGATAGAAAGAATAAGAGAGTCAGAATAAGTGATTTTAGGCCAAGGTCAGAGGGTGGTAACCGTTTCCAGTTCCGTAAAAAATTCTCAGCCCCAAATCCTTCTGTAGCTAGCGCTCCACTGCCAAATTTTAGAAATGTCAATCAAGATAGCACGTCAGATTCTAAGTTTCAGGGTAGCATGAAAAGAGGTCGTATCCACCCACTTTGCCAGAAATATGGTAAAAATCATCAGGGTGTGTGTAGGGTTGGCAGTGATGTATGTTTTGGATGTGGTAAGCCAGGCCATAAGATAAAGGAGTGTAGAGTAATGGCTCAAAGGGGAAAAGATTTGCGCCAACAGAGTCAGTGCAACCATCCTTCAGCTCAGTTCGGTCGCCCGAACCAGCAGGGTGCCACTTCCAGTGCCACCAGTGGGCAACGCCCAAACAGGTTGTATGCCCTTCAGTCCAGACAAGATCAGGAAAGTTCTCCTGATATGGTCACTGGTACACTACAGATATTTTATTTACATATTTATTCCTTATTAGATCCAGGAGTTTCTCTGTCTTTTGTAACTCCTTTCATAGTAGTCAACTTTAAAGTTAGATTAGAAATTTTAACAGAATCTTTCTTAGTCCTTACCTTAGTGGGAAAAAACTATTCCAGCCAGACGCATATACATGAATTGCTCGATTACAGTATTGCAGAAAATCCCTTCAGTTAATTTCAGTAATAGAGTCATTCCATTTCAGTTTCTTGATGAACCAGTCCTTGAATGAAGGGGTAGTACCTCAGATTCAGTTGATTTAAGTTTGAATCTCTAGATAGAACTAGTAGAAAGAGAAGTTGAGAATTCTAAGTTAGTCAGAGTGGAGGTTGCTATATGATGATTGTTGGGGCAATAGAAAACTAAGAATCATGTATCAGAAGAAATTACTAGCAGTGGACCTTACATTATTAGGAGTAGTCTTTCAGAATAAGTTTAGTGTTTATGAGCATTGTCATATCTCAGATTCTAGAGTAAAGTGGTCTCAGCTCAATTTAGAGTTTATTAAGGGATTCATAGACTTAGAATAACGGCTTTAAGCTAAGAGGGAGATGGTAGAACAAGTAACCAAGTCAAACTTTTAGATTTTAGTAGTAATGTCAGTATGTGTAGAGAAGCAGTGGGAGAGGTTGATGCCCAACCCGTCCTTACTTCAGTACAAAGTTTTGCACTTCAGCTATCACGATATCTACTCATGCCTTACATGTCATCTTTATGATCATAGTTCTTATTCGTGCACATTATTGAAAATCATGTACGTTTATAATTTCTAGTATAAGGAGTTCCAGTTTCCTCAGTATTACGAATCATGTTCCATGAATATAGAAACTCCAAACTCAGGTTATGTAGCTCATGACTCATGTACTCATACCTTATAGTGTGCTCAGTTTCCATGACTTATGCTATACTCCTAATGATCAGTTAAATTCAGATTTATGTCATGTATATCCTTAGTCTAGATCTCTTGATAAATCTATGAGGTTGATATTTTATTCCTCAGGCCTCAATTAAGTGTCAAGTTCAGTATAGTGTCCATTCATGCTTCAGGTCCTCATGTTTTAACCTTCAGTGAACTCTCCTTATTAAATAGTGTAGTGATGAGAAGTTGCTTAGAAGGGAGAGAGTAAATGTTTTATGTTAAGAAAAGATTGTTGCATGCTAGTTTTACACAAGGCTGTAGTTATGAAGATTGACTTGAATGTCATGTTGATGTGTAAGTAGCTAAATGCATTTCGGAAATTTGAGTAGGCTTGAACATAGTGGGAGAATTAAATCCAACTCAGACCTCAGTAGGTAGACTTATTAGTGCCCATATTACATAATTTTAGACATGGGGTGAATTCTCATTCAGATGTCTTATTCAGACCATGTCAAGATCTCCTTTCTCCCTAAAGTTAGTAGAAATTTATAGAAAAAGAGTCAAGAAATACTCTAGTTGAGTATAAGTTTTTAGTATAAGTTAGTTCGTAAATCCAAGAATTCAGTTTAGCAGTTAGGCGGACAAGTTCGTTTGGTTTCCCATCTTTCTGCCCAGTCATACTATCCGAAGTTTTGTAAGTATGACTGTTCCAAGATAGAGCATCCCAGTAGTTACGAATTCATCCCAGTTCATGTATCATGCCTCAGTTTCAGATCCCAGATATTCAGTCATGAATTAATTCATTGGTGCCCTGTGCATCGTCTCAGTTTTCCTCAGTATCTCAGCCAAGTCAGCATTCTTCGAGGGACATAATGTCTTAAGGGGGAGATGCACTATAACCCTCGGACTTTCACATCCTAAACCTTTCAATTTCTTTTCACGTAACGAATCCAGTTTGGAGTAATGGGTACTCATAAGTTGACCCTTTTATTCTAAATCTTAGCCATATGACATGTATTCAATAAATTAGTTCAGTTCATGATATTCAGTTCATGATATTCAGTTCATATATCATGTATCAGACTCAGTCATGATCTCATGTTCCATTCATATATATTCAGTTAGTGATCTCAGGTTCATTAGTATTCTCATCTTAAGGTGACAGTCTTCCTTAGATTTACTCAGTTCTATGATCCAGTTACAGTTATAAACTTGGTATCCATTATCATTGCATATTCAGTCATGCATTCATGAATCAGTTCAGCCATGTACTCATGTATCTGATGTGCATGTTCTGTATGAAAACTCAGCTTATCAGTAGCTTTAGTCATGTATTCCATGCATTAGATATGCATGTGCAGTATGTAAACTCAGTTTATCATTGTTCCTCAGTTTAATCAGTCTCATTCGAGGACGAATGTTCCCAAGGGGGAGATATTATAATACCCCATATTTCGCTAGCTAAAATTAACTCTCAGTCCATGAGTTATCCACTGTAAAATTTTTGAAATACTCAATATTTTCCAGTTTAGAGCTCACTAATGCGTAGGGAATTCAGTCATCTTTCCAACGATATAAAATTCACCTAAATTCGATAACGGGTAAGAAGTTATGGCTATTTTAAGTTTCAGTCGCTAAACATCGCAATTCAAGCCAGTAGCGCATCACGGAGTATTTCAAAATGGCAATTATCAGATTCCAGTGAGGTACAGCGATACCGGCACATAGCGCCATAAATTATTTTCACATTTGTCAATTTCCAGTGTACCAACGTGATCCCACCGCGTCGCGGTGAACTTTCAGGTCGCATCCAAAGTGGCAACGCAATACCACCGCATCACGCCATCATCCACTTTCCCAGTTAGCAATTTTCAGAGACACGACGCGATAACGTCGCATAGGGCACAAATTGGAAAATTTTGACGAAAATTAAATATTTCGTCCTGGGTTAAAACTGTCTTTTCCCATAATTTTTATATACCCAGATACGGGATTTAATTCCTAAAAATATTTTAAGTCATTCATTATTCAACTTTTTCCAAATCAAAAGGCATTCTCTCTCAAAAAGGCAAAAACCCAAGCTTTAAGAATCAAGACTAATCCTTAAGAAATCCTTCAAGAACTTCAAGAATCCATAAGATTCAGGTATGTTAGGTGTTCATTCATGAGTCCCTTTCACCCAAGAAGTCCAAGAATCCTTTTTAAACTACAAGATCTTAGATTTATGATTTCCATGTTTGAATTAGATTGAATTCATATTCATGATATTAGTTAGGTTTAAATCCATGATTTAATTGCAAGTTTCATGAAAAATTGAATAACATGTGTGATGAATATATGATGATCTTGATAAACCCTTGAATTTACAAATTGATTAATGTATCATGTTGTTCATGTGTTGGCCATTAACATGTAAATAATCCATGCTCCCTAAGTGTTTGCTAAATTGCTTATGTGATGTAAATAGTGGAATCATGCCATGTTATTATAGGGTCCCAATCATGTACAACCTTATGCCCTATAAGTATTTGATGAAATGCTTATGTGATTTGACTAGTGAAAGCATGACATGTTAATATGTGATCCCATTCATGCACAAGTTCATGTATATCAAGTGTTTGACAAAATGTCTAAATGAGTGCATTGTTAGCAAACAAGTATTGTTATGCCTTTATGATCATGTTATGTCTTTCTTTTTATGCTATCGAGTCTTGGGGGTATTTTATACCTAACAATTTAGCTGTGTACCTAGAGCCAGTGTTAGTTATAGAATAGTATCAGTTATTTCCTAATTAGTAAAATCCAGTCAGTTACAGAACTCAGGAAAACTCAGAAAACTCAGTATCGGTCTAGTCCAGTTTCGTATACTCAGTTCAGTGTCTTTCAGTTGGGAGCAAAATTTAGCGCCAAGCGAGTGCAGGGATGATGGCTTTCCTGTCAGAGAGTCAGAGTCGTTAGTAGTAGTTCCTGTACTCCAGAACTGCGTAGCCAGCGCAGGATGGGGAGTCACCCGTCAGACTAGGCTTGACTACCTCCCAGGGGTCACCCGTTAGATTAGGCTTAGCTCTGCCTAGGTGGCACCCATCAGTTAGTCTTGGTATCCTGGTTTTCTAGTGTTAGTATCCATGGCACGGTATTACTACCCTTCCAGCTTGGGTCACTGGTTGGACCCCTATCAGCTCAGATTTGGGGCATGTCGGTTAGATGATTACCTTCCACGGTCTCAGTTTCGCATTCCGTTCAGTTCTACAAAATCAGGACTGTTAGACACAGTCACTTAGAATCAGTAATTTAGTTATCATTAACTTCAGATAATTGGCATACCAGTAGATTCCACATACTGACAGCATACTCTTGAGGCAAGTCATGAACCCTTGCATTCAACCTTACCTCATCTAGCATACCAGTACATTCCACATACTGACAGCATACTCTTTTTTGTGCTATGATGTCTCATATTATAGGTTCAGACGCTCAGGTTCCCGACCGCTCTTAGAAAGATCCAGTCAGCAGTCGCAGATTTAGTAGTGAGTCCACATCTATAGAGGATATGCTTTTATTTTAGTATTTCAAGTTATCAGTAGTTCAGTAGTTGGGGTTAGTTGGGGGCTTGTCCCATCAACTCCACTTTCAGACAGTTCAGATTAGAGGCTTTCTGACTAGATTTTTAGATAGTATTCAGTATTACAGATTGTTATTTCAGATGTTATATTTTATCAGTAGTCTATATTTTGAACCTTATGGCATTTCAGCCTAATTCCGCATTTATTTTAGTATTATTATTCAGTGCTCACAACAGATATCAGTCATGGGTTAGCTTGTGGTCCCTCGAGACGATAAGCACTGTGACGCCCAGGGTGTACTCTCGGGGTGTTACACAAGGGTACCACCAGATCTTGATGAATGAAGAAGATGCTAAGGAAACCGCATTCATCATACCTTGGGAGTATATAGTTATCGGGTGATGCCTTTTGGACTCAAGAACGCAGGGGCAACTTATATGAGTGCCATGACTACTATTTTTCAAGAAATGATCCACAAGGAGATTTAATTTTATGTTGATGATGTCATTATCAAGTCACAAAAGAGCTTAAATCATTTGAAAGATTTAAAATTCTTTGACAGGTTGAGACAGTATGATCTGAAGTTGAATCCTGCAAAGTGTGCATTCGGTGTCCCCGCTGGAAGCTAATGGGTTTCATCGTATGTAGGAAAGACATAGAATTGAATCCTTCAAAAATAAAGGCTATCCATGACTTGCCTCCTCCAAGAAGTCGAAAGGACGTGATAAGTTTCCTAAGTCAAATCAATTACATCAATCGATTTATTGCACAATCCACGGTGATTTTTGAACCGATATTCAAGTTGTTAAGAAAGGATGTTGTTATCGAGTGGACAAAAGATTGTCCGCAATCTTTTGATAGAATCAAGGAGTATTTGTCTAATCCACCCATTTTGGTGCCCCCAGATCCTAGAAGACCATTATTGCTACATTTTTCTGTGTCAGAAAATGCATTTGGGTGTGTTTTAGGATAACACAATGAAACTGGAACGAAAGAGCAAGCTATATATTACTTGAGCGAGAATTTCACGTCTTATGAAGCCCGGTATACATTGTTGGAGCGTACATATTGTGCCTTGACTTGGATTGCACAAAAGTTAAGGCATTACATATGTGCGTATACCACTTTTCTCATCTCTAGGATGGATCCACTCAAGTATATCTATCAGAAGCCCATGCCAACTGAAAAGCAAGCAAAATGGAAAATTTTGCTAAGTAAATTTGACAATGTCTATGTTACTCAAAAGACGATAAAAAGACAAGCTTTAGCTGACCATCTTGCTGAAAACCCTGTAGATGAAGAGTACAAGCCTCTTAAAACTTATTTCCTAGATAATCAGGTTTTGTTCATTGGAGAAGATTTTCGAAAGGGTTTCCAGATTGGAAAATATTCTTTGATGGGGCTGCAAACTTCAAAGGAGTTGGTATTGGGGCAGTACTAATCTCAGAGTCAGGCCAGCATAATCTGATCTCAGCAAAGCTCAAATTTCCATGCACTAACAATATGGCAGAGTACGAGGCTTGCATTCTCGATCTTAGAATGGCTGTTGATATGAATATACAAGAACTATTGGTTATAGGAGATTCAGATTTAGTGATTCATCAAGTACAAGGAGAATGGAGTGTCAAGAACATGAAATTGCTTCCATAGCTGGAGTGCGTGCAAAAGTTGCGCAAGAAGTTTATCAAGGTTGAATTTAAATATGTCCCAAGAACTCAAAATAATTTAGCTGATGCATTGGCGACCTTGTCCTCTATGATTCAACATCCAGACAAGAATTTCATAGTTCCTATCATTAGTGAATGTACAAGACCAACCGACCTACTATTTTCACATATATGAGAAGCCGGATGGAAAATCATGGTACTACAACATCAAGAGGTATCTCAAGGAGGAAGATTATCCAAAAGTCATAACCAGTATTCAGAAGAGAACACTTCGAAGATTGGCAAATCACTTCTTCCTAAATACAGAAATCCTTTATAGGAGGACTCTAGATTTAGGATTTTTAAGGTGCGTCGATGCTTAGGAGGCGACCAAGTTAGTCAAAGAGATACATGGGGGCACTTGTGGGCCGCATATGAATGGTTTTATTTTGGCAATGAAGATCCTTTGGGACAACTATTTATGGATGACAATGGAAACATATTGCATTCACTTTGTGAAAAATATCATCAATGTCAGATTCATGGTGACTTGATTCATGTTCCACCAAATAAACTCAATGTGACAAGTTCTTCTTGGCCATTTGCAGCATGGGGCATGGATATCATCGATCCTATTGAGCTATCTACATCAAATGGACATAGGTTCATTTTGGTATCTATTGATTATTTCACCAAATGGGTAGAATCCTCTTCATACAAGTATGTGACAAAGAAAGTGGTGACATATTTTGTTCGCAATAAAATTATTTGTCGATTTGGAGTTCCGGAGTCAATTATAACATATAATGGAGCTAATCTCAATAGTGTCTTGATCCACCCCTTATCGTCCTCAGATGAATGGAGCAGTTGAGGCCGCTAACAAGAACATCAAGCGGATATTTTGAAAGATGATTGATAACTATAAGCATTGGCATGAGAATTTTCTATTTGCCCTCCTTGGATATCGCACCACTATTAGGACATCTATTGGAACAACACCTTATCTGCTGGTTTATGGAACAGAAGCAGTGTTACCCGTAGAAGTAGATATACCATCTTTGATAATCATTCAGGAAGCTGAGTTGAGTGATGCCCAATGGATTCAAAACCGATATGAACAATTGATGCTAATTGATGAAAAGAGGATAAACGCAGTTTGTCATGGGCAGCTTTATCAGAATAGAATGGCCAAAGCTTTCAACAAGAAGGTACGACTGAGATAATTCAAGCCGGGACAATTGGCGTTGAAGCACATATTTTTGCACCAGAATGAAGCTAAAGGAAAGTTCGCACCCAACTGGCAAGGGCCTTACGTCGTTCACCGAGTACTGACAGGTGGAGAACTGATCCTTGTAGAAATGGATGGTGAAGTGTGGCCAAAAGCCATCAATGCAGATGTTGTTAAGAGATACTATATTTAGAAACCTTTTATTTCTTAGGTAATGTTCCTTTTTCTATCTAATGAAACTACGAATGACCTAATTCCCTTGGGGAAATACGTAGGAAACCCATATCGGGTTTGGTCTCTTAAGTAGAAATTTTTCAAAAAAATCCCTATTTAATTGTTATGCGAACTATAGTTGACCTGATTTCCTGGGCTGATACGTAGGTGGCCACATTGGCCTCAGTCATATTAAAAGAAAAAACAAAATTTCCCCTTTTTAATTTCAAATGTAATGAACCACATTTGGCCTGATTCCCTTGGGATACCTAGGCAACCCACGGAGGGTTCGTCCCCTTAGTTTTTAATTTTATTAAATATATTTCATGAACTACTCTTGGCCTGATTCCCTTGGCAGGATACGTAGGAAACCTATACAAGGCTCGGTCTCATCATTTTGGAATATCAGCATCTCTCAAGTCAAAGCTGGAATAGCTTTTAAGGGGGCATCATTTCGAGAAAGGTTCGAGAAGACGTCGTGAGATGTTGAAGAGTGTGGGTTCAACCAAGTAGTTAAAAAAGGGGATATTTTCTTTGGATAAAGGACGTTTGCATTGTTTCACAATATGTCAAAGTTCAAAAGTTTGGCAGAATTTCTTGTTACCACTATGCATATTTGCACGTTTTTATTTATCAAGTTATTTGCTACTTTTGTTTGTCTTTTACTTTAAATAGTTTTTGATTAAATTTTTCTTATTATCCATTGGCCAAGATTTAGAATAGATGGGGTTATGAATCCAAGCAAAGCTGGAAGCACGAAGTATCAAGAACCAAACCTTCAAAGTCAACACAAATCAACCACCCCCCAAACTTACAAATTTTCTTTGAGTGCAGGTTTTGAAGAATAGAAGAATCCAAAATTTGATAACATTTGTGGGCTTACGAGGATACACCTCGAACGGTTTGAATTTCCTTTAAAACATTTAAGAGAAATCATGTCTTTGTAGTAATATTGATTAAATAATTTTGAAAATCTTACAAAGATTTCAAGCACCCTGCACATGACTTCTGGTTAGTCTACATAGATGTCTTTTCATATACTTCACCAGTGTTTTCAAATGATTAAATGCACAATACATAGCTTTCAATTATTTTACGTATATGCTCTAAAATGCTCCGTACACACACGCACAAATGCTAAAATGCATTGTACATGGCTATAATGGCTCTGCATAAGCACAAACGCATTGCATAATCGCTTTAAATTACTTTAAAAATGCCCTACACGTGGCTTTCAATTACTTTGCATATATGCTCTTAAATGCACTGCACAAATGCTTTAACATATTTTATAATGCATTGTACATGGCTTTACTGGCTTTTGCATGGGTATAAATGCACAACACAATTGTTTTAAGTTATTTTGCACTATGCATGACTTCCATTTTCTTTTCAAGCACACCACAACCGCTTTAAGTTATTTCACACAATGCATGGCTTTCATTTTGTTCTAAAGGCATTGCACAATCTTTTTAAGTTATTTCACGCATGGCTTTCAATTTCTTCTATAGCACCACACAATTGCTTTCAAATGCACTGCAAAGTTGCTTTCTAATAACTACACAAAACTTATGGACACACCAAACAAATTCTTTATAGAAAGTCATTTTTTGCAAAAGTTATTTTTCATAAATCATTAGCATAGAGAAAATCCTCCATACATCAATCATTTGGATGAAAATGCCTCATCTTCATAATTTACTTGGTTTAAGGCCTCATTTTCATCGCTGAAAGACATCATTCACATGAATCATTGGGCTAAAACTTTATTTTTACATAAGATTTATTTCCATCTTGCACGACTATATTTGCATAGAGTAATGCCCGAGGTGTTATTTTTATTAGTTTGCTGAATGCATTTACTATTTATGTACTAATTGTTTTATCTAGTTTAAGTTTTGTAGGAACCTTAGAACAAATGTGAAACTATCTCTAAGCAACGAACTAGGGCAAAGCTAGCAGAATGTCAAGCACCTCTAGCAGCGTCGACGATTCAAAGTTTGACTCGATTCAATTTTCAAAAATTCCATATAGGTTTAAACCCTTTCACAAATTTATTCTCATATTCCAGTGCCATTATAAGCTGAAACTGGGACAAATTTTGAGATTCTCTCTAAATATTTGTATAACATAACTTTTAAACTACATCAACCTGATTCTCGTGAAACTCGAATATGTAGGCATCTCAGAAACCAGGGTTCAGTCGAATTCATAATTACAATCATGCCAATTCTAGCTTCGTCATTCCATCTTTTGGGTGTAATCTTCACATAATCGGTCTATCTCTACCAGTCGAGACAAAATTTGTTTATGTCAACATCTTCGCTCAAAGACTCTTTCATCATTTTTGGTCTAAGAGGGACAAGTTGTTGACACCTAATTTTGGCTCTCTTTTTCATAAAATTAATTTCTCGATGCTTTGGATTTCTAAATATTTTTTCAAAATATATATTAACGTTAGCAGTTTGAAAGTGATGTTTTTCTTACTAATATCGCATCTCATAAATTTAATTAAAAATAAATAAATAAATATATTTTTATTATTATTCCACTACTTCTTATAAAATGGATAAATAAATATATGTTAGCATATTAATATAATTCTTGCTATATTATTATATTTTTTTACAAGATTTACTCTATTTTATTTTTATTTATTTAATTTTAAATTATATTCAAATATATTTTAAATATAATGTATTTACATATTTGAAATTGTACACGCGTGTTTACATATATATATATATATATATATACACGCACACTTTTGAGAAAATTAATTAGAATAAATAAGCATCGTTAAATTAGTTAAGTGAAATTGGTTTGGAAAAAATAGATTAACTTATTTGATTGGGCCATTTGCATTAATTAGTTTCAGCCTTTAAAATCTGACAAAAACTAGCCCAAAATCTGTCCAGCCCAACAACCAATTGACCCCAGCCCTTAAACCATATCTGACCCGGCTTAAACCACCCTTTTTACCCTTTTCCTTTAGTCCATACAATACATCAAATAGGATAGCACAATCCCAGCAACAACATCAACGACACATTCCTAAATTTCCTCTTCTTCACGTGAAATTCAACCAAACCAAGCTTCCATCATCTCAATCACAGCAAATCAACCAAAATTATTGGATTTTGCAGACCCAATGGTCTTCTCCGTCACTTCAAAACTTCAAGATGAAGACTTTTACTCCTTTTCCCCCTCCTCTCATTTTTTTGAATTTTTGAATTTTAGCTTCTTAAAGAAGCTGTTGCGGCCACATTTTTGGCCTATAAATACAGCCTCTTATTCATTCAAAAATAAAGATCAATTTCTCGATTTTACCTTTATTTTCTCAATTGGAGTCGAATGTGAGAATTGAATAAGTCGTGATCTCGTCAGAATTTGACGTTGGAGCCCCTAGTTCGCTGCACAACATCTGGTAATACTCTTTCCTTATTTACTCATTTTTAAGATTCTGCTCATTTTGTTTGGAATTATCCATTTTGTTCGATATGATTTCGGTATAAAATGTGAAGTAATTTCTGATTATTCGGTTATATTGTGAATAATATGCTAGTAAAGAGTTCATGAATTGAGACTTAGCTTAAGTAAGCTCCATCCCGTCTAACTGTATTATATTTATTTTTTGCAATTTATCGATTGTTTGGGTTTGTCGGTTGATCCTGGATATGAGTATAAACCGGAGACAATAGCCGGTCGTTTGTTCACACTAGATAACGTATTTGTGAAGTATTTAGTTTGCGATCTTGCTTGAATAAATCTATAACTATTTTTTTTTAGTAAAATTGGGTGTTTTGTAACACTACCCGCAAAGGTAGACTCAAACTGGTATTTATCGCATCATTTAGTTTTCTATGCATCTGGTAGTATGCTTATAAACTATTTGAGAACGTAAATCATCCCTGAATAAACTCCTTAAAGTTGTACATTTGTGATACATGTTTACTGTACAATTTTGGGGGTTATTTTGATATCGTTTTGGCTATTTTGATGTGATAATGGAGACTTAAATACGTATATGTTTGGCTGGTGTGTTTACTAGTCAGCCATTAATTTAGCTTGAGAAAGGTCCTACAAGGATTAAAATTTCAAGTATGCTCTGTTGTCCGTCATGGAAAGCTCGGTGACTATTTTTCTTTATTTGGTTTTCTCTATTTTTATTTGCTAGTTTCGAATAGTATACGAACGATGATGAGCGTATAATATAGTTTGAATCATAAACCACTCATAATACCTTTTACAATAGTAAGAAAGATATCCATATGAACATCGGTCACTAAATAATTCTCTTTCCCTTTTTCATTCAAGATATGATCGCATAGAGATTAGTACTTATCTAAACATGAAGTACAATAATGCGAATGCATGGTTTGGATTACCAGTAGTCCCTTTGTTGATTTACGGTAAAGGATAAGTTATAATATGTGAGTTTGTGTCTCTACATAAGATTAAAAATGCAAAAGCGGCTAACACGGAGTTATAGCTTCATGTTTCTTCACTGTTTTGATTCTCAATCATTTGGACCTCTATTTGTTTGCTAGCTGTTGATATGTTACAGTAAAAAAATGTCCCATTTGATCACAATATAAAGGGGCTGCCAGTTATTAAAATTTGTTTTCCTAATTTTATATTGGTTCTTATTTGTTTCCATAAGGGAAATATGTGTTGGGAGTACAACAATTTACTGGTTAAATGATGCTGCTCTCAAGCGATACTCAGTTTGATAATCTAATCCCCTTTCTCGTCACAAACTTCATAGTTCCTCCTTTTGGTTTCTTTATTTTCTTTTGTTTGTTTTCCTGTAAAGTAAAGCAACAACAATGGCATTCTTGCGTAACATTCTATAGTTGTCATTCTGAACTTATGTTTTACCTTTGTGTAGCTAATATTTTTAAAGAGTCATAGTTGAAGACATTCTATAATGTACTAACCTGTTGTCAGATACTTTTTCCCTTGCCTTAGCTATTCTTTAATGTATATTTATACTTTTATATCTATAGTAGCAAAAAACATTAATCAAGTTGTGGGAAATTTTATTTGTCTGGATAAGCTGTAGACATCTATATAGGATGATATGTTCCTCAGAATTCTTCTGTCCAGTGTGTACCTTTTGTGTTTTTCTTGTTATTTTTGTGGAGTGAGATCTAGGAGGAGTATGTGGATCGTCCCGTCTTGCTTTGTTCGTCACTTATCCTATCTCGTTTTTATATCATACGGGCTGCTTACATGCGACTATGTGATGTATGTGGTTATTAGAGAATATGGCTTGAATCACTATCTGAATAATATAGAACGAGAAGGTTGACTAAAAATAGGTTCTAAATTGCTCTTCATTTAGACCTGCAGATTATCTGTCGGTGTGATTTTGAACAAATTTGTCAGTTGTATCTATAACATATTATTATTTAAAAGTCAGAAATGGTTCACTCTTATCTGTATTCATGTTTCGTGTAGCTCGATCCATCATGCATTTTTAATCTAATGGGTAATCTGATTTTCAGTCCTATGCTAACTGTTCATTCGAAAAACAGTATGGTATCACTCTTTCTCCTAGAAAACAAGTTCTAACTTGGAAATTTGATAAAGGAATGTTAATTCATTTGGCTTAAGTTTACATTTTGGCTTCCATTCATATTTTCTGCTGAAAAAACAATACTTCAATCAAGAGAGGTAAAGTACGAAGGTTTGATGCTTTATTCATTTGTCACTTTACATGAGGAAGAATGGCAGTTTGAATATTAACTCACAAACCTGTAGGCTTCTTTTTTCATGTTTTGTTAAAGGCTGCCCCTTATTTTTTTTAGTAATAGTATTATGTCTTTAAAGTATTTTCCTTCTCATTTTGATCACCTGTAATCTCTAGCCATTTCATATTCTTAATTAGTTGTATGGATAGTCTCAACAGGATAAGTCTAAAATGGTTCAACATGGATTTTCTCTCGGCATGGCTTAGCATTCTACCTAATTCGATCCCTCTAGGCGATATAGATATGTAGACGTCCTACTCGTAAGCTATTTGGAACAATCAAACTAATGTGATGTTTTAGAAGACCTTCTGTGTGAATTTTGTTTTTTTACTAAACAATTAGTTTACTTAGGGAATCAACATGAAACTTCCTAGATAGTAGGTTACCATGCTTAAATTCTGATTTGAAATTCTCTTTAGCTTACTTTCTTCAAGTATTTGCTTTGGTAAACTTCAAATTCATTTCTGTAGAGGCTCAGCAATGGTTTTTGTGTTGCCTTTATTACTCACATACATTATTAAGGTATAAATTTTTTTATACTAATCATTTTCTTTTGTTTTCTTTTCATGGGAATATATATATACATATATATGCATATCTATATATACTTGAGTTTGTCTTGTCTTAGTGTTGTTGCTGGTCATTTTTTAAAATAAGAGAAAATGTTTGGAGTAAGTTTATGTCCCAACCATTGGCTATCTCGATGTATATAGCTGCCTCGTGTCTAAGTATATGGAACATCGGAGAAGTTTACTTTTTTTCCCCTTGTTTTTGCTTTTTGCGTCATTCCCTACACTGTAGGGGCATATGTCTTGTACTGCTATCAAAGTTGTAGAGAAACTATAGCCTTGGTTGTGTATTCAATCTAAGTTGAGCATAAAGAAATTGTTGCCTTGGTCACATTTATTCACTTCTTAAATCGGCAATTTGGTTTCATCTTCCTATTTGTTTGCACTTTCTATTTTATCAAAGTCCCTACTTATTTTGTGTTTAAGATTCATAACTCATGCTTTCATGTTTTGATACTTTTGATGTTAGATTTAATTAATAAGCTTCATATGAGATGAATATATTAGAATTACAATTATTGGATACTTGAAAGTGATGAAAGAGTTTGGTTTCTATGTGTCTCGATCAGTGGCTTAGTATAGTCTAGTGTTCCCCCTTTTTTAGAGAAATGTTCAAAGGGCATTATGTATATTCCCAGTGATTTCCTTAGTGGTTGGATTACTAGATAAAGTTAGTCTATTAACCCAAAACAATGTAGACGTGATATTTAGTGTGGTAAAAGCTTTCTTTGTGCGATATGGTGCTCATATGTCAATTTTATGTCCTTGCAGTTCTACTGGTTTATTGTTGTTAGCCGTAAAATTTAATTTCTACAAACTTTTCTTTATTAAAATATTTTGTTAATGTGATCATATCATGTTATTTAGTTAGTCAATCAGTCACTAATCCTTATCTTTTTTCTTTGCCTCATGGGAACTCGGGAACGCGTTTGGAGTCTCACGGCTTGACTCCATCTCTGTCCAAATTAGAGAAGTGACATAACAGATGCATTACTTATCTTCGTCTAGCAGTCTAGTTCCTCATTCCCTTTTTCTTCAAAATTTATTTTTCTTCTGTAGACAATCATTATTATTTTAGTTCAACATCTCTTACATTAGTATTTGTGTTTTGTATGTTCTTGTTTGAATTAATGCGAATCTTTAATGTGGTAGCAAATTTATTTGTTTCCTCTCTACCTCGTAGATTTTAAACATAACGTAGTTACTAGGCTTCAGTATGTAGTATATATCATTAAAAGGATTGAAACCTGATAGGCGATAACCTATCTTTTAGAATAAATGTCCTTTTCTATACGAATTAAATTGGTTTCTCTTTATTTACTAACATCAAATAAATAATAAATTTTGCAGTAGGCTAATTATTATAGTTAGACTCGGAATTCGGCTTTAACTACTTTGGATAGGGTAATCAATTCCATTGTCATCAATTTTGAATAAGAAAACTATAATTTTGCCAATTCGATTCCAGTAGGCTTCTTTAGGATTTCAAATGAAAAAATATTTTTAAAATATGAGTCTTTTCTTAATAAAAATAATAAAAAATAAATTCTCAAGCATTTTAGATTTAAACAACTATATTTTTTTAGCTATTCATCTAGCATAGGATAATTAATCTATTTTTATAAAAAAGGAAAAAATTGATTAAAAAGGGGGGAAAAAGAGTCATTTTTTTAGAATAAAGGAAACGTGAAGTTCTTAACATAATTTTTTTAAAATTATTAATTGAAAGCTTTCGTAAAGAACTGATTTTAAATAACTTTCTTTTTGACAAAATGAGGTTGCATCATTTTAGGAGGTATTATAAAATATTATCTTAGGAAATGTTTGAAAATTAGGTTTTATAAGTAGTTAGCAAATATTATCTTATAAAAAAATCATTTTTTTTCTACGCCTTACCTATATAATTTAATATTTAATTTCCCTATCTAATCTAAGTTAGGACGGTCAACCAAGTTAGCGGATCCTTTAGGGCGCCTAATCCCTTCCCTTTAGAATAATTAGAATCCTTACTTAGAATATTAGGTTGCGTAGACCTTAAAATGAAGTCTTTAATTGCTTTAATCACATAGTTTATAATAGGTGTCCTAATTCACCGTGGAACTAATTAGGTGGCTACTTCCTTAAATTTATATAGAAGTTTTTTCAATATGTTATACCTTGATTTGACCCGTGTTAAAATAGGATATAACAGTCATTCCTTATGATAACTGGAGAAGAATTACCCTCAATAATGTATTTTACTCCAATTTTTTCTATGAACTTCATTAATATTCAATTCAATCGCGATCGTAGCAATCAATTTCAAGAAAGTTATACTTTCCGAAATAATAATTGCATCACTTTTATAGGATTGATAAATAATTTTCGAATCCCAAATGCCCCAATATCGCAACAATATGAGGATGTTCATATTGATTTTTCTGAGAACTGAAGAAAGCAGTAGACGAACTTTTTTTTTCTCTGAACGCAATTCAACAAAGAAGAAAAGTTACTGTGATGTATAACATATTTTTTGAATTTAAATTTCAGTTACTATATTTAATGATACACCACTAAATTTTAGGTAATTAATAGTGTTAATTAAGAAACAAGTTGATAGTATCAGATTTCTCTTTCCATAAATATAGGTTAATCAGTTTTATCATACATTCCAACAATGTATGAGGGTCGACCAAATGTATGAGTATATTTCTCAAAATCAGGAGAGAGAAAGGCTAAAGGAATTTTATGTAATTACTTTAACTTACTAAGGGATTTATGTAGTTTTTACAATTTTATTCGTGAATAGACAAAGTTTGGTTGGTGAAAGAATAGACAAAGTTATTGTTATTTGTAGAGCCGTCAATATGGGCTAGGCCCGTTGGGCCAACCCGGCCCAGCCCATAAATTGGTAGGGTTTGGCTACGATTTTTGCAGCTCGTTTAAGAACAAGGCTCTTTACCCCAGCCTGTATAAGCCCGTTGGCCCATTGGGCTTGAGCAATATGGGGTGGGCTGGCCATTAGGCCAAACAAAAAATGATTAAAGAATAGAATATAGTACTAAGAATAAAAAAAAGTCCAAACTCAAAGTCTATTTGAACCATTATAGATATTTAAATATTAAATATGTTAATAAAATATATAAATAATTAAAATATAAAATACTAAATTTTTAAGAAATTAAATATGTTTGATGAAGATGATGTGGCAATGTTGAACACGCCATAAGTGTCATGTGAGTTTTTTTTAGGAGTTCATTTTCACTTTTAATGGACTAAATATTGACATTTCTTTGTGTTTTATTGTGATCAATTAAAACAAAATTAGGTTCATATTTCTATTTAGCTAGCTATATTATTACTCATTAACAGTTTCGTTTGTTTTTCAACATCTCTATTTGGTTTGAATTTGGTATCAAAAGCTATTTAATTTCACAGATTATTAGGATTTTTTTTGTAAATTTGAGACTTGATTAACAAGTACTAACTTCATGTAATATTATGTGTAAACACGTAATTTTGTCCCTCTCGAGAGTGTGTTTTTACCCATTTACTCTCACTTTACCGTAGACCTTCACCCATGAGATAAATTCCACACAATAACAAATCCAACAAATTCTTAACAACTTTTAACACCTCATCCTAACAAAATTCACCACCCACCCTAACTAATTTTGCCACCTCACACCCCATACCCCATACCCCCTACCACTACCCTATACCCCTACCCTTACATACCCTCTCTACCTCATATTTTTTTTTAGAAAAAAAAATATATACACATCATACTTCACTGTACAAAGGGGAGACTTTCATTTTTTCATGGATTGAGCATATACACAGCCACCGTCTTCTCCACTGCACACACACCTCACTATATTCCTTCACGATACACATCACTCACATACCAAAAATAGAGAATTAACAATCCACACACACAGCTATAGAGTTTACATCACACACGCACTCTCATAATTCCACCACAACACCAATACACACATGAAAAAGGGAGGTCGAAGGGAAACTGCTTTGGTTTTCCCATTAAGTAATAGCAGAGACCTACATATACAGAGAGGGAGATCGACGCACAAAAAATTAGTAGAAAAGAATGAGAGGGAGAGGATGTGAATAGAAAATGGAGATTTGATCGGAGAGATAAAAACTAGTGAAGTGGACGGGGAGAGATCGGAAATCGCGCGAGAGAGAGAGAAATAGGAGGAAAACAGAGTAGAAAAAAAATAGAAAAATCAAAGAAGAGGTCCACCAGCGACCAAAGCTAGCCAGATCTCCGGCGGCAAATCCGACTCCAGTTTCAACCAAAACAACCCCATCAGAAAAATGCCAGAATTTGATCAGGATCTCTCTATTTCTGCAATTTCTCGATACCGTGTCGGCGGGTTCGTATTGAGGTTCGGATCGAGGTATTTGAATCCATTGGCGGCGGCGAACAATTTGGATTTAAAATAAATTGAGGTCCATTTCTTATCTCACTCTCAACTAATTCTAATTGTTTAATAATTTGGTGTGTTAAATTCATATTGTGTGGACTTTGTTTTCAATGATTTTGAGATATTTTGGATCATCGTGAGTGATTGTGGATATCGATTAGTTGATTCTTTATCGAAATTGGTAATTGGTTGAGAATGATGTGAATTCATTTAGGGAGGGAAATTGACAATTAATAGAAGTGAATATTGGCTTGTGTTGATTAATTGTTTTGTTCAATTTGAAACAGACGTTAATTTCATCGAACTTGATAGTATCATGTCTTAGACCGGGCATCGATAGGCAAATATAGGTTGGGTAGGAAAACTTAGGAATGGTGATTTATTGAGTGTGTTAATGTCTGTGAATGGTTTTTTCTATTTTAACGCACAAAAATGTATTCATTTTACTGGGGAATGCCCCGAGGTCTTATGTACTTTTTCACCGGGGAATGCACCTAAGTATCATGTACGCAAAGGAGGTTCATAATCAAGGCCCAAGGCATCGGGTAAATAAAATTTTAAGATAGTTAGGATAGTCTAGATTTTCTTTTCAGCATTTTTTATTCTCGGTCTGTAATAATTGGACTGGACATTATTGTTTTGGACTTGTTTTGGTTTGGTATGTTTGTTTACTTATTTTGTGTGTTTTGTTCATTTATACATTTCATAGTGTCCACTAGCCGATATATACTCTACGAAGCGATCGTGGTAGAACCACGGGACCGAAGGGTGCTTAACACCTTCCCCTCGGTCAACAGAATTCCTTAACTAGAATCTCTGTTCGCGAATCGATTTTAAAGAGTCAAAACCATTTTGGAAAAAGATTTCCAAGGGTGACTTGGCACACCTGACCTATGCCAAGTGGAGACTCTGAGTTTTGAAAATTTTCATTGTTTGTCACTCAATAATAAAAATCCTTTCAAACTTTAAAATCTAATCTTTTTTTGGTTAAAAAAAAGGGTGTGACAGATCTAGTGACTCTGCTGGGGATTTTTCAGAATTCAAGCTTATTTTTAAGTTGTATCGGCTTACTTTGACATTATGGGTGTATAGATATTGTTTGTGTTATTATTTGTATTTGTTTTATCATTGTTGAGTGCCTACTTGTTACGTGTTTACAGCTCATCCTCTTATGTGTTACCGTTTTATATCTGGCATCATTTGCATAACCCAAGTCATTTCTTTCGCAACAAGTTTTGTAGTACACGTGTGTACACGTCCTCTAGTTGAGTCACCCTTATTTTAGGAGGGGGAGCCGTCGGGTGTATGGAGTGGCTGGAAAGCTCTCGCAGCTACTGCCAACCATACACTTTCCTGAACAATCTTGTTAGTGGACCCCAGCCTAGGTCAGCCTTTAGGTCATGCTTATCTGTATCATATTAAGACCTAACGAGACACACTTGGTCCTTTGTAGGAGACTCACCCCTAAAGCATTCATACGTGCTAATTGTTGCATCTTTAAGAGTAACAGGGTCATTTAACAGATTGATTTGGGGAAAGCATGTGCTAAAATTAAAGGAAAGTGTGTATGCAAGGAATGGTTGAAAAAAAAGTGATAAAAAGAGTTTCGTAGTTTTTAGAGTTCTTTATGGCTTTTGTTTTTCACAATCCAAAAATTCTCATTTTCTCAAAGAAACAAAAACATCAAAAAGATTTTTCTTTTATTCTCTTTAGCATGCATTCACACTTTAAAAACTCCAAAAAGAATTGTTTTAATAGGAGCTTTTTATAAAAAAAGAAAATTCAAAAAAGATGGTAGAAGTTTTTTCATTTCATATAACAAAAATACCAAAAGGATTTTTCTTTCATAATTGTTGGTGTCAGTTTTATGTGAAGTGTCAAATTCAAAAAACCCAAAAAAGATTTTATTGACGTTTTTTATCGTCTGTTTGTGGTCGTGTCTCTCAAGTCAGAGTTTAGTCGGTTGTTTAATCCCTAATTGTCCAATCTGGATGAACTACGCACACTTGATTATCCTCTTTTGGGAGTAAGATACGTAGGCAGTCCTTCTAAGGTTCGGTGATCTTATTTAAAAAATCCAAAAAGATTCTCTTCACTCTTCATTTAGAGTAGGTGTCATATACATCTTTAAAAGAAAACTACAAAAAGATTTTCCTTTAGTAGTTTCAAGTTTCACTTTCGTATGAAATTCAAAATCGAAAACCCAAAAAGATTTTTCTTTGATAATCATAGGTTTTATTTTTATAGGGATTTTAAAGCTAAAAAATTCAAAAAAGAAGATTTTCGTTAATCCTTTTGACAATTTATTATTTTTTTTCTTCTTAAAGTTTCAAGAAGAAAAAGAGAGTTCGACTGTCTATGTTGTGCCAAAACTTTATGAACTACACACACCTGATACTCCTCTCTCGGGAGTGCGATACGTAGGCGCCTTTCTTGGGTTCGGTGATCTTTTTCAAAGAAAAGAAAAAAGAAAAAGATTTTGAGAAAATAATAAACTCTAATACATTTATTATCTCTTGTTCAGTTAGTTTAAGGTGGTTGATTTGTGGCATTGTAGATGGTCCTCCACATCACACCAAATCCAAGGAAGGGTTAATTGTGTCCAACAAGGATATAAAGAGTGACATCATGGATCAAACAAAGAATTAGGAAAATGAGAGTTTAAAGCAAGAGACTGGGAGACTAAGGCAACAAATGACAGAAATGCACCGAGCTTAGGCCAGTAGGTTGCCTCCTCTATTTCCCGCTATTGATCCTACAAATACCTTGAGTTTTTCACCAAAATTGCAAAGTCAGTTTTCTACTGTTGTTGATGCACCGCAACATGACTCAAAATTCATTCCAAGCAAAAAATATCTCAATACTTCCACAACTTTTCCTCTAGCTCCTCAGTATAAGCCTATTACATTCACAACACCATATGTCGTTTGTGATCTTGTTGCTTAATCCTCTACTGAGGCTTCTATATTGGCTAGTCGTCGAACGGTTGTGCTTCTTAATGCTGCTAGAGGACCCATGTTCAATACTCTTGGTGATCATTGTTATACGCTTGAGCCTACTTTTAAGTTAACTAGACCACCAAAATTTCTTAACAAGAAGCCTATGTGCCAGAAGAGCCAGAGAAAATGGTTGGAAAAATGAAGAGTGAAGAAAAAGCTATGAAAAGTTCCCTAGGACCTACGGATAAAGAAGATGTTTCATACAAAGACTGGGGCATGTCTTCAAGTGTTAACCTCCCTCTCAATTTTGAGGTATCAAAATTTGAGGAGCATGATGGACAGAAGAATTTTGTGAAATAATTTGGACGATATTGCAATCAATTAAGGAAAACTAAAGGGAAGAAGAAGGAAAACGTACCTATTGTCTTTCTAGTGGAAAAGCAGAGCTCGAGAGGTCCAACTCAGCAATACTGTCAGCCTCAATCTCGAGCTTACATATTAGATCCACATACTCACCTACAACAAGGTTCCTCGTTCCAAAATTTAAGATATTCTATTTCACTTCCTCAATATCCTTTGAACAATGCACAATTGTATACTCGTCCATCATCTTATCCACAATGGCAACCAAGGCCATAGTTTGCAAAGAGGGGGAATAAAAAGGATAATTTCACTACTATTGGGGAATCCTATGCCAGTTTGTTCCAGAGATTGAGATAGTGGGGCATGATTACTCCTCTCCTTGGGTATACACCTGATCCACATTCAAGAAATTTTGACCCTAATATACGGTGTGCATATCATTCTGATGTTCAGGGTCACATTACTGAAGATTGTCATACTTTAAAAAGAGAAATAGAAAAGATGATTTAAGAAAAAGTGATTGTAGTGTAAAACATTGACACCTCGAGCGTCGCACAGAATCCTTCACCAACACATGGTGATGCACAATACGTGGGAAGCAATGAGTTGAGCATAAAAATCCAGAACTTATTTGTTGAAGGGATTATGTCTTACAGTGGTGGAAGCTCTAATCATGCTGATATGAAAACCAGTGGCTAAGATGCCAGGCTCAGCAATTGGGAAGTCACTTCTCTCCCTATTAGGAAAAGGTCTAGTAGTTTGTTTGTTTTTCTTTTTTGTTATCCAAATACTTCAGAGTTGTAGTTCGGGATCTATCTTGTTTTGTCCTTTTGTCATTTATGTTCCAACCCTTCTATCTTTCATTTTAACTAAATAGAGTGTCCTTTTTCCCTTTGTGTTTTAAATATGTGTTGTTTGTTTGTTTTCTTTACACAGTGCATTTTATGTTGATTCTAGTGATATGACATGCAAACAAAAATTTTAGTCAGATCTTAAAATTCAATTTAAGCATGAACTTTGAATCAGAGGGCTAAAGTTAGAAAAAAAACATCTGAGAAAATAGGTAGGGTGTTGAGATATTTGGTGACAAGTTGAAGCCTTCTTTGAAAATAAGGCAATTATTTTGAGAATGACAAGAATAACTTGCTCATCAACTGAAAAGCATAGCTCAATTAGGTCAAATAGTGGACGTGTAATCCCTATATTAAGAGAAACAAAAAGATAATCAGCTCCATACAAGCATGGATCATTCAATGTGAGTGATGTACAACAAAGGTGGAGTTGTATGCTTAACAAATGTAGAAGAAGAAGTGGCACACATGATCAATTAAAGTTAGTGTTATTAAAGTGTCACAAATGATTTTCATTTGTCACTTCATATTGCATGATATGTACTTGCATTTTCAAGGATTGATATGACGAAGGCATTTCATTTTGCTATCCAAACATTGTGTCATCCTTTGTTTACCTCATTTGAGCCTTAGTTTTATTTTCTTTCATACACCTCTTTTGGAATCAAGATACAGTCAGCAAAACTCTAAAGAAAAGTGTCGAGCAAAAAGAATGGAGTTTGAAAAGTTTTAAAAAATAAGACAAAAATGTATCCAAAAAGAAAGAAAAGAGAAATGTGTCAAGAAAAATAGAGTCAGAAAAAAAAATCCCTAAGAGAAAAGAGTCAATGAAAAAAAGAGAAAAAAAAGAAAAGAAATCAGAATCAAGCAAAAAAACAAGTTGTCGAAACTACATGTGACCTGATTTTCCTCTCTCGAGGGTGAGATACGTAGGCTTCCCTACTCGAGGCTCGGTCCAACCAAATAAACAATTTAGAATTACCCAGCCAAAAAAAACTGGAGCATGAGTTAATCCTCATTGTTTGAGTCGATTCCAAAAGTTGTAAGTCCTACCCCACTTAAGTGTCGTTTGGGCCTCATGCCATCCTTTGTTTCTAACCTTATCCAAAAGCCAAGGTACAACCAAAGAAAAACCTTCAGATCAATAGTTGAGGATGTTAAGGCTAAGCATGCAAGGGGTATGATGATGCATTTGGGAGCTACTTGTTTTCCTCAGCATAAGGAATCAAGAGAGAAATAAAAATGAGAGAGTCTTATTGGTGAAAACCCTCATGGGCACCGTAAGGTGATGGTAAGTTGAGAGAGATAAAAATGAGAGTCTTATCAGTGAAAACCCTCACGGTCACTGTAAGACGACGGTTAGTTGAGAGGAATGAAAATAAGAGAGGCTCATTGGTGAAAAACCCTCATGGACACCATAAGACAATGGTGAGATGAGAAAAAAGAAAATGAGAGAAGCTTGCTGGCAAAAACCCTTCAAGGTGCCACTAGCCGAATGAGGTCTTAAATGCACTTCCTAATCAAGTCACTCCCCTTGATTCCTAGAAAATGTACTTCCTAATCGAGTCACTCCCCTTAATTCCTAGAAAATGTACTTTCTAGTCGAGTCATTCCCTTTGACTACTAAAAAATGCACTTTCTAGTCGAATCATTCCAATTAACCCATAAAAAATGCATTTCTTTATTCGAGTTTTTCAAGTAGTTATGATGTGACTTTCACAAAAGTCCTCTGATGATAAATTGAGGCAAAAATTTAATTCCTGTTTTTGGAACTTTACTTTTCTGGCAAACAAAATTTCTCTTTATAATAATCTTTGTTTGGATAATTTTCTTTCTAGTTTTGATATGATTTCAGGAGCCCACCTAGAGAACAGGGTGAAGAAATTGAAAGTCAACAGATTGATGAAATAGCAAATCAGGAGCCTGCCTGAAGAATAGAGCGAAGAAATTGAAAGCCAAGCAACAAGGTGATGAAATTGCAAGTTTGGAGCTCGCCTAGAGAACAAAGTAAGGAAATTGCAAGTCAGGAGCCCGCTTAGAGAATAGAATGATGAAATAGCAAGACAAGAGTCAAGGGAAGCTGTATAGATAAGACTTTTGTAATTTCATTTATCTTTTTAACTTATAATTTTTAGGCTAAATACATATACAGACCCCTCAACTATTTGACTTTTTCCGTATAGGCACCTCAATTAGGCTAGGTACCTATTGAACCTTTTACTCCTTCACAAAATGTTTCAATTAAGCAAAATTGTTGACGTGGCACTGACATGGCGTGGTATGTGTAACACACTCTAAAAATGGAGAGTGAGAAGCCATAATTAATAAAAAAAAATTAAACATAAAAACCCAACCAATTAAAAAAGATATATTAAAGAAATAAAAAAAAACCATCATCTTCTTCTCCATAACTCACCATTTTTCATTTTTTTTTTACATACAAAAAATAGCATCATCTTCTTCACCATAACTCACTATTTTCCATTTTTTTTACATACAAAAAATAGCATATCTTCATAACTCACTATTTTCTATTTTTTTTACATACAAAAAAAAGCGTATCTTCTTCTCCATAACTCACCATTTTTTATTGTTTTTACATACAAAAAATAGCATCATCTTCTTCTCCATAACTCACCATTTTTCATTTTTTTTTTACATACAAAGAATTTCTTCACAATGCCACACACACAATTACACACACATACTCCCCCAATTTTCATGAATTGATAGTGAACGATATCACAAATTTGAGAAACCCAGCGTGAACAGTAGAAAAGGGGTGAACATTGACGGCTGAAAAATCGTTGAATTGGTGAAGAATGAATTTGAAAAAAGCATTTCAACATCGATTGAATTTCAACCAACCAAAAATTTCAATTTCTTTCTCCTTACGTTGCTATTGAATTTCAAATAGAAAAAAAAATTAGAGATAAGTGAAAGAATTGCTTCAATGGTGGAAAAAAAAATTTAAAGATAAGTGAAAGAAGAAGAAGATACCATTTTTTGTTTTTGCTTTTTTGTGCTAAAAAATAAAGAAAGAAGTGTTTGGAAGGGAAAAAGAAGAAGATACCATTTTTTTTTTATTTTTTTGTGCTCAAAGATAGAGAAAAAGGTGTTTGGAAGGGAAGAAGAAGAAAATACCATTTTTTTTATTTGTCTGTGCTCAAAAATGGAGAACTATTTTTTTTTTTTTACTTGTCTGCTCAAAAATGGAGAAAGTAACGTTTGGAAGGGAAGAGGGGGGTTGGGGGGAGGGAGGGAGGATAGGTGCAGTTGGGTGGGGGTGTATTGATGATTTTGTTTAAAAAAGATTAGATTTAATTATATTAGAAAATTATTTTAAGTTAAAATGTCACGTGTCGTTATTTAATTTGTCACTTTACCACATCATCAGCGTGTGTATTACACGCATTTTATATTTTTTTCCACGTCAGCAAATGGGGCTCAATTGAAACCATTTGTGAAGTAGTAAAGGGTTCAATATATACCTGGCTTAATTGAGGTGCCTATACGGGAAAAGTGAAATAGTTCAGGAGCCTGTATATGTATTTTGTCTAATTTTTATTTTTAATGTAATGACAGAGCTGCGGGCCGGAACCTCGACGGAACCTCACTCGACTCTCCAACTCGATTGTCCTTCCTCCTTCTGTTTATTCCTTTGAATAATGGCCGGGTCAAAATTCTATCTCGTTGTCTACTTCTTTGTATGAAAACACTTTGTGTTTACATCCAAAAAGGGCATGATGTAGACACGTAATTTTGTCCCTCCCGAGAGTGTTTTTACCCATTTACCCTCACTTTACCGTAGACCTTCATCCATATGACAATTCCACACAATAACAAATTCAACAAATTTTTAACAACTTTTAACACCTCATCCTAACAAAATTCACTACCACCCTAACTAACTTTACCACCTCACACCCCATACCCCCTACCACTACCCTATACCCCTACCCCTACATACCCTCCCTGCCTCACTATTCTTTGTTGGAAAAAAATATATACACATCACACTTCACTGTACAAAGGGGAGACTTTCATTTTTCCATGGATTGAGCTTACACACAGCCACCGTCTTCTCTACTCACACACACATCTCACTATATTCCTTCACAATACACATCACTCACACACCAAAAATGGAGAATTAAAAATCCACACACATAGCTATAGAGATTACATCACACAACACTCTCACAATTCCACCACAACACCAATACACATATAGAGAAGAGAGGTCGAAGAAAGACTGCTCTGGTTTTTCCATTGAGTAACGGCAGAGACCCACATATACAGAGAGGGTGTCAACGCATAAAAAATCAATAGAAAAGAATGAGATAGAGAGGATGTGAACAAAAATGGAGATTTGATCGGAGAGATAAAAAATAGTAAAGTGGACGGTAAGAGATCAGAAATTGCATGTGAGAGAGAAATAGGAGGGAAAAGAGTAGAAAAAAAAGAGAAAAATCAGAGAGAGAGAGGTCACCAAAGCCAGCCGGAGCTCCGGCGCCAGTTCCGACCGAAACAACCCCACCGGAAAAATGCCAGAATCTGGTCAGGATCCCTCTATTTTTGCAATTTCTCGATACTGGGTCAGCGGGTTTGTATTGAGGTTCGGATCGAGGTATTTAAATCTGTTGGCGGTAGCGAACAATTTGGATTTGAAATAAATTGAGGTCCGTTTCTTATCTCACTCTCAATTAATTTTAATTATTTGATAATTTGGTGTGTTAAATTCATATTGTGTGGACTTATTTTTCATTGATTTTGAGATATTTTGGATCATCGTGAGTGATTGTGGATATTGATTAGTTAATTTTGTATCGAAATCGGTAATTGGTTGAGAATGATGTGAATTCATTTGGGGTGGAAAATTGACAATTGATAAAAGTGAATATTGGCTTGTGTTGATTAATTATTTTGTTTGATTTGAAACAGACGTTAATTTCGTTGAACTTGATAGTATAATGTCTTAGATCGGGCATCAATAGACAAACATAGGTTGGGTAGGCAAACTTAGGAATGGTGATTTGTTGAATGTGTGAATGTCTATGAATGGTTCTTCTATTTTAATGCACAAAAATATTTTCATTTTAACGGGGAATGCCCCGAGGTTTTATGTACTTATTCCCCAAGGAATGCCCCGAAGTATCATGTACACAAAGAAGGTTAGTGATCAAGGCCCGAGGCATCGGGTAAAGCATAGTTTAGGATAGTGATCAAGGCCCGAGGCATCGGGTAAAGCATAGTTTAGGATAGTTAGGATAGTCTAGATTTTCTTTTCAGAATTTTTTATTCTCGGTCTGTAATAATTGGACTGGACATTATTATTTTGGACTTGTTTTGGTTTGGTTTGTTTGTTTTGTTTGCTTGTTTTGTGTGTTTTATTCGTTTATACATTTCATAGTGTCTACTAGACGATATATACTCTACGAAGCGACCGTGGTAGAACCAGGGACCGAGGGGTGCCTAACCACCTTCCCCTCGATCAACAGAATTCCTTAATTGAAATCTCTGTTCGCAGATCAGTTTTAAGGAGTCAAAATCGTTTTGGAAAAGGATTTCCAAGGGTGACTTGGCACACCCGACCTATGCCAAGTGGCGACTCTGAGTTTTGAATATAAACAATCTTTTTCGAAATAAATTTTTATTTTTTGTCATTCAATAATAAAAACTCTTTCAAACTTTAAAATCTAATCTTTTTTTGTTTAAAAAAGAGTGTGACATTATGTTGTAAATATTTATGTAATTAACAATTTAAAATTTAAATTAAGATAATAAAAATAATATATTTTAAAAAGTGGGCTGACTCGAGGGGGCCCGCAGTCCACAGTGTGATAGATTGGGCTTGCTATTTTCTGGCCCATCATGTTGATGGGCCAACCCGACCTGATCCGTCAAACTTCAAAGCCCGTTTGGGCTGGGTCAGCCCGTATTGACAGCTCTAGTTATTTGCGTACATCTTAATTATCATTTCGGATAACTTGGAAATAAATTCTATCAACATGAACAACAATTTTCTCTTTTGATGGAACATAGAAGATTGATTTGCACAAATTCTTTTGAATCTTAAATAATACTTTCCCTCGTTCATCTTTATTTATTCACTTTTATTTTAAATATATATTTCATAATACTTGTTTGATTTTAAAAAATCAATCGATAATTTATCATTTTGTGTTCATTTTATATATTCAAAAGGCGATTTAGTAAATTATTCTATTATTTATTATTTATTTCTAAAAGTGTGTTAAATCAATAATAGACAAGTAAATATAAATTAAGAGAGTAATTTTTTCGAGAATGTTCGGCTACATTAATTTCTAGATTTGTCAATATCAAATTTGCAAACGGAAAAAGACATTTTGTGTTGGAAATTATTTATGATAAAAGAATATAATTCTAATAATCTCTGTATCTTATTTTTCCTCTGTCCATCTTCTGGGTCTAAGTTCAGAAATGACCCTAAAATTGAGGGATTTTGATATTCTGTCCTCAATAAGAAAAGTCTTATAAAATTAATTTTCAAGAAGTAATTTTAATTTTTTTTGGGCCCTACTTAAACAAATTTTGCAATAAATTAGGTGTTGTGGCTTTTTTTCCACAAGACAGATATCCAAGACAACAAAATTGTACAACTGACCAAAATTCCTACCTTATAGACAAAAAAAATAGAATTTAGGGATGTTGTCCATTAAACACAAGTTTTGATTTTTATTCATAAGGGAGACGTTCAGGAAATTCCAAGATCACGAATCTGTTTAATTAACTAAAAATTTTGCCTCATAGCCATAGGCAAAAATTAAAACTTAGTTATGTTTTTTATTAGACATAATATCCAATTTTTGCCCATAAGATAGACTTGGGGGACATTTCAGAAAGTAAAATTTGCTCAATTAATCACAAATTTTGTCTTATATGCAAAGTTATAGTTTATTAAGCGAGAAAGAATATTCAAAACTCAGCACTATAAATGAATTAAAATTCAAAATCGGACACTTTTAGGCTAATTTCATGCTCAATAGTATAGAATAAAGTGAATAAATGGCCCGAAAGAGTTTTAGAGTTGGGAATTTTTCGTAAGTAGCAAACTTATAACTATAATTAGAACTTTTATAGCAATTGTTTCATAATTACGAAAAATAGCAAGTTTTATTTTGTATTTTATAAAAGTGTTGCTACTAAAATACATATACAACAAGATATAATGTCCTTTTACTCAAATCAATTGAGATAAATGAGAAAACAGTAAATTTCTTTTTCATAAATTACTGGAGTAGATTCCATTTCCTTAAATTACTCTTATTTCAATTAGTAGATTTCTTTTCCAAATCAAATTCAAATATGAAACATTATGATCTTCAAAAATTCAAAATAAAGCATCATTACTGTTTTTCTCTCTTTCACTCTGTTATATCTCTAATTTTTTTGCTTGTTAGTTTTTTTTCATCTTTTTTTTATCGTTTTACTTTTTTATTTTAATTTCTTTTTTCTTTTCACTTTATTTCTCTTCTCTTTTTTCCCTTTTCGTTCTTTTCTTTATTTTTTCTTTTTAGATTTCTTATTTTTTTTCCTTTTCCTATTTTCATTTTCTTCTTCTTCTTTTTCTTCTTTTTCTTCTTTTTTTTTTTTTAATTTTTTTTGCTTTTATTTTTACACTTCTATTCCTAACTTCTATTTGTCTTCCCCCCCCCCCCCCCCCCTCCCTTCACTTCTTTTTTCAAATTTTTTTTTCGTTTTTTGTCTTTTACTATTTTTTCATTTTTTAATCTTCTATCTATATTTATTATTTTTAAAAGACAAATATCTATATCACATATACCTATTCAAAAAATATACAAAATAAATTGACATACAGATCTGCATATGTATTTACAGCACAAAACATACATATATATATCTGCATATGTATTTACAAAAATATATATCTGACTCATATGTATATATAAGCACATAGGACAAGAAATCTCTATAACAAAAAGGATAACTATATGTATCTACATAGGTAATCAAAAAATAGACGATACATATTTTAAACAGTAAAAAATACAAATAAGTATATATGTTATCCTATAAAATGACATAGAACAATTCAAAGACAAATCCACTACTGTACAAAAATACATATGAATATGCATTTGTATATACAAAAAGGACTAAATACATATACATATAGGTAATCAAAAGATACATGATACATATCTTAAACAGTAAAAGATACAATAAGTACATATGTTACCCTCTAAAATGACATAGAACAATTTAAAGACAAATTCAACACCGTACAAAATACATATAGCTCTACATATGTATTTTCAGAATACAAACCTGATCCATATGTATATTCTTATTTTATATGAGTCATCTTTGTATTTCGCAAATACATATGAAGATATATAGTATAGCTATGTTTGTTACTATTTAATATGAATATGATATGTGTTTCGTAAATACATATCAGAGTCATATTTGAATTTTTTGTATAGTAATATACATATTGATCAGGCATGTATTCTGTAAATACATATGCAGAGTTATATGTATTTTTTTGTAATGTAATATATATTATGTAAAAGAAAATATATGCATACTATATATTTTGTATTATATATTTTTGAAAAGTACATATAATATAGATTTATGTCATTATTTTGTTCTATAGGTGTTGCATTATCATATATTCATGGCAAGAGTACTTTCAAAGTTTGTACCACATATAGAATGTCATACAGTCAATGATATTGAAGAACGTATTAAGGCGATGTTATCAAAGGAGCAGTACAGGATTTTTTGTCATAAGAACATTTTTGGTGTCTACATGAACAAGAAGAAATATGTAGTTCAAGCGCAATTAGCCAGATGTATTATAAATTTTTTGGGGACATGTGCATGTATTTGTATTTTTTTATATATAAATGCATATCTATATGTATTTTTGTACGATGTTGGATTTGTCTTTGAACTGTTCTATTTCATTCTAGATGATAACATATGTATTTATTTATATTTTTTACTGTTTAATATATGTATCATGTATTTTTTGATTACCTGTATGTATATGTATATAACTGTCTTTTTTGTTATAGAGATTTTGTATCCTATATGTTTATATATACATATAAGTGAGATATGTATTTCTGTAAATACATATGCAGATACATATGTATGTTTTGTACTGTAAATACATATCCAGATATATATGACTATGTATTTTGTATATTTTTTGAATATGTATATGTGATATACATATTTGTCCTTTCAAAATAAAAGGTAGAGATAGAAGAGTAAAAAACGAAAAAAAAATAGAAAAAGAAAAAAAAGAGTGAAAAAAAAGGAGAAATAGAAGTGTACAAATAAAAGACAAAAAGAAACAAAAAGAATAGAAAAAAAGAAGAAGAAGAAAACGAAAATAGGAAAAGAAAAAAAAATGAGAAAGGAAAACAAAGAAAATGAAAAAGAAAAAACTAAAGAAAAAGCGGAAAAAAAAGAGAAATAGAAGAGAGAAAATAAAGTGGAAAGAAAAAAATAAAAAAGAAATCAAAATAAAAAAATAAAATGAAAAAAAACTAACAAGAAAAAAAGTTAGAGATATAAGATAGTGAAAGAAGGACAAAAAAAAGTAAAGATATTTTATTTCAAATTTTTGAAGATTATGCAGATAATTATCTTCAAATACGAGAAAGGAAAAAAAAAGAAAAGAAAAAAGAAGAAAGAAAAAAAATGAAAAAATGAAAAAAAAAAAAAAAAAATAGAAGAGAGAAAATAAAGTGGAAAGAAAAAAAAGAAATTAAAATTAAAAAAAATGATAAAAAAAATAAGATGAAAAAAAGGTAGAAGATACGGTTATATTGGGGAAAGTGAAATAGTGAAGTGAAAATAAGAAAAGGTAAAGTAATGGAAGTAAAACAGACGCTTGTTTAGTTAATGAGCAAAATAATGCTACTTTTGTTATAAACTGTAATTTTATAAAAATATTGCTATGTATTATATTATAGTCTTAAGTATGCTATTTTCTGTAATTTTTCCTTTCCTTCAAAGGTTAGGACCCGACAATGTGCTTTCTTCACTAAATGGGCTACTTGTTCGCCTTCTAATGTTTGGGCTAAACTTTTTCTCGAAATGGGCTTTACCTTAAAGAGGTGAAAAATGAGTCCACTAGAACCTTGCGCTTCAATCCAATAGTAATTTTGAGGGACCAGCTTCCCTTTCCCTCTGAATTTCACCAAGATTCCGAATTCCAATTTTGGTTTTGTTCGATTAATCAAAATTCATCATCGGAAACAATACTTCGGCGAAAAATTTGTACAAAAAATTCGACTATTGCACTGGCAAAAGTAACTTCTTCAGTTACCTTTGTTAACCAAATGCCTCGGTAGGCACAATATTTTTTTCAGTGAACTACTATTCTTTTGGTTTTATGCCCGTTTTTGTCAATTTTGGTTCTGTTGTTAATCATTTACGTGATATTTTCAGGTATTACTGTGATTATTGTGACACCTACTTGACACATGATTCGGTGAGTTTTTCTGTTTCTATCTTTAAGCTTCACTGTGTTTTAATGGTAGCATTGTGGATTTGCATGCTGAATTTGAAGACGACGAAGTTAATGGTGTAGGACATAGATTGATCAAAACTTTCAAACAGCTTATGGTCGGTAGTTTGATTTTTTTGACTATTATATTTAGTAGTCTCCAATAAAACATGATGCATTTGATTAGCAAAGAAATCAAAATTCATTATGTTGAATAACTATTAGCCGTCATCTAATTGATTAGTATGTTTGAGTCGGTATAATTTGCCAAAGTTAAGAATTGGGAGCTACGCTTTATGGACTATGTTAAGCAAGCGCCTTCAAGGATACAAGAAAAGATAATAGTCCTAATGAGAATTGTTGTATAGTAGGTGACAACTTTTTAGTTTTGAGAAAGAGACGGCATTTCTGTTAAAAAATTATGGAAAGAATAGCTATCACTGTAAACTCAACTTCCATTTTCACATTCAAGAACTGTCTCATGGTTTGTAAGCATTGCATGTTTATTACTTGGATCTTTCATAATGTTAAGTACAGGTGAGATATTTGTAATTTGAAAGTAAAATGAAATCTATAGTTGGGCTTATTAGCAATTGCAGCTTGGACATTTTGTGTCAGTTTGAACAGTATGACTGAACATCTTTTTTAATATGGAGATGTAACTCAAACTCTGGTTTACCTCCTTTTTAAAAAAAAAAAATAATAATAATTGCGTGGGATTTATCGCAAAAGAAAAATATAAAGGAAGGAGGTCCCAGGAAGTAGCCTTGACCTCCTTATCTTAAGGAAAGGGGCTAAAAATTGTATAATGCCATCAACTAGCAGTCTAGCACATAATGCTGTATTTTTCTATGTCATAATTCTTCTTGCTATTGCTGTCTATTTAGTTTAACATTAGGTGCCTCTTTAGTGGGAGTCTTACACCAGCTAAGCTGAAGTAATGTGAGAGTATAGCATGAAAGGGTATAAAGCTCTTAAATCTTGATATAGCAATCCCATCTCTTGCTATGCACCTCAAATGATGACTCGCCAATGAATTTATCCACCAAGTTTCTTTGGAAGCTTTTGTCATGTCACAATCTAGAAATAAGTTGTTGCTCTTTATTCTTTAGAAGATGATGTATAGTAGAGCACACAACAGATTTGGATGTCAAAATGGCAATTTACTGTTTACTGCTGCACCAATCAAGATAGGGGTTTGTGTCAAACCATTGGCTGCAGACAAGACATGAATTGGGTTGATATTGGAAGACCACTCACTCTTTGATCCTTGTGATTCTGGTGCTGGCCTTTAGCCAGAACTGGTGCACTAATTTGTGATGCTGAAGCTGAGGACCAGAATCGCAAGAATAAGCCAGAAGTTACTTTAGTACTTTATAAAGCAATTCCCCTTTTTAGCATTTTGAACGGAACAAAAGAATATACATTTTTTCTGAGTTGGTTGGAAAGTGACATTGACCTTTTAATCAGACTGTTTGAAGGCTGTAACCTCAAGCATAAACCTATACAGAATTACATAGGAAGGGGCGATTTAGTTTGTCATACAAGAGAATCGATGATGTCGAGTGCAATGATTATGAGGGAGTTCATATTTTCAAATAAGAAGAAAGACGAAATACTAGTTTGATAGCTAAGTTTAATTCCTCCCCCCCCCCCCCTCCCCACCCCCAAAAAAGAAAGAAAAAGAAGATTGATAGCTGCTTTGTCTAAAATTATTTGGGTAGTTACAAAGAAGGTGTCCACAATAAACTTTATCTGTTTTTAAGGAAAGATGATAACGACTACTAAATTAGGAAGAATGCACATTCCTCAAAATAAAATTGTAAAACTTGAGAATTCACACAGGCTAAGGTGATTGATGCATAGGAGGTTTTGTTGTAACAAAAGAGAAGTTCTAGAAGAACTCATTTGATATGGTCAAAGGTGTGTGTTCAAAGCCCGATCTCAACATATCACGGATTTTTCCTTAGTGCAAAAAATAAAATATAAAAAACACTCATTTGATATGGAGTGTACCCTGGCTTAATACCATAGTGTGTTGACTGTAGGGGTGTTTGCAGCCAGAATTTTGGAGCAGTTGTAGGAGCAAAGGATCAATCTATGTGGGGAAAGTTAATATGATAGAACCTATTCGATTTTGAATCATTCAACATCTTAAGTCTTGAGTGATAACTTGCTCCTCCACAGAAAATCTGACCTTATCCGAATGATGCTCTTATTTATCAAATCCCACCACATCAATGACTTGATACTATGGTGTATCTTCCAATCTGAGAAATCGTAAAACATCCCTGTTGCTGCTTCCATTTTTAATTTTATTGGTGACTTGAGATCAGCTGAACATGTCCGGATGCTGATGTCTTATTTTTTTTCCCTTTTTTGATCAGTAAAAAAGAAATCTTGATGTGAATATTCTGCATACTTTATAATGGTACTTGTAAATTCTGCTGCACAAATGTATCTTTTTCTGCAAATCCTGGAAGTTGAGCATTCTGTTGTGAATGATCTGAAATGGCTTTAGATTATCCTCTGCTTCTTGTTACTTGGAGGTCTGATTGTTTCTCTTTTTGTGAGAAAGGTAACTCTACTTGGAGGTCTGATTTCTTTAACATTTTCTTTTTAATTCTCAGCCTTCTGTCAGAAATCAGCACAATGCCGGTTACAAACACAAGGTGTGTGTTCATATTTTGCAACTTTTCTGACAGTCCTGTCTCCTAGAGCGAATGTTGTGTTCTCTGTGGTGGTACTAATGCTAGGAATTGTTTTCAGGCTAATGTACGGACTTATTACCTGAAGTTTGAGGAGGAGCAAACACAGATTCTGATAGATCAGAAAATTAAGGAGCGCCTTGGGCAGGCAGTAGCCTACCAGCAAATAGGTGCAGCTTATAATCAACATCTTGCTTCCTTCCCTGGTCAACAACCACGCTTACCTATGATGCCACCTCCTATGCTGCCTGTTCCAGGAACTATGCCCCCACAATTAATGGCAGGGGTCAGGCCTCCCATTTTGCCAATTCCAGTTCCTGGTACTTCAGGTACCAATCCAAGTAATTTGTTTGGTGATTCCTCAATATTTTCTTCCATTTGTTGGTATCTAGGTATTTTATGATGGACTTACTGTTATGAAGCGCCCCCCCCCCCCCCCTAAAACCCCCAACACACACAAAGTTTAGGCCGAGGCAGTTTCGGAAGTTAACGATTGGTGTCAATAAGAGTGTTTTACATATTTTGTTATGTTTACTGCAGGTTAATGATTGTCCATTTGTTCTTTCAGCGTGACAAATGGAAATGAAAAATCTCTCTGTTCTCATATGTGTCATGCTCTCATTGGCATCTAATTTAGTTCCAAGAAGAAATAACTTTTGCTGAACAATCAAGTGGAAACAAGATTACTCTGAACAATATACATCTTAACTTCTTGATATCCTTTTTAGGTTATTCAGCGGGTCCTCCAACTGCAACAATTGCAGGGCAGATGCCACCTGTTTCATCCTTGCCAATGCAATCCAATGCTCTTCCAGCTCCTCCTGCATTGAACCCCCTTGCAGGTGTTCCAGGTGGAGCCCCTCCACGTACTCTAAGCAGCGTCCCTGTCCCTGCCACACAATCAATGTACCAGCCAAATCCCAATGGAATTGCTGCCTCCTCTGCTAATGCTACAGCGCCAAGTTAAGTTTGTGCCAAGCCAGTGATATTTTGACTATCTTCTGTATTCTCGGTGGGATGATTTTGGTTTTGGATGAAATGGCAAAGCAACAATGGCGTCTTAATGAGTACCAGTACTGAACGTCATCAAGTTCTCCTGACAGTTGTAGAGGAGAGAACTTTTTTTTTTTTTTTTTGTAGTTATTCTAGGGAGACTATCAAGTACTTGGTCTGATCCCAAGTATTTACCAGTTCTTATGTACTGTTCCTCATTCTTATTGAAGGAATCATGGACTTCTGGTTGGTATTGTTCCACCAATTCCTTTAACTACTAGACTGAGCGTTTGAAATTGAGCCTTAAAACTATTCCATCGTTTTATTGTTCATGTTTACGGATCACGGGACCTATGCAACGATCTATTAGTTTAGGATTCATCAAACTATATCATTAGCAAGCACAAACTATATCATAGCTAGCCAATTCGGAACCAACATGCATCTATAATATCTACAACTAGTAGAAAGTGTTCGCACATGTACCTATAATATAAGCAACAAGTGAATGATTCAATTAATTAATACTTCAGTCTAGGTAATACTCAATACTACGGACTGAGGTGAACCATTTTCTACCTCTATTTACAATACCCAAAGGTACATATTCACTAGTTACTTCAACTGTGCGGAGCCCTCTGTGGAACAATATGCTGCAAGGAGCTATTCCAACCTTGACCGCAAAGCATGAGGCCTTAATCAGTGGTGGACTAATTATTTCTCAAAGTTCGTAAAATTCATTACAGCAAAGAAGGTGCATTATTCAATTAGTCCAAAGTATTCAAAAGGAGTTCTCCAGCTCTAATATCGCTTTAGACACAATCTTTATTTACCAAGGTTGTTAACGGCTAATAAATCTTGGATCATGAGGCAGCCATTCCTTACCATTTTCTTGGGCTCCTGCATTAATGAGGAAGACTGCTATCATAGTCTTCCATGGTTCAATGTTTTAAGGAAATATGAGAGGAAGCAAAGGAATAATTCAATCCTCCACTCCACTTGCACCCCATCATCTGACTTCCCTCTCTCATACACGAAAGAAGAAAAAAACATAATCATTAGTGGAATAAATACATATAGTCAAATGGCTACCTAGTCCATTTCCCCAGCGGTGCAACTGATTGCTTCTCATAAACATGCAGATCCACCAAAGCGAAGTACTAAACGTCTAAAGAGAAGAAAAATAAACAAGTTTGGTTCCACAAGGTCTACATTTTGATATGTGCTTGATTGCCTTAATAGGACTTTCGCCATCACATGTTAAATGAAGTGACCACCAAGCTTGTGAAACAATCAGCTGTGACACGCTAGCGACACCCATGAGAAATATGAATAGGAGCAAGATCAAAGAAGCACTGCGCCAGGGATGTTTTCCTTCAAAGCGAATTCCTGAGTTGCCTATAAAGACATAATTTCATGAATATAACATCAACAATAGTCCCACAGTGTGAAATAATCTTCACGGGTCAAACACTAAGCAATCTATAGAACATCTCATCCTTCTCTTCATTCCAATAGATAAATTTCATCGCTAATTGCTAAACCAGTTCCTTACCTTTTGACTACAACAACTTGAACATACCACTAGTGGTTACTTTTAGGAGATTTTCGACATTTAAGAAGATGCAAAAACCAATTAATGTATCAAAGAAATCTTGTTATTTTGGTTGTGAGACCAACCAAACATGGTGGTGTTTGACAAAATCATTCTGATGTCTTTTTGTTTGAATTAGGCCTGTAGACTGCATTCATCTTAGTGTTTCACAATCAGGACTTGCCTTAGAATTCAGTAATAGAAATTGAAAAGAACTTTCGCAGCATAGTTTTAGCAATTAGTAATTACCTTCTAGTTCTCTTACAGAAGTGTCAGAGCTAAGCATTCTTTCTTGCTTCTGCATCCTGATGTCTCCATGGATTAAGAGCGTCTCTGACAGCCTTGGCTTGAGGAGAATTCTCATAGTCTCTTTTTTCCGCATCTAGAACAGTTACCTTATCATCTGAGACAAGTTATTATAAGATAACAACACACTTTTTTCAAAGGAGAAAAACTGGCAAAAATTAAGCAAAACTCCAAAAGGCTGATATAGTAAAGAATCTGTTATCATTAACAAGGGCACAAAGTAAAGGGAGAAAGTACCAAAATTAGGTTTCTACTGTATGTAAGATCCGAAGTCCAATGACAGTGACTCTAAAACGTAAGGGATGGTTGCGATCAGGATCTGATAGTATAAATTATGATATCAATTAATAACTAGACCTCAAATTATAAATTAATAGGGGTCCATTTCATCCTTCTCAAATTATGTCACCAAGGCTATACGAATCATTTGTATCTACCCCAGTGAATTCGGGCCCATTTCATTCCAATCCCATGTCCTCCAATTTTTTTTTCAAGACTGTCCGGTGCACCAAAGCTCCCGCTATGCACGGGGTCGGGGAAAGTGTCAGGCCATAAGGGTCAGGTCCAAAATGACTTGCATTGAAAAGTCAAAGCTCAAATCTTTCTCCCATTTATCATCTTTTTAGATGAAAGAAAGAGTCAATCTTTCTTTATTTTTTCATAAATCAATAATGGATAAGGCATACGTGAGAACAAAAAGAAGTTTGTAGTAGAGGAAAGAGAATTTCATACAAAAGCCAGTCTTAATCATGAAGAACTCCATGGAGCCACCAATGATGGCGGAAATAACAATAATTTTCAGATACCAATCCCAGAATTTCATTTTAACCGTTGCTTCAATTCCTGCAAATCAAACATAGTATTTTCAAGAACTCAGCAACAGTCGGAAGAGGAAAGTTAATAGTGGACTTGGGAAAAGCTACCATATGTAATATCAACTGAAAACAAAAAGCACCAAAAATTATAATGGTTGACCAATTGGTTTGCCCTCCTCCATTAACTCAAAATTAGTTAGGCTTAGGATACATTATGTAAATCCTTACTACTAATTCCTATTTAGCTGATTCATCAATAATCATAGTGTCAGATTAATTTTACCTAGTCGCGAAGAAATACTGATTCTTCTTCTGATAACCAACTCTGCTTCTTCTCCGTTTTCTTCACTCCAATTAATGGATGTGTTTGTTGAAAAAAAATTAATGAATGTGTTCGTAGTTTTGTGCCCCTAATCTCAGTTAGTCTACATGGTGTTGTATGATGTATCAATGGGGCGGGGCGGAGCGGGATCGACTCCGGCCCAATATAGGGTCTATGAACCATTTAATTGCACCGTTGTTCTCGAAATGAATGGATATTTGACTTTTACACTTTGTTTGAATGGCGACATGGTTTCATATGGTATTATATGATATGATATTGTATTGTTTTGTATTGTATAGTATAGTACAATATAATATTTGAATGGATTGTATTATTTATTATTTTTTAATAATAGTTTTGTTGTTTGATTAACGGTATGATACGGTATCGTAATTGATAAGTTTACTAAATTGGCCTTAATTATTATAAATGTTAAAAAGAGAACCTAATCGCTTCATTATTGTACTTGGTACCTTTACTACATGTTATTAAACCTTAGTCATGAGTCTAATCTTAAACCAAGTCCCCATCACGGCCCTTCCACGCCCATCTGGCTAATTTGGCCTTTACAGGGACATCCGACATAAATGCCAAGATTAAACTCATAACTGTAGCATCTTAACACATAGACCTTCACAACAATGGAAGTTTACAATTCGTATTTTAATAACAATATGTCATTTAATACATGTAACATATTTTGCTATAGTTCAACACTAGAAATTTAGCCCATCATAGGCTAGCAATAGTAAAAAGTAAAAATTAAAATTAAAATACAAAAATTTAAAATAACCTTAAGGCGGATGGATTGTGCTTAGAATCAATGAGCTTTTATTAACTCTCAGAATATTTTTACAAAAGAGTAGAGTAGAGAGAGTATTAGAGAGAGTGGGGGTTCTAAAACCTGCCTCTACCAAATGAGAAATGAGCTCCTTATATAATGGATTCTCTCTACAAAAGACAAAATAATAAATGGCCCTTACTATTTATTTTTGCCTCTACTATTCACAAACGGCTTTTGATTTTTCAGAAAGTTAAGAGCCCTTTACTGTTTGCTTTTTCAGAAAGCTGCTTTCCACGTTGTTTGTCATCATGACTGTTGTATTATTAATTTTCAACCGGTGGGGACCTCCATTTTCTTATGTCATTTTTTCCCTTACCATGACTGAAGTTAATCGACTTCTAAAAGAAAGGCAAAAGGTTGAAGCTATTCCAGCAACAACCCAGGACCTGAAAAATGAGATAGATAATCTCGAAAAGGAAATATCCTTCCTTAATAGTCATAATTTGGTGTTAGACCAAAAGGTTTCTTCTTTAGAAAATTCAAAATTATTACCCACTGAGGGTAGCCAAACTCTCCCTAAAGGAGATTTTCTTAAAACTTTGGAAAAAGCTACCTGTCAACACTTTTATGCTAAAGTAATCCTTCTAATTGATTACAATTATAAGAAGGAATTTACAGCTTTCGTTGACAGTGGGGCAGGCTGTAACTGCATTCAAGAAGGTATGATACCTTCCAGGTATTTTGTAAAAACCACTAATACCGTAAGGAATGCGAGTGGTCAAAAAATGGGGGGTAGAATATAAAATCCCTAAAGCTTATATTTATAAAGACAAAGTCTGTATGCCTGAAACCTTTGTTTTAGTTAAAGACATTTCTGATGAAATTATCTTAGGGAAACCATGGTTTCTTCATTTGTATCCTTTAGTCCGTTCGGATGAAAAAGGTATCATTGGTACTTTTGAAAACAAACATATCCAATTTGAATGGTGTGATCCACCTTATACCAGATATTTAAATCTGATTAAAGAAAAAATTCTTTCAAAACATAAGCAAATGGAATTTTTGAGGAATGAAATTTGCAGTTTGACTATCAATAAAATCCTTCAAAATCCAAAATTAATTAGAAAAATTGAGTTTCTGAAGAGCCAATTGTCACTTCAAATTTGTGGAGACCATCCTAATTCTTTTTGGAAACGAAAACAACATGTTGTTAGTCTTCCATATAAAAATGATTTTGAAGAAGGTAATATACCTACAAAGGCCAGACCTTGTCAAATGAATTCTGAATATTTAGAATTATGTAAAAAAGAAATTGAATCTCGTTTGCATAAAGGCCTTATTCGACCTTCTAAATCTCCATGGTCATGTACTGCTTTTTATGTGAATAAGCATGCAGAACAAGAACGAGGAGTTCCGAGGTTAGTTATAAATTACAAACCTCTAAATAAAGTCCTCAAATGGATTAGATATCCAATTCCCAATAAGAAAGATTTATTATATCGTTTATATGACGCTCTAATATTTTTAAAATTTGATTTGAAATCAGGTTATTGGCAAATCCAGATTTTGGAAGATGATAAATATAAAACTGCATTTAATGTTCCAATGGGACAATTTGAATGGAATGTCATGCCTTTTGGTTTGAAGAATGCTCCTTCAGAATTCCAGAATATCATGAATGATATTTTTATGCCATACAACAATTTTATTGTTGTCTATATTGATGACATTTTTGTGTTCTAAAAAAATATAGAGACACACTTTAAACATCTGGATCTTTTCAGGAAAATTATTATACAAAATGGCTTAGTAATTTCGAGGCCAAAGATGTTTCTATTCCAAAAAAATGTCCAATTTTTAGGTCACAATATTAACCAAGGGAAGATTATTCCCATAAATAGGAGTATTGAATTTGCTTCTAAATTTCCTGATGAAATAACGGACAAAACCCAATTGCAAAGATTTCTGGGTAGTCTAAATTATATATCTCCTTTTGTGGAAGATTTAAAAAAGAATATAGCTATCTTGTATGATAGACTGAAGAAAAATCCTAAATCATGGTTTGAGAACCATACAATTGCAGTAAGAAATATTTTGTGAGAAAATTTGACTTTTTTTTAGAGTTGCCACTTAATTTCGAAAAGGAATTAAGAAACCTTTCTAAAATATTTTAAACGATCCAAAATAGAAAAATCTTTTAAAATTTAAAAATTCTGAGTAAGGGGTTCATATTAATGTTTTAGGAAGGTGTTAGGCACCTAAAACGTCCGCTAACTTGCGGTTATTCGGACTGTTTGAAAACATCTTTTGATTAACTTCTAAAAAGATTAATCTGTTGAAAAGTGATTGATTTTTTAGAAAAGACTTGTGTAAAATAAATTTAGGCGACTTAGTAGGGATTTTAACTAAGTCTAAACAAAATTAATAAATAAATAAATAAACACATAAAAAGGGAAAGGGAGGAGAAAGTAAAGGATTTAGGCCACTAGGCCCAAATTAACGAGACCTGTCCTAGTATAATTGGGCTTTTGACTCATTTCACCTGTCCTAAACTATTTTTCCAGGCCCGTTGGCCCAAAATCTGTTCCACCTGTAAAAAATTTACAACTTTGGCTTCGAGGCCTATGAAGGAATAATAAAATGAAGGAATAAATAAACAAACGAACAAATTAAATAAAAGTAAAAGACAACAATAATAATATGAGACTTTTGAGTCTCTTAGACACTTCAAATGTGGGACTTTAACCCATTCTTCTCCGGTCGTCTCTTTATATCCATATGCCACGAGATCAACTTGGGACGCGATCTTTTCAAAAAATTGACTCGGGGCTAGACGGGCCTCAATGGACCATAATCTACATGCAAAGAGAAAAGAGCCCGTGTAAGACTCGAACGTATCCACATGCAAAAAGAGAAGTGAAGTAATTAATATATATCCTAAGGTCAATATTTAAACGCATCCTAAATCATCACGTATAATAAAGACATACAAAATTAATTTAACAAAAGCAACTTCCAATTATGTAACACACAGGAAACTTAACAACAATAATAACAACAACTAGAAATGTACATGGTTTAAATCCATGTAACCCAAACTATACCTTGCGTCCACTTGTCCACTATTTCAAAAGAAGTACATCAATTTTAATTACTTGTTACCCTTAACATGCAGGTGGACGCAAATACTTTTTCATGTTTTATCCTTAACATTGACTACTTATTCTCTTAATCATTCTTCTGCTTGATATTAAACATCAGAAAGAGGCAAAATTAAACAACAATAGCAAGAATATCAAAAGAGCAAGATATAGTAGGGATAAGCAAACTTAAAATAATTAGAATTAGCATCATAAAATACAAGTCTAGCCCGATTTACTATAAATATTTACCTAAACTAACTACTAATAGCAAAAGACAAGTTCTACCAATAAGAATAAGCACCAAAGAATACTCCTGTAGCAACATCTGAAGACATAAATGTTAAAGCAAATCTAAAGTGTTAGAGCTACCAAAGGGCTAAATATGAATTCATATTTATACTTAAATCGACGGTATAATGACATCATAAGAAAACTTACCATATACAAGATTGTATAATCACAGAAATAAATATCGACAATGGAAATCTCATGAACCAGACAAACTCTCAAATTGCCTTTTTGATCCCAACGAAAAGAAAACGTCTAACTATTTGCAAGAAATCAATATTGTCAGTGAAAACTCATGAATCAAACAAACCTTCAAAATTCCCTTTTTCATCCCAAAGAAAAGAAAGCCTCTAATTATTGCCTCTAACTATTTTGCAGAAAAATCAATAGTGAACAAAACAAATTCCCAAAGTTTCCCTTTTTAATCCCAAAGAAAACTTCTAACTTTTGCAGGAAACCAATATTGTCATTGTAAGATTCATGAACAAAACAAGCTCTCAAAATTCCTCTTTTCTGTCCTAAAGAGAATCCCTAACCACGGTAGGGTGAAAAAACAACAAAACAAACTAAAAAAATAAATTATTATTCGTAACAACAAGCATAAAACTCGAATTGCAGCTATTCTCTAGGCGTGGCCTTACAAAACTTTTGAAAGTTTTAGACCCTGAAATCTATAGTCAAGGAAATACCATGAACAAGTTCAAGAGAGAAAATGCAAACAACATGACTTTTTAACGTCAAAGACAATGAACAAGACCAAATTTTAGTAGTCAAAGCTTTATAACAGCAGACAACACCCCGCAATAGAGACCCCCTAAAAATAGAAATTCGACAGACATGTATACCTACTGATTCATACTGTAACATTTGGGCCGTTCAACACCGATAATCATGAGACGCTAGACTTATCCATTATTAAGCATTCACAGCCAATCAACACCATTAGAACACGATAATGAACTCCATCAACAATAAAATTGAAGATTACAACGCAACCATAGCTTTCACAAAACAGAACAACATATCATAACAAACTAATCCTACGACCTTTATAGCCATCTACAGCTACTCCTAGCAAACAAACAACAACATAAACCTTATAAAGAATGAGATGAAGAAGAAACAAAGACACGATAACAGAAACTAAAAATGAGAAAGGTGTTACCTCTTTTGGGGCAGCAAAACGAGATAACGGGCTAACGTCAGGATTTCGATAGCCACCCGAAGAGCTTCACCGCTATTCCGACGATCTTTCCAAAAATATTTTTAAATAAATAAACCTCTTGTGCTCTGAAATTTCTCTTCCTCTGCTTTTTTTTTCAGAATTTCGAACCAGAATTTTTCCAAAAAAAAAACTCCCATTTTTCAACTCCAAGGATAGCTATTTATAGAGAACAGAGAGAACCCCCTTCAAAAGTTGCTCCACCGATGTGGGATAAAGTCATTTAGGGGAAAATTAGGAATTCCTCAAAAAGGAGTTCAAAATTTGAACTCCAGATCAGATTCCCCTAACGAATTTGTACCAATTTTGTTATTTTTTGAGGGAATTCAATGGGGGGTTGGCCAATAGAATTTTTGCAAAACAAATTCCCTCAAGAACCAATAGAAATCCACCAACTATGTACGGAATAGTACAATTATGGCCGAGATCCACGCATTTAGCCGTTATGGTACGTGAGGTGTCCAATTTCTACAAAATTCGTTGACAAAATAAATTGAATTGCGGGTCGGACCCAAATTCGAGTTTGTTGGGTTCGCGATTTGGTCGTTGATGTTCGATGTTGAGTCGGGTTTCAGCGGATTTGGGTTGAGTTCGGGTCGATTTGTTGTGCTTCGATGGTGGCTGGTTGCTGAAGGTGTTATAGTTGGTGCTGGCTGCTATTGTCAATGGTGTTGCCATTTTTGTCGATGGTTTGAAGAGAAAGAAAAGGGGTGAAGGGTATTGGGCCCGGGTCAACTGGTGTGGGCTGATATGTAGTTGGGCCTAAATTGGTTGGGTGTTGTTTGTTGGGCCTGGTCCCATTTTAATTAAAAGGGGGCTGCTGAAATTAAAGGGGAAATGGGTAAATTAGGCTATTTTGGCTATTTATTAAATAGCCAAAGGAAAGTTTAGAAAATTATATTTAAATTTAGCCTAATTAAAATTAAATCAACCAATTGCATTGCAATTACGGCCGAATTAATTTCAATTAAGGTCCAAATTTAATAAATTAACTAAATTAAATCGAAATTCGATATGAAATAACACCTTGTTTAATCCCGAGCTTCTTGATTTAATAAAATCAAATGCATATTTATCCAAATAAATTATTTTGATAATAAATTCTATTAAAATCAAGATTTTAATCATTATATTTATTTTCAAAATAATTCTGGATTAAAATTTAATATTCCATAGAATAAATATTTAAGTAATCAAATTATATAATCTCGTATAACTGAACACGATAATATATAATCACTACTTAAAATGATCAAATTACGTACAAAGAATATTTTGAATTTTTTTTTTATTCGGATGAAATAAATATTTTGATTTTATTAAAAATCGAAGAAACTCAGGATTAAATTTAGTCGTGGAGGGAAAAAATTAGGTGTCAAAAATTGCCCTCTCCTTTTGGGTAGGGTGGATGCAAGTAACCCTGGGCAAAGGGAGGTTGACGCTCCTAATTTTTGTTCGACCACAAATTTAAATCTGAAAGAGGTTAGTTTTCGCACGAGTTTCGTAGAGTTATGGTCGGACCTCGGTATCAGGTTTCCTACATATCTCAGGTCACATAGCCACTTGTAGTTCATAAAGCTTGATTTTAAGCACGATTTTTAAGAAAATTCACAAACTATATCGACTTTGGAGTTTTTGATGAAATCGAGAAGCTGGGGAATAAAGAAATTTGGGGGGAGGTTAGAACGCAATCGAGTTTTCTACATAAATCTCAACCTACATATCCCCGAGACTCAGGAAATCAGACTGCTTGTAGTTCGACTCAATCGGTAGAAAAGATAATCTTTTATTTCAGACGATCTTTGGCTCAGGATGGGTGACTAGTTGATCGAGTTGCAGAAAAGAGACCTGCAATCTCTTAACCATGAATATGGGATCTTTCACATCCATAGGCAAGAACTTACCTGGACATAACTTCCAGAACTCTAGGTGTGTTGTCACCCGAATTTGAAAGAAAGAGAAGGTTACCCTCGGTATGAGTTTAGAAATATTCCGAAGGTGAATCTGAAACTGGAATATCCCAAAATACCCACATGCCTTCTAATAGGGGTGTGGTTAGATGGTGGTGGTCATCATCCTTTAACTCGCGTCCAGACAGTTTGACATTTCTCTCTAGACTATGTCCCATTTTGCTGCTAAGAAAGAGTTCCACGTTGTGCTGCGTCTTTTTTGGAGTCGTCCACACTTGTGGTTTTGATTTGATATTTTCATCCTCTCGGATGATTTCAACAATGTTTCAAACAAAAGGGTTAATGCTAAACATAATTCACGAAAGAGATATAAAGTCTTTTACCATATCTCCACGTGAGTTATTGCCTGAAAAGCGAAGTCATTTCTTTCGTGTACCTATTTGGAAGGAAATAACATGCAATAATAGACACAACAACTCTCTTGGTTGTTGCATAATTATCTCATTTGTGGGTTGAATATGTCTTCAAGGTGGGGTAACCCTTTGGGCACCGATAATACTTTATGCAGAACGGTCCCTCCAACCGTGTAATCTTATGTTGATGCGACAATCCTTTTGAGTCACCTATAATATTTGTGGAATGATAACTTTTCTGGTTATTAATAATATTTCTTTGCATATGATCTCAGGTAAGTCTTGCTCATCGTTTGCATCGATACGACTTATAGATTTCCCTTGAATTATCAATCTTTGGATAATCTTGTGCATTATTTGATGTTGGATACGAGGCAACTTACAGATATACTTTGAATTGCTAGCCCTTAGGTAATCCTGCACATTATCCGACCTTGGATAAGAGATGGCTTACAGATATCCCTCCAATCACTAGTTCTCAGGTTTTCCTGCATATTATCCGACCTTGGATACAATATGGATTATAGATATCTCTCAAATTGGTAATATTTTGGTAATCTTGCACATAATCGATCTTGGATATGACACGACTTATAGAGAACCCTTGAATTTATCAATTTGATAATCTCGCATATTCTCTTGTAAGGATTTAGTTGCAACTTATGAATAACCTTTGGACTATCAATTTTTAGGTAACCTTACACACTATCCGATTAGGATGTTGTTGCGGCTTGCAGATGACCTATGGTCTATCAACTCGGAGGTAATCTTACACACTATCCTATTTCTGACTTATAGATGATCCTCAAATTGTCAATTTCAAGGAAATCTCATAGGTCATTCGCTTTCAGATGACGATTTAAAGACGTCTCTTTGAATCATATACTTTTGATGCATTCAAATGCTGATTCATAAAATGATGAGATATTCTCGACGTCATCGTATGCTATCTCATGTGTTAACAGATATTAGATGTTGATGATATCCTCGACGCCAGCGTATGTAATCTCGCATGTCAATAGATATTAGATGGTGATGATATCCTCGACACCAGTGTGTGATATCTCGCGCATCATGAGATATTTAATGCAGATGATATCCTCGATGCCAGCGTATGATATCTTGTGTGTCATCAGATATTTAATGCAGATGATACCCTCTACGCCAGCGTATGATAGCTCGCGCGTCATCAGATATTTAATGTAGATGATACCCTCGATGCCAACATATGATATCTCGTGCGTCATCGAATATTTAATGAAGATGATACCCTCGACGCTAGCATATAATATCTCGTGCGTCATTAGATATTTAATACAGATGATATCCTCGACGCTAGCGTATGATATCTCGCACGTCATCAGATATTTAATGATAATATCCTCGACGCCAACATATGATATCTAACGTGTCAACAGATATTAGATGATGATATCCTCGACGCCAGCGTATGATATCTTTCAATAGATATTGATGATGATGATATCCTCAACGCCAGCGTATGATATCTCGCATGTCAACAAATATTAGATAATGATATCCTCGATGCCAACATATAATATCTCGCGTGTCAACAGATATTAGATGATGATATCCTCAATGCCAGCATATGATATCTTGCGTATCAACAGATATTAATAATGGTGATATCCTCGACGCCAGCGTATGATATCTCGTGTGTCAACAAATATTAGATGATGATGATATCCTCGACGCCAATGCATGATATCTCGCGTGTCAACAGATATTACATGACGATGATATCCTCAACGCCAGTATATGATATCTCACGTGTCAAGAGATATTAGATGATGATATCCTCGACGCCAACGTATGATATCTCGCGTGTCAACAGATATAAGATATAATGGCTCTCTTGGCAATGAGATGATATGAAATGGTTCTTCCGGTGATTTGAAAAAATTCTCACCTGAGTTCATTTGTCTGCTCTTGATTTCTACATGTACCTGTACTCAAGGTAGACAATTAGTAGACACAATGTCGCTCTCTGTGGCGACCAAAGTCAAGCTTTATGATAGTTTAATGACAAATACTGAGCATCATAATTTGAATGACTTATTCTGCTATTAATCTTCTCTTTTTGAAGAAATGATTAAATAGCAAATCCATTGGATGCAAGTAAATAGGGCAAAACCCTCATTTAGGGATTACTCAAATACCGCTGCTTCGCTTCAAGGCAAATTTTTTAGGATGACTTTCTGCTCTTCCTCCTATTGAGTGATCCTTTGATTGTTGTATTTATTGTGCCAATTCCCTTGAATGTACCTGCACTCAAGGTAAATATTTAGTAGACACAAAGTCGCTTTTGCTAGCGATTATTTTTAGAAAAATTCTAAATATAATATTCATAAAAAAGATAAGACGCCTTTATTTGTCCTTCATGACCTCAAGAAATTAGATAGACAATTCAAGAGGTCCTCGATAAATGGGTATTAAACGCATTTTTGGGTCTACCCAAAAATATCATTCTTAAGCACTATATGCTCTAATGTGGCTCCCAACTTTATCGAGAATTTTTAAAATAGATCCTTATTTTGTGTATTGATCCCTGCATCCACAGAAAAATGATTAGTTTGAGTGAAACTACTCCGTGTTAACCTTCTTCAATCCTTGGTTTGCTCCTCGCCATCTTTCGGGTACTCTATCATGTTGGTACCTCCAACTCAGCCCCTTGCTCCCATAGACGTCTAGCAATCACTAAGTAAAATATTTGTATAGATACTTGCAAGTAGTCTTTATTTTAGAAAATAATTTCGAAAGTTTCTAAAAATCTTTAGAAAATCTTTGTCATTCATGTCTTGTACTAGCTCAACAAACGTCTTCCTCTTGGTTTTGACTATATCCGATGGAGGATTTCCAAAACTCATCGTCATTGTTGGAGGGTTCTTTAAACAGTTCTGTCATAGCCTGAGATTGAGTCTATCTAGACTTTGTCACAGCTAGTGACTTCAAAAGTTTTGACTTTGCCCTCTGGTGCTGGGGAATTTGAAATACATTTCAGTCTTTGGCAGAAATTTGAGGCCTTCCTCAAAATTTTTGAAAAAATTTAAAATTGTTTGAGATGATATCAACTCGAGAGGATCCAAAGTCTTAGTTGTTCTTTGCTTCTTTGTTAGATGATGATCTTCTCTTGTAAATTTTTGAGATTCCTTCTTGAAAATTCTACCCTAGTTTCCATTTCCTAGGGTTATATGACCGAGCCGTTAGGGCGCCTACGTATCCCGTTGAAGAAGGAATCAGGTTAAACATAGTTTAGGACTATGCTAGTATATATATAAAACCCTAATGGGTTGATCGAAGCCGACATAGGAAACCTACGTATCTCTTTTTTAGGAATTCAGGTCATCACGTAGTTCATACGACACTAGGGCTATATATAAAATTTTACTGGGTTGACCGAAGCGACATACCGCCTACGTATCCCTTTTTGGGAATTTAGGTCATCACGTAGTTCATACATGAAATAAAAGAATAAATTTTTCTAAGGCGTTGACCGAAGCCGACATAGGCCGCCTACGTATCCCTTTTTGGGAATTTAGGTCATCACGTAGTTCATACATGAAATAAAAGAATAAATTTTTCTAAGGGGTTGACCGAAGCCGACATAGGCCGCCTACGTATCCTTTTCTTGGGAATTCAGATCAAACGTAGTTCGTACATAAAGGAAAAGGATTCTAAGCAATCACACATTAGAAAACATATTATTACAAAGACAATTACAAATAAACTAAGGAAATACAAAAACTAGAACGTCCTTCAAACATAATATCTTTTTACCGCATCAAAATTGATTGGTTTGGTCAACTCTCGGCCATCCATCTCAGACAAAATCAGAGCTCCTCCATATAGTACCTTGAGAACTATGTATGGCCCTTGCCAATTTGGAGCAAACTTGCCCTTGTACTCTTTTTGGTGAGGAAATATGCGTTTGAGAACTAATTGTCCAACTTTAAATGTTCAAGCACTTACTTTCTTGTTGAAGGCATGAATCATCCTGTGTTGATACAACTGACCATGACACACAACCACCATTCTCTTTTCATCAATCAACATGAGTTGTTCATAGCGAGCGCGAACCCGTTCTTCGTTACTTAGTACGGCTTCCTGAATAATCCTTAAGGAAGGTATTTCAACCTTAGCAGGTATCACAGCTTCACTCCCATAAACAAGTAGATAAGGAGTCGCCCCGGTGGAGGTTCAAACTGTTGTACGATATCCTAGCAAAGCGTAAGGCAACATCTCATGCCATGATCTATCATTTTTGGCCATCTTTCTCAAGATCTTCTTGATGTTCTTATTGGCGGCTTCTACGGATCCATTCATCTGTGGACGATATGCGGTCGAGTTGTGATGCATGATTTTGAACTGATCACAAATTTCATTCATCAAGTGGCTGTTCAAGTTTGCCCCATTATCAGTAATAATTGATTTCGGCACTCCAAATCAGCAAATCAAGTTATTCCTGGCAAAATCTGCAACTACTTTCTTAGTAATGGCTCGATATGAAGCAGTTTCGACCCACTTAGTAAAGTAATCAATAACAACCAAAATAAATCTATTCCCATTTAATGATGGGGTTCTATTGGTTTGATAACATCCATACCCCAAGCTACGAAAGGCCAAGGTGAACTCATCGCGTAAAGTTCATGTGGAGGCATAAGAATCAAATCTCTGTGTATCTGACATTTTGGGCATTTCTGCACATTCTTGCTACAATTATTTTCCGTAGTCATCCAGAAGTAACTGGTTCTTAGGATCTTTCTAGCAAGGGCAAACTCATTTATGTGGGGCCCGCAAACTCCAGTGTGTACTTTTTTTATTAATTTATTGGCTTTCGCAGCATCGACGCATCTCAAGAATCCTAAGTCTGGAGTCCTCCTAAAAAGGATTTCCCCACTTGGAAAGTAGTTCTTTTCCAAATGTCGGATTGTCTTCTTTTGATTGTTGCTGGCTTCTTTAGTATATACTCCAGATTCTAAGTACCTTTTAATATCATAGTACCATGGCTTTCCGTCAGGCTCCTCTTCAACATGTGCTCAATGCACGGGTTGCTACTTTAAGCTTATTTCCAAAGGATCAATGTAACTCTGATCTGGGTGCTGAATCATGGAAGATATAGTGGCCAAAGCATCAACAAACTCATTTTGCATCCTTGGGATAAGTCTGAAATCAACTTCTTTAAATCTTTCACATAATTTCAGCACCATCTCCACATAAGGCGTAATCTTGGATTTTTTTACCGCCCATTCTCCCCGTACCTGATGAATCAGTAAGTCTGAGTCCCCAATGACTAGCAATTCACAAACACCCATATTAAGTGCCAATTTGAGACCTAGGATGCAAGCCTCATATTCGGCCATGTTGTTGGTGCATGGGAAATGCAACTTAGCAATTACCAGATAATGTTGGCCTTTTTCTGACACCAAAACTGCTCCGATTCCTGAACCCTCAAAGTTGACAGCCCCATCAAAGAACAACCTCCATCTGGGGTAAATTTCTGCAATGTCTTCTCCTACGAATAAAATTTCCTCATCTGGGAAGTAAGTTTGAAGTGGCTCATATTCATCATCAACCAGATTCTCTGCCAAATGATCTGCTAAGGGTTTGATTGCCTTTTGAGTCACATACACAATGTTGAGCTCACTCAGCAACATTTGCCACTTGGCTAGCTTCCTCTTAGGCATGGTTTTCTAGAATATATACTTCAATGGATCCATTCTCGAGATAAGCTATGTTGTGTATGAGGATAGATAATGCCTCAACTTCTATACGGATCAGGTCAGAGCACAACACATCCTTTGTACGAGAACGTAATGAGCCTCGTACGATGTGAACTTTTTACTCAAGTAGTAGATGACTTTCTCTTTTTTACCGGTCTCATCATGTTGACCAAGGACACATCCGAAAGCATTTCTGATACTGACAGGTAAAGCAACAATGGACTTCCTTTCCTCGGTGGAACCAAAATCGGCGGAGCAGATAAATATTTCTTGATTCGGTCAAAAGCTTTCTGACATTCTTCTGTCCACTCATTCAGTACATCTTTTTTAAACATCTTGAGAATTGGCTCACATATGACTGTTGATTGAGCAATAAATCTTCTAATGTAATTCAAATGACCCAGGAAACTCATAACCTCTTTCTTGGTCCTCGGCGGTGGCAAATCCTGAATTGTCTTGATTTTGGATGGGTCTAGTTCGATGCCCCTTCTGCTGACTATGAACCCCAGTAATTTCCCAGCCGGCACACAAAAAACATACTTAGCAGGATTCAACTTCAAATTGTACTTCCTTAATCTGTTGAAGAATTTTTCCAAATGGGTCAGATGATTCGAACTCTCGCGGGATTTGATAATTATATCATCCACGTACACCTCAATCTCTTTATGAATCATATCATGGAAAATCGTTGTCATAGCCCTCATGTATGTTGCACCCACATTTTTGAGACCAAACAATATTACCCTGTAATGATAAACACCCCAGGGCATAATGAAAGCTATCTTTTCTGCATTTTCCTCATCCATCAATATCTGATGATACCCAACAAAACAATCCACAAAAGATTGTATTTCATGGTTTGCGCAATTATCGATGAGGATGTGAATATTGGGTAGCAGAAAATTATCTTTAGGAATGGCTCTATTCAAATCTCTATAGTCAACATAAATTCAAATCTTGTCGTCCTTCTTCGGCATTGGGACGATGTTGGATAGCTATGTCGGATACTTTGTGACCTCCACAACCCTAGATTGAATTTGCTTCGTCACTTTTTCCTTGATTTTCTGACTCAAGTCCGGCTTAAACTTCTGTATTTTTTGCTTGACTTAATCAAACTCGGGATTGATCGGTAACTTGTGTGACACAATATTAGTTCTCAACCCTGGCATATCGTCGTAGTACCAAGCAAATACGTCAATGTACTCCCAAAACAAGTGAATGAGCTCTTTTTTTATGCTTCTACTAGGTGGACACTGACTCTTGTTTCTTTGATTTCATCATGATTGCCCAGGTTGACTGTTTCATTTTTGTCTAGGTTGAGCTTTTCTCGATTCTCAAACTCTTCTATATCCTTCAATAACCGCTTCTCATCACCTTTTTTCCAATTCTCATCACTCTCCTCATTTTATTTGTCTAAGCTTTAACATGATATGACATTGACAGGTTTTAAGTTACTGCTACTGTAATAAATAAACAAACCAAGTTAGATGATAATAAGATAATAAGAAGATAATGGAATATGTTAATGTAATCATATTTCAAAATAATTTCTTAAATAAAGGGAGGCCTTTTCATTGAAATTTGGGAAATAAATACAAATTATGGCTTATGACCCACGCAAATATGGGGCCGTGCCTTTTTGAAAACAGTAAAATACGAAAAGGAAGTTTGAGACATAAAGGGTGGATCACGGGGCCTCCTTCAGATCATCACCGATTTTAAAAACTACAAGTGATTGTCCTTTCATATACCACAACGGGTGATGCGTTATGAGTGGAGTGGAGGTCCAGTTTTACAAGGCTCTCCTAGTGCAACCTTCTTCACCCCATTGGATTTCGGGAAATCATCTGGTACTGCATTGCATCCTTCGAACAAATTTCCTATCCCATCCCCAAGACCATCATCATTTGGCATCTCACATACGGGAAATGACTGGTACAAGAGTGGCAAGGTCCTAGACAGACTCATCTTTGGCTTATCCTCAACCTCATCCTCCTCTGTCGGCTGATATCATAAACCATACTTAGATGCTTTCTCTGGGACCGTAATGGGATCAATAATTCCTTTTAGATTCTTACCCAAACCCCAACCAGGATTGAACTTATTTCTCAATATCACAGTCACAATCATTTTGTAGATAAAAGGCATTGGAGCTTTGAGCGTCAGATCCTTTTCCGCAGAATTTATAATTTCCATTGTATAAAAACTACTACCCTTTGAAACGACTTCATTCACCGGCACATAACCGTTGGGATGATTCGCGTGGCTTCCTTCCCCTTGGATGACTATTTCATAATCCTCCCAAATGAACTTCAATAACTGATGAAGGGGCGATGAAACTGCCTTTGCACCATGTATCCATGGTCTTCCCAAGAGCAGGTTGTAACTAGGATGAATAGCCATGAAATAAAACTTAGTCATGAATTCATCAGGTCCCATTTGGATGTACAAATCAATTTCACCTATGTTATCTCTCCGCACTCCATCAAATACTCTCACGTTTACGTAGCTTTGACGAATTTTCCCCAAATCATAGCCCATTTGAACCAGTGTAGAAAGAGGACAAATGTTCAGACCAGATCTTTCATCTATCAATACTCGATTAATCATATAGTCCCGACAAATGATAGTGATGTGCAAGGCTTTATTATGCATCGCTCCTTCAAACAGTAACTCTACCTCACTGAATGATATGTGATGATTTCCCACAATATTTCCTATCATTACAGCCAGATTCTCAATACTCGTGCCTGCGGGAATATACGCTTTATCCAAGACCTTCAATAAATCTTGTCGATGGTATTGCGAACTCATTAACAATGCCAAAATGGAAATCTGGGTCGGAGTTTTCTCAAAATTCTTGACAATTGAGTAGTTTTTCGGTTGCATATGCCTCCAAAATTCCTCGGCGTCCCCTTCAGTGATTGGCCTTTTCTGTGAATCTTTTCTATTGGTCAAATATTTAGAAATGTAGCATCGTCCATACCTGTCATTCCTTGGGCAGCGGCGGTCTCTACAATAAATTCTTTCCTGGGCGGAGGAGTGTATACTTGAGTCGGGGCCGTCATTACTATAAATGAGATTTTCTCATTGACACTTAAGGCAGCGACGACTCTTTCTCCCTTCTCCACCTCTTTCATCCTTCTAAACTTTTCTGAATGTACTTTAGTGATGGCCTTGCTAGATACCCATTCGTCCTCTACTTTAATCATGTTAACTGCAGCTCCTCTATGATTAGGCAATGGATTATTGTTGACATTTGGTGCTGGTGACTGAAGCGTAATAACCTTGTGATCAATCAGATCTTGAATCTTATGCTTTAAGCTAATGCAATCCTTGGTGTTGTGCCCCACCGCCCCTAAATGATAAGCACAGTTTTGGTCGGCATGATAAAATCAATAGTTGGGATTGATAACCTTTGGATGGATAGGCTGTAAATGACCGGCATTCTTCAATCTCTCAAAGAGTTTGGTGCGACTTTCGACCAACGGTGTAAAGTTCTGAGGAGGTCTTTTTTAGAGGTTTGGACGTGGAGGGTTATAACTGTTCTGGTTAGCAGGAGGAGGCACTTGATGATAATTTGAAGGTGCTTGGACATTTGTTCGGTTATTCGGAAGGGTGGCTTGAACGTGAGGCTGATAACTCGATAGTGGGACTTGGTATTGGGGTAAAATATTTAGATATAGAGCTTGGTAATAGGATTGGATATTTGGGAGTGGAGTTTGGTATTGGGATTGGACATTTGGAAGTGGAGCTTGGTATTGGGATTGGACATTTGGAAGTGGAGCTTGGTATTGGGATTGGACATTTGGAAGTGGAGCTTGGTATTAGGGTTGGGTGTAGAATACATACTGAAAATTTGGCGACGACGGAGAGGAGAGAATGTTCATATGCTTGAATTTATTCTTTAATTTAGCAATAGAATCAGCAGAGATGGCGCCTACATCTGTCTTTTTCTTGTTTAAGGACATAAAAGTCCCAGACGATGTTAGAGTTCTGACAATCTTTCCCGTTCGAATGCCTTCCTCTAGCGATTCCCCAATTTTTACTAAATCTGCAAAAGTTGTGGTGATACCAGATACCGTCCTAGTATAATATTCTCCCTTCTATGTACTAGATAACACAGACACCATCTCTTCCTCAGACATGGGATGTTGTACCTTAGTAGCTTCTTTTCTCCAACGAAAGGCATAGTCTCAAAAACACTCATTATTCTTCTGCTTAATCTGGTCCAATGAGTATCAGTCAAGGACTATTTCAATGTTAAACACAAACCTATCAAGGAAACCCTTAGTCAATGCCCTCCAACTAGTCTTTCTTTTAAGTTCTTGAGACGTGAACCAATCTAAGGCTTCGTTGCTTAAGCTTCGGCTGAATAAGCACATCAATAATGCCTCATTTTTTCCTACCCCCACTATTTGATCACAATACCTTCTCAAGTGGGCCATTGGATTTTCAGTACCGTGGAATACTTCAAATTTAGGGACCTTGTATCCTTCTGGTAGATCTACTCTAGGGTGAACATAGAGATTATCGTAACGTAGGCCATCATTGTCCCCGGTCACATGAGATTCCTTGATCCTTATAATATCTTTATTTAGAGACAATAACTTCATTTCATGCTCAGTCTTCCACTCTTTCTCCTTTTTCTCGTAATGGTCTATCTCGAGATTAGGAAAAGAATTATAGATGTCAGAGGATATGATGACATGAGGAGGATTTGGAAGAAGAGCTTGATTTTGAGGATGTGAGGAGGTTGTTGGTAGGTGGGGAGGATATTTTAGAAACTGGAAATTTTTTGTGAAATTTGAGAGTAGTTTGGTGGTATCTGAGAAGGATTTTACGGGTTTAAAAATTAATTTTGTGGGTTCGGAGATAGATTTGGTAGATTTGGGGATGGATTTTATAGATTTAGGAGTGAATTTTGTGGATTTGGAAGCGGGTTTTGTGGGTTTGAGAGTGGGTTATGGGGATTTGGGAATGAATTTTATGGATTTGGAGACGGATTTTGTGGGGTTAGGGATGGATTTTATGGATGGTAAGCATCTGGGTTATTTTCTCGATTGGTGTTTTGATCTAGTTGAGAAGCGGAGACGGATGATATGTTAATTGGCTGATCCCTAGAGTGGAGTCTCGTGTCCTCCTGGAGCGGAAGCATTGACAGTGATGGCCAGGTTAGCCAAATCTTGAGTACGATTTATCTCCTCCTGAAGCATTTCCAATTTTCTCACAAGTTCAACAATCATCTCGCTCTGTTCCGCTATTACATTGTCCCTGATGGTCAACGCATTCTCTTCGTCATTTTCAGTCATTTTTAAATGATGGTAGAGGATGGGATTTTATGCACTTTTGATTGGTTGAAGTAAGGATGTTCTGCCAGCTTATTTCAAGACGGAGTAGTTTTCTATTATCTGTAAAGTAAAATTACTCAAAGGCGGATGTGTTAGTTCCCGTATGTGATAAGTAATGCAAGATACTTGACAAGAAGTAACCACATAGAGTTGTTTGTGCCATGGACAAATTATTACACATGAGTGTAATGGATAAATTTGCCTTTGACTTCAAACGAACACACATAAGCACATAAGGCAGTTATATCACGTAAACATTATAATAGCGCGTACCCTAACTAGGGTGAACCTTTTTGAGACAAGGGTTTGGGCCTAACAGATTTTGAATAAAATATATGTTTTTTTAAAGTCAATCCATTATCCCCCCCAAACTTTCATAGATATGAAAAAGGGCATAAATGCCTACAAAAGATTAAAAAAAAAGAGATACAATCTTTAGGGAAAAGGGAAATAACATGAAAAAAGATACGTTCCACGTAGGGGAATAGAAAAGCTATCTACTGGATGCTCCTTCGTTTGCCTTTGCCTCCTTAGCCTTGTTCACCTCCTGCCATATTTGGTACCTATTGATGCTCAGATGACTCCCGCACAACTGTGCCTTGTTATCATAGGTCATCCTCTCTATACTATCAATCTGAGAAGCCATGCTATCATCCAAATCGATTAGACACTGTCTCACATTATCAGCTTCCTGCCTGGCCCACTTCAACTCTTCCCTCAACATACGTATAGTCAAAGCATCCTCCATATGCATCTGTCGTTTCACGATTTCACTTTTCTGAAATTCATCTCGAAGCCTGTGGAGTCGGATCTGATGCTCTGATTTTACATCAACAACCCGAGTGGGCACATTCGACCCCAAAATCAATGCTCCAGCGAGACTCTTCTTTAACCACTCCTTATAAGTGTCACTGACTTCAAGTTCATACTATATACGGAAAGAGACTTCCGTCCACCCTCTTCTTCTCCATTTGTTTACCATGTAGTCTTTGAGAGGAGATTCGCCTTCATCGTACTCAGTGAAGAATCTAAGCATAGACTTGATTTGGGGTGTTTCCTGCTTGATCTTGAATTGCCTAAGAAATCTACCAGTATTGTAGGGACGGGTTCCCCCGAGACCTGGAAGCACTAGAAAAAGCCACTCACCCCCTCGAATAGTGTATCTCCCTGAATGAAGATATTTGATGGACCATTGGACATCGTCATCCCTTAATTCTCCAAAAGTCCTAAACCAAAATCCCGGAGATGCTTCCCTTTTGAACTTGTGCAGGAACAACCACATGTCATGCGATGATAAAAGATCCTGCCTCGTTTTGTGATCAGGTTGTACTGTTCTAGAATTTTCACCAAACGCATCATCATCCACCACTGCAAAATGAGGTTGCAACCTTGAAAGAAACGATCCTCGGCTTGACACTTTCCCAAAGCTTGATATATGTCGGATACAATCATGGGAGCTAAGTAATAGAATACCTTTTTTGAACTGTACTTCATTTTGTAGAAGAGTGCGTGAGTCACTATGACAACTCTTAGATGAATTGTGCCATTTTCCCCATGTGGAAACACCATAGTTCCAAGTAGGCCTACCGTGAATAAAAATGCTCTTGTCTCCTTCTATTTTGCTTCTGACTCAAATTTATGTACGAACTTATGAAAAGCATTAAATCTGCCGAAACGACGATACAACTCACGAAAAGAAATATTTTCTCCATCACGTTCCCCTAGCCAGGTGTCATCGTCAGTTAAAAATACCTTCTTGATCTTTTAACGATCCCACACAACTGGACTAAAATATTCTTATCGGTGTCTCTCTTTTCATAAAACACACTTTAGTACTCTCGTAGAAAATCAACACCTCTTTAATAGTGGGAGTCAATTCAACATCCCCAAAGCAAAACACCATATTCTGATCATCCCAAAAGGTCGTCAGTACATAGATTATTTTGGGCCAACCATCCATCTTGATCAATGAAGGCAGATGCCCGATATGTGTTCTAACAATTTTTCTCTCTTCTGCACTCATGTAATCCCACCATAGTTTCAGGAAGTGGTCGGGTCCTGTAACCATCTTGAAATTTTTACGGGAATGCAGTTGAGCCATATCCTACACGAAAGCAGACAAAGATGAGCTTTCTCCCCAACCCCAAATGATAATGGATTGGATTAAACAAGCATATATTTCTTCAACACATAAATATAATTTGTCTGTAATTGACTTGAGGTCAATAGACGCAGGGCAAATTTTTTAATGGTCCCAATACCCCTTCGGGTATTGGGTCATCCTAGGCTCGTGCCTAAAATAGGGTTTTGGTTTCGATCCTAGGTGTCTAGAGTGGGTTGGAATCAGGTTCCCAAGCGGACGACTTGGGTTTGAAAATACGAACAGCCATCAGACGACTCACGTGCTAATAAACCGTCGTATTTCCAACACTTTATTTGGAATTGAACAACAGGGGCCGGGACATCCACGAAACCTCAAAACAGTTTATAAATAAATGCAGAAATATTCTATGAGATGCAATAATTAAATACAGCAAAATCGAAACATATAAACGTGTAAACAGTTAATCAAAAGACGAAATCAAACATTTGGTTAGAACCTAGTTAAATATCCCCAACGGAGTCGCCATTTCTGTTTTGCGAGAAAATTTTGACTTTTTTTTAGAGTCGCCACTTAATTTTGAAAAGGAATTAAGAAACCTTTATAAAATATTTTAAATGATCCAAAACAGAAAAATCATTTAAAATTTAAAGATTCTGAGTAAACGGTTTCTATTAACATTTTAGGAAGGTGTTAGGCACCTAAAACGTCCGCTAATTTATGGTTATCCGGACTGTTTGAAAACATCTTTTGATTAACTTCTAAAAAGATTAATCTGTTGAAAAGTGATTGATTTTTTAGAAAAGACTTGTGTAAAATAAATTTAGACGACTTAGTAGGGATTTTAACTAAGTCTAAACAAAACTAATAAACAAATAAACACTTAAAAGGGGGAAAGGAGGAGAAAGTAAAGGATTTAGGCCATTGGGCCCAAATCAACGAGACCTGTCCTAGTCTAATTGAGATTTCAACCCATTTCACCTGTCCTAAACTATTTTTTCAGGCCCGTTGGCCCAAAATTTATTCCACCTGTATTAAATTTATAACTTTGCCGTCGAGTCCTATGAATGAATAATAAAATGAAGGAATAAATAAACAAACGAACAAATTAAATAAAAGTAAAAGACAACAATAATAATATGAGACTTTTGAGTCTCTTAGCCGCTTCAAATGTGGGACTTTAACCCATTATTTTCCGGTCGTCTCTTTATATCCATATGCCACGATATCAACTTGGGACGCGGTCTTTTCGAAAAATTGACTCGGGTCTAGACGGGCCTCAATGACCCATAATGCACATGCAAAGAGAAAAGAGCCCGTGTAGGACTCGAATGTATCCACATGCAAAAAGAGAAGTGAAGTAATTAATATATATCCTAAGGTCAATATTTAAATGCATACTAAATCATCACGTATAACAAAGACATTCAAAATTAATTTAAAAAAAGTAACTTCTAATTAAGCAACACACAGTAAACTTAACAACAGTAACAACAACAACCAGAAATATACATGGTTTAAATCCAAAATGTAACCCAAACTATGCCCTGCGTTCACTTGTCCACTATTTCAAAAGAAGTTCATCACTTTTTATTACTTGTTACCCTTAACATGCAGCAACCGCAAATACTTTTTCATGTTTTACCCTTAACATTGACTACTTATTCTCTTAATCATTCTTCTGCTTGATATTAAACATCAGAAAGAGGCAAAATTAAACAACAATAACAAGAATATCAAAAGAGCAAGATATAGTAGGGATAAGCAAACTTAAAATAATTAGAATTAGCATAATAAAATACAAGTCTAGCCCGATCTACTATAAATATTTACCTAAACTAACTACAAATAGCAAAAGACAAGTTCTACCAATAAGAATAAGCACCAAAGAATACTCCTATAGAAACATCTGAAGACATAAATCTTAAAGCAAATCTAAAATGTTAGAGCTACCAAAGGGATAAAAATGAATTCATATTTATACTTAAATCAACGGTATAATGATATCATAAGAAAAATTTCCATATACGAGGTTGTACAATCACAAAAATAAATATCGACAATGGAAATCTCATGAACCAGATAAACTCTCAAAATTCCCTTTTTGATCACAAAGAAAAGAATACCTCTAACTATTTGCAAGAAATCAATATTGTCAGTGAAAACTCATGAATCAAACAAACCTTCAAAATTCTCTTTTTCATCCCAAAGAAAAGAAAGCCTCTAACTATTTTGCAGGAAAATCAATAGTGAACAAAACAAATTCCCAAAGTTTCCCTTTTTAATCCCAAAGAAAACTTCTAACTGTTGCAGGAAATCAATATTATGATTCATGAAAAAAGCACGCTCTCAAAATTCCTCTTTTCGGTCCTAAAGAGAATCTGTAACCACGGTAAGGTGCAAAAACAACAAAACAAACTAAAAAAATAAATTATTATTCGTAACAACAAGCGCAAAACTCGAATTGCAGCTATTCTCCAGGGGTGGCCTTACAAAACTTTTGAAAGTTTTAGACCCTGAAATCTATAGTCAAAGAAAAACCATGAACCAAGTTCAAGAGAGAATATGCAAACAACATGGCTTTTTAACGTCAAAGACAACGAACAAGACCAAATTTCAGTAGTCAAAGCTTTATAACAGCAGACAACAGTCCGCAATAGAGACCCCTTAAAAACATAAATTTGACAGACATGTATACCTACTGATTCATACTGTAACATTAGGGCCGTTCAACACCGATAATCAATAGACGCTAGACTTATCCATTATTAAGCATTCACAGCCAATCAACACCATTAGCACACGATAATGAACTCCATCAACAATAAAGTTAAAGATTACAACGCAGCCATAGCTTTCACAAAACAGAACAACATATCATAAAAAACTAATCCTATGGCCTTCATAACCATCTACAGCTACTCCCAGCAAACAAACAACAACATAAACCTTATAAAGAAGGAGATGAAGAAGAAACAAAGACACGATAATAGAAATAAAAAATGAAAATGGTGTTACCTCTTTCTTGGCAGCAAAATGAGATAACGGGCTAACGTTAGGATTTTGATCGCCACCCGAAGAGCTTCACCGCTATTCCGACGATCTTTCCAAAAATATTTTTTAATAAAGAAACTGATTGTGCTCTGAAATTTCTCTTCCTCTACTTTTTTTTAGAATTTCGAACCAGAATTTTTTTGAAAAAAAAATCTCCCCTTTTTTCAGCTCTAAGGAGAGCTATTTATAGAGAACAGAGAGAACCCCCCTTCAAAAATTGCTCCACCGATGTGGGATAAAGTCATTTAGGGGAAAATTGGGAATTCCTCAAAAAGGAATTCAAAATTTGAACTCCAGATCAGATTCCCCTAACGGATTTGTACCAATTTTGTTGTTTATTGAGAGAATTCAATGGGGGGTTGGCCAATAGAATTTTTGCGAAACAAATTCCCTCAAGAACCAATAGAAATCCACCAACTATGTATGGAATAGTACCACCGTGGCCGAGATTCGCACAATTAGCCATTATGGTACGTGAGATGTCCAATTTCTAGAAAATTCATTGACAAAACGAATTGAATTGCGGGTCGGACCCCGATTCAGGTTTGTTGGGTTAGCGATTTGGTCGTTGATGTTTGATGTTGGGTCGGGTTTTAGCGGATTTGGGTTGAGTTTAGGTCGATTTATTGTGCTTCGATGGTGGCTGGTTGCTGAAGGTGTTATTGTTGGTGCGGGATGCTGTTGTCAATTGTGTTGCCATTTTTGTCGATGGTTTGAAGAGAAAGAAAAGGGGTGAAGGGTATTGGGCCCGGGTCAGCTGGTGTGGACTGATATGTAGTTGGGCTGAAATTGGCTGGGCGCTGTTTGTTGGGCCTGGTCCCATTTTAATTAAAAGGGGGTTGCTGAAATTAAAGGAGAAATGGGTAAATTAGGTTATTTTGGCTATTTATTAAATAGCCAAAAGGAAAGTTTAGACAATAGTATTTAAATTTAGACTAATTAAAATTCAATCGATCAATTGCATTGCAATTACGGTCGAATTAATTTCAATTAAGGTCTAAATTTAATAAATTTACTAAATTAAATCGAAATTTGATATGAAATAACACCTTGTTTAATCCCAAGCTTCTTGATTTAATAAAATCAAATTCATATTTATTCAAATAAATTATATTAAAATCAAGATTTTAATCATTATATTTATTTTCAAAATAATTCTTGATTAAAATTTAATATTCTATAGAATAAATATTTAAGTAATCAAATTATATAATCTCATATAACTGAATACGATAATATATAATCGCTACTTAAAATGATCAAATTACATACAAAGAATATTTTGAATTTTTTTTTATTCGGATGAAATAAATATTTTGATTTTATTAAAAAATGAAGAAACTCAAGATTGAATTTAGTCGTGGAGGGCAAAAATTAGGTGTCAACAAGAAATATTAAGGCTAAGGTTGATAATCTACCTTGTCTTACACTTGCAAATCCCAATTGGGCAAAAATAATTGATACTGATGCTTCAGATATTGGTTATGGTGGAATTCTTAAGTAATATTCCCCAGAAGAAAAGTGTGTTTATATTGTTCAATTCTATTCTGGAAAATGGAATGCCAGACAGAAAAATTATGCAACTGTAGCAAAAGAAATTCTTGCTATAGTTAAATGTGTTCTAAAATTTCAAGGCGATCTTTACAATCAAAAGTTTTAATAAGAACTGATTGTCAAGATGCAAAATTTATCTTTAATAAAGATTTTAAACATGATGTTTCTAAGAAAATGTTTGCAAGATGGCAGGCTCTATTAGCCCCATTTGATTTTGAAATCCAATACTTAAAAGGGTCAGATAATAGTCTACCCGATTTTTTAACTCGTGAGTTTTTAAGCAAATGTTTTCTCTTATGGATTTCAGAATGGCATTACGAGGGTCTACTTCTTCGTTTAGAGGAAGAGGTGGAAGAAATTCGTCAACAAGAGGCAGAGGTAGTGTCCTCACTCAAATTGGAAATTAGAGGCTTATATCCTCAAGCATTGCAAGCTTAAGTTCTTCTAGTATGAGTACAGATGAACAAATGTTTCAAAACTTTTTAGAATTCATGAAATTTAAGTCCAAAAAACAAGAGGACAATAAAGTCCTGTCATATTCCAGTATTCTCAAAGATGATAATGGGAATATCGAGTTGTATGAACGCAACAAAACAAAGGCAGGTTTTAGACCCCCCACTCTCTCTAATACTCTCTCTACTCTACTCTCTTGTAAAAATATTCTGAGTGTTAATAAAAGCTCATTGCTTCTGAGCATAATCCATCCTCCTTAAGGTTATTTTAAATTTTTGTATTTTAATTTTAATTTTTACTTTTTACTATTGTTAGCCTATGATGGGTTAAATTTCTAGTGTTGAACTATAACAGAATATGTTACATGTATGAAATGTCATATTGTTATTAAAATACGAATTGTAAACTTCTATTGTTGTGAAGGTCTATTTGATAAGATGTTACAGTTATGAGTTTAATCTTGACATTTATGCTGGATATCCCTGTAAAGGCCAAATTAGCCAGATGGGCATGGAAAGGCCGTGATCGCTTCATTGTTGTACTTGGTACCTTTACTATCTTAAACCAAGTCCCTATCACAGCCTTTCCACGCCCATCTGGCTAATTTGGCCTTTATAGGGACATCCGGCATAAATGCCAAGATTAAACTCATAATTGTAGCATCTTAACGCATAGACCTTCACAACAATATAAGTTTACAATTCGTATTTTAATAACAATATGCCATTTCATACATGTAACATATTCTGCTATAGTTCAACACTAGAAATTTAGCCCATCTTAGGCTAGCAATAGTAAAAAGTAAAAATTAAAATTAAAATACAAAAATTTAAAATAACCTTAAGGCGGATGGATTGTGCTCAGAAACAATGAGCTTTTATTAACACTCAGAATATTTTTACAAGAGAGTAGAGTAGAGAGAATATTAGAGAGAGTGGGGGTTCTAAAACTTGCCTCTATTTTTTTGTGTTCATACAACTCGGTATTCCCATTGTCATCTTTGAGAATACTGAAATATGATGGGACTTCATTGTCCTCCTATTTTTTGGACTTAAATTTCATGAATTCTAAAAAGTCCTGATACATTTGCTCATCTGTATTCATACCAGAAGAACTTAAGCTTACAATGCTTGAGGATATAAGCCTCTGATTTCCAATTTGAGCAAGGACATTACCTCTGCCTCTTATTGAAGAATTTCTTCCACCTCTTCATCTAAACGAAGAAGTAGATCCTCGTGATGCCATCCTGAAATCCATAAGAGAAAATATTAGCTTAAAAACTCACGAGTTAAAAAATCGGGTAGACTATTATCTGACCCTTTTAAGTATTGGATTTCAAAATCAAATGGGGCTAATAGAGCCTGTCATCTTGCAAACATTTTCTTAGAAACATCATGTTTAGAATATTTATTAAAGATAAATTTTACAGCTTGACAATCAGTTCTTATTAAAAACTTTTGATTGTAAAGATCGCCTTGAAATTTTAGAACACATTTAACTATAGCAAGAATTTCTTTTGCTACAGTTGCATAATTTTTCTGACTAGCATTCCATTTTCCAGAATAGAATTGAACAATATAAACACACTTTTCTTCTGGGGAATATTGCTTAAGAATTCCACCATAACCAATATCTGAAGCATCAGTATCAATTATTTTTGCTCAATTGGGATTTGCAAGTGTAAGACATGGTAGATTATCAACCTTAGCCTTAATATTTCTTACTGCAATAGTATGGTTCTCAGACCATGCTTTAGGATTTTTCTTCAGTCTATCATACAAGATAGTTGTATCCTTTTTTAAATCTTCCACAAAAGGAGATATATAATTTAGACTACCCAGAAATCTTTGCAATTGGGTTTTGTCCATTATTTCATCAGAAAATTTAGAAGCAAATTCAATACTCCTATTTATGGGAATAATCTTTCCTTGGTTAATATTGTGACCTAAAAATCAGATATTTGTCTGGAATAGAAACATCTTTGGCCTCGAAATCACTAAGCCATTTTGTATAATGATTTTCCTGAAAAGATTCAGATGTTTAAAGTGTGTCTCTATATTTTTTGAGAACACAAGAATGTCATCAATATAGACAATAATAAAATTATTGTATGGTATAAAAATATCGTTCATGATATTCTGGAATTCTGAAGGAGCATTCTTCAAACCAAAAGGCATGACATTCCATTCAAATTGTCCCATTGGAACATTAAATGCAGTTTTATATTTATCATCTTCCAAAATCTGGATTCGCCAATAACCTAATTTCAAATCAAATTTTGAAAATATTAGAGCGTCATATAAACGATCTAATAAATCTTTCTTATTGGAAATTGGATATCTAATCCATTTGAGGACTTTATTTAGAGGTTTGTAATTTATAACTAACCTTGGAACTCCTCGTTCTTGTTCTGCATGCTTATTCATATAAAAAACAGTACATGACCATGAAGATTTAGAAGGTCGAAAAAGGCCTTTATGCAAAAGAGATTCAATTTCATTTTTACATAATTCTAAATATTCAGAATTCATTTGACAAGGTCTGGCCTTTGTAGGTATATTACCTTCGTCAAAATCATTTTCATATGAAAGACTAACAACATGTTGTTTTCTTTGGCAAAAAACATTAGTATGGTCTCCACAAATTTGAAGTGACAATTGGCTCTTCAGAAACTTAATTTTTCCAATTAATTTTGGATTTTGAAGGGTTTCATTGATAGTCAAACTGCAAATTTCATTCCTCAAAAATTCCATTTTCTTACGTTTTGAAAGAATCTTTGCTTTAATCAGATTTAAATATCTGGTATAAGGTGGATCACACCATTCAAATTGGATATGTTTGTTTTCAAAAGTATCAATGATACCTTTTTCATCCCAACGGACTAAAGGATACAAATGAAGAAACCATGGTTTCCCTAAGATAATTTCATCAGTAATGTCTTAAGAAAAATGCTGTGAAAAAATAGTAAAAAAGAGGAGTATGATATTCCTCAGCACTTGGATTTGCTTAATAAGTGGATGATCTCAAAAGTGCCACCCAAAAAGTTGTACCAAATGGAAACTTTCGAGACTTTAGGTCTCAAACAAGTTGTTAAAAAACTGAAGAGACACTTACAGTGGATAGTGATCATGCTACTTTAAAATTATAATCTGAAAGTGATTTTGAGCCTTATCACGAAAAATGTAAGTTCATGCATATTGGTTTAATTCAAGTTGCATTTAAACCACTAACCCTGAGAGGTTTTCCTGAAACCTTTATTGCAGCTTTAAGAGATGGCAGAAATAAAAAATTGGAAGAAGTCTGTTATTGGGACAGTTCAAACAAGCTTGGCATATGGCCCAGTATATTTTAATGCATATCCTAATTTGCAGAAATCTCACACTGATGAGAATTTTTTAGATGCATTAATTCTGAGTATTAAATTGCATGGATATGATTACATGCCTGGTATTGAGGTTAAATGTATTTGTTATAGAATATATTATAAACCTCTTCATACTTTAAATCCAATGTGTAGAATGATGGATTTCAAAAATGAAACTATTTTAATGGAAATAAATTTTTGTAGGTCCAAAGTTGTTACTAGACGACCTAGAAAATGAGATGAAATTGATTTTCCAAAAGAATGGATCCTTGAGGATGCAGCTCCTCCTCAAACTGATCTCAATGAAGAGATTTCATAGGTAGAGCAATCCACTGATGGTACTGTTCAAATCAGATTTTCTGATTCATTACCTTTATTAAGCAGAGCTGATGATTTGTGTGTTGCAACATCATCGAGATTAACAAGATCAACATGTTCATACATAGCTCATGTTGATTATATTGTTAGATCTCCCTCTAGAGCTTCTACATCTCAGATTAGAGAAAGCACTAGAATGAATAGCATCAGGATTGATAGTGATAATATTATTACTGCAATCCCTGATATGGATCCAATTGCGTCCGAAATAAAATTTCCAACTGGTTTAAAAGAATCACAACCAAATTGATTTTAGTCCAGGATCTTTGACAAGAGAAAGAATTTCTGAAGAATTCTATAATATTGAATTTATGAATAATTGTTAATAAAATAATTTTCTTCCTGCTAATTTGTCACAAATTATGCCATATAAATATATTAAGTTGTTAAATTCATGTAAATTTTAACAAAATTAATATAAGAGTAGATTAAAATAAATGTAATTGAATTCATTTTTATAGTAACAAATTTTATTTTCTTTAAATGTTTTGAAACGTTATCATCAACGACAAGTACAAAGTTTGAGTGCATCTTTTGTGTATGCTACAGATGTGTTCATTTTGAAATACAAAAAAGTTATTTTAGGAAAAAAAATAATTACGTTTTTTATAGAAAAATATTTTTCTAAAAATATTTGTATATATTTAACATAAAATAATGAGATCGAGGATAGGGGTAGGGGTGGGGTAAGGAAAAAATTTTGAATTTTTTTAAAAAGTAAATTAAAAAATTATTTTCTTGTGGGTGGATGGGGGAGGAGGGCTGGTAGGAGGAGGTGGTGGGGTAAGAATTATTTTTTTTTGAATTTTTTTGAAAAATAAATTTAAAAAATAAAAAAATTGGTGTGTGGGGGGGGGGGGAGTGGTAAGTGGTGGGGGAGGGTGGGGTAATAAAAAGTGTTTAACAAATGAATTATGGGGTGGGGGTTTTGTAGGGGGTGAGGTGAGGGTAGGGGGTGGGATAAGAAAAAACTTTAAATTTTTTTAAAAGGAAATTTAAAATAAAAAAATTTGAAGGGGGGGGGGTGGTTAGTGGGGTGGGGATCGGAATAGGAGGTGGAGTTACAATTATACAACATTAAACAAGGGCATAATTGAAAAAGATAAGCAAATTATGGGATGCCATCAAATCGGTGGTTACATAAAATTAGGGTTTTCATGGTTATCAAACCATGAAACTAAATCATACCGTGCCACATATTTTAAGAAACAATCAAAACAAACGTGATTTTTGTAGTAACCATACTATACCATACCATGATAAAACACCATTCAAATAATGTGTTAGGGGTCATTTGATAGAGTGTACAAGAATAATGTTAAATAGAATGTATTAGTAATACTTGTATTACCAACATGGGTTGTGGTGCAGTGGATGGGCTGCTCCACCCTTAACCAGAGGTCGAGGGTTCGACCCTGGGTTTGGAGAAAACTTTGTTGGGAGCGCTGCCACCTTAATAGGCCCTACAAAGCGCGATCCGGATTAGTCGGGGCTCCAATGCGGGCACGAACACCTGATGGGAAACCAAAAAAAATGTTTGTATTAATAATATTGGTATTATTAGTTAAGCATGTATTACTTATATCGGTATTATTCTTATACACTATTAGTATATATACCTGCCCGGTGCGTGAATAATATTAAAATATTAATTTTAATTGTTTTATATTGGAATATCTTGTTGGAGCATGTTAAATCATAATATTACCTTTAAAAAAGGTTCAACTATCATACCATTGCTCAAAAAATAAAAAAATATGGTGAAAATTATCCTAAATAGACTTATTAGATTGTTAATTAGAAGTTATAGCAAAACTTTTCAATAATTACTAGACTAAAGAAATAATTACAAGCTATAGCAACTTTTTTGAAAAATCTATTTTAATTAAATATTCAAAAATCGATTATCTAATATTTATTATTTATATTATTTCCTTATTTTTAGCATTTAACATTTATCACTCTTAATTAAAGCTTTGGATAATTATGGCAAGTTATATTATTGGTATCAATGTATTTTTTTTATTTTAATAATTAAGTATTAAATTTGTTCACAATTTAAGGAGTCATATATGGTAAACATATTTTTTAAAGTTAAGAATTGATATTTTACTTTTTATTAACTTTAATAATTAACTTAACTTAATTTTAATATTTTTTTACTTACTTTTTATATATGTCAAAAACAGCAGTCTTCATGCTGATAATTAGTATTGTGTCCTGTGAGACATTTTCCTTTTTAATCTATCACAAATAGCTTTACTTTTTTTTGAAATTATCTAACACTGCATTCGCGTTTTATTGTTAATATTAATAGGTGTTGAGCTACAAAAATTACTTTTTTTTTTTAAAGTTGAAATTGGAATTGTGTTTGATCATAAATATAAATTGAGGTTGTTTTAAATTTTCGTGAGAGAGATAAAAGTAAAAAAAGTGAAAACAATTAATTTTTTTTACTTATTTTTTTTAAATATAATTTTAAATTATATTTGAAATTCTCATGATCAAACACCAATTTAAAGTTATATTTAAAATAAAATGAAAAAGAATTTTTGAAAAAAAAAATCTCATGTTCAAACGGCCACTAATGAGGTGATGATTTGTTGAGGCTCGTTGACATACAGGTTCATTCTTTTACTACAAAAAAAATTAAAAATACATGTGAAACTCTTACCATTGCTCATTCAAAATTACAATAAATGTACTTTAATTTGCATATATTTTCTTTATGTTGCTTATATATATGTTTGAAAATCTTTGTTTTATTCCTTAAACTTAATTTTCAATCAGACAGTTTTACCTAAAATGAAATGGACAGTCATAGTATGCTGAGAATATCATTTGTATGTTTCCGCTAAATAAAATTGCTTTCTTAATAATTTTACTTACATCCTATCATAAAATTCGTCTACTTTATTATGTTGATTCTCTACTTATACCTTAGGTTAGCATAGTGATGACAAATGAACGGGTTAAAAAATGAATTGAATAAAAATAAGTTGAGTTGCAATCTTTTCATAGTAATACGAAAACATGTTCGGTTAAAAATGGTACTAACCCACTTTTATCTTCTAAAGCCAGAAGTAATTTTCTGAAGTTTTACTTTTCAACAAAGGTACCATTGGTAATCATCAGATCAAAAATAAAATATTTTGATGAGTTTTCTTGACAATATTAAACTAAGTTAGGAAAACTCGTCAAACACCAATATCAATCATGTTAATATTGATTATTTTTTTATTGCAACGAAAAATTATTTGACATTAAACAATTATCAATTAATTTATTTTCAATATTTATGGTGATAGTTTTTCACGTAATATCCATTACATACACTACAAAGGTTATGTAAAATAAAACATAATTTTTCTTATCGATTGTCACATTCATAAAACTCATTCAATACAAATGTGATATATGTGAAACCTCATCGATACCAATTTTAACATAACTTAATACATTGAGATCTAAAAAAAAAAGTATTATTTAAGTATGAAATGAGTATATAAATTGATTTCAATGTAATTTATTAAACAATTCATGGATATTGTATTGTGTACTATACTAGTTTCATTTACTAAAAACAGTTATATAAGAATACGTCATTTGTATGTAGAATCTTATATGCCAACACAAATAACAGATTGTTCAGTATTTTCATTAATATTCATTGTCATATATTTTGGTGTCACATACAATAGATATTTAACAAAAAAATCAACAATACTACTTTTCTGATCTAAATACACCATTACTCCCGGGTGATTCTGGAATCTTTGATTTGTTAAAATCAGTCCGGCTACCACTTTTGTCATCCCTTGACGCCTTGCATAAACTTGATCCTTTATTGAGAATGTATGAATGTCATACTTTCTTATTTTAAAAATCATTGATTTGTTAATTCTGGAAGAACGAAGAAACCAAGTACAGTCTTCCACCACACAAACCAAATAGTAGCTGTTAAATTAAAAAAAATAATACTCAAAAAACAGATATCCGAATTACATACAACTATAATATTCAATTTAATACACTAAAAATACACAATCGTGTTTACCTGCTTATGCTTGACCTTTCAATTCGATATGTCTATCATCAGCTATGTTGCGATTACTTCTACTAATCCTTTGTACTTTATTGTTGCATCATACATAATCCCATCAATTCTAAAGTCCCTCGGTATTTCCGTTTAAACAATAATTTTAATTTCACGCAATTGATAAACGTACAAAATTCAATAATATAACAATAGAGAATTGAAGAAACACAAAAAAATAAATCTTTAAATTCGTTTTGAATGAAAAATATCCATTTTCATAAAAAAAAATTAACAAACCTGACGAATTCCATCTCTCTCTATGACATATCATGATTGAATGCAAATTAACAGAATTCATATTTGTTATCAAAAAAATACTTGTTTTTGCTTTTCTTTCAAATTATAATACTCAGCAATTTATTGACGCTGAAATTACGGTGTTTTATTTACTGACAGAAATTAATCGTGTACAAAGAGGAAGGTAGTGTATGAAAATGAAAACTCTTAATGCAAGCATTAAAATAGGAGGAAAAAAATAATGGTTAGAGGGATTTGGGGGTGGATAAATATTAGTAATTAAGGTTAACTATATTTAAGGAAGGTAAATTGTATATTGATTGTATTAAATCTTTATTTTCCTTTTTCATTAATTACTTTTTTGTATTTTCAACAAAACAAAAAAACTTTTTTTTTGTATTTTTTTAAATGAAAGTTGCTATAACTTGAAAACTTAAAAGTTTTGCTATAACTTGTAATAACTAATCTAATAAGTTTATATAGTTAATTTTCCAAGTTCCACACCCACCTCCTACCCACACGGCTTCACCACCACCATCCCTCCCCATCCTAATACACCCCCTCCCCCTATCTCCCCTCTAACCAAATCTATATGAGTAAATAATTATGTGATTACAAGAAAACTTGTATATTTCATTTTTTTTATATTGTTCACAATTTAAAGATTTCAGATTGTCAAAAATAATTTAAATTTTTATTCTACTGTTCTCCAATCTCTTCCGCTTAAAAGTTATAAATAGTAATACATATAATATCCAATTACTTCATTATATTCTCAAAATTAGTCCAAATTTCTTCCACCACCACAACCACCCCCTTACACGTCTTCACCACCCTCTCTCACTTCTAATCAAATTTATATAAATAAGAACAATTATATAATTGCAAGAAAATTTTTGTGTTTCATATTTTTTCTTTATTATATTATTTACAATTTAAGAATTTCATATTGTCAAAAATGATTTAATTTTTATTTTACTGTTCCCCCATCTCTTTCTTTTAGAAGTTACAAATAGTAATATGTGCAATATCTCTTATCTCAAAATACAAAAATTAGAATAGATAAGTTTTGTTATGCTTAACAAAATAAATGAAATATAGATTAGAAGAAGATTCTAAAATAGAGTAGTTATAATTTAAATTCAAGTTAAACACTATCACATCTAACAAAATATAATTTTATTCATATTTTATTTTAAAATTTTATTTTATCTGCTCAAATTCAAAAAAATTACTATTAACTTATCGTAAGATTTATTATAAAATTTCATAATGCATGCAAAATTTCATGAATATGAATTTTTAAAGGAAAAGGTAATACCATGAATTCATTCTATGAAAAATAATTAATATGTAACCTATATACGCTATGTTTAATTATACTCTAAGCTACATTATAAAAATATTATCTTTTTATTTTTGTGGTTTAACGTTCAATTGTGTATCTTAAATCTCAAAATTTTATTTAAATCTTTTAAGGTTTTCTTCCTTTTTTATGTTAAGAGACTACCCAAGAAGAAATGAAAAAAATAATACTTGGTGGTATAAGATAAGAGACACACAATCAATTTTAAAAAAATTATCTATAAATGTTGTTTTGAAGGTAAAATCAAGAAAAGAATAAATCAATTGAAATATCTAAATTCCCTTTTCTACTTATCAATATTTTTTTTATTCTTTTGAATATTATAGCTTTTTTTCTAAAATATATATTATGAATTTATCTATACTTATAAAACAAATAAATTTTATTTATTAAGTAAATGGGAAAAGTCCAAACACATTTTTTTTTTGCATCATCATAATGATAAATTAATTGAGTACAATAACATTTAGTTGAAATATTTTTTTATTTAAGTAATTTTAGCAATAATAATGAAAACTCAAAATTACATATTTGACAATGAAAGAGAATAAAAAACAATTACTTCCCTCCTCCCCCAACCCTAAAAAGAAAAAGAAAGAGAATCAAAAGCAATAATTTATATTCAATTTAAATATAAGAAATTGTAAAAATTTATACATACATACATATATATGTTGAAATGTTGTTTGAACTTTTTTCCCTTCATTAAAAGTCTTTGTTTTTGACAAAATCATCTTTTCACTATTTTTTCTTAATATTTATGAGTTGAAAATTAATTAAATATATTTATGGTAAAACCTTTCCTTATTAGAAATCATCAGAATTTCACTATTTTTTTCTAATTTATGATTTGAAAATTAATTAAATATATTTATGGTAAAACCTTTTCTTATTAGAAGCCATCAAAATTAATGACAACTAATACTTTTTCCATTAGTTTAAGAAGTCTGAATCAACTAAATTTGTTTTTAAGATGATTTGAAATATCTAGAAATAAATATAAAATCGTTAGAATAAGAAAAATTTAAGTGTTGATCCATCAACCACTTGAAATTTCTGGTGGTAAAATATATATGTGTACATGTTTACGTTTACATCATTATATTAAAGTGTGAAAGATTTTTCAAAAGTGATTTAAACTTTTACACTTTATTAAAAACCTCCGCAATAGATAAAATTATTTTAAAATAATCATATATATATATATATATATATATATATATATATATATATATATATATATATGTTAATCAAGTGCATGGAGAAGAAGAACATTTTCGTTCAACAGCAAATCTATTAGTTAAATTATTATTTTCCAAAAAACATAATATATATAAGACTAACCAACGTATCAGAATGACTGATTTTGGAAAAAAAAAACAATCAAGCGCACACACAACTTTTCTAAGCAATTACCTTACACTTCTTCTATTGTCTAATCGTTGTTCTCAAAATTTATTACCCGTTTAGAAACATGTATTTATGAAGATTACTTTTTATGTCATTAGATAAACCTAGCACAATCAAAGAAAGAAGAATAGTGTCCAATACATATATAAAAAACTAGATGTCGAGGGCTTGTGCCAGCACAGACTCAATATATATTATTTTTTGGTCTCAATTTATGTGACACGAATAAACTTTAAATAATAAATCATATTTTTAATATATTTTTAGATATTTTAAGTTGTTAATTGTTGTAATTTATAATACTTTTTATGTAATTTTTAAATAATACATGTTAATCTCCTTGTTCAAACTTTGGTGGCATTGATAGTCAATTATCAACAACAACAAACCCGGTGTATTCCCACATAGTGAGGTCTGGGGAGGGTAAGATGTACGCAGTCCATACCTCTACCTCTAAAGAAGTAGAAAGGCTGTTTTCGATAAACCCCCGGCTCGAGACACGGAATAATAAACAAATTCATAGTAAAGCATGGAACAAGATGACATAACATAAATACGACACCCACAAGTAATAGTAAACAGAGAAAAGTAAACAGATTTGATAGTCAATTATATTTTAAAAATAATTTTAAGTTTTTAATTATTGAGATTTATAATACTTTTTTTTTCCAATTTAAGTAGCACTGATATAATTTTGAGAGTTCATTCAAATGTTTTATAGCTTTAAAAAATTTTAACTTGTTAATTATTGTGATTTATAGTATTTTTAAAAAATATATAACAGTTATTTTTTAAAAAAAAATATTTTAAGTTGTTAACTATTGTAATTTATAATACTTTGTATGTAATTTTCAAATAATATATGTCACTCTTCTTGTCCAAACTTTTGTGGCGTTGATAGGCTATTATATTTTTAACTATTTCAATTTAAGTGACAATGATATAATTTCGAGAGTCAACCAAATATTTTACGTAATTTAAATTTTTTAAGTTGATAATTATTATTATCTATAGTATTTCTTACATATTTCTTTGAAATATATAACAAGTTATTTTTCAAAATACTTTAAACTGTTAAATATTATAATTTATAATATCTTTTATTTAATTTTTAAATAATATATGTCACTCTCATCGTCCACACTTTTATTACATCGATAATCAACTATATTTCAAAAGAAATTTAAGTTTTTAATTACTATGATTTATACTATTTTTTCTTCTATTCCAATTTAAGTGGCGCTGATATAATTTTGAGAGTCAGCCAAATATTTTATATCTTTTAAATTTTTTAAATTATTAATTATTATGAATTACAAGAATTTTTTCATATTTTTCTGAAATATATAACAGATTAAAAAATAAGAAACAAATTAAAATTGATGAAAAAATAAGGCAAGGAAAAGGACCAATGAAGTTGTGTCAAAGCACGCAAATTGACCTTTAAATTTTTTAAATTGTTAATTATTGTGATTTATAATTTTTTTAAGTTATTGATTATTGTGATTCATGATTTTTTTCATATTTTTTTTAAATATATAACAGATTAAAAAAATAAGAAACAAATTAAAATGGAAGAAAAAATGAAGGCAAAGAAAAGGACCAATGAAGTTGTATCAAAGCAGGCAGAATGACCTTTATATTTTTTAAGTTGTTAATTATTATGATTTATAGTATTTTTTACGTATTTTTTTTGAGTTGTTAACTATTGTATTTTATAATACTTTTTATGTAATTTTTAAATAATATATATTACTCTCCTTGTACAAAATTTGTGGCATTGATAGTCAATTACACTTTTTAAATAATTTAAGTTTTTTAATTATTATGATTTATAATATTTTTTCTTCTATTCTAATTTAAGTGACACAATGCTTAGATGACCATAATAATTAATTAGGGGTGATATAGTAAAATCACGATTGAAGCAGCGAAACAGACGTGTCTTAAATGACTTATAAGAACTAATTAGAAGTGATATAATAAAATTACTATAAAAAATACTAGTGAAAAAAAAATTAAGTGAGTCATATATAAGACGTCAAGTTAATTTAGCATTAAATATTATTAATTTTTTAATACTTAGATAGTTTTATAATAATTTTTTAATATAATTTTTTAATACTTAGATGACTTATCATAATTAATTAGGGGTGATATAGTAAAATTACAGTTGAAACAGCTAAAACAGACATATCATAAATGTTTATTTTACTTTTTTATTAAATAATATTAATTTTTTAATAGATAAATGACATATAATAATTAATTAGGAGTGATATAGTAAAATCACGGAGCAAACAGTTGAATGGTCGGTAAGGAGGACGGCGAGAAGTTGCTCACTCCCTCTTATAATATAAGAGAAATAATTTCATGACAATCATGATCCCAATAAATCAATTTACAATAAATTAATTCTTTAACCAAATAGCACAAATTGCTAACCAATTATAAACAAGGCTTAAGTATTCGGTAGACCCTTAAACTTGTTTCAAAATTTCACTTGAACCCCTCAACTTAGACTTGAACGTATCAGACACCTAATCCACCCAAAATTTGATCCACTTAAGCCTTTGTTTTTCATGCCTCGTCAAATTTTCTATGCGTGTTACCAAGCACAGCTTACGTGAAAAGTTAGTCATTCAATATTTTCCACGTGGATTAAACATATTCACATTTTTTTTTAATAATATTGAACCAATTTTTCTTTTTGCACAGTATTTTGGTGTAATTTTTTTGACTTATTGATCTGAAAATTAAAGTTCAACTCTTTTTGAACACTTTTAACTCAAATATTTTCTTGATTTTTTTACTTGGGTTCTTGAAAATTTGATTCTTAGTCAAGTTGATTTGTTTTTGCTAAAAAAAAAAATAGCACCAATAATATACTCCCTAGTTCTGATTTACTGCGAGACTCGCCAGAAAACACACCCATCAGAAAATTCCATCGAAAAAACTTCTCTGACCAACCACCAATGAGTTCTAATCCGACTCACAAAGCTTCGATTCATGCTAAATCAAATTATTTCCGATAAAAATTCATCAGAAAAATGTCATCGCTACCACCACTAACTCCGACGATTTTGGCCAGTCAACCTAACAACAACATCAAGAACGCACAATTTAGAAAAACTTAAAAAGAATTGAAATTGCTAAGAATTGAAAAAAAAAAAGAGGAGGTTATAGAGGTGAAGAAGATGTCGGCTAGGGGAGGCCATTAAAATCAATGTAATACTAGTATACTATTATTAGAATTATATTAATGAAAATAAATTATAGTGTATATTTTTTTATAAAAATAAAAGTAAAATATTACTGTATTTAGTATTCAAGTCACGCGCCTAAAGAAGGTGGAAGACACTCTCCTTGATACATCAACAATTTGTGCCTGATAGATATATATTTTGAATAATTTAGATGTTCAATAAGTTCAAGTTTGAGTTGAAGGGTCCAAGTGAAATTTCGAAATAAGTTTAAGGGTCTATCGATGACTTAAGCCTATAAGCAAATAATCTCAAATCAAGCTTTGAATAGTAAACAAACTGTGCATATATATTAATAAGAAGAAACATGTGTCATCCATGGATGTTATATAACCAATAAAAAGAAATCTGAACGATATATTAAAAAAAAAAAAAGAATTTTAGAGAACAAAATAAGAAGTTTGATTAAAAAGCTAGTTTATATAGGAAAAAGTTAATTGAAATTCGGCTTTATCTAGTTTAGAGTTTGTTTTCAATTAAAATTTAAAAGAATCCGTGTCTTTCAATTCAAATTCAAAATCTGAAAACATCTAACTAATTTTCAGCAAAGTTTGGTTTTATCTAAAGAGTAATTTTAAAAATAATTGAGCCGAGGGTCTATCGAAAATAACCTGTCTACTTCTTCGGAGGCAGCGGTATGGATTGCGTACATCTTACCCTCCCCAGACCCCTGTAACGCCCCGAAACCAGGTCCCGGAACATCATATGGTGCTTAAGGATACAAGTAGCCCCAAGCTAACCCTTTGAGCCTTCTACTTTATATATCAGCTTACTTAGAGATAAAATGCATGAACTCAACACTGTGACATCATAAAACAAGAAATATGAATGAAATACTTGGTCTGAACAAACTACAACTCAAAGAAAATCTCGAAGTGCTGATAATCTGATGACTAGTCTGACAAACCTCTACTACTCCAAACTAGAGATCCATTGGGACAGGTCCCCAACTAACTCATACTTAACTGACAAGAATTAAACAACTACTAAATAAAACTGGAAGTCTGAGAATAACCGGTCCCCAAAATATGAGGACTCACCACGACTGATATGTAGATAGGAGTGCTCGAAAGGATCACTGGTGAGGCTGAGCCTGAGCACCTAAACCTACATTACGAGAATATATGGCACACAGACAAAATATGTGGGTCAGTACTTTGGGAATGTACTGAGCATATGGGGGAGTGTGCAATTAAAATAATCAATATCATAAGCTTTTATAGAAAACCTGCATGGTGTAAAACATACCCACATAGCTTGAAATAAATATATGCCACAAGACTCATAAATCATCATGCTTTTACTTCAAACCTCAAATTATCATGACACCTAAAATTATTAGGACCATAGCTTTCAAAACACTTATACTTTCAAAACTTTGTAACTTTAAGACAAACTCTTTGAAACTTGGAAGACTTTAGAAGTTAGAGAACTTTAGGAACTTAGGGAGTTTCTCTTAACCGACATAAACCATGTGAGCTACATGGAATCCAACGTCTTACCCACGTTGGGGAGAGCTGTTCTATCCTTGCCATCGGATAAAACCTTAACTTTAGTGATCACTATTTTAACCCACTTGGGGTATATCAAGAACCTATGGGGGCACATAGATCTGGGGCATGAGACCTCGGAATCAAGCCCAACTCGATGATAAATACTACTCCCTTACTTAGCTCAAAACTTTAGAAAATCCACCTTAAAACAATTCAACAATGTATATATATATATAATGGGAGCCAAAATGTATCCCCTTTACTTCAAACTCAAGAATGTGGATTTCTATCTTAACTTACAATCAAAACTCACTTCTTGATATTCTTTAAAAATTGCTAACATATCATTCTCAAACTCATGCTTTAACCATAAGGTTCAATTCACAACAATAGGACTTGAAATTCTTGAAAACATGATATAGACGTTGAATTATGCAACTTAAATCATAAATTAACAATTTAAACCATTAATATGCATAATAATATTGCAACTCAAAGCTTGGGTAAAATATAGTTTCATAAAAACTCACAATATAATAACATGATAGGAATTCTCCATGAATTTATGAAATACTTTACGAAAATATGTAACTCTTGGGCACAAGAACAAAAGGGTGTTCTTGTTCAAAACCACACATCTTAAACTTGGAGCTTTTGGATGACTTCAAAATTTTTGGAAGGTTATTCATGAACTATAAGGTGTCCCTCGTATCCCTCTTAACGGGGAATTCAAATATGAAAGAATTATTGAATTCTCACGGTTGAATCTCTAGATAATTGGGTTTTTATGTTGAAACTCTAACCTTGTGGTTGAAGGTGTGCAGAGAATTTTGAGATGTTTAAATAAAGAGAAATAGAAGAAAATACGTTCTCTGAGGGTTATAAGTCGTGAGAAGTGCAAGAAAAAGACCAAAATACCCTTACTAAACCGCTTCCCAATTGCTGAAAATCTAAGGCTGACGACATTTGTGATAGGCCTTCAGACTTGTGATAAGTCGTCACAAATGTCATCACTAGGGGGATGGAATTGATGGATATCTGTCTAAGGATGACGACATTCGTGATAATTCATCACACTTGTGATAACTTATCAGAAATGTCGTCACTGGGGACTGGATTCTTCCTAAGGCTGACGACATTGGTGATAAGTCGTCACACTTGTGACAACTTATCATAAAATGTTGTCACTGGGGGTGGAAATCTGCCTAAGGCTAACGACATTGGTGATAAGTCGTCACACTTATGACAACTTATCACAAAATGTCGTCAGTCAGTTTTTCAGGCTGACATGCTGGAGTAAAATGGGTATAACTTTTTGTTCCGGTATCGGATTTAGGCGAAATTGGTATCGTTGGAAAGCTAACTAATTATCTATATGTTGGTTGGTCATGCTCAGAAATACATAGTATAACGAAATATATGCTCATTTGAATTTGAATATACCAATATCCATCTCAAGAATTCAATTGGTAAGGAATGTTTTGATTCTTCTAATAGCTAGGACACTTTTGAGGCCCTAATACTCATCAAGCTAGATCATGTAGCTACCAAATCACTAACTTTATTTCTAATGATCTTGAAATAGGGTTCTACTATTAGTTGAAATTCTCGAGGTATTACAATATCTCCCCCTTGGAAACATTTGTCCTCGAATGTCACTAGTTAAGCTGGGAATGCAAAGAAACTGAGGATGCACAGTTGGAATAGTTCTCTGAATTGAATCTATGTCATTCTAAGCTTTCGAGTATTTCTGAGAGTGCACAAATTTGCAACAAAATAGCTATATAGATGAATCTTTGGTTAGATAGGGGCTAAATTAAGAAAAAGTAATACCTTCGGCTTGCTCTGAACTTGTGAAGAAGAGGTGTGGGTACTTGGATCGCATATCTACTTCGGCTTCCCAAGTAGCACCCTCAACTGATTGGTTCCGCCATAAAACCTTGACCAATGAAACTTCTTTGTTCCTTAGTCTACGGACTTGGTAATCTAGGATCTCAACTGGAACTTCATCAAATGAAAGTTCATTCTGAACATATAAGCTATCTGAAGAATCAACAACGATAGAATCACCAACATGCTTCCTAAGCATGGAAATATGGAAAATAGGATGAACAACTGACAACTTTGCAGGCAACTCAACTTCATAGGCTACTTTCCTAACACGGTTGAGAATTCTGTAAGGGCCAACGTAACGGGGACTAAGTTTCCCTTTCTTCCCAAACCTTTTTACCCCTTTCATGGGCGAAATTTTCAGATACACCAAATTATTAACTTCGAACTCAAGGTCTTTTCGTCTCACATCTGCATATGACTTTTGACGACTCTGAGTTGTCTTTAACCTTTATCTAATCAACTTCACCTTCTCTATCACCTCAAATACTGCATCAGGTCCAACCAAAGTAGCTTTACCCACTTTGAACCAACCTATGGGTGATCTACATCTCCTACCATATAATGCCTCGAATGGTGCCATCTTGATACTAGCATGGTAACTATTGTTGTAAGCGAACTCTATCAACGACAAATACTCATCCCAACTACCTTTAAAATCAAGGGCACACACTCTCAATATGTCCTCCAAAGTTTGGATAGTTTTCTCAGCCTAACCATCTGTCTGCGGATGAAAAACGGAACTCATATAAACTTGGGTACCAAGACCCTTCTGAAATGCTCTCCAGAACTAGTACCCCTATCCAAAATGATAGACAAGGGAACTACATGCAACCTGACCAACTCCCGTATATACAATCTAGCATAGTCCTCAGCTATATAAGATGTGTGCACAGGCAAGAAATGCGCTGACTTAGTCAGCCTGTCGACAACAACCAGATGGAATCATGATGGCATTGGGAAAGAGGTAAGCCAACCACAAAATCCATATTTATCTCTTCCCACTTCCAAATTGGGATACTAAACTCTTGCATCACACCACCAGGTCTTTGATGCTCAACCTTAACCTGTTGACATGTTGCACACTTCGCCACAAAATCAGCTATATCCTTCTTCATACCACACCACCAATAGATTTCCCCGCAAGTCGCGGTATATCTTGGTAGTTCCGGGATGAATAAAATACCGTGCACCATGCGCTTCAGCCATAATTCTCTGCCTCAGATCACCAACATCAGGAACACATAATCTACCCTGTAACCTCAACACCCCATCTCCCCCCTTGAGACAAAACCTTTACCTTTTGGTCCTTGACTGACTCATTCAGTCTGACCATGCTAGCATCTAAGTCTTGTTTCTCCTTCACTTTCAAAACCAAAGAGGATTCGGAACTACTCTGAACTAAAATATTTCCCTCAGTGGAATCAAGCAACTTAACACCCAGTCTAGCCAAACGATGCACATCATGAGGCAACTCTTTCTTACCTTCCTCCACATGCGAAACACTACCCATAAATATCCTGTTAAGGACATCTGCCACAACATTGGCCTTGCCCGAATGATACAAAATGCTCATATCATAGTCTTTTAACAATTCTAACCACCTCCGCTGCCTAAGATTTAACTCCTTCTGAGTCAACACATACTGCAGGCTTTTGTGATCAGTAAAAACATCAACATACACACCATACAAATAATGTCTCCAGATTTTCAAAGCAAACACTATAGCAGCCAACTCTAAGTTATGGGTTGGGTAATTCTTCTCATGAGGTTTCAACTGTCTAGAAGCATAGGCTATAACTTTACCCCTCTGCATCAACACACAACCCAAACCAAATCTTGAAGCATCACAGTATACCAAAAAAATATCTACACCATCAGGCAACGTCAACACAGGGGTAAAAGTGAGTCGAGTCTTCAACTCCTGAAAACTCTTTTCACAGGAATCCGAACAGAGAAAATTAACTTTATTTTGGGTCAACCGAGTTATGGGAGAAGCAATGGAAGAGAAACCTTCAACAAAACGGCGGTAATAGCCAGCTAGACCCAAGAAACTTCTAAGATCATACAGAGAGATAGGCCTAGGCCAATTTCTTATAGCCTCTGTCTTTGGGGATCAACTCTAATATCTTCAGCTGAAATAATATGACCCAGAAATGCTATGGACCTTAGCTAAAACTCACACTTACGGAATTTGGCAAACAACTTATGATCTCTAAGAGTTTGCAAGATGATTCAAAGATGGTCTGCGTGATCACCCTCACTTCGAGAATACACAAGGATGTCATCGATAAACACAATGATGAACATATCAAGATATGGCTTGAACACTCGATTCATGAGGTCCATGAAAGCTGGTGGGGCGTTAGTTAGCCCGAAAGACATGACTAGAAACTCAAAATGACCATAGCAGGTTCGGAAAGCTATCTTCGGGATATCATACCCCCTTACTTTAAGTTGGTGATAGCCGGATCTAAGGTCTATCTTGGAGAAATAACTCGCACCTTGCAACTGATCAAACAAATCATCTATTCTCAGAAAAGGGTACTTGTTCTTGTTGTGACCTTATTAAGCTGACAATAGTCAATGCACATATGCAAAGAACCATCTTTCTTTCACACGAAAAGGATAGGTACGCCCCAAGGAGACACACTGGGCCTTATAAAACCTTTGTCTAAGAGATATTTGAGTTGTTCCTTCAACTCCTTAAGCTTTGTAGGTGTCATACGGTAGGGAGGAATGGAAATAGGCTGAGTGTCGGGAAGAAGATCGATCCCGAATTCTTTCTCTCTATCGGGAGGTACCCCTGGGAGATCTTTCGGAAAGACATCAAGAAACTCATTGACAATGTTGACTGAATGGATACTTGGGGTTTCAAACTTAGTGTCCTTAACTCTAACCAAGTGATAAAATCAACCCTTAGATATAAGCTTCCTGACTTTGAGATAAGAAATAAAATGACTCTTGGGAGGTACTGAATCCCTGACCACTCGAAAACTGGTTCATCAGGAAACTGAAATTTGACTACACGAGTACGACAATCTATAGATGCATAGCAGGAGTGAAGCTAGTCCATACCTAGGATAACATCAAAATCAACCATCTCTAACTCTATCAAATCTGTAAGTGTGACTCTATGAAGGACTGTAACAGGACAATTCTTGTATACTTGCTTAGAAACAACAGACTCTCCTACTGGAGTAGAAACTAGAATAGGCTCAGAAATACTTTCGGGACTCTTCTCAAACTTCACAGCAATAAGTGGGGTCACATAAGAAAAACTTGACCCTGGGTCCAATAACACATATACATCAAAATGAAATACACGGAGCATACCAGTAACAACATCGGGAGAGTCCTCCTGCTCATGATGGGAAGGTAGGGCATAGAACCTATTTTGGCGCTGACCGCCAGCAGTACTAGAAGAAGCTCCCTGAGGAGGAGCTGGACGGGCTGCGGAAGCTGATGCACTAGCGGTCTGGGTCTGGGGCCGGGTATCTCTGCTTCCCTTCCTGGCATGTGGGCACTCTCTAAGACTATGGCCTATCTTTCCATACCTAAAACAACCACGTTGTTCATCCAAACACTCACCCGAATGGGTCCTACCATACTTGGCACAAGGAGGGAAGTTAGGCTTGCTGCTCACACTCTGCTGAGGCCTGGACATAGAAGACCTGTTTCCCTACTCTGGCCTACTTCTAGGCGATGGGGCACTAGCGGATGAGGGTGCTGGCATAGAAGAACGAATCTGGAACTTAGGGCGGTTCCCTCCCTGGGATCTAGCCTGACCGTACTCGTGTTGTTCAGACCTGGCTCTCTTGTTACCTCTCGCTCTATATCTTTCCCTTATCTTATCCTCCTCTATTTTCTATGCATAGATCGTCATCCTAGACAAATCCATCTCCTTGTTCAATATAGCAGTGCGGCATTCTTTCAGTACTAAGCCCGACACACCTGTCACAAACTTTCTCATACCAGTTCGGGCGTTGGAGATCAAGTCAGGCGCATATTTTGCTAGATGATTGAACTCTAAGCAGTACTTCTTAATATTCATGGAGTCCTGTCTCAAGTTCATAAACTCTTCAATATTTGCCTCTCTTAACTTCAAAGGAAAGAACCGATCGAAGAATGCATCTTGGAACATCTGCCAGGTAATGGGAGCATCATCCTCCCCTCTACCCTTCCTCCAAGAAACCACCCAGTCATACGCAATGTCCTTCAACCTGTAAGATGCCACACACTCTTCTTCAGACACACGCATTACCTGTGTGATCTTTCTTATCTCCTCTAGATATAACTGCGGGTCTTCCCCTGCCTTTGACCAATAAAACTTTGGCGGACTCATCCGCATAAAGTCACGAATTCTGGAAGCAGCTAAGTCACCTCCCTTCTGCTGAGGAACTGTGGCCTGATTGGCCTGGACAGAGACAGCTTGGGCCAGTGCCTAGAAGACTACCCTGAATTTGGCGTGGGACACGTTTTCATTCAGAGGATGATCGTTGTTATTTCTTAGAGCTCGGCGGGGAGGCATATTCTGAAATAAGAGAGCAAAAATTAATAGCTGAGAGAGACAACTTGAGCACGATGGACTTGAGAGGAAGAAATGACTTGTTCCTAAAATATTTTGTATCCTCTTGCTCATAGATGTAGTGCGCTACACGCCGATGATAAAGACTCTACTTAACGCGGCTTGTCAGACTCCCTAGGGCTGTCTAAACCTTAAGCTTTGATACCAAGTTTGTAACGCCCCGCAACTGGGTCCCAAAACATCACACGGTGCTTAAGGCTACAAGTAGCCCCAAGCTAACCCTTTGAGCCTTCTACTTCATGTATTAACTTACTTAGAGATAAAATGCATGAACTCAACATTGTGACATCATAAAATGAGAAATATGAATAAAATACTTGGTCTGAACAAACTACAACTCAAAGAAAATCTCGAAGTGCTGATAATCTGATAACTAGTCTGACAAACCTCTACTACTCCAAACTAGAGAGACATTGGGACAGGTCCCCAAATGACTCATACTCAACTGACAAGAATTAAACAACTACTAAATAAAAATGAAAGTCTGAGAATAACCGGTCCCCAAAACATGAGGACTCACCACGGCTGATATGTAGATAAGAGTGCTTGAAAGGATCACTGGTAAGGTTGAGACTGAGCACCTGAACCTACATTACGAGAATATATGGCACACAGACAAAATATGTGGGTCAGTACTTTGGGAATGTACTGAGCATATGGGGGAGTGTGCAATTAAAATAATCAATATCATAAGCTTTTATAGAAAACCTGCATGGTGTAAAACATACTCACATAGCTTGAAATAAATATATGTCACAAGACTCATAAATCATCATGCTTTTACTTCAAACCTCAAATTATCATGACACCTGAAATTATTAGGACCATATCTTTCAAAACACTTATACTTTCAAAACTTTGTAACTTTAAGTCTAAAACTCTTTGAAACTTGGAAGACTTTAGAAGTTAGAGAACTTTAGGAACTTAGGGAGTTTCTCTTAACCGACATAAACCATGTGAGCTACATGGAGTCCAACGTCTTACCCACGTTGGGGAGAGCTTTTCTATCCTTGCCATCGGATAAAACCTTAACTTTAGTGATCACTATCTTAACCCACTTGGGGTATATCAAGAACCTACGGGGGCACGTCGATCTGGGGCATGAGACCTCGGAATCAAGCCCAACTCGATGCTAAATACTACTCCCTTACTTAGCTCAGAAATTTAGAAAATCCACCTTAAAACAATTCAACAATGTATATATATATATAATGGGAGCCAAAATGCATCCCCTTTACTTCAAACTTAAGAATGTGGATTTCTATCTTAACTTACAATCAAAACTCACTTCTTGATATTCTTTAAAAATTGCTAACATCTCATTCTCAAACTCATTCTTTAACCATAAGGTTCAATTCACAACAATAGGACTTGAAATTCTCGAAAACATGATATAGACGTTGAATTATGCAACTTAAATCATAAATTGATAATTTAAACAATTAATATGCATAATAATATTGCAACTCAAAGCTTGGGTAAAACATAGTTTCATAATAACTCAAAATATAATAACATGATAGGAATTCTCCATGAATTTATGAAATACTTTACAAAAATATGTAACTCTTGGGCACAAGAACAAAAGGGTGTTCTTGTTCAAATCCACATACCTTAAACTTGGAGCTTTTGGGTGACTTCAAAAATTTTGGAAGGTTATTCACGAACTATTTGGTGTCCCTCGTAGCCCTCTTAACGGGGAATTCAAATATGCAAGAATTATTGAATTCTCACGGTTGAATCTCTAGATAATTGGGTTTTTATGTTGAAACCCTAACCTTGTGGTTGAAGGTGTGCAGAGAATTTTGAGATGTTTAACTAAAGTGAAATAGAAGAAAATACATTTTCTGAGGGTTATAAGTCGTGGGAAGTGCAGGAAAAAGACCAAAATACCCTTACTAAACCGCTTCCCAATTGCTGAAAATCTAAGGCTGACGACATTTGTGATAGGCCGTCAGACTTGTGATAAGTCGTCACAAATGTCGTCACTGGGGGGGCTGGAATTGATGGATATCTATCTAAGGCTGACGACATTCGTGATAAGTCATCACACTTGTGATAACTTATCAGAAATGTCGTCACTGGGGGATGGATTCTGCCTAAGGCTGACGACATTGGTGATAAGTCGTCAAACTTGTGACAATTTATCATAAAATGTCGTCACTGGGGGTGGAAATCTGCCTTAAGGCTGACGATATTGGTGATAAGTCGTCACACTTATGACAACTTATCACAAAATGTCGTCAGTCAGTTTTCTAGGCTGACATGCTGGAGTAAAATGGGTATAACTTTTTGCTCCGGTATCGGATTTAGGCGAAATTGGTATCATTGGAATGCTAACTCAATTATCTATCTGTTGGTGGGTCATGAACTATGAAATACATAGTATAGCGAGAGATATGCTCGTTTAAATTTGACTATACCAATATCCATCTCAAGAATTCAATCGGCAAGGGATGTTTTGATTCGTCTAATAGCTAGGACACTTTTGAGGCCCTAATACTCATCAAGCTAGATCATGTAGCTACCAAATCACTAACTTTATTTCTAACGAGCTTGAAACAGGGTTTTACTATTAGTTGAAATTCTCGGGGTATTACAATATCTCCTCCTTGGAAACATTCGTCCTCGAATGTCACTAGTTAAGCTGGGAATGCAAAGAAATTGAGGATGCACAGTTGGAATAGTTCTCTGAATTGAATCTATGTCATTCTAAGCTTTCGAGTATTTTTGAGAGTGCACAAATTCGCAACAAAATAGCTATATAGCTGAATTTTTGGTTAGATAGGGGCTACATTAAGAAAAAGTAATACCTTCGGCTTGCTCTGAACTTGTGAAGAAGAGGTGTGGGTACTTGGATCGCATATCTGATTCGGCTTCCCAAGTAGCACCCTCAACTGATTGGTTCCGCCATAAAACCTTGACCAATGGAACTTCTTTGTTCCTTAGTCTACGGACTTGGTAATCTAGGATCTCAACTGGAACCTCATCAAGCGAAAGGTTATTCTGAACATCTAAGCTATCTGAAGAATCAACAACGATAGAATCACTAATATGCTTCCTAAGCATGGAAATATGGAAAATAGGATGAACAACTGACAACTTTGCAGGCAACTCAACTTCATAGGCTACTTTCCTAACACGGCTGAGAATTCTGTAAGGGCCAACGTAACGTGGACTAAGTTTCCCTTTCTTCCCAAACCTTTTCACCACTTTCATGGGCGAAATTTTCAGATACACCAATTCATTAACTTCGAACTCAATGTCTTTTCGTCTCACATCTGCATATGACTTTTGACGACTTTGAGTTGTCTTTAACCTTTCTCTAATCAACTTTACCTTCTTCATCGCCTCAAATACTACATCAGGTCCAACCAAAGTAGCGCCACCCACTTTGAACCAACCTATGGGTGATCTACATCTCCTACCATATAATGCCTCGAATGGTGCCATCTTGATACTAGCATGGTAACTATTGTTGTAAGCAAACTCTATCAACGACAAATGCTCATCCCAACTACCTTTAAAATCAAGGGCACACACTCTTAGTATGTCCTCCAAAGTTTGGATAGTTTTCTCACCCTGACCATCTGTCTGCGGATGAAAAGCCGAACTCATATAAACTTGGGTACCAAGACCCTTCTGAAACGCTCTACAGAACTGAGTACCCCTATCCGAAATAATAGACAAGGGAACTGTATGCAACCTGACCAACTCCCGAATATACAATCTAGCATAGTCCTCAGTTGTATAAGATGTGTGCACAAGCAAGAAATGCGCTGACTTAGTCAGCTTGTCGACAACAACGCAGATGGAATCATGATGGCATTGGGAAAGAGGTAAGCCAACCACAAAATCCATATTTGTCTCTTCCCACTTCCAAGTTGGGATACTAAACTCTTGCATCACATCACCAGGTCTTTGGTGCTCAACCTTAACCTGTTGACTTGTTGCACACTTCGATAAGCCGACATAAACCATGTTGACATGTCGTCACTGGGGGATGGATTCTGCCTAAGGCTGACGACATTGGTGATAAGTCGTCACACTTGTGACAACTTATCACAAAATGTCGTCACTGGGGGTGAAAATATGCCTAAGACTGACGACATTGGTGATAAGTCATAACACTTATGACAACTTATCACAAAATATCGTCACTGGGGATGGAAATCTGCCTAAGGCTAACGACATTGGTGATAAGTCGTCACACTTGTGACAACTTATTACAAAATTTCGTCAGTCACTTTTCCAGGCTGACATGCTGGAGTAAAATGGGTATAACTTTTTGCTCCGGTATCGGATTTAGGCAAAATTGGTATCGTTGGAAAGCTAACTCAATTATCTATCTTTAGTGGGTCATGAGCTCAGAAATACATAGGATGAGGAGAGATATACTCATTTGAAGTTGACTATACCAATATCCATCTCAAGAATTCAATCAGCAAGGAATATTTTGATTCGTTTAATAGCTAGGACACTTTTGAGGCCCTAATACTCATCAAGCTAGATCACGTAGCTACCAAATCACTAACTTTATTTCTAACGAGCATGAAACAGGGTTCTACTATTAGTTGAAATTCTCGAGGTATTACAACCCCACTTTGTGGGAACACACTAGGTTTTTTGTTGTTGTTATTGTTGTTGAGGGCATAAAATTATATTTAAAAAAAGATTTTTCAAAAGCCTAAAAAAATATTTCAAAAAGACATGGCCAAATAAAACTCCAACTCTAACTCCATCTTCTACTCCAACTCCAACTCCGGAAAAGTAATTTTAAAAATAAATTATCTTTCAAAATAAACTTTATTCTTTTATAGCTTCAATTTGAAACTATATAAAATGTTTCAAACTAAATAAGTTTCAGTAAACTTTATCTTTACTTGTACACTATTTTTAGAAAATTTTGTCTTTTAAAATAAATTTTATACTTTTATAATTGCAATTATGAAGTAGAGAAAACGTAGAATACTTATTTTAAAGATATCATCCTTCAAAATACTTGTATATAATTGGTTTATGTTCAAATTTTATTTTTTGTCTTTGAAATAAATAAACATTCTATACATACGGAGAGGACGAAAAATTACGTGGGTGAGGAATTTAAGTTGGTTTAGGTTTGTTAATTTTTCTTTTCGTCTTTTTTCTCATATTATCATTTTCTTTTATGCTCTTTTTTCTTACAAAAAAAAAAGTTTTCTTGTCATATGAATACAATTTCACTCAAAATGCATATAAAATTTGATATAGTCAAAGGCAAGTTTTATAGCATCTAATATTTAAATAAACTATATTCATATATGCTTTATAACATTTAAATTTTAACAGAAATAAGTTTAAAATAGTAAAAGTCTATTAGAACTCTTCAACCATTAAATATGTCTTATAACATTTAAATTTTAAAAGAGATAAGTCTATGAGAGAGTAAAAGTATATCTTGAACTCTTCAATCATGAGTTTCTATTTTAAGCAATGGCCAAAAAAAAGTTAATAAAGGATAATGTATTTTCAAATTCAAATATTTAATATCCTTTAATTCAAAATTTTTATTACAACACTATTAATCTTTGTCCTAAAAACTGCCACATGACTTCTCAATATCTTGTCACTTTGCTTCTTCAGGTGCTTCTGCTTTTGCTTTTATATATATACTAGTGTATGTACCCGCGCGATGCGCGAATTTAAGCATTATTTTTAATCATTTCATATTGGCATATCTTTTTTGAGCATTTTGAATCATATTATCTTAAAAAAATTCAACTATCATATTATTTCTCAATGATATGCGGAAATCCACCCCCCACCCCCACCCTATCTCCCACCTTCATCTCCACACTCCCTCCCTCCCCCTCTCAATTTATTTTTAAAAAGAATTAAACCACCCTTCACCAATCCCCCCCCCCCCCCCCTCTCCCTCCAACCAAATTTATACAAAAAAATAACAACCATGTAATTGTAAAAGAAAAATATTTATATTTCATATTTTTAAAATTATATTATTTACAATTTAAAGATATCCTCCTCCCCCATCCGCCCCCACCCCCACCCCCACTTCTAACCAAATCTATATGAGGAAAAACGATCATGTAATTATGAAAAAGTTTTTATGAATAAATTTTTCTTTATTGTATTATTTACAATTTGAAGATTTCAAATTCTTAATATTAATTATTTTAATTTTTGAACTTTTATTCTTTCCCCATCTCTTTTGTTTAAAATTTATCGATAGCAATATATATATTATCTAATTGCTTCATTTCGAACAATAACAATATACACACTATATCTAATTATTTCATTATATTCTCAAAATTAATTCAAATTCTCCCTGCCTATCCGCAGTATACATATTTTTCTACTATTTTTTAATTACTTAATTAATTCTCTACTATTTTTTTAGTTAATTAATGTAAATTCCCTGACCTATTGTCAATGTGAATTTTTTCGTACTATGTTTTTATTACTTTACTTTTCTTTAATTTTACTTTAAATTAATTTTTTGTGTGTTTTACATGCATCAGTAGTTAAGTTTTCTTGGCTCTTTTCTAAAAATATAAAATTAGAAAAGATAAGTTTCGTTATGCATAACAAACAAATAATATATAGATTAGGAGAAGACTCAAAAATAAATGAAAGATTTAAATTTAGGTTTGTTATGCATAACAAATTAAGTGAGTTTATTTAGGTTAATAAAAATTTTGGGATTCTCTTAATTATATACTTTTGAACTTAAATTCAAATTTCAAATATAATTTTAGCTTTCAATTTGATTGCTTTTTTTTAAGTGTGCATGTGTAAAAATCACACTTAAAATAATTTATATTTTTGAAATAAAGTGATTCTCACAAAAATCATAGAGATCTTGCTATAATTCACCTGCACAAAAAAAAATCAATCAATTGTAAAAATAGAATTTTTGAGCTCGCTTCAAACAAAAAAAATGACATTGCAAATTTTGTGTGAATTAACAATGATTCGGGGGATTAAATAGGAAAAAGAAGCATAATGTATTTTACTTTTAAACTAACTCAAATTTTTAATTTTGATTCAAAATCTATCATAAGTTTCTCGTGAATTAAATGAATAGCTAACCACATAATAAAAAATAAAAAAACTTAAAATAAAATAAACACACTTATTTTAATAACATAATAATATAAGAATGATAACAAAAGGCTAGAATTTAAAAAACTAAATGCTTGAAAAAAATTTCAAGCATTACTTGCTTGAGTTCAAGCATGTTTTATACCTGCAAATAAATCATTTAAACCGATAACATATTAGATTAGTTGATTCATCAAAATAAAATAAAATATCTAAACATACACCATTAAAAATAATGACAAAAAATGTATAAAGATTATGAATAATATTAAATAATCTATTTAAAAAACACTGTCACAAAAAGAAACTCAATATGTGTGCTATGTGTAGTTTTGATGATGAGCAACCAACTGCAAGGGACCAGGTCCCTAGATGCTCATAGTACAGTACAGCTGGCACGCGTGTCTGCACAGTTTTGTCCTCTTATATAAACAGGTGTTACTTGTACTGAATAGGATACCTAGTCTAATAAGATTTCAGCCCTAATCATCACCCAGCTATAAAAGAAAATCAAGGCTTCTTCATCAAATGTTTTTTTGCAAATTCAAAAAGTGAAAAGAAGAGAGGCAAAAACCCATGTTTACCTCAAGTCCTTATTTTTATGTGCTAAATTAAAGAGTGTCTTGAGTGAGATTTGATTTGTAATCGAACTACTCACGCTATAAGTGTAGTGTTATCTTTTATTGAGAGTAGTGCTTAGGTAGAGTTGCCTAAGCTTGTTGCTGGTTAGAGTTAACCAGTTGTTGAGGGAAACTTAGCAGAGGTTTCAAGGTGTACTTATAATAGAGTATTGCAAGCAGGAGGAACCTAGAGTTAGGTTCACAGTCGAATCTATAATCAAGAGTTTGGTTATAGTGGACTATTTTGATCTTGTGGGGGAAAACCATGGTTTTTCCTTCCTTGAGCAAGGGGGTTCCACGTTAAACCTTTGTGTTGTTTATCTCCTACAAAGCCTTTAGTTTTTTCAGCACTTCATTGTTGCTTTACTGTGCCTTTGGCTTAGATTGACTTTGAGGGACTTGGTCCCTCACTTGTTGTGCAACCCCTAAGGGTTCCAATAATTGGTATCAAAGAAGATTCACTCTAAAAGGTTCATACCTAGAGTATTCTGGTTATCATGACTTCTATAACTGAACTAAGGATGGAAATAAAGGAAGCAAAAAGGGAAAGATTCCTGATTTTGAAGGCTTTAGAATCTGACTCAGGAGAAGAAGACACTGATGTTGCACTTCTGGAAACAAGGATTATCAGATCTATGAAAAAGGTGGTAGCTCTGAAGAATTCATGAGGAACTACCCAATGCAAAAGAAGAATCAAAATCCTGAAATATCAAGAAGAAAAAATGTAGCTAGTTGTATATTAAAGAAGGTGTTGGATGCTTGGGAAGACCTGTCCACCAAATCTGGGAAAGACAAAGATCATGGAGATGGGTTCATGCTAAAAGCATGGAGATAGGTTCATGCTAAAACAGGATGATAAGAAAATAATCTCAGGTTCTTGGTGTTCTCTAATGGCAACATGGGGAGACTCTTCCAATGATTTAGGTGAAAATGAGAAGACTGGAGATATTTCTATGCTAGTTAAGGAAGACGGTCCAATTAACTATGATTCCTTGTTTGTATTCATAGCAAGCTCAGAAGATGAAAAAAAGAAGAGGTAACTCTTTTTTATATGAAGAATCTAGATAATTACGCTGCTAGGAAGATAAAAGGGATTGCAAGTGTATTGATAGACTCTGTATGTGAACTAACTGTTGAGAAGAATGCCTTAGAATAAAAAGTAGAGAATTAAGAGCATGAGATGATTTCTTTAGCTTTACAAAATTCTAAAATTAAAGAGTTGTTCACAAAAATAAAATCTAAAAATATGAGTTTAATGAGTAATCTGAAGAAGGTAAATGAGGTAGATGGAAAAAGAAAGAAAGAAGCTTTAAGGCTTCAAATTGATCTTGAGAAAAGGTTGAGGGATTATCAAAAACACCTTATGTCTGCATTTCATAGAAATGAAGAGTTAGAGAGGGAACTGGTCCGCTTAAGAGAAGAGTTGAACAAATCTCTTAATTGGACGTCTTCTTCACATATTCTTTATAATCTGACTAGCCAGGGTATTAATGATGGAAAAGGACTGGGATATCAAAGGGAATTCCAACCTATTATGTGGCAAGAAAAGACAATCAATGATGCTAGAAACAACGCTCTCAAAACTATATGAAATCATTGTGGGAAAGATGGGCATACTAAGGGAAATTGTCAAAGCTGGATAAGTGCTGGAATGAACAAATTCAGATATGTTCAATAGGAGAATACACAGCCAAATGGGTTCAAGTATTTGAATAAGATGAAAAAAAATTCTCTACCTATATGGCCAAAGAAGGTTTGATATCACTGTTGTCTTCTTACTAGGAACTCAAACTCAAGTGGGTTCCCAAATCAAACAAATGATCATAGTTCCAGGTTGGAGAAAGTGGATTGCAGTCAGGAATGTTCATTAAAAATAAGTGTTCAGTGCTTAATTTTAAACTATTTGACTGTGTTCTCTCTCTCTCAAGGCACTCTAAGGTGGAGGTGTCATGTTTTGATACAGTTGATTTCAAGGGACTTGGTTCTTAGATGACCCATCTTAGAAAACAAAGTTCCAGCAAAGTGATTAAAGTCAAGTTGGGGACCTGATCTTCAAATCTTTTTTGAGAACAAGCTCAAAAAGGAGTGTGCAAAGGCTAGAGCATGGATTGATCAAGCCAACTTGACCTAATATGTGAATTAGTGTTTCTTCCAAAATTTGGCTACGTTCAGGATACAGGTATCCATGATAATATAGGTGCATGTTAATCTAACTCAGCTCCATACCATTGCAGGTATACATCCATAGGAACAGCTAGGAGAAGAATAATTGAAGCAAACACAAGTACAAAATTCAAAAAGAGAGGGACCTGATCCCATCTCTCATGTTAGTACCTCTGTGATGCTTAAGTAATCGGAAAATGTTGTCTAAAAATACATGTATTTTTCTCTTGTCTAAGCCGTCAAGTCTAAGAGTCACACTTATTAGGTTTTGTTATGTCTGTTCAAAAGGAACATCTTTTAATGACATTGGTCACTTCTTAAAATTGCTAAATTAGACCTTCTTGTCATTATTCTTCAACTTGTACAAATCTTCTTCCCAAATCTACAAGTCTTCCGTAAGCCAAACTGGTCATAGCTCATCACTGTCTCTCAAAATCAAATGGACGACACTACTACTTCCTCAAACCCGGTAAAAGAACATGAAGTTCATAAAACTCCAGAGAGTCAAATTGGACATTCCCAAGTTGAAATCTTGATTCTTCTGAAATTGAAACAATAGAAAACATCACATCTAGTCCCCAACAATAATTTGAGTCAATTCTTCTGACTGAATCTTTCTTAGAATTTCCAGAACCTACAATCGAGTCAGTATCCATTAAACCTACTTAACCTTGGAAGTTTATGCTCATCCAATCATGATAGATAATCCAAACCAAGGGTTTGGGCCACTAATGGACCAAGAAATTTCTCAACCTAAAACTTCCCTTTCTCCAAGGAATTCAAAATTACCTAAAAACTTTTAATTTCCTGGGTCATCCGAAAAATCCAAAAAATTTGAATCCTCTGAAACACTGCAAAATCTTGATTCTCCTACACCCTTAGATTTAAATCCCATTTTGCTCAGTTATTTGACGGAGAAATTCTAAAACTCCCCTTTCTCCAAGGAATTCAAAATTACCTGAAAACTTTTAATTTCCTGGGTTATCTAAAAAATCCAAGAAAGTTGAATCCTCTGAAACACTGCAAAATCTTGATTCTCCTACACCCTTAGATCTAAACCCCATTTTGCTCAGTTATTTGGTGAAGAAATTCTAATGAAAAGGGTTAATCTTTCCTTAAATGAGAACCGGGTAGCTGAAAACTTACTCCTGCTTGCATATGAAACCAAAGAAAGCTTAGTTGATGAAGTAGAACATAAAGTAGGTATTAATAATGAAGTAAATAGAGGAAAAGATATATTGTTACCTCCAAATGAGGAGAATGTAGAGGATGAGGATGAAGTGCCTCTGAGATGGATTGTGAAGAAACTAAGGGGAAGTATAGAAAAGGATAAAATGATGGACTCTAAGGTAAAAGTGACTAGAACTTATTCTATAAGAGGTTTTGAAAAGAAAATGATGGAAGATGCCATAAAGGCCAACAAAGCTTCAACCATAAAAAGAAGAAGGCTGGGGAAATCTATTACAATAGAGGAGAAAGAAAATATAAAAGTTGTGGAGATTGAAAAAAGGGAAGACATAGATTCATTAGTTGATACTGCTACTAAACAAAAAGGAAAGAAAGTTAAAGATGATGAGAGGACCAGGTCCTTTAAGTCAAAGACTGATAGCTCTACTGGAATATGGCCGAAATATATAGCTGTCAAGAAAAAAGAAAACTCTGAGGGACCTGGTCCTAAGAAGAGAAAAGATAATGAAGAAGGAGAGCCAAGTAGTAATCCCAAAAGAAAGAAAAACAATGAGAAAAAGAAAGACATGTCCAGAGAAAGAAGGATTGGAAACCTGAGAACACAGAAGGTTCTAGATAGAAGAGTGTTTGATCCAAGAATTTATGAAAAAACAGGGATGGTAGAACTGGTTGAGTATGTGAGACATCAGGGTTGGTTGTACCTGCTAGAAGAATCAACTCCTATTGTCTTTAAAGGAGGTGAGAGAATTCTACTACTCCATGAAATTCTAAGATAATAGTTTGAGTTTGGCTGCACAAGTACAGGGAAAGGTTCTTAAGCTGGATGAAGAAACACTAAGAAGAATCTTGGATGTACCTGTTGTCGGGGTAAGAACTGTAGTAAAACAACAGCCTACCACTGAATTCATAATTGAGGCATCAAAGGTAGGAGGGACCTCAACAGCTGTAATGAAAAAGAAGTTTCTAAAAGGTGAGTATCAACTGGTATTTGAGTTCATCAACAAGGCCCCGTTGCCAATGTTTGAAAAAAACAATTGCCTCCAATGTTGATTTATTTTTTATTGAATCCTTGAGCAAGTTTGAATTGATAAGTCTTCCTGCTCTAATGACAGAGCATATGTATAAGCGATTCATGAAAAAAAAAGGTAGACATGGAATGCCATATGGATATCTCTTGAACAAAGTATTTGAACATAATGATGTATATAGAACTAAGGGAATACTTGGAGAAGCAAAGCAGATGATCAGCCTGACAACTCTTGTAGAGAATTAATACATAAAGGGCAAAGCTGGATTTGTGTCTCAAGTAAGTTGCTAGATGTTGAAGAAAAGTTGGAAAAGAAAATGGAGGAGCTAAGGATCAAGTTGACTGCCAAAGATACTGAAATAGTGCACCTGAAGTTACAGAATTAAAAGTTTTCCTCTGGGGGACCAGGTACCACTGATGAACTTGCAGCTGAAAATGCAAGACTCCAAGAAAAAGTGGCAGAACTGTCTGGTGAAGTTCAAGAACTGAATGTTGAAGTAAAGGTTCTCACCAAACAGTTGTTGGATGCCCAGAAAACTGAAAATGAAAGAATGGATATTCTACTTAAGTCCCTTTCCCCTAAACCTCCCTCTACCTAAGCCCTGTTATCCCTGTCCTCTAATCAATCCTGTGTCAGTCTCATATTTTGCTTCTTGTATTGGCTTTTGAAGACAGTTATTTTATGTGTTTATTTTGGTATGATTATACTAGTACTGACTTCTATTTTATGAATGCATGAATACTGCCTGTGTACTTCATTTGTCTCCTTTATTTTAAGCTATTCTTTATGATAGTGTTGCCCCAGTGGCCATGAGTTAATTATCCTGTACTTATCCTTACTCTTGGTTTACTGTTAATCCTTTTCAATAATACCGAAAGGGGGAATACTGATTTCATATGTAAGGTGCTCATGTGTGGTGCACGATGATAAAGGAAAGGGAAGTAAGTGATATGCTAAGTGAATGATATGGCACAATGACTGGAGGAAGCAAATGTCAACAAGGAACCAGGCCCCTGTGTTGTTGATGGTGAAAGCATGATGATAGAGGAAATATTCATCTTCAAAGTGGTAATCACATTGATTAAATGTGATGGATGTTCTCAATGATGTATGATTGGTTTGTAATCATCAAAAAAGAGAAAAATTGCTATATGTAGTTTTGATGATGAGCAACCAACTGCAAGGGACTAGGTCCCTATATGTTCATGGTATAGTACAACTGGCACGCGTGTCTACACAGTTTTGTCCTCTTGTATAAAAAACTTATAGGTGTTGCTTGTATTGAATAGGACACCTGGTCTAATGAGATTTCAACTCTAATCATTAGCCAATTATAAAAGGACAATGAGGCTTCTTCATCAAATGATTTTTTTTCTAACTAAAAGAGTGAAGAGAAGAAAAAGGAAAAACCTCATGCTTACCTCAAGTTCTTATTTTTGTGTGCTAAATTAGAGAGTGTCTTGAGTGAGATCTGATTTGAAATCGAACTACTCATTCTATAAGAGTAGTGTTCTCTTTTGTTGAGAGAAGTGCTTAGGTAGAGTTGCCTAAGCTTGTTACTGGTTAGAGTTAACCATTTATTGAGGTAAACTTAGCAGAGGTGTCAAGGTGTGCTTGTAATAGAGGTATTCCAAGCAGGAGGAACCTATAGTTAGGTTCACAGTCGAGTCTGTAATTAAGAGTTTAGTAATATTGGATTGTTTTGTAATCAAGAGTTTATTAATAGCGTATTGTTTTGATCTTGTGAGGGCAAGCCGTGGTTTTTCCTTCCTTGGGCAAGGGGGTTTCCACATTAAGACTTTGTGTTGTTTATTTCCTGTAAAGCCTTTAGTTTTTTCAGCACTTCATTGTTGCTTTATTGCGCCTTTGGCTGAGATTGACTTTGAAGGATATGACCCCTCACAACCCCTAAGGGTTCCAACAATATGTATGTTAGATAAAGAAATTGTCATGAATCTTAACAAACACCATATACATATTAGGAATTATAGTAAAAAAAAAAAAGAATAGTAACAATAATTTACTTATTACATTGAATAGTAACAATAATTTACTTATTAAATTGAATCATTGCAAAAGAGAGATACTAACAACATAATCTTAAGTATTAACGGAGGAAGATGAAGAAGAAAATGTCATAATTTTTCTGCATTTAATGAAATACATTTCTTGAGGCTTTGAACTACATGCTTTCGGCATTTTAAATCCTTCGGAAATTTTTATGTATATCTCATTATCAAGTGATCCATATAGATAGGTTGTTACCATATCCATCAAATCCATTTCACGTCTCTCATGGACAGTGAAACTAATAAGATAACGCAATGTTATTGCATCCATAACTGGTGAATATGTCTTATCATAATCGACACCAGGCCGTTGTGAAAAAGCTTGTGCAACAAGGCGTGCCTTATACCTTTGTATTTCATTTTTCTCATTTCTTTTTCACACAAAGACCCATTTATATCCAACAGGCTTAACACCGTTAGGTGTTTGAGTTATAGGTTCGAAAACTTCACGTTTGGCAAGTGAATTTAATTCAGATTGAATTGCTTCTTGCCATTTTGGCCAGTCATTTCTTTGTCGACATTCTGTGATAGATCGAGGTTTAAGATCCTCACTATCTTGCATGATTTTTGTTGCAACATTATATGCAAAGACATAATCCACTACTATTTTAGATCGATTCAAATTAGTTTCAACATCACTTGAATTTATAGATAGTTCCTCATTTTCTTGAGTCTCAGGCTCATTCATTCCTTTAGGAATATTAACATTGCTCAAATCTTGAACTTTCATATGAGGATCTTTCGTAGTGTCATCTTGACCATTTGTTTTTCTTTTTCTAGAATTTCGATCCTTAGAACCTAATGGTCTGCCACGCTTCAAACGTGCTTTAGATTCATTATCTATGACACTAGTGGATGGTTCTTTAGGGACATCAATTCGAATTGAGACATTTTCTGCAGGAATATGTGATTTAGTGATCCTTTTCAAATCTGTAAATGCGTCCGGCATTTGATTTGCAATTTTCTGCAGATGAATAATCTTCTGTACTTCCTGCTCATAAATAGAAGTACGTGGATCAAGATGAGATAGTGATGTTGCCTCATTAAAACCCTTACAAGGAAAACCCAGTAGGACAAAACCTCACAAGGGAAAAAGAGTACATCGCATATTAACTCCTCCTAATGAGAACATCCTTGAACCTTTGCATCCTGATCTTATGCACCATCTTCTTGAAAGTTACAATTGGAGGAGACTTGGTGAATAAATCAGACACATTGTCACTTGAACGAATATGTTGCATGTTAATATCACCATTCTTTTATAGCTCGTGTATGTAGAAAAGCTTTGATGAAGTGTACTTCGTTCTATCTCCTTTTATGAATCATCCATTAAGATGTGTTATGCATATTGTATTATCTATGTATAAAACTGTGGGTACATTGTCACATTTTAAATCACATTTTTCTCGAATGAGATGTATTATGGACCTCAACCACACACATTCTCGGCTTGCTTCATGAATAGCTATAATCTCAGTATGATTCGATGAAGTGGCTATGATAGACTGCTTTGTATATCTCCAAGATATGGCAGTACCACCACATATGAACACATAGCCTATTTATGACTGAGCTTTATGCGGATCAGATAAGTACCCAACATCAGCATAACCAATAAGATCGAGACTGCAATCTTTAGAATAAAATAAGCTCATGTGTTTGATCTCATTTCGATGTCTCCTAGTAGGAGTAGAACTATACCTTGCTAACAAATTGAGCGAAAGGCTATATTGGGTATTGTAGTATTTTACAAGATACATGAGTGCACCAATTGTACTAAGATATGGTACTTCATAACCAATCCAAATTGGTATATTTCTCATTTTAGCAAATAATCTATTTGCTTTTGAAAACTCTCCAAGAGTTCCAATAATTTTCAAGTCATAAGCTTATACAATATAAGGAGTATAAATAAGTTTTTCAGAAACTTTTATATGCTTCAAACATTTTGAATCCTTAAAAGTTATCGTATAAATTTTCAAGTGACGATATTCAACATTGAGTGACATCTTCAAGTATTTGGACTGCAAATTAAATAAGTTTTGTGCTTATCAAGATACATCCTTTCATGTCACTTAATAAATATTTCTACGTCAACATGCTTAAATAAACGTAGAATTCAGATCCTCGTAATCCTTCATAATATTGCACTAATATTGTATCAAAGGTATCATCGACGGTTTCTCATTTTGTATCGGTTTTCAATGTCACATAACATTTTGAGATCTCATCACTTCATTATTTTCAAGTACCTGAACCTTTCGTAAGGTTTCATGAAGTGTTATGTCATAGGCTCTTCAAGATCACATTGCTTTCTTATTATGATTATGCTCCTTATTTTATTTGGAACCGATTAGTCTACCATGTTTCATGCATGCATAGACTTTGTCCTTCAAGGACACAAAATAGGAGCACTTGCAGCTTAAATATGAGATACTTTCGGCATATGACTTGAATTATCTTATGAATGAGGATCTTATGATAATTCCTAACATATTTCATAGTTGCTTATAATCTTCCCCTTATGTTAAGAAAACTAACATGCATCCTCCTTCTTCTTTGAGGAATCCATCTTTGTGCATCATGGTATATTCATTGATCGTATACCATACATTAACTATTAGATGGACAACGTGTGATTCTTGACTTTTGACAATAAACGCACATGTGATCATCTTATATTGATGCATCTTAATAGATCACATAACTGGTGAACGGGCCCATATTCACCTTTTATACTTTTCAGATTTTAAGGGATCCAATCCCAATATTAGTTGGTCCAACCAACTTGTTATGAGAACAAGCAACATTAAAAGTAATGCAGAATTTTCTAATTCTTCAATATATGTTACATACTCAGTATGCACATCTTTGGGATGTCGTAATCGTTCATATCAATTTATGAACTTTTATACTAGTAAACTCCAAGTTTACCATGACATGTACCTTTTTTCTTTAGTAAATTTTAGATTTACTATTACATGAATAAATTTCAGATTTACTACTTCAGAAGTAGATTTCAAAATAACTTTTCTCAATTATTCAGCCTCTTTCGGAGGTAACTTGTGATACCATCACAATCAATCGCATGTTTGCATTAATAAGTTTCTTATTCCCCAGGAATGGAGTATAATCATGCCTTAAGCGTATCAAATTATGATAGCTACTACAAAAACAAATTGAGGCATACATATGATTTATTGCTACCACATTCAATTCAAGGAATGTAGCATATTTAATGGGACGTGTTTCACCAAATACTCATTATTTTGCCTTAGTCATCATAATATCATCAATATGGTGCATTGAGATTCAAACTCAACGTCTTATCCATATAAAGGCGTCTTAGGCATAAATCGATGGGACTTGAACCCAACATATTATCATCCCTTTTGACAATATTGTTCTTGAGGAATAACTTTTAAACATAAATGGTTCCAAACCAATTATTTTTCCTCAAATTCAACAATAATTATATTATTAGTAGCAAAAGACAAATAACATAAGTAATTACTAACCTTGAAATTATCTTTAGATTTATAATCTCACTTTGGCAGAGTCTCGTGCTGATAATGTGTTATTAAACACAAAAGAATAGAGAAGAAGTCTTTGAATATCGTATGTGTAGTGCCAGAATCAATCAAACAAACATCTTCACAATTGGACAACTTACTTTGAAAATTATCCATAGCTTCAAAATAAAAAATATATACACAAAATAAATATATATTAATACATGCTTGTAGCTTAGCTTTATACGCATGAGAATTCTCATTCCACTTATTTATGCTTTCTTGATAATTTGATTGCACAACAAATTATGGGATAATAAGAGATTAATATAATTAAATAAGCAAAAAATAGAAGCTAGATATAATATAGCCATCTAAAACCACCCTTAATTACTTTAATTGCGTACAGATCCATGCAGCCTTTTTTTTTTTCTTCAAACAATAACTAAAAGAAATCTTGAACAATCTTGGAGAGAGATCCAAGATTCTTTCAAAAAAAAAAAAATATCAGTATTCTTTCCAAATGTAAAAGAAAGTATCCAACATGTGGAGATAATATTTTTACTTTGCGATTTTATTCGACATTCAATCTCCCAGATATTATCCCGTACTACTTCACAACTGCAGAGAGTTCAGCAAATTCCTATCAAAGATATCCATGTCTGCTACTTTATTTCTATCTCCCAATTCCAAATTTATTATCAACTACAAAAGTATTATTGTTTTCAAATCTTCTAATCCTAAAGTTTCCACTTTTCCTCAAAATCCAATGATAATAATAATCATCCCAGCAAAGACTTGGAACAATGCAATCTTGGACAATTTTACACAATTAGCACGCTATAAGCAGTAATTGTACGCTACAAGCAGTAATTGATCAGAACATGCACACAATTGTATAATATTTTTTTTTTCATTCTTCTTTTCAGCAAATAGACTTGATGATAATATTTAAAATATTTTAATGAAGATCATATTAAAAAGTCTTTCATTATCGAAACAAAATAAAATTCAATTATCTAATAAACTACGATAATACAAAAGCAATCAATACTATTTAAAAGATAAAGTAGTATCCATGTAAACAACTACCTTTACGTGATCTTTATTCACTAACAACCAAAAAATAAAAAAATAAAATCATTCATTCTTCCATGTTTACGGAACCATCACCAATCAAGTGATCAATCTTTCCTTCAAGGTGCTTGAAAAAATCTGTTACATCCAAGCTTGTGATGTCAACAACATTTTCAGAGAGAAAGTTAGCCTCGGGATTTCTCTCTTTCTTCTTTAGTAATACTTGATAAAGATCAACCAAGTGCTTGAGAGCACGACAGTCACGTGAATAATGTCCTTTTCCACCACATCGGTAACAAGTAATTGCTTCACATTTCTCATCCTTTTTCTTTTTGTTCGGTGAATGATTAACACCCGGAACAGGGTTTCTTTCTTGGTCATCATGGCCACGACCACGTCCACGACCAGGGTTGCAACCTTTTCCACGCCTAGCATGGTGAGCGTGCACATCATTCACTTCAGGGAATGGTGCAGATCCAGTTGGTCGGTTCTCGTAATTTTTCATCAACAAATCATTATTTTGTTCAGCCACGAGAAGATGAGAACTCAGTTCAGTATACTTCTTGAAACCTTTTTCTCGATATTGTTGTTGTAATAGCACATTCGAGGCATGAAAAGTGAAGAGCGTCTTTTCCATCATATCCATATCATTGACCGTCTCTCCACATAGTTTCAATTGAGAAGAAATTCTGAACATGGCAGAATTGTACTCATGAACAGATAGTCTTGAAACCTCAGATGCATCCACTCATATCGTGCTTTCGGGAGGATGACCATCTTTAAGTGGTCAAACCTTTCTTTTAGGCTATTCCAAAATACGAGTGGATCCTTAGTAGTAAGGTATTCAATTTTTAGTACTTCGTCAAGATGATGACGCAAGAAAATCATAGCCTTAGCACGATTTTGACTAGATGTTGCATTTTCATTCTTTATGGCGTCTCCAAGACCTATAGCATCTAGGTGGATTTCAGCATCCAACACCCATGAAATATAGTTCTTGCCCGAAGGGCAACGAACTCACACTTCGTAAGATTGTTAGTCATATAGAAAAGGAAAAAAAATAAAAAAATAATACCTTAGCCTTAGCCTTCATCTAGGTGGATTTCAGCATCCAACACCCATGAAATATAGTTCTTGCCCGAAGGGCAACGAACTCACACTTCGTGAGATTGTTAGCCATATAGAAAAGGAAAGAAAATAAAAAAATAATACCTTAGCCTTAGCCTTCAAATTTGAGACGGTAGAGTCGCGTGCTGATAACGTGTTATAAAACAAGAAAGAATAAAGAAGAAGAGTAGAGTAGAGAGAATAGAGAGTAATTGTTATTTCTCTTGAGGGATATAAAACAAGAAAGAATAAAGAAGAAGAGTAGAGTAGAGAGAATAGAGAGTAATTGTTATTTCTCTTGAGGGATCATTTATAATGAAGGAAGTCCTTCTATTTATAGGGAAAATTTGTTCCTAGTTTCACACTAAAAGACAGATACATCAAATCCTGATAGACATCACATAGATAGACATCAAATAGATCTTGATAGACATTTACTATAATTGATTTATATCATAACAGTTATGAAATTTTTCCATTACCCATTATATAGAATTACCTATAAACCTTTTTTTCTTTAATTAAAGTAACAATTTTAATAATTCACTTTGGATAAAATTTAACTCCATAATTAAACTTAAAGAAAAATTTCTATGGAAAACACGAATTCAATTTTCATGGACCTGTGGCCATGCAGGCCTCTTATGGGCTTTCCATAATTGGAAACTTATTCGAAATACAACTGAAGGCTTTTCATTTATATCATGTCTTACTATATATTATTTTGTTGCCATATATATATACATATATATATATATATTAGGACTCCTAACATAATTAAAAAGTTATTGGAGAAAATAAGTGAAAAAATGATTTTATCTATTGTAAAGAGTTTTAATGAAGGGAAAAAGGTTCAAATCATATTTTTAAGGGTCTTCACACTTTTAATATACTAATTTGACCGCACGTGCCTCGCACGTGTAACATTCGATTATTTAAAATTAAATGATTTTATCTATTACGGAGATTTTTAATGAAGTATAAAACGTTCAAATCACTTCCCAAAGATCCTTCAAACTTTAATATAATAAAGTAAACATAAACATATATTTTAGTGTAAATACATATATATTTTACCATAAGTTTAAGTGATTGATCACTTTTGTGTTTGTCATGCAGTGGACAAATGCATCATTTTGAACCATAATTGTGGTACAATTATTTTTTCCTATATTTAAAATCTTTTCTCATTTTTTAAAGTCAAATCTTTACAAAATCATTGATTACATTCTTATTATGTAAAACTTTTAAAAAATTGGTACTTATTAAACTTCTCTTATCTAACATGTTTATATTTATTTCTAAATTTTTCAAATCTTCTTATAATCAAATTTAGCTGATTCAGAATTCTTAAACTAATGAAAAAAGTATTAGTTATCATTAAACAGAAACTACAACAAAAGAATATGATAATTGAGATATTAGAACAATACGATTAAAACAAACATTCATATAAAAATTTCTCAAAATCCTTCTGAACACTCATCTAGAACACAAACCTAAAATTGATAAAACTATTATAGGCCGCATCGAAATAGTAGCTATAAGAATATTTATGCCACCAACACACCAAAATATATATAAACATAAATTAAATAAAAATTCTCAAATATCATTAAAAAGTTTTTTTTTTTTTGGAAGCTATTAAAAAGTTACATTGAATAATAGAACAATTTATAGAAGTACATGGCCTGATCCTTTTCTAAGTTTGATTGTATTTGTTACATCTTTGAGTATAATTTAAATACCAAAAGAGAACAAAAAGAAGCAAAGATCAAGTACAATTAGGAGTATGTTAGATTAAGCGTAATATTTCAATAGGATTTTTATATTTTCATATATTTTAGGCAAAGCTTTAATTGTTTTCATATATTTTAGGAAAAGTTTTAATTGTTTTCTTTATTTTTGAAAAAATCACGTACTAAAAACAAAAAAAAAAAAAATTCTTTTTTTAAGTCAACCACCCTTTCTTGGGGAATAGTGATGCACCAAAAATAAAAACAAAACCAACTTCTTTTAGGAAATAACTAATAAGAAAAGATTTTATCATAAAAATATTTAATTAATTTTTAGTTTTTAAATATTAGAAAAATAGTAAAAAGACAATTTTGTCTAAATCAAGGACTTTTAAAGAAGAGTAAAAAGTTCAATCAACATTTCTAAGGCCCTTCACACTTTTAATATATTATAGATTATAGATATAGATTATAGATTATAGATATAGATTATAGATTATAGATTATAGATTATAGATTATAGATTATAGATTATAGATTATTATTATTATTATTAGTAGTAGTAGTAGTAGTAGTATTATTTACTAGTACTACTAACATCACACATGTACTACTATTGTTATTACTACTAGTATTTATTAGTACATTATTATTATTATTATATTTATAAAATAGTTAGAGTTTATTTAGAACTCTTTAACTATAGAATCCTAGTTTAAAGCTAATGAGAATCTTTTTTTCTTATAAATGCCTTATAATTTAAAATTTAATTTTCTTATTTCTTAATTTTTAACTTTTATTACATTATTATTAATCTTGTCCTAAAATGGCCACATGGCTTTTCAATAGGTTGTCACTTGGCTAATTATGGTGCTTTGTCACCTGCTTTATTATATATATATATATATATATATATATATACTTGTTTAGCCGCACGTGCCTCACACGTGTAACTTCTAAATATTTAAAATTAGACGATTTTATCTAATATGAAGGCTTTTTTTTAAGTGCAAAAAGTTCAAAACATATATTTTATTGTACGTACATATATATTTTACCACCAGAAGTTTCAAGTGGTTAATAAATTTAATATATTATAGATGTAGTTTAATTTAGCCAATCTTGTGCTTCGTATGTCCTGCCAAATAGACCCAATGATTGTATTATATGTTGAATTTTTACTTCATTCATAAATACTTTTGGAGAAAAGTTTATGAACTCTTCCATATTGTGGATACTTTTGGAAAAATCCTAACACATATTTAACAAATCGAAGCATAATGCCTAATATCTTTAACATACCTTGGTGACAACATCTATCAACCATTACTTCTTAATTTAAGTAATGTTAAATATATATGAGATGAAATAAATTTAACCAAAAGAGAAATTATTCCCATATAATAATGAATATTCTCAATTCCACCTTTCAAAATATTATTAAAAAAAAACTAATCTCAAAAGGTGAGTTTAATTTAGTCAAACCTCGTGCTTCGTATGTCCTACCCAATAGATTCAAATAGACTCAAGGATTGTACTGTACGTTGAATTTTTACTTCATTCTTGAATACTTTTGGAGAAACGCTTATCAACTCTTTCGTACTGTGAATGCTTTCGGAGAAACATTCGCTCGTTCTCTTCTTTGTCTCTTGTTGTATCTATTTGTCTATTATTGTATTTTTCTACGGCCAAATTTAATTATTCTTTTCATCATACTAATTTTTCTTTGTCGTAAAGTTTGATAAACTACATATCATATCATATCATATCATATCATAAAAGAAGATAAAGAAAAGATTGTAAATGAAAAGAATAAGAATGAATAGCTACAATAATTTATATCATTCAAAACTAAAAATTGTCACGCAAAATTAATCGCCTTTCAAAATTTAAATCATCAACTGTCTATATATATATTATCATCATCATCCATCTTCAAGATACCTACAAAATCAATGCACCTTAAAGTAAATTAAATATTACAGAAATATTTCTTGACGTAAAAAATAATTCTAAAGCAAACAATAAAGAATGATCTAAGATTAAAAGTATTTTTTTATTTTTCATATGTTCATTGAAGATGCTATTGTATTGTTGTGGGAGAATTCTCAATTTATAGAAGTCCAAAACCTTTTCAAAGAAATTATCTAAATTAAATATGGTAAATTTATATTTTTTTTTCCCATAAATAACTACCAACTTTATAAAAATAAGAATTTCAAAAATAATAAAATACTACAAATAGACATTTACTGTACATTGTTTATAGTTCTTTTAGACTTTTGCTTTGCTTTTTGTTTAATACAAAATAGGCTTTATTGTCTTATTTTAAAAAAAAAAAAAAATTAAAGTCATACACAGTTCTTAAATTTTAGGAGTTTAGTAGTTTTTTTTCTAATTCTTCTTACCCTAATATTTGTTTGTTACCATATATTTAAGGACTCTTAATTTTTTCTTTTCACATATATTTTAGGATTCAATATTATGGTTAATATTATTAATATAATTAAATGATAATTTAAGCAAATGGTGAAAAGACGATTTTACCTATTATGTCGTCTTTTAATGAAGGATAAAAAGTTCAAATCACTTTTCTAAAGGTCTTCACACTTTTAATATATTACAGATACAGGTATACACACACACTATATTAAAAGTGTGAAGAGCCTTAGAAATATTGTTTGAACTTTTTTACTCTTCATTAAAAGTCGCTACTTTAGACAAAATCATCTTTTCATTATTTTCTTAATATTTAAGAGTTGAAAATTAATTAAACATTTATAGTAAAAATTTTCCTTATTAGAATTTATCAGAATTAATGACAACTAATACATTTTTCATTAGTTTAAGAATTCTAAATGAACTAAAGTTGATTTTTAGAAGATTTGAAAATTTTAGAAATGAATATGAAAGCGGTAGAATTAGAAAAATATAAGAAGTATCAATTTTTTAAAGTTTCAAGTAATCAAAGATATTCTAAATATTTAACTTTAAAATAACGAAAGATTTTAAATATAGAAAAAATAAAAAAATATAATCGCACTACAAATATGATTCAAATCGATGTTGTATCTCTTAGCCTCTATACTATATTAAAAGTGTGAAGGGACTTAGAAATATTATTTGAAATTTTTGCTCTTCATTAAAAGTCTCTACTTTAAACAAAATTGTCCTTTTATTATTTTCTTAATATTTAAGAGTTGAAAATTAATTAAATATTTATAGTAAACCTTTCATTATTAGAGGTCATCAAAATTAATGACAATAAATAATGCATTTTTCATTAGTTTAAGAATTGTAAATCAACTTTAGTTGGTTTTAAGAAGATTTAAAAAATCTAAAATAAATATGAAAGCGTTAGAATAAGAAAAATATAAGAAGTATCAAATTTTTAAATGTTTTAAGTAATCAAAGAGTTTTCTAAAGATTTAACTTTAAAAATAAGAAAAGATTTTAAATATAGAAAAAAAAAGATCGCACTACAAATATGGTGCAAATCAATGCGTCTCTCTTAGCCTCTAGCAACAAGAAAAAGAGATATTGCATGACAAATGCAAAAGTGACAATTCATTAACCACTTGAAACTTCTGGTGATAAAATATATATATGCTTATAATAAAATATATGTTATGTTTACATTATTATATTAAAATGTGAAGGACCTTTGAGAAGTGATTTGAACTTTTTTGCTATTCATTGAAAATCTTCGCAATAGACATAATCGTCTAATTTTAAATAACAAAAAGTTACACGTGCGAAGCACGTGCGCTTAAACTAGTATGTATATATATTTGTATGCATGTATGTATAAAAGCAAAAGTAGAAGCACCAGAAGAAGTGAAGTGACAAGATATTTCTATACAAAAACATGTAGAGCATAATTTCTATAAAAGAAATTTGTTTGTTTACAATTGTTTTGCAAAAATTTTGACTTTTGAAGAGAGTCGCCACTTAATTTTTGAAAAGAAATTAAGAAAACTTTATAAAATACTTTAAACGATCCAAAATAGAAAAATCATTTAAAATTTAAAGATTCTAAGTAAGCGATTCTTATTAACGTTTTAGGAAGGTTTAAGGCACCTAAAATGTCCGCTAACTTGCGGTTATCCGAACTGTTTGGAAATGTCTTTTGACTAACTTCAAAAAAGATTAATTTGTTGAAAAATGATCAATTTTTTAGAAAAGACTTGTGTAAAATAGATTCAGGCGACTTAGTAGGAATTTTAACTAAGTCTAAACAAAACTTATAAGCAAATAAAATACATAAAAGGGGAAAGGGAGGAAGAAGTAAAAGATTTAGGCCCTTGGGCCCAAATCAATGAAAGTTGTCCTAGTCTAATTGGGCTTTCGACCCATTTCACCTGTCCTAATCTAGTTTTCGAGCCCTTTTGGCCCAAAATCTGCTTCACCTATATTAAATTTACAACTTTGGCTTCGAGGCCTAAATGAATGAAATAAAGAAATAAGATGATGGATGAATGAATACATAAGACAACGATAAATAACTAAATAAGCAAATAAATGAGACTTTTAAGTCTCTTAGCCGCTTCGAATACGAGACTTTAGTACATGCTTCTTTCTTCAAATCCTTGCATCCAGTATGCCATAAGATCAATATTTATCTTTCTTTCGTGCTTGACTCAAAAGGATAGGCCTTATTGGCCCATGATGGAATGCAACAAGGGAAAAGTCCATTTGGACTCCGAAGCGGATGCATGCAAAGAAAAGAATGAAAAATTAGAATATATCTAAGAATTTAATAAAACTATGAAATCCCCACTATATTTAAATACAAAACATGTATAAACCATTTGACTCGATTGGTAGAAAAGATAGTCTTTTATTTTAGACGATCTTTGACTCAGGATGAGTGATAAGTTGTTCGAGTTATGAAAAAAAGGCTTGTAACCTCTTAACTATGAACGTGGAGTTCTTCATATCCATAGGTAAGAATTTATCTGGACATAATTTCCAAAACTCTAGGTGTCCTATCACCCGAATTTGAAAGAAAGAAAAGGTTACCCTCGATATAAGTTTAGAAATATCCCGAAGGCGAAGTTGAAACCAGAATATCCCAAAATACCTAAATGTCTTATAACAGGGGTGTGGTTGGATGGTGGTGGCGATCATCCTTTAGCTCGCGTCCAAAGATTTTGACGTCCCTCTCTAGACTATGTCCCATTTTGTTGCTAAGAAAGAGTTCCACGTTGTACTGCGTCCTTTTTGGAGTCATCCACGCTTGTGATTTTGTTTTAAGATTTTCATCCTCTCGGATGCTCTCGACAATAACTCAAACAAAATTGTTAGTAATAAGCACAATTCACGAAAAGGGTATTTAGTTTCTTACCATTCCTCAACGCGAGTTGTTATTCAAAAAATGAAGTCATCTTCTCATGTACCTGTTTGGAAGGAAATGACTTGCAATAATAAACACAACAACCTTATTTGATTGTCGCATAATTATCTTATTTGTCGGTTGAATATGTCTTCAAAGTGGGGATGTCCCTTTTGGTCACTAACGACATTTTATGAAGAACGGTCCCTGCAACTGTGCAATCTTGCATTGACGCGGTAACCCTTTGGTCACTTGTAATGCTTGTTGTATGATAACCTCTCTGGTTATTGCCAATGGTTCTTTGTATATGATCTCGGGTAAGTCTTGCGCATCTTTTGTATCGATACGACTTATTGATTTTTCTTGAATTAATAATCTTTGGATAATCTCGCACATTATTTAATGTTGGATACGAGGCGACTTACAGATATCCTTTAAATTGATAGCCTTTAGGTAATCCTGGACGTTATCGGACCTTGGATAAGAGATGACTTACAGATATCCCTATAATTGGTAGTTCTCAATTCCTGCACATCTTCCGACCTTGGATACAATATGACTTATAAATATCTCTCAAATTGCTAGTCTTTAGGTAATCCTGCACATAATCGATCTTTGATATGACGCGTCTTATAGAGAACCCTTAGACTTATCAATTTGATCATCTCGCATATTCTACGGTATGGATTTAGTTGCAACTTCTGGATAACCTTTGGACTATCAATTTTTGGGTAACCTTACACACTATCCGGTTAGGATGTTATGGCGGCTTACAAATGACCTATGGGCTATCAACTCATAAGTAATCTTGCAGACTATCCTATTTCAAATAATGTGATCTATAAATGACCCTCAAATTGTCAATTTCTAGGAAATCTCATATGTCGTTCACTTTCAGATAGCAACTTGAAGACATTCCTTTGAATCATATGCCTTCATGTATTTAGATGCTGATTCATAACATAATGAGATATTCTCGACGTTAGCGTATACTATCTTGCGTGTTAGCAAATATTAGATGCTAATGATATCCTCGAAGTCAGCGTATGATATCCCGCGCGTCATTAGATATTTAATGCAGATGATACCTTAGACGCCAGTGTATGATATCTCGCGTATCATAAGATATTTAATGCATATGATACCCTCGACGCTAGCATATGATATCTCGTATGTCATCAAATATTTAATGCAGATAATACCCTCGATGCTGGCATATGATATCTCGCACGTCATCAGATATTTAATGCAGATGATACCCTCGACGCCAGTGTATGCTATCTCACGTGTTATCAGATATTTAAAGCAGATGATACCCTTGAAGCCAACGTATGATATCTCACGCATCATCAGATATTTAATACAGATGATACCCTCGACGCCAGCGTATAATATCTCGCGTATCATCAGATATTTAATGCAGATGATACCCTCGTCGCCAGCGCATGATATCTCACGCGTCATCAGGTATTTGATGCAAATGATACCCTTGATGCCAACATATGATATCTCGTGCGTCATCAGATATTAATGCAGATGATACCCTCGACGCCAGCGTATGATATCTCGCGCATCATCAGATATTTAATACAGATGATACCCTCGACTCCAGCATATGATATCTCGCGTGTCAACAAATATTAATGATGATGGTATCCTCGATGCCAGCGAATGATATCTTGCGTGTCAACAGATATTAGATGATGATGATATCTTCGACGTCAGCGTATGATATCTTGTGTGTCAAAATATATTAGATGATGATGATATCCTTGAATCCAGTATATGATATCTCGCGTGTCAACAAATATTAGATGATGATGATATCCTCGACGCCAGTGTATGATCTATTGAGTGTCAATAAATTCTACATGATGATGATATCCTCGACGCTAGCGTATGATATCTCACGTGTCAATAGATATTAGATGATGATATCCTCAACGCCAGTGTATGATATATCGTGTGTCAACAGATAGATGATGATATCCTCGATATCAGCGTATGATATCTTACATGTCAATAGATATTAGATGATGATGATATCCTCGACGCCAGCGTATGATATCTTGCATGTCAACAGATATTAGATGATGATGATATCCTTGACGCCAGCGTATGATATCTCGTTTGTCAACATATATTAGATGATGATATCCTCGACACCAGCATATGATATTTTGCGTGTCAACAGATAGTATATGATGATATCTTCAACGCCAACATATGATATCTCGCGTGTCAACGGATATTGATGATGACGATATCCTCGACTCCAGCATATGATATCTCTTGTGTCTACAGATATTGATACAATGGCCCTCTCGGTAATGAGATGATATGAAATGGTTCTTCCCGTGATTTGAAAATAGTTTCACCTGAGTATATTTGTTTGTGTCTTGCTTTCTACATGTACCTATAATCAAGGTAGACAATTAGTAGACACAATGTCGCTCTCACTGGCGATCAAAGTCAAGCTTTATGATAGTTCAATGACAAATACTGAGTCATCATAATTTGAATGGCTTATTCTGCTATCAATCTTCTCTTTTTGAAGAAATGACAAATCCACCGAATGCAAGTAAATGGGGCAAAACCCTTGTTTGGGGATTACTCAAATACCGTTGTTTCGCTTCAAGGAAAATTTTGAGGATGACTTTCTACTCTTTCTCCTATTGAGTGATCCTTTGATTGTTGTATTTATTGTGCCAACTCCCTTGAATGTACCTGCGCTCAAGGTAAATATTTAGTAGACACAAAGTCGTTTTTGCTAGCGACTATTTTTTAGAAAAATTCTAAATACAATATTCATAAAGAAGATAAGACGCCTTTGTTTGTCCTTCATGATCTCAAGAAATGAGATAGACAATTCAAAATGTCCTCGATAAATGGATATTAAACCCATTTTTGGGGCTACCCAAAAATACCGTTCTTGAGCATTATATGCTCTGGTGTGGCTCCCAACTTGCTCAGGGATTTTTTGAATGAGACTCTCATTTTTTTGTATTGATCCCTGCATCCACATAAAAATGATTAATTTGAGTGAAACTACTCCGTGTTGACCTTCTTTAATCCTTAATTTACTTTTCGCCATCTTTCAGGTGCTCCGCCATGTTGGTACCTTCACCTCGGCTCCTTGCTCCAATAGATGTCTAGGAAATCACTAGACTTTGTCGCAGCTGGTGACTTCAAAAGTTTGACTCTGACCTCTGGTGCTGGAGAATTTGAAATATATTCCAGTGTCTGGTGGAAATTTTGAGGCCTTCCTCAAAATTTATGCCCCAGTTTAAAGTTGTTTGAGATGATATCAACTCGAGAGGATCTGAAGTCTTTATTGGTCCTCGCTCTCTTTGTTGCATGATGGTCTTCATCATCGTGAATTTTTTAGATTCCTTCTCCAAAGTTCTGTCCCAGTTTCCATTTCCTGGGGTTATATGACCGAGCTGTTGGGGCGCCTACGTATTTCGTTGAAGCAGAAATTAGGTCAAACGTAGTTTAGGACTACGCTAAGGATATATATAAAATTCTAATGGGTTGACCGAAGCCGACATATTCTTGAGAATTCAGGTCATCGCGTAGTTCATGTATAAAAAGAAAGGATAAATTATCCTAAGGGGTTGACTGAAGCCGACATAGGCCGCCTACGTATCCATTTCTTGGGAATTTAGTTCAAACGTAGTTCATACATAAAGGGAAAGGGATTCTAGGAAATTATACATCATGAAACTGGTATTATCATAAAGGCGATTACAAATAAGACAAGGAAACAAAAACTAAGACAACTTTCAAACATAGTATCTCTTTACCGCATCAGAATTGAATAGTTTGGTCCGCTCTTGACCATCCGTCTCAAGTAGGATTAGGGCTCCTCTAGGTTGGGCTTCTTGTGATTTTCAAATTCCTTTATATATTTCACTAACTGCTCTTCATCACCTTCTTTCTGTTCATTATCATTCTCTTTGCTTTGTTTGTCTAACCCTTTCATGACATGACATTGGTAGATTTTTAAATTATTTCTACCAAAATAAACTATGTTAAAAGATAAAAGATAATAATATAATCATATTTCAAAATAACTTCTTAAATAAAGGAAAATCTTTTTGTAAAATAAATAAAAACTATGGCTCATGACCCGTGCAAATGCGGGCCCATGCCTTTTTGAAATCTGTAAAACACGAAATGAAAATTTGAGACATAAAAGGATGGATCACGGGGCCTCCTCCAAATCATCATCGATTTTTAAAGCTACTAGTAATTGCCCTTTCATCTAATACGACGGGCGACAGATTATGATCGGAGTGGAGGTCCAGTTTTGCAAAGCCTCTCATGGTGCAACCTTCCTCACCCCATCAGACTTTGGGAAATTCTATGGTATATCATTGCATTCCTTAAACAGATTTCTTATCCCATCCCCAAGACCATCATCCTTTAACATCTCACGCGCAGGAAAAGACTGGTACTTGAGTGACGATGGTTTAGACAGACTCGTCTTTGAATTATCTTCAATCTCATCTTCCTTTCTTGGTTGGTACCCTATTCCATGCTTAAATTCTTTTTCTGGGACCATAATGGGCTCAATAATTTCTTCCAAATTCTTACTCAAGGCGGACACAACTTTCTCTATCTTTTTCATTCCTTTTATCTTTTAGGAATTTTGCGGATTCACCTTAGTAATAGTCTTGCTAGATGCTCATTCGCCTGCTATTTCGGTCATGCTAACCATAGCTCCCTTATGATTAGGTAATGAATTACTGGTGACATACCTTAAGAGTGATGATCTTCTAATCAATCAAGTCTTGGATCTTGTGTTTCAAATTGATACAATCTTCAGTATTATGCCCGGGCACTCCTGAATGATATGCACAGACTTGATCGACCTGCAAGAATCAAGAATTAAGATTGGTAGGCTTTGGCGGAATAGGCTGTAAATAACCAGCTTTCATCAGTCTTCCAAAGAGCTGGGTACGACTTTCAGCCAATGAAGTGAATTTTCTTGGAGGTTTTTTTTTAGGTTTAGACGTGGGGGGTATATTGGTTTTGATTAGTGAGAGGAGGTACGTGATGATAGTTTGGAGGCGCTTGAACGTTTATTTGGTTATTTGGAAGAGTAGCTTGAACATGAGACTAATAATTTGGTTGCAAAACTTGGTACTGAGGTAAAATATTTGGAAGTAGAGCTTGGTATTGGGATTGAATATTTGAAAATTGAGCTTGGTACTGGAATTGAATATCTGGGAGTGGAGCTTGGTATTGGGATTGGATATTTGGAAATGGAGCTTGGTACTGAGATTGGATATTTGAAAGTGGAGCTTGATTTTAAGGATGAGAGGAAGTTAGGTGGTGGGTGGGGAGGAAATTAGGAAAAATTTGTGAAATTCGAGAGTAGTTTGGTGGAATATGGAAGGATTTTTACGGATTTAAAAATAAATTTTATGGATTCGGAGGTAGATTTTGTGGGGTTAGGGATGGATTTTTCGGATGGTAAGTAGCTGGGTTATTTTCTCGATTGGTATTTTGGATAAGTTGAGGAGCGGAAGCGGACGATATGTTATTTGGATGGTCCCCGAGAACAGGCATACTAAGGGGAGGGATCTGGAGCTGAGTCCCGTGCCCTCCTGGAGCGGGAACATTGACATTGATGGCCAGGTTAGCCAGGTCTCGAGTATGATTCATCTCCTTCTGAAGCATTTTCAATTTTCTCGCGAGTTCAGCAATCATCTCACTTTGTTCCGATATTACATTGTCCCTAATAGTCAATGCATTTTCTTCATCGTTTCCAGTCATTTTTGAATGATGGTCTGAGGATGGGATTTTATGTGCTTTTGACCGGGTGAAGTAAAGATGTTCTGCCAGCTTATTTTAACACGGAGTAGCTTTCTATTATCTATAAAGTAAAATAACTCAAAGGCAGATGTGTTAGTTTTCATATGTGATAAGTAATGCAAGATACTTGACAAGAAATAACCACGTAGAGTTGTTTGTGTCATAGCCAAATTGATCCACATGAGCATAGTGGATAAACTTGCCTTTGATTCAAACAAACGCACATAAACACATAAGACAGTTATATCGCCTAAAAACATCATAATAACGCGTATCCTAACTAGGGTGACCCTTTGAGCCTAGGGTTTAGGCCTAACGAACTTTGAAGAAAATATGTCTTTTTTAAAGCCAATTCATTATCCCCAAATTCATAGATATACATAAATTACTACAAAAGTTGCACAAAAGGGGTATAATATTTAGGGAAGAGAAATAACATGAGAAAAAGAATGATGTCCCACGCAAGGAATAGGAAATACTAACTACTGAATGTTTATTCTATCGGTCTTTGCCTTCTTAGCTTTGTCCACCTCTTATCATTGGCGACATTCGTTGATGATCAAGCAATTTTCGTATAGTTGTGCCTTAGATGCAATCGCCCAAATCGATCAATTTCTTGCTTGACTTGCTTCAATTCCTCTCACGAAAGCAAGCAAAGCAAGCTTTTTTCTGACCCCCAAAGGGTAATGGATTGAATTAAATAAACATATATTTCTTCAACACATAAATATGATTCGTCTGTAATTGACTTGGGGCCAATAGATGCAGGGCAAGTTCTCTAATGGGCCCAATACCCCCCTCGGGTATTGGATCGTCCTAGGCTCATGCCTAAAATAAGATTTTGATTTCGCTTTATCCTAGGTGTCTAGAGTGGGTTTGAACCAGGTTCCCAAGCAGACGACTTGAGTTTGAAAATACGAACAACCATCAGACGACTCACGTGCTAATAAACCGTTGTATTTCCAACACGTTATTTGGAGTTGAACAACAAGGGCCGGGATATCCACGAAACCCCAAAACAATTTATAAATAAATGCAGAAATATGCTATGAAATGCAATAATTAAATACCGCGAAATTGAATAAATAATCACATAGACAGTTAATCAAAAAATGAAATCAAACATTTGGTTAGAACCTAGCTAAAACTCCCTAGCAGAGTCGTCATTTCTGTTTTGCAGAAATTTTGACTTTTGAAGAGAGTCACCCCTTCATTTTTGAATAGAAATTAAGAAAACTTTATAAAATACTTTAAACGATTCAAAATAGAAAAATCATTTAAAATTTAAAGATTCTGAGTAAGCGGTTCCTATTAACATTTTAGGAAGGTTTAAGGCACCTAAAACGTCCGCTAACTTGCGGTTATTTGGACTGTTTGAAAATGCCTTTTGACTAACTTCAAAAAAGATTGATTTGTCGAAAAATAATCGATTTTTTAGAAAAGACATGTGTAAAATAGATTCAGGCGACTTAGCAGGAATTTTAACTAAGTCTAAATAAAACTAAAAAGCAAATAAAACACATAAAAAAGGAAAGGGAGGAGGAAGTAAAAGATTTAGGCCCTTGGACCCAAATCAATGAAAACTGTCCTAGTCTAATTGAGCTTTCGACCCATTTCACCTGTTCTAATCTAGTTTTTGAGCCCTTTTGGCCCAAAATCCGCTCCACCTGTATTAAATTTACAACTTTGGCTTCGAGGCCTAAATAAATGAAATAAAGAAATAAGACGACAGATGAATAAATACATAAGACAACGATAAATACTAAATAAGCAAATAAATGAGACTTTTAAGTCTCTTAGCCGCTTCAAATATGAGACTTTAGTCCATGCTTCTTCCTTCAACTCCTTGCATCCAGTATGCTATAAGATCAATATTTATCTTTCTTTCGTGCTTGACTCGAAAGGATAGGCCTTATTGGCCCGTGATGAAATGCAACAAGGGAAAAGTCCATTTGGACTCCGAAGCGGATGCATGCAAAGAAAAGAATGAAAAATTAGAATATATCTAAGAATTTAATAAAACTATGAAATCCCCACTATATTTAAATACAAAACATGTATAAACCATTTGCACCTATACAAAATGTGTGTCTCAATCTATTGCACCAAACTGGACACGCAAAGATGATCAAAGAATATGTAAATCCTTGAACCCCATACGAAAGTTTGCCTATTTGACTTGATAATTAATCATGAATAAGGCATTACAACTGCAAAGAGAAAAGGCATATATACAGACACTTGCACTCAGAGAAAATTGCGGAAGGAACAACAGTCTATAAAAACTTGAGGAAAAGACATCTATAATTAATCAAAGACATTCAATCATGGAAGGGAATAGCAATAACTTTAAGAAAACATTTATTCGACACAGACCAATTAATTGGCAAACGACTAGCCAAACTCAAGCACAAGTGCAACATCAAAGGAAAAATTCAGAGTTAAAAAGATTACTGTGTCAAATCCCGGTTCCTTACCAAAAAAAACTTAAAAAAAAAAGAAAACAAAGTACGAGATCTTCTAAGCAAACAAGGCACTAAATTTGAATAAAGGTCTATCTTTTAACGCTCCTTTAGGCTAAGGCAGGCAACAGATTATCTTTATGAGCAGGAAGCCACAAGCACGGCTACAAGAGCACAAGAAAAGTGGAGCAATAGAAGCTCAACATTAATCAAAGTCTTGCAGGAAAGGCCCAAATACATATGAAATTCATCCTCCTCCTCCTCCTCCTCGACACACCATAAAGATTTTCTATATACCAGGAGTGTCGTGGAGGAGTCCTCGGACCAAAAGCATGTCATTTATGAACTAATCCCACCACTCCCATTAATAATAAGAATCAACGGACATGAGGGAGATTCTACCGTATTTGAAAGAACGAAACAAAAGTGGAAACAAGCGAGCAGCACATAAAAGAGCAAGCAAGAACTTCCTTTCAATTAAACACAACTTACAGATTTCACAAGAAAGCTGCACTAAAGTTCAAATCTTTTAGAAAGAAACATTCCCTTTAATGCCTCAAAACATTATAAAGAACTAAAATCGTTTCTCAAAAGAAAGAAAATTGCTAAAATATACTGACAAAATTCAATATTTATGTGTCGGCGTAACCAAATTACTATCTTAGCTACTGTTAAGCTCAGTCATAGATATCTAAAGAAGTTGTGAAACCACTTTAGCCATTTGGAGCACAATAAACACAAGGATATAAGGAATGCATCAAACGATTTGAGCGAGCACATACTAGCATCAAATTTGCGAATGACACAAGGTTTTTTATTTACTAAGCAGAAAGCTGAAAGATACACCAGACGTGAATATTAAAATCATTCAAAATTCAATCAAGGCCCAGCACATATTCTCGAACCTATTCATTCCCAAAACCGACCATATTAGATGAACACCTATAGTAATAATGTACACAATGGATTTAAACGCACAAGTTACTGAACATTAAGACAAACCCCTAATGTAGATTATGAACGTTGAATCGACAAACGACATAACGATCACTATCACAGGCAAAACCTAAGGCCAACAAGGCGTCTACAATAAATAAACCAGCATCACCACAATTATAACCATACAACAACCTCTGCAACCAAACATCCAAACCGACCTTACTTTCAATGTTCAAATAACCACACAGTCACAGAGAAAAGGGATGAAGAAGAACTATATTGATAAAATCAAATGGGAAAAGGTATATTTACCTTTCTCAGGGTAGCAAAACAGGCCGACGAGCCGACGATAGGATTCCGACCACTAAAAGAAAAGAAACCCCCACGACTGCTTTGACAGTTCAGGTGCAAAATTTTTAAGAATGTGTATATTTTTTGGTGTCCCGAGAGTATTTTTTTTTTCTTGAGAGCCTCCTTATCTAGCTTTTCCTAACCAATTTCTCCGAACCCCTGTTCTGCTCCTAAACCAGCCTTTTATAGAGAATCGTCTAGGGTTCCTTCAAGGCTTCAACGATGTGGGAAAAAATTAAAATCGAGGTATTTTAGGAATTTGCAATGAGGGATTTTTGAATTTCTGGGCTTCGAATAAGGTTTCTAGACAACAACTATACCAATTTTTGGATTATCTTGAACAAATTTGATGTGGGTTGTCCAATGAAAATTGGGGAAAACAGAATCTGATCTCAAACCAATGGAATTCCCAAATAGGTACCAATTCATACCATTTATCCCAAAATTTGCGGAATATGGACGTTGGATGAGCCATCTCACCCCTTTCTAGAAGATTCGAGGGTTTTTTTTTAGAGTCGAAAGCGGGAAAATGGGGAACACGTCATTGCCGATTGAAAATGGGTCACGGGTTGGGTTTTGCGTTCAGTGGTTGCTGGGTTCACGATGGTTGTCGTGTTGTCAATGAAGGTTGTTGTCGCAATTTGGAATTTTGCATACTGTCAGTGTTTGTTGCTGTTTGTTGAAAAAATGAATCGATGGTTATCGATGTTGAAGGCTACTGTATGTTGTTCCTTTTTTTGTTGTTGGTGTACGCCTAATGTATGTTGTTGAGAAGATGGGCCAAGCGGGTATGGGTCGGTTCAGACGGATAGGATTGGGCTGGACAGTGTTGTCGGGTCTTTGTCGGCTGATAACATTGGTTGTTGTTTGCTATTATTCAATTAGGGGAAAAGGGGAAAGAGTTGGGCCAAACGGGTCAGGCAAAGGGTAATGGGCTGGTGAATTGGGCAGAAATTATTGATTTAATTTTGGGTATTGGGGATTTGACCAATTCTATTTAGGTTTTGGCCAATTGAAACACAATTGAACAATTGAATCGCAATTGTAGCCAATTTGATTTCAATTAGGGTCAAATCTAATAGATTGACTAAATTAAATCAAAATTCGAAACGAATTAATACCTCTTTTAACCTCGAGCATCTTGATTCGATAAAATCAAACACGTATTTATCTGAATAGATTATTTTTGAGAGTAAATTATAATTAAATCAAGATTTTAAGTAGTATATTTATCTTCAAAATAATCCTTAATTAAAATCCGATATTCCATAAAATAAATATTTAAGTAATCAAATTACATAATAGTGTATAATTGAACACGATAATATATAATCGCCACTTAAAATGACAAAATTACGTACAAATATATTTTTAAGAATTTTTATTCGGATGAAATAAATATTTTGATTTTATTAAAAATCGAAGAAACTCGGGATTAAATTTAATCGTGGAGGGCAAAAATTTGGTGTCAACAACAATAATATCTTCCTTTAGCTTTGTAGGAAAAATGAGCTAAAAGGGACACTTGAGAGTTAAATGAATTCAAAGGGACTCATATTTTCCCTTTAATTTCCTCCTTCTCCGTTCTCTTTTTCTTCATCTGCTTCTTTCTTCGTTTTTTCTTTTTCCTTCTCCCTTCTTCATCTTCTTCTACCTTTTTATATTTGCCATCTTTTCTATGTTTTTTTCTCCGCCTTATCTTCTTTTCATTTTTTCTTCTGAGTTTTATTCTCTTCTAAATTTTTCTCTCTTTATCTTCATCAAGAGTTTTCATCTTTTGATTTGTGTGTTTTTATCTTTTTCTACTTCTTTATGCAGATCTGCCAGTAAAATTTTTAGAAATATTTGGTGAAAAAAGTTGCATTCATAAAAAAATATTTGAGAGTTGTTTAAGCAACCGAAAGATGTTGTTTAAACAATCCAAAGTTGTTTGAGCAAATGAAATATATTGTTTAAACAATCAAGAGTTGTTTAAGCATTTGCTAGTTGTTTGAAAGTGGTGATGATGTGGAGGAGGGGAGGTGGATGGGGTTGTGGGGGTAAAGGAGGGAGAAGGGAAAAAGTAGTGGGAGATTTGTGTAAATAAAATTTTTTATGGGTGTTTGAAAATATTCATTATCACTAATTAAAAAAATATCTTTTCTGCTACATTCTTAAGAGTAGTGTCCTATTTTCTTTATTTTTTCTCCCAAAAGTACTTTTTAATTCACCCTTCCAGCTTTGTACATTTTCTTTGCAACAAAGTTCTTTTACCTTTAAAACTTCACTGGCTCATTTTTTCTCCTAAAATATAATTAAATAGTTGTTAACATATATTACTTCATCACACTTCAAAATAATCATTTAAGGCTAGTGATTCAAGTTATTTAAATACCTCATGTCCACCTACTACTAATTGAAATCAATCTCTGAATATGAAAAAAATCTTTATATATCATGAATCTACTCAACAACATGAAGGCTTAGTTTCCACAAGCCATCAACAGATATAGGAACTACATGTTATTGGTTTATAAAAGGTGAGCCTTTTGAAAATTGATTAGAATTGCCTACTATTGTTTCACAAGAAACTTAATTAAAGATCGAAATGAACCTGGTAAGGAAACAAGAAATAGGGTTCATCATGATAAAGTTTCTGACAATGAATACAAGAGTGGGGTAAATGATGATGAAATTTTCATTTTATTCGGCTCAGTGTAAAACTCACTAAAATCAGGTCTCAAGGATTTTGAAATATTTTAAGAGGTATTTAAGGGGTAATTATGTCATTAACCAAGCTAATGTATGTGTTGAAACAGAGGTGTCTATTACTAATACATAGAAAAACGTAGTATTAATAATACATATCTTACTGCACAATAGAGTGTATAATTAATGTTTGCATTAGCTATATATAGGCTAAAAAGTGTGAAAAATAAGGTACTAGTAATACACAAAGCTAATGCATGAATTATTCTTTTAATACACTCTACCAAAAAACCCCTTAGTTGTCACGATTCGAGACTACGCCAAGTCATAATACGATGCTTGAAGTCACAAGTGATCCCAAGATAACCCATGGCCTTGCATTACACTATTAATACTGAAATATATTGGAAATCACTAGATGAAGCTAAAAATTTGAATGATATAGAAATAATATCCAAAACAACTCAATACTGAAGTCTAAACCATAAGTTAAATAGTCTATCTATATGTCTGAAAGACTCTAAATAAGATGAGTTGCTGGTACAAGCCCCCAACGAACTCTAACTATCTAAAAACTATATGAAAGAACAAGAAAATAACCATAACTCTAATCCTCAAAAGATGAGGATTCACCAAACTCTGTTGCTGAGATAATACAAAATAACACTAACCACGAGATGGATGTTGGGCATTTGAACCTATAATATAAAACAATATAGCACAAACAAAAGTATGCATTCATTTCTTTGAATGTATAAAGCATGTGAGATATGCAGTACACTAAGTAACTGAATGTGGGGGGATAAACTGAACATGGAATTGAGGAATATAATGAGGCAATGACCAAGCAAATAAATATGTAACTAAAAAATAATTTGAAAAATAAATTGACTACAAGGTCAAGCTGTCACGACCCGTACCAGGGCCTGGCCGTGACGGGTATCTTAAGTCCACTGAGGACCGAAGACCACTTCCTTATTACCTAACCACACAAGATATAGCATACTTAGCAGTGGTTGGAATCTGAACATATAACAAGATAGAGGATAATAACTCAAGACAACTAATAGTATCAATCATCACAATCTAAAGTAATATCCACAAGCCTTTAAACAATATCGAGAACAATCTAAGTTGGGACATGCCCCCGATCCTGACAATAATAATGTTAATAATAAAGTGAATTCTTCAATTCTAGTCTATGAAAGGAAACTGATGAAATAACCAAGTCTTTCAGAGAATGGAAGCTCACCACTTTACCACCAACGATCGACAAACTGAGCCCATCCACCTAACACTACACAGAAAAAGTAAAAGTAGCTCCGGTTTAACACCCCGTATTCAAGTACGTGTATTGGTGTATTCAAGTACGTGTATTGGTCTTATTTATATGGAATTAATTTTTTATTTTATTTATACCGGAATTTGCCTGTCGATGGTTCCATGCGAAGGTTATTGAATAAGCTTTCCAACGATATAAAGATTTTCAAAAATGGATAGCTTTCAGATATAATCGAGCACGTTCGAAACAATAAAACGGTGGCCGGGATATTTGGGAATAGTAAATGTGCAGGAAAATTTCCTGCACACAAACTACTGAGGCCAGCCGAATTTTTGGGTCAACTTCGAACAATCATAACTCCCTTAATATAATGAACTGGGAGAGATGCGACCTATGAAAAGAAATATCTTTGAGTCTTATTTCCAATGCAATTGGTTTCATCCAAATCCAACGTCTGAGTAAGGAGTTATACTCATTTTACTTCAGCCTATCAAAACATATTTTTAGGGTCAATTTCAAACGACCATAACTCCTTGTACAGGATGAAATGAGTGGCCTACTTTATATGAAATGAAAGACCTTTGAATTATCCTTCCAACGATACCAATTTCACCCAAATCCGATATCGGAGCAAAGAGTTATGGTCGATCTACTTTAGCTTAAAAAAATAGTCCACCAAAGGACAGATTTGACATTATTTAAATTTTAAAGGCATTTTGGTCATTTCCTATTATATTATGGACGGGAATATGTGTATATATACATGTATATGAGTTCAAAAACTCATTTTCATCATCAATCATTGAGAAAGAACAAACCCTAGCCAAATTTGACCTTTAAATTACTTTTGATTCAACCGTAGAAATTCCAAAGTAATCCGTTAACTGTGTTTGTCATCTCGAGAGCTTCGAACGGCACCTATTATTTGTGCAAACAGGATTGCATAATCAAGAGGTGAATTCTAAGGTATGAATATTATTTGCCTTTGTTCTTTTCCATATGTATATGTGTGATAGAGGATTATATGTATTGGTTGTTATTGAAAGGTGATGATAATAGGGTTATGGACTATTTTGCATGGTTTGGTTGTATTGAATTGTGGAAGGTGGATATGGTAATTGAGTTATGGAAGGTGGATATGGTGATATACTATTGAATTGATGATTATTTATGTCTATGGCTCAATTTGGTTTAATGGATTGGTTAGAAGGATAAATTAATCCAAACTTGATATTGGAGGATGTTGTATGAATGCGCATGACATGTGAATGTAATTGGAGTATAAGAGGGTTAAAGTGACACCCTTTATGGTGTAATTAAGGCTTACTACTTAACCACTAGTTTGGTGAATTCAAATAATTGAATTGTGACGTTTGGTTGCTAATACTAGATTGCTATTTATATTCATTGTAGATAAGTAATCTGAAAAGACGGGAAGTCCATTTGGGACTAGTATTGAAGGTTGACAGTCAGGTATGTAAAGCATACTCTATACCATGTCTTTGGCATGAAAGTGAACAATTGTTCTATTAAGAAAGTTTCCAAAGTTATTCAATAACATGTGATCCATAATGGTTTTGTATGATGTCCTACGTTACCAATGAACTTGTTTTCACCCTACAAGATGTCAAGACATTCCAATACTTACTTGTTTTTCAAATCTTACATGTTTATTGCACTAATGAATGTCAGAAGGTATCCGGTTACTCAAACAAGATCCATGTGCTATTAATGACTCCAAAACATTTCATTGATATGCCAATAAGTTCCTACTTCATTGTTATGGCATTGATGACCCCAAAACACTTCATTAATGTGCCAATGAGTTCTTACTTCATTGTTATTGCATTGATGGTCTATTTATATGTCTCTTATTGATGTATCATTGTTTCAAAGTATCAAAAATGCGGTGGCGACCGAAATAACAATCTCAAAGATTAATTGAACTAAGTGATGGAAGTTCTCTCTTATCGGGTGGTATCCCAGGGGCATAAGTCTATCATGGGTCGATCCCTATTTATGTGTTTATTGGTGGTATCCCAGGGGCATAAGCCTATCATGGGTCGATCCCAGTTGATATGTACTGGAGGCAGCCTAATGGTCATAGTACAGTACAGTAATGATTACAAAGATGATAAGAACGAAGGTAAAGTGATTGAATAAATACAATGTACAGGTTGTCACAAGTTCTAGTAAGTGTGGTCCACTCCTATTACGATTTATTCACTTGTTTTTTATTTCTATTGAGCTCCTATATCATATGTGATTATCTACAGCTTTACATACTTAGTACATATTTCGTACTGACGTCCCCCACGGGGGACCTGCATTTCATGCTGCAGGCACAGGTACCTCAGCTCATACACCGCACAAGTAGGAGCCAGGATATCCAGCTAATTTTGGTGAGCTCTAGTTTGCTTTGGGGCTTTCTGTGCCATATCCAGTCACTTTTGGTATTGTATAGAAGTTAGTTATATGGCAGGGTGTGTCCCGACCTTAGTTAAACTCTGTTTATTGTCTAGAGGCTTTGTAGACCTAATGTACAGTCAAGGTGGTGTTTTGTTAATAGACGTGATGGCTCTAACGGCCTAGTATTGTATATACATATATATGTGTGCTCGAGCTTATACAGGTGATTATTTCCTTTTATATGCGACATGAGGTTGTCCGAATTTTGGGTTGTCATAGAGGTATGCATGGGAAGTATAAGGTTATGAACTGGTTCTCCCGAGCCTCCTCGGTTATGGGTGCCAGTCCGCCCCAATAGGATTTGAGGCGTGACAAAAGTGGTATCAGAGAAGTTCGTCCTAGTGAGTCTACAAAGCCGTGTCTACGTAGAGTCTTGTTTATCGGTGTGTCATGCACCGCATCTATAAATAGGAGGCTATGGACATTTAGGAATTGTCTTTTTTCTGCATGTGTTAGATCGTATGATAGAGCCTATATTGTATATGAAGTCATAGTTGACCACTAAATCCATTTGTTTCTCTTATTATTGTAATGATGTCGGTTACCAGAAGCAGAATACCGGTAAACAAGTAGATGTGGCTGCCGAAGAGGGGACTAGTAAGTCACCCACTACACCAGCTAATCAAAGTGAGGCTCCAGCTGAGCATGCATCAGAAACTTCTTCCACTCTAGAAGAAATAAGAGGGAGGAGAACTATATCCCCAGAGCCACCTATTAATACTGCTGATCAAGATCTTAGAAATGCAGTGCAACTTTTGACTCGTATAGTTGCTGGGCAAGCTCAAGGGCAAGCCATTCCTACCACGGGTCCTAGTAGTACAGATAGGGCGGCTAGCCTTCGAACACAGGATTTTCTTAAGATGGATCCTCTCACTTTTACTGGATCAGATCTTAACGAGGACCCACAGGACTTTATTGATCAAATTCAAAGGGCCTTAGATGTTATGCATGTAATGGGTAGAGAGACAGTGGAGTTAGAGGCGTATAGATTCAAAGGGAAGGCTATATATTGGTATGAGGACTGGAAATGATCTAGGGATATTGATGCACCCCCAGCTACTTGGGAAAGAATTCAAAGAGGCATTTCTTGATCATTATCTTCCATTTGAGATTCGTCAGGCCCGTGCAGATCAGTTTTTAAATCTTCATCAGGGGAATATGAGTGTGAAGGAGTACAGTCTCCGATTTAATTCCTTGTCGAGATATGCTCCTAATGTTGTAGCTACTATGGATGACAGAGTTCATCAATATGTGGATAGGCTGGATCCATATCTGGTTAGAGATTGTACTATTGCCGCTTTAAACAAAGATATGGACATAGTGAGGATCCAAGCTTTTGCACAGAAAATGGAAGATCAGAGGTAGAAGAGAAGAACACAGGAATTAGAAAGAGGATATTCCAAGAGGGCCAGATCTACAGGGCAGTTCATGGCATCCCAAGGAGGGTTCAGACCACAGTTTTCTGCTAGACCACCTAGGCCATTATCTTCTTATTCTGCAGCTAGTGCCCCACCACAGTTCCAAGGGTCCAGAGAAAATCAATTTGGGCACAGAAGTGAGAGTCAGAGTTCGCGGACAGTGGGGTACCAAGGGCAGGGGAATATGAGCCAATCTAGACCTCCTCGAGAGCCATGCAATAAATGTGAAAGGTATCATTTGGGCGCATGTCGGCTGGGGACCAATGTTTGCTTTTGGTGCGGTATGTCGGGGCATATGATGAGAGAATGCCCACGAAGGGGCATAGGGGGTATGGCACGACCTACGGGGTCATTTATTGCGTCATCATTATTGATGCCTTATTCAGGAAGGGGTGCACAACCAATAGGTCATGTTAGAGGTGATAGAGGAGCCACGAGTTCTAGCGGGGCTCAAAATCGTACGTATGCTCTAGCGGATCGACATAATTTAGAGGCTTCCCCAGATATGGTTACGGGTACGTTGTCTATCTTTTCATTCGATGTATATGCCTTAATTGATCCCGGTTCTACATTATCTTATGTTACTCCATTGGTTGCTGGAAAGTTTGAAAGAATACCCGAATTGTTAGTTAAGCCATTTGAAGTGTCCACACCGGTTGGGGAATCTATTATAGCTAGAAGGGTTTACCAAAACTACATAGTAACTGTTTGTGGTCGTGATACGATGGCTGATATTGTGGAGTTAGAAATGGTAGATTTTGATGTTATAATGGGTATGGACTGGTTGGCATCTTTTTATGCCACAATTAATTGCTGCACGAAAAAGGTATATTTCCATTTTCCAAATGAATCAGTCCTTAAATGGAAAGGTCAAATTAGCGCGCCAAGAGGTACATTTATTTCTTATTTTAAGGCAAGAAGAATGATTTCCAAGGGATACATATATCATTTAGTTAGAGTAAGGGATACAGAAGCGGAGCCACCAACTTTTCACGCTGTTCCGGTGGTAAATGAATTTTCTGATGTATTTTCTGAAGATCTTCCAGGTTTGCCTCCTGAACGAGAAGTAGAGTTTGGTATTGATGTAATACCAGGAACCCAACCAATATCCATTCCTTCATATAGAATGGCCCCAGCAGAATTACGAGAATTGAAATAGCAATTGAAAGATTTGCTAGAGAAGGTATTCATAAGGCCTAGTATGTCCCCCTGGGGAGCACCAGTGTTATTTGTGCGCAAAAAAGATGGCTCGCTGAGGATGTGTATTGATTATCGGTAATTGAATAAGGTGACTATTAAGAATAAATATCCTCTCCCAAGAATTGATGATTTATTTGATCAGTTACAGGGCGCCAAGTGCTTTTCTAAGATTGATATAAGGTCAGGTTACCACCAAGTGAGGGTCAAAGAGAAGGATATACCCAAGACAGCTTTCCTAACATGGTATGGTCATTATGAGTTTCTAGTTATGTCATTTGGGCTAACAAATGCACCCGCAGCTTTTATGGATTTGATGAATAGGGTGTTTAAGCCATTCCTGGATGTATTTGTGATAGTTTTTATTGATGATATTCTAGTTTATTCTAGATCAGAAGAGGACTATGCCAATCACTTACGACAGGCATTGCAGACTCTTCGTGATTGTAAGATTTATGCAAAGTTCTCTAAATGTGAGTTTTGGTTAAAGTCGGTGGCATTTTTGGGTTATATTGTATCTAGTGAAGGGATAAAGGTTGATGCTCAAAAGATAGAAGCTGTGAAGAACTGGCCAAGGCCCACAACGCCTACGGAGATTCGTAGTTTTCTCGGGTTGGCTGGTTATTATAGAAGGTTTGTTGAAGGATTTTCTTCCATTTCAGCACCCTTAACCAAGATAACCCATAAAGCATCCAAATTCCAATGGAATGATGCCTGTGAGAAGAGTTTTCAAGATTTAAAGAACAAGTTGATTTCTACACCCGTGTTGGTACTTCCAGAAGGCACCGAAGGGTATACAGTGTATTGCGATGCTTCCAGAATTGGTTTAGGATGTGTATTGATGCAGCATGGTAAGGTAATAGCATATGCTTCTAGACAATTGCGGCCACATGAGAAAAATTATCCTACACACGATCTTGAGCTAGCAGCAGTTATTTTTGCTTTAAAGATATGGCGCCACTACTTATATGGGGTTCATGTTGATATATATACTGACCATAAGAGCTTGCAATATATTTTTAATTAGAAGGATCTAAATTTAAGGCAGCGGAGATGGCTTGAACTATTAAAGGACTACGATATTGATATCTTGTACCATCCAGGGAAAGCAAATGTGGTAGCTGATGCGTTAAGTCGTAAGGCTATGATGGTGCCTATAGAAAGGCAAGGGATGATTAAAGATCTTCACCAGTTAGCTAGTTTGGGAGTTCGCCTTCTTGAAACTACGGATAAAGAGCTTATCGTACATATTGCTGTAGAGTCTTCATTAGTAGCTGAAGTGAAAGAGAAGTAATATGCAGATCCTATTTTATTACAGCTTAAGGAGAACGTTCAGAGTGGTTCGACCAAGGCATTGAGCTTACGTGAGAAGGAGTACTTCAGTGCCAAAACCGATTGTGTGTGCCGGATATAGACGGGCTAAGAAAGAAGATTATGACAGAGGCACATTGTTCAAGGTATTCCATTCATCCAGGATCAACCAAACTGTATCAAGATTTGAAAGATATGTATTAGTGGAATGACATGAAGAAGAGCATTGCAGAATTTGTAGCTGAATGTCCAAATTGTCAAAGAGTTAAAGTTGAGCACCAAAAACCCGGAGGTTATATGCAATGCATTGATCTTCCAAGCTGGAAGTGGGACATGATCAACATGGATTTCGTTATTGGTTTGCCTCGTACATCCCGAAAGTTTGATTCTATATGGGTGATTGTTGATAGGCTTACCAAATCCGCATATTTCCTACCAGTTAGGACCACTTACACAGTTGAAGAGTATGCGAAGCTGTACATTAAAGAGATAGTCCGATTACATGGAGTGCCAATCTCTATTTTATCATATCGGGGAACCCAATTTACCGCAAACTTTTGGAAGTCTTTTCAGAGGTGTTTGGGAACACAAGTGAAGTTGAGTACAACTTTTCACTCTCAAACAGATGGACAAGCAGAACGTACCATCCAAACACTTGAAGATATGCTACGAGCTTGTGTAATAGATTTTAAGGGCAACTGGGATGATCATTTACCTCTTATTGAGTTTGCCTACAATAATAGCTATCATTCAAGTATCAAAATGGCACCATATGAAGCTTTATATGGAAGGAAGTGTAGATCACCAATAGGATGGTTCGAAGTGGGTGAAACTCTTTTGTTCGGACCGGATCTTGTTTATCAAGCCATAGAGAAGGTTAAAGTAATTCAGCAACGACTATAAATAGCCCAAAGTCGACAGAAGTCATATGCGGATAGTATAAGGAGAGGGTTAGAGTTTTCTATAGGTGATTGGGTATTTTTAAAGGTATCACCAATGAAAGGGGTAATGAGATTTGGCAAGAACGGGAAGTTGAGTCCACATTATATAGGCCCGTATAAGATCACTCGAAGGTTTGGACAAGTTGCATATGAATTAGAGCTACCCCAAGAGCTCTCATCAGTACATCCGGTATTTCATGTGTCAATGCTTCGAAAGTGCATCGGAGATCCATCATATATCACTTCTACTGAGGATGTGCAAGTTGCGGAAGATCTTACCAATGAGGAAGTGCCTATTGCTATTCTAGATCGCCAAGCTAAGAAGATGAGAAATAAAGAGATAGCATCTGTGAAAGTACGTTGGAGAAATCATCAAAAGGAAGAGATTACATGGGAAGCTGAGGAAGCAATGAAATCTAAGTACCCTCATTTGTTCAAAGATGAAGACGAAGTTCATGAAACGGAGTTAAAACATTAACAAGTAAGTTTTTTTATATATATGCATAGTATTTATGTGATGATGTGAATATTAATTATGGACTTGAACTTGTTTCGATTAAATAACTATGCTAACATTCGAGGACGAATGTCCTAAAGGGGGGAAGGATGTAACACCCCGTATTCAAGTACGTGTATTGGTGTATCCAAGTACGTGTATTGGTCTTATTTATATGAAATTAATTTTTTATTTTATTTATACCGGAATTTTCCCGTCGATGGTTCCATGCGAAGGTTATTGAATAAGATTTCCAACGATATAAAGATTTACAAAAACGGATAGGTTTCGGATATAATCGAGCACGCTCGAAACTATAAAACGGTGGCCGGGATATTTGGGAATAGTAAATGTGCAGGAAAATTTCCTGCACACAAACTACTGAGGCCAGCTGAATTTTTGGGTCAAATTCGAACGATCATAACTCCCTTAATATAATGAACTGAGAGAGTTGCGACCAATGAAAAGAAATATCTTTGAGTCTTCTTTCCAATGCAATTAGTTTCATCCAAATCCAACGTCTGAGAAAGGAGTTATACTCGTTTTACTTCAGCCTATCAAAATAGATCTCTAGGGTCAATTTCAAACGACCATAACTCCTTGTACAGGATGAAATGAGTGGCCTACTTTATATGAAATGAAAGCCCTTTGAATTATCCTCCCAACGATACCAATTTCACCTAAATGCGATATCGGAGAAAAGAGTTATGGTCGATCTACTTTAGCTTAACAAAATAGTCCACCAAAGGACAAATTTGACATTATTTAAATTTTAAAGGCATTTTGGTCATTTCCTATTATATTATGGATGGGAATATGTGTATATATACATGTATATGAGTTCAAAAACTCATTTTCATCATCAATATTGAGAAAGAACAAACCCTAGCCAAATTTGACCTTTAAATTACTTTTGATTCAACCGTAGAAATTTCAAAGTAATTCGATAACTGTGTTTGTCATCTCGAGAGCTTCAAACGACACCTATTATTTGTGCAAACAGGATTGCATAATCAAGAGGTGAATTCTAAGGTATGAATATTGTTTGCCTTTGTTCTTTTGCATATGTATAAATGTGATAGAGGATTATATGTATTGATTGTTATTGAAAGGTGATGGAAATAGGGTTATGGACTATTTTGCTTGGTTTGGTTGTATTGAATTGTGGAAGGTGGATATGATAATTGAGTTATGGAAGGTGGATATGGTGATATACTATTGAATTGATGATTATTTATGTTTATGGCTCAATTTGGTTTAATGGATTGGTTGGAAGGATAAATGAATCCAAACTTGATATTGGAGGATGTTGTATGAATGTGCATGGCATGTGAATGTAATTGGAGAGTATAAGAGAGTTAAAGTGACACTCTTTATGGTGTAATTAAGGCTTACTACTTAACCACTAGTTTGGTGAATTCAAATAATTGAATTGTGACGTTTGGTTGCTAATACTAGATTGCTATATATGTTCATTATAGATAAGTAATCCGAAAAGACGGGAAGTCCATTTGGGACTAGTATTGATGGTTGACAGTCAGGTATGTAAAGCATACTCTATACCATATCTTTGGCATGAAAGTGAAAAATTGTTCTATTAAGAAAGTTTCCAAAGTTATTCAATAACATGTGATCCATAATGGTTTTGTATGATGTCCTACGTTACCAATAAACTTGTTTCCACCCTACAAGATGTCAAGACATTCCAATACTTACTTGTTTTTCAAATCTTACATGTTTATTGCACTAATGAATGTCAGAAGGTATCCGGTTACTCAAACAAGATCCATGTGCTATTAATGACTCCAAAACGTTTCATTGATATACCAATAAGTTCCTACTTCATTATTATGGCATTGATGACTCCAAAACACTTCATTGATGTGCCAATGAGTTCTTACTTCATTATTATTGCATTGATGGTCTATTTATATGTCTCTTATTGATGTATCATTGTTTCAAAGTATCAAAAATGCAGTGGCGACCGAAATAACAATCTCAAAGATTAATTGAACTAAGTGATGGAAGTTCTCTCTTATCGGGTGGTATCCCAGGGGCATAAGCCTATCATGGGTCGGTCCCTATTTATGTGTTTATGGGTGGTATCTCAGGGGCATAAGCCTATCATGGGTCGATCCCAGTTGATATGTACTGGAGGCAGCCTAATGGTCACAGTATAGTACAGTAATGATTACAAAGATGATAAGAACAAAGGTAAAGTGATTGAATAAATACAATGTACAGGTTGTCACAAGTTCTAGTAAGTGTGGTCCACTCCTATTACAATTTATTCACTTGTTTCTGATTTCTATTGAGCTCTTATATCATATGTGATTATCTACAGATTTACATACTCAATACATATTTCGTACTGATGTCCCCCACGGGGGACCTGCATTTCATGTTGCAGGCACAGGTACCCAGCTCATACACCGCACAAGTAGGAGCCAGGATATCCAGCTGCTTTTGGTGAGCTCCAGTTAGCTTCGGGGATTTCCGTGTCATATCCAGTCACTTTTGGTATTGTATAGAAGTTAGTTATATGGCAGGGTGTGTCCCGACCTTAGTTAAACTCTGTGTATTGTCTAGAGGCTTTGTAGACCTAATGTACAGTCAAGGTGGTATTTTGTTAATAGACGTGATGGCTCCAACGGCCAAGTATTGTATATACATATATATGTGTGTTCGAGATTATACAGGTGATTATTTCCTTTTATATGCGACATGATGTTGTTCGAATTTCGAGTTGTCGTAGAGGTATGCATGGGAAGTATAAGGTTATGAGTTGGTTCTCCCGGGCCTCCTCGATTACGGGTGCCAGTCCGCCCCAATAGGATTTGAGGCGTGACATCCGGTGCCTGCATTGCATGGGGATACAGAATCTGGAGATGGTTAGTGGGTTGAGCACTAGCATGTAACTTAGGGCTAGGGGATAAAATAATGCCAAGTCAAATCCAATTCAAAACCAGGTGAACATCATCATATACATATATAATTAATATTATGGGATAGGGAACAAAGTTTAGCATGACGTAAAATATTATCTTGGACTGTGTAGCTTAATCGTTAAAAAGGCATCTATGGGCTATATGGGTTCAGATCCCTCTACTGAAAGGGACCTAGTGCGTGTTAGCCGCACATATCGAAGAAAATTTGAGGGAAAGCTAAAGTCATCAAGGCAACTAGCCATCCCAAATATATATATCAAGTGTGACCCATGCACATGGTCATAAAGACCATGCCCCGCATCGACAAACATGAGTTTCTAGTTTAAGTCTTCCGAGACCCACACCTTCAAGACTTTGCTACATAACCCCCATTAACCCCAATTTAAAGCAAGTTGCACATAGCCCATTTATTAACCAAAGAGCCAACCGTTAAGGCACACCATGGGTATTATCATACCCTAACACTTGCAAGCTTATCTCTATGCCATAACCATTGAGGCTTCGCACTGGTCACCCTATGATTTGTACCATATGACTCTTATAGAGTCTTTAGGACTCGTTGGAAGACACTCATAATCAAGACAGGAAACTTAGACACACATATTGGTCAGTCTACGATTAGGGTCCTATGACTCGTCAAGACTCCATACGACTCGTAAGAGGAGTCGTAGTCTGGGCAGTGAGGATAAAATTTCAGAAAATTTTAAGGACCAAGAATCTGGGGTGTTGCATACTCCCCCCCCCCCCCAGGATCATTCATTCTCGAATGACAAGATAAGGCATTTATTAGCACAATTTGACTCCAAACATAACCACACTTACCTTTAACAAAGACAGAAAACAAAGATATCAAGGAAATCACAATTCGCTTTAACAAAGTCATAAAACAAAGATGTTAAGAACTATGCATACCTCATGAAAGATTATTCAAAGCGAGAAACAAGAATGGGTATTTGAATGTCATGTCCTCCTCGGCTTTCCAAGTAGCTTCTTCACACTTTTAGTTCCTTCATAGAACCTTTACCGAAACTATGTGCTTTGGTCACAACCGACAAACTTGCCGATCCAAAATCTCAATTGAAACTTTCTCATACGATAAGAAATCTGAGACATCCACACTTTAAAAAGGAAAACCCAAAGAAGGATCACCTATGCACTTCTTCAACATCGAAACATGGAAGACCGGATGAATAGAACCCAAACTCAAAGGTAATTCCAACTCATAACCCATATTGCCTACTCGCCTCATAATATGATATGGACAAACATAATGAGGACTGAGTTTCTCCTTATTTCCAAACCGCATCACTCCCTTCATGGAGACACCTTCAAGAATGCCAAATCATCTATCTCAAACTCTAAGTACCTTCGCCTTACATTTGCATAGGACTTTTGGCGGCTTTGGGCGGCCTTAAGCCTATCCCGAATCACCTTCACTTTCTCCATAGCTTGGTAAACTAAGTCGGGACCATATAACTTATTCTCACTAACCTCGAACCACCCAATAGGAGAGCTACACCTCCTACTATACAAAGCTTCAAAAGGATCCGTCTCAATACTCGAGTGATAACTATTATTATACGCAAACTTGATGAGAGGCAAATGGTCGACCCAACTAACACCAAATCGATAACATAATACTTATCATATCCCCTAAAGTCTAAATCATCCTCTCCACTTGTCCATCCATCTGAGGGTGGAAAGCAGTGCTAAGGTTCACCTTAATCCCCAAACCTCTCTAAAAGGAATGCCAAAAATAAGATGTTAACTGAGTACCTCGATCAGATATGATGGAAACTGGAGCACCATGAAACTTCACGATCTTCTTAATGAAAAGCTTAGCCTAATCCTATATCGAATAATTAGTCTTCACTGGCAGGAAGTGAGAAGACTTAGTTATCTTATCCACGATGACCCAAATGAAATCAAACTGATGGCGAGACCACGGAAGACCAGTAATGAAGTCTATATTGATCATTTCTCATTTTCACAAAGGCAATTCAATCTCTTGAGACAAACCACCAGCCTCAAGTTCTTAACCTTTACTTGCTGACAAACCAAAAATTTAGCCACAAAATTGGCCACATCCCTCTTCATGTTATTCCACCAATAAATTTCTCTTAGGTCATGATACATCTTTGTAGAAACAGGATGAATGATGTACCTCGGCTCATGAGCTTCAGCCAAGATCCTCTCTCATAGCCCATCAATATCTGGAACACATAATCTACATTGGTACCTCAAGGTACCATCGCCACCAATCTCAAAATTCGTCACCTTCTGGTGACCCACATCATCCTTAATCTGCATCAAGATAGGGTCCAAGATTTGTTTCTCCTTAACCTCAACACCATGAGATGGCTTCACCACCCCTTCACAATCATACTACCATTCTCAGAGTGCAAGAGATGAACTTCAAGATTAGCTAAATGGTGAATATCCTTCACCAATTCTCTCTTCTTCTCATCCACGTGAGAAAAGATTCCCATAGATAACCTTCTAAGAGCATAACTACCAATGTTAGCTTTAACTAGATGATAATGAAGACTCATGTCATAGTCCTTGAGTAACGCAAGCCATCTACTTTGCCTGAGATTCAACTCCTTCTGGGTGAATACATACTCCAAACTCTTATGGTCTGAGAAGATGTCAACATGAACCCTATACAAATAGTGACGCCAAATCTTCAAGGAAAATAACACAACCAACAACTCCAAATCATGAGTCGAATAGTTTTTCTCATGCACTTCAACTGCCTAGAAGCATAGGCAACCACCTTACCATATTGTATTAACACACCACCCAGTCCCACACGAGACACATCACAATAAACAACAAAACTATTAGTACCCTGGGGTAGGGTTAAAATCAAAGTCGAAATCAACTTATCCTTCAACTTCTCAAAACTAACCTTACAAGCGTCCAACAATAAGAACTTCACCTTCTTCTGACTCAACTTAGTCAATGGGGCAGTAATAAAGAGAAAATTTTCACAAACCTTCTATAATAACCAGCTAAACCCAAGAAGCTCTGAATATCAGTTAGAGTCATGGGTCTAGGCCGCTTTTTAACCACCACAACTTTGTGTGGATCCACTATGATACCTTCACTAGAAACAACATGACCCAAATAGGTCACAACATTCAACCAGAACTCATATTTAGAGAACTTCGCATACAACCACTGATCTCTAAAGGTTTGCAACACAAGGCAGAAGTGATCGGCATGATCTGTCTCAATCTTGGAATACACCAAAATATCATCAATAAACACAATTATAAATAAATTCAAGAACTAACGGAATACTCGATTCATAAGATCCATGAATGTTGCCGGGAAATTAGTCAAGCCAAAAGATATCACAAAAAACTCAAAATGACCATAACGGGTTCAAAAGGTAGTGTTAGGGATATCAACCTCCCTAATCTTCAACTGATGGTAAACCGACCGAAGATCAATCTTAGAAAAGCATTTAGCACCCTAAACTTGATCAAAGAGATCATCAATCTTGTAAAGCAGATACTTATTCTTCACAATCACCTTATTCAGGTAGCGGTAACCTATACACATCCAAAGAAAACCATTCTTCTTATGCACGAATAAAATTGAATCACCCTAGGGTGAAATACTAGGGCGCATAAAACCCTTATCTAGAAAATCTTTCAACTGCTCCTTGAGTTTTTTCAACTCAGTCGGAGCCATTCTATAGGAAGAAATGGAGATAGGATGGGTATTTGGAAGAAGATCAATCCCAAAATCAATTTCTCTATTGGAAGGAACGCTAGGAAGATCATCAGGAAATACCTTAGGAAACTCACAAAACACAGGGATAGATTGAAAAAAGGACCTTCTAATTTAGAATACTTAACATGTACTAAATGGTAGAGACACCTCTTGGAAATCAATTTCCAGGCTTTAAGATAAGAAATGAAACTTCCTTTAGGCACTAGGGAACTACCTTCCCACTTAATCATTGGCTCATTTGGGAATTAGAAACTGACCCATCGGGTTCGACAATCAAGAGACGCATAGCATGAATGCAACCAATCCATCCCCAAAATCACATCAAAATCTAACATGTCTTAACCTGATTGATCCACTAAGGTTTCCCTACCACTGACCGACACTACACAACCCTTATAGACTCTTCTAGCCATAATAGAGTTATCAATAGGGGTAGACATAGAAAAGGGATCCAAAATATGCTCGAGATCAAAACCAAAATAAATAGCCACATACGGCGTCACATAAGAGAGGGTAAAGTCGGGATCAAGCAGATAATATATATCATGAAATAAGAGTTTTAGCATACCATTAATAATATTAGGAGATGACTCAAAATCTTGATGAGTGGCAAGAGCATATAGATGGTTTTGACTAGTGCCGGAGCCAGAAGTAGCACCTTCCAGTGCGAGAGCAGAAGAAGCAACAATAGGGACCTTATTTTCCCTCATAGAAACATCACATAAGGACAATTTCCTTAAAAGTGACCAAGATGGCCGCATCTGAAATACTTATTCCTCTCTTCATTATAAAAGCCATAGTGTAACTACCCATAAAATCTACAAAGAGGATGGGATGGAGATAACTGGCCTCACTGGCTTGAGATTGGGCACCCTGTGCCTTAAATCCATTGTTGTTTTGAAAATGGCGATCGCCGGACAGCTTAGGATAAGGAGCACTATCCATAGAATAAGAACCAGAATTCCCCCACTTCTTCTTAGACCACTACTTTTTATCCTTGCCACTATTCTGCTGGCCACCACCCTGCTTAGAAAATTGAGATCTCTTATATTGCCTCTCTCCTATTTCAACTTATTTTTTTTCTCATCTTTAACCTATTGCATAAATACCACAAGCCTAGAGATATCTATGTCACTGTCCAGTAAGGCAACCTTACCCTCCAACACTAAGTCTCGATACAAGCCCAAAGCAAACTTTCTCATCCTAGACCTTATAGTAAATACCAGCTCAGGGGCATAACAGGACAGCTGATGAAACTTCAAGGCATATTCCTTCACAGTCATCTTGCCTTACTTTAGGTTCATAAACTCCTCAGCCTTCGCCTCCTTCAACTCCTGAGGAAAGAAGTAATAAAAAAAACACTAGAGAAATTCTCCCATAATGCCAACTCTATATCCTCACCCTTAGACTGATCCCACTCCTCATACCACTGATACTCCACATCCTTCACTGGTAAATAATGAATTCCACGCCTTCAGAGTCAGAAGCATGCATCACACGGAGAATATTCTCTATCTCATCTATGAACCCTTGAGAATCTTCCTCAACCTTTGAACTAGTAAAGGTCGGAGGATTCAGCCTCATAAACTAGCCAACCCTAGTGGACTCATGTCACGACCTGAGACTACCCCCTAGTTGTAACACGATGCTTAGAACCACAAGTAATCCCAAGCTAACCCATGAACTAGCATACTTTGCTGAGTGAAAGCATAATCATGAGAAAATCTAATTGAATATAATACTGAATAAGTTTACAACATGATACATTTGAAGAAAGAACTTGATTTTGAATATCATGACTCTGACTATATAGGAAGCCTCTACTATACTGACTATAGATAGTTGGGACATGCCTCCAAGTACCACTAATCAATACATATGAATAATTACAATAAAGTACATGAACTACAACTGACTGGAGTCTCCGAAATAAGAGAACTCATCACCTGCTGGTTGGAAGCTGCAAACTATCTGATTATGTCGTATAGGCTACAACTGGTACCTACATTATAAGACAATGTAGCACATAGACATATATGTGGATCAATACTTTGAAATGTACTGAGTAAGTAGAGGTAAATGCAATAAGTAAAGTTGATTTCATATGTAACCTTAAAACATGCATGTTAAGTGCAAGTAGACTCACTAAGAGATTGAAATAAACTAAATGTTGAAGTATCTTAAAGCATGAGTAACAAACATAATCTGATAAGTCGGTGAATCACTACACTTAATTACTTAAATCTTTACTTTTTTGGAATAAGCAGAACTAAATCTCGGAAAGCAATAAAAATATAAATATTGTAAGAAATACTCTTGTAAGGCTAAAATTAAATCGTTACTTGAAAATCTGAAATTATGTAAAAATGCAAAGGTATCGGGTATTCATAACCCACCAACACTGAGTGATCATTAAAATGTGATATTTAAACTTAAACTGTAATATTGAATCATGGTTCAACTCAAAACATGGGCATTTCATCAAACATGTGGAAAGCATGGACTTGTACATGGGGGTATTTTAAACATGAGAATTCAACAACATGAAGTTCACTTGGCTAAGACATGGGAAACTGAAATTCATAGCATGAGGAACTCAAATCTTGTATGGGATCATACATGGACTGAGTTGCATTTAAATTACCATAAAAACATGAACTAAACCCATCTTAAGCAATATAAAATACAATAATGATCGAAAAATCCGTTCTTTAATTGAAAAGAGAGTTTTTGGGTTCCATGGGTGAAAGGGACCCATGGATGAACACCCCACATACATTAAGCTTTTAACTTGAAAGGAAAAATATTATTCTTGATGATTTCTTAAAGGTTCTTGAACTTGGGGAACGTGAATTCTTGATTTCTTAGGGAAAAGGAATTGAATTTGTGTTCTTGGGGGAAAGGGAATGGCTTTCTTAGGAGGAAAATTGGAGAAGAATGGCAAAATTATGCTCTTAACTGATGCCCAAGTCATGTTATGAATGATTGGGTTGAGGGGGAAAAGACCCTATTGCGCCTCTATCATTTAAATTTGGAACTGGACATAACAAGCTTACTGTGATGCAATCTTATCGCGGTCATTCATTTCCCCCACCGCTACGCGATCTGCATGACATCGGGTCTAATACCGCATCGCGGACTTATCGTTGTAACCTACTGGTTTCGTGATCCAAACATGCCCCAAACCTTGTTTGAAAAATCCAAAACTTCTCCGAGACATACTTCATTCATCCCTGAACATGACTTAACTCAAAAACCAACGTCTCGGGTTTAGAAAGACCAAATTTAAAAAATCCTCAAAGTTTAGAGGCCTTAAAAAAATGACTAAGTCCCCAACACTTAGTGAAAATTTCAGTCCTTAAGCCCCTTATCCATGCAACTAAAAGTTGAACAGAGCTAAGAATAGTATGGGGTATTACACCTCAGAAGAAAATGTCAAAGCAGCACCAGTTGGACCCGACTGACGTAACTGAGATGTCACTAACTGAGTCAGCTGATGAATAGAAACACAAAACTTAACATTGGTAATATCTCCTGGAGGTGACCGAGCAGGAGTATTATCGGCCGGAGAAGGATCAGTGAGGACTGTGGAACTCTACTAGGGCAATCTGAAGCAGTGACCCTAGACCGGGTCTGAACTCCTTGAGTAGGACGAGCCCTGTCCACAATGTCCTCAAGAGGGATAGAAGAGTTTCTGTGAACATCAGATCTTCTGGGAGGTATGATCTGAAAATCAAGCAAATGGGAATTATAGGAGATTTCAATACCCTAAACTCTACAGCTCGAAAGTAGATCACAAAAATGATAAACATTCCTAAATACCTCATAGCCTTTCCCTCATAAGTGTGGTGTGTTACACACCCATAATAGATACTCTACTTGACATGGCTTTGTGGACACCCAATGACACTAAACCTAGGATCTAATACCAAATTTGTCATGACCCGAACCAGGGGTTGGCTGTGATGGGTATCTCAAGTCCACCTAGGACCAAAAACCACCTTCTTATTGCCTAACCACACAAGACGTAGCATACTTAGCTGCGGATAAAATCTAAATATATAACAAGATAGAGGATAATAACTCAAGATAACTAATAGTGTCAACTATCACAACAACCCAATCCACAGTAATATCCACAAGACTCTAAACAATATCAAAAATAATCTAAGTCGGAACAGGACTGACCCAGACCCTGACAATGATAATGTAATGTTAATAATAATATGAACTCTCTAATTCTATTCTATGAAAGGAAACTGATGAAATGACCAAGTCTTCTGGAGAATAGAAGCTCACCACTTCACCAACAACGATCGATGAATTGAGCTGATCCACCTAACACTGCACAGAAAAAGTAGAAGTATCTCATGTGCCTACATCATATGGGGATACAGTATTCGGAGACGGTTAGTGGGTTAATCACTAGCTTGTAACTTAAGGATATGGAATAAAATAATGCCAAGTCAAATCCAATTCAAAATCAGGTGAACATCATCATATACATGTATAATTAACATCCTGGGGTAGGAAACAAGGTTTAGCATGAAGTAAAACATTATCCTAGACCATGTAGCTTAACTATCAAAAAGGTACCCACAGGCTATATGGGTTCAGCTCCCCCTGCTGAAAGGGCTCCAATGCGTGTTAACCGCACGTACCAGAGAAAATTTGAGGGAAAGCTAAAGCCATCAAGTCAACTAGCCATCCCAAATATATATATCAAGTGTGACCCATTCACACGGTCATCAAGACCAAACCTCACGGCGGTAAATATGAGTTTTCAGTGTAAGTCTTTCAAGACCCACACCTTCACGGCTTTGGTACATAACCCCCATTAAGCCTAATTTAAAGCAATTTGCACATAACCCATTGATTAACCGAAGAACCAACCGGGGTATGGTCATACCCTAACACTTGCAAGCTTATCTCTATGCCATAACAATCATATTAGCCTTGGGGAATACCTCGACCCCCTTTGTTCATTAAATCAAAGCTTAGCCAACAAGGCTTTCAAAATCTATGTTCATTGGTTTACCATTTATGCAATGCATTAATAAAGGTGAGCAAGTCAAACCAAGTGACAATTTCATAATTCAAAGCCATTTACACATGTGGGTTAAGGAAAGACCATTATTTAAAACCAATTCCAATTTCAAAGTATCAATTTTGGGGGAAACCATGACCCCTTGGTTTATTCACCGCACCCATGCACACCACATGTTCAAGACCATTAATAAAGCATAAATAATGCACAATAAATTATGGGAAAATAATTAAGAATCAACTATGTCAAAAACCCCAACCATATTGAAACCCACATTCAAAACCATCTGATTAAACCATTTAAATACATGTTTTTTCACATAATAAGAGTTGTGGAAGAGTAATATGCCTGAAACACCAAGATTTATGGAGAGAATTCAAACCTTGAGCCCTTGGATGACCTACTTCTTGGAAATCCTAAGTATCTTGACCTTGGAGATTCCTGAGAGTTTGAGAGAGAACTCTGAGTGTTAAAGTGCTGAAAATAACGTTCCAAAGGTGTTTTATGATTGTGGGTATTAAGTGTGTAAGGAGGGAAATGTCCAAAGTGCCCTCAACTTAAAAGCTGAAAATTTATCGTCAGTTGTTACGGGTCTCATAACGACCCTTTGAGACACCTTACGAATCCTTACCATAATTTTTAGTCAAGATAGTGTCATTAGCCACACCTACTGTTGACCCTACGACTCGCATCATACGACTCGTACCGTGACCCTACGACTCGTAGTCTCCAAGTCGTATCCAAGACAGAACCATTTAGGCTTCACACTGGTCACCCTACGATTTGTACCATGCAACTCTTATAGAGTCTTTACGACTCATTGGAAGCCACTCGTAATCAGGATGAAAACTTAGCCACGTACATTGGTCAGGCTACGATCAGGGTCTTACGACTCTACAATACTCCCTACAACTCGTAAGGGGAGTCGTAGTCTGGGCAGTAAGGATAAAATTTTATAATTTTTCAAGGACTAAGAATACAGGGTGTTAAACAAAAAATATCTAAAACTAAACGGAGTGAGCTACCGTTAACCAACATACCCCATTTGAGTTGAATGGGCCTAATTTGTAACTCTAATTGGAAGGGTATTTTGTACTTTGTCAAAAGTACAAACACTGATTGATGTATATCCATTAAATTGTTGTCTAAAAAGGACTAAGGTATGAAGCCTAGTATGATGGGTGACCCTTTAGAACCTATAGTAGCGTCGCAGTTCTTGGACTTAGGGACTTCTATTAAATATCTCAGCCTAACTGATGAGTGAGCCTTCATCCATACATCCACTCGATTCTAAATACTGTTCCCAACTAAATTACACTAATAACGGATAGGCTCATTTACACTGAAGTCTGAAATTTAGATATAGACACTTTATCTAAAATCATCCTAAGCACATATGAAACCGAAATACTAAACATTCAACTATTAATGCATGAGAACCCTAATTTATTGGGTCTCTGACAAATGCAACTATTTATGACAATTTCCATAATCTGAAGAGAATATGAAATTACATAGCATAAGACTAAAATTATGAATTTATAAATATCTTCAGGAATCATGAATCAGAAAAATATAAAGGTAATTTTCATGGGGAACATAGCTACAAGGATCATCCTAAAGAAGAACTAAAATACCAAGAAATTCATATTTTCATGAAACCCTAAGCTCTGAAAGACAAATTAAGCAGAGAAATTGGGTTTACATTGGGACTCAATGGGTGAAAGGGAATCCATTGATGAAATCCCATATGCATAAGAGTGAAAAACCTTGGTGAAATCTTTGGATTTAAGGTCTAAAGTTGAGAAACCTAATTCTTGCTTGATGAAGAAAAATCACCTTTTTTCTTTGTTTTCTCTCCAAGTGTTGACTAAAATTTGAGCTAATGAGGGATTTGGGGTAGTTTAGGCTTATTATTCAGCCTTGGGATGTCTTAAAAGACTTATTTTAGGAGTTTAAATAATGAAAAAAGATTGGAATAACCTAGAAATTTTGAGTATCATGATAGATGAAACCTCCAACGGTCATTGGATCTACCAACGATCATTGGTAGGCTCATTGGTTGACAGCTGATTTTGATGGCTTGAAGGACTCCAATAGACGAGCAAAGGGATGAATCATTGGACCTTCCAACAATCGTTTCTTGGTTGGTTGTAGGATGTCCAAGACAAGCAAATCTTAGAACCACGATTGCTGCCAACGATCATTGGTTCTATTAACGATAGTTGGTCTCTTTAGTGCCTAGGAGGTATTCTTATCAAATCTTAGGATTTTGGGTTTATTTCATGAATACGACACCTATAACAATTGTCCTTTAAACCAAAGATCATTGAAAGAATCATCTTATATAATTATTGGACAGTGCTTCACTAAAATGGCCGTATCTCTAAGCTACAAAATCAGATTAACAAGTAATCAAATGCATTAAAAAGAAGACTCAAAGAATATTTATTTTGTTGCGTGGTCTTGAGCCTAAAAAATCCTCATAGAGTTATACTTATTTGAAGTCGACTTAAGAAAGATCTTATAAAAGAATTCAATGGGTAAGGAAGTTTTCAAATTAACTATAAACTAGGAGTTACGTATGATCTTAATTCATATCTAAAGCACTTATCATGATACCAAATCCTTAAGTTTGGTTCTATATATACTTAAAGTATGATTCTGACTTAGCTTGGATTTTGGGGGTGTTATAATATCTCTCCCTAGGGATTATTTGTCCCTGAATGAACACTACTAAGTTGAAAGAATAGGGAAAAAGCTATTAGCCCAACATTGAGTACTAAAACTTGAATAGACAAGATAACTGAGTCTATAACTGAAACATGGACTGAACTAAACTCACGAATCAATGTTAAGACATAAGAGTAACTGAGTGACATGAGACTGAGAGAAGTAATAAGAAGGAAATTATTACCTTAAGTTGGAACTGAATATGAAGAGAAAAAAATAAGGATACTTGGCCATCATATTTGTATTTGCTCCCCAAGTAGCACCCTAATTAGCTGCATTCTCTAAAGAACCTTTACTGAAGTGACTTTCTTATTTCTTAACTCATGAATCTGACAATCAAGAATCCTAACTAGGACTTCTTTGTAAGAAAGACTATCTCTCACACCGCACTCTCTAAAGATACAACCAAAGATGGATCATTAATGCATTTTCTTAATAAAAACACATAAAAAACTAGACGCACTGGTGATAAGTCTGCAGGCAAGTTTAACTCATGGGTCACATTACCAATGTGCCTTAAAATCTTATAAAGACCAACATAGCGGGGACTTATTTTCCTTTTCTTGGAAAATCTCTTCACACAAACTCAAGTTCCCTCATCCTTACATCTGCATAGGACTTCTAACGACTCTGAACAATTTGTAGCCTTTCTCTAGTTAGTTGAACTTTCTCCACAGCCTCATGGACTGAATCAGGACCTATTAGAGTGTCTTACCCAACCTCAAATAAATCAATAGGAGATCTACACCTCCTACCATACAGCACTTCAAACAGAGTCATCTGAATACTGGAGTGATAGTTATTATTATAAGAAAACTCAATCAAAGGCAAGTGATCACCCCAATTACCCTTAAAATCAATCACACAAACTCTCAATATGTTTTTAAGGTCTGAATGGTCTGCTCTACCTAGCCATCAGATTGTGGATAAAAAGATTTGTTGAGATGAACTTGGGTACGAAGACCCTTTTGAAAGGTTTTCCAGAATTAAGTGGTAAACTGATTACCCTTATCTGAGATGATAGTCAAAGGAACTCTGTACAATTTTACAAACTCCCTAAGGTCGTGTTTAGCATAATCCTATGTTGAATCTGAAGTATTAACTGGCAAAAAATATGTTGAGTTAGTCATTCAGTCTGTAATGACCCAAATAGAATCATGTTGTCAGCGAGTACAAGGCAACCTTGTATTGAAACCCATACAGTATACTTCCTACTTTTAAGTAGAAATATTGATATTCTGAATCATATTACCAGGTCTCTGGTGATCAACCTTAACTTATAGGCATTTGGACACTTATCTATAAATTCGTGATATTCTCATGGGTGAATAGAATACTAAGAACTGTGAGTTTTTGTCAGTTGTCTCAAGTCATCCATATTTGGAGCACATAGTCTACCCTGACAACAAAGAATGCTATCTCTCCCTTAGAAAGAAACCTCAACTTTCTAAATTTGGATATCTTCTTTCAACTTAAGCAAAATAGGATCACTATCTTGCTTTTCTTTGACCTCAACTACTAAAGAAGATTCTAAACTTTTCTTAACCAAGATACTACCTTCGACTGAATCAACCAACCCAACTCTCAACCTATCCAGCCTATGAACCTCATGAACTAACTCTTTCTTCTTATCTTCTACATAAGCAACATTGCTCACAGACAACCTGCTATGAGCATCAGCCACAATATTAGTTTTAATAGGATGGAGTCCTTTAATAACTCTAGCCTTCTTCTTTGATGAATATTAAGATATTTCTAACTGGACATATATTGAAGACTCTTGTGATCCGTGAACACATCCACATGAACTCCATAAAGATAATGTCTCTAGATCTATAAGGCAAAAACAATTGTTGACAACTCAAGATCACGAGTCAAGTAATTCTTCTCATAAGGCTTGAGCTATCAAAGGAATATGCTATAACCTTACCATGTTGCATCAAGATACAACCAATACAAACTCCCGAGGCATCATAATATACTACGAATTCATCTAGATCCTCTGACAGAGTCAAAATTAGAGTGGAGGTGAGTCGAGTCTTCAACTTTTAAAAACTCTTCTCACAATCATTGAACTACTAAAATTTGACTTTCTTCTAAATTAATTTGTACATAGAAGAAATAATAGATGAAAATCCTTTAATAAACCATCTGTAGTAACCGGCTAAACCCAAGAAACTCATGATATCTAATGGAGAGATAGGTCTAGGTTAATTTTTGATTGCTTCGGTCTTTTGTGTATCAACCTAAATGCCCTCATTAAAAATGATATGACCAAGGAATGCTACTTATTTTATACAAAATTCATACTTGCTGAACTTAGAGAATAACTGGCGATCTTTAAGAGCTTATAAGACAATCCTCAAATGGTCTATCTGCTCATCTTTACTCCGAGAATAAAGACAATGATGAATATGTCCAAATACTACTTGAACACCCTGTTCATAAAGTCCATAAAAGTTGTAGGAGAATTCGATTGTCCAAAAGATATAACAACAAATTTAAAGTGACCATACCGAGTTCTGAAGATTGTCTTTGGAATGCCACATTCTCTGACTCTGAGATGATGATAGCTGGATCTAAGGTCTATCCTTAAAAACAACTGACACCCTAGAGTTGATTGAACAACTCATCAATCCTAGGGATAGGATATTTGTTCTTGATTATGACTTTGTTCAACTAACGGTAACCGATGCATATTCTAAAAGAACCATCTTTCTTTCATACGAATAAAATTGGAGCACTCCATGGAGAGATGTTGGGTCTGATAAAACCTTTTTCCAAAAGTTGATTGAACAAGTCATCAATCCTAGGGATAGGATATTTATTCTTGATTGTGATTTTGTTCAACTAATGGTAATCAATGCACATTCTAAGAGAACTATCTTTCTTTCACATGAATAAAATTGGACCACTCCATGGAGAGATGTTGGGCCTGATAAAACCTTTGTCTAAGATATATTTCAATTGTTCATTCAATTCTTTAAGATCAGTTGGATCATTCGTTAAGGTGGAATTAAAATAGGTTGGGTATCTTAAAAGAAATCTATTTTGAAGTCAATTTTCTACTTAGGAGAAATGTCGGGTAGATCTTCGAGAAATACTTCTGGGAACACATTTACCACTGAGACTGACTGAAAAGTTGGGGTCTCAAATTTTGAATCATTAACCTGAATAGATACACACGCTTTGGAAATCTTTTTTGGCCTTAACGTACAAAACAAACCAACCCATAGGCACTTAATTACTACCCTTCTATTCTAAGACTGATTCATTTGGAACTGAAATTGGACTAACTTTTGTACACAGTAAATTGAGGAATAACAAGAATATAACTAATCCTTTCCATGAATGACATCAAAATTAGTCATATCTAACTCCACAAGATCAACTAAGTAACTTTCTGAGAAACTGTGATAGGGTAATTTCTGTATACCCATCTGGCTATGACTAAATCACCAACATGAGTGGAGATTAAGAAGGGCTCTAAGAGGATTTCAAGACTGAAAATAAAGTCTACTCTATGTAAGGAGTCATGAAAGAAAGTATGGCTTCGGGATCTAACAAAGGATAAACATTAACATAAAAGACCTGTAAGGTACTAGTAACAACATCAAGGGAACCCTACTGGTCTTATCGAGTTTGAAGTCCATAAAATCTATTCTGACTATATCTGCCAACTGTACTAGATGAGACACTCTGCTGACTCAAGCAACCTACTAAAGATACTAAGAAATTAGTCTATTTCTATTAGCAAGCATCCCTACCTTTATGTAAAGCCACTAGACACTTCCTTAATTTGTGAAGAGGCTAAAAAAAACTACTACTACCAATTATACACTCACCTTGGTATTTTTTACCACTCTTCTTGCAAATTAGATGAGTACGTCAACTAGTGACACTTCCCTAGGACTTAGAGCTTGGTTCCTTATCCGGTGATCTTGTCTGAACTTGGGCACTAGAAGAGGATAAGGCTAGAGCTTAAGAATTATGATAGAACTGAGAATGGTCACCACCTCCTGAACTCCACTGAGAGAAGTTAAAACTGCATATTTTGGCTCTCTTATTTTTCCTTTCTTTTGCTTTGATCTTTTCCTCCTCAATATGTTGAGCATGAATAATCAAACTGGAGATGTCCATCTCCTTGACCAATATTGTATCTCTACACTCTTTAACCACATCCTAAAAAATAACCAATACAAACTTGCTTATACGGGACCTCGAATTAGCCACCATAGCTGAAGCATACTTAGAAAGCTAAGTGAACTTAAGAGAATACTTCTTCGCCATCATGTGGCCCTACTTTAGATTAATGAACTCTAGAGCCTTAGATTTCCTTAACTCAAGTGGAAAGAACTTGTCAAGAAATGTAGCTACGAACTTATCCCAATCTACTAGGCCTTCATACATACCCCTTATCTTCCTTTTACTACTTATACTAAGTTTGAGCTACTTCTTTCAACTGGTAAAAGGCTAAGTCTGCACTCTCTACTGGAGTGACAGCCATAATCTGAGTGACCTTTTGAATGTCATCAATGAACTCTTACGGATCCTCCTCCATCTTAGAACTATGTAACTCGAGAGAATTCATCTAAGTAAAATCTCGAATTCTAGCTGATGTCGTACCATTATTTGGGTTAACCTGTGAAACAATCTGTTGGTTCATCTGGGTACTCATTGCCTGAGCTAGTAGCTAAAAGGTATCCCTGAACTCAGCATGTGAGGCTTGTTCGTTAAAAGGGTCTGTTGGAGCTGATGGTGCTTGTTGGTTCCTATTCTTGTTACCATTTCTATTCTTGTTTCTTCCTTTATTCGCTCTTCTAGGAGGCATTTTATGTAAATGAGTAGAGATAATTTAGAAAGTGATTAAATAGAGTTCAAACCCTATCACACGACATGAATATGAAAGAAGAAAAACTTTTCATAAAATATTTCATAGCCCCTTATTCATAAGTTAGTGCTCTTCATACCCATGAATAAGACTCTACATAAAGTAGATTTAAGACACCCTACGACACTTTAAACCTGATTATATAATACCAAATTTGTCACAACCTGAGATAACTTCCTAATCTAACATGATGCTTAGTCACAAGTGACCCCAAGCTAATCCATGGCCTGATATGGCACTATAAATATTAAAATAAATTGGAAATAACTGAGCGGAAGCTAACAATTTGAATGATATAAAAATAATATCAAAAATAATTTAATACTGATGTCAAAACCATAAGCTAAAAATAGTCTATTTATCTGTCTGAAAGCCTCTAAATAAGATGAGTTGCTGGGACAAGCCCCCAACTAACTCTATTGTCTGAAAATAATATGACTGAATAAGAAAGTAATTATAAATCTTGTCTTCATAAGATGAGGACTAACTAAACTCTTTTACTAAGATGATACGAGCGGAAGGTTGGGCGTCTGAATCTATATTATAAAATAATATAAAGCAAAGAAAGGTATATATTTATTCCTTTGAATGTACAAAGCATGTGAGTTATGCACAACACTAAATAAATCTATATGAGAGAATAAATTGAACATGGAACAGAGGAATGTAACTAATACAATGACCAAGTAAATAAATATGCAATTGAATAATAATATGTGGAATAAACTGAATAAAAGGTCATGTAGTATCTGAATCTAAACTGTATAAGCTATCGTTAACCAGCATACACCATTTAGCTAAAGGAGGCCCAACCAGTAACCCCAATTTAAAGGGTATTTTGTACCTTGTCAAGTTTACGAACATTGACCGATGTGGATTTACTAATTTGTTGTCAAAAAAGTACTAAGGTATCAAGCTTGGTCTGATGGGTGATCCTTTATAACCTATGACGGCGTAGTAATTTTAGGACTTAAGGACTTCTACTAAAAGTCTCAACTTAACTAGCAGGTGAGTCTTCATCCAAGCGTCCACTCAGTGGTAAGTACTACTCCCAACTAAATTATATTTATAACTGATAGGCTTATTTATACTGAAGTCTAGAACTGAGATATAGACACTTTATCTTAAAAAATCCTAAACATGTATAAAATTGAAGGACTAGACATTGAAATTGAAGGACTGGACATTCAACTATCAATTCATGAGAACCTAAGTCAACGGATATTCATAACCCACTGTCTTTGAAAATTTCAACTAATTATGACAATTTTCATAATTTGAATGGGATAAGAAATTACATAGCACAAGTCTAAAATCAAGAATTTATCAATTTCCTTAGAAATGATGAATTATAAATATATAAAGGTACTGAATTTATATGGGGGACATGGGTATAAGGATCATCTTGAAGAGGAACTAAAATACCAAGAAAGTCATATTTTTCATGAAACCCTAGGCTCTGAAAGATAGATTAAATAGAGGAATTGGGTTTAAGTAGGGACTCAATGGGAGAAATAAAATCCATTAATGAAATTCCATATATACCTTGGTGAAATCTTTGGATTTGAGGTCTGAAGTTAAAGAACCCTATATGTTTCTTGATGAAGACAAAATGCCTATGTTCTCTATTTTCTCTCTAAGTGTCGACTGAAACTTTAGTTAATAAAGGATTTGGGTAATTTAGACTTATTATTCAGCCTTATAATAGTTTAAATAATGTAGTTTAGGAGTTTAAATAATGAAAAAGGACTGAAATACCCCTTATAAAATAAAAGAATCGAGTATCATGATTTATGAACCCTTCAAAGGTCATTAGATCTACCAACGATCGTTGGTAGAATCACTGGCTGAGAGCTAATTTGATGGCTTGCAGGACTCCAACATACGAGCCAAGGGGCGACTCATTGGATCCCCAAACAATCATTCTTTGGTTGGTCATTGGATATCCAAGCCAAGCCAATCTTAGAACCATGATTGCCACCAACAATCTTTAGTTATATCAATAGCTTCTTGTCTCTTTCATGCCTAGGAGGTACTTTTTATCTACTTGCAGGATTTTGAGGTTGTTTTATGTAGACGAACACCACCAATGCTCATCCATTCAACAAAAGATTATTGGAAGAAAAGTTGTATGTGACTGTTGGACAGTGCTTCAACAAAATGATCACATCTCTAAGCTCTAGAATCGAATTAATGAGAAATTATATGTGTTGAGGAGAAGACTCAAAAACCTTTCATTTGGTGAATTTTGAGCCTCAAAACTCCTTATAGTCTAAAAGTTGTACTCATCTAAAGTTGACTAAAGCAAGATCCTATACAAGAATTCAATAGGTAAGGAAGCTTTCAATTTAACTATAAGCTGGGTGTTGTGTATGGCTTTAATTCATACACAAAAAACACTTCGCATGATACCAAATCATTAAGTTTGGTTCTATATGTACTTTAAGTATGGTTCCAATCTTAGCTAGATTTACGGAGTGTTACATTAGTATAATGTGACACCATTTAACTTGACATAGTATTTAGGAAAAGAAAAGAAAAACTTTTGAAATTTGTAGGCTAAAAAAATCATCAGATATTTGTGTGATTGTAAGAAATTTCATCAAGATTAAAAGTCGAATTTTAAAGTTAAATTATTTATAATCATAGTAATGTGACATTCTTTTTGAAACAGTGATGTATCGTGATTTTATGATACTTTCGACACTTAAAACAAGGAAAATATGTTAGTCTAAAGCATGTTTATGTGAGCATGATATGTTTTTATGGTGTTTGCAGGTGAAACAGGTCCTGAGAGTTAAAGTGCAGAAAATAAAACTCGGGTGTACCAGAAGAGCCCTTCAACGGTTATTGGGAGCCACTGATGGGTCTTCCTATGTAGTTGTTAGATGAACCAGAGAAGGTGAAATATTAGGAGTACCAAATAAAACCTACCACATTCATTCCAAGAAATAATGAAGTCGTCCTAAAGATCATGGGAGGAAGATTTACAAAGTGAAAAACTCAAGGATCTAGCAATGGGGAGATATAACTATCGTCCTTTGAAAGGACGAGCTCATCCTAAACGTCATCCTAACAAACATTAGAGAGATATCAAGAAGAAACCATCCAGCAATGAACATGAAGAATAGTCATTGGTTCACATCATGATCGTCCCATCTTTAGTTTGAGGTACGGACACTATAATCCCATCATGTTTGAGATAGGTTTTATTTTTTTCTATAAATGCATTCCTTAGATTTTCTTTGAAAGGTCACCTATTATTACTATTTGTGAGGACTTAGAAATAGTAACAATAAATTATTCTTCTATTTTAACAGATTAATTTCAAATTTTAATTTTTGTACTTAAAGTTTCTTTGGGGAATTCAAAGCATTCGGGTTTTCTTCTACTTTATTCGTAAGTTTATGATCATAAGTTCTTCTAATAATCTCTGTTTTGGTCTTAGAAATATAACTAGCTAAATCATGCAACTAGGTTTATGGAAACCATGATGAAATAACAATGTAGGTTAAGTACTTAGTGATTCTAGAACGGTGGTTATGCATGTATTGATCTTCACTTCGTAGTGGTTGCTTTTTAATGAGTGCACATGTTAAAACTCATCTTATTATCGCTTACTAGATCAAGGAGGTAATGAATAGAAAAAGAGATATAACAACGGATATTTGAAGCTACCAATCCTCATCTAATAACTAAACTCTGTCCAAAAATAGTTAATTTGGGATCAAAGGTAAGGGTTAGTAAAGCTTATGCACCCATTGATGGACCAAGTTGTGTGGTGTACTTGACTTATCGATCTTGCATGATAAGAACTAGGATAGATCATTAGTACGTTGCACTTATTGCATTATGAAATCATGGTAATACAACCTAGCCTATTCTCTTACTTCTTAAACAAAAATTAATTAATATTTTGGTACTTGGTTACTAATTACTCAAAATCATTACTTGTTACTACAAACCCCCTTCTTAGAAATAACATACTAATAGTTCAAATAACATATCGACTGAGCGTCTTGCCATATTTCCTATGGGATAGACCTCAACCTCGGTTGGATTCTATATTTGACAACGATCGTGCTATACTTTTTTAGAGGTGTAATTTGAGTGGCAACAAATTTTGGCGCCATTGTTGAAAATACGATTTAGGACTAGTTCGATTGTGTTTTTTTTAATATTAGTCCTTATTTCCTAATTTTACAATTTTGTTATTTTTATTTTATTTTTAGGTTGCACACTGTTCATGCACAATACTTGGAGTCAGGGAAATCTTCTGATTCCACTTGATCCTAAAATAGAACAGACTTTGGGAAGTTGGACAAAAATGGTTAACGAAGGAGTTCTTGATAAAAGAGTGCAAAATTAATGAGTTCAGGAGACTATGAAAGAAAGGAGTGCAAAATCAACGAGTTCAGGAGACTACGAAAGAAACTACTGCCTGTACACTCGCTGAAGAACAAGCAAGAAGAAGACCTTAGGCAAGCAATACTTCTAGAGAAGACTAGACAAGAAGAAGCAAACTATTTGGCTGCCACTGAGGAACACGTAAGGCAGAGAAGGAATAAAGGGACATCCGCATCCCCAATATTATGTTCGCTAGTTTGATGATCTAGATAATGACATAGGTTTTGAAGAGGCGGGTAAAATAGGTGTTATTGTTCCACCCGTTTCCATAGAAACTAAGTTTGACATCACCGGTACTATATAATACAATTGTTGAACTTGAAAGGAGTATTCGCAGGCCTTGCTATTGTAGATGTGAATTTCCATCTAATGAACTTTGTAGGAATTTGCAATTCCTATAACCTGCCTGGGGTGAGTCAAATGCTATGAGACTGTGATTGTTTCCCTTCTCTTTGACTGGAGAAGCCACTCTATGGTTGACTGAATTGCCAAGATGTTAGATCAAAGGTGTTTTGATGATTGACATATGTCTGTGAAATATGTTAGTCATACTTCTCCTCACATGTGAAACACATCGAAGCATATGCAAAGTTGACAATGCATAAAAATAAGAGTGGATAAGCAAAGAAATTCAGATATACTCTCAATACTTATCACATACAGTAGAGAAGTTGAGGAGAAGATAAATGCAACACTTAGAGATTGAGTTGATCAATAAGTTCTGCCAGACTAGGAGATAAAGTAGAAGAGTTCTATCCAGCCAAGGAGATAGACTGCAGCAAGGAGTGAAACTACCTAAGAATTCTATCAGGAGTTGGCTTAAATACAAGAAATGACATTTAAGAGTTTCACTCATGCACTGATAGGAAAAACATCAATCAGCAAATCAGTTCACTAACTTGAAGAAGAACCTGGTCCTTTACTTAAAAAGTCGTGGAGTTTGTGTAATAGGTTGGTTGTTTGAGTTGTAATGAGTCTTTGTTCAAGTCTCAGTGAAATATAAATTGAGTTAGGAGTTGTGTCTTCAAGTTAGGGAACTCGAAGACTTGGGAACACTTATCTTGGGAAGATTTGTGTTATTGTAGAAATAGGAGTTAGAAGTTTTAATTCTTAGTTTACAAGAAGTCTTGTAATTTGTTGATTGTTGAGGCTCAAGAGTATTAATGAAGTTGGGGTTAAATTCTGTAGAGGTACAGCTCATGGTTTTTTACACCTTTCTTGAGCCGGGTGTTTTCCATGTAAAAATATTATCTTCATATTTTACTTATGTGAACCATGTTAGCTTACTTGTTCCACTGATAGGCAACTATTAGAGTAAAACACTATAATTAGTAGGGTACGCACTTTAACAAGTGGTATCAGAGCGAGGTTGTCTTAAATAAGGTTAGCACCTAAGAAAAGATCACTATGATGAATTTCGTACCTCCTACTGGTCATAGTAAAGGTCAGTCAACTACTAGACCTCCACTTTTTGATGGTTCTCACTTTACCTGGTTGAAAGCCAGGATGGAAATGTTTATTTAAGGTGAAGACTACGAATTATGGGGTAGGATCACTGATGGTCCTACTATTCCAATGAAGCTGGTTGATGGTGAACAAGTCAAGAAGGTAAGGAGTGAATTTACTGCTGATGACTTAGTGGCATTAAAGAAAAATGCTAAGGTTAAGAACATCTTAGTCTGTGGACTAGGACCGGCTGAGTACAACAGATAGTCAAACTATACCACTACTAAGCAAATTTGGGATGCTCTGGTCAATGCACATGAGGGTACCACTCGAGTAAGAAAAATCAGGATTGCTCTTCTTTTTACTGAATATAAAGCTTTTAAGATGAAGGAGAATGAATCCTTGCATGAAATGATGACAAGGCTTACTGCCTTGACAAATGAGTTGACTTCCTTGGGAAAAGTCATCACTGTTGAGGAACAAGTTGAAAAGGTGTTGAGGGTACTACCAAAATCAAAATGGAATATTAAAGTGACTGCAATTAGGAAAGCAAAAGATCATACAGGTATGACACTGGATAAACTAGTAGGGAACCTGAGGACTTATGAAATGGAAATTGATGGAACTAAAGAACAAGCAGCCCCTGAGAAAATCTTGGCTCTGAAGGCTTCAGATAGTGATGAAGAAATTGAACTTGACAAGGAACAAGTTGCCTTCATAACTAAGAAATTCAGCAAATTCTTTAAAAATAAAAAGGGAACAGGTAGCAAAAAGCATTCCAATGACAATCCAAATGGTTGCTACAAGTGTGGTAAGACTGATCATCAGATCAAGGATTGTCCTGTTCGGGAAATATAATAGAGAAAGAAAAGGGTTGAAAGAGAACTGAAAGGAAAAAAAAAAAAAAAACATACAATGATAGCAGCCTGGGGATCTGATTCAGATGATGGTGAAATTGATGAAACAACATTCATGACTATTGGAGATTTAGACTTAGAGGAAGAAGATGATGATTCTGAGGTAAGACTTAAAGAAAAATTGCATTTATTTTCTAAAACAAAATATGTTTCCTTGATGAGTGCTCTAATTGATGATTTCCAAGAATTAACTTCTGATAGGGATGATCTGTTCAACAGTCTTGCAAGTCTAAAATTTGATCTTATTGATTTAAAAGCTTGCAAGAACACTGTTGAAGAAGAAAAATGCACTCTCAAGAAACAGGTTGCAGAACTTGATTCTTCAAACAATGATCTTAAGAATGAAGTCCTGAAATTAACACTCACTGAAAATGGAAAAAAGGTCATGAGTAAGGAACAAGAAAATACTGAACTTGAATTAGTTAAGTACAAACAAGAATGTAATGATGCAACAGAAATGGTGAATAAACTGAGTCAAGAAATCTCTAAACTGAAACTTGATCTTGAAAGAAAAAACAGGTGGATAAATTCTTCAAGAATTATTCACAAGTTGAGTGAAAGGAATCACAGTGAAAAAACAGGTTTAGGTTTTCACAGAAATCTTGATGATCCTCAAGACTTGTGCTATATCTGTGGTAATCTTGGACATCCAACCACTGAATGTCCTGTGGCTGCCAAAAGCAGATCTAGTAGTCAAAACCTGGTAAATAAATTCTCTCAGACCAAGAAAAAAAGAACTAATATTGGTCAGAGAAATAGGTCACATTACCTGTTGCCTGCATGGACTAGAAGAAATTTAATTCATCCATTTACTCATAAAACTGGACCTAAGCTTATCTGGGTCCAAAAGCTAACCATTAATTTCTTGCAGGAGAAGGTGAAAGAAAGCAGAAAGCATTGGTACCTGGACAGTGCTTGCTCAAGACATATGACTGGTGATAAGAAAAAGTTTTTTTCACTCTCCAAAGTAAATGGAGGAGTTTCTTTTGGTGATGGCAAAAAGGGAATCATTACTGGAGTTGGAAAAATTGGGACATCTAAATTAAGAGCATTAGAGTATGTCTATCTTGTGGAAGGATTCAAGCACAAAAACTGCTTAGCATATCATAACTGTGTGATAAAGGTAATAAAGTTGTTTTTACTTCTGCAGGAGTCAAAGTCAAGAGAATGGACACCAAGGAGATTGTGCTCACTGCAAGGAGATACAGGAATGTGTACAAAGCTGACATAATGGCAATGCCAGAAACAGAGCTGATCTACCTGGGTGCTATGGAAAATGATCCCCTCCTTTGGCACAGGAGACTTGGACATGTAAGTCTAAAATAACTAAACATACTTTCCTCCAAAGATATGGTAATGACCTTGCCCAAAACCAAATTCAAGGAAGAAAAGGTATGTAGTGCCTGTGTAAGGGGGAAGCAGGTAAAATCTTCTTTTAAATCAAAGAACCATGTCAGCACTACCAAGTGCCTTGACCTGATCCATATGGATTTGTGTGGACCAATGAGACTTCAAAGAAGACGTGGAAAAATGTATGTTTTTGTGATTGTTGATGATTATTCCATATTTACCTGGACATTGTTTCTAGCTTCCAAAGAAGATGCCTTTGATGTCTTTACTATATTCATCAAGAAAATTGAAAAGAAATTAGGCACTTCTCTAATTTCCATAAGATCTGACCATGGTACAGAATTTGAAAATGTTAAGTTTTTAGAATTCTATTCCTCAAATGGTATAGATCATAACTTCTCTACTCCTAAAACACCTCAACAAAATAGAATAGTAGAAAGAAAAATAAGACCTTGAAAGATATGACTAGAACAATGATACTTGCAAGAAATTTTGCTAAAAACCTTTGGGCTAAGGCAATTAGTATTGCAACATATATCATAAATAGATGCATGATCAGACCTATTCTAAAGAAGACTCCCTATGAATTACTAAAAGGAAAAAATCCAAATATTTCTTATTTTAGAACTTTTAGTTGTAAATGTTTCATTCATAATAATAGAAAGGATCAATTGGGAAAATTTGATGCTAAAAGTGATGAGGGAATCTTCTTAGGTTATTTACATTATAGTAAGGCTTATAAGGTTCTAAACAACAGAACTAATTGCGTTGAAGAAAGTGTGCATGTAGTTTTTGATGAATCTTGTGCTAAGACTAACCTGCAGGAAGGGAGTGATTCTGAGGAACAGGTTACACAACCTGGTTCATCCACTAGAGTCACCAAACATGGAGGTACCTTGATAGGGGGAACTGATTGTGGAGATACATTGACAAGGGGAACTGAGCCTCAAACTACCCGAGCTCAAATAATTGCAGTGATCCTAGTAGCTAACTAGGTTTGGTTCCAAAAGGTTACAAGTATCAAGGATCATATCCCATTGAGAATATACTCACCGATCTCACTTCTGGGATCACCATAAGATCTAGATTGAGAAGCATGTGTGCCTTCAAAGCATTCTTGTCAGAAATTGAACCAAAGAAAGTGAATGAGGCACTTCTTGATGCTGATTGGATCATAGTCATGCAAAAGGAATTGAATCAGTTTAAGAGAAGCAAAGTCTGGCACTTAGTTTCTCATCCAATAGACAGAACAGTGATTGGGACTAAGTGGGTGTATAGAAATAAGGTTGATGAGCATGGAACAGTTATAAGAAACAAGGCAAGATTAGTGGTCCAAGGATACAATCAAGAAGAAGGCATAGACTTTGATGAGACTTTTTCTCTTGTAGCTAGAATTGAAGCAATTAGGTTGCTTGTAGCTTTTGCTGCTTATATGGATTTTATTCTCTATCAAATGGATGTTAAGAGTGCATTCTTGAATGGCGTTCTCAAAGAGGAGGTATATGTCAAACAACCTCCAGGATTTGAGAGTAAGGAGTTTCTAGATCATGTGTATAATCTTGACAAAGCCCTGTATGATCTAAAACAAGCCCCCAGAGTTTGGTATGAAAGATTGTCAAAATTCCTTCTTGAGCATGGTCATACTAGAGGTAAGATTAACAACACTCTTTTCTTGAAAACTAATGGAAAATATTTGTTGGTGGTGCATGTTTGTGTAGATGATATCATTTTTGGCTCCACAAACATGAGTATGACTCATGACTTTGCAAAACTCATGAGCTGTGAATTTGAAATGAGTTTGATGGGTAAACTAAACTTTTTCTTGGGATTGCAAATCAAGCAAACAACCTCTAGAACCATGATACATCAACAGAAGTATGTCAACAAACTTCTTAAAAGATTCTCCATGGAGGAAGCTAAAGAGATCAGCACTCCAATAGCCACTACCACCAAACTAGACATGGATGAAACAGGTCCTGATGTGGAGCAAAAACTATACAGAGGGATGATAGGATCATTACTGTATCTCACAGCCAGCACATCTGATATTGTGTTCAGTGTGTGATTATGTGCAAGGTTTCAAGTAAATCCAAAAGAATCTCATTTAAAATCTGTGAAGAGAATCTTTAGATATCTCAAGGGAACTAGTGATCTTGTCCTATGGTATCCAAAAGGTACTAATTTTAACTTGGTAGGATATTCTGATGCTGACTATGCGGGATATTTGGTGGACAAGAAGAGCACCACAGGCATGGCATACTTCCTTGGATCATGTTTAATTACCTAGTCCGCTAAGAAATAAAACTCAGTAGCTCTGTCTACTACTGAGGCTGAATATGTTGCTGCAGGATCGTGTTGTGCTCAGTTGTTATGGGTTAAACAACAACTAATGGATTTTGATGTGGATGTTGGATGTGTTTCTATTTTCTGTGACAATACAAGTGTCATTAATATTGCTAAGAATCCTGTTCCACATAAAAGAACTAAACATATTGATATTAGACATCATTTTCTTAGAGATAATGTAGAAAAAGGTCTTATATCAATCATTTTTTGCTCTACTGAAGAACAAATTATTGATATATTCACTAAGGTATTAAGCAGGGAACACTTTGAAAAAATAGGTTTGTCTTGGGGATGATTAAGATTGCATAAATCTCTCTCAATGATTGACTAGAAAAATTGATGTGCTCTTGAATTATTGCTGATTAATCCAGTCTTGCACATTTAGTTGTGTGTCCTAATTCCAAAATGTTGAGTGATCTAACCTTTATTTATTTAAAAATTTTTAGTGTAGTTGGAACACATAAAGCAATTTTGTTCAGAACTCTCAAGATTCCAGGTATGACTATCAGCCTATCTTAAAATTGACTAAGGAGAAACAGGTGTGCCCTCTTGGTTCTTTGTATTTCTCTTAACCGTCGAATCCCAAGAGTCTAAAAAATTCAAAAAGTTGCCACTACAATTCCATCACCACTGTAACTCCTCATCATTATCCTGCCACCTATCAAATCCCCCCCTGCCCCGCCTTTACAATTTATCTTCTTTTTTTTTTGTATAGCCAATTCTCTTTACCAAACCCTCACCACTCCACAACTAAGAACAAATTACTATTTCTCCCTCACCATAGCATCTTCATCTTCTTCCCCATCCTCAGACTCTACCACCACTCCTTCGACGTCCATTGTTCTTCATTCTACTGCTAACTTACCACCTTCCATCCCTCCTATAATTCCAATTAAACTATCCGATTTTGCAGCCTTCAAAAATTTCAAAAACCCTTTTGCATAATTTTTTTCCAATCCTTCGTCCTCGTCTAAACCCTCACTGTCACATTCAATCTCTCTCCAAATTATCGACCCTGACGATGTTTCTATTGCTAATCTGATTCTAAGAAGGTCAAGATCTAAATCAAAGAGAAAATCCTCTTCCCCCACCATTGTTGTTGAAGACCATGATCTGGGTGAACCCTCCCCTGTTGTACCCACTCCTAGAACTCCTCACACTCGAGGGAAGAAACAACGGGAAGAAGCTTCCTTGGTTGAAGCCCTTCAAGCAAGCAAAAGAAAATGAGTTGCTACATCTGCTCCTTCTCCTTCCTCTTCTCCTGATATACTGCTTCGCTCAGTATGTAAAGGTAAGATAGTGAAACGCACAATTACAAAACCCTCTTTCTTTCGTACCTTTTCATCTCAGTCAAAAACCATCCCTGTTTTAAAATCCTCATCTTCCAAACCCACTCCAAATAAGTCATTTGCACGTTCAAAGAAATAGGTTACCAAACACATTCCTTCTTATTCTTCTGAGTTTGACTCACCTCTTGACACTCCTACTGAGTTGGATCTAGATTTTGAACTTTATGAATTCTCTGCAAATCAGGATACTCCTGAAGATCACTATTTGTATTATCAAAAGCGTAAGCTAGCTAGAGGGCGTGTTCTTAGTGGTTTGGGGGTGATGATATGAATATGCTATTAGCAAAATTAGAGGTCCAAGGGTGGTCACACTTATTTCTTCAAAGTGACGTACAAAGGAAGTTTTCCAAGCATGAGGCTTACGAGATCTATACAAATGGGGTTGTTATTGGTGAAATATTCTCAACCACTGTTCGAGGGATCACTATAAATCTCTATGTTGATGATATTGCTAGAATTTTACACATTCCTCCAGGGGTTTGGGGTCACTATGTCAAGGTCACTTGGCCTTCTCTTGACAATCTTGCATCTGCCCTTGACATATCTCATAAGTTTTCTGGAAATCCTCACCTGGTTAATCATCATAGGGTTCTCAAGAGAGAAATGTCTCCACTACGTCAACTCTACTTTGATTTTGTTCACAAGATCCTCACCCCTAGGAAGGAAAGAAGGACTGTAGCTAAATTTCTTGATCTTACTCTCATGGAGTTGCTAGACACTGAGGTGAAAATTGATCTGCCTAGGATTAGCCTAAAGCATATGCAAGGGTTCTCCTCAAAGAAGTGAATGTCCATGCTTTTTCTTATGAATTCTGGCTACCCCTATATTTGAAGAGTTTGGAGTGCCTATCCAAGTGTGGTCTATGCAGACCACAAAAGATTTTATAGAGACTGTGAACCATATGCAGCTGCCTGTTTCTATGAAGAGTGCAGACAATCCTATGCAGCGTTTAAGGAATGCTCCAGATGCCAAGACTGTTGAATTGGAAGCTGTGCAGGCTGAAAATCTGCAACTTTGTGCTCAGATTACTTCTCTTCAACTTGCCCTTGAGAATGAAAGATTGTCTAATGCTGAAATCATGCGCAAGTTGACTGCTCTCATTCTTTCTGCCTCTTCTTCCTCAACTTAGATCCTTCTTAGCACCTTAGTAGTCCTCTTTGTGTACTGGTTTGCTTGTTTCTCTTATCAGTTTTTAGATATTAGTTGTTGTTAGCTTGATCTTAGATGTACTAAACTGCATTGCTACTTGTGTTTTGCTCCTATTTAATCTAATAAATGATGGTTCCTTACTTCAGCTTTTGATTGTTTTAGTGATAGCCCCAGTGGCCATGGATTATTAAACATCTCTTACTGAGTGCTTGTTTTTCAATGATGTCAAAAGAGGGAAGTATTAGATTGTGCAATGTTTATAACTCAATGACTAACCTATTTCTAAGTGTTCTTGTGTCTTATTCCTTTAGTGGGTATGTCAGGAATTTAAAAAGTATTATGGTGATGTTGTGATGCTGTGAAACATGTGTTGTATGGTTTGTCATCATCAGAAAGGGGGAATTTGTTAGAGCAAAGGTTTTTTGATGATTGACATATGTCTGTGAAACATATTAGTCATACTGGTCCTCACATATGAAGCACATCGAAGCAGATGCAAGGTTGACAATACGTAAAAACAGGAGTGGATAAGCAAGGAAATTCAGATATGTTCTCAATACTTATCACATATAGCAAAGAAGTTGAGGAGAAGATAAATGCAACACTTAGAGATTGAGTTGATCAAGGAGTCCTGCCAAACTAGGAGATAAAGTAAAAGAGTTCTATCCAGCCAAGGAGATAGACTGCAGCAAGGAGTGAAACTACCTGAGAATCATGTTGAAGAAAGAAGAACACATCATCTAAAGGACTCAATTAGGAGTTGGCTTAAATACAAGAAATGACATTCAATAGTTTCACTTATGCACTGACAGGAAAAGCATCAATCAGCAAATCAGTTCACTAACTTGAAGAAGAACCTGGTCCTTTACTTAGCAAGTCATAGACTTTGTGTAATAGGTTGGTTCTTTGAGTTGTAATGAGTCTTTGTTCTAGTCTCAGTGAAATATAAACTGAGTCAGGAGTTGTGTCTTCAAGTTAGGGAACTCGGGAACACTTATCTTGGAAAGATTTGTGTTATTGTAGAAATAGGAGTTAGAAGTTTTAATTCTTAGTTTACAAAAAGTCTTGTAATTTGTTGATTGTTGAGGCTCAAGAGTATTAGTGAAGTTGGGGTTAAATCCTGTAGAGGTACAAGTCGTGGTTTTTTACACCTTTCTTGAGCCGGGTGTTTTTCACGTAAAAATATTGTCTTCATATTTTACTTACGTGAACCACGTTAGCTTACTTGTTCTATTGATAGGCAACTATTAGAATAAAACACTAAAATCAGTAGGGTACGCACTCTAACACAAGAAGATTAATAACAACTTGGCAAGAGCTGAAGACACAGTTTTTGAAGCGATTTTCCACCTTCTAGAATGTTGCAGTCGAGATTTACAACTTTAAGCAACTACATTCAGAGGTGTTGTACGAGAGATGATTAAGGTTTAAGAAGAAACTGCAACAAGTCCCTAATTACAGGATCCCTAATCATAGTTTGCTTGAGATACTCTACAAAAGTTTAATGTTTTCCTCAATGTTGCTCCATTTCTCTATTTGCATCAAGGTTTCTTTTATAGTCATGGCTAGAGCATTAGTATACTGACTAAACATTTGGATTTGTAGTAGCTTCAAGTTAGTTTTAAGCCGTTGAATCCTCTCTGCAATATCTCTATATTCTCTGCTATTCAATTGCTTTAGGTGTGGCTTCAAAGCCTTCAGTTTCTGCCAAACATTCCAAAGCTTATACTTGTGTGGCCTTCCACCCAGTTGCTCTGAACTAGTGCAGCAAAAGTCTCATGATTTGCCCACACATTAAAGAATCTAAATGGGAGTTTTAGTGATGGAAATTTACAAATGCATGTCCAATAACATTGGAGAGTGATAAGATATATAAGGCAACTTATATTCAAAAACAAAGTATCCGTAGTGCAGCATTCACTCATTGTAGCTCTATCCAACCTACTACTATATTTTATCAGATCCCAGCTACTTGTTTGATCAGGAATAAGACGCCACCTTCCAAAGCACGTTATTCAAAATTAAATCTTGTACAAATTCAACAAAGTCTTTAGTTTCATTCCTGGTGCTTCATAAAGTATTTCCTGGTTCTGTTATAGTGCATTGAAATCACCCCATATAAGCCATAGATTGGTGCTTTGCGTTGTCATCTATCTGAGTTCACTCCATAAAGTTTTCCTAAGTTCAATTGTATTTAAATCTATACAACACAGTCATGTTACAATCAATCTTATTGTCTCTGCTCGATCAACACTCTAACAATGGATATATTGTTCCCCTTGGTGAAGACATTGGACTACATATACAACATCATCCCAAAGGGTCCAGATCCTCCCATTCACAACACTTGTATAGTTGTGAAGCATATGCCACCCAGGTATTACTTCTTGAGCAATCTAATGCTTTATTCTTTTTCACCCTAGTTTCAACCAAACCAACTAATTTGATGTGATTTTTCTTCATATATCTACTCAATTCCAAGGATATGCTTTATCGTCAGTAAATTTTATCAAATACTCGAATTATAATCAATTCTGATTGAGCAATTGAACACGTGGTAAAATATTTATATTAGATACTTTTGACTCAGACTTTGAAATTATTTCTACACTCTTCTCAAGTGCCATCATGTATATAATCTATATTGATATGTATAATTAAAGAATGTGACATATTTTATGGAGTCTCCCATCAACTCTTTACTTTTGTAATATACTAAAATTAGTTGTCCAACTTTATTTGTTCAATTTGAAAAATCAAGGGATAATTTATCATTTTATATCTATTTACCCATGTTATTAAATATTATTCATCTTCCAACATTTAAATGACTTATAATCAATACGAGCGATGTAATAATTATCTTTTTATTTATTACTTTCTTAAGGGGTGGATCAAGTTAAATATGGACAAGTAAAGATGAACGAAAGGAGTAACTTGCCTGTATAATAGGAGTAGACGCGTAAAAGCTTTTTAAAAACTAAGTCATAAATATCTAATAAAAATAATTTATCATGTGTTAATATGCTCAATTGATTCAAATTTATAAATTCTTTATTAGTTTCATGTTACTTGTCCACTTTTATCCTTTGATACCTCTTAAGAAATCAAACAATTTAACTTTTTAAAATAATTTTACTTATATCCCTTATTCATCGATATCAAGATTAATAGTGGAAAAACTTTACGATACTTATACTTTTAAAGAAAAATAATTTTTAGGACAAATTGAAAAAACTAAATAAATTCTATCTTAATTAGTAAATTGACAAATAATCAATAAAATGAGAGTGATAGAGTAAAATTTACTCATAAATTTAAGATAAAAAATATAAAATCATTTCTATACTTGTCAGCAAAACTTACTTTAGCATTTTACTTTACGGTATTTATATACTCCCCCCCTCCCCCCCCCCCCCCAAAAAAAAAAAAACATATTTCAAGTATATTAAATACACCCCAAGAATATAACACCACTCTCACAATAGACAGTGCATTACACACGCATCACATCATTGCTACATTAGAGTCAAGTCAAAAGTTATTTAAATTTTAATTTTTTTTTCCTTTACCTCTATCTCTCCCATGGAAACAAGAATATGAAACTTTAATTTGACTTTTTCATATCCAAGAATCTGAAATTCATTGGCGTCAACCAGCTGAAAAATTGATTAATTCCTTATAGTGTGTTTTTGAGCTTACATCTTTAAATAAGTATTTATTCAAGAATCGTTATTTTGATAACTGTGGTGTCAGGCCATCTTGCGCGCACCTCGATTAATTCTATGGGATACCTGTCACTTTCCACCAGAAACATGTACCATGTAACTTTTTGTCCACCAAGGTTAGAATAGATGTGAAGAAATCACTTAGTGTTTGTCTCAACTAAGAATTGAACCTGAGACATCATTGTGCTCAACCCAACTTCATTGAGCCACGAGGCGGCACCCTTGGGTGCTATTCAAGAATTTTTCATCAGCTAATTTTTTTTCCAGTTTTTCTTCTTTCATTAACCTCTATTTCAAAAGCTCCATTTTTAAAACTGAAAGATATCCATCTCCTTCCTTTCGGATTGCTACTTCTAATTTCTCTTCTCGTAGTACTTATTTTTTAAAAAAATGGATGTTCCAAATTAATATTTGAATACTATAATGAAGATTTCTTGAAGTAAGATGTGAAGACTTTTCATGTTAGTGATGCAGCAACAACAACAACAACAACGTATCCAGTGCATTCCCACATAGTGAGGTTTGAGGAGGGTAGAGCGTACGCAGACCATACCACTACCTCAGATGAAGTGGAGAGGTTGTTTTTGATAGACCCCTGGTTTAGGACCAATAGCAGTATAACATACACAAATCATAAATGCATATAAATGAGTACAGTCTGCAAAATAATACTATAGCCATAAGATAATACTAAAAACTATCTATTCAAAATCATAGACATCACTCAACACCACGGACAAGAAACTTCAGACCCAAATAAAGAACATTTTCTTATTGTTACCGACGCACTCTCACCCTTTAACTCTCTACCCTAATTTGTGTTCTCCACACCTTCCTATCAAGGGTCATGTCTTCCATAAGCTGTAACTGCTCCATATCGTGCCTAATCACCTCCCTTCAATATTTCTTCGGCCTACTAGTGCAGAGATTTGAAAAAAAGGAAAGAAAATGGGAAGGGTTCGAAGAGGAAGAGGTTGGGGGGTTTGTAGAACAAGAAGAGGGGGGTTGTTCAAGAAAGATGAAAAGAGGTGGGGAAGGGGTATTTTTATTTATTAATTTTATTTTTATCATGTAATAATTAAATTAGTGAAGCCGCCTCCCTTTTAAAAAAAACGCACTTAACAAATTTTTTTAAACACTCTAGCCACTAAGGTGACATTTAATTCATTTGAAAGTTATTTAAGGGGGTATCTAAATATGCGTAAAGTTAAAGTGCTAAAGTAAGTTTTGCTGACAAGAGGGTGATTTTATGCATTTTCCCTAAGGGGTAATTTGATAAAGTTTATATAAACAATGCAGAATAGTGTGTATTAGTAATATTTGCATAAGTAACGATGATATTAGGTATGCTGGTATTAGTTATGTTAGCATTATTTCTTATATATTGTTTGATTTGACGTATTAGAAATAACTAGTGAACGTACCCGCGCGATGCGCGGAGTTAAGCATTATTTTAATCATTTTATATTGAAATTTTTTTTTCGAGCATGTTGAATATATTATCTAAAAAATAATTCAACCACCATATTATTTCTCAATAATATGTGGAAAAAAAATTCTACCCCTACCCCCACCCCCTTTTCTCAATGAGATGTGATAAAAAAAAATTTCTACCCCCTCCCTCCCACTTCCATCTCCTCTCCCCTCTCAATTTATTTTTAAAAAGATTAAATCACCCTTTCACCAATCCCTCACCCCTAATCAAATCTATACGTAAAAACAATCATGTAATTGTAACAAAAAAAATATATATGTTTCAGATTTTTTAAATTATATTATTCACAACTTAAAGATATCCTCCGCCCCCACCCCACTTCTAATCAAATCTAGATGAGGAAAAACAATGAGAAAATTGTGAAAAAGCTTTTATTATTTATATTTTTTTAATTATATTATTTATAATTTAAAGATTTCAAATTCTTAATATTAATTGTTTTAACTTTTAAACTTTTATTCTTTCCCCATCTCTTTTGTTTAAAATGTATCGATAATAATATGTATTAACTAATTATTTTATTGAGAACAACAACAACATACCCAATATATCTAATTATTTCATTATATTCTCAAAATTAATTCAAACTCACCTTGCATATTCACAGTATAAATATTTTTCTACTATTTTTAATTACTTAACTAATTCTCTACTATTTTTAATTACTTAATTAATTTAAATTCCCTGATCTATCCTCAATGTACATTTTTTTTGTATTATGTTTTTATTACTTTACTTTTCTCTAATTTGACTTTAAATTAATTTTTTATGTGTGTGTTACATGCATCAGTAGTTAAGTTTTCTTGCCTCTTATCCCAAAATAAAAAAAAATAGAATATAAGTTTCGCTATGTATAACAAATAAATAATATCTAATACTGCAACAAGTCAAAGATAACATAATTTCTCAATCCTTTTTCCAATGAACCACGTCGTCGGTGCCCCCTTCAATCCATTTTTGCTGCAAACCACGCTGGGGGGTGGGGGGGAGTTCTTCGAAGTTATCCATTTTTGAAGGATCAACACAACCTTGGCGAACCACACTGATGGTGGTGAGGGTTCTTCGATGTTCTTCAAGTAAGAATATTGTTATACATAGCTATGGTATGTATAGTGGTAAAGTCGTGAAATCTTCAAGCAAGAAAAAATTGAAGGATTAGCATGACCTCAGCTTTCAAAGATTTTGTGATTTGCTTTTGAATCTGTATTTTTTTCTTGATTTTATTGCTATCTTATACATTATCATACATAGCTATGTTATGTATATGGATAAAGTCTCTTTTTTTGCAAGATCCGCTCTTATTTCTATTCCATATACATTAATACGTAATGTATATGGTTGACCCATTTTGTTATTATACATGCAAGAGTTATGTATAAGTTATGTATAAGGGTTGTCAATGGCATGTAATGTATGTGGCTTGAAGTATTCTGATCTTATACATGTAAGACTTATCTATAAGGGATTGTCTGTGTTATGCAATTTATATGGTTTGTCGCAATGTTATATGTTTTATGTATAAAACTATTATTTCCTATTGCTATTTTTTACCTTATACATTCCATGTTAACTTTTTATGTATAGGTTTATGTTTCTTCTGCAATTATGTTTCACCTTATACATAAGCATGTTATGCATAAGGTTATGGTTAACTGAAGTTATATTCTAAATTATACATTTGAGGTTATGTATAATAAAATCAAATTTATAAACATATATGTCTTTTTACTTGTCATTATAAGTTGAAGTTTGGTGTTAAAGTTCTCTGAAGTTCAGAGAATTGGGATGTTCATATGGTTGATAAATTTTGACGAAAAACAGAGCTTCAAGAATACAAAAATTAATTGCTTGGAAAAATAGAGAAATTTTTATCAATGAAATTTTTCTTTTGTTTGAAATTTTTTGAATTTGATTTGTTGTTACTGATTTTAAGAATTCATTAATCCCAATTACAATAAGTGGTGTTAATTGTGCAACAAATTAAAGGCGGCAGATTTATTTTCCATAAATAATGTCAAAATAGTTATTTCATATACATAGATTGTAATGTATAATAACGATCAACAATGTATAAGAACATTAAAAATTTAGGAGAGAGAAACAATAAATAACAACTATTGTAGCAATCAAATTTTTAAGAATTTTTTCACTGTCTCGGCGAGTATGTTCGGAATCAAATCACCGAAATACAAAAACATCTAATTGATTCAAAAAGATGTCTTGGGGATCCATTTGCAATCTTCGTTACGATAATGAAGGGCATAGTTGATGCAATTTAATCAAAAAAAATTAGTTTCAAAACATATATATAAAAACACGTCAAGTTCAAGTTTGTTTTTCAGCAAAACTATTTTGCGTTAACAATTTCTTATACATAACATGTTTATGTATAAGTAAGTCTAATAAATAACTGTATCTTACCAAGTGCAAAATTATACAAATGATTTAGGTATAAGAAAATTATTATACAAGTACAACTAAGTATAAGGTTCATTCTACATACATAACTAAGTATAAGTACAACTAATTATAATTTCATTCCACATACTTAACTATGTATAAGAAAATTATTATACAAGATCAACTAAGTATAAGGTTAATACGGTTTCACATACATAACTCATTAATATTTTCATATGTCCTACACACAATAATTTTAAAACAACGTAACTACACATATGCACAAAGAACAAGTATTTTTGTATGTTTTCTTAGTCATGCATTAGAAAATCTAAACATACAAATATATGTGTACGCTTTTTTTAATTCTTTACACTACTCATATAAACTTCAATAGGTTCCAACATACATAAAAGTTTTAGCAAATAAGTTCATTAAACATAATGCATTATACCGCTGCAATCATATACGTAATGCAAGCTTAACAAAAAACTTCAATACAATTATTTCAAAGTATGAGGTTTATCAAATAATTGCATCAATTATCTAATGAATAACACTATCGAAAAACTTTGTGTATTTGTAAGAGCGTCAGTTTCAGTTCCTTCGACAGAAAGGACAACTCCAATTTTGCAATCAAACTTTAACTCTTCTTTTGACTTATCAGAAATCGATATGCACAAAGGATAAGTGACAAATCCTGGAAAAAAAAATTCTCCAACTCTATATACACTCTCACTCCATTATCGTTCCTTATAATAATTGATGAAGAATTGTATTTCACGACATACCTGACCTCTATTTTTTTTTCTACAGTCATCAATATCTAGTTCTGATGCAATCGTCGAGATCAACCTCAAAAATGATATACTTTCTGAAACAACAATAACATCACTTTTGTAGTTTTCATATACTATTTTTGATTACCAAATACCATAATGCCTTAACAAATTTGCGATGTTCATATTGATATTGGAGGTTACAGGAAAACGGATCTTGAACTAATGCAGGAAGAATTGGTGAAGGAGAAATATCAATTTTGATCAACTAAATTGTTATGAGGTTTCAAATTTTTTCCAATTTGAATTACTGTTATAGATTTTAAGGCTTCACTAATCACTAATTTAATAATTATCATTAATTACGTTAGATAATAAAAGTGGCTAATTTATTTTCCTTAAATATAGGTAAAATGGGTGCCTTATACATAGGATGTAATGTATAAGATGTGTGAGACATGTATATGTAAGTTTCAAATACATGAGAGAGAAAATGAATTCGGGAGAGAAGGTATTAATTAAGTACATAAAGTCTGGAATTTATGTTGTTTATACAAATTTAATTTCCAACGAATTGTATTCTTTCTCCAGCCATAATAACACACGGATCTGGCAAAGTAGTCCTTTTATTATCCACTTCATTCTCGTACGTAGCATCTATATATATTATAAAGCAGTGGACGAAGCATCAGAAGAAGCCACATATCAGTTTTTAGGACAAGTTTAATAGTATTGTAATAAGATTTTTATAATTATTTAAATTTGAAAATAAATTATCCTTTAAAAAAATATTATTAATTGGTTTAAAAATAGAAACTCACAATGAAAGAGTTCTAAATGAACTCTATTTCATAAACTTATCTATATCAAATATAATGATAAATATAATATTATTATTATTGATAACTATAAATAATATATATTTGTGGTGTGTATCTAAAACTTATTCTTGCTTGCGATTATTTTAAAATTTTAAATATAAATTAAAATTTAATAATTAAATTCAACGCATATATCTACTTGAAATACATTTATATATCTAAGTTGTCAATTTATTTTATAAAAAAGGAAAATTAACAGACAAACAAAAGAAAGAAAGAAAGAAAGAAAGAAAGAAAGAAAGAAAGAAAGAAAGAAAGAAAGAAAGAAAGAAAGAAAGAAAAGAAAAAAAAATAATAAAAAAAATGTGCAAAAAAAGTTAAACAATCAAAAGATAATTAAGACTAATAAATTGTTGATTAAATTAAAAATAATTATAAAATAAAATTACATATTATAAATAGTTAGTTATCACATTAGAGAGTTCTAATTGGACTCTTATCAAGTTTTGAATTGAAAGATTAAGTATTTGAATCTGAAATACATTATCATTTTAATAAAAAGATTTTCATTATCTTAAAAATAGAAACTCATAATTGAAGATTTCTAATAAATATTTGCTATTTCAAACTTATCTATTTAAAATTTAAATGGTATAAAATATATTAAATACAATTTATTTACATATTAATGAAAGATTAAAATTTTATTAATTAAAATTTTATTAAAATATTAATAATAATATTTAATAGTATTGTAATAAGATTTTTATAATTATTTGAATTTGAAAATACATTATCCTTTAAAAAAATATTATTAGTTAGTTTAAAAATAGAAACCCGCAATGAAAGAGTTCTAAATGAACTCTTACGTTTCATAAACTTATCTATATCAAATTTAATGATAAATATATTATTATTATTATTATTATTATTATTATTATTATTACTATTGTTATTATTGATAAATATAAATAATATATATTTGTGGTGTGAAGCTAAAACTTATCATTGCTTGCGATTATTTTAAAATTTTAAATATAAATTAAAATTTAATAATTAAATTCAACGTATATATCTACTTAAAATACATTTATATATCTAAGTTGTCAATTTATTTTAATTAAAAAAAAAAAATTAACAACAAACAAATGAAAGAAATATAGAAAGGAAAGAAAATTTATAAAAACATGCAAAAAAAAGTTAAACTATCAAAATATAATTAATACTTATAAACTGTTGATTTTAAATTAAAAATAATTATAAAATAAAATTACATATTAGAAATATTTAGTTATCTCAGTAGAGTGTTCTAATTGGACTCTTATCAAGTTTTAAATTAAAAAATTAAGTATTTGAATTTGAAATACATTATTCTTTTAATAAAAAGATTTTCATTATCTTAAAAATAGAAACCCATCATTAAATAGTTCTAATAGATATTTGCTATTTCAAACTTATCTCTTTAAAAGTTAAATATTAAAAAATATATTTACACATAATTTATTTACATATTAATGAAAGATGAAAACTTTATTAAAATATTATGATTATTATTATTAATAATAATAATAATAATAATAATTAGTAATAGTAGTAGTAGTATAGTGATCGAAGCAACAGTAGTATGTAATATGTAGAAGTAGTAGGATAATAATAATAATAATAATAATAATAATAATAATAATAATAATAATAATAATAATAATAATAATAATAATAATAATAATTAACTACTACATACGTACTAGAACTAGTATTGTTTGAATTTAAATATAAATTGAAAATACCCCAATTATCCCCCATTGATAAAGATTATTATTAAATTTAAACTGAAAATTAGTTGTTTGGATGTGAATGATTCTTTTTTTATAGAATATTTTTACAATAGTTTTCTAATAAAAATTTTGAATTAAAATATTAGAAATATTTGAATTTAAAAATATATTATCCTTTATTTTTTCAAAAATAATTATCATTAGCTTGAAACTAGAAACCTACTATTCATAATCTAATCCCTTTTAATGTTCTAAAATATATTAAATATTATATAAAAGATAATAATAATAATAACAACAACAACAACAACAGTAGAGCTGTCAAAATGGGCTACCCCACCCAATCCAATCCAATCCAATCCAATCATAGTGGGCTAGAAAATTAAATGGGCTAGGACGGGCTAGCCCTTTTAACTAAAGAGCCTTTAAAATAGTGGCCCAACCCAATCTTTAGCGGGCCGCAGGTTGGGACGGGTTGACCCTTCAGAAAAAATAAAAGCAACCCGAAACGTGATAAACAAAAATATTGTAAATACTAGACTATCACCAACTTTTATGATTGAACTGTAATATATCTCCTACTAGTTTTTAGCATGTTAAAGGCATCTTACTAATACCTTTAAGGATTGTTAGCTTGGGAATGAGTTATCCTAGGATTGTTAGCTTGGGAATGAGTTATCCTAGGATTGTTAGCTTGGGAATGAGTTATCCTGGGATAATTAATTTCGAAATAAGTTATTTCATTATGTATATAGATAATTTATCTCATCACTATGATGTAAATGGTGTGATATATAATGTCGGTACTAACTAATACCTCACACCAAACATGTAATAAAAATATTTCTTCATTTTATATTGGACTATCTATCCCTTATACCTCACATCAAACGATCCCTTAGTTGTAATTAGCTCATGGCATTTATCGTAATAAGCAAAGAAATGATGATTAGCTACAAATTCCATAGACAAATTTTAATATGGTTAAGATAATAAATATAGATATACACAAAGTATCTACATAAAAGAAGCAAGATTATAACAGAAGAGAGCCTAACTTTAAAGAACAGAATATTGCATTAAGCAAAGGCAACAACTACTAAACCATCACGAGTAAAAACAACTTTTTAAAGTTCACAACTAAAAGCAGCTTAACAGCCATTTTAAACACACACTAAAAACTTTTAAAAAATTAGTATCAACCAAAGAATGGATAAAAAAAAAATAAGTAGCTAGTTAGAAAGGATTGACAAAATTCTAATTTCTAATAAATAAATGACAAACTTAAAAATATTTAATAATTAGTTTTAATGTCCCAACCCATGGGCTAGCTTCTGAGGCTGACGGGTTAGGCCTCTAAGGCTGACGGGCCAAGAGAGCCTGGGCTTATAAGCCTCATTTCTAAATGGGCTGAAAATATTTAGCCCAACCCCACTTAATTAAAGGGTTAGGTTGGACCGGCCTCACGGGTCAAGCCCATATTGACTGCTCTAAACAACAACAACAACAATAAATAAATAATAGTAGTAGTAGAAGTAACACACATGTAGTAGTAGTAATACTTTTAGTCTAACAAAATGTAGTAGCAGTATTAAAATAATAATAATAATAATAATAATAATAATAATAATAATAATAATAATAATAATAATAATAAATAAATAAATAGATAATAGTAGCAGTACAAATGTAGTATGATAATAATAACAACAATAATAGTAATTATTATTAGTGTTATTATTATTACTTTAAAAAAGATGATTTGTCTTTTAAAAAAAAAGGAAAAATGAAATTAGAAAGTTTAAAATATTGTAATAAAAGATTTTAGTTTAAAATTAAATATATTTAAATTTTTGAATATTATTTTTTAAAAGAAAACAAAAAGAATTTTCATTAATTTCTTTTAATAATTTTTATTAACTTAAAACTAAGAATTCATAATTAAAGAGTCCTAAATAAACTCTAACTACATCATATAATAATAATAATAATAATAATAATAATAATAATAATAATAATAATAATAATAATAATAATAATAATAATAATAATAATAATAATAATAATAAATCTATAATTATACAAATGCATAGTTTAAATTTAATTTTTACTTCTTTCATTGGAAAAGGGATGATTTTAAACCTAAAAAATTGAAAGATAAATGCAGAGAAACCTACTAGTAATAGGTCATTCATGTTCTATCTAATAAGATAATTGTAGTTTCATTTTAATTTTGAATTTAAGTTTATCAATAAGTTGACTATTTCAATTTTGAAATTTCAAATTCAAAACGGTATCTATATAAAGTCATCAACATTCATCATTCCACACAAATATGTTCTTGCTACTATTTCATATATATATTTTTTAATTCTTCTAGGTGAGTAGACCACACAAATATGTTCTTGCTACTATTTCATATTTTCTCTTCATTTTTTTCTTTAATTCTTCTAGGTGAGTAGACATACTGAAACTTAAAAGTAGGTCGTTAACTCTTAGCTTTTGGATGTAAACAATTATTTATTGTAATTTTTTATTTTGTTATTCTACAGTATATATATATATATATATATATTAGTCACTATGAAGTTGATTTGTTTTTGAGGCAATCAACAGTTATTTAATCTATCCTATGTGCAATCATTATTGGTTATTTTTCTTCATTTTGTTCTTTGTTAGAAATCATGTACTTATGATATTTGACTTACCTTTTATCACTTGCTACTTTGTTCAAATTGATTCTAAATTTAAGTAGATATAGATTTTGATTGATTATGTTCTTGTAATTCTTAACTTATGAGTTTATGTGGATGAAGGACTTCTTCGATTATCTTATATTTACGTGTAATACTATTAGAACTTCTTTTTTAGAAAAAATATAACAAAGAGAGTTAAATATTTATTGTTTATGACGATATTATAATTTTTTAATGAGTATTGATGTTTGATACATTTGTAATGTGTTTAAATCTTCAGTGAAGATACACTTTTAAGAATGGTATAGAATAAACATCTGACGTAATTGATATAGTTGTTTGTTTTTATTAGTATGTTTATGAAATGTCTTTTATTTGATTGAATAGACTATCATTTCTTAGCAATAATCACTTATGAGGAATATATATTTATATTTTTTTATAGAATATTTCTATGATAGATAAAGAGATTATAGGTAATGTTTGTTGGATTTCTCTGAGTAGCAATCAAGGTAAGTTGTTTATGTTTAATTTAGATTTATTATTATTTATGATTAATATTGTATTTATGTTTTATCATAAATGTATCTATCATGGATAAAATTATTACAGGTGATGTTCATCATTAGATTTCTCCAAATAACTATCAAGATATGTTTTTATGCTTAATGTATTTTTTAATTATTTTATTATTAATATTATATTTATCTTTTGTCCCAGATGCATCTAAGGAATCTGAAGTTTTTATGGATATAATGTACTTAAATATTTAAAAAATGCAAATGAATATTTGAGAAATCAACAAGTACAATGGAGACTCGAAATATATAAAGGAGATTTACCAGATCAGTTTTATAAAGAATGAATGTAAATATATTTGTGTGTGCATGAATATTATTATGTCACAACTTTTTATCTTAATAAATTTCTCTTAAGCATAAAGGAGACTCTGAAAAAATACTACATTTATATATCTACTTTTTCTAGGGGAGTTATCAAATAAATTTGTAGGTATTTAAATACTTCAATTTATTTATTCTTTTCATAATTTTACTTGCAGTTTATACTTATGAAAAAATCTTTGTTACTAATTTTGTGCGTCATTTATATTATATAACACGTGACATGTTTTTATTCATTTTTTAGTAGTTTCATGTAATATTGAATTCCTTTTAATCCTAGAGACAAAAGTAATAATTTTTAAAAAAATCTGAGTATAATTAAAATAAATTAAAAGTGAACATGAGATAAACTTATCTCCAATAGACGTGAAGTGTTTAGCTTAAATAAGAACTTACTGTAAATTTTAAACAATAAATACTTCTAAAAAATTAAATTAGATTATATTAGAGTCTTCTTTTATTATATATTTCTTTTTGGTAAAATCTACTCTATATTTCATTTTATTATTTATGTTACTTATAAAATGAAAACCCTACAATTCTAATTTCACGTAATACAAAACTTATTAATCATAAAAATTTAAATAGATAAACAGTCAACCAATATTTCTAGTTATATATACTAACAATATAAAATTATAATTTAGAAGAAATACTCAAATTATATCTCTATTTATATTTTGTTGTAAAATAAATCTATAATTTAAAATAAAGTATGATAGATAAATTCAAACTACGGAAAAATTATGAACAATAGAAGTTAAGAAATAAATTAAATTTTAAGAATTAGAAAAAATACATTTTTTTTTTGGTGAAACATGCAGTGTTTTATTTATAATACAAAAGTTTCTACAAGCCTTATTGTGATCCAGTCACAACCGCAGTAGTAGAAGCCCTATTTACATCTTGCATAGAACTAATATAATACACACTTGGGTGAACAGTTAAAGTTTTCACCCGCCTAGCTAATAACACTAAAAAAAAAGAAAAAATACATACTTATTTATACATTAAAAATAAATAATAAGAAAAGATATTAAGCAAATTGGCAAGTTATTTACAAGTATAAATAAAACATAACTATAAGTCAGGACAAAACTAAAAAGCAAGTTACAATTATAAAGTAAAAAGTTTGAAGGGTGTGACTTTCTGTTTAAGATAAAAAAGTATTTTTAACTATAACAAGTCGAATTTTAAATAATACATATAATGTAACTAAAATTTTGATAAATAGTAACTAAAATTTTGATAAATAATGAATTAAAGGAATATTATAATAGAAAAATTTAAGTAACTTAAATTTTAAATTAGCATTGTATATTTTGAAATAAGAAAGAACATAAATGTCAAAATACAAGAGAAAATAATTAAATACAGTAGGAAAAAATGTAAAGGTTGTGCGGGGGTAATATTTTGAACTAATTTTGAGAATATAATTTAGTAATTAGATAATATATATATATATATATATATATATATATATATATATATATATTACTATCTATAAATTTTAAATTGAAAAGATGTGAATAATAGAATAAAAATTTAAAAATAAAAAAAATCACAAGTAAATAAATTAATATATCTATTTCATATTAATCAAAAGACCACTAAATAACAACATTAAATCAAGTGATAAGCTATTAAAAATTAATATCAATAAGTTAATAAATTTAAATAGTAAACAACATAATAAATAAAAGATGAAATATAAAAGTTTTCAATATTTTATGATTCATTATCACTATGGGGTTGTTTGGTACGAAAACAAGTAATGCATGGATTAGCAATGCAAGAATTAGTAATGCAGGGATTATAGTACTTGAATTATTTTTTATCAGGTGTTTGGTTCATTATATTAAAAATTAAATATACAATGTATTGTGTTTGATTTAAAATGCTATAAAAATACGCTTTACAATTATACCCTTGAATTTTTGTGGGATTTTCTATTTCATTAAATTAGTCAAGTTAAAAATTAAAATAAAAATAAAAATTTGTTACTAATTTTCAGGTGTGATGTGCCACTGTCGAAATCCTTGATATCATGGTGTACCCTCCATATTCTATTGATATTGGATTTTATTTAGCAACGAACAACTCTCTTTAAATAATAAAATTTGTAGACTAATTTATTTAAATAAATTTATTTGTATAAATATAAAAAATAAAATAAAGAAAATACTTAAAGAAAATAAAGAAAATAAAAATACTTAAAAGAATTTGAGAGATATTTTTGTCTTTACACATATTAGTCCCATGGTATTAAAACTCATGTATTACTAATACCACCAAATGAAATGTATTAGTTATACATCATATAATACCGTGTATTAGTTATATATCCTATAATACATGTATTAGTTATACATTGATCCAAAATCCTACCAAATATAGTACTACTAAATAATACCACAAGTCCACACTTAATACATGAACTTTTCTAATAATACACCCTACCAAACACCCCCTATATGTATAGTTTTGGCTATGGAATAGTGCGGGGGAAGGGGGGTGATTTGGGGGGGGGGGGGTTATTTTGAATTTCGTTTGTTTATTTTATTAAGGAACAACAAACTCGTACATCAAAATTAAAAAAGATTAAAAATAATATTCTTATTCACGCATAGTACGAATACGTATACTAATTAGAAATATATAAAGGGAATAAAAGAAGTGGTACAAAAATTATACCCAAAATTGTGAAATAGGATAGAAAAAGTAAACAATGTTTAACTAAGAGCCCGTTTGGAATTGTTGTTACAAAACTGCTTATTTGAGAAGCACTTTTATAAAATGACTTTTCAAAAAAATGCTTTTAAAAAAAACAATTTGTATTTGGTAAATTCATTTGAAAAGTGTTTTTGATAAACAAATTGTGTTTGGGTAATTTTTTGAATAAGTGCTTTTTTGAGACAAATGACCAAAAAGGACATCTATCAATAGATCTTTATTACTAAAATCAATTCATAGAGAAAATTTATTTTAAATATCTATTATAATATTTTTAATTAAAAATTTTTTATACCTATTATTTGTTATCTTTTCTTTTGGATATATTTTTACCGTGTCAATTCTAAAACTAAGTAACCACATTTATATACGTATACTACATGATAACAAATATTTCAAATAAAATTGAATCTGTTATTTGTTATCTATTTTTTAAAATATATTTTAACTGTGTCAAAATTTACTACGAATAAGCAATCATCATATTCATATATATATATATATATGTATATATATATACATACACACACACTACATTGTAACAAATATGTCATTTTTCATGAATTATTAATTTAAAAATAAATATTCAAAAAAAAATTACATGTGTTGTCAAAATATAATCTTGTAACCTGATTCATCTGTCAATTGTTATCATTAATAATAAATAATAAAAAATTATATATCCTTTAGTCATCATTATCAATGATATTTTTAAATTTATTTAAAGAAAGTGAGTGAAAATAAAATAACAATCTATAGATCATAAAGAATTATGAGTGAATATGAAATGTAAAATTTTAAAAATCAAACATTAATTAAACTTAATATATATATATATATATATTTGTGTGTGTATGTGATAGGGATATTGTTGTCATAAAAAATAATTTTTTGTTTCTGCTTTTGTTTTTTTTGAAAAGCAGAAATTTTCTGCTTCTTTCCAGAAGCAGAAAAACTGCTTCTGCTTATTTTTAAAAGCACTTTTGCAAGTTTACCAAACACCTCTCTTTATTAAAAAAGTGTTTTTTCTCAAAATAAGCAATCCCAAATAGGCACTAAGTGAAAGAAAGAAGAAGCGGAGGAAATCATCTTTGCTTCTTTGGGGGGAAAGTATAGAGAAGAGAGGCAAAACATAGTGGAAAAGGACTTGGGAAATGTTCTAAAGGGATTTGGGTTTAATTTTATTACTTCCTTCGTTCAGTTTTACTTGCCACAATTTAACTTGACACATTAATTAAAAAAAATAATTAATAACATGACTATTTTATCATACTATCTTTATTTAATAATATTTACATTGTATATTGGAATTAATTTGGAGAAAAAGTAATTAATACTAAGGGTAAAAGAGGAAAAAAGAAATTGTCTTTTCTTGATATATCAAAAATGACAAATAAAAGTAGAAATAGAATTAGAAAATTTATGACAAGTAAAACTGAAGGGAGGGAGTATTAATCACGGTAAAACATATGCTAGAATTCTTTGTATTCCTAATACATGAAAAAAGGTGGTATAAGTAATTAGTGTTTTTAAAGACGCGGTGTAAGGCGATACGTTTACCTGAGGTGATTGGGCATAAGCCCCATGAATCCTTTAATTTTTAATATTTTATTAATTAATATAATTATAAATAAATTAATTTTTTAAATAAATAAATTACCCCCCCCCCCCCTCAAAAAAAAGAAGTAAAACTACATCAAAACTATATAAAAAAAAAAAGTGAAATATATATCTAAAAGTGCTTCAGCGAAAAACAAAAAACCTAACCAAAGCCACATAATACAACTAATAGATAAAGATAACTTTCACTTAATAAACTATTATATGTCCTCAAAAATACAAATTTGTATATAAAAAAACACATATTTAATCAACCTTTACCTTTCTGTTACTCGACCATATATTTACGCACGCATATATTGTATTTTAATGAGAATAAAAAACGTAAATAACTTAAAAATCCGTCACTATGCGACTTAAAAAGAACTAAAAGAAAAAAACAAGGAACTAGGAAGAAGAAAGTACACCCAATATCTTTTTAAGTAGCGGCGTTGTTGACACCCACCGACAAATACGTTTGAAAGTGTGACTTTTAAATTTTCTTTTACTTTTGATTTGAGTATTTAAGTGCTTACTAATTATATATTTTAGTATTAAGTTTAAATTAGAGACTTAACAGGAAAAAATTATTTTTACGTTGTAAACTTTCTAGGCTTACGCCTAATTTATGTCTTACACTTAAGCGAATGCCCCAATGCTTAAGTGAACGCCTCAACTTCGAAATGTTCTCCTTTTGATACTTTCACCTCCACACAACGCCTCAGGTATTTTTTGTTATTTTCCTTCTACGGGTACAAGAATCTGTATACTAGAAACAACCACTTCAACTAGTTCAAGTTTATAAACCAAGAACACAATGAAGTGCAGAAAATACCCTTAACAAAAGATCAAAGTGATCTTTCCAAGAGGTGTATTTTATTTTTTAGAAATAAATATGAAACAGAAATGGCCAAGTCGTCCGAATTTACGGAGTTTCCTTAAGGAAATAATTCCCCTCACTGTACCCGAGGTTGTGAAATTTTTCCTCTCAGGATAAAATGGCCAAACAGACCAACTGTAGTACCTCAAACAATTGGAATATCTTTGAACTCACTGAACATTTTGAGTGATCACACAGAATATTTTGAAGTCAAGAAGAGTGTTTTTTTTCTGTAATTTTCGTACCAAAACCTGTGGATGAAAGCAGGTTTATATAGCCACAAGATGTCTTTTCTGAAAAGTGGCAATGGTTTATTTAAAAGGTGTAACCTTTTCTGAAAATTCATGTCCATTCGTCCAAAGTGTGTCTGTTCCGAACAAGCATGCCATTTCGTGAATAAGTGTGTCATTTCGTTGAAGAATTGCATCCTTCTAAAGCATCAGTTCGAAATAGTACAACTGTTCTAAAGCATCAGTTCAGTTTGAACATTGCATCTGTTACTGTTACTGCATGCATATAAATGGAGTATTAAACACACAAAAATTTCCTGCGTTTTTATCATTGATCAGATTTCATCAAATAAAGTTTGTCCAAAAAGATAGATCTCATCGATCGATCCAAATCCAAATCCGAAGCCGAAGCCGAAACCGAGCCGAGCGAGCGACGACGACGGCGCGAGGCATCTCTTATTTCTTGCCTCACTTACCATGTGGAGTAAGTGTTTTTGATTATAAATACTTCCAAGTTCTCTTCTTCCACCAATGTGGGAGAAAAAGTAAACTTTCTAATTTGGGAGTACACTTTCCATTTTAGTGTCTCCTTCCCTCCACCATTTACTCTCCATTTTTCCATTCACACTTCTTTCATATACTATGAACCCAACAATCCCCCACATGAATGGGGAATGGCTGTTTTTCGTAAAAAATTTACGGACAATTATGTGATCATCAAGCAAAGACTGATTGCATCTGGATAAGTGGGTTTCCCTTTGAACTTTCCGTAGTGAACATGCATCGGATGCACTCGGTCAATCGATAGATTTGATATCTTTGAACCGTCGAGCTTTAATGTACACCTAGACAATACATGTCACACAACCAGCCTTTTAACGTTTATGGTTCTCACGATTTTGTTCTTTTCATCCATGAACACGTCCCGATTTCATGAGAGCTAAGAGAATAGGCCTTTACTAACATTCTCCTTGAAGCGGCTTCCACTTCGCCCTCACATAGGTGATTTTTAAACGTTCAATCCTATAGATTAAACTATTTGGTCAAATCTGTCAAATTTAGATAATCATTAAAAGACTTTTCACCTTGAGTCTTATCCTTGTTTACTATACATTGTCTACATCATGAGAATGGGTTGGGTAATTGACAATGTTGAACTTGTCAGACACAACTTTGTTTGATCTCCTTGAACCTAGCTCTTGGGATCTCCAGTCTGCTAGGTAGAGTTACCGCCATGCTGACTTGTCCTAGGCCTTAAACTCATTCCCTTGGATGTCCTTCCCACTCATTCTCTAGATAGGCCTTTTGTAAGTGGATTTGACACATTATCCTTTGACTTTACATAGTCAACAGTGATAGTTCCACTAGAGAGAAGTTCCCTAACGGTATTATGTCTCTATTGTATGTGACGAGATTTACCATTGTACATCATGCTCACTGCCCTACCTATAGCCGTTTGGCTATCACAGTGTATACATACTTGTGCCACTGGCTTGGGCCAATACGGAATATCTTCCAAGAAATTTCGGAGCCATTCTGCTTCTTCACCGGCTTTATCCAATGCGATAAATTTAGATTCCATTGTAGAGAGAGCAATACAAGTCTGTTTGGATTATTTCCAAGAGACTGTTCCTCCACCGATAGTAAATGCATATCCACTTGTGGATTTTACTTCGTTCAATCCGTTGATCCAATTTGCATCACTATATCCTTCAAGTACCGCAAGATATTTATTATAATGCAAAGCATAATCTTGAGTGTATTTAAGATACCCCAAAACTCTTTTCAATGCCATCCAATGAGTTTTGTTGGGATTACTCATGTACCGACTCAATTTACTGATAGCGCATGTTATGTCTGGTTGTGTACAGTTCATTATATACATTAAACATCCCAATACTCTTGCGTACTCCAATTGTGAGTCACTTTCACCTTCATTCTTTCAAAGTGCAAAACTCACATCCAATGGAGTCTTGGCAATACCGAATTCCATATACTTAAATTTGTCAAGTACCTTTTCGATATAATGAGACTGTGACAATGCCAACCTTTGTGGAGTTCTATGGATTCTTATACCTAAGATCACATCCGCAACTCCAAGGTCTTTCATATTAAACTTGCTTTCGAGCATTCATTTTGTTGCATTTATGTCAGAAATGTCTCTACTAATGATTAACATATCATCCACATATAAACAAACAATGACTTGGTGATTTGGAGTGTCTTTAATATAAACACATTTATCACATTCATTTATTTTGAATTCGTTTGCCAACATGGTTTGGTCAAACCTCGCATGCCATTTTTTAGGTTCTTGCTTTAGTCTATACAATGACTTAATAAGTTTACACACCTTGTTTTCCTTTTCTGGAACCATAAAACTCTCAGGTTGTTCCATGTATATTTCTTCCTCCAATTCTCCATTTAGGAAAACAGTTTTCACATCCATTTGATGGATTTCAAAATCATATACCACAGCTAAGGCAATTAACATTCGAATCGATGTTATCCTTGTTACTAGCGAGTATGTATCAAAGTAATCAAGACCTTCTTTTTGTTTGAAGCCTTTTACTACAAGTCTTGTCTTGTATTTGTTAATAGTGTCATCTGCTTTCATTTTTCTTTTGAAGATCTATTTAGAACCTAAAGGTTTATTTTCGGGAGGAAGATCAACTAGACTATCCATGTCTAAGTTTATACGGGTAAATGTTTTCAAAGAATTCAGCATTATCTGATTCAATTACCGTATTTTCATTTATATCCGGATGTTCGGATTTATGAACCAAAAACCAACATGCTTTACTACTTTTAGCATATCCTATGAACACGCAGTCCACCGTCTTAGGTCCTATCTTAACCCCTTTTAGGCATAGGAACTTGGACCTTTGCTAGACACTCCCACACTTTGAAATATTTCAAGTTGGGTTTTATTCCTTTCCACTTTTCATAAGAAATTGATTGTGTCTTAATATGGGGAACTCTATTGAGTATACGGTTGGCCGTAAGTATAGCCTCCCCCTACAAGTTTTGCGGTAAACCAGAACTTATAAGTAAGGCATTCATCATTTCCTTCAAAGTTCGATTTTTCCTTTCCGCAATTTCATTAGATTGAGGTAAATATGGGGCCGTAGTTTGATGGATGATTCCATTCTCTATATATATTTGCGCAAAGGGAGATTCATATTCTCCGCCCTTATCACTTCTTATTATTTTGATCTTTTTGTCTAACTGATTTTCAACTTCAATTTTATATTGCCTAAATGCATCTATTGCTTCATCCTTACTATTTAGCAAGTAGATATAACAGTATCTAGTGCAGTCGCCAATAAAAGTTATGAAATATTTTTTCCCACCACGTGATGGTATTGACTTCATATCACAAATATCAGTGTGTACTAAGTCTAAAGAATTGGAATTCCTTTCAACGGACTTATAAAGATACTTTGATTCTACACACGTTTGACACTTTAATTTATTGCACTCAAAGTTTGGCAAAACTTCTAAGTTAATCAGTTTTTGTAACGTTTTGTAATTAACATGGCCTAAACGTTCATGCCATAAATCATAAGACTCAAGCAAATAAGAAGAATTTGAACTTTTATTTATTTCAACATTCATTACATTTATCTTATAAAGGCCCTCGGTGAGATAGCCTTTTCCTACATACATTTTTCCTTTGCTAATTATAATTTTTCCAGAAACGGTTACACATTTGAATCCGTTCTTGTCTAGAAGTGAAACAGAAATCAAATTCCTATGTAACTCAGGAACATACAAGACATTGTTAAGTGTCAAGACCTTTCCTGAAGTCATTTTCAAGCATATTTTTCATGTTCCTTCTACCTTAGCAGTAGCGGAGTTAGCCATATAGATAATTTCTTATACTTGAGCTATAGAGAATGACAAAAACAACTCTTTTTTGGCACATACATGGCGGGTGGCACCAGAATCCATCCACCATTCGCGAGGATTTCCCACCAAGTTGCATTCTATGAACATAGCACACAAACCATCGCATTTTTTGTTGGATTCAATCATATTTGCTTGATCCTTTTTCTTTTCTTTCTTCGGGACACGACAATCCGTGGACCTGTGGCCAATCTTGCCACAATTGAAGCATTTTCCCTTGAATTTCTTCTTGGGTTGATAGCTTCCTTGTTCAGCTTTCTTCATTTTCTTAGAATTGTTTTGGTCATCTTCTACAATATGTGCTCTATTAATTGTAGAATTTCTTTTTTACCTTCTCTCGGCAGCCTTATTATCCTCTTTAATATGTAATCGGACAATAAGATCTTCGACAGTCATCTCCTTGCGCTTGTGCTTGTGCTTCAAGTAGTTTTTGAAATCATTCCACAGAGGTGGTAACTTCTCAACTATCGCTGCTACTTGAAATGCATCATTCACAATCAAACCTACAAAACAGTTTATGTGAGTATTAAGAACATTTTTAATTTGTTCAATGTAACACCCCGTATTTAAGTACGTGTATTGGTCTTATTTATATGGAATTAATTTTTTATTTTATTTATACCGGAATTTGCTCGTCGATGGTTCCATGTGAAGGTTATTGAATAAGTTTTCCAACGATATAAAGATTTCTAAAAACGAATAGGTTTCGGATATAATCGAGCACGTTCGAAACTATAAAACGGTGGCCGGGATATTTGGGAATAGTAAATGTGCAGGAAAATTTCCTGCACACAAACTACTGAGGCCAGCCGAATTTTTGGGTCAAATTCGAATGATGATAACTCCCTTAATATAATGAACTGGGAGAGCTGCGACCTATGAAAAGAAATATCTTTGAGTCTTCTTTCCAATTCAATTGGTTTCATCCAAATCCAACGTCTGAGTAAGGAGTTATACTCGTTTTACTTCAGCCTATCAAAATAGATTTTTAGGGTCAACTTCAAACGATCATAACTCCTTGTATAGGACGAACTGGGTGGCCTACTTTATATGAAAACAAAAACCTTTGAATTATCCTTCCAATGATACCAATTTCACCCAAATCCGATATCGGAGCAAAGAGTTATGGTCGATCTACTTTAGCTTATCAAAACAGTCCACCAAAGGACAGATTTGACATTATTTAAATTTTAAAGGCATTTTGTTCATTTCCTATTATATTATGGATGGGAATATGTGTATATATACATGTATATGAGTTCAAAAACTCGTTTTCATCATCAATCATTGAGAAAGAACAAACCCTAGCCAAATTTGATCTTTAAATTACTTTTGATTCAACCGTAGAAATTCCAAAGTAATCCGATAACTGTGTTTGTCATCTCGAGAGCTTCGAACGGCACCTATTATTTGTGCAAACAGGATTGCATAATCAAGAGGTGAATTCTAAGGTATGAATATTGTTTGCCTTTGTTCTTTTCCATATGTATATGTGTGATAGAGGATTATATGTATTGGTTGTTATTGAAAGGTGATGGAAATAGGGTTATGGACTATTTTGCATGGTTTGGTTGTATCGAATTGTGGAAGGTGGATATGGTAATTGAGTTATGGAAGGTGGATATGGTGATGTACTATTGAATTGATGATTATTTATGTCTATGGCTCAATTTAATTTAATGGATTGGTTGGAAGGATAAATGAATCCAAACTTGATATTGGAGGATGTTGTATGAATATGCATGGCATGTGAATGTAATTGGAGTATAAGAGGGTTAAAGTGACACCCTTTATGGTGTAATTAAGGCTTACTACTTAACCACTAGTTTGGTGAATTCAAATAATTGAATTGTGACGTTTGGTTGCTAATACTAGTTGCTATATATGTTCATTGTAGATACGTAATCTGAAAAGACGGAAAGTCCATTTGGGACTAGTATTGAAGGTTGACAGTCAGGTATGTAAAGCATACTCTATACCATATCTTTGGCATGAAAGTGAACAATTGTTCTATTAAGAAAGTTTCCAAAGTTATTCAATAACATGTGATCCATAATGGTTTTGTATGATGTCCTACGTTACCAATGAACTTGTTTCCACCCTACAAGATGTCAAGACATTCCAATACTTACTTGTTTTCCAAATCTTACATGTTTATTGCACTAATGAATGTCAGAAGGTATCCGGTTACTCAAACAAGATCCATGTGCTATTAATGACTCCAAAACGTTTCATTGATATACTAATAAGTTCCTACTTCATTGTTATGGCATTGATGACTCCAAAACACTTCATTGATGTGCCAATGAGTTCTTACTTCATTGTTATTGCATTGATGGTCTATTTATATGTCTCTTATTGATGTATCATTGTTTCAAAGTATCAAAAATGCGGTGGTGACCAAAATAACAATCTCAAAGATTAATTAAAGTAAGTAATGGAAGTTCTCTCTTATCGGGTGGTATCCCAGGGGCATAAGCCTATCATGGGTCGATCCCTATTTATGTGTTTATGGGTGGTATCCCAGGGGCATAAGCCTATCATGGGTCGATCCCAGTTGATATGTACTGGAGGCAGCCTAATGGTCACAGTACAGTACAGTAATGATTACAAAGATGATAAGAATGAAGGTAAAGTGATTGAATAAATACAATGTACAGGTTGTCACAAGTTCTAGTAAGTGTGGTCCACTCCTATTACGATTTATTCACTTGTTTCTGATTTCTATTGAGCTCCTATATCATATGTGATTATCTACAGCTTTACATACTCAGTACATATTTTGTACTGACGTCCCCCACGGGGGACCTGCATTTCATACTGCAGGCACAGGTACCTCAGCTCATACACCGCACAAGTAGGAGCCAGGATATCCAGTTATTTTTGGTGAGCTCCAGTTTGCTTCGGGACTTTCCGTGTCATATCTAGTCACTTTTGGTATTGTATAGAAGTTAGTTATATGGTGGGGTGTGTCTTGACCTTAGTTAAACTCTGTGTATTGTCTAGAGGCTTTGTAGACCTAATGTACAATCAAGGTGGTGTTTTGTTAATAGACGTGATGGCTCCAACGGCCAAGTATTGTATATACATATATATGTGTGCTCGAGCTTATACAGGTGATTATTTCCTTTTATATGCGACATGATGTTGTCCGAATTTCGGGTTGTCATAAAGGTATGCATGGGAAGTATAAGGTTATGAGTTGGTTCTCTCGGGCCTCCTCGGTTACGGGTGTCGGTTCGCCCCAATAGGATTTGAGGCGTGACATTCAACTAAGGTATTTTTCAAAGATATACCTTTTGCTAGGAGATCATGTATGATGACTTGCAACTCCTGCACTTGAGAGACAATCGATTTGCTATCTATCATTTTAAAGTCCAGGAACCGTGCAACAAGAAATTTCTTAATTCCCGCATCCTCTGTTTTATATTTTCATTCAAGTGTCCCCCACAATTCCTTCGATGTCTTAGTTCCACTGTAAACATTGTAGAGGTCATCTTAGAGACCACTCAGAATAGAATTCTTGCAAAGGAAGTCTAAATGTTTTCAAGCTTCTACAAATACGAAACGCTCTTTGTCCGAGGTTCCCTCGGGCACCTCAGGAGCGTCTTCGCTAGTGAACCATTACAGACACAAAGTGGTGAGGTAAAATAACATCTTTTGCTGCCATCGCTTAAAGTCAATGACCGCAAATTTTCCGGGCTTCTCCGCCGGTGCCATTGTAGGCGGAGCATTTGTGCGACTTGATGTGGCAATATTAGTTGCCCCCACAGACGTTGCCGCATCTTGCATTTGACTTTCGCTTGTCATTTTTCCTGTCACCACAAGACAGAAAAATTTAATATTTTCAGAATACTACTTATAAAGTTAAATAACTTTTAAACTTTTCTTCTTGTTTCTAGTTAACGATGAAGTTTTTATAACTTCAAATCGCCAACCGAGTGAACTTTAACTTGTGATGAAGATTTTATGTCTTCTAATCACTAGTTAAATTCGAGCGGAGTAAAAAGCTTAAAGCTTTAATCTCCACAAATAAGTAATACAGATTCTGTAAATTTATTTCCTTAAGATTGTTATTTTCCTTCTACGGGTACAAGAATCTGTATACTAGAAACAACCACTTCAACTAGTTCAAGTTTATAAACCAAGAACACAATGAAGTGCAGAAAATACCCTTAACACAAGATCAAAGTGATCTTTCCAAGAGGTGTATTTTATTTTTTAGAAATAAAGATGAAACAGAAATGGCCAAGTCGTCCGAATTCACGGAGTTTCTTTAAGGAAATAATTCCCCTCACTGTACCCGAGGTTGTGAAATTTTTCCTCCCAGGATAAAATGGCCAAACAGACCAACTGTAGCGGTACCTCAAACAATTGGAATATTTTCGAACTCACTGAACGTTTTGAGTGATCACACAAAATATTTTGAAGTCAAGAAGAGTATTTTTTTTTCTGTAATTTTCGTACCAAAACCTGTGGATGAAAGCAGGTTTATATAGCCACAAGATGCCTCTTCTGAAACGTGGCAATGGTTCATTTAAAAGGTGTAACCTTTTCTAAAAATTCATGTCCATTCATCCAAACAGTGTGTCTATTCCGAACAGGCATGCCATTTCGTGAATCAGTGTGTCATTGCAACTTTTCTGAAGCATCTGCATGCATATAAATGGAGTATATCAGATTTCGTCAAATAAAGTTTGTCCAAAAAGATAGATCTCATCGATCGATCCCAAATCCAAATCCGAGCCGAGTGAGCGACGACGACGGCGCGAGGCATCTCTTATTTCTTGCCTCACTTACCATGTGCAGTAAGTGTTCTTGATTATAAACACTTCAAAGTTCTCTTCTTCCACCAATGTGGGAGAAAGAGTAAAGTTTCTAATTTGGGAGTACACTTTCCATTTTAGTGTCTCCTTCCCTCCACCATTTTTTCATTCACACTTCTTTCATATACTATGAACCCAATATTTTTGGCTATGCCTTGCTCCGAACGAGCCTCAAGACGAACATTTTAGAACATTATTAGTAATACACACCTCAATCTTAAATTCCCAGTACATAAGAAAATATGTAGCTAATATAAGTATTAATTATACATATATTTAAAAAGTATATCAAACAAAATACTAATAATATATAAAATTAATACATGCATTTTTTTCTCTAGTATAATATGCTAAACTAGGGCTAAATTTAAAAAGTCATGATGTATTCCATGACTGTATTACTAGGAAACAAGATAATCTAATACAGGTCAGATTGTTAATGACATAAAATTTTGTTGATATATGGAGTATACATACTTGGGATAGTGGTGTGGGCCAGGAGGCTCAACAAACAATCATGTATGCTTCTCGTTATATTCCACAATAACAATCACAGTCTCAATCCAATTCTCCTCAGTTTCATTTGGGGTTCTTCCTAAATCTCCATACAACAAATCTCTCCTTAATCCTGTATGTGAAGTAAGTTAGCCAATATTTATGTATTCTTGAAATTTTTTTACTTGGCTATCTCTTTTGTTTGATATTTTGCTATAGGCTTTTGTGCTTTTTAAGGTAGTAATTATAAAGAATGGAGACACCTAGTAGAGGAACAGAAGCAGCACCCATCCCATTTTCAGATAATGTTCCTCCTCCTGCTTCTCCTAGGACATCACAGGTAGTACACTGTACTATGTACTGCTCAATATAAAGATTCCATCTTTTTGAGATATCTAGATTCATATCTTGCCATTTCGCCTAAAAGCTTTTTCCTTTAATCAGTTATTCATCATAGAAGAGTGTGTGTGCTTTATACATGTAGTCCCTCTCTCCCAAATTGTTTGACTATCTTTTTTAATAAAATTTGCTTATTTTTAATTATAAAATGTTGTGATTTGTAGCACAGTGCTACTAGCACTTGAGCATTTCCCAAGTATGTAATGTTTTAAATAAAAGAATTATTAAGGGATAGATATCCCAATTTTGACTCTTCCTGTCTCAAAATATTGTGCTGAATTTTATGGTGCTTGTCTAAAGCTTTAGAAAGTGCAGTTCTTTTTGTGAGGTGGTTCCTTCCTCATTTTATTTAGATATCTCAGTTTATTTAGGTGTCTTCCAGTGTATAAAATATGTCCAATTTAATTTATTTTTGGGATGATAATTTGATTCTGATTAGAGTTCTTAGCTTTCATGCACCTCAGCTAATTCTACGGGATACCTGCCACCTCCCAGCAACAGGTGTTAGGTAACTCTGTTCACCAAGGCTAGGACAGTTGGGAAGAAATCACCCGGTGTTCTTGTCTCTGCTGGGATTTGAACCTGAGACTTCATGGTTGTCAATCCATGTCATTGACCAGTAGGCCACAACCTTGGGTGCGACATTTGATGTATACTTTTTGCTAGAGAAATCTTTACTGACAAGAAGAGATATTGTAGTACGTAAGACCTTTAAGAGGAATTTTTTATGCTAGGAAGATAAATGGTGTGAGTGTCCATGCTCGATTCCTTTTTCAAGTACTAAGGGTGTTTAATATTCATTTCTTCTTTTACCATTATAAGATATTTGGATGGATAGTTCTATTCTCCGCCTATGGGACTATACTGGGTTGTTTGTTGTTGTTGTTGTTGTTGATAGTTCTGCTCTAATGGTCCATGATAGACATAATAGACATTTACTTCATAGTAAGTTGACTTTAAGTATTGTAGTGTTTTATGTAAATTTCCAATTATTAAAAGAAATGGCAAAGTATTTCCTCTGTGTTCACAGTTGGCCTTGCTGTCCCGCGATCGTCTTGCTTTCCCCCAACCAAATGGATCATATTTGGGATTCCGCAGAACTGTTATGGCTGCTACATTACAAAAGCCATATATTTTGGGTACTATGAGGTGTTGAGTGACACTTTGAAATGTTATATTATTTTCAAGTTTTATCTTTTTTTTTAATTTTTTGAAAATATTTACCAAGAATAATGTTTATACGTCACATGAGGAATGTAGGATATTAGTCTCATTTACAGTGTTTGATATAACTCAATCCTACACTCACAACTATCACCAAGCATCAGAAACTTCTAGTAGCACTACATGAATGCCTAGGATAGACTCAACTCATCATGAAAATCATTTGAAAAAAGATTTTGCAGGAAAATGAAAATGATGTACATTTGGCCAACTGAACCTAATCAATGAGATTTGGGGCGGTAACGTTCTTTATTACTTCTTCAAAGCCTCTAATCATGTAGATAATAACTGTTAGAGTTTGTGACCCGAATTTTGTTGATCCGGTCCTGAAAAGTTCGCGGTGCGACCCATGTATGGACCTGTATGTTTTTGGGCTTAGGACTTATTTTTACGCACATATTATATAAGTGCATTTAGTGAGTCGTTTTGGACGTAACATAAAAACACGTCATTGTGACTTTCGTCTCCTTATTGTACTCCGCTCCATTATAGTGAAAATCCTCCTTCTCTGCCCGTGATTTTTCCCGCAAGGGTTTCCATGTAAATCTGTGTGTCTTCTTCTTGTTTTCTTTTGCTTTGTGGTATTGCTTATTCTGCCCGAATATAACAATAACATTAGGTATTTTTTGTTTCCACCTGTCTTTCTGAAAGTTATCATAAGCAATGTTAATCAAATGGTAGAAATGTTAACAAGTGTGCAGTTAAATTAAGTTAGAAGATCTGGCGTAATATTACCAGATGTAACAAGAAATTCTTATATTTTGGGTACATGCAGGCTGATTTACAGAGAAGGGAATCCTCGAATATGGTTTCCGGCTTGGACCCAAACATGAAACGAGCAGATCTTTCCCTCCAAATACCTCCAAGACATGCAGGTTTTGGAAGTGGCAGAAAGTATTCACCCCGTTCACCAGGTCCAACAGGAGGTTTTCTTCGGGCTTTAAGCTTTAAAAAGAAAGCTGCTTCATCTGATGGTGAGAGAAGTTCTCTCCTCAGTTCAGATCGTAAGGTAGTTCCAGGAAGCCCTCTTCCAGTAAACTTCTTCTCCTCCAATTGGCAAAAATGTACCTCTCTACCTGTTACCCCTGCTTCAAATACATCTCCATCAGTTTCCACGCCTATTTCTGCGAGGACACATGGTGAACAACAAAGGTCACATGTGAGTTCCTTTTGTTTCATTAACCATTATGCACTTTCAATAGTTTCTGGAAAGTTCAACTTCATCAAACACTCAGAAGGTGGTATGTGTAGACACACCATTAATACTCTCATTTATGTAAATTTGTTTGTCTGTGCACAGAGTTTAAGGAGAGATTATTCAAACTTATGATCTTAAACAACCATGACATTTTTGTGGCTATAAAATTATGCCATTTAGGGTTAAATGAGAAGTTTAAAGTTAAATTGTTTTTAAATATAAAAATGGGTCATTCCTTTTAAACAAACTAAAAAGGAAAGAATGTCAAATAAAAAGGAATAGAGGGAGTAAATTTATACTGTACTAACTATACGATGCAACAATTTAGACTGTATCCTCAATGTTCTTGCACTTGATTTCACCAATCAATCTCCTGTTCACACAATTAAAAAATAGAATCAAGTCTAACTTGAATTATGAAATAATACTTTTTTTGATATATCTGGTCTGACGAACTTCAACAGATAATCCAATGTATATACAACATGCCATTCAAGTTAATCGGTCGATGCTTGTCTTAGTCATACTTTGCCATATACAATAAGACGGGGATTTATGCCACAGAAAAGAACTAAATTTGGAAGCCGACCTCATTCTGTTGTATGTTCAATTATCTAATGGCCTATAAGATCTCTTGTCATTATAAATGTCTATCACTTGAAAGGGATTGCAATCTAGACATTATCCTCTTTCCTTCTGCTTACGGCACCTGCTATGGGTTATGAGGCCATTAACATATAAGAGGTTTCCTAAGTAGCTTTTACATCCAATGGCTTCTCTACTTTCCATGTACAACTAACACATTTACACGTCGTGTACTTTTTCTTGCAGTCGTCGCGGATTGGGGCATCTCAAGCTAGTATTTCAAGGTCCCTTTCTGTGCCTGGGAGAAATTTTGTCATTGTTAGATCGATGTCCTTTGCTACCCATGAAGAGCATGTTCCAGATACTGGAGATGGTAAGTAATATGTGTTTAAGTTGCGCGTGAGTAATCAAAGAATGTTTCATGTTTGATCAAGTCAAACTAATTATGAAGCTGTATCATATCAATTTTCTCCATATTCTACTGGAAATCTGGATCGGCCGGAACTCGCAAATGTTTAATAAAGGCTTCCAAGTAAAATTTCTGGCAGTTAAGATTTTAATAATGTAAAGTAAATATTTCTTTTACGGACGAACGTATTACACTTAAATCCAACTATTGTCTTTTCTGTTTTATAAAATGATTTCTTTTGAAGATGATTAATGAGTTCCACACACCTGAATCATTATTCTTCTCCTGACTCAACGGTAAAGTATTTCAAAGTTTTTACTGACTTCTACCTCCTGTTGTATTAAAAAAACTGTAATCAGAAGCTGTTGGAAGTGTTATGATTAATATTTGACTTTTCCTCTGCTCCAACTGGTCAAAAATTGATTAAAATGAACAAAAGAAATTACTCCTGCTCCTGAGAATGAGGATCGTGAAATCCCTGAAGAGGAAGCAGTTTGTAGGATCTGTCTGGAGGCATGTGATGAAGGCAGTACTTTCCAGATGGAGTGCAGCTGCAAAGGTGACCTTAGACTTGTTCACGAGGAATGTGCAATCAAGTGGTTTAGCATGAAAGGGAACAAAATTTGTGATGTTTGTCGACAGGAAGTTTCTAATTTACCTGTGACTTTGTTGCGAATCCCCAGTACTAATCAACAAGATAACAGACCGGAGCACAACAATTCTCGAAGAATAAGGTGAACATCACATGGAAAACATTTCTTTCACAGAGCTTTAACGACATATTCTGAACTTTTCTTAGTTTTTGCATTGATTTACACATTCGCCATGTGAGATTTGAAGAAGTTCTATCTCCAGTTTCCCTTTGATTTTTAGAGCTACTGCTTCAACGACTGTCTTTATTTGATAGTACAAAGTAAAGCGAATCCTTAGTTATATCTACTGGGAAGAAGCTCTAGATACTGGATGATGGAGCAGCATCCCGCACAATGTTGTTGAACTAATTTCTCAGTTACTGTGTTTGTTTTTGGGTCTATTCAAAACTGAAAATTTTGCCATTGCAGTGCTTGGCAGGACTTTGTGGTGCTTGTTTTGATCAGCACAGTGTGCTATTTCTTCTTCCTTGAACAGTTATTGGTGAGTTTTTTTTAAAGCTTTTGGATAGCATTTTAAAAATGACATTAGCTTGAGATTTCATCCTTGAGAATACACTTACCAATGTTACAATCTAGTGGTTACTTGTGTTGAAGTCAATAACATGAAACGTTTTCTTTTTCTTTCCATTTTTTTGGGAGGGGGGGGAGTGGAGGGAACCTGCTCCCCCTTAGTTCTGATGCTGCATATGCATGCACTCGCAGACAACCTAGAGGGCAGAAACTAAAGACTTGCTATCTATAACCTGTAGGAGTGAAAACTGATTAAATAAAATCTGAATTCAGAGTTTGAAATTTATAAGAAGTCTGAGTAAGTGGAGAATCAGTTAAGGCCCTTCTTAGATGATTGCACTATATGAGAACTCATATTCGCAAAAATGAAGATGAATGAACAAGTGAGAGATACCCTAGTCGTACGGTATCCTCCATCTCCAACCATGAGGTTGGGGCGTCAAGTTCCACGGGAGCAAAGTGGGTAAGCCACTTTTCGGCTTCTATTGGAGTGAGGTTTAGCATATCCAAGAAAAAGGGAGATGACTGAAACACAGATGGCTGACATGGCTCCTCTATATAGAAGCATGGCCTCCATTTTTATTTATTTTTTAAAAAATAAGCTCCCCCACTTTACTTGGCTGGGAAGGATAAGTGATGCAAACTTGTATTTCTATCCAACGACCCTTGGAACATAAGACAGCCTGGTCTCTGCCTGCATTTTTTTATCACACCATGCTATTATGTCATGATTGGTCTATCGAAAACAGCCTCTCTACTTCACCTACTTCACCTAGGTAGTGGTATGGATTGCGTACACTCTACCCTCCCCAGACCCCACTAGGTGGGAATACACTAGGTATGTTGTTGTTGTTGTTGCTATTATGTCATGATTCAAGAGCTATGGTGCTAGGACCTCTGTGCTGGGTACTCTGTTCTTCCCTAGTGATGCATCCGAAGCAATAATTTTTCTCCAATATATCTTGTCAATGCATGGTAATTTTGTTGCCTTAGAAATTAGACATTATCTTGGTCCTTTAATATAATATTTCATTAGAGTTTAAACTACTTAACATACTGAAATTGAGCACAATTTTCTGTTGCACTGTTTCATTTGGTTATTTGCCTGAAAGTTCACCGTGCTTGGGAAGCAGAAAGAGGTCCAAAATTTTTATGAAACAGTAATTTGAAGAATTGATTACTTATCCATAAACGCATTTGTGTATGAGCGTGCTGTCAGCTGCATTTTGATGTCAGCCGCACTAATGGTCTTTAATGCATATCCGTCAGCTTTTACATATTTTTCCAACACTAAAAGTAGAAAAGCGGAATCGCACCCAAGGGTGTGGCCTAGTGGTTAATGAAGTAGGTTGAGAGCCTCGGGTCTCAGGTTCAAATCCCAGCTAAGACAAAAAGCCACTAGGTGATTCTTCCCATCTGTCCTAACCTTGGTGGACTGAGTTACCTGGTACCAGATGCTGGTGGGAGGTGGCAGGTATCCCATGGATTTAGTCGAGGTACGTGAAAGCTGGCCCGGACACCATGGTTATCAAAGCAAAAAAGTAGAAAAGTGGAATCTGATGACATTAACTACCTGGAATGCTGTCTTTTTATTTACTTTTTGTAGAATCACATTTCATATTTTATGTCCGCCTCTAAAGGTTTTCTTGGATAATGCTAAGATATCCTGTTTCTTGAAGGTTCATGACATGAAAACTCAGGCTCTTGTGATTGCTGCTCCATTTGCATTTACACTCGGTCTTTTGGCATCTATTTTTGCTGTTATCCTAGGTGTGTATGAGCCCTCTAAGTTTTATTTAGTAATACTAGCCGACTTGCATCATAGTATTTTCATTTGAAATGCAGCTATTAAAGAGTACATATGGACGTATGCCGCTTTAGAGTTTGCCCTTGTTGCTATTACTCTACATGTTTTCTACTCTATGGTAAGATGCACTCTCTATTATGCAGTTGATATTTCATAACTCTGGGATATTTTCTAGTTTGTCCATTTAAGATCCTGTGTCTTGTTTAACCATCAAATATTTCTAGAGAAAAAACTCTTTAAGACCATTGTGATCCTTTTGGAAAGATGCAACCAGATTCACAACTCATGCACCCCACCCCAACCAAAACCAATTGTTTCTAAGAAAATGTGCACACACACAATAGTTTTGGCAGATAAGAAGTAGGACTAATGCCCAGAAATCTTGTCTTTTGGCAGCTTCAATTGCAGGCAGTCTATTCAATAATGATAGCATCAGTTTTGGGTTTTGGTGCTTCTATGAGTCTCAACGCAATGTACATCCGGTACTACTCTTGGCGAGTCCAAATTTCCGAAAATTCTAACCCTGCATGACATGAGTATAACAGAGAAACGATGAAGCTTGTATAGGAGATGGTGAATGTTAAACCCCCACCCCACAACTCGCATAGATTTATTTTCCTTGTACTATTTTGTCTTATTTCTTTTCCTCGTGATCTTATGCGATGACGTGGTTGATACCTCAAACAGTCTGGCAGTCAAATGTGTATACCAACATAGTTACAGTAGCTATTGTTGTCTTCTTTCTATGTCCGGTGATAGGGAAAATAGTAGTTCATGTAAGTCTGGGACATGGCCATTACCAAATTCTGTTGCACTGGTTTTGTGCCGTGTGTTGATTTCCGTTATTGTCTTAGTAGGTTTTAATCTGTTTTTATTTCCAGTTGCTGCAAGTCATGTTTCTGGTTTTTAAAAGAAAGGAGATCATTTGTGATTTCATTATGCCCAACTTGGATATTCATTAGTTAGATTTATTAAATAATCTTTAAAAGCAAACAAATGAAAAATTGTTGAGTTGGACGTATTAAATCTGACTCATTATTTAGCTCAAATTGACCCAATCACTTTGGTCCTAACAAAACCTATACAAAAGTATGACTCCTCAGTAATTGATCTAATTCATTGGAGTCTACTTGATTAGTCCTAATCTGTCCATTTGTCACCCTATTTTGGATAGCTTGTAAAGCTGGACATTGCTGGAGCAAACTGAATATATCCTAAGAACCAAACTAGTTATCCAATGGCATTTGAACAAGAGTGGATGAAAAATCATCAGCATCTGACGAGAATTCTCTTTTGGATGCTTCATTATTAGTCTGATTTCTGAAAGTTCAAAATCCACAGAACCGGGAAAAAACAATTCTAGAGAAGACTCGATCACTATACATTAAAAACAAACTACATTTACAGATACCTACACTTTAATACACATGCCCCTTACACTCTTTAAGTGGCAACTAAGCCTCATTTGCATTTTGTAACAGCAAGGTATTGATTGTTATTTTTCTTCACCCATACTGTTGAACGGGTTCTCTTAACATGATCTGTGAAGAGACGATACCTGCAATAAAAATATGGCTGGTTAGAAAAGACTAGTAATCTTCATATCAGCAACTACAACATTTTGATCTTATGCTGATGGTGATCAGATCTTAAAATGAACCATCCATACATTCACACCCCAAAACATTAGGACTTCTCATTAGTATCATAAGAAGTCAATGCTGTTGAAATTAAGAAACCACCTGTCAAACTCTAGTCTCTGAGTGACTATCCCGTTCAGCAGGAGTTCCGAACTACACACTGTTGCTCCTGTAAATGTAACAAGGGATTTGCATGATTATTCAAATTTAATACTATTAACTTCTTATTTATTAGTATACAAAGCAAAAGAATAAGAAATTCACCTTTCTCAAGAAAGGGGATGCAAACTTCATGGTCTTCTTCACACGATAAAACTAGAAGATTGTCAGGAATAACTTCCTCTTTCATAGCAGATCTACAAAGTCGCTCAACTGCCTGAAAAACATTTCGAACACGTCTTGACAAGCAGGAAAAATCATCAATCAAATAAATACAAATTATGGAGAGGTCTGCCTGCAAAAATACAGATTGATTATGAATTCTTACATGGACGATGTGATAACAGGAAACACAAGACATTCTAGCAAACACTAACTTCAGTTTATAGGATGCCCAAAATATTTGGTGTACTTATACAAATAGCCATACAGTAAGAGTTCAAGAATTTAAATCCATCCAACTTTAGTTTGGATTATACTCCAAACCATTTATTTTCCCCATCAAAGAAACTTTCAACAAAATTGGTCACAGATATTTGCTTCAGCTGCTTCAAGACAAACTAACAATTTTTTTATCCAAAAAGTCCCACTAATGATCTTTGACACGTGGAAATTTATCACCCTACCATGGACAGCACATCGAGCACACCTCACGTATATATGATATTCAACATATTTATAAAAGTTGGTCCTGATCTATCATAACTAATGTTGCATTTAGAGTAGAATCCTAGTCTATACTCTATCATATCCTCCTGACCATTCTAATAAAGATTAGTTCTATGTCAGGTATCACAAAGGTACAAATGTAAGAGAACATAGACTGAACATTTTAATCGCTTGCTTTGGACATGACAAGACCTTTTTTTTCTTTCAAAGAGGAACTCAGTGTGCCACCAAATTCCATCAGCAAGATGATTCAGGTCAGTGGATAGAGTATAATCTATGTCTTGTTATGACTGAATCATGGAGTGAAATAAATGAGTGGTAAAGAGTAGAGGTACTCACCAAACCATTAACTGCCTTCACCAAACTTGCCAATATTTCTTTACCAGGTTTGGTGTTCGGAGTGATAAAAACTTTATAGCCCTGAAAAAAATACAATGAGAAAAGGAGCATTACAGCTGGCATCTAATACCCACCAAAAGCTGCATCTTTACCTGTAAAATGGGATGCTGGCATGCTCGTGCTAATGAAATTGGCATGCTGAAGCCGAACTCCTTTTCTTTTTTTGCATCTCTCAGTATATTATTTTTCTCATCAATAAGACAATTCGCTTGTCCACAACTCTCAAGCCATAGATGTGTCACCACAGGTTTTCCTACAGCAATAGCTTCTAGCATGTTTCTGGTGCGAACAAATTCATCAGCCACAAAATGAGTGGCATCAGACATTGATGACGCACTTGAGGCTCCTAACCGTGCTAAGATCTGGAGGAAGAGATGACAAGGTGATTCCAGTTTAAAACATAAAATTTTTGCACATACAAGGTAAGATGTATCCAAATTACCTTTTTTTGTTGTTTGATTGTATCTGCATCAAGGTGCTGACTGAACAAGACTCGAACATTAGTCATTTCTCGCCTCTTCCTGGAATCTTTTAAGGCGGAGTCAACTTGCGTTCCAGTAGTATGTAAGGAAATGATTTCTCTCATAAGAGAGGACCTTGACATATTCTTCCTGCACGATTGCTTTTGATACTCATCACCCATACATATAGGTGACACAGAATTCTTCAGAATTCTTGAATTGGTGGGAGTGGTGCATGCTGAAGCTGGCGCTTCACACTGGTCTCCAGTTGAAGATTCTGCTCGATGGGCTTCATCAACAGATTGTGTTGTCTCTACATCATCTTTCCTATTAGAATCTACTGGTGACTTATTTAGAAGTGCATTTGTATTTCCATCACCAAAAGCATCATTAATGTTGGTACCCTCCGGATGCCCTTTATATGTGCCTTCATGTAATAGCTTCTTCCGAGACCCTCCTCCTGAGGATGCAATACCAGAGGGAGTGCATTCAGGTGAACACTTGCTCGCTTTTCTGCTGACATCAGTAGAAGTACTTGAATGATCACCTCTTAATCTTTTTGACCTTCTACGAGATTGAGTAGTGGTCTCTTGCCCCATGGAAGGCATCTTTCGATGACTTCTTTTTCCTTTGGGATGGTCAACAGCACAAAGGTCACCCCACGATGATTTCATATTTCCGAGATTTGCAGTTTGATTGGCAGCAAATGTACCATTATTTAACAAAGTTTCACAAGCATTAGTATCAGTCCCACTTCTATTAAAAGTGGCAGCTGCAGACAGATGACGTTTTGGTTGACTTTCTGCCCGGTTGTGCCTAGTTCGATGAGCTACAGGTGTAAATGAGTCATGCTGCTGTTGCAAATGATAACTCTTGACAGACACAGAACCTCTGCTTTCTTTTTGTGGTCTTTCTTCTCGTCTCAATTCCTCTTCTTTTCCCCTTGAAGCATGGGATTTCGTCATATTTGGCTTGATCCTCCTTAATCCGGCTCTTTGTTCTTCACTGCCTTGCTTCTTGCTACTTCTTTGTGGCTTCACTTTTTCTCTATGGTGCTCTTCAACTAATTTGGCATCCTTCTGCACTGAGAGTCTTGTAGCAGGCCGAGTGTCAGAAGGTCGTGGTTTTTTCTCGGAGTGCCTTTGCTTTGATAGACTCTCATCATCAACTCGATCTTTGCCGGAACTATCCCTCAATGTACTATCACCTTTCTTCTCATTGCTACGATCATTTTCCAGCACAGGAACTCCGAAACATAATGTTTCCATAGCTTCAGCAGCCATTTGAGTATCTAAACCAACATTTAGCCCGTCCAGAGCATTGTCTCCATTACCATCATCAACCACTCCATCACCGCCCCCTACAGTGAATTGTTCATCAAGCTCTTCAACAAAGTTCTTTCTAGATCTGGGCATCGATGGCTTACTTCTCACTCTCGCTTTACTTGACAATAACCTTGAATCAGAACGGGGGGAACCCTTAAACTTTTTGTCATTCAACGAGTGCTTTTCCTTTTCTCCACAACTTTTAGCTCCCCGCCTTAAGGGGTCAAGTGAATCACGCTTCCGAGGTTCAGTAGCAGGTATCCTGCCAAAAAGAAGTTCCTTTTTCTTCTGAAAAAACTCTCCACCCCCTTCATCTTCACGATTGTCATCCCAATCAAAAATCTCACCTTCTACATCAGCTATTCCAGCTGCTCTCCGAGCTAAATGTTTTGTCCCGCTTGCAGCAGAGACACATTTTGATTTTCCAACGGAGGACTTCCCAAAGTCAACATGTTGATCAAAATCAAAAGGATTGAGCTTAAGAAACTTATCAACAGTTTCAAGTGCATTGGCCTGAGATTCCTCTCCAGGTTCTTGAGAATCTAGATAACTTAGACCTGCCAATACATCTTCAGAGGCCAACTGAGGCAAGTCCCCTGTCTTTTGAAAACCATTCTTTCCATCTTCTGGCCCTTTAATTTCAACAAGTATCTCATCTCCAAAAAGTTTCCTTGCAGCTGAGCACCGGTTTCCATTACCTACTTCCTTCAACTGTTCGTCATACTCCTCACAAGCATTCAGCTCCTTCCTGACTTCAGATTGAGGTCCAACCACAGATGTCCCATTTTGACCTGCACCTGCCTTCTCCAGAGGATTGTCACTCTTAATAGACCGTGTACTTCCGTTTGTTCCTTTACGGCTCATGTCATGGGCAGCCAAACCAGAAGCCCTGATAGAGGCAGCACGGATTGAAGTAAACCCTCGTTGCAAAGATCCTGAAAAATATATGAATGTAAGCGCGACAAAATTCTGAAGCAGCTTCGTATGAATACTCAAAGACATTCTGTCTTATAACAAATATGGCTAGGATATAGAAGAAGTTGGAAACAGAGAAGAAATCCATCAACCACCTAAAAGTACCAACAATGAAGAGTATATTAAGCACTTCCATGTAGTGAATAAGAGGAGAAATCTTAGATTCTACAGCATAAAGCAGAGAAAGTGAAGGTCAAGCCTCTCTTTTAATAGCAAAACTTTTCCTGGATAAAGCAGAAATGACCAACTCTAGTCACATAGAATAAAAACCAAAGTCAGCAATGTCATACTAACAGTGACATCAAAATGCAAGATAGTGATACACTAAAAAGAATATACAGATCCAGCAAAATGAAGAGGCCTATTTACTGTGAATTGTAAAAACTGGATGACGCAAAATGTCTTGTCCAACTTTACACTCATTGAAGAAGATTTGGATTAATTTCTTAAATTAAGGTATGGATAAATAACGGAATTTTGCTCAGGTATAGTTCCATTTAGATCCTTCATACTTAAAAAGGGAAAAAATACAGTAATATGATAAGTTTTTAGCCTAACATGTATAGCATTGGAACTTAATCAAAATCAATTATCCCATGATAGTGAAACCAGTTCACCTGAATGATGCTTATCATTGCTCTGAACATCTGATTGTGCAATCGAACTTCTATCACTTGTGTTGGAGTTGCTGCTTTTAGGAAACTTCACATTATCAATTGACCTGTAGCTGTGCTCCATTGAATCATCATCTGATAACTCTTGAGTATCACACAAGACCTCAGTTCTATCACTTCCTTCATTATCACTATCTAGCGCAACTTCGACATTGCAATTTCCAGAATTCTGGATGTGTTTATTCTGTAGACCATCATGATCATCAACCACTTGAGTTTCACCACCTAAATCAACTTGTTGGGTTTCACCACCAAAATCCACCAATTGTGTTTCACCACCAAAATCCACAACTTGTGTTTCACCGTCAAAATCCCCCACTTGTGTTTCATAACCATTATCCGATACTAATTGGGTCTCAAAGGCATCATTGAAGAAAGGGTGGTCATCAGCAGGATCCATATTTTGGTCATTGTACAGCTCATGATCCTCACCTTTAAATATAAACCAAATTGTACTTTTAGGGAGAGAAAATTCCAATTTCAACTTAAAGCTTCAAGTAGTTGAGAAAAGAAGTACTCCCATACATTTGACTAACTTTGCATTTTTTAATCTTCTGACCCCCACTACCACCAACAACACACACACTCCAAAAAAGGTATTTATATAGTGGTCTTGCTTGAAAATTCCTCTCTGAGGAATGGTATCACTCTGTAACAGTACACTTACAGAACATAAATTTAAAAAGTAACATAACATCTCAAACTTTGCATTCAAAAGATACAACCGGTTCAAGGTATCACAAACTATCTGGTTAAAAATTCCAAGCTTTTTTCGATGAAAAAAAAAAAAACTTGACCACAAGTCCTCTTTTATTCTTTAGCAGTTAACTAAAACTGATTATAACAATCAACGCAAAATGAGTGAGAGCAGTTTAAACAACTTAATAAACCAAAACTGTTTTTAATCAGTGTGATATTTTTCGTTAATAAAAAATCCAAACTTTTCTTTTTCCTTAACAAGCAAGAATGTCAGCTTTAAACTTAAACTCTTATACTACCATTTTACAAATAATACACATCCCCTAGTTTCCTAGGGCAAATTTTGCCCTTTACTTTATCCCAAATTAAAAAAATAAAAGAAGACTTGCCTGATAACGACTCGGATGAAATTTGAGTGTCCACTGGCTGTGTATCGTCAACACTCGCATTAACCCCTTTCGGGTAACAATTGTTCGCGTTCTTTCTACCACCGTCAACCATTTTAATTCATCTACATTAATATCACCAAAAACATTTTAAAAAAAATAATCACAATAATGTCATAATGAACAATAAAATTAACAGCAATCCGAATCGAAACCCTAATGATTTCCCATCTGAAAGGGAAAGCAATTATTCCTTTAAATCACAATACTGCAATAGGATAATAACTTCTTTTATTTAATTAAAAAAAAAGGGGGAACTTTTTTGAGGCAAATCGAAAAATGTGCAGGAATACTAACTGCATCGAATCGAATAGAATCGGAAACGTCGGAGAAATCCGCCGGAGATAGTGAGCGCGTGGGTGAGTGGGCGAGTGTAGGGTTAGAGTTTAAAGGAGGGAAAATAGGGAGATGTGCCAAAAATACCTTTTGATTTGGAGGGAAAACTTTACTTGTGAAGTCAGACTAGTCTCTATAAGGATACTGGCCACCAAATAAAAGAAAAAAAAATAAGTAATTTTAACTTTTCGCTAACAAAAAATAAAAAGAATGAACGATTTACTTCTCATATAAAATTAAACATCAATTTCGTTGCTTTTTAATAAAATTTACATATTAGTAATTGCACTAATTGAGGACCATGAGCCATACTTTTTTTCAATTGAAATATTCAAAAGATACTTTTTAAATAGTACTAGTTTTCGGGTCTCCTTAAACTAGTCTTTTTTAGTATAAACAAAATGAACCTTGTGTCCCCTATTAAATAAAAAAATGAAATAGTACTAGTTTCACATAAAATAAAGATCGAAATTATGGATCTTATTTTTTGAAACAAAAAAGTTAATGTTGCAGTAGTAGCAGCACTTGCATCAAATAAATTTTTAGGACATGATTTTTCTGAACCTTTAGAAGAAGTGGACGCATTATTATACTAGTTTCTTACCAAGAGCATAAAATGGAGGCTTGTTTTTCGGCCAATAAGGAGAGATAAAATTTTGTTGAATTTTTTTTTTTAATTAGAAGTTTATAAAATAGTGTATATTAACCTCTAAGGAAATTAATTAACTAGACAGATTTCAATAATCAAAGGTGAAAGGTCTGGGTGTTTATATAGTCCTCATTCAGTCGTTAACATGTGAAGGTGTAGCAAAAGCTAGAAGCTCGCACCCAAAGCGAGAATCATACCACTAGACCAAATGCCCAGCTCATTTTAAATAGTTGTCTTTTGTATTTTAGTATGTATTTGGACTCCTCAATGAGAAACCAATTTTAAAAGTTTGTTTAATTCATATGCATATCTTCATTGGAGTACGAAAGAGAGAATTTTAAACCGTGCAAGCATAAAGGACATATATAATGTACTACTACTAGGTGTAAACTCCCAACACATACCTAACAAATTATATCTTCATTGGAGTATGAAAGAGAAAAAAAAATTAAACCGCGCAAGCGTAAAGGACGTATATAATGTACTACTAGGTGTAAACTCTCAAGACGTACCTAACAAATTATATTAAAAGTGGTCTTATATATTTTTTTCTATTTTAGTTTATGTGATAGATTTTTTTAATCAATCTAAACAATGATAAATTTCCTTATTTGACAAATTTGGGATCAAACTATTAGCATAAAAACATATGAAACCAAAGCACAAGCATTGAAATTTCAAAAATATCCTCGACAAGAAACAACAAATCAACGAAAAGATACCTGAAACTAGCCTCTTATGAAGCAGACACATCAGTAAAGAGGTTTGAAATTTCAAATATACCTTCAGCATAAAGTGGGCATGTTGATGAAGAGGTGCTTGCTTCTAGCCTCTTATTTATATTAATTAAGTAATTAATCTTTTATGTATTTTTAAAAAAGATTGTTTAAAAAATAATGATAAACTTTTTAAATTTGTAAATGATTAAATTTAAATTCATGTTTTATTTTAATGAAAAGCTCTTTTAACCACACAAATCACTACTAGAAATAGAGGTTTTTTCAGTGTGAATCAATGAAAATTTGTATCATAAATAATTTTTCTATCAAACCAGCTCACTGAGAAAATGCATAGTCGGAAATAAATTTTCATTGAGATACTAGGAAAGCTACCTTATTTTTCCATGTGAGAACACTATTATTTTTCTTTTCATTAATTCAATTAAATAAAATATCTATAGTAATAGCCACTGAATATTTTTTACTAAAGATTTTCAACAAAAAAAATAGTAATTTTCACGTAGTAAATGTATAACATACATTTTAGTATTTTTTTTTTTTAAAGTCAGTGAGACTGTGTTAAATAGAAGGGGGGGGGGGGGGAGGGTATCAATTATTCTCTTTGTTTATTTTTATTTGTTATGTTTCATTTTTCAAAAGTTAAACTACATGTAATTTATTCAGCATTTTAAGATGTAGTGCATTTTGTACATAAAAAAAGGTAGTTGCATCTTGTAATGACGACTCTTGGTGATGAATGGTCACCTACTTGACGAACCGTCAAGCGAGTCGTCAGGGTCATGGCGGTCAATTTAATCCTAAATTGTATTCAAATTTTCCTACAACCTATAAATACCTAGTTTAGGATTTAGAATAGGCATCTGTCAGTACTTAGAATATTTTTCATGTTATTTTCTATAGGGATTGAACGTTATTGGGATTTGAAAACTACTACTTCAATTTTTGGCAAAGATTCAAGACTTGAGTTTTGTCCTTGTAAGAATTCATTTTTTAATTATGAAATTTATTGTTTTCTTTTTCTCAATAACCATGTGTGGCTAAAATCTCTCTAACTAGGATTGTGGGATCCATGGCTAAAAAGTGACCCTAGGGTTAATTTTAGTTTGGATTTGAATTATACTTGTGAATGTATTATTATTCTTTTCTTTTTCACAGATTTTTAATGATTGAAAATATTAGAACAAGCCATAGATTTAACTTGCCTGTATTAAGAAGTTAAAATCAGGAAAAAAAATTAAGAATGAGGAGTCGCAGTTTCTAACTCTGTCTAATGAGTAATGCTCTAGCGAGACCAATCAACTTGAGGCTAAAATTGGGTGTACTAGAATTAAAGGGCTACTCCTCTAATTAGGCTGGAAAATGTTTAGGCGTGCATATGAATTCAATTGCCTAACATTACTTGTATCAAGACGAATTCATTATCAATATTAACTCGAAAGTGATAAATAGCTATGGTGAACGCAATCCCAGTTTGTTCCCTCTATTGATTCATATATCTTTAATTTAACTCTCATTACTTGAAACAAGTTAGACGTCGAGTATAAATCACTTATTACAACCCCCCCCCCCCCGCCACACACACACAAATTTCATGAAAATTATAGACTAATAGTCACTTAAATCACAAATGAATTAGTGCTCACCATATTCTATGTGAAATTCAACCCCAATCTTTGTTGGGTTATATATCTGACAATGATTGCTTATATTTCTTAAGAGAGATGTAATTTAGGCGTATCAAATTTTAATGTCATTGCGGAGGAATATGGTTGTCTATTAAGTTGTGTTTACTTGACTCTTAGGCTGAATTTGTATTTTTTTAAGATTCAGAGGTCTGAATCTGAATGCACATCTGAATAACTAAGATGTTGTCTCTAGATCTGAAAATTAAATGATTAAGACTGTTTGTTTTTCAATATCTGAATGTGCAAAAAAACAATATTTATGTATATAATAAAATAAAAAATGCAATTCAAATAAAAAACTAATTATATATCAGAAAAGTATGTAATTTAATATAACAAAATTATTATTTTATTGAAAAAATATTTATATTTGTTAGTGATAGTGGAGATGGTTTAAAATGGTGGTTGCAGTGACAATGATTGATGTTAGTGATTAGTAAAGTTGGTGGTGATAGTTGTGATGGTTGGTATTGTGGTGATTGTTATGATGGTGACGGTTGATAGTGGTGGTGGTGGTTGTGATGTGACGTTGCTTGATGTTAGTAGTTGGAGGTGTTAATTGTGATGACTGAAAAATAAATGCATGATGGTTTGACAATATGTTGGTGCTAGTTGGAGATGTTGTTAGTTGTGATGGTGGAAATGGTTGTTAGTAGAGATAAATTGTAGTGATAGTAGTAGTTGAAGTGATGGTACTAGTGACAGTAGTGGTGGTGGCCAAAGAATGTATGGAGGTTGTGATGTATTAGTGGTAGTTAGCGGTGGTGCTAATTGTGATAGATGAGTTGGTCGATAGTAGGAATTGGCCAGTAGTGGTTGATGATGATAGTGCTATTGACGGTGGTGGTGAAGGTGAATAGAATTAGATTAATAGAGGTAGTAGGTGTGGTAGCAGTTGACAATAGTGATTGAAAGCGATATCTATTTTCGATGGTAGTTGTGATGGTGGAGGTGGTTAGTGGTGGTGGGTGGTGGCTGACAATGGTGGCGGTGGTAGAGGTGGTTAGTGGTGGTGATTGATGATTATGAATAGAGAAGCGGTGAATATTATCCTATACTAGAATTCCTCTTCAGATCTATTAATACTTGATTATAGATCTGAATGATTAAAACCTATTCAGATTTATTAAGAGCTAAAATCTTAATAAAAAACAAATGCACTTAATGGTTTAAAGTCGGAACCATTCAGATTCAGACCTCTATTAAGTGCAAACAAATGAGCCCTTAGTCATATTTTCTAATTTCACTTTTAGTTGTTATTTTTGTACTTGCAAGGTACTGACTTATGCATGCCAAGTACCCGAAGCTCGAGTGAATCATTATTACCTTACGACTTTGAGATTGCAAGGACTTTGAGGTAGAATATGGATGCACAACAACATAAAGCAATATTATCTTCAACAGCTTGCAACAAATCAACCTAATCAGAATGCACCTGGAAATGAGAGTGACGACGATTTTGGTGATGATATTGATGAGCAGTATGTCGACAATGTTGCTCCGACTAACCAAAATCAGTGATAAAGAGCTAGAGGTCATAATAACCTACTATGAACTTTGATCTCGATAATGAAGATGAGTCTGATTTAGATGAGGTTGGTGCCACTGGAGCCATTGTTCTACCACCATTAGTCCCTAGAATAAAATTTAATATCATTAGCACCATGATCCAATTGTTGAATCTCAAAGCTTTATTTAGGGAAATGGCTCGTGATGGTCCAAATATACACTCGATGAACTTCATAGGGATCTGCAAGTTCTTTGATTTTCCATGAATTAGTAAAAATACTATTTGATTGAGGTTGTTTCCATTGTCGTTGTCCGATGAGGCAACATTGTGGTTGATAGAGCTGCCAATTTTCCATGAGTTAGTCAAAATACTATTCGATTAAGGTTATTTTCATTGTCGTTGTCTGAGGAGCCAACATTGTGGTTGATGTACTTGCCACCCAATTCTAACTCTAATACCTAAGCCTCATTCCTTATTTCTACACCAAATTAAGAAGAAAGTAGAGGATGGTGGATATCCTAAGTTTATCTCCATGTTGAAATAACTATCGATGAATATCCCATTGGTGGAGGCTCTTGAACAAATGTATGGATATGCTAAGTTCATGAAGAACTTGGTCACCAAGAATATAATTGTAAGTTTCGAGCCATAAAATAATATTCATCATTGTAGTGCAATTGCTTCGCGATCATTGATTCAAAAGAAGGAGGATCTAAGGGAATTTACTATTCCTTGCACAATTGGCGTAGTCACCTTTGCAAAGCATTTTGCGATCTTGGTGCTAGCATCAACTTGATGTCATTGGATATCTATCGGTTGCTGGCCTTGGGATCCCCTAAATTGATGACTATGTGGCTATTGATGTTTGACCATTCGGTCAAAAGGCTTGTGTGGGTATTATATTACATGTTTGTATAGGTTGAGAACTTTATATTTCTAGCAGACTTTGTGATCCTTGATTTGCTAAGCAGATTTTGAAGTATCCATAATTTCGAGAAGACCATTCTTAACCACATGAAGAGTGATATTTGACATAGAGAGCAATGATTTAAAATTCAGGTTGAATAATGAGGAGGTTAGGTTCATATATGTCAATCAATGAAGCAATAGAGAGAGATGAGTGTTGTTTTAGTCATTAAATTTGGGTGCCTATTGAAGAAAGATTTATTGTGAAACCTTAGCTGGTGTGGTAATGAATTTTAATTGGGAAGACATCAAAGATTATGAGAAGTCGGTTAGTGATTTGGATGGAATGGGGTCATATTCTTATGCCTCAAAGAAGTTGGATCTGGATATGAAAATCAGACAAACTCCTCCAGCAAAACCATCAATAGAAGGCCACCCGTGTTGGAGCTCAAGGAAATGCCTGGCCATCTTCGATACATATTTTTGGGTGAGAATAACATATTGCCTGTGATTATAGATACTTATTTGATAGAATGGAAGGTGAAAGTCCTTGTTTCTGTGTTGTGAAAGTACAAAAACGCAATTGGTTGAACGATTGCAGATAATATTGAAATTTCATCGAGCATTTATAAACATAAGATTCAGTTGGAAGAAGAGTGCAGTCCTACCATTGAACACTCGCAGACTTAACCCACCAATACAAGAGGTAATGATGAAAGAAATAATCAAATAACTTAATGCAGGTGCTGTGTACCCAATCTCAGATAGTAAATAGGTAAGTCCTATCTCGCCCCATTTTTCTCGCGAAAAGAGGAATTCGACGTGACAACTATTTTTAGGATTGTTAAACGGAGTGAAGAGTCGCCGCCTAATGTATTAAGGACGTCAAGGGCACCATTCTAGGCTAACTACGAACCTATTTTATTGTTTAGTCTAGCTTACCAGAAATTTGAATAAGGGTTTAAATTACCTAAAAGGAAGGTGTTAGGCACCTTTCAAGGTCCACAAATATGGTTCCCGACTGAATTCATATTTTACGTGGGAATTCTATGTGATAAGCAAAGGTCGAATAACTTTATTAATCTAATACCAACTAGGTGACATAATAAAGAACACTTTCAGCTAGTGTACATATCATACAAAGAATAAAAAATACAAAGGATGTGAGACTGACCTTTTGCGACTTGCAAATAGTTGTTGAATAATACCATAATTTCTAGATTCATCGTCTTCCTCAAATTATACACTCTAGTGAACTCCTTCGCTTTGTAGTATATTTAGTAAAGAAAGTATTCGAGCTTGAATCGAAATAATAATAAACTAAAAAAAATGAGAGACATGTTAGTAAGATGGGCCACCTTAATTTGGTGGTAACTTTAATGTAAAAGTTAAAAAAATTGACAACACATAAAGTTAAAATTGAGAGAGAGAGAGTGACTGAGAGAGAGTGGGATCAGGTATGACAAGGCTGAAATGGTTCCAATTTGATGTTACTCCACTACCAAAAATTCGGTATTTTCTGACAGCACATGTAGTCGGAATGTAGTCGAAAAATAAGTTTCCGACTACATTCCGACTGTATAGTGGTAGTCGGAAAATACCTTGTCGGAAAAATACTCCCAACCACATCTGTCGGAAATTTTCGACTACTAGAGTCGGAAACATTAAATTAATAATTAAAAATAATTATTTAATAAATAAAAACTTTTCGACCAATGTAATCAAAATATTTATTAAAAATTATTTAATAAATAAAAACTTTTCGACTGTTGTTGTCGGAATATTAATAATTAATTATTTAATAAATAAAACTTTCCGACCAATATAGTCCAAATATTAATTAAAAATTATTTAATAAATAAAAACCTTCCGACTACTGTAATCGAAATACTAATAAATAATTATTTAATAAATAAAAACTTTCCGACTAATGTAGTTGGAATATTTATTAAAAATTATTTAATAAATAAAAACTTTTCGACTACTATGGTCGGAATATTAATAAATAAAAACTTTCCGACCAATGTAGTCGGAATATTTATTAAAAATTATTTAATAAATAAAAACTTTTCGACTATTGTGGTCAGAATATTAATAAATAATTATTTAATAAATAAAAACTTTTCGATTGCCGTGGTCGGAATATTAATAAATAATTATTTAATAAATAAAATCGTTCCGACCAATGTAGTCGGAATATTTATTAAAAATTATTTAATAAATAAATCATTTTCAATCACTATAGTCGAAATACCCTCTCCTGTTCAACTAGAATTTAAAAATTACAAATAAAATCGAAACTTAAAAATCCAACCACTTTGAAACATCCAAAACAAATAGCGGAATCAAATAGTATAAGCATTTCAAGACAAGTCTAAACGTCACAATCCAAAATAAACACCAATTGTAATAGTTTAAGTCTAAATGTCACAATCATAAACAAGAACCAACCACTACAATGTAATCTAATCATCTGATTCACTATCTTCCCCATCCTCAAATACTTACGGCATATGCTTCTTGACTAACGCCTCAAACTTGGTAAATTTTGCACAGTGTTGCGTCAACCCTTCAATTTTTGTTCTCATCGCTTCCATTTCTTCCTCATTTTACGAAATAGAAGCAAAGTTGGGCAACATTGGGGAAGAACTACTCGAGGATAAGTTAACTCCAAGCCCGTAGGTTTTACCCTTCTTTGGACCACCTACCACAGTTGTCCATATTCTTGTCATATCAGAAGGCGATGGTTGGACCATGGTACCATCCTCTGAAGCAGGCTGAGTTTGACGCCAATCTTCAATGCTTTTTTAAAATCCCTCCTGAAAGAAAAATATTTGTCATTAAGTAAACAAGCTAAGTTGAATAATAAGAAAATAATAAATATAAAATTTATTATCTTACAAATGCATCCTTAGCACGCCGTTCGACCCACTCTTCTCTTGTACTGTTCGGATTTTTCTTCCTATGTGTCTCTTCGAAGGCTGTAGGAAGAGGTACATCTACTCCCCCATTTAAGAATTTCTGCAAAATCTTACCTATATACAAGGTCAATGCTACTGTAAAAGTTCATGGATTAAGCTTGGTGACTCTTAACAACAAGTATTTTTCAGCAGTTATGAAAGAGATGAAGCAAAAAAAACATTCCTATTCTGAAAAACATGACAGGAGATATACTCAATAGCCTTTCCTCCATAGTAGAAGAAATTCTCTTATTTTATAAGTCCCTTATGGGTTCTGCAACATCTACACTACCTGCTGTAATAGTTGAATCATACTAAGAGGGACCTAAAGAACAAAAATCCCCTCTCTAACAAGATAAACCAGAGTTTGACCCTCAACCTGCATGGCTCGATCTCTGACCAAGCCAAAATCTCAGAACCCGCAAACCTACCATCTGAATCTGCAAAGCTACATGAATTGATCTATCATTGTAACCATGCGAATCTCTGCTTGATAAATCCCAACCGTAGGATATATAATTGCTAAAATCTCTCTTTTGGTGTACCTTCTTAGAACCACAACCATGCATACCATAGCGAATAGTCTCAATCATATTAACATGATCCATTATACTAAGAAAAGAACCACCAGAAACCACTAATTGATCAACTTTAGACTGGTAAAAACTAGTCAATCCCTTAACAAAATTCCTAATGCTCTCAAAGTAAATTGAACTAAATATTAAATTATTAAAGTTCTCTGCTTTGCTTCTTTGAATTTGGAAGGAGTACCATCAAGTTTGTGGGTACATTAATCCAGGCTGTGACCAACTTGAACCTAGATGGGTTAGATTATGTATATGTATGTGCAACTGTGTCACCAAATAGGGTTTTCTTCACACATTGTGCATTACGTCTTAAAAAATCTGGTACAGTAGTTCCAAGAATAGAATTAGTGGAGGTTGGACCATCCATGGACTTAGTAACTCGGCGACATCATCTCCCTGAGGACATTTTAAGGAAAGAATCAATGAAGACTTCTCTTGAAAAAGCAAAGAAGAAAGTTTGGCTTAGTTACTTCATCAAATCTTTTAAAAAAACAGGGATGGTGAGATACTAATGTTACGGTCATTTTCAGGAGAAAAATATTGTCAAAGATGCTATTCAAGGAAAGCTTGGAAATATATACATTCCTGACTAGAAGGTAAGAAGATATTACCTTGTCGAGTTTTTCTTTTTATAAAATTCGATGCCTCTTCTCACCAGTGAATGTCGAGAAGCTAAGTTGAAACACGGAATAATAGAACTATCCGAGGAAAAGAAGCAAAAGCTGGATTAAGATTCTGAGTGATTTATATTCGACCCTTCTGTTGTGTGATGCTTTAGAGGGTTCTCTCCTGCTTGTTTTGCTCTGTCCACCTTTGCTTATATGATAGAGGCGTAACATATTTAGCTCTAACCCTCATTAAATGAATGATCACAACAAGTTTTTGGATCTACTAGTTCAAAGTAATAGTCTAAACGCAACCTTCTATGAAAATAGAGGCGGGTGATTGTTTAAATTTAATCTGCAGGCATTCTGACCTCAGTCATGTTATCACTGTTATTTTTAGTTTTCTTATGCTCGATGTAATCTATTACATGATTTTTCTAAATTTGGAAACACAAGTACTGCAAATTCTTATTCAGCTATTTAGTTCAATTTACTTGAGAAACTAGTTTTTTAGTTCAACCACGTCTGAAATCTAGAAATACTTTTGGTCTACAATTTACAAGAGATCTCTACCACTATCTAGCCACATACGTTAACTATTAGCATAGTGTAAGAAACACCATGCGACTCAAGTAAACAGAGGATGTAATATCTCCTGACAATTAAAAACTCTTATGAATCCTCACCAATGGCACTACTGAACTTTGGAGGGGACAATTTAATGAATCTTCAAATCTATTTGGATTATTAGCTATTATAATAGAACTTAGAGATATCGGCATAACAACTAGTATAGTAGGGTATTAAGCAAGTCACATGAAGAGGGCATAGTTTAACAGAAGTCCAGAGCCTTATGGATTAAACTGGAGACTCATAAACAAATACTTTTCTATTGTAATGAAATAAAGGAGGAAATGGATAAGAGGGTTGGACAAGAATAGTACCAGTCTTTTTTGGTGGGTAGCGAAACTTATCGAACCTCCGGTGTGCAGCGAGCCACCCATTTCAGAGGCTCGATTTGCCTTTCCATGTTTCCTCTTCGTCTTATATTTAGGAGTATCCCATAATATCAAGAACTTAGACCACACTCTATCATTCAACCAACTAGGTTTTACCAATTTATTCCGGGCCTCATACAAGTGTTCTTTAATCTGTAGAGCTGTTTTCTATCAAAAATGCGGTCTACTTCATTATCATGACAAACACTCCATGCACACTTTGTCTGCAGAATAATTTAATATAAAATCATAAAATAAGTTGATGGATACAATGGAAAAACTATCTTTAGACAATGAGATTCATAGCTTATAAAACTGCTTATACCATAAACTGTTTCCACATAACAATTCTAATTTCGTATGAAATCTCTAACCTATTATTCCACGGCACATTGAAAAATGATTTAATTACTTCTATAACCATATGCGCGCCAACATATGCTGGAATGAACCTGTAATAAAATTATATTAAACCATCATCTTAGATTTTAAAAATTAAGGAAAACTTAAGTGTTACTTACCCATCACAATAAGGGACGATTCGTAGCCTCCCAATATTATCATATTCTAATACCTCTTTAAATTGCAAATTCTGAGAAGCAGCTGTTGTAGCATTAGGTGTTGTGGGACTATCCATGGATGGAGATGTTGGTGTGTTAGGACCCCCAACTCTCAATCCAAAAAGGCTTGGTGCGAAAGATGTCGAAGGCACAGATGAAGAGCTACTTGTAGACTAGCTCTTGGAATGCGTTGATCCCTTATACAATGGATGACTAGCTTCTTCCAACTGTTCATAAAAGTGCTTAGCCTCATCATTTGGTTCATTTTGAGCCCCTGAGTGTGTCCTAAAAACATCCCTGACCATCTCACTATATCGTGAACTTTCAACATTATTCTCTCTTATTGGACTTTCAACATAATTCTGAAAAGCAAAATCATTAGCATCACTACTCTCTCCATGACTTGTCCACACAGTATAATTCACCATAAAATCCTTCTTATAAAGATGTAATGTAACATCATCTAGACTCAATAACTTGCAACACTTGCAATTCCAACAAGGACACCTAATTGTCCCTTCAGTAAGAAAATCATCAAGTGTCATTGCTTTAGCAATAAATCCAGCTACCCCAGCTTTATATTCCACCCTCAATCCCGCACGGTTAGGATAAGTTCTATTATACATCCATGTACGATCTTCATTTTCCATCTACACAAGCACACCAAACAATAATAACAAAGAAGAGAAACAAAAATAAGAGAACCAAAATAATAACAGAAGAAAAAAACACCAACAGTGTAGTTTTCATACATTTCATGGCTTAAAGTACCATTAGTTTTCAATGCTTCACTTAGTTTCAATAGTTATTTATGAAATTTTTTCAACATTTATTGTTCTACCACAACTCTTATTGGGTGTACTTTTGAACTACTCATATTTTTAGAAATTAAATTGAAAATCAGGAAGAAGCAAAAGTAATCATAGCTTTAACTGATTCATGAAATTAAGTAACAATTTGTGTGAAAAGGTATTTTGCTATACCTTCTTAGCTTCTGCCTTAAGTAGGCTTTGCTTATCAAGTGCAAAGAAACTTGTGTTGAGAAGAATGCCAGAAACGGAACACCAATTTTTATTCCGCTGACTAGCTAGAAGAGACGATTGTTCCTCAGCGGAGCGAACTCAATAGGCAAAGATTCAGCAAGAAGAGCCAAGGATGAGAGTAAGGTGCATAAAAACCTGGAAAAAAATAATTCAGGCCATCAGGAACAAACATTATAAACCCCAAAGGCTACAAATTCAACTCTATCAGTAAGGCAAATATTTAATATTAGATCAAATTCAGTAACAACTCTAAATCTCATCAGAACAAAGATTGCGAAATAAACCCCAAAAGTAACAACGTCAATTCAATCAATACTACAAATATTTAATCAATAATAGTCTGGCGTTCAAGTGTTCAGTTAAGATGTTACAAAAGAAAGTAGCTTTTTCTGTCAGATTAATATCGATTGATTCATCAACAAACTTTTCGAGTCAACTATATAGTAGTTCTATTTCCAAATTAACCAAAACCCCTTTATGATATTCGCAAAACAGAACTTGCTACTTATATTTAGTTTGACAATGAATCCACATATCTCTATAATAGTATAATTATACGGAATCCTACAGAAGGTGAAACAAATTATTAAAGATTGCTATGATTTATTTGAGTTGGAAGTTATGAAACTGGCCGTTTAATATGCTTTTTTTATAATTGCTTAATGTGTTGACTGGTTCTAAGAAACAGGAAATATGAACTTTGGTCAATCTAACCAGAGACATCAAGAAGAAAAGCAAGGGAAAGCTCCTGTAGGTATTTAACTATACTCAGGTTAGAAAGGCCAAAATATGCTTGCAACATAGTGTAGGTTTATATCTGTTTCATAATATAATGTTTGTTTTGTTCAATTAAGGTGGTAAAATAGATACTTATTTCCTTTTTGTTGCCTACTTATGTTGAGGATTCATAGAGCTGATAGCTTAGTTATTGTTGTACGTAACGAACATCTTTCGGTGCTTGTCACGCAAAAAATAAAGGAGAAGCTCAATGCGACCTTTACAATACAGGAAAAAACAGCATTATCAGAACCAGAGAACCTTCTTCAGCAGGCTGGCCACGAGCAGACCCCATACATTTCAGCAAAGTTTGCTATACAGATGTCTCAATAGCAAAGGCAACCATCATTCAAGATTCAAGTAAATGAAGTTTAGGAAGTTTCAAAAGAGGAGGAGGGGGTGCTTAAAAGGTGAATTTGTGTACTAATGCTCCTCATAAAACCTTGTCATTCAAGTCAATCAACGACATAAAGGGTACACTTATTCTTTTAGATTTCGACACTAACAAAGTATCTCTTACATGATACTTAAAAAGCATGACACTTCTATCTCAAAGAAGACAACATAACAACCTCTTGTAGACTCAGAAGAGTACTCATTACCAACAAACAACATGTATATTTATTCACAAGAGCGAGATGCAAGCAAGCATCATCATTATTAGCCACAAAAAACAAAGTTTAAAAGAAATCTAAAAGTAGTTGCTGCTGTAAAAAAAATTCAGTAGGTATATACACTGGGCACATTGTTTGTTGTCGTAATGTTACATGCAAGTATTAAATGGTAAGACAACCTTTTTGTTTCTATGTTTCATTTGACATCTTGTTGTCCACTGTGAATCAAGTAATTCTTGTTTTCTTTTTCCTTTCTATTTTGGCTCTTTCTAGTTGTTGGTTCTTCTTTTTTTGAAAAAATAAATAAATGAAATCATACCAATCAAAGAAAAAAATTAGAAAAGTAGAAAGCAGAACAAACTAGCAGGGGAATTTCATAGATCTTCAACATAAATACTCAAATTTTCACAAGAAAAGGCTGAAACTAGCAACTACGCCTTAATCCCAAGCATGTTTATATCAACTATATGAATGTTCATGGATCATGTTGTTTCATTTAAGTTTATCCCATTCGATATTACATAAAAATAAAAACAAAAAGAACTAGAGGTTATATAATAAGCTCAAATAGGCATTAAACAAAAATAGCACCACTATAATCTTTCACAGAAAAAGCTTATACTAGTAAACAATAATACCAACTAGCCTCAATCCTAGACATGTTTGAATCTACTATATAAATCTTCATGGATCATATTGTTCAATTTGAACTCATTCACTCAATAGTATATAAAATAGAAGCACAAAAAAATATATTTACATATGTCTTAAGCTGAAACTAGCATTAAACGAAAATAGACTGAATAATTCACATCCATGGGTGGCAAAAGAGGGGCAGAGCTGCAAGCCTGTCTATAGGTTCAATATAACTCAGCAACAAACTCGGTATTTGTGTTTGAAAATTCACTTAATATGTATAAAATAACTTGTCCAGACGCTAGTGAGTTGTGTTTTCTAGAATCCAGAACCCATAAACTCAAAAAATCTTAACTCCACCACGAGAGAAGATAAAATGTACTTGAAGTGTCAAGTGAGACCAGATACTATGAATTTAAACTTTAGATAAAAAGGAATTCCAAACTCCAGAAATTAATTTAAACAAAAATTAGCTAATTTGACCTCAAATTCCAAAACATTAGCTACAATCGAACAAATTGCACAAAATCCCAAACCTTAGAAACTGATTTACACAAAAATCAAACACTCAGCTACTCCAGAACAACAATAACGTAAACCTCAAATTAAAAATTTTAAGTAAAAACTAATCAAAAATTACTTTTGGTGTCAGAAAAGTAATTCGACCTCAAATTCCCAATTGTAAATCATCAGGAAAACTCACCGTCGCGGTTCTGCGTTCATTGTGGTCGTCACCGTCATGGTGCTGCCTTCACCGACACCGTTGTGGTCGACACCGTCGCGGTCGTGAACCCTAGTGTAGAGAGAGAGAGAGAGAGAGCTTTCTGAATATGTTTAGAGAGAGTTTCTGTAATATATTTGTTTTTGTTGGTAATATAATTATTAAAGGTTTTCGACTACGGCAGTCGGAAGTATATTTAATAATATATTCAAATAATTATTTATTTTCTATATAAGGGTCTTATTATATACATTTAATTAATTATTTTCCATTTCCAACAAAAGTAGTCAGATAGATATAATATATTCAAATAATTATTTATTTTCTATATAAGGGTCTTATTATATATATTTAATTAATTATTTTCTATTTCCGACTATAGTAGTCGGATAGATATATTTAATAATATTTTTAATTAATTATTAATTTTCTGTATGAGGATAGGATTATATATTTAGTCATATATTTAATTATTTTTTTAATTATCTATATTTTCGACTATAGTCATCGGAAATACATACATAATAATTATTTATTTTTTGTATAAAGGTCTGATTATATATTTAATAATATATTTATTTCATTATTTAGATTTTCGGTTATAGTGGTTGGAAGTAAATACTTTATAATTTATTTAAATAATTATTTAATTTTTGTATAAGGGTATGATTATATATTTAATAATATATTTATTTAATTATTTACTTTTTCGACTATAGTGGTTGGAAAAAAATATTTAATAATTTATTTAAATAATTATTTAATATCTGTATAAGGGTCAGATTATATATTTAGTAATATATTTATTTAATTATTTTTAGTTCCAACTATATTAGTCGAAAATACATATTTGATAATTTATTTAAATAATTATTTAATTTTTATATAAGGGTTTGATTATATAATAAATAATATATTTATTTCATTATTTAGATTTTCGACTACAGTGGTCGGAAGTAAGTATTTTATAATTTATTTAAATAATTATTTAATTTTTGTATGAGGGTTTGATTATATATTTAATAATATATTTATTTAATTATTTACCTTTCTGGCTACAGTGGTCGAAAATAAATATCTAATAATTTATTTAAATAATTATTTAATATCCATATAAGATTCAGATTATATATTTAGTAATATATTTATTTAATTATTTTTAGTTCTGACTACAGTAGTTGGAATATATATTTTCCACAATTTTTCGCCAAACATTCTGACGGTTGTAGTCACAAATAGTGTCGGAATAATATTTTGTAAAAAGCAAATAAAAAAAAAGTAAAGTTTTCGACTGAAGTAGTCAGAAATTTGCGACTACTTTTTTTCATTCGAAAATTTTTGTTGGAAAATAGCGAATTTCTGGTAGTGCTCTCTCTATTTCAATTTCTATGTCGACTCTCTTAAATACCTCAAGACAAGACGAAAGAAATTCATAAAGAAACTTATTTAAAAGTACTAAGTAAAGTATTTTAGCATGTAAAAGTCATGTAAAGATAAATATGTAAGTATAATATATAAATTGTATCAAAAGAGTTTTACTACTATATAGTAGTAAGAGTAGTCAAGTCTTTGAGAATTTTAAAAGAGTGACATATGAAATAAAAAAAGAAGGGAGTAACGAGGTGATTTATATTTTAATAAAGCTATATGTGCTTCATATGAGAAGTCAGCTATTGCCTGTCTTTTTGTCATCATTTTTCAATTTACGTGATCTCGCTTGGGGTGACTATTCCACCTAATTAGTGTTGCTTAGTGTGTTGACTCCTCCATTTCCACAACTCCAAGCCATGTCATTCAAATGCAGTGCACACGTAAAGAGTATTCAAAGAAGTGAGAACATGACTATTATGAATGTTTAGCTAATAAAATAGAAAAACGAAGACAACAATATAATAACAATTCTTGGCCGATTAAGCACATAAAAGGAAAAAAAGTTCACAGTTGGTTAATTGATTGACTTTAATATTTTTCTAAGTGCAAATATATTAGTATGCCACTAGTTAATCAAATGCATGGCATGTCAAATAGTTTAGATTCATGAATTAACACAAAATGATTACTATCACAATAAACATGGCACCAACAAACTAGAAAAACTAAATAAAGACACTTGAAATATCCATAACATTTTAAAATGGTGAGCATGAACAGGTGATAAAGATATAGGTGTTACTTGATTTGGCATCTTCCGCAAAAACAACTCTAAAGAAATATATTTTGGATCAAAAGATTTCTAAGACATTTGGTTCACATTGAGAATTAGTAAATGCTCTCCATTTTCGTTGCTATTATTATAAACAAACATTAACACATATTTAAACAATCGACTAAGCATTACAATGCTTACAAATATTAGTAAATATATATAATAGACACAAATATACATACAGTGGGAAGAAACCCAATTTGTCGATATGAAACAAAAGAGCAAGAATTGATTAATTAAGATGCCAAATTAGATCAAGTTAATTGACGAAGCTCTCTTAAAGTGCACTACTGAAAGAATCTATTTCTCAAATGAAGCGACTAAATATAAATATACTCATAAGCAACATCAAGTCGCAGTGTTAATAAAACTAACAGGAACTAAATAAACTCATCGAATATAAACTACTAACTAAAATTCTACAGCCTTATGCTAAACAATAAAGAAAACTCATTAAGTGAGAAGAGTAAGAACATGACCTTAAGATAGCGCCAAGGACTTTTCATCTATAGTAGCAGTAGAATGAGTAGAAAACGGAACCAGAGCTGGCTAGATCAATCAGACAATGAACTCAAAAGCTGATAGTAAATTCGCAGAAACCCACACTACCTCGAGTAAATCCGCCTTAGTTATTTTCATCGAAAGAGATGATGGAATCCGATGAAACTAATGGGTTTCAGATTGGATTTTGTGGTGATGGTTGATCTATTCTCTGTCAAGCATATTTCAGTAGAGATGAATGATTGCTAGGAAGTTTACAATATTTTCGATGGATGCAATCAAAGTTACAGTGGTTCAAGAAGGAATTTATGATTAAAAACAATGGAATTCGATGGCTATGAGGTCTTTCATTGCAAAGGGGCAGTGGTATGTGGTGGTCTCAATGGACAAAGAGCAGCTCTATGTTGTGCTTTGATGTAAAGCAGATTCATCTCCCTAAGGTGAATTGGTATCGAGTATATGTAGACGAAGAGAAAAAAGAAGACGTTGGGAGAGGGAATTCAAAAATGGAAAGAAAATAATTTCTCTGTGTAAAAGACTGATAGAAGGGGTTATTTTGGAGGGAGTAATTTCCTTCCATCTTAAAAAAAATTTAATTTCGTATAAGGATTTTGTGGATATGGAAGGAGTAAAAATAAAATAGGTAAAACAAATTTGAAATTATTTTTGAGAATAAAATATCCTTTACAATAAAGGAAAGATAGTGAGGAGGATTTTTTTACTTATGAAAAGATTTGACTGAAAATTTGAATTTTGATCTTGTTTAGGACTAAATAAATTTCTTATAATCTATAGTAAATAAAAATATTATTATTATTATTACTAATAATAATCATAAAATTACTATAATAATAATAGACAATGTGTTTGTAAATTCTGATCACGCATATTTGCAAAAAATTAATTTAATAAATATTAATAAATTATGTAAAATATTATATTTAAAGATAAAATAAATTGCATACCTTGAAATTATGACCGTGACATGTCAAAATTTAATTTATACTAAAATAATGCATAAAAAATATTAATATTTAAAATTAATAATGTTGGTAGAAATAACTGCCTAAGAGGACCATCGGGAGGTCAAAATTGGGTATCAACAAATCCTGTGTTGTGTATCTCAAAGAAGGGTGATATAATGGTGGTAGCTAATGAGAAAAATGAGTTAATTCCACTAAGGCCAGTCACTGGTTGGTATGTCTGCATGGATTACATAAAGCTAAATTTATGGACTCTTAGAGATCACTTTTCAATGCCATTCATAGACCAAATGCTTGATAGATTGCCAGGGAGAGGTTGGCATTGCTTCTTAGATGGTTATTAGAGTTATAACCAAATCTTTATTGCATCCAAGTATTAGGATAAGACTACATTTACATGCCCCCATGGGATATTCGCCTTCAAGCATATGCCCTTTGGGTTATGTAATGCTCCTGCAATATTCCAAAAGTGTATGATGCCAATTTTTTTTGATAAGGTAGAGGACACTTTGAAAGTCTTTATGGATGACTTCTCTATGTTGGGTGATACTTTTGAAGACTGCTTAACAAATCTCAATAATGCCTTGCAAAGATGTGAAGAGTTCAATCTAGTGCTCAACTGAAAAAATGCCGCTTTATGGTTAAAGAGGGTATATTTTAGGGCACAAGATTTCAACAAAAAAGGTACTAAAGTGGATCGAGCTAAGATAGAGGTGATTGGAAAACTACCTCAACCAATCTCGATGAAAGCAGTTAGAAGTTTTTTTATTAAGATCTTCTCCAAATTATTAATTCATTATGCAAATTGTTGGAGAAGGAATCTAAATTTGTTTTTAATGGTGACTGTTTGAAGGAATTTGAGTGTCTTAAAGAAAAGCGGGTAGCTACACCCATTATTGTTGATCCTGATTAGTCTCACCCCTTTGATGTGATGTTTGATGCCAATGGTATAGCACTTACAGTTGTTCTTGGTAAGAAGCGAGATAAGCTTTTTATCCTATTTATTATGCTAGCAAAGCTTAAATGGGACACAAAGAATATACTATTAAAAAAACAAGAATTACTTGTACTTGGTTATACCTTTGAGAAGTTTTTGGCATACTTACTTGGATCTAGCGTTATTATGCACACTGATCATACTGCCTTGAGATATCTCATGGAAAAGAAAGATGCCAAACGTTGGTTGATCAGGTTGTAACAAGGTATTCCTTACAACTTTGTCCAGGTATGTAGTAAAACAACACAAGGTAGCTACTCCTTATCACCTATAAACTAGTGGGCAAGTAGAGGTATCAAATTGAGAAATCAAGATAATGCAAGCAAAGTCAGTGAATGCTAATTGTACCGATTGGTCTTAAAAACTTGATGATGCACGATGGTCCTATCGCACGACTTTTAAAACACCGATAGGTATGTTTTCTTACCAACTTATCTATAGTAAATCTTAAGCATAAGGCCCTATGAGTTTCAAAAAGCTTAATTTGAGTTAGAGTGAAGCTGCAAATTTAAGGTTGGAACAACTGAATGAGATAACTGAATTTTAGCTTTGAGCTTATAAGAGGGCTACTCTTTACAAGGATAAAATGAAATTGTACTAGTATAAGAGAATCGAAAAGCATTAGTTTAAGGTAGGCGGCTTGGTAGTATTGTTATATTCAAGGTTCAAATTCTTTTTAGGCAAGCTCAAATCTAAATGATCTGGACTATTCAAAGTTACTCACATATTTTTGTAAGGTGTTACTTAATTGGAAAACAAGGATGGAAAGCATTTCAACGTAAATGACCAATGGGTAAAACATTATGTCAGAGTCCTAAAAAAGACAAATGTATTATCTTTGGTGTATCTTGATATAGTCTAAATAGTCAAGATACCCGAGTCACGTTATGATGTTAAATCAGACTTTAATGGAAGACAACCCATACCTGTTGCTATAAAATGATTTTAGAGTAAGTTTTTATTCTTGAGCATGGTTGATATGGATGTGTGAGTGTGCAGGAATAAGAATAGGTAAAGGCATAGAGGATGACATTCTGGTTGAGGTTGACGATTCTCCTGATGAAATGTCAGAGCTTTGATGAACCGCCACCTCTAGTCATCACAAGAAGCATGAAATGGGGTCATTCTAGTTAAAGGTTGATGGTTGGCCCGACGAACTATCACATGCTTGATGATCTTTCACCCTAACTCACTAAAAAAGTATGGACAATCAAGATTCTAGATAAGGTTTATGGCTCGCCTAATGAATGGTCATATGGCTAATGAGTGGTTTGCCAATGAGCTCCAAACATCATATTCTGTTTTAGTGCAATGACTCTGGTGATGAACCATCACACCTTTGGCGATACCTTGGCAATACAGGTAATTTTACTTTTTTAATTTTAAATAACCCAATTTGACCCAAATACCAAACCCTAATCCTAACCTACCTGATGTTCCGACCCACATCAGATTAAACCCTAATAATTTAAGAGAGCCATTTTGAAATTTCAATTGTTTTTTCTTTTCTCCTTTACATCTTTATCCCCATTACCCACTACTCAAAGACTTTACTCTTTCACATTATCCCCTCACCTATGTTCGTAATTCACCACCACCATCACCATCAACCATACTCTTCTGCTACTTAAACCTTATTGTCCAACATTTAAAACCTTATAAATACTCAACCCTTCACTCCATAACCAAGTTGTTTACGTGAGTCTGATACTAGAAGTATTTATCTTTACTGTCTGCAACCAAGGAATGCTCATACTCATTCATATAACTACTTATTTTGGTATTATTGGTGCGTTCATTGCTCGAATTAGGAGACAACAAAACCTTAAACTCACACAGTTAACTTTAAAATGGTTTGTTGCTCTCCAATTTAAAGTATAAAAAAGTAATTTTTGCGGGTGAAGTATGAGTAACCCAGGTATAACTTGGACACTTTTTCAAATTCTAAATCACTACGAGACACATATCTTGTTTTTGTGTATCCAAGTCAAGGAATTTCAAAAAACCAAATGATTTAACAAGTCAGCATAAAAGGTGTTCCAGGAAATACCTTAATGAAAGAATGTTGGTTGGTTAGCCATGATTGTTCACGTGACAAAATGCCCCAAGTGTGATAAACCGTCAAGGCTAACCATCACAATAAACATATCGCCCTCATTTATTCAGTCTCATCCTGATGGTTCGTCTGATAATCCACCAAGTTTACAATGAACCATCACGAATAATCATTACTTAATGCTCATTTACTGGAAAATCCTAATGGTTAGGGCTGATGATCCATCATAAATGTGATGAGCCATCACCCCAAACTGTCAAGTAAAAGCAGTGTTTTGTGCCTTAAATATTTTGCTTAATATCCTTATACATTGATTGACTTGCCCCTTATACAAGCACTATGTCTCAAAACTTGAAGTCAGCTATAGTGGAGAAAGAAAAGGGTAAAAAAGGTCTACCTCAAACCTAAAACTATAAGATGAACCAAAAAATAAGGTTGATGAGGCTAATGCCCTATCCTACTACACCAGGCAAAGTGCAAAGAGAAAAGCTCATGCCTCATAGTTTGATGAGGATGATGAGTCATACAGTGGAGAATATAACAGTGATGGAGATATAAATGATAGTTCACGACAGAATTGTCTGAGTGCCCGGACATTAAGAGATAGTTCATATGCTTTGAGCTAGGTTGGATGAGCACACCACCTGAGAGTCACTTCCCAAACATGGTTTGTGATTTCATTAAGAACAACCTAGCCATCCTTGAAAAATTAAAAAAAGGCATCTGGACATAAGTATTGAACAACTTTAGTGCATGGAGTTTCGGTTGACATTTCTAACTGAACCATTAACAGGATCCTGTTTGTCCTAGAGTATGTACCTCTAGCAAGAGTTCCAGAGTTTGAGCACAGAATATTTTTAGCATCATGGTAGCAAACTTGGCTAGCATATGTACTAACTGATGGTACTCCTTCTTAGTTGACTAACATGAAGGAAAGAATTGCCATGTCGATAATCTCTAAGTTTTGGTGGGTTGTGGTACGTTTGATATTGATGCCTACAAGTGGAGATACAAATTTAGATGAGACTAGAGTAGTGATGGTTTCTAGTTTAATGGCAGGGTTCAAAGTGAACTTTGAATTTATGATTGTCGATGAAATGCATACAAGGGCCACAAAGACGACAACATCATTACCATTTCCATGTTTAGCGATTGAGCTTTGTAGACTTGCCAAAGTACCTATCTTGAATGTTGTTGTTGATGAAATAGTTGCCACCAAACCTAGGACATTGATAGAATATAAGATGACATAAATTTTAAGTTGAGCATGAACAAACGTACATCTTTGGACCTTAGACTCAAACCACTCCAGAGGCGTCCGCCACTCCCTCAAGTATGCCTTTGGCCATTGTTGTTGTTGACCCACAAGGTATATCTACTGCATCCAAAATTTAGGCTACTACCCCAACTAACTGCTGACACAACATCCATGCCACATGTGTATTTGGAGTTTCGATCAACTTCACAAAATTTTGTGAAAGTGGTTAAGAAATAGAAAAAGATTGAGAAGTAGTTATAAGAATGGGCTAAGAAATTCAAGCCCTTCATGCATCAAACAATAAAAGAAACATTAAATCCTTATGTAAATATACTTTCCTGCATAAATGACATGGAAGAATAGGTAAACAATAAGTTGAAGGAGATAACAATTCCAGATTTAATTAAACTTTTAGCTGAATTGAAAAAAACACAAGATGACATCACTACATTACAAAGTAATTCAACTATACTGTTCCTGAATTCAAAGATGGTGAATTCAAGAGAGGATAACACCACAGTTGATTTGATGGGGAAACCTCTCAAAGCCAGTGGTAAGAGGCCGATTAAAGGCGGTGAAGAAATAAAGGGATCAAATAAAATAAAATACCACATGAGGACTCAAGAAGAAAAAGATTTGAGGAAGGTAGCAAAAACCTCTAAAAATCTAAGGTTTTACAATAATAGTATAAGAGTATAATAGTTTGAGGCTTTTTCTAGTTTGTAAGGTGGAGTTTTGTCCACACTATAGGTTTTGCCTACTCCTACTCTAGATACTGAGATTGTTGTTGATGATTTAAGCACTCTGATCCACACTGGTGTCACTATTCTTGATTCTTAGGCATTTGCAGCCTCCAAAGTTATGCCAGACTCCAAGGTTTTAGGGCTTCATAGTCATTCTTTCCTCTTAATCCTTAGTTGTTTCTATATATTAGGGATAGTGCATATTTTTTTTGATGGGGGTGGGGGTACCCATGAGTTTGTCAATACCCTAGGGTTTTTGTTGTTATATTTTTTTCTTGGGTGTACTATCTATTAGAACCAACATATTTAGGTGATTTTACTGCTTTTATGTGTGTTTTAGGATAAACTGTTAGCAATCAATAGCTTGATTTTGTGGGAAATTGAGACCCATCCAAAATTAATTTGCTTAACATGTATGGTTTGGTTTCATGTTATCGATCTTTCTGGAACTCTGAATGTCATTAGTGTATATGGATAGAATTATGTTACTTAAGATGAATTTGTTATTGTGATAGTGGGTATTGACAGGTGATTTTTGTGCCAAGTGAATGTGAGCTTAGTTCGTATTTTTTTGGCTTTGTGCATGCATCTAGAACTTGCCCTTTCTATTCTATTAAAGTTATAAGTTGATTGATTAGGAAACGATCATAAGCCCTATTTGAATTTAGTCCTCTTATCCTATAGGGATAGTCCAAATGATGTGAATAATCCACTTGATCCCTGTTTTTAGATGTTCAAACCTTCTTTATTCAATAAATATTCACCTTTCCTCTTTTATCTTTGAACCTCTATTTTGGCCTTGGTCTCTTCTTGAACATCATGCACTTTAAAGAAGGTAAATTATCTAAGTTGAGGTTGACTACTATAGAGGTATACAATAAGTGAAATGGGGTATGAAAAGATTGGGTATTGATAAAGAAAAAACAGTGGCTCTTAGCAATAGAAAGGAAAATAAAAAAAGAAAAGAAAAAGATTAAAAAAGATAGAAAAAGAAAAAAACGAAAATCCATCCAAAAGAGTTGCTAAACTTTAGAATGGGAATAATTAGTAGAAAAAGGTGAATAAGGGTAGTCCATTCAGTCTTAAGTGGAAGTAAAGTACATTAATAACAAGGAGGGATTAGTCATTGATTTCCAAATGTATCATACCTACACCCAACCCTTCATTACAAGCCTAGAAAAGTCTTATAGTGATTCTGGTCAAATTTTTGAAAACCTAAAATAGGATAGTAAGGACAAGACTATGACATCATTTGCTCATTGTTTGAAATTCTTTATGAGTGTGAGTGCATTATTTTTAGTCCTTTATTGAATTTTCTATGTGTACATGACACTTCTTTGTAGTGAGGACACTAGAAAAGTATTATCGATTATTGACTGTTAGAATAGTGATTGTAGTGTATGCAAATTATTTATTGATATCATTATGACATGCTTGGAAGTTAGATCCATATTTGTTGACATTTCGAATGATTGGTGTGTACTTGGTTGAAAATGATGAAAAAGGGATGAATTTTGAAAAGAACTAGAAAGTATAAATTGATTCCTACAATTTAGCTTAATTTTTTTGTGTTACTGATGTTGGGTGTATTTACACGCCTAAACACCATAATTTACCCATGTTATAGCTAAGTTTTGAGGATAAAATATATAATTCCTGCGCTTTTAGTCCATTTTCCTGTAAGTGAGCTAACCTACGTGATTAGCATGTTTTCAGGTATTAATGATGAAGATTTCAGCACTTTGTGGACCTTTGGGCAGCAAAGGAAAACTTCACAGAAGAGGGAAGGCAGCTTTTGGAAGCTTATGGACTGAATGTGACGCATGGAGAAATTGTCCCGGGCAAAAGCAGTATTTTTAAATACTTAGGGGTGCAGCAGTAACTTAATAGGACTAGGACAAGGATGTTATAAAAACCCTATTTTGCTGAATTTTTCAGCATTCATGCAGAAATTCAGTCGACACTTTTTATTTTATTCAGTTTACAGATTCTGTAAGTTTAGACAGAGAGAAAAAATGCTACAAGAACGGCTAGAGAGGAAATCACGTCATTCTCATAGTGACGCCAATACATACCCATCGTGAGATTGTTATCGTTTTGGTATGATGATGATGATGTCTTCGTTGTTTTCCTTTACAATCATGAGTAGCTAAACTTCTCTGTTAGGGTTATGGAAGCCTTTTGATATACTATCTATTACTATGAGTTTGTGAATTCTTGATGTGTATGCTGCTTATATCATTACTCTCTTCGTTTTAATTTAATTCTCGTGGTTGCAAACATAGAGAATAGGCCATTATAGCATTAACTTGTTCGAGATAAAAGTTACATGTTTGGAAAAGAGAGTGTGACAAGGAAATAGGGCTACCAACCCCTATTTACACGTTAGTGCCGTAACTGGGTTAACCTCTTGGAGAGTTCGTACCATTAGTTATACGTTTTAAGCTCGAGAGAGTTAAAATGAAATAATCCTTGATGGTTGAGAAACACTAGGATTTACCATTAGAATACGAATCTCTATAAGTGCATGCATGTCTGAATTCCGCATTACTCATAGTTAATAGATACGTAGAACTCATAAGGTGGACATAACCCTAACTTATTTTTCTCTGTGATTAAATCTTACTAAACAAAGCATTCTATTATTACTTTGATAGCATTAATTCACGCCACAATCCAATCCCCCCTTTTCCGTGGAATTTTCGACCAACAGTCTACTAATAGTTGCAATACTTAGTGACCAAGTATTCCCTGTGGGATTCGACACCCAACCCAGTTGGGTTCTATATTTGACAGCGACCGCTTACACTCTTACGAGAGCTGTAGTTTGGGCGTTATCAAATTTTGGCGCCGCTGCCGGGGAATACAATTGTCAACTAAGTTTGTGATAGTTAATAGACCCTTTTGGTCTAAAATTCTTGAATTTTACTTTTTGTTTGTTGTTTTTGTTTTGTTCAGGTTTGGTAGAGTGCATGCCAAATACACGAAGATCTGGTCAGCCATTATTACCCATAAATCCTGAACCACAACTTATTGGCAGAATGGATGCACAACGTGACATTGAAAGAAGGGCTGCTCAACAGAAACAGGCTAGATTAGCTGCGTTGGCAACTGCTCAAGTACATCAACAAAATATTGATAACACAGGTCGGGAAACAAATCCTGATGATGAGGACCTGGGTGATGATGAGTTACTTAATCCACGGCGTGCAGATGAGGTGGCAGCGCCTGTGAACAAGAGAGATCATCAAGCTAGAATGAGACCTGAACGCCGAGCTGTGCAGGCTCCTTTTGATAATGATGATAACGATCTTGATGGAGTTGGTGCCACAGGGGCTATTATTCCTCCTCCCTTGGCACCTGGAGCCAAGTTCAATATCACTAGCACCATGATTCAACTATTGCAGCTCAAAGGTTTATTTGGTGGACTTGCAGGCGATGATCCGAATATGCATCTGGTCAATTTTATTTCAACATGCAAGTCGTTTAACAATCCAGGAGTTGGGCAGAATGCAATTCGGCTGCGCTTATTTCCATTGTCTCTGTCTGGGGAGGCAACTCTATGGCTGAACGGGCTAACTCATGATTCTATTACAAATTGGAGGCAATTGAAAGACGCTTTCCTAGAAAGATTCTTTCCGCCATCCAAAAGAGCCCAATTAAGAGATGAGATAAGCAATTTTCGACAGCTTCCAATTGAAGCTCTCTACGAAACATGGGAGAGGTTCAAGAAGAAGCTTATGCGGTGCCCAAATCATCATATGACCAATGTCCACTTGATGGAGATATTATACAGGTCTTTGAATTCGGTGACTAAGCCAGTGGTTGATAATGCTGCAGGAGGGTCATTCATGGACCTTACTTTCATTGAGGCAAGTGATATGCTGGACCGTATGACAAAGCAGAGTAGAGCTTGGCATACCAGGGATTCTGAGGTAGCAAGCTCTACTATAGACATTGGCATGACTGCAGAGAAGAGGCGTAGACAAGAGGAGCGTGACCAAGATATGGCTCACATGAAAACGTAGATGGATCTTCTTACCAAGCACTTACTATCAGGGAAGACCGAAAAGGTTAAGGCCATTGTATCACAGAGAAGAGATGAATCAGACTCTGAGGAAGAAGCAAATTACTTGAATAATCAGGGGGGTTTCCGAGGCAATGCCCAAGGAAACCAAGGTCGGAACTATTATGATAAATCAGGATATAAGGACCGTGATCAAGGTAGTTGGAAGAATAAGATCGACAGGAGTGGTTTGTACGTTCCTCCTGGAAATCGTAAGGCTGTGGCGTCTGGCTCTGGGAAGATGTACATGGAAGATATGATGGCTAAGCTATTGAAAGGAGTGGAGGCAACCAACATGGGTGTAACCGAGGTGAAGAATGATTTGTCTTCAATAAACCAATTGGTTGACTCGCATTCTACTGCAATAAAACAACTGGAGCAACAATTGAGTCAACTGTCAGCGGAATTCAACCAAAGAAAGGCTGGAACGTTACCTAGCAACACTGTGTAAAACCCAAGGAACGACGAATCATGTATGGCTATTACTACCCGGAGTGGTAAAGTGTTGGAAAATCCATCTTAGGACAAGCAGGTGGTTGATGATATAATAGAGAATGTTGATGAAACAGAGTTTGAAGATGCCGTAGAAGATGAAGTGAGTGCTCATGATGTTACACCTAGACGTCACCAGCCTGAAAAGAGTGATAATCGGAAGCAAGATAAAAAGGAAGTGGTGGAGAAAATGATTCCTCTTCCACCACCACCTTTTCCTCAGAGACTGAAGAAGAAGGCTGATGACACTCCTGAAAAGGTTGATAATCGGAAGCAAGATAAAGAGGAAGTGGTGGAGAAAACGATTCCCCTTCCACCACCACCTTTTCCGCAGAGACTGAAGTAGAAAGCTGATGACACCAGGTTTAGTAAATTCATGACCATGTTGAAGCAGCTAACTATTAATGTTCCGTTGGTGGAGGCGCTGGAACAGATGCCTGGGTATGCTAAATTCATGAAGGACCTGTTGACAAAGAAGCGGGCAACAAGTTATGAGCTGGCAGATAATGTTCATCATTGCAGTGCAATCGCTACAAGGTCGCTAGTACAGAAGAAGGCAGATCCTGGTGCTTTCACTATTCCTTGCACGATTGGATCGTTTGATTTTGCTAAGGCATTGTGCGATCTGGGGGCTAGCATCAATTTGATGCCGTTATCCGTTTACAGAAAGTTGGGGTTGGGCGATCCTACACCGACCAATATACGACTCGTGATGGCAGATAGGTCGGTAAAACGGCCTGTTGGTATCTTATATGATGTGTTGGTGAAGGTTTCCACCTTCATATTTCCTGTAGACTTTGTTATTTTGGATTGCGAGGTGGATTTTGAAGTTCCCATAATCTTGGGGCGTCCTTTCCTCACAACTGGAAGTGTGCTGATTGATTTAAGAGCTAATGATCTTTTATTTCGGCTGAATGACGAAGTGGTCTGTTTTGATGTATGTAAATCGATGAAGCAGCCTAGAGATATAGATGTGTTCTCTGTAGCTGATGTTTACTATGAGGATGAGAAAGGATTATCTGTAGAGAAGCAGCTTACTGTTGAGCCATTGTCTGTTGTGCTGTTGAATTTTGAGCATGAGGATGTTGAAGAATATGAAGAAACTGTTTGTGCTCTAACAGGAATAAAGTCCTATTCTCATGCTACTATGAAGCTGGACCTTGATCTTAGGAATCGACCTTCACCAACAGCGAAGACTTCCATTGAAGAGCCACCAGTGCTAGAATCGAAAGAGCTCCCCAGTCACCTAAGGTATGCGTTCTTAGGAAGTGGAAATACACTTCCGGTGAGTGTTGCGGCTGATTTAGGTGAACAGCACGTAGAGGCTCTCATCTCTTCTCTGAAGAGGTACAAGAGAGCTATGGGTTGGACTATTGATGATATAATTGGTATCCCTCCTGGGATATGTATGCACAAGAGTCATCTCGAAGAAGATTGCATGCCTACAAGTAAGCATCAGCGTCGTCTGAATCCATTCAGAAAATGATGCACCATCTATCTCGATGAAGTCTAAGTAATCGAGATAGCTATGTCGTGCCGCGATAATAAATCAAGCGCTAAATGGGAGGCATCCCATCGTTTTTAGTCGTTTTGTTTTCCTAGGAGTTTGTTTTGTTAAATAAAAATCCAAAAAGAAGAGTCGAGCCACGACCAAAACTAAGGCGCTTGGTGGGAGGCAACCCATCCTTCTAATCATTTTTGTTGTTTTTGATTAAGTGTAGGTGCAAGACGTATAAAGGAGGAGCTTGGTCTCAAATTTTGATTTGAAAGTGAGTAATGTTAAAGGTGGTAAGTGAGTAATGAAGGAGCAAAAGGCTTTCGGTTAGGCATTGCCTATACAAATCTAGGCAATGGACAAGGCAAGGCCTATGTAAATCTAGGCAACGGACAAGGCAAGGCCTATGCTATTGCCTTTGCTCTCTGAATCGACAATGCTATAGCATAGGCGCCGCCTATGCTCAACTAGGAAAAGCTAAAGGCGCCGCCTATGCCATTACCTTTGCTCTCTGAATCTACAATGCCATAGCATAGGCGCCGCCTATTCCCAACTAGGCCATAGCATAGGCGCCGCCTATGTTCAACTAGGCAAAGCTAAAGGCGCCGCCTATGCTATTGCCTATGCTCACTGTTTCAACTAGGCCATAGCGTAGGCGCCGCTTATGCCCAACTAGGCAATACCATAGGCGCCGCCTATGCTAAGAATAGACAAAGCATTAGGCGCCGCCTACTTATTATTTTTGACTCCTAACCTAATTTTTCATGGGTCAAACCCGACCCAAGCCTTGGTCTATAAATAGAACTTCAACCTTAAGACAAAATCTCATTGTTTGCTCAAGTTAGGCGCCGCCCAAGCTTCCAAATCCTTTCAAAAAATTTTCTTTTTTGCTCATCTAGTCTTGTGAGTTCATCTTCCGGATCCATCACCAAGTAAGTCATTCTTTTATATTCCGTAGCTGTTGGAATGCTACGTTTATAATGATTTATTAGATTTTGAAGTGGTGTTGGTGATTAGAATGTGGTTGGTTTGTGATACCTCTAGTTGAGTGAAAGAATACGTGTGGGTGTTCTTGACTTTGTTTCGACTTGTATTTGATTGTTATACACTGTCATAGTTTGATGAAGTCGAAGTTGTGAAGTTAATACATAATCTTGTAAGTTGAAAGCTTGAATGTTTGAATGACTCGTTCATCGAGATACTGATTATGATTGACCACAAGCTTAAGATGGTGTGATTATGCCTATGCAATAACTTGTTTCTATTTGTGGTACGATCCTTATGTGGTAGTTTTGTTCAAAAAGTGCATTCATCCAAACATGAAAGTATAGACAAGATTACATGAAATAGAATTGGAAAGGATAGTTAAGATGACATGAACGTATGACTGTGCTGAACATGTTGTTGGAACATATCGCCTAAATGTATGTCGATGAAGTCTGAGTAATCGACATCACTTACTTAATTAGTCTGTGCCAAAAAATTAAGTGTGGGGTGGTGCCACTACTGTTTGTTTTTCGATTGAATCTTCTGAGATGAAGCTAACATGACTCTATTTTAATCTCAGGTAGAATGGCCCCAAAAGGACGACAAGGAAAAGAAAAAGCGTCCACCTCACAGAAAGGACAGAAAAGGTCAAGAAAGGAGCAAGCTGAGTCCTCCTCTCTACAAATACCTCGTTGACTTTTGGGATCAAGTGGGGTACATTTTGAGGAAACTTTGAGGATGACGACTCTGATGATGATTCCGACGCAGGGGGTATGACCCCAGACATAGAAGAGGAGTCCGACTAATCAGGTTTTCCTTATTTATTTTCCACTGAGGGCAGTGTGTCCCGTCTAAGTGTGGGGTGCTGGTATTTGTATGCTTCTTGTACTTCTTTGCCTACATTTATTCTAGTTCTTGTTTGTTTTAATTAGTCATAATTAGTTAGTTTAATTTTAGATTTTTTAGATTTTGCATGAAATTGTTCTGATAGGCGGCATGGTATTATGACAAGATTTTGTGCCAAAATCATTACTATTGAGACATTTAGGCTCTAAGTGTGACTCACTGTGTGATAATTGTGTGGTTTAATTCATTTATCTGTTGGGTCAAGAGTCTATACTGCTCCCAATAAAGTTGACCATGTGCCTTGTGTGTGTGAGGATATAGTATATTCTGTGTTGTGACTGATGCTAGAACTTTCCTGGTGTGTGTGTAAAGCGAAATAAAGAGTGTGAGTTTAGGAGATGATTTAGGCATTTCTTTGGCAGCCTGTAATTGTTGACCTTCTTTTTACCTACCTGTGTACATTATCCTAGTGAACCCCCTTTGAGCCTTTAGCTATTTTCTTTGACAGCCTCATATGTAGCCTAATCTATTTTTTTTCAAGACCATAATTTGATCCAAATTCCTAAGCGCTTTAAATTGTAGAGTCATGTGACAAAATAAAAGGAAAGTGGGTGAGAGTAATGCCTCAGAGTGTATTGGTACTTGAAATTGTTGTGAATAAGAGTGGCTATCATAGAGGTGTTTTATAAAAAAAGAAAAAAAAACAGAAATAGAAAAATAAAAAAATAAGTTGTATATTCTCATCTTTGTGTTTATAATTGAATAACAAAATAGGTGAAAAAGGGGTGTTAGATGAAAAGAAAGGTAGAAGGGTTGTTTAAAAGAGAGTGTTAATGGCATAATGTGATGTATTAAAGCGCTTAGGGAACATAGTCACTATTTCTGGCCAAAATAGTCCTACCTGTCCCTTAGCCTACATTACAACCTGTAAAGACCTATTTGATCCTAAGCTTAGCATTCTGATATTTGTAGAGCATTACACTAAGGGCAAGCCTATGGTCATCAATTGCAACATATGAATTCTTTGTGAGAGTGAGAGCAAGGAGAATCTTGTACCCATGTTTCGAAAAATGCAAAACTTGTGAGTGATTATGGGTGATATCTTGTGTGAGACACACATGGTTGATGAGTTTTGGGTAGTTTTGTATGATTCTTGGTGCCTTAACTTGTGGATACGAATTAGCCATCATCACGAGTCTATGTTGGAGGTTGAATGGTTTCTAGTAGTGATCCAGAAAACTACTCTTTGTTAATAATTGCCGTGCATGTCTTGATGAATATTTTGTGTTACTGTTGTAAAATCCTAGTTAGATGTTTGCATGGACGTAATATTTTGTTCGAGGACGAACAAAGCTTTAAGTGTGGGGTGTTGATGTTGGGTGTATTTACACGCCTAAACACCATAATTTACCCATGTTATAGCTAAGTTTTGAGGATAAAATATATAATTCCTGCACTTTTAGTCCATTTTCCTGTAAGTGAGCTAACCTACGTGATTAGCATATTTTCAGGTATTAATGATGAAGATTTCAGCACTTTGTGGACCTTTGGGCAGCAAAGGAAAACTTCACAGAAGAGGGAAGACAGCTTTTGGAAGCTTATGGACTGAATGTGACGCATGGAGAAATTGTCCCGGGCAAAAGCAGTATTTTTAAATACTTAGGGGTGCAGCAGTAACTTAATAGGACTAGGACAAGGATGTTATAAAAACCCTATTTTGCTGAATTTTTCAGCATTCATGCAGAAATTCAGTCGACACTTTTTATTTTATTCAGTTTACAGATTCTGTAAGTTTAGACAGAGAGAAAAAACGCTACAAGAACGGCTAGAGAGGAAATCACGTCATTCTCATAGTGACACCAATACATACCCATCGTGAGATTGTTATCATTTTGGTATGATGATGATGATGTCTTCGTTGTTTTTCTTTACAATCATGAGTAGCTAAACTTCTCTGTTAGGGTTATGGAAGCCTTTTGATATACTATCTATTACTATGAGTTTGTGAATTCTTGATGCGTATGCTGCTTATATCATTACTCTCTTCGTTTTAATTTAATTCTCGTGGTTGCAAACATAGAGAATAGGCCATTATAGCATTAACTTGTTCGAGAGAAAAGTTACATGTTTGGAAAAGAGAGTGTGACAAGGAAATAGGGCTACCAACCCCTATTTACACGTTAGTGCCGTAACTGGGTTAACCTCTTGGAGAGTTCGTACCATTAGTTATACGCTTTAAGCTCGAGAGAGTTAAAGTGAAATAATCCTCGATGGTTGAGAAACACTAGGATTTACCATTAGAATACGAATCTCTATAAGTGCATGCATGTCTGAATTCCGCATTACTCATAGTTAATAGATACGTAGAACTCATAAGGTGGACATAACCCTAACTTATTTTTCTCTATGATAAAATCTTACTAAACAAAGCATTCTGTTGTTACTTTGATAGCATTAATTCACGCCACAATCCAATCCCCCCTTTTCCGTGGAATTTTCGACCAACAGTCTACTAATAGTTGCAACACTTAGTGACCAAGTATTCCCTGTGGGATTCGACACCCAAACCAGTTGGGTTCTATATTTGACAGCGACCGCTTACACTCTTACGAGAGCTGTAGTTTGGGCGTTATCAGTTACAAGCGTCAGTCTAGTTTAAGTTTGTTTTATTGCTTGAGTAAAGAGAACGTTCTAAGTTAATGGTATTGATGTGCTGGCATATGACGACACATTTTACGCTTTTAACCAAGAAAGACATAAGTTTTTAAGCAGCCATTATTAGATTTGATGGTTTGTGTGTTTAATTACAGAAATTTGATACAAGTACAATAAAAGAAAGAAACTTTGATTAAGAGTCGTGAGATGGCTCACTTGATGTACTATCAAATGGGTGATGATCCATCAAGTCAATACAAAAATACCCATTGAAGATCTCATTATGATGGCTTAGCTGACAAATCATCAAGTTCTGACAAGCCATCACTTTAAGCCGTTAGATCTTAACAAAATAGACATTCATGTAGAGTTTAGTGATGACTCCTAATGATGAATCTTCACCTTCTTGGCAAACCGTCAAGCGAGTCGTCAGGGTTAAGGCGGTCAATTCAGTCCAAAGTTGTATTCAAATATCCTACAACCTATAAATACCTAGTTTAGGGTTTAGAATAGGCATCTTTAATTACTTGGAATATTTTTCATGTTATTTTCTCTAGGGATTGAATGTTTTGGGGGTTTGAAAACTATTGCTTCAATTTTTTTCAAGTATTTATGTAATACCCGTGCCTTTTTTCTAGCTAAAAATCATCTCAAGGATGCTAGGACTTACTTTGAAATGCGAGCCTATCTTTTTACACGTGGTAATTTTTGATATTTTCTCTTTCTATCACATGGGAAATTGAGTTAGCTTTCCAACGGTACCAATTTTGTCCAAATCCGACATCAGACGAGGAAGTTATGGACGTTTTACTTGGAACTGTCGGAAACGCCCAGGTATGACGGCCAAGTCGATGGACCGCCACATAAGTGACGGACCACCACTTTGACCATCACCACCAAGGCAGTTGAGCCACGTACTGGATAAGGACTGACAAACGAGTTGACAGACCTTCAAAGTGGTGATGGACTGTCATCCAGGCCGTCAACTCTTATCAAGTGAACCCCATTTCTGGTCCACGTCTGATGGGCTAAATGACGAACCGTCAAGTGTCTGATGGACCGTCAGTTGGACCGTCACATGCCACGTTTAGTTTATTTCCAGGTAGTTTTAACAGGGGTATTTTGGTGACTTATCACTTGCCTACATATACCCAGATGAGTCCGAATTTAGCCATTATGCTCATTATTATTTCACAAACAAAAACTAGAGTTTCTCTATAAATTTAATCTCCAAGAACAATACCCAATCCTCTTCAAGAATCAAAGGATTTCAAATCCTTCAAGTTCAAAAACGTCAAGAACCCTAAGTCAGGTATGCGTAGTGTTCATCTATGGGCCCCTTTCGTTCATAGAGTTCAAGAACCATGCTTTTAAATGAGAAACTTTGATTTCCTTGTTGTTAGATGATGTTGTTCATGTTAATGATCATTGTTTAAGCTTCAAGATATTAATTTAAGTTGACTTCCATGATGTATGCATGCTTGTAGTTAAAACCCATGAATTTGGGTGGTTCAAGATGATTAAAATTATTGAGAAAACCTATGCCTCAAAGTGTGCATGCAAGGTGTTTGTTAAAATGCCTAGAATGCTAAAAATCATGATCCCATGACCCCATAGTATTTAAATGACAAGATATGTCAACTCTTAAGATGATTCCAGATGAACTTCCATGCTATTGATATGTATTGCTAGTATGATTATGCAATGAACATGATATTAATGTTGTGCAAGTACTTCCATGTGACATGAAATTCTTTCCATGCAATATATTGTTGATAACCATGCTTAGTATGAAATCCCTTATGTACGATAGTATGAATTGTAGACTCAAATCTTGTGATCAAGTCATGTCATGTGTGTCAGTTTCCTTCCATCGAGTCCTGGGGGTATTCGTACCCAAAAAATATAGTTTTGTGGCTAGAGCCAAGTCACGTTACCCCGATAATCTCAGTCAAGCCGTGATCTATAGAACTCAGTTAGTCATGTGACTCAGAAACCTTCGAAATCTCATGATCTCAGCAAAATCTCAGATAGTAGTGCTATTCCGTCAGTCGACGAAAGTTAGTTACTCATTCCATGTACAGTCAGTTAAATTATGTTCTTTCTCTTTAGATGGGAGTAGAAGTTAGCACCGAGTGAACCCAAGGATGGGAACTCACCTGCCAGTTTAGGGTGTGATTCTTAGCAATCATCCTTGTGTTCCAGAACTATGTAGCCAGTGTAGGTTGAGACATCTTAACCTGTCAGACTAGGGTTGATGATCTGGATTAACCTATCAGTTTAGGGTTCCCACCATTCTCATTTGAGTACCTGCCAGATGAGGGTCACTCACAATTGTGCTTACCAGTGGCGCAATATTGATACCCCTCTAGTCGAGGCAGAGATTGGACCCCAACATTGCTATATGCATTATTGGGGCATGTTAGTTAAACAACTACCTCCCATAGTTTCAGGCTCAGTCTCAGTAAAAGAATGCAGATAGTTCTTCAGTTATCAGTATACCAGGACTGCCAGATACAGTCAAATTCAGATATAGTACGGAACTCAGATAGTTCCATCTGACCCAGGACTGTCAGACACAGTCACCCATGTTGACAGAACCATAGTTTCAGTCATGTTAGAAATCAGTAAATCATGTATTATTGTACAGATCCACTATTACGTATTTACATTTCCAGTTATTATGTATGTATGTTTGCACTCTCACGTTCATATTAGTTGGTCAGTTAGCATTGCTCATGCATGTAAACTCTTTTTATTTAGCCTACCTCACTCGTATACTCAGTACTCCAGTTTTACTAACGTATTTGTGCTATGGTGCTTTCTTTTCATGTTACACCATAGGTTTAGAGACACGAGTTCCAGACCAGCAGTAGCAGTCGCATTCCAGTATATAGAGTTGCAATGAGTCCTCTTCATTCGAGGACAATATGATTTAATTTATTCATTTATTATTTTAGTTAGTTATCAATTTACGAAGTTAGTTGGAGACATGTTCCTTCAACTCCTTATTCTGACAGTGTTTAGAGGCTTTCAGATTTAGTTCAGTTTTGATTCAGACTTCAGTTATCTTGGGTATTTTTCACCCACATGGATGTTATAATTATTTCAGTTGAATCTTATGGTCTATTGTTTATGTTTTCCGCATATTACATGTATGGTAAGAAATGTACAGGTACAGATATCAATCATGGGTTAGCTTGTGGTCTCTCGGGGTCATGAGCACCGTGTAGCATTTCGATTCAGAAAATTAGGGTGTTACAAACTTGGTATCAGAGCCTAAGGTTCAATAGAGTCCTAGAACGTCTAAGAGTCGCATCTAGTAGAGTCTTGTGCATGGGTGTGTTGCGCGCCTCATTTATGTACAGGAGGCTATGTGATATTTTAGGAAAAGTTTCCCTTCTTTCAGTATTCATGTCGTGCTAGTGAGCATAATCTCAAGTTAAACTCTTAATCTAATTCGTTCTTCTCTTATTTCAGAATATGTCTCCAAAGAGAAGAAACCAGCCAGTTCCTCAGCCCAAAAACCCTTTGGGCGAGCATATTTCTCATGCGGTGTTTAGAGCCACATTCACAACACTTGCTTAGTCCGTGGCTGCCTAGAATGAACGGCCACCAGTTATTCCGGCCAATCTAGTGGCCGATTCCACAGCAGCTAGAATTTGTGACTTCACCTGAATGAACCCTCCATCTTTCTTTGGGTCTAAGTCTGATGAAGACCCTCAGGAGTTCATTGACCAAGTCCAGAAGGTCATTGACATCATGGGAGTTATTTCTATTCAGAGAAACAAGTTAGCCGCATACCGTTTACAGGATGTTGCTCACACTTAGTACAAACAGTGGAAGTCTGAGAGGTTAGAAGATGCAGGTCCTATAGAGTGGGAGGAATTTGTCACGACTTTCTTAGACAGATTCTTTCCCCAAGAGCTGAGGGAGGCCAAAGTTCTTGAGTTTATCAACCTCAGGCAGGGAAATATGACGGTTAGGGAGTATTCTCTCAGATTTACTCAGCTAGCCAGATATGCCCCTCATGTGGTTGCAGACAACAGGGCTAAGATGAGCAAGTTCATGTCAGGAGTGAATGATAGCGTGGTAAATGAGTGTAGATCTGCAATATTGAACAGTTATATGACTTTAGCCAGGATCATGACCCATGCTCAGTAGATAGAGGAGCAAAAGGTTAGGGCTAGGGAGAGGCAAAATAAGAAAGCAAGATCAGGCATTTTCAGTTTTGCTCAACCGAAATCAGAAGGAGGAAACTGTTTGCAGTTTTATCCCAAGTCAGTAGCTCCAGATCCTTCCTCCGCTAGTGCCCCAGTGCCGAAATTTAGAGACGGCAACAGAGATAGAGCACCAGGCTCTAAATCTCAGGAAAGTGTCAGCAATGCCCAAACTAATCCCCTATGTCAAACTTGTGGTAAGAACCACCAGGGTGTTTGTAGAGCCGGTAGTGATGTTTGTTTCAGTTGTGGCAAGCCAGGCCCCAAAGTCAGAGATTGTCCTCAGTCCAGTTATCTGGGTCAACAAAATTGTTCCACAGCTCAGTCCGGTCGCCTGAACCAGCAGGGTGCCACTCCCAGTGCTACTAGTGGGCAACGCCCAAACAGACTCTATGCTCTTCAGACTCGACAGGATCAGGAAAATTCTCCTGATATTGTTACTGGTACGTTACATATTTTCTATGTTCATATTTATGCTTTGCTAGATACAGGTGCATCTTTGTCTTTTGTCACTCCATGCATAGCAGGCAATTTTGAAATTAGTCCTGAAATTTTAGTAGAGCCCTATTCAGTCTCTACCCCAGTGGGTAAAACCATTATAGCTCGGCGGGTATACAGGAACTGCCCGATTATGATATTTCAGAAATCCATGTCAGCAGATTTAGTCGAGTTAGAGATGACTAATTTTGATGTCATTCTCAGCATGGATTGCTTTATTCCTGCTATGCCACAGTCGACTGCAGAAACAAGATAGTTCAGTTTCAGTTCCCGAATGAGCCCATCCTAGAATGGAAGGGTAGTACTTCATCTTTCAGGGGTCAGCTTGTTTTCTACCTTCGAGCAAGGAAATGATTTCTAAGGGGTGCGTGTATCATCTCGTGCATATTAAAGATTCCTGTTCCAAATATCCTAGTTTTGAATCAGTCCCAGTGGTTAATGAATATTCAGACGTGTTTCTCGAAGATCTTCCAGGCATTCCTCCCGAAAGGGAAATAGACTTCGACATAGACCTTCTCCCAGATACTTAGCCTATTTCTATTCCGCTATACAGAATGGCACCATCAGAACTCAAAGAACTGAAAAATCAGTTGAAGGATCTCTTAGATAAGGGATTTATTAGGCCCAATGTATCCCCATGGGGTGCACCAGTTTTATTCGTGCGCAAGAAAGATGGTTCTCTCAGGATGTGTATCGATTACCGTCAGCTCAACAAAATTACGGTCAAGAATAGGTATCCATTTCCCAGAATTGATGATTTGTTTTACCAACTTCAGGGTGCCAGTTATTTATCCAAGATAGACCTCAGATCAGGCTATCATCAGCTCAGAGTTAGGGAATGTGACATCCCAAAGAGACAGCTTTCCGTACTCAGTATGGTCACTTCGAATTTCTAGTTATGTCCTTTGGTTTTACCAATGCCCCTGTAGCTTTCATGGACTTGATGAACGGGGTGTTCAAGCAGTACTTGGACATGTTCATCATAGTCTTCATTGATGATATTCTGGTCTATTCTCGGACAGAACGTGATCATTCAGACTATCTCAGAATTGTTCTTCAGACTCTCAGAGATCATCAGTTGTTCGCCAAGTCCAGTAAGTGTGAATTTTGGCTAAGATCAGTAGCATTCCTTGGCCATATTATTTCCGGTGATGGAATTAGAGTAGATCGTCAGAAAACTGAAGTGGTAAGAAACTGGACTCGCCCTATCTCTCCATCAGATATTAGGAGTTTCTTAGGTTTGGCTGGATATTACAGACGGTTTATTAAGGGATTTTCTTCTATTGTATCTCGTACGTACAGATTGACTCAAAAGAAGGTTAAGTTTCAGCGGTCAGATTCTTGCGAGAAGAGTTTTCAAGAGTTGAAGACTGAACTCTCCTCAACCCAGTTCTAACTCTTCCAGATGGTTCAGATGTTTTTGTAGTCTATTGTGATGCGTCCAGAGTAGGTTTAGGTTGTGTCCTTATGCAACATGGTAAGGTCATAGCCTACGCCTCCAGACAGCTAAAGCCCCATGAGAAGAATTATCCTACTTATGATTTTGAGTTAGCAGTCGTAGTGTTTGCCCTAAAAATTTGGAGGCATTATCTATACGGAGTTCATGTAGATGTCTTCACAGATCATAAAAGTCTCCAGTATGTCTTTTCTCAGAAAGATCTCAATCTTCGTCAGAGAAGGTGGTTAGAGCTCTTGAAGGATTATGACATGAGTGTCCTTTATCTCTCAGGAAAGGCCAACGTTGTGGCCGATGCTCTAAGTAGACTCTCCATGGGTAGTGTTTCTCACATTGAGGATAGCAAGAAAAATATAGCCCAGGAAATCCATCAGCTTGCCAGACTAGGCGTTCGCTTAGTCGACTTTTCAGAGGGTGGTGTATGTGTTCAGAGTAGTTCAGAGTCATCTTTAGTTTCTGAGGTTAAAGAAAAGCAAGAAAGGGATCCCAGCCTTGTCAAGCTAAAAGATTCACATCAGAATCAGAAAGTAGAGGCTTTCTCCTAAGAGGGAGATGGTGTTCTTCGTTATCAGGGTCGTCTGTGTGTTTCAGGTGTAGATGACTTGAGGCAGCGAATTCTTGCAGAAGCGCATGGTGTGCGATACTCTATTCATCCAGGGGCCACTAAGATGTACTGTGACTTGCGAGAGATCTATTGGTGGAGTGGGATAAAAAGAGATGTTGCAGAGTTTGTGGCTAAGTGCTCTATATGTCAGCAGGTTAAGATAGAGCATCAGAAACCTAGTGGGTTCATGCAGGAGTTCACCATTCCTACTTGGAAGTGGGAAGATGTGAACATAGATTTTGTGACGGGTTTGCCTCGAACTCGTCATCAGCATAATTCAGTTTGGGTTATTGTAGACAGAATGACCAAGTTAGCTCATTTCCTTCCAGTTCGTACCTCTTATTCAATCGAGGATTACACCAAACTCTATATCAGGGAGCTGGTCAGATTACATGGTGTTCCATTATCTATCATCTCAGATAGAGGTACACAGTTCACCTCTCACTTTTGGAAAGCATTCCAAATGGGTCTTGGTACCCAAGTTCATCTCAGTACCACCTTTCATCCTCAGACAGATGGTCAAGCAGAGAGGACCATTCAAACTTTTGAATATATGCTAAGGGCGTGTGCAATTGATTTCAAGGGAAGTTGGGACGACTACTTGCATCTGATTGAGTTTGCATACAACAATAGCTATCATTCCAGTATTTAGATGGCTCCATTCGAAGCTCTCTATGGTAGGAGGTGGAGATCTCCAGACGATTGGCTTGAAGTTAGTAAGGCCTCAGTCATCGGTCCTGACTTGGTATTCGACGCCTTAGAGAAAGTTCAGTTGATCAGAGAGAGACTTCAGGCTGCTCAGAGTCGACAGAAGTCTTATGCAGATGTTTGTAGAAAGGATCTCGAGTTAGAGGTCAATAACTATGTCTATCTCAAGATCTCTCCCATGAAGGGAGTGAAGAGGTTAGGCAAGAAAGAGAAACTCAGTCCCCGCTATGTCGGTCCCTTCAGGATTCTCAGTCGCTTCGGCAAGGTAGCTTATGAGCTCGAATTGCCTTCAGATCTAGCCTCAATTCATCCGGTCTTCCATGTCTCCTTGCTCAAGATATACATAGGTGACCCAGCAGTTGTAGTTCCTATTCAGAACATTAATATTCAGGACAACCTCTCTTATGAAGAGATTCCAGTTAAAATTTTAGACTATCAGATTTGTAGGCTGAGGAACAAAGAAGTCCCTTGAGTCAAAGTTCTTTGGCAAAATTAGTCCGTTGAGGGAACTACTTGGGAAGTAGAAGCAGACATGCAAACAAGTACCCTCACTTTTTATCCACCAACCCAAATCAAGCTCGAGGTAACAGTCCTCCTTAAGCTTATTCATTTTCACGTTCAGCATTCAATACAACTTGATATTTCATTTCATGTTCATGTTCCATCACAAATTTGGTATCAATTACCATTGCATATTCATTCATTCATACATGTATCAGTCCAGTAAATAATCGTGCATCAGATATGCATTCTCATTTCGAGAACCTCAGTCATCCATTCATGAATCAGTTACACATGCATCAGCTATGCATGTTCAGTATAAAGCATTCAGTTTGTCAGTCATAAGATCATGTTCCATTTGCTCATGTTCAGATTATTGTTTCCCCTCTCAGTCAGTTCCATTCGAGGATGAATGTTCTCAAGGGGGAGATATTGTAATACCCGTGCCTTTTTCCTAGCTAGAAATCATCTCAAGAATGATAGGACTTACTTTGAAATGCAAACCTATCTTTGTACACATGGTATTTTTGAGATTTTCATTTTCTATCACGTGGGAAATTGAGTTAGCTTTTTAACAGTATCAATTTTATCCAAATCCAACATCAGACGAGGAAGTTATGGATGTTTTACTTGGAACTGTCGAAAACGCCCAAGTATGACGGCCAAGTCAACAGACCGCCATATAAGTGATGGACCTCCACTTTGACCATCACCGCCAAGGTAGTTGAGCCACGTACTAGATAAGGACTGACAGACGAGTTGACGAACCATCAAAGTGGTGACGGACCATCATCCAGGCGGCCGTCAACTCTTATCCAGTAAACCACATTTCTGGTCTACGTCTGACGGGCTAAGTGACGGACCGTCAAGTGTCTGACGGACCATCAGTTGGATCGTCACATACCACGTTTAGTTTATTTCCAGATCATTTTAATAGGGGTATTTTGGTCACTTATCACTCGCCTACATATACCCAGATGAGTCCGAATTCAGCCATTATGCTCATTATTATTTCACAAACCAAAACTAGGGTTTTTCTCTAAATTTAATCACCAAGAACAAGACCCAGTCCTCTTCAAGAATCAAAGGATTTCAAACCCTTCAATTTAAAAAACGTCAAGAACCCTGAGTCAAGTATGCGTTGTGTTCATCTATGGACCCCTTTCATTCATAGAGTTCAAGAACCATGCTTTTAAATGAGAAACTTTGATTTCCTTGTTGTTATGTGATGTTGTTAATGTTAATGATCATTGTTTAAGCTTCAAGATATTAATTTAAGTTGACTTCCATGATGTATGTATGCTTGTAGTTAAAACCCATGAATTTGGGTGGTTCAAGATGATTAAAATTGTTGAGAAAACCTATGCCTCAAAGTGTTCATACAAGGTGTTTGTTAAAATGTCTAGAATGCTAAAAATCATGATCCCATGACCCCATAGTAGTTAAATGACAAGCTATGTCAACTCTTAAGATGATTCCACATGAACTTCCATGCTATCGATATGTGTTGCTAGTATGATTATGCAATGAACATGATATTAAGGTTGTGCAAGTACTTCCATGTGACATGAAATCCTTTCCATGCAATACATTGTTGAAAACCATGCTTAGTATGAAATCCCTTATGTACGATATTATGAATTGTAGACTCAAATCTTGTGATCAAGTCATGTCATTTGTGTCAGTTTTCTTTCATCGAGTCCTGAGGGTATTCGTACCCGAAAAATATAGTTGTGTGCCTAGAGCTAAGTCATGTTACTCCGATAATCTCAATCAAGCCATGATCTATAGAACTCAGTCAGTCATGTGACTCAGGAAACCTTCGAAATCTCACGATCTCAGCAAAATTTCAGATAGTAGTGCTATTTCGTCAGTCAATGGAAGTCAGTTACTCATTTCATGTACAGTCAGTTAAATCATGTTCTGTCTCTTCATATGGGAGTAGAAGTTAGCACCGAGTGAACCCAAGGATGGGAACTCACCTGCCAGTTTAGGGTGTGATTCTTAGCAGTCATCCTTGTATTCCAGAACTACGTAGCCAATGTAGGTTGAGACATCTTAAACTTTTAGACTAGGGTTAATGAGGTGGCTTAACCTGTCAGTTTAGGGTTCCCACCATTCTCATTTTAGTACCTTCCAGATGAGGGTCATTCACAACTGTCCTTACCAGTGGCGCGGTATTGACACCCCTCCAATCGGGGAAGAGATTGGACCCCAATATTGCTATATGCATTATTGGGGCATGTTAGTTAAACAACTACCTCCCACAGTTTCAGGCTCAGTCTCAGTAAAAGAACGCAGATATTTCTTCAGTTATCAATATACCAGGACTGCCAGATACTGTCAAATTCAGTTATAGTACGGAACTCAGATAGTTCCATCAGACCCAGGACTGTCAGACACAGTCACCCATGTTGACAGAACCATAGTTTCAGTCATGTTAGAAATCAATAAATCATGTATTAGCGTATAGATCCACTATTACGTATTTGTGTTTCCAGATATTATGTATGTATGTTTGCACTCTCACGTTTATATTAGTCGGTCAGTTAGCATTGCTCATGCATGTAAACCATTTTCATTTAGCCTACCTCACTCGTATACTCAGTACTCCAGTTGTACTGATGCATTTGTGCTATGGTGCTTTCTTTTCATGTTACATAAATATATGAATATGATTGCATTTGGATATTTACTTTGGTTTTGAATAATGGCATTACTTTCTCCTTATTCCTGAGTGCATGATAGCGTTTACCCACAAACCTATCTTTGGACGTTGTATCCCCACGCGATGCAGGAACCATCCATACTACTACTCCTGCCTTTTTGATTTAGATTCAAGGACAATATTTGTGTTAGACTGAAGTGGTGAGCTTCCATACTTCAGAAGACTCCATTTCACGCTATGGATATCTTTTTATACTTTTGCTTATTTCTTGGACTTTGGTCTTGGCAATGGTCGGGGGCATGTCCCGACAGATGTTCTTTGTTTTTAGTTAGAGGCTTTGTGTGACTACTATGGACATGGGCGGTGTCGGTATTGGTGTCATCCTTGGCATTGGTATTGGTATTGGTATTGGGGCTAACACTGGTTGGATGTCTTGTAATATGTTTGGATGGTTATGATTATAGATTTTATTATTATCTTTGATTATTTGTTATTCTTTCTTATTATATGTTCGAAATTCATCCGAAATAGGGTGTTGGGCGGTTATGGTTGGGTACTGGGGGTGGTCTCCGATCTCGGTTAGACTTGAGGCACTCGACACGACTAGACCCTGGTTTGGGTCGTGTTAGATCCATGACTAAAAGTGACCCTAGGGTTAATTTCAATTTGCATTTGAATTATACTTGTGAATGTATTATTATTCTTTTCATTTTCACATATTTCTAATGGTTGTAAACATAAGTCAAGCGATAGGTTTAACTTTCTTGAACTAAGGAGTTTAAATCAAATAAGGGCTTAACAATGAGAATTTGGAGTTCCTAACATCCTTCTAATAAGTAATGCTCTAGCGAGATTAATCAGCTTGAGGGTAAAATCGGGTGTACATTAATAATACATTGGGGAAAATATTAACAAGATAGGTTTAGTTATATGTTTAGGACTAGTGGTCTGCTGGTGTCATAAATAATACATTAATAAAAATATTGAGTTTTCTCATTGGGGAGTTTCTTAACTGACATACACCATATGAACTCATGATGTCCAACCTCTAACCTAATTAGGAGAGTTGTCTTATACCTTACAAAGGTATAAAACGTAATTGAACTATGAATCTATAATAAGCCTTTTGGGGCTGAAAGAGGAGTCACCCGAGTTATCGGTACAAGTCTATCCTCTACTAACATACATAGTTTTGGGGCATCTATTATCTGAATCTATACCTGACAATGATCAAAATACGAGAAGAGAAATAAAGTATGAAAATCACAAGAACAAGCTAAGATAGCAAGGCAAGAAATAAGGATAGATAGAATAACACAAAGATAGAAAAATCATTGAAACTAATGAGTATATTTGTAAGACCCCACAAAATTCTTAGCTTAACTCAGTCCTTTAAGATTGTTAAGGGGTCCCAGACTTAGAAAATTTTATCTAAGTATCAAGACTTAGAATCATTTTAGCCTTCCAAATTTGGAGGATTTTATTTCAGACCTTCCCGGCCTTAGTTTGTCGATTTTCAAATTTATTCATGATCAGGGTTACTAGTAGGTAATCTCAGGCGAGTTTTAAATTTTTTGGACTAGCGTAAGGAAAAGTTTGGATGCCCAAAATAGTGAAGGGTCGTGATAGCCCCGCGTCGCGAGGGCCAGTCAACCCAAGTAAGCGTCGCACTGTGATGGCTGCTTGACCCGATAAGGGGTCATGTCGCGATGGCTTCTTGACCCAAGCAGGGGTCACGATGCGAGGTCATCCCTGTTCAACATTATTTTAATACGGGTTGTGGGGGCAAATGGGTTATTTTCCCCACCCTTATTCGGCCTTAACACGAAATTAATCAGTCTCATTCTTTACTCATAAACTCTCTCAAGAGAAAGCCCTAGCCTCATCAAGTTCAAGAATTCAACTCTCAAGAACTCACTTCAATTTTTTCAAAAGTAGTAATCAAGGTATGTGAAGTGTTCATCCAAGGGTCCTTTCTACCCTTGGAGTTCAAGAAACTATTTTTGAACTTCAAGTGTAATGATTTCATGAATTCCATGTTGGGTTTGATTTTTTCATGATTATAATGATTTATTGTGTTTGTAATCCATGATTTATGATAAGTTTCATACGGCGTCAATTGATATATGCGTAGTATCATGTGGATCCATGTTAAACCCTTGAAATTGTTAATGGGAATTTGAATTATGATGTCTACTTGTTGTTTAGTGCTATGTGCATATGTATGCTCACTAAGTGTTTGATGAATTACTCATATGAGATAATAAGGGAAAAAGATCATGTTATGTTAGCTTATGTGCAAGTTGTACCATGCAAGTGGTTGATAGAATATTTCCATGAATGAGTTATGAACAAGAGCACATGATTATGCTTTTCAAGCTTATGCTATTATTTACCTTTCATGCTATCGAGTCCTGGGGTATTCAATACCCAAAAACTTAGTTGTTTACCTAGAGCTTCAGTCAGTTATAGAACTCAGGAAAATCTCAATATTATTCATAAGGCAGTCATAGTATTCAGTTCAGAACTCAGCGGTACTCAGTCAGTTAACAAAATTCAGTTGTATTCTATCAGTCCACGGAACTCAGTTCAGTTTAGTCAAATAGTACAACCAGTAACAATTCAGTCAAACTTAGTACAATCTAGGAATCAGTTCAGTGTCTATTCATTTGGGAGTAGGATTCAGTATCGAGTGAACCCAAGGATGGGGACTCACCTGCCAGTAGAGGGTATGATCCTTAGAAGCAGTCCTTGAGTTCCAGAACTATGTAGCCAGCATAGGTTGAGACATCAACCTGCTAGTTGAGGGTTGATAAGGTGATTTAACCTGCCAGTTGAGGGTCCCACCGTTCTCTTTCAGAGCACCTGCCAGATGAAGGTGACTCAGCTTATCCTTACCTATGGCACAATATTGACACCCTTCCAACTGAGGTTACTGGTTGGACCCCAAATTAGTTAGATAAGGGGCATGTCGGTTAGATGATTATTTCCCACAGTCTTAGTTTCAGATTCAGTCTCAGTATGGAACTCAGTTCAGTTCTACAAACTCAGGACTATCAGACACAGTCCCTCAACTCAGTATGAAACTCAGTATAGTTCCACAAAATCATGACTGTCAGATACAGTCACTCTGTTATCAGTATTACAGTGTCAGTTTAATCAGATATCAGTTAATCAGTATTCAGATTCAGTATTTACTATCACCACGATCTCAATTACAGTTTACGTAGTCATGCATGTACTCTCATTCAGTTATACTCATGTCATTGAGTCAGTATTGTTCATGCATTTCAGCCTGCCTCACTTTTCATACCAGTACATTCAAAGTACTGGCGCATACTTTTCTCTTGCGCTATGATGTATCATATCATAGGTTCAGATGCATGGGCTCCCGAGCACCCTTAGCAGTTCAGATTTTCAGTAGTTAGAGTTAGCGGTGAGTCCTCATAGTTCGAGGACATGATTGTTTTATTTCAGTATTTAGTTATCAGTTCACTTTCAGTAGTTGGAGTTAGTTGGGGGGTTTTCCCATCAACTCCACAGTTTAGATAGTTTAGAGGCTTTTAAGACTAGAGTATTTTTAGATAGTTGTTTTTAGTATTCTGATTCCAGTATACAATATTGATTTTAGATTTGAACCTTATGGTATTTTCCCATATTTATCTCAGTTATATTGTTATTACAGTATTACTATTATTTAGTGCTCACAGCAGGTACCAGTCATAGGTTAGCTAGTGGTCATTCAGGATTGCTAGCACTGTATAGCATTCGGGGTACAGACTCGGGGCATTACAAAATTGGTATCAGAGCCTAAGGTTCAATATAGTCCTACGAAGTCTGAAAGCCGCATCTAGTAGAGTCTTGTGCATGGGTGTGTAGCGCACCACACTTATGGACAGGAGGCTATGAGAAGTTTTAGAAAAAGTTCCCTTATTCCAGTATCCATATCGAGCAAGTGAGCATAAGCTCAAGTTAAAATCTTAGTATAATTCATATATTCCTTATGCTTCCAGAACATGCCTTCTAGAAAACCTAATAGAGGAAAGAACAAAAATCAGCCAGCTCCTCCGCCCGTTCAGGCAGATCCCCTGAATGAGCATGTCTCTCATGACAAATTTAGAGTTGCTTTCACTACCTTAGATTATTCAGTAGTTGCTCAGAACAATTTGCAGAATCTTGTCCTATCTAGGCTTTTGACTTGCACTCAGGAGAGTGAGAGAGGAGAGCATAGAAAGTATAAGAGGGCTAGAACAAATAATTCTAAGACAAGATCAGGGGGTAGTAACCGCTCCCAGTTCCAACAGAGATTCTCAGCCCCAGTTTTGCTTTCAGTCAGGGCGCCAATGCCTAAGTCTAAGAATGACAGTAGAGATGAAGCACCAGGATCTAAGCCACAGGGTTGTGGGATGAGTGTTCGTACTCATTCGCTTTATGGGGAATATGGTAAGAATCATAAGGGAGTGTGTAGAGCTGACAGTGATGTATGTTTTGGATGTGGTAAGCCAGGCTAAAGTATGAGGGAATGTAGAGTAGTGGCTCAGAGGGGCAAGAATTTGCACCAACAAAGTCAGTCCAACAGTCCTCCAACTCAGTTCGGTTGCCCAAATCAGTAGGGTGCCGCCTTCAGTGCCACCAGTGGACAACGCCCAAACAGACTCTATGCACTTTAGTCCCGATAGGATCAGGAAAGCTCTCCTAATATGGTTACTAGTACGTTACAAGTTTATCATTTATGTGTTTATACTTTGCTAGATCCAGGAGCTTCTTTGTCCTTTGTTACTCCTTATATAGCTGTTGACTTCAGAGTCAGTCCTAAAATTCAAGCAGAGGCTTTCCCAGTCTCTAACCAGTAGGTAAATCTATCATAGCCCAATGGGTATACAGGAACTATCCGATTATGGTATCTCAAAAAGTCACTCCAGCAGACTTAGTTGAATTTGAGATGAACGATTTTGATGTAATCCTTGGCATAGATTGAATTCATTCCTACTATGCCTCAGTCGACTGCAGAAATAGAATTTTCCAGTTTTAGTTTCCAAAAGAACCAATCATTGAATTAAGGGGTAGTACCTCAGTTTCAGTTGATTTAAGTTTGAATCTCTAGATTGAACTAGTAGAAAGAGGAGTTTAGAATTCTAAGTTAGTCAGTGTTGAGGTTGCTATATGATGCTTGTTGGGGCAATAAAAAATTAAGAAATTGTGTATCAAAAGTAAGTATTAGCAGTGGACCTTCCATTATCAGGAGTAGTCCTTCAAAATAAGGTTAGTGTTTGTGAGAATTGTTATATCTCAGACTTAGAATAATGTCTTAAAGCTAAGGAGGAGATGGCAGAACAAGTAACCTAGTCAGGCTCTCAGATTCCAGTAGTAGTCCAAGAATGTGTAGAAAAGCAGTAAGAGAGGATGATTCCTAACCTATTCTTATCTTAGTGCAAAGTTTTTTAGTCATCACAATATCGACTCATGCCTAACATGTCAGCTCCCCCATCACGGTTCATACTCATGCACTTTATAGAAAAACCATGTACGCTTTCAGCTTTTAGTATGAGGAGTGCTAGTTTACTCAGCAGTACGAATAATGTTTCCTGAAATCATGAACTCCAAAAAACTCAGGTCTGCAGCTCATGACTCATGTACCCATTCCTTACAACATGTCCAGTTCCAGGTGCTCATGCTACACCTCTAATGATCAGTGAAATTCAGTTTATGCCATGTGCATCCTTAGTGTAGATCATTTGGTAAATCACGATGTTGATATTCTATCCCCCAGGCCTCAGTTAAGTATCGAGTCCGGTATAGTATTCATTCATACTTTGGGCCCTCATGTCTTAACCCGTCAGTGAATACTCTCATAGTTATAGTTTCAGTATTCAGTACTCAGTAATTAGTATTCAATTCCATAATTCAGTAAAGAACTCAGATAGGTCTACAGAACCATAACTATCAGTTATCAGTGATTTAGCCATCAGAATTCAGTACTTCAGTATCAGTCTAAATTGCAGCTATCAGTTACTCAATTATCAAAACTCAATAGTCCATTCTAGTATAGTCTCAGTCACCGTCCTAGTTACAGTCTCATTCCAGTCATCAGATCAGTAACTCAGTTCAGTTTCAAGTTTGCTTGACCATAGCGTACAGTTATCAACTATTCAGTTATCAGTATTTTAGTACCTTAGTTTACAAACTATTTAAGAACCATGTTATACACTTGGTCTTGCATTTTAAAATAATATAGTATTTCATGAATTCATGCTCAGTTATCTCATGTTACTCAGTCAGTCCTTACTTCATATGCGTAATACTCTACAATTTTAGTCTAGTTATTCAGACTAAGTACAGTTCAGTCTTACATACCTAGTATTCATCTATTAGCCATTCAGTTAATTAGGTAAATTAGTATGTTTATGTGTTCATGCTTAACGCTTATGTGAATATTTCCAGTAGTCTTAGGTGAAGCACCGTACTAAGGTGGAAAGTATAGTTGAGAGAGTATCCGAGGGATGTGTCTAAGCTTAAAGATTGTTGCTACAGTGCATATTTCCTAGTCACCCTATATTAGATAATAATTCGTGGGCCTCGCCTTATATTACAGAATTTTAGCCAGGATGTGATTTCTTATTTAGATGTTTGATTCAACCTATGCCAAGATTCCTTGTTCCCTAAAGTCACTAGGAACTCTATAGAAAGAGTGTCAAGGAAATACTTCAGTTGAGTATAAATTTTTTAGCACAAGTCGGTCTATAAAGCCAGTAATTCAGTTTTCCTCTAGTCGTACTATCCGAAGTCTCATGGACATAACTGTTCCAAGATGCGGCAACCAGGTAGTTGCGTGTTCAGCTCAGTTTATGTATCATGTCTCATTTCAGATCCCAGATACTCAACCATGACTCAGTTCGTAGGTGCCCTATGCATTGTCCCAGCTTTTCCTCAGTATCTCAGCCAAGTCAGTGTTCTTCGAGGGATATAATGTCCCAAGGAGGAGATACACAATAACCCCCGAGATTTCATGTCCCAAACCTCTCAGCTTCTCTTCATGTAATGAATCCAGCTTGTAATAGTGGGTACTCATAAGTTGACCCACAAGTTCCAATCTCATCCATAAGCTATGTAATCAGGGGCTTAGTTCAGCTCATGATATTCAGTCTATGTATCACGTTTCAGGCTCAGTTATGTTCTCATATTCCCATTCATGCATTTTCAGTAAATGATCTCGAGTTAGAGATTGGTGATTTTGTATTCTTGAAAAATCTCTCCCATGAAGGGAGTGAAGAGGTTCAGCAAGAAAGGAAAGCTCATTCACCAATATATCGGTCCTTATAGAATTCTCAGCCATTTCAAAAAGGTAGTTTACGAGCTCGAGTTACCTTCAGACTTAGCTTCAGTGCATCCAGTGTTCCACGTCTCCTTGCTTAAGAAATGCATAGGTTACCCAGCTGCCGTAGTCCCTATAGAGGGCATAGATATTTAGAACAACCTCTCTTTTGAAGAGATCCCAGTCAAAATCCTTGATTATCAGACTCGCAGACTGAGGAACAAAGAAGTCCCTCTAGTCAAAGTTCTTTGGCGGAATCAGTCCTTTGAGGGAGCTACTTGGGAAGCGGAAGTAGACATGCGGACCAAGTATCCTCACCTTTTCTCCGCAAATTCAGACTCAGCTCAAGGTAACAGTTCCCCTAACTCTATTCAGTTTCATGTTCGAATGTAGTTACCAAATTAGTACAATTACCATTGCATTTTCAGTTATGTATTCATGCATCAGATATGAATGTACAACAAGAGAAACTCAGCCAATCAGTAACTCTAGTCATGTATTAATGAATTATGTTCAGTCATGTACTCATGCATCAGACATGCCTGTTCAGTATATATAAACTCAGCTTATCAGTAATATCAGTTATGAAATCATGCATCAGATATATATGTTCAGTATGAAATTCCAGTATAATAGTAGTCTCAGCCATGAAATTATGTTTCAGTTGTGTATGTCCAGTACGTACTTGCAGTCTGTCAGTTCTCCTATCTTAGGCAGTCTCATTCGAGGATAAATATTCCCAAGGGGGAGATATTATAAGACCCCGCAAAATTCTTAGCTTAACTCCGTCTTTTAAGTTTGTTAAGGGATCCCAGACTTAGAAAATTTTAGCTAAGTATCAAAACTTAGAATCATTTTAGCCTTCCAAATTTGGAGGATTTATTTCAGACCTTCCCGGCCTTAATTTGTCAATTTTCAAATTTATTCATGATCAGGGTCACTTGTAGGTCATCTCAGGCGAGTTTTGGATTTTTTGGACTAGTGTAAGGGTGAGTTTGGATGCCCAGAGCAGTGAAGGTTGCAATAGCCCCGCGTTGCGAGGGCCAGTCAACCCAAGTAAGGGTCGCACCACGATGGCTGCTTGACCCGAGCAGGGGTCATGTCGCGATGGCTACTTGATCCAAGCAGGGGTTGCGACGCGAGTGCAACCCTATTTAGCATTATTTTAATACGGGTTATGGGGGTAAATGGGTCATTTTCCCCACCCTTATTCAGCCTTAACACGAAATTAATCAGCCTATAGGGAAAAGTCTCATTCTTTACTCATAAACTCTCTCAAGAGCAATCCCTAGCCTTATGAATTTCAAGAATTCAAGTCTCAAGAACTCACTTCAATCTTTTCAAAAGTAGTAATCAAGGTATGTGAAGTGTTCATCCAAGGGTCCCTTCCACCCTTGGAGTCTAAGAAACTATTTTTGAACTTCAAGTGTAATGATTCCATAAATTCAATGTTGGGTTTGATTATATTCATGATTATAATGATTTATTATGTTTCTAATACATATTTTATGATAAGTTTCATGTGGGGTCAATTGATATATTTGTAGTATCATGTGTATCCATGTTAAACTCTTGAAATTATCAATGGGGATTTGAATTATAATGTCTACTTGTTGTTTAGTGTTATGTGCATATGTATGCTCACCAAGTGCTTGATGAATTACTCATGTGAACTAATAAGGAAAAGAGATCATGTTATGTTAGCTTATGTGCAAGTTGCACCATGCAAGTGGTTGATAGAATGTTTCCATGAATGAGTTATGAACAAGTGCACATGATTATGCTTTTCAAGCTTATGCTATGATTTACCTTTCATGCTATAGAGTCCTGGGGGTATTCAATACCCAAAACTTAGCTGTTTACCTAGAGCTTCAGTTAATTATAGGACTCAAAAAAATCTCAGTAGTATTCATAAGTCAGTCACAGTATTTAGTTCAGAACTCAGCGGTACTCAGTCAGTTAACAAAATGAAGTAGTATTCTATCAGTCCACAGAACTCAGTAAACTCAGTTCAGTTCAGTCAAATAATACAGCCAGTAACAGTTCAGTCAAGCTTAGTACAATCTAGGAATCAGTTCAGTGTCTATTCAGTTGGGAGTAGGATTCAGCACCGAGTGAACCCAAGGATGGGGACTCACCTGCCAGTAGAGGGTATGATCCTTAGAAACGGTCCTTGAGTTCCAGAACTACGTAGCCAGCATAGGTTGAGACATCAACCTGCCAGTTGAGGGTTGATAAGGTGATTTAACCTTCCAGTTGAGGGTCCCACCATTATCTTTCAGAGCACCTGCCAGATGTAGGTGACTCAGCTTATCCTTACCCGTGGCACGGTATTGATACCCTTCCAACTGGAGTTACAGGTTGGACCCCAAATCAGTTAGAGAAGGGGCATATCTGTTATATGATTATTTTCCATAGTCTCAATTTCAGATTTAGTCTCAGTATAGAACTCAGTTAAGTTCTACAGACTCAGGACTGTCAGACACAGTCCCTCAGCTCAGTACGGAACTCAGTATAGTTCCACAGAATCGTGACTATCAGATACAGTCACTCTGTTATCAGTATTATAGTATCAGTTTAATTAGATATCAGTTAATCAGTATTCAGATTTAGTATTCAGTGTCACCACGATCTCAGTTACAGTTTACGTATTCATGCATGTACTCTCATTCAGTTATACTTATGTCATTCAGTCAGTATTGTTCATGCGTACAAACCTATGCCTTTCAGCCTACCTCACTTTGCATACCAGTACATTTAAAGTACTGATGTATACTTTTCTCTTACGCTATGATGTCTTATATCATAGGTTCAGATGCACGGGCTCCTGAGCACCCTTAGCAGTTCAGATTTTCAACAGTCAGAGTTAGCGGCGAGTCCTCATAATTTGAAAACATGATTGTTTTCTTTCTGTATTTTAGTTATCAATTCATTTTCAGTAGTTGGAGTTAGTTGGGGGCTTGTTCCATCAACTCCATAGTTCAGACAATTTAGAGGCTTTTCAGACTAGAGTATTTTCAGACAGTTATTTTCAGTATTTTAATTCCAGTATACAGTATTGATTTTAGATTCGAACCTTATGGTATTTTTTCGTATTTATCTCAGTTATATTGTTATTATAGTATCACTATTATTCAGTGCTCACAGCAGGTACCAGTCATGGATTATCTAGTGGTCCTTTGGGATTGCTAGCACCGTGTAGTGTCCGAGGTACAGACTCGGGGCGTTACAATATTAAAATAAAAAATCACAATGATAAATCCTACAGATCACCAATTCTCTTATGGAGAGCTTGAGGGAATTGTGACTCCTTTGTAACCACCATTTTTAATTAATCGTCACCATAAGCTTTTCCAAGCTACACTCTATCAAGATTTTTATAACATTAATATTCATTAAAAACAAAAAAAAAATAATACGAATATAACTATTTATAGTCATGCGCTATTTATTATAAATATGGTCCCAAAAATGACCCAATTCAATAAATTTAGGCTACAATGGCCACCTTTCCACACAGGTGGGGGTGTAGATGCCATCTATAGGTGCATATCACTACGCAGAGACTTTATCTGTTTGCACAGACAACCACTTGCAGGCACAAGTGAAGGCGCAAACCATTCGATAATGCTTTCTAGCTCCTCTTGACTCTCCAACGACCTCTCCAATGGCTCTCATGACTCCAAGCTAACCTCCACATATGGTATTGTTCTCTTGGGGACTTGAAAAAATCCTCAAAATATGTCCTTACATTCTTGAAATGATCATGGCTTAGATCCCTTTGTGTCAGCCTTGAATTATAGGCATTAAAAGGTTAATACCGACTTGGCTTGTAGCAATACCCTTCTCAATGTTAAAATAGTTCTCCCAAAACTTATATGTTCATAATGTAACCTTTTCAATATAAGATGATCTCATACTGATGTGTCTTTGCTTAACTCATATCATAAACTATACTATTGATAAACCTTTGCTCAAAATGCTGATTAACATGCTATTTATGAAGTTTCAAAATAAAAATACTTTCTTTCATATCATGTATGAAAGAAGTTCATAAAACCTCATAAAGTAATCTTTTGAAATCGCAAATCATATTTCATAGAAACATGAGATAATATTGTGAAACAAGAAATAGACTTCAAAATCTTAAGATACGTTTATAAGATTTAAAACAAAATTTATAGACATTAAATAAGAATCAAAACTCAAGAAATAGCTTTAACTTCTAAAATTTCTACTATTTTTTATAGAGGATTCAAAGGTTCTTATCAAAAGATAAAGAAGATAACTTCAAGAATTTGATTCAAAGTTCTAACTAGATTTATGAAAGAAATTAACTATTGAAACATGCTTGTGACGAAGAAGCAGAGTTCTCACTCCAAAGATTAGCCTTACATACCTTGAAAGATAGAAGAAATTGAAGAACACTGATAGAATTTAGAAATGAAGAGTTGTTCTTAAAATTTTTAGAGTTTTGAGAGCGGAGAAGAGTTTTTATAATGTTGTTTTTGAGTGCTAATTATAATTAGAAGAGGTTTTAAGTCATAAAAACTGATTTTCTTAAAAAGATTGGATGAAAACACCCTTAATGAAATGAAATTTAGAAAAAGTTTTCACCGAAATACCTTCCAATATGCCGCCTGTTGGCTAGGGAGGCAGTACTCTGTATAGCCTTTGCGCTAGAAGATTGAACTTCAAACTTTTTGAAACTTGATGACATGTGTAGTACGTTGGTTATAGCGTTGTCCAGTCAACATGTCACCCTGGTCATTTTATGTGTCAATTTTTTTTGACTAAATCTTGAAATTTATTTTAATTAATTTTTGATCAATCTATGGGTCATACAACTAGATTTACAAGCTCTAACATGCGTATGAGACAACTTAAACATGACACAAAATGTGAGGTCTTAGAATGAATCGAAAGGTCTTTTAGGTTACCCAATACAATATTTGTCATTATACAAATTGACAAAAGTTAGTTGTGACAAATTTGGAGCCACATTACTAATTACTTTTTCTCCCATTTTAATTCATGTGATATTTTCTTCTAGATTCAATACTAAATTTTAAAACTAAATTGTATTAGATCAATCTAATAATTAAAATTAAAATTACAACAGGTGGTCTTTGAAGTTCTTTTGACAAATCAACCAATGTCTTTAAATAATTATTTAACTCCACTTTATATGTGTTCCATGCACAACACCAAAGAACTCCACTTTGTATGTGCTCCATGTGCACCACCAAAGAATCTTAATAATTTTTTTTTCTTTTTTTTTCTTTTTTCTATAGTTGGCCTTTATGTTTTTCTCACAACCTATGCATGACATCGAGTAGAACTTTTTTGACTGCTTCAGTTAGTCCTTGTTTATCAATTTCACATAAGAGGTTAATAGTGGACATGCATAATTAGAATAATGAACTAAACCAGTGCATTATTCAATCAAAACAAGAAATTGAAATAATTAACTTTTCAACAACTAGTGATTGTTTGTTATGTAAAGAAAACAATAATTGATAAGTAAAATGCAAGCAATTTACCTTTTGCATGTTTAAGATAAATCTGATCCTTTCTCAATTATTGAAATTTAGAGATTTCTAAAATAATTTCAAAAAGCGAAAGTCAATTACTTTTATTTTTGTCTATAACAACCCACACAATAAGATAAAAGTGATTCATCGAGTCTTTATCAAGAAAACATAAACGTTAATCTTTGACTTTGTATCATTAAAAAAGATCCAACCCAAATCAATGAAAGGTCTCAATCTATCAAATCAAGAACTTGTCGTATGTATTATTTCTCAATTTCTTATTCATACTATATTTAACATATACAAGGATATATATATAGAGTTCTAACTACAACAAAGGGTAAGGCTCATAGAGATATAATACAACTCTAACTAGTATCCAGAAGAGTTTGTCTTAAATTGGATTCAATCTTATCGAATTTACTTGCGGCAATATTACGACAAGACTTAGGTGTTCCAATACCCCCCGTGCAAGCTGATGGATGGTAGCTTACCATCAGTTTGGAAAATAGAAATTTAAACCTCTCAGATGTTAAAGGCTTTGTGAACAAACCAGCTAACTGGTCCTTTAAAGAGATGAACTTCAACGATAAATCCCTTCGAGCAATTTTATCATGAATAAAGTGAAAGTCAATTTCCACATGTTTGGTGCAAGCATGGAATATCGGGTTAATAGAAAGATAAGCCGCACCAATATTGCCGCACCATAAGATAGGAGCATCAGATAAAGTTATACCAAGTTCAAATAACAGGGACTGAATCCATGTCAATTCTGCTACGCCATCGGCAAGTGCCTTATATTCAGACTTTGTGGATGAACGAGCAACGGTACATTGTTTCTTTGACGACCAAGATACCAAACTTGAACCAAGAAATGTTAAAAATCCACCTGTAGATTTTCTATCATCCAAGGAACCTGCCCAATCCGAATCAGTAAATGCTTGCAGCAAGAAGGATGTGGAGTTAGGAATAAGCGAATTCATATGCTTGGAATGCTGAATATAGTGTAATATTCTTTTCACAGCTGCCGAATGGTTTATAGTGGGATTGTGCATGTATTGACACACCCTATTAACAGAGAAGGAGAGATCAGGTCATGTAAGTGTCAAGTGTTATAGTTCTCCTACAATTTGCCGATAGAGAGTAAGATCATGGAAAGAGGCGCTATCACCAATGTGAAGCTTGGTGGAAGTAGACATAGGGGGAGACAGTGGTTTGCAAGCTTCCATTACAGCTCTCGTTAGTATATCAGAGGCATAAAATTCTTGAGACAAGAATATACCGGTAGAGTGACAGGTCACTTGAATCCCTAGGAAGATAATAGAGGACCAAGGTCTCTGATGGCGAATTCAGTACCTAATTTGGAGATAATGGATTCAAGAAATGAAGGATTGTTCCCAGTAATGATAACATCGTCAACGTAAATAAGTATGAAAATCTAAACTCCATCAGAATTAAATATGAACAAAGACGCATCAGTCTTTGAGCTTATGAAGCCCAAAACTATCAAAAAATTATAAAGGCGCATATACCATGCACGTGGTGCCTATTTAAGACTATAAAGTGATTTATTAAGCTTGCAAACATAGTGAGGAAGTTGAGGATGGAAGAATCCAGGGGGTTGCAACATAAAGACATCTTCTTGAAGGTCTTTGTGTAAAAATGCAATTTGCACGTCGAGTTGACGAAGTGTCCAGTTCTTTGAGGTAGCTATGGATAAAATTATCTGAATAGTTGTTGATTTTACTACCGGACTGAAAGTCTCAAAATAGTCATGGACCTCTTATTGATGAAAGTCTTTGGCAACAAGTCGAGCTTTGAATCTATCAATGGCACCAGAGGAATTTTTTTTATTCAAAACACCCATTTGCAACCCAATATATTCATGGAGGGATTGAGAGGTACAAGATTCCATGTGTTATTTTTAAGAAGTGCAAAAATTTCCGTAGACATTGCTTCTCGCCACTCCCTGAATTTGTTGGTTTTCATGATGCAAGTGGGTTCTGAAGTTGGGGTATTTTGAGAGGAAGGAAGAGTGACAAGCTGCATTGAAGGATTTTTTGAGCGAAGAGTCATAGGATGAGATCTGAAGGTAGCCGTAGGTGGTTGAGGCTTATGGAAAGTAGCCGGTTTGGACACTCGAGAAATTTAAGGGGGTGAGAAACATGTGAAATCCATAACTAATGGCAGCGAGGGAAGCTATCGGGTAGTATTCGGGTCAACGACCACTGGATAAACAGTAGGATGGGAAGAAGGATTAATGGGTGTTGATGGAGGGGAGGGTACAACAACATTAGTAGTAGTTAATGGATGAGGAATGGGACTTTGATTTTTGGTATGACCATTAGTAACAGGTGAAGACATATGCATATTCGGAGAGGTAGAATGCATGGGATTTGATCCTACAGTAGCATGAATTGTAGCATAAATGCAAATGGGCTGACTCGATGACAATTTTGCGGAGAGGGGAGGTGGTCCCAAAATAGATTGAGAAGCAAATGGGTATTGTGTTTCATCAAATCTCACATGTCGTGCAAAACAGATCTTTCCTATTCGGATGTCCAAACAACGATAACCATGGTATTTTGAACTATATCCTAGAAATACATAATAGGCAGTGTGGAATTAAAATTTATTTTTGTTGTATGGACGAAAGAATGGGAAGCCAAACAACCAAATGCTTTAAGAAAGTGATAATCTGGAGTTCTGTTGAATGCCAATTCATATGGGGATAAACCTTGATTTGTAGGAGAAGGGAGACGATTAATAAGATAAATGGCACATTCAAAAGAGAAATGCCAATATTTTGATGGAGTAGAACTGTGAGCCATGAGAGTTAGACCCGTCTCAACAATGTGACGATGTTTACGCTCAAATTTTTCTTGTTGCCCATGTGTATGAGGACAAGAAAAATGATGATGAATTCCATACTTTGTGAGAGTAGGCATGAGAGCCCAAAATTCACCGTCCTCATCTGTTTGAATGGATTTTATTTTCGCATTAAATTGATTTTCCACAAAATTTTTAAATTGAAGGAATATAGGAAGAACATCAGATTTTTGAAACAGTGAAAACCCCCAAACAAGATTCGTATGATCATCAACAATAACTAGAAAATAACGATGGCCTTCAGAAGAAAGAAACGGAGAAGGTCCCCAAACATCAGCATATAAAAGTTGTAAAATTGAGGAACTTTTATTAGAACTAATCGAAAGAGACAATTTGTGCAACTTTCCAAGTTGACAAGCACTACAAAGTTTATGCAACACTAAATTAGAAACTGGAAGATTATGCTTCTTCAAGAATTGGTGGAGAATTCTTTGGTGTGGGTGACCCAGCCTGAGATGCCAACAATTTGAAGAAGCCTTGGAAGAGAGATAGGCAGAAGGTTAAAAGAACGAGGAAACCTTGATTGGCAATGTGTAGAGACCATCTTCACTCCGACCAGAAAGTAGAACCTTCTTGGTAATGGGATCCTTGACAAAGAAACGGTCAGCATGAAACTCAAAAAAGACATTATTATCATGAGAGAATTTTTTAATAGAGAGTAAAGGTTTCTTAATAGAAGAAACATGAAGAATATGCTTGAGATGGAAAGTTATATCACGAGAGGGGAAAGAAGAATTACCAGTGTTTTGAATAGGAAATCCAGTGTCATTGCCAACATGTAATTGGTCGCCTCCTTTATAATGATCGAGTTGTTGAATTTCAGAAAACTCTGGAGTCACGTGATGAGTGGCGCCAGTGTCAGGGAACCAATTTGAGTTAATGATATGGATGATTATTGGGAGAGATAAACTGATGGACTGATTGTGTGATTGAATCGTTGAAAATATGTTGGAGCTAGATGGTTTGTGCCATTATATATTTAACATCAGGGCTTTGAATCCTGTTGATTTTGCCATTGTTGGCCAGAATTATTATAGGATCGAGAGAAGGAGTTGCGTCCCCCTCTTCCATTCCTCCCTCGTGAATTTCTTCCTCTACCATGAGTAGAATTTGAAGGGTGGTTGAATTTTTGACTCAAGTTGGCCGAATGAGAGGGTTCAGTAGTTTGGATATTTGGGATTGCAGAGAGAGTGGGTTGACCATGAAGAAATTCATAATTAAGTAAAGGACCGTGAAGTTTGGAATACGTTATAGGTTTAGCTATGGCAGATAATGTGGTAACAAGATCTTTGAACTCGGGACGTAGACCTTTAAAAATATAGATATTTTGGTCTGCGAGACAAAGGGGCCTTCCTGAGGTGGCAATTTCATCATAAAGTAATTTTGCCTTCTGGAGGTATTGAGAAACCGAAAGATCCTCTTGTTTTAGATTTTGGAGAGACAAATGGAGACTAAGTAAGCGAGTATTTGAAAGAGAGGAAAGAGATCGTGTGAGGGTGTCCCAAACCTCTTTAGAGGTGGATAGGTCAACGACAAACAAGATAGTTTCTTTCGACAGGGAAGAAATAAGAAGACTCATTATCAACTGATCTTGTTGAACTCATAGGTTGTGAGCAGGATTGGATTCAATATCAGCGGTTCCTTCTTTGGCAACATGAGAAGGTGGCAACGGGAAAGTTCCATCAACGTAACCAAGAAGATTTTGACCACGTAAAAATGGAACGAGTTGTGTTTTCCAAAATAAGTAATTTGTGGAAGTGAGTTTAATAGATATAAAGTGATGCGCATGATTTAGCGGAGAAGAAGAAGGGGAAGCCATGGTGGGAATAGAGGACGAGAGAGGAAGAGAAGTAGAGGAGGAAGAGGTAGACATGGCTATCTGATACTATATGAAATCAAGAACTTGCCGTATGTATTATTTCTCAACTTTTCATTCATACTATATTTAACATATACAAGGATATATATAGAGAGTTCTAACCACAACAAAGGGTAAGGCTCATAGAGATATAATACAACTCTAACTAGTATCCAGAAGAGTTTGTCTTGGAGTTGAATTGGATTCAATCTTATCGAATTTACTTGTAGCAATATTACGACAAGACTTAGGTGTTCCAATACAATCTAGTTGTAAACCCTTCTTTAGTGTTTCAAAGAAAATAATGTACACCCTAAAAAAATCTTCTATTACCTTTAGCAAGTGCATATTTTGAAATCTTAAGGATGATATCACTTTCAATATCACTCTCAAAATATTTGCATATCAAACAAGCTTTTTATAGTCTGAAAGCAGCAAAGAAAGCAGCAAGTGAAGAGATAAGGCCTCTCATTTCCATTAGGGTGGATGCATTCCCATTGTAACTTACTTTCCTAATAGCGAAGGAAAGGAGCTGAAAGCCACTCAATGCACGATTCAGAGAAGGCTGATTGCTAACTTCTTTCTAAAGAGATTCGATTCGGAACTCTTATATGTCCAAGGTTCAATATTAAAATAATTTCAGAGGTTTTTCCTGACTTTGTCCGTCCGAAAAGAGATGCAGCTATGTTTAAAAAACAATTATCTCGCTTGCAAATATATCTGGGGGGGATTAAACATATGACAGGGGTACCCGATCCGGTCAAAAAACAACGTCGATGAAGGCATTAAGTAAAACTACCTTCCAAAGAAATAATTCTTGTAGCTCTCTTTCACTTAAGAGGAAGCATTAATGTTAAAAATACTTTTAAGATTAATTCTCATTTCTTTGATTGTATGGTTACCTTGCAAGGTTTTCTTTAAGTACTAAGCAATAGTAGTTGCACTTACCTTACTGTTGCCAAATGAAGGTTAACCATTATGCCCTTCTTTCGATGTGTTACACTAACACCAAGACTAGAGGTGCTTATAAGTCGGTTTAGTTCAATTTTTTATCTTTTTTATTTGATTTATTGAATTATAAATGTGTAAAATTGATAATCTAATTAATAAAATATTTGTTATCAGTTAATTAATTAGTGGTCCTTAATGATTTGGTAATCGAATTTAACCGATAAGAAATTCTTCTCTAATTTTTTGCTTTTCCTTCTCATTTACATTTGCTGATATGAATTTTCTTTGACTTTCACATAAATATGCATTATCACAACAAATTACTAATGTAAATTAATAAATCAGATCTAACAATTACTTTAGTTGTGTACTTTAAACTTCGAAGAAACTTTTGCATGTGTATATCAAAATGATAAGACAAGGGGATAGAGAAACCATTAAGTTTCTGCATTTAACTTGAGTTCTTATCAAAGTTGGAATGAAATTTATCATTACACGATATCTGGTACCAAAAGATTAGTTGTAACTAGAATATAACAGTTTAGGTTCTCTTATCCATTCAGCACCATGGTGAACTACCTAATCAATTAGAATTTTTTTCCAGATAATGTGAAATCAATAAAAACCAACAGAGAAATAAAAATTGATATGATAAAATTCAAGAATAAGATAACAGCTAAACCAAAATGTAATTAAAGCATCAGTGTTGCAAAAAAAGAAAAGAAAAGAAAGAAAAACTAGAGCAATAAATAAATTGATATATAAATATAAAGGAGGATCAGAAGATATTGACACCTCTCTATGGTCTCCATTCATTGTTGTTGTTGTATTTATTTTTTTTAAATTTTTTTATTGTCTAAATATTTTTGTCAATCCTTTTTCTTTTCCTATAATTAATGTAATTAACTTGTATTGAAATTTATTAGAAAAAATAGTGAACATTCATTCTCCCAAATCCAAAATCACTAACTGCTAAGAATCAATAAGAGCGACAAAATCTCTTTTCCATGTTAGCCTACATAGTATATTATGTTAAGGGGAAAGGAGAAAAATAACACCTAAAATTAAAATAATTTCATAAAACTAGCACCTAAATTTAAAAACCTGATAAATAGCCACTAAGGGATGAGCCCTTTCCGTTTTGGGTATATCCACGTAATCACTAACTTTTGACACAACACAATTCGGCCCTTTCCGTTTTCATCTTTGATGGCCCATGCTTTTTTTGGCTTCTTTTTCCCTTTCTTTTTTAGAGATTTTTCAGGAAGTGAAGCTTCTGGTCCAGTACTGTTGGCTGACTTGCACCTAACACTATTAGGAAAAATAATTCATGCACATGATTATTAGTTAATAAACATTGAAAATATTGTAAAAAAAGAGTGAAGAAAATTAAAACTTACATGAATGTTCCAATCTTTGCATTGGAATTTAGGAAATTGAGAGGCTTGTTGATCTTCTTGAAATGAACGTATGATCTTCTTGAATATGAAGGATTGGATTTTTGAGAAATAATTTGATTGTAAAATGGATCAAAAGAAATAATTTGATTGTAAAATGGATCAAAATGAATTTTTGTGGACATTTTGGATTGATTCAAAACTTAGATCAAAATGAAATTATTTTCTTTTCTTTTCTTGATGGACACAGGAAGAAGAAGACGACAAGTATTAATTTTACTATATATATAGTGGATTGTAATCATATGTAACGCGAGCAATTATAAAACAAGCCATACTTATTATCATTAGTATTAAAATAGAGAAAAGGACACCACGTAGCTTTTTTGAAAAATAATGGACAATAATGGCCCATGTTTTCCGTTTTGGACAAAAGTAACACTTCTGCTGTTTTAAATGCCATTTATTAGCCCTTTGTTTTAATAAGTCATATGCGCCCTTTATTTTAATAAGCCACACGCTAAAGGATAAGGTTTGCAATTGTCCTTCCCCCCCCCCCCCCCCCAAAAAAAAAGAAATAATTGGTAACTACAGTTCCTTAACTTCTTCATTCTTTCCATAACTATTCTTCTTTCTTCTTTCCATAACCATTCTTCTTTCTTCTTTCTCTTCTTTCTCCAATCTGTGATAGTTTAGAACCCAACAAAACTCATATCTCTTTTTTTCTAGTTTTTAATTTTTTCTACTAAGAACTCAACAAAACTCATATCTTTTTTCTTCTAATTCTTAATTTTTTCTATTTAGGTTATCTAAATTGAATTGAGTTTGTGAATTATGTGGGTGGATGAAAAATGAGATAAAGGAATGAAAGAAGAAAAAATATGCAAAATCTAGAGATTGATCGGGATGGAAGAACAGGGCTATTGTGTTGAAGCTAAAGTAATAGTGGATAGGTATGTGATGAAGAAATTTGAAGGAAATGGATTGTTTTTGAAAAAAATTGTGTTTTATGATTCGAGATTGCGTAAGATTGATTATCTATGGAGATTTCAGAGAAATGAAGGTTTGTATATGATGTGTATAAAAACTGTATATTTAAGATTTGTATATGATGTGTATAAAAATTGTATATTTAAGATTTGAATATGATGTGTATAAAAACTGTATATTTAAGGTTTGTATATGATTTGTATAAAAACTATATAAGAACTATATATTTAAGGTTTGTATATGATGTGTATAAAAACTGCATATTTAAGGTTTGTAAATTATGTGTATAAAAACTGTATATTTAAGATTTGTATATGATGTGTATAAAAACTGTATATTTAAGATTTGTATATGATGTGTATAAGAACTGTATAAAAACTGTATATTTAAGGTTTGTGTAAGATTTGTATAAAAACTATATAAGAACTGTATATTTAAGGTTTGTATATGATGTGTATAAAAACTGTATAAAAACTGCATATTTAAGGTTTGTATATGATGTGTATAAAAACTGTATAAAAATTGTATATTTAGGGTTTGTATATTATGTGTATTAAACTGTATATTCAGGGTTTGTATATGATGTGTATAAAAATTACATTATATAGAATATATTTTCTATATATGATCTGTATAGAATTTGTATCATTGTTGTATAGAATATGTATATCTATAGGATGTATATAAACTGCATAAATATTGTATAGAGTTTGTATCTAAATAATTATTTTACCTAAATAGTGTACAGAATGTGTATAGCCTCTTGGCAAAAATTAAAGACACGAAAATAGTTTTAAAACATGTATATATGTCATTAAAATATGTTATTTTAAAAAAATTATATTTAAAAAAAATACAAAATTTTATTTGATTACGGCATTATAAATTAGTATTTGATTATTTTAAAAGAAAACTACAAAATTTTATTTGATTATTTTATTTATTGATAGGATTAAAAAAATATATAGAAACATCCATTTTTTTTAAAATGAGCACAACCAAAATAAAAGGGAAAAGGAAGAAAACGTAACTACCACAAAAACAACAACGGAAAAAGAACAAAAAAAAATATAATTTTTACACTTTATATAATAATAATAAAAGAAGCAAAAGGAGAACAACAATAGTAAAACAAAAAAGACAAAATCAGCAAAAGTGAAAAGAAAAAAAGTCAAAGAAGGCGGCTTTCGCTAGTGAAATGGCCAAAAAGTGGTATTTTGAAACATAGGCTATTATTTGTGTCTTTTATTTTTGCCAAGAGACTATTTTTGTCCTTCTCCCATTAAAATAAGAAAAAAGGACATGGCATGACCATTTAAAAAAAAAAGGACCCACATGTGAAAAGGTGGACATGTTGTAGCCAGTCGGCTAAATTAATTCCTCTTTTTAGCTATTTGGCCCATTTGGGCACATGCAGTCTCTATACTTAATTGATACACTTTTATACCACATTGATACACTTTTATATTATATTGATACACTTTTTAAAAAAGAGAAAGGAAATTATATGCAAGCACATGCAGTCCCTATACTCAATTGATACTCTTTTATACCACATTATTACACTTTTATACTACATTGATACACTTGCAGTGTCCATATACTCAATTGATAATCTCTTATACTAGATTGATACATTTTTAGAATGCATGTAGAAACTATATAGAGTCGTATAAAATATGTATCTAAATAATAATTGTAGTTAAAAATTATATAAAATGTGTATAAAAATGTTGTAATTATTATATAGAATATGCTCATATATAAAAACTGTATCATTATTATATACAAATATATATCTTTAACAATTGTATTATATAGTTACTCTTTTTGTTTATTGTATCAAACTATGGAAATGAAACACATCTTCTATTGTCTAAAACATGTGTGTAGTTTAAGTTGGACAGAGATTTGTTCCAGTACCCTTGGCCTATACATCACTTTCATTTAATACAATTATTTTAATACTAATGATAATAAGCATGACCTGTTTTATAATTGCTCGCGTTACATATGATTACAATCCACTATATATATAGTAAAATAATACTTGTCGTCTTCTTCTTCCTGTGTCCATCAAGAAAAGAAAAGAAAATAATTTCATTTTGATCTAAGTTTAGAATCAGTCCAAAATGTCCATGAAAATTCATTTTGATCCATTTTACAATCAAATTATTTCTCAAAAATTCAATCCTTCATATTCAAGAAGATCATACGGTCATTTCAAGAAGATCAACAAGCCTCTCAATTTCCTAAATTCCGATGCAAAGAGTAGAACATTCATATAAGTTTTAATTTTCTTCACTCTTTTTTTACAATATTTCCAAAGTTTATTAACTAATCATGTGTATGTATTATTTTTCCTAATAGTGTTAGGTGCAAGTAAGCCAACAGTAATGGACCAAAAGCTTCACTTCTTGGAAAATCTCTAAAAAAGAAAGGGAAAAAGAAGCCAAAAAAAGCATGGGCAATCAAAGATGAAAACGAAAAGGGCCAAATTGTGTTGTGCCGAAAGTTAGTGATTACGTGGATATACCCAAAACGGAACAGGCCTATCCCTTAGTGTCTATTTACCAGGTTTTTAAATTTAGGTGTTAGTTTTGTGGAATTATTTTAATTTTAGGTGTTATTTTTGTCCTTTCCCCTTAAAATAATTGTATTGAATGAAAGTGATGTATAGGCCAAGGGTACTGGAATAAATCTTTGTCCAACTTAAACTACACACATGTTTTAGACAATAGACGATGTGTTTCACCTCCATAGTTTGATACAATAAAGCAAAAGAGTAACTATATAATACAATAAAGATATATATTTATATATAATAGTGATACAGTTTTTATATATAAACATATTCTATATAATAATTACAGCATTTCTATACACATTTTATACAATTTTTAACTACAATTATTATTTAGATACATATTTTATACGATTCTATATAGTTTCTACATGCATTCTAAAAATGTATCAATCTTTCGAATCGAAAAAGGGCCAAATCACTTTATATAGACTTAACAGGCGAGTCTTGTCAAAATCCTTTATATACGTGTTTGGAAAATATTATTTTTTAATTTTTTAAATCATTTCGAAACCATAAAGAAAAGTTCAAAATAATTTAAGAAATTTCAGAGTCACCACTTGATTTTTGAGAAAATATCAAGAAAAACTAAAAATATTACTTAAAAGATTCAAAACAGAAAAAATCTTTTAAGTTGAGAAATTCCAAGTAAGTGGTTCCTATTACTACTCTTGGAAGGTTGTTAAGGCACCAAGAGTATCCGCTAACTTGCGGTTATTCGGACTATTTGAAATTTTTTTTTTGACTAACTCTAAAAGGAAAAGTTAATATTTTGAAAAGAAATCGATTAAAGAAACTTTTATTTTCAAGATTTGTGCAAAACGAGTTTTGACGACTTGACGGACATTTTAACTAAGTCTAAAATAAACTAAAAAAAATAACTAACATATAAAGGAGAAATGAAGATACTAAAAGATTTAGGCCATTAGACCCAAATAATTCAAATGAACCTGTCTTAATTTAATCATTTGAGCTTTTGCTCCACTTGCACCTGTCCTAGTCTAATCATTTAGGCTTTTGACCCATGACCTGTCCTAAGCTAGCTTTCGGACCTTAAAAACCTAAAAATTCGCTTCACTTGTATTAAATTATAACTTTGGCTTTGAGGAACAAATGAATGAACAAATAGATAAATAAATAAATAAATAAATAAATAAAAAATAAGTCAATAGTAAAATTTGAGACTTTTCAAGTCTCTTAACGACCTCGTCAATGGGTTTTGACCCATTTTTCTTCTTCTTCCATCTTCTTGCACCCGCACGCCATATAATTGACTTTGAATTTAAACTTCAGACTTGACTCGAAGAGGTGGACCTCATTGGCACATTATGAAATGCAAGAGGAAAGAAGTCCATTTGGATTTCAAAACAGATTCATGCACAAAAAAAAAGATAAAAAAAAAAGAATTAATATGTGTGTGAAAATTCTACACTTAATAGATAAATGATGAGATGGAAAAATAGTATTCTCAAGCATAAAGAAATAGTATACTATGATATCAAAAACAAATTAAATTATCCAATGAAAAGGAAATTAACCTATTTCTCAAACAATCTTACAAAAAATTGAGTCTAGCACAATATAATCAACTAATCCTTGAAAAGAAGACATTGACCAACAAATATAATTGCTTAAAATTTGAACAAATATTTCCTATAGATTAACACATATTTGCACCAAATACTATGACATGATATAGTCTAAGACATGTTTTCATTAAAGAAAGAAAAGGGGAATGAGTATAAGATGAGAAAATCTTTTTGTGACATCTCAAATATGAAATATAAGACATACTAATGCAACAACATTTTTTCAATACAAAATAGAGTCAATCAACAGATTTGAGAAAAAAATTTCATGGTAGTATGTGAATAAAAATGGGACATCTAAATGCACAAAAATACTTCAAGAAATAAATCAATAAGCGAGGTGAAGCAAATAGCATATATTAAATATGTTTGAGAAATGATCTTCAAAGACAAGATAGAAAAAATAGTAAAAGATTAATTCTAAGAAAAAATGTCCAATTATGCCAACTCCTATTTTAGTTTTACGCCATTTCAATAAAATCTATAACCCTAAAAACTTTTCAATCGAAACAAGAGAAAATCAAAGACAGTTTTGACCAAGAAAACGAGTAAATCATGACTGCAAACATATATCAAAAGAACTTAGCATTTCATCGTGACATATAATCATGGAGAAAAATAACTCTTTAACCAAAAGAATCAAGGATAAATAAAGGATTTAGATCTTAAAAGTAGCACTTCAATTACAATTTCTACATGTGAATGAGCCAACTATCATGTGTATGTCAAAGTGGTCAACTTCAACCTTAAGCGGTGATTTTGTAAATCACTAAGCCACAAACATAACACACTATGATATGCCTTTCAAAAATAACATCGAATTTCTAGATACGGGTAACTCACTACTTCAAATTGAGCAACAATTTCACAAACCCTTAACAATAGTAACTATTCTTTTTTGACATAAAGGAAACAAATTTACATGTTAAAAACAAACATATCCGCCAATAACAAATTTAAACGAGGCATGAGTACGTATTTTAATCAAGCAAAGGTTGAAACTTTATCAATCTAATTTATTAAGGCGAAGCAAACAATAGTAACTATTCTTTTTCAACATAAAGGAAACAACTTTATATGCTAAAATCGAACATATCCTCCAATAAAGAATTTAAACAAGGCATGAATACGTATTTTAATCAAGAAAAGGTCGAAATTTTATCGATTTAATTTATTACGGCGAAACAAACAATAGTAACTATTCTTTTCCACATAAAGAAAACAATTTTACATGCTAAAAGCAAACATATCCGTCAATAACGAATTTAAACAAGGCCTGAGTACGTATTTCAATCAAGCAAAGGTCAAAATTTTATTCATCTAATCATAATAATCAAAGAATAAAGTTAAAGAAACACGTTAGCTCATTTTATACCATGAACATAAATAGCCATAATATTGATATCACAACATCCAATGGCCTTCAAGGCCGTCTATAACAAACAATCCCAACAAATAAAATTACAACTATGAATAAGGAGACAACGAACAAAACGATAACAAAATCAAAAGGGAAAGATGTGTTTATCTTTTTCGGACAAGCAAAATGGGACTTCAAACTTTCTTTGGAATCTTGATCACCACCGTAAAACAATCTTTCAAGAACCCTGATTAGCCTACCACTTGTAAAATTTTACTAATTTTTTTTTTAACTCTATGCTCAAAAGTATTTTCATTCTTTGAGACTTTCTTTCGACCAAAATGGAGATAGTATTTATAGGAAAGGATGGTGATTGAATTCTTTGAATCCACCAATGTGGGATAAAGAACTTAGGAGGTATTTTTGAAATTTTAAAATTGAGGATAAGGTTTGTTGGAGGATAAGGTGAGGTGAAATTGTACAATCTAGTGCAAATTTTGAATGTCAAAAATAGAAAAAAATAAGGTTGAGGGGTACAAATTTTGAATTTCAAAAAATAAAAAAAAAGGACAAGGTTGAGGGAAAATTGTACAATCTAGTACAAACTTTGAATTTTAAAAATAAAAAATGATAAGGTTGAGGTGAAATTGTACAATCTAGTATAAATTTTGAAATTCAAATTTAAAATTTTGAAATTTGAGTTTAATTTTGATGGTTGTTGGTGTTGAAATCTTGGGTGTCGGGTCGGGTTTTGCCGGATTGTCGGATCGAAATTGTTGATTGTTGATGGGTTGTCGGTTGTTTGAAGTTGTCGTTGGTTGATGTTGTATGCTGATGTTTTAGCGTTGTACGCTAGTTAATGAAGAAGAAACAAAAGGTGGGTCGGGTAGTGTGTGAAATGGGCTGGGGCGGCTGTTTTGGGCATGTTAGCTATTGTATTGTTGTTGGGGCTGATTTTAATTGAAAAGGAAAGTGAGGCGGCTGGTTGTTAATATTGGGGTAAAATTCAGAAATGACATACTTGAGGCCCTAATTATTAATTTTATAGCAACAGTTTCATAATTACATTTTGTAGCAACTTGTATTATGTATTTTTAAAAACTGTTGCTATAAAAATACATAAACAACTAATTTTACCTTCCTTAAATAACTGAAATTGGTTGAGATAAATATGGTATAATTACTAATTAATTAATTTTGTAGATTCTTTTTCCGTTAAAACAACTTCAATCACGTGATTTTCGTTTTAGCTTAACAACATTGATCAAATTTCAAATTTTAGTTTTCTCCATTAACGAGTTCATCTTAGAAAAAAATCATAATTAAAATTTTCTTTTCGTTTTTATGAGCAATTTCGTCTAATTCAACCGTGTTTTTATGTTCAACCATTGTTGTTGTTCATATGAAATTCTACAGTATCTTCTTCGAATTCAACATCAGTTTCAAAATGAAGCATTAATTTCTTTGAATCAAATTCAATTATAGATTCTTCTGTTCAAATTGTTCGAATTCAACTATCAGTTGAAAATTCACTCGTTACTGTTGTTTAAGGTAGTAATCATTAAGTTTTTCCGGTTGGATTTTTTGTTTCAGCCATTACTGATGCTCCTATTTAGTTTTGATTTATAATCAAAGCAAGAGGAAATTCAACACATATAACAAAAACCTTCAGAATTAAAATTTTTCGTTGCAAAATTTCAGTTTAGAAGTTGTTTCAGGTATTAAGATTTCATTGTTCGACTATTTATTTCAGTATCGGTTGTTGTTATTTTGATCGATTTAACAATTAATCAAATTGTGAAGCTTTATAGAATATTTTCACAGTATTGTATAATCGATTATGAAAATAATTTAAACAATTTTTGAGTTGAATTTTATTCAATTATTTTCTGAAATCCTGGATCAATGGATGATTGAATTGAGCTGCTGGATGTGATGAAATTCTATTCACACATATCAAAATGCAAATTAGGTATGCTCCATATGTATTTTTTGATATGTTTAATGTTAACACTGCATATGTATTTTTGAAATAATTAATGTTAACACTGAATATGTATATTTGGTTTGCTTGTCGGAATTTGAGAGTATAACTGTTTTTGCTGAAAATATATTTTATACAAGTTTTTCTTCCGTTCGATTCAGTAGTTTCTGTATTTGGTTTAAAACTTTTTTTGTGTTTGTATTTTACTTTAAGAAAATTTTGTTTAAATTTATTTTTTGAATGGAGATGTTGGCTGTGTAACTTTGTTTGCAGTTAAAACTGAAAAGTATTTGTTTTAACAAGTTACATTTTGAAAAAATATTTATATTTATTTATTTTTTGGTTAAATCAAGTAGAAATGGGAAGCATTCCAGTGCTTGTGAAGCACTCTGATTGGTGGACGTATGAAAAAAACTACGAAGAATATGTCACTGATGTTATACTGTTGAGTACATCAGCAATATTCGTTGAGCTGCACGATGAATTGGCATCTCACTTAAGTGCGAATTTAACGAGAAAATGTATTCTAGTGGAATATCAAATTACTGCTTATGCAGGGCAGATAGAAATACATAATGATATGGGTTTAAAGATGTTTATATTTCAGAAAAAGCAGATACAAGACATGAATTGTCATCCTTTATATGTAAGTATTTTGGAGAAAGTTGTAAGGAGCAACGTGGCAAGTTCATCTATATGTGTTGCTGAAAGAATAACCAACTGTGACAACTTGCAAACAGTGATAAATACAACAAATAAAAGAGCTTTGGTGGTTTGTGAAGATACACAAGCATTAGATGTATTTGAAAAGGATACTGTTGAGGTGATTATCTCAGATCCACATCACAAGCATGTTGAGGAAGACCAGGTTTACTTGAGAAATTTGTTTTTGAAGTCAGTCATGAAGGACTATTCAATGAGGGAGAAGTTTCAAACGTAAAGTAAAAGGTCAAGTAAGAAAACGTATGTACATTCTATATCACTCTGTTGTTGTTTAATATTAGTTTGGATATGTATTTTGAATATAATAAATTATGTTGGATGCAGGTATACATTGTTTTGCAAATCAAGAAACTGCGAGTTTTTAATGTGTGCATCAGGAATGGGAGAAACTGGAATGTTTAGAATAAGAGAATTCAGACCTCAACATACATGTCCGGTGAAGGACAAGATCTATCCAAAGGTGCATGCTACTAGTATGTTGATAGGTGGTATGGTTAAACAAAAATTCAAGAACCACAAAATAAAATACAGTGCGACGGAAATAAAAAATGACATGAAGGAAGATTTTGAAATGGATCTGACATACACTTTATGTTGGAGGGCCAAAGAAAGAGCGTTAGAAGAGTTGAGGGGTAAGCCATCAGCATCTTATAGGAAACTTCCATCATACTTATATGTACTGAATACTACCTATCCAGAGTCACATATAATAATGAAGAAGACAGATGGGAATGAGTTCTTGTATGTATTTATCGCTCTAAATGCATTCATTAAGGGATTCAATTATTGTAGACCAGTCGTAGTTGTTGATGCTAGTCATCTGATAGGAATGTATACTGGGGCATTTGTAACAGCATGTACAATGGATGAAGCAGGTTAGTATGATTTTATAATAATTATATTATAAAACTTGTTGTATTTTTTTGTATTTCTGCGTATCACCTGAAAATACATATCTCCACTAGATATATACATATCTGTATAAAATTACCTATATTTTCAAAGTTTCATGAATGAAAACATGTAAAATTGATTATGTTTGATAGTTATGTGTGTCTACATTTTATTATATGTAATTGATACCATTTATTTGATAAAATATACAGTTTTAATTACCTGTACATTTAAAAAATACATATACAGTTCCTATATGTATTTTTATTTGACTGCGCATAATTGTTTTGTATATATAGGTCATATATTCCTTTTGGCATATGGTGTGATTGATTCTGAAAATGATGCATCATGGACGTGGTTCTTTCAGAATCTAAAGAAAGCGTATGGGAAAACACAAAACATGTGTGGTTTTCTGATAGGAATCTTAGCATCATAAAGGCTGTTAGCGATGTGTACAATGATGTTCCACATTATGCATGTATGTGGCATCTATGGGGGAATGTTAAAAAACTTTATAGAAAGTCACACGATGCATTGTCGGAGATTTTTTATACAATGGCCAAATTATATTCAAAGTCAGAATTCCATATGTTAATGGAAAAAGTTGAGGCAGTTGATATTAAGGTGAAGAATTATTTGGAATTGACTGGTTACGAAAAGTGGGCTAGGTCTTATGCAATAGTTCACCGAGGATGGACTTTGACTTCAAACATTGCGGAGTCAATAAATGGAGTACTTGTATCAGCTAGAGAACTGTCAATTTATGCCTTTCTTGAGGAGGTTCGATTATTGTTTGCAAAATAGAATTGCGAAAATAGGCAACAGGCTTCATATACCTTCACACCACTCATTGGAAAGTTTAATGACATACTCAAAGAGAATGAGGCTTTGTGTACTCGTATGACGGTATGACCTTTTACATTTGTGGAATTTATACTTCTAAAAAACATAATTAATAGAATAACTTCCATTCAGTTCTAAATTAATGGAAACATATCAAAATAAACTAAAAGTTCAATAAAAAATATATTATGTATTCTGCATATGTATTTTTTATTGAAAATAATTAACACTGCATATGTATTTGGATGCTCTGTAAAAATGTACTCTACATATGTATTTTTACTCTGCATATGTATTTTTTCTGAAAAATGCTGGTGTGCTAAAAACATATCGTATAATATGAATTTCATCTTTTTTGTAGCATTTCATTAAACTTTTTATTTTTCTATCAGGTTGTACCAGCCACAGAATATGTGTATACGGTACACGACAAACAAAAGCACTTTATTATTTTTCTTAAGAAAAAAAATACTCATGTAATGCATTTCAACTAGATCAGATACCATGTGCACATGCTTGCGCAGTGTTGGAGAAGAAGAATTTTGAGAAGGGGCCATTCTGTTGTGATTTGTTTAAACCAAAAACTGTTTTGAAGACATATGATGTTCCCATCTACCCGTTGACACACAAAGATGACTGGCTAATTCCAGAGAGCGTACTTGATGAAATAGTACTGCCTCTAAAATTTAAAAGATCTCCAGGAAGACCGCAAAGAAGGATCGTGGAAAATCAGGCCGGAATATGTTTGGAAAGAAGAAAATCAACTCATGCGGTGCTTGTGGGGCTAAGGGTCACAATAGGCGTTCTTGTAGGAAATATCGAAAATGATACATTTCTCCTTCTGTATTATTGCTTAAAACTTTATTTTCATTTTTTATAATCATGAACTATTTTTTTTTAGTTAATACATTTAATCATCATTTGACAATTGAACACAGTAAAATCTGAATGCTGCATATGTATATGTTGCAAGATCTGAACATTTCATATGTATTTTGAATCTACAGTTCATATGTATTTTTAACATTGAATATACATTTTAGGTTAAAGTTGGTAACTTTGATTAACCAAACACTTATTTGGTTCGTAATTGTTCATTGATTTAGCCACATATGACATATGCTGCAAATCTATGTTTGAATTTCAAAATCTTAGCGCTGCATATGTATTTATATGCTTAAAATACATTTAATGTATAATACATATGTATTTTTAAGAAAAATATTAACACTGCATATGTATTTTTGTAAATAAAATCTCACCATAAATTACAGAACTGTGTTAAAAGCTCAAATTTATCTTTGATTCGAGTTTTTATTTGTAATCATATTAAATGAACACATATCAAAATACCTATTAGGTTTGAACAATATGCATTTTAGAAAAGCTTACTATTAACACTGCATATGTATTTTTAGGCTAAATTTGATTTATAATGCTTATATATTTTTTAGCAAAATATGAACACTGCATATGTGTTTTCTAACATTACATATGTATTTTTAACATAACATTGGCATTTTAAACTAAAAATTTTAGATATATTTTTGAAATGCTTAGGCATAACATTGCATATGTATTTTTGCTAGCTAAAAATACTTGATTTGTCCTGCATATGTATTTTAAGCATAATATGAACAATACATATGTATTTTTTAACTATGTATAAAATACTCAGATTAAACTTCAAAACTAAATTAATTTCATTCAGTTAAAAATAAGTACTATTATAACCTACAATTCGAACCACTTTAAAACATCAAAATTAGTTTGTATACTAAGTACCTACATCCAAAAACTAGCGTCTAAACTATACAAAGTAATCAATCCGTCATCCATCATACATCAAAAACATCAGTTACACTAGTTATTCTACTTTGCCTTGCAGGCCTCAAAGGTGCTTCGACATCACTATGAGCATTTGCGTCTTGTTTTCTAGTCCCATAGTCCTACAAAAGTGCAGTATATCTTATACGAAGTGCATTGGGGTAGAACTCATTCGCAAAAACTATGTGACCATAAGAAAGGCACTCCGCATATGTAACCATATAGACACCACAATCCCTACAAAAACAATAAAGAGGAACACATATGAGCTTTAATATATATTTTACAAACATACAATTTTGTTATATATAAATTAACTTACAACCTTTCGCTCGGTTGTTGAGGCAAACTCTCTTGAAATAACACATCAAACATATCTGAGGAGTCTTTGTATTTGTATCTTGGATGATTTTCAACATCAATTCCTTTCTTAACGTAGAAATTACACTGTTGGAGACACAATGGGATAATCGCAGCTAATTTCTCAATCACATCAAGAACAACCAAATAATGACCAGATGATTCATATGAATCATATAGGAATATGCACTTCTCTGAGAACGATAAAATTGCTAGCACCCAATGATGTTTTTCCTTTATATTTACTGGAATATAAATGTCTTCCACTGTATGCCATGGCACAGAAGCATGCATACGGAACCCATTTATGTATTCATTAAGATGTGCCACCTGTTCTCCCGTAGTAAGGTTTGCAGCATCCACAGAATAAACATCATGAACAGACCTAATTATGTTCATAAAGTTGCAATCTACTGTGCTAAATTTGTAAGACCTGTTGGGGTCATACTTCGACTTTTTCCTCAAGTAGTAGAAGCAAACATCAATATGCTGCGCTGCAGTAAGTAACAACACAAATTTTAGATTATTCAAACTATTTGTATACTAAATTTAGCATGTGTATGTAATATAAAAATTCATATATAATTTAAAGTGTAACACATCCTTTCTTATATAATAAAAAAATACATAGTAAAAATACATATGTGCATCTGCATATGTATTTACAAGTACCATAATATGTATTTTAATTAGTGCTATAAATGTAAAGAAAACATTGTCAAAAAAAATATACTAACCGAGTCTGTCCATGACTGATAGGGAACCCCATTGTGTAGAACCAGTTTTTATCTTGAACAGTCTCAATTCCAAAATACATCATTAGAATGGTTGATTTCTCCTTTTTGTAATGATCCACATTCCCCTTCCTATTTTTTGTTAATCAGTATATGTTAAATCATGAGAACATAATGTAATTAAAAAAAAAAAAATTAAAACAGTTCAATAGAAATACCTTTTAGCATGAACTTTCAGAAGGTCTTCAAAAATCCAATCCATGAACTTGTTTACAATTTTCGTATCCACTATTCCATTAATTGGGTGATAAATAAATGGATATTTCTGTGGGAATATACGTATGTGCCCTGTGGGAATATACGTACGTGCCCTTCTAAGCTCTCTATATAGTTACATAATAAAAAAAGAAAATTATTAAAAAGTATTTGCATAACATGTTACATTGTAAACTAAATATATAACTAATTGTACTTACCAGCAGCTGAACCAAATTTCATCGTGTAAGGTGATTCGTTGAATTTGGATGATCGCCTAATCCTTAACTTTGGAATAGGAGTTTGAAGTTCACGATTAGCAGAGGGATGAACAATGATGCTTTTACTACTGTATACATTCAAACTAGGAAGCAAGTCATCAGGGATTGTGTCTTGTGAATCAGGACAAACTGTTTCATCCCTTTGTTCATCAGTGGTTAATTCTTGTATTTTAGGAGTTTTCATAATCTGCTCCTCCGTACCAAGATCAACCTCTCTGTGCATGTCTGGTTTAGAGCTCGATCCAACGTTCTCTTTGTTTTCCTTAAAAAATGAATTTTTTTTTATTTTTTATGTCCAAAATAACCCACATAACCTCAAATATGTTCATAATACATACCTGACAATGATCTTGAACAACAGATTTGGACTTTTTATCATTAAAATGTTCATCGCTTTGTTCTTCTTCACAAGTTACCAATGGATGTCTCGTGATTCTTTCTCTTTGGTATGCATTAAGACTTGATAACAACTCATCTGGGATTGTAAACTGCGAATCAGACAAATTTGTATCATTCAATTTCTCATCAGTGATCTGCAATAGAAATGAAAGAAAATATATAATTGTCCTATGGATTGTTAGGATTGTTACATCACATAAATTGAAGTTCAATTCATTATACATACTCGAACATCATGATGAACAATCTTCTCAGAAAGATTATAATCCAAATTTATACTTTGGAGAAGCTCATCAGGGATTAAATGTTGAGAATCAATTTCAATGTTTGTTTTATCTGGATGTAAATCAGTGCACCCCTTGCAAACAAGCAAAAAAAATTAAAACAACATCAAACAAAAATTCAGTTGTATATATTTATACAGGTCTATATATAAAATAACATATAATTGCTAAAAAAAATCAATTACATATGTGCACTCAAAAGAATAATCATATTTTAGTTATTATTTACCTTTGTACCATCCTGATTCTCATCCAAAATCTGATCAACAGTAGGACTGAATTGTTGTGGTGATGTTTCGACACCAGCATAATCTATCTGCTGTGCTTCAACATCTGTACCTTCATGTTGTTGCTACAAGTATAATTTAAATAAACTATTAATATTTGAGTTCACTTAATATATATATACCAACCCATTAAAAATACATAGTGCTGAAAAATACATTTCTTGACACACTGCATATGTATTTTGTATTACATTTCATATGTATTTTTGACACAGCAAAGCATATGTATTTTTGAATAAAATACATATGTATTTTTAGCAATATACTGCATATGTATTTTTTCGCATACTCTGCATATGTATTTTTTAATACTCTAAATATTATATAATAATAAAACTTTTACCTTGCTTTGTTCAATTGCAATGACCATTTTTTTGAACTTTTTCTTCACTTTGATGAATTCGAGTAAACTCTGCACGAACTCCTTTAAACTCTTGACAAACCTGTATTCTTACAAAATCAGTAAACACAAATTTTTAAATGTAAAACAAACATTTGGCAAAAAAAATTACCTCTTCGCGGAATGCATCAAAAACTTTCTTAGAAATAAATGCTTCTTTCTCAACATGACTCTCACGCTTTGACACGGCTACTTTCTCTACATGACTATCTGCCTTTGACTGTACTTGAGGAAAAATAACCCTAGCTGTTTTCTTTCCTTTCTTCATTTTTAAGGAAGAAGCCTGTCGTGTTAGAATTGGCTTGAATACTGGTGTCTTCATTCCAGCAGGCTTTGCAGCACGAGAAGGTGGAGTCCTCATTTGGGTATGCTCGCCAACAATATTGACTTGTTTTTTCCCTGAAGGTTTCTTCGCTACTGGGTTGATGAATCCACCTTCTGTTTCTTCTTTGAACGTTCGTTGATGTTTTTTGGTGGTGGATCCTGGAAGTCATTGTCAGAATCAACTGAACGTTCATCTTCAGTTACATCCTTCTGTGGTATTTCAAGCTTTGCCAATTCCATTTCAGTTAGCTCTATGTTCTTAAATTCAACCTACGAATATGTTAAATAATATGTTAAACAATTGTAAATGAAAAAGAATATATGTATACTATACAATACATATCAATACATATATATTTATTCACAACAAACCTTGCCATTGTCCTTGAACATAGCATTCATCAAAAACTCATAGCATGGGTGTCATCATCTTCCAATTTAATAATCGAAGAATCCGATTATCAACCTTCAATGCAATCTTTGGTGGGATATTTGAATAACACTCATATAGTCACACTTGAATAGCCAGTGGCATTCCCTGAATCAAATAAAATTTGCCCCCAGCTTTCAACCGGTTGTTCAAACTTCTGGCCAGATCTTCAAAAGATAAAGAAACCCATGAAAAATCTTTATATCTTTCACTATCTATCAAATCGAAATGAAGACGGGGTATAACAACAGTGTCAATGTTAGACAACACAAATGAATGCAGGAAATATAGAATTGTAAATTTCTTAGCATCCTCATCATTGTTCTCCCCCCCATACTTTCTCCGCAAATGCTAGAAATAGTTGCCTTTTCTGTATAATTTTTGTCCCATTGAAATACTTTTCAATCATCCTAGTTGGTACACCCTCATAAAAAATAAAACCATACCTATTAGACACACAATTCAATCCAGTTATGATAGCAAATTCCCTGGGAGTAAAACTAAGAGAGGTGCCATTAGCATAAATTAGAATCCCAGAAGAAGAACTACCCTTCACCTCAAGCGTTATAATGCATCTGCACAACTGTGCTTGCACTACACACTGCTTCTTCTTAATAAAATAACCAAAAATGTTATTGTCGCAAAAGTTTTTAAACTGTTCCTTGTTTAAAATTGCGCGTATGCTTCCATAAATATCATTGTCACTGTACGAGCACATGTGCGGTGCAAATCTTAGAAGTTTTCTGACAATGAATATTTCGTCCCGCATCACCTATACAAAGTAAAACTAACACTTCTTAATCTGTAAACAAAATTCAAGCAGACAAAAAAAATATATAACATGCATATATATATATTTCAGATGATTAAAATGCATATGTATTTTGATCAAATCATAACTGCAACCAACACTGAAAAATACATATCAAATGTACTAAAAATACATATAGACAATAGACTGTTATGGTAGTTAAACTAAAATAACATGCATATGTATTTTGACCATATCAAAACTACAACCAACACTGAAAAATATAAATACTCAAAAATGCATATCAACTATACTAAAAATACATATAGCCCAAAATTATTCAGCTGTACTAAAAATACATATCAACTGTACTAAAAATACATATCAACTGTACTAGAAATATATATATCCAAATACTATTCATGAGTAGTTAATTCAACAATATATTTTCACATAATTCCTAAATATCATCATAACAGAAAATACATATTAATTAGTTGAACCCAAACAAAAAAATACATTTACAAACAAAAAAAAAATCTCTTCCTCACTTTCTTCTTCAGATTCATCATAAGATTTGTCAACATCGTCTTCAATTTCTTTAGATTTTCTTTTCTTCTCGTACCACTTTTTAGTTTTTTTCTCCTTTGGAGAAAGAGTTTTCTTCAACCCTTTTTTTTAAATTTTCGTCATCTTCACTTCGTCATTGCGAAAATTCGACCTAATCTCTTTCGATCTCCCAGATTTCTTCAACTGTAAAGGATTTAAAAAAATTGTAACTAAATCTTCTTGAGTTAACCCAAGACTAAAAGATGGTGCATCAGACACTAATTTCATATTCCTTATACCACTGTTTGTAGGTGTTTTTGCAGTGTGTTCATCCATTTAAACACAAAACCCTTAAAAATTAAATTTCAGATGAATTAAAGTAGAAAAAAAATAAACCGCTAACATGCAATATGCGATTAATAATTACCTGAAATAGGGAAAGAAAATCTTTATCACAGATCGTGCAAAAGGCAATAAAATTGAGGCGAGAGTGATGGTTAATGGCGAAAAAAAGGAAAAAATAAATAAATTAAGGAAAGATAAAGAAGGAGGAGTGAAAAGGTGGATTTTAGCACAATAAAAAATTTAGATGGCAAAAAAATAGGGACCACTTAAAATAATGCTACAGATGCTATAGAATGTAATTAGAAAAAAATGTTGCTATTTTTTGTAATTTAGTCCTTAGGTATGTTAACATATGTATTTTTTCCTTAATATTGTGGACTGAAATTGGTGAAGTGTTGGGTCTGGTTTGGTAAAATTAAGCAGTTGGCCCAATTTTAAAGGAAAATGGGCTAGTGGATTAGAAAGGGGATGGGTAAAAGGATTTTAGGGTTATTTAAAAAATAACCCTAATCAATTTAAGATTTATTCACCTGTTTAAATTTTTGGCCAAATTAAAAAGCAATTGGCCAATTGCATTGCAATTATGATCAGTTTGATTTCAATTATGGCCAAATTTAATAGATCAACTAAATTAAATTGACATTCGATACGAATTACTACCTTAGTTAGTCACGAGCTTTTTGGTTTAGTAAAATCAAATGAATATTTTTTCAAATAAATTATTTTGAGAACAATTCATGTTTAAATCAAGACTTGGCCTATTCGAATTATCTTTTGAGATAATACTTGATTAAAATTTAATTTTTCGTAAAAATGATTATTTAAGTGACGAATTTATACAATCTCGTATAAATACAAAAATATATAATCGCTATTTAAAATGACAAAATTACGTACATTATGAAAAAAATTTATTTGGATAAAATATTATAATTTTATTTAAGACCGAAGAAACTCAAAATTAAACTTGATCGTGAAGGGCAAAAATTAAGTGTCAACATAAAGTACTTGTGTCTTTTTTACATATTCATAGTCTAATATTATCGTGATTTTTTTTAAAATTTGATCTTTCAACTTGTTTACAATCTTAATTTTAATTTGATACTTTTTTTTGCTAAATAGAAATAAGTCTATCATATTTGACTAATGAAATCAGCAATATCGGCCTTCTAACATTACTTTTTTCAAAAAAGAAAAATAGAGAGTAATCTACCAGAAAGTCGTATATGATTTTTTTTGTGGTGTGATTTTTTGATATTCTACTTAAAGTTTAGTAATTTTTGTATTAGAAAAGAATGTTAAGTGATTTCTGTGAGAATTTTTTAGTTACGTGATCATCTATAAATTTACCCTTGAAATATTATACGGGCTTTCAAATATCACTATAAAATTTTTACTTCTTCTCATCCATATGAGGTATGTTTATTAATTCATTAATCGTTCAATCGTCATTTTAAGTATTATTTTTTTGAATTTAATTAGCAAATTAATATGATATTATTACTATATATAATAATCAATTTTAGTAAATAGAGAAAATAAAAAGTCATAGCATGCCATCTTGCTCATCGAACTTCATAGTAGATTATTTGAATATTTTGTAAACTGAGATGTGATGAAATCCAACAAATTCAATAGTTTTATAGGAATTTAGAGAAATCATCAAATTTTTCCTGTCTTTTAAACTATTGATTTTCTCACTCTCTTGAATGTTCTTTAACTAATAATATATTTAACAAATTATTTCTGCTAAATAATTTTATTCATAGTTTATAATTTCAATCATATCTAATTTTTTTACGCACCGCACAAAAAGAGCACTAGTTAAACCTAATACGATCAATGATTATCAAATAAGAAGAATGATTAGGAAAAGTGCACAAGGAAAAAAACATGAATAAAAAGAGCAAGAACAATAAATTTCCTGATGCACCTGCTACCTAATTTTCCTTTTAGATAAGCCAACAAGGGTTGAACTATCACAACATAAGATGATTGTACATCAAATTTCATAAAATATACAATGGACCTTTTTAATTTATTGCTCTTTTTGGCCATTTTCATTGGTGGTTAAGCACGTGGAAGGGCTTTACATCCACGTGTAATTAGCAACTACTTATCATATACTTAGAAATGCAATTAAAATTTCTCCCACTTTTCACTTTGTATGTATTGACTTCGCCTTTTTACAACTCATTCACTTTGAAAATTGAAATTGGTGGGACTGTCACTTTGAAAGTTCAATTTGGTGGTAATCTTCTCCCTATTCTTTTTTTTCCTGGTCGTTACTTTCATGATTTTACTATACTCTACGTTATTTGAATTTATTTTTATGGTGTGATGTTTCTTTATTTGTATAACTTCTTCGGTGACATATAATGTAATACAATTTTCTTCCTTCTTTATTTGTTGTGTCGATCTAAGAAAATTTAAGAATAAATACATGCAATCATATCTTCAAAGTTTTGGGTACGCTTTGATTTTTGCCGCAGTTTCTTAGTTTGAGTTGTATGTCAATACTACATGATGTTTGCTATCTATTATATAGGGTGTTTGATAGTATCTGCAACTTGACTTTCTCTCCTCTTTCAATCGTATACTCATAGAAATTTCAGAATTTTAGGAGCTAACATCGATACTTTTAATATTCTTAGTGATACTATTAAAAATCTCTGTAGGACTGTTACATTGACAAACATATGTTCATCACACTGTTCAACTTTGATTAGATCCTTAACGTAGGAGTGTGACTACATTTTGAATGTTTACATTTGAATCTATAAGTTATTGTTAGCTAGAGCTTATATATTGGCAAGAGGATGCGTGCCCCATTTTAGCTAACGTAGATTGAATACAAACCTAATTCGTCCGACTCTCTAATTGTTTCTGCCCGTATTATTGTGAAGCTACATTTACATTACAGAAGGCCCTAAGATCCAACATCGATCAAACAATAACCAACACTTCTTATTGGATATGCAGAGTCCAAATCATAGATATAAATCGAGAGCAAAAAATTTCTAAAATGAAAATTCGATTTCAAAATCTGATTTTAGAAGATAAACAAGTATTCTCACCTATATAGTAGTCATGTATACTATCCTATGCATGATTATATTGTTTACCTGCATCTTATAAAGTTGTTCAACTTTACAGGAATAACAAATTAGGGTAATTATATATAGTGATGATATTACATATTATGCGTATAAGTTGATACTCTAAATCACCTATCTGATCTTTACTACACGGATAAATATTTCACCAACTTTGTACGTCAAGTCAACACATATAGTTTATTGGATACTTGACAAAGAAACAATAGTTGAACATGTCAGCTCAATTGATAAGCTTGAGAAATCATTGCCACTGCCGAGCAAGCTGAATCTCACATCTTTGGACAATGTTGGTCATATGACTCTCACTTCTTCTACAGAAATTGATATATTATCCCTCACAATTGTTGGTTGGATAAAATTTATATCCCTGCATACATATATGCTAGATATATTTTTTTATTTCTTACTATCAGATATTCTAGGAGTTGTTAGTTGTTGCAACCTTATCAAATATGCAGGTCATGCTCAAAATAAGCGTCGAGAGATTATCCTAGCCAATGATCAGTACGTAGAACCTTCTACTTAAGACACTGGAGTTTCTACTAAGTAAGTATTCGTATTTTTATAAGATATTTCAAAAAAAATGATAATTACTTTCTTCTGATTTCAGGAACACTCAGTTTCTACCCGCTTTATAGGACGACTTCAGAGAAATTGAAAGGTCTGAATGACTAAAATGGAAAATAAACAGTACCCAATCATCCAAGAATTTTATCTTACCATTGTATACATATATTAAAATATTTCAATTAAATATGCTTATGTAAAACACAACATTATGCAATTATTCTGTATACACAGATTTATTATTGCAAATCAAATTCAACACAACAATACTCATTGATCCTTCCTATCCACAGGAGATGGAGCTTCTCAATTGATACGGAGCTCTCACATTTCTTCTTCAGCTTCAACATGTCCTTAAAGAGCTCATTGACTAACTAATTTAGTCTAGTGATGGAGTCAAATCAGACAAAGACATACTTTCAAGTCATGCATTGGTTATGCTTTCAACCCATGCATCAGGCAGCTTCTCGATGTTATCCACCCCTCTCATCGTTGCTCCTATTTTTCACTAAGTTACCTTTATTGTAGAAATGACCTCACAAACTTTCATAGATTTTACAGTTATCTGCACCTTCTTAATCTACTCTTAAAGTGGACTAAATATATACATACTTTTGTTTTCCTCAACGGGTTGGAGTTTTCAACATTGAGGCAACAATGCCAATATCAGATAACTTTCAAAAGTTTTATGTGCTAGAATATTCAGGATACAAGCAAAAAACACAAAAGACATGAAGCTGGTTGAATGAAAAAAGTGTGAGCAGAAGATGGCATTAGTGCCTCCATATTATGTTTGTGTCATACACATAAATTTTACTTTTGTAGAACACAACATATACCTCTAGCATTTCAAGTATTAACTCACTAAGCACGTAGGCGTATGTTCTAAATTAATCTTATTCATGGTAGCGACTTAGCAACAACATTGATATCTGGTGAACTTGATGAAAAAATATTTTTCATGGCAGTATAAGATATATTTGACACAATCTGTGTCAAGGTCAGACCTTATTTATGTGTATTAGTACACCTTAGATTGATTCTCTCTATCTGGTGTTGATCGTTTTGTTCTCTTTCAGTTTCATGATAGACTGTCTTCCTTAATACTCGTTTGCACTAAATCTGTATTATTCATCTATCATAGTCGGATATATGCACTTTTAGTATAAAAAATAATATATTTGAAGCTAAAATTTTATATTTGGTGAACCAGTTCAGGGTTAATACTCTTTTGCACTAAATCTTTATTTCTTATTTATCATAGTCAAATATATGCGCTCTTAGTACAAGAAGAGATAAATCTAAAGCTAAAAACTCATATTTGGTGAACCAATTCATGGTAAATTTTAAAAAATATTTCTAGCTTTTATATTCATAAGTCTGTGAAGTTTATGTAAATCAGTAGAAGCTACTGTTGATATAAGTTGTATTTGGACTTTCTTATCTCATAAAAGTGCCAGCTCACAGAAAAGAGATAGATGACCCATGAAAGGTAGTAGGAGCAGTAAAATAGGGAACAAAGGTAATTTCAGGCACTATTAAGAGAAAAGATAACCAACTCTGTTTTGTGAAAATTTTTGAGAGATCAAGTTTAAAAATTACTTAAAGTAGAAAAATCAAAGAATTATTTGATTCTATTATGGAAGGAGGTATTCATTGATATTCTTTCATATATGCATATTGTGACGTATATTATTTGTGCAAATATTTAAAATATTTGGCCATTGTACTACAAGTTTGATTGAGAGCAATATGATACTATATTATAAGGAAATATTGCAACAAACATATATGATCTTGCGTGCGTTTATGATCTCATTGTTGCTACGATATAGTTTTCTTATAGTCTACAACACGATTTTTATCACATAAGCAAAAATCACATTAACCATGTGACAATTGAAAATATTACCTTCAGTTTTCTGTTTGGTTGTCAAAATCTCATCTTTTGAATTGAATGAGTTTATACTTATTCATCTTTAATTTTGTTGATTAAACCTTATTCGTCACACATACTTCACAACTTACAACTTCCTCCTATTTATAACCGCAACTCTTTTGCATTGACCATACCAATAGATGTTATCGAAAAAATTATTTTGCATTCAGCTGAGGAAGTCATCCTGAATAAGCTCTAATATTACTCATACAAGTCTAACAATTTTGCCGTACACAAAAAAAATCAGGTTCTTTCTCCCACCATTGATGAAGAAATGCTAAAAAATTCAAGTCATTTGCCTCGAGTAAGGTAGGTATAGAAGCAACAGTTGTTGAATCTGGAGCTTCAAGTGTAGGACTATCAATTAAATCGCTCATGCCAGCAAAAAAATCGTAAGAGGTCAGTCAATCAGTCATCCTTCCCTTTATAGAACTACAATAATTTGCTAACTGTATAATTGAAAGCATAATCTATGAAATGACTACATTATTATTATTATTATTATTCATGTGAGAATATAGACTAGAACTTGTCGACAAACATGACCTCGCCTAGGAGTGCATCCTCCCTTTAACATTTCAGTTTCTACTTTATATTCAAAATTCAATTTAAATCTTGATAATTATAGAATTATCCAGCTAACTTTTATGGATTCTTTACTTTCGACGCTGCATTCATGTCGAATTCTTCAAAAATATTAGTCGAGACAAGTGTATTTTGTTGCTTTTACTTTATTATCCAATGGTGTTTCGATAGCTATAACTATTTATATTTGAAAAATCAGATAATAACATTACCATACAAACCAATTAAAATTATTCCAATCCATAACATACAATATTTCTATTGGAAATTATCTGGGAGGTGGCAGATTATCTCAACCTTCTCTTTTCTCTCATTCACCTTATTATACATGACTTTAGATTTTTAATTGATCAGAATCAAATTTCGTGGAGTTTTAGGTCATGACTGCTTGTAGGAGTTATCTTTCTCTTTTTTCTTTTTTGTGACTTTTGCCTACTTGAACAAGATGGATTCTTTTTATGCTCTGAATTGCCACACTTTACTCAGTATGAAGGAGAAGTCATTGAGAGCAACAAACAACAAATGCTATGTAGGTTTTGCAGTTTTTTGAGCCACCTTACTGCTCCTGATTTAGTGGTAAGAAAATGTGTTGCTTTCAGTTAAATTTCTCAGCATGACTTTGATTTATATACATATTCATTTACTAAGCTAAATTTATCACAAAATTATGATTGTTAAGTTTTTCTAAATGACTTTGTTTTAAATAATTATTCATTTATTAAGCTATGTTTACCACAAAATCATGACTATTAAGTGTCTCTTTCCGACTTTAATTTAAATAAATATGTGGTCATACTAGACTTGTGATTGTTGGTACACTTAAATGTTGGATTGTAAAATCTAATGACATAAGAGCCCTGCATTATGCTTAGAATCTCAAATTCCTTAGTATGAAAATTAAAATCTTAATAAAGTGAAGTATATAGCGAGTAGTTGTGCCTTAAACTCACTTTGAGTTGAGATTAAAATATTTATTTTAGAAAATATAACCGTCGGTATTAAATGTGCATTTAGACAAAGTACATTTGCCATATTCATATAACTAATTTACTTTAGCTTTGCTATTCTGTCAATTTATGTTGTGGTGCAACAACTTGTTTGAAGTTTTATTATTTAATCCGTCATTTTTCTTTTTCATTTTGAACTTTTCAATCTTCAGTTTTGTATAATATTTGTGCTTTAAATCCATATTTTTTTATCTTCCCCATGTGACAAATATTTACATTTTTTTCTTAGGTATGTCAACATCTTCCTTTGTCATAACTTTTTTGAGAATGCGGAAGCATGGTTGGACTCCAACTCTACCATCCTACCACTGTGAGTTTAGAATATGATCATGATATAGCTAAAAATTCATGAATTGTTAGCTTTTTGGTATATTTTAATTCCTACTAGAACAATGCTTTCAAATAATTTAATTGGATAATGCACTTGTGCTTGTTGTAAATATTGTTTACTATAACAGTGTGTTATTAGGCTTGAGTTATAGTATTCTTGTGCTCCATTAACTTAGATGTTAAAAAGTTAGCAGTCAGATTTCTCTTGACGTGAGGACCACAATCTTTTGCTCTAACATTTTGATGTGTCTTAACATTAACTCACATATATCCATTTGGAGTATTCTCTGTTGTAAGGTAACACAAACGATGAACCTGAATATTGAGACAATCTCTCAAATAAAGGTAATAATTGATTAATATTAATTGTAAAATACAAGAATATGAACACTAGCTGCCTTGCAGGATATGATGCATTTTCTAAATGGCAATAACCTTCTTTTCTAGATATCATCGCAACCACTTTTAGTTGTTGTGGTATTAGGTTAGTTATTTTGTAAACTATATTGCTATGAGCATGAATTTCCAGTGATATAAATTAACTTTAAATTGCCTCTTTTCTCATACATGCTACTATACCGTACCTATTTCTCTCCTAGCTTTCCAGATAATCTTTATTAACATGGTCTGTTTTGAGAAAATATTAAATAAGAATCTAAACTTTCCAACAAGTCATTATACCAAACTAAATATCATTAATTTTTGCCGTGAATATCAATTTTTTGAAACTAATTAGCAAATTCCTTGCTTTAGCTCACATTACTCTAAAGCCCCTATTTTAGAACATTCGATAGCTGCAAGTTGCACAATTACAAATCAGGGAAGATGTTATCAATAGCGAAAGAATTGATATTACGAGGGTGAAAAAAAAACTAAACACATGAAGAGGTCGAGATCATGTCTTCATCCCTAGGATCCCATGTACTCAAATCGAGCAAAAGTTCAATTTCATACTAAAATGAACCTTACTCTTCTGCAGTTTAAAAAGAAACTTTTGGAATGTCAGTACGAATCAAACAAAAGCAAAAAAACTAAATACTATTTCCTCTATCCCAGTTTATATCCCATATTTCAAATTTTGAGTTTCAACAAAGTATTGACTTCATAACCTCAACCTACTTATTTTTTATTGTGCATAAACCTTCGTCAAACTTTCATCCCTTTGCTTATAGATGACAACTTGACTTTCCTTTCCCATTTGTTTGTGGAGATTTGAGCATTTCCAAGTATTTCTGTTAAATATTTTTCTAATATATTATTACTTCTTTTGGTTGCTACCAGTTTCAGCTCCTCACGCCAGGCTCTATGAATTAAGGTTAAATTCAATCAAGTACTTAAAAGCACCATCGAATTTTGCATTATTACGTCAACTACTCCAGATTTTTAGAACGTAAATTTTTTTTGTATGTCGTATGAGCTTGAGAGACTTAGTTGGACTAAATTAAGTACACATTATATTGTATTAAGCAATAATTTAGTTATGGTACTTGCCGCATGGTTTAGAGTATCAGTGCACCCTAACTTTAAATATCGTTTCAATTTGTTAATGTATCTTTCTACCATAGAACTTTTATCCGACATAGGACAACATTATAAGAAGCAAAAGTGATTGTTACATAACTACATGTATAATGATCATATTGAGCACGGGCCTTACCCATCTAATTTTATAACTAAACAAAGAAGAGACCTCAACAAACGTATATGAATTTAAACCACATTCAATAAAGTATCACTTAAAATAGTAAATTTTCACTACTTCATAACTTTTAGGAGGCAAAGAATTAAGATATTAGTATCTAATTTCATTTTTTTAAGAGCACATTGACAATTATAATAATTTATTTATTCAAAATAGGAATCAAGAAATAGAATCTACACCTCAATAAATGAAGTTAAACCTAATACAACGAACCAGTCCATCACCAAGCCCTAAACCACACCTTCTCAAAACCCTAAAACACCTAATATGAATTCTAACAATATATCCTAAACCTAGGATGCGTTAGGAACTAGAAATACCATATACCGTAAAATTATGCACATGCAGAGATAATATATACTAAAAACACAATATACAACTAATAATAGAAATATTAAGGATTGTTTGGTTGAAAAACAAGTTATTATGGGATTCGCTATCCCGGATTAGTTATCCCTCCATATAAAACTAATAATACAATTCCGGGATAGTTAATAATGCTATAATTCTAGGACAACTAATCATGGAATGAGTTATTTCATGCATTTTATCCCAACCAAATATGAAATAAGCTCATTCTAAAATTAATCCCACAATTAGTTATCCGATATACTTGTACAAACGAGCCCTTAAGGTAAAACTATCATATTTATCACAAATAGAAACCCTAATTTACAAATAAACCAAAACAAACCTTAAATTGATGACGCAAAACCCTAACAAGCAAAGATAACACCTAAATCAAGGAGTTTCAACATACATTTACGAAATATATATTTATATATATATATATATATATATATATAAATACATAAAAAATACCCTTAGTTGGATAGTATTTCAGAAACTCATTAGAAGCTTAACTAAATATCATCGATTGATTTTCCAGTTACATAATCGGCGATTAATTGAAATCGATCGGCGATATTTTTGGGGTATAAAACTAAGGCATTTTCGAATAATTTATCGTCGTTTCGACTCCATATCGACATTGAATTTGAAATTCAATTAATTGGCTGAAAATTTGGGATTTAATTTAAAAAAAATTTATTTGGCAAATGAGAAAAAAATGGATTTTATAGAGAGAAATAGAAGATTAAAAGAGAAAATATGTTTTCTTACAAAAATATAATTAAAAAATAGAGCAAACGACATAAATCCCTACCGTTTGGAGTTTAATTACAGAAAATTTTGATATTTTGTATAATTATTGAAATATCGATTTTGTTTTTGTCGAAATACATATTTAGCTTTCGTCAAAATCAAGATTCTTTTGGTATTTTCCCAATTTTTATAGGTAGAGCAATCTGATCCAGGGTCATGTTCTTTTTTACTGTCGTCAATATTTATTTCACTGTAGCTAACGTTCACAAACCCAACGACCACTGACCCTTGACCGGCTGACGCCGGCGTCGGCGTCGGAGCGTCGGTAACAGGCAAGCATACCCCCTCCCTTTTTCTCTCTCCCCAGTTCTCTCTACCTTCTTCTCTCTCCTTTTCCCTGTCTCTCTCCGTCGTCGGAACACCCATTGCTTTCGCCGACGGTCAAGGCACCGTCCACTCGACTTCGACGACGTAGGCAGCATGCAGCTCCGGTCACAAGCGACCGATTCCGACGGGTTCATCCGAAGGTTCTGCTGGTTTCGATTATAGCGGATTCTGATAGTATCAGATCTAATTTCAGCGGCACTCCGACGAAGCTCCGGCGATAATATCCCGGTGACTAGTTTCTACATCAATTCGCTGGGACCCAACATACCTCACGGGAAAAGGGGACTTGATCTACAAGCATAATCCGGTGACTTCTAACCTTTGTTATTTCATTCTTCGTATTAGTCTAGTATTATCTCCTGTATCTTAACTTGCGTTTAATTTATTAGGATTATCTGTTGTCGTATCTTGCACTGCATTTTATTATTGGTTTTGCTGTCCTTAGTGCTAGGCCATTAGTGTGCTTTTTATTTCCCCCGGTGAATTCTCACCTTGAACTCTAATTATTTATTTATTTATTTATTTATTCTGCTAGCATCTGTTGTGCTTGAATATTAGTTGCATTTTGTGCTTTGCGTGTGCCTTTTATTGTTATTGGCCTATAGTTATTTTTAGCCTTCGCTGGACTTTATGTTGACTAGTGGCTTGGGTGGCTCATGGTGGATTAGGGTCATGTCCTGGGGGTCCTGGGGGTCATAGGAGGCTGGGGGTGGGATCGGGGGCTAGTGTGTTGGGTTAGGCCCGGGATGCGGAGTGCAAGGTATTAAGGGAGGGAATAAGAGAGGTGATAGTTTGAGGGTAGGGTCGTAGAACATTGGGACCTTGCAGGGTAAGTCGATAGAACTGGTTAAGATTCTTAGGAAGAGAATGATTAATATTGTGTGTGTCCAGGAGACCAAGTGGGTAGGTTCCAAGGATAGGGATGTAGATGGATACAAGTTGTGGTATTCAGGTAGTGATAGCTGTAGGAATGACGTAGGTATCTTAGTGGAAGAAGAGCTTATGGAGAAGGTAATGGAGGTTAAAAGGGGTAGTTATAGGGTTATGACTATCAAGTAGGTCTTGGGGGGGGGTTACTTTGAACATCTATAGTGCGTATGCACCTCAGGTGGGCCTGGACGAGGAAGAGAAGAAGAGTTTTGGGGAGGTTTTGGATGAGGTGGTTAGAGGCGTGCCTAGTTTGGAGAAGATTTTCATAGGTGGGGATTTTAACGGGCACATCGGGTCTTTTCCGTTAGGGTACGATGATGTGCATGGGGGCTTTGGGTTCGGGGTTAGGAATGATGAGGGAGCTGTTCTTTTGGATTTTACGAGGGCCTTTGGGTTGGTGGTAGTGAATTCCAGCTTTTTGAAGAAGGAAGAGCACTTGGTTACTTTCCGTAGTAGAATAACCAAGACTCAGAATGACTTTTTGCTGCTTAGGAAGGGGGATAGAGCTTTGTGTAAGGATTGTAAGGTAATCTTGAGTGAGAATCTTGCGACCCAGCATAAACTCCTAGTTATAGACTTGGTTATCAAGAGGGGCAAGATGAGGTGGGGTGGGAAGGGTCGGCCTAGGGTTAGGTAGAGTAGCCTGACCCCGATTAGTGCTTTGGAGATAGGAGTGAAATTGGAGGGGATGGGGGGTGGGAGTGAAGGGGGGACATGGATAGTATATGAGATAGGGCTGCTGGTTGCATCAGGGAGTCTGCTAGAGAGGTGTTGGGTGTTTTGAGGGGCGGGTCTGGCCAGTATCGGGGGGATTGGTGGTGGAATGAAGATGTTAAGAAGAAGGTCGAGATGAAGAAGGTAGCTTACGCTAAGTTGGTTGAGAGTAAGGATGAAGAAGAGAAATGGGTGAGCAGGGAGGAGTATAAGTTAGCAAAAAAGGAGACTAAGTTAGCAGTCACGGCTGCTACGACAACAAATTTTGAGAGTTTGTATAAGGGGTTAGAGGAGAAAGGCGGGGAGAAACGGATGTTTAGGCTTGCCAAGGTTAGGGAGCGGAAGAGTTGTGATCTGTACCAGGTGAAGTGCATTAAGGGGGAGGATGACAGAGTTTTGGTGAAAGACGACCTCATTAAGAAAAGATGGCATCCTATTTCCATAGGCTCTTGAATGATGAGGGGGATAGAGGTGTTATGTTAGGGGAGTTGGAGCATTCTGGAGAGTGTAGCGACTTTGGATTTTGTCGGCGTTATAAGGTATATGAGGTTAGTGAGGCTATTCGTAAGATGCGAAGGGGCAGGGTGACGGGGCTCGATGAGATTTCGGTAGATTTTTGGAAGTTCTCTGGCGGGTCAGGGTTGAGGTGGCTGACCAATTTGTTTAACAATATTTTTAAGTCAGCAAAGATGCCTGGGGAGTGGAGATGGAGCACGATGAGTCCTTTATATAAGAATAAGAGTGACATTCAGAGTTGCAACAACTACCGGGGTATCAAGTTGTTGAGTCACACGATGAAGATTTGGGAGAGGGTGGTGAAACAGAGGTTGAGGAAGATTGTGTCTATTTCGAAGAATCAATTTGGTTTTATGCCTGGTCGCTCCACGACTGAGGAAATTCACCTTGTGCGGAGACTGGTAGAGCAGTATAGAGAGAGGAAGAGAGATCTTTACATGGTATTTATTGACTTGGAAAAGGCGTATGATAAGGTCCCTATGGAGGTTCTTTGGAGATGCTTGGAGGAGAGGGGGTCTCGGTGGCGTACATTAGAGCGATTAAGGACATGTATGAGGGAGCAAAGACTTTGGTAAGGACACTGGAAGGAGATTCTGAGCATTTCCCGGTCTCGACAGGGTTGTACCAGGGATCAACTCTTAGTCCATTTTTATTTGCTTTGGTGATGGATGGGTTGACGCGAAATATACAAGGCGAGGTGCCTTGGTGTATGCTTTTCGCGGATGATATAGTTTTGATTGATGAGTCGCGACAAAGAGTTAATAATAAGCTGGAGGATTAGAGACAAACCCTGGAGTGTAAAGATTTCAGGTTGAGTAAGACCAAGACAAAGTACTTGGAGTGCAAGTTTAGTGACTCGAGGCAAGAGGAGGAGGTGGTAGTGAAGTTGGATTCTCAGGCGGTTTGCAAGAGGGATAATTTTAAGTATCTTGGGTCTACGATTCAGGGAAATGGAGAGATACATGAGGATGTCTCTCACCATATTGAGGCAGGTTGGATGAAATGGAGGCTCAGTTCGAAAATTTTATGCGATAAGAAGGTGTTTCCCAAGATGAAAGACAAATTCTATAGAGTTGCAGTCCAGCCTGCTATGTTGTATGGAACGGAGTGTTGGCCGGTTAAGATTCTCATATCCAAAAGTTGAGGGTGGCAAAAATGAGGATGTTGCGTTGGATGTGTAGATTCACAAGGGCTGACAGGGTTAGGAATGAAATTATTCGGGAGAAGGTGAGAGTGGTGTCAGTGGAGGGTAAAATACGGGAAGTGAGGTTGAGATGGTTTGGTCTTGTGATGAGGAGAGACACGGATGCCCCAGTTCGTAGGTGTGAGAGGTTGGCCTTAGGAGGTTTCAAATGGGGTAGGGGTAGGCCGAAGAAATACTGGAGAAAAGTGATTAAACGTGACATAGAGTTGTTACAGCTGACTGAGGATATGACCCTGGATAGAAAGATATGGAGAAAAAGCATTAGGATAGAGAGATTAGGGTGTGGATGAGTCGTAGGCAGTATTTAGGTGGACTTTGGTGTCCTTTGTTTGGCAATGTACAAATTTTTTGTGGATGTCGTACCTATGTTATTTTATCATGTTCTATGCTTTTGATGCTTTTGATGCTTTTGTATATTGCCTTTTATCTTGAGCCGGGGTCTATCGGAAACAGCCTCTCTACTTCTTTAGAGGTAGTGGTATGGACTGCGTACACTCTACCCTCCCCAAACCCCACTATGTGGGAATATACTGAGTTTGTTATTGTTGTTGTTGTATTAGAAGCTTAACTAAAAAACTAACTTATAATAACATAAAAACTTACAATAAAGAAAGAAAGAGAAAGATGCATAATGGAAGAGTGTTAGTTAATAAAGTTATACCTTTACAACATCTAAATGAGCTCTGGGAGGAAGAAATGGGCTTAAGTCTTAACTGACTAGGCCGGAACCCTTCCTTCTCTCTCAAATGTCGAAAGTATTTTCAAAAAAATACGTTGGGAGAGGTGTATATTTGCTCGGGTATATTGGGCAAAATTCAGAAATAACATACTTATCCCCTTAATTATGAGTTTTATAGCAACAATTTCATAATTATATAATATAGCAAGTTGTATTTTGTATTTTTGCAAACTGTTGCTACAAAAATACAAATACATATGATTTTTACTTCCCTTATAATCGATATATTTTTATTTTTTTTGCAAACTATTGCTACGAAAATACAAATACATATAAATACATATGCTATAAAATGTAATTTGATAAAAGTGTAGTTATTTTTTATAATTTTATACTTAAGTATGCTACTTTATGTATTTTTTCCAGAAATAATTGGTTAGATCAAGACAGGTTGAAAAAGTGGAGTGAGTTATTTGGGAAATAGGGTATTTTGGTCTGATTTTGGGATCTCATCCAAATACGGATATTTTTCTTCAGTTTCATAATGGTAGGGGCATTTTAGTTGTAAAGGGTAATGAGGGACAAACTTAACTAAACAAACAAAAGTGTAACTATATTTTCCATCTATTTTCTTTAGGAAAAATTAGAGAAAGTAGACACTTAACTATAATTACAATAAATAGTAACACTTTTGTAAAATTACAGTTTATAACAAGAATAACATTATTTTACTCATTAACTAGGCAAGTGCATGTTTTACTCTCACTACTTTACATTGTTCTATTTTCACTCCACTATTTCATCTCCCCTAAATATAGCCATATCTTTTACCACTTTTTTTCATCTTATTTTTTTAATCATTTTATTTTTATTTTTATTTTATTTTCACTTTATTTTCTCTCTTTTTTTTTCTTTTTCGTTTTTTTTCTCTTTTTCATATTTGAAGATAATTATCTCCATGATCTTCAAGATTTCAAAATAAAACATCATTACTGTCTTTCACTCTCTTATATCTCTACCTTTTTTTTCTTGTTAATTTTTTTTCATCTTATTTTTTATCATTTTATTTTTTTATTTTGATTTCTTTTTCTTTTTCATTTTTTTCTTTCCACTTTATTTTCGCTCTTCTATTTCTTTTTTTTTTTTCCTTTTTTAGTTTTTTTTTCTTTCTCATATCTTTTTTTCTTTTTCTATTTTTCGTTTTCTTCTTCTTTTTTCTTTTATTTTTACACTTCTATTTCTCTTTTTTTTTTTTTTCTTTTACACTTCTCTTTTATTGTTTTTTACATTTTTATTTTTATTTTCATTTTTTTACTCTTCTATATCTCTAACTTTTATTTTTGAAAAGACAGATATGTATATCGCATACACATGTTCAAAAAACATACAAAATACATAGACATACAGATCTGAATATGTATTTACAGTACAAAACATACATATGTATTTACGAAATACATATCATATTCATATTAAACAGTAACAAACATAACTATACTATATATCTTCATATGTATTTGCGAAATACAAAGGTGACTCATATAAAATAAGAATATACATATGGATCAGGTATGTATTCGGTAAATACATATGTAGAGCTATATGTATTTTATACGGTGTTGGATTTGTCTTTGAACTTTACATACTATGTCATTTTAGAGGGTAACATATGTACTTATTTGTTTTCTTTTACAATTTAAGATATGTATATGTATTTTTTTATTGCCTATATGTATATGTATATAATTGTTATTTTCGTTATAGAGATTGTGTTCTATATGTTTATATATACATGTGAGTCAGATATGTATTTCTGTAAATACATATGCAGATATATATATGTTTTTTACCATAAATATATATGCAGATTTATATGTCTATTTATTTTTTATATTTTTTGAATATGTATATATGATATAGATATTTGTCTTTTAAAAATAAAAGATAGAGATAGAAGAGTAAAAAAAAGAAAAAAAAATAGAAAAAAACAAAAACGAAAAATAAAAATTCAAAAAAAAAAAAGAAGTGAAAAAGGAAAAAAAAGAAGAAAGAGAAATAGAAACTAGAAATAGAAGTGTAAAAACAAAAGCGGAATTTTTTTAAAAAAAAGAAGAAGAAGAAGAAGAAAACGAAAAAAATATAAGAAAAGGTAAAAAAAAGAATAAATAAATAAATAAATAAATAAATAAATGAAAAAGGAAAAAATAAAGAAGAGAAGTAGAAGAGAGAAAATAAAGTTGAAAGAAAAAAATGGAAAAGAAAAAGAAATAAATAAAGAAAAAAGATAAAAAAAATGAAAAAACTAACAAGAAAAGACAGTTAAAGATATAAGAGAATAATATTTTGAAATTTTGAAGATCATGGAAATAATAATCTTCATATTTGAGTTTGATTTGGAAAAGGAATCTACTAATTTAAATAAGAGTAATTTATGGAAATTTAATTAGATGGGATAATTATTCCTTATTTAACTCAACTAATTTGAGTAAAATAAGAGCAGTAAATCTTGTTGTATATGTATTTGTATAGCAACGGTTTACTTAAATACAAAATACAATTTGCTATTTTTCGTAATTATGAAACTGTTGCTATAGAAGTTACAATTAAGGCTCTATAATTGTTATTTCTGAAATTTTTCCTTTTCTTTATACTAGTTTAGGATATGCGCCCCGCGCGTGTATCTCGCGTCAATGAATTTAATTTTATAAAATCACTTCGATATTATAAAAGAAAATAATTTGACTCCTCTTCATTTAGCCAATGAATTTTTCATCAAAAAAAATTATATCATAATCAGCAATTCATGGATTCATATTAATTAAATACCTGGAAATTATTAAATAATGAAAAACATACATGCTAGTACTATATATATATATCTCAATTTCCACATGAACAATTAATGCCTATATGTAACTACCATTATTTATTTTCTTAGTTAAAACCTTTAAAATAAAACTCACACACAAAAAATAAATTGAAAAAATAAATCAGCTTAGATCCAATATAACAGTTGAAGGGGATCAAGAAATTTGAAGTGCCAAAATGCAGATCGCCTCAAATAATTTTCTTATTGTGAATCGTCGTCATTGTTAGGATTTATTTATATATTCCAATTCAATAACACGATCCAAGCTTGACGTAAATATTGCACCTTAAAGCTACATATACAAATTCAATTCGATATTATTCGCTACAATTCCTCCAGATCAAAAACAAATACTAACTAATAAAATTATAGCTAACATAGGCATGCCAATATCTGTTATACGTGTTATATAAAAACTTTGATGAAATTAAATATGAATTGACGTTATATAAAAACTTTGATGAAATTAAATATGAATTGAAGTGCTCAGTGTTTCAGTTTACTATTTTAATAACTACGTAATTTACACAATGATCTCGTTTCATCTCATTTCAATCGCGTCTTCATAAAATATATCATGTAAACTTTTTGCACTGCTTCATAGCCACAACCTTAAGAACATACTAAAAATATTTCTAAAACAAACATACCTCAAATCACAAGTAAATTTATCTCTTCAATCATAAATACTATCAATTTCACAAGTAAATTTTCATATACGTTTTTATTTTCTTTTTATTTCCTACAATTTTGACGTATCATAAAATATCCAAAATATATGATAAATTTTTCCTTACTTCTACACGTTTTTCTCTTTCTTTTCCTTTTTTTCCTCCCTACAATTCTGTAGTATTTTTTTTTTCCTTTTCTCACCAACAAAAATCATAAATATAAATATTTGTGAAACTCCTAAATATATGAGAATACAAAATTCTAAATATATGCTAGGTTTTCCTATTATTCTTTAAAAAAACAAAATTCTAAATATATAGTCGGTTTTTCTATTACTCTTTTCTGCAAGTTTTTTTTTTCTTTTTTTTTCCTAGAAATTTGACATTGTAATTTTTGTAAAAAAAATAATTTTTTAATGCCATTCATGCCAATTAAGATCTCTGACTTGTTTTCCTTATAGTACAATTACGTGGAATCTATGGTTTAATATGAAAAGAATTGTTTGAATTTTAATTGGAAAATAAAAGAGAATTGTTTAAATAATGAGTATTAATTAAGGCAAATTCGTACTGATTCTATAACAAAAAGTTCAAAAGTTATAATCCAAGTCTAATTCTTTTTCTAATATTCTTTTCCATATATTGTAGGACTCATATATATTTCTTACCATATGTTATTAAGTATCATCCAATATATTTTAGGAGTCCTTAATTTAATAAAACAATAATTAAAATAAATAGTAAAAAGACGATTTTGTCTAAAGTAATGACATTTAATGAAGGACAAAAAGTTCAAATCACTTTTCTAAAGGGCTTCACACTTTTAATATATTATAGATATAGATTATAGATTATACATATAGATATAGATTAAAGCTACACATAAATAAAGTGACATGAAACCTCTTTATTAGAGGTGAACAAAAACGAGTTGAAAATTAAATCAAATCGCAAATTGAGTCAAATCGAAAAGCTCAACTAATTAATTGTTTGATTTGATTTAAGAAAAAAAATCAACTACAATTGGTTTGGTTTGGTTTTAACAAAAAAAAAAAGTCAAACCAACCCGATATTATATTTATATAATTTTTAAAAATATTTATTACATAAAATAATTATTATGATATAATTTATAAATATTTCTTAAATTTTTTCATTGAATTGATCGTTCAACATATTATGCCAAGTTTAAACTTAGAATTGTGAATCCAATAAGTTTTTTAGCCCATGAATATTAGTAACTCAAATAAAGTCCAAATCAATACTAATTCTAACAAAAATATTCAATTGAAACAATAGAATTGATAATTATGTTGGATATTTATTCTTTAGTTTTGCATAAGTACATAAAGTAAATTTATTTTTCTATTTAATGTTTAGTCATGTAACTAATACTTACTAGACTTACTTTAACCTGACTTAATATATTCAAATTATGATTATTTTTATTGTAACTTATTAATATGCAATATTTATTTTTATATAATTTTATTATTATTTTTTGTTGAATATTTTATAGTCATAACTCATTTTATATTGTATTATTTTCTTAAGGAACACCGAAGATAGTTGTATCTAGCTTGGACTAAAGAAATATTTTAAGAACAAGTTAATTATATGTAAGCCTTTAATGAAAAATATTCGAAAATAAAAAAAAATGATTAAATTGAAAAAATCGAAAAAACTCGAGTTTGAAAACCTCAAATTTTATTGACTTTATTTCATTTATAGATTTAAAAATTTGATACAAATAATTTGATTTGATATTTAAGAAATTCGAACTAACCCGATTATGTACACCCCACTCTTTATGATCAAGAATGCTATCTTTTTTTGTCATTTTAAATTTTTTTGTCCCAAGTTAAGAAAAATTCCAAAAGCCACATCTCCTAAATGAAGACTTGTGAAGACAATTAAAATTCACACTGACTAACAATTATTAACATGCTATAACGGTGGATCATTTGAGTGAATGTGGTGGTAATGGTTGATTAATTCTTTGCTTCATCCTCATATTTTAACTTTCCACAAATAAGCTTGATGTCCTCTCTTACGATAACATATTCTATCCATTTTTTTAGACTTTTTTTTTTTTTTTTAAATAATAATAATTTAGTCTTACTTTTTATGAAGTTAGCAACCAAGGGGTCCTCTAGAAAATATGTTGGTAGAGATTTTATTGTTGGCTAGTTTGAATACAATGAATTGTTTGTTTTTGTTTCCACCCAAAGTAACTTTTACAAACTTGTACTCTCGATATTGTGAGAATCATGCATGATTATGAGACTTTGCACTTTATTGTGTGAATATATAAACAATAATTAAAATTTGGTGGGATGAGTTTGCTGATTGTATGGTTAAATTCATTATTTACAAATTATTAGCTTCATTAAATATTTTAGTTAAATTGACTCATTCATAATCTACCTTCTGGAGAAGGCATAACAGCATTACTTTGCTTCTATGAGCGGGTTAAGGAAAAATTATAAGATAGTGAAGATATGTAAGAAATTTAAAAAATGAGAAACGTAATGTGTTGTAGCGGAGATGAGGTAGTGGTATGGACTGCGTACACTTATCCTCCCCAGACCCTACTTGGTGGGAATATATTGGGTATGTTGTTGTTGTTGAGAAACGTAATATTGTGGCACTCTTTTTTTTTGGTCAATAAACATACTTTCTTTTGACGTACCTTTATACTACCAAAATAATTATGAGTACTTTATATAAAAATATCTAAATATAAATTTCTTATGATGTCTCAGTTAAAATTCTTCGTTATAAGTTGTGAAAAGATGAAAGCAACTTTAATCTCATCCCATCAATATTCAGGTAAAAACATTTCTTCATTTCATTTTTTTCATGACATTTTTGTATACACATTTTAGCTTTAACTCACTTATTTCTAATTATTTTTGTGAATTTTTTTCTTTATAATTAGTTCTTCCTAGGCGATTATAGTATTATAATAATTGATTTTGTAAAGTTTAATTTGGGTTGAAAAGATTAGTTTAACAAGAGAGAATTAGGAAGTTATTTATTCATTAAACTCATTTCTTAATTTAATAACATTTAATTTTAATGAATCTTATATATATATATCACCTAGAATTTAATACTTTTAGATGCAAATCTTTTTATCACATCATTTCCCCCCTTGTTTTGTGTGAATTTTCCTCTTTTTACTATGAAGTGTTGTCCCCCACTAAAATAATGTTGGGTTTCATATAGAGTCCTGCAAAGGACATTTTTTCAACTACATAATTATATACATTTTTTAATAGTTTGCCCATGTATGAGCGAACTAAATTTCAATGTTTTTTTTTTTTTAAATTTTTTTTAGTTTGCTCACCATGAACAACTTCAACTAACCATTTTTTTTTTTGAAAGAGATTTAGAAGGGGGTTCGCCCAGACACTGATTTTTAGGGGTGTGCATCGGTTGGTTCGGTTTCATTTTATGTATTATCGGCTCAATTTATCATTTTTGATTTTTAAATATGCTAAACTAATAACCAAATCAGTAAGATATTTTTTATCAGTTTCAGTTTATCGAATTTTAGTCCTTAACGATTTGATTTTTGATTTAACCGATAAGAAAATACTCATAAAATAAAATAGTAGCAACTAACATTAAAGAAACTGAATCTTAGTTGCAACCAAAATCCCACATGATGTGTTTTGATTTACAAAAATTTTCAAGCTTGAAATGAATGTTTGTTCAGGAAATTGAATAGATTTGTTAGTTTGTAGAAATTAAAGAGAACTTAAGAGAAATATATAACAACTAGTATGTATGCGTGTGTGTGTATATATATATATATATATTATATGTTATTGGATTATCGATTTACCCAATAACCCAACAAAAAATTTAATAAAATGATTAAAAAATCGTTAACCCAATAACAATAAATCAATAATATTTTTATCGGATTAATTTATTGCTCGATTCGATTTTTGCACACCCCTACTAATTTCCATAAATAAGAACAATCATTTTGAGACAATAACGTAAAAGATTGTTACCCAAAGAATATATATATACAGTAATATATATGGAATATTGTCTAGTGATAATTACCTACATATTAGGACATTTTATTTTATAAATATTTTAATCTCCGTATTAACAATACACTTTTTTCTCACATTTTATTTATAAATATTTTAACCTCTGTATTCCCATACAATTTAACTTCGTGCTTATTAATGCAACATACCACACTTCATTAAAATGCTGAGACGTAACTAGTGATGTTGTGTATACTATGACGATCTTGTATATACTAAATTGTTTGTAGTGTTCAGTAGTTTGATGATGCATTTTCTTAGGTTTCTAGTAAATGTTTTGATATATCTTTTATTTTTTTTGTGAAATGTTTTGATATATCAACAATCGTAACTCTCTTTTAAACTCAATTATCAACCTTTTCTTCCCCTGAATAAAGAATCTTAGTGAAACAGTCATTTAAACCGGTAAAATTAGGTCTTAGACCAAATTCATACTCCAAAAACTAGCTCAAAGGGTTGAGGATTGCTCAAGCCTTGTAAAAGAGAGTTATTTAACAAAACCTGATAAAAATAATACAACACAGATTCACGAGTATGCTATAACAAAATATTACCCATGTAATGACGTCAGCTTAAGCTTTAAAGGCTCTTAGGATCAAGTTGTATGTTTCTTGCTCAAGTTGATGGATTTGGGAAGTGCAGTTTCCTAAATAGCTTTTTTTTTTTTTTTTAAAAAAAAAAGAATTGGTTGGCTGAAATTGTTCATAGTGAGCAAACTAAGAAAAAAAAAGGATTGAGATGTAGTTCAGTTCACCCATACATGGGCAAACTATTTTTTCAAAAAGGAATTGTGGACGTTAACGAAAAGTTACGGAGATACAAATAGTTCGCCAAAAATGGGCAAACTGTCCTTTATGGTACATGTTTTTTGAGAGTGTCCATTTTGGTACGTTGTATTGAAAACATATCTTTTTGGAGCCTGACTCTTTCATATATGGTCTTTTTTATTCAGATTTACATATACAGATTTTCATATTTAACATACAATGTTTTCACAAATTCTTTCAGTCAAATAATTTATACATGAGTTTATGGTTTCAATCACATTTAAATTCTTCTTTCTATGATCGCGTTTAGTGCGATCAAGTACATTAGTGTCAAATAGGATGATGTTTTAAAGATAACTTTGAGTGGAATTAGAAACTAGGAGGCAGCGAAGGAAAGCATTATAGAATAGTGTAAAAAAAGAACTTGGCATTAATGTGGTTTTGAGAGAGTTCAAAATAGTTTTGGGATAAAAAACTCTTGCATTTAATAAACTCTCAATACACAATAACTTGAAAGAAACATAAGAGAAGCATTAGCAGAGAGAATATAGTGGATATAGTTTATATTGCTAGTTTCTATTTATAAAAAGCATCTCTCATATATATTCCCTAGGGAACTATGTTCATAATATCTGCATATATCAGTTTAAAGAAAGGTGATCAAACTATGTTCAAAGATAGCATTTCAGCATGCACCCAGATGAAACAAACTCCTATAATGAGCTATTGGCATGACCATAATATAATGTACAAAAACTCTTTCACATTTTGGTCTAGGATAAACAAAAGAAAAGCTCAATGTTTCTTCATGTCGCGTCTGTGATCAGTCTCTACAAAGTAAATAAACAGGCAATCCTGCTGGATCAAGCTCCCAGAAACCTCGCAGGCTGCCACCTCTCTCTTCTGTCAGGCGATAAGCAGGGATCTGATGAGAGAACCTGAGCTGCTCGGATACAGATATTTTCACTGTGCCATTAGCAGCCTCTGCTTCTACTTGAGGCTTGTAGACAGACTTGAAACCTTTTACCCTTGCTAAGAACTTAACAGAGACATACTTATCAGAAACATCCACAATTTCAACAATTTCATATTCACAATCTTCTAGCTTATCACCTTTCATCTGAGCACTCCAGTTTTTATATACTGCCCAAACTTCACCTGATCTGGGGAAGATCCTGTGTACACCCTTCTTCATAGGTTCTGCGACTACTTCATGTGAAAAGGCATCTGTTCCTGTATATTCGTTCAGCTTTTTGCTTCGAAACTTGAACAACCCACAACCAATTGGCATTGCTTTATCATGCCACTGTATCACACTTTTAGGTGGTGGACAGGCATAAAACCATGCCACATGCAACACAAAATTAGGCATAGGATCTATCTTCCTTATCTGGCCATAGTACCTTGGCAACGCGTCTTCATCACTGTAAATTGCCCAACATTGACCAACTTGAAACTTCTCCAATGATCTCTCAACATCAAAGCTGTAGAAATCAGGTTCAGGAACCTCATTAGCTTCTGCTGCAACATAGTTTTCTGCAGAATTTATGGAATCCACGTGATTAGCATTCTCTCTATGGCCTATGGATGAATTATTTCCCAAGTTAATTCTGGATTGTCTATCAGCAGGATGAGCATTTCCTTCAGACTTCCCTTTCGGACTAACTGAAGATGTATCTCTTTTGGATTTTTGCTTCATTTGCACCCCATCTACAGGAGATAAAATGCCTTGAGGCTTCCCATCCGGTACCAAATTCATTGCAGAAAATGAAGATCTAGGACAAGAAACATCTTGGAATGCATTCCCATTCTCGATGTCAAGATCTGCAGAAGCAGAAATGCCTACTTGGTCAATAGGTAAGGAAGCAGGATCTAGTTCAAAGGATCCTTCAGGAACATCATTCCTCTCCATCCCTGTCATCTTAAAAGAAGGAACTCTATGAGAAAACCTAAACATATCCTTTGCAGGAATCAGAAATGGGTCTCTTTCCCCAAGTTTTGCTGCTGCTCGATGAAAAAGACAAGTTAAGCCTTTAGCTTTACCCAAGTATGCTACATGAACACCAATATCATCAGCATAGTCTGACAATACCTCAACAAACTCGTACTCGTACTTTTTCTTGCGCTCAAGATGAGAACTCCAGTTCATATCCCAATCTTTAAAGATGGCCCAAGTTTCTCCTTCCAGTGGAAATATCTTTATCGCATTGCAGCTATTACCCTTTATTGCACATACCAAATGAGAGAACATAGGATGATCTTCAGTGTATTCTGAGTTTCCCAGTCTGAACCTGCCACAAGAAGCTGGAAGGCCCTCAGATAGCCATTTGGTTTCATCTTCATTCAGCGGATCTGGCTCTAACCAAGTTATGCGCAACTTAAACGCAGGAGATAAAATCTTCCTGATGACTGCATAAAATCTAGGCATGGCATCCAGAGTATCATAAACAGCCCATACCTGTCCAATCTTAAAGCAAGATTCTTCCCTGTGCTTGTCAAAATCACTAAAATCTGGATCTGCACATTCAAATGTTTCTGGCTCAGTCATAGTAGAAGGCCCTACATCTGAGGGAAGATCAAGGTTTTGTCCACTGCCTTTTTCAGGTACACCCACTCTTTCATTTGCAGTCTCAGCTTCCTGCTCTGTGTTCTGCATGCTCTCTTCAGGGGACAAACTTTCCCTCAATTTCTTCTTTTTCCCATTGGGAGTTGCTGCATGAGACAAATGCTGAACCTCGGCCTCCTTTGTAGGAGAGGGATATCCAGTCCCCTTAGATAGCTTAGAAGGATCTTCTTCTTCATTTTCATCACTTACATTTCCCTGGTAATTGACACGCTGTCTACACCGCGTAGATCTTCGCTGGTTTGCCCCACCCAGACATTCATAATTCTGCCCAGGCATATGAGCAGAAACATCAAAATTTGTATCTTCTTCAGAGTCTATGCCTGTTGATGAATCACAATTTTCACTAGATTCTGTTGATGCCTTCCTTTTCTTAGTGTTTTTCTTTTTATATTCCCCTGATAAGCCCTCCTTATTCATTTTTCCATACACATTTTCCGAGTTTCCATTTCTATTAGACTCCCAACCAACCTCTGAGGGAAACTCTGACTGCGTAGATGGATTCCTGGCAAGGGTCTCGTCAGCATCCTTCTTCTGACTGGAAGTAGACTGACTCCTACTGGTTCCGGGTGTTGCATCTGAAGCATTCACTTTGTGACCTGTGTACAACTGTTTACAATTGCCGCACCGCAAAACTTTATTTAGCACGCTTATATAATACTTATACTTAACAGAACAGAATGGGCAGGCAGTCCAAAAGGTTGGTTGGCTTCCTGGAGCTCCTGATTGCGTACTTTGAGGATTAGCAAATTCTGATGTGAAATTGGAATTATTTTGTACCCAAGGATGTCTCCTGGTATCTGGCTGGCAGCTTTTATGCTGCATTGGTACTTGAAATTTTCCAGAAGGAATGCATCTACTGTTGTACAACATACGTTGTTGTCTATCCAAAAGCACCGCTTGAGCATCACCAATCAGTGTAAAGGCATCAGCTGCACCAGGGAACTTGTTCTTATCAGGATGTAGCGAGAGAGCAAACTTGCGGAATTGCTTCCTGATAAGCGCATCATCAGCTGTTGGGTCTACTTTAAGAATACCGTACCAATCTTTCTCATTTCCAAAAGTTTTATTCACTGCAGAGCAATGCACTTCACAAACCAAAACCATCTGTGCAATGTTCTCCAGATCAGGAAAGAGCTGCTGGGCTTTAGATGCAAACTTCTTAGCTCCAACGAAATCTCTATTTTCCATCATCCCTTCAGCAATCCGTCTAGCCTTGATGGCCTCTTCTTTGTTGCAGTCCATATTAGTCCAGAATTTGATAGTTCCACACCTATATTTACCTTACGCTTCAGATGGTAGATTCCAGTAGAAGCAAACGTTTAAGAAACGGGTAAGATTCACAACCGCTGTTCAAGTGCATGTACCCTGAAAAAGTCCAGCATCTCAGATTAACTAGGAAACAGAAAACTAAAATGAATATTTGTTGAGAAATGCTGTACATGCAGCAAGAGATTTCCTTTTCAAGAAAAATATATGATAAAAGGCAATGGTAACACTCTAAGCAGTTTAAATCAAAAACGATTAGCATTTGACAGTCGAAAGGAAAAGTTGGAAGGGATTGCTAAGCATGGGGTGAGTTTGATATCACACTAAATATTTGTATGATTTTATCTAATGAAAACACAATTCAAGCTCAAAGTGATCAACAGCAAAATACCCAGTGTAATCCCACAAGTGGGGTCTGGGGAGACCTTACCCTACCTTGGGAGGTAGAGAGGATGTTTCCGATAGACCCTCAGCTCAAGAAAAGCAAAACAGAGCAGTTCGGAAAGCAAATAACGGAAGTGAAGAAGCCATGACAAAATACTGTATAAAGCATGATAAAGCAATTTGAAAAAAAAGGACCAATAACTACCACAAAATAATGCGATAATCCAAGTACAAGAAATAATAGATAATAACACAAATAGAAGGACAAGAATATGCTTGCCATTACTATACTCACATCTAACCTCAAAGTTGCATTCCATTCATTTATCTCTTCATACGCATTGCCAAGTTAATAATTTTCATTAGCAAAATATTGTTGCACTAAAAGAAATACCCATTCTCTTTCCAAGCTTTCGCCGATACACAACAAACCCTATGCTTTTGACTCGAGGAGCTGTTAATTTCAACAATTGCAGCATCTGAAATAGATTTTCTATATCTCCAATTTGTAATAGCAAACATTTCAATGTTAGATACTCAATTTAAGCAGTTGACACACCTAAATTAATTTTTACTGAAAAAAGAGAATACATCAAACATAAAATTGCTTTTTACTGCAAAAAGAGTGCATCAAGCTCATTTGACCTACCTACATAATACACACACGTAGGTATGTGTGTGTACGCATACATATGTGACATCGTTATCACAATAATAGCTGCAGACAGTATATCAAGTATTAACCAGCTTTTATTTCCAGTTCCAGAAGTAATTCGTCAAGCCCATCCACATAAATATCTTGTAATTATTTGGAAATAGCATCAATTAACCGGCTATATAGAGGAAAGGAGTTGAAACCTGGCCCAGAGGGATGCCTATGATTGACGTCTAGCTATAGAATTAGAAAGCATTTTACTTCTACACTCACGGTCTCAAAAGGAATGTCCAAGCTTCTCTTAGTTCTTTTCCCATATTATTTGCTAGAAAACAGGCTTCTACACATACGGCTATTATACTACCAAGTGTACTTGGTCTCCACCTTTACCTCGTTTTACAAAACATTTTCTCTTTACTGTTCTTTAAAAAAATAAGTCGAAGCAACTCGTGCACCATGTATTCCTCCTTTAATGTTTAATGATCCATCTTGGAATTCAAACTCAACTTAGAAGGAAGTTACATCAATAACAAGCATGTGTCAATTTTAAACTAGTTGGGTTGATTACATGAATCCTTTAGATCCATTGTGTTCTACTTGATCCCATTTATCTTGTTATGTAATAACTTGCCGTTCAAGACAAATTATTGGTGCTCTATCCCAAGACTTTGGTTCAACGGCAAAGATAGTTTAACACGAGATTTGTGGTAGGGAGATGTACTTGATTGAAAATTTGGTATTGGACCAAGCTTTCGTATTTAAGTGCAGAAGGGCAAAAGGCAAGCCAAAAGATTTCTCAGTCATCAAGAAGGAAAAAAAATTATATTATGGGTTCTCAAGTATGTATTCTTTCATTTATATTTCTTCCCGGTGTATTAGCTGCCCACACACCCCACCCCAATCATAGAAAAGTTTTAAACTAGAGGTTCTCTAAATCTTGCATTTATACTATAATAACATACAAATATCTAACTAAACTGAGAAAACTCATATTATGGAGTGCCAATAAACTAAATCAACCAACTAAAATTAAAACATGTACAATTTATTTGCGCATATATCAGCCCCCAAAGCTTTGTTTCAATGGTAAGAGCGCAGCTTAAGATGTCTAGGTTAAGCAAAAGTAGCAGATTAGAATCCTACCGCAAAAAAAAGCCTGGTATTTAAGTATATAGAGGGGCAGTTCCATTTACCCATCGAGTTCTCATCAGTGGTATCAACAACAACAAAAAAAAAACTACTTGCATGTATGTCGCACCCAAAAACCCAGCCCTAATGTGAAACGAGTCTTTCAAAGATCACAACTTTCAAAGAAATTGATCAACAGCCAGAAGCAACTTTCAAAGAAATTGATTAACAGCACCGAAGAATGGGCGGAGCCACCTTAGACGAAGGATGGTTCACTGCACACCCTTGCTGAAAAATTATATAGTTTACAGAGGTTAAATGTTAGCTATTATTACTGCATATTCAATTTTGCACACCCTTAACACAACTGAGAAGGAAATTTGCACACTCTTCACCAAATTCCTCGCCCCGCCACTAAGTTTGCCCCATATCACAACAAACAAACAAAGCAGAAACTAAAAGCGATAGAAAAAAGACGCCTCTTTTAGCGATTCCCAGTAACATGCAACGCCAAAACTTCAAAGTTTTCAAGCAATGTACTTCCTCAAATAAAAGAAACATCCTAAAAATAGAGAGCAAAAAAAACCCCTTCTCATCTAAAAATAAACACGTTTAAACCCCACAAAGAACCAAACTTTACTACAGAAATCGAACCCCAAAACGTCAGATAAAAGGATCTCACAAACAAAAAAATAAAAATAAAAGATCATTCAACAAACAAGAACATAAACTTCTATTTCTAAAAAAAGAAAAAAGAAAAAAAAAAACATAAAGCTGATGAAGAAGCTTACATTGGTTTGAACGTGAAGTTGATGAGAAATTTGTTTGAGAATGCAAATGCAAGAAGAGGCGAAGGGAGTGAGGAAACTTATAGTACTGTATATTGCAAGATTGCAGTAATACTACCTCGAAATAATCAAAAAGTCCTTGGACTTCAATTTAATTACGTTTATGTATTCTTTCGCTTTTTGTTATTTTGCTCAATTTTGGGGGTAAATAAGGTTACTAAATTCTTTTCCCAATTATGGCCGTAGCGGTTCAATCCATGTGTCAAGTGTTGTTGACGAGGACTCAGTATAATAGTTTTTGTGATTCTTTACAACATTTTGCAATAGCTTTTAATATAATTTTTTTTGTTGGTTTCAAAAAAGAATAAATTCTATTTAATTAAAGATAATAATATTATATTAATAAAAAATAATTTGATAAATATCATAAAGTCTTTTGTTATTTTTTAAACTTCATATTTGATTAAAGTATGTCAAATAAAATAAAATAGAGGGAGTAGTTTAGTTTAGCGGCACGTGCATAGCGCGTGTGAGTCAAGTAATGTAATGTAATGTACAATCCTATAAAATATTATCAATTTATTAAAAATAAAAGATTTTTGAATAAATAATTATGCATGAAGGTATAAATATATATTTATACGACTGATCAATATGAATCATTATATGGTATCTTATTTGTCAATATCAAGATGATTGAATATCATTTGAACCTATAAATTCAATCAATAATCAAAGCAGTATCGGCTTCAACCTAAAACAAGTGAAACCAAGGCTTTAGGCCTCCAATTTTTGAGCCCCTCATTTTTTAACAATTAATGTTTATAATCTTGTAGACTATTTTCATTAGAAAATATTGAGTACTTTTTAATATATATTTTTTTCATTTTAATGTCGCTTTTTAGCTTAAAAAAAAATACCATTTTAGGAATTCAAAACTAAAGTTGACAATTATTTTAACTTTATCCCTAATATTAAAGAAATTTCTTTTTAATACCTCTAGATTCTAAAAAAAAAATCTAATAAATAGGAGTAACTTAATAAACTATACCTTGTATTTATTATTTTGCTTAATGAATTTGAAATGAATTAAAATAATAGTTAAAGTGTGACAACAGGAGTAGAAAGGTAAGAAACATTTCAATATAATAATTTTTATTATTATTATTTATCAAATGCATATATTACTTATAGAGTTCCTATAACAATTGCCTCACTAGAAGAATTTTTCAAAAATTAAATTTGATAATAATTCTAATTTAAGATCAACAAAATCTCACGAGAAATTGAATGATTTAGGAATACTATTAATTGAAAAAGAATTATTGGAGAAATTGATTATAAAACAATTTTATTCATAACTTTGCATCTCAAAAGTAAGGAAATAAACTTCAAATAAGAAAATATAAAAATACTTTTTTGAGACCTCATTTTGAAGTTTTGTTTTAGGCCACCAAATATATTAAACTGCCCCTGAATCGAAGTTTGAAGTCTGGAAAGAAAGAGATGTTTCTTTAGTAGCATATGATTTTTTACTTTGATAACTATTATAGTTTGCAGTTGTACACAATCAATTAAGTTAGTATTACTTTTTCTCACCCAGTTAAAAATTATTTTTGAATCTATCATTTTGTGTCGTTGTGTCCATAATATTTTAGAGAAAATTTATATATCATTTAAATGTTCAAACAGTAATAAATATTCAATTTAATTATTTCATTATTGTAGATACAACAACAACAACAACAGACCCAGTATATTCCCACAAAGTGAGGTCTGGGGAGGGTAAAATGTACGCAGTAATAAATATTCAATTTAATTGTTTCATTATTGTAGATATTTCAACAATATAATTTTAATGTGAATATGAATGACGTCGACTATGATTGCAATGGTTCATATCCTAGAATTTCTGGGTTGATTTAAAAAATTATAGCCTTTTTTTCATCATTGCATACATCATGAAGTTATTGTCAAATAAAAGTAGCATTCGTAGAAAGTGTACGAAAATACGATTACTTATATGTCTTTCTAGGATGTTTTGTAAAAAAGTATTAATTTCATACTGTATAACTACAAAAAATGTAGTAATAAATTGTGATAGAGATACTTAAGTTACATCTTTATCGAGCACGTGAAATTGCTACCGATTTGCTTTAGTTTCATATTAACTTAGTTATGGTGACACTATCGATTTAGTAAGTTAAAAATGTGTCATGACCTATCTAATCACTCCCCCCTCCCTCCCCAGTTCTTCGTCAGCCTACCTCTACCTCTATTATAAACTGTTTTTGTCAGCCTCTCACACCTCCTTAATGGTACATTCACACATTTTCTTTGCACATGTCCAAAACATCTTGGTCATGCTTCCCTCATTTTGTCTTATGTGTAGGTCACACCCACCTTGCTATTATAACTATACACATCATTCCTAAATAATGTTATCTCTTCTAGTATGTCCACATATCCATCTAAGTATCTTTATTTCTAAATATGTGCATTCTTGAGTGGCCATCACTCTCTCCCATACAATAATATAGGTCTAATCATCGCTATGTAGAACTTACCTTTGTGCTTTGGTGACATATTCTTATTGCACAATACGTCGAATGTGAGCTTCTCTATTTTGCCCACCCCACTCCAATACGATGTACGATAACATCATCAATCTCCTAAATTATTTTGGATTATAGACCCTAGGTACTTGAAACTTTCTTTCTTGGATATGACTGTGTATCAATCTTCACCCTCTCCTCTATTTCATATGTAATATCACTGAGTTTGTACTCCATATACTCAGTTTTAATCCTGCTTAACATGAAGCCTTTAATTTTTAGTTATGATTAACATTCGTGTTCGAAATAGACAATAGTGCTAAACTATTAAAAAGAGAAGAAGGAAAACTGACATTCTTTTTCCTAGCAGTACCTAACATTTTTTTAGTTCGCATATCGAAGATAGTCCTAAAATTTTAAAAAGTATCACTACTTGTGTGAAAAAAATCTAAGTAACTTGTTATAAGAAAACAAAATAAATTTTTGATGGTTCACATATATAGCCATTTAAAATACTAAAATATTTGGTGATATGTTATACTATAAATTGATTGATTGTTATTGTAGTATTTTTTTGAGTCGTTAAACTTTTGGAGATATACTAAAATTAAAGAAATAAAGTCGTTTAATAGAAATACGTGTTGTACGTTCATGAAGACTATCAAAGCAAAAAATCAGAGAGACCAGAAAAGTTCACAAAGATGGAGTACAACAAAAAGCTCTTCAACGTAATAATAGGATCATAGTATGAAATATGTCTAAGGTTATGGTAAATTTGTATTTTCTAATTTTTTTCTTCAAATACACAAAAAATGAAGGCAAAAGTGATAGGTTATCAACGAAATATTAAAATTGTTATGAAAAATAAAGTAAGAACAACAAGAATAGAGAGAGAAGAGAGAGTAGTTCTTATTTTTCTTGATGGGTAAATTACAATGAAGGCAAACCACTTTATTTATAAGGGAAAATTAACCTTAGATTTTCTAACTTTTCATAAATAGACATTCACTATAAATGGTAAAATAGACATTCACTATATATGGTAAATGAGACATTTACTATATATGATAATATATCTGTAACACTCCCCTTTGAATGTCTAATTGATAGATAATGTGCCTCGTTAAAAGAGTACAACGCGTATTAACTCCCCGTAATGAGAACATTCTTGAACCTTTGCATCCTGATCTTGTGCACCATCTTCTTGAAAATTGCAGTTGGAAGAGATTTGGTGAATAAATCAACCACATTGTCACTTGAACGAATATCTTGCACGTTAATATCACCATTCTTTTGTAGCTCATGTATATAGAAAAGTTTTGGCTAAATGTGCTTCGTTTTACCTCCTTTTGTGAATTCTCCCTTAAGTTGTGCTATGCATGTTGCATTATCTTCATATAAAATTGTGGGTACTTTGTTACATTTCAAACCACATTTTTCTCGAATAAGATGTATCATGGACCTCAACCACACACATTCTCGGCTTGCTTCATGAATAGCTATTATCTCAACATGGTTTGATGAGGTGGCTAGATAGACTGCTTTGTATATCTCCAAGATATGACAGTATCCCCACATATGAACACATATCTTATTTGAGACCGAGCTTTGTACGGGACAGATAAGTACCCAACATCAGCATAACCAACAAGATCGGGACTATAATTATTAGAATAAATAAGCTCATACATTTGATCTCATTTCGATGTCTCCCAGTAGGAGCAAAACTATATCTTGCTAACAAATTGATCGAAAAAGCTATATCAGCCCTTGTGGTATTTGCAAGATACATGAGTGCACCAAATGCACTAATGGTATATTTTTCATTTAAGCAAATAATCTATTGTTTTTGAAAACTCTCCAACAGTTTCAATAATTTTCATGCTATAAATTTATGCAATATAAGAATTATAGATAAGTTTTCCAGAAACTTTTATATGCTTCAAACATTTTGAATCTTTAAAAGTTTTCATATAAATTTTGTCAAGTGACAATATTCAACATTTCATGTGTGACATCTTCAAGTGTCTGGACTGCAAATCAAATAAGTTTTATGCTTACCAAGATGCATCCTTTCACGTCACTTGATAAATATTTCTACGTCAGCATGCTTAAATAAACATAGAATTCAGATCCTCATAAAATTTAACAATATTACTCCAATATTGTATCAAAGATATCGTTAATGATATATCATTTTGTATCGATTTACCATGCGACATAACATTTCTGAGATCTCATCACTTCATTATTTTCAGGTTCTTGAACCTCTCATAAGGTTTCATGAAGTGTTATGTCGTAGGATCTTCAAGAGCACATTGCCTTCTTATTATGATTATTTGCTCCTTATACTTTTTAAGAATTATTTAATTTAGAATCGATTGGTTTACCACGTTTCACGCATTCATAGACTTTATCCTTTAGGGATATAAAATAGGAGCACTTGCAACTTAATATGAGATGCTTTCGGCATTGACTTGAATTATCTTTTGAATGAGGATCTGATGATAATTCATAACATATTTTATAGTTGCTTATAATCTCCCCCTTATGTTAGGAAAACTAACATGCATCTTTCATCCTCTGTGAGGAATCCATCTTTGTGCATTATGATATATTCATTAATCGTATGCCGCACATCAAAACTATTAGATTGACAATGTGTGGTTCCTGACTTAGAACCAACTTTGAGAGAAAATTAATCATAATTTATTGGTTTGATGCATACATGTACTTTTGTATATAATATTTCAAACCAACATATAAAGCTTTTGTTCTCATTAGCAATGGTTCATCTATTTATCAAAGACATTTTATGTCAAATCAACATTATCAGGATGAATTGTCTTGATTACACAATTTGAAAATTATATTCTTAACTCAATTTATATTGAGCAAACAACTTAATAAATGTCAAACTGCAGGTTGACAATAAATGTACATGTGATCATCTTATTGATGCATCTTTTCAACATATCACATGATAGGTTAACAGGCCATATTCACCTTTTATACTTTTCAAAATGTGAGGGATTCAATTCCAAAATTAGTTGGTCCAACCAACTTATCATGAGAACAAATAACATTAAAAGTAATGATGAATTTTTTAATTCTTCAATATATATTATGCACATCTTTGGGATGTCGTTGTCGTTCATGTCAATTTATGAACTTTTATTTGAACTAGTAAATTTCAAGTTTACCATGACATGTGTATTTTACTTTAGTAAATTTGAGATTTACTATTGCATGAATAAAATTCAGATTTACTACTTCAAAACTAAATTTCAAAATAACTCTTCTTAGTTATTCAGCCTCTTTCGGAGGTGAGTTGTGATACCATCACAATTAGGTGCACGTTTGCATTAATAAGCTTCTTATTCCCCAGGAATGAAATATAATCATGCCTTAAGCCTATCAAATTATGATAGCTTATAGCCTCTTTTAAGATATTGCCAATTCAGGAGCAAATCGAGGCATACATATGGTTGTAGAGAATTTTTTTCTAACATATCTTATAATCATAATAAGAGTGTGAAAATATTATCACTTTTGATGATTATTATCATATTGTCTCTCCACGCTTATATTCGTGCATTCAATCACTTGTCTTCTTTTAGACATATTATGCACTGCTACCACATTCCTTTCAAGAATGAAACAAGTTGTCAACTTTCAGATTAATCATATATTGCTACTATATTCACTTCATGGAATAGAGCATAACAATGAGATATGTTTAATGACTTTTTATCAAACACCCATTATTTTGCCTTAACCATCATAATATCATCAATATGGTGTATTGAGATTCAAACTCAATATCTTATCCATATAAAGGCGTCTTAGACTAAGAATCGATGGAACTTGAACCCAACATCTTATCATCATGGTGCATTAAAACTTTTAACCCAATATCTTACCCTTTTAATGAGATGAGGCTTAAATTCATCATTATATCTTTTAACAATATTGTTCTTCATGAACAAATTTAAAACATAAGTAGTTTCAAATTAGTTATTTTTTCTCAAATCCAACAATAGTTTTATCATTAGTAGCAAAAGACAAATAACATAAGGAATTACTAACCTTGAAATTACATTACCTTTAGATTTATAATCTCACCTTATTTTGGCAGAGTCTCGTGCTGATAACGTGTTATGAAATATAAAGTAAGAACAACAAGAATAGAGAGTAATTCTTATTTCTCTTGAGGGATTCTCTTGATGGGTAAATTACAATGAAAGAAAACCACTTTATTTATAGGAGAAAACTAATCTTGGGGTTTCTAACTAATCTTGGGATTTCTAACTTTTTCATAAATAGACATTCACTATATATGGTAAAATAGACATTCACTATATATGATAAAGTAGATATTCACTATATATAATAATATATTTATAACAAAAATAACAATTTTCCATTTATAATTTCTACGTAGGGTTTTGCTAAAGACAATATTATAATAACCAAATTTTAGTTGATTGTAAAGTCCTATTTTGTCCTTATGTTTTTACACGATTTTTAGTTACTTTTATGTTTTAGGACTCCAAATTTAAGGAAAAGATTACCATATATTTTGGTCCTCATCCCATATATTTTAGGAGTCAATATTATAAAAATAATTAAATAATAAATTGATAAAAATGGTGAAAAGATAAGTTTTTCTAAAGGACAGTGTTTTAATGAAAGACGAAAAATTCAAACAACATTATAAGCACCTTCACACATTTAATATAGTATAGATAGATATAGATTAATTAAGGAGAAATTATTTTTGATAGATTTTCGACTTTATTTTTACTAATACAATTTTTGTTCATTTTAATTATAGTTCCTTAATATTTCTCTAAGCATTCAACATTAAAATATGTTATATCTGAATTATATGAACTAGCAAGATAAATTTAACACAACACACGAGTAATTAAATAATTTGACCGCTAATAACTTGTAAAATTTTCTTGGTTAATAGGATGATCAAACGAAAACTCCCTTATCGCACATTAGCATCAACGTGCCATTAGTATAAATGTACACTACCATGAGATGAAGATCTAAGCTGTCGAATCTGTTGACAGTTAGAGATCAAAAGGTTAAGGGAAGGGTGGTGATCAAGTGACATATAGGGAAGAATGTAACAATATCCTAAATAGTATCCCAAACTATTGCAAGAAAATTAGGGGAAAACATCAAATGCATTGCAGGGAGTTGACGGTGACCCAATGACTATAACACTTATATCACCAGTAAATAAGTCGAGTCCTACAAAAGGGAAAACATAAGTTGTGTCTCAGTCAAGCCCTATTAGGGTTAAAGTACCACTACAAAAGGAAATAGTATATGCATGGAGAAAGCTACAATACATTGATGAGTGGGGGAGGTCACTCAAGGGCAGATGAAACTGAGCAATTTGATGGGAATTTATTATGATAAGACCTTTGAATCTAGGAATTAGTATGGAATAATTCTGATGTGGTTAAATTGTCAAATGTCGAGTTTAAACTAAAGTATGTTAGTCCTGAGAATAAGAGGGATCAATTGATTGTGGCGACTAAATGAGAAGACATTAGCTCTAAGGTGGAATGCATAAGAAATGTTGTGGTGTGCTATGTGTTGAGAGAACATACACCATGCACTATGCTAAATGAATTTATTCAAAGGCTATGGGGAAAACAGAGAATAAATAAAATCACAACAATGAAGAATGAGATTGTTTTGGTCAAATTTACTAGTGAGGAAGGGAAATGGAGATTCCTTTAAGGCAGATCTACCACTTTAATAAAAAACATATCATTGTAAAGGCTTCGAACCCTGGTATGGAATTCTCAAGAGATGAATTATTTTCAGTTCCTATAGGACTGGATTTTTAGTGCAAAAATCTAAGTAAAACTGAAAGTTTGGTGAGCAAACCTTTGATGCTAGATAGAAACACAAAGAAGAAACTTGAGTTGAATTTTCATAAATTGCTAGTGGAAGGAAAGATAGAGAAGTAGCTTCATGATTTGATTCTCTTTTAAATCAAGAAGGGTGTAGTGCTAGAACAGAAGGACAAGTATGATTGAAAATCCTCTATTTTCTCAACAGGCCAGAAATATGGACATACTGAAGGTGTATGTAGGGAAACCAAAATGAATGATGGGAACACTGATGGATAGAATTTTATACAAATTGATGAGGATGCAAGGCAAAGTAGTGTAAATACTAATGTGAAGGATGGATCAATGGATGTAGAAAAGGATAAATGCATTGTACCGATCTGTTTCGTTACTAAAAATAATCTGGTAAAGGAATAAGAATCTCATTTATCATAAATTATAGGACCAAATATTTAGTGTGTAAGTGGATTGGAAATGCACCATGGTCATATGATACCCCTAGCACAAAGTTAAGTTGAAAGTATTCTTACCGATTAAGTTTCGAGCTATGTTTAAACTAGGGTCCACTTCAAATGAGCATATCTATTTGAATATAAAGAGTTATGGGACCAAATATCCACCATATAAAATATCTTTGAGTCTTATATCCAACACATCCAACTATTGATTAATCTTCCTCCGGAATAAAAAGTTATGGTCATTTTACAGAACACTATTTGAGTTGAGAAATTAATCGCCGTAGAGGTAACTGAGCAATTTATAACAATGTTTTTGATGAATTTTTGAGTTTTAACTCAAAAACTTATCCCAAATCCCCAGGAGGGTGATTTTCTAATTTCTTGTATGAAAATTCCTCGTTGAGGTAATATTATTCAATCATCTTCTTCATATTTTAATTCTTTAACATCCTAGAATCCTTAGAACAATATATAATGGTAAAATTCTTGGGGATTTGAACCCTAAGTTCATATGATTTTGAAAAAAACTTATGCATTGAGTTAATATCACCTAGAATCACTTTAAAATTGTTCATTAATAATTTCTAACTTGAACTAGTAATTCTAAAACATAAAATTAATATTTGGGGAACCTTAAATTTGATAAAGTTGGGATCTTTAGCCTTGAAACTCCATGAATGGATATGGATTGAATATGATAGAGATTTTAATGTGTAATTGTCCTTTGAATAATGTTTTAGAGCATGAAGAAGATAGAATTAGTAAGTTAAATTTCCAAGTAGTTATTTGAAGTAATTGCTTAATTGCTCTTATAATTGTGTGATTTCTAGATATTTGAGCTAGTGGAAGCATGAAGGAAAGGGACGAGAAATTTTGGTATGGCTTGCTTGTTCTGAGCTCTTCGGTTGAGATAGATTATGGCTTCATGTGTAGTAGACTTGGGCTAGATGCACTTAATTTTGATAGTATTATCGGGAGATTTCATGTCTTAGGACTTTGGACACGGTGTTTGGATAGATTGAATTGTTAAAAATTTAATTAGGATTGAATATTATCATAAACTATTATTATACTCAGCTGATGCAATACTTTTGACATGAAAATTGGTGCAATATGGTGAGAAGATAGTTACATGTAATTAATATAATAATAAAATAATTGTATCTTATTGTCTTTCGTGTGGATCCCTTGATGGGTATTTGTATTTGTATGACTTGATCGATACATTGTAGAGTTATTACGTGAATGTGAATAATAATAGAAGAATTAGATGACCTTCTAATTTGTAAGATAGTCTGCAATGTCTTAAAAAGGGGTGAAACTAATATTGTGTACGTTTGAAGTAAGAGACATACTTGCTAGAAGATAGTTATGAGGATGGATTGTGATAAAAGAACATCACAATATAACTTGGGTTAAGTTTTGAAAGTGGCAGAAAGTAAGATGTGTAAAGGTGGATAACCCTAGTTAGAATTGTAAGTTGAATAGAGACGAGTAGTTGGATAATAAGCTAAAAGGGATAGCGTCTTGAGACTTAGTTGTGACTTGAATGGAAGAGTTCCTAGATAGTAACTGAATTACCGGTTCAATGTGAAATAAAGAGATTTAAATTGATTAATAATGTAGGATGATGAATTAGAGTATAGATATGAATTATGGTATAATGTTCACTCCTGAATAAATATCTGATGAATATATCTTTAGATATATTTTCTTTGATGATTAAATTTGATAATGCTCAATTGAGATAGTGGTAAATAGGCCTTCGGGTATACTTGTAATTTTTGGCTGCATTTACTTGGTTGTCCTTGATTGTAAGATTTATTTTGATTGCTATTGCTTGCATATGAATTTAATTGGATGCCTTCTTGTATTGCTTATAATTATTGATTGCATTTGAATTTTCATATATATTGTTGATGCTATTTAGTGAGGGAGGATCATATACCATGCCAATACAAATATGATATGTTGATTATGATGGATCAAGTACTGCACTGGTACGAATATGATATATATTGGTTATGATGGATTGGCTACCATGCCTGTACAAATATGATTTGTTGGTTATGATAGATCGGGTACCATACGAGTACGAATATGACAGTTGGTTATGATGGATCGAGTACTACGTCGGTACGGATATGATGTTGTGGATGGGTTGATAAGGGAGATAAATTGTGCATAATTGCATACATACATTCAATCATGTACATTGAATGTACGTTTATATTTATATGTTGTTGTTGGTTCCTTGTGTGGACCGAGTTATGTTGATGAGATATGGTGGTTCCTTGTGTAGACTGAGTGTTTGATAAGATATTTTGGTACATTCAGTGGATTATTTATGTTGATGGCAGTAGTCGTACCCTATTTTTAGCAGAGGTCAAAACAAATACGGCGTTATGGACTCTAAAAGAATGAAAATTCTACAGAGTCGCCACCTAATTTTTAAGAAAAATAAGGAAACCTATTTATTAACAAATATTATTAATGTTTTTAGTCTGCGAAAATCAATTTAAGATTCTAGGTAAGAGTTCAAGTTATCCCGAAGGGAAGGGGTTAGGCACCCTTCAGGATCCACAAATGTGGTACCCGACTAGACTAAATTTATCAATGAGGGAGGAGGTATAAATATTTAAAATAATGTAAAGTATGTATATTTAATTATAAAATAATTCTTTAAGAATATAAATAGTTAAAATTATGTAAAGATATATGTATATTAAATAAATAAAACAAATAAATAAAATATTATTATAAAACATTTACAAGATATGTATAAATAAAATATGTAAATACATGTGAAAAGTATTTTATAATGCATGAAAAAGAAGGGTATTTTAATATGTCATAAAAGAAATGTATTTACAAGTAATATTTTTTTATTTGATTAAAGTTATAAAGAAAAGTAAAATTTATTTGAGAAGAAAAGACTACAAAATTTGTAAATTACTTAATTAACTTGACTCTTTTATTTAAGTGTAATAAAATAATATATATATATTTTAAAAAGTATAAACAAAATTATATTAGTATATGTATATAAATAAATAAATAAACTAAATCGAAATAAGAAAACTTGTTTTAAAGAAAAGACTATGTAACATGTAAACGTATGAATTACTTGATAAAGTTAATTATTTTATATAAATATTAACGGCCTAAATTTTGCCTAAAAGCAATGAAATTATGTATAAAAGCATTCCCGCCCAACGCCCCAAAAAATAAAATATCACTATAATAATGTTTGTACAAATATAAGAATATAAAATACAATACAAAATTAAAAGGCATCTTTGAATGCAACGGCCGACGAGTATTCCAAATAACCTGTACAAACACTTGTAGAAATGTTAGTAACAAATAAATAATTATTAAATATAAATTAAAAAGATGTGTAAAAAATGTAATTTGAAAATATAATTTTTCATTAAAAGGTGGGCTCAGATTCAGTTTTAGACTCGCCATGATTGCGAAATGGTTGCTCGACTGATTGGCCGTCCTAAATCGCCTCGCCAAGACACGAATCATCAAACCTTTTGTGGTGTCTATGTTATAAAAAGGTTTGTCATAGCCCAAAAAATATTTTTATTACGTATTTGTATACGTAAACTCCGTCTTTTATTTACGAAGGACTCAAATTAATAATAATTTTTTCAGCGGCCCAAATAATGTAGTATTTATTTATTATCAGTCTAATAAATAAATACTGTGGAGAAATTTTAATTCAGGGGATAAAATTTTGGTCTAATTGAGACCAAACTCCCACATCAATAATAAAGGATAATCACCCATCTGCAACATAAAACAACTACTAGTGTAGCCAAACAACAATATTCTGGCTAACAAAAATAAAACAACATCAGAACATCTGAACAACAAATAAGAGATGAAAACATCATTTTTCTCATAGATTTAGTGTTTATGGAAGGTAACACCGGAGAAACCTCTATAGTATCCGGTGTTGCAGTGTAAAAGATAGGGAGGCAGTAGCGGTGTTATGGCACATGCGTGGTGGTGGCATGACTAGAGGTTTGTGGTTGAAGTGGGTGGTTGATTGGAGCTCGTTAGTTTTGGGAAGAGAGTGGCGCGTGCGTGGTGGATGGTTAGTGGTGCGTTGGTGGTGTTGGGTGGTCGACGACGGATAGAGGAGGACAGTGGAGGCGGCGGCAGTGGCAGTGAGGAGAGGAAGAGAGGAGATTTTTGAGAGAAAGAGAGTGTCGATAAATTTGTATGTTGTAGGTACATACAAATTGCTATATCTCTATGTTAGTGTATTGTATGTAGAAAAATTGTGTTTGAAATTTTTCCTCCCCCAAAAACCTTGTTCTCCGCCTCCTCCTGAGAATGACGATCTTGAGGCTATTTATAGCCAAAATCCAAAGTTGAGAAAAGCAGACACAAAAACCAACAAGAAAAATTTGAAATTTAAATTTGAATCTCCAAAATCTTCAACCTTTTCAAAGTTATGATGGCAGATTTATCAAAAGTAGGTAATATCATTAATTTGGGTCTATTTTTTCCTGATTTTCGAATTTCACGGGATTATAATGAAGAAAAAAAGAGACTCTGGCGTGGGTAGGTGGGATTTCTTGATCCACGAGCAAATTCTTCAAATCTCACATTTATAAGGAGTATTATATATATATATTAGATAAAAAGGACAAACAACTGGATATCATTACTTTTTGGGAAAAACTTTGACAATATCACTATAAATTTGGTCACAATAGGACATGCATAGTGGAGGCCTGCACAAGGATTGGTCAAATTAAATTGAAATTTGATATGAATTAATTCCTTATTTAATTTCAAGCTTCTTGATTTAATAAAATCAAATACGTATTTATCGAAATAAATTATTTTTAAGAATAAATTATATTTAAATCACGATTTCAATCCTTTAAATTTATTCCAAGACAAACCTTGATTAAAATTCGATATTTTCTAAAAATAAATTTCTAGGTAGAAAAATTATATAATTTCGAATAATTGAATACGATAATATATAATCGCTACTTAAAATGACAAACTTTACCCAGATAAATATTTTGAAAGCTTTTTATCTGGATTAAATAAATATTGTAATTTTATTTAAAATTGAAGAAACTCAAAATTAAACTGGGCTGTGGGTGGCCAAAATTAGGTGTCAACATATGTGGTCATAACATTGCCTAAAAAATAACATTAGAAAGAATGTGAATGGGATTACCAAAAGATATTTTTATTTTATTATATTTGTTAAATTTTTTAATTATATTTGGTAAAAAAATATTTTATATTATGATAAACATAAATAAATTTCCTTTTATTTAAAAATTTACAAAATAGAGGTAAAAATACGAACCTTATTTCTTAAAAAATTATTTAGGGTCAAGAACATCTATAAAATTAATTAGAGAAAAAGAGCGAGCCAAAATTGAGTGTCAATAGTTTGCCCCTGAGTGGACAAAGATTTAGCTGAAAATCTTTGGACACTCACGTGGACGTAACCAATTTTTTTCCGGGCAAAACAGTGTGTTTGAAAGATTCTGGCCGGGCTCTAGTTTCTGAGCTGCCTTCATATCTCGGGTTTCACGAGAAGTCAAGTCATTTGTAGTTCAAATCATAACAAAATTTTGATAGATATCAAAATTTGCTCCAGTGTAGAGTTATGGTGACATTGTGTTCCTTGAAGGATGATAACAAAGATTTTAACACGAATGGAATAAATACGGGTGCGTGTTTCAAAATTAGTTGTTTGGGTAACTGGAAATTAGGAGATGTCGGATAGCAATATTTGATGGGGACTCTGAGGGAAAATGAGATTGTGAATTTTCAAAGATTGCCTCAGTATCGGATTAAGACAACACTGAGTGATGATAATAAGGATTGTAAAAAATGAGAGTTTTGGGTCGAGTTGAGTTGAGTTTCTTCGTCAAAATTCCTGACGTAATTAGGGATGCCTGACATTCCACTAGCTTTCCTCAGTTTGCTGCTAAGAGGATAGTTCCACGTTGTACTGCATGTTCTAGTATTGTCTCTATTTTTGAAGGCAATCTGCCTGGCAGGGTAATAACTGAAATGTAAATAGCCTCCGTCGTCTGAGTAGCTGTTTGAAAGTAAAAGCCTCTGTCGGCTGAGCAGTTGATAAAATATAAATAGCCTCCGTCGGCCAAAATATAAATAGCCTCCGTCGGCTGAGCAATTGCTGAAATGTAAATATCCCCCGTCGGCTGAAATGTAAATAGCCTCCGCCGACTGAAATGTAAATAGCCTCCGCCGGCTGAAATGTAAATAGCCTCCGCCGGCTGAAATATAAATAGCCTCCGTCGGTTGAAATGTAAATAGCCTCCGTCGGCTAAAATGTAAATAGCCTCTGTCGATTGAAATGCTTGTTGAGGAAGTGAAAGTTGCATTATATGCCCTATTATTGGGGGCGGGCGTGCCCTGTCCTATTATTCGGGGCGGACTTGCCCTGTCCTATTGTTCGGGGCGGACTGCCCTGTCCTATTGTTCGGGGCGGACTGCCCTGTCCTATTGTTCGGGGCGACTACCCTGTCCTATTGTTCGGGGTAGACAACCTTGTCTTATTGTTTGGGGTGAACTGCCCTGTCCTATTGTTCGAGGCGGACTGCCCTTTGTTATGTTAGAGTTTTGTGAACATCTGTTAGTACTTGATGACCGAGTCTTAATAGGGATATCCCTTTAATGCGACCTGCAAAAAATCAAGAAATTTCTTTTAGAGTTAGAAAGTATTAGCGAATGAATTGATAAAACCTAGCTTCCTGTCTTGTGATAGAGATGTGATGTTGAGTTTCTGATGAAATGTTGTAAGATACTTGACACGTGCCTCCTTGAGCATTATTATGACCTGCAAGATTCAAGAAGATTCTTTAGTGTCTTGGAATAGTTATGGATAAATTGATGATACCTAGATTCTTAGCTTGTGATGGTGAGGCAACATTTAGGCTTCCAAGATGTTTGAACCTTTGTTGTAGCGATGTTGTACCTGCGCTCAAAGAAAGTTTCTTAGTTTGGGGAGGGGATGTTGATTTTGTGTTGATCGAGAACTCGGCCTAACAGCTATCTCGTTCTTCAATTTTTCGACAATCGGTAATCTATTCGGGATTAGGAGTAGTGACACTTCCTAACTCCACATAATGTGCTTATACTAGTATGTCTTCTGGTGAGAACTTTCTCCATCATGATCTTCGCTTTCGAACTTCCATCAAAGTGATGCGGTTGATGTGGCTTGAGATGATAAATAAAATTTAAAAGAATGGAGAGAATATTTTGTTGATATGACCGAGCCTGTCTTAGGCTGCCTAAGTATCCTAGAATGGGAATCAAGTCAAAACGTAGCTCCGTGTGAGAAGAATTAAGAAAATTGGGAGGAGAATCAAGAAAATCTGGCCATAAGAGTGGGTGGGTGGAGCATGGTAAGATTGATATTTATGAGCTTGCCTTTAAAGGCCCATTTGGTCAATTACGAGTGGTGTCTCTTATGTTAGAGTCTTCAGCATCTTATCACTTTTTCTTATGATGACAATTAACATAAAAGAATTCCTTAATTTGATCGATGCTTTTGTAAGTTGTTAGAGTCGATCAAGCGTTGAGATTTGCATCTCAATGTCGGTTCCTTCATGTCATGGTTTTGAGAGGAAGAGTAGTGAACGCGTTGTATAGGCTATCTTCATATATAGCCTTACTGACTTGTATTTTATGGAAGCAAGAGGCTTGGGTATATGCGCGAGTCTTCTTTGCGTAAACTCTGAATATTTCTTGGGTGCCTTCTCGAAAGTCTCCTTATCTTGTGAGCGTCTTCGTATATGAAATCTTTTTGGGTCCACTACAATCGTCCTTTCATGTACCTGTTTGGAAGAAAATAACTTGCAACAACAAACACAACAACCTTTTTAGTTGCTGCATAACTATTTGTCAGTTGAATATGTCTTCAAAGTGGGGTGCCCCTTTTGGACACCGACGACACTTTATGCAGAATGGTCCCTGCGATCGTGTAATCTTATGTTGATGCGGTAACCCTTTTGAGTCACCTATAATTCTTGTGGAATGATAAACTCTCTGGTTATTGCTAGTAATTCTTTGCATCTGATCTCGGATAAGTCTTGCGCATCTTTTGTATCAATACGACTTATAGATTCCTCTTGAATCATCAATCTTTGGATTATCTTGCGTATTATTTGATGTTGGATACGAGGCGACTTATAGATATCCTTTGAATTGCTATCCTTTAGGTAATCCTGCACATTATCCAATTTTTGATAAGAGATGACTTATAGATATCCCTCCAATTGCTAGCTTTCAGGTGTTTCTGCACATCATCCAACCTTGGACACAATATGACTTATAGATATCTCTCAAATTATTAGTCCTTGGGTAATCCTGCACATAATCGATCATGGATATGACGCGGCTTATAGAGAACCCTTGGACATACCAATTTGATGATCTCGCATATTCTCTAGTAAGGATTTAGTTGCGACTTATGGATAACCTTCGGACTATCAATTTTTGGGTAACCTTGCATACTATCCGGTTAGGATGTTATTGCGGCTTACGAATGACCTATGGACTATCAACTCAGAGGTAATCTTGCAGACTATCTTATTACAAATAATATGACTTATAGATGATCCTCAAATTATCAATTTCAAGGAAATCTCATATGACGTTCGCTTTCAGATAGAGACTTAAAGACGAATCATTGAATCATGTGCTTCAGATGTTGATTCATAAGATGATGATACATTCTCAACGCCATCATATGCTATCTCGTGTGTCAACAGTTATTGAATGTTGATATCCTCGATTGATGTATTAGTCATAATCCGAGCTTGAATGCTTTTGAGAATATTTTGGAAATACTCCTAAAGATTTGGTTGATCTCCTTATGACTGAAGTAACGAGTGTTCGATCCTGCGCTGATCATCGATGTGATCTTGGAGCATTTGGGTTGATAGTATCTTTTTAAAGCGTTCTTCAAAATTTGCCCCAGTCTCTTGGAGAGATTTTCTCGGCGATTCTTCGTTGCGTATCTTGGGATAGTCTTGATGGATCGTTTCAGGTTTTCTAGATACCGTCGCATTCAAGTTTCGCTCATCATTAGGGAAACATGGAATTTTATACTATAAAGGGATCGAGCCTTATGTAGGCTGCCTATGTATCCCGCCGAGGGAAATCAGGTCATACGTAGTTCCAATTACAAAAGGGGAAATGACTCTACTTAAGTACGACCAAACCCGATGAGGATTGACTACGTATCTCACCATGAGAAATCAGGTCAGAACGTAGTTCTATACATGATAATCAGAGTGGAATCCTATGCCCTCAAATATAGGACTATATTGCCTGCTTCTGAGTTGATCAACTTGGATTCATTTCCATCGCATTCCCACTAAAGTTATCGCCTCTCTGTAGAGTGGCTTATATGAAAGCCTTGCCGGCTCGACGTGGAGGATGGTGTCCCACATGTCATATATAATCTTCTATTTTCATGACTGGCACCGGATCATTATTTGCATTTGGTTGTACTACAACGCATTGGATTGCCCCGGCCTTGATCAAGCACTCAATTCTATGCCTTAGCCTATTACAATCTTCAGTATCGTGCCCCTGAACTCCAGAGTGGAAAGCACATCACTTTCTTTCATCGAACCATTTAGGTAATGGGTTAGGAATCTTCCTTAGCTCGGGTTACAATAATTTTACAGCTCTTAGTCTCTCAAACAAAAGTGCCAATGGTTTAACAAATTGAATGCAGCTTCGATTGTGCTTACCCTTTGGATTTTGTCTAAGAACAAAAGGTGTCTGATTTTGATAAACTGACACTTGGATTGGAATGCATGGCCGTGATGGAATTTGGTATGTGGGAGCTTGGGGTTGAAGTTAATTTTATTGGATATCGTAGGTATAATATAGTTTGTGACTAGATTTTTTTATCGGTTCGTTATCAGGATTTTGAAGTGATTGGGATGATTCAGGTAATGAGTGGTGTGGTATCACAACAAATACTTCTTCTTCATTTTCCGCCTTGGCTCCTTCGATGAACTCTAACCGAGTAGACTTGCTTGAGTTATTTGCCGACTTAATCTTTCCAGAGTTACTCGTATCTTCTATAAAATTCCCTATTTGACACAATCAGCAAACTTCTTCCCTAATGTGGACATTATCCTTTCAAAATAGACACCCTTTTGACTGTGGATAAAACACTTCGTTAATTCACTTTCGTCCATTGGTGGTTGGACTTTTTCCACTTTGGACCTCTATCATCGAGCATATTCCTGAAGTGATTCAGAGGGTTTCTTTTGTATACTGATGAGGGAAAGTCGATCAGGTGCGATTTTTGTGTTAAACTTGAAACGATTCATAAAGTCTTCTGCCATGTCGCTCCATTTGTGCCAATAACGAGGGTCTTGTTTGGTGTACCAAGATAGAGCCTCAGCAGATAGACTTCTAATGAACAACTTCATTATGAGCTTCTCATTTTTACCAATCCCGACCAATTTATCACAGTATGTTCTTAAATGGGTATGAGGATCACCGGTTCCATCAAACAAGTCAAACTTAGGTGGCTTGAACCCGACTAGCAAATCAATATCTTGAATGGATACATAGATCTCCGTAGTCCAAATGCTCGCTGACTTGAGTTTCTTGGAGGTGTTTCATCGCTTGCTTTAGATTACGAAGATCATTTACGATTTTGTCATTCTCCTCTTTTGTCCCTGTACTTATCAGACGCCTACTTTTAGCAAGCATGGTAAAAACGGGTGTCTCAGTCACGCACATTGGAGAAATATATTGTTTTTGAAAGGTAGCGTGATTTTTTCGTTGAATATTACGAGCAGATGTGACAATATTTGGATGTGGGGTACAATCAGAAAATTTTTGGGAGGTGATAGGTGTGAACGGGGATGATGGATTTGTTAAACCAACAATCGTTGGGGGAGGTTGTACTGACTGATAGCATTCAGGTATTAGAGTTTCTAGTGTCGAAAAAAAATAGAAGGGTGTGGATGCGTGGGGTCCCTTCCTTGGTGTAGCTCTCCTCTTAATGTCTAGAGTTGTTGCTTCAAGACAAAAATACGTTCATCTTTATCTGTATCGTCTTGTCTTTTAAAAGTCCCTGCTATATTTGCTAGTGTTGGAATATTTCTAGTCGAGTTGATGATATTGGTGTTCATTCTTGAGATATATAGCTTAAGTCGGCTAGTTCTATTGATCAACGCAATTAACCTCTATCGGGGGGATAATGCCAACATAAATAAAAGTTAAGGAGTTAGTTCATGTCGATGGAAAGTTAAGGAGTTAGTTCATGTCGATGGACAAGCACATTCAGACAACATCAAGTAAGCATATCTTATATTGTGGAGCCTCATTTTGTCAGAGGTAGGCCTTCGTTCAAATAAACTGACATAGATGAATCTAGAGTTTGGCACATTTTGGATTCAGAACAATTTTAAGTTTTCTTGAAAAGGGAATGTATCCAACAAGTGAGGCTAAAAAAGGCCTATATAGTCGATAAGAATTGATAGAAGCGGGCTAAAATGATGTCTTTAAAAGAGTGAGTATCTCAAGTCTCGTTATTGATGAATGAGGATCTTGTGGTAGAGATATCGAATGGAGGAGAAGTATCGACAATGCCTCATGCTCATTGGCTGGAAAGAGTTAGAAGTGGGTGAATATGAATAATATTCCACATTCATTGTTTTGAAGAAGGGTGTCAAATAATTGTAGAGTTTTGAATAATATTCTACGTCTGTTGACTAGAAAAAGGAATCAAGCATTGGAAGAATGCTTGACGACATTCCACTCTAGTTTGGATAAAAAAAAAGTTATACGTAGGTGGAGTTCTTAGTGACATTCCCTATCTGCAGACTTGAAGAGAAGTCGAACGAAAGCAAAGCATTTTTAAAACACTCAGCTTTTATGGACTTTGAGAAGGATGTTTATGAAGTGGAGTTTTAACAACACTCTGTATTCGTGAAAATGGTGTCAAATGTCAGCCAGTCTGGGTAATACTTTATGTCTATTGACGTGAAAATGATGTCGAATGAAGGAAGAGTAAAAGAAGGCCAATTTGATTATTCTGAATCCATTAATGTTCGATTTCTGGATTATCGGAATCAGTTCTAACACGAAATATGTCATAAGGGTTTCATAACCTTCTGACAAAATGGTGGCTTCCTAGTTGCGAAGACAATATCTTGAACCGTGCCACCTAAGGTATATGCAATATGACCTATTACTAGAGTAGAATTTTTTCCTGAATGTTCAAGAGTGGGACTGAATATTTGCGAGAAGGTGCACTAACCTAACTGCACCGACTCTAAAACTAAGGAATCCAATGAAGGTTCGGAGGAGTGCAGTACACCCCTAACGTGTACCACAGTGTGTGAATTGTGTACAACCAAAGGCTCGATAGGAAAATGCAAGTGATAAAGCAGTAACAAGTAGTGTTATTCAAACAAATAAGGAACACAAGTTTGGATTTGGCTTGCGTCCTTTCACACATAGCATGCTATAAAAATATGTAAAACAAATAACATAATAAAGCATAAAAATCCTAAACTAAGCATGATAAGGACAAGAAAATGTAAAGAATTTATGAGCAAATTCACCTAATTTGCAGTGTAATAGGTAAGGAATCAAATAATTTAATCATATACAAAAAATGTAAAAATACCTCCCCCGATTGAAAATCGAGTCGATCATGGTTAGAAACTGTTGTCTTCCCCAGCAGAGTCACCATTCAGTCGTACCATATTTTTACCTGAGGTCAAAACAAATACGACGTTATGGACTCTAAAAGAGTGAAAATTGTACAGAGTCACCACCTAATTTTTAAGGAAAATAAGGAAACCTATTTATTAACAAATATTATTAATGTTTTTAGTGTGCGAAAACCAATTTAAGATTCTAGGTAAGGGTTCAAGTTATCCCGAAGGGAAGGGGTTAGGCACCCTTCAGGATCCATAAATGTGGTACCCGGCTAGACTAAATTTATCAATGAGGGAGAAGGTATAAATATTTAAAATAATGTAAAGTATGTATATTTAATTATAAAATAATTCTTTAAGAATATAAATATTTAAAATTATGTAAAGATATATGTATATTAAATAAATAAATAAATAAATAAAATATTATTATAAAACATATACAAGATATGTATAAATAAAATGTGTAAATACATGTGAAAAGTATTTTATAATGCATGAAAAAGAAGGGTATTTTAATATGTCATAAAAGAAATGTATTTACAAGTAATATTTTTTTATTTGATTAAAGTTATAAGAAAAGTAAAATTTATTTGAGAAGAAAAGACTACAAAATTTGTAAATTATTTAATTAACTTGACTCTTTTATTTAAGTGTAATAAAATAATATATATATTTTGTAAAAAGTATAAACAAAATTATATTAGTATATGTATATAAATAAATAAATAAATAAATAAACTAAATTGAAATAAGAAAACTTGTTTTAAAGAAAAGACTATGTAACATGTAAACGTATGAATTACTTGATAAAGTTAATTATTTTATATAAATATTAACGACCTAAATTTTGCCTAAAAGCGATGGAATTATGTATAAAAGAATTTCCTCCCAACGCCCCAAAAAATAAAATTTTACTATAATAATGTTTGTACAAATATAAGAATATAAAATACAATACAAAATTAAAAGACATCTTTGAATGCAACGCCCGACGAGTATTCCAAATAACCTGTACAAACACTTGTAAAGATGTTAGTAACAAATAAATAATTATTAAATATAAATTAAAAAGATGTGTAAAAAATATAATTTTAAAATATAATTTTTCATTAAAAGGTGGGCTCAGATTCAGTTTTAGACTCGCCATGATTGCGAAATGGTTGCTCGACTGATTGGCCGTCCTAAATCGCCTCGCCAAGACACGAATCATAAAACCTTTTGTGGTGTCTATGTTATAAAAAGGTTCGTCATAGCCCAAAAAATATTTTTATTACGTATTTGTATACGTAAAGTCGGTCTTTTATTTACGAAGGCCTTAAATTAATAATAATTTTTTCATCGGCCCAAATAATGTAGTATTTATTTATTATTAGTCTAATAAATAAATACAATGGAGAAATTTTAATCCAGGGGATAAAATTTCGGTCTATTTGAGACCAAACTCCCACATCAATAATAAAGGATAATCACCCATCTGCAACATAAAACAAATACTAGTGTAGCCAAACAACAATATTCTGGCTAACAAAAATAAAACAACATCGGAACATCTGAACAACAAATAAGAGATGAAAACATTATTTTTCTCATAGATCTAGTGTTTAGGGGAGGTAACACCGGAGAAACCTCTATAGTATCCGGTGTTGCAGTGTAAAAGATAGGGAGGCAGTAGCGGTGTTATGGCACATGCGTGGTGGTGGCATGACTAGAGGTTTGTGGTTGAAGTGGGTGGTTGATTGGAGCTCGTTAGTTTTGGAAAGAGAGTGGCGCGTGCGTGGTGGCTGGTTAGTGGCGCGTTGGTGGTGTTGGGTGGTCGGCGACGGATAGAGGAGGACAGTGAAGGCGACGACAGTAGCGGTGAGGAGAGGAAGAGAGGAGATTTTTGAGAGAAAGAGAGTGTCGACAAATTTGTGTGTTGTAGGTACATACAAATTGCTATATCTCTATGTTAGTGTATTGTATGTAGAAAAATTGTGTTTGAAATCTTTCCTCTCCCAAAAACCTTGTTCTCCGCCTCCTCCTGAGAATGGCGATCTTGAGGCTATTTATAGCCAAAATCCAAAGTTGAGAAAAGCAGACACAAAAACCAACAAGAAAAATTTGAAATTTAAATTTGAATCTCCAAAATCTTCAACCTTTTCAAAGTTATGATGGCAGATTTATCAAAAGTAGGTAATATCATTAATTTGGGTCTATTTTTTCCTGATTTTTGGATTTCACGGGATTATAATGAAGAAAAAAAGAGACTCTGGCGTGGGTAGGTGGGATTTCTTGATCCACGAGCAAATTCTCCAAATCTCTCATTTATAAGGAGTATTATATATATATATATATATATATATATATATATATATATATATATATATATATATATATATATATATATTAGATAAAAAGGACAAACAACTGGATATCATTACTTTTTGGGAAAAACTTTGACAATATCACTATAAATTTGGTCACAATAGGACACGCATAGTGGAGGCCTGCACAAGGATTGATCAAATTAAATTGAAATTTGATATGAATTAATTCCTTATTTAATTTCAAGCTTCTTGATTTAATAAAATCAAATACATATTTATCCAAATAAATTATGTTTAATAATAAATTATATTTAAATCACGATTTCAATCCTTTAAATTTATTCCAAGACAAACCTTGATTAAAATTCGATATTTTATAAAAATAAATTTCTAGGTAGCAAAATTATATAATTTCGCATAATTGAATACGATAATATATAATCGCTACTTAAAATGACAAACTTTACCCAGATAAATATTTTGAAAGCTTTTTATCTGGACTAAATAAATATTATAATTTTATTTAAAATTGAAGAAACTCAAAATTAAACTGGATTGTGGGGGGCCAAAATTAGGTGTCAATATATGTGGTCATAACATTGCCTAAAAAACAACATTAGAAAGAATGTGAATGCGATTTCCAAAAGATATTTTTATTATATTTGTTAAAATTTTTAATTATATTTGGTCAAAAAATATTTTATATTATGATAAAAATAAATAAATTTCCTTTTATTTAAAAATTTACAAAATAGAGGTAAAAATACGAACCTTATTTCTTAAAAAATTATTTAGGATCAAGAACATCGATAAAATTAATTAGAGACAAAGAGCGAGCCAAAATTGGGTGTCAACAGCAGTGATTGGGCATTATAGACAAGTGTGAATATAAGGTATGTCCCAAATTATGTGTAACTATTGTGATTCCTTTCTAGTAAAGTTGTTAATACTATCAGTTGTCTTGGTTGTTCAATCCCGATAATTAATGATAAAGTGAAACCTGTAGAGCTAGTACTGCTAGAATAGAGATAGGGTTACATAAGCTGAAAGAAGACTATAAGATAGACTGGATTATCCAAGAATAAGGATATGGAAAAGTGACAAATGTTAGGTGGTTTATAGAGAGACTAAGTGTAGGAAGTAATACTTGTATGAATGTCCTTTTATCATGACCCAAACCAAGGCTTGGCCATGACGGGTATCTCAAGTCCATCGAGGACCGGAGACCACCCCCGTTGCCTAGCGAGACAGAACATAACACATCTAGCAGCGACTGAATTTCGAACATATAACAAGATAGAAAGATAATAGACTCAAAGACAACTAAGAGTGTCAACATCATTACCCAATCCACAATAATATCCACAAAGCCTCTATTAATCCAAAAATAATTTACGTCGGGACATGTCCCCGACCCTGATAATGACAATGATAATGTTAATATGAAGTCTTCAATTCTAAGTTAAGGGAGGAAACCTATCAAATGACCAAGTTTTCCAGAGAATGAAAGCTACCACTTCACCACAACCGACCAACGAACCGAGTTGATCCACCTAACACTATGTAGGAAAAGTAGATTTTCCTTCGTACCCTACATCGCAAAAAATACAACATTCAAAGATGATTAGTTGGTTGAGCACTAGTATGTAACTCAGGGATACTGATAAGAAAATGACAATTCAAATCTAGTTCAACTCAATGTACATGTTCACATACATGTATGCATATAAATATACTTATATAAAATGCGGGATAGGGAACAAAACTTAGCATGTATTTTAAAAATCTTAACCTAGGCTTTGTAGCATAACCATCATATTAAGGCACCCACGGGCTATATGGGTCCAGCTTTCCCCCAGTTAAAAGGGCCCTAGTGCGTGAAGCTGCATGAATCAGAGTATAATCATATGAACATATGCACCATGGGGGACTCAAACCTCCCGACATATATCAAAGGTGACTTAAGCACTTAGTTCTTTAACATGGGGGACTCGAACCACCCAATTATTTAATAAGGGGGACTTGAATCTGTCTGTCATTTGGACCCCTGCTTTGGTAATTGCGGTTTCCAGTATTGGTCCCTCGAGACCTCCACTTTCATGGCCTAGTTACATCCCTCTTTTAAGACCAATTAAGAAACTTTTCACACATTCCTATTCATTAAACCACCATACTCCTTAAGGAATACAATGTCGATATTGTCATACCAACTATACTTGCAAGGTAACATCATCATGCCATTTCAATTACATTAACATGGGGAAAATAATTCCCTCTGTTCAGTAATACAATGTGGGGGGACACCGAGTTCCTTTGTTCATTAAAATAAAACTAGAATGTTTCAATAACCTCTTTACATCATGTAGTTGTTCCAAAAGTAGTTGATGACAACTATATCTATACTGAGGACCATTTACATAAAAATTGGGTTGGGGTTATTACCAATTCCATTGTCAATATTCACAAAATTTGGGGAAAACACAAGACCCTAGTTTATTCACTATGGCCATGCACCCCACAAGTTTAAAACCATATATAAAGCATGAAAAAAACATAACAAAATCATGGGAAAATAATTTAAGAAACATTCATTCCAAAACTCTCAACCCATATCAAAACCCATGTTCAAATCCACATAATTAATCATATAATTTCATGCTTTAAGTAAAACAATTTTAAGGGTAGGGTCACATGCCTGAAATATCAAGAGTTATGGAGAGAATTTGCCCTTAGAAGCTCTAATTGACCAACCTCTTGGAAACCCTAATGTTCTTGCTTGAGAGCATTTGAAAGTTTGACAGAGTTTATGATTGATAAAGGTTAGAAATAATGGACCCAAAGTGTTATATGTACGTGGGGTCTAAGTGGGTAAATAGGGAAATGTCCAAAGTGCCCTTAATTAAAAGCTGAAAAATTATCGCCACTGAATACGGGTCACCATACAACTCCCAGGGACACATTACGACTCACCACCATGAGTCATAGTCAAGACAGTAACTGAAAGGCCCTTCTCTAGTGACCCTACGATTCCCACCATGTGATTCGTTAGGAGATCCTACGACTTGTAAGGTCCAAGTCACAGTCAAGACAAAAATATTTGGGGCACACACAGGTTTGGCTACGGATGGGACCATACGACTTGTTTAGAGTCTTTATGACTCGTTAGGAGACATTTGTAATCAGGATAGTAACTTGGGATACCTTTACTATGAACCCTACGATTGGAATCCTATGACCCGTAATGACACGTTACGACTCGTAAAGAGTGTCGTAGTCTAGGCAGTGAGTTTAAAGCTCATAAATTTTCAGGGCCCAAAAATTTGGGTTATTATATTCTCCCTCTTAGGATCATTCATCCTCGAATGATGGGTCAAGGCATCTTTTTGCACGATTTAGCACAGAAACACCCCGCCACTTACCATTAACAAAGATAGACAACAAAGATATTAAGAAAATCACAATTTTCTTTAACAAAGTTAGAAAATAATGATGTTAAGGAATATACATACCTCAAGCATGATCATTTGAAATAGGAAACAAGAATAAATATTTGTACTTCATGTCCTCTTCGGCTTCCCAAGTAGCTTTTTCACACTTTTGGTTTCTTCATAGAACCTAACCGAAGCCACATCTTTCGCTTGTAATCGATGGACTTGTCGATCCAAAATATCGATCGGGACCTCTTCTCAGGACAAGGAATTCGAAACACCAACACTCTCCAAAGGAACAACCAAGGAAGGATCACCTATGTACTTTTTCATCATCAAGACATGAAAGACCGGATAGATAAAAACCAAACTCGAAGGCAGTTCCAACTTATAATCTCATTGCTCACTCATCTCAAAATACGATAAGGACCCATATAACGGAGGATAAGCTTCCCCTTTTTTCCAAACTGCATCACTCCTTTCATGGGAGACATTTTTAAGAACACCAAATCACCCACATCAAACTCCAAGTCCCTTCGCCTTACATCCGCATAGGGTTTTTGGAGACTTTGGGCAGCCTTAAGCTATCCCAAATCACCTTCACCTTTTCTCTAGCTTGATGAACCAAGTCGGGACCATACAATCTATTCCTACCAACCTCAAACTACCCAATGGGAGACCTATACCTCCTACCATAAAAAACCTTGAATGGAGCCATCTGGATGATGGAATAATAGCTATTGTTATATGCAAACTCTATGAGAGGCAAATGGTCAACCCAACTACCACCAAAATTGATCACACAAGACCTTAGAATATTCTCCAAAGTCTGTATAGTCCTTTTTGCTTGTCCATCAGTATGAGGGTGGAAATCAGTGCTAAGGTCCACCTTAGTTCCCAAACCTCTATGATAGCAACACCAAAAGTGGGATGAGAACTGAGTACCTTGATCAGGTATGATGGAAACTGGAGCTCCATGCAACTTCATGATTTCTTGAAGGAAGAGCTTAACATAATTCTCTGTCGAATAATTAGCTTCACTGGTAAGAAGTGAACAAACTTGATCATCCTATCCATAATGACCCAAATCAAATTAAATTTCTAGCGAGACTGCTGAAGACCAGTAAGGAAATCTATATTAATCACTTTCCATTTTCACACGGGAAACTCAATCTCTTGAGACAAACCACTAGGCCTCAAGTTCTCAACCTTCACTTGTTGACACACCACTTAACCACAAAAATGGCCACATCCCACTTCATGTTATTCCCCCAATAGATTTCTTTCAAGTTACGATACATCTTCGTCGAACCAGGATAAACAGTGTACATCGGCTTATGAGCTTCAACTAAGATCCTCTCTCACAGCCCATCAACATCAGGAACACATAACCGGCCTTGGTACCTCAAGATACCATCACCACCAAACTTGAAAGCCATTAACTTCTGGTGACCCACATCATCCTTAATCGACATGAAAATAGTGTCCAAGACTTGTTTCTCTGTCACCTCAGCACCAAGAGATGACTTTACCTCCTCTTGCATAATCATACCACCATCTTCAGAGTCCAAAAGACGAACTCCAAGATTAGCCATCTGATGAATATTGATAACTCTCAACTTACACGTCAATTTAGTGCAAGGCGGTCGTCGTCAATATATTTACCCAACTTTTGGAGTCAGGGTCGAATCCACAGGGAATAATGTGAGTGACGATTAAACTAATTCAAAACTATAGCTACAAGTTGAATTCAAACAACTGGCATGGAAAGATAAGATGGGGGGTTTTGGAGATTAGCAAATAATTTTTGGTCACCTTAAGTTTCAGTTTGTAATCAAGAGTTTATGAAAAAAATAGAATTATGTTCACTAGGGATTTTGGTACTTGACAGATGCTACTAGTGGTTCAAGATTCTCACGGTAGGTAGGACAACAAGTTATCTTTATCGAAGTTATGCTTAAATGTCTTTCGACCTGCTTAAGCATTTAATTACCTAATCCTCTCGAACTTAGGGAATTTATATTTACTGCCCAGATTTTACCGCAGGTTAACCAACCTTGTTACAGTGCTGATTATTAAATAGAAGTTTAGTGTTTCCAAGTTCCTGTTGATAATTCACTTCCCACTATATTTGATTTCTTTCTCAGGCAAATCAAAACAGGTGTTATCTATCATTTGCAACCAACAGACAATAATTAAAACATCAGAATTATCAAGAAGTCCTACCACCTTTCGAATCCTGAACACTCAACACCTTATCAAGACCTAACCCTAGATCCCATAATTCAGGTTAAAGGAATTTAGCCACTCATGACGTAATAATCGAAGTAACTAGATGAATTCATGCTTTAAAAAATAAACTTACCACAAGATGAATAGAAACTAGAGATTCTCTGATTAAATCACAAAGGAAATCCCAAAATAATGATTAAATTCTCTTCAAAGTAATTATTTTTCAAGCCAAGAAGTTAGAGAGATAAAATATCAAAGTATCGTGTCTTAAAACTCAAGGTTCGGAACTCTCAAGAAAACCTTAAACAAGGCATTAAATAGTTCACCCTAATTATGGAAACAAAATAATAAAATTCAAAAATTCCTCAAATTAGGTGACACCATTTGTGATAGCCTATTAGGAGGCTGACGACTTATCACAAATGTTGTCAGCTTTCTCTTTGCTTTGGACACTTGCTGCCTAACGCTGACGACAAACGGTGACGCCCTATCAGCTCCTTGACGACTTATCATAAATATTGTCAAGTTCTGCTTCAGTTCTCATGTGCTGCCTTAGGCTGACGACATTCTTGACAACTTATCATCTCCTTGACGACCTATCATAAAATGTCATCACAGCTTTCAACTTAGGCTAATTCTCTGTCTATGACTGACGATGAAGCTGATAGCTTATCACCGGGCTGACGACTTATCACAAATGTCATCAGCCACACTTTGCCTCTATTTACTTCAGATTTTAACTCATTTGCTTTCATTTTTATTGGTTCTCTAACATATTAGCTTCTTCTGCAAAATCAAACATAAAGAAATAAAAAATGACAAAAGTTGCTTAAGACTTCATAATTATTCTTAGTTAAAAGCCTCAAATGTGTTAGCATTAGCTCACACATCAAATATATTTCACCAAATCCCGCCTCTTCTCATCCACATGAGATAAGTTTCCCGTAAATAACCTACTAAGAGTATCATCAACCACGTTATCTTTACCTGGATGATAATGGAGACTCATGTCATAATCCTTGAGCAACTCAAGCTATCTCCTTTGCCTGAGATTCAACTCGTTCTATGTGAACACATACTACAAGATCTTATGGTTTGAATATATATCAACTTGAACCCCATACAAATAGTGATGCTAAATCTTCAAAGCAAAAACCATAACCAATAATTCTAAGTCGTGCGTCGGGTAATTCTTTTCATGTATGCACCTTCAACTACCTAGAAGCATATGCAACCACCTTACCATGCTGCATCAACGCACAACCCAGTCTCTCGCGGGATGTGTCACAATAAACAACAAAACTCTCAGTACCCTCGGGTAGAGTTAAAATCGGAGTCAAAGTAAACTTATCCTTCAACTTCTCAAAACTACCCTCACAAGCATCAGATCATAGGAACTTCACCTTATTCTGAGTTAACTTAGTCAATGGGGCAGCAATAGAAGAAAATATCTTCATGAACCACCTATAATACCCAACTAAACCCAAGAAACTCCAAATATCAGTTGGAGTCATGGGTCTAGGCCACTTCTTAACCGCCTCAACTTTTTGTAGATCCACCATGATCCCTTCACTAGAAACAACATGACCCAAAAAGTAATAGCATTCTACCAGAACTCACACTTTGCAAACTTAGCATACAACCGTTGATTCTTAAGTGTCTGCAACACTATGCGGAGATGATCTGCCTCACTCTTAGAATACATTAAAATATCACCAATAAATATAATTATGAATAAATTCAAGAACTAACAGAAGATTCAGTTTATAAGATACCATGAATGTCGCTAGGGCATTAGTCAAGCCAAAGAAAACTACAAAAAATTAAAAATGACCATACCGGGTTCGGAAGGTAGTCTTAGGGATTTCTACCTCCCTAATCTTCAACTGATGGAACCAAGACCGAAGATCAATCTTAGAAAAGAGTTAGCACCCTGAAGCTGGTCAAGGAAACCATCAACCTTAGGAAGCAGATAGTTATTCTTCACGATCACCTTATTCAGCTGACAGTAATCTATACACATTCGAAGGGACCCATCCTTCTTACGCATGAAGAGTACTAGAGTGCCTCATGGAGAAACACCAGGGCGAATAGAACCTTATCTAAAATATATTTCAAATGCTCCTTAAGTTCTTTCAACTTAGCCAGAGCTATTCTATAGGGAGGGATAGAGGTAGGATGAGTGTCTGGAAGAAGGTCAATCCTGAAATCAATTTCCTTATCGAGAGAAACACCGGGAAGATCATCAAGAAACACCTTGGGAAACTCACCGACCATAGGGACATATTGCAAAGAAGGATACCACGAGCTAGAATCTTTAACCCGGACCAAGTGATAGAGACATCCCTTGGAAATTGACCTCCGGTCTTTAAGATACAAAATGAACCTTCCCTTAGACACTAAGGAACTACCTTCCCACTCAATCACCGGCTTATTTGGGAATCGGAAACTGACCCTTCGAGTCTGACAATTAAGAGAGGCACAACTCGAGTGCAACTAATCCATTCCCAAGATTATATCAAAATCTAACATATCCAACTCAATTATATCCAGAGAAGTCTCTCTACCACAGACCGATACCACACAACCCCTATAGACTCTTCTAGCCATAATATAGTCACCCACCAGGGTAGACACAGAAAATGGATCAGGAATACCCTCAGTCCCAAAACCAAAATAAATAGCCATATAGGTGGTCATATAAGAAAGGGTAGACTTAGGATTAAGTAGACAATATACATCACGAGAGAAAAGTTTTAGCATACTAGTAACAACATTAGGGGATGCCTCAAAATCCAGATGATTGGCAATAATATACAGACGATTCCAACTAGCATTAGAGCCAGAAGTAGCACCCTTTGGTACAAGAGCTGAAGAAGTGGCAACAAAAACTTTGTTAGCTCCAGAAGCGACCCTCGAAGGATAATTCTGTTGCATGTGACCGAGCTGTCCATACTTAAAACACTTATTCCTCCACTCATCATATACTCCATGATTCACCTACCCAGAAAAATAATAAGAGGGATAGGACAGGTCCGACTGAGCTCTACTGGACTGAGATTGGTCACTCTGTGCTCTAAATCCACTACTGCTCTGAAAATAATGGTCATAAGATGGCTTAGGGTATAAGACACTCATTGTAGAATAGGAACCAGAACTTTCCCCCACCTTTTCTTAGACTATTTCCCACCATCTTTATCACTCTGCTACTGACCTTCACCCTAATCTAAATACCGAAACTTCTTACTCTGCCTTTCTCCTATCTTTGCTTGCTTCTTCTTTTCCTCTTCAACCTATTCTATCCCTCATGCTAGACACTAGCTCAGGAGCATAACGGGACAACTGATGAAACTTCAAGGCATACTCCTTCATAGTTATCTTTCCTTACTTTAAATTCATGAACTTCTCAGCCTTCTCCTTCCTCAACTCCTGAGGAAAGAATTGATTAAGAAAGCATCAGAAAAATCCTCTCATAATGTCAACTCCACATCATCACCCTTAGACTAGTTCTACTCCTCATTAATATGCTGTATGCTTTAGCAGGCATTCAACAAACTCTATACCCTCAAAATCAAAAGCATGCATCACACAAAAAATCTTCTCCATCTCATCTATAAACCCCTTAAGGATCCTCCTCAACCTTAAAACTATTAAAGGTCAGAGGATTTAGTCTCATAAACTTGACAACCCTAGTTTCCTTAGAAGAATACACAACAGCACCAACAAAACCTGACTGACATGATTAAGATGTCATTAACTTGGTCAACAGATGAATAGAACGATAAAACTCAATATTAGTAATATCTCCTGGAGGTGACTGAGCAGGAGTGTCACCAGCGAGAGAAGGATCAGTAGGAACTGGTGGAACTCCACTAGGTCAATTAGAAGTAGTGAACCTAGATCGGGTCTAAACACCATAAGTAGGACGAGCCCCATCCACGTTATTCTTAAGCGAGACAGAGGAGTTTTCATGAGCATCAGATCTTTTGGGAGGCATGATTTGAACAATGAACAAATAGGAATTAAAAGGGATTTCAACACCCTGGACTCTACAGCCCGAAAGTAGAACATAAGAAAAGTAAATATTCCTAAATGCCTCATAGCCTCTCTCTTATAAGTGTGGCCTACTACATCTCATAAAAAAGACTCTACTTGACACGGCTTTGTGGATACCCAATGACATCAAACCTAGGTTCTGATACAAACTTTGTCATGACCCAAAACAGGGCCTAGCCATGACGGGTATCTCAAGTCCACTGAGGATCGGAGACCACCCCCGTTGCTAAGCCAAACAGAACATAAAATACCTAGCAATGGATGAATTCTGAACGTGTAATAAGATAAAAGGATAATAAACTCAAAGACAGCTAATAATTTCAACATCAATACCCAATCCACAATAATATCCACAAAGCCTCTATTAATTTAAAAGTAATCTAAGTCAAGATATTTCCCTAACTTTAACAATGACAATGATAATATTAGTATGAAGTATTCAATTTTAAGTTAAGGGAGGATACCGATAAAATACCCAAGTCTTTCAAAGAATTGAAGATCACTACTTTACCACAATCGATCGATGAATCGATTCGATCCACCTAACACTGCACAAGAAAAGTAGATTTGCCTTTGGACCCTGTATCACGTGGGGAAAAAGTGTCCAAAGACGATTAGTGGGTTGAGCACTAATATGTAACTCAGGTATAATGATAAGATAGTGACAATTAAAATCTAGTTTAAATCAATATACATGTTCACATATATTTATTCATATAAATATACTTATATAATATGCTGGTATAGGGAACAAGCCTTAGCATGCATTTTAAAAATCTTAACCTGGCTGTGTAGTATAACTGTCATAATAAGGCATCCATAGTCTACATGGGTCCAGCTCTTCCCTAGATGAAAGGTCCTCTGTGTATGAAGCCTCACGAACCAGAGGATAATTATATGCACATATGTTCCATGGGGGACTCGAACCTCCCGGCATATATCAAAGGTGACTTAAGCACTTAGTTCTTTAACATGGGGGACTCAAACCGCCCAATCATTTAATAAGGGGATTCAAACCTCTCGGTCATTTAAACCCTCGCATCAACTACCACAATTTACAGTATTGGTCCCTCGAGTCCTCCACTTTTATGGCCTGTCTACACATCCCTATTTTAAGTCCAATTAAAATACTTTTCATACACTCTCATTCATTAAACCACCATACCCTTAAGGCATACTCTGTTGGTATCGCCATACCAACTACACTTGCAAGGTAACATCATTATGCCATTTCAATTACATTAACTTAGGGAAAATAACTCCCTTTGTTTAGTAATACAAGGTGGGGGAACAACGGCTCTCTTTGTTCATTAAAATCAAACTATTATGTTTCAATAACCTCTTTACATCATGCAATTATTCTGAAAGTAGTTCATGGCAACTAAACCCATACTCAAGACCATTTACACAAAAATATGGGTTGGGGTTATTACCAATTCCATTGTCAATATTCATAAAATTTAGGGAAATCACAATCCCCTACTTTATTTACCATGCTTGTGAACCCCACTAGCTTAAAACCATATATTAAGCATGAACAATGCATAATGAATCATGAGAAAATAATTTAAGAAACATTCATTCCAAAACCTTCAACCCATATAAAAATTGTAACACCCCGTATTTAAGTACATGTATTGGCGTATTCAAGTACGTGATTGATCTTATTTATATGGAATTAATTTTTTATTTTATTTATACCGGAATTTGCCCGTCGATGGTTCCATACGAAGGTTATTGAATAAGCTTTCCAACGATATAAAGATTTCCAAAAATGGATAAGTTTTGGATATAATCGAGCACGTTCGAAACTATAAAACGGTGGCCGGGATATGGTGAATAGTAAATGTGCAGGAAAATTTCCTGCACACAAACTACTGAGGCCTGCCAGTTTTTTGGGTCGACTTTGAACGATCATAAATCCCTTAATATAATGAACTGGTAGATATAGCATATATCAAACGAAAGATCTTTGAGTCTTCTTTCCAATGCAATTGGTTTCATCCAAATCCAACGTCTGAGTAAGGAGTTATACTCGTTTTACTTCGGCCTCTCAAAACAGTTTTTCAGGGTCAACTTCAAACGATCATAACTCCTTGTACAGGACGAACTGGGTGGACTAATTTATATGAAATGAAATCCCTTTGAATTATCTATCCAACTATATCAATTTCACCCAAATCCGATATTGGAGCAAAGATTTATGACCGATTTACTTTAGCCTGTCAAAACAGTCCACCATGGACAAATTCGGATTTACTTAAATTTTTAAGGGCAATATGGTCATTTTCCATCACCTCATGGACGAAAATTGGTCATTATATACATATAATTAGTCTCATATCCATCAATTATCATCAAATTATTGAAAATAAGAAACCCTAGCCTAATTTCAACTCCAATTATCTTGTGATTCAACCGTAGAAAATCCAAATTGATTCCGTAGTTGTGTTCACCGTCTCGAGGGCTTCGAGAAGCACCCCTTATTTGTGCCAACAGGACTTCGAAACCAAAAGGTCCATTTTATGGTAAGGATGTAAATTATGTTGGTGTTATTTATATGGATATGTATATATATATATATATGCATGTGAGCATAAGAAGTATGTTAGTTGATTGTTGTTGAAAGATGATTGGGAAATGATGTTGGATTATTCTTGTGCATGGTTGGATTATGTTGAGTTGTGAAGGGATTTGGTATTGATGATGTGGTATTGAAATGATGATTATATATATATATATATACACACACATAAACCTATTGTTCAAGTTGGTTTTTGGAATGTTTTGCAAATATTGGTTGTATGGAATTATGGAAGAGAATTGTGGGTGTTGGGTTGCTAATACTAGATGCCAAACATTTCATTGTAGATAAGTGATTTGTAAAGGCGGGAAGTTGTGTTGAATTGGTATCCGAATCTATAACGAGGTATGTAAAGCATACTCTAACAATGTTCTTTGGCATGAAAACACCAATGTTCCATCAAATAAGATTCCTAGGTTGTCCAAGAATATGTATTGTTCTACATTACCAACGAAGTTGTTTCCATTCTATAAAGTGTAAAAATGTTTCATTATATACCAAAAGGCTCCTATTTCATTGTTGTGATATTGATGATTCTGAAACACATTGTTGATGTACCAATGAGTCTTTATAACATCATTATTGTATAGAAGGTCTATTACTTGATTCCTATTGATGTATCATTGTTCCAAAGGTACTATATTGGCATGAACACTAATGCAATAATCTCAAAAGCTTTTGAACTAAGTTATTGGAAAGATCTCTTATGTGTGTTACTTGATATACGTGTGGGTGGTATCCCAGGGGCATAAGCCTAGCATGGGTCGATCCCTATTTATATGTTTATGGGTTGTATCCCAGGGGCATAAGCCTAGCATGGGTCGATCCCAGTTGATATGTACTAGAGGCGGCCTAATGGTCACAGTACGGTACAGTATTGATTATTGTTAGGTGGTTGGAGGTTCGGGAGGAGGAGGTAATGGCGAATGATAATTGTAAAGAATGAAATGAACGAATGTATACCGTTCCACAAATGTGTTTGAATTCAAGAACCCAATTCAGATTAATGATAATGTACATGATCCTAAAAGTGTTTATGAAGTGTGGTTCACTTCTATTATGATTTATTCACTTGCGTCTGATTTTCTTGATTCCCCATATCACATATGATTATTTACAGCTTTACATACTCAGTACATATTTCGTACTGACGTTCCTTACGGGGGACCTGCATTTCATGCTGCAGGCACAGGTGCTTCAGCTCACTCACAACATAGATAGGAGCCAGGTCATACAACTATTGTTGGTGAGCTCCAGTTTGCTTCGGAGCTTTCTGAGTCGATTCCTTATGTTTTGTCATTGTACAGGAGTCGTGTATGGACGGGGGTTTGTCCCGACCCTAGTTATGTCATGTATATCCTAGAGGCTTTGTAGACATAAGGAAGGGTAAAGTCATGGAAGTTTATATAGTCATGTTATATTTGTATATGTGGTGGCCCCGATGGCCAAGTGTTATATATATATATATTTGTGCGTGTTGTGCTGATACAGGTAATTAGATTCTTCTATATGCAACGAAGTGCTGTCCAAATTTTTGGTGACATGTAAGTGAAAGTACAGGTATTTGAACGGGTTCTCCCGGGCCTTCTCGGCTTCGGGTGCCAGTCCGGCCCGATGGGATTTTGGGGCGTGACAAAAGTGGTATCAGAGAGGTTCGTCCTAGTGAGTCTACAAAGCCGTGTCTACGTAGAGTCTTGTTTATCGGTGTGTTGTGCACCACATCTATAAACAGGAGGCTATGGATATTTAGGAATTGTTTCTATTCTTCATGTCTTAGATCGTGCGATAGAGCTTATATTGTATATGAAGTCATAGTTGACCACTAAATCAGTTTGTTTCTCTTATTATAGTAATGATGTCGGTTACCAGAAGCAAGAATACCGGTAAGCAAGTAGATGTGGCTGCCGAAGAGGGGACTAGTAAGTCACCCACTATACCAGCTAATCAAAGTGAGGCTCCAGCTGAGCATGCATCAGAAACTTCCCCCAGTCCGGAAGAAATAAGGGGGAGGAGAACTATATCCCCAGAGCCACCTATTAATGCTGTTGATCAAGATCTTAGAAATGCAGTGCAATTTTTGACTCGTATAGTTGCTGGGCAAGCTCAAGGGCAAGTTATTCCTACTGCAGGTCCTAGTGGTATAGATAGGGCGGCTAGTCTTCGAACACAGGATTTTCTTAAGATGGATCCGCCTACTTTTACCGGATCCGATCTTAACGAAGATCCGTAGGACTTTATTGATCAGATCCAAAGGGCCCTAGAGGTAATGCATGTATCGGGCATAGAGACAGTGGAGTTAGCCGCGTATAGATTCAAAGGTGAGGCTATATATTGGTATGAAGACTGGAAACGGTCAAGGGGCATTGATGCACCCCCAGCTACTTGGAAAGAGTTCAAAGAGGCATTTATTGATCATTATCTTCCATATGAGACTCGTCAGGCCCGTGTGGATCAGTTCTTAAATCTTAGACAGGGTCATACAAGTGTGAGGGAGTATAGTCTTCGATTTAATTCCTTGTCCAGATATGCTCCTAATGTTATAGCTACTATGGATGACAGAGTTCATCGGTATGTGAATGGATTGGATCCGTATTTGGTTAGGGATTGTACTATTGTTGCACTGAATAAAGACATGGATATAGCTAGGATCCAAGCATTTGCACAGAAAATGGAAGATCAGAGGCAAAGAAAAAGAACACAGGAATTTGAAAGCGGATCTTCTAAGAGGGCCAGATCTACAGGGCAGTTTATGGCGCCACAGGGAGGTTTTAGACCTCAATTTTCTGCTAGACCACCTAGGCCATTATTTTCTTATTCTGCAGCTAGTGCTCCACCACAGCATCAGGGGTTCAGAGGCAGTCAATTTGGGCAAAGAAGTGAGGGTCATAGTTCGCGATCAGTGGGTTACCAAGGGCAAGGGAATATGAGCCAATCGAGACCTCCTCGAGAGCCATGCAATAAATGTGGAAGGTATCATTTGGGAGCATGTCGGTTGGGGACCAATGTTTGCTTTTGGTGCAGTATGTCGGGGCATATGATGAGGGAATGCCCACGAAGAGACATAGGGGGTATGGCACGACCTACGGGGTCATTTGTTGCATCATCATCATCGATGCCTTATTCAGGAAGGGGTGCACAACCAATGGGTCATGTTAGAGGTGATAGAGGAGCCACGAGTTCTAGCGGGGCTCATAATCGTACGTATGCTCTAGCGGATCGACAGAATTTAGAGGCTTCCCCAGATGTGGTTACGGGTACGTTGCCTATATTTTCATTCGATTTATATGCCTTAATTGATCCCGGTTCTACATTATCTTATGTTACTCCATTGGTTGCTGGAAAGTTCGAAAGAATACCCGAACTGTTAGTTAAGCCATTTGAAGTGTCCACACCGGTCGGGGAATCTATTATAGCTAGAAGGGTTTATCGAAACTGCATAGTAACTGTTTATGGTCGTGATACGATGGCTGATCTTGTAGAGTTAGAAATGGTAGATTTTGATGTTATAATGGGTATGGACTGGTTGGCGTCTTGTTATGCCACAATTGATTGCTGCACGAAAAAGGTATATTTCCATTTTCCAAATGAATCAGTCCTTGAATGGAAAGGTGAAATTAGCGCGCCAAGAGGTAGATTTATTTCTTATTTTAAGGCAAGAAGAATGATTTCCAAGGGATACATATATCATTTAGTTAGAGTAAGGGATACAGAATCGGAGCCACCAACTCTTCACGCTGTTCCGGTGGTAAATGAATTTCCTGAAGATCTTCCAGGTTTGCCTCCTGAACGAGAAGTAGAGTTTGGTATTGATGTAATACCAGGCACCCAACCAATCTCCATTCCTCCGTATAGAATGGCCCCAGCAGAATTACGAGAATTGAAAGAGCAATTGAAAGATTTGCTAGAAAAGGGGTTCATTAGACCTAGTATTTCCCCTTGGGGAGCACCAGTGTTATTTGTGCGCAAAAAAGATGGCTCGCTGAGGATGTGTATTGATTATCGGCAATTGAATAAGGTGACTATTAATAATAAATATCCTCTCCCAAGAATTGATGATTTATTTGATCAGTTACAGGGCGCCAAGTGCTTTTCTAAGATTGATTTGAGGTCAGGTTACCACCAAGTGAGGGTCAAAGAAAAAGATATACCCAAAACAGCTTTCCGAACAAGGTATGGTCATTATGAGTTTCTAGTTATGTCATTTGGGCTAACAAATGCACCTGCAGCTTTTATGGATTTGATGAATAGGGTGTTTAAGCCATTCCTGGATGTATTTGTTATAGTTTTTATAGATGATATTCTAGTTTATTCTAGATCAGAAGAAGACCATGCCAATCACTTACGACAGACATTGCAGACTCTTCGTGATTGTAAGCTTTATGCAAAGTTCTCTAAATGTGAGTTTTGGTTAAAGTCGGTGGCATTTTTGGGTCATATTGTATCTAGTGAAGGGATAAAGGTTGATGCTCAAAAGATAGAAGCTGTGAAGAACTGGCCAAGGCCCACAACGCCGACGGAGATTCGTAGTTTTCTCGGGTTGGCCGGTTATTATAGGAGGTTTGTTAAAGACTTTTCTTCCATTTCAGCACCCTTAACCAAGCTAACCCATAAAGCATCCAAATTCCAATGGAATGATGCATGTGAGAAGAGTTTTCAAGATTTAAAGAACAAATTGATTTCTACACCCGTGTTGGTACTTCCAGAAGGCACCGAAGGGTATACAGTGTATTGTGATGCTTCCAGAATTGGTTTAGGATGTGTATTGATGCAGCATGGTAAGGTAATAGCATATGCTTCTAGACAATTGCGGCCACATGAGAAAAATTATCCTACACACGATCTTGAGCTGGCAGCAGTTATTTTTGCTTTAAAGATATGACGCCACTACTTATATGGGGTTCATGTTGATATATATACTGACAATAAGAGCTTGCAATATATTTTTAATCAGAAGGATCTAAATTTAAGGCAGCGGAGATGGCTTGAACTATTAAAGGACTACGATGTTGATATCTTGTACCATCCAAGGAAAGCAAATGTGGTAGCTGATGCGTTAAGTCGTAAGGCTATGATGGCGCCTATAGAAAGGCAAGGGATGGTTAAAGATCTTCACCAGTTAGCTAGTTTAGGAGTTCGCCTTCTTGAAACTCCGAATAAAGAGCTTATCGTATATAATGCTGCGGAATCTTCATTAGTAGCTGAAGTAAAAGAGAAGCAATATGCAGATCCTATTTTATTACAGCTTAAGGAGAACGTTCAGAGTGGTGCGACCAAGGCATTTGAGCTTACGCGAGAAGGAGTACTTCAGTGCCAAAACCGATTGTGTGTGCCGGATGTAGACGGGCTAAGAAAGAAGATTATGACAGAGACACATTTTTCAAGGTATTCCATTCATCCAGGATCAACTAAAATGTATCAAGATTTGAAAGATATGTATTGGTGGAATGACATGAAGAAGTGCAATGCAGAATTTGTAGCTGAATGTCCAAATTGTCAAAGAGTTAAAGTTGAGCACCAAAAACCCGGAGGCTATATGCAATGCATAGATCTTCCAATTTGGAAGTGGGACATGATCAACATGGATTTTGTTACAGGTTTGCCTAGTACAGCTCGGAAATTTGATTCTATATGGGTGATTGTGGATAGGCTTACTAAATCCGCACATTTCTTACTCGTTAAGACCACTTACATAGTTGAAGAATATTCGAAGCTGTATGTTAAAGAAATAGTCCGATTACATGGAGTGCCAACTTCTATTATATCAGATCGGGGAACTCAATTTACCGCAAACTTTTGGAAGTCTTTCCAACGGAGTTTGGGAACACAAGTGAATCTGAGTACAGCTTTTCACCCTCAGACGGATGGACAAGCAGAGTGCACCATTCAAACACTTGAAGATATGCTACGGGCATGTGTTATAGATTTTAAAGGCAGCTGGGATGATCATTTACCTCTTATTGAGTTTGCCTACAATAATAGCTATCATTCAAGTATCAAAATGGCACCATATGAAGCTTTATATGAGAGGAAGTGTAGATCACCAATAGGATGGTTCGATGCGGGTGAAACTCTTATGTTCGGACTGGATCTTGTGTATCAAGCCATAGAAAAAGTCAAGGTGATTCACCAACGGTTGAAAACAGCCCAAAGTCGACACAAGTCATATGTGGATAGTAGAAGAAGAGGGCTAGAATTTTCGTTAGGCGATTGGGTATTTTTGAAGGTATCGCCAATGAAAGGGGTGATGAGATTTGGCAAGAAAGGAAAGTTGAGTCCATGATATATAGGCCCGTATAAGATTATTCGAAGATGTGGGCAAGTTGCTTATGAATTAGAGCTACCCCAGGAACTCTCATCAGTGCATCCAGTATTTCATGTATCGATGCTTCGAAAGTGCATCGGAGATCCGTCCCTTATTACTTCTACTGAAGATGTGCAAGTAACAGAAGATCTTACCTATGAGGAGATGCCTATTGCTATATTAGATCGTCAAGTTAAGAAGATGAGAAATAAAGAAGTAGCATCGGTGAAAGTACTTTGGAGAAATCAACAAAGGTAAGAGATTACATGGGAAGCTGAGGAAGCAATGAAATCTAAGTACCCTCATTTGTTCAAAGATGAAGAGGAAGTTCAAGAAACGGAGTTAGAACATTAACAAGTAAGTTTTTGTTTATATATGCATAGTATTTATATGATGATGTGAATGTTAATGGTGGACTTGAACTTGTTTTGGTTGAATAACTACGCTAACATTCGAGGACGAATGTCCTAAAGGGGGGAAGGATGTAACACCCCATATTTAAGTACATGTATTGGCGTATTCAAGTACGTGATTGGTCTTATTTATATGGAATTAATTTTTTAGTTTATTTATACCGGAATTTGCCCGTCGATGGTTCCATACGAAGGTTATTGAATAATCTTTCCAACGATATAAAGATTTCCAAAAACGGATAAGTTTCGGATATAATCGAGCACGTTCGAAACTATAAAACGGTGGCCGGGATATGGTGAATAGTAAATGTGCAGGAAAATTTCCTGCACACAAACTACTGAGGCCTGCCAGTTTTTTGGGTCGACTTTGAACGATCATAACTCCCTTAATATAATGAACTGGGAGAGATACCATATATCAAAAGAAATATCTTTGAGTCTTCTTTCCAATGCAATTGGTTTCATCCAAATCCAACGTCTGAGTAAGGAGTTATACTCGTTTTACTTCGGCCTCTCAAAACAGTTTTTCAGGGTCAACTTCAAACGATCATAACTCCTTGTACAGGACGAACTGGGTGTACTATTTTATATGAAATTAAAGCCCTTTGAATTATCTATCCAACTATACCAATTTCACCCAAATACGATATTGGAGGAAAGAGTTATGGCCGATTTACTTTAGCCTGTCAAAACAGTCCACCATGGACAGATTCGGATTTACTTAAATTTTTAAGGGCAATATGGTCATTTTCCATCACCTCATGGACGAAAATTGGTCATTATATACATATAATTAGTCTCATATCCATCAATTATCATCAAATTATTGAAAATAAGAAACCCTAGCCTAATTTCAACTCCAATTATCTTGTGATTCAACTGTAGAAAATCCAAATTGATTCCGTAGTTGTGTTCACCGTCTCGAGGGCTTCGAGAAGCACCCCTTATTTGTGCCAACAGGACTTCGAAACCAAAAGGGCCATTTTATGGTAAGGATGTAAATTATGTTGGTGTTATTTATATGGATATGTATATATATATATATGCATGTGAGCATAAGAAGTATGTTAGTTGATTGTTGTTGAAAGATGATTGGGAAATGATGTTGGATTATTCTTGTGCATGGTTGGATTATGTTGAGTTGTGAAGGGATTTGGTATTGATGATGTGGTATTGAAATGATGATTATATATATATATATATATATATACACATAAACCTATTGTTCAAGTTGGTTTTTGGAATGTTTTGCAAATATTGGTTGTATGGAATTATGGAAGAGAATTGTGGGTGTTGGGTTGCTAATACTAGATGCCAAACATTTCATTGTAGATAAGTGATTTGTAAAGGCGGGAAGTTGTGTTGAATTGGTATCCGAATCTACAACGAGGTATGTAAAGCATACTCTAACAATGTTCTTTGGCATGAAAACACCAATGTTCCATCAAATAAGATTCTGAGGTTGTCCAAAAACATGTATTGTTCTACATTACCAACGAAGTTGTTTCCATTCTATAAAGTGTAAAAATGTTTCATTATATACCAAAAGGCTCCTATTTCATTGTTGTGATATTGATGATTCTGAAACACATTGTTGATGTACCAATGAGTCTTTATAACATCGTTATTGTATAGAAGGTCTATTACTTGATTCCTATTGATGTATCATTGTTCCAAAGGTACTATATTGGCATGAACACTAATGTAATAATCTCAAAAGCTTTTGAACTAAGTTATTGGAAAGATCTCTTATGTGTGTTACTTGATATACGTGTGGGTGGTATCCCAGGGGCATAAGCCTAGCATGAGTCGATCCCTATTTATGTGTTTATGGGTGGTATCCCAGGGGCATAAACCTAGCATGGGTCGATCCCAGTTGATATGTACTGGAGGCGGCCTAATGGTCACAGTACGGTACAGTATTGATTATTGTTAGGTGGTTGGAGGTTCGGGAGGAGGAGGTAATGGCGAATGATAATTGTAAAGAATGAAATGAACGAATGTATACCGTTCCACAAATGTGTTTGAATTCAAGAACCCAATTCAGATTAATGATAATGTACATGATCCTAAAAGTGTTTATGAAGTGTGGTTCACTTCTATTATGATTTATTCACTTGCGTCTGATTTTCTTGATTCCCTATATCACATATGATTATTTACAGCTTTACATACTCAGTACATATTTCGTACTGACGTCCCTTACGGGGGACCTGCATTTCATGCTGCAGGCACAGGTGCTTCAGCTTACTCACAGCATAGATAGGAGCCAGGTCATACAACTATTGTTGGTGAGCTCCAGTTTGCTTCGGAGCTTTCTGAGTCGAGTCCTTATGTTTTGTCATTGTACAGGAGTCGTGTGTGGGCGGGGGTTTGTCCCGACCCTAGCTATGTCATGTATATCCTAGAGGCTTTGTAGACATAAGGAAGGGTAAAGTCATGGAAGTTTATATAGTTATGTTATATTTGTATATGTGGTGGCCCCGACGGCCAAGTATTATATATATATATTTGTGCGTGTTGTGCTGATACAGGTAATTAGATTCTTCTATATGCAACGAAGTGCTGTCCAAATTTTTGGTGACATGTAAGTGAAAGTACAGGTATTTGAACGGGTTCTCCCGGGCCTTCTCGGCTTCGGGTGCCAGTCCGGCCCGATGGGATTTTGGGGCGTGACAAAAACCCTTGTTCAAATCCACACAATCAATCATATAATTTCATGCTTTAAGTAAAATAATTTTGAGGGTAGAGTCACATGCCTGAAATATCAAGAGTTATGGAGAGAATTTGCCCTAGGAAATGCTAATTGACCAGCCTTTTAGAAACCCTAATATTCTCGCTTGAGAGAATTTGAAATTTTGATAGAGATTTTATGATTGATAAAGGCTGGAAATAATAGCCCTAAGGTGTTATAAGCACGTATGGTCTAAGTGGGTAAAGAGAGAAATGAATAAACTGCCTTTGATTAAAAGCTAAGAAATTATCGTGGGTCACCATACGACTCATAGGGACACATTACGACTCATCACCATGAGTTTTAGTCAAGACGGTAATTGAAAGACTCTTCTCTGGTGACCCTACGATTCCCACCATGTGACTCGTTAGGAGATCCTATGACTTGTAGGGTCCAAGTCGTAGCCAATATAGAAATATTTATGACACATACTGGTTTGGATATGGATGGGACCATATGACTTATTTAGAGTCTTTACAACTCGTTAGGAGCCACTCATAATCAGGATAGTAACTTAGTATACCTTTACTGGATACTCAACGATTAGGGTCCTATGACCCGCAATGACACATTGCGACTCGTAAGGAGAGTTGTAGTCTGGGTAGTGAGCGTAAAACTCAAAAATTTTCAGGGCCTAAAAATCTAGGGTGTTACACCTTTAGTAACTGAAATTAAAGTTAAGTCATGTTTCTTTCCTATTTTTATCATCATTATTTATTTTTTACCTTGATCAACTGATGTTACTTACCAGTACGTGTGATTTGTACTGATACTACACTTACTTTACCTCTAATTATGGGTACATCCATGGTGCAGGTTAGTTGGATTTTCTTTAGTAGAAACATTGACCACTCTACAACAACTCCTGCCCTCTCTATTATGTATGAATGTTGTGTCTTGGATGTTCCTTCTCCTTTGTCTAGTGCTCATATACCAGCTAGGGCTAATTTTTGGAGATTCATTGTTGCTTATTTTTGTATTTCTTTTACGTACCAAATTTATTGATTGAAATTATATAAGGAGTAAATTGAATATTATAGTTAGTTTCAAGTTGCTATTCAGATAACTAAGTGTAAGGGTTACTTTTAAAAATTTCTAGACTTTCACATTTGATTAAGTGATGGGGCATTCAGGGTTCTTCTATCTAGCTAAGTCATAAGTAGGTCCTCGAACGATTCGATGGGTAAGGTAGTGACTAAGGTTACTACATGCATGAATACAACAAGTGTAACAAACTATGAGAAATGAATTTAACAAAAGTGATGGAAGGTGGACAAATACATACCAAAATGGGGGGATACAAGGGTGGGTTCAACCTCAGAACCTGATAAAGTATCAAGTGTAACAAAGCCTATGATTTCTACAACAAGAACTTTTTCAAGGCTAGAAAAGGACAAAAAAAATCTAACAAGACTCTAGATGATAAAAGTAAAGTAATGTTTTACCATCTTCCACTTGGGGAATAGTTAAGATTATGAGTTGAAATATTATGTAACAACCATGGCAACAATTTTTCTCCTTTTATGTATTTTGGACATTTTGCCCATTCTCCATAGTTATTGCATGTTACTTGTGAGCTATAGGAATGATTGGCACGGTCCCTATGCATTCAAGAGTGATTTGGGAGAGTTTGAGACTATTCGAGGCTTTAAAAGTCATTGGTTTGACTTCGATCAATATTTTTAAGTTTCTAATATCAGATGGTGATTTGGTCAGTTCCATTAGATCCAGAATGTTGATTTTTATTTGGAGCATAGTTAGTTTGAATTATGAGACTTTATTTTATATTTTTACCCTTTATTTGGAAACAAGTGAAATTAACCAAAATGGGGCCTCGGGGGATAATTTGTTGTAAATGACCCCTTTTAAAAAGTTGACATTACCATTGAGTCAAAAATATAAAAAATAGACTTGTATCATATATGATTTATTTATGTGGAATCACTAATGAATCCTGAAGGTCCATTCAAAGTAAATAGAATCATGCAACGTGAGAGGATAATAATGAATATGAAGCCCAACTAAATGGCCTAGTCCTCATTGACCCTCTCAAATATGAAGGGTTGACTGTATTCGTGCGATACCTTATTTTTGCAATTTTCACTATTTTTGGACTTGGAGGCTTCGGGAAAGGTTGAATTCTAGGGTTTTCTTTATCGCTCATGCTTGGATAAGCTCTAAACTCTTATTTTCGTTGATTCCATTAATTATATTTTCAAAAACACCTTCTAATCTTGTTTTAAACTAGAATTTGGGGATATTTTTGGTGAACCCTAAAATGGGTTTTCATTAATTTGAACACCATTTTCAACTTGTTTTCATATGAGTTTTCATATATAGACTCCTTTTCACAAGGGAAAAATGTTGATAAAATAAAATTCTAGTTTTACTCTTTTCATTTTGAACTCATTTTAGGCCCATTTCAAATATAGCTAATATTAGTATCATTAGCTTCTTTTTTGATACGTAGATTATGTTTTTGATATATTTAGCTCATTTTTGAGATCGTTTATGACGGAAAGGATCTGTGATGAAAGGTTTGATCTTGGATTTTGATATTTTGAGGTAGGTTATGACTTAACTTCCTTCATACTAGGCTGAGTAGTTAACGATCATGTAAAACATGTTATAGGTTAGGGAACTTAGTCATGAGAGTAATATTTTTGGAACTTTTATTATTATCATGTGCCTGGTGGGGGCTTAATTGTATATTTTATTGATTTGACAGAGTATGATTATGGTGATGCTCGAGTGTGGGATTTATATGATATTTGTCAGCCTTGATTTAAACATCAAAATGTCTTTTTATAATTGTGTTGCTCGATTAAGGTGCGGGGCTTGGCTTGTTAATATAAGGCCTTATTTGAGTATTAATTGACTTTATTCATTATAGCATACACAAATGAGGGGTTAAAAATGATGCTATTGATGTCTTACATAATTACATATATTAGTGGTGCCATGTGATGGATTTTGTTATGAAATATTGTCACTTTGATTTGATTTTGAGCTCATTCATACCTGTATTGAATTGATCATTATCCTTATACTGATTGATTGTGAGCATACATCCGTATTTCATCTATACATATTCATGAGATTGGTACTACTAAGAAATAACTATTTTTGACAGAAAATGCAACATCTTACAGAACGCCTATACCGAGGTAAGTTTGATTGAGATATACCAATTTTGTTAAAAAATGAGTCACTTTATAAAATGCCTATATGGATGGATGTGCCGATAAAGTTGATTGAGATTATAAACTTATATGGGTTGCGAACCTCCCATGGATCCTGTCCTGAAGCATTAAGGCTTGGAAGGTGTATACATAAGTTCCACAATCATTGCATTATATTGCATCACATTTGCATTTCATTTATTTCTTTTTTGTATTTGTTGATGTTTGTTTGTTTTCCTTACGTATGTTTTATGTGTAGTATCTCTTTTTACCTTATTATATTATAGAACTGTTAGTAGAGATAGTGTGAGCTACCATTTGGAAACTTTTTTGTTTGTAGGTGATGTGCTCATAGTACCATTTACTTGTATTTTTTTCTACTTTGCTCAATCTGTCTATAATACCTACGGTGTACAAGTGGACCGTATTACTTGTACTATTCCTTTTTTGTATAGAACCCAGTACGAGTACTAGACATGGTAGCTGATTTGTGTCGTGGCAGTTTACTCTCATAGTAACCGGTGAGTTCCCTGTTCGGATCCCTGTTCTAGCCTCTATCTATCTTTATATTTTCTTTAATATTTTTTAGAGAAAAATATTTTGCATTTTTAGTTTCCAGACAATGTATTAGATGCTCTTTCTATTTGTTATATTGTATATTATGGGATATATGCATTTCTTTCTATTATTTGCAGTATTTACATGTATGGCCTGACTTCATTCTAGAAGTCTTGTTTTTACTTTTTTTTTTATTATTGAATTTCTTTAATTTGTAGGTTCTTCAGCCACTTTACCAAGACTATGTTGAGGTAGATGCCTTAATGACCTCGACTTTAGGATCGTGAAAAATTGATATCAGATCACTAGGTTCACCGATCTCATAAGTGAATAAGTAGAATGTCTAGTAGAGTCTTGCAGATTAGTACATAGATGTCCTTATCTATCTTTGAGAGGCTATAAGATATTTCTAGGAAAAAACTTCTCTAATTTGATTTCTTATCATGTGTATTATTCATAACCAATATTCTAAAAATCATATTTTATTCTTTTCTTTTTGTATAGATGGCGAGGACCTGATCTAGAGCTATTCAGGATGCTGAGCTAGCACCCGCTATTGAAGCCCCAATCAGAGGGTAAGGTAGGGTTATGTCTTAGCTAGAGGTAGAGTATAAGCATGGGGAGCTTCTCCGACTAGAGGATGTTTTAGGACGACCACCCCCAATCCCAAGAGTTACTATGATGATGAGGACCATCTAACAGAGGATGCACGACCAACTTAGGTTATCCAGAGTTTAGTTTCTACCTCGATGTTACAGGATTTACTGATTCGTCTGTTAGGTCATTTAGATGACGTACCCTAGATAGGTTTTCCCCTGGGTGTGCTAGGTACTTATCATACTCCAAGAGGTATTCCGCCATCAGGGAAGACTCATATTTTTGGGTTTTTTGGCCTCAGAGTATAACGATCTTTTGTGGTCCCCCATATGGCTATGCTATACTCAGGAGATCCAAGGTAGAGGACTCTAATGTAGCTATCATTTCAATTTTCTATCATTCCGCTTTCGTATTATTTCACCCTGGGTAGAGATTCTCCTATGTGATACATATTTTTCTACTGGTTTTGACACTGCATATAAGTCTCTTTTTGTGCCTATTCATGTGTCTACCCTAGTAGGAGATATTTTAGATATGGATCAGGAGTACCGGTATTTTTTAGTGACCTTTGCAGGGCTTGAGACCTAGGTAAACTTGATTATCCTAAATTTGGTTGGTTTAGATTTTATCTTAGGTATGAATTGGTTAGCTCCCTATTATGTAATTTAAGTTTGTTTTGCCAATATCGTGACTCTAATTACTGAGGGTGTCCTAGGTTGTCATGAAAGAGTACTCCTAGTTTGAGTCCTAAAGGGTTTTTTGACATGACCCAAACCAGGGCCTAGTCGTGTTAGGCACCTCAATTCCGACTCGGACCGGAGACCGCCCATAATACTCAACCACAACCTCCCTGCACCCTATGTGGGATAAATTTCAAACATATAACAAGATAAACAAAATTAATAGAAAAACATTTAAAGGAGTTCATAACCATAACCAACCAACTATCCAACCGAATATCCAATTGGTGTTAGCCCCAATGTCAATACCAATACCAAGGCTGACACCAATACCGACATCGCCCATGCCCATAGTAGTCCCACAGAGACTCTAACCGATAACAAAGAACATCCGTTCGGGACATGCCCCCGACCATTGCCAAAACCAAAATGCAAGAAACAAAGATAATGTAAAGAAGTTCATAACATAAAATGGAATTTTACTGAGTATGGAAGCTCACCACTTCAGTTTGACACAAAGCTGTCCCCGAATCCAAGTCACTGAGCAAAAGGAGTAGTATGGACGATTCTTCCATCACGTGGGGATACAACGCTCAAAGATGGTTAGCGAAATGAGCACTAGCATGTACTCAGGAATAAGGAGAAAGTAATGCCATTATTCAAAACCAAAGTAAATAACCATGTGCAATAGCATACATATATACTTATATACCATGTCGGGAAAGGGAATTGGGTTTAGCATGCATTTAAAACTGATGTGTGAGCCCATGCTAACACATTTGAAGCTTTTAACTCTAAATAATTACAAAGTCTTGAGCAACTTTAGTCGTTTTTAATTAGTTTACTTTGGTTTTGCAGTAAAAGTAGAGAAGAAGGAGAACCACAAATAAAGGAAACAGAAAGAATGAAATCGGAAACAAATGAAGAGCTAAGTGTGGATGATGACATCCATGACACGTCGTCAGCCTGGTGATAGGCTGTCAAGGATGCCGTCAAACTTAAACAGAAGAGGGGAGTTTCAGGAAGTTTTGTGATGACCTTCATGACACACCGTCAAGATCCTGATAGGCTGTCACTGTCGTCGTCAACCTTAGGCAGCAAAAACTAAATTTGCAGAGAAACTGACGACATCCGTGACAGGCCGTTAAAATCATGATAGGCCATCACAATCGCTGTCATCTATTCCGAAGAACATCTGAAACTTTAATTTTATTTCCTTATTTAGGGTTAACTATTTAAATCCTTGTTTTAGGGTTTTTTCTATTATCCATCAATTAATTGACATATCCTACAACATACGACTTTTTCTTCTCTCTCTCTCTCGAAGATAAATATTTTGGTGGTTTGCCTTGTGATTCAATTGAAAGAACACTTTTGATTTCCTTCATTATTGTAAGTTAATCTTTTCAATTATGAATTCAACTTGTGTGCTTATTTCCTGCATCATGAGTAGCTAAACACTCTTAACCTGGGTTATGGAATCTAGGGTTAGGTCATGATAATGTGTTGATTAATTACTCAAGGTTTAATAGGTGTTAGGATTTCTTGGTAATTCTGATATTCTAACTTATGTCTGTTGGTTGCAAGAAATAGGCGTACCTACTTTGGTTTGCTTGAGAAAGAAATCATATACAGTAGGAAGTGAATTATCGACAGGGACTCGGAAAGGCTTCGTTTAATAATCAGCGTTGTAACAAGGTTGATTAACCTGAGGTAAAATCTGGGCAGTGAGTTGCGATTCCCTAAGTCCGAGAGGATTAGGAAATTAGACGCTTGAATAGGTCGAGATATATTCGAGCATACTATCGATAGAGATAGCTTATCATCCTAACCACCGTGAGAACCTTGAGTTATTTGTAGCATCTGTCATATACCATAAATCCTAGTGAACATAATCCCGATTATTTCATAAAATATTGATTACAAACATTAATCTCAAAATGACTAACAATTGTCTGAGAAATTTAAACCCCCGTTTCAGGAAATAGTAAACTACCAGTGAATTATTTCGTAAACAACTTGAGTTCACACCCTATTCCCTGTGGGATTTGACCCCAACCTAGTTGGGTTTTATATTGACAATGAACGCTTACACCCATTCAAGAGTGTAGTTTGACCATTATAAAAAATAGCGCCGTTGCCGGGGAATACGATTGTAAACTGAAAGTTTGTGTACGCTAATTTGCTGTTAGTTAAGTTTTCTAGATTTACATTTATTTGTTGTTTTTGTCTATTGTAGGTACTGTGTTGTTTATGCCAAAAACAAGAAGTTTTGGAGAACTGTTGTTGCCAATCAATCCGAAACCTCAACTGATAGGGAAAATGGCTGAACAACTGGAGGCGGAAAGACTAGCCGCTTTGGCCAAGGCTCAGGTAAATGTACAAAATTTGGGTCAACAAGCACGTCACCAGAACCCTGGTAACAAAGACTTGGGTGATGAGGAATCGTTAAATCCTCAAAACACAAGGCGAGCTGAGCAACTTACTGGACCAGAACAACGAAATAACAATAGAAACTGTCCAATCCGAGGAAGGTATGGCCAACAGCCCGTTCAATATGAGGCTGATAAAGATGATGAAAGAATGGACGTAGCTGGTGTAACGGGTGCTATCATTCCTCCACCATTGGCACCAGGTGCAAAATTCAGCATAACAAGCACCATGATCCAACTCCTGAATCTGAAGGGGTTGTTTGGAGGCTTACCTGGTGACGACCCAAACATGCATTTGGTGAACTTCATCAGTATTTGCAAATCTTTTGACAATCCGGGAGTGAGCCAGAATGCGATTCGGTTGAGATTGTTACCTTTGTCTCTGTCTGGAGAGGCAATAATGTGGTTAAATGAGCTAGAGACCGATTCTATAACCAACTAGAGACAGTTGAAAGAGGTGTTCCTAGAACGGTTCTTTCCACCCTCTAGAAGGATACAGTTGAGGGACGAAATTAGTAACTTCAGATAACTCCCAACTGAAGCATTGCATGAAACCTATGAGAGATTTAAGAAGAAGCTTGCACAATGTCCAAACCACAACATGACGGACTTTCACTTGAAGGAGACTTTGTATAGAGCTTTCAACTCTGTGACCAAGCCAATTGTAGACAATGTTGTAGGTGGTTCGTTCATTGATCTCTCTTTCCTAGATGCTTCTGACATGCTGAATAGAATAACCAAGCAGATTCGAGCTTGGCACACTAGGGATTCTGTAGTGGCTATCCCGACTATTAATGGTGGTGTAACTGCAGAGTAGCACAGAAGGGATGAGGAGCGATACCAGGACATGACCCACTTAAAGACACAGATGGACTTGCTGACCAAGAACTTGCTGTTAGGCAAGACTGAAATGGTTAAGGCTGTAGAATCTCAAGGTACTGTTGCTACAGGTGCCGATGCAGAGGAAAACTATGTGAGTAATTAGGGGGATTTCTGTGGAAATAGCCAAGGGAACCAAGTTCAAAACTTCTATGACAAGCTTGATTATAAAGATAGAGAGCAGGGACACATGAGAAACAATAATGACAGGAATGATTTGTATGTTCCTCCTGGAAGTAGGGGTGCTGCAACAACTAGCTCAGGCAAGATGTCTATGGAGGACATGATGGAAAAGTTGTTGAAGAGAGTTGAAGCTACCAAATCAGGAGTAACTACTATGAAGAGTGAATTCTCTACCCTCAGTCAGTTGTTTAGCTCACACTTTGCTTCTATTAAGCAGTTGGAGCAGCAGATGAACCAACTTTCTGCTACACTGAACCAGAGAAAAAATGGTACTTTACCTAGTGATACGGTTCAAAACCCATGAAATGATGGTTCGTGTATGGCGATTACCACTCAGAGTGGTAAGTTGTTATGTGACCCCTCTGTGGGCAAATCTGTGGAAAATAAGGTAAGTATTGATGAACCCGAAGAAAGTAGTCCAATGAAGTCTGAGAAGCTGGATGGTTTTTTTGATATTTCAGAGAAATAAGATGAGAAGGAAGAGGAAGTGGTGTTAAAGACTATCCCTAGACCGCTACCTCCCTTTCCTCAACGATTGAAGAAAAAGGTCGATGAGGCAAAATTTGGCAAGTTCATGGCTATGCTCAAGCAATTGACAATTAATGTACCTTTGGTTGAGGCACTTGAGCAAATGCCAGGCTATGCCAAGTTCATGAAAGACCTTGTCATAAAGAAAAGGAAGGTCAGCAGTGAGCAGGTGGACAATCTCCACCATTGTAGCACGGTTTCCACACGATTCTTAGTGTAAAAGAAGGCCGACCCAGGTGCATTCACTATTTCGTGCAAGGTTGGGTCTCTGGATGTTGCAAAGGCATTATGTGATTTGGGTGCCAGCGTAAATTTTATGCTACTTGATGTAAGTAAGAAGCTGGGTTTGGAAGATCCAACACCTACTAACATGTGACTAGTGATGGCAGATAGGTCAATAAAGCGGCCTGTTGGAATTTTGCATGATGTGTTGGTGAAAGTAGCAGACTTTATTCTTTCTGCTGATTTTGTGGTACTGGATTGTGATGTGGACTTCGAGGTACCCATTATCTTGGGAAGGTCACTCTTGGCTACAGGAAGAGTAATAGTTGACATGGAGTTGAATGCTCAAGTTTAGGCTCGGTAAAAAGGAGGCAAAATTCAAAATACATCAACCCATGTCACAACAGAATGATATGAATGTCTTCTCAATCATTGACGTCTTCTATAAGGATGAAAAAGGGGTATCAACAGGTTGTCTTGGCGAATTCTGATTAGTCAAGAGAATCCAGTCGTGCCGCGACAGTAAATCAGGCGCTAATGGGAGGCAACCCAGAATTTTTATGTTTGAGCAAGTATTTTTATTTTTTAAATTAGGATTTAGTATAGAGAAGGTGAAAAAATGAAAAGGGTCAGCTGGAAGGTCATGACGACATCCGTGACAAGCCGTCACAATTGTGATAAGCTATCATGAATGTCGTCAGCTAGATCAGACTTGAGAAATTCTCTGCCTACTGTTGACGACTATATTGATGGGCTATCACAACCGTGACAAGCCGTCACAAATCGTCATCAGCACAAAGCCTAAAATCTGAAAATTGGGCCTAATTTTAATCAGACCCGACACGACCCAAATCATGAGCCTTTTCAAATTTCCACCGCTTTTAACTTATTTTCTTTAGTTATTTTTTTTCCTTAGTTAAAATAGTTTCCATTCTTGGAAAAACACTCTAAGCAAAACAAATTTAATTTGTGTGTGGTTTGCACTTAAGAATCAAGAACATTTTCTTCCTTCACACTTTTTCTTGTGCGTGGCACTAGATTAAAAGCTCCATTAGGTATACTCTACTTCAATACTTCTTTGCTTGTGATGTATGGTGAATGAAAGCTAACTCAAGTCCCCAATGTGATTAAACTAAGTTCAAACTTGGAAAATTGCTAAAATCGCACCTAGGGTTTGTTGTACAAGCCCAAGGGTTGAAAAGATAACTCACGATTCAAATTCAAGTAAATCTTAAGCAAGAATGGGGACCAAAAATTTAGTTAAAGTCAAAAGTGGGTTCTGATAAGTGTGACGACATCCATGATAGGCTATTACCATCGTTATGGCTTATTAGGAATGTCATCAAAATCTAACAAAACTGAAGTTAGTTCTGGATAGAGATGACGACAATTGTGACGGGCTATCACAATTGTGACGGCCTATCATGAAGGTCGTCAGAAAGTGTAAATTTTTTTTGGGTTATGTCTGAGGTTGATGACAACCGTGATAAGCTATCACGGTCGTGATGGCTTGTCACGAATTATCGTCACACCTTGGGCCTGAAACATAAATGAGCTTAATTTATTAATGTACTTGTGTTTGTGATCTTTAGGGTTGACTAACGTTCTTTTAATGTCTCTAGGTACTCTAAAATGGCACAAAAAAGAAAGAGTCCCACAAAACCAAAGAAAGCAGCCAAAGAGGATGTACATCATAAGCTCCTCAATGAGAAATCTGACTACGAGGAGGAGGAACCCTTGCTCAGAAAGCTAAAGAAGAAGCAGAGTCCAAAGAAAACTCCACCATCTCCACCAATTGAGGTGCAGGACAGTGATGATACTGAGTCGACCACAGCTTCTGAGCAGGAGGGGTCTGAAAAAGGTGAGTATGAACAGCATGAGTCTGAACATGCTGAAGCTGATGAAGAGGATCAAGAAGAATCTGAAGAATCTGAGTTCGAAGGAACAACTTCCGGGTCACCATCCACTGAGCAAAAATATGATGAAGAGTTTCCACCTCGGAGGACTCTTATCAAATGTAAGAACTCGGAAGTGAGGAATAATGTCAGATGGAAAATCCCTAGAGCTGAAGATATCTATATTGCTGGGTTGTAAAGAAATGATAGAAGGAATGCGAAGAAGCCAATCCAAGAAAAAAAGATGATCATCACGAAAGGGTTGAGCAGATACCTTGAAATGGAGAAGAAATTCAAAGAATACGGCTTAGGACGGACTACAGAAAGGGGAGGTTTATTTTGCCCCACACTGGTTTGGGAGTTCTATACAAATTACCAAGCCCAGTTAGAGAATATGTGCAAACCAGGTGACAAAGTAGCAGATCATCCTCTTCTAGTGAGAGTTCGGGTGAAGGGTGTAAGCATTGATGTTTTGACTAGAGCCATCAACAGATTCTTGCACGGCCCCGACTTCATGCCTCAGGACACCACACTATCATTTTATACTCGGATAAAGAATAAGGACAAACAACGTCCTTGGTTTGCCAACATCATCACTGACGGAGAACCGTCTTGGGTGACAAACCCAAATGAGAGAATCTGTAAGTCCACGTTGACTCAGGAGGAAAAATTTTGGTGGGGCATAGTGCGAGTTTGGCTAATGCCTACTGAAGGAGACAATATTCTGGGCGATGATCGGGCTATTTTGGTAGATAGTTTTGTACAACATCTTTCCTTAAACTTCAGGGAAACCATTACGGATGAGATGAAGATCAGGATGTCAAGGGTCGACACTGCTTATCCTTTTTCGTGTCTTATTATAGAGCTGTGCAGAGCTGCTGAGGTGCCAAAGATTGTGGGAGTTGACAAAGACGTTCATGCCCAAAAGACTCACAACCCCATCCAATTTGATGAAATTCAACTGGGACTTAGACTTGACAGGAGGCAGAGGTAACAGGGAAACCACCGGTTACAGATGCAGGAGCAATACCTCAGGTCGATGTATAAGATTTTTCAGTACAGGCAACTTCAGTACATGAGACTGAAGATAGTCTCTCAGTTTCTCTAGCAGCAACAGGTTTGGCATTTTAGCCTATTGATATCAGGAAGGCGGCTAAGCAAGCAAAGTGGTGTGAGGCCCAGCTACATGCCTTTGCCAAAAAGTTTGCTGCTGCTGTGTACAAAAGAATCAAGGCTGCACTAGAGACTTTTGTGACACTTCCTATGTGAGTTACAAATTTGGAGAATAGATTCGATGCCTGGGCAAAAGAGATGACAGGTGCTGATCTTGCTACATTCAAGGCTGCGTTGGATAAGGTTAAGGCTGAGGTTGGGGTGCTGTAGCAGCACCAAATTATGATGCCAACTGGTTCGGCTGTGGAAGAATTGGAGGAAGAAATTCCTATACTTGATCTCACTGCAGACTCCTCGAAGAAAAAAATAAAAAGGGGAAAAAGAAAGGCAAAAATAAGAGAGAAGAGCCAGATAGTAAAGAAGAAAGAAAAGAAAAGAAGAAGGCAGAAAATGAAGAGTTGAAAAAGGCAAGATTGAAGTCTATGACTGATAATGAGAAATGGGAAGTAGCCATTCGAGCTAGGGCTGTAGGTGCTTCATCTAGCCAGGCTCTGACCACTGCCAGGCCAGATGCTCCTGATGGGGAGAAGACAACAGATGATACAATAGAAGGGTCGAAGACCCAGGATCCACGTGCTTGACTGTCTTCAGGTATACCCTAACCCTTAGTGCATTTTATTTTTGATTATTAAGTTGAGGGTGTAGGGTAAATTGTTGTTGTAACATAATCTATAGATAATTAAGAGTAGTACAAGTACTTGAGGCAGTTGCATTATTTTTTGATTTATGAGTACTTCTCCAGTGGTCTGATCTATTGTGTACTGTGTGAATTGCATCCATTGTGACCACTATGTATATTTTTATGGAATTAGTATGGCAAATGAATGACCTATGTTAAACAAATGCATGAACCGGATAAGTAGTGATATGTAAGATACTTGTGTGCCATGTGTGTGTAAGGTCTTGCTCAGTTCCTGTTGTTCTTTGAATCTAGAACTTACCCGGTTAGTCATGCCATGGTCATCAGATGGGCGTTAGGAAAGGATCATAGGCCGTTTTTGCACGTTAGCCCACATTAGCCTAAATGACCTTCCCAATGTGAATAATATCCCTTGCTCCCCCTTTGAGCCTAAATAGCCTATTTTTTTTCTTATGCACCTTTCACCTTCCCATTTACATCACAATGAACCTATCTTGGCCCTGGTCCTCCTTGGATACTATGCACCTTAACTTAGGAAAATAACCTAAGTTGAGGGTGGCTATTATAGGGGTGCGTGATGTAATCTGTGTATGAAGAGAGGTATAATGAGAAGTATGAATAAAGAGTTGGGTGTGGCGAAAAAAAATAAGAAAAAAGAAAACTGTGTGAAAAATGATAAAAAGATAATCAGTTAATTGAAAAGACCGCATCCATCTTGAGCACACATGATCAATAAAAGAGGGAAGAAAATAAGGTTAAGAGTTGAAACCCCTAGGGTCTAATGTAGTGTCAAGAAGGCTTAGTCACTTTGAAATATCCATGAATATCATACCAGCCCCTAGCCTACATTACAAGCTTAAGAAAATCCCTATAGTGATCCTAACTTACCTGTTTGAAGACTTGAGTACTGACTATAAGGTCAAGCCTATGGCATTTGATGCGCAATGTTGGAACTTCGTTCTGAGAGTGAGTCTTGTGTTTATCCCTGTATGTATAAATTCTGATATGAGTGAAAAAGGGATTTCTTTGTTGTAAGGGCACACTAGGTATGTTGCTAATCACTGTCTTGTTCGGATAGTGTGATTTGGGTATGTGCTGGGTTGTTATTGCTGAAATTTTTGCCATATCTTGATCCTTGTGAGTTGCATGGGTGTTTTCAATAATAGACACAGTTGATCTTACTTTGACTAACCTTGTAGATGGTGCATGTATTCTGAACTGATATGAGTAGTTAGCTGCCAAATTGTACTTTGTATACTCTTAGTTATGTTAAGGTTGCTTGAGGACAAGCAATTGTTTAAGTTGAGGGTGTTGATGTGTGAGCCCATGCTAACACATTTGAAGCTTTTAACACTAAATAATTGCAAAGTCTTGAGCAACTTTAGTCGTTTTTGATTAGATTACTTTGGTTTTGTAGTAAAAGTAGAGAAGAAGGAGAACCACAAATAAAGAAAGAAAAAAGTATGAAATCGGAAGCAAATGAAGGGCTAAGTGTGGCTGACGATATCCATGACACGTCGTCAGCCTGGTGATAGGCTGTCAAGGATGCCGTCAAACTTTAACAGAAGAGGGGAGTTGCAGGAAGTTTTGTGACAACCTTCATGACACGCCGTCAAGATCCTAATAGGCCGTCACTATCATCGTCAACCTTAGGCAGCAGAAGCTGAATTTGCAGAGAAGCTGGCAATGTCCGTGATAGGCCGTTAAAATCATGATAGGCCGTCACAATCGCCGTCATCTATTCCAAAGAACATCTGAAACTTTAATTTTATTTCCTTATTTAGGGTTAACTATTTAAATCCTTGTTTTAGGGTTTTTTCTATTATCCATCAATTAATTGACATATCCTACAACATACGAATTTTTCTTCTCTCTCTCTCTCTCAGACAAATATTTTGGTGGTTTGTCTTGTGATTCAATTGAAAGAACACTTTTGATTTCCTTCATTATTGTAAGTTAATCCTTTCAATTATGAATTCAACTTGTGTGCTTATTTCCTGCATCATGAGTAGCTAAACACTCTTAACCTGGGTTATGGAATCTAGGGTTAGGTCATGATAAGGTGTTGATTAATTACTCAAGGTTTAATAGGTGTTAGGATTTCTTGGTAATTCTGATATTCTAACTTATGTATGTTGGTTGCAAACAATAGGCGTACCTACTTTGGTTTGGTTGAGAAAGAAATCATAAACAGTAGGAAGTGAATTATTGACAAGGACTCGGAAAGGCTTCGTTTAATAATCAGTGCTGTAACAAGGTTGATTAACCTGAGGTAAAATCTGGGCAGTGAGTTACGATTCCCTAAGTCTGAGAGGATTAGGAAATTAGACGCTTGAATAGGTCGAGATATATTCGAGCATACTATCAATAGATATAGCTTGTCATCCTAACCACCATGAGAACCTTGAGTTATTTGTAGCATCTGTCATATACCATAAACCCTAGTGAACATAATCCCAGTTATTTCATAAAATATTGATTACAAACATTAATCTCAAAGTGACTAACAATTGTCTGAGAAATTTAAACCCCCATTTTAGGAAACAGTAAACTACCAGTGAATTATTTCGTAAACAACTTGAGATCACACCCTATTCCCTGTGGGATTCGACCCCAACCTAGTTGGTTTTTATATTGACAACAATCGTTTGAACCCGTTCAAGAGTGTAGTTTGAGCGTTATCAAAAACCTTAACCTAGATTGTGTTAGCTCTGCCATCCTAAATCTATCCATGGGATATATGGGTTCAGCCCCCCTGCTAAAAGGTCCCCGGTGCGTGTTAGCCAAACTAACCAGAAAAATATGAGATGACAAGTACATCTTCCAAAATATGAGTGTGACATCATGCACACGGTTACCAAGACCGAACCTTTCATCGGCAAACATGAGTTTCCAATTTCAGTCCCCCCGGGACCTCCACCTTCCATGGCTTTGCTAACATGACCCCTATTAAGCCCATATTAAAACCATTCACACATAACGAACCATTTACCAAGGATTTTTTTTATTTAGGCATTTACCATTGGTATCGTCATCCCAAAATTAGAGCTTGGAAGTCTATCCATTTATGCCACAACAAAGCCATTAAACTAATTTGACTCCAAACTTTCCAATTAAACCAATATCATGGACACCAAGGCCTTTCCAATCCATTAAAAGCCAACCAAACCAATTTAATTTTCATTACTATATTATGCGATGCAAAGGTTTCAAGAATAGTAAAACTACGTGACAAAATCATTGTCATTGGCATTTTAACAAACATGTTGAGGGAATATATCTGTCAAAATCAAAACCAAGTATCAATTGACCATTCCCCATGCAACCACATGTTCAAACCATAATTATAACATGAAAAATCATAAGTAAAACATGGGAAAACATTATCCAACGAAGAACCACCAAAACCCCCCCAACATCTATTTCAAAACTAAAACAAATTCATAATAATACCATGAAAATCATACATTAAAATATGATTTAGTTGGACTAACAATGAGGGAGGATTAACATGCCTTAGAAACCAAGGAAGACGGAGAGAAGCCACCATTTATAGCCTTAATTGATAGCATTGAAGAAACCGTAGCCTTTTCTTGAACCAAGAGCTTGAGAGAGAGTTTTAAGAGTGTTTGATTAAGAATAGTAGGTTAATGAAGTCCCAAAAGGTATTTTATGTTGTGATGTCAAAAGGAGTTATTAGGGGGAAATGTCCAAAATACCCCCAACTTAAAAATGTAAAAGTTCCGCAGGTGGGTACGAGTTGACCCTCCAACTTGTCACCACATCATACGATTGGTACCATCCAGTCGTAACCAGAACAGAAAGTTGGACACATACACTATCTACCATACAACTTCCTTGCCCCTTCTCGTGACCAGACCATATGACTCGTATGGTCCAGTCGTATCCAAGATAGAATCAAAATGGGTTGGACACTTGAAAATATATGATTAAACTATACCACTCGTACCCTATCCCCATAGATCTTAGTGAGACACTCGTACTCAAAGATAAGTTAAGTCACTAAGTTTCAGATTAAGTGAAGGATCAACCCAATGACTTGTCACCAAACCATACGACCCGTACTTACCAAGTTGTAAACACAACATAAACTTAATTATAACTTACTGGAAACCTTACGAGTTAAGTCACCTGACCCATACCTACACCATACGACTTGTATGGTGAGTCGTTACATGGACAGTGAGCCCAAAGCTTAGAAAATCTTCAAGGGCTAATACCCAGGGTGTTTCAATTTCCCCCCCACTTGGATCATTCATCCTCGAATAATGGAACAAGGGAATACAAGCATGATTTAAACCCCACACGCCTCTATCATTTATCCTCGAATGATGAAAAAAGGGAATACAAGCATGATTTAAATCCCACACGCCTCTACTCTTACCTCTAACTAAGTTAGGAAACAAAGATGCAAGGAAATCAATCTTTCCTTTAACTAATTTAGAAAACAAAGATGTTAAGAATAACATATACCTTTCACACGAATTTCTGGAGTGGAAAAGAGGAATGGATACTTTGACTTCATCTCCTCTCCAGTTTCCCATGTAGCCTCTTCTACCTTGTGGTTCCTCCATAGAACCTTTACCGAAGCTACGTCCCTGGTCCACAATCGGCAAACCTGCCAATCTAAGATCTCCACTGGAATCTCAACATAAGACAGGGAATCCAAAATACCAATATCCTTGATAAGTACAAGTAGCGATGGATCACCTATACACTTCCTCAACATAAAAACATGGAACACCGTGTGAATGGAGCTCAAACTAGAAGGCAACTCCAACTCATATGCAATATTGCCAACCCTCACCAGAACCATAGACGAACCAACATACCGAGGACTAAGCTTTTCCTTCTTCCCAAACCACATCACCCCCTTCATGTGAGACATTTTCCTGAACACCCTATCCCCAACCTCAAAATCTAACTTCCTCTGCCTCATATCTGCATAGGAATTTTGGCGACTTTAGGCTGCTTTAAGCCTATCCCAAATCACCTTTACCTTTTACATGTCTTGGTAAACCAAATTCGGGACAAACATCACCGTCTCACCAACTTTGAACTACCCAATAGGAGATCTACAACTCCTACCATACAATGCCTCAAATAAAACCATACCCAATACTAGAGTGGTAACTATTATTAGCAAACTTTATAAGAGGTAAATGCTTAATCCAACTACCACCATAGTTAATCATGCAAGCACAAAGAATATCATCTAATGTCTGAATAGATCTTTCTTCTTGCCAATCCGATTGCGGGTGAAAAACAGTACTAAGACTCACCTTGGTCCTTAAACCTTTCTGAAATAACCGCCAAAAGTTAGATGAAAAATGCGTACCGCAATCCGAGATGATAGAAACAGGAACCCCATGAACCTTCATAATCTCATGAAGGTACAACTTTGCATAATCCTAAGTCAAGAAATTGGTCCTCACAAGCAAAAAGTGAGCAGCCTTTATCACTCTATCCATGATGACCCAAATCGAATAAAACTAACTTCGAGACCGAGGAAGATCGAAAACAAAATCCATATTGATCACTTCTTACTTCCACAGAAGCAACTCAATTTCTTGATACAACCCTCTAAGCCTAATGTGCTTAACTTTCACTTATTGATACACCATGCACTTAGGCATAAGACTAGAAATATCCCTCTTCATATTGTTCCACCAATACATATCCTTAAGGTCATGATACATTTTTATCGAACCAGGATGAACAACATAACAAGACTCATGTGCCTTAGCCAGGATCCTCTCTCGCAATCTAACTATTTTGGGAACACATAATCTCTCTTAGTACCACAAAGTACCATCACTACTAATCTCGAAGGCCATCACCTTTTGTCCACCTACATAGCCCTTGATCTTCATCAAAACAGGATCTAACATCTGCTTTTCCTTGATTCAAGTAGCAAGAGATGATCAATCTACCTCCTTTATAAACACACCACCATTATAGAACTCTAAGGTTAGATAGATGGTGAATATCCTTCACCAACTCCCGCTTATCCTTATCCACATGAGGTAATTTCCCCATGGATAACCTGCTAAGTGCATCAGCAACCATATTAGCTTTATCTGGATAGTAGTGAAGACTCATGTCATAATTCTTGCACATCCCAAGCCATCTCCTTTGCATGAGTCAAGCTCTTTTTAAGTAAACACATACTGTAGTCTCTTATGATCAGAAAAGACATCCACATGCACCCCATACAAATAGTGATGCTAGATTTTTAATGCGAACACCTCCACTAATAATTCCAAGTCATGAGTGGGATAATTCTTCTCACACATCTTCAATTGTCTAGAGGCATAAGCTATAACCTTGCCATATTGCATCAAAATGCAACCAAGACCCATACGGGATACATCACAATAAACCATAAACCCATTATTACCTTCAGACAAGGTCAAAACTGGAGCCAATGTTAGCTTATCCTTTAGCTTCTCGAAACTACCCTCACAAGTATCAGACCATAAGAACTTTACTTTCTTCTGATTCAACTTAGTCAATAGGGCAAATATAGAAGAAAAACTCTCCACAAACCTCCTGTGGTAACCAACTAAACCCAAGAAGCTCCAAATATAGGTTAGAGTTGTAGGTCTAGGCCATTTCTTAACCACGATAACTTTTTGAAGATCCATCATGATCCCTTCACTAGAAATGACATGATCTAAAAAAGTTACAACATTCAACCAGAATTCACATTTCAAAAATTTGTCTTACAATTGATGCTCTTTCAAGGTTTGTAACACAACACAGAGGTGATCGGCATAATCCACCTCACTTTTAGAGCACACCAAAATATCGTCTATGAACATAATGACAAACAAATCTAGAAATTGATAGAAGACCCTACTCATCAAATCCGTAAATGCCGTTGGGGCATTGGTCAACACAAAAAACATAACCAAAAACTAAAAATGCCCATACCGGGTATGAAAAGCAATCTTAGAGGTATTATTCTCTCTAATCTTTAATTGATGATACCCAGATCGAAGATTAATCTTGGAGAAAAACTTATCACCCTACAACTTATCAAATAAATCATCTATCCTTGGAAGAGGGTACTTATTCTTTATAGCCACCTTATTCAACTATTGGTAATCAACACACATCCAAAGGGAATAATCCTTTTTACACATAAATAACATCGGTGCACCTCATGGGGACACACTAAGACATATAAAACTTTTGTCTAGAAGATTCTTTAGTTGCTCTTTAAGCTCCTTCAACTCAGTTGGAGCCATTCTATATAGAGGAATAAAATAGGACGAGTGTCCATAATAAGATCAATCCCAAACTCAATCTCCCTATCAGGAGAAAAACCAGGAAGGTCATTAGGGAAGACCTCAGGAAATTTGTTCACCACTGGGACAAAATGCAAGGAAGGACCCTCTGAGTTAGAATCCTTAACCCAAACCAAATAATATAGACACCTCTTGGAGATTAATCTCTGATCTCTAAGATACGATATAAACTTTTCTTTAAGAGATAGGGAACTACTATCCTATTCAATAACCGACTTATTAGGGAATTTAAAGACGATATTATGGGTCTGACAGTCTAGAGATGCATTGCATGAGTGCAACCAGCCCATCCCTAATATGATATCAAAATCAACTATGTAGATCCTCTATGATCTACCGACCTCCTACAAATACCACACAACTCCTATAGACTTTTCTAGATACCACAGAGTCACCCATTGGGGTAGAAACAAAAAAAAGGTCCAAAATAAACTCAGGACCAAAACTAAAATGCACAACCACAAATAGGATCACATAAGAGAGAGCAAAACCTAGATCAAGTAAATAATAGACAACACAGGAAAAGAGTTTCAACATACTAGTCACGACATTAAGTGATGCCTCAGACTCTTGGCGAGTAGTGAGAGCATAAAGACGGTTCCTACTAGTGCCAGAGACAAATGGTGCACCCTTTGGTTCTTGAGATGAGGAAGAGGCAACCAAAACCTTGCTTGCCCCCCCAGAGACAACATTACCAATAGGATAATTTCTAATCATATGCCCTATCTGACCATATCTGAAGCACTTGTATCGTCCTTCATCACAATATCCCCAAGGCAATCGACCATAAAATCTGCATGAAGGATATGATGGAGTTGATTAGGCCCTACTAGCCTAATATTGGGCACCCTGTTCCCTAAAATTATCACCACCTTGGAAATGCCTATCTCCCGATGCCTTTGTGTAGGGATCTCTAGCCATAGAGTGAGACCCAAAATACCCCACTTCTACTAGCCATTTTTCACCATCCCTGCCACTCTGCTATTGACTACCACCCTACTCAGAGAATCTAAACTTCTTGCCCTGTATCACCCTTATCTCAGCATATTTTTTTCTCTTCCTCAACCTGCTGCATGTACAAAACCATCCTTGAGATATCTATGTCCTTGTTTAACAAGGTAGCCTAAATCTCCAAGATCAAGTCTCAGGACAAATCAGAAGAGAACTTTCTTATTCTAGCCCTCATGCTTAAAACTAGCTCCAGATCATATCGAGATAGATGGTGAAACTCCAAGGCATACTTCTTGACTGACATCTTACCTAGATTCAGATTAACAAACTCTTTCTCTTTTGCCTCCCTTAACCCCTAAGAAAATAAGCGGTCTAGAGAAATATTAGAAAAATTCTCCCCCAAAGATGACTCAACATCATCACCCGTTGCCTGATCCCATTCCTCGTACCATTGGTATGCCACATATTTAATCTGGTAGGCGACAAACTCTATGCCCTCCACATTAGTGGCATGCTTGACACGAAAGATCTTTTCTATCTCATCTAGAAACCTTGAGGATCCTCCTTAACCATAACACCGGTAAAGGTTGGAGGGTCCAACCTCATAAATTGGACAACCCTTGTGGCCTTAGAAGATGAAGTGACAGAAGTACCACTCTCAGCCTGAGAAGCTACCAACTGTGCCAACATATGGATAGACTAACGAAACTCAACATTAATCACATCAGCATGAGGAGCTCGAGAAGGACTAGAGGGAACCTGATACAAGTACGACCACGAGGATGGATGTGTGAAAGTGTAATGAACCCAAGGATTGGAGTGTGCAAGAAAAATGCAAAATAGGGCCTAAAACACACACCAAAACCAAACCTATACTACACTCCATGAGCAATATTTTAAGGCTTTTCATTAAAGGGCCTTTTGGTCATTTTGTATTCTGGTTGTAACCTACTATAAATAGAACCTTGTAGGTCATTTTGTATTAGATTTTGATGATATTGGTAAGTTTTATAACACTTTGAAAGACAAGTCCTCTCTTCTCTTTAGGAGGCAACTCGAAACTAGGGTGATACTAGTATGGAATCACTAGTGTTGCATTCGTGGCTTGAGACGTTGGTGTTTAGAGGAGGTAAAGTCCCTCTTGTGTCAATGTAGGAGTTAGGTTAACCATTGTGTGTAGTTTTAAGGTTCAAAGAGTATCACATGTTCTAGGGTCCTTAAGATTATACCAACCAAGGTCTAACTATCTATCCTTTGTTCATTTTATTATTGTAATCATTTGTACTAGCTTGTTCTTGTTTCTAGGGAAGCCGTGAGTTGTTGTTACAATATTTTTGTGTTCTTATTCTTTTTTTGTAACTTAGTTTTGTTGTTGGCTTCCTTGGTGTGTTAAAAACCTTGTAATATCTTCATTCTTACTCTTATTTGTTGAATCTGAGAGTGGTCACCAAAAAGGGTCCTTGATTCTTCAAATTATGGATTAATTTTGGTGTGTGTTTCGTGATTCCTTGTTTTTTCTTGTATTATTTGGTATAAAATCATGACTTTATCTTGTTCCTACAAGATCAAATCTTTGGCTTGCTTGATAGAATAATAATAAAAAAGAAGTGTTCTTGTGCTTGTGTTCTTAGCCGAGAGGTGTAGACCCTGTTGTTGTTGTTTTGGCCAAGAGTTTGTGACTAGATCTAGTATAAATTTTGTTTGTCTAGTGTGTTTCTTGTGTTGGTTTCTTTCTCACTAACACAAAAGGTGTCTAGATCTAAAGTTGAGCTTATAATATTTATATTGTTGTTGTGAACTTAAAGTGGCCGTGTGTTGAACATTGATGTTAGCCATGTTATGTGTTGTTGTTTGACGTTGGAGTGGACATTGTTGGTGTGTTGTGGTGGTGTTATTGAAGGTTTTTGTTGTGTTCATCTTGTTCTTCACCTAGTCTTATAACTTAACCAACAAAAAATTGCAAAATAGATTCAAAGGGTGAAGATAAAAGTACTAAAGTTTGTTTGTGAGAAGACTTGAGCCCATCACTTCCTAGACTTGAAATCTACTTTCCACCTACTTTTCCTTGTTTCAAGGGACCTTTTTTTGTGGGACTAATACAAGTCAAGTCTCATCTTTTTAGATATTGGACTTAAAAGAGGTTTAAGACTTATGTTTTCCCTCCAAAACTAATTGTCTTTCATTCCAAATTGTGTGAAGATTAAAATTTCAAATTTGGGACTAAATTTGTGTTGGACCGAGACCAATTACATGCTTCCATGTCACCCTAATTACTGTTAATCATCAATATTAATCTCAAATTTGGATTTTCTAGTCTCTAATTGTTGATTCTTGGTTTCATTAATTGATCCTAGAACTAATTAACAAACTAGTAAACTCCTACTAGATTGTCAATTAGTCCTTTGAATTCATTGTTTGTTTCTATGTTTCTTTCATGCTTTTGTCGTTTCTAAAATTGTTGTACTTCTTGGTTTAAGTTTGGAAATTACTTTCCTTGAGTCTTCAAACAAAGAATCTATTCTGACCAAGGAGTAGACTCATCCCTCGACTCATCGCAAACTACGAGATGACTTGCAACACTTATGACTCCAAGTATGAGACGATCAAGTGTGTGAGAGTGTGGCGAGGTTGTTTCGAACTAACTTGTATTTTGCTTTGTAGGCTTGTTTTTTTCTTTTCTATTTTTAGGTACAATTACAAGAGAAACTGCAGCTTCAACCTCTCAACCCATGGACATCAATGCCACTAATATCATTTTGGGCTACCTTGATACTATGTCCCAAGACCTAGCTATGGTAAATGAAAGGTTGGATCGTATGGTAGGTCAAAGGGATAAAGTGGGATGCCTAAACACACGTCAAGAGGAAGGCCATAGATCATGTGAGCTACGAGGTAAAAATGCTATTCCCTACACTCCTATGAACTTAGAATGTTATGTTGTGGCTAGTAGGAGCCAAGTAGGTTTAGTTGCGGCTTTGCCTAATGTAGAGGTGCTCAAGTCTCCTTTTTGTGATACTCTCGATATTGTTAGGTTGCATGAGGACCAAACTCTTGTTATAGGTACACAATTACTAGTTGATCCTTTAGATGAAAAAATTGATTCCCCTTGTGAGAATGATTTATGTCCATCTAGTCCTAGAACTTATAACTTGACTAAGGTTCCATTGCCAAGTGACGAGAGTATTCACACACTAGTTGACCCTTGTGAAAACTAAGGTGGGTTTATGTTGGTATATAAGTTGCCAAAAACTAGTGAGGTTGTGGACAATGATCAATCAGGTGGAAATGACCTTGACGTTCTTGATTGTTTAGGAAACTCAAATTATGATTGTCTTGGTAAAGATGGTTTTTCTTGTGATCCCTTTGCTGCCCATGATAGTTTATTTCTATGTAGGGACTACTCTCTTGAAAGGTAAGGTATTGCATGCTTAGAAATTTCATCTACTTCTTCTTTATGTGTTTTCTATATTAAGCCTACTAGTGTTGTTGGACTTAAAACTAGTGAGTACATGTATAAGGAAACCATAGTTGGAGTTGACTCACGTGAAACATTTCTTTATCCTCTTTGTGCTCATGATATTTTCCATAGGGATATAGAGGTTATGCCTAATTTTAAAGATGGCACCTTAGGGGAAAGTGAGAGTGGCCGAGGCCTAAGTCCTTGGTTACTCCACCCATTTGATCCCGGTACCATCTTAGGGTGGGAAAGGATTACTCTTGGCCTATTTTACTTTTGTCTTGATGCTTGCCCGAGTCACCTCCTTTGTAGCATTTGTACTAATCTTTTCATAATTAAAACAAAGGACTTGTGGCTATACTTTAAGTTTGATCCGCCTCGGCATGGCATGTTGATGTGTTATTTTTTTGCTAACCCTAACCCCTCATGTCATGAGGATGCGTGCTTGTTTGTCTTCTCTTGATTTTGCAAGGTACGAATTCGAGGTCGAATCCTTTTCAAGAAGGGGAGGATGATACAATCTCGACCACGAGGATGGACGTGTGAAAGTGTAATGAACCCAAGGCTTGAAGTGTGAAAGAAAAATGTAAAAGAGGGCCTAAAACACACACCAAAATCGAACCTACACTACACTCTATGGGCGGCATTTTGAGGCTTTTCATTAAAGGGCCTTTTGGTCATTTTGTATTCTAGTTGTAACCTAGTATAAATATAACATTGTAGGTCATTTTGTCTTTGACTTTGATGATATTTCTAAGGTTTATACCACTTTGAAAGACAAGTCCTCTCTTCTCTTTAGGAGGCAACCCGAAACTAGGGTGATACTAGTGTGGAATCACTAGTGTTGCATTCATGGCTCAAGAGTTGGTGTTTAGAGGAGGTAAAGTCCCTCTTGTATCAACGTAGGAGTTAGGTTAACCGTTGTGTGTAGTTTTAAGGGTCCAATAGTATCACATGTTCTTGGGTTCTTAAGATTAAACCAACCAAGGTCTAACTATCTATCCTTTATTTATTTTATTCTTGTAATTGTTGGTACTAGTTTGTTCTTGTTTCTAGGGAAGCCGTGAGTTGTTGTTATAATATTTTTGTGTTCTTCTTCTTGTTTTGTAACTTAGTTTGATTGTTGGATGCCTTGGTGTGTTAAACACCTTGTAATCTCTTTATTCTTTCTATTATTTGTTGAATCCGAGAGTGGTCACCAAAAAATGTCCTTGATTCTTCAAATTGTGGACTAATTTTGGTGTTTGTTTCATTCTTTATTGTTTTTCTTGTATCAGAACCAGTGGAACTCTAGGACAATCAGGATCTGGACCCCTAGACCGGATATGGATCTCATAAGTAGAATGTGTCCCATCAACATTATTCTTAGGTAGGACAAAAAAGTTTTCATGAGCTTTAGATCATCGAGGAGGCATGATTTTAAAAAGTGAACAAACGAAAAATAGAGAAGAAGTTAGGACCTTAGTCTCTACTACTCAAAAATAGAACACAAGAAAGAGAAACATTCCTAAATGCCTCATAGCCTCTCCCTTATGAGTGTGGCGCACTACATACCCTTAAAAGAGACTCTACTTGACACATCTTCATGGACTCCCAATTGATCGTGAACCTAGGGCTCTAATACCAATCTAACATGACCCAAACCAGGTCTTAGTCATGTCAACTACCTCAAGTTTGACCTGGTCTGGATACTGCCCGTAATACCCTACCATAACCGCCTTGCACCCTTTGTCGGATAAATTCCAAACATATAAGAAGATAAATAAAATTAATAAGAAAATATTTAAAGGAGTTCATTACCATAACCAAACAAATATCCAACCGATGTTATCCCCAATCCAATAGAAATAACAAGGCTGACACCAATACTGATACCACCCATGCCTATAGTAGTCCTACAAAGCCTCTAACCGATAACAAAGAACATCCGGTTGGGACATGCGCCCGACCATAGCCAAAACCAAAGTCTAAGAAATAATGATAATGTAAAGAAGTCCATAGCATGAAATAGAGTCTTTCGGAGTATGTAAGCTCACCACTTTAGTCTGACACAAAGCTGTCCCCAAATCCAAGTCACTGTGCAGGAGTAGCATGATCGGTTCCTGCATCGCATGGGGATATAATGCCCGAAGACTATTATTGGAGTTAATGCTAGAATGTACTCAGGAATAAGGATAAAGTAATGCTATTATTCTAAATCAAAGTAAATAACCATATGCAATCACATACATATATACATATATACCATGCCGGGAAAGGGAACCGGGTTTAGCATGCATTTAAAACCATAACCTGGGTTGTGTTAGTGCTGCTATCATTAATCCACCCATTATCTATATGGGTTCAACCCCCTACTACAAGGGACCCAGTGCGTGTTATTTGCATGAACTGGAGAAAAGGCTGAGATGACTAGTACGTCTACTAAAATATGAGTGTGACATCATGGACATGATCACCTCGACCAAACCTCACATCAGCAAATGTGATTTTCCAGTTTCAGTCCCCTCGAGACCTCCACCTTCCACGACTTTGATAATATGACCCCTTTTAAGCCTATATTAAAACCATTTACACTTAACCAACCATTTACCAAGGAGTATTTTTATTTAGTCATTTACCATTGGTATCATCATACCAAAATTAGAGATTGCAAGTCTATCCATTTATGCCACGCCAAAGTCGTTAAACCAACTTGAATCCAAAGTTTCCAATTAAACTAATATCATGGTTACCAAGGCCTTTCCAATCCATTAAAAACCAATCAAACCAATTTAAGTTCCATTACTATATTATGCAATGCAAAAGTTTCAAGAATTGTCAAACCATGTGACAAAATCATTCTCATTGACATTTTTACAAACTTGTTGAGGGCATATAGTTTCCAAAACCAAAACTAAGTATAAAATAACCATTCCCAATGCAACCACATGTTCAAACCATAATTATAACATGAAAAACCATAAGTAAAACATGGAAAAACATCATCCAACTAAGAACCGCCAAAACCCCCAATATCTATTTCAAAAGCAAAATAAATCCATAATAATATCATGAAAATCATATATTAAAATATGATTTTAGTTGGAATAAAAATAAGGGAGGAGTAACATGCCTTAGATACCAAGGAATACAGAGAGAAACCACTCTTTAGAGCCTTAATTGATTGCCTTGAAGAAACCCTAGTCTTTTCTTGAACTAGGAGCTTGAGAGAGAGTTTTAAGAGTTTTTTATTGAGAATAGTAGGTCAATAAAGTTCCAAAAAGTGTTTTATATCATGATGTCAAAAGGAGTTATTAGGATAAAATGTCTAGAATACCCTCAAATTAAATTGTAAAAGTACGGCAGGTGGGTACTAGTTGACTCTTCAACGCATCACCATATCATAGGACTGGTACTATCCAGTCGTAACTAGATAGAAGGTTGGACACCCACACACTGTCCACCGTACGAATTCCTTGCCCCTTCTCGTTACCTAGACTATATAACTATTATGGTCCAGTCATACCTAAGACATAATTAAAAGGGGTTAGAGACTGGAAAATATATGATTAGACTATACCACTCATACCCTATCCCTATGTCTCTTAGTGAGCCATTCATACTCAGAGCCAAGCTAAGTCACTAAGTTTTAGATTAAATGAAGGATTAACCCAACGATTCATCACCAAACCATACAACTCGTACCCATCAAGAAGTAACCATAATAGAAACCTAACCATCACTCACTGGAGACCTTATGAGTTGGGTCGCCTGAATCGTACCCACACCATATGACTCGTATGGTGAGTTTTTACAAGGACAGTAAGCTCAAAGCTCAGGAAATTTTCATGGGCCAAAACCCAGGGTGTTTCAATTTAATCTTTACTACATGATCTATATATGGTAGAGAAGGGGTATCTTTCTTATTTGGATAATATTTGTGATACTAGTTGTTTCACCACCTTCTTTGGATTCTGTTTGAGTTTTTAGAGAGTTTCAGGATTTGTTTTCTATGAATTTTCCTAGGATGCTTCAAGATCTTGATATTGATTTTACTATTGATGTTGAGCCAGAAACCAAGCCTTTTTCTATTCTTCCTTATAGGATGGCCCCAACTAAATTGAAGGAATTGAAGGAGCAGTTGTAGGATTTATTAAGTAAGGGTTTTATCAAACCTAATGTGTCTTCTTAGGATGCCTCAGTCTTGTTTGTGAAGAAAAAGAATGGATCAATGTGTATGTGTATTAACTATTGATAATTGAACAAGATGACCATCAAGAATAAGTATTCTCTTTCTTACAGTGATGATGTATTTGACCAAATTCAAGGTGCTTCAATGTTTTCTAAGATTTACGTGAAGTTCTATTATCACTAGTTGATGATTAGAGCTTCAAATGTTCCAAAAACTACTTTTAAAACTCAGTATGGTCATTGCAAGTTTTTGGTCATGTATTTTGGTTTGACCAATACCCCAACAATGTTCTTGGAGTTGATCAACTGAGTATTTTGACCGTATCTTAATTTCTTCATGATTGTATTTATATATGGCATCTTGGTTTGTTCCAAGAATAAGGCTGACCATGTGAGAAACTTGAGGATTGTGCTTCAGAGGTTGTAAGATAAGAAGTTATATGCAAAGTTATCCAATTGAGAGTTTGGGTTGGATTCTATCTCTTTTTTGGTCAGTAGTGACCAAGGATATAATTATGGTCGATGTGACCAAGATAACAATGATTCATTATTGGGTTATATCCACTTCTCCTACCAAGATTCAAGGCTTCACTGGTTTAGCAAGTTATTATCAGTAGTTATGGATGATTTCTCTTTTATTATAACTCTTTTGACTAAGTTAACTTAGAAAAATAATGTATTTTAGTGGTTGGACACTTTTGACAAGAGCTTTTAAGAGCTTAAGGATTGATTTTAGCCTCAACTTGACCTTGGCCAATGAGGGTGTAGGTTTTATTATATTTTATGAAGCTGCTGGTGTTAGTTTGCACATTGTGTTAATGTAAAAGGGTAAGGTAATTGCTTATACTTCTCTTCAGTTGAAGCCCCATGAGAAGAATTACCCTACCCATGATTTAGAGTTGACCACTATTGCTTTTATGTTGAAGTTATGGTGACATTACTTGTATAGAGTCTACTGTGAGATTTTCTTTTATCATTGTAGCCTCTAATATTTCTCCACTTAATGAGATCTTAATATGAGAAAGTGTCGATGGCTTAAGTTGCGTAAGGATTCTAATCTCACTATTCTTTATCATCGAGCCAAGACCAATATGGTACTGGATGCCTTGATCTTGAAGGCGGCAAGTATGGGAGTTTATCTTATAGTTTGACCTAAAAGAGACCTTTAGCCTTGGAGGTTCAGTATTTAGCTAACTAGTTGGTTAGTCTTGATATTTTGTCATCTAGGATTGTTGTAGCCTTTGTTGAGGATAGGTTTTCCTTGATGGAGCATATTCGAGCTCACCAGTTTGATGTAACAGATTATAGGCGATTCATGGTAGATTATTAACTGGTTAGGACAAGACAACTCTCTTGATAAGGTGATGCAATGTAGAGGATATCGAGTGAAAGTTGGAGCGAATCATAATGTATTTCATAGTTAGTGTATCCTTGACCTTGGGGAAGTTTGACTCTACTTGGTGATTGTAGATGGTTTACCAAATCAACGTATTTTGTATTGGTGAGAGATAGATATAGTGATGGGAGTTTAGGAAATATCTCCATTAGAGAGATTGTTGGGAGGTCGAGTTTGATATGAGGCATATATAACCCCAACTCTTTTCTATTTCAGATATCTTAGTTACTTTTCAGTTCGGGGATAAACTAGTATTTTTGTGGTGGATAATGTAATAATCATGGTAGTGATTTTTCCTTTTTATGCATTTTGGCTATTTTGCCCTTTCCATAGTTGTTATATGTTATTTGTGAGTTGTAGGTATGGTTGACATGATCCTCAATGCATTCAGAGTGATTTGGGGGGAGTTTGAGACTATTAAAGGCTTGAAAAATCATTGATTTGACATGATGTGCCATGGTTTCATGGAACTTTCAATGATTAAAATAAGGAAATTATGCAAGAAATTAGGTATTCTTGTAAGATATAATGTGTGTTTGTGTTGATTTTCCAGGAAAATAGTGTTCTGAGTAACAATAGAAAAAAGATACAAAAGAGTTGCTAAGATGGTGACCCATGAGTTAACCCACGACTCGTGGGCATGACCTACACCCTATGGAAAGAGGGTATGACTTGAGTTCTGAGGATGCCTTGCTAAATGTGAGTCCATGAGATTGACAGAAGGGCACTGACCCCAACCCATGCCATGTGAGTTGTAGTCGTGAGTTGATTTTTGAGGAATATGACCAAGTCTAAGTTCCACAACAATAATCCACGAGTTGTGTCTCCAATCCATGCTTTGTGGGTTGGAGCTGTGAAGTGATGATTTGAAAGTTGGAAATCATCTTGATTCCTATGACTTGAAGCCATGACTCGTGGGTCTAATCCACGACCCAACCCATGAGTCGTGAGTTGTTGCAGACCCAGATTTTCTATACTGTTTAGAATAAGTTTTATTTTAAATTTGTGTTTTGAGTTATTCGATACATTATTGATCTTGGGATTATTGATATTTGGTTTTTAGTGTTTGTAATTAATTTGAGATTTTGAGTTGTCATCTTATGCTTTGTAAGTTCATCATTATGCTATCACTTATGAAATCTTCATTTTTTCTTATGACCATGAGTAGCTAAACCCCATAAATAGGGTTTTGGGAACCCTGATGAATGAACAAAGTAGGTTAAGTGCAAAGTCATTCTAGATTGGTGTTCCTACATGTATTGGTATTTTCTTCATTTGATTGCTTTCTTGACGGGTGAACACGTTAGGAACTTGTCTATATTTTATACTTTCTTAAGAGAGAGGTTGAGATTGGGAAAAAGATTTAGCAATATTAATTTGAAGCTACCAGCCGTCATCTAATTAACTTGAGCCATAACTTGGATAGTTAATCTGAAATCACAAAACAAGGGTTAGTAATGCAAAGCTCTAAGATCGAGAGGACATAAGTGAAATTCAAGAAAATCAAGTTCGAGAGTTGATTAGGTAATACATAACTTATTATATTTTACATGCAAGACTCCGGGATAGTTTGATAAGTACAAACAGTCTGTGGAGTTATGAGGTCATGGGTAACACAATACTAGTGCTCGTCTCATAGTGATCACAAACCAATTAACCAACAATCGTCACTATTGCTCTTATTTTTTATACAACCCCCATTTTATTTACACTCTTTTCAATTACATCAACAAGCTCCTGATAACTCTTATTTACTTTTATTTGTCATATTTTGAGTTTCAAGCTCCAAAAGATGATTTGGCCAATTCTACTAGATCCAAAATGTTAATTTATCTTAGAAGCATAGTTAGTTTGGGTCTCAAGACTTTATTTTTTGCATTTTGACCCTTTGTTCGAAAACTAGTGAACTAAGCCAAAATAGGGCCTTAGGGGCTAATTTGTTGTAAAGAACCTTTTTTCAAAGATCCAACGTTTCCATTGAGTATGAAATGCTGAACATATCCTAGTAGTATATATGATTTATTTTTGTGTGGTCCCTAACGATTCTCGAGGTTTCATTTGGAGTAAATGGAATTATGAAAATCAGTAAAGATGCTAATATCTGGTGCCAGATATTTCCTTCTTTGTGAACCTGGACCCTTGGAAGAAAAACACAGAGAGGTATGATGTCCTTCATCATAATTACAAGATGGTGACCATGATCGAGAAGGGTTGTTGTGTCTGAGTCGGGTTCTTCATTCATTGTGAACATGTTCGAAACCTCACAAATATGAAGGTCCAGTCATCAGGCTCTACAAACCCGAGACACTGACCGCAAATGCGAAGGACAACTTAATGTCCTAGTCATCATTGAACCTCATGAATACAAGGTGTTGATCGCATCTGTGAGGTACTGTTCATTGAACAACATAAATACCTCATTTTTTAGATTTTCACTATTTTTGGATTTGGGAGCTTTGGAAAAGGGTGAATTCTAGGGTTTTCTTCATCATTCGTGCTTGGGTAAGATCTAAGCTCTTATTTCCATTGAATATATTTTCAAAAACACCTTCTAATCTTGTTTTCAAACCAGAATTCGAGTTTTTTCTTGGTGAACTCTTAAAATGGGTTTTCACTGACTTAAACAGTGATTTCAACTTGTTTTCAGATGAGCTTTCAAATATATTCCTTTTGACACTGAAAACATGTTTTTAAATTAGAATTTTGGTTTTACCTCTTTCATTTTAATACCCATTTTCAAACTAGTTTTGGACCTATTTCTAATATAGCTAATATGGGTATCATTAACTTTTTTTTGACGCATAGATTATGTTTTTGATAGATTTAGCTTATTTCAAAGACCATTCGTGAAGGAAAGGCTGTGCATTGAAAGGTTTGGGCTTAGATTTTAATATTTCTAGGTAGGTTATGGTTTAACTTTCTTTAGACTAGGCTGGGTAGTTAACGATTATTTAAAGCATGCTATGGGTTAGAAAACTTAGTCGTGGGAGTAGTATTTTTGGATTTTTTGTTACTATTATGTTCCTGTATGTGGGCTTAATTGCTTATTATTTTTGACTTTAAAGAGTATGATTATGGTGATGCTCGAGTGTGAGCTTTATATAATATTGTAGGCCTTGTTTTGTGCATTAAAATGCCTTTTTGTTATTATGTCGCCTGAGTGGGGGCTTGACTTATTAATATAAGGCCTTACTTGAGCATTATAGCATACCTGAGAGAGGGATCAAAATAATATTATTGATGTCTTACATAATTACATATATCAGCAATGCCATGCGATGTATTTTATCATGAAATATTGTCACTTTGATACTTCTGAGCTCATTCATACTTGTAATGAATTGATCATTATCCTTATAGTGATTGGTTGTGAGCATACATCCTCATTTCATCTATACATGATCATGAGATTAGTATCATTGAGAAACAACTATTTCTGACAGAAAATGATACACTTTATAAAATGCCTATATAGAGGGATGTGCTGGTAGATTAAATGAGCTATGAGATCGATATTATAAATGTATATGGATTATGAACCCCCGGTGGATCTTGTCCTGAAGCATTGAGGCTTGGAAGGTATATATAAAAGTTCCATTAGCATTGCATTTCATTGAATCACATTTTGATCTTCTGCATTTCTGTTATGTATTCGTTTATGTGTTTTTTTTTCCTTACATATGTTTCATATGTAGGTTTGCTTTTTGCCTATCGTAGAGTTGTCAGTGGAGACAGTGTGAGATACCATTCAGATTTTTTTTTTATGTATAGGTGACATGCTCATAATATCCTTTACTTGTATTGTTTTATGCTTTTCTCAGTCAACATATGATACCTACTGTGTACAAGTGGAGCCTACTTACCCCTACCATGTCCTTTTGGTGTAGATCCTAGTAAGAGTACTGGACGCGGTAGCTTATTTATTCGGTGATAAGTGACTTCTACAGTACCTAGTGAGATCTCCATTTAGAGCCTTGTTCCTGACTCCATATATCTTTATCTTGTCTTTATTATTTTTCAAATACAAACATTTTACATTTTCAGTTTTTGGACTATGTATTAGATGCTCTTTTTATTTATTACACTGTATCTTGGGAGATATATGCATTTCTTTAGTTATTCACAATATTTATACTTATCATCTTACTTTATTCTAGAAGTCTCGTATTTACTTGTTTTACTTTTTTATCAAATTTATTTATAATGGATTCTTTGCTTTACCTACCTAGACCGGGCCAAGGTAAGTTCCCTCATGACGTTGACTTTAGGGTAGTGAAAATTAAGAGACTTAATCGACTCAATAAGCATAAAAGAGTGAGACTTCTTTGTAATGACCAAATTATTAGCTTATTAGAGGCAAGACTAAGGGAAAATAAAGTGAATCAAATAGAAAAGAGCATGTTTTGTGGGATGCTCTCTACCACCCATCATAGTGGTAGAATTCTAACTATTGTAAAACTATATCTGTGTGAACTATGGTTAGTGAATTAAATTTCTCAATCCATCATTTATTTGGTGAAGTATATCCTAATCCAACTTGAATTTCATATTACGCATGTGTATGCCTTTATTTAAAAGATAGGAGATACATTTGGACTCATATTCAACAATTCAGTAACATTACTCAACTTCGCTAAATTATGCTTTGAAATTTTACCATAATACTTCATTAGGATCACAAGAACGGTGGTAATATAATTAAAATGATAAAGTAATTGATCTTCAAAATAGTCTAGACACTAGTATGTCAGCATAACAATCTAACACTGGGTTCAGATTTCCTAGAGTTATAAATATGATAGCATGATCTATTCTATTAGTTGAGTACTTACTAATGAGGAGTAGATAGATTCAATGCCAAGTTGTGTGGTACATGTTCTCCTTCAATTTTAGTGATCATTGTCCACATGTAGTAATATTAGTCCACATGTAGTAATATTAGTTCAAAATCAGAGAAAGAAAACAAGTGGCTTTACATGGAGCCAACAACCCGACTTCTTGAAGATTGTGGCTGATGTATGGGCTAGTCTGGGCTAGTCTAATAAAGCGGTGTAAACTGTACATGTGGTGAGAAAACCAAATTTTGATTTAAATCTAGCTGCAGAATCCACACAAATAATGTTATAGTAATATAGTTCAATAATTGACTGAAGTAAAAAAACAACTCACACAAACACAATACAGCTTGTAACAATCACATGTGGATTCTAACCTATAGTTGAATATCAAGGACGAAGGGATAAGTTTACCAGAAATTCTATGGCAACTGAATCACTATTACTCTAAAGGAGTAAGGCCATTTGTATAAGATCAAAGGATGACAATACTAAATACTTCTCTATAATAAAAAAAGGAAACAAGTTAGTTAGTCACTCAAACTCCAAATGAAAATTATCAACTCCAAACTGATCCCTTGAATATAGTTGATATCTTTGTGGAGTATTACAAGAATCATTTGGATAATGAAGGTGGAGTGTCACGACCAAATTTCTCAAGCCATGATGGCGCCTGCCATAACCCACAAGTAGGTAAGCTAACCCGTAGTCCGGAGCGGCTAGTAACGGACTACTCAATCGATATAAGGAAAAGAATGTGGAATATATAAAGTAAATATCAATACATAAAACATCCCAAAACCTGGTGGTATCAGTACAAGAGCTACTAATATATTTAGAGTACAAGAATGAAATGTTAAGGAGAAATACTATGATACAACTTATCTCTAAATACAACATGAAGAATAGTCTAATACATAAGAGAGAGAGATAAGTAATACTCTGAACGCCAAGATCTCACCCTAAGTCTCTGAACCACAGCTGCTCCACACGATGCACACATCAACTACGATAATCCGTACTATCATCTGCAGGCTGCAGAAGTGTAGTATGAGTACCAAATGAATGGTACTCAGTAGGCAACTGCCAACTGATCTCCAAAGATAAAGCAGATCTATAGAGCATATAAATAGAATGGAAGCTACACCCTAGAGTCCGAAAATCATATAATAAGTTAATGGTATAATAGGGAACAACTATCCTATTCATGTCCAAAAGTCTAACATAATAAAACTAAGGAAGCATTACGGTGAACAAACCTATTCCAGCTATATTTAATATACGTCTATGCCATACAGTATATCCCAAGGTTAATATACGAATAAAGAGCGGAAGAAAGATACATAGTAATATACAAGGTCAAGAAATGAGTATACAATATAAACAAGTGAAGGAAGGGATATACGGTAGTTCCATAGCTTCATATGTCTATACATATATGAATATATATATGCATATTCAAATAAACATGAGGTCATCTCATAGTGTAACCTAGATCATCATATCCTCATTCTAAGACCTCATTATAATACTATCAGGATTGAAATACTATCATACTCAGGGTTTCTATTCCACATATCAATACATGAATAATCATGCATAGTAATGTGATCATAAGATAGAAGAGGCCGAAGACATACCTCAGTCTTGATACTAGATCAATGAATAATCTGCCATAGGCTAGCCATAATAATGATCATAACAATGATAATAACAATATCAATAACATCATAAATAACCATCTACTTCGGACAACCAAATACCTAGTCGAGCCTATGCGTACCCCCACCGTCCTAGACTTGAAAGGTCCAATCAATATATAACAACACAAGGCATATTCTACACCCATATCTATGCAATCGTCCCATACTGGTTGATAAATATAGGTGTATACTGGTGATAGGTGATGCACATGAAGGAATGAATGCAAAGTACCCAATAAATGTTACAACTTACCATAACTGTCATCATCATGATCATCATCATTGTAATCAACTTTCGGCCTAGCCGGGTATCAATATATCATCACAGTATCCTCCAACCTTTTCGGGTATTAATATATCATCAAATATCCTCCGGCCTCGTCGGGTATCAATATCATCACAATAGTATCCTCCGACCTTGCGGGTATCAATATCATCACAACTTCGGTCTTGCAGGGTATCAATATCATCACAATAAACACTATGGAATAACATATATTAATATACTCATGAACATAAACATAAACATATCACCACAAAGCATCTATCTAGACAATACTTCCTAACTACTCATTATTAACTAACCAATTCTATTTATAATGAAACCACTAGTTTGCTAGTCGTCACATAACCTCCAATTATTTGTCTAAACATTATCCTTATTCAAGGGACAACAACTAACCATTATTTATTAACTAGCCAATATCTAACATCTAGCCAAGGTTCATCACTCATCCATAATCGCCACTTACCCACTATTCTATATTATCAACTAATCATACATCCGTTAACCATTATTAGACAACACATAACCACTTATTATCTAACCATCTTTTATTAACTGACATCATTCATTAAATAACCCTCGTTCACCAACTAATCCTTATTTAACTATTCATTAATTAACCATTTATCAACTATTCATCATTATTAACTAGTCACCTCTTATTACCAACATCTCTTAATATCTAGCCTCATTAATACACAACTCCTCGGCTATCGATTAATTGGTGTCATGAACTTAGTGATCAATATCAACTAATCTTCACCTATGCTAGACCCGACCTCACCATAAGTTATGTATTAACCATCGCTACCTACCACATATTTATACTAAGAAAGATTCATTAACTAATACTTAGATTAACTATCCACCAAGTGCTAGTCTCCTAATAGACAACTAACTACCATATAGCTAAACCCTTAATTAATCAGAACCATCAGAAGACCATATTTCATCAAGAGTCGCATAATTTACCAATACAATAATCATAAATGTACCAAATCTATGCATGCCATCACCAACATCCAATCAAATAAGTCGTAAGCAACATACCATATCTTCCGCCGTCCTATACTGGAGAGATATGTATATAAAATATCTATATGAATTCATAATTGTAATCGTATCCTTTACAATGATAAACACTTCTCAGGTATTGTCATAACAAGCCCCTTGGCCCAATAATATATCCAATATAATAACAACATCATAATCATGGCCTTAGGCCCATATACGTATCCAAAACTCATATCAATAATCATATTTATAAGTCGTGGCATATCTCTAGTTATCTCACATATAAGAGGCATCTTACATCTAGGGGCATAATATTAATAACCATATATATAAGCATGTAATCATCTCTCATATAGGATATCTTATATCAACATGTCATACATCATGACTATGAGGAATATCGCCTCTCTAGGGCAACTATCATATCTAAGAGAAATATCGCCTCTAAAGGCCCAACAATCATAACCCAAAAGAAAGATAACATCCCTATAGGCGCAACAATCATATTTAAGAGGAAATAACATCTCTATAGGACAATATGATATCTAAGAGGAAATAACATCTCTATAGGCCAATATCATATCTAAGAGGAAATAACATCTCTATTGGCCAAACATCAAGTCTAAGAGAAAGTAGCATCTCTATAGGCCACATAACCTCTCTAAGGGGAATATCATCTCTAAATGCCCAATATCACTTCCACAAGGAGTATCATAGCCACAGCTCAAAACCCACAATATGGGGAACATAAATACAAGCTACCAAGTCACGGAGTAACCTTATACTGAGGTTTACTAGCCCCATATATGTATATTATCTGCAACTAAGTCCACAAGACTAACATAAGTCTAGGCCTAAGTGGGCCGAGCGAACCCACTTCTAAACTTCAATTTCCATAATTAGGCACACCATGCTCCAAACTAGGCTAAGGTATCTAGGTCAACTTTTAGATGTCAAATAAGCCACATTTAAGCCTAAGATAGCAACTTTGACTAAAAACGGGGTACTCAAGTCAACTCTACCCGAGTTCTGGTTTCAAGACTACCACACTAGCCTAAAATGATCAAATATTCAAATCATTCTTCAAATACTAAAATCACATCCCAAACATATCATTACATCACAACCATGATACAACTAATCTAAGCTAGAGAGAGAAGGCACTAGGATTCACAAGGCATATAAACATATAATCTTATGGATCCAAAAGCCCTCATCTAATCCCCAAAACATAAACAATCCAGGCTAAGCTATTCTATGTATAATCAAGCCTAACATCCATATTCACAAGCAATACATACTACACGTCATCTATGAAGAGGAGTAGATAGAGGGATACCTCAAAGCCGATCCATAAAATATCACATCATGCACCACATGCTCGACTCCACTTTACAATTCTCCAAATGCCATCACACTAAAAAAACATAATCTACTCATCAATATGAGTCTATCAATATCCATATTACAATATTATGCTTCGGGTCTAAAAAATGATACCAAAACCCCATGTAGATCCCACGTACGGAAAATGAGTTTCCGAGACCAGCTCAATGTTCACACATGAACAAGAAATCATAGCCCTCAAGAAAGGGGTGAAACTTAAGCATACTTTGGGATAAAATCAAGCCTTAAGACAAATTGGGGTTTTGGGTCCAAACTAGGAATTTAAGCATGAATTCAAAGGATTCTTACCTTAAATTTAAAGATAATCATGATAAAAGATGATAATTAAGCTCCCAAGTCACCCACCATGATCAATTTTTGATTAGCACACCATATTAGGGTTTTAAGCTCTCAAGGGAGGAAGCAAATGACCAATTTTTGGCCAAAAATGGCTATTTAAATACCCAGCCTAGGACCTCGGTTCTCGCGATCATGCACAAATGAGTTGCATTTACGGTATTTGTGATCGTGTTAAGTTCAATTTTTAATTCAATGTTCCGAACACGTTGGAAAACTCAAATTTTTAATCTATAGTTGTTTTGACCAAAATATGGGTCCCACACCTAAACATTCAAATTTTCAACTTTTTGATTGATAGGACGAAATGAGCTTGGGTGCATTAGGACCCAAACCATACGTCTACCTAGACTAAAATTGATATTTTGGATCTACTGGCATAGTCGGAATTTACATCTGAGATCATTTCACTAAAGTTTTTCTTAGTGGCCATTTGAAACCAACAAAGACTTCTAAATAGTGAATTAGTTCTTAAAACCAAACGAATTATCCGGTAACCAAAACATTAGTCCCAGCAAGTCATAAATGACTTACCCCAGCTATGGAAGAGCTCAAATAGTGGAAATAAGCAAAAATATGAAAAATGACCTAAAGGGTCATTGCATGGAGCGAGAAAGAAGAAAAATCACATATTTTTTAGCCAGGTTAAGGTACTATTAACATACCAACAATATAATTTTATCTAAGTTTTATCAATGGAGAAGTGAAGAAAGATATGTTTTTCCTTGATGTCACTAAGAGTGCAGAACCTAATGGATATGGAGCTGGGTTTAAGAAAGCTTAGAATGTGATTTCACAAAATATCAAAGTTGTCCTGAAAGTTTTAAATAGTGGAAATTTATTTATGCAATTAAAAGCTACAATGTTTTCTCTTATCCGTAAAATGGATAATCTTGTCTCAACAAGTCAATGAATTCATATATCTTTCTGTGTTGTCCTTTGTAAATGCATTTTCAAGGTATTCAGTAATAGAATGGCTATTGGGCTTCTCATATTATGAGTTATACCCATACTATCTTTGTCAAGAGCAGGTTACTAATTGATAATGTACTTATTTTCTAAGATCTATTTAGACACTATCATAGAAAGATAATTATAAGATGTCTAATAAAAATTGATTTAACAAAAACTATGACATGATACGTTGGTGATTTATTAAGGAATCAATTAACTGTATATGATCAATGTTTCACATCTTAGAATTTTAGAAGTGACTATTTCAAGAATCATAAAACTTCTTGATTTTGAGATGAGTCATGGAAAATATAAAAGCATTTAGATTTTTCAAACAATCAATTTTCAAGTAAATTACAGACAAAACTTATCTTTGAACTACCATTAGAGGATTTGTACTTAAATGACAACAAGATGAGAATTACAAAAAAATCTTTTCTTCATTAAATTTGCTAATGTTCGATACAAGAAATAATTTACTTGGATGTTTTCAAAGTAGATTTACTAGATTATGAAATTATTTATTCGCATCAAATAAAATTTAAGGTTCTATTCACACATATTGTGCAACTTTGATATTTATCTCAAATTCTTAGATTTGTTAGAATATTAATCTTTCATTTTATTTATATTTTTAGTTGAAATATCTTTTTCTAAGGAAAAACTCACCTATCTGAACAATTTAAATGTGTAATATTTTCAAAAATCCTAGTTTGGTCACTTAGATCTCCTGAAATAATTTAACATGAAACATCACCAAATTAATTTTTTAGTTGGATATTTGCTTCTTGAAAAGAAGTAATTTACGGGTGAAATTTAAAATCACTAATACTATCTATAAAAACTAAGAATGATTTTATTGTCTCATAATAAGTTTGTAGGTCACTCCTGCACTGCTTAAATAATAAATAATCTATAGAATACTTCTTAGAATTAAAGACACAATTTTACTTGTCATAACTTGAATCATTAATTTTTTATTATTTGATAAATTATCTTGGATATTCTACTTTTGATGCTGACACTAGTGTTTTTAAGATCGACTTGAAAGTAGAATTCACCCCAAAACATTGTGTAAGGACCTGATTTGTGAAATCCTGCTTTTTATGTGTTTTGACCATTTTGCTCTTTCCCATAGTTGCTAAATATTTATTTTGGGGCATGGATATGGTTGGCATGATTCTCGGTGTGATCGAGAATGATTTGGGTGATTTGTGATTTTTAGAGGTTTTAAAAGTCATACAGTTGACTTCGATCAATATTCATTGTTCTGAGTGTTAGAAGGTGATTTGGACAGTTTCATTAGGTCCAAAATATTGAATTTAAGTTAATAACAAGGTTGGTTTGCTTTTGGAACCTTATTTTGTATTTTGACCCTTTGTTTGTAAAATTAGCTAAAAGGGGCCTGGGGTTAATTTGTTGAAAATGATCTTTTTTTTTTAAAATTCAATATTTCCATTGAGTTTAAAAATTAAAAATATCCTAGTAGAATATATAGTTTTTTTTTATCGGATTCTAAACGAATCTCGAAGGTCCATTCAGAGGATTTGGAACCAATAAAAATTAGCATTATTTAATATTTAGTGCAAGCCAGATCTTTAATTTCTTCGTGAATGCATGCCTCTGGCTGCAAAGCCAAAGAAGGACACGTTCTTTTATCATGAACACAAAGTGGGATATCGTGTTTGTTAAAGGCAATTGGGTCTGGTCTAGGTTTCCACCTTCTTCGCAATTGTGATGAGCCTATCACGAATGCAATGGTCCAGTTCATGTAGCTTTACGAATGTGAATCCTCGGCCACAAATGTTGTAATTCCCCGTATTTTCGCTCTAGAATTCTAACTGTCATTCCTACGTGTGTAAGCTCTAATCCAAATGATTCCCATGTCAATATAAGTTTCATAATCATTATCCTAGTTTATGAAGTGCTTTTGAGGTAAAAGATGTTCATAAAAATCACTTAGAACAAAGTGGAGCTAAGAACCTTTGATTCGTCCAAAGTTTGGTATTCGATTCTATAAGGGTCTACTTTGAATGTTTATAACTTTTTATAAAAGTTGAATTTTTCAGCTAAAGACCCATCAAACTGTAGATAATTGATTTAGCTTTCCAACTATACCAATTTCGCCTTATTTGATACCCGAGCGAAAAGTTATAGCAATTTTTGTGAGAGAGACAGTGAGGTCATGTGATTTTCCTGCGACGCACGCTCCGTCATCTGCACCTATTTTTCATTTTTTGTTTCTGCATTTTAAGGGCAAATAAGTCTTTTCCTCTATCCTAGCTAGCCCCAAGAGCATTACATACAAACTTATTCATCTTTTTTCTCTCCAAGAAAACCCTAGCCCCCTCAAGAACACCAAGAACTTCATCAAATTTTCTCAAAAAATGTAAGAACCCAAGCTTCCTAATCAAAGAAGTTCAAGAAGAATCCTTCAAGAACGTTTTTAGGAGTTTAAAGTCATCCCTCTACACTAAATTAATCCAATAAGGTATGTGGGGTTATGAACAAGGATACTTCTTTCATCCTTGTGCCCAAAACTAATTTTTTTAAAGTTGAATTTACATGAAATTATGTGATTTGCAGTTTAGGGTTCATACCCAATTATCATTATTTGAAGATTATGATGTTACAAGTGTTTTAAATGTTGAATTACATGTCTATTTTCACATCTTTATGCATGTGACTTGATTTTACAGATTTAGAATTAAATTTCATTATCTTGACTAAGATTGTTAAAGAATTTCAAGATTTTGCTTATTGAGCATGACTTTATGATAACTTGACCTGAGTTTGAAACATGGGTTATTAATTCCTAGTTTGAATATTGATATTTCAAGAAGATTGTGCTTTTAAGCATCCTATGATTAGTTTATATTTAAATTTTGAACAAGATTTTATCTTTTGATCCTCATTAAAGATATGGAATCCACTTCACAGTTTTGAATACAGTTTTGAGTAAACAGGTGCATAACTAGTTTTCATTGTAAACCCTTATTCTAGTTTTAATGTGGATTTCCTACAGAATGAGCATACTGATTAAAGGGAGTAGTATTTATCACCGAGTGGGGTATGTGTCCTAGTTCACATGCCCCAGAACTACGATCCAACGTAGGTACAAATTCATATTTTTCTCATTTATATGGATGACAAATACAGATTGTGATCACTTAGCTCAGGTTATACTCCTTGGCAAGAGTATGACACCTCTCCCCAACGTGAAGTTTTTCCCTTAGGAGAACTATACGTTGGACACTATGATAGCTCACATAGTGTATGTCAGTTAGAAGAACCTCCCCAAAGTTCCTAAGTCCAAAAATAAAATGTCAGAACAGTTTTGAGAAAACTCAGTGTAAAGGCTCACAAATGTAACACCCCATATTTTCCTTGCATAATCTAAGTCCCAATACATGAGTATTTGTATATAAAATATTTGAAAAACTCAATAATTTTCATTTTAGAGCCTTCGATTGGATAGAAAATCAAATTAGCTTTCCAATGATATAAAATTTGCCTAAATCCAATAACCGGGTAAGAAGTTATGTCGAATTTAAGTTTCAGTCGTAAAACATCATCATCTTAACCCTCATCGCATCGCGTAGTTATCCCAATTGAAAATTTTCAATTTCCAGTGGGACTCTGAGATAATGGCGTGTCGCAGAGCAGATCAATATCCCGTTTGTTAATTTCCAGTAGGCCTCCGCGATGTTGGTGCGTCGGGAGTTGGCCAAAATGGCATCCCAAGGCTTACTGCGATAATGGTGCGTTGCGGCGTCTGTCCATGTCCCATTTGTCCCTTTTCCAGTGGCTTGATGCGATAGTGGTGCATCGCTCTAAGGCTAAAAATCGGGATGGTCAGTTTTCAGCTTACATTTTAAATACATTTAAGGGTATTTGGGTCTTTTTCCTAAGACCTAAACTCATCCTAAAACATGAAATTTGGCCCAATTGACCTAAATAATCATTCATTCTACAATTTCTCTCAAATTAAAATCCCCTCTTTCAAGAATAAGAAACCCTAGCTCTCAAATTCAAGGCAATTTCTCAAGAACTCTCCATTAACCTCTTCAGATTCATTTTAATCACCAATTTATAATCTTTTCAAGTTATCATATTTTAAATTGTGATTTCATCCATGAATCTTCATGTACTATTGATTTTATACCATGTTACCATGAAATTATTGTTATTATTCAATCTTCCATGTTTTAATATTATTAATTACTGAATTAAACCATGATTTGATGCTATTATGATGAATTCATGCTATTCCTACAAATTCCATGACATTCCTATGATTTTTTTAAACCCTGAACTACAAGTGTTTGATAAAATGCCTACAAGAGTGATTTAATTATTAAGAGCCTTCATATTTTGATCTCCAAGTGTTAGTGTCATTTTACTATAATTGTTTTGAGTCCTAGGGGTATTGAATACCCTAAATCCATAGTTGTTTATTCATTCTAGTCTCATTACATTACAAAACAGTCTTCAGAATATACTATGAGCACTTCAGAATAGTCAAATACCAGTCAGTTAAACTCAGAATAGTCTAGTATTTCAGTGTCTTCCAGTTGGAAGTAGGATTTAGCACCGAGCGAGTATAGGGATGGTGGCTTCCCCATCAGATAGGCAGAGTCAATAGTAGTATTCTCTATACTCCAGAACTATGTAGCCAACGTAGGATATGATTAGTCACCCGTTAGATTAGGCTTGACTATCTCGCAGAGGTCACCCGTCAGTTCAGGCTTGACACCCTTAGTCCTTTGAATATTATATTAGTTTAGTGGATCCACACATCCATTATTAGTACCTTTGACATGGTATTAACACCCTTTCAACTGGGGTTACAGGTTCTACCCCGATTATCTAAAATTGGGGAATTTCGGTTAGATGATACCTCCCATAATCTCAGATATAGTCACAGTTACAGTCCCAGCTTAGTTATTTAGTCTTAGTGATGTTTGACCAAAACATACAGATTTTAGTTTATAGATTTTACTTAGTCCATGTTACATGCTTGGTTATCCATCCCAAGTGTCCACAGAATTTCATGTATCTTCAGTAATTACAGACTGTCATGCATACTCGGTATTTATAGTTTTCTCCATATTTTTAGTACCTACAGATTTCATGTTCTCTACTCAGTACTCTATATTTTACATGTATAATCAGTTAGTTATTATTATTAGTTCTGTTCATGAAACCATGCATATCATCCTACCTCATTTAGCATACCAGTACATTCAAAGTACTGATTGCATACCTTTTCTTTTGTGCTATGATGTATTATATCATAGTTTCTGACGCTCAGTTCTCGGCTCATGATTAGACTTATCAGATCCTCAGCAGTAGCAGTGGTGAGTCCTCATACTTTAAGGACAAGCTTACTTTATTTCATATCTCAGTTAGTAGTTAGTTGGGGTTTATCCCATTAACTCATATTTAGTCAGTCAATTTTAAAGGCTTTTCAGACATTAGAGTCAGTTATTCGGTATTCAAATATTACAGTAGTTATCTAGTTTCTCATTATTTTATTAGATTCAGTCAGTTATTTCTATAAACTCGCATTTTAGTTTTCAGTTATTAAAACCTTACGACATATCAGTATTTTTCCACATTTATGATTATATTATTTAGTGCTCACAGCAGATACCAGCTCATGGGTTAGCTTGTGGTCTCTCGGGACCATAAGCACCGTGTAACGACTATGGGGTAGTCTCGGTTCATTACAAACTTGGTATCAGAGCCTAAGGTTTTAAAGTGTCCTAGGAAGTCTGAAAGCCGCGTCGAGTAGAGTCTTGTGCATGGGTGTGTAGTGCGCCACACTTATGGACGAGAGGATACAAGGCGTTTAGTAAAAGTTTTCCTTCTTTCAGTATTCATTTTGTGCGAGCGAGCATGAGCTCAAGTTAAACTCCCTGTCTAATCCATTTCTTCTCTTCATTTACAGAATATGCCTCCCAAGAAGAACAAAAAAAGAACAGGAACTCGTCCAGCCCCTCAGTCCGTCCAGGTAGATCCTCTGGATGAGCATGTCTCTCAAGAAGAATTTAGGGTTGTGTTCACTACTCTAGACAACTCCGTAGCAGCACAGAATGAACGGTCAGCTGCTGTTCTGGCCAACCCAGTGGCTAATACTGCTGGAACCAAAATTTGAGATTTCACCCTGATGAATCCTCCTTCCTTCATAGGGTCCAAGTTTGAAGAGGATCCACAGGGATTCTTAGATATAGTTCAGAAGGTAACGGATTCTATAGGGGTGACGTCTATTTAGAGTGTCGAGTTGGCTGCATATCAATCGCAAGATGTAGCCCATACTTGGTTTAAGCAGTGGAAAGTTGATACAGGTGTTGATGCAAGGCCTATAGAATGGTAAGAGTTTGCCACGACTTTCTTAGACAAATTCTTTCCATTAGAGTTAAGGGAGGCCAAGGTGTTAGAATTTTTTAATTTGAGGCAAGGCAGCATGAGTGTGAGGGAGTATTCCCTCAAGTTTACTCAGATAGCTAGGTATGCTCCTCATGTGGTAGTTGATAATAGGTCCAAGATAAGTAAGTTTGTGTATGGTATGTTTGATAGTGTGGTCAAGGAGTGTAGGACCACAATGCTGATTAGTAAGATGGACTTATCTAGGCTGATGGTTCATGCTTAACAGAGAGAGGAGCAGAAGATTAAGAAAATAAAGAGAGAAAACAAGAGGGATAGGATAAGTAGTTTTAATTTCAATCAGCCAAAGTCAGAAGGTAGTAACTGTCCTTAGTTTCCTCATAGGTCTTCATCCCTAGTAACTTCTTCAGCCAATGCCCAATACCTAAATTCAGAAATGATAATAGGGATAGGGCACCAGGATCTAAGTCCCAGGTCAGTGTTAGCAGTACTCGTACTAATCCTTTATGTCAGAAGTATGCCTGACACCATCAGGGTGAGTATAGAGAGGGTAGTGATGTGTGCTTCGGGTTTGGAAATCCAGGCCATCAGATTCGAGAGTGTCAGGTAATTGCTCATACAGGTCGGTATGCGATCCAACAGGGCCAGTCCCATCAGTCATCAGTTCCATCCGGCCGCCTAACTCAGTAGGGTGCCGCTTCCAGTGCTACCAGTGGTCAGCATCTGAATATATTATATGCTCTTCAGTATCACCAAGATCAGGAAAATTTTCCTGATGTAGTTACTGGTATGTTGCAGGTATTTCACTTACATGTTTATGCTTTATTAAACCCTGGAGCTTCTCTTTCTTTTATAACTCCATATAAATCTGTCAATTTCAGAGTTGGTCCCAAAAATCTAGCATAGCCCTTTTCAGTATCTACCCCAGTAGGCATTTCCATTGTAGCCAGACAGGTAATACAGGAACTGTCCGGTCACAATATCTCAAAAAGTTACTTCAGTTGATCTCGTGGAGTTAGAGATGATGGATTTTGATGTCATTCTCAACATAAATTGGCTTTATTTATGCTATGCCTTAGTTGATTGTAGAAATAGAATAGTTTATTTTTAGTTTTCAAATGAACCAGTCCTTAAATGGAGGGGTAGTACTATAGCTCTTAGAGGTTAGTTGATTTCTTACCTTAGAGCCAAAAAATGATATCCAAGAGGTGTGTCTATTATCTTGTATGAGTCAAAGACTCTAACTTAGAAACTCCTAATCTTGAGTCAGTCCCTGTAGTAAATGAATTCTCAGATGTATTTCCTGAAGATCTTCCCGGAGTTCCTCTCGAAAGGGAAATCGACTTCGGAATAGACCTTCTCCTAGATACTCAGTCTATATCTATTTCTCCAGACAGAATGGCTCTAGCTGAACTCAAATAACTGAAAGAACAGTTGAAGGATCTCTTAGATAAAGGATTCATTAGACCCATCGTCTCCCCATGGGGAGCACCTGTTCTATTCGTGCGTAAGAAAGATGGTTCTTTCAGAATGTGCATAGACTACCATTAGTTGAACAAGGTCACAATCAAGAATAAATATCCACTTCCTAGAATCGATGACTTTTTCGACTAACTTCAGGGTGCCAGTTACTTTTCCAAGATAGACCTCATATCAGGCTATCATCAACTTAGAGTCAGAGAATGTGACATTCCAAAAACAATATTCTGAATTCGGTATGATCACTTCAAATTTCTAGTCATGTCCTTTGGTCTTACAAATTCCCCAGTAGCCTTCATAGACTTGATGAACCGAGTGTTCAAGAAATACTTGGACATGTTTGTCATAGTCTTCATTGATGACATTCTAGTCTATTTTTGTAGCGAAAGTGATCATGAAGACCATCTCAGCATAGTGCTTCAGTCTCTTAGAGCTCATTAGTTATTTGCTAAATTTAGTAAGTGTGAATTCTGTCTAAGATCAGTAACATTCCTTGCTCATATTATTTTTGGTGATGGTATTAGGGTTGATCCTTAAAATACTAAAGCGGTGAGAAATTGTCCTAGACCCATCTTTCTATAAGATATCAAGAGTTTCTTGGGTTTAGTTGGCTATTACCGTCGGTTTTTGAAGGGTTTTCTTCTATTGCATCCCCTATGTACAGATTGACTCAGAAGAAAGTTAAGTTTCAATGGTCAGATTCATAAGAGAAGAGTTTTCAGGAGTTGAAGACTCGACTCATGTCAACCCTAGTCTTGACTCTACCAGATGGTTCAGATGGTTTTGTTGTGTACTGTGATGCATATAGAGTAGGTTTGGGTTGTGTCCTTATGTAGAGAGGTAAGTTCATAGCCTATGCCTCCAGACAGCTTAAACCCCATGAGAAGAATTACCTGACTCATGATCTTGAGCTAGCAACAATAGTATTTTCCTTAAAGATTTAGAGGCATTACTTGTATGGGGTTCATGTAGATGTGTTCACCAATCACAAAAGCCTTTATTATGTGTTCTCTCAGAAAGATTTGAATTTACGTCAGAGAAGCTGGTTAGAGTTATTGAACGATTATGACATGAGTGTTCTGTATCATCCGGGAAAGGCCAATGTAGTGGTTGGTGCTCTCAGTAGAATGTCTATGGGTAGTGTAGCTCATGTTGAGGATGGTAAGAAGAAGTTAGATTAAGAAGTTCATCAGCTAGCCCGACTAGGTATCCGTTTACTCGATTCAGCTGAAGGTAGCGTATGGGTGTAGAGTAGCTTAGAGTCATCTCTAGTCTCCGAGGTAAAGGAAAAATAGGATAGAGATCCCATTCTAGTTAAATTGAAAGAATCAGTCAGAGATTAGAAAGTAGAGGTTTTTTCTCCCAAGGGGGAGATGGTGTTTTGCGTTTTCAGGGTAGATTGTGTGTGCCTAATGTAGATGATTTGAGGCAACGAATTCTTGTAGAAGTGCATGGGCATTTTACTCTATTCATCCAGGGCCACTAAGATGTACCGCGATTTGCGGGAGGTCTATTGGTAGAGTGGGATGAAGAGAGATATTGTAGAGTTCGTAGCTAAGTGCTCTATATGTTAGCAAGTTAAGGTTTAGCACCAAAAAACTAGTGGATCCATGCAGGAGTTCAGTATTTCCATATGGAAATGGGAGGAAGTGAACATGGACTTTGTGACAGGTTTACCTCATATCCACCATCAGCATGACTCTATTTGGGTTATCATAGATAGAATGACTAAATCAGCTCATTTCTTGCCAGTCCATACCTCTTATTCAGCCGAGGACTATGGCAATATCTATCTTAGAGAGTTGGTTAGGTTACACGGTGTTCCCTTATCTATCATCTCAGATAGAGGTACTCAATTTACCTCTTACTTTTGGAAAGCATTCCAAAAGGGTCTTGGTACCTAAGTCCACCTCAGTATAACCTTCCACCCTCAGAAAGATGGTTAGGTAGAAAGGACCATTTAGACTCTTGAGGATATGTTGAGAGCATGCATTGTTGATTTCAAGGGTAGTGGGATAACCATTTGCCTTTGATTGAATTCACATACAATAACAACTATCATTCCAGTATCCATATGACTCCATTTGAAGCTCACTATGGTAGGAGATGTAGTTCTCCAATTGGTTGGTTTGAAGTAGGTGAGGCTGTAGTAGTAGGGACTGACTTGGTGTTTGATGCGTTAGAAAAGGTTTAGTTGATCAGAGAAAGGTTTAGGGCCCAGAGCTAACAAAAATCATATACTGATATGAGGAGAAAGGATCTCGAGTTTGAGGTCAGTGACTTTGTGTACTTGAAAATCTCTCCCATGAAGGGAGTGAAGTGATTCGGCAAGAAAGGGAAACTCAGTCCCCGATATATTGGTCCCTTCAGAATTCTCAGTCATTTCGGAAAGGTAGCTTACGAGCTTAAGTTGCCATTAGATTTAGCCTCAGTATACCCAGTGTTCCATGTCTCATTGTTGAAAAAGTGCATTGGTGATCCAGCTGTAGTTGTTCCCTTAGAAAGTGTAGATATTCACAACAGTCTTTTCTTTGAGGAAGTCCCAGTCGAAAATCTTGATCATCAAGTTCGCAGACTAAGGAACTAAGAATTTCCACTAGTCAAAGTTCTTTGGCAGAATCAGTTATTTGGGGAGCCACTTGGGAAGCAGAGGCAGATATGCGGACCAAGTACCCTTATCTTTTCTCTGCAAATCTAGATTCAGTATAAGGTACTAATATTCTTAAGATTTTTTTCTCTGTCATGCTCAGTTTCAAATGCACATAATGTTCATGTCAGTCATGCATTCCATGTATCTGATATACATATTCAGTGTGTAAGTTCAGTCCATCAGTTCCCTCAGCTTAACCAGTTTTATTTGCTGACGAATGATCCCAAGGGGGGAGATATTGTAACACCCCGTATTTCCCTAGCATAATCTAAGTCCCAATACATGAGTATTCGTATATGAAATTTTTAAAAAGCTTATTAATTTTCAGTTTAGAGCCTTCCATTGCGTAGGAAATCAAATTAGCTTTCCAACGATATAAAATTTTCCCAAATCCGATAACCGAGTAAAAAATTATGGTGAATTTAACTTTCAGTTGTAAAACATCATCATCTTAACCCTCAACGTGTCGCATAGTCATCCCAAATGAAAATTGTCAATTACCATTATGACTCCATGATAATGGCACATCGCGGAGTAGACCAATTTTTTGTTTGTCAATTTCCAGTGGGCCTCCGCAATGCTGGTGCATCGCGGAGGTGGACAAAATGGCATCCCAAGGATTGACATGATAGTGATGTATCACGACATTTGTTCAGGTCCCATTTGTCCCTTTTCTAGTGGCTTGGCGCGATAGTGGCGTGTGGCGCCAAGGCCGAAAATCGGGATGGTCAATTTTCAGCTTACATTTTAAATCCGTTTAAGGGTATTTGGGTCTTTTTACTAAACTCATACTAAAACATGAAATTTATCCTAATTGACCTAAATAATCATTCATTCTTCAATTTCTCTCAAATTAAAATCTCCTCTTTCAAGAATAAGAAACCCTAGCTCTCAAATTCAAGGAAATTTCTCAAGAACTCTCCATTCATCTCTTCAGATTCATTAACTCAGGTATGTTAGATGTTTATCCATTGATTCCTTTCATCCATGGAGCCCAAGTAATCCATTTTAATCACCAAGTTATAATCTTTTCAAGTTATCATGTTTTAAATTATGATTTCATCTATGAATCTCCATGTACTATTGATTTTATACCATGTTACCATGAAATTATTGTTATTATTCAATCTTTCATGTTTTAATATTATTAATTACTAAATTAAACCAGGATTTGGTGCTATTATGATGAATTCATGCTATTCCTACAAATTCCATGACATTCCTATGATTGTTTTAAACCATGAACTACAAGTGTTTGATAAAATGCCTACAAGAGTGATTTAATTATTAAGAGCCTTTATGTTTTGATCTCCAAGTGTTAGTATCATTTTACTATAATTGTTTTGAGTCCTGGGGGTATTGAATACCCGAAATCCATAGTTGTTTATTCAATATAGTCTCAGTACATCATAGAACAGTCTTCATAATATACTATGAGCACTTCAGAATAGTCAAATACCAGTTAGTTAAACTCAGAACAGTCTAGTATTTTAGTGTCTTTTAGTTGGGTGTAGGATTTAGCACCGAGCGAGTGTAGGGATGGCGACTTCCCCGTCAGATAGGCATAGTCGTTAGTAGCAGTCCCTATACTCCAGAACTACGTAGACAACATAGGATATGAGTAGTCACCCGTTAGATTAGGCTTGACTATCTCGCAGGGTCACCCATCAGTTCAGGCTTGACACCCTTAGTCTTTTGGACATTATATTAGTTTAGTGGATCCACATAGCCATTGTTAGTACCTGTGGCGCGGTATTAACACCATTCCAACTGGGGTTACAGGTTGGACCCCGATTAGCTCAAATTGGGGAATTTCGGTTAGAGGATACCTCCCACAGTCTCAAATATAGTCACAGTTACAGTCCCAGCTCAGTTATTCAGTCTTAGTGATGTTTGACCAAAGCATACAGATTTTAGTTTACAGATTTTACTCAGTCCATGTTACATGCTTGGTCATGCATCCCCAGTGTCCACAGATTTTCACGTATCTTCAGTAATTACAGACTATCATGCATACTTGGTATTTACAATTTTCTCCATAAGTTCAGTACCTACAGATTTTATGTTCTCTACTCAGTACTCTATGTTTTACATGTATAATCAGTTAGTTATTATTATTAGTTTTGTTCATGAAACCATGCATATTAGCCTACCTCATTTATCATACCAGTACATTCAAAGTACTGACCGCATACCTTTTCTTTTATGCTATGATGTATTATATGTTCTTCGGTGACTTTAGTTAGATGTTATTTATGTACTTTAATTTCTTACTCATATGTATTGATCAGTGGTAGTTGGAGTCGTGTCCCAGCTATCTATAGTCAGTATAGTAGAGGCTTCACAGAAGTCAGTCAAAGTCAGTTATGTAATTTCAATTCCTCTTTTCAGATTTCATCATGATTATGTTTCTGCACAGTAAACTCAGTTATTTTATACATATCTAAATCAGTTGCTTAATAGTATGCTAGTACAAGGGTTAGCTTGGGATCACTTGTGGTACTAAGCACCGTGTGACGACTAGGGGGTAGTCTCGGGTCGTTACAAATTTAAATGACAAAATTTTAGCTGAGTCAATGTTGACACCTGCGATCATGTGGTGGGGTCTATAATTACGAGGTACCGCTCATAAAGTAGTATAAATACCCTACTTTTGTGGATATCTTCTATTATTGGACATGTAAGTTTGATAAAGGTAATTTTTAAGGGTTTCTTCATCGTGTTTCGTGTGATTAACCTTTAAAATTATTTTTACATTATTTCTCATTGATTACATCTTCAAAAACACCTTTTAATATTGATTTTGAAATGAAATTTTAAGGATTTTAAAGCTTAAAAATGATTTTTTTGATTTGGAACTCGTTTTTAACCCGAAGGGGAGCCTTAAAGTAACTAGTAGAGTTTCTTCCATTTAACCAGGAGGTCACATGTTCAAGCCTTGGAAACATCCTCTGGTAAAAACGCAAGGTAAGGTTGCATACAATACACCCTTATGGTGGGGCCCTTCCCTAGACTTTGCGTATAGCGGGAGCTTTTGTGCACCGGGCTACCCTTATTTTTGGACCTTGTTTTTAACCCATTCTTGTGTGAATTTCCAATTGTAGATTCCTTTAACCTTGGAGAATGTATTTATAAAATAAAATTCTTATTTTACCCCTTTTATTTTGAACTTATTTTTTGAACCCATTTTATATTCGGCTCAAATATGGAAATATAAGTGTCATTAGCTTTCCTTTAATGCGTAGATGCTATGTTTGAATTTTATAGTTGATTCTGAGGGCGTTCAAAAGGAGAAAGCTCTATGTTGAAGCACTTTAGGCTTGTATTTCACCATTTTGAGGTAGGTTATTGGCTTAACTTCTTTATTATTGAGCTGGGTAGTTAATAAATATGAAAGCATGCTATGGATTGGGCAAAATAATTACGGGGTTTATATTTCAATATTACTATTACTGTTGTTTGCCCAAGTGCAACTAATATTCATTTGTTGTTGACTTGTAATATCTGATATTGTGTGTTGTTCATGTGGAAGCTTTATTTTACATCTTTGGCCTTATTTGTGTATTCAGATGTCTTTATTCTAGATATAATGTCAGTGCGAGGACTTGAATTATTATTATAGCCCTTACTAAGCATTGGTTGCCCTTATCATGAGAGAACTTCCTGATATAGGGGTTGATGTGATATTAATGATGTCTTACATGCATATTTATTCTGATAGTTCCTGATTAGAGTTGATAATTAGGAATTATGGACATATTGAATTGATTTTTGGGATCACTTATATAAGTATTGAATGAATTGGATGTCATCATAATTCTTTTCTTGTGACCATTACATTCTTATTCCATATATGTATATTTATGAGATACCGATATAATTGAAAAACACATTTTTTTTTTAAAATGAGAGTTTTATAAAAAACCTCTTCATAAGCACAAGCCAAAGAAGTGGGTTGAGATTTGAGATATGAATTATAGTATATGGGTTGAGAACCCCAATGGGTCCTATATTGGAGGCTGCAAGCTTTGTAGGTGTATATAGAAAGTCTTGCATTGACTTTCACTATTTATTTCATCACTATTGCATTGTATTGCACATGAATCTTTCATGATTTCTTTAGTTCTCCTTGACTTGTTTTAGTTTCCATGTACTCTTCATGTATATTTGTGCTATTTTATTCCAATATATATATATATATATATACTAGAACTTTAGTAGAGATGGTGTACGCTATCATTTGGAAACTTTTCTTTTTATAGGTGACATGCTCTTACTTTTTTTTGCTTATATTATTTTCTTCTTTGGTCAGTTAGCCTATGATACATACTGTGTACAAGTGGAATGTAATCACCCTACTGTTCCTTTTTTATGTAGATCCTAGTTTGAATATGTCATGAGGTGGCTAATTGTGCTTTTAAAGACTGTGATCGAGGTACTGGGTTTCTCCAGAGACTAAAGCTGACTTTTGGACCTTTTTTATTTTTATTATATTTTTACTTATTTTTGGAGATGAACATTGTACCTTTCCTATATTTGGATGATGTAGAGGCTATATGATATTTTTAGGAAAAAACATCTCTAATTTGATTCCTTGTCGTGCAGGATGATCATTACCAACGTTCTAAGTTTGTCTTTCATTCTTTTCTCTACAGATGGTGAGGACTAGGTCTAGAAGACTGGAGATGATAAGACTACCCCAATATGGGAACCTCTATTTGAGGATAAGTCATGGTCATGGTTGACCTAGAGGTAGAGGATAGACACGAGGAGTTAGCCTAACTAGATTGAGGTTGTGTATTCTAGGGATTATCAGTTAGGGTGTCATGGTCCAGCTCAGGTTCCACAGATTTTAGTCTATACCCTAGTGCTTTAGGGTCTTTTTGTTCATCTCCTGAGTTGTTTGGAGGGTGTTCCCTTGAGTGTACCTAGTTCTTAAACTTTGAGTGATATTCCATTTTCATTACTGACATTTGATTATAGTGTTCCTACTTTTGGAGTACAACTATAATCTATGGTACTCTCTCATGTAGACTCTTTGCCTATGAGGCTTACTATTCCTCCAATTGCTTTAGGTATAACTATATTTTTTAATTATCAAAAAAGATTTGAGAAGCTTATTTACTTGGGTCCAACCAAGTTTAGTGGAGTTATTGGCGATGATGCCTATAAATGTTTGATTGATTGCTAGGAGAAGTTACATAATATTAGATCCGTTGAATCCCATAGAGTTTCCTATACTACCTATCAGTAGATGAATATGGCTAGAATTGGTGGCGGTCATTTTCCATTATAATCTCTTGGGTTTTCCTGGTATGACTTAGATTCAATTTTTTGAAGCCTTCTTGGAGAGGTTTGTACCATATTGCCCGAGAGACCAGATAAAGGATGAGTTTGATCACTGTGCGCAGGGATCGATGTCTTTTTTTTAGATGAGGCATGCTTTCATACTTTATCCATATATTTTACTGCTAGCATCTCCACTAAGTCTGAGAGGATTATGAAGTTTGTGAAGGGGTTAGATGGTACATATAAATTGGCTACAAACTATATGGTAGTTTCAGGGAATTCTTTATAGAATATTATTGAGTAGGCAAAGATGACTGAGTCTATTATCCAGGCTACTCAAGGAGGCACCAAGAAGGTGCGTCGTTAGGGCGAGTTTAGTGGACAAACCTTCTGAGGTAGATATTTCTCTTGTAGAGTTTTCCATGGTTATTAAGGTAGGATGGTTCAGGATGTCTTGAAAGGATGATTTGGTAGACCTTAAGGTTCTGTGACTTTTGGTAGATAGGCACTAAGTCATGCGAGTGGAGGCTCCTGGATTGGTTCCTCAGGCTAGGGAAGTCATTATTATTTATACACACTTTCTCAAATTGAGTCAAGTTGAAAAGGATATTTTGTATGTGATGAGTTTGTTCATGTGGCCAAGGATTGATCTCAATGTGTGTATGGACCCACATAGTAGGGTTCTTATCTTTTGCTTTGCCCTACTCTGATATCTGTAGTGAGAGGTAGTACATAAAGTAGTAGGGGTAGTTCTAGTGATGCTATAGGTAATAGAGGTAGAGGTAGGGGAGATCATAGAGATGGTCGCTGTGGTACTCAGCTCAGGAGAGAACATGGTTTGTGTTATGCTATACTCAGAGACCAGAGGTAGACGCTTTTGATGTAGTTATTATAGGTATCATCCAGTTTGATACAAATATTCTTCTATGTTATTTGACCCTAGATCTAAATTCTCCTACGTGTCTATATACTTTTCTTTTATATTTGATGTTGCATATGAGCCCCTTTATATGCCTCTTCTTATTTCTACCATCGTAGGAGATTCTTTAGTGGTAGATTAAATAGACTGATCTTGTCTTATTACTTTTACGGGTCGTGCGACTTGGGTAGACTTAATTATCCTAGATATAGTTATGGATTGATTATCTCCTTATCATACTATTTTGGATTATAATGCCAAAATCGTGAACTTAGCTACGTTAGGTGTGTCACAGTTAGCTTGAAAAGGTACACTTAATTTTAATCTTTTCTACATGCTTATTTCATGGTAGAGGGAGTGTGTTTGTCTTATTTGGATTATGTCCATGATACTAGTGTTGCCTCACAACCTTCTATGGATTTTATTCAGGTTGTTCGCAAGTTCATGGATGTGTTTCTAATAGATTTTCCTAATATGCTTCCATACTGTGATATTGATTTTGATATTAATATGGAGCTAGAACTAAGCCCATATCCATCCCTCCCTATAGGATGACCTCAATTGAGTTGAAAAATTTAAAAGATCAGTTGCAAAATTTATTAAGTACGAGGTTCATTAAACATAGTGTATCTCCTTTGGGTGCTCCTGCCTTGTTCATGAAGAAAAAAAGATGGTTTTATGTGTATGCGTATTGATTATAGGCAGTTAAACAAAGTGTCAATTAAGAGCAAGTATCCTCTTCCTCGCATTGATGATCTTTGTGACTAGCTTCAGGGTGCTTTGTTATTTTCCAAGATTGATTTGGGATTGGAGTATCACCAGTGGAAGTTAGAGATTTGGATGTTTTGAAGATGGCTTTTCAGACTCGGTACGATCATTATGATTTCTTGGTCATGTCTTTTGGGTTGACCAATGCCCCTGCAACATTCATAGTATTGATGTATCGAGTATTTTTTATCGTTTCTCAACTCTTTTGTAATTGTATTTATAGATGACATTTTTGTTTTTTTGGAAGAGAGAGGCCAACCATGTGATGCATTTGAGGATTGTACTTCATAGGTAGTGTGATGAGGAGTTGCATGCCAAGTTTTCAAGCGTGAGTTTTTGTTGGATTCTATCTCTTTCTTGGGTCATGTGGTAACCAAGGATGGTATTATGGTTGATTCGGCCAAGATAGCGGCGATTCATGATTGGGCTGACTGACTTTTCCTATCGAGATTTAGAATTTCATAGGTTTGGTGGATTATTATCGGCATTTTGCTAAGGGTTCTTATCTATTATGGCTCCATTAAACAAGTTGACCTAGAAAAGGGTGGTATTTGTTGCGTCCTACCGTACACATAAGTGTACATGGTCGTGTAAGTAATAAAGTGTCCCTTTAGAGCAGAAATCAATACCACAGGGACTTGATTTTTTGCAAACAATCCAACTCTAGCATTATTAAAGAGATTAAACAAGTGCGAGCTATAACCACAAAGTATTTGAGTTTTAGAAATTTGAATGTAACAATAAACAATAACTTAAATATAAAGTGTTAGAAACAATAATAAGGAGGAATCCAGGGTTGAGGCATCTTGAACGATCCTACAAAGCTATACAATCTCATTGGTCAAGTTAACTATCTTGGTTGTTAATTTACAGGGTTAATGACATGATGAAGGTCTTCCGAGCCACTAATCATCTATCTAAGTTATCCCCACAATTTCATCGTTGAGCGGAGATGTGAGAACTAATTCAAACTCATTTGTATGTCCTCCTGTATTTGAACCAAATGGGAAAAATTAGGTATATTCCTATCCTAACTATGAATCCTATCTTTATTCATCTAATAGACAATAACCATCTCCATATGCTCCATGATCTAATCTAACGTTCCTCCGTTTGGATTCACAATAGAAATATAAATGTATACTAAAGGACGTGAGTCAATAGAATTGTAATTACAAGAACATATGAACAACCAACTATGATAATCAACTTTAAATTAACTTAATTTAACACTAAGTAATCATGTTCGTAGCGTCAACCCTAGAAATAGGGTTTTTAGCCACTCATAATCTACTTTACAATAACCAAATTAATGTATTTCATACAATAATTACGTAATGAAAAGAGAAGAATAAGAACCCTATTTGGAGACTCCCTCGTGTACTTTATCTCCCAAGTCATCTAAGAATTTTTAGAATAGAAGCTAAGTGTTCTATTTATAGCGTAGGAAAAGTTGCACCCATAAAAGCCCAAGTCTATATCACTTTAAAATCGGAGATCTAGGAAGCGTGACACGCCCCTATCGTACATGGAACTATTTTTTACACATCATTTTTTAGGCAGATCTGTTCCATGTCAATAAAATGGAGCTTAGATTCCATGGCATGGAGGCATGTTTCAACCTCTAATTTCCCATTATCGTGTAATCCTTCCACTTTTCTTTGAGTCCCATAGCTTGTAATTGACTTTAAACATCTTTGTAAGCTCTTCTTGATTCCCGATGTTAATCCTAATGCCTTCAATCTCTACAAGCTCGGTATTTACATCCAAATCAAGTTCACTCTTTGAAACAACCTAGACCTGAAACACTAATCATGTTCGTTAGTTCACGAACACAAATTAAGATCAATCAAATAATATATATACAATGTATCTCATTAAATAGATGAAAGTATGAGTAATAATTAGTACTTGGACGTATATATATGCCAAAGATCACCACCTCACATTTAAGTCCTTGTCCGTCCTCGAAAGACTCTAACATCACTACTTGAACAATCAAGAAAGACTCTAACATCACTACTTGAACTAAGACACTTAAGCTAGATCTACAACGACTATATGAATAACAAGTTCCACATTAGGCATGTCATATTACAATTGCAAAACTCTTGAATAGTACTTTAAGACTTTCTAGCCTAAAGAATTGACTCTACCACATTGGAAACCTCAAGAAAAATACTCAACAAAGAGATCATATAAGTCACCTATCCATCATTAAACATGTTCCCTCACCACAAGAGAGTCACCCATATTCACTCATAGGTATGCAGTTTAACACAAGAATATATGTAAGGATAAAATTTCGCTCACTCTCACAGAGAACTCACATGTCACATAAGATGAACCATAAGATTGCCCTTAGTGTAGTACTTCATTAATATTAGAATATCAAAGATCAAGATCAAGTAGGACTTTAAGGATTGTAATGTAGGCTAAGGGACAAGTAGGAACTATTCTAGCCAGTAATAGTGACTAACTTTCCCAAGCACTTTAATACACTACACTTTACATTGAACTCATCTCCAACCACCCTATTTTCCACAATTTTTATATTCCTAACTCTCTATTATTTCCCCCATCTCGTTAATCTAGTTTACACTTCTTTAATAGGGAGTATTTTCTATCATCGTATGATTCACTTTTGATCAATTTTTCTTTTCTCTACATTGCTACCACCCACAACACATAAACTTTTTCAACTCACCAATAACTAGTATTTCTTTGGGGCTTCACTATAGGTTTTTTCCTCTTTCAATTATACACTCCTTAACATCTTAATTTTGAAGTAAGATGCATAGGAGTTTTGGAACAAATTATGACCAGTTGGAAGAAAAGGAATTAGCTATATATAAGGCTACCAAGAAATAAGCTAAAGGATCAATAGGTCTAACTAAGATCATACAAAAAGGATATATAAAGTAGGTAAAAACATGGTTGTCAATGAAATCCCATATCATATCATAAATTCAACATTCTTTAATTTGCTTTACATACATACCAGGCAACTTCTAGACATTAATATGCAACAAGGAATGTACAACCCTCACTCACACATGGACATTCTTAAATCAAGAAGCATCTCTATAGATTCTCAACCAAGCAATGAAAAGAACTCAATATTAATCCAACATCACACAAGAGTCTCATAAAAAGGCCTAGGTTACTCAAAGATGTCATTCAACTCATTATACGTGCTTTGATTTTCAAAACCAACTTGTAATAAGTCATCATATGTAGTACCTAGCTAGTGCATCTCTATTTATTACTAATGACAATTTTTTTTAAGTTGATCCTAAAAATTAAAAAGGATATTGGGTTCAAAGGGATTTTCCTCAAAAAAGAACCAAAAAGAAAAACTGAGGGGTAGGTGAAATATGCCTTTACTAGACAGTCAATACAACAAACACTGTAAACTAAAAATAAACAAAGACAAAATATTTTTGTAATTTTTTAAATAGTCAGAAACTAGAAAATAAATCAAAATGAAAATCCTATAGCACACTTCAACCTAACCAAATCAGAAGATTCCCCACCCCACACTTAAAGTCATACTTTGTCCCTAAAGTATAAATCAAAGAATAAGGATTAGGAATACCCCCTAAGGCCCATAGGCCTGGATGTAACATCTCATCCATTAAGGAGGTTCAAAGAATCCCATACTAAGTCTTTTCCATGCTCCTTAGCTTAGACCTCAGGTACTCAAACTTCCCTTTAACCTATTAACTTGCAACAAAAACAAAAACAAAGGTGATATTATAGAAAAAATAAAAAATAATAAATATACTACCTTAACTTGGGTTTCCTCCTAAGCAGTACCTGATTTATCATCACAGTATGACTAAACTCACAACTCTCAGCCATAATGTCTTATCTTTTTTATCATACTCAGAGTCCATCTTCTTATTCTTTTCTGGCCTCTTGAGTGCTTACTCTCAAGCCCTGTAGCTCTTTCTATACTTACCTTTTTGGTATTTTCTTCAAGTTTCTTAATTTTTGGCTTAATTGTTAATTTGGGAAACTCCAAGAGAGAGTTTGAAAAGATAACTGAAGGTTTGAACTTTTTCACCCCATACTTATCCACTTCCATATCTATGATAATGCACAAGTCTATATAGTGTGAGGGTGTATTGAGTGTTTTGTTCACTCTAAAGACCACTTCTTTATCATTCAATCTCATTTTAAGAGTGCACTTTCGTACATCTATTAGTGTTCTCCAGTAGCCAAGAATGGACGTCCCAATATGATTGGCTCCAGTCTTCTTCATCATAATTAAGAACAATAAAATCATAAAAAATAATTAACTTACCAACCTTGATGAGAAAATCCTCTATGATACCTTTGGGGAACCCTCTGGTTCTGTCTGCCATTTGGAGTATAACTAAATAGGGCACTGGTTTTCTTAAGCCTAGCGTCTGAAAGGAGCTTCCAGTTGATGCTTGTCCCCAAATCACTTAAAGTGTAAACCATATCATTTTTACTAATTTGTATGATGAGGGTAAAAATCCCAGGGTCCTTGAACTTTTTAGGCATCTTGCTTCTGACCAAAGAAATGCACTCCTTAATAAGTACTACCGTCTCAATGTCACCAAGCTTCGTATTGTTTGTCACCACATCTTTCAAGTACTTAGCGTACTTTCCTACAAAATATATAACAAAGGAAGGTTAATGTGATGTTCAATAAATGTTTCAAAGAAATTCTTAAAATAGGCATCCTCTATGGATTTTGTAAGCTTTTGAGGGAATGGTGGTGGTGGTATCTCTTATTTCTCAACCAAATTTTTATTTGGGTACTCAGACTTCCCTAAATTTTCAAGTTATTTGGTTGCCACTTGCTTCTCATCTGTTTGAGGTGAGATCAAATCTGATTGCACCTCACAATTTATCTTTAGAGGTCTGTTAATCAAATTTCTACTACTTCTCAAGGTGATTGCCATCACTTGAGTTGGATTTTTTTATCACTAGGAAAACCCCCTTGAGGTATTGTGTTATACACCTTAGCTAACTAGCTCAATTGTGTCTCTGGATTTTTCTGAGCTAGTTGTTGATTTCTTAGCTCAACAACCATTTGTTATTGGTTGGCCAGGATCTTTTTCAATGTCTCCTCTATATTACTGGCCTGAGTTTAAATGTCTTATTGTTGCTGAAACTACTGAGGTTGAATATGATTATTACCGTATGAGTAATCGGGCTGACTCTGCTAGTTACAATTGTAAGAGTTACCATACTTTTGCCTTTCCTTTTGTGTATTTCCCATAAAATTCACCAACTTCGGATTTGCTCCACATAAGCCTACAAAATGACCGCTACTTCCTTAAATTTCACACTAGGTCAGACCCTGGTGAATTACATTAACCTGAGCCTGAGGTTGATTCACATTCAACTTATTAAACTGCATCATCATTTGGTTCAAAGGAGGCCAACTGTGTAGTCAAGGCTGTGATACTATCTACCTCTATTATACATGCAGGATTCTTTACAACACTTTTTGACACATATCCCTTCTATTTGGGATTACCTTGTGCGATTTGGTTAAGAAAAGTATATAACTCATCATAGATTTTCTCTAAAGCTTGAACACGTATTGCTAAATTTATAAAAACTTTGTGTTATGATCAAGTCGTTCAACCAAATTATGAGCTAACACCTCATTGGTTGGTGATACGGTAATCCCTGATAAGAGACTTGAATCTCTCCCATGCATGATAGATATTTTTATCTAGCTTCTGCTTGAAAGGATTTCACTCCTCAACCTTGTAGTTTTTCCAAATGGAAAGAATCGGATGAGTAACTTCTTTGACAAGTCATCCCTAGTTGTGATTAAGTTTGAAGGTTCTACCTTCAACTATATTTTGATTTCCTAATAGTGAGAATGGGAAGAGTATAAGCCTCACATAGTCTGTAGAGAGATAGAATAAATTTGTCACTGATCTCTAAGAAATTTGTAAGTAGACCTGTTGGTCCTTTTGTATAGGCCTGTGAATTTCCTTCCACTGTCCAATAATTGCACCATATTCTGCTTAAGCTAAAATCCCCCTCCTGCAGCCGATCTATGAAAGCTGGAGTAACATTAGTTGGGAGTTGTATTTCTTCTTTGTGCACTATCCTACAGGTTGGTTGTTCATCACCCATGACTGTAGGAATGGCTTCGCCCTATTAAACTTGTGATATAGGATAGTGAAGTTCTTCTTATCTTCTCTATTAGTACTAGTGTCGCTCAAGTCTAAGATATGGTTCATCCAAATCCCTTTTCCTTACCAGCTTACTTGAGATTCAAACATATACCTGCAAGTTCATTAGCTAAGACCAAGTTGTCAGCACTTATCAAATAAAGTAGTAAAACTAAAAATTAGAGATATGTTAATTTTTCAAGTCCCTAGTAACGGAGCCAAAAACTTGTTGTGTCCTACAACATACATAAGTACATGGTCGTGTAAGTAATAAATGGCCCTTTCGAGCTGAATATCGATCCCATAGGGACTTGATCTTATTAAGCAATCCAACTCTAGTGTTACTAACGAGATTAAATAAGTGCGAGTTGTAACCCAAAGAGAGTTTGAGTTTGGGAAATTTAAAATTTATAATAAACAATAACGAGCATATAAAGTATTTGAAACAACAATAAGGAGGAATCTAGGGTTGAGGCAATTTGACCAATCCTACAAAGCTATATAATCTCATTAGTCAAGTTAACTATCTTGCTTGTTTATTCATGGGGTTAATGACATGATTATAGGCTTCCAGGCTTCTAATCATCTATCTAAATTATCCCCACAACTACATCATTGAGCGGGGATGTGAGAACTAGTTCAAACACATTTTTATGTCTTTACATATTTGAACTAAACGGGGTGAATTAGGTATATTCCTATCTTAACTGTAAATCCTTTATTTAATTTATTTAAAATACAAGAACACACTCCATATGCTCCACATTCTAATCTAATGTTCCTCCTTTCGGGCTCATAATAGAAATATCAATGTGTTCTAAAGGTCACGAATTAATAGAATAGTAATTACAAAAGCATATGAACAACCAACTATGATAATCAACTTTAAACCAACTTAATTGAACTCTAAGTAATAATGTTCGTAGCCTCAACCCTAGAAAGAGGGCTTTTTCCACTCATAGTTTACTTTACAATCACCAAATTAATGTAGTTCATACAAGAATTATGTAATGAAAAGAGAAGAATAAAAACCCTATTTGAAGCCTCCCTCATATAACTTTCCCTCCTAATTCATCTGAGAATATTTAGAATAGAAACTAAGTATCCTATTTATAGTGTAGTACAAGTTGCATTTGTAAAAGCCCAAGGTCGTAGCACTTTAAAATGGCGAGGACTAAGCAGTGTGCCATTCCCCTATTTTACATGGCTACTATTTTTTACACATCACTTTTTGGGCAGATCTGTTCCACGTCAATAAAATGGAGCTTAGATTTCATGGCACGGAGGCATGGTTTAACCTCTAATTTCCCATCATCGTGTAATCCTTCCACTTTTCTTTGAGTCCCATAGCTTGTGGTTGACTTTAAACATCTTTGTAAGCTCTTCTTGATTCCCGATGTTGATCCTAACACCTTCAATCCTCCATAATCTCGGTATCGACATCCAAATCAAGTTTACTCTTTGCAATAGTCTAGACCTAAAATACTAATCATATCTATTATTTCACAAATAAAAATTAAGCTCAATCAAATAAATATATATGCGATACAACTCACTAAATAGACAAAAGTATGGGTAATAATTAGCACTTAGACGTATAAATACCCCAATATTAATATTTTATTGGTCTAATGTATGAGAGAAGAGCTTCCAAAATTTCAAAGAGTTGTTGATTTAAGCTCTTATTTTAATGTTTCCCGAAGAGAGGGTGGGTTTTATCATATTTTGTGATGATTTTGGTGTTGTTGTAGATTCAACGTTGATGCAGGAGGGTAAGTTGATTGCTTATGCCTCTCGTCAGTTGAAGCCTCATGAGAGAAATTAATCTACACATGATTTAGAATTGGCAACCGTAGTGTTTTTGTTAAAGTTATGGTGACATTACTTGTATGGAGTACTTTATGAGATTTTCTCGGATCATTGTAGTTTTTAGTACTTCTTCAATCAGTAGGATCTTAATATGAGACACCAACATTTTCTTGAGTTCCTTAAGGTTAATGACCTCAATATTTTTTTTATCATCCAGGCATGGCAGACCATCTCCACTAAAATTTCTAATATATATATATACATACATACATAACGAACAATTTAAACAAATACACACTAAACACATACAGAACCTAAATACATGTAATGACCCTTGTACTAGTTTTTGGATTTTTTGTTCATTTTGACCATTTTCCTTTTCTCATAGTTACTTGATCTCATTTAAGAGTTGTAGGAATGGTTGGAACGGTCCCTAATACACTCAAAAGTATTATATATGATTTTGTGATTTTGAACTTCCTTAAAGAGATTAGTTTGACTTCGATTAATATTTTGTAATCCGAACATTAGATGACGATTCTAACAGTTTCATTAGCTCCAGAATGTTGATTTTGAGTTAGTAGCATAGTTAGTTTGAGTCCCGTACCTTTATTTTGCATCTCAATCCTTCATTTGAAAACCAATTAAATTTGGCCTAAACGTCCCAGGGGTTAATTTGATGAAAACGATCCTTTTTTCAAAAATCCAACATTGCTATTTAGTCTAGATATTGAAAATATCCTAGTAGCATAGTTTGTTTGCACTCAAGAGATTTCAAATAAATCTCGAGGGTTTGACTGGAACTTTGCATTTTTGCTAAGTTGTTGGTATTGGGCATCAGTTGGTGCAGTCGCTTAAGTAGCCAATTGATCTCTAAAGCGGAATCCATTTAAGTGTGTCAAGGGTTACTTAGCGGTTAATCTGTAACGACTTAAATTTTCTATGAATTATGTGAAATATGTATTTCTATGTGAATTGACTATGTTACCCTTCCTCGTAGTTATGTTGTGGTATTGCTGGGGTGTGGGGATGAATGGCATGGTTCTGGATTCATTTTGGTGTGATTTATGGGATATTGTGGTTTTTTGGTATCTTGAGAAGCCTTATAGTTGACTTCAGTTAACATCTTTTGATCTGTGCATCAAATGGAAAACAGACTGTGCCAGTAGATCTGGAACGTCAATTTTAGGATGTAAACATGGTTGGTGTGGTTTTATGACTTTTAAATCTTATTTTTACCCTTAGTTTGAAAAGTTATGATTTTGGATTTCAGGGGTAAACTTTTTGAAAATGCTATTTTTTTGAAAAACTGATATTGCCATTGATCCCGGAGCATCGAATTTGATAGGTTATAATATTTCATTTGCGTTCACAATATTCCGAATGAATCTCAAGGGATTCGCGGAGACTTGGACCCTAAATATACCCATGTTTTGCCATTCTTTTCCCCAATTTTTAGGCTTGGAGCTTAGGGTTTCACACTTTCAAGAAATTTCTCACATTTCTAAGATTGGGTAAGCTTTTAAACACATCTTTCATTTCTAAGCTTGGGTAAGCTTCGAAAAACCTATTTTTGCTACTTTACTCCAATTCTATCATCTATTTCTTATTTTAACATGGATTAAAGTGAAAATTGGGAATTTTAGTTCGGAAGGCCCAAAATTGTATTTCTTTGATTTAAACTCTGATTTTAACCCATTTTCACTTGGGTAAGTTTCTAATCTTATTATTATTACCTTTTTACCAATTTCATCTTCAAAACAACTGTAATACTTAATTTTTAAAATGGATTTTGGGGATCTTACCCGATAAAGCTTGAAATTGATTTTTCTTTAATTTGAACCTTGTTTTAACTCATTTTTTCTTGGGTTTTTAGGTGTATAATTATAAAAATATGGAGAACATTGTTTGAAATACAATTAAGATTTTTCCCTTTTTTCGAAAACCCATTTCGGGGGTTCATTTTGACCCCGACCTAAAACTAGGCAATATAGGTATCGTTGGCTTTCTTTTAATATGTATATTTTGTATTTTAATATTTTAGTTGATTCAGGGTCTATTAGTGAGGATTAATATTGTGGATTGAAGGGTTGCAGACTATTTTTCGGCTCTCGAGGTAGGTTATGGCTTAACTTTTTTTAGACTGGCTAGGTAGTTAATTTTGATACAAAAACATGTTAAGGGTATGGGAACTAATCATGAAAAATGACTATCTTATTGTGTTGTGGTTGTATGGAGGGCCTATATGTGATGTATTTGGTTATTTTGGGATATTATGTGCTATGTGTGATTCTATGGGGTCCTATGTGATGTTGATAGCCTATATTCATGAAAATTATTGAATTTTGTTTGATGAAAATCCTATTGTGGTATAATTGTATATTGTGATATGTTCATACTCTATTGGCATATGAATCATGTTGTTTTTCATGGATGGTTGGAAATATTGAATTGATATTTGGATCACTCGGTATATTGGTTGGCTATGAAATTACTCATTATGGTTGGTTATGAGCATTGCATCCTCATATTACGTACATTCAGGAAACATTGGTACCACAATGGAAATACTAGAAGCACTAAGAAACACTGGTTTTTCTAATAGAAAATGTGACATTTTATAAAACCCTCTTTGAGGGATGTGTCGGGGAGAAGATAAAAATATGGATTATATACAGGTTAACAAACCCTTCATGGGTTCTACGTTGGGAAGCTTTAGCTTTATGGGTGTATACGGAGGTTGTGCGTCTGTCTTGAAGGCTGTGTGATGACCTCATGCATTACATCATCATCATCATCATTCTCATCATTTTCATTGTATTTATTTTATCATGCTTTTGAATATGATTATATTTCTTCTTTGACTTCTTACCTATCCATTTGTTATATCTACCTTAACTTGTACTTGTTGTTCTTGTATATGTTGTATTTTTCTGCTTTACTTATATGTGATGTAATGTATACTTGTGGTCCTTTTTGGTATTTGTTGCAATATGTGTGAGTATTATAGAATTGTTAGTCCAAGCGGTGTGAGTATTATAGAACTGTTAGTGCATGCAGTGTGGGACATGTACTTGTATGTGGTAAATGTATACTTGTGGTCCTTCCTGGTGTTTGTTGCAATATATGTGAGTATTATAGAACTGTTAGTGCAAGCGTTGTGGTCCTTTCTATTTGTTGAGTTTTCTTGTGTTGTACTAGTCTTACACTATGACACCGGATTTTGGGAGTTATGACATTATTATTTGTGCTTCTTTCCTCTTACATTATATTGATTATGGTTCAACTTTGCTCTAGGAGCCTTGCCTTGGGTTTTGATAGATAATTTCTCTTTTGTACCACTGTATGTGATGGGCTTACTTGTCAAGATTTGCCGCGACAAGTGTCATCATGACACTTGGATTTTTGGGTCATGACAAATTGGTATCAGAGCAGCCAGGTTCATTAGTCTTGATAGTGTAAGAACGAGATGTCTAATAGAGTCGCGTAGATCGGCATGTAGATATCCGCATCTATTTATGAAAGGCTATAGGATGTATCTAGGAAGTTTCCCTTATTTTGTTCCTTATCGTGCAGATTTCTTTCATACCTCATGTTATAAGTTATGTTTTACTCCTTACATAGATGGTGTTGATTAGATCTCATGAGGTTAGAGATACGGAGCCTTCATCTGAGGAGAGAACCAGTCTAGAGGGTGAGTTGCGAGTCATAGATAGACTTGAGGTAGTGGATGGGAATGTGGATCTGCCTCGTCTAGGATTAGTGCTAGGAGACTATTGACATGACCCAAACCAAGGCGTAGTCGTGTCACGCATCTTAAGTCCGACCTGGACCAGAGACCTCCCCCAATTCATAACCATAATTGCCCTGAACCCTATGTCAGATGAATTCTGAACATATAACAAAATAGAGTACTTAGAATTCAATGACTTTAGGATAAGTCTAAATCCGAGACCAACCCAACCAAGTCATACCGTCCAACCCAAACAAAACAAACCATAATATGCCCAAGTCCATAGTTGTCTACGCAAAGCCTCTAAACAATGCCAAAGAATATCTAGTTGGGATATGCCCCCTACCATAGCCAAAATCCAATGTCAAGGGAATAGTAAAGACATAAGATAAACCATACTATGAAATGGTCCTTACGAAGAATGGAATTTCACCACTTCAGTCTGACTCAGGCTGTCCCTGAATCACCAAGTCACTGAGTAAGAGAAATAGTAGTATGGCTGGTTCCTACATCACATGGGGATACAACGCCCGAAGACGGTTAGCAGATGAATGCTAGCATGTACTCAGGAATACAGATAAGAAAATACCATTATTTAAAACCAAGGTAAATAACCAATGCAACCACATACATACATATAAACCATACCGGGAAAGGGAATTGGGTTTAGCATGCATTCAAAACTTTAACCTGGGTTATGTAGCTTTACCGTCATAATCCACCTATGGTCTATATGGGTCCAATGTTACCCCTTGAACGGGCCCCAGTGCGTGTAGCCGCACAAACTGTAGATACCATAGGTGGCCGGGGGTTCCCTTGTATCCTTCGCCATCTATGATCTATACGTACGAGCATATATTTGGGGAGTCCTTTGTAACCCACAAGTACGTGGTCATAAAGACCAATCCTCATGTCGACAAACAAGAGTTTCCAGTGTCAAACTTTTAGACTCACACCTTCACGGATAGCTATCACAACCCCTATTATTGCCCGATTAAAACATTAATACATAACCAAACTACTAATTCCAGGAGTCAATTATTAAGGAATTATAATGTGGTATCATCATACTGACTATAGCTTGCAAGCAGTGTCATTAGCCAACATTTAGGGGATTCCCATGTACCCAAAACTCCATTATTAAAATTACTTGGGGGATTTCATAGATTACTCATTTAAGGGATTCCCATTATACCCAATAAGGTTTTCAAAACCATATTTAACCAAAGCCATGGCCACCAAGGACTTTCCAAACCATTGAAAATCATCCAAATCAATTTAGGTTCCATTACCATATTATGCAATTTAAAGTTTTCAATAATAGTCAAACTATGTGATAAAATCATTTTCATAGGCATTTTAACAAACATATTGAGGGGATAAGATTTCCAAAACAAAAATCAAGTATTAATTGACAATTCCCATAAAACCACATGTTCAAACCATAATTTTAACATGAAAAACCATAAGAAAAACATGGGAAAACATTATCCAACCAAGAACAACCAAAACCCCCAACATATTTTAAAACCCAAACATTACCACAATAATACCATAAAAATCATCCATTAAATCATGCTTTTGGTTGAAATAACAATGAGGGAGGAGTAACATGACTTAGACACCAAGGATGATGAAGAGAATCCAACTTGAAATCCCCAAATTGATTGACTAGAAGAAACCCTAGCCTTTTATTGACCCAAGAGCTTGAGAGAGATTTTTAGAGAGTATTTTTAATCTTCTAAGTGAAGAATGAATGACCAAATAGGGTTATAAGATGTGGGGTCTTAACGTCTTAGGGTGGGAAATGTCCAAAATACCCTCAGCTTAAAAGCTGTAGAAAGAATGTAGGTAGGTACAGTTGAACCCCTCAACTCGTATCCACATCATATGAGTAGTACCCTCAACTCGTCACCAAATAAGAAAGTTGGACACCATATTCTATCTAAGATACAACTCCCTTACCTAACTCGTATCATCACCATATGACTATTACCTTAAAGCCGTACCCTAGGCAGAACATCAAAGGCTAGACACTAGAAAACATTGGATTGGAGCCTTACTTCTTGTCTCACCAATATATGACTCGTATGGTGTCTTCTTATACCTTGGATATAACTTGGCCAATATCAACTGACCAACATACGACTAGGGTCCTACACCCGTACCCACATCATATGAGTCATGGTGTGAGTCGTATGATGATCAGAACCCAGGGTATTTTAATTCTCCCCCACTTGGATCATTTGTCCTCAAATGATAGGAAAAAGTAGTACAAGCATGACTAAACCCCAAATGTCTCTACTCTTACCTTTAACTAAGTTAGAAAAAATTATGCCAAGGAATTCTTTGATCTACCTTTAACAAAGACCAAAAACAAAGGCGTTAAGAATGTATACACATCTTAAGCATGATTCTCTAAAACGGAGAGTAAGAATGAGAAGTCAGACTCCATGTCCTCTTCAGCTCCCCACAGAGCTCCTTACTCTATAGCCAATACATCTAACATCCCTTTAGTGAGACCATACTTTCCACTAAGGTTCCAATATGTAGACAACACTCGTCCATCTCAACCTCCAAACTTCCCCCGCAAACACAGGACTAGAGGGCCTAATTATAACCGCATACCCATCCCATGATAAAGACTAAATGAGAGTTAAAAATGCTAGTCGGAGACATGAGGACTTACACTTTACACTACTCCGGTAATACCACCTCACCTATCACTATAATTAAGAAATAGTTATTAAACAAGGAGCTATAGCCGCTTAAGACAAAGGTTGGGCATTAATCAATCACCACACTCTAACCTATTTCTACTACACAAACTTTATGGATCTCCCTACCAAAATTACTACCCTCAACCACTATCACAAAGTATTTCACCACACCTATCCTCCGCAGCTATCTCATAGGACAATATTTATATCATTCCTTCAGCTACACTTATAACCTTAGCTCTAGTAGTCACCCCCAAAATTTTCACCACCGAGGACATCTACTGCCTCGTCCAAAATATTACTAAACCTCCATAACCAATACCACCCTAACATAAAAAAGGTCATTAAGGAGCTAAAGTATGATGAATACTCGTTCTACTCAAGGAGAGACCCGTGAAAGAAGACACAGTACAATAAGGACGAGGTACTTCATAGCTGAAACATCCTGGTTTCTAGCCTTTATAAAATTTCCTGGATTTTTAGTTTCTGGATAGGATACGACTATGGGAAATGAGTCGTACACTGGGATATGAGTGGTACAGATTAGTCGTATACTGACCAATGTTGGTTGGTCGGTTGGATTTAGATTTTAGAATGGGTACGACTTGGGTAGTATAAGTCGTATTGGTGGATACTTATATAAGATATGGTTTGGGGTGAGTCATACCTTGGACAACATTGGGTCCAAGGAAGATGGCCCTGGGTACGAGTGATGTGTACCACTCATATTGGAGGGTACGATTGGTATTGATAGTCGTACACACCTGGCGAGATTTTTGGGAGTTTAAGTGAGGGCAATATGGATATATCCCCACTAAACCTAATAAGGCCCCATGACTTATATTCCTATTGGGAAGTTATTTTCCCTATTATTCTATTCATTAACACTTAAAAACTTCACTTAAACACCATATAATTCTCTCTAAGGCTTTTGGGTAAAAGAAGGCTAGAGTTTCATATTGAGGATTTAATTAGGGCTCTATTTGAAGGTTTCTCTCCATCATATTCTTGGTTTAAGGTATGTTATATTACCTCATTATTATTTCCAACTAAAAGCATGGTTTTATACAATTTTTTCATGGTTTGATTATTGCATGGTTTTGGGTTTTCAAATATGGTTTGGGGAATTTTGGTTATAAATGCTTGGTTATGGTTTTACTATGATTTAATTATGCTTTAATGGAGGTTTTGGATAATTGGATTGCATGGGAATGGTTATTCGTAATTGATTTTGGTTTTGGAAAACTATGCCTCCAATGTGTTTGATAAAATACCTATTATAATGCTTTCATTATAATATTGGATTTTCAATGGAACTTATGCATGGTTTAAACTTGGTGGAGAACCCTAAATGATATGAATGGTTTAAATGGTTTTGAAATAGTTTGGATTAAATAACATACTGGTAGGGTAGAAGGGAATCCCCTAAGTTAATACGATAATGAATACTTGTGGCGTACATGGGAATCCCCCAAGATAATTGGATAACATGGTCTATGGGTACATGGGAATCCTATGACCACTAAAAATTTTGTCTAAGGATAATACTTGCAAGTTATTGTCGGCATGATGATACCACTACTAATATCCTTGGTTAATAATAATGGTTTGGTTTATTAGAAATGATTTTAATTAGGAAATAATGGCGGGATATAATATCTAACCATGAAGGTAAGAGTTCAATAAAAGAACACTAAAAACTCATGTTTGCTGACATGAGGGGTAGGTCATAGTGACCCTTTTATGATACTATGAGATACATGGGAATCCTCTAAGTACACTGTACATATGTATCATAGAGTGTGAAGGGTATATGGGAATCCCCAACTCTTATGGTGTCTTTGGTTCATGTGGATACACACATCGGGGCTCATTCAGGGGGTTACACTGGACCCGTATAGCCCGTGGGTGGTTAACGATGATTAAGCTTCATATACCCAAGTGAATAGTTTAAATTCATTCTAAACCCGTTTCCTTTTCCTGACATGGTTATATATATATGTATGGTTTATAAGCATGTGGTTGATTTACTTGGTTTTACTAGTTGGCATTATTTTATCCTTATCTTGAGTTCATGCTAGCATTCATCCGCTAACCCAACTTTGGGCGGCTGTATCCCCACGCAATATAGGAACCAACTGTTCTACTCTTCCTGCTTTGATATCGGGTATTTGGGATCAGCTACTGGATTGAAGTGTTGAGCTTTCATCTTTTTGGAAGGCATTATTTCATGGACGTTATTTCTTACTTTGATTATAGTTTGGATATTAGTTTTGGCTATGATTGTGGGCATGTCCCAACCAGAATTTTGTATCCTTTTGGCTAGAGGCTTGTGTAAAATTACTATGGGTTAGAATGGGCGGGATCAGTAGGGGTGTTAGCCTTGGTATTGGCATTGGTATTGGGGATAATACCAGTTGATTGTATTGTTTGTTGTTCCATTCTCTTATATTATATTATGGAACTTGGTTTGGTTATGGTTGGATTTATGGTATGGTTTGACTATTGGTTAGGTTTAGACGGTTGGAATCGATTAGGTTGATCTCAGTAATTGACCTATCCCAGAGTTTATAATTTGGATAGTTACGCTATCTTGCTATATGCTCAAAATTCAGCTAACTCAGGGCAGGCGGTTGGAGTTTAGGTTTGGCAATGGGGGTGGTCTATGGTCTTGGTCAGACTTGGGATGCCTATTACGATAAGGCCCCGGGTCAGGTCATGTTAAATTGATATCAGAGCTTTAGGTTCATGGTTAATTGAGAGTCCATAAAGCTATGTATGGTAGAGTCTCTTTTAGTGGTGTGTAGTGTGACACACTCATAAGAGAGAGGCTACATGGCATATAGGAATGTTTTACTTTGTTGGTATTCTACTTTCAAGCTTGGAGTTCGAGTCTGTAAATTCTTCTTTAATCCTTGGTTTTTTACTTTTCAGATCATGCCTCGATGATTTGGAATACAAGGAAATCCTTGTGTCCCATCTGGGAATGATGTTGATGAGGTACGTCCTACACCTGGAGTTTGCACTCGATCTCAGGGTCCTATCCCTAATTGTTTTGGAGTTCCCCCGGTTGCTACTAGTCCTCCTCAAGGTGAGGTGACTTATGAAAAATTTCATCAGTCGATTCATACTATTGCTCAGTTGGTTGCTTCTAAGGCTGAGTGGGATGTGTTTGGTGGGTTATCTGCTGAGGCCATAGGGGTTGGCTAGTTTATAAAGCTGAATTCTTTAACTTTTAATGGTGTAAAGGTGGAAGAGATCCTCAGGGTTTCTTGGATTAAATAGAGAAGATATTCAGGGTAATGCAGGATACTAATATGGAAGGTGTAAACTTAGTAGCTTATCATCTCAAGGATGTTGCGTACCAATGGTACTAGGAGTGGGATAGGGATAGAGGTAATGTGGAAGAGTTATCCTTATGGGATGTTTTTTCTAATGTTTTTCTGGGTCATTTGTTTCTGTAAGATCTGAAAGAAGCAAAGATGGGGGAGTTTGTGAATCTCAAGCAAGGTAAAATATCTGTCAAGGAATATTCCTTGAAGTTTCATCAGTTATCAAGGTATGCTCCTAATTTGGTAAATAAAATGAGGGCGAGAATGTGAAAGTTTACTTCTGGGCTATCTCAGGATCTGATCCTTGAACGCAAGACTACTTTGCTGATTAAGGATATGGATATTTCAAGGTTGGTTGTCCATATACAACAGGTGGAAGATGAAAAGAGAAAATAGGTAGAGTTTGGAAAAGGTAGGGTAAGAGGAGTAGGTTCTCTAAGCAGAGTGGTGCTCAGCAGCAGGACAGCTGGGATAGAGGTAAATGGCCAAAGAAGAATTGAGGGAGTTTGGGTTCCTTCTCTACTGATAGTGCTCCATACTCGAGGTAGTCGGGTGACAGACGTCCATAAGGTAGTAATAATTTTCAGGCACAGCATGTCTAATCTCAGGCAAGTGGGGGGTCAATCAAATTTTTTATGCCCTACTTATTGGTTCTATGGTCATCTTCATTGAGGTTATTATGAAGAAGGAAGGGACAAACGTTTTAAATATGGCTAGCCAAGCCATATGCTCAGAAATTGTTCGGTTGGTAAGGGTGCATTGGGAGTGGTCAAAGCTTTCGTTGCTTCATTTTCTACTCCTGCACCTAGTGATGCTGCTTCTAGTACCGGCATAGACCGGAATAGGTTGTATGCTATTACATCTTGGTAGAAATCTGGGGTATCACCTGATGTCGTTATTTGTACATTACTACTCTTTTCTCATGACTTGTATAGTCTGGTTGATCCAGGGTCCACTCTATGTGACCTTATATATGGCTGTGTGTTTTGGTTTTGATCTTGAAATTATTTCAGATCTTTTTTCTATTCCTGCCCGGTAGGTGACTTAGTTACTGCTAAAAGAGTCTATCGGGTGTGTGTGGTATATGTAGGTTGTAGGTAAACTTTGGTGGATTTATTTGAGTTGGATATGGAAAACTTTGATGTCATTCTAGGAATGGATTGGTTACACTCTTGTTACACATCCTTAGATTGTCAGACTCATAAGGTTGTCTTTAGGTTCCCTGGTGAACTATTTATAGAGTGGGAGTGTCGTTTCCTAGATCCTAGGGGGAGGTTTATTTCTTATCTTAGAGCTCAAAGGTTAATCCCTAATGGTTGTCTCTATCACTTGGTTCGGATTAAAGATTCTAACTTGGAAGGTCCTTCTCTACATTTGGTTTTGATGGTAAATGAGTTTCCTGAGGTCTTTATAGATGATCTTCCTGGTGTTTCTCCAGCTAGGGAAATAGAGTTTGGTATTGATTTGGTTTTGGACACTTGTCCAATATTAATCCCTCATTATAGAATGGCTCTGGCTGAGTTCAGGGAACTCAAGGAGCAACTTAAAGATCTTCTCGATAAGGGTTTATTCATCCTAGTGTATCCTCGTGGGGTGTACCAATGTTGTTTGTACGCAAGAAGGATGGTTTCCTATTGACTATTGACTGTTGAATAAGGTGACAGTCAAGAACAAGTATTCTCTTCCAAGGATAGATGACTTGTTTGATCAGTTGCAAGGTGCCAAATTCTTTTCTAAGATGGACCTTTATTTTCGGTATCATCAACTTAAGATTAGGGAGGAGGATATCCCTAAGACAGCTTTTCATACTCAGTATGGGTACCTTGAATTCTTGGTGATGTCATTTGGCTTGACTAAAACCCCAACGATATTTATGGATTTAATGAATAGGGTTTTAGAAAGTTCTTGGATCTTTTTATCATTACGTTCATTGATGACATCTTGGTGTATTCTAAAAGTGAGGTGGATTATGCCAATCACCTCCGTGTGGTGTTACAAAGCTTGAAGGAACAACAGTTGTATGACAAGTTCTCTAAGTGTGAGTTTTGGTTGAACACTATAAGTTTCTTGGGTCATATTATTTCTAGTGAGGTGTTCATGGTGAATCCTCAAAAGGTGGCGGTGGCTAAAAGATGGCCTAAACCCACGACTCCAACTGACATTTAAAGCTTCTTGGGTTTGACTGGGTTCTATAGGCGGTTTATGGAAAGATTTTCTTCGATAGTGACTTCTTTTACTAAGTTAACTCAGAAAAAGGCCAAATTTTCTTGGTTGGAAGCATATGAAAGGAGTTTTTAGAAGCTTAAAGACAAGCTAACTTTGGCTCTTCTTTTGATATTTTGTTAAGGTAATGAGGGGTTTGTGGTTTATCGTGATACATCTAGGGTGGGGCTTGGTTGTGTCTTGATGCAACATGGGAGGGTGATTGCCTATACTTCTAGGCAGTTGAAGGTGCTTTAGAGGAATTATCCTACTCATGATTTGGAGTTGTTGGCAGTGGTTTTTTATATTGAAAATATGGCGGTATTATTTGTGTGGAGTGAATGTAGATATCTTTTATGATCATAAGAGTCTATAGTATGTGTTCACTCAGAAAGAGCTAAATCTCAGGCAGAAGAGATGGTTGGAGTTCTCAAGGACTATGATATGAGTCTTCGTTATTATCCAGGTAAGGCTAATATTGTTGTTGATGCTCTTAGCAGGTTATCCATGGGGAGTTTAGCTCATGTAGATAAGGATAACTAAGAATTGGTGAAGGATATTTACCACTTGGCTAATCTTAGAGTTCGTTTCTTGAACTCCGAGGATGGTAGTGTGATGGTATAGGAAGTGGTTCGGTCATATCTTGATGTAGAGATTAAGGAAAAATAAGTGCTAGATCCTATATTAATAAAAATAAAGAGAAATATTGGTGGGAAAAATGTAATGGTGTTTGAGATCAATGGGGATGGTACTTTATAGTACCAAGGGAGGTTGTGTGTTCCTGATGTTGATGGGTTGCGACAAAGGATCTTTTCTAAGAAAGATGAATAATGCTACGTTGTATATCCTGGCTTGATAAAAATGTATCATAATCTCAAGAAGATGTATTGGTGGAATGGTATGAAAAAGGATGTGGCTAATTTTGTGGCCAAATGCATAGTGTGTCAACAAGTAAGGTTGAGCACATAAGGCCTAGTGGGTTGTATCAAGAAATTGATTTTCCTAAATAGAAATAGAAGTTAATCAATATGGATTTCATTACCAGTATTCCTCAATCTCGAAACCAATTTAATTCAGTTTAGGTCATTGTGGATAGGATAACGAAGTCTGCTTACTTCTTGCCAGTAAGGACTATCTTTTCGACAGAGGATTATGTGAACTTGTATGTTCAAGAGGTCGTAAAGCTGCATGGGGTGCCTATTTTGATTATCTTTGATCTTGGTATAAAGTTTTCATATCATTTTTGGCATTCTTTTCAGAAAGGGTTGGGTACCAAGGTTAATTTGAGTACTGCTTTTCATCTGCAGTAGGATGGGCAAGCGAAGAGGACAAATCAGATATTGGAGAATATGCTTCAGGCATATGTTAATGATTATGGTGGCAATTGGGTTGGGCATCTTCCCTTTTGTGGAGTTTTCTTACAACAATAGCTATCATTCTAGTACTGGTATGGCCCCTTTAGAGGCATTGTATGGTAGGAGGTGTAGATATCCTATTGGGTGGTTTGAGCTCTGTGAGGCAAATATGTTTGGTCTGAACTTGGTTTATCAGGCTATGGAAAAAGTAAAGGTGATTCGGGATATGCTTAAGGCTTTCTAAAGTCGCCAAAAGTCCTGTGTGGATGTAAGGTGTAGAGACTTGGAGTTTGAGGTTTGGGATAAGGTGTTCTTAAAGGTATTTCCTAAGAAGGGAGGAATGCAATTTGGTAAAAGAGGGAAGATCAGTCCCTGGTATATTGGTCCTTTTTATGATTCTATGAAGGGTTGGTAATATGGCTTATGAATTGGAGTTTCCTTCTATTTTGAGTTCCATTTATCCAGTATTTCATGTTTCCATGTTATGAAAGTGCATTGGTGATCCTTCTTCGATAGTTCCTGTGGATGGGTTGGGTATCTCGGACTCTCTGTCTTATGAAAAAAGTCCTGATTGAGATCTTGGATAGGCAGGTTTGTCGGTTGCAAACTAAGGATGTGGTTTTGATTAAGGTTCTATGGTGGAACCATAAGGTGGAAGATGCTACATGGGAAACAAAGGAAGACATGAAGTCCAAATATCCGCATTTTTTTTGCTCCTGGGATTCGTGAGGAAGGTACATGTGCTTTAACACATCTTTATTTTCTGAGTTTTTTTAAAGGAAAGATTAATATCTTTGCATATTTGTTTTCAAACTTTGTTAAGGGATTAAAGGATGTTTGATAATGCAATGACTCGTGTATGTGTTTACCTCCACCTTGTCCGTCATTCGGGGATGAATGTTCATAATAGGGGAGACTGAAATACCTTGGTTTCTGGACCTTAGAAAATTTTCCTGGATTTCTAGTTTTTAGACAGGATACGACTAGGGCAAATGAGTCGTACACTGGGATATAAGTGGTATGGGTTAGTTATATGCGGACGAGTGTTGGTTGGAGAGTTGGATTTGGTTTCTAGAATGGCTACGACTTGGGCGGTATGAGTCGTATCGGTGGATACGGGTTGTTTGGTTACTTCATATAATCTTAGGCTTGGTAACTTAAGTTAGATCTGAGTACAAGTGGGTCACCAAGAGCCGTAAGCCAGGGTACGAGTCGTACCATGGACTCGTATGGTGGTCAGTGTTCAATCCTCTTGGGATTCTATTCTGCCAGGGGGACGGATCACGGGTAGTAGTTGTATACTTGGATATGACAGGGTTTAGGGTGAGTTGTACCTTGGACAGTGTTAGATCTAAGGGATATGGCCTTGGGTACAGTGGTGGGTACCATTCGTATTAGAGGGTACGACTGGTATGAATAGTCCTACCAACCTAACGAGATTTTTGGGAGTTTAAGTGAGGGCAATCTGGATATTTCCCCACTTAACCTAATAAGGCCCCATGACTTATATTCCTATTGGGAGGTTATTTGTCCTATTATTCTATTCATTAACACTTAGAAACTTCTTTTAAATACTCTACAATTCTCTCTAAGGCTTTTGGGTAAAAGAAGGCTAGAGTTTCATCTTGAGGATTTATTTAGGGCTCTTGTTGGTGGTTTCTCTCCATCATCTTCTTGGTTTAAGGCATGTTCTCTTCCCTCATTGTTAGTTTCAACTAAAGGCATGGTTTTATACCATGTTTTCATGGTTTGATTATTGCATGGTTTTGGGTTTTCAAATATGATTTGGGGGTTTTGGTTATAAATGCTTGGCTATGGGTTTCCTATGATTTAATTATTCTTTAATGGTGGTTTTTGGATAATTTTATTGCATGGGAATGGTTATTGGTAATGGATTTTTGTTTTGGAAATACTATTCCCCCAATTTGTTTGATAAAATGCCTACTACAATGCTTTCATTATAATTTTGAGTTTTCAATGGAACTTATGCATAGTTTAAAGTTGGTAATGGAACCCTAAATGATATGAATGGTTTAAATGGTTTTGTAATGGTTTGGCTTAAATAACATACTTATGGGGTACAAGGGAATCCCCTAAGTTAATTGGATAACATGGTCTATGGGTACATAGGAATCCCTTGACCACTAAAAGGTTTGGCTAAAGACAATACTTGCTAGTTATAGTCGGTATGGCAATTCCACTACTAATAGCCTTGGTTAATAATGATGGTTTGGTTGGTTAGAAATGGTTTTAATTGGGTGACCTAAGAGTTATTTCCTACTTTTTTAAAATCAAACTATTAAAAAAAAAAACTAAAAATGGCGCACACAAAAAACCTTAACTGTTGACTAATTTTCCATCCATTGTGGCCACTACTTCCGGTGGGATTAGCCCATCGGAGGAATCTTCAAAGCAGAATACTGAAGGGGAGAGCAAGTTGAATGTAGGTGCTCTGAAATATGCTGATCTATTGAAGGCTAAAACATATGTGCATGAAAAAATTAGGGTTCCTTCTAAACCTGTTGTAATGCTGCATGGGGAACCAAGTGTTACATTGAAATCCTCTAAAGTGAAGAACTTGGTTATACAGGAGAACTTGCAGTATGCAATCATTGGTAAGTTTTAGTATGGCAAACCTGAAGTTATTGAACTAAGAAAATCAATTCCGACTCAATCTGGTATTAAGGGAGAATGTACAATAGGTGTACTAGATACAAGACACATATTGATTTGATTAAGTCAGCTGGAAGATTACGTCCAATTATTATCAACCACTGCTTACTACATTAAGGCCAAAGACATATTTTGGCAGATGAGAACACTCAAGTGGGATCTATGGTTTGAACTGGATATTGAAACCACAGTGGGTATTGCTTGGATCTCATTGTCGGATTTACCACCAAATTTTTTTGCTATGAAGGCTATTTTTTCTATTGTATCTGTAGTAGGCAAGCCGTTAATGGTGGATATAGCTACAAAGAATCACACGAGGCCAAGTTGTGCAAGGGTGAAGATTGAGGTGGATTTAGTGGCTAAATTACCCTAAAGAGTTAAAATCAATGAGGAAGATGATATCACTGGGGACATAAAGTCCATATAGATTCACATTTAGTATGTTCATATGCCAAAATACTGTAAAGAGTGTTTCTTACAAGGACATGATGAGTAGTCCTACTGGAATATTCATTCGGAGTTAAATGATCAAGTACAAAAGCAAAGAGATAAAAAAGACAATGGTAAAGAAGTTGCAAATAAGAAGGAAGAAATGGGGGAAAATGCAGTAGCTGAAAATAACATGCATCGATGGTTGCAAATAAGAAGTAAGTACAGAAGAGACAAGTATGGTCATATAGTGGCTGAAGTGGATGAAAAAATAGATGAAATTGAGACATTAAATGCATTGGGTGTTTTAAATCAAGAAAAGATAGAAATGAAAGAAAATTCCAGCAATACACAGAAAAAGGATAACATAAAGGATTGGGTAAACAAGAGCTTTGGGAAATCAGAGGAAAAAGCAACAGAAGAGAAACACTCCAATATTGAAGCTAATAAGGAGCAAAGTCAAGTGGACAATTCCTGTCAAGAAAGGGAACAACATGGAGAAGAAGAAGCAGAACACAGTAATGTCAAGCATAATGCACATATACAACAACATAGAAAAGATGGTGAAGAGTTTCAGAATGAAACAAGGATCTAGTGGTGGCAGATTAAGACAAAAATGAGAAACAAGAAAAAACATTGGAGGATATTTTACCTATGGAAATTAAAGCAGGAAATATGATGGATATTGTTAATAAAAATAAGGAGGACTTGAATTCTAAAGACTTGGAGGACAATATTGATAAGGTAGCAGTTGAAAGAAACTTGTCTCCAAAGTAGGTTAAGTCCCTAAAAACAAAGCATAATAGGAAAGACATGAATACAGTTGCAAGTTCAATGCAGACAAAGAACCATATTTTAAAATCTGCTTCTAAATAAATACATTAATTTGGAACATTAGATCTGTTAATACACAGAAAGCTTTCACAAGATTGATAACAATGCATAAGAGATATCAATTTGGTTTCATAGGACTTATGGAACTATTTCAGGAAAGCTAGAATATAGATGATTATAAAAGAAGGTTAGGGATTCAACAAGAATTTGTAAATACATTAGAAAAAATTTAGGCTTTTATGGACTCAATTGTAGAGTACAATATCATTACTGATGAAGAACAATAGCCTACTCTCAAGCTGGAGAATCAGCATGCAGGAGTAGTAGTGTTTGTTACATTAGTAAATGCAAAATGTAATTAGAATGAGAGATTACAGCTATGGGAATCTCTGGGGGAAATAACTAGTATAATACAGAAACCTTGGTGTTGAGTCACACTATGAAGATTTGGAAAAGAGTGGTTGAGCGGAGATTGAGGAGGGTCGTGTTCGTTTCAGAGAATTAATTTGGATTTATGCTTGGTCGCTCGACGATAGAGGCAATCCACCTGGTAAGGAGATTAGTGAAGCAGTATAGAGAAACAAAGATGGATTTACACATGGTGTTCATCGACCTGGAAAAGACCTATGATAAAGTCCTGAGGGAGGTCCTTTGGAGATGCTTGAAGGTAAGAGAGGTTCAGGTGGCGTACATTAGAGCTATTAAGGATATGTATGATGGAGGAAAGACCCAAGTAAGGACGGCGAGATAAAACTCATAGCATTTTATGGTCGAGATAGGATTGCATCAGGGATCGACTCTTAGTCCGTTCCTTTTTGCGTTGGTGCTGGACGTGTTGACGCGGAGTATTAAAGGCAAGGTGACTTGGTGTATGTTATTTGTGGATGATGTAGTGCTAATTGATGAGATGCAGGAGAGTGTGAATGACAAATTAAAGGTTTGGAGGCAAACCCTTGAGTCTAAGGGGTTTAGGTTAAGTAGGTCTAAGACGGAGTATTTGGAATGCAAGTTTAGTGACTCGAGGTAGGAGGAAAAAATAGTGGTAAGATCAGACTCCCAGGATGTTTGTAAGAGGGATAGTTTTAAGTATCTTGGGTCTATGATCCAGGGGAATAGTGAGATTGATGAGGATATTTCTAAACGTATTGGAGCAGGTTGGATGAAGTGAAGGCTCACCTCTGGAGTGTTATGCGATAAAAAAGTGCCCCTTAAGCTTAAAGAAAAATTTTATAGAGTGGCAGTTCGTCCGGCCATGTTGTATGGAGCGGAGTGTTGTCCAGTTAAGCACGTTCATATCCAAAAATTGAAGGTTTCAAAAATAAGAATATTGTGTTGGATATATGGGATTACTAGAGGGGACAAAGTTAGAAATGAGATTATTCGAAAGAAGGTAGGAGTGGCTTCAATGGAGGACAAGATGTGGGAAGAAAGGCTGAGATGGTTTGGGCATGTGATGAAGAGGTGTGCAGATTCCCCAGTTCATAGGTGTGAGAGGCTAGCATTGGATGGTTTCAGGAGGAGTATAGGTAGGCCAAAGAAAATAGAGGGAGGCGATTAGACATGACATGGAGAAACTTTAGATTACTGAGGACATGACCCTAGATAGGAAGGTGTGGAGGTCGAGGATAAGGGTAGAAGGCTAGTGTTAGTGTGTGGGTTATAGCAAGCAGTCAGGAGAGTTCTTCTGTAGCCGGGTTAGTAATCATAGGACAGTGTACATAGGTGTCTTTAGTATGTGAGTGTATGTTACTACTAGGTGGGTGTCCTATTTCTTATTTCTTAGTTCTTATTTTTCTTATTTCGTGTTGCTCTTATTTCCTGTATTTCATATGCTTCTAATTTTTTTTTAAAATTTTTTTTATTCTTTATTTTGATTATATCATCCATCCCCTTGTTTACTATCCTTTATCTTGAGCCGAGGGTCTATCGGAAATAGACTCCCTACTTCTTTGTAGGTAGAGGTATGGACTACGTACATCTTACCCTCCCAAACCCTACGTTGTGGGAATACACTGGGTTTTTTGTTATTATTGTAATACATAAACCTTGGCAGGTAGGTGGAGACTTTAATGTGATAAGGAATGAAGAGGAGAAACTTGAAGGATTACCTGTCACTGTTGATGAGATAGAAGACTTTAATTATTACATTAACATCTATAATTTTGAGGAGATTGCTTTCAAGGAAAGCAAATATACTTGGTGGAATGTCAGAATTGATGAAGAATGCATCTTTAAAAGGCTTGACAGGGTCTTCTCTAATGAAAAGTTACAAAAAGTGTTTCCTATTATAGAGGTAGAAAACTAGGTAAGAATCGGTTCTGACCATGCACCAATGTTATTACATTATACTACACAACATGAGAAACTGAGCAATCCATTTAGTTTTCTTAACTTTTGGCTGGAAGAAGAATCCAGCATGGAGGTAATTAGGCAGAATTGCGAGGCTAATATAGAAGGGAATCCTTTTATTATTTTCCACCAAAAATTGAAGAAAACTAAGTTGCATTGACTCAGTTGAGTAAGCAAACTTTTGGAAACATATTTCAAGAGATTTCTACACTTGAAGAGATGATTAAGGTAAGAGATAAGCAGTTTGAAGAGGAAACCACAGAGGTTAACAGAGCTAATTTGTTCAAGGCACAAGTAGAATTGACAATGAAATTGAAAAGAGAGGAGGATTTTTAGAGGAAAACGACAGGTATGAGTGGTTCAAGGATGGAGAAAGAAACACAAGATTCTTTCATGCAATAGTGAAAGGAAGGTGGTTAATACTAAAGATTCAAAGAATTCAAAATGACTGGACAATCAGGATGAAATTACTGAAGCTGCAATCAGCTTTTATCAAAAGCAATTTCAAAAGAAAAAAAGTACTGAGGATTTTTCAATGTTAGATGTTCTACCAAGTATAGTAACAAAAGTCCAGAATGAAGATTTAAAGAAGGTCCCAACAATTGAAAAAGTGAAGGTGGCAGTCATGGGGTTGAATAGAAATGGTACTGGGGTCCCAGATGGTATGACATGCGCTTTCTATCAGGATGCATGTAATATAATCTCAAAAGATTTACATCAAATGATTATAACATTCTTCTATGGGTATGAGCTTCCAAGATTTATCACACATGCTAACTTGGTTATGTTACCAAGAAAGTTAGTAGTTAGGACATTCTAAGATTTGAGACCTATCTCACTTAGCAACTTTGTGAATAAAATCTTCTCTAGAATTATTCAGGAAAGGATTAAGTGTATTCTGCCTAACATTGTTTCTGAAGAGAAAGCTACCTTTGTTCAAGGGAGAAGTATTGCTGAGAATATTTTGGTTGTTCAGGATATAGTGTCTGAAATTAGAAAAAAGGGAAAACCTCCAAACATGGAGATGAAATTGGACATGATGAAAGCATATGACAAAGTAGAGTGGCTTTTTCTTACCAGGGTTTTGAGGGAGGTTGGTTTCTTTGAAGAAATCATTGTTCTAGTGTTCAGATTATTGGATAATAATTGGTATTCTATATTAATGAATGGACAACCTAAAGGTTTATTTAAATATTTTAGGGGCCTAAAGCAAGGGGATCCACTTTCACTTACTTTGTTTATCATTGCAGCTGAAGTATTATCTAGAAGTTTGAAGGAATTGATGCTAAGGAAAGAATTCAAACTTTTTGGCATGCCTAGAGGTAGTCCAAGAATCAACCATCTTGCATTTGCAGATGATATGATCATATTATGTAAGGTTGAATTGGGAACTTTGTAGTTGCTGACAAAAACTTTGGAGAAGTATGAATTGGTATCTGGTAAGAAGATAAACAATGAAAAAAGTGCCTTATATTTACATGGAAGTGTGTCCAATGGTGTAGTTGTTATGGATGAAGTGGCTATTGGAATTTTGTGATAGAATTTTCCATTTAATTATTTGGGATGTCATGTCTTCTATATGAGGAAGAAGAAGGTGTACTATCAACAAATCATGAATAGAATTAGCAACAAACTATAAACATGGAAGGGTTAACTTTTATCCTTTGGGGGTAGAGCGGTCCTAATTAAACATGTGTTGCAAAGTATCCATATATATTGTCTTTTAGTTATGAATCCTCCCAAAAATGTCTTAAATACTATTCAGAAGAGTTTTGCTAAGTTTTTCTAGAGTAGTACTATAAGAGGTAAGAGTAGACATTGGGTAGCATGGTCCACATTGTGTTTACCAGAAGAAGAGGGTAGATTGGGTTTCAGACTTCTACAAGATGTGTCCACAACTCTATTTTGTAAACTATGGTGGAATTTTAGAACTAAGAAGTCTATATGAAGTGAATATATGCTTAATAAATACTGCAGAAGATACCATTCTAAGAAAGTAATGTGGAAACCAGGAGGAGGATCCCAAGTATGAAAAAAGATGTTGCAAGTAAGGGATCTTAATGATCATCTTATAACATGGAGACTTAGAGGAGGTGATGCTCATATTTGGTATGACAATTGGAGTGGAGTAGGAGAGTTTTATTCTATTATGCAGGACAACAAGAAATGGGATGATAGACATCAGATGGTCAAGGATTTGGTGAACAATGGGCAATGTAATGCAGATTTGCCATAGGAGTTGTTTACAGAGGATATAGTAGACCATATAATGCATAAGGTATCACCACCTGAGCAACCATCACAAAAATACACAACAATATGGAGTGTGGAAGTAAGGGGGAACTTTAGTGTGAAATCAACATGGCATTATGCAAAACATAGAGAAGAGCCTAATGATTTCTACAAGAAATTATGGATAAATGGTTTTCCTTTCAAGATTGTTTTTTCATGTGGAGAATGAGGAAAGGAAAGATAGAAGTGGATGATACTATCAGAAGATGGAGAGTACAGGGTCCATCCAAATGCTGGTACTGCCAAAATTCAGCACAAGAGACTATCTCATGTGCTGTTTAGATCTTATTCAGCTAACAGGACTTGGTCTTATTTCTCTTCTTTTGCAGGAATAAAAATCCAAGGTATGAGCTTAAGGAATACAATAAATGCATGGTGGGATGCACAAGTGAAACAAAGAGAGAAAGTATACTTAAGAGAAATACTGGTGATAATAATGTGGGAACTTTGGAGGAGGAGAAATGCTTTGAAACATGAAGGTAAGGGGGCATCTGTGTAGAGGTTGATCGTTAATGTAACAAAGCAAGTAAGGATGCTACTGAAAGTTAGAAAGTCAACACTGGAATTTTCTTTTGAATGGACGGCAATCATACAACAACTTAATTAGTTGAAACCTAGAATTAAAGTAATACCAGTTTTATGGGAGGTTCGAGAGACAGGATGGGTTAAATATAACACTGATGGGGTATCAAAAGAAAACCCAGGAAGTAGTTCTTGGGCATTTTGTTTAACGAACATATATGGGGAATTGATACATGCATAAGGAGCAATATTAGAGGACACAAATAGCATGGAAGCAGAGGCTATGGCTATTTTACATGCAACTATTCATTGTAATAAATCAAAGCAGGAAATGGTGATCATTCAGACTGACTCTTTACTTATGCAAAAGCTCTTAAGGAGGGAATGAGAGATACCATGGAAGATAGCGGACAAATTCAGTCAAATCTGGCAACTGCTTTCAGCTAAGCAAGTGTAGATACAAGATATATATAGAGAAGGCAATCAATTAGAAGATTATCTAGCCAACATAGCATTGGAACAAAGGGAATTCACATATACATCTTTCCATTAGTTTCCAAGTGCAGGCAGGAAGATTCTAAACAGTGATAAACAACAATGTCCCTACTTGAGGTTAGCACTATATAAGAAGTAGACCGACTGGAATGGATAAAGAAAGTTAATTCATATGTATTACATTTACAACCTAAAAAGGTAAACAAAAAAGTGAAATTTCTACTTACCCTAACTACACCAGCCAACAAAAATGGACTCTCAGCAGAATGGGGGGTCACAAGGTCAGATCTTTACTTCAAGAGGATGAGGAACTTGTTACCATCCAATACTATGTGAGTTTGAGCATCTCAAAATCTGCATCTCAGAATATCCATCCTTTCTATAACTACAGATTAAGAAGGATAAGATTATTACATAGGTCATTCATCAAGATTAAGAACAACAAGGGAGGAATCTTACTTAGAAACAGTAACAAGTCTCAGTGGACTAGACCCATCATTTTAGCACCAAAAAACATCGTGTGCACCCTTACACTTGAGAACTCATCTGAAAGAGAAGCAAGGAGAACATCAAACAAGGGACAAAGAATAAGTTTTAGCTCAGGACATCAAAAGAAGAGAAGTTTCTTACTCTTGCAAGCTGAAAATGGATTCAATCCAAGACAACCAAGGCACCGTGTTTATTATCCACAGCTGAAGTAATATAAATTGAAGATGTTCAAAGACAACATGGTAAAGGAGGCAGAAAGGAAGTGGAATTTGAGTTGCTCTTAGCTCAAAATAGAAAACCCTACTCACTTATATGTTCTTTCTTTTTTGGACCAGGTCAAATAGTGGGCTGATCCAATTTTTTTATTGGTTTCTTGTTTTGTTGGATTAATTGTATGGGTTGGTCCATCCTTTTATGGACTTTGATTTGAGCTATTAATAAAATTATAAATTAAACCAAAAAAAGTTTTAATTGGGCAATAATGGTGGGGTGTGATAGCTAACCATGAAGGTGGGAGTTTAATGAACGAGCACTGGAAACTCATGTTTTCCGATATTAGATGTAGGGCATGGCGACCCTTTTATGATACTATGAGGTATGCGGGAATCCTCTAAGTACATTGTAGATATGTATCATGGAGAGTGAAGGGTATATGGGAATGTTTGACTCTTATGGTATCTCCAGTTCATGCAACTATATGCATCAGGGCCCATTCAGGGGATTACACTGTACCTATATAGCCAGTGGGTGGTTAAGGATGGTTAAGCTTCACATAACCAGGTAAATTGTTTAAATGCATGCTAAACCCGGTTCCCTTTCCCGACATGGTTATGTATATATATGTATGGTTTGTATGCATGTGGTTGGTTTACTTGGTTTTACTAGTTGGCATTATTTTATAGTTATCCTGAGTTCATGCTAGAGTTCATATGCTAATCCATATTTGGGCAGCTGTATCCCCACATGATGCAGAAATCGACTGTTCTACTCCTCCTTCTTTGATATCAGACATTCTGGATCAGCTATTGGATTGAAGTGTTGAGCTTCCATCTTTTCGGAAGGCTCCATGTCATGGATGTTATTTCTTACTTTGATTATACTTTGGATCTTGGTTTTGGCTATGGTTTGGGGCATGTCCCAACTGGATTTTTGTATCCTTTAGGTTAGAGGCTTTTGTGGAACTACTATGGGTTAGAATGGGCGGGATCGGTAGGGGTGTCAGCCTTAGTATTGGCATTGGTATTTGGCCTGATACCAATTGACTGCATTGTTGGTTATTCCATGCTCTTATGTCATGCTGTGGAACTTAGTTTAGTTATGGTTGGATTTATGATTTGGTTCGACTATTGGTTAGGTTCAAATGATTGGACTCAATTAAATCGGTCTCGGTAATAGACCTATCCCAGAGTCTATAATTTAGATAGTTACGCTATCTTGTTATATACTCGAAATTCAACCAACTCAGGGCAGGCGACTGGAGGTTGGGTTGGGTAATGGGGGTGGTGTTTGATCCTGATTAGACTTGGGACACCCATCGCAATAAGGCCCAGGGTTAGGTCGTGTCAATAACAACCACCTAAATTCTAAATAAAGGATTATTCCAGCATAAATACACCATAACACACGTCCTTAGGATTAGGCATCGGGAGAAACACAACTGCGTATATCATGGGTAATATAACATAGAACCGAGATTCATATTCGCGGGGCAAAGCGGGGATTTCTGCTTAAAACTACTATTTCTTGGAACCAGGCATGACATTAGACATGAATATACATATCATAAGTGTCATGACAAAGAGTTTGAACACTTAGAAGCTCGGATTTCTAAGAACCATTATTGCCTTTCGTTTTGGGGCTGGAATATAGACATACGCGGCATGCAGAATCCGAACCTTATGCATAAGCACTATTAGAATACTTGCAACACTAGTAGAGTGCCCTCTTATTCTTAAATCCTAATCTATCTAGATGTTATCTAGAGTTCAGCATAGTCTTACAAACTCCATGCCCTAACCCATTAAATGACATAGCCCAAATCCATCAGTTCAACCTAGACCTCCGGGCTTTATATCACAACTTTCCCCACCCCTGTCATCCCTAAGTCATCAACCTTATTTCCTTCGTATACCCTACCAAGCCTAAAAATCTACCCCCATAAATATCGCATTGCTATCCTATAGCTATTATATTCCTATCACCCAAATCATCATCTAAGGTCTAAACTTAGTGTCTATCAACCACCATGCACTACTAATTGAGTACCCCACAAAAAATATACATATAGACCACCCCACAAGGAGGTCACCCCAAATTCCTCATCCATCCGCCAGTAACCTATACATATTCGGAGGAAACCATCCCTTCTTTATGCATAAAAGAATGGAAGCGCTCCATGGAGAAATGCCAGGGTGGACAAACCCTTATCAAAAGGACACTTCAACTGTTCCTTAAGCTCCTTCGACTCAAGTAGAGTCATTTTATAAAGACAGATAGGGACATAACGAGTGTTCGGAAGAAGATCAATCCCAAAATTGATTTCCCCATTAGGTAGGATACTAGGAAGGTCATCAAGAAAGACATCAGGATATTCATTCACTACTGGGACGGAATATAAGGAAGGACCCTCCAAGTTAGAATCTTTATCCCAGACCAGATGATAGAGACACCCTTTGGATATTAATCTCCCAGCTCTAAGATATAATATGAACCTCCTCTTAAGAGTTAGGGAACCACCCTCTCACTCAATAACTGGATCGTTAGGGAATTTAGGGAAGAGTTCAAGACCTTCAACTCTATAGACCAAAAATAGAACAACAAGAAAGTGAAACATTCCTAAATGTATCGTAGCCTCTCCCTTATAAGTGTCGTGCACTACACACCCATAAAAGAGACTCTACTTGAAATGGCTTTATGGACACTCCATGACACCAAAACCTAGGCTCTAATACCAATCGTACATGACTCGAACTAGGGCCTAGTCGTTTCAGGCATCTCAAGTACTACCCAGACCGAGGATCGCCCCAATACCCAACCATAACCGTTCTGAACCCTATGTCAGATGAATTCTTAGCATATAAAAAGATAGAGTATTTAGAACTCAATGACTTTGGGATAAGTCTAAATCTAAGACCAACCCAACCAAGTCACATCGTCCAACCCAAACCAAAAAAATCATAATATGACCAAGTCCATAGTTTCCCATGTAAAGCCTCTAAACAATGCCAAAGAATATCTAGTCGGGACATGCCCCCGACCATACACAAAATCTAATATCAAAGGAATAGTAAATACATAAGATAAACCATAACATGAAATGGGACTTCCGAAGAATGGAAGCTCACCACTTTAGTCTAACTCAAGTTGTCCCCAAATCACCAAGTCACTAGGTAGTAGAAATAGTAGTATGGCTGGTTTTTGCATCGCGTGGGGATACAGTACCCGAAGATGGTTAGTGGATGAACGCTAGCATGTACTCAAGAATAAGCATAAAATAATGCCATTATTTAAAACCAAGGTTAATAACCATATGCAACAATATACATATATATATACCATATCGGGAAAGGGAATCAAGTTTAGCATGCATTTAAAACTTTAACTTGGGTTGTGTAGCTTTACCGTCATAATTCAGCCATAGGATAATTGTAGCCACACAAACTGGATATACCATAGGTGGCTAGGGATTCCCTTGTACCCTTTGTCCTCCATGATACATATGTACAAGTATATACATGGGGGATTCCCTTATACCCACAAAAACATGGTCATCAAGACCAATCATTATGTCGGCAAACATAAGTTTCCATTGTCAACTTTTTGAACTCACACCTTCAAGGCTTGCTATCACAACCCCCATAATTGCCCAATTAAAACATTTATTACATAACCAAACCACCAATTCCAGGAGTCAATTATTAAGGCATTATAATATGGTATCATTATACCGACTATAGCTTGCAAGCAATGTCATTAGCCAACACTTAGGGGATTCCCATGTCCCCAAAACTCCATTATTGAAATCACTTAAAGGATTCCCGTGTACCCCACAAGTTTTCCATAGATTAATCATTTAGGGGATTCCATTGTACCCCATAAGGTTTTCAAAACATCTTCAACTAAATCCACGCTCATCAAGGCCTTTCCAAACTATTAAACATCAACCAAACCAATTTAGGTTCCATTACCATATTATGCAATGCAAATTTTTCAATAATAGTCAAACTATGTGACAAAAACATTCTCATAGGCATTTTAACAAACATGTTGAGGGCAGAAGATTTCCTAAACCAAAACCAAGTATCAATTAACCATTCCCATGTAACCACATGTTCAGACCAAGAACAACTAAAACCCCAACATATATTTCAAAACCCAAATATTACCATAATAATACCATGAAAATCATCCATTAAATCATGCTTTTAGTTGAACTAACAATGATGGAGGAGTAACATGCCTTAGACACCAAGGAAGATGGAGAGAATCCCTTTTGAAAGCCCCAAATTGATTTACTTGAAGAAACCCTAGCCTTTTCTAGACCCAAGAGCTTGAGAGAGATTTTTAGAGAGTGTTTTTAATCTTCTAAGTAAAGAATGAATGACCAAATAAGGCTATAAGATGTGCGGTCTTAAGGGATTGGGGTGGGAAATATCCAAAATACCCCCATCTTAAAAGCTGTAGAAAGAACGAAGGTGGGTACAGTTGAACCCCTCAGCTCGAATCCACATTATACGAGTGGTACCCTCAACTCATCACTAAATAAGAAAGTTGGACACCAAATCCTATCCAACATAAGACTCCCTTACCTAACTTGTATCATCACCATATGACTAGTACCCTAAAGTCATACCTTAGGCGAAACATCAAAGGCTAGACACTAGACAACATATAATTGGACCCAATACTTCTCGTCACACCAATATATGACTTGTATGGAGTCTTCTCATACCTTGGATAGAACTTGTCTAATATCACACTGGACAACAGACAACTAGGGTCCTAGACCCGTAACCATACCATACGAGCATGGTGGGAGTCGTATGATGATTAGAAGGTTTAAAATTAAGGAAATTTTCAAGGGAAAAAACCCAGGGTATTTCAACTCTCCCCTAAGCCTCATTTTGATTATAATGGAGGTGTGGGATATACTTCAGTTCCATTGAGTTTTTCTACCCCAGTCTTGGGGGGATTGTTTATTCGCTTGTTGACCCATTTGAAAGGTGCTCTTTTGAGTATGCCCAGTGTCCCCCCAACTCTGAGTATTGTACCCCCATCTATGCCAGAGTCTATTTATGGTTGTAAGACTCTTTTAAATTTCTATCAGTTTATTTTTTACCATACCACATGTGTAATGACAATTTTTGACTTGAATTATGTTTAGGGATGTTAAAAGTTTATTTTGGGAAAGTTTTATATTTTTTGGAAGGGATTCAGGGCATTTTAGGACCCCGAGGCAATGACGATCTGCTATAAGTCCATGTCATGGAGGTTAACCTCCGTGATATTGGCGTGGAACGTAGGCTAACCTCTGTAATATTGGCATTCCATGCTAGTGTTTTAATTTTATCGAAAAAAAATTTCACTTGGGGTGAGGGGCTTTTGGTCTTTTACTCTTTTGTACGATCTTTAAACATAAATTAAGCCTTTTTTCTTTAGTTTTAAAATATCAAAATTATTCATTCTTTTTTAAAACTTAAAACCCAAGAATATTCAAGGGCTTCACAGAGAATCCATCATTCAGGCTTCAAATTTCAAATCAACTTCAATTTATTGTGTGTTTCAAGCATGTTTCTCTGCCCTAAACATTAATTTTAAATTTTGGCATCAATTGAATGGATTTTCATATAATTTAAATTATGGATTTTGAAATTGGGTTGAAGGCTTTTGGCTGTTATTGATTGAATTACTTGTCTCATGTTTTAAATTGATTATTCCTGCTTTAAATTGATGTTTTTGGGACTAAATTGGTACATTATTTAACTGGTTGGAATGGGGGATATGGGTTTCCCTAAATTGGATGAATATTGACTTGGAATTAACATTTACCTCAACCCACTTTATAATCCTAGTTTTAAATATGGATAATTGCATGGTTTAACTTACTTTTTGAACTCAGTGCATTACATGAATGGATATAAAAATATATTAAGATGGACTTGGTGGCCATGGTTTGGATTTAAATTGAACTTAGGAGTCAATGTAGTTATGTGGATTGGTTGGCATGTTTAATTTAGCTTGCAAGCATATTGCTATGAAGAAATCAAGTGGTAAATGCATTAATGAATGACTCCTAGGTTAATGGTTGGAATTATCTGCAAAGTGATTTTAATTTGGACTTAAAGGGGGTTGTGTATCTCACCGTGAAGTTGTAAGTCCCGAGAGGACGAACACTGGAAACCATGTTTGCCGGCATTAGGGATCTATATGACTGTATGCTTGATATACACTTGATATATATATATATTTGAGATGGCTATTGCCCATGGTGTCTTTAGGTTTCCTTCATTTTTTCTTAGTTTGTGCGGTTAACCCTTACTTGGGCCCTTTCAGTAGGAGAACCTAAACCCATATAGCTTATGGATGCCTTTAGGATGGATCGAGCTACACAGTCCAGGTTAATGGTTTTAAACTCTCATGTTCATGACTTTTACCCTATCCCGATATCCTATATATGTATATATGAATGTGTGTATATGATTTTTATTGATTTTAGACTTGGCATTATGTTATCACTTTCTCTGAGTTACATGCCAGTGCTTATCTCACTGACCATCCTAGGACACTATATTGTTTCATAATGTAGGGTTAGAAGACTTTTATATTGCTCCTATGCAGTGTTAGGTTATTGAGCACATTTTTTGAGTTGCTATGAAGTGGTGAGCCTTTATCCTTTGAAAGGCCTTATCATTTAATTATTCTTTCTTTATTGACTCAGTACTTTTGGATTCATTTGGTCATAGTCAAGGGCATGTATAGACTTAGTTGATATTACGATTTTAGAGGCAATTGTGGAGAAATTTGGGATGGTTATTGTAGTCTAATTTAAGTTATCTATTCATCTTCTTATTTCTATCGTGATTTGGCTTCCACTCTGTTGTTAATGTTTTCCTCTTGAGATTAGGTTAAAGGGGCGGTCTCCGTTCGATGGTAAGCTTGAGATACCCATCACGACTTAGCCCTAGTTTGGGTTGTGACAAGCTTTGTATCAGAGCATAGTTTAGGGTAGTTGGGTATCCATAAAGTCATGTCGAGTAGAGTCCTTTTATGAGTGTGTAGCATGCTACATTTATAAGGAGGAGGCTATGAGGCATTTAGGAATTTTTTTCCTTTCTTATGTTCTATTAGGCTATAGAGTCTAGTGTTATGAAACTTCTCTAACTCCTAGATTTCTCGCATTTTGATCATGCCTCCCCAAAGATCTGATGTTTGTAGAAACTATGTTGGAAACTCTGTCCTACCTTAGGACAATATGGAGGGGACTCACCCTGTTTTTGGAGTGCAGACCCAGTCTAGGGCCCCTGCTCCTAATTGTACCACTCCACATGGAGTTCCACTGGTCTGTACTAGTCCTCATTTGGCTTTCTGTGTCAGTGACTCTTATGATTAGTCACCTTAGAGAGATATTTCTAATGCAAAGTTTTGTCAGCCTATTCATATGCTTACTTAGTTGGTGGCATCACAGTCTCGTTAGTCTTATCATGTTGATTATATTACTTATTCAACTGAGGTCGCTCGAGTTGGACAGTTTATGATATTGAATCCCCCAACCATCACAGGATCTATGGTTAAGGAGGACCCACAGAGGTTCATTGATGTGATAGAGCAAATCTTTAGGGTAATGCATGCTACTGATATAGAGGGTGTGGAGTTTACTGAGTATTAATTAAAGGATATAGCTTATCAGTGGTATGAGGAGTGGGAAGCAATGAGGGGTGATGATGTTGAGCAGGCAGTGTAAGATAACTTTTCAGGGGCTTTTCTTCAACACTTCTTTATTAGGAGTTGAGGGAAGCTAAGGCTGAGGAGTTTGTTAATCTGAAGAAGAGGAAGATGATTGTGAGGAGTATACTCTAAAATTTTCGTAGTTGTCCCGTTATGCTCTGGATTTAGTGTCTAACATGAAATCTAATATAAGGAAGTTTGCTTCTGGTTTGTCCCATGATTTGGTGTTGGAATGTAAGGTTGCCATATTGAATAATGATATGGACATCTCTAGGATAGTGGCCTATATGTAGTAGGTAGAGGATAAAAAGAAGAGGTAGGCAGAAATAAAAGAGAGGCAAAATAAGAAATTTAGGTATTTAGAGAAGGAAGGGGTCCGCAGAATAGTAGGAAGGATAGTAGACATTAGACCAAAAAGAAGAACTGGGGCAATTCTTATTTGTCTGTTAGTGCTCCCTATCCTAAGCCTTTAGGTGCTCATCATTTTTAGGCTAGCAATGGTCCTAAGGAATGCAATGCCCTATATTAGGCCAGTAGAGATCAGTCAGCCCCACCTTATTCTTCTTATCATTTTTGTGGGAAAATTCACCATAGTTATTATGAGAAAGGGAGAAACTGGTGTTATAATTATGTTTTTCTTGGTTATATACAGAGAGATTGTCCTTTAGCCAGGGTTGTCACATAATCTAATAAAGTTTTAGTTGCCACATATTCAACTTCTGCACTAAAAGGTGCTACTTCTGGTACCGACACTGGCCGAAATCATCTCTATGCACTTGCAACCACCAAGAATCTGTGGAATCACTAGATGTGGTTACTGGTATGTTACGACTTTTCACTCATGATGTTTATTACTTTTTTAATCATCTTCTATCCTCTCTTATGTGACCTCCTATATGGTTGTGCATTTTGGTTTTGGTCCCTAAAGTATTTTTGACCAACTTTTGTTTTTTCTTCTTCGGGTGATTCTATAGTTGCTAGAAAATTTTGTAGGGGTTTTCTGGTGTCTATCTTTCGTAGAGAGACATTGTTGGATTTGGTAGAGCTATGCTTATCTGGATGTAGGACTCAAAAGGTCAGTTTTCAATTTCCTAATGAGCTTGTAATTAAATGGGAGGGGAGTTTCTTAGTGTCTAAAAGGAGGTTTGTTTCTTATCTTAGAGACCAAAAGTTGATTTATGAAGGGTGTCTATATCATTTAGTTTGAGTTAAGGATTCTAATTTTGAAAGTCCTTCTTTATAATCTATCCCCGTGTTTAATGAATTTCCTAAAGTATTTCTCGATGATCTTCCCAAAATTCCTCCCGATAGGGAAATAGACTTTAGGATTAATCTTCTATCGAACACTCATCCTATCTCTATTCCTCCTTATAGAATGGCTTCGGCTGAACTTAAAGGAACTGAAGGAGTAGTTAAAGGATCTTATTGATAAGGGTTTCATCTATCCTAATATTTCTTCGTGGAGTACTTCTGTGCCTTTCGTGCGAAAGAAGGATGGGTTTATTCAGATGTGTATAGACTATCATTAGTTTAATAAGGTGGTAGTGAAAAATAACTACCTTCTTCCTAGGATTGATGGTCTTTTTGATTAGCCTTAGGTTGCTAGGTGTTTCTCAAAGATTTATCTCCATTCAACCTATTGTCAGTTGAAAATTAGGGAGGTTGATAATCCCAAGATGCTTTTCAAACCCGGTATGGTTACTATGAGTTTTTAGTTATGTCATTTAGATTGACTAATGCTCCGACTACTTTCATAGATCTTATAAATCATTTTTTAGGTAGTTTTTGTACTTATATATGATAGTCTTCATTGATGACATATTGGTGTACTCTAAGAGTGAAGAGGATTGCGCCAATCGTCTTCGAATTATGTTGCAGACCCTTAAGGATCAGAAGTTGTATGCTAAATTTTCTAAGTGTGAGTTTTGGTTGAATGTTGTGACTTTTCTTGAGCATGTTGTTTCAGGTGAGGGGATCAAGGTGGATCCACTAAAAGTGGAAGTAGTTAAGAAATGGCCTAAACCTACGACTCTAGCTGATATTAGGAGCTTCTTGGGTTTGGCTGGGTATTATAGAAGGTTTATGGAGAGTTTCTCATCTATTGTTGCTCTGTTAAAGAAGTTAACTTAGAAAAGTTTAAGTTCTTGTAGTCCGAGGCTTGTTAGGGCAGTTTTGAGAAGTTGCGGGATAAGTTAACTTTTGCACTAGTTTTGACCCTGCCATTGGGTACTGATGGTTTTATTATGTTTTGTGATGCGTCCTATGTGGGACTAGGTTGTGTCTTGATGTAGCATGGTAAGGTTGTGCCCTATGATTTTAGGTAGCTTAAGGTTCATGAAAGGAATCTTAACGCCCCAAATCTGGTACTCGGAATGCTACACGGTGCTCATGACCCTGAAGGAACACAAGCTAATCCATGATTGATATTTGTACCTGTATACTGCATAATATACTATAAAATGCGGAAACATGAACTGAAAGGCCATAAGGTTCAAAACTGGGACATAATATCTGATAATTCATAACATAAGGATAGGGTATGAAATACCCAAAACATAACTGAAATAAGATATCTGAGTATACTGTAGTCTGAAAAGCCTCTAAAATATGGTTGTCTAAATAAGGAGTCGATGGGACATGTCCCCAACTAACTCCAACTAATAAATTAATTAATGAGATAATAAGAAATGATCATGTCCTCTAAGGATGAAGACCAACTACTAACTCTGTCTGCAGATATTTGAAATCTATTGATGCTCTGGAGCTCGTGTCTCTGAACCTATGGTATACTACACCATAATGCAAATGCGTTAGTACTTTGAATGTACTAGTATGCATGTGAGATAGGTTGGATGCATGGGGTTCATATGCATTAACAATACTGGCTAACTGACTAATATGAACGTGAGAATACATACATGCATACATAGTAACTATATCTGAAATTATGATAACATAAGTATGCTGATGACTAACATGACTAATGACTGAGTTCTGATAACTAGTATAACTGATAACATGAGTGGTTGTATCTAACAGTCCTGAATCTGATGGAACTAGATGAGTTCTGTACTGTATCTGAGTTGATTGTATCTGACAGTCCTTAATTATAAAGAACTATCTGAGTTCTTTTACTGATACTGAAATTGTGGGAAGTATTTATCTAACCGACATTCCCTAAATGATGCATTAAAACTGAGTTGGGGTCCAATCTGTGCCCTGATTAGAAGGGTGTCAATACCGCGCCACTGGTAAGGATAATCTGTGAGTAACCCTCATAACAGGTAACTCTAGTAAGAACGGTGGGAACCCTCATATAACAAGTTTAGCCACCTCATCTAAGGCATCGCATACTAATGCATTGCATACTAAGTTAGGTCTTATAACTGAGGCCTCACTAACTTCAAACCAATCGATTAGAGATCTACATCTCCTACCGTAGAGAGCTTCGAATGGAGCCATAAGAATTCTGGAATGATAGTTGTTGTTGTATGAAAATTCAATCAAAGGCAATTGGTCATCCCAACTACCCTTGAAATTAATTGCACACGCACACAACATATCTTCTAAAGTCTAAATGGTCCTTTCTATTTGACCATCTATCTGAGGATGAAAGGATGTACTGAGATGAACTTGGGTACCAAGACCCTTTTAGAATGCTTTACAGAAATAAGAGGAGAACTGGGTACCTCTGTCTGAGATAATAGATAATGGAACACCGTGTAATCTGACCAACTCTCTGATGTAGAGCTTGGCATAATCCTCGGCAGAATAAGAGGTATCAAATGGAAGGAAATGAGCTGATTTGGTCATTCTGTCTACAATGACCCAGACTGAATCATGATGATCATGGGTATGAGGAAAACCCATCACGAAGTCCATGTTCACTCCTTCCCATTTCCAAGTAGGAATACTAAACTCCTGCATGGATCCACTAGGCTTGTGATGCTCTATCTTACCGTGTTAACATGTAGAGCACTTAGACACAAACTCTGCAATGTCTCACTTCATCCCATTCCACCAATAGATTTCTCAAAAGTTTTGGTACATATTTGTGGCCCCTGGATGAATAGAGTAGCGCAAACCATGCACTTCTGCAAGAATTTGTTGCCTAAAGTCATCTACACTTAGAACACAAAGACGACTCTGACAACGCAGAACACCATCACCCCCTTGGTAGAAAACCTCTACTTTCTGATCCTTGACTGACTCTTTCAACTTGACTAAACTAGGGTCTCTATCTTGCTTTTCTTTCACCTTCGAAACTAGAGATGATTCTAAACTACTCTGAACCCATATGTCACCCTTTTCTGTATTGACTAAGCGAACGCCTAGTCTGGAAAGTTGATGGACTTCCTGAGCTAACTTCTACATACTATCTTCGACATGAGAAACACTACCCATAGATAGTCTACTGAGAGCATCGTCCACTACGTTGGCCTTGCCCGGATGATAAAGGACACTCATGTCATAATCTTTTAAGAGCTCTAACCACCTTCTTTGACGAAGATTGAGATCTTTCAGAGAAAAGACATACAGAAGGCTCTTATGATCTGTGAACACATCTACATGGACACCATATAGATAATGCCTACAAATCTTCAAGGAAAAAACTACAACTGCTAACTCGAGATCATGAGTAGGATAATTCTTGTAACACCCCGCAAAATTCCCTCATAGTTTGAGCCTTAGAGTATGTTGAGTAAAGTGTTATTCTGGCCTTAAAATTTGAGAGGTATCTTCCTAAGTGTGAGATATTTTGAAATGTGTGGAATTTCCCTAATTTCAACTTTTTATCACATGGAAAATTTGATAAGCTTTTCGCCGATATGAGATTCGCCCAAATCCGATACCCGGGTAAGAAATTATCGCTAATTTAAGTCTTAGTCATAAAAAAACATCATTTAAGTGATTGACGCATCGCAGAGAGGGTTTATTTGGAAATTTTTTATCTCCAATGGGACTCCGTGATAGTGGCGCATCGCGGAGGAGCCTAATTTTCCAATAGTCAATTTCCAGTGGAACCCCGCGATAGTGGTGCATCGCGGAGGAGTTCTAGGTCCCAACTAGTGGGAAAATGTGATGGATCCACATTGAGGGGACTTCTAGTTTACCAATTGTCGATTTCCAGTGAGCCACTATGATAAGTGGTGCATCACGGTGGCCTATGAAATTGGGTTCCCAGTTCAATTTTTCTAGATTTGTGCAAAATCCAAAAAGGGCACTTTGGACTTTTTCCAAGCCTATAAAACCATGTAAACACCAAATCAAGGCAATTTATAATCATTCTATGAAGTTTTTCTCAAGTTTTCTCTCAACAAAAACCCTAAGTATCAAAAAACCTCTTCCAAGAATCTCAAGAATCCACCATGGATTTTCTAAATTGAGTCAAGATTCAAGGTTCCCAAGTCAAGGGTTTCAAGAACCCTCATTCAAGAGTACGAATGGAATTCTAAAGCAAGAGTTCATCCAAAGATTCTAATTCAAGGTATGTGGGGTTTTGAACAAGGGTAACCCTTTCACCCTTGTGCCCAAAAAGGCTTATTTGCATCATCATTTTCCTGAAATCTATGAGGTTTTACATGAATTTGAATTGAGCATTTTCACCCATTATTATTGAATACATTATCTTGATATTTCTCATGAATTGAGAGTCAAATGGCATGATCTTTGCATGTTTTCTTGAGAAATTACAGCGGGGTATAAACCCATGATTTTAGTCATTGAGAAACTAATCTTTGTGAAGTTTAAGATATTGAAGTATATGACAATATTGAGATTTTGAGATAAACTGCTGAAATTCCTAGATTTGCACATGATTTATGAATCTATATGCTATATATTATGCTTTTGATGAGCTTTAACTTGGGATTGGATTATGGGTTAGTAAACCCTATTTCAGACTTGTGAAATTATGAACTCTTGTGCTTTAAGCACCCATGATTTGAGTATTTTGAGATGATTGATAAATGAATTGACCTAATGGTCCAAAAGCTTTGAAATCCACTTCATCATATGAGATTATCAATTCGATTATTGGGTTCGTGGTGAACCATGAGATTATTCTAAAAGTGTATTTTTATGAGATGAGCGTAGATAATCTAAAGGGAGTAGTACTTAGCACCGAGCGGGTAAGTCACTATGGTTTTTTACTCCAAAACTACGTGCCATCGTAGGTTGGTCCTGAGGTCGAGTTTATGATGATTATGATTAGGCCCAAGGCTGAGTTTCATTTTGTGATCACTAGACCTAGGTTATACTCTCTGGCAAGAGTATGACGCTTCTCCCCAATGTGGGGTCTCTTCCTTAGGAGGACAAAACGTTGGACTTCATGTATCTCGCATGGTTTATGTTGGTTACGAGAACCTCCCTTGCCCTTTAAACTTGAGATCAGCTACTTCTTCAGAAACTAAAGTATTTTCCCTCCTGTGAGTTATTTTCCTAATAATGAGGTTGCAAAGTTATTTCCTAGCTAAAGTATTCCATTGATATGAATTGTCTCTTTAAAAGGAAGTATTTTCTCTTGATTTGGTATTTTCCCATGAAGCGTTGAGATGAGTTATTTTCACTAAACTAGAGTATATTCCTTTTTAGATTGAATGATTTCCCTAAAGCTTAAAATGAGATATTTTCCTAAAGTGAATAAAATGCCTTCAAGCATGTTTCAAAGTTATATGATTCCAAATTATAAGTATTTGAGTTCAAAAAGAGTTATGAGATCTTGAGCATTGATGAAGTTTTACTCTCCATGAGACATATGAATGAATTGAAAGTATCGTGTAAAGTTTCTTTATCCCTTGAGTATTGAGAATAAGAGGAGATTTGTGATTTCAAGTTAAAGTATGATGACTCATGAGATTTGAGCTACACATTTCATCCTACATGATTTATGAGCTTTATATTTTATACTTATTCAAGCCATGTTAGTCATCCCATATTGCATGCATGACTTGATTGAAGAAGATTGACATTTTTTTATACATATGCATTCACCCCCACATACTCAGTACATCCTCAAAGTACTGATTCACATATAAGTCTATGTGCTACATTGTCTCATAATGTAGGTACAAGATTGTAGAATATATACCATGTCCAATTAGTCTGCAGCTTCCAGTCATCAGGTGATGGGTCCTTTTGATTCAGGGCCACGAGTCAGTGATATAATAGAAAAGTATTATATTTTCCCTTATTCAGTCATATTGAGTTGGGGTGGTTGGAAGTCATGACCCAGCGACCCATGGTAAGTACTAGTAGAGGCTTCATAGATAGTCAGTAGATGTTTATGTATTGAGTTTCAGTTTGATGTAAAAGTAGAGTTGTAACCTTGTGACTTCAGTTTTGTATTGAGAAAATTCATAATAGAGTTATCTTCCGCTTTATTCCTCTGGATTTATGCATTTTATTTAGTTATTTATATGTTATGCCAAGTAAAGGGTTAGTTTGTGGTCGCTTGTGACCCTAGGCACCGTGTAGCATCCCGAGGGGTGATTTCGGGTCATTACAAACTTGGTATCAGAGCACAAGGTTCAAGTGTCCTAGAGTGTTTATGAAGTCGTATCTAGTCTTGTAGAATGATACGAAGGCATCTGTACTTTTCTTCAAGAGGCTACAAGGCATTTAGGAAATATCGATATTCTTTCGAGTCTTAGATCGTGCTATAGAGAGATTCTCTATGCGCTTACGCAGATCCTCAACATTCTCTATTCAGGCCATCTTCGCCTTATTTTCAAGGTATCAGAAATAGTCAAGCTTGAATCCTTAAAGATAGTAGTTGAATTGTATTCAAGTTAGAAAGTATCCCATTAGTGTTTTTGAGTTTCGATGGTTGAAGTGCATTATTCTTGATTCATAAAAAGTCGGGCACTAAGCCCAAATCAGAGGTGCTTTCAGATTCCTCCTCAGAATCCATAATGTAAATCTATGCTTCGTTACCCATGTATTAATCTTGAGATATCATGATTAGTAAGTTCCATTTCCTTTCCAATTAACGTTCACAGATTGGCTAGTAAGAAGCTTCAAAAGTCTCTCAAAGTGGCTTGATAAGAGCCTTCTAGTTTATCATGAGTTCCTCATGTTTAAAGTTATTTCCTCACTCTTATGAGTCTTACAAGTGAGACAGAATAAGATGTGTATTCTTAGATCAATGAATATTGTGCGTTAAGTTCCTATCTCTTTCAATATGTAATCTTGTTATCATTGTCTTTTTGAAAAGGAAATCAAGTCTAGTGAAGTTGTGTGAGGCCTATTTTGATTCACTAGCAACTTATTGTGCATCCTGTTGTTCTTGTGTTTGTTGAAACTGGGGGTTTAGAGTTGTGGTGACAAGAAAAGTGATGAGGGCCATTTATTGAATTTATATGTATATATGTACAACTGAATTTTGTTGTATGATAGGCTAGCAATGAAGTGCTATGTCCTTGCTTGTTTGGGAAATATTGTTTGCTTGAAGTATGAAAAAATTTATTGATGATGATTGTTGTGTGGGAAAGTATAGGTTATTAATGAAAGTACTTGGTGGATGGGTGTATTTAATTTAGGCGTCCTCAAAATTTGTGAGGTGGAGTGTAGTCGAAACATATAGGGCTATGAACTGAGTTGGGGCTGTATAAATAGGTAGGTAGAAAGAGGACGTGTTGATGAATTGGGAATAAGATGGGCCGTGTGATTACGATCAAATATTGTTCATTATGAAGTTCGAGTGGGCGTGTGAGTTGTCGGTTATCATTTCATAACTTTTGAGTGAGAATAGCACTAGACACTAAGTTTGAATGATTGATGGTCATGAAAGTGGAGGCGATGATTTCTTGTTTAATGGTACTAGTTATAGGGAGGTGATATAATAGGCTTAAACAGTGTGTGCAAAGGCCTAAGTTTGTTTGATCCATAATCAAGTTTGATGTTGTATGTTTGGTGTAGAGACACGCCCAAGGTTCTATGGGACTGCATTGTTTTTTGGGGATTATTGCCTGTTGTCTGGTTAGTAGTGGCGCTGAGTTACTAGGTGGGACTAGTGAAATAGTGGATGATGCTAGTGATAGCTAAGTTAAGGAATTATTAATGAAGGTATTATGCGTGATTTGATTATCATGGCTTAGAGACATAAGTTATAGGCGATGTAGTGATAGGCTATGGCATAAGTGGTGTGGTCTTTCAGAGATTAGGAGATACTCGTTCTAAGTGTTAAGTAGTGAATGATGACTATTGGGGATATAAAAGGGTGATATGTGTCTTAGGAGGTGGTGTTATGAATTAGTGTTGCACTTTAAGGAGTGTAGTGGTTAATCGGGACATGAAGCAGTAGCAGCTGACTAAGGATATGACCCTGGATAGGAAGATTTAGAGAAAGAGCATTAGGATAGAGGGCTAAGGGTGTGGATGAGTCGTAGTCAGTAATTAGGTAGACTTTGGCATCCTCGGCTTGGCAATTTGTTGTGGATGTCATACCTATGTTATTTTATGGTGTCCTATGCTTTTGATGATTTTACATACTACCTTTTTATCTTGAGCCGAAGGTTTACTGGTAGCGGACTCTTTACTTCTTTAAAGGTAGTGATGTGGACTACGTAAAATCTACCCTCACGGACTCCACTTATTTTGTAATATACTGGGTTTGTTATTGTTGTTTTTGTTGTTGTTTTACGCTTTGAAGTGTAGTCATTTGGGTCAAGTTCTTTTTTTTATTTGCATTGTTATAACCCCGACTCTAGAGCAAGGTGATGATAGTCAGACCAGAGTTTATGTGGTAGTTCACCACCATGGAGTGATGGCTTAAGTCTAAGGGGGAGATGATAGAACCGGTAATCGGGTCGAACCGTAAGACTCAAGTGGATGTACCAGTGAGCCGTAGAATAGCTTCGAGAAAGATTAATGCTTGACCCAATCTCATTTCAGTACTTTCAGTTTTCCCAATACCTGCTCATGTATTATATTTCTGTTCCGTGATCCTAATTCATGTTCATGCATATGATAGAGAGTTATGTACTCTCCTAGTTCATAAAATGAGGAGTTCTGGTGCATTTGGCAGTCGAGATCACATCCCATTAGTTTTGAACTCCAAATTCAGGTCATGCAACTAGTGACTTAAGTACTCGAGCAATGCTTTTAGTAATTCATGAAGTCCATATTTATATCATGCATGTCCTTGGGTTAGACTGCTTTGATAAGTTCATGATGTTAAAGGCCTCAAGACTCATTTGAGTGCCAAGTTAATTACAATGTCCCTTCATGCTTCAGGTCCATATGTTCTAACTTTTCAGTGACCTCTTCCCTAAGTCATGATAGAGAGGATGAACAATTGTGCCAATAGAATAGGGAAAATGTGTCATGTTGGGGAAAGATAGTCGTATGTAGATGTTGATTCTCGGGTCCCCTTTCATCCAAGAAATCCAAGGACCCATTTCTGAAACTCAAAGATTATGTTTATGAGTTTCCATGATACATGTGGGTTGGAATTGATGTTCATATTATGATTGACTTGTGATTTATGTTTGTTTACAAGGTTTTCAAGCTTTGACCCTAGTATGTGAAATTCATGTGACGTCCATGATAAACCCTCTTCACGTTGCTTGTTCGATGATGTGTTCAAGCCAATTGAGTGAAGAAATTTATGAATAAGAAAAGCATGCTCCCCATGTGTTTGATGAAATGCTTATGTGAAGGAATTAGAGCCATTATAGCATGTTGACTAGAAGACCCCCAATTGTGTGCAAACCCATGCATGCCAAGTGTTTGTTGAAAAGCCTTAGTGAATGAATTGAGACGTGATAGTATGGAATTCCCCAATTATGTGCTCTTTCATACATATCAAGACATTAATACTTGCTGAGTGATTGATGCAAGACCTTGTTGAACGGAATGTGAGCTAAGAGCATGTATCCCTATATTATCGCATGTATATGATTCCTAAATACTTGAACTGATGCCTTAGTGATTGTGATGGTGAATATATGTTACGATTCCTAAACGCTTGAAGTGATGCTTTAGTGATTGTGACGATGAATGAATGACCGTGGTCATGACCAGTCAAGAATGGTTATATTTTACTTTTATGTTATCGAGTCCAGGGGGTATTTGTACCTGGCAATTTAGCCGTTGTCTAGAGCCCGTGTCAGTTTTTGCTATTATATCGGTCGAACTATGATTCTCAGAACTTTGTGAGTTATAGAACTCAGGACTCTCAGGCATTTATAGAACTTGAGTAATCTCAATATCGTTAGCGCTCTAGCCTTGGTTCTGTACCCTTCTAAGATCTAGTAGTATACACGTGTTCAGTGCAAACCTCAGTAGTATTCGTGTACTCTGTTCATAGTTCAGCATTATTCCGTCAGATAATGGGACCAAGGGAATTCAGCTATTCATACGAGTAGACTTAGTTAATCAGCTTCAGTGTCAGTGTTATCACATTCAAAGATAACCCATCAGATAGGCTTGATCTCAGATGCAGTTGAGTATTCTTATTATTATTCCGAGGTCACTCTCTAGATGGACTTGATCTCAATCCCAGATTCGATTGAGTATTCTTGTTATCAGCTCCAGAGGTCACCCGTTAGATACACTTGATCTTAGTTTCGTATTCAATTTATTTGCTTCTATGGCAGATTCGATCCCCCGCTAAATAGGTCTGGTCTCAGACATAATCATTTCATATCATTGATAGTAGGTTCGGGGATCATCTGTTAGCCCAGATTCAGATGAAGGTAACACCCGTCCTTCATTCAGCTCCTCTCGAATCTAAGATTCAGTTACATAGCTATTCCTATCATGAATATATGTATTCTTCAAGTGTGCCGGGTTTAGAAAGGTATAGATTCAGTTTGAAAAGTATTTCAGTTGTGCATCCTCAGTTCTCTCCATTTTCCTAGCCTGACTAGTGACATTCGAAGATGAATGTTCCCAAGGGGGAGATATTGTAACACCCCAAAAAATTCCCTCATAGTTTGAGCCTTAGAGCATGTTGAGTAAAATGTTATTCTGGACTTAAAAGTTTGAGAGGTATCTTCATAAGTGTGACATATTTTGAACTGTGTGGAATTTCCCTAATTTCAACTTTTTATCACATGGAAAATTTGATAAGCTTTTTGCCGATATGAGATTCACCCAAATCCGATACCCGGGTAAGAAGTTACGGCTAATTTAAGTCTTAGTCGTAAAACAACATCATTTAAGTGATTAACGCATCGCAGAGAGGGTTTATTTGGAAATTTTCGATCTCCAGTGGGACTCCGCAATAGTGGTGCATCGCGGAGGAGCCTAATTTTCCAATAGTCAATTTCCAGTGGAACCCCGTGATAGTGGTGCATCGCGGAGGATTTCTAGGTCCCAACTAGTGGGAAAACGTGATGGCTCCACATTGTGGGGACTCCGAGTTTACCAATTGTCAATTTCCAGTGAGCCACTGCGATAAGTGGAGCATCACGGTGGCCTATGAAATTGGGTTCCCAGTTCAATTTTTCTAGATTCGTGCAAAAGCCAAAAAGGGCACTTTGGACTTTTTCCCAAACCTATAAAACCATGTAAACACTAAATCAAGGCCATTTACAATCATTCTATGAAGTTTTTCTCTTAGAATCAAGCCTATTCCTTTTTATACTGTTTCAAGCCTATTCATTTTTATACTGTTTCAAGCAATGTTAGTCATCCCATATTACATGCATGACTTGATTGAAGAAGATTGACATTTTTTTATACATATGCATCCACCCTCACATACTCAGTACATCCTTAAAGTACTGATTCACAAATAAGTCTATGTGCTACATTGTCTCATAATGTAGGTACAAGATTGTAGCACATATATCATGTTCAATTAGTCTGCAGCTTCCAGTCATCTGGTGATGGGTCCTTTTGATTCAGAGCCACGAGTCAGTGATATAATAGAAAAATATTATATTTTTCCTTATTCAGTCATATTGAGTTGGGGTGGTTGGAAGTCATGACCCAGCTACCCATGGTAAGTACTAGTAGAGGCTTCATAGATAGTCAGTAGAAGTTTATGTATTGAGTTTCAGTTTGATGTAAAAGTAGAGTTGTAACCTTGTGACTTCAGTTTTGTATTTAGCAAATTCATAATAGAGTTATCTTCCGCTTTATTCCTATGGATTTATGCATTTTATTCAGTTATTTATGTGTTATGCCAAGTAATGGGTTAGCTTGTGGTCACTTGTAACCCTAGGCACCATGTAGCATCCCAAGGGGTGATTTCGGGTCATTACAAACTTTGTATCAGAGCACAAGGTTCAAGTGTCCTAGAGTGTTTATGAAGTCGTGTCTAGTAGAGTCTTGTAGAATGATACGAAGGCATCTGTACTTTTCTTCAAGAGGCTACAAGGCATTTAGGAAATATCGATATTCTTTCGAGTCTTAGATCGTGCTATAGAGAGATTCTCTATGCGCTTACGTAAATCCTCAACATTCTCTATTCAGGCCATCTTCGCCTTATTTTCAAGGTATCAGAAATAGTCAAGCTTGAATCCTTAAAGATAGTAGTGGAATTGTATTCAAGTTAGAAAGTATCCCATTAGTGTTTTTGAGTTTCGATGGTTGAAGTGCATTATTCATGATTCATAAAAAGTCGGGCACTAAGCCCAAATCAGAGGTGCTTTCAGATTCCTCCTCAGAATCCATAATGTGAAGCTATGCTTCGTTACCCATGTATTAATCTTGAGATATCATGATTAGTAAGTTCCAGTTCCTTTCACAATAACGTTCACAGATTGGCTAGTAAGAAGCTTCAAAAGTCTCTCAAAGTGGCTTGATAAGAGACCTCTAGTGTATCATGAGTTCCTCGTGTTTAAAGTTATTGCCTCACTCTTATGAGTCTTACAAGTGAGACAGAATAAGATGTGTATTCTTAGATCAATGAATATTGTGCGTTAAGTTCCTATCTCTTTCAATATGTAATCTTGTTATCATTGTCTTTTTGAAAAGGAAATCAAGTCTAGTGAAGCTGTGTGAGGCCTATTTTGATTCACTAGCAACTTGTTGTGCATCCTGTTGTTCTTGTGTTTGTTGAAACTGGGGGTTTAGAGTTGTGGTGACAAGAAAAGTGATGAGGGCCATTTATTGAATTTATGTGTATATATGTACAACTGAATTTTGTTGTATGTTAGGCTAGCAATGAAGTGCTATGTCCTTGCTTGTTTGGGAAATATTGTTTGCTTGAAGTATGAAAAAATTTATTGATGATGATTGTTGTGTGGGAAAGTATAGGTTATTGATGAAAGTACTTGGTGGATGGGTGTTGTTAATTTAGGAGTCCTCAAAATTTACGAGGTGGAGTGTAGTCGAAACTTATAGGGTTATGAACTGAGTTGGGGTTGTATAAATAGGTAGGTAGAAATGATGTGTAGAAAGAGGACGTGTTGATGAATTGGGAATAAGATGGGCCGTGTGATTACAATCAAATATTGTTCATTATGAAGTTCGATTGCGCGTGTGAGTTGTCGGTTATTGTTTCATAACTTTTGAGTGAGAATAGCACTAGACACTAAGTTTGAACGATTGATGGTCATGAAAGTGGAGGCGATGATTTCTTATTTAATGGTACTAGTTATAGGGAGGTGATCTAATAGGCTTGAACAGTGTGTGCAAGGGTCTAAGTTTGTTTGATCCGTAGTCAAGTTTGATGTTGTATGTTTGGTGTAGAGACACACCCAAGGTTCTATGGGACTGCATTGTTTTCAGGGGATTATTGCTTGTTGTCTGGTTAGTAGTGGCGCTGAGTTACTAGTTGGGAATAGTGAGATAGTGGATGATTCTAGTGATAGCTAAGTTAAGGAATTATTAATGAAGGTATTATGCGTGATTTGATTATCATGGCTTAGAGACATAAGTTATAGGCGATGTAGTGGTAGGCTATGGCATAAGTGGTGTGGTCTTTCAGAGATTAGGAGATACTCGTTCTAAGCGTTAAGTAGTGAATGATGACTATTGGGGATATAGAAGGGTGATATGTGTCTCAGGAGGTGGTGTTATGAATTAGTGTTGCACTTTAAGGAGTGTAGTGGTTAATCGTGACATGGAGCAGTAGCAGCTGACTAAGGATATGACCCTGGATAGGAAGATTTAGAGAAAGAGCATTAGGATAGAGGGCTAAGGGTGTGGATGAGTCGTAGTCAGTAATTAGGTAGACTTTGGCATCCTCGGCTTGGCAATTTGTTGTGGATGTCATACCTATGTTATTTTATGGTGTCCTATGCTTTTGATGCTTTTGCATACTAACTTTTTAGCTTGAGCCAAAGGTTTACTGGAAGCGGACTCTCTACTTCTTTAAAGGTAGTGATGTGGACTACGTACAATCTACCCTCCCCAGACTCCACTTATTTTGTAATATACTGGGTTTGTTATTGTTGTTGTTGTTTTACGCTTTGAAGTGTAGTCATTTGGGTCAAGTTCTTTTTTTTATGTGCATTATTATAACCCCGACTCTAGAGCAAGGTGATGATAGTCAGACTAGAGTTTATGTGGTAGTTCACCACCATGGAGTGATGGCTTAAGCTAAGGGGGAGATGATAGATCCGGTAATCGGGTCGAACCGTAAGACTCAAGTGGATGTACCAGTGAGCCGTAGAATTGCTTCGAGAAATATTAATGCTTGACCCAATCTCATTTCAGTACTTTCAGTTGTCCCAATACCTGCTCATGTATTATATTTCTGTTCCGTTATCCTAATTTATGTTCATGCATATGATAGAGAGTTATGTACTCTCCTAGTTCATAAAATGAGGAGTTCTAGTGCATTTGGCAGTCGAGATCACATCCCATGTGTTTTGAACTCAAAATTCAGGTCATGCAACTCGTGACTTAAGTACTCGAGCAATGCTTTTAGTAATTCATGAAGTCCATATTTATATCATGCATGTACTTGGGTTAGACTGCTTTGATAAGTTCATGATGTTAAAGGCCTCAAGCCTCAGTTGAGTGCCAAGTTAATTACAATGTCCCTTCATGCTTCAGGTCCACATGTTCTAACTTTTCAGCGACCTCTTCCTTAAGTCACGATAGAGAGGATGAACAATTGTGCCAATAGAAGCGGGAAAATGTGTCATGTTGGGGAAAGATAGTCGTATGTAGATGTTGATTCTCGGGTCCCCTTTCATCAGTGAAATCCAAGGACCCATTTCTGAAACTCAAAGATTATGTTTATGAGTTTCCATGATACATGTGGGTTGGAATTGATGTTCATGTTATGATTGACTTGTGATTTATGTTTGTTTACAAGGTTTTCAAGCTTTAACCCTAGTATGTGAAATTCATGTGATGCCCATGATAAACCCTCTTCACGTTGCATGTTTGATGATGTGTTCAAGCAAATTGAGTTAAGAAATTGTTGAATAAGCAAAGCATGCTCCCCATGTGTTTGATGAAATGCTTATGTGAAGGAATTAGAGCCATTTTAGCATGTTGACTAGAAGACCCCCAATTGTGTGCAAACCCATGCATGCCAAGTGTTTCTTTAAAAGCCTTAGTGAATGAATTGAGACGTGATACTATGGAATTCTCCAATTATGTGCTCTTTCATACATATCAAGACTTTAATACTTGTTGAGTGATTGATGCAAGACCTTGTTGAACGGAATGTGATCTAAGAGCATGTATCCCTATATTATCGCATGTATATGATTCCTAAATACTTGAAGTAATGCCTTAGTGATTGTGATGGTGAATATATGTTATGATTCCTAAACGCTTCAAGTGATGCTTTAGTGATTGTGATGATGAATGAATGACCGTGGTCATGACCAGTCAAGAATGGTTATATTTTACTTCTAGTGGTGCATCGCGGAGGATTTCTAGGTCCCAACTAGTGGGAAAACGTGATGGCTCCACATTGAGGGGACTCCTAGTTTACCAATTGTCAATTTCCAGTGAGCCACTGCGATAAGTGGAGCATCACGGTGGCCTATGAAATTGGGTTCCCAGTTCAATTTTTCTAGATTCGTGCAAAAGCCAAAAAGGGCACTTTGGACTTTTTCCCAAGCCTATAAAACCATGTAAACACCAAATCAAGGCCATTTACAATCATTCTATGAAGTTTTTCTCAAGTTTTCTCTAAACAAAAACCCTAAGTATCAGAAAACCTCTTCCAAGAATCTCAAGAATCCCCCATGGATTTTCTAAATTGAGTCAAGATTCAAGGTTCCCAAGTCAAAGGACTCAAGAACCTTCATTCAAAAGTACGAATGGAGTTCTAAAGCGAGAGTTCATCCAAAGAGTCTAATTCATGGTATGTGGGGTTTTGAACAAGGGTAACCCTTTCACCCTTGTGCCCAAAAAGGCTTATTTGCATCATGATTTTTCTGAAATCTATGAGGTTTTACATGAATTTGAATTGGGATTTTTCACCCATTATTATTGAATACATTATCTTGATATTTCCCATGAATTGAGATTCAAATGACATGATCTTTGCATGTTTTCTTGAGAAATTACAGCTGGATATAAACCCATGATTTTAGTAATAGAGAAACTAATCTTTGTGAAGTTTGAGATATTGAACTACATGACTATATTGAGATTTTGAGATAAATTTCTGAAATTCCCAGATTTCCACATGATTTATGAATCTATATGCTATATATTATACTTTTGATGAGCTTTAACTTGATATTGAATTATGGGTTAGTAAACCCTATTTCAGACTTGTGAAATTATGAACTCTTGTGCTATAAGAACCCATGATTTGAGTATTTTGATATGATTGAGAAATGAATTGACCTAATGGTCCAAAAACTTTGAAATCCACTTCATCATATGAGAATATTGATTCGATTATTGGGTTCATGGTGAACCATGAGATTATTCTAAAAGTGGATTTTTATGAGATGAGCGCAGATAATCTAAAGAGAGTAGTACTTAGCACCGAGTGGGTAAGTCACTACGGTTTCTTACTCCAAAACTACATGCCACCGTAAGTTGGGCCCGAGGCCGAGTTTCGTTTACTGATCACTAGACCTAGGTTATACTCCCTGGCAAGAGTATGACACTCCTCCCCCAACGTGGGGTCTCTTCCTTAGGAGGACAAAACGCTGGACTCCATGTAGCTCACATGGTTTATGTCGGTTACGAGAACCTCCCTTTCCTTTTAAACTTGAGATCAGCTACTTCTTCGGAAACTAAAGTATTTTTCCGTCCTATGAGATATTTTCCTTATAATGAGGTTGCAAAGTTATTGCCTAGCTAGAGGATTCCATTGATTTGAATTGTCTCTTTAAAAGGAAGTATTTTCTCTTGATTTGATATTTTCCCATGAAGCCTTGAGATGAGTTATTTTCACTAAACTAGAGTATATTCCTTTTTAGATTGAATGATTTCTCTAAAGCCTGAAATGAGATATTTTTCTAAAGTGAATGACATGCCTTCAAGCATGTTTTAAAGTTATATGATTACGAATTACAAGTATTTGAGTTCAAAAAGAGTTATGAGATCTTGAGCATTGATGAAGTTTTACTCTCCATGAGACATATGAATGATTTGAAAGTATCGTGTAAAGTTTCTTTATCTCTTGAGTATTGAGAATAAGAGGAGATTTGTGATTTCAAGTTAAAGTATGATGACTCATGAGATTTGTACTATACGCTTCATCCTACATCATTTATGAGCTTTACATTTTATACTTGTTCAAGCTATGTGAGTTATTGCCATATTGCATGCATGACTTGATTGAAGAAGATTGATGCTATTTTATATATATGCATTCATCCCCACATACTTAGTACATCCTCAAAGTACTGATTCACATATACGTCTATGTGCTACATTGTCTCATAATGTAGGTACAAGATTGTAGTGCATGTACCATGTCCAATCAGTTTGCAGGTTCCAGTCATCAGGTGAGGGGTCCTTTTGATTCAGGGCTATACGTCAGTGATATAATAGAAAAGTTTTGTATTTTCCCTTATTCAGTCGTATTTAGTTAGGGTGGTTGGGAGTCATAACCCAGCTACTCATGGTCAGTACTATTAGAGGCTTCATAGATAGTCAGTAGAAGTTGATGTATTGAGTTTTAGTTTGATGTAAAAGTAGAGTTGTAGCCTTATGACTTCAGTTTTGTATTGAGAAAATTCATAATAGAGTTATCTTCCTCTTTATTCCTCTTGATTTATGCATTTTATTCAGTTATTTATGTGTTATTCCAAGTGAATGGTTAGCTTGGGGTCACTTGTGACCCTAGGCACCGTGTAGCATCCCGATGGGTGATTTTGGGTCGTTATAATTCTTCATATGGGGTTTAAACTGTCTGGAGGCGTAGGCTATGGCCTTACCATGCTGCATGAGGACACAACCCAAACCTACTCTAGATGCATCACAATATACTACGAACCCATCTAAACCATCTGGAAGTGCTAGGACTGGAGCTGAGGTGAGTCGAGTCTTCAACTCCTAAAAACTCTTCTCGCAAGGATCTGACCACTGAAATTTGACTTTCTTCTGAGTCAATCTGGACATAGGTGACGCAATACAAGAAAATCCTTCGACAAACCATCTGTAATAGCTAGCCAAACCCAAGAAACTCCTGATATCTAATGAGAAGATAGGGTGAGGCCAGTTTCTTACTGCTTTGGTCTTTTGAGGATCTACTCTAATTCTATCATTAGAAACGACATGACCATGGAATGCTACTGACCTTAGCTAAAACTCGTACTTACTGAATTTGGCGAACAGCTGATGATCTCTAAGAGTTTGAAGTGTTGTTCTGAGATGGTCTTCATGATCTCGCTCACTGCGGGAATAGACCAAAATATCATCTATGAATACTATGATGAACATGTCCAAGTACTGTTTGAACACGCGGTTCATCAAGTCCATGAAAGCTGCTGGGGAATTGGTAAGACCAAAGGACATAACTTAGAACTCGAAGTGACCATACCGAGTATGAAAAGTTGTCTTCGAAATGTCACATTCTCTAACTCTGAGCTGATGATAAACAGATCTGGGGTCTATCTTAGAGAAATAGTTGGCAACCTGAAGTTGGTCAAACAAATCATTGATTATGGGAAGAGGATACTTGTTTTTTACTGTGACCTTATTAAGTTGATGGTAGTCTAAACACATTCTGAGAGAACTGTCTTTCTTGCGCACGAATAAGATTGGTGCACCCCACGGGGAAACACTAGGCCTGATGAATCCCTTATCTAAGAGATCTTTCAACTTCTCTTTCAATTCTCTGAGTTCTGCTGGTGCCATTCTATATGGCGAAATAGATATAGGCTGAGTATCTGGAAGCATATCAATGTCGAAGTTTATTTCCCTTTCGGGGGGAATTCCTGAAAGATCTTCGGGAAAGACATCTAAAAATTCATTCACAACTGGGACTGATTCAAGACTGGGAGTTTCGAAACTAGTGTCCCTAACTCAAATAAAATGATAGACATATCCCTTAGATATCATTTTTTGTGCCCGAAGGTAGGAAATAAGCTTACCTCTGAAAGCTGAAGTACTACCCCTCCACTCTAGGACGGGTTCATTCGAATAAAGAAACTGGACTATTATGTTTCTGCAGTTGACTGTGGCATAGCAGGAATGAATCCAATCCATGCAAAGAATGACATCGAAATCAGTTATCTCTAATTCAACTAAGTCTGCTGAAGTGGCTTTCTAAAATATCATAGACAGGCAGTTCTTGTATACCCGTCGAGCTATGATGGTTTTACCCACTGGGGTAGAAACTGAAAAGGGCTCTACTAGAATTTAGGAACTGACTCCGAAATCAACTGCTATATAGGGAGTAACAAAAGACAAAAAAGCACCTGGATCTAACAAAGTGTAAACATGCACATGAAAGATCTGGAACGTACCAGTAACTACATCGGGAGAATTTTCTTGATCCTGTCGAGTCTGAAGAGCATAAAGATGATTTGGGTGTTGCCCACTAGTAGTACTGGAGGTGGCACCCTACTGATTCGGGTGAATGGACTAAGCTGAGGAGTGGAGATGACTCTGATAACCTGACTGAGGACAATCTCTGACTTTGTGGTTAGGCTTTCCACATCCAAAACAAACATCGTTACCAGCTCTGCAAGCACCCTTGTGGTTCTTACCACAAGTCTGACAAAGGGGAATAGTTCGGGTATTGCTGACACTGCCCTGAGACTTAGAGCCTGGAGCTCTATCTCTATTGCCATCTATAAATTTCAGCACTGGAGTACTGGCTGATGAAGGAGCTAGGACGGATGACTTAGGACAAAACTGAGAACGATTTCCTCCTTCTGATTTAGGCTGAGCAAAGTTGAAACTATCTGTCTTCGCTGTCTTATTCTTCTTCTCCCTCATCTTAACCTTTTGATTTTTTATCTGCTGAGCATAAGTCATAAGCCTGGCTAAACTCATGTCACTATTCATCATGGCGGATCTGTACTCATTAACCATGTTATCATTCACCCCTGAAACGAACTTACTCATCTTGGCTCTGCTATCTGCAACCACCTGAGGGGCATATCTGGCTAATTGAGTAAACTTAAGAGAATACTCTTTCACTATCTTGTTGCCCTGCCTTAGGTTGGTGAGTTCTAACACCTTAGCTTCTCTAAGCTCTAGGGGAAAGAATATCTCAAGGAAAGTATAATCAAACTCCTCCCACTCAACTGACCCTACATCAACCGCCCTCTTTGACTTTTACTTTTTGTACCAAGTGTGAGCAACATCCTGCAATTGATATGCAGCTAGCTCAGCACTCTTAATAGGGGTAACCCCCATTATGTTTGTAACCTTCTAAACCTGATCTAGGAATTCCTGAGGTTCCTCATCTAACTTAGACCCTAGAAAGGATGGAGGATTCATTTGGGTGAAGTCCCAAATTTTGGCTGCAGCTAAATTGGCCACTGGGTTGGTCAGAACGACAGTTGGTGGTTTATTTTGAGCAGTAATTGATTGAGCAAGAGTAGAGAATGCAGCTCTGAACTCTGCATGGGAAACATGTTCGTCCAAGGGATCTTCTTGGATAGGTTGGGTTTATCTCTTGGGAGGCATGCTCTAAAATAAAGCACAAAAGCAGATTAGACTGAGAAATTGACTTAAGATTATGCCCACTGGCATGACATAAAGACTGAAACAAGGGAAACTATTCCTAAAACATCTTATAACCTCCTGCACATAAATGTGGCACGCAACACACCCATGTACAAGACTCTACTAGATGCGACTTTCAGACATCCTAGGATTCTTTTGAACCTTAGGCTCTGATACCAAGTTTGTAACACCTCGAATCTGGTACCCAAAATGCTACATGGTGCTCATGACCACGAAGGACCACAAGCTAACCCATGACTAATATTTGTACCTGTATACTGCATAATATACTGTAAAATGTGGAAACATAAACTGAAAGGACATAAGGTTCAAAACTGGAACATAAGATCTGATAATTCATAACATAAGGATGGGGTATGAAATACCCAAAACAGAACTGAAATAAGATCTCTGAATATACTGTAGTCTGAAAAGCCTCTAAAATATGATTGTCTGAATAAGGAGTTGATGGGGCATATCCCCAACTAACCCCAACTAATAAATTAATTAATGAGATAATAAGAAATGATCATGTCCTCGGAGGATGTGGTCTCACTGTTAACTCTATCTGCAGATATCTAGAATCTACCGATGCTCTGGAGATCGTGTCTTTGAACCTATGGTATAAGACACCATAGCACAAATGCGTCAGTACTTTGAATGTACTGGTATGCATGTGAGGTAGGCTGGATGCATGGGGTTCATATGCATGAACAATACTGGGTAACTGACTAATATGAACGTGAGAATACATGCATGCATACATAGTAACTATATCTAAAATTGTAATAACATGAGTATGCTAATAACTAACATGACTAATGACTAAGTTCTGATAACTGGTATAGTTGATAACATGAGTGACTGTATTTGACAGTCCTGAATCTGATGGAACTAGCCGAGTTCCGTACTGTATCTGACAGTCCTGAATTCTGAAGAACTATCTGAGTTCTTTTACTGATACTAATACTGAAACTATGGGAAGTAGTTATCTAACCGACATGCCCCAAATAACGCAATATAGCTGAGTTGGGGTCCAATTTGTTCCCTGATTGGAAGGGTGTCAATACTATACCACGGGTAAGCACAATCTGTGAGTAACCCTCATATAATAGGTAACTCTAGTGAGAACGGTGGGAACCCTCATATAATAGGTAACTCTAGTGAGAACGGTAGGAACCCTCATATAACAGGTTAAGCCACCTCATCTACCCTCATATAGCAGGCTATGATGTCTCAACCTATGTTGGCTACATAGTTCTAGAATGAAAGGATTTCTTCTAAGAATCACACCCTCATATAACAGGTGAGTTCCCATCCTTGGGTTTACTCAGTGCTAATGCCTACTCCCATCTGAATAGACACTGAACATGATTAATTGAACTGACTGTACTAAGTTAATTGAGTTTCGTTGACTGATGAAATATTACTGAGGTCTGATAACTGACTTAGATTTACTAAAGTTACTGAGTTTTCCTAAGTCATGAGACTGTCTGAATTCTACTGAACATGGCTTGACTGGGAGTATCTTGAAAACATAACTTAGGCTCTAGGCATACAGCTAAATTGTCGGGTACAAGTAGCCCCAGGACTCGATGGAAAGAAACTGACAAAGCATGACTTACTTGAATACATAACCAACATCACGGTCCATAATTCATTTATTATGGCATTCCATCAAACATTTTATATGCATAAACTTGTACATAAATAGGGATTTCATATTATCATACTAGTAGGTCACTTTTCCTTCACATAGGCATTTAGTCAAACACATGATGAGCATAGTATTGTAGACAACATTACACAACAAGTAAACATCATGATTCAACTCTAATTTCACCAGTCAAGGTTTTAATCATAGATTCACATGAAACTACACCTAAAATATTCAATTCCACTTAAGATTTATCACTAAACATGGAATTGAATTCAATTGGTCATTATCCACATGAACAACAAAGCAAACCCAACATGAAATTTATTACAATCCATACACTCGATCTTTGAAAAGACATTCGTGGGCTTCATGGATGAAAGGAGACCATGAATGAACACTATGCATAACTGGGTTGATCTTCTAGAAGTTCTTGAACTTGAAGAATCTGAATCTCTTAGTTCTTGAAGAAGATTTGTATTTTGTTCTTGGAGATTACTGTTAGAGAAAAAACCATAATTTTGTTGTTGCAGAAGAATAATGAATTTCTGAGCTTTGGTATGATATAATTAGGTATATAAACGGGTGGTAAAAGACCAAAAATCACCTTTTAAAATGGATTTAATTTACTGAATCGGGACCTGTGATAGCTTGTGTGATGGTCCATCGCTAGGGCGATGGTCCGTCATTTTGACTGTCGTACATGGACCAAGAAAAGGGCTTACTGCCTAAGTAGCGATGGCCTGGGCGAAGGTCCATCGCAAGTTTGACGTTCCGTCAATCTATACATCGTACCTCATCCATAAGGTTGCCTCCCTGCTTTGTCTGCGACGGTCAAGGCAACGGTCCGTCAACCTGGCCGTCGCACCTGGGCGATTCTGACAGCTCCGAGTAAAATATTCATAACTTTTTACTCCAATACCGGATTTGGACGAAATTGGTATCGTTGGAAAGATAATTAAATTTCCCACATGAATAAAAGTAAAAATATTAAAAATAACATATGTGAAAAAGTGGATTCATCTTTCAAAGAAAGATTCTAACATTTTTGGGATAATTTCAAGCTAGAAAAAGTACGGGGAATTACAATATCTCCCCCTTGAGAACATTCATCCTCAAATGAGACTGAGAGTGAGGGTAAGAGTATAAACTAACTTGCATATTAAACATGACTAGTTGGAATATGATTTCATGACTGACATGACTGATAACTGAATATATTATACTGAACATGCATATTTGAATCATGTGTAACTAATTTATGAATGCATGACTGGGTGTTCTGAGGAACTAAGTTTCTCACCATGAGAGTGCATGTCTGATGCATAATTATATAACTGAACCAATACATGAATGCATGACTGAATATTCCATGGTACTTGATACCAAGTTTGTGATGAACACTGAATATGAAACTGAGTAAGCTTAAGGAGAACTGTTACCTTGAGCTTGATATGAGTTAGCAGAGAAGAGGTGAGGATACTTGGTACGCATGTCTTCTTCTGTTTTCTAAGTAGCTCTCTCGACGGACTGATTTTACCAAAGAACTTTAACTAGAGGGACTTCTTTGTTCCTCAATCTACGAGTTTGATAGTCTAAGATTTCAACTGGAATCCCTTCATAAGAGAGGTTTTTCTGAATATCTATGCTCTGAATAAGGACTACAACTTATGGGTCACCTATGAATTTCTTGAGCAAAGAGACATGGAATACTGGATGAACTGAGGCTAGATCTGAAGGTAATTTGAGCTCATAAGCTACCTTGCCAAAATAACTGAGAATCTTTAAGGGACCGACATATCAGGGAATGATCTTTCCCTTCTTGCTGAATCACTTCACTCCCTTTATGGGAGAGATCTTTAGGTAAACATAGTCACCAATCTCGAACTTGAGATCTTTTTTACGAACATCTGCATAAGACTTCTGTCGGCTCTGAGCAGCCCAGAGTCTTTCTATGATCAACTGGACTTTCTCTAAGGCATCGAATACTAAGTTAGGCCCTATAACTGAGGCCTAACTAACTTTGAAATTTCAAATTTGTAGCCTTCACTTTCAAATTTGTGTTAGTTGGACATTCATCTATAGGCTGGCTAAGCATGCTCTTTGCCTACCTATTCGATCTTCTCCATTTGGATAGATTTTTCGTTGATAGATACTCAGATGATAGTCCATTGGCACTTGATGTTTTCTTCTACTCTTAACTTTGGTTTTGAGTTTTTGTCAAAATTTTTGATTTTTTACTCATCAAAAGTAGTGTGCCTAAGTTGGGCTTAGAGTAGTTTCGTGCTCAAATGGTGAAACATCCTGGAGAAGATGGTTTAATGGTGAGTGTTTGTGCTTTGGACTTTCGATTATCAATTTTGAGGGTCATCCGGACCAACTGTAGCTTTAGCAGTAAATTGCAGACATCGGTCATCACTATTTTTGAGTCCAGGTAGCACCTTATGGGCTAATCTTTGTGCCCACCATTATTGATTTTGGTGGATCATCTTTAGTTCGATAAGTTTAGTGTGATAGGGTTGCACGGACAGGACTCGGATGACCTTTTGGTTAGTTTGGAGTAGATAGCAGGTTTGGAAAAGACAAAAGAAGGTTATATTTGCATATTGGAGTTAGTGGCATGATTCATGCCTTGAATTACCTTTGGCCTGGTTGAGTTTTCACTTGTTGTGCTTGTATCAGCATGACCTCAGTGTGTTGTGGTCTATATTTGTGTGCATCATCAATTCTCAGTTCAGTAGGAGACCAGTTGGTTATTGAGGTTGAGTTTTGGTTATTTGAGAAATGGATAAAGGAGGTTGGGGGAAAAAAGAATACCTATCGCAAAATCCCTTGGAAACATTATTTCTTCTTAGATGTTACTTAGGGAGTCTTGCTCGGAGTATGTAGGCCCATTACCTCGTCCCTTTGAGATTTCTTTTTCTTTTAATCTATTGACTTTTACAGGCAAAAGCCCTTTTAGTAGTGGTATTATAATGACTCTCTAGGTCATTTCCTTGATTTACGTGTATTTTCAGCATTTGAACCTTCCCACAACGGCTATAGATAATTTATAATTTGCCAAAACTATCGATGCAGTTATCGAGAAGTTTATTTGGGTTTTAGTCTCATTCCTTATTTTGGAGATTTTGCTTTAAGTAATTGGTCTTGGACCAAAACTCCATGTAAATGACTTTGAATAAAAATTCTGACCTTTCCATCATCTCAAAAATGTTGATTTTAGGCTAGGGGGACCATTGGATCAGGTCCCAAGGCTTCCGGACTCGTGTTGGGCAATTAGGTGGATTCTATAAAAGTGGAACTATAGGTGTGGACCCCATATTTAGTCTAAACGATCTCAAGTGAAAGTTTTGATGGTTCCATTGAGTTCAAAATGTTGAATTTGGTATTATAGAATAGTTTGTTTGCACACACGAGGTTCTAAACGAATCTCGAGGACCCGGTCGGAGTCCATTACATTAGCAAAATCTGGTTCATGGCACTATCTGGTGCAACCACTTAAGAGGACCACTGGTCGCTTAAGCAGTAGTCTCTTTATCTACCCTTATCCACTTTAGTAACCATGGACATTTGGCCTAGCTCCTCTTTAATGGTCAAGGACCACTTAAGCGGTCTTCACTTTAACAACCAGGAGACCACTTTAGTGATACCCGCATCCTATGGCATGACCACTTTAGCATACTTATGTCGCTTAAGAGGTAAAGTGACGACTTTAGCAGCACCTGGGGATTGTTAAATCCCTTTCTTCACCGAAATTTTTCATTCATTTTCTCCATCATTTGAGAGATTGAAGCGAGGAAAAGAGTGGGGAATTATCCATTGAAGCATAGGTAAGTTAGCCTAACACTCGTTGGTCATTTCCCAGGATTTTCCCTGTCAATTTCCATCCTATTCTATTGTAAATTCTTAGAAATTAGGTCTTTAAATTCTTAGCCCTTAGGGGATGATTTGGGTCTTGATCTATGCACCATTTGTTCTCAACTCTTAAGCACACATTCCTTATCCTTTGAGGTACCTTGTGAAGAATTCAATTTTAGATTTCATGGGCCTCGCGGGCTCATTTTTTACCCAAATTGTGACCCAATTTTTTCTATAGAAATATGGGTCTCATTTTAATCCTAATGACTTACAGATTATTATCATGATAGTGTGATAGTGTTTTGGGATTGTGAAGCAAAGACGAGCAATTTGAGGAAATATAAAGGATTGCAGTTTGGCATTGAGGTAGGCTTCAGTCTACTTTTCTTAATGAGATGATGTATAGTTTAGATTGCATGTTAGGTGAGTATGATAAGATATATTTATAATTAGAATATAATGACAATTTAGGAGTTTGGGGATAAAAGGGTGCATCGACCCTTACGATGAAATACTTATTGTGGCTATAGGATCCTATCACCCTAGAACATAAGCATGTTAACCATAGTTGATACTAAGTATCCTTTAGTATAAGTTTTACTATTTGAATTGGTGGATTGGATTATGTTTTCCCCAGATTATAGTACTATTATTGTGCTAGTTATATATTATTAGGCCTGAGGCCGTGGTTATGACACAAGTTGGACTCTAAGTGAGTAGTTTGTCCTTGTACAGGACGTGACTTTAGTCTATAGATGCTTGGATGATTATGATTGTATTTGTATATTGGTGATGTCATGCATACTTGTAAATGCGTTCATGCTCACTTGGTGGTACAATTCCAACCAAAATCATGATTACACTATTGTTTTATAAAAAGGGATTTATTCCCACTTTTCACTTTTAAAGCGGATACTTTTATAAAAGGATCATACCATCTCATTTAATGATTTATGAGATTTTGGAAATAAAATTGATATTTCAAAAACTAGACCAAGATTGATTCTGGCCTGTGATTTATCCACTTATTTACCATAATTATTTACTTTAATCATGAGAAATTCTGACCTTTTATACTCTATTATGACGATTTAGTCCTGGAGTTAATCTCGGGCAATGAATTTACAAACTTACACTCTTTTAGTCATGGTTCGAGTTTGTGCATTTATTATATATATACTTCTCTCTGATACTAGATAGAGTAGATTGATGATGATGATTAGATATCCTAGATTGGGACCAGGTAAGTTTATATGGATATTCTCAAATCCCCTAGGGCCCTTTTCATCTGTGAGACATCATGTTGGATAAAAAAGGTGGCCGTAGGTCTTGCCTATATGAGTTATTGAGCTAGAAGAGGTGTATACACTTGGTATGTTATGGCACTTGGAACAATTACTGTACTATGAATTTACTTTGCATTCATTTATTCGTATGCATTTCCTATACCAGTATATTATTTGGTGCTTATATCTATTAGTCTTATGGGGGGTTGCATAGGTATAGGCTATGATTTCTTTTTACTGGGTGTTTATTGAACCTTCCGAGTTTATGGAGTCCTGGTTAGGTATTATTTGTCTGGACTAGTCGGTTACTTTATTGTTGTTATTGTAGTTGGTTCGGGTAGGTTAATTATGGACTGCTATTGAGGTTAGAGTTATGATCGTGATCCCTTTCCTTTTTTATGATAAATTATATTATGAACAATGTATTTGTGGTTAGACATCTTGCCTATAGGCCTAGATCATGCTAGAATTAGCTTTCCTACTTGGTTCGGATTTCCAAGAGAGGTTACGTTAGCTACCCTAGGTTGTTACCTTGAGTTAGTCTTGTATACCCATGTGTGTATGTATATATATATATATATATAGCTACGGTATTACTGTATATCCCTCTATTCCCTTGTTTATTCATATTGTATATGTACTCATTGGCCTTGTATACTTCTATATATCCTCTTTTTACTCTTTACTTGTATACTGGATAGTGATATACGGTATAGTACTTTAATTCCTGAATACGGCTAGAATAAGATTGTTTATCCATATTGTCTCTCTAGCTTTATTATGTTAATGACATGACCTGAACCAGGGCCTAGCCATGTCGGGTATCTCAAGTCCAACCATGACGGGAGACCACTCCTACTACCCAAACCTTTGACCACCTCATAGCCCGTGTTAGATGAATTCCGAACATATAACAAGATAAGAGAATTCAAATTCAAGAAATTATACTAAGTTTATAACCAAAACCAACCAAACAACCACCCAATACCAATGTCAATACCAATACAAATACCGACACCGCCTATGCCAACAGTAGTCCAACAAAGCCTCTAATCAAAACCAAAGAATATCAAACTGAGATATGCCCCCAATCATAGCCAAACCAAAACCAAAAGGAGTAATAAAGACATAAAGAAATCCATAGCATGAAATGGGGTCTTTCGGAGTATGAAAGCTCACCACTTTAGCCTGACTCAAAAACAGTCCCTGAATCACCACGTCACTGAGCAGGATGAGTAGAAGTATGACCAATTCCTCCATCGCATGGGGATACAGCATCCGAAGATGGTTAGTAGGGTGAACTCTAGCATGTAACTCAGGATTAAAGATAATGTAATGTCATCAAACCAAAACCAAGTGTCATTAAAGTCACTTGGGGGATTCCCATGTACCCCGCAAGGTTTTCATAATAAAATCACTTGGGGAATTCCCGTGTACCCCACATGGTTTTCAAAACTATCCTTAACCATTTATACCATGCATTAGTATCAAGAAATAAGTCAAGCCAAGTGATAATGCACAGATCAAAATTCAATTATGCAAGTGGGTTGAGATTGTCACTATTTTCTATACCAAATAAATTGATTTGGGGATTTCTTTATACCCCTATTTCCATTCACCATTCCCATACACCAAAATTCATTTACCAACCATCAATTTAAGCACAATAGCTTCATAAACAACATAGAAAAAGCATTAAAACTATTTAAAAACCCTCAACCCATAGTTCAAAACCAAACATCAATATCTCATGAACAAAACTTTAAATCACATGATTTTAAAAAATTGACAATGAGGGAAGAGTAACATGCCTTAAACACCAAGAAGTACGGAGAGAAATCACCCTTGAAAGCACAAATTGATTAGCTTGGTGATAACCATAAGTTTTCTTGACCTTGAGGATGTTGGAGTGTTCTAAGAGGTTGTTTGATGTGTTTATGATAGTTAATGATGCCCTAAAGAAGTTATAAGAGATGGGTTTTAAGTTGGGCAAGAAGGGAAATGTCCAAAATGCCCCAACTTAAAAGCTAGAAAAAACCCGCCTTTGGTAATGAGTCAACCCCTTGACTCGTACCCACACATTACGACTTGTGACCGCGAGTCACAACCTAGATAGTGACTAGGACCCCCATACATTGCCCACCTTACGACTCCACCAACCCACTCATAATGAGTTCTTATGACTCATAAGGTCTAGTCATTAGCAACATAGAACCTAAATGAATTAAACACTAAACATCCTATGATTTGAACCTACGACTAGTAACATATCCTCAGGACTCAAGTGTGCCAGTCGTACTCAGAGCAGAACTTTTCCACTAAGCTTCTGATATAGTTATGACTTGGGTCCTACGACCCATAACCACATTTGATGACTCATCACCAATAACCATGACCAAGGCAGTGAGCCTAAAGGTCAAGAATTTTCAAGGGCTAAAGATCCAGGGTGTTACATTCTCCCCCACTTAGATCATTCATCCTTGAATGATGGGTCAAGAAAACACAAGCACAATTGGACTACATATCCTCTACTCTTACCTTTAACCAAGTTATTAAACAAAGATTCCAAGGAAATCACCCTTTTCTTTAACAAAGTTAGAAAACAGAGATATTAAGAATTACACATACCTTAGGCATGATTGAATGGAGAAGAAGAATGAATATTTGGACTTGATGTCCTCTTCAGCTTCCCAAGTGGCCTCTTCAACCTTGTGGTTTCTCCAATGAACCTTTACCGAAGCTACATCCTTCATCCACAACCGACAAACTTGCTGATCCAAGATTTTAATCGGGAATTCCTCATAAGATAAGGAGTCCAAAATACCCAACCCCTCCAACAAGATAACCAACGAAGGATCACCCGCGCACCTTCATAACATCGAGACATGAAACACCAGATGAATAAATCTCAAACTAGAAGGCAACTCCAACTCATACTCAAACACTACCAACCCTCTCTAAGACTATGTATGGACCAACATAATAAGGACTGAGCTTTCTCTTCTTACCAAACTGCATCACCCCCTTCATGGGAGACACCTTTAAAAATACTCAATCACTAACCTCAAACTCTAAATCCCTATGCCTCACATCTACATAGGACTTTTGGCGACTTTAAGCGGTCTTAAGCCTATTCCGAATCACCTTTACTTTCTCCATGGGCTGGTAAACTAAGTCAGGACCAAACAACTCACTTTAACTAACTTCATACCACCCAATAGGAGAACGACACCTCCTACCATACAACGCCTTAAAAGGAGCCATACCAAAGTTAGAGTGATAACTATTATTATACGCAAACTCTATGAGAGGCAAATGGTTGACCCAACTACCACTATAGTCGATCACACAAGCCCAAAGCATATATTCCAAGACCTAAATCGTCCTTTCTGCTTGCCCATTCGTCTGCTGGTGAAATGCAGTACTAAGGCTCACCTTAGTTCCCAAAAATCTCTAAAATAATTGCCAATAGTGAGATGAGAACTGAGTACCACAATCCTAAATAATGGAAATCAGAGCACCATGCAACTTCACGATCCCCCAAAGAAAAAACTTGGCATAATCCCCATCCAAATAATTAGTCCTAACTGACAAGAAGTAATCATACTTAGTCATCCTATCCACGATGATCCAAATCAAATCAAACTAATTTTGAGACCGAGAAAGGCAGTAACGAAGTCAATATTAATTACCTCCCATTTCCATGCAGGGAACTCAATCTCCTGAGATAACCTACCTGGCCTCAAGTGCTCAACCTTCATTTGTTGACACACCATAAACTTAGCCACAAAATTGGCCACATCCTACTTCATATTATTCCACCTATATATCTCCTTAAGATTATGATACATCTTTGTCGAATTGGGATAAATAGTATAAAGCAACCCATGAGCCTCAACCAAGATCCTTTCTCTCAATCCATCTACGTTGAGAACACATAGTCTGCCTTAGTACCTCAAGATACTATCGCCACTAATTAAAAAAGTTACAACCTTTTTCTAACCCACATCTCCCTGAATCTTCATCAAGACAAGATCCAATATATGCTTCTCATTTATCTTAGCAGCAAGGAATAACTGTGCCACCTAATGCACAAATACACCACCATCCTCAGAGTCTAAGAGATGAACCCTAAGGTTAGCCAAACAGTGAATAACCTTTACTAATTCCTGCTTATCCTCATCCACATGAGCTAGACTTCTCATAGATAACCTGCTAAGAGTATCAGCAACTATGATAGCTTTACCTGGGTGGTAATGGAGACTCATGTTGTAGTCCTTTAAAAAATCAAGCCACCTCCTTTGCTAGAGATTAAGCTTTTTTTGTGTGAACACATATTGTAGGCTCTTATAATCATAAAATATATCCACATGAACTCCATAGAGATAGTGATGCCAGATCTTCAATGTGAACACCATAGGTAACAACTCCAAATCATGACTCAGGCAGTTCTTCTCATGAACCTTCAACTGCCTAGAATCATAGGCCACCACCCTACCATGATGAATCAATAAACACCCAAGTCCCATATGAGACATATCGCAATAGACCACGAATCCATCATTACCCCCGGGTAGGGTCAAAACTGGAGCAGAAGTCAAATGATTTTTCAGCTTCTTAAAACTCCCTTCACAAGGCTCAGACCACAAAATTTTTGCCTTCTTATAGGTCAACTTAGTCAGTAAGGCATCTATAGTCGAGAAACTCTCCACAAATCTTTTATAGTAACTGGCTAAAACTAAAAAACTCTGAATATCAGTTGGAGTTGTCATTTTAGGAAACTTCTTAACCACTTTCACTTTCTGCGGATCCACCATGATCACTTCGCTAGAAATGACATGGCCCAAACAAGTAACAACTTTCAATCAAAACTCACACTTAGAAAATTTGGCATACAACTACTAATATTTCAGGGTCTGCAATATGATGCGGAGGTGATCGGCATGATCCGCCTCACTCTTAGAGTACACTAGAATATCATCTATGAATACAATGATGAATAGATCCAAGAACTAGCGGAAGACCCTATGCATTAGGTCCATGAATACCGTCGAGGAATTGGTCAAACTAAAAGACATGAACAGAAACTCATAATGACCATATCGGGTTCTGAAGGCAGTCTTAGGTATATCCACTTCCGTAATATTTAACTGATGATACCCGAACCAAAGATCAATCTTGGAGAAAAACTTAGCACCCTGAAGCTAATCAAACAAATCATCTATTCTTGGAAAATGGTACTTATTCTTTACCGTTACCTTTTTTCAACTGCCGATAATTAATACACATCCAAAGGGAAATTGACTTCTTATGCATGAACAGAACAGGCACACCCCACGGGGACACACTAGGATGGATAAAATCCTTTTCTAAATGATCCTTTAGTTTCTCCTTATGCTCTTTTAACTCAATTGGAGTCATTCTATATGGGGAATAGATATAGGATGAGTGTCCGAAATAAGATCAATCCCAAAATGAATCTCTCTATCAGGAGGGACACCAGGAATATCATTAGGGAAGATATCAGGAAATTCATTCACCACCAAAATGAAATGTAAGGAAGGACACTCCGAGTTAGAATCTTTAACCCGGACCAAATGATAAAGACAACCCTTGGAGATTAATCTCTGGGACCTAAGATATGATATACACCTTTCCTTAGGCACTGGAGAACCACCTTCCCCCTCAATAATTGACTTATTAAGGAATTTAAAGATGACCTTATGGGTTCGACGGTCTAGAGAAGCATAGCACGAGGGCAACCAATCCATCCCTAATATGATGTCATAATCAACTATGTTTAACTCTACTAGATCCACCTAAGTCTTTTTCCCACCCACAGATACCACACAACCCCTATATACTCTTCTAGCTACCACAGATCCACCCACTGGGATAGAAATAAAAAAGGGGTCCAAAATACACCTGGGACTTAAACCAAAATGCACAGCCATAAATGGGGTCATATTAGAAAGAGTGGACCCCAGATCAAGTAAATAGTACACATCATGGGAAAAGAGTTTCAATAGACCAGTAACGACATCAGGTGATGCCTCAGACTCCAAATGGGTAGTGAGAGCATAGAGATGGTTCTGATCAGCACTGGATCCAGATGGGGCACTCTTTGGTGCCGGAGTTGGTGAAGAGGCAATGAGAACTTTATTTGCCCCAGAAGCAAGCTTACCCACGAGACAGTTTCTCAACATATGCCCAGGCTAACCACACTTAAAGTACTTGTCCTTTTACTCATCACAAAAACCCTAATATAACCGACTACAAAATCTATAAGAAAGATATGATAGAGCTAATTAGGCCCCACTTGCTTGAAATTAGGCACCCTGTGCCCTAGAATCGTCGCCACCACAAAAAATCCTATCACCAGATGGCTTTGGGTAGGGAGCACTAGCCGTTGAGTAGGACCCAGAATTGCCCCACTTCCTCTTGGACCACTTTTCACTATCCCTGTCACTCTGTTGTTGACCTCCACTCTGATAAAAAAATCTAAACTTCTTGCTTAGCCTCTCTCCTATCTCTGCCTACTTTTTTTATCTTTCTCTACCTGCTGCATGTACATAACTAACCTAGAGATATTCATGTCCTTATTTAACAAGGCTACCTTACTCTCCAAAATCAAGTCACGAGACAACTCGGAAACAAACTTCCTCATTCTATCCCTCATGCCAGACACTAACTCTAGAGCATACCGAGATAACTGGTGAAACTTCAAGCCATACTCCTTGACTGACATCTTTCCAACTCTTTTGCCTTTGCCTCCCTCAATACTTGAGAAAAGAAGCGGTCCAGGAAAGCACTAGAAAATTCATCCCACAGAGCTGACTCAACATAGTCACCCTTTGACTGGTCCTATTCGTCGTACCACTAATATGCCACATCTTTCAATTAGTAGGCGGCGAACTCCACGCCCTCCACATTAATGGCATGCATCATACGGAAGATTTTTTCCATCTCATTAAGGAAATTTTAAAGATCCTCCTCAACCTTGACACCAATAAAGGTTAGAGGACTCAATCTCATAAACAGGCAGACCCTTATGGTTTCAGAATACGGAGTAACAGAAGCACCACGCTCAGACTAAAAAGCTTCCAACTGAGCAAAAGTATAAATAGACTGACGAAACTCAGCATTCATCATATCATCCTATGATGCTCGAGAAGGACTAGAGGGGACCGGTGGAACTCCTGAAAAACTGGCTCTGGACCCCATAAGCGTGGCGAGTCCTATCAATATTGTACTTAAGTGGGAAAAAAGTTTTGATGAGCTTTAGATCATCTAGGAGGCATGATCTAAATAGTAAACAAACAGGAATTAGAGAAGATTTTAGGCTATTAGATTCTATAGCCCAAAAATAGAACACAAAAAATAAAAATATTCCTAAATGCCTCGTAGTCTCTTCCTTATGAGTGTTGTGCTCTACACATCCTTAAAAGAAACTATACTTGACACAAATTTATGGACACCCATCTAACCATGAACCTAGTGCTCGGATATCATCTTTACATGACCCGAAACAAGGCCTGGCTGTGTCTGGTATCTCAAGTCCAACCAGGATTAGAGACTACTCTTACTACCCAAATTATTGACCACCTCATACCCCATGATGGATGAATTCAAATCATATAACAAGATAATAGAATATCAAGTTAAAGATATTATACTAAGTTTATAACCAAAACCAACCATCCATAACTAAATAACCATCTAATAACAATGTTAATACCAATAAAAATATCGACACCGATACTGACACTGCCCATCCTCAGAGTAGTCTAACAAATCCTCAAATCAAAACCAAAGAATATCCAGTCGGACATGACCCCGACCATAGCCAAACCAAAACCAAAAGGAGTAATAAAGACATAAAGAAATCCATAGCATGAAATAGGGTCTTCTGGAGTATGAAAGCTCACCACTTTAGTCTGACTCAAAAGTTATCATCAAATTACCATGTCACTAAGCAGGAGGAGTGGAAGTATGTTGGTTTTTGCAGCGCGCGGAGATACAACTTTCAAAGATAGTTAGCAGGGTGAATACTAACATGTAACTCAAGGATAAATATAAATTAATGTCATCAAACCAGAACCAGGTCAAACCAATTCACATAACCATATGCAAATACATACATATATATTTACATATATATATATACAAACACACCATGTTAAGGCAGGGAGCAAGGTTTAGCAAGTAGGTTGAGATTATCACCAATTTTCATACTAAACAAATTAATTTGGGGATTTCTTTGTACCCTTATTTCCATCCATTATTCCCATACACCCCCAATGCATTTACCAACCATCAGTTTAACCATAGTAGCTTCATAAACATCATAAAAAATGTATTTAAATAATTTAAAAACCCTCAACCCATAGTTTAAAACCAAATATTAATATCTCATGAACAAAACTTTAAATTACATGCTCTTACAAAATTGACAATAAGGGAAGAGTAACATGCCTTAAACACCAATAAGTATAGATAAAAATCACTTTTGATAGCCCAAATTGATTAGTTTGATGAAAACCCTAAGTTTTCTTAACCTCAAGGATTTGGGAGTGTTCTGAGAGGTTGTTTGATATGTTTGTGATAGATAATAATGACCTAGAGAAGTTATAAGATATGGGTTATAAATTGGGCAAGAGGGGAAATTTCCAAAATTCCCTCAACTTAAAGGATGGAAAAAAATCCATCATTGTTTACGAGTCAACCCCTTGACTCATACCCACACATTACGACTCATGACCATGACTCATAACCAAGACAATGACTAGGACCCCATACACTGCCCACCTTAAACATCCAGGGTTTTGACCCTTAGAAAATTTCCTAGAAATCCATTTTCTGGACCCAATACGATTCATGAGTACGAGCCGTATGCTGGGGTATCAGTGGTATGGTCCTATCGTATGCTGATCAGTGTTAGTTGGTGGGATAGTTTTGGTCACTAGACTGAGTAAAACTTATGGGTATGAGTCATAGGTCTTGGTATGAGTCGTATCAGAGACTCATATGATGGTTAGTGTTTGATGCTCATGGTATTTTATTCTGCAGGGGATACGGGTTATGGGTACCGATCGTATGTCATAGTCACGACTTTGTTGGATGAGCGTATACTGGATAGTGTTTGATCCAAAGATTGAGGCTTGGATACAAGTGGTGGATACTGATTTTATTGGAGGGTATGACTCGTATGGGTCAGTCGTATCCCTGTGATGAATTTTTAAAAGAATTAAGTAGGGGCATTCTGTACATTTCCATACTTATCCTAACTAGGACCCATGACTTATAATACACTTAGGAGGTTATTTACCCTATTATTCTATTCATTAACACTTGAAAATATTCCAAAACATCTCACAATTCTCTCAAGATCTTTTGGGGGAAAGAAGGCTAGGGTTTCATCTTATGGATTGCTTTGGGGCTTTTCTTGGTGAATTCTTTCCATCAATTCATTGGTATAAGGCATGATTCTCTTCCCTCATTGGAACTTCAACTAAAGGAATAGTTTATGTGATTGATTTCATGGTTTTACTATTTCATGATCATAGTTTTCAATCATCATTTGGGGGTTTTGTTATTGAATTCTTGGTTATGGTTTTCTATGGTTTTACTTATGCTTTTATATGCATCAATGGTGTATTTAGACAATTAGATTGCATGGTAATGGTTTTATGATCTTTGGAATTGGTTTTGGTCATTTTGTGCCCCTAAGGTGTTTGATAAAATACTTATAAAGATATGTTCATTGAATTGACTTCTTTTAATGGAAATCTTGCATGTTTTAAATTGGATAAAGGATTTCTACATGGTTTAAATAGTTTTAAAAGGCTAAAGGCTAAATGGTTATGCTTGTGAAGAAAATAGAAGTCTCCCAAGCTGATTTAATATGGTAATTGGAAGGGCACCTAAGGTCCCCTTAACCTAAATGGTTTGGCTATGGATATTACTTGCAAGTAAGGGGTGGTATGACAATACCACTAATATTGGCATTGGTTAATAAATGGTAAATAGATTCTTTGGACATGGTTTTAATTGGGAAATAATGGCGGGCTGTGTAGCCATCGAAGGTGGGGGTCCCAGCGGGACCAAAATTAAAAATTCATATTAGCTGATATGAGGGGTCTTGATGGCCATGTGTGTGTGTCACATTATATATTAGGGGATGTACTAGTCATCCCGTGGGATATTCCTTGATCGTCCATTTACACACACTGGGGTGCTTTTAGTAGGGGGAGCTGAAGCCATATGGCCCGTAAGTGGTTAGGATGACAAAGCTACACAGCCCAGGTATAAAGGTTTTAAATGCATGCTAAATCAATTCCATTTCCCGACACTTATATATGTATGGTTGTATGCGTTATGGATGGTTTTATTTGTTTATATAACTGGTCTTATTTTATCCTTATCCCGAGATTCATGCTAGCGGTCATTCGATAACCCTGTCTGTTGGTGTCTGTATACGTATGCTATGTAGGAACCTACCATTCTTCTCCTACTATTTATCCCTCGAATTCAATATCGATATTGGGACTGAAGTGGTGAGCTTCCATCCTTTTGGGAGGCATTATTTTATATTATGGATTTATTTAGACATTTTTCTTTTATTTTGGATATTGGTTTTATCCTTGGTTAGGGGCATATCCCAACCAAATTTATTTACTCTTTTGGATAGTGGCTTTGTGGTACTTCTAGGTGTTGGTATGGGCGGGATTGGTAGAGGTGTCTACCTTAGCATTGGTATTGATATTGAGGCTGGCATCATCAGACATGATTTCTCGCTGTTCTGTCATATTGTATTTTGGGTTTGATTTTTATATTATGTTTTGGTATTCCCTTTGGTTTATGGTCTATGGTTTGGTTTGGTATGGTTGGATAGTTGGTGTGGTACGGTTGGACTTGGTTGGATCGGTCACAGTTGTGACCCTATCCCAAAGTCTTAAGAATAATAATAATGCTATCTTATTATATGTTCAAAATTCAGCCCATCTAAGGATGGATGTAGTTGGTTGGGTTGGGTAACAGGGGGACATCCCTGGTCCTGGTTGCACTTGGGATGCCCATTACGACAAGTCCTGGGGTCGGGAAGTTTGTATTAGAGCCTAGGTTCATGGTGAACTGGGAAGTCCACAAAGCTGTGTCGAGTAGAGTCTCTTTTTGGGGTGTAAAGTGTGTCACACTCATAAGAGAGACACTGGAAGACATTTAGAAATGTTTTACTTTCTTGATATTCTATCTTCAAGCTTGAGTTCTCAATCTTGTAATCTCCTCTAATTCTTGTTTGTTCATCTTTTAGATCATGCCTCCTAGATCTGGAACACAAGGAAATTCTTTCATCCTATCTGGGTATAATGCTCCTACGTCTAGAGTATATTTTGATTGCATGGTCCTAGTCCTGATGGTGCTAGAGTTCCTCCTATTCCGGCTAGTTCTCCTTAAGTCCCTCAGGGCAACATGACAAATGCAGAATTTTGTTAGTCTATTCATGTTATTGCCTATTTAGTTGCTGCTCAGGCCGAGCGAGGGTGTGGTTAATGCTTTGTCTGCTGAGGACGCAAGGTTGGTCAATTTATGAAGATGGATCCCCCAACTTTTACTGGGGTGAAGGTGGAGGAGGATCCACAGGTCTTCTTGGATATACTGGAAAAGACCTTTTGAGTAATGCAAGCTACTAATATAGAGGGGGTTAACTTTGCAGCTTATCAACTCAAGGATGTTACTTATCAGTAGTATAAGGAGTGGGACATGGATAGAGTTGATATAGAAGAGAAAGGGTTGTGGGAGGCCTTTTCTAATGCCTTCTTGGATTAGTTCTTTTGGGAAGCTATGATGGAGGAGTTTTTGAACCTCAGGCAAGGGAGGATGTTAGTAAAGGAATATGCTTTGAAGTTCCATCAGCTATCAAGGTATTCTCCTAATTTGGTGGCTGATATAAGATTGAGAATGAGAAAGTTTGCTCCTGGGTTGAATAGAGATTTGATTCAGGAGAGTAAGACTTTCTTGTTGATTAAAGATATGTACATCTCAAGGTTGACAGTTCATATGCAGTAGATTGAGGATGAGAAAAGAAAGTAGATAGAGTTTGGGGATAGGTAAGGAAAGAGGAGTAGGTTTTTTTTATCAGGGAGGTACTCAGTCTCAGGGTGGTAAGGATGGTAGCAAGTGGCAGAAAAAGAAGTGGGGGAGTTCTGGCTCCTTTTCTGTGAGTGCTCCTTATCATTCAGGAGATATACGTCATCAAGGTGGTGAAAATTCTCAAGCACAGGTTTCCCAATCTCAGGAGAGTAGAGGTTAGTCAGTTTTTTTATGTCCTCTTTATTAATTCTATGGTAGTCCTCATTGAGGCTATTGCAAGAAAGAAAGGGATGAATGCTTTAAGTATAGTCAGGTAGACCATCGGCTCAGGAATTATCCAATCAATAAGGTTGCTACAGGATCAAATAAGATTCTTGTGGCTTCATCTTCTTCTCCTACACCTGGTGGGTAGCATCTGCTTCTATTACTGCTCATGGTTCTAGTGTTGGTTGGAACAAGTTGTATGCTTTGGCATCCCGATAGAAATTCGAGGCATCACCTGATGTCGTTACTGGTATGTTATAGCTTTTCTTTTGTGACGTCTATTATTTGCTTAATTTGGGGTCCACTATTTCTTATTTGACTCCATATATGGCTGTCTTTTGGTTTTAATCAAAAAGTTATCTCAGATCGGTTTTCTATTTTTATCCCAATAGGTGACTCGATTATTGCTAAGAGAGTCTATAGGGGGTGTGGTATCTATTGGTAGCAAGCAGACCTTGGCGGATCTATTTGAGCTGGATATGGTAGATTTTGACGTAATTCTAGGTAGGTATAAGTTGTATTTTTGTTATGTATCTGTGGATTGTCGGACCCGTAGGACTACATTTAAGTTTCTTGGTGAACCGATTATGGAATGGGAAGGTAGTTTCTTAGATCCTAGGGGGAGGTTTATTTCTTATCTTAGAGCTTGGGGGTTAATATCTAAGGGTTGTCTCATCCAATTACTATTCCTCCATATAGAATAGCTCTGACTGAGTTAAGAGAACTCAAGGAGCAACTTATGGATCTTATGGACAAAGGGTTTAGTTGTCTTAGTGTTTCTTCATAGGGTGCACCGGTGTTGTTTGTGCGTAAGAAGGATGGTTCCCTTAGGATATGGATTGACTACAGGCAGTTGAACAAGGTGATGGTCAAGAACAAGTATCGTTTTCCTTGAATATATGACTTATTTGACTAGTTACAGGGTGCCAAGTACTTCTTTAAGATAGATCTTTGGTCTGGGTACCATCTTCTTAAGATTAGGGAGGTGGATATACCTAAGATAGCTTTTCATACTCGGTATGGACATTTTGAGTTCTTGGTGATGTCATTTGAGTCAACTAATGCTCCGGAATCATTTATACACTTGATGAATAGGGTGTTCAGGCAGTATTTGAATCACTTCATCATTGTCTTTATTGATGACATTCTAGTTTATTTAAAGAGTGAGGTGGATTATGCTAATCACTTCCATATGGTTTTGTAGACCTTAAAGAAACCACAGTTGTATTCCAAGTTCTCTAAGTGTGAGTTTTGGTTGAATGTTGTGACTTTCTTAGGCCATATTATTTCTAGTGAAGGGATCATGGTGGATCCGCAGATGGTTTTTGTGGTGAAGAGGTGGCCTAGCCCACGACTCAATCTTATATTTGGAGCTTCTTGTGTTTAGCTGGGTATTATATACGGTTTGTGGAAAGTTTTTCATCAACAGCTGCTTCTTTGACTAAGTTGCCTCAGAAAAAGGTTAAGCTTTCTTGGTCAGATGCTTGTAAAGAGAGTTTTGACAAGTTGAAGGATAAGTTGACTTCAGCTCCAATCCTAACTTTGTCGAAAGGCAATGATGGGTTTGTGGTTTATTGTGATGCATCTCGGGTAGGGCTTGGTTGTGTTTTGATGAAGCATAAGAAGTTTATTGCCTATGCTTCCAGGAAGTTGAAGGTACATGAGAGGAATTATCTTACTCATGATTTAGAGTTGTTGGTAGTTGTGTTTACTTTGAAAATATGGTGGCATTATTTGTAAGTATTTAAGTGGATAGCTTTTCTGATCACAAGAGTCTCCAGTACGTGTTCACTCAGAAAGAGCTTAATCTCAAAGAGACAAAGTGGCTTGAGCTTCTCAAGAATTATTATATAAGTCTTCACTACCACCCAAGTAAGGCTCATAAGGTTCTTGATGCTCTTAGCAGATTATACATGGGTAGTTTGGCTCACGTGGAGGAAGGCAAGTGGGAATCGGTGAAGGATATTCACCGCTTGGCTAATCTTGGAGTTTGTCTTTTGGACTCTAAGGATAGTAGTGTGATGGTGTAAGAAGTGGTTTGATCATCTCTTAGTGTAGAGATTAAGGAGAAGCAAGTGCTAGATACTATCTTAATGAAAATCAAGGGTGATGTCAGTAGGCAAAAGGTAGTGGTTTTTTAGATTAGTGGTGATGGTAGTTTATTGTACCAAGGAAGGTTGTGTGTTTCTAATGTTAATGGGCTATGGCAAAGGGTTCTGGCTAAGGCACATGTGTTGTGCTATGTTGTTCATCCCAGCTCGACTAAGATGTATTGTGATCTCAAGAAGATCTACTAGTGGAATAGTATGAAGAGGGATGTGGCTAATTTCGCAGCAAAGTGTATGGGTTGCCAACAAGTTAAGGTTGAGCACATGAGACCAGGAGATTTGTATCAAGAACTTGGTTTGCTCGAATGAAAGTGGGAAGTGATTAATATGGACTTCGTTACCGGTCTTCCTTGTTCTCACAATTAGTATGATTCAATTTGGGCCATTCTGGAAAGGATGACCAAGTCTGTGCATTTCTTGCCAGTGCGGAATACCTTTTCGGCATAGGATTATGTCGGGTTATATCTCAAGATATTGTGAAACTGTATGGGGTACCTATTTTGATTATCTTTGATTGTGGTATGCAGTTTACGTCGTATTTTTGGTGGACTTTCCATAAAGAGTTGGGGACTAAGGTTAGTCTAAGTACTATTTTTCATCCACAGTCATATGGGCAAGCGAAGAGAACTATTTAGATGTTAGAAGATGTACTTCAGACCTGCGTGATTGACTATGGTGGCAATTGGGTTGAGCATCTACCTTTGGTGGAGTTTGATTACAACAATAGCAATCATTCGAGTATTGGTATGGCTCCTTTCAAGGCATTGTATGGTAGGAAGTGTAGATCTTTTATTGGTTGGTTTGATCTTGGAGAAGCGGACATATTTGGCCCGGATTTGGTTTATCAGGGGATGAAGGAGGTCAAGTTGATTTAGGATAGGCTTAAAACTGCCCAAAGTTTCCAAAAGTCCTATGCGGATGTTAGGTTTAGAGACTTGGAGTTTGAGGTTGGGGATAGGGTATTCCTCAAGGTGTTTCCCATGAAGGGAGTGGTGCGGTTTACTAAAAAAGGAAACTCTGCCCTCGGTTCATTGGTCCTTATGTGATTTTGCAAAGAGTTGGCAATGTTGCTTATGAAGTAGAGTTTCCATCTAGCTTATGTTTGGTTCATCTGGTCTTTCATGTTTCTATGTTGAGGAAGTGTTTTGGTGATCCTTCTTCGGTTGTTCCTTTGGAAGGATTGGGTATTTTAGATTCTCGGTCTTATGAAGAGGTCCCGATTGAGATATTAGATAGGCAAGTTTGTTGGTTTTTTACCAAGGATGTGGCTTCAGTTAAGGTTCTAAAGCGGAACCATAAGGTGGAAAAAACTAATTGGGAAGAGGAAGAGGACATTAAGTCTAAGTATCTGCATTTGTTTTCTTTTCCTGGGATTTGTACGGAAGGTATGTGCCTTGAACACATCTTTATTTTATGAGTTTGTAAAGGAAAGATTAACATCTTTGCCTCTTTGTTTTCAAACTTTATTGAAGGGATGTTTGATAATGCAAATGACTCTATGTGCGGTTACCCCTACCTTATCCGTCATTCGGGACGAATGTTCCTAGTGGGGGAGACTGAAACATCCTGGGTTTTGACCATTAGAAAATTTCCTAGAAATCCGTTCTCCGGACCCAATACTACTCATGGGTACGAATGGTATGGTCTTGTCGTATGCTGACCAGTGTTAGTTGGTAGGATGGTTTTGGTCACTGGAATGGGTACGACTTAAGGGTATGAGTTGTAGGGCTTGGTACGAGTTGTATTAGGGACTCGTATGGTGGGCAGTGTTTGATCCTCATGGTATTTTATTCTACCAGGGATACGGGTTATGGGTACTGATCGTATGCTATGGTTACGAATTGGTTGAATGAGTCATATACTGGATAGTGTTTGATGATCTAAGGGTTGAGTCTTGGAGACGAGCGATGGATACCGATTATATAGGAGGGTACAACTCGTATGGGTCAGTCGTATCCCTGTGATGGGTTTTTAAGGAATTTAAGTGGGGTATTCTGGAAATTTCCTTACTTACCCTAACTAGGACCCACAACTTCTAATACACTTAGGAGATTATTTACCCTATTATTCTATTCATTAACACTTAGAAACTATTTCAAAACATCTCATAATTCTCTCAAGAGCTTTTGGGGCAAAAAGGTTGGGGTTTCATCTTGTGGATTGCTTTGGGACTTGTCTTGGTGAATTCTTTCTATTAATCCTTCAGTATAAGGCATGGTTCTCTTCCCTCATCATAATTTCCACTAAAGGCATGGTTTATGTGATTGATTTCATGGTTTTACTATTTCATGATTATGGTTTTCAACCATTATTTAGGGGTTTTGATAATGAATGCTTGGTTATGGTTTCCTATGGTTTTACTTATGCTTTTATATGCATCAATGGTGGATTTGGACAATTGGATTGCATGGTAATGGTTTAATGGTCTTTGGAATTGGTTTTGGTTATATTGTGCCCCCAAGGTGTTTGATAAAGTGCTTATAAAGATATGTTCATTGCATTGACTTCTTTTAATGGAACTCTTGCATGTTTTAAACTGGATAAAGGATTCATGCATGGTTTAAAAAGGCTAAAGGCTAAATGGTTATGCTTGTATAGAACATGGAAGTTTCCCAAATGGATTTAATATGGTAATTGGAAGGTCACCTAAGGTCCCCTTAACCTAAATTGTTTGGCTATGGATATTACTTGCAAGTAAGGGGGGGTATGACGATACCACTAATATTGGACTTGGTTAATAAATGGTAAATGAATTGTTTAGACATGGTTTTAATTGGGAATTAATGGAAAGGTGTGTAGCTAAGCCATGGAAGGTGGCGGTCTTGGGGAGACCAAAATGGGAAACTCATATTTACCGATATGAGGGGTCTTGATGAATATGTGTGTGTGTCACATTTTATATTGGGGGATGTACTAGTCATACCATGGGATATTCATTGGTCGTGCAGCTATAGGCATTGGGACCCTTTAAGTAGGGGGAGCTGAACCCATATGGCCCGTGGGTGGTTAGGACGACAAATCTAGACAGCCTAGGTATAAAGGTTTTAAATGCATGCTAAACCCGTTTCTCTTTCCTGGCACTTATATATGTATGTTTGTATGCATTATGGATGGTTTCACTTGGTTTTATAAATGGCATTATTTTATCCTTATCCTGAGTTTATACTAGCAGTCATTCGCTAACCCAGTCTACTGGCGGTTGTATACCCACGCTATGCAGGAACTGACCATTCTACTTCTTCTATTTAGCCTGCGGATTTGGTATCGGCACTTGGACTGAAGTGGTGAGCTTTCATACTTTCGGGAGGCATCATTTCATGTTATGGATTTCTTTAGACATTTTTCTTTTATTTTGGATATTGATTTTGGCCATGGTTGGGGGAATATCCCAACCGGATTTGTCTAATCTTTTAGATAGAGGCTTTGTGGTACTTCTGGGGGTTGGTATTGGCGAGATCGATAGATGTGTCAGCCTTAGCATTGGTATTGATATTAAGGCTGGCATCATCGGACATGATTTCTCACTATTCCGTCATATTACATTTTGGGATTGATTTTCATATTATGTTTTGGTATTCCCTTTGGTTTATGGTTTATGGTTTGGTTTGGTATGGTTGGGCAATTGGTGTGGTATGGTTGGACTCGATTGGGTCGTTCACAGTTGTGAACCTATCCCAGAGTCATAAGGAGAATAATAACGCTATCTTGTTAAATATTTGAAATTCAGCCCATCTAAGGTTGGATGTAGGTGGTTGGGTTGGGTAATAGGGGTGGTCCTCGATCCTGGTTGGACTTGGGATGCCCATTACGATAAGGCTCGGGGTCATATCATGTCACCACCTTACAACTCTATGAACCCACTCGTAATGAGATATTACAACTCATAAGGTCTAGTCATGACCAACACAGAACCCAAATGAATTGAACACTGGCCATCCTACGATTTAAACCTATGACTCGTAACATATCCTCATGGCTCATAGTGAGCCACTTGTACAAAAAGTATCACTTTGCCACTGAGCTTCTAATTTGGTTACAACCAGGGTCTTACGACCCATAATCACATCTCATGACTCGTTACCATGATTTGTGACTAATATAGTTATCCCAAAGCTCAAGAATTTGCAAGGGCCAAAAATCTGGGGCATTACCGTTAGCTTCTTGGATAGTGTCCTGTAGTTTACATTCCTTCTTGTATGTTATCTATATTTGCATTATCTCTGGACCTCAGTCGGAAATTACTTACTGTGTACCACGTGTTTAGTACTCACACTACACTTCTGCAGCCTTCAGATCATGGTACGAGTTCTCTCTATTGTTGTGTGCATCATGCGGAGTAGCTATGGATCAAAGATTTGGTGTGAGCTCCTGGAGTTTGGAGTATTTCTAATTTCCCTCTAATTGATTAGACTGATATCTACGATACATTTAGATATGGGGTTTACATGTATATTTATTTAGTAGTTAACTTTATACTCTTATTTTATTAGAAGCTCTTGTACTAACTTCACCAGGTCTTGGGGTTGTCTTATATATATTAACCCCTTTATTATATTTATTTTGTTGTTCCTTTGATTTTTTTGTTAGTATAGTTAAAATATATCGGATTCAAATCAATGACCATTCTTCAAGTTACACGCTGAGTCCAATTAAAAGATGACTCGCAACAAAAATCAATGAAGTGATATCTAAAACTGTAAATTCATGTGACCTAACAAAAGAGAATTCCAATTAGTGGATACATTATACATACATGTTCACTCTAAAAAATAATTTCTTTATTTCCAAACTTTTCAAAATCATCCAATACTTCTGTTCAAATTGTAAAATTACCATCATATTGGACACACTTATGACTTAGATATCAATAACTTACTTCAACCTCGCAGTTGCTTTTTGCCACAATGTTCTTTCTTAGGAGTCCGACCATATTCTCAAAATTAGGAATTAATCAACACGTTGTATAAAATTCTCTCTTTATTTTTGTACCAAAAAGAGTCTAATAAAAACCAAAAGAAAGATTCAATATTTCCTTACGTGATTTCGAGTTTTTTTTCCTACTTAGAAATACTCGCATACATAAAAGGAGTGCTTCAGTGTTAATTTGGGGACAAAAGATCTGTAGACATTGAAATTTTGTGGACTCTACAAAAAGAGTTCAATTTTTGCTAGAGTTCTTGGGTCTACTTTACCCTAAATATTGCTTGGTGGCTACTCTACCTAAACCCTAAATTACGCCTATATAAAGGGGGGAAATATCCCTTTAGAAGGCATCTCCAAGATATGAAAAGTCCCAATAAATTCATGGGATATTCGTAAAGATCAAAACCCTCTCTTCTTGATAATCAAATACATCAAGAAGACAAACCTTCCTTTCATGGAGATCAAATCCAAATGTTCCTACGTTCGAGAAATACGCCACTAACAGCCCTCAAATTACGGAGAAAATCAAATCCAAATATTCCTACGTTCGAGAAATATGTCACTAGCGGCCCTCGAATTACGGAGAAATTCATATCCAAATCTTCTTCCAACATTTGAGAAATACTCCACTAACGACCCTCGAATTAAGGAGAAAATCAAGAGAGAAGAATCAAGGGAGGAACAGATTTGTACCCACATTCTTGGTCAATAAAATTGTTGTTTCTTCATATTTTTATTTGTGGTTGAAATTAATTTTCCATGAATTAAATTATGTTGGAAACAAATTTGTCTTACGTAAAGTATGAATTACGCCAAAAAATTAAGAGAGAAGAATCAAGGGAGGAATAGATTTGTACTCACATCATTTATCAATAAAATTATTGTTTCTTCGTATTTTTATTTGTGGTTGAAGTCTATTTTTCATGAATTAAATGATGTTGGAAACAAACTGGCATGCCCAGTGGGACCAAATCTGCCCTTCATCTCTTCTCTCGTAAATCAAATATGCAAATCTATATCCGCAGAATCGTAAAGATCGAAGCATTACTTCAAGACTCATCTTTGAGTTTCATCAAGTCTACACTCTAACAAGCCTCGAAGAAGAGGGCATTTGTAGACATCAAAATTTTGTGGACTCTACAAAAAGAGTTCTATTTTTGTTAGAGTTTTTGGGTTACTTTACCCTAAATCTAGCTTGGTGGCTACTCTACCTAAACCCTAAATTACACCTATATAAAGGGGGCAAATATCCCTTTAAAGAGGCATCTCCAAGATCTCTAAGATCATAAAATATCCCACAAATTCATGAGATATTCATAAATCTTGAATATCTCAGAGGGATCAAAACCTCTCTTCTTGATAATCAAATACATCAAGAAGATCCACAAAACCTCCTTTCATAGAGATTAAATACAAATACTCCTATGTTTAATAAATATGCCACTAACCACCCTCGAATTATGGAGAAATCCATATCAAATCTTATGTTCGAGAAATACGCTACTAACAGCCCTCGAATTATGAAGAAAATTAAGAGAGAAGAATCAAGGGAGGAATAGATTTGTACTCACATTGTTTATCAATAAAATTATTGTTTCATCATATTTTTATTTGTGGTTGAAGTTTATTTTCCATGAATTAAATTATGTTGAAAACAAATTGGCATGCCCAGTGGGACAATCTCTACCTCTCATCTCAACTTTTCCAACAGCAAAGTTCAACAACACTGAAATGACTTCCAAGAAAGTCAACTCTCAATCAACTGCTTCCAAGGTTGCTGACTCAAAGTTCTCTGCTGAAGTAGAGAGCATCCTTGGTGTTACTTTCGGAAGCTTAGGAGCTGTCACAAGGAGCAAGGTAGGCTTGCTAAGACAACAAACACTTCCAGTGTCATCCGAACCAACTCTAATTTTTGGATCTTCAACCCCAAAAGGAAAAAAGTCTAGTGCAAGTGCTTCGGAAAGAGGAAGCAATGTGGCAGAATCTCTTAAGAAGACTCTATCTTTACTTGAGAATTTCGGTTCCAAATACTCTAGCGCAAAGAGCGATGGTCGTTCAAGCAACTCATCATCTCCAACTACACCGCATAAGTTGAGAACTTCAAAGATCAACTGTATGGCGCCAAAAAATGCGTAACTCACTACATTTCGTACACCCAAAGGTATTTATTGCTACAAGGTGATGCCTTTTGGCTTGAAGAACACTGGCGCCACTTATCAAAGGGCTATGCAGAACATCTTTGATGGCCTGCTCCATAAAATTGTTGAATGTTATGTGGATGGTCTAGTGGTGAAGTCAAGAAAGAGATATGACCACTTAAAAGACCGAAGAATAGTATTTGAGTTACTTCGAAGATATCATCTTAGGATGAATCCATTGAAGTGTGCCTTTGGAGTTACTTCCGAAAAGTTTCTTGGCTTCATTGTGCGACACCAAGGAATTAAAAGTGATCAAGTCAAGGTCGATGCAATTTTATAGATGCTCGAGCCTCGAAATATTCATGATAAAAAGCCTTCAAGGAAGGCTAGCATATTTAAGGAGTTTTATCTCAAACCTGGCCCAAAAATGTCAACCATTTAGTCATCTCATGAATAAGGACACTCTCTTCGAATGGGACCAAGCTTGTAGTAATGCCTTTGAGAGTATCAAATCATACATAATGAAGCCACCAGTTCTTGCGGCATCCATACCTGGAAAACCATTGATGCTCTACATCGCGGCACAAGAAAGGTTAGTGGAGCACTACTGGCTCAAGAAAATAGTGAAGGCAAAGAAAACTCTCTTTACTATTTGAGCATAATAATGATGCTGAATGAGCTAAAGTATTCTCCAATTGAAAAGTTATGTTTGGCATTGGCCTTCTCAATACAAAAGATGAAACACTACTTTCAAGATCATATTGTCTGTCTTGTGTCTAGGAAAAATTCCATCAAGTTTGTAATGTCGAAACCAGTCCTTAGTGATCGACTTGCAAGATGGTACCTTTAATTTCAGTAGTTTGAGATTGTGTTCGTTCCCTAAAAGGCTGTAAAGGGACAAGCATTGGCTGACTTCTTGGCAGACCACCCAATACCTGATGATTAGGAATTGAGCGATGAACTTCTTGATGAAGATACAATGGTTATTGAAGCAAGACACCCATGGAAGATTTACTTTGATGGTGTCACACATCAAGATGGAGCTGTTGCCGGTATGGTGTTCATCTCTCCACAAGAAGAGGTCATCCCATACTCTTTTACCCTAACAAATCATTGCTCTAATAATGTTGCTGAATATCAAGCTTTAATATTTGGACTTGAGATGGCAGTTGATATGAAACAACTACAATTACAAGTCTTTGGTGACTCCCAACTGGTAATCAAGCAACTTTTAGGAAGCTATGAAGTTAGAAAGCCCGAGCTACGACCATATCATGATTATGCATAGAAGTTGATGGGGTGGCTTGGAGAGGTAACCCTCCAACATATGCCAAGGAGAGAAAATTAGCAAGCTGATGCATTAGCTTCTTTGGCCTCAACCCTAACTCTTCCAAATCAAATGCGAGTTACTATCCGTCAAGAATGGGTAGTACCATCGTCAGATGAGGATGTAGAAAACAAGGTTGAATACCTCGTTGTTGTGTCTGAAGATGTAAAAGAATACTGGAGATAACCTATCATTGATTACTTATGTTATAGAATACTTCCTGAGGATCCAAGGAGAAGGACTGACATTCGTCGTCGCGCACCTCGCTTCCTTTACTATAAGGACACACTATACAGAAGATCATTCAAAGGAGTACTCTTATGATGTTTGGGAGAGGAATAAGCAATTTAAGCTTTGCAAGAAGCGTACTCGGGAGTTTGTGAATCACATCAGTCTGGACCGAAGCTCCATTTTCACATTAAAAGAATGGGATATTATTGTCCAACAATGGTGAAAGATTGCTTGGACTATGCTAGAAGATACAAAGCTTTTCAATTCCATGCAAATTTCATACATCAACCTCCAGAGGTACTACATCCAACTGTAGCATCTTTGCCATTCAATGCTTGGGGAATAGATGTTGTTGGTCCACTACCATAATCTTTTGGAGGACACTTACACATCTTGTCCGCGATAGATTACTTCTCAAAGTGGGCCGAAGTTGTTGCTCTTAAGGAAGTAAAGAAAGCAAATATTGCGAACTTCATCCAATTGAATATCGTCTACAGCTTTGGAATCCGTCAATATATAATAATTGACAATAGCAAGCCGTTTGATAACAAACTGATGAATAAGATTTGTGATCTCCTTGGCTTCAAGCAACACAAGCCTTCTATGTATCATGATGCCACCAACGGTCTAGCTGAAGCCTTCAATAAGACTTTGTGCAACTAGTTGAAGAAAGTTGTCTCCAAATCCAAACGAGACTGGCATGAACGAATGAAAGAAGCTCTATGGGCATATAGAACAACTTACCGCACACCAACGCAAGCAACCTCATATTCGCTTGCGTTTGGAGTTAAAGTTTTCCTACCACTTGAGCGTCAAATACCTTCTTTGAGATTGGTTATTCAAGAAAGGCTCATTGATGAAGAAAATGCTCAGTTGCATCTTGTGAAGTTAGAAGCTCTTGATGAGAAGAGACTAGAGGCTCAAAAAAATCTTGAATGTTACTAAGCCTGTCTATATCGTTCCTTCAGAAGGGTTCGCTAGATGTACTTCCAAGTTGGAGATCAAGTTCTTGCAGTAGGAAGTCCCATTATCACTTCTCATAAGTCAGGGGTTAAATTCACCCCAAAGTGGGATGGACCATATGTCGTACAAGAGACATATTTAAATGGTGCTTACAAGCTTGTCGATGCAGATGGTGTGAGGGTTGGCTCCATCAACTCCAAGTGTTTGAAGAAGTATTATCCTTGAAGGAAGATGACACTCCTTAAGGCACGAGTATAAACTGCATGTACACTCGTTAAGGCACAAGTATAAACTGCATGTACACTCCTTAAGGCATGAGTATAAACTGCATGTACACTCCTTAAGGAACGAGTACAAACTGCATGTACACTTCTTAAGGCACGAGTACAAACTGCATCTACACTCCTTAAGGCATGAGTATAAACTGCATGTACACTCCTTAAGGCACGAGTATAAACTGCATGTACACTCCTTAAGGCACAAGTATAAAATGCATGTATACTCCTTAAGTCACTAGTATAAACTACATGTACACTCCTTAAGGCACGAGTATAAACTACATGTACACTCTTTAAGGCACGAGTATAAACTGCATGTCCACTCTTGCCCCGTAAGAGTATAAACTGTGTACGGCTAAAAAAAATAAAAGTCCGCTAGGATGAAAACCTTGAAAGAGATGGCCGAGGCAAAAGTTAGGACAAAAAAAAACACTCACTAGAACTATGTTGTGACTTGATCCTCTTTACTGAGGTACGTAGGTGCTTGGAATCTCATTTCGAGTTCAGTTGCATGAGAGCCAAAAAAAATATGTTTCTACAGTATCTTCCATACGAATGCCAAGTATGAAACTATTCTAATTAAATTTTGGACATACTCCAAATATTTATGACTCAATGGGGGCAACCCGTCGAAAAGAAAAAGAGTTTCTTCAATGGGATTTAGAATGCTAAAGTTATCCAAGTCTACAACTAAAAGGATCTCAAAATTTTCATGCCTTAAAGTGGACAAAAATTTTCCCTTTGCACCTTAAGCTGGCCTATAACGAGTTTATTATTAAAGGATATCAAAATTTTCATGCCTTAAGGTAGGCAAGATTTGTCCATTTGCACTTTAAGATGGCCTCTAACGAGTTTATCCTTAAAGGATATTGAAATTTCCATGCCTTAAGGTGGACAAGATTTGTCCATTTGCACTTTAAGCTGGCCTCTAACGGGTTTATCCCTAAAGGATATCGAAATGTCCATGCCTTGAGGTGGACAAGATTTGTCCATTTGCACCTTAAGCCGGTCTCTAACGAATTTATCCTTAAAGGATATCAAAAAATTTATGCCTTAAGGTGGACAAGATTTGTCCTTTTACACCAAAAGCTGGCCTCTCACGGGTTTATCCTTAAAAGGATATCAAAATTTCCATGCCTTAAGATGGACAAGATTTGTCCCTTTGCACTTTAAGCTGACCATTGAAAAGGGCCCATACTTAAAGAAGACCATTGCATAAGTTCATCAATAAAAGGGCCCATACTTAAAGAAGACCATTGCATAAGTGCATCAATAAAAGGGCTCATGTTTAAAGAGTATCATTGCATAAGTTCAACAATGAAAGGGCCCATACTTAAAGAAGACCATTGAATGAGTGCATCAATGAAATGGTCATACTTAACACTTCTAAATCAATTAGAATTTTACCTTATATAAAAACTTCTAAATCATTTAAAATTTTATCTCATATAAAAAAAGAATGTCAATAATTATATTTAAGTAGTATTTTGGTCAATTTTTCTAAAATAATATGTGTGATTCTTCAACTTCTACGTTTTCGTCTTGTTTTATTTTTATTTTGATGATTGATGATTAATTAAAACTTTTTTTTTTTGCATTAACTAGATTTTTCTAGCCTTCTTCGTTATATGAATTCTCTTTTAAATTTTTAATTATATGCAATCATATTAATTGTGAATAAATAATGAGACCTATCTTATCATCATTATGTTTGTTAATAGACTTTATTTGTAGTGTTTTATTTTTACTGGCTCTAATGATTATCGCACATATAAAATATGATCAAACAATATTTTTTTTTTTTTATCAATTTAAATAACTATCTTTTCTAATAGATGATGTTTTGCAACTTGTAAGCATATTTTTCATTTAAAGTAGTAGTTCAAAATTGGAGCATAACTCCTTTCTAGTAATTTTTTTTGGTTGTATATAAGCCAAAGTTAGAGTCTTCTAGTGAAATCATCTATTTTAAAGTTAATCGGAATAAATTTATATTTTTAATAGATGCAATATATTTTTTAGCATTAGACGCACTTGCGACGCATATATATATATATATATATATATATATATATATATATATATATATATATATATATCTGAACTAGTATATATATCTACATCTGCAATCTATATTTATCTACATCTTTAATATATAATATATTAAAAGTGTGAAGACCCTTAGAAAAGTGAATCGAACTTTTTGTCCTTCATTAAAAGACTCATCTTTTACTATTTCTTCAATTATTTTTTAAAAAATTTCTTTATATTAATTCTTGGTTTAAGTTTTTTATTTAAGGAAAGGAAAGCATAAACGTATAAAAAGAAGACAAAATCAAAAATTCATATTCAAGAAAAATGAAAAAAAGAGACCTACATCTAATAAAAATTTGAAAGTACAATATTTTATGTTTTGCTGAATAAGGTTTGTTCCATAATAAAGTTGTAATGCTAAACAAGCTATTTAAGTCACAACTGGCTGTCGTCTTGTTGCAATATTATGTGTTCTTCTTAGGAAGAGGTATAGCACTCCGTGCAAGATCCACATGAAGTCAACTACTATATGATTCTTCTAAAAAAAAGTTTACAATCATTGTCAAAGCCATTAATTTTCTCACACAAAAAATCTAAGGTTCATAATAATATTAATTTTTATTGAAAGTTTTTATATTTTTTTATTTTAATAAAATTCTAAGGTGAATTCAACTATTTCAATTTAGACGTAGCATTCGTTAAATGCTTGTATTTTCTATATATCTTGCTTATTAAAGAAAACACATGATTCATATTTAGTTGGGGATGTATTTTCTTACTAATGTGTATCTATGATTAAAGAGACAAATTTTCTTGTGATTTGTGGTAAGTTTTAAAAAATTTAGTATATTTTTTAACTTTATGATAAATAAATTATCATGTATTCTTGATTAACAATTGCTAGTTGAGATTTTTTGTATGTGAAATCCTGATATATGTTATGATCGAAGAGATAAATTTTCTTGTGATTTGAGGTAAGGTTTTAAAAGTTTTAGTATGTTCTTTATGTTTACAATCTTTTGATATTATATGTGATTAAAGATATAAATTTTCTTTAATACCTTGTTTCATAATATTGATGGCTATAATGACTCAAGACTTTAAACCCTGAAAAGTTTAAGAGTTCAATAATATATGGTAAAAGAAAAATATATGGAACATTAATATTGATAATATTTTTTCTTGGGTGAAAAGTGGAGTCCTAAAATAAGGAAAATATACAAAAATTTTATATTGATTGGTTTTATTTATACTTTACTTCGCAAAGTTTCAATTTAATAGTACGTCTTTGTAACTTTTTTATTGTTCAATCTCTATGTTGTTTTATGTATGAAAATTTAAATCTATATTGAGTGAAAATAAAAGTATCGTGAGTATTTTAAGTTTGACTTTGTAATTTCATCTTTAAACGGTTTTAATTTTTAATTTAACCAATAAGAACATATTTATATAGTCGAAACCTTTATTTAAGTCTCTATTGATTTAAATAAAAGTAATTTGAAGTTATTTTCTCTCATTCTTTTAAAGCTTAGAGAACATATTGCCAATAAGTTTTATTATTGATCTCCATATAACTTCAAGTATTTCTAGCTTTTTATGTGCAAAGAGTCAAAGAGGAGGGACACACATACAAAAGTAATGAACTTATTATTATTGTTAATTTTATAAGTTAACATAATGTACACGTGGAAAGAACGTATACTAAACTAGTATATATCTATGTATATACTATATTAAAAGTGTGAAGGGGCTTAGAAATGTTATTTAAACTTTTTACCCTTCATTAAAAGTTTCTGCTTTAGAAAAAATCGTCTTTTCACTATTTTTCTAATTTTTAAGAGTTGAAAATTAATTAAATATTTATAGCAAAACCTTTTCTATAAGAAGTCATCAGAATTAATGAAAACCACTACCTTTTTCATTAGTTTACGAATTTTAAATTAACTAAAGTTAGATTTTAAGAAGATTTAAAAAATCTAGAAATAAATATGAAAACGTTAGAATAAGAAAAAATATAAGAGTACCACATTTTAAAAAAAAAATTAAGTAATTAAAAAGTATGTAATCAAAGATTTTCTATAGATTTAATTTTAAAAATAAAAAAATATTTAAAATATAGAAAAAAAAGTCGTACTATGAATATGGTTCAAGTCGATCGTCTCTCTTAGCCTCTAGCAACAAGGAAAAGAGGCACTTCATGAAAAATGCAAATGTGATGATCCATCAACTACTTAAAACTTCTGATTGTAAATTATATTTGTGCTTACAATAATATATATGTTATGTTTACATTATTATTTAAAGTGTGAAGGACTTTCGAGAAGTGATTTGAACTTTGTATTTTTCATTAAAAATCTTCACAATAGACAAAATTATTTTATTTTAAACAATCAACGGTTACACATGTGAGGAACGTGCGGTTAAACTAGTATATATATATACAGACTCTACCCGTCAATCTGAGTTCTCCAAAGCGATTGAACTAGCCACCCAGATGAGACTGTCGTTGAAGACATTTGGGTTACATATATATATATATATATATACACTTGGATTTTTAAGAGTTGTGAATGAAAAATGAATAAGTGTTTTTATTGAAAAGACACCAAGAGAAATGATGCAATTTGAATAGGCACCTTTTTTAGATAGGATGGTTATGACCTTTCTAAAGGGTTGTGACTTTTCCAAAGAGCTGTATCTTTTTCAAAGATTTTCACCTTTTCAAACCATTGCTTCTCTTCATGAAGAAACACCTTGATGACTATAAATACCTGAATTTTTTCCTCAGGTATAGACAAGATATTTTGAAAAAAAAAAATTCTAGTATGATTTGTTGTCGATGAGTGAGTTCGTAGTTTGACAAATTTTGAGGTACTGCTATTCTGTCGAAGTGATTCATTTTATCCTAGGAGGATATATTTCATAACCTCGTATATTTTAGGGGAATAATTTTTTTAAGGACACACCATGAATTCAGTGGACTTGAATCTTTTTGTTTCATCTCTTTTCCTTAAAGTTGGTTTTACTATTTTTCTAAAAAATAGTTTGAACTTCATATTGATAGTTCTTCAACTGTTTGAACTTGTGTTTGAACTTCTTGAAACTTCATTTTGATAGTTCATAAGTTGGCTGAGCTTATGTTGAAGTTCTTAACATTAGGTTTTGTTATTTTCCAGAAAATAGTTTGAACTTCATTTTGTTGATGTTCATAAATTGGGTTGAACTTATTGTTAAAAGTTTAAGGTTGTATATACAGAGTTTAAACTTCATTTGATTGTTCATATGATTATTTGAACATGTGTTTGAAGTTTTTGTTGAAAAATATAGGTTTCACTACACCCAAGAAAAACAACAATCTTAAAAAAATTATAAAAAATATCTTTTTTGTGCTTGTTTGGTGAAAAGAATTTCTACTCCCAGGGTTAGAAGAATATAAAAACTTCACCAAGAAATTACTGTGGGAATTTGGTTCTAAGAATATAAAAAATTTATCAATTCAGTAAACTCTCTGTATTGGTTTCTAGAGTTTAAATCCTATGGGCTTTCACCCTGTTTGAATTTGATTTTAATTTGAAGTCATACAAACTTCGTCAGGTTTCAAAGTTTATTCGGTGGATGATTTGAAGATATAAAAACTTCATTATTTACTAGAAATAAGTTGGTTTAAGATTAAAGTCTTTATTGCTATATTCTGAAATACTAAAGAGCATGTCAAAGATTGACAGAAAAATGACGAATGTACTAATCAAAACATTGATTCAGTTGGGAATGGTGTTATCCCAACGATAACCAGTATTGTGTCATTAAGTCGTTTAAATATTGATCTAGAAATGAAAACGACAGAGAAGTTGAACGAATATTTTGGTATGAACTTCAAAGAATGACAACAAATAATGTCATGCAAATTTTCACAAGTATAGATCCTCATATTTTGAAAAAAAAAAAATAATGCTGAAAATTAGTTGTCTGATTTGAAGGATCTTGTGAGTCGTCCCAAGAGAAAAGAGGATAATAAGTTGAATGAGAAATCATCAATGATGGTTGCAAATCCTGTTAAGGATGATGCTCCAAATAATAAGAAGATGAAGAAGTCTTCTGGACAAGAGATAGAGTTGAACAAGAAAATGTTCAAAGACAAGGGATACAATTATAGTAATGTTAGCCACAAATCTCTAAATAGTCAAGTTTTAAATAAGAACAAGAAAATAGATCAGATAAGCAAGTTGAAAACAAGGAGAAAGATTGAAAATCTGTGTGTTATGATCATTGAGAGCAATCAAGTTGGATATTCAAATGAATGGTGGTTTAATTCATGATCCACTAGACATGTTTCTGCAGATAAAGAAGTTTTTTCTAATGATACTACTGGTCCCAAAGAAGTGAACTTCATGAAAAATAATGTAACAGTTGAGGTTGAAAAAAGTGGAAAGATATTCCTAAAACTGACTTCTGACAAGATGTTGACTCTTAATAATGTTCTCCATGTTCCTACTATTAGGAAGAACTTAGTGTCGACAACACTTCTCGTTAAAATCAAGTTTAAGTGTGTGTTTATTTCGGAGAACATTGTAATAAGCAAGAATGAAATATATGTAGGAAAGGGCTCCCTCAATCAGAGCCTTTTCAAACTTAATGTAATTACTTTTGAAATAAAAAAAACTGAGACTTCTTCTTACTTGCTTGAGTCAAATGAATTGTGGCATGAATGCCTTGGATATGTCAATTACAAAACTTTGCAAAAGTTGACTAACTTAGAAGTTTTGCCTAACTTTGAGTTCAATAAATTAAAGTGTCAAACGTGTGTAGAATTAAAGTATTTGAATCATCCGTATAAGTCTGTTGAAAGAAATTTCAATCACTTAGATGTAATCCACACAGACATTTATGATATGAAGTCAACACCATCTCGTGGTAAAAAAAATATTTTATAACTTTTATTAATGAGTGCACTAGATATTGTTATATTTATTTGCTAAATGGTTAGGATGAAGCAATAGATTCATTAAAGCAATAGATTCATTAAAGCAATATAAAACAAAAGTTGAATATTAGTTGGATAAAAAGATCAAAATGATAAGAAGTGATAGGGGACAAAATATGAATCTCCTTTTGAGGAGTTATGTGTAGAAAATAAAATTGTCCATCAAACTCATGTCCTGTATTCGCCTTAATAAATGGAATTTTGGAAAGAAAAAATCAAACATTAAAGGAAATAATGAACATCTTACTCATAAGTTCAGATTTTCCAAAAAACTTATGGCGGGAAGCTATCTTTACAGCTAACTGAATACTCAATAAAGTTCTCCATAGTTAGACACTTTTGATTTCAATTGAAAAATTAAAAGGAAGGAAACCCAACTTGAAATATTTCAAAGTGTGTGGGTGTCTAGCAAAAGTTCAAGTTCCTATGTCTAAAAGGGTAAAAATAGGACCTATAATTGTGGACTGCGTGTTGATTGGATATGCTAAAAGCAGTAAACCATATCGACTTTTGATTCATAGTTCCAAACATCCGGATATCAATGAAAATATGGTAATTGAATCAGATAATGCTGAGTTCTTTGAACACATTTATTCGTATAAAACTGGACATGAGCAGTCTATTCAAGGGTCTTAACGACCTTGAGATGAACCAAATGAGAATGTACTTAATGATGAGAATCCAAGGCATAGTACATGTCAAATAACGCCAATGTTCTTTGAATCATATTTTGTAATATTTTTTTAAAAAAATAAGCCCCAAATATTTTAAGAAGTGATGTCGTCTTCGGACTCTTTCCTTTTAGAAAGAGGCAGTCAGTAGTAAGATTGATTTAATCTTGAGCAACCATACTTGGGAGTTGGTTGATCTTGCTACAAGAAATAAACCTTTAAGTTCTAAATGGATCTTCAAAAGGAAAATGAAAGTTGATGGTACTATTGATAAATACAAGGCAAAACTTGTAGTGAAAGACTAGACAAAAAGAAGTCCTTGATTATTTTGATACGTACTCGCCTGTAACAAGAATAATAATTCGAATGTTATTTGCCTTAGAGGAGGTATATGGTCATGAAATCCATCAAATGGATGTAAAAACAACATTCCTAAATGAAAAATTGGAGGAAGAAATTTACATAGAACAACCTGAGGTTTTTGTGGTTCCTGGTAAAGAAAAGAAAGTGTGCAAACTAGTTAAGTCACTTTATGGACTAAAACAAGCACTCAAACAGTGGCATGCAAAGTTTGACAAAACTATGTTGATAAATGTGTTACACTAAAGACACTCCAAATCACAAAGTCATTGATTGGTTGTATGTGGATGATATGTTGATCATTAATAGAGATATTTATGACATAAATGCTATAAAATAAATGTTTGAGAGCAAGTTTGATATGAAAAAACTTGGAGTTGCGGATGCAATCTTAGGGATAAGAATTCATAAAACTCTACAATTATTGGCATTGTTATAGTCTCATTACAATGAAAAGGTACTTCATAAGTTCAAGTATTTGAATTTTGGTATTGCCAAGACTCCATTAGACATGAGCTTTGCACTTTAAAAGAATGGAGGTAAAAGTGACTCGCAATTGGACTGCGTAAGAGCGTTGGGAATTTTGATGTATATCATGAATTATATGCCATCAGATATAGCATGTGTTATTAGTAAATTAGGTCGGTACACAAGTAATCCTGATCAAACTCATTGGATGGTATTTAAAAGAGTTTTGGGGTATCTAAAACATACTCAAGACTATCCTTTACATTATAATAAATATCCAATGGTAATTGAAGGATATAGTGATGAAAATTGGATCACCGAATTGAATGAAGTAAGTTGATATGTATTTACTTTAGGTGGAGGATCAGTCTCTTGGAAATCATTCAAACAAACATGTATTGCCCGCTCTACAATAAAATCTAAATTTATCGCGTTCGATAAAACTGGTGAAGAAGCTGAATGGCTTCAAAAAAATTTGGAAGATATTTCTTATTGTCCCAAACCTTTGGCACCAGTATGTATACACTATGATAGTCCATCGACGATAGGTACGGTTTTTGAGCATGATGTACAATGGTAAATCTCATCATATAAGATGAAGACATAATACCGTTAGAGAACTACTCTCTAGTGGAGTTATCACTGTTGACTATGTGAAGTCAAAGGATAATATGTTGGATCTACTTACAAAAAAGACTTATCTAGAGAAAGAGTTGAGAGATCACCAAAGGGAATGGGTTTACGTCCTAGGACAAATCAGCATGATGGTAACTCTACCTAGCAGACTAGATATCCCAAAAGATAAGTTCAAGGAGATCAAACAAAGTTGTGACTGACGGCTCAACATTGTCAATATACTCAACTCATTTTTATGACAAAGACAATGTTTAGAGAACAGGGATAGGGGTTATGGTTTAAACCTTTTTAATGGTTTCTAAGTTTGACAGGTTTTACCAAATAGTTTAATCTATAGGATTAAACATTTAGGAATCACCTATGTGAGGGTGAAATGGAAGCTTCTTCAAGGAGAATGTTAGTAAAGGCCTATTCTCTATGCTCTTATAAAACCGTGACGTGTTCATGGATGAAACAAAAAAAATGTGAGAAACATAAATGGTAAAAGGCTGGTAGTATGACTTGTATTATCTAGGTGTATATTAAAGTTCGATGGTTCAAAGATATCAAGTCTATCGATTAACCGAGTGCATGTGATGCATGTTCACTACGAAAAGTTCAAAGGGAAACTCACTTATCCAGAAGCAACTAGTCTTTGCTTGTAAAGTGCACATTTGTCCATAATGTTTTTATAAAATAACCATTCCCCACTTATGTGGGGGATTTTTAGATTTTTAAGAGGTGTGAATGGAAAATAAATAGGTATTTTTCTAAATCACCAAGAGAAAAGATGCAATTTGAATAGGTGCCTTTTTAGATTGGATGGTTATGAATTTTTCAAAGAGTTGCACCTTTTCTAAAGAGTTACACCTTTATGAAGGGGTGCACCTTTTCGAACCATTGCTTCTCTTCATGAGGTAACACCTTGATTACTATAAATACCTGAAGTTTTCCTCAGGTATAAACATGTAATTTTGAAGAAAAACACTTCTCTTTCTTGAAAAAAACTCTAGTGTGGTTTGTTGTCGTTGAGCGTGTTCGTAGTTTGACAGAATTTGAGGTACCGTAATTCTGTCGAAATGATTATCCTAGGAGGATATATTCCATAACCTCAGGTACTTGAGGGGAATAATTTCCTTAAGGACACACTGTGAATTCTATGGACTTGAATTTTTCTATTTTATCTCTATTTCTTAAAGTTGGTTTTATTATTTTTTCCAAAAAATAGTTTGAACTTAATATTGATAGTTCTTAAACTATTTGAACTTGTGTTTGAAGTTCTTGAAAATTTATTTTAATAGCTCATAGGTTGGTTGAACTTGTGTTGAAGTTCTTAACATTAGGTTTTGCTATTTTCCAGAAAATAGTTTGAACTTCATTTTGTTGATGTTCATAAGTTGGGTTGAACTTATTGTTAAAAGTTAAAAGTTGTAAAAACAGAGTTTAAACTTTATTTGATTGTTTATATGATTATTTGAACATGTGTTTGGTGTTTTTGTTGAAAAATACAGATTTTGCTAAACCAGAGAAAAAACGTATGTATATATATATATATATTGAATTACCTAAAGACATGATAAAGATGTTAACTTAATGTTTCGAGGTTTAAAAATATACCTGGAGGTTCCAACATTTGTCCTTTGTTAACACACTATACTTTCCAAACTAGTTATGGGATAAATGCTTGTACTCTCTACTCATTCACAACCCTGAAGGTTTCTTCTGAAATGGAGATTCCAAGTAGTTGCATTTAAACAGTTAGTGATGTAATCTTTGCAGGTTACTAGATGAAAATCTTCAGAGGTTAGTCTTCTAGCCACCTATATTATATTACTGTAGTTTTGATTTTATCCCATTTCTCACCTCGATATTTACAAATTATTGAGAAATTTAATAGAGGTTTCATAGTTCGGAAAGTATCTATCATGAAGATTCATTTGGATAGAGGGACAGAATAGATGATTCCAAACTAATGTCTCTATTAGAAATGTGAAGCTTAGATATCTCTAATAATATACTGCATGGTATAACAAAATCTTGCTTAAGGAGTATTCACCTAGATTTGTATCCAATTTCTAGGAATGTTTGTTTAGTTTTAGCCTTTTACTCTTTTATTTTTGTTTTTTTAATACTTTGTTTTATTGTTGTCAAATGAAATGGGTGTAATTCATAGTGGACTAGAGATAGAATGTTCGTGTAGCACCCTGGTTAGCTTGGGATTAAAGTGTATGTTGAATGATTAAAGGGTGATTTCAATGAGCTATCGATTGAATTTGTTTGGGGAAGTCATAGAAGCATTTCTAATGGGAATTGTTTGGATTTGTTAGATAAACTCAAATAGCATTTTATCTTGTTGTTCTGATCATATGGAGAAAATACAACAACCATTTTTGAAGAGTACAATCTGTGGGAAGTGTCTATAATACCTACTTCATGTTCATTTCTTGTGTTACTACTAAAAGTCAAGAGGGTGGGGGCGGTTGAATTGAAATTTCTTGAGTCGACTGGTCAAGTTAGACAGTCTACTTTCCTGCACACAGGTATACTTGACAAAACAGAGTTAGAATTAATGATGCATATAAATAAATAAGTAGGTAAAATAACAACACAATAATTTTTCATGTTTCGAAACACCAATATGGTGCCTACTTCCAGTTCCCTTGGGTTTCAAGAGTTTCCTTTCAATTCTTCAAAGTAGTGTCGGAATACAGATGTGAAAACAAGTTCTAAAGCTTATTTTGATATCCATATCTTGTGACACAACTTCAGATATTATAACTAAGTTGACTCCATCTTTCTTTTGTGACTATTGTTAAAAAAGAGTACAAAGTTCTATCAAGACTAAGATTGAGACACACTTAGATCTTCTATTAAGTTGTGTGTGTTCTTCGGTCTTTAGTCTTGGATTTTATATCCTTCGGCTTCTTTTTCTCTTTTCTTCATAAGAAAACCTAAGAGATCTCTTATCAATCAAGGATTTGAATTGATTCCTTGATTGAGGGATTTTCACCATATGGGATGTACATATCAGATATGTTCATACGTGGTGCAACCTTTCTTTTTTACAGCCATACATGTTCATATCAGCTATGTCCATGCAGAGGGTGCAATTTTCTTTTATTTTGCCTTGCCGTGAGAGATGTTTTGGTGATTGATCTTCAATTATCTTTCTGTGAGATATGTCTAGTAATATCTTTGATTGATGTGGTTCCATATTCAGCGCTGGCTTCTTTGTGGATGGATACTCCTTGCCCTGTGCAAGATATTCTTCCATCCTTAGAAATCTACTGTATCCTACAAATTGTCAATTATTACTTTGTCATTATTAAAACATATTATGTTGATATAGGAAGCTAACAATCTCTCCTTTTTTTTATAATGACAAATATTAAACATCAGTTGACTTCCCTGTTAAAGTAGTTGATTAGCTCCCCCTGTTTTGCTAATTCAATGCCTTCGATAGTTGATTTGCTCCCCCTTAGTTGTAGCCTCATCTGATGTCTTTATCCCCTTTTTGATATGATCAAAAAGACCAAAATAGAGGAAATAGAGCAACACGCAATATATGCAAAAAATAAATAGGGTACAAACAATACAAAGTTAAGATAAAAACATACCAAAAAAATTGTCTGGACAAGTTAAAAATATTATCATACATCCCTAAAACACAGAAAGAGACAAACCTCTTTTGAATAAGAGTCAAGAGTTTTAACGCTTGACCAAAAAGTAGGTTAAGATATTGTACATATTGGTGAAAAACTAGTCATGTGACTTTTCAACACTTTTTGTAAAACAGGAATAAGAGTTCTGGACGGAGATTGTGAGCTTATTGGAAGAGGGGGATATCTCAGATTTGATGGTTTCAACCTGTGCAAATATTCGATTGAACAAATTTACTCCTTCGTATTTGAAACCACAAGATAGAGTTACACTTTACCCACATCGGTACTTGTTTCTTTGCTCAGTTGTAATAGCTTGGTACTCAACTCCTAGAGACTCACTATCCCTTTCTCAATAGCCATGATCCTGTCTTTAAGTTCTTTAATTTCCTTAGCTGTAGAAAACACAGGGTTAGATATGGATTAGCTTACCTTGAGTGTATCTGGCTAGGTTTTGGTAGATTCTTTTTAGCACCATTCGTTATCAAGCAGAACATATCCCATGCTTGTAAATGTCTTGGAATCATATGTGGCAAAAACTTGTACCACTGGATAAGCATAGAGATAAATTCCATAGTGAAGGAGGATTCTAGTAATAAGCAGTTCATAAGGCAAGCTGGCTGAGGTGTGAGAGTCAGCGACACTTTCTAGCTGTATTCGCGAATCTGAGTACCCCGATTGATAGTGAACCTTTTAATCAACCAGTAGAGATTAAAAATATCCTGGTACATTACATTGTTGATAGAGCCCCTCCAAGGGATTAAGGTGGTATCGATGATATGAGCCAGGATTCTATATTTAAAATTGAGGGTCAGGGGACCAAAGAAGGAATATTCATGTTGGGGTTTGATACAACCTTCCTGGCTTCTTCAAAACTAACTTTGAAATTTTTCGACCAAGAGACATTCATGAAACGAATGACTCCAGAAAACATGGTGTGAAACACTTTCTCAAATAGAAAATCATTGAGAATTATGCATGTTCCTAGTACCAAGTTTTCCAATTCACCACTGTCACAGGACAAATGGAGGTTTACATAGAACATGCGAATAGGATCTTTAAACAATTCCAAACCACATAAATGAAAAACCATATCCAGATCTTGGACTTTAAAGAAAGAACTTACATTGCTTTAAACTGAGAAAGGTTGATAATCCGCCTGGGTACAATAGAGCGACTTTTAAAAGTGAGGAACTTCTCCCTTTGAGCATAAGTCCAGAACTTGTGCATGATCTCTGGGGGAAGAGAGTCCAGAGGAGAGATCCAACATTTCTTAGAGGAGGAATTAGGGCTTGTGGTGGATAGTTTTTTGGAGACAGTTGACTGAAGAGAGTGGGAAGAGGATTTATCGAAGGATTTAAAGATGAGGATTGGGTTGAGGTTGTCAGAGAAATAGTCTAGAGAGGGTTTAGAGAGGTTGGACTTGAGCGAGTTCAAGTCATGGGAGGAAGAGATAGATGTAGAGAGGTATAAAAGGAGAAAGAGAGAAGGTGAAGTGGTGGGAGTTGAAGCGGGGTACAGTGAACTGAGGTAACCATAGATGGAGGGGCAAAAGAGTTTTGGGACATTAAAAAGGTGAAAAGACGGTAATGACGAGGGAAGAGAAAAAGGTGGCGTGAAAAGGGGATGAATTAAAAATGGAAAAGATTGGAGTTGGAGGGTTTAAAATATGGGCTAAAAAATTATACAAGAGATTTTTACACCAAAATAAAAGGGTTTAAACATTTAAAGATCATCAATGCATAATACACTGAGTTTTTTTCTTTAAAAATAAAATATCTCTTCAAGTAAGGGTTTTGAAAATATATAAACAAGTTGATTTTCTGAGTCAATAAATTGTAAAGACAAATCAACATTTTCTACGTGATCATATATAAAATGATGTTTAATGTCTATGTGCTTGGCCCTAGAATGATGCACCCTATATTTTGACAGACTAATATCACTAGTATTATCACACATGATAGACACAGATTCAAAAGATAAATTAAAAGAAAGTAATTGATGCATGATCCATAAGATTTGAGTACTACAATTTCCAATGGTTTTTTATTTTGCTTCGGTAGTTGATAGAGCGACTGAATATTGTTTCTTGTTGTTCCATGAAATTAGGGCATCACCAAGAATCTGACACTTTCCACTTGTGCTCTTTCTATCACTTTTGTCACCTGCAAAATCAACATCTGAATAGCCAAGTAGATTAAAGTTTTGAGGAGTGAGGATATCAAAGTCCGATGTCTTGTGTCTCGATGAGATAGTAAATAATTCTCTTGATAGTAGTTAAGTGGGACTCCTTTGGAGTCGACTAAAGCCTAGCACATTTACATATATTAAATATAATATCTGGTCGACTTGTGGTTAAGTAGAGTAGGGATCCAATCATTCAACTGTATATCTTTTCATCAACATCTTTCTCGGATGTAATCAAATCCAAATTTGTTAAAGGACTCATTGGGGTCCCAAAAGTTTTCCCTTTTTCCATTCCATATTTTGTGTGATCTCCCTGGTGTACTTAGCTAGACTGATGAAGGTACCTTTTGTGATTTGTTTGATCTTTTACCCTAAGAAGAATGTGAGTTCTCCTATGAGGCTCTTTTCAAACTCCTCTTTCATTAGATTTGTAAAATTCTCACACAAAGAAATGTTTGATCTTTCAAATATGATATCATCAACATAAATTTGCCCAATAAGTAAGTTAAAGTCCAGTTTTTAAGTGAAAAGAGTAGTATCGATTTTTTCTCTTTGAAAAATATTATTCAGTAGAAAAGTACTCAGTCTCTCATACCAAGCTTTTGGAGCTTACTTGAGACTATAAAGTGCTTTTGAAAGTTTGAACACATGATTTGGGTAAGAGGAATTTTCAAAACCAGGAGGCTTCTTAAAATAAACCTTTTCATGAATGTAACCATTTAGGAAGGCACTTTTTAGATCCCTTTGATAAAATTTAAAGCGTTTGAATGCAGCAAAGGCTAATAAGATTCGAATGGATTCTAACCTTGCTACAAAAGCAAAGTTTCATTGTAGTCTATTCCTTCTTGTTGAGAGTAGCCTTGAGATACTAATTTGGCTTTGTTTTGGATAACCTTACCTGCCCCACTTAGTTTATTTCTGTAGACCAATATGGATCCGACAACTGAACAGTTCTTGGGTTTTTCAATAAGATTCCATACTTGATTTTGTTCAAACTGTTCTAATTCCTCCTTTATAGCATTAACCCAAGACTTGTCTTGAAGCACCTTATCAACCTTTTTGGTCTCAATTTGAGACACAAGATCAACGGTTGCTTGCTTTCTTAATGAAGCTCTTGTCTGCATCTTATCATCTAGATTTTCGATGATAAATCCATAAGAAAAATTTGTATTGTGTCTTCATTCTCTGGGAATGTTGGTTTTAGTTGATTCATCAGTGGGAGTTGACTCTACTTTGACTCCTGGTTATAAATAATTTACCTGTTCTTCATGAAAACTCAAACTCATAGGAGAGTGATTAGTTTTATCAAATACAATATACATAGACTTTTCAATGCATATAGCTCATTTAATATAATCTCTATAAGCACAACTAGTAGGAGAGTACCCAAGAAAAATGACTTCGTCACTTCATGGGTCAATTTCCCTAAGTTATTCTTACCATTGATGTGGATGAAGCACTTGTATCCAAAAAAATAAAAATAATTAATATTAGGTTTTTTCCCTCTCGACAGCTCATGAGGAGTCTTCTTTAGAATTGATCTGATGATACATGTGTTGATGACGTGACATGATGTGCTTACTGCCTCTGCCCAAAAATGATCTGGTAAGTTGTGTTCTAGCAGCATGGTTTGTCCAGTTTCCTGAAGAGATCTATTCTTTCACTCCACCATACCATTTTATTGAGAAGATCGTGGGGATGAGAAGTTTTGAGAGTACCTTTTTTTAGCACAGTTGTAACGCCCCGAATTTGCACCTCGGATGCCACACAATGCTTACGACCCCAAAGGACCACAAGCTAACCCATGACTGGTACCTGCTGTGAGCACTGAATGTTAATACTGAAATAATGTGGAAATTAGGTTGAGGTGCCATAAGGTTCAAAACCTGAATACTGATAAATATAGAAACTAATAATAATATCTGAAAACTAAATACTGTCTAAACTAGTCTAGTCTGAAAAGCCTCTAACCAAACTATCTTAATGTAGAGTTGATGGGATAATCCCCCAACTAACTCCATCTAAGAAAATACTGAATCTACTGAAATACTTAAATAATAGCTATGTGTTCGAAATATGAGGACTTACCACTAAAACTGTTGCTGCTAACTGAATCTGGCTAAGCGCGGTCAGGAACATGAGCGTCCAAACCTATGATATGAGACATTATAGTGCAAAAGAGAGTATGCAACTAGTACATGGAATGTACTGGTATGCTAGATGAGGTAAGGCTAATATGCATGGGCTCATATGCATCAATAGTGACTTACTGAATGATATGAAGTAACTGAATGAGAGTACATAGATAACTAAAATTGCTGTAAATACTGAGTATACAATACTGCGTATATACATGTATACAGTATCTAAGATTATACTAAAACTGAGTATTGAGTTCTGATAACTGAGTAACTGATATCTGAGTTACTGATAACTAAATTACTGATAACTGAGTAACTGCTAACTGATATTCCTGATTCTGTAGAACTGAGTTGAGTTCTATATTAAAAACTGAAACTAAAACCATGGGAGGTAATTATCTAACCGACATGTACTAATATCTTATCAGGGTCCAACATATAACCCCAGTTGGAAGGGTGCTAGTATCATGCCACGGGTATTAACAAGCTAAAGAGTCACCCTTATCTGACTGGTGCCCAAAATGAGATCGGTGTTACCCTCAACTGGTAGGTAAACACCTTATCAACCCTCAACTAGCAGGTTGATATGACAAACTATGCTGGCTACATAGTTTTAGAATGCAAGGACTGCTACAAAGGATCACACCCTCTACAAATAGGTGAGCCCCCATCCTTGGGTTTGCTAGGTGTTGAATCCTACTCCCAACTAAATGACATTGATTATTAGACTAAGCTGAACTGGACTGAGTTTCACTAAATTTTGTATCCAACTGATTACTACTGTTCGTGATGTTACTGAGACTTTTCTATAGCTACTATAATTCTAGGTAAACAACTAGAATTTAGGTATTAAATACCCCCAGGACTTGATAACATTGATAGTAAAGCATGGAATGATCTTAAAAGCATAACTATAATTGCTTGTTAACAATGCATTCATTTAGACATTTTGTCAAACACTTGAGAGGCATGAACTTATACATAAATAGGAACATATGATAACATGTCATGATTGCACTATTCAATTCACGTAGGCATTCTAGCAAACACCTAAGGAGCATAATTATTTCACATAGTAATAAACATATATATATATATATATATATGTATATATCTAAATATCATGGCTACAACATTCAACTTATAATTTCAAGGATTTAGCATGAGAATTACATAATTTATCAGACATGTTATCTTAATTTCATGAAACTTGTAATTAATCATGGATTGAAGACCATATAACAATACACACATGAATACAATCCAACTCAAACATATAATTTATGAAATCTCAATCTTGTATTTTGAAAAAAAGATTCTTGGGATCCATGGGTGGTAAGGACCCATGGATGAACATCTAACATACCTGAGAAGATGAATTCTTGAAGTTTATTGGTGGATTTATTAAGAATTGATCTTGATTCTTGGAGGCTAGGGTTTTCTATTTTGAGAGAGAATGATCTTGATTTGAGAAGAATTGAGTAAATAATGATCTAATTAGGTTATTAGGGTATTAATCCCATGTTTAGGATGATTAGGATCACGAAAAAGACCAAATTGCCCCTAAAATAACTTAAATTTCTGTCATTAAAATTCTTGATTTTGGCCTTCACCACTAAGCGGTGGCATCGCGGCCCCGAGTCTGCACCCCGGATGCGACACGGTGCTTACGACCCCAAAGGACCACAAGCTAACCCATGACTAGTACTTGATTGAGCACTGAATATTAATACTAAAATAATGGGAAGTTAGGCTGAAGTGCCATAAGGTTCATAATATGAATACTGATAAATATAACAACTGATAATAACATCTAAAAACTGAATACTGTCTGAACTAGTCTAGTCTGAAAAGCCTCTAACTGAACTGTTTGAAAGTGGAGTTGATGGGAAAGTCCCGCCAAATAACTCTGACTAACAATATATTGAATCTACTGTAATACTGAAATAAAAGAATATCCTCGATAGATGAGGACTCACTACTGAATCTGCTGCTGCTGACTGAATCTGGCTAAGCGTGGTCAGGAACCTGAGCGTCCGAACCTATGATATGAGACATCATAGCACAAGAAAAGAGTATACAATCAGTACGTAGAATGTATTGGTATGATATATGAGGTAAGGATAATATGCATGGGTTTATATGTATGAACAGTAACTGACTGAGTGATATAAAAATAACTGAATGAGAGTACATGGATAATTGAAGTTACTTAAACACTGATTCTGCAATATTGTGCATATACATATATATACTTTGTCTAAGATTTTTACTGAAACTAAGTACTGAGTTCTGATAACTGAGTAACTGATATTTGAGATTACTAATATCTGAATTATTGATAAGTAGGTGACTATTTCTGTCAGTCCTGATTCTGTAGAACTAAACTGAGTTCTATGCTGAGACTGAAACAAAACTATGGGAGGTAATTATCTAACCGACATTCCCTAATACCTTATTAGGGTCCAACCTGTAACCCCAATTGGAAGGGTGCTAGTTCCATGCCACGGGTACTAACGGGCTAAAGAGTCACCCTCATCTAGAAGGTGCCCTAATAAGAACGGTATTACCCTCAACTGGCAGGTAAAACACCTTATCAACCCTCAACTGGCAGGTTGATATCTCAACCTACGCTGGATACGTAGTTTTGGAATGCAAGGGCTGCTACTAAGGTTCACACCCTCTACTGACAGGTGAGCCCCCATCCTTAGGTTTTCTCGGTGCTGAATCCTACTCCAACTGAATTACACTGATTATTAAACTAGACTGAGTTTCACTGAATTCTGTAACTGACTGAGTACTACTATTTATGACGTCACTGAGATTATTTTTTATCTTCTGTAATTCTAGTTAAAAATCAAGAATTCAGGTATTAAATACCCCCAGGACTCGATAGCATCAATAGTAAGACATGGCTAGTCACTTAGTCATGATTCATTCATTGTGACATTTTATCAAACACTTGCAAGGTATGAACTTGTACATGAATGGGAACACACGCTAACTTGTCATGATTGCACTATTCAATTCACATAGGCATTCTAAAAAACACTTTTGAGCATGATTATTTCAAATAATAATAAACATATATAAATATCATGGCTACAACATTCAACTTGTAAATTCGGATTTAACATGAGAATCACATAATTCACCACACATGCTATCTTAATTTCATGATACTTGTAATTAATCATGGATTGAAACTCAAACAACATCATAATCATAAATACAATCTAATTTAGGCATGGAAATCACAAATCTAAAAACTTGTATATTTTAAAAAGAGGTTTTGGACTCCAAAGGTGGTAAGGGAACATAAATGAACACCTAACTATAATACCTCGATCGTTTTTTAAGCCTAAATTCTCCTTTTAAGTGAATAAGGTTGACTTCCAAAGTAATTGATATTTATACCGTGTTGTATTTCTCTAAGTTCCCATTGAATAAGCTTTCCATCGATACCAAAGTTCCCATTGAATAAGCTTTCCATCGATACCAAATTCGCCCAAATCCGACACTCGGGTGAAGAGTTAGAGCCATTTTAGTGAGATAGTGTGCCACCTGACACTTTAGCGCTTCGCGAAGCCAGCCAAAATGGCAATTGTCATTTTCCAGTAATTCTTCGTGATATTCACCGCGTCCCGCCAAGGCTCAATATCAGGATTGTCAAATTCCAGTGCACCAACGTAATTTCACTGCATCGCGGTGCCCTTCTTGGTCACGACCAAGGTGAAAAATACAACTTCACCGCATCGCACCATTGATCATTTTCCCCATTGTCAAAATCCAGTGAAGGTTTGCGATCATGGCGCATCACGCCAGGACCAAAAATCGGGCTCCAGTTCTAGAATTTGCTCAAGGGTATTTTGGTCTTTCCACCCGTACTTACCCACTACATATATACAAATAGAGGAGAAAATCCTCATTTTCCTCTTCCATTCCATCCAAAAGCTAGGGTTTGTCTCCAAAATCCAATCCAATTCCCTTCTAAACATCTCAAAATTGAGCTGTAGTTTTCGCAAATTAGTTCAAGATTCAAAACTTTCATGTCAAGAACATCAAGAACCCTAACTCAAGAAGTGGAAAAAGAAGTCTATAGCAAGTTTATTCATTCCGAATTATAATCAAGGTATGTGGGGCTTGAACAAGAATATTCTTTCATTCTTGTGCCCAAAGAATTGATTTTACTATTGGAATTTCATGATTTTGCAAGTGGGTTTTTACCCAAAGTACCTTATCATTGATTTATGAGAATTGAGCTATTTCAAGATTGATATACATGACTATTTCATTGTTTTATTTCTTAAATTGGGAATTTATGCTATGAATTGTACATTGCTACTATGAATTCATGATTGCTAAGTGATAAATGATAAGAGTTATGATTTTAAGCTTTTCCATGAGAAGTTGATTATTGAATATATATATATTGATATTGAGCTTGAGAATCAAGAATGAGTCCTATGACATTTTCTCGAACCTTTTGATACTTGGTATGATTTGATAAGCAAGCGTACTTGATATTGAGAAAAACTATTTGAGTTTGAGTCGAGTTAGGAATCCACAAGCTGTTTATGATTTATAGATGAGATATATTTATATTATGGTCTTCATGATAGACCCTTGAGTTGATTGAGGTGGATTTCCCAACGTGTTCTGAGCTGAGTCTGGGAGGAGTATTTAGCACCGAGCGAAAAGTGTGAGTTCAGCGCATCCTACTTCCCCAGAACTACGTGCCACCATAGGATTGAGATTTGAGGGACAAAGTGCCGAGTTTGTGATCACAAAGATGAGTTTGAGGTTATACTCCCTGGCAAGAGTATAACGCTCTCGCCAATATGGGGTTCCTTCCTTAGGAGAACAAAACGTTGGACTCCATGCGGCTCACATGGTTTATGTCGATTATAAGAAACTCCCAAGTCCATAATAGTCTAAGTTTCTTGAGTTACCGAGTCACTCTAAGTCATTAGTCAAGGAGTTTGTGTTGAGTCCAATGATTTATGAGATTTATGAAGCATGTGTTATTATTGATGATTTATGGAAATTATTTTTTAGGAAATTCAAGCGAAGAGAGTCATTATTGTCAGTATGCATGATTTTATTTTATATTTATGATATTATTTTAAAATGTTGCATACACCCCTACATACTCAGTACATCCCAAGTACTGATTCCCATACTCTTCTGTGTTCTATATTTCCTCGTGATGTAGGTTCAGGTGCTCAATCTCTGAAGTGATAGTGATCTTTGAGTACCTTCATCTACATTTTTGTAGTTGGTGAGTCCTTATGGTTCGAGGACCTATGTCCCTGATTTTTCCTTGTTAATAGATGGTTGTTTCTTTTCAGTTCAGTACGAATCAGTTGGGGATCTGTCCCAATGGATCCTCAGTCTTATGTAGTAGAGGCTTTTGTCAGACTAGAGTACCAATATGTACAGAAATTTCAGTATTTTGATTGTACAGGCCAGTACTTCTTTATATTCCAGTATGTTCATGACATGATTGTTCTTCCTTCTTTTATCTTGATTATTTTCATAGTGAGTTCTAAAAGTGATGACAGGTTGGAAGGGTTAGCTTGGGGCCACGTGTGTCCTTAAGCACCGTGTGACGTCTCGGGATAGGTTCTTGGGGCGTCACACGAACATACCTGGGAAGATGAGTTCTTAAAGTTTCTTGGTGGAATTCTTGAGGATTGCTCTTGATTCTCGAAGGCTAGGGTTTTGTTAATTGAGAGAGTGTTCTTAATTTTAGGGAAAATTGAATAAAATAATGACTTAACTGAGTTATTAGGGGTTAAATCATGTGTTTAGACTAATTAGGGCCATGGAAAAAAAACAAATTACGCTGGAAAGAATTAAATTTTTCATCACTAGAATCCCGATTTTATCCTTCACCACGATGCGGTGACATCGCGGTGAGCCACTAGAAGTCAGCTAAAAATGTTCAAAAATGTACTATCATGAAATTCCCTTTTGGTGCGAGGCGGTGGTATCACGTCAGGCTACTGGAAAATGACAATTGTGAAAATGGACATTGGCGCGATGAGCCGTTATCGCGTTGATACACTGGAAATTGCCAATTTGGAACTGGAACTTCACCGCGATGCGCTGGAATCGTGGTGTCTCACTGTAAATTGATGAATGCTATTTGTCTTGTCTCCACAATGCGATAATGCTCAATTTGATATACTGTTTTACTAAAAGGGCCATAACATCTCACCCAGATATCGAATTTGGGAAAACTTCATATCGTTGGAAAGCTGACTGAATTTCCTACACTTTGGTAAGTCTTAAAATGGAAAATTATAAGGGTATTGAAAATTTTATATAGAAATTCTCATGTAATGAGATCTAAACTTGACTAGGGAAATATGGGGTATTACAATATCTCCCCCTTGGGAACATTCTTCCTCGAATGAGACTGATTAAGCTGAGAATACTGATAGATTGAGTTTATTTACTGAAAATGCTCAACTGAAGCATGATTAAATGACTGAAACTACTGATAAACTAAGTTTTCATATTGAACATGCATAACTGAAGCATGAGTACATGGCTGAACTGATTCATGAATTTGAATGCATGACTCTCATGAGGATAATATGCATAGGTAATTGATACCAAAATTGTAAAGGTAACTGAGCATGGAACTGAGAAAGTCTAAGGAAGACTATTACCTCAAGCTGAGAATACTGATGAACTTGAGATTATTTAATGAACATGCAGGAATGGGAACATGAGAGCATAACTAAGTCTAAAACATGATACATGAACTAAATATTATGAACTGAACTGATTCCTCGAATACATGCCATGACATGAGAATGGTCATACGGCTGACATTGGAATGAGAGAGTCAACTTATGAGTAGCCGTTACTTCAAACTGTATCTTGTTACGTGAGAAAATGAAAGGATTAGGATATGAAAGCTCGGGGGATTATAGTGTATCTCCCACTTGGGATATTATGTCCCCCGAAGGATGTTGACTTGGCTAAGATACTAAGGAAAGGATGAGATGATGCATGGGCACCTACGAATTGAATCATGACTGAATATCTGGGATCTAAAACTGAGGCATGATACATGAACTGAGCTGAACTCGCAACTATCAGGATGCTCCATCTTGGAATAGTCATATTCATGAGACTTCAGATAGTATGACTAGATGGAAAGATAGGAAACCATATGAACTCGTCCATCTGACTGCTAAACTGAATTACTGGCTTAATAAACTAACTCATGCTGAAAATTTATACTTGACTAGAGAATTTCTCTGACACGCTTTCTATAAAGTTCTAATGACTTTAGGGAGAAAGGAATCTTGCCAAGGTCTGAATAAGACATCTGAATAAGAAATCACAACATGGCTAAAATTCTGTAATATGGAGCAAGGCCTATGAAACATCATCTAAGATAGAGTTACTAAAGAATTTACCCATGTTGTGTTTCGTATTCAGATGTCTTATTTAGACCATGCCAAGATTCTTTGCTCCCTAAAGTCAGTAAAACTTTATAGAAAGAGTGTCAAAGAAATGCTCCAGTCGAGTATAAGTTTTCAGCATGAGTTAGTCTATAAATCCATCAATTCAATTTAGCAGTCAGGTAGAAAAGTTCATATGGTTTCACATCTTTCCTTCTAGTCTTACTATCTAAAGTCTCATGAATATGACTATTCCAAGATGGAGCATACTGGTAGTTTCGAGTTCAGCTCAATTCATGTATCATGCCTCAGTTTTAAATCCCAGATATTCAGTCACGATTCAGTTTGTAGGTGACCCATGCATCATCTCATCCTTTCCTCAGTATCTCAGCCAAGTCAGTATCCTTCGGGGGACATAATATCCCAAGGGAGAGATGCACTATAATCTCCCGATCTTTCTTGTCCTAAACCTTCCATTTTCTCTTCATGTAAGAAATCCAGTTTAAAGTAATGGGTATCATAAGTTGACTCTCTCATTCCAATCTCAGTCGTATGACCAGTCCCATGTCATGGCATGTATTCAAGGAATCATTTCAATTCATGATATTTAGTTCATTTATCACATTTCAGAATCAGTTATGTTCTCACATTCCCATTCATGCATGTTCAGTAAATGATCTCAAGTTCATTAGTATTCTCAGCTTGAGGTAACAGTCTTCCTTAGATTTACTCAGTATCATGCTCAGTTACCTTTACAAACTTGGTATCAATTACCGTTGCATATTATCCTCATGACAGACATGCATTCAAATTCATGAATCAGTTCAGTTGTGTACTCATGCTTCAGTTATGTATGTTTAGTATGAAAACTCAGTTTATCAGTAGTTTTAGTCATGTAACCATGCTTTATTTGAGCATGTTCAGTATGTAAAATCAATCTATCAGTATTCTCAGCTTAACCAATCTCATTCGAGGATGAATGTTCCCAAAGGGAAGATATTATAATACCCTATATTTTCCAAGCTTAGTTTAGCTCTCAGTACAAGATAATTCCTTCATAAAACTTTCAAAATACTCAAAATTTTCTAGCTTAAGACACACCATTATGTAGGAAATTCAATCAGCTTTCCAACAATATAAAATTTACCTTAATCCGATAATCGGATAAGACGTTATGGTGATTTTAGTTTCAACAGTCAGGCTCCACGATATCATTCCATCGCGGTGAGCCATTGGAAGTTTGGAATCGAACTATTTAAAAATAGACAGTTTTGAATCTAAACCTCCATACGATGTGGTGGAATCGCATTTCTTTACAGGAAATTGATAATTCTGAACTGAAACTATGGCGCGATGCAGCACCATCGCAGTGACTTACTGGAAAATGACGAGTGGGAATTGGAACTTTACCGTGAAGCGATGGAATCCTGGTGTTTCACAGAAACTAACGAATGTCAATTGGCCTGTCATCGCAATGCGATGATATCGCAGAGCTTGACTGCTGAAACTAAAATCTCCATAACTTATTTCCCAATTATTGAATTATGGCGAATTTTATATCTTTGGAAAGCTGACTGAATTTCCAACACAATGGTGGGTCTTAAGCTAGAAAATTTTTAGTATTTTGAAAGATTTATATAGGAATTCTCATGTACTCAGAGCTAAACTGAGCTCAAAAAATATGGGTATTACAATATCTCCCCCTTGGGAATATTCATCCTTGAATGAAACTGATTAAGCTGTGAATACTGATAGATTGAGTTTACATACTGAACATGCTCAACTAAAGAATGATTACATGACTAAAACTACTGATAAACTGAGTTTTCATACTGAACATGCATAACTGAAGCATGAGTACATGGCTGAACTAATTCATGAATTTGAATGCATGACTGTCATGAGGATAATATGCAACGGTAATTGATACCAAGTTTGTAAAGGTAACTGAGCATGGAACTGAGTAAATCTAAGGAAGAATGTTACCTCAAGCTGAGAATACTGATGAACCTAAAATCATTTACTAAATATGCATGAATGGGAACATGAGAACATAACTGAGTTTGTAACGTGATACATGAACTGAATATCATGAACTGAGCTGATTCCTTGAATGCATGCCATGACATGGGAATGGTCATACAGCTGAGATTGGAATGAGAGATTCAACTTATGAGTACCCATTACTTCAAACTGGATTTCTTACATGAATAGAAAATGGAAGGTTTAGGACAAGAAAGATCGGGAGATTATAGTGCATCTCCCCCTTGGGATATTATGTCCCCCGAAGGATACTGACTTGGCTGAGATACTGAGGAAAGGATGAGATGATGCATGAGTCACCTACTAACTGAATCGTGACTGAATATATGGGATCTAAAACTGAGGCATGATACATGAACTGAGCTGAACTCGAAACTACTAGGATGCTCCATCTTGGAATAGTCATATTCATGAAACTTCAGATAGTACGACTAGAAGGAAAGATGGGAAACCATATGAACTTGTCCACCTGACTGCTAAATTGAATTATTGGCTTTATAGACTAACTCATGCTGAAAACTTATACTCGACTGGAGCATTTCTTTAACACTCTTTCTATAAAGTTCTACTGACTTTAGAGAGCAAAGAATCTTGGCATGGTCTGAATAAGACATCTGAATAAGAAAAACAACATGGGTAAATTCTTTAATATGGAGCAAGGCCTACGAAACATCATCTAAGATAGAGTTACTAAGACTTATGCACTGCAACTTCTAACTTGCAATCTTAGCCACATTTCTCAACTATTCCCTCAACTATAATTTCTACTTCAACACTGCATTTCACTTAAGACTACTGAAAATATTCACATGGGCTCTGATAACTCTACCTACTGAGGTCTAAGCTGGACTGAATTCTCCCACTATATTCAAGCCTACTCGAATCTATAAAATGCACACATAACACTGTAGTACTAGCCTGAGTCATGAATTCAATACACTCCGTATTTCATAACTTCCCATCTCCTGAATAATTCTGATTTTCCCTTCAACAACTAAATATAACCTCCTACTAGCCATTCACTATGTGAAATACATTTATCCACTTACACACCAACATATTATTTAAGCCTATCTTCATTACTACAACCTCGTGTAAAACAAGCATGCAACAATCTTTCCTTAACATGAAACATTTAATCTTTTCCCTCTAAGCAATTGCTCATCACCATATCATTTCATAAGGAGAGTTCACTAAAAGGTTAAAACATGAGGACCTGAAGCATAAATGGATACTATACAGAACTTGACACTTAACTAAGGCCTGAGGAATAAAATATCAACATCATGGATTTATCAAGAGATCTAAACTGAGGATATACATGACATAATATGAATTTAGATGATCATTAGGAGTGTAGCATGAGTCATGTGAACTGAGCATACTGTAAAGCATGAGTACATGAGTCATGAGCTACATGACCTGATTCTGGAGTTTCTGTATTCATAGAACATGATTTGTAACACTGAGTGAATTGGAACTCCTTATACTAGGAATTGTAAGCGTACATAATTTTTGATAATGTGCACAAATATGAGCTATGATCATAGACCTGATATGTAAGGCATTAGTAGATATTGTGATAGCTAAAGTACAAAACCTTGCAATGAGGTAAAGACGGATTGGGCATCATCCTCTCCCACTGCTTTTCTACACATATTTACATTACTACTAAAATCTAAAAACCTGACTTGGTTACTTGTTCTACCATCTCCCCCTTAGCTTAAAGTCGTTATTCTAAGTCTGTGAACCACTTAATAAACTCTAAATTGAACTGAAACCACTTTACTCTAGAGTCTGAGATATAAAAATACTCATAAACACTAAACTCATTCTGAAGTACTACACCTGATAATGTAAGGTCCACTACTAGTACTTCTTTCTAATACACAATTCATAGCTTTCTATTTCCCCAACAATTATCAAATAGCAACCTCAACACTAACTAAATTAGAATTTTCAACTCTTGTTTCTACTAGCTCAATCTTCAAAGATTCAAACTTAGATTCTAACACATAACATGAATACCCCCAATTCTTTGATAACCATACTACTTTCATCATAGCCTACACATACTACATCCACAACATATGTTTTGAATCAACAAACTTAAATTCTTGCATACATTGCTTCAAGCTTATTGATTCAACTTTCATACAAATAGCCCCATGAAATATAACCTGCCCGAATTCAGATAACACTATCCCAGCCCTTCTAGTGTTGCTAAACTCTTGGGTTATACTTCTAACTCTGGGTTACATGTTGTCATAGAACTTTAAAAAAAATCTGGAAACACGTCTGTCTCTTAAGAACTGAGGCACTACCCCTTCATTCAATGATTTCTCCATCAAGAAACTAAAACTGAATGACTCTATTATTGAAATCAACTGAAGGGATTTTCTGGAATACTGTAATCGAGCAACTTTTGTGTACTCGTCTGGCTGGAATAGGTTTACCTACTGGGGTAGTCACTGAGGAGGGCTCTACTAGAGTATCAGGATTGACACCAAAATTAACAAATATATACTGAGTTACAATAGAAAGTTAGGATATGAGGTCTAATAAAGTATACACAAGAATATGAAAGGCCTATAACGTACCCATAACTACATCAGGAGAAATTTCCTGATCATGACGATAATGGAGTGGATACAGTTCGTTCTGGTGTTGACCGCTGGTGGCATTGGAAGTGGCACCCTACTGAGTCGAGAGATGAAATATGAGGTTGATGAAGATGATGAAGTAATGGATGAAGCTGGTGCAACGGGTGCTATCATTCCTCCACCATTAGCACCAGGTGCAAAATTCAGCATAACAAGTACCATGATCCAACTCCTGAATCTGAAAGGGTTATTTGGAGGCTTTCCTGGTGATGATCCGAACATGCATTTGGTGAACTTCATCACTATTGTAAATCCTTTGACAATTCGGGAGTGAGCTAGAATGTGATCAGGTTGAGATTGTTTTCTTTGTCTTTGTCTGGGGAGGCAACAATGTGGTTGAATGAGTTAGAGCCTGATTCTATAACCAACTGGAGACAGTTGAAAGATGCGTTCCTAGAATAGTTATTTCCACCCTCTAGAAGAGTACAGTTGAGGGAAAAAATTAGCAACTTCAGACAGCTTCCAACTGAAGCACTGCATGAAACCCGGGAAAGATTTAAGAAGAAACTTGCACAATGTCTGAACCACAATATAATGGATTTACACTTGATGGAGACTTTGTATAGAGCTTTTAACTCTGTGACGAAGCCTATTGTTGACAATGTTACAGGTGGTTCGTTCATTGACCTCTCTTTTCTAGATGCTTCTGACATGCTGAATAGAATGACCAAGCAGAGTCAAGTTTGGCACACTAGGGATTCTGCAGTAGCTAGCCAGACTTTTGCTGGTGGTATTACTACAGAGCAGCATAGAAGGGATGAGGAGTGAGATCAGGACATGGCCCACTTAAAGATGCAGATAGACTTGCTGGCCAAGCACTTACTATCCGGCAAGACTAAAATGGTTAAGGCTAAGAAATCTCAGGATACTATGTCTACAGGTGCTGAGGCTGAGGCAAACTATATGAGTAATCAGGGGGGTTTCCGAGGCAATAGCCAAGGGAACCAAGTTCATACTTTCTATGACAATCCTGATTATAAAGATAGGGAGCAGGGACATTGGAGAAATAATAATGACAGGAGTGGTTTGGATATTCCTCCTGGAAGTCAAGATGATGTGATGACTAGTTCTGGCAAGATACCTATGGAGGACATGATGGAAAAGCTGTTGAAGGGAGTTGAAGCTACCAACTCGGGGGTAACTACTATGAAAAGCAAATTTTCTACCCTCAGTCAGTTGGTTAGCTCATACTCTGCTTCGATTAAGCAGTTGGAGCAATAGATGAGCCAACTGTCGGCTACTCTGAACCAGAGAAAAGCTGATGCTTTACCTAGTGATACGGTTCAGAACCCGCGAACTGATGTATCTTATTTGGCGATTACCACTCAGAGTGGAAAGATGTTATCTGGCCCTTCTATGGACAAAGCTACAGAGAAGGAGGTAAATATTAATAAATCAGAAGGAAGTAATCCAGTGAAGTCTGAGAAGATGGATGGTTTTATTAATATTTCAGAGAAAGAAGATGAAAAGAAAGGGGAAGTGGTATTGAAAAAAATGCCAAGACCACCACCTCCCTTTCCTCAAATATTGAAGAATAAAGCAACGAAAAATTTATCAAGTTCATGGCAATAATGAAACAACTGACAGTGAATGTGCCATTGATGGAGGCACTTAAGCAAATTCTAAACTATGCTAAATTTATGAAGGAATTGCTAACAAAGTAAGTTGTGAGCCAGTGGACAAGATCCACCACTGTGGCGCTATTTCTTCACAATACTTAGTGCAGAAAAAGCCTGAACCTGGAGCATTTACCATACCGTGCAAAGTTAGGTCCATGAAGTTTACCAAAGCTTTATGTGACTTAGGAGCAAGTATTAATCTGATGCCCCTTGATATCTACAAGAAGCTTGGACTGGGGAAACCTACCCCCACAATGATGTGTCTTGTGATGGTAGACAGGTCGGTGAAACGACCAGTTGGTATATTGCACAATGTGCCGGTGAAGGTGGATGACTTTATTCTGCCTGCAGACTTCGTGATATTGGATTGTGATATTTATTTTGAGGTACCCATCATCTTGGGTAGACTATTATTAGCCACGAGAAGAGTGTTGGTTGATATGGAGCTCAATGAGATAAAGTTCAGGTATGGAAAAAAAGAGGCCAGATTTAAAATACATCCTCCTATAAAGCAGTTGAAGGAGATGAATATCTTCTCGGTCGTTGATGTATTCCAGGAAGATGGTAATGAGGTAGTGATACGGAATCTTGACGAAGTATGAGTAGTCGAGATAACCCAGTCATGCCATGATATTAAATCAGGCGTTGTTTGGGAGGGAACCCAATGTTTTAATTTTATTGCTCTTGTGTTTATAATATTTGTAGCTAAGAGTCGTACAAAGGAGGTGAATTGGTTTCAGTCAACTTGAGGAGGATAGAAGTCAATTTTGATGGGCTGTCACAAGTATGACAAGCCATGAGAAATAGCGTCAAAATACTCAAGTCAAAGCCCTATTCTATTAAGGCTGACGACAATTTTGAAGCGCCGTCAGGTATCTGACGCGCCGTCAAAAATATCATCAAAGAAGTTGAGCCCAGCTTAAAAATTTTGGGCTAACCCGGCCCAGTCACAGCTGTTCATATTCCCATGTACCATAGGTATTTTCCTATTAGTTTTAATTTTGTTTCCTTAGAGAGTTATTTCCCTTCCTTTTTCAAATTTAATCCCTTCTAAGGCAAAATTTTAAGACTTTCTTTGTTGAAGCCTGAGAGTTAAGTCAAGAAATCTTCTCCCTCTCTCATCTCATTCTTCTCTCACTCACAAGTCTAGGTGGTCAGAGTACATCAGCTAAGTGCCGACATCCAGGTATGAGAAAAACTTCAACTTCATCTTTCTTTGGATCAATTGTGAACTACAAGAAACCATGGTTTCAAAGGAGTGAGATGAACCCATTAACATAATTCAATCCCCTTCGAAAATGAGGGTTTGTAGAGGTATGTGGTATAATTTCGTGGAAATATCAGTAAAGAACATGACCTAAGTTGAAATTGAGAATAATGGTAGAAGAAAAATCAAGTAAAAAGAAGTTAGAAATTGTAATGTTGTCTAATGGCAATTTTCACGGCCTTGCAACTGTGTGAAGGCCATTCAAAAATGCCATCAAAAGTTGAGAAATTTTGGTGATTTTGGATAAGGTTGACGAATCTTTTGAAGCGCCGTCACACCTGTGACGGCAAATCAGAAAGGCCGTCAAACCTGGGAACTAAAAATAGTGTTGATGTTAAACTGAGGTGATCCTTCTTCTTTTCTTGTTTGATTATGAGTACTAATTGAGAATTTCTACATTGTAAAGAACTGAGCATGGCACCCAAGAGGAAGAATCCAACCACACAAAAGAAACCAGCTAAAGAGAGTGTACCTCAACAACTTGTCAATGAGGACTCTGATTATGAAGACGAAGAGCCTTTGCTCAGATGGAAAAGAAAGAGGACTAGTCCAAAGACTCCTCCTCCACCTAAGCCTATTGAGGTGGAGGATACTGATGATACTGAGGTGACAACCTCATTTGAGCAAGCTTCGGAGGAAAAAAGATCAGAACACACTAAGCAGGGGTCTGAGAACACTGAACAAGAAGTTGAAACTTAATATTCTGAGAGGCCTGCAGCTGAAGAAACTGAGTGTAAATCACCATCTTTAGAGCAGCAAGGTGATAAGGATTCTCCAGTACGGGGAACTTTGGTGAAATGCAAAAACCTCAAGGTTAGGAACAATGTGAGATGGCGAATCCCTGGGGATGAAACGATTTATTTGGATGGACTTCGTAGAACAGATCGACGAAGTGCCAGAAGGCCAATTCTAGAGGAGAAGAAGATTATCACTACAGAGTTGATCAGATGCCCTGAGGTAATGCATAAACTCAAGAAGTATGGTATGGATTAGACTACTAGGGGAAGCAGCGTTTACTGTCCTTTGTTGGTCCAGGAGTTCTACGCGAACTACCAGGCTACGGTGGAAAATATGTACAAAGAAGGGGATAGAACTTCAGATAAGCCTCTTCTGACCAAAGTTGTAGTATGTGGAGTGAGGGTGGATGTATCAGATACCACCATAAATAGGTTTCTTCATGGGCCATCCTTCATCCCACGAGCCACCTCACCTACATTTTATGTCCGGTTGAAGCATCGGGAAAATCAGCGCAAGTGGCTAGCGACTCTCATAGCAGATGGGGAACCGGAGTGGTTGAATAATCCGGCAGAAAAGATTACCAAAGTGTCTCTAAATTCAAAGGCAAGATTTTGGTGGGGTTTAATACGAATTCATCTGATACCCACCGAGGGAGACAACATATTAGGGGATGATCTATCAATATTGGTTGCAAGCTTGATAGATAAAACCCCCTTGGATTTCGAAGAAATTATAGTGGAAGAGATCAAGATTCGACTCGCAAGACCCGATGTTGCATATCCATTCCCATGCCTGATTACTAGGTTGCGTGAAGCATCTCATGTACCTGAGATTTCAGGTATTGATGATGAGATACATGCCAAGAAGACTCACAACCCTGTCAGCAAAAATGAAATTTGGGCGAGCTTGCGATTTGATCAAGATGCAGTTGGTGCAGCAGATCTTCCATTCACTGAGACTGTTTCAGCACTAGATATGGGGGTGCAAAGCCTTGAACCTGTACCACCACCACCACCAGCACATTCAGCTCAGGCAGGTTCAGTGTCTCAAAGTGAGCCGACTACTTCAATTCCTCCAACAGCAACAAGGTCAACATTTTAGTCGATAGATATCAGGAAGGTGGACAGGCAAGCAAATTGGTGCGAGGTGAAACTACAGGTCTTCGCCAAATAATTTGTTGCTGCTGTAGACAAAATAGTCAAAGTTGCACTCGATGTTGCACTAGAACCTTTCATGACCTTGCCTGGGCGGGTGGAAGATCTTGAAAACAGATTCGATGCTCGGGCAAGAGAGATGACAGATGCTGATCTTGCTACTTTTAGGGCTGTATTGGACAAGGTGAAGGCTGAGGTTGGGATGCTTCAGCAGCACTAAATTATGGTGCCAATAGGATCAGCCATGCATGATGTAGAAGAAGACATTCCTATACCTGATCTTACTGTGGATTCCCTGAAGAAAAAAAAAAGGGGGAAAAGAAAGGCAAAAGCAAAAGAGATGAGCCTGATAGTGAATAAGAGAGAAAGGCTAAAAAGAAAGCAAAGAAGAAGGCAGAGAAGGAGAACTTGAAAAGGGAAAGACTGGAGTCTCTGGCTGACATAGAAAAATGGGAAGCAGTCATCAGAGCTAGAGTTGCAGGTGCTTCATCGAGCCAGGCTCCAGCTACTACAAAGGCAGATGCTATGAGTGGGGAAAAGACAGTTGATGATGCGATGGCAGGTTTGGAGACCCAGGACCCACAGGTTTGAATGTTTTTAGGTATATCCTAACCCTTGGTGCTTTTTATTTCTTGATTTTAAGTTGAGGGTATAGCGAAACTGTTGTTGTAACACGTTCTGTGGAAAATTAGGAGTAGTGTAAATACTTGAGAAAGTTAGCTCGTTTTGTGAATTTTGAGTACCTCTACAGTGGTCTGATATGTTGTGAACTGTGTGAAGTGCATCTAGTGTGACCATTGTGTATCTGTTTGTGGCACTAGCGTGGCAAATAAATAACCTGTAGAAAATAAATGCATGAAACGGATGAGTAGTGATGTGCTATATACTTTAGTTCCATGTGCGTGTAAGGTCTTACTCAGTTTCCATTGTGTGTTGAATCTATAACTTGCCCAGTTAGTCATGCCATAGTCATAGGATAGACGTTTAGGAAAGGATCATAGGTCGTTTTTGCATGTTAACCCATTTTAGCTTAAATGACCATCCAAGTGTGAACAATATCCCTTGATCACTTTTTGAGCCTAAATAGCCTAATTCTTTCTTGTATACCTTTCACCTTCCCATTACATCACAATGAACCTATTTTGGCTCTGGTCCTCCTTGGACACAGTGCACCTTGACTTAGGCAAATAGCCTAAGTTGAGGGTGGTTACTATAAGGGTGCGTGATGCATTATGATTATGAAGAGAGGTAAAATAAGAAAAATGAATAACAAGTTAGGTGTAGTGAAAAAGCAAATAGAAAAGATAAAACTAAAAAAGCTGATCTAATGCGTGAACAGATAGCACCCATCTTGAGAATACTTGACAAATAAAAGAGGGAAGAAAATAAGGTCAAAAGTTGAAACCCCGTGAGTTAATGTAGTGCCAAGGAGGTGTAGTCAGTATGAAATACCCTTGAATGTCATACCAGCCCCTAGCCTACTTTACAAGCTTAGAAAAGCCCAATAGTGATCCTAACTGACTTATCTGAAGACTTCGGTACTGACTATAAGGGAAATCCTATGGCATTCGATGTGCAATGTTGGAACTTCATTCTGAGAGTGGGTCTTACGTTCATCCCTATGTTAATACATGTAAATCTAAGTGAAAAGGGGATTTCTTTATTGTGAGGTCACACCAGGTATGTTGCTATTAACTACACACCAGGTATGTTGCTATTAACTACTTTGTTCGGAGAATGTAATTTGGGTATGTGCTAGGTTGTTATTGCTGAGATTTTTGCCATATCTAGATGCTTGTGAGTTACATGGTTGTTTTCAAATATTAAACACAGTTGATTTTATTTTGATTTATCATGGAGATGGTGCATGTATTCTGAACTGATAAGAGTAGTTAGCTGCCGAATTGTACTTTGTTTACTCCTAGTTATGTTTTGGTTGCTTGAGGACAAGCAATTGTTTAAGTTGAGGGTGTTGATGTGTGAGCCGATGCTAACACATTTGAAACTTTTAACTCTGAATAATTGTGAAGTCTTAAGCAACTTTTGTTGTTTTTGATCATTTTTGTGTGTTAATGCAGATACAAGTGATCGGGAAGGAAACCAAAGAAAAGAACAATAAAACAGTTCAAATCTGGTGGAAATAAGCTGAAATATATCTGACGATCATTTTGAAGCACCGTTATACATGGGACAGGCTATCAAAGTCATCGTCAAGATTAGATAGAACCTGAGAAGATTAGATGAACGGTGATGATGATTCGGAAGGGCCGTCAAATATTTGACATCTCGTCAAAATCGTCGTCAACCAGAGGGCAGAGCATGCTGATTTCCAGTTATGTGTGACGCCACTTTGCAAGCGCCTTCAAGATCTTTGATACGCCGTCAAGATTACTGTCTGAAGAGTCAGAAGATAACAATTTACTGGAATCTTTGACGACATCTCGCACACGTTGTCAAGTGTCTGATGCACCGTCAAAAGCATCGTCGTCTAATCCAAAGAGAAAAATGAAAATTTAATTTTGTTTCCTTAATTAGGGTTGACTATTTAAAGACTTGTTTTAGGGTTTTTAAGGAGGATTGGTCATTAGCTATCAGACATTAACTCTGAGAAGAGAGGGACGTACATTGCTCTCTTTCATCAATTATTTTTCTTGTTTCTTATCAACTATTTTTGGTCTTCCACCTTGTGATTAAATTGAAGGAACTACTTGTTGTTTTTCATCCATTTGTAAGTTGATCATTATCATCATGAATTCAACTTGTTATTTCATTCATCAAATCATGAGTGGCTAATTTCATTAGCCGGAGTTATGGGATCCATGGATTAGGGTTTGATATGATGCTAGGTGTTTAACGGATTCAAAGAGTAGTAGAACATCTTAAAATTCTGTTGTTTTAACTGAAATCTAGTGGTTTCAAACATTGGATTATGCCTTAGGTTTTACTTTCTTCTAACGGAGAAATAGACTAGAGGTCGTGAATTATCAACAGGGACTCGGAAGCTACCAACCTTCTATTTAATGATTGATGCCGTAACTGGATTAATCTACCTGATATAACATCCTTTTGGAAATAGATAAGTTATCTAAGTTTGAGAAAATTAGATAATAAATTGTTTGGTGAGGTCGAGAGATAAGTCAGAAAGTATCATAGTCAAGGATAGTCTGTTGTTCTATGTACTTCAAGAATCCCAATCATTACCTAGTATCTGTCAACTCCCAAAAGCCATGGTGAACATAACTTTAGTTTCCCATCTATCTTGATTACAAACACTGAAGTATTGAAAGTGACATTTGACTTTCTGTGAAACTTAAACCCCCATCTTTCGGAAACAGTAAACTATCAGTAAAGCATTTCGTAAACAAATTAAAGTTCACACCTTATTCCCTGTGGGATTCGACCCCAACCTAGTTGGGTTTTATATTGAAAACGATCGCTTACACCCATTCAAGAGTGTAATTTGAGCGTTATCATACCTTTTCCATAGGTAACCACACATGGCTAGTGATATGGATCCAACAAAGTTGATGTCTCGAAGGACTAGGGTGTCACCCTCAACTGGTAGGTGTCATTAAGAGAGTGTTACTAAAGGTCTCATTCTCGACTGGCAAGAAAGACTTCATCCCTAAATTTACATGGCGCTAAATCCTACTCCCAACTAAACTGACACTAGTAGTGATTAAAGTTAACAAGACTCATAACTGATAATTCCTCAATAGGAATATGATAATCTAAATATGGTAAAAAAATCATGATCTGACTGACTTGTTGCTTGAAATTGGAAACATGCATAAATATATGGGTATCAGGTGTTCATAACCCTCTAGCACTAAATAATACTTTGAATACAATAACATCATTTAAAACACTATATGGAAATTCTTGCTTCAGAGACCCAAAACATAGAATATATCACTAAGTTGGTGAAATTCATGATTATGAGTATGGGAATATGTTAAACTTATGAGGACAACATGCTCACATAGTTCAATTCGTAAATAGATAGATTAACATGGTGTCAACTGATCATGATGTGGGTGACTGAAATTATAAAGCGTGTAAGGACATAAATCACATGGGAAACATATTATCATGACTTATATCCAAACTATTAAGAGAAAATTTAGTAATTTCATACTTGACTTTGAAATTTCATAAGAAGAGGGAAAAGGGTCATAAGAAGAGGGAAAAGGGTTTTATGCTTGAAGAAAACTAGGGATTTTTGGGACTCAATGGGTGAAAGGAATCCATTGATGAATATCCCAAATACCTGTGTTTGCTTGAATTCTTGGAGAAAACTTGGAATTGAGACCTTGGATGGTTGAAATCTTGAAAAGAAACCTATGTTTTTGTTCTTGGGAGTGGGAGAGAGATGAATGATATTAACTGACTGAAAAAGGGGTAAACTACGTTTATTTGGGGCTCTTAGTCATGAATTGGGTGTTTAAAGAATAGGGGGAAAGACCAAAATGGCCCTCACCCCTTTAATAAAATCTGCAGGATTTACACTGTAGCGTGGAACAGAGGTTAAAGTAGAGGCTAGCCTCCGTGAAATACTATGTATCATGGAGACTAACCTCTGTGACACGTTGTGTATCGCGGAAAACCATTCTTCATGGCACGTTGAAATTGTAGAGGCATACTGCCTCAGTGGTCTAAAAACTCCCAAACCTCTTCCAAAAATTCTAAAATTCTCTCAGATAACCCTTTTAACATTCCTAAACATATTTTAACTCATAAATCAACGTATGAAACACAGGAAGTCCAAATATAAAATGCTCGATATCTTGGAGTGTTAAAAATGGCCATGTCACTTGTACTTAGTGTGAAATAATGACTTTGGGGCTTCTAGACATGTGACAAATATTTGAAAACTAGTCTAGAATCTTGCAGGGTATTACAAAATATATGGAATTGTGGCTCTTAAATATTGTAATCAATGGGCAGAACTAGAAAAGCAAATGGAGGGTTTGTAGTGACTATGTCAAACAAGTAACTAATATTAGCTCTGTTTGTAATTCAGTCTTAGACGAACACTAGGGTTGTGTTCCCTTTTGCTTCTAACTAATAAGTTTCTCGTGCTCAATCTATCTATACAACTATTGCGCATGTAGAGTATGGTAAGATAGGTATCACCAATTGCCTCTTGGCACTATTTGGTAAATTTCACTCATATTCTCTCAGTCTCAGAGTGTCACATTACTAACCCTTACCTTGGACCCCAGTTACAACTATATCCTCTCTGTCTCAAGTTGATTAGATAGGAGTTAACTGTCTTAAGAAGGTAGTACAAGTAAGCTTATTTTGATAATTAATCCCAAATCACCATTATGATTTCTTTTTCCCAATCTCTACCTCCTTCTCGAGTTCGTAGTGAATACAGGTTGGATCATAATATGTGCACCCATTAAAAAATCAATCAAAGTGAAAGAAACCCCAATACATTCAGCAATAATATTCTAGAAGGATTGAATACTTCCCCTACTTTGGTATGTAGCCAGGGTTCCCACAACCCTAGCTAAGAGAGATTAGCTGCTCATGCTTGTGCAACTAATAAAAGAATTCATATTTGAAGACATTTAACAATCACATAATAATTAACAACTGAAAAAACCAATGCTTAAACTTAATCAACAACCAAAATCAATACAAAGTAATTCCAAGACCAAAGATGGATCTCAAAATAAAATATATGTTTTTGCGTATAAAAAGTGTGTAACTATTACGACCCGAACAAGGGCCTAGACATAATGGGCATCCCAAGTCCAACCAAGATCGGAGACTGCCCCCTTAACGTAACCTAACCACCTTTCACAGCCTTAGATTTGGGCATATAATAAGATTACGTAAATACTCCATTAAAGACTCTAGGATAGGATCACAATAGTGACTGACCCAACCGAGTCTACCCGCACCAAACCAACCATCCATACCATACCAAAGCAAAGAGAATATCAAAATATAATATGATAATCAAACCCAAAAGTAATACGATAGAATAGTGAGAAATCATGTCCGGTGATGCTAGACTCCCAACATATTCTAATACCAAGGTTGACACCATCACCGATCCAGCCCATACCAACCCCTATAAGTACCACAAAGCCTCTATCCAAAAGAATACAAATATTTGGTTAGAAAATGCCCCCAACCATGGCCAAAACCAATATCCAAAACAAAAGTAAAATGTCTAAGAATGTCCATATCATGAAATGGAGCCTTCCAGAAAGATGGAAGCTCACCACTTCAATCCAAATGATGTCCCTGAGTTAATCACTATGTAGGAGGAGTCGAACGGCCAATTCCTATATAGCGGGGGTATACAGCCGCCAGTAGACGGGTTAGCGAGTGACCGCTAGCATGTATCTCAGGATAGGGATAAAGTAATGCCAATCAAACAACCAAGTAAAACCATCCATGATGCATACAACCATATATATATAAGTGTCGGTAAAGGGAGTCTGTGTTTATCATGCATTTAAAACCTTTTACCTGGGCTATGTAACCTTGTCGTTTAACCACACCCATGGGCAATATGGATTCATTTCCCCTGCTAAAAGAGTCCCAGTGCGTGTAGCTGCACGACCAGGAAATATCTCATAGGATGACTAGTATATCCCTCCAATAAAAAATGTGACACTCGCACATGGTCATCGAAGACTCCTCATATCAGCAAATATGAGTTTCTAGTTTAGATTCCCCTGGAACCTCCACCTTTCACAGCTTGGTTACACATCCCGCCATTAATGCTAAAAATAAAACCATGTCTAAACAATCCAATTACCATTTATTACCAAGGACAATTATTAGTGGTATTATCATACCAACCATACTTACAAGATATATCAGTAGCCAAACCATTTAGGTTAAGGGAACTCTCAAGTGCCCTTTTCCAATTACCATATTAACCTCTTGGGAGACTACCATGTCCTCCACAAGCATAACCAATTAGCCTTTAACCTTTGTAAACCATTTAAACCATTTTTAGTTTCATATATAAGATGAAAACAAGAAAGAGTTCTATTTAATGAAGTCAATGCAATAAACATATCTTTATAAGCATTTTATCAAACACCTTGGGGGAATGATATAACCAAAATCAATTCCAAAGACCATTAAACCATTACCATGAAATATGATTGTCCAAAACCATCATTAATGCATTAAAATCATAATTAAACCATAGGAAACCATAACCAAGCCATTATAAACAAAACCCCTAATTAATAGTTGAAAACCATAAACCATGCAACATTGACACCATGAAAACATCTACAAAATCCATGCCTTCTTAGAAGTAAGAAGTAGGGAAAAGAAACATGCCTTAAACTGAGAAAGGTGATGGAAGAAAATCAGCATAGCAAGCCCCAAAGAAATCTTTAAGTTGAAACCCTAGCTCTTTTGCCCCAAAAGCTCTTGAGAGAATCATGATGTGTTTTGAAATAATTTTCTAAGTGTTAATAAATAGAATAATAGGGTAAAAAACCTCCTAAGTGTATTAGAAGACGTGTTTCATAATTAGAGTGAGTAGGGAAATGTCCAGAATACCCCCACTTAAGTCCCTTAAAAACCCATCACAGGGATACGACTGGCCCTCTTTTGAGTCATACCCTTTCTTATAATTGGTTCCCACCAGTCGTGCCCAGGCCTTAAACTTTGGATCAGACACTGTCCAACATACGACTCATCCACCCAAGTCGTAACCGCAGCATACGATCTGTACCCATGATCCGTATCTCTGGCAGAATGAATTACCAAGAGGATTAAACACTGTCCACCATATGAGTCACTGATATGACTCATATCAATCCTTACCACTCGAACCCCTAAGTAGTGACTATTCCAGTGATCAAAAAACCATCCCAACAACTAGCACTGGTTAGCTTACGATAGGACCATACCACTCGTACCTCAGTATACGGCTCTTACCCTGGAGTCGTATTGGGTTCGGAGAATGAATTTCAAGGAAGAGTTTCTAAGGAAAAAATCCAGGATGTAAAATTCTTCCCCACTAGGAACATTCATCCCCAAATGACGGACAAGGTAGGGATAACCACACACAGAGTCATTTGCATTATCAAACATCCCTTTAACAAAGTTTGAAAACAAAGGGGCAAGGATATTAATCTTTCCTTTAACAAACTCAGAAAATAAAGATGTGTTCAAGAACACATACCTTCCACACGAATACCAAGAGAATGGGAATACTTAACTATTTCCATGCTTAAAATTATAACCCCCATGTGTTTGATGAAATGCCTAAGTGTTGAATATTGAACAAGGATTCCCCTCTATGGTTTCAAAGTTTTCATGTGGTACTATTGTTATTGCTATCGAGTCTTAGGGGTAATGAATACCCAAAATTAAGCTATTTACTTAGCCTTAGTATTTTCAAAATGGTTTCAGACACGTATAAGCATTATCAGTTCAGTCAGTTTTCATGTCAGTCAAACTTAGATAAGTTCGGTAATCCGAGTTAGTTCCTTTTTCAATTAAACTTAGTTTAGTCCCATAATTAGTGTCAGCTTAATTGGGAGTAGGATTCAGCACCAAGCGAACTCAGGGATGGATGGCATTCCTGTTAGTATAGGGTTTGACCCTTAGTAGCAATCCCTGAGTTGCAAAACTACGTAGCCAGCATAGGTTTGGGATGTCTTCCTATTAGTTTAGGGTTGACGCATATCTCATGCATCTTCCTGTTAGTTTAGGGTTGACAATATGTCTACCTACTAGTTTAGGGTTTACACAGGCTTGTTAGTACCCGTGGCACGGTACTAGCACCCTTCCAACTGGGGTCACAGGTTGGACCCCGATCAGCTTAGCTTTGGGGCATGTCAATTAGATGATACCTCCTACAGTATCAATTCAGTATTTAGTATAATAAAGTTCAGGTTTACATTGACCATAGCATATAGTTATCAGTTATTCAGTCACCAAGTTTTTCAGAATTTCAATCTATAGACTATTTCAACATCATGTTATTTTCTTGGTCGTGCATTCTTAGATTTTACAATATTTATGTATTCATACTAGTTATTCAAATGTCTCATGATATTCAGTCAGTCTTTATTACTAATGCACATAACCGATGCATAATATCCTAACCTCATCTAGAATACCAGTACATTCAAAATACTGATCGTGTACTTGTTTCTTGCGCTATGATGTTTTATATCATAGGTTTGGACGCTCAGGTTCCCAACCATACTTAGACATTCCAACACATCAGCAGCAGCAGAAGTGGTGAGTTCTCATATTTCGAGGACATGATTTTATTATTTTAGTTTATCTTAGTAGTTTAGTACTTTAGTTCAGTAGTGAGTCAGAGTTAGTTGGGGGCTTGTCCCACCAACTCCTTCGTCAATTAGAGGCTTTCAGACACTTTCAGACAGTCAGTTAGATTATAAGTTTTTATCAGTTTTCAAACAGTTGCTTTCAGTCTTATGACTCAGTATTGTTTTCATTGTCTAAAATCTTATGGCTATTTTCAGTTAAATTTCGCACATGTTCTTTTATTACCAATTTTATTTAGTTCTCACAGCAGGTGCCAACTCATGGGTTCGTTTGTGGTCTCTCAGGACCGTAAGAACCGTGTGGCAACCATGGTGTATTTCAGGGTCGTTACAGCTTCCCACGTAGCTTCTTCTACCTAATGGTTACGCCATAGAACCTAAACTGAAGCAACATCCTTGGTCTGAAACTGATGAACTTGCCTATCCAATATCTCAACCGGGACCTCTTCATAAGATAGAGAATCCGAGATATCCAACCCTTCCAAAGGAACGACCAATGAAGGATCGCCAATACACTTCCTCAACATGGAAACATGAAAGATCGGATGAACCAAACCCAAACTAGATGGCAACTCCAACTCGTAAGCAACATTACCAACTCTCCGCGAAATCACATATGGACCAATAAATCAAGGACTAAGTTTCCCCCTCTTGCCACACCGCCCTACTCCTTTCATGGGAGACATCTTTAGGAACACCCTGTCCCTAACCTCAAACTCCAAATATCTACACCTAACATCCTCATAAGATTTTTGGCGACTCTGAGTAGCTTTAAGCCTATCTCGAATCGCCTTCACCTTCTCTATAGCCTGATAGACCAAATCGGGAACAAACATATCTGCCTACCATACAATGCCTTGAAAGGAGCCATACCAATACTAAAATGATAGCTATTGTGGTAAGAAAACTCTACCAAAGGTAGATGATCAACCCAACTACCACCATAATCAATCACGCATGCCAGAAGCATGTCCTCCAATGTTTGAATCATTCACTCCGCTTGCCCATCTGACTGTAGATGAAAATCTGTACACAGACTAACCTTAGTCCCTAATTTTTTCTGGAAAGATCGCTAAAAATGAGATGTAAATTACGTACCATGATCAGAAATAATCAAAAAAGGCACCCCATACAGCTTTACAATCACTTGAAGATAAAACTTTACATAATCTTTCACCAAAAAGGTAGTCCTTACTAGAAAAAAGTAAGCAGACTTGGTCATCCTATCCACGATGACCCAAATCAAATCATAATAACTCTGAGACCAAGGAAAACCGGTAACAAAATCCATATTGATCATCTCCTACTTCCATTCAGGCAATTCTATTTCTTGATATAACCCACCAAGCTTTATGTGCTCAACCTTAACCTGTTGACACACCGTGCACTTTGCCATGAAATCAACCATATCTCTCTTCAGACCATTCAACCAATAGATCTCCTTAAGATCATAATACATCTTTGTTGAACAAGGATGGATGACAGAGAGCGACTCATGTACCTCAGCCAAAACCCTTTGTCATAACCCGTCGATATTCGAAACACACAGCCTTCCTTGGTACCGTAAAGTACCATCACCATTAATCTCAAACACCGCCACCTTTTTCCCACCGACGTGACTCTTGATTTTCATCAAGACTGAATCCAACACTTTTTTCTCCCTAATCTTTACACCAAGAGATGATCGAACCACTTTTTGTACCATCACACCACCATCTTTGGAATCCAAGAGATGAACTCCAAGATTGGTCAAGCAGTGAATATCCTTCACCAATTCCCGCTTTCCTTCCTTCACATGAGCCAAACTGCCCATAGACAACCTACTAAGAGCATCAGCAATCTGTTAGCCTTACCCGAGTGATAGTGAAAACTTATATCATAATCTTTGAGAAAGTGATAAAGACATCCTTTAGAGATTAACCTTAGATCTCTAATATAATAAATAAATCTCCCCTAGGAGCTAAAAAACAACCCTCTCATTCTATTTCTGACTCACCAGGGAACCTAAAGATGACCTTACGAGTCTGATAGTCTAAAGATGCATAACAAGAATGCAACTAGTCCATACCTAAAATCACATCAAAATCCACCATTCCTAACTCAAATAGATCTACCAAGGTTTGCCTATCACCAACAGATACCACGCACCCCCTATAGACCCGTTCAACAATAACCGAGTCTCCTACCGAGGAAGAAATAGAAAAAGGATCCAAAATAATTTTTGGATCAAAATCAAAACACACAGCTATATAAGGAGTCACATAAGAAAGAGTGGAGGCTAAATCAAGCAAACAATATACATCACGGGAAAAGAGCTATAACATACCCATAACAATATCAGGTGATGCCTTGAATTCTTCCCAGGACGCCAAAGCATACAACCTGTTCCGACCAACACTAAACTAGGAGAAGTAACAAAAGTAGATGCCACACCACTAGGTGTAGGAGAAGAAGATGGAGCCACTGAAATCTTATTCACCCTATAGCAGCCTTATTAGCCAAATAATCCTTAAGCTGATGGCTTACCTGACCGAACTTAAAGCTCTTATCTATACCTTTCTCATAGAATCCCAGATGAGGACAACTGCAAAACTAACAAAGAGGGCATAAAGAAATAGTCTGACCTTCACTCGCCTGAGATTGGGTAACTTGAGCTCGAGAATTGTCACCAACTTGGTGACGCCTGTCACTTAACTATTGTGAGTAAGGATCACTAGCAGCAGAGAAGGAACCAAAATTCCCCCACTTCTTTTTCTGCCACTTTCCACCATCTCTACCACCCTGAGACTACTCACCTCCTTGATTAGAAAATTTTCCCCTCTTTTCTTTTCTATCCTTGAATTCTTCATGTTTTCTCTTCTCATCCTCAACTTGTTGCATATGAACTGTGAACCTAGAGATATCCATATCCCTAATGAGCAAAGCACTTTTGCTCCCCAAAATCAAATCTCTATTCAACCTGGAAGATAACTTCCTCATTCTCGACATCATATCATCCTCCAAATCAGGAGCATACCTTGACAACTTATGAAACTTTAAGTTATATTCCCTGACAGACACCCTTCCTTATCTGAGGTTCATAAACTCTTCTATATTAGCTACCCTCAACTCCTAGCTACCCTCAACTCCTAAGGAAAGAAATGATCCATAAAGGCATTAGAAAAGTCCTCCCACAACCCTTCTTCTTCCATATGACCCTTATCTATATCCCACTCCTCATACCACTGATAAGCAACATCTTTGAGTTGGTAATCCATAAAGCTAACTTTCTCCATATGAGTAGACTGCATAAACTGAAATATCTTCTTCAGTTCTTCCAAGAAGCCCTGTAGGTCTTCCTCTACCTTCACTCCCATAAAAGTAGGAGGACGCATCTTCATAAATTGGCCAACCCTTGTGGCCTCAGTAGACAAAGCACTAGCCGCACCTATGGTTAGCCTAAGTAGCGACCATCTGAGCAATAATATGAATAGACTGACGAAACTCCATGTTTTTTGCATTACCCTGAGGGACTTGAGGACCAGTAGGAGAAATAGGAGGAACTCCAGTAGAATTGGAAATATGACCATGAGATCGAAGATGTACTCCAGACGTGGGAGGTACCCCTTCATCATTATCCCCAGAAGGGATGGAAGAATTTTCTTATGTTCCAGATCTAGGAGGCATAATCTAAAAGAAAAACTGATTAGAGAAGATTCCAGGACTGAGAATTTCAAGAAAGTGAAACATTCCTAAATGTCTCGCGGCCTCTTTATTATGAGTGTGCTATTTTTCACACCCCTAAAAGAGAATCTACTCGACACGGCATTGTGGACTGCCAGTTGACCATAAACCTAAAGCTCTGATAGTAACTTATCACAACCCAAACTATGGCCTAGACATAATAGGAATCCCAAGTCAAACCTGGACCGGGGACCTCCCCCTTAACCCAACCCAACCACCATACATAGCCTTAGATAAGCTGAATTTTGAGCATATAACAAGATTGCGTAAATGCTCTCATAAAGACTCTAGGATAGGGTCAAAATAGTGACCGACCCAAACAAGTCAACCAGCACCAAACCAACCATCCATACCAAACCAAATCAATGAGAATATCAAAATATAATATGATAATCAAACCCAAAATGTAATACGATGAAACAGTGAGAACATGTCCGATAATGTCAGCCTCTTATCTTATTCTAATGTCAAGGCCAACACCAATATCGATCCTGCCCATACCAATCCCTAAAAGTACCATAAAATATTTATCCAAAAAAATACAAACATCCGGTTGGGACATACCCCCAACCATGGCCAAAACCAATATACAAAATAAAAGCAAAATGTCTAAGAATATCAATATCATGAAATAAAGCATTCCGAAAAGATGGAAGCACGCCACTTTAATCCAAATATTGTCCTTGAGTCAATCACTATGTAGGAGGATTCGAATGGTCGATTCCTGCATAGCGTGGGTATACAGCCTCCAGTAGATGAGTTAGCGAGTGATTGCTAGCATGTATCTCAGGATAAGGATAAGTTAATGCAATTTAAACAAATAAGTAAAGCCATCCATGATACATACAACCATACATATATAAAAGTGCCGAGAAAGGGAATCCATGTTTAGCATGCATTTAAAACCTTTTACCTGGGCTGTGTAACCTTGTTGTATAACCACACCCATGGGTCGAATGGTTCAGATCCCCCAGCTAAAAGAGTCCCAGTACGTGTAGCCGCACGACCAGGAAATATTCCATAGGTTGACTAGTACATCCCTCCAATATAAAATATGACACTTGTACATGGTCATTGAAGACCCATCATATCAGCAAATATGAGTTTCCAGTTTCGGTTCCCCCAGAACCTCTACCTTCACGGCTTAGTTACACATCCCGCCATTAATGGCCAAATTAAAACCAAGTCCAAACAATCCAATTACCATTTATTACCAAGGAAAATTATTAGTGTTGTTGTCGTACCAACCATACTTGCAAGATTTATCCATAGCTAAACCATTTAGGTTAAGGGGACTCTCAAGTAACCTTTTCTGTTTACCATATTAACCTCTTGGGAGACTACCATGTCCTCCACAATCATAACCAATTAGCCTTTAACCTTTGTAAACCATTTATAGTTTCATATATAAGCTGAAAATAAGAAAGAGTTCCATTTAAAGAAGTCAATGCAATGAACATAACTTTATAAGCATTTTGTCAAACACCTTGGGGCCATGATATAATCAAAATGAATTCCAAAGACCATTAAACCATTACCATGCAATCCAATTGCCCAAAACCATCACTGATGCATATAAAAGCATAATTAAACCATAGGAAACCATAACCAAGCCATTATAAACAAACCCCCCAATTAATAGTTGAAAACCATAAACCATGCAACATTGAAACCATGAAAACATCCATAAAATCCATGCCTTTTTAGAAGTATGAAGTAGGGAAGAGACACATGCCTTAAACTGAGAAAAGTGATGGAAGAAAATCACCAAAGCAAGCCCCAAAGCAATCCTTAAGTTGAAATCCTAGCTCTCTTACCCCAAAAGCTCTTGCGAGAATTATGATGTGTTTTGAAATAGTTTCTAAGTGTTAATGAATAGAATAATAGGTTAAATAACCTCCTAATTGTACTAGAAAGTGTGGGTCATAATTTAGGTAAGTAGGGAAATGTCTAGAATACCCCCACTTAAGTCCCTTAAAAACCCATCATAGGGATACAACTGACCCTCTTACGACTCGTACCCTTTCTTACGATTGGTTCCCACCAGTCGTACCCAGGTTTTAACCTTTGGATTAGACATTGTCTAGCATACAACTTATCCGACCAAGTTGTAACCTCAGCATATGATCTTATCCATAATCTGTATCCCTGGAAGAATGAATTACCAGGAGGATCAAACATTGCCTGCCATCGAGTCACTAATATGACTCGTATCAATCCTTACGACTCGCACCCCTAAGTTGTGACCATTCCAGTGATTAAAACCATCCCACCAATAATCACTGGTCATCTTGAGACAGGACCATGCCACTCGTACCCCAGCATACGGCTCATACCCTGGAGTCATATTGGGCCCTGAGAATGGATTTCAAGGAAAGATTTCTAATGCCAAAACCCAAGATGTAACAGTAACGTCTACTAAAAAACACATAAAGGGTATTTTAAGTACGTAAGGAAACCCTAAAAATCAAATCCTGCATGAAAAAGGACAAAATAGGTAGATGGCCACTTACTTGGGCCATATACTATTTGCAAGTACCACATGCGGTCCGCATGTAGACCCAGGTAAGTGCCAGAAAATTTTCCTGCACTATTTTCTCTTTGGACTTTGGATTTCTAGTACTTACCTTAGCCACATACAGTCTACAAAAAGTATATGTGGCCTGCATGTTGACATACATAAGTTCCAAAAAAAATTCTTCCACTCTTACACTCTCTGGATCTTCAATTTTGATACTTACCTTAGTCACATACAGACCACAAGTTTTATATGCGGTCTATATGTAGACATAGCTAAGTTTCATGTCTTCAAATTCTTGCAACCAAACTTTTGGACTTCAACTTATGGTACATGCTTTGGTCACACACTCCCGATAAAAGCCATAAATGCCCAAATAAGTAGCCAAAAATTTTATTTTTCATCTTTTTCTGGAACTTAGCATCCAAAACCTAGTTTCCTGCAAAACATACCGAAAACATATCATATCTAATAAAACAACCTAAGAAACTTGCATATTTCATAGTTTTAAGCGTCAAAAGTGCTATATTTCTATAGCACATCAAGTTTCCTTATAGTTTATTACTTATGAATTCAATTATTATTATTATTTGTATGTTATGAGTGGCTAAATGCCCTTTTTTAGGGTTAAGTGTATGAAAATGATTGTGTGGTTATGGTTTAATCATTGATTTTTATGTTTATTAAATATGTGATAATTCTTGTGTTCTTGGTTTACTATTCTAAAGTGTCATGAACTTTAGGATAAATGTAAGTCCCAAAACGAATTGACCCTAGGAGTGGAGGGATAGAATGAAGAATGTAAGGATTATTTGCGGTTTGAATAGAGATATACCTAAATGGCCAACTTAGTTAATGAAATGGAAAAATAACTTAATGCACCTAAATTAAAGACTCACATCCCCACTCAACGATGTAGTTGTGAGATTAATTTGGGTAGATAACTTAGATATGACCATTCCCAAGTTATAATATTAACCCTGTAGATCAACAATCATGATGAATGTCAACACCGGCTATAAACCATGGTATGCATGAATGTGTAATAAGTCTCAACCCTAGAATCTCCCTATATATTGTTGAAAATCCAAAATTCATATCGTTGTTATTTCTTATTACTTAGCTATGATTACAAATCTCATACTCATGTTACAAACTCGCACTTATTTAATATTGTTAGTAAAGTTAGAATAGGATTACGTGTTAAATACCAAGTTCCTATGGGATTGATATTTGGATTAAAAGGACCGCACAACCATGTACTTTTGCATGTATGGTAGGACGCAATAAGTTTTTGGCACCATTGTCAGGGACTTGAAAATTGCCAACCTTTTGAATTTTAGTTTTTCTATTTTGTTTAATAAGTGCTGACAACTTGGTATTAGCTACTGAAATTTCAGGTACAGTTTTGAAACTCTAGTAAGTGGCAAGGGAAAGGGATTCAGTTGAACCATATCCCAAACGTGAGTAACACTTGCATCAACTGAGGGGAGAATCAGCACTTATCTATCCCATCCCACAAGTTCAATGGGGCAAAGTCACTCCTACAAAGATGGCTGAAGAATAACCATCTCGTAAGATAGTGCGTGAACTGGTAATCCTACTGGTAACTACTATTACCTCTGTCATCCATAGACTAAAACCAAAAGGTAAATTAGAGGTTAAGATAACATGGTAAAATAGTTGCATAACAACAGGCAATTCATAAGTCTATCAAATGAGGATCCACTGGTTTATCTACAAAATTTCTTGGAGATCAGTGATATTTTTATTCTCGAGGGAGTCTCCACAAATTATGTGAGTCTTACTTTTTCCCGTTCTCACTATTGGGGAAAGAAAAGAAATGGTTGAAGGCAGAATCTTCAAATTTCATCATAACTTGGAACAACTTGGAAAAGAAATTACTCAACTGATTGTTTCGATCTAGCAAAACTGTAAGTTTAAGGAGTGAGATCCTATGTTTCAAACAAAAGTCAGATAAGAATCTCTATTATGCATAGGAGAGATTCAAATCTCTTCTCAAGGATTTTCCACATCACCAATAAGCTAATGAGGTATTAGCTCATACTTTTGTTGAAGGTTTCGACCATAACACAAAAATTTTGCTAAATTAAACTGCAGATGGTCAGGCTTCAGAGAAAACTTATGATGTGCTATATACTCTCTTGAATTGAATTACACAAGGTAATCCTAAATGGAAGGGTGATGTACCAGAAGTGTGGTGAAAAAGGTCGTAGGTATGACCGAGGTGGATAGTATCATGGCATTAGCTACTCAATTGGCATCCTTTCATAACCAAATGATGACATAGTTTATCAAGTCATGTGTTAATCAACCTCAGTCCCAAGTTAATACAATTTAGCAGGCTCAAACTTAGTGTGAAAATTGTGGAGGTGGTGGTTACTCTAATGACTTATGTGGAGAAAATCTGGAGTCAGTGAAATTTGTATACAATGCACAAAAGAGAAATTAAAACTATGGTAATGCCTACAACCGCAATTGGTGAGTAAGCCCAATTACTTATGGAGCAATAATCAGACTCAAACTCAACAGTTTCAGAAGCAACAGAGTATTTAAAATAATATTCAGGCTAGCAATATATAAGAGACACTAAAAAAAGATCTTAGACAACCACGAAAAAATGACTGCGGAAATAAAAAATTAGAAACTAGCTCAGAAGAATTTTAGACATGGTTGGGCCAGTTTGTTCAAGTACAAAACACAAGACCTCAAGGGGGTTTCCCTAGTGATACAGAAAAGCCAAAGCAAGTGATGGCAATCACCTTGAGAAGGGGGAGAGACCTGATTATCAGACCTCCAAAAAAATTAGGAGGTACAAGAAAAGTTAGTCCCACCGCACACAAAGGAGAAATAAGAGACCGCCAAAGAAGCTAAAAATTTGGGAAAGTTTGAGTACCCAAAAGCAAACACAGTTGAGCATACACTAGAGAGACCACACCATTGTTCCCTTAGTGGCTAAAAGGGGCTAAAAAGGATAATATGATGGCACACAAAGGTATCACATACCTCCACTTTTTAAATTCAAAATCTAATTTTTCTTTCCCTTTTCTCTATGGCACAGGGATAACGCAGTGGCATACTATTTCAAGATTGGAAAATATATTTTACTCACATTTTTCAGCCCTAAAATCCCCCGATTCAATCTAACAGCATTCCTAAAGGTATCAAACTCTAAATATTTCATTTTTTAGCTCAAATATCACATCAAAGAACATCAAAACTTTTAGGGTGTTATATTACCCCCACCCCCTTGGAATCATTCTTCCTCGAATGATGGATAAGGACCTTCTAACTTCACGATGCAAAAAATAGCATTATAGATTTAACATAAGTTCTTAAGCATCAAGCAAAGTTCTATGACAATATTAAATCATCTAATTAGGTATTGTAATGCCCCGAGTCTGTACCCCAGACGCTACACGGTGCTTACAACCTCGAAGGATCAAAAGCTAACCCATGACTGATATCTGTTGTGAGCACTGAAACATGATACTATAATAAATATAAAAAATATGCTGAAATGCCATAAGGTTCAAAATTTGTAAATACTACTAAAGTGTATCAACTGAAATAACAGTCTGTAAAACCGAAGACTGTCTGAAAACAAGTATGAAAAGCCTCTAACTGAAACTGTCTGAAAGTGGATAACTGATACTATGGAAATCACAGAGTATGCAATACTGTACATATATGTATAGACTATAACTAAGATTTTCTGAAGCTGAGCACTAAGTTCTGATAACTGAGTAACTAATATTTAAAGTTATTAATAACTGATTTATTGATACTGATTAACTGTGTCTGACAGTACTGATTTTGTAAAATGAACTGAGTTCTAAACTAAAGACTGAAACTAAAACTTTGGGAGGTAATTATCTAACCGACATGCCCCAAATAAGATAAGATAACAGAGTTGGGTTCCAATCTATAACCCCAATTGGAAGGGTGCTAATATCGTACCATGAGTACTAGCATCTTCTATGGAGTCAGTCTTATCTAATAGGTGACCCCTGAGATCAGTCCTAAACTAGCGGGTGATCCCTGAGTAGTCAGTCCTATCTAACGGGTGACATCTCAAAACCTAAGTTGTTTACGTAGTTTTGGAACTTAGGGATTGTTTCTAGGGTCCCAGTCCTAGCTAACAGGTGAGCCCATATCCCTAGGCTCGCTTGGTGCAGAATCTTACTTCCAACTGAATAGACACTGAACTGATTATACTGACTGATACTGAGTCTACTTAGTTTTCCTGAGTTCTGCAACTGACTGAGTTCTACTGATCATAACATGACTGATACTATTATATAACTGACACTAGCTCTAGGTAAATAGCTAGATTTTCGAGTATTAAATACCCCCAGGACTTGATAGCATGAAAAATAAAGCATAATATACTCTTGAAAATCATAACAATGTATATTTGTCCATAGTTCACTCATAGAGGCATTTATTCAAACACTCGTAATGCATTTACTTATACATGAATGGGGAATACATTCTATCATGTTATAATGGCACTATTTCATTCATATAAGGATTTTATCAAACACATGGGGAGCATGTTTAGGTTATACAATAATCAAAACATATAGTCATTATGGCTACATCAATCAACTTTCAATTTGAAGGGTTTATCATGATGATCATGTAATTCAACAAATACAAAGATTAATTTCATAAAGCATGTAATTTAATCATGGACTAAAATCCAACAATAACATAAACATAAATTCAATTCAATTCAAGCATGGAAGTTTATAAATCAACAATCTTGTATTTTGCAAATGGGTTCATGGACTCTATGGGTGAATGGAACCCATAGATGAACACCAAACATACCTTAGAAGATTCTTTCTTGAAAAAAGTGAGTGAATAATGATATAATAGGGTATTTAGGGTATAATTTTGTGTTTAAGGCTGATCTGGGTTATGGAAAAAGACCTTATTACCCCTGGAACGTTTTTTATTTTTGTCACTGAAAACCTGATTTGGGCCCCTGGCGCGATGCGGCACAATCGCGTCGTGCTACTGGAAAGTGTACAACTGAGAACTAGGTTGATGGCGTGATGCGGCGCCGTCGCGGTGCCTCACTGGATGGGAAATTGGGCCTTGGCGTGATACGCCATTATCGTGGTACCTCACTAAAAACTGACAATTGCCATTTTGACATACTCCGCGATGTGCTACTAGCCTGAATGACGGTGTTTAATGACTGAAACTTAAAATAGCCATAACTTCTTACCCGGTTATCGGATTTGGCAAATTTTATATCATTGGAAATAATATTTAATTTCCTATGCAATGGCAGGCTCTAAACTGAAAAATACTAAGTATTTAGAAAAATTTATGTTAGATCACTCATGTACTGAGAGTTAATCTAGGCTAGGGAAATACGGGGTATTACAATATCTCCCCTTTGGGAACATTCGTCCTCAACTGAGACTGATTAAGCTTAAAAACATTGATATATTGAGTTTACACACTGAACATGCATATCTGATACATGGAATACATGATTGAACTACTGACAAGCTGAATTTTCATACTGAATATGCATATCTGATGCATGGAATACATGACTAAACTAATTCATGAATGCATGACTGGTTATGCAATGGTAAGGGACACTAATTTTAAAACTATAACTAAATATGGAGAGGAGTAGAGTTAAGGAAGACTGTTACCTTAAACTGAGAATACTAATGAACCTGATTTCATTTACTAAATGTATGAACGGGATCATGAGAACATGATTGTGTCTGAAATATGATAAATGGACTGACTATCATGAACGGAACTGGGCCCTTGAATACATGCCATGACTTGGGAATGGTCATTCGGCTGAGATTAGAATGAGAGGGTCAATTTATGAGTACCTAATACTCCAAACTGGATTCGTTACGTGAAGAGAAACTGAAAGGTTTAGGACATGAAATCTTGGGAGTTATAGTGAATCTCCCCCTTGGGACATTATGTCCCTCAAAGAATGTTGACTTGGCTGAGATACTGAGGAAAAGATGAGACAATGCACAGGGCACCTACGAACTAAATCGTGACTGAATATCTGAGATCTGAAACTGAGGCATAATAGATGAATTGGGCTGAACTCGTAACTACTAGGATTCTCTATCTTAGAACAATCATACTCATGAAACTTTGGATAGTATGACTGGGCGAAAAGATGGGAAACCATACAAATTTTTCCGTCTGACGACTAAATTGAATTCCTAGTTTTACAGACTAACTCATACAGAAAACTTATACTCAACTGGAACATTTCTTGACACTCTTTGTATAAGGTTTTACTAACTTTAGGGAGCAATGAAATCTTGGCATAGTTTGAATAGACATCTGAATCACAACATGGCTAAGATTCTGTAATATGGAGCAGGGTATACGAAACGTAATCTAAGACAGAGTTACTAAGCCTCATGTACTGAAACTACAAACTTGTCATCCTAGCCATATTTCTTAACTATTCCCTCAACTGTAATTTCTACTTAAACACCGCATTTCACTTGGAGCTACTGAAAATATTTACATGGGCACTGATAACTCTACCTACAAAGGTCTGAGCTGGACTGAATCATCCCACTAAGTTCAAGTCTACGCAAATCTCCAAAATGTATTTATCCACTTATACATTAATATGACATTTAAACCTATCTTCATAGCTAAATCCTCATTTAAAACAAGCATGCAATAATCTTTTCTTAACATGAAACATTTTCTCTCTCCCATCTAAGCAACTTCTCATCGCCACACCATCTAATAAGGAGAGCTCACTGAAGGTTCAAACATGAAGACCAGAAGCATGAATGGACACTATACTGAACTTGATATTTAACTGAGGCCTGAGGAGTTGAACATCAATATCCTGGACTTTATCAAGAGATCTAAACAGAGGATATAAATGACAAAATCCAAATTTAACTAATCATTAGGAGTATATCATATGTCACGGAAACTAAGCACATTTTAAGGCATGAGTACATGAGTCATGAGCTGCATGACTTGAGTTTTAAGTTTCTGTATTCAGGAAATGTGATTCATAATGCTGATTGAACAGGAACTGCTCATACTAGGAACTGTAAGCGTATATGATCTTTGATAATGTGCACAAATAGGAGATATGATCATAGAACTGACATGTAATGTGTGAGTAGATATCGTGATAGATAAAGTGAAATACTTTGCACTGAGGTAAGGATGGGTTGGGCATCAACCTCCTCCACTACTTTTCTATACATACTGACATTATTACTAAAATTTGAAGGCCTAAATTTCTGAGATATCATAACTGGATAGTTTTTGTATACCTTCTGGGCTATGATAGACTGACCCATTAGGGTGGAGACTGAGAAAGGTTCTGTTAAGGTTTTTGGTCTGACTTTGAAATCGACTGCTATGTAAGGAATTACAAAAGACAGAGAAGCACCTGGATCTAATAAGATAAAATATGTAAATGGAAGATCTATAATGTACCAGTAACCATGTCAAGAGAACTTTCCTGATCTTGTCTGGACTGAAGTGCATAAAGCCTGTTTGGGCGTTGCCCACTGGCGGTACTGGAAGTAGAACCCTGCTGATTTCGGCAACCAGACTAAGTTGAAGGACGGTTGTACTGACCCTGTTGGCGCAAATATCTTCCCCTCTGAGTCATAACTCTACACTCTCGAATGCTGTGGCCTGGCTTACCACATCCAAAACATACATCACTGCCAGCTCTATATGAACCTAGGTGATGTCTACCATATTTTTTTAAAAGCGGATGGGTACGACCACTGCTCACACTACCCTAGGTTTTGGATCCTGGTGCCCCATCATGACTGATATTCCTGAATTTGGGTACTGGTGCACAAGATGATGACGGAGCTGGAACTAAAGATTTTAGATGAAATTAGAAATGGTTACTGCTCTCTGACTTAGGTTGATTGAAATTAAAACTACATGTTCTAGCTCTCTTGTTCTCTCTCTCCTTCTTCTTAGCTTCTACTCCTCAATCTATTGAGCATGGACAATAAGCCTAGAGATATCCATCTCCTTAATTAACATCGTAGTTCTGCACACCTTAACCATATTATCTGACACCCCAAACATGAACTTGCTCATTCTGGACCTATTGTATGTTACTACATGGGGAGCATACCTGGCTAACTAAATAAACTTAAAGGAATACTCTCTCACACTAATATTGCCTTGCCTGAGATTGATAAACTCTAACACCTTGGCTTCTCTTTGCTCTAAGGGAAAGAATCTATCTAGAAAAGCAATAGAAAACTCTTCCCACTCTATGGGTCCTACATTTGTGCCCCTGTCTACCTTCTACTGCTTAAACCACGTATGAGCTACATTTTATAGTTGATAGGCAGCTAACTCAGCACTCTCACTATAAGTCAATCCCATAATATCTATGACTTTCTAAACCGGATCAAGGAACTCCTGTGGATCCTCTTCTGACTTAGATCTTGAGAATAGGGGAGGATTCATTTGGGTGAAGTCCCAAATCTTGGTTGCAGTAGTATTGGCCACTGGGTTGGCCTGAATAGCAGTTGGCCGTTCATTCTGAGTTGTTACAAAATTGGCTATAGTAGTGAATGCAGCTCTGAATTTTGCATAGGAGACATGCTCGTCCAGGGGATCTGCCTGAATGGGATAAGGTGCTGACTAATTTCTGATTCTCTTTTCGTTAGTCCTTTTAGGAGGCATGTTCTGTAAATGAAAGGAAGAAGCAGATTAGACTGAGAGTTTAACTTGAGCTCATGCTTACTCGCATGATATAAAATCTGAAAGAAGGGAAACTTTTCCTAAAATATCTCATAGCCTTTTGTCCATAAGTATGGCACGCTACACACCCATACACAAGACTCTACTAGATGCAGCTTTCAGACTCTCTAGCACTCTGTTGAACCTTAGGCTCTGATACCAAGTTTGTAATGCCCTAAGTTTGTACCTCGGATGCTACATGGTGTTTACGATCTCGAAAGACCACAAGCTAATCCATGACTAATATCTACTGTGAGCACTAAAACATGATACTGTAATAAATGCAGAAAATATGTTGAAATACCATAAGATTCAAAATCTATAAATACTGCTAAAGTGTATCAACTGAAATAACAATCTGTAAAACTGAATACTGTCTGAAAACTAGTTTGAAAAGCCTCTAACTGAAACTATCTGAAAATGAGTTATGGGACAATCCCCCAACTAACTCCATCTACTGAAATACTGAGTCTACTGAAATAATAAAATAAAAGAATATCCTCAAATGATGAGGACTCACTATAAATCTACTACTACTGGCTTAATCTGAATCTATCTATGTGCGGTCGGGAACCTAAGCGTCTGAACCTATGATATGAGGCATCATAGTGCAAAGAAAGAGTATGCAGTCAGTACGTAGAATGTACTGGTATGCTAGATGAGGTAAGGTTGAATGCAAGGGTTCATATGCATGAAAAATAACTGACTGAATGATATAGAGTAACTAAATATAAGAGTACGCGGATAACTGATACTACGGAAATCACTGAGTATGCAATACTGTACATATATGTATATACTATAACTAGATTTTCTGAAGCTGAGCACTAAGTTTTGATAACTGAGTAACTGGTATCTGAAGTTACTAATAACTGATTTACTGATACTGATTGACTGTGTCTGACAGTCCTGATTCTATAAAATGAATTGAGTTCTAAACAAAAGACTGAAACTGAAACTATGGAAGGTAATCATCTAACTGACATGCCCAAAATAAGATAAGATAACTGAGTTGGGGTCCAATATGTAACCCCAATTGGAAGGGTGCTAATACGGTGCCATGGATACTAAAATTTATTATGGAGTCAGTCTTATCAACGGGTGACCCCTGATATCAGTCCTAAACTAGTGTGTGATCCCTGAGTATGTCAGTCCTATCTAACGGGTGACATCTCAAAACCAAAGTTGTTTACATAGTTCTGGAACTTAGGGATTGTTTCTAGGGTCCCAGTCCTAACTAACGGGTGAGCCCTCATCCCTAGACTCGCTCGGTGCAGAATCCTACTCCAAACTGAATAGACATTGAACTGATTATACTGACTGATACTGAGTCTACTGAGTTTTCCTGAGATCTGCAACTGATTGAGTTCTACTGATTGTGACATGACTAATACTATTATATAACTGACACTTGATCTAGGTAAACATCTAGATTGTCGGGTATTAAATACCCCCAGGACTCGATAGCATGAAAAATAAAGCATAATATACTCTTGAAAATCATAATAATGTATACTTATCCTTAGTTCACTCATAGAGGCATTTAATTAAACACTCGTAACGTATCTACTTATACATGAATGGGGAATACATACTATCATGTTATAATGGCACTATTTCATTCACATAGGCATTTTATAAAACACATGCTTAGGTTATACAATAATCAAAACATATATTCATCATAGCTACATCAATCAACTTGCAAATTGAAAGGTTAATCATGAAGATCATGTAATTCAAGACATACAATGATTAATTTCATAAAATCATGTAATTTTAATCATGAACTAAAACCCAACAATAACATGAACATGAATTCAATTCAATTCAAGAATGGAAGTTCATAAATCAACAATCTTGTATTTTGAAAACAGGTTCGTGGACTCTATGGGTGAAAGGAACCCATAGATGAACACCTAACATACCTTAAAAGATTCTTTCTTGAAGGTTTTTGGATGAACTCTTTTTCTTGAACTAGGGTTTTTTGCCTCTTTGAGAGAGAATGTTTTAAATCTTAAGAAAAGTGAGTGAATAATGATATAATAGGGTATTTAGGGCATAATTTTGTATTTAAGGCTGATCTGGGTCATGGAAAAAGGCCCTATTACCCCTGGAAAGTTTTTAATTTTCATCACCCAAAACTCAATTTGGGCCCCTAGCGTGACGCGGCACAATCGCGTCGTCCCACTGGAAAGTGGACAACTGGGAACTGGGTTGATGGCACGATGTGTCACCATCGCGGTGCCTCACTGGATGGGAAATGGGGCCTTGGAGCGATGTTCCATTATCGCGGTACATCACTAGAAACTGACAATTGCCAGTTTGGCATACTCCGCGATGCGCTACTGGCCTGAATGATGGTGTTTAACGACTGAAACTTAAAATAGCCATAACTTCTTACCCGGTTATCGGATTTAGGTGAATTTTATATGTTGGAAAGCTAATTCAATTTCCTATACAATGGAAGGCTCTAAACTAAAAAATACTAGTAGTTAAAAAAAATTATATTGGATCACTCATGTACTGAGAGTTAATTTAGGCTAAGGAAATACAGGGTATTACAATTACTCATGAGGACTTATGATTTCAGATAACGTAAGGATTAAGGCCTAAATAGGGAGAATATAAATATGAATATCGGATTGGCACCTTCGACAACATCATCTGGAAATAGAAAAGGATATCTAGCCTTCATGTCCTCCTAATACTTTTACCCAAGTAATTTCATTTATCTATAATTTCCAAACTTTACCAAAATCTCTTTAGGAATGTATTCATAGGACAAAGAATCTTTCACCCCAATGTTTTATATAGAAACTACCAAAGAATGATAACCCACACATTTCTTGAGCATAGACACATGAAATAGGGATGTACTGATGCCAAACTTGTGGGTAACTCTAACTCATAAGCAACATTCTCAATCTTTCTCACAATTTGATAAAGACCAATGTAACGAGGGTTTAGCATACCTTTTTTCCTAAACCTCATCACCTTCTTCATAGAAGAGACTTTTACGAAAATCCAATCATCAGTTTTGAACTCCAACTCTCTTCACCTCACATCAGCATAGAACTTTTCATGAATTTATCTAGTCATTAATCTATCTTTAATGATTTTAACTTTCTCCATTACTTGTTACACAAGGTCTTGCCTAAACAATCTAGCTTTTCTCACCTCATACCACCCAATAGGTAACCTACACCTCCTACCATAAAAGGTTTCTAAAGGAGACATCTAGATATTAGAGTGCTAGTTGTCATTATAATTGAATTCTATAAGAGGCAAGTGATATACCTAATTACCCTTAAAAACAATAACACAGGTCCTTAAGATGTCTTTCAAAGTATAAATAGTACTCTCTACTTGCCTATTTATTTGAGAGAGAAAAGTGGTGCTAAATTCACTTACGTGCCTAAACCTTTCTGATAAGCTCTCCAAAAATTAAGAAGAAAATTGTGTAACTCTATCAGATATTATGGATACAAGGCCTCCATGCAATCAAGAAATATTTGAAATGCACAGATTTGCATAATCCTCTCCCAAATAGGTAGTCCTTATAGGCAAAAAATGATCAAACTTGGTCATTCTATCCAAAATGACCTAAATAAAATAGTATTGGTTGCGAGATCACAGAGGACCAGTGATGAAATTCATATTTATTATTTCCCTTTTCCTCATAAGGATAGTTATTTCTTTTGACGTAACACCAGGACTTAAATGTTCAACCTTGGCTTATTGATAATTAGATCACTTAGTAACAAAATTAACAATATGCCTCTTTATTTTATTCCACCAATACAGTTCCTTTAAATCAAGGAACTTTTTTGGAGCACCTGGGTGAATAGCATACCTGGATACATGGGCTTTGGTCAAGATACTCATATGCGAATTGCCAATGTTAGGAACACACAATCTCTCTTAGTACGACAAAATTACATCTCTTCTAATTTCAAAATCCATTACTTTATATTGACCAACATTTTTCCTAATTTTCATAAGTATGGGATCATTAGCATGTTTCACCTTAAATCGACACCGAGGGATGACTTAGTCATTTCATTGTAATACCCCATATTAGACTTAGTTTAGTTCAGCTCCTAGTGCTTACATAAGAGGCTTAATGCCTTAAAATTTAACTAAGTATTGAAGACTTAGCCTTATTTTGACCTCTTAACTTTGAGGATTTTTATGTTGACCTTCCGAGCTCTGAGACGATGGTTTTTGAGTTGATTTATGTTCAGGGGTGTAAGGAGCATGTCTCGAGGAAGTTTCAAAAATTTTGAACGAGGTTTGGATCATGCTTGAATTTCGATTAGCAGCTCAACGCGATTGCATCGAGTCGCACCGGGTATTGCAAAGATCCTGTCATTACATCGTGCCAAGCCTCCAAACGACATTCCAGTTATGAGTTTAATCTTTTGAGGGGCATTTAGGTCTTTTTCCACCGCCTAAAATCATAAAAACAAGAGATTAAAAGTTTGTTTAAGCATTATTTGCCCATTCTCCTTCATTTTTCTCTCCAAGAAAATCCTAACCTCCTCTCAAGAACACCAAAAAAACTCTATTACACTTTCTTCAAGATAAGTAAGAATCTAAGTTTTCTAATCCAAGAAATTCAAGAAAAGCTTTCAAGATCATCATCAAGGCTTCCAAAGTCAAGCTTTTACACCAAGTCAAAGCCTATTAAGGTATGTGGGGTTATGAACAAGGGTATCCTTTCACCTTTGTGCCCAAATTGCATAATTATAAGATTTTATTTAATTGTTTTGAAGTAGGGTTCATACCCAAGTATATATATTCTTGAAGAATGTGATTATCATGAGATTTAAAGCTTTGAGTATATCAAGAGTTACTTATGTTTATCTTTCAATTTATAAGATTTATATTATGCATGAGATTACAATATCTTGACTTGATATTGTTGAAGTATTTCAAGATTATTATTGAGCATGAAGTTTTGTTATGAATTGACATGAGTTTAAAGCATGGATTTTAAGCCCTAAGTTTGAGTACTGAGATTTCAAGAATATTATGCTTTTAAGCATTTTTTGATAAGCTTATATCCAGATTTAAAGCAAGAATTGATCTTTTGATCCTAAGCTAAGATAAGGAATCCACAATTGTTCATTTTGATCATAGTTTAAAGCAAAGAGAAGCATAAATAGTTTTCATTATAAACCTTTATGCTATTTTAAGGTGGATTTTCTAAAGTATGATCATTAAGTAATAAGGGAGTAGTATTTAGCACCGAGTTGGATATGTGTCCAAGGTCACATGCCCCAGAACTACGAGCCAATGTAGGTTAAGCTTATTCCTAATATGGATGAAGTTACAGATAGTGATCACTAAAGTTAAGATCCTATTTCAATGGAAAGGGTAGGACAGCTCTCAACGTGGGTAAGACGTTGGACTCCATGATAGCTCACATGGTTTATGTTGGTTAGAAGAACCTCCTTAACAAAGATTAAAAGTAAAGCTTTCAAAACTAAGTGTTATGTCTCACAAAGTTTGTCATTATGCTTCATTATTCATGTTTATGATTTTTACAGCTTTTGTTTTATTCAAGCCCAAGGTGAGTCATTTACACTTTGTATGCATTGTTTGAAAATCTAAGTACAAATTGAGTTACTATTTCACTTATGCATTCACCCCCACATGCTCAGTACATTCCATAAGTACTAATCCACATATACGTCTATGTGTTACATTATTTCATAATGTAGGTTCTGGTGCTTACTTCCAGCAGCGTGATTGATTGTGGGCATCTCCACCTACATCCCGACACTTGGTGAGTCCTCATAGTTTGAGGACTTATTTTATTAGATTTGTTATTGAAGAAGTATTTAGATATTTGATTTTGTTTAGTTTGAGTCAGATGGGGCTTGTCCCAGTGGATCTCTAGTTAAAAATAGAGAATTGTCCGACTGTTTTCTATTTTAGATTGAAAATGTTTGTTTGCAAAATTTCTAAGTTTAAGAATTTCAGTTCAGACATTAATTCAGTTATTTCAAGACTTTATTTGTCAAGTTTATATTTATTATGAGTTTCGAAGTTGGTAGAAGGCTTAAAGGGTTACCTTGGGACTACTTATAGTCTTGAGCACCGTGTGATGTCAAGGGTGTATTTTCGGGGCGTTACAAACTTTGTATCAGAGCCTAAGGTTTTAAATAGTCCTAGGGAGTCATAAAAGCCATGTTACATAGAGTCTTGATCATGGATGTAAAGTGTGCCACATTTATGAGCAAGGGGTTACGGAATAAGTTAGGAATCATCATTTCTTTCATGATCAATTGTGCTTATAGTTTTGTCTATCTGCTTTAACTCATGCTTTAATATGATAGAATATGCCTCCTTGTCGAGCCAATGCCTACAAAAATGGTGACCAACCACCACGTCCTGCCAACCCTTTGAATGAAAATATGTCTCATGGTGAATTTTGGGCTGCCTTTCAAGCATTGGCCCAAGCTAAGAATGCCAATGTTCTAGGCAAACAATAGGCGGCAGTCCCACTTTATCAAAATGGTAATCTAGCTACATCCAGAATTCGTGACTTCATGAGAATGAATCCACCTGAGCTCTTTGGGTCAAAGGTTGGTGAGGATCCACAACTCTTCATTGATGAGGTGAGAAAGATCACTCAGATTATGCATATTACTAAGGAGGAGAGTGTAGAATTAGAATCCTATAGGATGGAGGATATTGCTTATGATTGGGTTATTTTGTGGAAGGAAGGTAGAGGTAATAATGTAGCTCCTATGAGCTGGCAAGTATTTCAAGATGCATTTCTAGACAAGTTTTTTCTGTGTGAGATGAGAGAAGCTAAGGTTGAGAAGTTCATAAACCTGAGGAAAGGCTTGATAATAGTGAAGGAATACTACCTTAAGTTCACTCAGTTGTCTAAGCATGCTCCTGAGCTGGTAGCTTACTCTAGATCTAGTATGAGTAAATTTGTTACTGGAGTGTCTGATTTGGTAGTCAACGAGTGAAGAAGAACTTCCATGCTTATTAGGGATATGGATATTGCTATGTTGATGAATCATGCTCAGCAGATTGTGTAAAGCCCCGAATCTGGTACTCGGAATTCTACACGATGCTCACGACCCCGACAGACCACAAGCTAACCCATGACTGATATTTGTACATGTACACTATATAATGTGCTAAATATAATGTGAAAATGGAAGCTGAAAGGCCATAAGGTTCAAAACTGCATGACTGATTAAATATAACATCTGAGTGGGGTAATAGAATACCCAAAACTAAAATACTGTTTGAACATACTGTAGTCTGAAAAACCTCTAAACATAACTGTCTGGATAAGGAGTTGATGGGAAATGTCCCCAACTAACTCCAACTTATAAACTAATTAGTGAGATAATAAATAAATGATTATGTCCTCGAAAGATGAGGACTCACTGCTAACTCTGACTGCTGAGACTGTAATGCTACTGATGCTCTAGAGTTCATGCTTTTGAACATATGGTATAAGACACCATAGCACAAATACGTTAGTACTTTGAATATACTGGTATGCATGGAAGGTAGGCTGAATGCATGGGGTTCATATACATGAACAATACTGGTTAAATGACTAATATGAACATGAGAATACATGTATGAATACGTCGTAACTATATTTGAGATCATGATAACATGAATTTACTGATAACTAACATGACTGATAACTGAATTCTAATGACTGAGATAACTGGTGGCATGAGTGACTGTATCTGACAGTCCTGAATATGATGAAACTAGCTGAGTTCCATACTATTCTGAGTTGACTGTATCTGACAGTCCTGAATTCTGTAGAACTATTAGAGTTCTATTACCGAGACTGAATGACTATCCCGACATGCCCCTAATACGCCATTATGACTAAGTTGGGGTCCAATCTATAACCCCAATTGGAAGAGTGTCAATACCGCGCCACTGGTAAGGACAAGATGTGAGTGACCCTTATCTGACAGTGTCCCCAAAAAAGAATGGAGGGGACCTCATCTGACAGTGCTTATCCACCTCATCAACCCTCATCTGACAGTGTTGATGTCTCAACCTATGCTGGCTACAGAGTTCTGGAATGCAAAGATGACTTCTAAGAATCACACTCTCATCTGACAGTGTGTTTTCCCATCCTTGGGTTCACTCGGTGCTAATTCCTAATCCCATCTAAATTAACACTGATCATGGATAACTGAACTGAACTAGACTGAATTAACTGAGTTCCGTTGATTGACGAAATAGTGCTGAGATTACTGTATTACTGAGCTTTCCTGAGTCACATGACTGACTGAGTTCTATGGATCATGGCTTGACTGAGAATATCGTGAAAACATAACACGGACTCTAGGCACACAGCTATATTTTTGGGGTACAAGTACCCCCAGGACTCAATAGAAGAAAACTGATAATGCATGACTTTCTTGAGTACAGGACCAATATCAACAATACATAATCCATTGGCTAAGATAATTCATCAAACACTTGACATACATAACTTGTACATCAATGTAGATTTCATATTATCATACTAGTATGGCACTTTTCCTTCATATAGGCATTTAATCAAACATGGGGGGAGTATGCTATAGTTATACAATCATCAACACATCTAATAATCAAGGATACATCAATCAAATTGTGAATTGAAGGGTTTATCACGAATACCGCATAATTCCTTACATACTAGAATCAATTCTTTTAATTAATAGTCTATAACATAGAATGAAACCAAACAATAACATGAATATCACTTTTCAATTCAATCAAATTATGAACATTCGTAAATATACAAATCTTTGATTTTGAAAAGAGATTCTTGAGCTTCATGGGTGAAAGAGACCCATGAATCAACACATGACATACCTTAGTTCTTGATTTAGCGAAGATTGACGGAGAGAGTTTCTTGAAATTGAATCCCCAATTGAAACCCTAGCTTGTTCTTGAGAGAAAATTAAGAGAAACTAGTATATTTTGGATTCCAAATAGTTGAATCTTATGTTAAAGGGCTTAAATAGGGGTGGTAAATTTACCCTTTTAACCCTGGACATGTCTTTTAAATTAGTGAAAATTTCCCAACCTGGACCCCTGGTGCGATGTGGCACTATCACGTTGTGTCACTGGAATTTGACAATTGGGAAATAGGGAAATGGCGCGACGCGAAGCCATTGCATTGCCACTTCGTTTGTGACCTGGAAGTTTGGCACGATGTGGAGAAATCATGTTGGGACACTGGAAAAAGGAAAATTGCCATTTTATCTTGTGGCGCGGCGCGCCACTGACCAATATGATGTTGTTTTATGATGGGGACTTGAAATAGTCATAACTTTTTACCCGGTTATTGGATTTAGGCGAATTTTATATCGATGGAAAGCTTATTGAATTTCCCATACAACAAAGAGTGAAAATATTAAAAATTCCCCATGGAATAAACATCATTCAATTTAGAAGATAATACTTGACATTCTTGAGACAAAATTAGTTAGGAAACTTTGGGGTATTACAATATGTCCCCCTTGGGAACATTCATCCTCAAATGAGACTGACTGAGAGGGGAGAAATAATAAATTAAAGTACATACTGAACACGAACACTGAAACATGACTACATAACTGACATTTCTGAGATTCATACAGAGCATGCATATCTGATGCATAATTTCATGACTGAGCCGATACATGAATATATGATTGAGAGTACTGATAAGTTGATCACACATATTTGATGCATGAATACAAGATGGAACTGATTACATGACTGATATTTCTAATAACTGAGTTTTCTCACAAGGAGAATGCATGTCTGATGCATGAACACATGACTAATCTGATGCATGAACATATAATTGGATATGCAGTGGTACTTAGTACCAAGTTTTAAAATGGAATCCTAAACATGAGGATGATACCAAATTGTAAGTGAAATCTGGACATGAAAAATGAAAAGCTCAAGGAGAACTGTTACCTTGAGCTTAATCTGAGTCAGCAGAGAAGAGGTGAGGGTACTTGGTATGCATGTCTGCTTCTGCTTCCTAAGTAGATCCCTCAATGGACTAATTCCACCAAAGAACTTTGACTAGAGGGACTTCTTTGTTCCTCAGTCTACGAGTTTAGTAGTCTAGAATTTTGACTGAAATCTCCTTATAAGAGAAATTGTTCTGAACATCTATGCTCTGAATAGGGACTACAACTATTGCGTCACCTATACACTTCTTGAGCAAAGAGACATGGAAGACTGGATGAACTGAGGCTAGATGTGAAGGCAATTCGAGCTCATAAGCTACCTTGCCGAAGCGACTGAGAATTTTGAAGGGACCAAAATATTGGGGACTGAGCTTTCCTTTCTTGCTGAACCTCTTCACTCCCTTCATGGGAGAGATCTTTAGATAGACATAGTCACCAACCTCAAACTCGAGATCCTTTCTACACACATTTGCATAAGACTTCTATCGGCTCTGAGCAGCCCGAAGTCTTTCTCTGATCAACTGGACTTTCTCTAAGGAATTAAATACCAAGTTAGGTCCTATCACCGAGGCCTCACTAACTTCAAACCAACCGACTAGAGATCTGCATCTCCTACCATAGAGAGCTTTAAATGGAGCTATCCAAATACTGGAATGGTAGCTATTGTTTTATGCAAACTCAATCAAAGGCAAGTAGTCATCCCAACTACACGTGAAATCAATTGCATACGCCCTTAGCATATCTTGGAAGGTCTGAATGGTCCTTTCTGCTTGACCATCTGTATGAGGATGAAAGGTTGTACTGAGATGAACTTGGGTACCAAGACCCTTTTGGAATGCTTTCCAGAAATAAGAGGTAAACTGGGTACCTCTGTCTGAAATAATGGATAATGGAATACCATGTAATCTGACCAACTCCTTGATGTAGAGTTTGGCGTAATCCTCAGCTAAATAAGAGGTATGAACTAGAAGAAAATAGGTTGATTTGGTCATTCTATCTATAATAACCCAAACTGAATCATGTTGGCGATGAGTACGAGGCAAACCCATCACAAAGTCCATGTTCACTTCTTCCCACTTCCAAGTATGAATATTGAACTCCTGCATGGACCCACTAGGCTTTTGATGCTCTATCTTAACCTACTGATATGTAGAGAACTTAGCTACAAACTCTGCAATATCTCTCTTCATCCCACTCCACTAATAGATCTTCCATAAGTCATGGTACATCTTTGTGTCCCCTGGATGAATAGAGTAGCGCGCACCATGCGCTTCTTCAAGAATTCACTACCTTAAGTCATCTACACCTGGAACACAGAGACGAACCTGATAATGCAATACACCATTTCTCCCTTGGGAGAAAACCTCTATTTTCTGGTCCTTAACTGACTCTTTCAACTTGACTAAAATGGGGTCTCTATCTTGCTTTTCTTTCACCTCAGAAACTAAAGATGATTCTGAACTACTCTGAACCTATATGTCACCCTCCTCTGAATTGACTAAGCGAGCGCCTAGTCTAGCAAGCTGATGGAATTCCCGAGCTAACTTCTTTTTATTATCCTTTACATGAGTAACACTACCTATAGACAGTCTACTGAGAGCGTCGACCATCATATTAGCCTTGGTCGGATGATAAAGGACACTTATGTCATAATCTTTCAAGAGCTTTAACCACCTTCTCTGACGAAGATTGAGATTTTTCTGATAAAAGACATATTGAAGGATCTTATGATCGGTGAACATATCTACATGAACTCCGTACAAGTAATGCCTCCAAATCTTTAAGGCAAAAACCACAGCTGCTAACTCAAGATCATGAGTAGGATAATTTTTCTTATGGGATTTAAGTTGTCTGGGGGGGTAGGCTATGACCTTACCATGATGCATGAGGACACAACCCAAATCTACTCTGGATGCATCACAGTACACTACAAACCCATTTGGACCATCTGGAAAAGCTAAGACTGTTGCTGAGGTGAGTCGAGTCTTCAACTCCTAAAAGCTCTTATCGCAAGGATCTGGCCACTGAAACTTGACTTTCTTCTGAGTCAATCTAGACATAGGGGATGCAATAGATGAAAATCCTTTAACAAACCATCTGTAATAGCCAGCCAAACCCAATAAAATCCTAATGTCTGGTGGAGAAACAGGTCTGGGCCAGTTTTTTGCCACTTTGGTCTTTTGAGAATCTACTCTAATGCCATCACCAAAAATGATATGGCCATGGAATGCTACTGACCTTAACCAAAATTTGTACTTACTAAATTTGGCGAACAACTGATGATTTTTTATAGTCTAAAGTACAATTCTAAGATGGTCTGCATGATCACGCTCACTGCAGGAATAGACCAGAATATCATCTATAAAGACTATGACGAATATATCCAAGTACTGCTTGAACACACGATTCATCAAGTCCATAAAAGGTATTGGGGCATTGGTAAGACCAAAGGACATGACTAGGAATTTGAAGTGACCATACCGGGTACAGAAGCCTATTTTTGGAATATTGCATTCTTTGTCTCTGAGCTGATGATAACCGGATCTGAGGTCTATCTTAGAGAAATAACTGGCACCCTGAAGTTGGTCAAATAAGTTATTGATTCTGGGAAGTGGATACTTGTTCTTGACCATGTATTTATTGAGCTGACGGTAATCAATGCACATTCTGAGAGAACCATCTTTCTTGCGTACGAATAAGACTGGTGCACCCCATGGGGATATGCCGGGTCTGATGAATCCCTTATCTAAGATATCCTTCAACTGCTCTTTCAGTTCTTTGAGTTATGGTGTTTCCATTCTGTATGGCAAAATAGATATAGGCTGAGTATCTGGAAGAAGGTCAATGTCGAAGTCTATATCCCTTTTGGGAAGAATTCCTATAAGATCTTCAAGAAAGACATTTAAATATTCATTCACTACTGGGACTGATTCAAGACTGGGAGTTTTGAAACTAGTTTCCTTAACTCGAACAAGATGATAGACATATCCTTTAGATATTATTTTCCATTCCCAAAGGTAGAAAACAAGCTGACCTCTGAAATCTGAAGTACTACCCCTCCACTCTAGGACGGGTTCATTCGAAAACTTAAACTGGACTATTCTATTTCTGCAATCGACTATGGCATAGAAAGAATAAAGCCAATCCATGTCGAGAATGACATCAAAATCAGTCATGTCTAATTTGACTAAATCTTCTGAAGTGAATTTCTAAAATATCATAATCGGGTAGTTCCTGTATACCTATCGGGCTATGATGGTTTTACCCACTGGGGTAGAGACTGAAAATGGCTCAGCCTAAAATCAACTGCTATATAGGGAGTAACAAAAGACAAGGAAGCTCCTGGATATATCAAAGCATAAACAAGCACATGAAACATATGTAACGTACCAGTAACTACATCAGGAGAATTTTCCTGATCTTGTTAGGACTGGAGAGCATAGAGTCTATTTGGGAATTGCCCACTAGTAGCACTGGAAGTGAAACCCTACTAATTTGGGCGATCATACTGAGCTGAGGAACGGTTCTGCTGACCCTGATAACCTGACTGGGGACAATCTCTGACTCTGTGGCCTGGCTTTCCACATCCGAAAAAGACATCGCTACCAGCTCTGAAAGCACTTTTGTGGTTCTTACCACAAGTCTGACAAAGGGGATTAGTTCGGGCATTGCTAACACTGCCCTAAGACTTAAAGCCTGGCGCCCTATCTTTATTTCCATCCTTAAACTTAGGAGCTGGAGCACTGGATGATGAAGGAACTGGAACTGATGACTTAGGATGGAACTGAGAGCGGTTTGCTCCTTCTGATTTGGGCTGAGCAAAGTTAAAACTACGTGTCTTTGCTCTCTTATTCTATTTCTCCATCATCTTAACCTTTTGATCTTCTATTTGCTGAGCATGAGTCATAAGCCTGGCTAAAGTCATGTCACTATTCAACATCGCAAACCTACACTCATTGACCGCACTATCATTCACCCCAGAAACAAACTTACTCATATTGGCCCTGCTATTTACAACCACAGAGGAGCATATCTGGCTAATTGAGTAAACTTAAGAGAATACTCTTTCATCGTCATGTTGCCCTGCCTGAGGTTGATGAATTCTAACACCTTAGCCTCTCTCAGCTCTTGGGAAAATAATCTATCTAAGAATGTAGTAGAAAACTCCTCTCACTCAATAGGACATGCATCTACAGCCCTCTCTGACTTCCATTATTTGTACCAAGTGTGAGCAACATCCTGCAACTGGTATCCATCTAGCTCAACACTATCGACAGGAGTAACCCCCATGATGTCTGTAACCTTCTGAACCTGATCGATAAATTCCTGAGAGTCCTCATCTGACTTAGACCCGGGAAAGGATGGAGGATTTATTCGGGTAAAGTCCTAAATTCTAACTGCAGCTGAATTGGCCACTGGGTTGGCCGGAACGATAGTTGGTCGTTCATTCTGAGCAGCAACTGACTGGAAAGAGTAGTGAATGCAGCACTAAACTCTGCATGAGAAACATGTTCGCCCAAAGGTTCTTCGGGCTGAGGGGCTGACTAATTTTCATTTCTTCTTTTAGGAAGCATGTTCTATAAAAAAAAAGGAAGAAATGGATTAGAGTGAGATATTGACTTGAGATTATGCTCACTGTCACGACATGAATGCTGAAAGAAGGGAAAATTGTTCCTAAAACATCTTATAGCCTCTTGTACATAAATATGGCGCGCAATACACCCATGCACAAGACTCTACTAGATGTAGCTTTCAGAATTCCTAGGACACTATTGAACCTTAGGCTCTGATACTAAGTTTGTAACACCCCAAATCTGGTACTCGAAATGCTACGCAGTGCTCACAACCCCGAAGGACCACAAGCTAACCCATGACTGATATTTGTACCTGTACACTGTATAACATACTAAATATAATGTAGAAATAGAGGCTGAAAGGCCATAAAGTTCAAAACTACATGACTGATAAAAATAACATCTGAGTAGGGTAATAAAATACCCAAAATTGAAATACTATCTAAAATATTGTAGTCTGAAAAACCTCTAAAACATAACTATCTGGATAAGGAATTGATGGGATATGTCCCCCAACTAACTCCAACTTATAAATTAATTAATGAGAAAAAAATAAATGATTATGTCCTCGAAAGATGAGGACTCACTACTAACTCTGAATGCTGAGACTGGAATGCTACTGATGCTTTAGAGCTCGTGCTTCTGAACCTATGGTATAAGACACCATAGAGCAAATGTGTCAGTATTTTGAATATACTGGTATGCATGAAAGGTAGGCTGAATACATGGGGTTCATATGCATGAACAATACTGGCTAACTGACTAATATGAATGTGAGAATACATGCATGAATACGTCATAACTATATCTGAGATCATGATAACATGAATTTACTGATAACTAACATAACTGATAACTGAATTCTGATGACTAAGATAACTGATGACATGAGTGACTGTATCTGATAGTCCTGAATCTGATGGACCTAGCCGAGTTTTGTACTATTCTGATTTGACTGTATCTGACAGTCTTGAATTCTCTAGAACTATCAGAGTTCTATTACCGAGACTTAATAACTGTATCTGAAAGTCCTGATTCTATAACTGAAATTATGCGAAGAAGTTATCTAACCGACATGCCTCTAATACGCCATTATGGATGAGTTAGGGTCCAATCTGTAACCCCAATTAGAAGGGTGTCAATACCGTGCCACTGGTAAGGACAAGTTGTGAGTGACCCTCATCCGATAGTGTCCCCAAAAGAGAACAGTGGGGCCCTCATCTAACGGTGCTTATCCACCTCATCAACCCTTATCTGACAGTGTTGATATCTCAACCTATGTTGGCTACATAGTTCTAAGAACACAACGATGAGGCGTGATGGCTTATCAAACCTTTGATGACTTATCACATACGTCATTGATTATTCACTTCAAATTCCATTCACTGGCTAAGCCTAATAATAATCTTGATGGCTTATCATACTTCTGACAGCCTATCACAAATATCGTCATGTATTCCAGCTGAAGTCCATTCACTGTCCAAGGTTGACGGTACTTCTGATAACTTATCACAAGGCTGATGGCTTATCAGATAAGTCGTTAGCTATACTTCTTTCTCTACTTGCTCAGAAATCAACTCTTTTACTTTCATTATTGTTGGTTCTCTTGCATCTTGACTTTTACTGCAATATCAAAGAGAAAATAATCAAAAACGACAAAAGTTGCTTAAGACTTTGAAATTATTCTTAGTTAAACACCTCAATGTGTTAGCATCTGCTCACACATCACCCACTGGTGGCACTAGAAGCAGCACCCTGCTGATTTGGGCCTGAAGGATGATTATACTGACCCTGAGAACCTGACTGAGGATAATGGCTTTCCACATCTAAATCATACATCATTGCCAGCCCTGCAGACACCCTGGTGGTTTCTGCCATATTTCTGGAAAAGAGGGTTTGTTCGGGCACTGCTAGCACTACCCTGAGGTTTAGGGCCAGGTGCCCTATCTCTATTGTCATCTCTGAATTTAGGCACAGAAGAATTGGTTGAGGACGAAGTTGGAACTGAGGATTTTGGGTGGAACTGAGAATGATTTTCACCTTCTAACTTAGGCTGAGCAAAGTTGAAGCTACCTGTTCTAGCTCTCTTGTTCTCTCTCTTTTTCTCCTTATTGTTATCCTCCTCTATCTGCAGAGCATGGACCATAAGCCTAGATATGCCTATCTTCTTAATCAGTATTGTTGTCCTACACTCCTTGATCATATTGTTAGACAAGCCAGACACAAACTTACTCATCTTAGATCTGTTATCTGCTACCACATGAGGAGCGTATCTGGCTAGCTAAGTAAACTTGAGAGAATACTCTTTCACTATCATATTGCCCTGCTTCATATTAATAAACTCCCAAACCTTCACTCAACTCTAGTGGGAAGAACCTATCCAAAAAAATTGTGGCAAACTCTTCTCATTCTATGGGCCCTGCATCAGTGGCCCTCTCTGCCTTTCACTGCTTGAACCATAAGTGAGCCACATCCTGTAACTGATATGCGGCCAACTTAGCACTCTCACTAGTTATCACCCCCATGATATCTATAACTTTTTGCACCTGATCAAGGAATTCCTGTGGGTCCTCATCTGACTTAGACCTGGTAAAGGCTGGAGGGTTCATTCGGGTGAAGTCCTGAATTCTAGATGCAGCAGTGTTGGCCACTAGGTTGGCCAAAATAACAGATGGGCATTAATTCTAGGATGCCACAGAATGAGCTAGAGTGGTGAAAGCTTCTCTGAATTCTGTGTGGGAGACATGCTCATCCAGGCGATTTTCCTGAACGGGCGGAGGTCCTGGCTGATTCTTTGTTCTCCTTCCGTTGTTCTTTTTAGAAGGCATGTTCTATAAATGAAAGTAAGAAAATGATTAGATTGAGAGTGTAACTTGAGATCATGCTCACTCGCACAATATGAATACTAAAAGAAGGAAAACTTTTCCTAAAAAGACCTCATAGCCTCTTGTCCATAAGTGTGGCGCGCTACACACCCATGCACAAGACTTTACTAGATGCGGCTTTCAGAATTCCTAGGACTCTGTTGAACCTTAGTCTTTAATACCAAGTTTGTAATGCCCCAAGTCTGCACCCCGGATGCCACACGGTGCTTACGACCCTAAAGGACCACAAGTTAACCCATAACTGATATCTGTTGTGAACACTGAGTAACAATACGGTAATAAATGTAGAAAATTAGGCTGAAAATCCATAAGGTTCAAAGCTTGAAACACTGATAAAGAATACCAACTATAATAATAATTTGTACAACTGAATACTGTCTGAAAGTCTAGTCTGAAAGCCTCTAACAGTCTGAATATAGAGTTGATGGGACAAGTCCCCAACTAACTCTGACTACTAAAATAAATTGAATACTGAAATAATTAAATGATATGATAACTTTATCCTTAAACTATGAGAACTCACCACTAGGTTTGCTGCTGATAGTCTGGGCTGCTAAGTTCGGTCAGGAGCCCGTGTGTCTAAACCTATGATATAAAACATCATAGCGTAAAAGAAAAGATATGGATCAGTACTTTGAATATACTGGTATGCTAAGTGAGGTTGGATGATATGCAAGGGTTCATATGCATAAACAATAACTGACTGAATAGCACGAATACAACTGAATGAGAGTACATGTATAACTGAAACTGATAAAATATTATTTATGCAATACTGTGCACATATCTATATACGCTGTCTCTGAAATCATAGTAACACTGGATACTGAGCTCTGGTAACTGAATGACTGATATCTGAGTTTACTGATAACTATATTACTGATAATTGGGTAACTGTTTCTGACAGTCCTTCTTCTGTAGAACTAAACTGAGTTCTATACTGAGCTGAGTGACTGTGTCTGACAGTCTTGAATCTGTAGAACTGAACTGAGTTCTATACTGAGACTGAAACTAAAATAGTGGGAGGTAATCATCTAACCGATATGCCCCTCTCTGAACTGATTAGGGTCTAACCTGTAACCCCAACTGGAAGGGTATCAGTACCATGCTACCGATAAAGATAAGTGTTGAGTCACCCTTATCTAGCAGGTGCTCTAAACGAGAATAGTGGTACCCTCAACTGGCAGGTAGAACACCTCATCAACCCTCAACTGGCAGGTTGATGTCTCAACACACGTTGGTTACGTAGTTTTGGAACACCAGTACTACTTCTAAGGATCACACCCTCTACTGGCAGGTGAGTCCTCATCCTTGGGTTCACTCGGTGTTGAATCCTACTCCCAACTGAATAGACACTGAACTAGTTTTTAAACTGTTCTAAGCTAGACTGAACTGTTACTGATCATGTTAACTGACTGAACTGGACTGAGTTCACTGAGTATTATAACTGATTGAGTGTTCTGAGTTCTATTTGCTAACTGGATATACTGAGTTCTGTACTGACTGAATGCTACTGTACATGACATTACTATTCTGAAGCTACTGTAATTCTAGGTAAACGGCTAGATTATCGGGTATTAGATACCCTCAGGACTCGATAACATGAAAAGTAAAGCATAGCATGATCTTAAAAAGCATTACAATGTTCATAATTCATTCATAGAGATATTTTATCAAACACTTGTAAGATATAAGCTTATACATATGCTAGCATGTCAGTATTTCCCCATTTAATCCACATGAGCAATTTATCAAACACTTAGGGAACATAATCTATGCACATAATACTAATCAACATGTAGGCATCATGATTTCCAATCCCAACTTAAAAATTCAAGGGCTTTAACATGAATTCATATAATACTACACACATGTCCAATAAATTTACATAAATCTTGTAATAAATCATGAATTAGAAACCCAATTAACATCATAATCATGAATACATTCAATCCCAACATGGAATTCATGAATTCAATAAACATGAAGTTTTAAAAGAGGTTCTTAAACTCCAAGGGTGGAAGGAAACCCTTGGATGAACACCTAACATACCTTGGTTGTTAATTCTCTAAAAGTTGTGGAAAATTTCTTAAAACTTGAATCTTGAATTAGAAGCCCTAGGGTTTCGTTTCTTGAGTAATTTTGAGAATAATGGGTGTTTTAGCCCTAAGAATGACTTAATTTCGTATTTTTGGGGCTGAATACGGGTGGAAAATAACCTAATTACCCCTCTGGACACTGGCTTTTGATGACTGAAAATGTGTCCAGTGATGCGCAGACCGGCGCGTTGCATCGATGGCATCAACGCAATGACCAATGCGCTGCATTGAGTTCACGTTGGTTCACTGGAATTGCATTGAAAGCTGGGAGGAAATTATCTATCAACGCGACGCGTTGAGATTGTGTCGACCCATTATTTTGGTCACCTGAACATAGTTCAAACGAGGTCTGAAAAATTCAAAACTCATTCCAAGTGACCTACTGCATTCCTGATCCTGAATAAACCTAAAAATTGATACTTTAAGGTCATAAGGGTGGTGAAATAGGATCGCCAATTTATGAAGGCTAAAATACTTCTAAGTATAAATACTTAGCTGAAATTTCTAAGTCTGGGACCTCTTTTCAAGCTTTAACGGACTGAGTTAAGCTTAGAATTTTATGGGTCTTACAGTAAACGTGAGTTTGACAGTTTCATGAGTAAATCGAGGATTGTATGTATTATTGACTTGAGTATTGTTGGTTGGCTTGGTTGATTTGATTGGTTATCCTTTATTTTTATTTTGCTTGGTGATAGATGTATTGATGCAACATACTCAAGGGTATCTGCCTTAGTATATGTTATTTGCAGATGATGTAGTTCTAATTGACGAGACCTGATAAGGAGTTAATGATAAGTTTGAGGTTTGAAGACAAACCCTAGAGTCTAAAAGGTTTAGGTTAAGAAGGATTAAGATGGAATACTTGAAGTGCAACTTTAGCGATCTGGCATATGAGGCTAACGTGGATGGAATACTTGAAGTGAAACTTTAGTGATCTAGCGCATGAGGCTAACATGGTAGCGGGTTGGATTTCCAGGTCGTTCGGAAGAGAGATAGTTTTCAAGTATCGTGGGTCTATGATGCAGGGGAATGGATGGATTAACAAGGATGTCACACACCATATTGGTGTAGGTTGGTTGAAATGGAGGCTCTCTTCGGGAGTCTTGTGTGAAAAGAAAGTGCCTCTTAAACTTAAGACGAGTTCTACAGAGTGGCATTCCATTCGACTATATTGTATGGCACAGAGTGTTAGCTAGTCAGGAACTCCTACATTCAAAAATTGAAGGTGGCAGAGATGAGGATGTTGCAATAAATGTGTGGACTTAGTAAGAGATACAGGGTTAGAAATGAGATAATTTTATACAAGGTGGGAGTGGCCTCGATGGAAGATAAGATGCGGTAAGTAAGGTTAAGGTAGTTCAGGTATATGATGAAAAGGTGTACGAATGTCCCAATACGGAGGTGTAAGAGGTTTGCTATGGATGATTTCAGGCGGGATAGAGGTAGGTCAAAGAAATATTGAAGGGAAGTGATTAGATTTTACATGGAGTAGTTATAGCTTACTAAGGACATGACCCTAGATAGGAAGGTTTGGAGGATGCATATCAAGGTAGAGGGTTAGTAGGTAAGAGTGCGTCCTTGCTAGTCTAAAGGAGTGATTTATCTGTAGTTATGCCAGTAATCATAGTGTTAGGAGTATGTCTTGTAGTTTCTTATTCGTGGTATTTTCGTGTTGTTGATGATTTCGGATAGATAATTTATAGTACTACTCTTGATTCTTTTATTACCTTTTTGGTGTGATATCTCATTGTGTTTCTCTGTTTTTATGTTTTCATATTGTTATTTGTCCTAAGTCGGGGGTCTATCAAAAATAGTCTCTCTATTTCATCTGAGGTAGTGGTATAGACTGCGTAGACTTTAACCTCTACAGACCCTATTTTAGGAAAATATATCAAGTATGTTGTTGTTGTTGTTATGAACTTTACGAAATTATGAAATATTATGAATCCTTTAAGATGTTATGAAGTTTATGAATTTCAAATGATAAATTGGTTTTGGAAAATACTACCTCATGGAATTCTTATTTTCAAAAATGTCCTATTGCTATTGCGTTTCAAGCATAGTATTTTAAACTACTTTTTATGAATTTTCTAAGTACCATGACTTTATCTAATGACGTGAATATTCCCACAAAATCCATTAGGTTTCTTTATGTTATGAACTTAAGAACTTGCAAGTATAATGGATGGTACTAATATTATATGAATCTTTACAAGTTTATTGAATGGTTGTTGGGTTGAATATGAATAGAATAACGGCTTAAGAGAATTAGATGATTAATCAAGAAGGTATGAGTCAAAAAAACTCATTACCCGAAACTACGTTAGCAGACGTGGGATGATTCGTTCTGTAAATTCAGATGACTTTCCATGTTCCCTTAATGAGGATGAGTTGATATGCCTTGACGTTGTTATATATAGAAGGATATTGATCAATGTGACACACAAGGATTAGAGTCATCCCGTCAGGTATTGATCAAACTCACATAGCGTATGATGTATTATGTATTTGATGTCGGTTATACCATCTAGTTTAATATTAAATTAATAATGTCTACCTTCACAATTGATGATTTATGTCTATATTGTTCCATGTCCTTTGTTATGAGTCTCTTGTTTCAGTTTCATGTATGTATACTACGTTATGTTCTTCTATCCCCAGTTTTAAATATCAATACATTTCATGTATTACTATATTTGGCGATGTATCATTTCATGATATAGATTTGAAAATGTACGCACATGAATCAGCGCATCACCAGATTTGTCCAATCCAGCTGTTGGTAAGCCCCCACTACTCTTGGAGGCCTAGTTTAGTATGTTTAGTTCAATTCAGCTATTGAGGCATGACAGGGTCTTGTCATGGTAGACATTGATTTATTTCTTAGAGGCTCCGTAGACATATGTAGTTGTCAGACCCAGCAGTTATTTAGTTATATTTCTCATGTCTTTGGATTTTCGTAATTATGTCTTGAAAGTTCTATTTTTATGAAATGAATTTGCTCTATTGTATCTTTATATTTATGTGTCTTTCGCATTTTTATAAGTGTATGCTCATGATGTTAGCAATACAATTCTCTCGAGCCAGTGATGGTCTCGGGTACCTATCATGTCCAGGGTCTAGGTTTGGGTTGTGATAATTTAGTTCCAAAATTATCTTTATAATTAACTATAGTCATTTTCAATGCCCGAAATATTCAAAGGATGATATAATAAAATTATCATTATATTCATAAGTACTTAAGAAAAGTGTCAAGTCAATATTGAACAAGTAAAAATGAACATAGGGATTAGTCTTTGAGCTGAGCCTTAATATTTATAGCTTGTTTGGCTAAACTTCTAGAATCGACTTATTTTAAAAAGTGCTTTTCTCAGAAGTGTTTTTCAAAAAAATACTTTTTGTGAGAAGCAGTTTGTGTTTAGTCAATAAATTTAAAAAATACTTTTGAGCAACAATTGGTGTTTGGCCAAGCTTTTTGAAAGTACGTCTACGGACTCGTATGACCATGTGAGATGAAATCATGATATTAAATTATATGAGATAAAGTTGAGTTTTGTTTGGACATACAATTTGGGATTTTAAGTTATATTTTTTTATTATAAACAAAAAAAAATCATAAGTTGTAAAAACTATTAAAATTGTCCAGATTCTTTATATAATTTTATCAAATAAGCAAAAGTTCATAACAAAAGTATAATACACTATCATAAAACTATTCTAAAAAAATGCAACAGTTATTGATCAAATTATAAATTTGATTATAATAAATGATAAAGTAAGAATTGATTTGAAGTAATAATAATTTTTTGTAGGCTTTTGGCCATGAAAATAAAAAAAAATTGGAGTTAGAGTTGGAGTTAAGTTTGGTCATATCTTTTTTGAGAGATTTTTTAACTATAAAGGTGAAGTTGGAATTAGAAAAAAGTGAAAACAAGTTGAGACTTGGTTTCACTTTTTCAAATAGAACTTCAAGTTGTATGTGGAGTTTTTATGACCAACATCATTTTTTAATAAAATAAAATAAAATCTCAAAAAAAAAGTGAATATCTCTCATGAACAAACGGGAGTTATATGTTGGTGAGAATAACGATTAAATCATAAATAAGATATAAATAATTTAAAGATTGATAAGAATAATAATATGAACTATAAATTTTATTTACATATGAAATAATAATTTGTAGACATAAATGGCGGAGTTCATTTTACAAAATATAAATTTTGATAAATCTCAAATCATGATTTGAAATTCTCAAATCATATTTTTTGGAGAATTTGAAATTTCATGTCATGATATGAAATCATGAGATGAAATCGCATGTCCAAACAGGGTGAATCTCAAAAATAAACCCAAATTGGGGTGGTTTTTAAATTTTAGCCCCAAATAAAAAAGCTTTCTTAAAATAGCCTTTACCTATTAACTAATATTTTTTGGACAAAATTACCCCTGATCAATGAAGTAAATTACATAAATGATCCTCATAATGGATAACAACTCCATATTTATATCTTTCAACTTTTATTTTTTTATTTTTAATTTTACTTTGATTTTTAATTTTTAATTTTAATTTTCTCAGCTCTTACTTTTTTCCTTTTTTCCTCTCAACTTCTTTTTTTATATATATTATTTTTATTTTTTCTTTCCTCTTTTTTTTTGTTCTTTTTAGTTTTTCTCAACCCTTACTTTTTTTTTTCACCTTTCAATGTCTACTTTTATAAAAAAAAAAAAAATCTTTGATTTTTATTTTTTCTTTTCTTTTTAAATTTTTCTCGACCTTTATTTTTATTTAATCTTTCTTAACTTTTTTATCAACCTTTATTTTTTTTCCTATTCTCTCTCAACTTCTATATTTTCTTTGATTTATATTTTTTTAATATTTTTCTTCTTTTTCTGCAATTTTTATTATTTTTGTTCTTTTCTTTGATTTCTTCCATTCAAGTTACATCTCATGAGCAAGAGTTGACACTATCACATTATAAAGGCAAGACTTACGACTTTCGAACAATAAGCTACGTTTCATGGGCAAGAGTTGACACTACTACATTGTAGAGGCAAGACTTATGACTTTCATACAACAAGTTATGTTTCATGGGGAAGAGTTGACACTACCACATAGTATTTTGATTTATGAGATGTACAACTCTTACCTTAGAGGCAAGACTTAGCTCAGGGACTTTCAAACAACAAATTATACCCCGCGAGCAAGAGTTGACTCTACCACGTTATGTTTTCATTTATGAAATGTTCTACAACTATTGCCTTAGAGGAAAGACTTAGCTCAAGGACTTTCAAACTACAAATTATACCCCACGGGCAAGAGTTGACACTACCACATTGTATTTTGATTTATGAGATGTTTTATAACTCTTACCTTAGAGGCAAGACTTAGCTCAGGGACTTTCAAACAATAAATTATACCCCACGGGTACGAGTTGACTCTATCACGTTATGTTTCCATTTATGAGATATTCTACAACTATTGCCTTAGAGGCAAGACTTAGCTCAAGAACTTTCAAACAACAAATTATGTCCCACGGGCAAGAGTTGACTCTACCACGTTATATTTTCATTTATGAGATATTCTACAATTATTGCCTTAGAGGCAAGACTTAGCTCAAGGACTTTCAAACAACAAATTATGCCCCACGAGCAAGAGTTGACTCTACCACATTATGTTTTCATTTATGAGATGTTCTACAACTATTGCCTTAGAGGCAAGACTTGACTCAAGGACGTCCAAACAACAAATTATGCCTCACGGGCAAGAGTTAACTCTACCACTTTATATTTTCATTTATGAGATGTTCTACAACTATTGTCTTAGAGGCAAGACTTGGCTCAAGGACTTTCAAACTACAAATTATGCCCCATGGGCAAGAGTTGACTTTACCACATTATGTTTTCATTTATGAGATGTTCTACAACTATTGCCTTAGAGGCAAGACTTAATTAGCTCAAGGACTTTCAAATAATAAATTATGCCCCACGGGCAAGAGTTAACTCTACCACATTATGTTTTCATTTATGAGATGTTCTACAACTATTGCATTAGAGGCAAGACTTAGCTCAAGGACTTTCAAACTACAAATTATGCCCCATGGGCAAGAGTTGACACTGCCACGTTGTGTCTTTATTTATGAGATGTTCTACAACTCTTACCTTAGAGGCAAGACTTAGCTCAAAGACTTTCAAACTACAAATTATGTCCCACGAGCAAGAGTTGACACTATCACGTTATGTCTTCATTTATGGGATGTTCTACAACTCTTGCCTTAGAAGCAAGACTTAGCTCAAGGACTTTCAAATAATAAATTATGCCCCACGGGCAAGAGTTGACACTACCACGTTATGTCTTCATTTATGAGATGCTCTACAACTCTTGCCTTAGAGGCAAGACTTAGCTCAAGGACTTTCAAATAATAAAGTATGCCCCACGGGCAAGATATGACACGACCACATTATGTCTTTATTTATGAGATATTCTACAACTCTGGCCTTAGAGACGCGACTTATCTCAAGAATTTTCAAAGAACTTCATAACAAAAATTCATGCCCTTAAATTTGCTTTAGTATCAAAAAAAGATCCCTTCGCGGATTATCTAATTTTTTTATTTATTAGCAAAATATAATAGAAGTTAAAAAAAAAAAAGTGATCTAACAAAATAGAGAAATAAAAAACAATTGAGAAAAAAAAAAAGGAAAGAAAAAAATAAAGATCAAGAAAAAAGCGAAGAATTAAAAAAATTTAGAAAAATAAAAATAAAGTTTGAGAAAAATGAGGGCAAAAAAGATAACTGAAAAAAAGGGATCAAACAAAATAGAGAAAAAAAAAAGAGTGAGGAAAAAAAGGCAAGAAAAAAAAATAAAGATTAAAAAAAAATGCGAAGAATTAAAAAAATTGAGAAAATAAGAAATGAGAGGAAAAAAAAAAAAAAGTTTGAGAAAAATGAGGGGGGGGAAAGAGAACTGATAAAAATCAAAAATAAAAAAAAATAAAGGTTAAAGACAAATGAATTAAAAAAAAATAGATAATGCTTGATAAAAAAGAAAAAAGAGAAAAAAATAAAGGTTGAGACAAATGAATTAAAACATGAAAAGAAAATTAAAGGAAAAAATAAAAAGAGAAAATAATAAAAAATAGAATAATAAAATTAAAGGAAAAATAAAAAAGTGAAAATAATAAAATAATAAAATTAAAGGAAAAAATAAAATTTGAGAGACAAATAAGTATGAAAAGTTTAAAAAATATATTTGAGGTGTAGAGGGGCAAAATGGTACTTATACTAAACTTAAAAAGTAAGGAAGGTTATTCTTTAAAGACATTTTTTATCGGAGTCAAATATCTAAAGTCACTCATATCTGGATCTATGGCATACAATTTCCTGGTCCAAATACAGAATTCATCTCATGATTTCATATCACAGACATAAAATCGCATTTCCAATCGCCTGCTAACTACTAAATGTTCTCAAAAGAGCTTTTCAAAAAAGTGCTATTTAGGAGAAACTACTTCTTTTTAGAGGTCTATCGGAAACAGCCTCTCGACCTCTTTAGAGGTAGTGGTATGGACTGCGTACACTCTACCCTCCCCAGACCCCACTATGTGAAAATATACTAGGTTTGTTGTTGTTGTACTTCTTTTTAACTCATGAAAAATTATTTTTTCTGTTCCCTAAAAGCACTTATTTTCTTTTCTTTCAAAAGTTTGTTCAAACACCTCATGTTTTTAGAAATAAGCATTTTTGAAAAGAAAAATACTAAAAATAAGTTTGGTCAGGCTATTATTTTGCTCAGTTTCACTTGGCAAAATTAACTCAATTATCATTGTCACCTGTAAAACACGTGACAACATGTCCATTTTTCACAGAATGCAAATGGTGCTACTTTCAACTTATTTAATTTTATTTTAAAAATTGTTCCAAAATCATACCTCCCTCCCCACCCCCCCACCCCCGCGCCCCACACACACCAAAATGGGTCGGGTCATCCTGAAATTGGACCAGCCCAGAAAAGTGGGACCTGAATTGATTAATATAAAAGTCAAACTGGCAGTGCATCATGCTTGCAACTCGGTCATTACAAAGTCAAAACTGTCTTAGTATTGATACAATAAAGTGACAAACATTTTTCTAATAATGATAGTCAAGAGGAATTTCCAAGTATGGTCTCAGTGATGAAGCACTGTCTATATCTCTGCTTAATGAAAGCACAATTGGAGGTACAGAGGAATTTCCTCTCAACAGTTGTCAAAGAATCAAGAAGAGTATAATATAAGCCAGAAAGATGGTGGATCTTCCTGCCATGGATTGATCAAATAACATAAAGTAGCCTGATGAACTGTTATGTCTGACTGCTTCTCTGAACATCCTCTTTTTCGGCAAAAAAGTATGGTACGATTACCTGGATATAACTACTTCCTCCAAAGCACACGGTGGAAGAGCGACCTCTAACAGAATTGCTATACACAATCATGAAGGATTTAGGAAAGCAGCTCGGTTGAAACGCGAAAGGGACCCTCTCAGTATGTAGCCATTATATTCTTGAAAAGTTCCTTAGGAGCTGGAGTTACAAGACAAGAAAAGGATAATCAGTGCCAGTAATGCCATGACCACACAACTGAGGAATGAATGAACTTATCTTTAACTTACCTGGCAACCCTGTAAATCTTTCATATTGCTCATATGCCTGCCCGATAAACATTTCAACTCCTGTCACGACTTTTGCTCCGTTCTCTTGAGCTTCCCGCAAGAGTCTCGTGATTTTGGGTGTATAAACAGCATCGAAAACAAGTGAGTAGTACCTCAAAGCCTCCTGTAATTTACAAATGCTCAGAGAAGTTCAATATAGTGACACATATTTAAAACAATGTGTTTTTTCAGTACAAATAGCATTAAGGGAAATGAGCAAAACATAGACATCAATTTGAATAACTGGTTTCAGGAATTGTGATGTAAGTGGACATTAGGCCTATCAGGTCGTTGAGACAAAACAGACCCCAGATATAGAATGAATGGCTCAAAATTTTTACTTACACCGACCAGGCAAATTTTGAAGTCCATTGCTGAAAGCAATAAACAGAACAACACCGAAGGAAAAAACTCATGGATAGCTAATTGGTATTGGAACATTCAAGAGTGTACAGAGAATGCAGTACATGTGTGTATAGCATTCATCCTCCTCGTAGCTGTTAATAATAAGTTCAAATTACTGGAAAGATATCTTGATCATGTTCAAATATATATTACCAATAATAGTCTCTCATTTGATCTGCTTCACTTTTCAAAACCATAAAACTGGGGTTATATCCAAAAACTGAGTGGCTAGTACGTAGCTAGCTCATTCCCAGAGTTATGTGCTATCCACAAGTAGAAGATGTAAGGAGCTGGATGGGAGCGTTGCACAAATAAAGATTGGTTAACTGGGTGTGTTTTTGTATTGGTGAAGACTGGATAAGCAGCAGACAATGCAATAGTAAAATAGAAACATCTCACAATGGTAACATTCAAAACTCTCTGTCCTCTCTCCTACTCCAGATCACGTACAGCTCCGACCACGGTCAGAGTCACCTCTCAACCAGCCATATGGTCCCCCTGGACCCACCACCTTTACTCACAACCCATCCCACGACAAACACAAAAGCCCCTTCAACTAACCTTTCCCACCTCTATCGGCACTACACAGTGGATTACCTAATCAAATTAACACTACCCTTTCTAGTGAGGTCACGAGCTCTCTAAATCAAAAATATTAAAAATGGAGAAAATACCTTTGCAGGGGCTGTGGGCATCAAAATCCCGAAGCCCAGAAGCAGAATCAGGATGCCTACCAGATCTTATGAGCTCGTTAATGGCAAACTGGTATAAGGTTCACCAAAGAGGAGAACGAAATTCTAGGGCAATCTTGCAAATGGACCATGGTTGATAAGTTCTCTAAAATACGCCCTCCGATTGACATTATTAGAAAGAATTTTGCAAACAGCTTTGCGGGAAGAGGCTGCATAACTATTGGTGCGCATGACGTGAAACATGTGTTCTTAGATTTTGGTAAAGAAGATGATTATAATGCAGTAGCTGCTAATAGCTTCGTTAATGTTTGCAGGGATTTTGTGATGCGCCTGGAGAAATGGACCACTAATTTCAAGCCGGAACCTAACACCACTAGAGCACCTGTATAGATCACCCTACCAGACCTTCCATGGCATTTTTATGAACGGGATGCTATTTCTCGCATCGTTGCTCCTATAGGTTTTTCCTTGGTGTTAGGTAAGGCTACAACCTCCAAAACAAGAACTACCACAGCTAAGCTTAGGGTGGAAATTGACCTCGCAAGGCCAATAATGCATGAAATTACTGTCGAGATTAGGAACCATGACGGAAATATTGAAGTTTTTTTGGCAGAAGGTTGAATATGAATCTCTGCCGGCATTCTGCAAACACTGTATGATGCAGGGGCACTCCGACAGCATGTGTAGAATGCTTCACTCCGAGTTAAGAGTACAAAATGCTAGAGGGGATACTACTCAAGTTAACAGAAATGGTACTAACCATAACGGGAGTGGGAGAACAGACAAAAGTAATGAGCAAGAAAAGAACACGGCATACATCAGAAGGAGGGTGTATGCAAGAGCAACACAAAGGCTATAGAGACACCAACTCCCAACGAGGCTGTAGAAACTAATCACAGAACTATACAAAGCAATGCTATCAAGGGTGGTGAGGACGGATGGCAAACTGTGACAACAACAACAACAACAAACCCAGTGTATTCCCACAAAGTGGGGTCTGGGGAGGGTAAAATGTACGCAGTCCATACCTACCTCCGAAGAAGTAGAGAGGTTGTTTCCGATAGACCTCCGGCTAAGACAAAGAATAGTAAACAAAGTCGTAATGAAACATGAAACAGGATGGCAAACTGTGAACAGAAAGAAAAATAAAGGCATTGTTAACAACAATCTAAGTGATTTGACAAATCAAGAAGGGCAAGACAATACTAATTTCGATATGATCAATGATGGGCAAAATACTGTGACTGTCACACACAACAACAGTGAAGGAGAAGTTAGCATGGAAGTAATCCCGTCTACAAATACTCTAGTCACAAAGGCAATGAAGGGAAATCTAAGTTCCATACTATAAATTAGACTTCGAAGAAAACTCAACAATAAAAGGAAGAAGTTGCCAAGATATTGAGAACCAGAAGGACATCATGAATACTAATTTGGTAAACATGAGCTTTGATGAAGCCAAATTAGTGAACAAGAAGGGAAGAAAATTTAAAACCAAAGTAGCTATTCCAAGAGGTGTAATTCTGGACAGTGAACATCTCAGGAAAATCTCGGGCAGTGGGCTTCCTCTAAATGGCCTAGACCCTAATTTCAACTGAGAAATATGCTGGCTGGAGAGACAGAGAATCTGGGAAAGAACATCAGTTGACTGAAGAATCACCTAAAATCAGTGATCCAGGAGAAAATAGCCAGATGATACTGTGCATCAAACCTGTTGATACCGGCGATACTCAAAACAATGTTATGGAAACATCAATTAAGGATAAGAATCACTGTGTCTGATGATGTGCAAATGACAAGGAGGTGTTGAATTGTTGAGTACAGTACCACGAGTGCTTCTCAAGTCCATCATAATGTTATTGTGCTCAACAACCTATCCCCAAGAGGAAGTGGTAACCAAACGAGAGAGATCAACTGAACTCCTATATGCAGGGATCCAGAAGACAAAACAAAGAATCAACTGGGCTCAAACCCAACTGTTTCCAATGATCAGTTCTCTATCATGGAACATTAGGGGCATAGGGTCCCAAGGAGCTGCTGAAAGACCCAAAACCATCACAAACCAATATAACCTCCCTCTTATTTTTTTGCAGGAACCTATGGTGAGAGCAAAGAAGATTGAGAGGTACAAAAGGATGCTTGGATTTCAAGAATGTTTCCACAACTACTCTAAAAAGATACGGGTATTTTGGTCTGCTGACTACAAGATAAACGTTCTAGATGACAAAGAAAAACAGATATTGTTGCAGATCTCTCAGACTCATGGGGAGCTCTCATTCTATATACAATTGTTTATGCCAAGTGTGTTGAGAGCCAGAGGTCTATTTTTTGGGATGAACTCAGAAGCACTGCCAGGACCATTAATGGCCCTTGAGGAGTGTAGGTGATTTCAATGTGGCTATTAGTCCTGAGGAGAAAATAGGGGGCAGAAGGTACAGAATCTGGGAGGGATTAGATTTCATCTCCTGTATGAATGATTGCAACCTACAGAATGCTGATTATCATGGTAGTGTGGTTACTTGGTGAGATAATGGCGGGACCCTCCTAACACTATTTGGAAAAGATTAGACAGACTAATCTCTAATGCTGAATGGTTTAGCTTGTTTGGGGAAACCAAAGTCACTCATCTGTCTAGAACAAGATCCCATTCAATCCCATTCATGCTAAATATTTCATATTCCTAAATATGTGGGCGGAACATGAAGATTACCTGAATGTTATCCATCAATCTAGGTCGGAAGAAATCCAAGGGAACCCCAACCCCAAGTATGTTATGCACCAGAAGACTAGAAGAGTTTGCAGTGCCTTGGGCAGATGGTCCAGGTCCACCTTTGGAGATATTTATGAAAAACTCATAAAACCAAAGAAGTTGGAAAAGCTCATTAAAGAGCTGGAGGAGACATCAATTACCAACAATAGTCAGAATATAAGGAATAATCTATCGAGAGCTAAAGCTGAATTCACCAGATTCTTGATTTTGCAGGAAAAAGTTCTCAGACATGTTAAACACTACATACTTTCATGGCGTCATAGAAGACAGAAGGAAAAAACTATTCAATCTCAAAATAAAAAATGAGGATGGTGAGTGGATGGAGGGCCTAATGATATAGCAGGAGCAGAAGTACATTACTTTCAAAATTTGTTTTAGCTGAAAATATTATGGAAGATTCTCATATTCTCAATGTGGACAAGAAGGTGGTGTCTGAAGAGGACAACAGCTATGCCTGCCATTCAAGAAGTCAGAAAGTGTCTTCCCCATTGATCCTAATAGTGCGCCAGGCCCTGATGGCCTCAGTGCCAAGTTCTATCAAAGTGCTTGGGAATTTATCTCTTATGATATGCATAAAGCTGTAGTTTCCTTCTTTAATGGAGCCATTTTTCCTAGATTTTTCTCGCATACTTGCCTAATTATGTTGCTTAAGGTGGACCATACTCAGAATTTCACTGATATTAGACCTATTAGTCTTTGTGATGTATCTAGTAAGATCATTGCTAAGATTATTAATGCTAGACTAAGCCTCATTTTGCCTAGAATAATCTCCAGCAACCAGGGTGGATTTGTGAAAGGAAGATCCATAAGTGAGAATATTCTTTTGACTCGGGAAATTGCTAATAACGTCTCTGAACCCAGAAAAGGCAGAAATGTGGTCATTAAGCTTGATACGACAAAAGCTTATGACAGTATCCTGGCATTTCTTATGTTCATGCTCAGACAACTTGGTTTTGCTGAAGGATGGATCGATATGATCTACAGATTCATATTGAACAACTGGTATTCACTTATAAGGGGTCGTTTGGTAGGAGGAATAAGGATAACTAATCCCGAGATTAATTTAAAAGAGGAGTTTATCCCATGTTAGGTTGGGACAAAATGCATGGGATAAAACTCATCCCCGGATTAGTTATCCCGGGATTGTAGTGTTTTTCTTATCCCTCCTTGAGGGTAGGGGTGGGCATTCGGTATTCGGTTCGGTATTTTCATAATTCGGGTTCAGTAATTCGATAATCGGTAATTGAAAGTAGATACCAAATACCATACCATTAAACTTCGGTTCGGTAATTCGGTAATTGGTAAATTAAATTTTGGTTCGGTACGGAATTCGGTATTACCATATTAAAGTTGGACATGCTTGTAGTGATCCTATTTGGTGATAATAGTGGTGATTTCCAACCAACGTTTTCAGAAAAATTCAATTTTGTTTGGTAGTTTGACACCTTTGAATACATAGTTTTACACCAGAAAAAATCAATTTTATTTGGTCTTGTTACACGTTGATACGTGTGACTCAATTAATGAAACATCTTAAAACCTATGTTATTGTAGTTTGATCCAGCTCCAAGAAGGGGAAAACTGGATGTAACACGAATAACATTTACATCAAACTGGATGCAACACAAACTGGATGTAACGAACTGGATGTAAATGTGATGTAAAGTCATAATATTACTTTTTATAAATGTGATGGAGAGTAATATATGTTATGTTGTCTGCCAAATGCTGAGTTTTGCTTCTATCCGTTGTTGACATATGAACACAAGGATTAAGAAAGCTTGACCAAGTACCCTTGGTTAAATCCATATTCCGACCTACGTTAGGAACATTAGAGTTGGGCAAGTGAAGCCACCAATGGTGTTATGTATCATATCATGAAGACTTCTTTTTTTGTTGTTCCCTTCCACGCCCCGATTTTCAGTCGTAGCGTGATATTTTCTTCAAAAGTTGTCATATGTTGGTTGCAAGGAAGTCTGTTGTGTAAAGTTAAGAGTCTACTTTATGACTGTGTTTAACAGTTCAAAGTTTGCTTGGGCAATATTCACACAAGTATGTGACCTTTGGAGTGTGGACTAGGTATGTGGCCTATGGGTCACTTAACTATAATTAGAATTTCGGGAAATACCAAACGGTAGTAATATTTTTTACTAATCCCGAACCCAAATACCGTAATTTTAAAATTTTACTCCCAAATACCATCCCAAATACCAAATTACCGAATACCAATTACCAAATTTTTCGGTTCAGTTCGGTAATTCGGTTTTTGGTATTTTATGCCCACCCCTACTTGAGGGTGGATAACTAATCCCGGGATAGCTAATCCCGGAATTAGTAATCCAGGGATAACTTGTTTTCCAACCAAATGACCCCTTATTGTCAATGGTAGCAGACATGGTTTCTTCGATTCCAAAAGAGGTTTTAGACAGGGAGATCCTAAAGGTAGCAAATCAAAGGAAAGGAGATCCTAAAAGCTACTGCTGAAGGATACAAGTCACGAGGCATTGATCAATGGTGGATTTTGCAAGCACTCTCACCAGAGTTGAGAAGCTTAGGTTCAAGCAACTACAGATCATGGAGCACGAGAATGCAATATTATTTCTCGGCCAGGAATTATGGGATATTGCTGGTGGATCAGACACTACACCACCAACTAATGTCAAAGCAGCAAAAAGGTGGAAAGTTACAGCTGGAAAGGCCATGTATGCTCTCACTGTAGTAGTCAAAGATGAGTTCCTGCAACGGATTAAGAATGCCAAGACACGCAAAGAAGCTTGGAACACACTTGCGACAATTTTTATAAAGAAGAATAATGTGAGATTACAAAGTTGACAGTGACTCTTGTCGATCTTACAGTGGAATATGACGATCAGTCAATACTTCTCAAAGGTAAAATCTTCATCTGATAAAATATCAAAATTAGATCCAGAGAATGCATCGTAGAGACAAGGATGAGGAGAATTTTTAGTTATGGTGTAAGGCCGTAGTATAAAGGCATAATTGCGGCCACACGAGGGTGTGCCACAGAACCAACTTTATCTGAGTTGGAAAATATGTTGGTAAATAAAGAAGATCTAGAGAAGCCAATATCAAGTCTCTCTACAGAAGATAAAGATAAGGGTTCTTCAATAAAAGGCAAGACTATCAAATAAGAGATGAGGAGAGAAGCTAACGGCCAGGGGGAGACAAGAAGAATCAACATCAAAGAAGATTGTGACATAATAAGAAGGCGAACCAAGGTTCCAACAAACGACAAAAGAAGAAGTGTTATAATTGTGGAAAGAAAGGACACTACGCCAGAGAATGCTGGTCTAAGAAAGGTGCTTCTCTTGCGAAGCATTCTCATAGTTATAAGCTAATCATGCTCATATCCATTTCGCTCTAAAGATTCATTTCTTTGAATCTTTTGAAAATTTCAGATTCCCCACAGGTCCCTCAAGAGAAGTGGCTCTGATACCAAATGTTAGAAGTCCAGGAGGAGCAACACTCTTAATCACCCAAATTCTTTCTTGAAAACAAGTGAAGGAAAAGATTATTCTTTACTTCACTCTACATGATTTCTCAATCAATGATTCTCTTTGAAGACTAGTGGACTTCTACCAACTTGACTTACATTTTGCATTATCGAAAATGACTATTATATCTAGGTTTATACTCTCTCCATTCATTTTTACTTGTCACGATACACTTCTCGAGAGTCAAACTGCATGAACTTTGATCAACATTTTAAGATGTAATTTTTTCGTCATATTAATATAAGAATGATTGCAACTTATAGCATTTTTTGTATAGTTTTCGAATATCTACAGTTAAAATTTTAAATATTAAATCAATCTACTTCAATTTAGCTTCAACGCTTAGTCAAACTGACTTTCATAAAGCAAAATGTGACATGTAAAAATGAACGGATGAAGTATATGACTATCCTAGCATGTACCTATTTTAGTATTTCAGTACATGTATCATCATTTAATTCTATTCATCCCTCGTTTTCAACACATGTATTCAGCCATGTACTGTTACATTAATATCCTAAATCCCTGAATTAACTAGAGTCATGTATCACACAAATCAAAAACTCTTCTCTTCTAAGACAAATCTTACATTTCAACACAACATTGAACCCTGGTTGTCTACCCATTTCACATGCACGATATTGACCTTGCAGCTGTTCAACTGATAAGATATGGAATCAATAATGAGTTCTGTTTATCTAAGATGAGTGCAAAGAGGCAAACCTTAGAGATTGGTGTATCATCAACCTTTGGTTGCATGCCTATTGAGGTAGTATTTGCAAGAATCATATCATTTTCTGGATGGAAATTGCTAAGCTCATCAAGAGACAAAGCTTGAGCTCCAACTACATCTGCAAGTTCTCTCGCACGTTCTTCAACAAACCAGACGAACATCAGTATGAAGTAACATAGTTGACAATCAATACTAGAGTAGACGAACTAGGCATGGTGTGAAGAACGTCATGGTCATGAGCTAGACAGAATTTCAAAAATGAAGTGTGGAACTACCATAGGTCCGATTAGCAATCACCACCCTAGCCCCCTTTTCCTTTGCACCATAAGCAAGCGCCTTTCCAGCACCACCAGCACCAATGACCACAAACAATTTACCAGCCAAGGGTGACCCAGATACACTAAGCTGTGAACCTGTAAAAGGAAACAATGAAGCTCAAACATAAAGCTCTAATTCAGAAAAACGATGTTTGCAATGGGGAAATGATTCTTTGACCTTGCAACGCTTCTTCAATGGCGGAGATTGCACCCACATAGTCTGTATTGCAACCAAATAACTTCCCATCAGGTCGCCTTACAATGCAATTGACAGCCCCTATTGACTGCAGGATAATCAAGAACCAAGAAATTGCATGTGATATGATAAACCATCTGAACAATTGGTAATACTGGTCCTTGTAACACAAAGAAAATAGAAACAGATGAAAGGTATTATAAGATCATGATATAACTAGTACCTTCGCAGTAGGATCAACTTCATCGCAGCAGTCGAGAGCGGCTTCTTTGTGAGGAATTGTACAGCTGCACAACAAAAAGGTGCATTATAAATTCTAAACATGCATGGCCGTCACAAAGATTAGGAAAAACATGATAGGGATGATCTCGACCAAGAAAAAGAAAATCAGAAAGCAAAACATAAAAGAAAACCCCAGTAAATTCAACCCTGTGATCATGCGGTATGTACATGTATAAGTAGATGATATTTCAAGCTGTGTGTGTGCGTGTGTGTGAGAGAGAGAGAGAGAGAGACAGAAGGAGGATGGTGGGCGAGTGAAATTTGGCATGACTAGCCTGATAATACTAAAAGACATCTGATAAAATACCAGTTTCTGTTTTGAGAGCAAACCTGAAGCCAGCAAAATCTAAAGATGCGTAAGTCTGGAAAAAATTTGCAACATCATCTACCAGCAAATGCAGATAAACACCATTAAACCCAACTGATCTGAAAGCTTCATTATATAATAAAGGTGATTTGCTATGGCTAACAGGCTTCCCAATAATGCCAAATATTCTGGTATCTGGTCCCAACTGTCTAAAATTGTATAAATTCAAAAGATTTTCAATTGTTGGTTGCCCAGGAGCCGAAACTTTTCCCACTTCAAGAGTACCAAACGTGAGGTATCCACCGAATTTTGGACAAAGTATTCGAGACATCAAACCCTTCTCTCCCATGACCATGGCTATTATTGGTACCTATTTAACAACATGCAAGAAATGCATTAATGTTTATCATGAGAAGCATCTCAAAATGCAAGCGGACTCATATTCAAGAAGATAACTCAAAAGAAAAAGAAAACCAGAGACTCGAGGGAGATGGAGGACAGTTATAAGCATACAACATGCATAACATCTAATAACAAAGAACCATCTATCATCTGCATGTATGCACATGAATAATATTATAGTGGAAACAGAAAAAAAGAACGGACTTCAACCATGAAGGCGACCACCTTATGATTGGAGAAAACTAATACACACTGATTTCATTCTTAAATTCCAAAATATGAAAAAACAAAGGAGGACGGCCTTGAAGTTTTAGTCGTTGCATTCCAGGAATCAATTAGGTTTCAGTCTTAAATTTATAATTTCTCCAGCCCTTTTATATCCTTACGCCTAGTTTAATTGCAATATGGACCATCTACCCACAATCAATGACCATCCACCCTCTTACACATCACTTTCAAGCTCCATGCCAAAAAGTATACTAATGGAATGTTATAAAAATCAAATATAATTTGTTGGAATTCTTTTTAACTGAAGGGATTACTTTTGTATTTAAGAGAGCATATAACTGTCTTATGAATTTTAGCTAATTTTGAACTAAAACATAATTGTTAACACATACAAGTTTAGGGATGTTAATCACGCAAAATTAAGTCCTACGGCATTCCAACCTATTGGGTCTCACCAAATAAGAATCCACCAGCCTTCACTAGAATCCAACCCAACAGCACATAACACAACCTCATTGCTTGATGTACTAAAAGCTCCCTTAATTGAAAAGTGATATCAGGATGCCATTCACTTGATAAAATGTCTCAAAGGCATCAATTCTACTATCTAGCTTTAACTTTTTCTTGCAATGGGAAAAATTATCAGATAAATTAAGACAATTTAACAAACCCCACCATTTTCACCGGGAGAGAAAAAGAGAGTTAATTTGGAAGTTATTCTCAATTTCCTTTTTCTCAATAAGAAGTTATTCTCAATGTCTTTATTCCTCTCGTTGCTCTTAAATCTTAATGAATATCTAGGTTATTGATGTATATCCAGCCATAAGTTTATGCTGTTATACCTAACTTATTCGCATGTATGGCTTAATACAAGAAGCAAGAGGCAGCCAGCTTCTAGATTCCAGCTAAGCAGCTACTACTATCATGCACCAAATCCAGCTGAGGAAAACCCATGATGTATCACTAAGCATAGTTGAACGCAAGTAACGCTTACGGAACTTGGCTATACTACTTACGCCGCTTACTTGAGAGTGTACTGTAATTTGGAAAACACGTGCAACATCAGTGATATCCTGTGCAGTTGTTGCAAATTTCACAATGTCAGCTCCAGATGCCTGTATTTTTGCTACTAGATTGCCAAGATCCTCAGCTGACGGTGTGCTATCATAGTTGTGAGAAGAAACAATCAGTTTGCATTTTGTAGACTTATTTCCACGCAGAACATTGTTGAACTCGTCAATAGCCTAAAGAAGGAGGAGAAAAAGAAACAAACAGCATAAGAAAAACAATGATTATTGTTTATTGATGTTAAACTTTGCTAACTTTAACATCAATTCAACAGGAAAGTAGGCAAAATCGGTGTGTGACTGAATAATCCATCATACAAGAAGAATCACAGGCCATGCATATCAAACAGTCACGCTCAAAGTCTCAATACAAAACTGGTAAGTTAATACACCTATTAAGATGCTTTGGAATTTCTACTACTCAAGTTTCTGGAGATCTAAACATCAGGCAACCAGATTGATTGGCTTTCTTATGCATTTACCTGAATTCCATTGAGGACACTAAGCAGTAGTTGCTCAGGGAAAGCTCATCATTCTTTTCTTCTTTTGTGGATAAGGTGGGAAGGAACATTTTTAGTGTGAAAATTACCTTCAGCTCAACATCAATGTGATCAGCGCCCAACTCCATTGCTAATCGAAGTGCATCTAATCGGCTCATTTCATCACCAGCATACTGACCACCTTCCCAAGTGGGCCTATCAATGTTCGGAAATTTTATAATGCACTTTTCAATGTCTAGAAGTAAGAAAGGAACTATAAAATCAGAAAGTAGAAGTATATTTACAGGTACATTGTAAAAGAACTAATATTTGTTATCACAAGTTAACGGGAGCTTCAATAAATTCTATCATAATGTTGAGCTCAAAGCTGGTCAACCCCAGATGTCTTTCATGAAGATATAGAAGTGTCTTGTTTTGTAATGTCAAAAAGGTATAATAGAAATAACACCAACAACCAGCACACACTTTATGTTGCTTGTATAGCCGATGTGTGGTTCACAAAATTTCCATGTGAAAACATGCATCATAAAAAATGAAGCACAGGTTGTTGAAAAACAGATATCAATACAAACATAGAAAATGGCTTGTTAATGACTTAATGTTATAATAATCCAGATAGAAATACCAATATCTTTTTGAATTCATGTAATTGGAGATGAGAAAGTTTAACAGGTCAAATTTTATATACAAAACAATCAAAAATATTACTCCTATATACAAATGATCGCAGTGGCATTGAAAAACACGATCCCTTCCTGAGTTCAGGGACAAATTAGATAAAGTAGCAAGCAACCATACCCTATGCCTTTAAGATGGCCAAGGCCCAAGCTATGTCGTAGAGATCCTTATATATGTATCTACAGAATATGTCAGTTAGTACCTTCTTAATATTATCCCCTCCCCCTGCCCTCACGCCAAAACACAGCTGCAGATCAACGAATATGCAGTGTATCAATAGAAAGTGAAAAGGGAACCAACCATGGAAAAAGTAATTGTCTTTAGGAAGGTCCAGGCTATGTTGCAGCACTCCTTATATGTGTACCTATATTATATGTCAGATATTGCCTTCTAAATATTACACCGCCCCCCACCCAAAGAAACAGCTGCAAATTGAAGCGCATATAGTGTACAAAATAGAAAGTGTGATAAGTCCCAGATTGATTGATAGATTATGATCTTCTTATATGGTCTGGCAATCCTCTCCTCCTAAACTAGATTTTAAGTTTGAGTTGGACCCAAGGTCTATTTCTTATCATGGTGTATCCGAGTCAGACTCATCAATCCTTGTTTTTGTGTTTCTCAGTGTTGGGGACTTGGGTCCCCCTGTTATATTATATCATCCATGCTCTAGTTTTCCAGTCGTGGGTGTGGGCAGAAGTATTATGAGTTACGGTCTCCTTAAAGCTATATGGCTTAGAGAAATCACTCCCCTTGTGAGCTAGCTTTTGGGTTTGAGCTAGCTTAAAACTCAGTTCTTACCAAAGTGAAAAGGGACCAATCAGGGGAAAGTGATTTCATTCCTTTTCATACTGTTTTCTTTTAAGAAAAGCTTGCTAGTGGAGGCTGGTTCCCTGCTCTAACTGTTTCAAGTCAAGTTGGTGACCTGTTTTTTACCAAAGGAAAAAGAAGTGCATGTTAAAAGACATGGATATAAGTTGGCTGAGCAGCAGATAAAGAATAAGCTTTTCCAGTACGAATTTTGAACCAAAAAAGGCTTCACAGCGAGCTGGATGATGGAACGTAGAAACTGGGAGTTGAAAACGGCAACGGATTCAGTGGAGATTCAATAATGCAGTAACCCCCCCCCCCCCCCCAACCACCACCACCAAAGCTGTTGATACAATGGGCCAACAATGTGTCAAGCCTTGGATTGTATTGAATGGGGTTTGCCCTGGCTTTCTACAGGACGTCTTAGTGAACATTGAGAGTTTGAATAGGATCATTCGGACCTTCTCAAGGATGTGGGTTAAAGGGTGCTGTCATGGGGCACCAGAAAGTTCTGCTCAATAAATATGTCAAGGTGTGTGTAAGCATTCCTTCAAGGAGGAAGCGAGTGTATCCGGTTTTGTCCAATGAAGTACATTCCCTTACAGCTCAACATAACTGTAAGGAACTGCAGTTCTCTCTCTTTTTGACTGTTTAGGAGAAAGCAGCACAAAAGGTGCATTGTAGTTCACAAATATTTATGCTATGGAATCAATTTTTTTATTTAAAGCCAATTAACAACCTGCTGGGACAACTATTACCATCCTTCGAGACTACTTCACTTTCACCGGAGCTCATGTTTAATGTTTTAGTCCTTACACTAATAGTTTCTGCTTCTATCATAATTTATCTGTCAATGGTCAATTATCAAGTGTTAATTTTACCAGATTCTGGGCTAAATAGGTTTAAGCTTATCCATTTCTAAATAATCAGAGATTCAAAAGTTACACCTTAAACTCTATAGGTTGCATTCTTCCTCAACCAATAATCTAAAGGAAAGTTCTTAAGCAAATATAAATCATGGGACAAATAGTTGAGCTATGATAGCTAAACTTCAATAAAATGATAATTTTTTCTTAAACTTGCTAGCTATCACCAAAAACACAAAAAGGGAGAAACTTTAACAAAGTAGATATGACAATAGAACAAGAAGACATGTACTTGGAAGCATAAATTAGGAATTGAAACCTGTAAGTAAAGAGAGTAGGTAAAGGAGACTGTCTGATTAAAGTATCAATATCTGGCCTAGGATTAAAGCTTTTGAGATTATCCAACCGAACCTCCACAAGATCAGCACCACTACTTTTAGCCTTTTGCATAAGAATCAACATTTGATCCACTGAATCAGCCATAATTGGTGCACAAATTAAAGTCTGGTTCCTCCTCATTCCTGCCTCGCCCTCCATCTTCTTCACCCCAAAATCCACAACCTGGAAAAAATTCTCAACCCCCACGATTCAAAGAAGAGAAACAAATATATTTAAACATTAATTAAAAAGTGTTCTTTCTTTTTGTTTACCAATAATAAAGGCAATGTGGGTTGGTAGAATAGAATAACAAAGTTTGGTGAGTGGAAAAAGGGTAGTCAATTTGAATTTTTTTATGATTTTTTTTTTCCATTTTTTTTATAAAAGCAAATTGAAAAAAGGGACAATTGTTAAATGACTCACCAACTCCATGGTCAACCAACCAACTATACAGAGAGCACACAACAAACGGGTAAGCAGGCAGCAGAAATGTAGCCTCAGCAGCCAGCTTGAAAAAGTCCAAGTAAGAGAGCTAATAGATATATACTACTACAAGTATTTATATTATCTTATTATAAAAATAAAAAAAAATAAAAAAAAAAAGATGAGTAGTAGATGTGATATGTGGCTTTTCCTAAGCTTTATATGATGATGCGATTAGAATTCAGAGCCGCAGTTGGTGGGATAACTGGTGAGGGATGAATTCTAGTTCTGTTTTATTCTTTCTCCATTTTTATTTTTTTTGTATAATTATATATATAATATAATAAATATATTATTTTCTTGAGCCTCTTTAAGTTAAGAATGACGTGCACAAACCCTCACTCTGGATTTGTGAGTGTTGTTATATATCCCCTATCATTTTATCTATCTTGATTCCTTACTATAAATAATTATTTAAATTTATTTATTTAATTTAAAAGATTAAAAGAAATTATTTTTTACATTATTTTTATCATTAAATAATTTATATTAATAGTCAATTTATATTTTTAAAATATAATTAATAAAATAAATTTTAAATAAATATATTTTAAGATGAGTGACAAATTAATATAGTCAAGAAAAATAAAACTGAGGGAGTATAAGACTACGACCATAAATATTCTCCTAGCTTAAATTACTCCCTCCGCTCAATAATATTTATTCACTATTGATTTGATACACAAATTAAAAATAATAAATAATATGAATATATTTATTATATCACTTTTTGAATATAATTAATTCAGTTATATTTATTATGTCACTCTTTGAATATAATTAATTCAGTTATGTTTATTATATCACTCGTTGAATATAATTAATTCAGTGTTTTAAAAAATGTATTGTGCAGTAACTATAATTGATAAGTAAGAGTAAAATAAGATAGAAATGAATAAATTATTCAGTAATTTTTTATTCTTGAGGTCGACATGTCTGCTTCAGCTGCTTCAATTGTCATTTCACGATATTACTCCTAATTAATTATTAAAAGTCATTTATGTATTAGAAAATTAATAATATTTAATAAAAATTAAAATAGATATTTATGACGTGTCTGCTTGAGTTGCTTCAATCGTAATTTTACTATGGCACCCCTAATTAATTATTATATTTCTAATTAAATATTATAAGTCATTTACATGATAACAAATTAATAATATTTAATTAGAAAAAATAAAATAGTTATTTATGACATATCTATTTCAGCTGCTTCAATCATAATTTTACTGTATCACGCTTAATTAATTATTATAATTCATCTAAGCATTAAAAAATTAATAAAAGTTAATAAAAGGTAAAATAGATATAAATTGAAAATTAACTCTTGATGTTTTCAATTAACTTGACGACTTACATGTGACCTTCTTAAAAAAAAAATCACAGGTATTTTTTTAAAGTAATTTTGATAAAGGGAGTTCATCAGCTGAAGCCGGCAGCAGATCGACATGTTTGTTTTAACTGCTTCAATCGTAATTTTACTGTATTGCAACTAATTAATTATTATATATAAGTCATCTACATATTAGAAAATTAATAATATTTAATACAAACAAGTAAAATGAATATTTTTGGCATGTTTGCTTTACCAACTTCAATCGTGATTTTATTATATTACCCATAATTAATTATTATAAGTTATCTAAGTATTTAAAATAATAATAATACTTAATAAAAAAATAGATATAAAATGATAATTTTACTATGTCACTTCTAATTAGTAGAATGGACGAGAAATTATTATAAATCACAATAATTTAAAACTTAAATTATTTTTAAAATATAATTGACTATCAATGCCACAAAAGATTAAACAAGGAGAGTAACATATATTATTTGAAAACTACATAAAAAAAATACTAAATATTACAATGGTTAACAACTTAAAATATCTAAAAATATATTAAAAATACGATTAATTATCTAAATTTTATTTGTGTCACATAAATTGAAGCAAAAAAATAATTTATATTGGGCCCTCGGTATCTAGTTGAATTTATAACCAGTACTCTCTCTTTATCTAAATAATGTCGTTCTTATTAAAATTAGATATTTCATTATACTTATCGTTTAAAAATTTAAGACATAATTAATTTGTTATTTTTTTCATTTTTACTCTATCCATTTAATTTTACTTTTAATTTTTGACATGTCACATCCATTAAGAAAATAATAATTTATATGATTATTTTATCAAACTACCTCCACTAATTGATGTAACGTGTCTTGAAAAGGATTTAGAGAATAAACAATTAGATAGAAAATATTCTTTTATTTTTTCTTGATATGTGACAAGTAAAAATTAAAATTCAATTAATGATAAATAAAAATGAACGAATAAAGTATCCTTAATAATAATATAAAGAGATATTAATATGCTGAAAAAAGAACGGTATTAAAAAAAGATAAGTAATAAAAAATAAATTAGTCAAGATATTTCCTAGCTAATATTTTTCATACGTATAAAGAAAACAATGTGATGTATTTAAAAACGGATGGAGTATTATTTAAATGTTGAGAAAATGGCCAAAAGTTCCTTCAATCTTTACCCCAAATCTCAACTACACACTTATACTTTGCAGGGAGGCCTATAATCCTCCTGAACTATTTTAAAGTGCAATATTTACACCCCTAAACGCTGACATGGCAAGAGAATGTGTTTCACTCTCTTTAAAGAGAGTGAGAACGATTTTTTTTAATATTTCTTTATTTTCTTTATTCATTTTTAATTATTCTTTTTCTTTTCATTTTCTTTCTTTATTCTTCTTCTTCTTCTTCCTACACACAATGACATCCAAGAACTCATCAATGGCATCGAAAATTAATTTATCATTTTCCTTATTTCCAAGCACAAAATCGATTGATTTCGACTTTAAATTCGTCGAAATTTTTAAAATGGGTATTGTTCATTGTTTCCAACTTCAAGATTGTCGGAAATTTTAAAATCGATATTGTCCATTATTTACGACTTCAAAGTCGTCGTAAATTTTAAAATGGGTATTGTCCATTGTTTCGACTTGAAGATTGTTGAAAATTTCAAAATTCTCTATTGTTTCTGACTTTAAGGTTATTGAAAATTTTAAATTCGATATTGTTCATTGTTTCCGGCTTCAAGGTCGTCGAAAATTTTAAAATTAGTATTCTTCCCTGTTTCCGTATTTAAGATCGTTGAAAATTTAAAAATTGACATTGTTCATTGTTTCCCACTTCAAGGTTGTCGGAAAATTTAAATTCGATGTTGTTTATTATTTCCAACTTCAAGATCATCGAAAATTTTAAAATCGATATTGTCCATTATTTCTGACTTTAAGGTCGTCATAAATTTAAAAATGGGTATTGTCCATTATTTTCGAATTCAAGGTCGTCAAAAATTTTAAAATTCTGTATTATTTTCGACTTTAAGGTCATCAAAAATTTTAAATTCGCTATTGTTCATTGTTTCCGGCTTCAAGGTCGTTGAAAATTTTGAAATTGATATTGTTCGTTGTTTTCAGATTTAAGATCGGTGGAAATTTAATAATTGATATGGTCATTATTTCCTACTTCAAGGTTGTCGAAAATTTTCAAATTTGATGTTGTTTATTATTTTTGACTTCATCACACAGTTCATAACCAAAGAATCGACAACAAACCAACATGAGCAATTAGTCACCGACAACAAAGATCAAACAACACATAAACATTCAATCTCAACATCGCATATCACTCCAGCAACTTTGGTGGCGCGGACCAGTACCAAGAGGAGCGCCACCTCAAGGCGAGCTCACCCCAACAAAAAATCCCAAAAAAACAGTGTTCCAATCGCTGGGAATTTGAGTTCGAAGTAAGCGCCGCTGTTGGCGATCTCCGGTGAAGGCGGTGTCGCTGCTGTTCAACGGTAAAACGGAGCACAACCAATGTCAAAAGATGCGTCTTCCTGGGGCGAGCAAAACCCAACAAGAAGCCCAAAAAAAGTGTGTCAATTGACACCAATTTCAGATCGAAAAACACGCTATCAGTCGCGGACTACAGTGACGACGCTTCACGGGACCTCCAAATCAGAAATTTCCAACGCCATTCCATGAGAAATCACCCCAGCAATCCAAATATGTCAAATGAAATTGAAGAAAATGATAGAAAGAGAAAGTAAAGAAAATTTAATGAGTTCATTTTTGTTTTTAAGATTGAAGAAAAGAAGATGAAGAGAAAGGGAAAAAATGGATTGAGATTGAAGAAAATAAGATGAAGAGAAGGGGCGGAAATGGATTGAGATTAAAATAATTAATTTTTTAGATAATTTTTTTTTTTAAATGACGTGGCAGCGAGTGCAACTCACTGTCTGAAATAATATCTGGGCATGAGCTTTTAGGGATGTAAATATTCCACTTTAAAATAGTTCAGGAGGGTCATAGAACCCTGCAAAGTATAAGTATGTAATTGAAATTTGGGGTAAAGGTTGGGGGCTTTTGGCCATTTTCTCTTTAAATATTTCTAACAACTAACAAGTAACAACCATTATTTCATGCCACCTTGAGTACTGTTCTAATTTCATTGGATACCCTCCAATTTTCTATTATTATATATATTTTATGTACTATTTTTATGGAATATTTAAAGGATCATTTCTAATATTTTTCTAAATATATATTTTTTTAATAGCAGGATAGCCGTTACAATCTTTGTTATTTTGGTGAACACTTTTTTTTCTAAATAACTGTAAAATTAATAGTAGAAAAGCACATTTAAGAATTCAATTCAAATTTTAATAACAAATAATTTAATTAATTAATCATTTACAGAAAGATGTCCAAAATACTTAATATGAGTAGATTATATTAAACTTTTTAGATTTCTCTGGTTAGATTATATTAATTTTTTTAGATTTCTCAAAGTAAATAGTAGTATGCATGGAGAATTAGTGGTGGTTTTTTTTCTTCATAATCACCGAAGCAAATCAAAAGGGCAGTCATGTGCACTAAATTGTCGCTATGCGCAGGGTCCGGGGAAGAGCCTCACCGCAAGGGTATATCGTACGCAATCTAACCTTGCATCTCTATAAGAGGTTGTTTCCAAGGCTTGAACCCGTGACCTCTAGGTCACATGGAGACAACTTTACCAATTACTCCAAGGTTTTCCTTCATAATCACCGAAGCCGTATAAAGTATTTATCCGATTATTCCCATTAATAGAATTTCTCTTAAAAGTAAATTGGAAATTTTATGTATATTATGTACCCTACAGATTTAGATTGCATAAGAACAACTGAATCAATGCTCTATGACATATGAATTTGTTACCCTAAGGGATCGTTTGGTAGAGTGTATAAGATAATACTGAATAGGGTGTATTAGTAATGCTGAGATTAGTAGTGTTGGGATTAGTAATACTGGAATTAGTACTGCTGGGATTATTTTTCATGCAGTGTTTGGTTTGATGTATTGAAAACAATATGTATTGTTATATTTTAAAAAGAATATTATTTGTTTACCAAAAAACCTTGACATACAATAACTTTGTATATTTACTTTGCAAAGCTTTATTATTCTTTTTTTTAAAATCACCTATGTAGCTATAGTAATAACTTATTTTGAAATTTTAAGATTTAATCATTTACATGTAAAAAAAAAAATTGTTATTTTTTCTTTATTTTTTTTGTTGTTTGCACTTTGTGGTGTTCTTAAGTTGGAGGGGATACTTGTAACTTTTGAATGAGACAATTGCATCGTTATTAACATAGAATTGTGTTCCGTAAAGTGTTAAATCTAAGCAATTTTTTTTTATTTGTGATACATCTATTTACAAAATTAAAGTTATATGCAACCATGCAATTTGTTTCGGACTTTGATAAATAAGTATTTTCTAAGTTAATGGAGTAATCTTTTTAATGATTAAAATTATTTAGAGGAATATTATCATCTTGAAAATTGAAAAGAAATAACTCATATTGAATAAAGTAAAAAAAAAATTAAAAGAATTTAAGAGCATTTTTGTCTTTATTAATATTTATCCATGGATTGTAATTCATAGATTACTAATCCAACCAAATTGGGTGTATTAGTTATACACCCTATAATATCATGTTGGGTGTATAACTAATCCATATATTAATTATACATTGTTCCTTATTTTCTACCAAACATTGTATTAATTTATCCCATATTTTAATACATTGATTAGAGCAATAGTCCCTCCTACCAAACAACTCCTAACTGTAATATAATGTACGTACCTCCCGGATATTTTATAAGTATAACTAGATTTAGAATTAAATATTTTAACATAATTATTTTATACTATTTTATGTTTGAATTTTATCATTTTGGTTTTAAAAAAGCGATTTTGCATAATCAAGATATATTTATTTTATTTTTCTAAATTTACCGTAGTTTACATATTTGAAGAAATCTTTTTTCAGTCACAATTTTTTATGAGTATATTGAATACGTACTTTTACCTTTTGTTCAAAAGCATTTGATATGCACATTAATTATATTGTCACTAGTCATATTGCTTTTACACTAGATATTCATTTTCTTTATATTTGGAAAAATACTAATTTAGTTAAGGGTGACTCAATTAAAAATTTACTTTTTAAAAAATAAAAAGGGTTAAATTTACCTTTTTATTTTAAAAAATTAGCTAAATATACTCTGTCATATTTTGGAGTCAAATTTTTCCTTGTTGTCATACTTTGGTGCCAAATTTACTCCTCTGCATTGAAAAATTGACTAAATATACCCTTCGTCATGCTTTGGGGTTAAATTTGCCCTTAATATAATACTTTGGTGTTAGATTTATCCTCGTTGTCGAGAATTTTTTTATATGTACCCTTTGTTAATAGAATAACTCAAATCAACGTTAAATGTCTCATTTTTAAAAAATAAAATACATCTTAATTTAACATGTTCGATCCGACTCGAGCCACAATAAAGACACAAATAAATATGTCCCCTTCAATTCAGTTGGTCAAATTTTTTCAACGAAATTAAGTCACTGAATATTTATCAGTGCATAACTCATGAAAAATTGATCTACATAACTGCAAACACAGAGAAATACATCATTCTCTCAATTCATGGATCTGCATCAGTGTAGAGCTCGTGAAAAATGACATTTGACGGTCAAATGCAATAAATTAGGTTCATTGAATATTTCTCTAAATAATTGAGTTAAGAGATAATTTGATTTCTCCTTATTTTTAAAATTCGATTTTACTAGTACTAGATAAAGAATGGGACCGATTTGGGTGGACAATTACTAGATCGAGAATGGGACCTATTTAGGACACTAACACATAACTACTCTTGGACCATATCAATTTATAGCTGTCAATTGACCGAATAAGGAAGCATCAGAATTAGCATTCTACGTTTGTTTATTGGTCAGGTTCATACATCAAAATTCTTAGGATGATTGCACACTAATAATTTTGTTTGTATTTCACGTTTTCATAAATCTTTTACTTATTTTATGAATGAAAAATGGTCTTTTACTTATTTAGTAATCTTACCTAATATTTGCATAGTAAAAAAAATCATAAGATACTTAAGTTAATGTGGAAGGGAAATTATTTTCCGCAGTCTTAAAAATAATTATAATTATTTTCTAGAAAAAATAAGACACTTAATATGAATGAGACATTATTTTTCACAAACTACGCTACATTTTATATTTTTAGAAAATAAAGGATTATAATTATTTTGCAAAAACGTAAAGGACTTAAATTAATACGGAGAGGAAATATTTTTTCTTAAGTGTAATCTAAATTAATATTTTTAATTATCGTAAAAAATTATTATACGCAAATTTTGGTATACCAGATAAGTTTTTTGTAGCAAACATTTTTTTCAAAAAACCAATGCAATGACCGTATGTGCATAAAGTGCAATTGACAGTTGCATATTCACTTTTTTAATGCGTTATGTAATTTTAATGAGGAAGGTTAACTTTCGCACTAAAAAGTGCAGTAAATGTATTTTTTGCCAACTTGTTTTCCACATCTTCTAGTCATTCTTTAGTTTTCACACGTCACTTAGGTTTCAGACTCCCTTTTTTTTCATATAGTTGAATTTCAGGGATAATTTCTTAGCTTGGTAAACTAACTGTATTTATTGGTTTTTTCACAGATCAATCCAAATACTAAGAGTTTTTGAATTGCAATATATGGGTCGCATGTAAGGATAAGATATGCTTGTGTAGATCAAAAGATTACAATTTGAATAACAACGTTAGATTATCACAAAGAGGGAATTTGGCTAAAAACAAATTATTCCGAGATTAATTATTTCAGGATAAGTTATCCCGCTAGATATATGAGATAACTTATTTCATCACTTAGAAATAAATTGTGGAACAACTAATTCTGAGACTAACTAATACTTCCAATCGAATACAGGATAAAATAATCGTTCATTATATCATAGGATTGTTACATCTTATACAGTAACTCACACCAAACGCTTTGAAAATTGTTATTTAATGTGTTTTTTTTCCTTAGAGTGAGTCCCACTTTACCCCCCCTCCCCCGGGTCCCTCGCCCCCCCCCCCCCAAACATTTATGGTTTGGAAAATGATACCCCCTCTCCCTTCACATATTGAAAAAAAAAAACGATAACTCTGTTATATAATATGCCAAATTTTTCTTGATGTACCTAAATTTTTATCATCTATATATAGAATCAAAATCACAAAAACTACTACTGTTATTGTATCTATTAGTGTTATACACACAGACACAGACACATATATATCCCAAATTTTCAGAAAATCAGTGAATTCATCCATTGTCGATTCAGACTAAACTTGATTTGGGCAAATAATTATCTTAATTCTATGGCGAATGGAAAAAGAAAAAGGAGAGAACAATTAGAAGGCTCAGATTAGGAACATGCAAGAAGAATTTTACACCAATTTCATCACCAAAGAACCTAAAAGAGTATTTTTCTTACACAATTTTAATTATCCATTCACGAAATTTCATCACCAACAAATCAATTAAACAGAGACAAAAGATTGCATGAAGATGCATTTTCTGCTGCACACACGTGGATATAAAATCTTTCCAGTCAAGACACATATATAATTGATACGTAAAATGTCCTTTAAATTCAATTATACTGACAATTAGCAAACACGTCGAAACCCTCTTTTCTATATTATAGAGATAACTATATATAACTTCAATTATTTATTTTTAAAAGGAAAATTACATAAAGTGACAAACTTAACACTCTAATTATAATAAATGGAAAAACTTTCATAAAATTATATTTTATAACAAAAGTAGTATTTTTTTGTCCATTAATTCCACACTTCACTCTATTACTTTACGCCTTTTCTATTTTCACTTCATTATTTTACCTCTCTCCAATTTAACCTTATCTTTTTTGCACTCTATTACCTCTCTCCAATATCACCATTTTATTTTTTTTTAAATTCCGCATATTTTTCTCATAGGTAACTATCAATTTACAGTTATTGCATGTTATCACTTCAACATATTTTATAAATTTGATATTTTTTATGTTTATTTTGTTCAACAGTGCTCTTGTAATTTTTTTTAAGCGATCGTGATTTTTTTGTTGTAAGATTGTGAAGGATTAACACAAGATGAAGATCTTAAATTGGTTTCTACTCCTATTCAATCGAAGAAAGCAGTGAGCAGAGAAGAGATGAGATCGAAGCATTGTAATAATTCAGAGAAGATTATGGAACGTATGAAACAAAATGATTGAAAAAAACGTTCATCTCCAAATCCTCCCAAAATGTAAAGATCTGAGAAAAAAAAGAAGTCAAAGAAAATGGGAGAATCAAGTAAAATTTTAAGTCCTGTTGGTCAAAATTCTTCTAAATACGATTTTGAAGAAGATAAAGTCAAAGTGCTCTTTGTATTTATAATTTTATTAGCTTATGGGTCATGTGCAGTATATGTATTTTTTATAAATATTTTTTTAGAGGGTAACATATATATATATTTTAATATTTTTTAATGTTCATGATATGTATTATGTATTTTTTGGTTTAGTTATATGTGTATGTATATAGTTGTATTTCTTACCGTTTAAGATATGCATTTGTATTTTATTGTTTTATATGAGTCACCTTTGTATTTTCACAAATACATATGAATATATATAGTATAGTTATGTTTGTTATTGTTTGATATGAATCCAATATGTATTTCGTAAATACATATCTGAGTTATATTTTTTTTTTTTGTATGGTAATATACATATGGATCAGGCATGTATTCTATAAGTATATATGTAGAGCTATACGTATTTTTTTAATGTAATATATATTACATAAAAAGAAACATATGCATACTCTCTCTCTCTCTCTCTCTCTCTCTCTCTCTATATATATATATATATATATATATATATATATATATATTTGTGAAAAGTATACGTAATATAAATTTATGTTATTATTTTGTTCAATAGGTGTCGCGTGATCATATATTCCTGACAAGAGTACTTTCAAGGGTTGCACCACATATAGGATGTCACACAATCAATGATATTGAAGAACGTATTAAGACGATGTTATCAAAAGAGCAGACAAGATTTTTTGTCATAAGAATATTTGTGGTGTCTACATGAAGAAGAAGAAATGTGTAGTTCAGGCGCAATTGGGTAGATGTATTAGGTCATAAATGTATTATAAATTTTTTGGGGGTATGTTTATGTATTTGAATTTTGTATATACAAATGCATATCCACATGTATTTTTGTACGGTGTTGAATTTGTCTTTAAATTATGTTATGTCATTCTAGAGGGTAATATATGTATTTATTTGTATTTTTCACTGTTTAAAATATGTATTATGTATTTTTTGATTACCTATATGTATATGTATATAGTTGTTCTTTTTGTTATGGAGATTTGTGTTCTATATGTGTATATATACATATGAGTCAGATATGTATTTCTATAAATACATATACAGATATATATAAATTTTTTATATTGTAAATACATATACAGATCTGTATGTCTATGTATTTTTGTATAATTTTTAATACAATATCTGCAAAAAAAATAGAAAAAGAAAAAAAACGAAAAAGAAAAATTAAAAAGAAGTGAAAAAGGGAAAAAAAGAAGAAGCTAAAAATATAAGTGTAAAAATAAAAGCAAAAAGAAAAAGAAAACGAAAATAGGAAAAGAAAAAAAAATAGAAGAGAGAAAATAAATATTTATACTATATTAAAAGTGTGAAAGACCTTAGAAATAGTGTTTGAACTTTTTGTCCTTCATTAAAAGTTTTTGGTTTAGATAAAATTGTATTTTCACTATTTTTCCTAATATATAAGAATTAAAAATTAATTAAATATATTTATGGTAAAACCTTTCCTTATTAGAAGTCATCAGAATTAATGACAACTAATTTTTTTTTTTCCATTAGTTTAAGAATTCTAAATCAATTAAATTTGTTTTTAAGAAAATTTTAAAAAATTAAGAATAAATATAAAAATGTTACATAAAATCTACGCAATGAATAAATTATTTAATTTTAAATAATCAAACGTTACACGTGCGAGGCACATGCGGCTAAGCTATTTTATAAAAATATGTTTTAATGAGATTGTAAACATTGAAAATTTGTGGACTCTACAAAAAGAGTTCAATTTTGGTTAGAGTGTTTGAGATACTTCACCCTAAATGTAGTTTGATGACTACTTTATCTAAACCCTAAATTACGCCTATATAGAGGAGCCAAATATACTGACATTTCGCAAATATCCTGTCATTTCGCAAATATCCCTTTAAGAGGCATTTGAAAAGTCCCAATAAATTCATGAGATATTCATAAAGATCAAAACCCTCTCTTCTTGATAATCAAATACATCAACAACATCAAGAAGACAAATACATCAAGAAAACAAACCCATAGATCAAGAAGAAAAACCTCCTTTCATGGAGATCAAATTCAAATGTTCCTACGTTCGAGAAATTCATATCCAAATCTTCCTACATTCGAGAAATACGCTACTGACGACCCTCGAATTAAGGAGAATCCAAATGTTCCTACGTTCGAGAAATACGTCACTAACGACTCTTGAATTACGGAGAAATTCATATTCAAATCTTCCTACATTTGAGAAATACGCTGCTGACACTCTCGAATTAAGGAGAAAATCAAGAGAGAAGAATCAAGAGAGAAATATATTTGTATTCCCATGTTTATCATAAAAATTGTTGTTTCTTCATATTTTTACTTGTGGGTGAAATTTATTTTTCATGAATTAAATTATGTTGAAAACAGAGATTATATAAGTTTAGTTGTGAAATACATAAATCAAAAATCAATAAATCAAGAATATATAGTGCCAAAACAAGCGCAAAAGTTTCCCTCCAAATTAAGTGTTTTAGCGCCAAATATTCTTATAATTTAGTGTTTTAGCGCCAAAATTCCATCACTTCTTGTTTTTTTAAAGGATTAGAGGATTAATTTTCTTATTTTAGTTTTTTTAATCTTTAATTAAAAAAAAGTGAATCTCACTAAAAAAATATTATAAGGAGGTTATGATTATTTTTCAATATGTGAAGGGAATATCATTTTCTAAATCATAAATACTATTAGAGGTAAAGTAAAAGTCATTCTTTTTCTTATTCTATTTACTGTACTATGGTAAAAAAACAAGTACGTAAGTAAAAGTACAGCTTTAAGGAACTTAAGTAGAGATAAAACAAGTACGTAAGTAAAAGTACAGCTTTAAGGAACTTAAGTAGAGATACGTTTTAGATTTTAGGTGAAAATTTTACAACCGTACAAGATGTGGATAATTGAGAGGCAACTTGGTGGAAGATGCATTATAATATAGCCTCACAAAAATAATTCCAAATATGAGAGGAGATGCACTTTGTACTCATGCCTCACATTTGTCATAGTCACTAAGCTAGTTGCAGCAAAAGAATAAGGCACTTTAAAAAGACAGTACCCTTCAGACACCTGCATTCTATGATGCTTTTCTTGAAAAAAAAATAAAAAATCAATGGCCACTCTAATTTTTCTTGTAATTTTTATCCTTTCAAGCAAGGGCGGACCTACATATAGCCCATTTCTCAGAAAATAGCATACACAACGGAAAAGACTTTCTATAATCATACTGTTTATAGTAAATTATAGACCACAAATGTAAATATGTATTTTATGTGGAGCGTGTTTAAAATTAATCAAGAAATACTTTTTGAGGCATGAGTAAATATCTTGAGGCAAGTTTGTCTTCAGTTTCGCGGCCTCCTACAGTGATTTCAAATTGACAGTCGAACTCTTTCAATACTTGAATGGTCAAATACTAAATAAAAAAAATTAAATTTCTAGATTAGGACTTAGAGAATCCTATTTATAGAGATACTTCTCTCAATTCGAGGAGGAAAGAAAACACAAGCCTTTTTTTTTTTTTTACTAAGAACATCAATGGCTTTTTTTTTTTTCCAGAAATTAGAATTTCGAGTTCTAGTTTAATATGGACATGGTAGGAATAACGAAATTAATTACTGGTGCTCCTGTAATGAAAATAATTCAAAATTTTAATTTGAACTATTCTTACCATAATACATTACAAATTATTCCACTAAAAATTCGTAATTACACTCCTCTATTTTTTGTTTCAAATTTTCTCATTAAACACTTACTTAACTTTCAATGTTAAGATTACATATATAAGTTAATTTATGGATAAATTTAATATAATGATTAATTTTCTTTAGAGTAATGTTTAACTTATTTCATATGTCGGATTTATAAATCCACCGACATGGTTTACACATGAAAACTTAATAAGTTTCTTATAAAAGACGTATCACCACATCAACCAACTTATTATTTCACCAATATATATTATTATCATCCAATCTACGAGACAAATTGACTCATCTCAAAGATCTTACCCTTTAATAGATCAAAACGTTAAATAATATATATAAATCATAATAGTTATATCAAGTTCGAGAATATAAGTACAGTTAACATTTTCGATAATATATTTTTAGCTGTCAGTCTAAACCAATTATCTCTACGGAATTCCATTGAATGCATATAAAATGCACTAGCATGAGAAGCTAGAACAATACCATTTCCTAAATCAATATAAATTACACTTAATTTCATGCTATAATCATTCTGATGGTATGTCCGAATTTTCATCTACGATTGAAAACTATAACTTTAACTTATAAGAATCGGTGATTCAATCTTTTGTGTATAACCTTAAACTCTATAGATTAATTTATCTACTATATATAAGTTGAGGGCACATATATGACAAAGCAATCTATTTAATGTAACACTTTATTGAGTTGAATAAATAAATAAATAAATAAATAATTATTTAATAAATAATATTATATCAAAACGCATGGTTTATAGTATATCCTAACACCATTACCCTGATGCGAACTTTGCATAATTATATAAAAAAAATTCAAAACATAGATACATATGTCAATTCTTTTTTGTAGTGATGTTTGTTTTGATATTTTTGACTTCTATTGGAAATGTTATTATAAAAAATATATAAACATAACATGAAAGATCATGAGGTTAACACCACCTACCTTTGCCTCATTCCAAAGTGTAGGAATGCTATAAACCTCAAGAACTTCAGACCTATTGAACTTTGTAACACCCAATACAAAATCATCACGAAGCTCATTGCCAACAGGTTGAAGCCTCACATTCCTAATATAATTAGCAACACCCAAACCAGTTTCATGGCCAACGGGAGAGCTGCAGACAATGCCATCATTGTCCAGGAATACATCACTCTTTTCTCCGAAATGAAAGGTAAGAAGGCTAATGTGATTCTTAAGATTGACCTTGAGAAAACCTTTGATAGATTAGAATGGTCCTTCATCAGACAAGCCCTCCACCTTTTTAACATTCCTACTAATCTAATCAGGCTCTTTATGTCTTGCATATCCTTTTTCAAAATTTCAATTCTGATCAATGGGGGGAAGACAAACTTCTTCAACCCCACCAAGGGCATTAGACAGGGAGACCCTCTTTCACCATACATCTTCATAATATGTATGGAACTTCTTTCTAGAAGGATTGATCATGAAGTGAACGTTCTAAATTGGACTCCCATTTCCACCTGTCCGAAAGGCCCTAAAATTTTTCACTTGTTTTTTGCTGATGATCTCACCTTATTTGCCAGAGCAGATGAAAAAACTGTCAAACCATCATGAATACCCTTAACGGTTTCAGCCATCACTCTGGCCAAAAAGTAAACATCTCCAAGTCAAAGGTCATTTTCTCCCACAACTGCTACCCTGTAGAGAGATACCTTAGCCCCCAAAATGCAAATCCAGGCTAGAAAAGAGTTTGGGAAATACTTAGGATTCCCCATTTTCCATTAGAAACTTCAAGCTAAAGATTTCAACTTCATTCTGGATAATCTCAACACCAAATTGAGGGGATGGAAAACTAGATTCCTTAACATGGCGGGTAGAACCATTCTGGCAAAGGCTTCACTTGTGAGCATGCCAAATCACATTATGCAATACATAGACATCCCCCAAAAAATCCAGAAGCTCATTGACAAGACCATTAGAGATTTTATCTGGGGATCCACCAAAGAAAATAGGAGAATACACCAAATCACCTGGAATACTGTAACTCTTCCCAAAAGGGAGGGTGATCTTGGTATTCAAAAAGCCAAGCTCAAGAATGCCTCTTTGCTCATGAGTCTGGCTTGGAGATTCATACAAGACCCCAACAACCTTTGGACTAGAGTTCTGAATGCCAAGTATAACTCCGAAGGTTTAGCAAATTCTACTTCTGACACAAGGACCTGGAGGAACATTCTGAAAGGCTGGCATGACTGTAAGGAAGCTAGCATCTGGAGTGTCAAAAATGTCCAAAGCATCAGCTTCTGGCTTGACAGTTGGACCCCTAATACTTCTTCTCTTAGGGACACCATCCAGGGCCCGCTCAATAGAAATGAAGAGAACAACAAGCTTTCAGAGGTGTGGAACAATAACTCTTGGAATTTTGACACACTCTCTATGCAAATCCCTCAAGACATCAAGCAAAACATAATAAGTATTTTCTTTACGAACCACAGAATCCAAAAAGATACCCCCCTGTGGAGACTTAACGGCGATGGTCTTTTTTTCTAGTAGTACTGCTTACAACCATCTTTTAACTAGGAATAGGAAAGAAAGGACAACTTTAGAGGGGAATTGGACCTGGACTTAGCTATGGAAAATGTACACTCCCAATAAAGTTAAGTTTTTCATCTGGAAATTGCTCCATGACATGCTACCCACTAAAAAGAACCTTGAGAAAAAGGGGATCAACATTGATCCAAAATGCCAAATCTGTAACAGCCCTACAGAGGATACCAACTATATTTTTTACCACTGTACCAACTCAAGGAAAATATGGAAGGATCTGCTGTATAAGGCTAACCAATCTACCAGGCTTAAACTCAATCTAAATGACTTTATGCCTGAGAACTGGAGGACTACCTGGGAGTTGATAAAAAATAAGCGTTACAATAAACTGGTCCTTTGGGCAGAAATCATTCCCTATTGTCTTTGGTCAATCTGGAAGACGAGAAATGATAACGTCTTCTATCACACCACGAAGGATGCTTTCTTTGATCAAGCGTATGCTCATACTGTTGAGTACGTATACCTCAGCACTAAGGGCAAAACAAAAAGTCCCATTACCTCTACCATCATCAAATGACAGCCACCAAAGTGAGACACCTTCAAATTAAAGATTAACGATTCTTGTCTGGGAAATCCTGGAAAAGGGAGAATAAGGGGTGTGATAAGAAATCATAATGGGGACTGGATGGTTCGTTACAACAAAATCTTCCTCAATGCTTCTAACAACCAGATGGAATTACTTGCCTTACTTGAGGGATTAAAAATAATCAAACAATTTAACCTCATGCCCATTGAAATCAACACGGACTCTATGGAAATTATCAAGATGCTCACTGATAATAACCTTCTATATGCTGGAATTATTGATGATTGCAGGTACAGGTTAAGAAAATTAGGGAATCCAGTTATATGCCACAACTTTAGGGAACAAAACATGGTGGCGGATGCGCTGGCAAAGATGGGAGCCAACTCAAGTGTTTTTTAAAGTACTATACTTTTGAAAGTTCTTCTAGTGTGTGCTCGACATGCGTTATGGACAGACACGATAGGAACTACTTTTGAAAGAAGCATCAGATGTAATATTGGTAGTCCATCCAAACTTGTCTGCCAGTTTTTTGATATCAACCCAGGTTGATAACACTGGGTGTATGTAAACTATAAGCTTGCGCTGCTTTTTAGTTAATTAATCTTATCCTCTTTACCAAAAAAGAAATGTCGATGGTTCGATTTCGGTTGCATCAAATTTTTTTCTTCTTACAACAATCTGCTACTTTGCCTTAATTTAGTGGGCAATTGTACATGAAAACTAATTATCATTTACTTTATTTTGATTTTTTAAAAAGTTGAGCTGAAGCTGAAGTTGTGTTTGATTTTTTGAGATAATAACTATTAGTTGAATGACTATACGCGAAATCAACTCCTACAATTTTCTACAATTGAAAAAAGATTAAACTATAATTTGATTATTCATTCTATAGAAGTATTACATGACTTATGTCGCATAACTTAATTCCTTGTTCTCTAAACTTATACCAAACTAATTAAATCATAATAAGGACACTTTGATCCACAAACTTTCATTAAATGAGCAGTATGGGCAAAAATAACCAACCACCCTGAAATTATACATTTTATCAATATTATGTGGTTAGGAAAAATTACTTAAAACTACTCTTTAAGTTACTATATTACTTAAAATTTCAACCTTCAAAACTAATTATAAAAATCACTTTTCACACTTTTGATCTCCAACTATCTGATACATAACCCACCTCCCTATTTTAATGCCTAATGCTCTTCAAACAACGCCTAAAATCAAGGACATTATCAAGAGGATACTCTATTAACATCTTCTTCAGTTTTCTCTTTCCGTTAACTCCATCAACAAACACATTCTTGTTCCGTTCAAGTCACCACCACGAGCGCCACTGTTGCCGCTATATGAACCATTAGAAATAGCCGCACCATCAGGTCCGCTAACATCAACAGCCTTAGTACGTCCATCACTACTATTTTCCATCTTGTACTCAACGACTTTACCTTAAGCTAAACTCCTAAAACCCTCAGATCTGATACCCGACTGATGAACAACAGATGCGGGTGGTCGGAGAGAGGTCCACGACAGTGTCCTCCACCATTAGATCTTGAATGTATATACAAATCTGGAATGATTCATATAAAATTCATACACAGATCTTGAATTTCACCATTAGATCTCAAATTCATGACCTCCTACACCATCACATCTCGAATCCATCCACAATGGCTTACAAAACCATTCAAAGCCATGATGAATTTTGGAGTTTAGAGATTCGTCAATGGAGGTTGAAGATGATGATGTTATTGAAGATACATAAGAATGATGTACCTGTTAAGAGAGTTCAGAGATACATAAGAATGTTGTATCTGGTAGAAAAATATAATAAGATACATCACGCGATCCTCCACCAAATGTACAAAAGCTATTTATCTTACCGAATATTAGGTTGCAGATACATAAATTGAAATTCTACAAAAATCACATATCGAAATATTTTTTGTGCTGCTAATACATAACACTTATGTATCGAAATGTATCTCTGTGATATTAATACTTAAAGAGTTATGTACCGGTATTTAAATATCAGATAGTGTTGTATCAGAGTCTTACTATGTATTGCGACAATGAATGAAAAATTGAGATTTTACGTAAATATAAATAGTCAAAATTTTATGGAAAAAAGACATAAAGTCACCCCTGAATTTGTCCGATTTTTGCAACAAGAAACCTAAACTTTGCGGGCGTCCTATTTTCCCCCAAACTATTGCGAATTGATATTATTACATTATTTCTGAATCAATTTCAATTTTTATAAGCAAGTGATAAACACTCCTCAATTATTGTTTGCCACGTGTTAATTAATTAAAATACATTTTTATTTTTTTAAAGAAAATTCTCTTTTTGTTTATTTCTCTCTCTTATCTTTTGACTTTCTCTCACCCAATGCATCTTATCTTTTTAATTTTATTGCAAACTCAATTGTTTGTGAATCAAAGTGGTGCCCATAATTTTTATTTTAATCTACAATGTAATAGAAATGTAATTAATTTCACCTTGCAATTTGATGACACATTGCTAGTGAATTCTGTCATTGGCAAAGCAAAATCTCCAAAACATCGATCAAATTTCGACAAAATTTGTGCTAACTACACCACTGAGGTTTGTTCGCGATCCTCAAACGTACCTCCCCAAGGAATTTCAGCCGACCCTATCGGCAAAAACTCCGACGAGCTACTGTCTCTGGTTGTCGGCGAAGCTACAGTGGGCCTGACGTGCGGGGGACCAACGCCAAAATGGGCGCCGAATCACTGCGAGTACACCCGACCAAGAAAAAATGATGGCTAACATACCATCTCTTTTTTACCTTCTTTTAATCTCTTTATTATTTTTATCAAAAAATAAACATCGGCCACGATAATATCCATCACCATCACATTAAAAGAGAAGAAGAGGAAGAAAATAATAAGACTCCATTGATGAAGAAGAAACGAAGAAGAAGGAGTAACAAAAGAAAAAAAATAGTAAAATAGAAAAAGAAAAAAGTGGAAACATTTTTTATTACACGTGGAGTTTTTTAATTTGCTGGTGCAATAATTTTTCCCCTTCACGCACCTCCTCTTGAGTGTTAAAATAAATAGGCTGAAAATGGATCAAAAGGAATTATTTTTAATGGTCTTAACTAGTTTTGTGGGGGTAATGGGACGACCGTAAAGTTTTAAGTGTCTTTTTGCAAAACTTGGATAAGTTCAAGAGTGACTTTATGTATTTTCTCAAATATATGTAACTGCATACTAAACTGTTGATATTTATGAAAATTATCCTTTTTTTTAAAGCATTGTTCTCCATAAAGAAACACAAAATTACTTTTAAAAAAGTAAAATTATAAAACCCAAATAACTTTGAGGGATAAAAAATATGAAGAGCAACAAGTAAAAATATAAATGTCAACTATCTATTTTCAAAATAAATTTTCAAATCATTACCTTCACAATGTTCTCACTTCGTAAATACCTAATAAGATAACTTGTTACTTGAGTTACTCAATTTTCATATTTCAAAGATTACTAATGAATTTTGAGTGTCAATTGTGCAAACTAGAAGACTTGACACACGACTTGCGAATAGGGGTAGCAACAAGATGGTGGGGTGTGGGCGTGTTTAAGCATATGCGATGCAGGGAGAATTGAGATAAGTGCAGTTGTGGTGTGATGCGGATCGAAAGTAAAAATAATTTATTTTCTGCGGGACTAGTGTGGGTTAGGGCTTCAGATTTTTTTTTTGGGAGGGGGAGAGGGGAGAGGGGGCTTTAGAAATTTAAATCTTGGAAAATGCCATTTTGTTTTTCTTCTGATACCATAATCTGCCTCAGTTTAATTCTTCTACTTTGAGCCTTTGTGCCTCAATTTGGCTTTTTTTTTTGTTAGCGGGAATGCATTATTAGTAACTTTAGAGTTTACAAAATTAGTAGGGGGCCTAAGGGCCCTTGTGTCTGAATAAGTGATTACAGGAATTCTACTATTAGAGTTACATGCCATAACTTTTCTGGGGAAAGTAGTTCCTAGTACGTCTGCTTCCATTCCCCCCCCCCCCACATATATAGGAGGAACTAACAAACCTTGTGGCTTGTCCAAAACTGCACTTTTGGCCCTTCCTTTATTAGTAAATCTGCAACTCTATTTTATTCTCTACATGTGTGACTAAAATCCGAAGCTCCCAACATCTACATCAGCCACCTGCACTCCAAAATGATGTTAGCACACGTGATATGTACTGTTGTGTAATGCTTATAATGAACTGCATGGAGTCAGTATCGATTACAAAAGGGGTCAGATTCCTATCTAAAGCAAGTTTTAAGCATTCTACGATGGCCAGTAGTTTGTCCTAGAGAGTTGAGACATGACTGTAGGCTTTAGTGAAACCTATTATCCGATCACCTCTTGAGTTTCTAATCACACCCCTTATCCCACCTTTACCTGGTTGTCTCCTAACAACTCAATCTGTGTTGAGTTTAAAGGTTTCAGGTTCAGGGGGTTTCCATCTGACTTGGATCGTAGTGGTGAGGTTCTTGCCTAAAGGGTGATTATCCACAAGGAGATGGAATTTAGTAGCAATGGCTATAGTGTGGGCTGTAGAGATCTGAGAGTGTTTGTTGTTGAAAAGGTTATTATTCCTATTAAGCCAAATGTTCCACAAGCAGAAAGAAATGATGTGATCCCAAGTAAGCCAGCTATTGAATTGCTTGTTCTTGATAACCTTCCAGTATCAAGCCAGTTAGTATCTATTATGGCGCTAGAACCAAAGTTTTGGATAGAGACACTAATGCTATCCATCTTATTCCAAAAGGTGGTGGTGCTTTCATATTTAAAAAATATGTGATTAATATCTTTCTCTTGGTCAGTGCATTGAGTGCAGTGGTTATTAATGGGTAAGCCAATGTTATGGAGGTAGCTTTCAGTGGGAAGTCTCTTGTGATAGAAAAGCCAAATAAAAGTTTTCACTTTGTTAGGAGCTTTGAGATGTCAAATCCACTGGAAATCTTTTCCTATAGGTTTGTGGTGAGTCTGTGAGTCATCAATGGAGTGGTAAGCAAACTTCATGAAAAAATTGTCATTCTTGGTGTTGTTCAGGAAAAGAATATCTTTCCTATTAGTATGATTAGAGATGAAGTAGTTCTGAATAATACAAGAAAGCTCAACGACAATTGGAAGGATATAAGGTCAAGGTCACATTTACTATTAAAGCATATGGAGTGGACCCTAAGCTAGTCTTCACCTTTGTTGAGGGTGCCCTGAATTTGGGATCTGATGGACTCCAAGTTGGGAATCCCTTTATCATCAAAAAACCTAATTCTATTCCCCTTATTAATGGTTTATCTAGTGTTCTTCTGACAGATGTCCCACCCTTGCTTGATGCACTTTCAAACATTAGAGGATTTTTTCCTTCTTTGTTTGTTGTTATGGGGTCTACAGTACTTATTGTAAATCAGTTTTGTTCAGGAAGCTTGTGTATTGTGATACATTGTCCAAGCTAGGATGACATGCTGGGCTTTGTTTTGGAGCTCACTTCTTTGGATACCTAGACCACCTTTATCTTTTGGGAGAGTAAGAGTGTCCCAACCTACTAAATGGATTTTTTTTTTTAGCAATAGTACCCCAGAAAAAGTTCCACTGAATTCTAATAATAGCCTTGGTGATTTTGAAAGGGAGGCTGGTGAATTGCATGGAGTGAGAGGAAACACTGCCCATGGTGGCTTTTGCTAAATATGATCCTGCCAGTCATATTGAGCATTTTAGTTTTCCATCCGGCAAGCTTGATATGCATCCTATCAATAATGTATTGAAAACCATTATTAGTAATTTGAAGATTCAAGTATATATATATATATATAATGTCCTCACCTCTTGTTCTAAAGAAGCAAAAAAAGAAACTATGTCAAATGCTTTTGATAAAAATTGTAATAAAGTTAATATATTTGTTGATGTCATACAGGATCATAATTTTAAAAAGATCAAACACATTGTCAGATATCTAAATTTAATATGAACTTTTACTTTGACATTTATAGTCGATATTGTTCATTTAAACACCTAAATCAACCTCTAATTCTATCATTTGACATCTTTTGCTGACATGATAAAGTGAGGATCATACACTCATTTAAAGAGCGTGAGAAGCTTATTTGGACGATTTTTATTTTATTTTCTTTCCCATTTTCAGCCACCATTTTTGATTTCCTAAAACTTAAACTTTTTCTATGGTGAATGAAAGTGTTAAGCTATTTAATGCTTCATTTTCAACCCTAGCAACATGACTAGTACTTGAAGCACAATAATCACTCACTTTAAAACACTTTGAATAGACGGAAAACTAGTTATTTACACTAAACAACTATTTGAAAAGGAAGACTATTTTTAACCGAGCAAGAAACAATTCCTTTTCCAAGAGGATTAACGAAAACACAATACATTTATCTTTCAGTTACATCCCAATTAAGTAGAAAATCTCAGAGATTGAATTGCAGTTTATTTTCTTGCTCAATTAGGATTGTGGAAAAATTTGATTATCTCATAGCTTTGAACTATGATCCGTGTGAATTGTTCATCACAGAAGATGGATGACCACAAAACTATGGTCTGCAGATGTGAGAATTGTTCAATCGAAAATCTTCAAAAGTAAATTGTTCAATTGAAAATCTTCAAAAGTAAATTGTTCAATTGAAAAATCTTTCTCTATGAAAACTACCGCAGAGGAGACGAAAGCAAAAAACACAATTTGAATTGACTTATTTGAAAAGGTGAATTAACTGCAACATGATTCATGGGAAGGGGGTGGAATTGTTTCTGCGAAAAAGAAAAGAAAAAGAGAAGGTATGTTGAAGGAGGAGATTGGGGTAGGGGGTGGGGTGGGGTGGGGGTGGGGGTGGGGGTGGGTGGGGGTAGAAGATTTTAAAATAGTTTCTTTTTTTTTTAAAAAAAAAAGAAATTAAAATGCCACGTGAATTATTTGATTTGTTGTTTTCCACGTCATCGGATAGTGTATTTACACTCTCCTTATTTGTTTTGTTAATTGTCAAAATGGTGTCAAATTGACACACCAGAACACTACTTTGAGTGTTTAAAATGAACAATGCTTAGTTGATATTCCAAAGTGAAAGTTGTCCCAAGTTTAAGTGTCTGATGATGTATTTGATCTTTCAGAAATGTTGTTATACATTGACACTAAATAAATTTATCTTGCTTTTTTTAAAAAATAAATAAATAAATAAATTTCCTAATTAACATTATAAATTTTAGTGAAGTTACAATTTTTTTTTTTTTAAAAAAGGCAAGGCGGTGCAATGCAGGTATGAGTATTAGGTATGAGTATGGGCAAGTTTATGCAAATTAAAAGGTTCTACGGTGCGTGGGGTGTAGTTGAATTCGCAGGTTAGGAAGAAACCCGCACCACAGCCACACCGTCCCGCCATCCCTTCTTGCAAAGAAACTAATGGGTGAACTCTAAGCATATGTTAAAACGTGTTTAGGACGCACCGATGCTTGGGGCGTAAACCTAAACACAAAATCTCCCACACGAGGCCTCAACACATTTTGCCCGATCAGGCACGAGTCCAGTCGAAGCCCAAAAAGCAACATACTGGGTTTACAGCTTAAGCAAGGAAAAAACCTGAAGAATAGTTTTTCGACACATGGAAACTGGAATAGGTCGATTTCACTGGAGGCTACAGCAAGTAAGTGAAAAAGAGGCACCTTCTTACGCATTTCAATTAAATTCTAGCAAGCCACGACGACAAATTTTTGTTATGGTTTTTAACCAGCTGTCTCATCAGTAGATGGTGGAAACCAGCTGAGAAGCAGTTAAAATACAAATTGTCAAAGAGCTGAACTCTCCGCGTATATTACCATTTGCCATCTTAACTCATTTCACGCCAACCAACAGAGTATGATACCATTTAAAAGTTTAAGGATATGAGCAAATATTGCAGGCCCCATGAATTGTCTTGTTTTGAAGCCATGCAATTGAAATGACAACACAGAAAACAGCAATGCTAACGGACTACGTTTTATTACGGTTAATGATTGTCCACAAGAACTAGTACACACTGAAAAACAGCGCTATAATCATGTATGGTTGGTTCACCCAAATACAGACGGCATCACATGATAAAAATATAGATAAGCTCAGCCGCTCCAATGAAACTTTATTCCAACACACCCTTCCACTAGTTGCTAAATCTTCACCGCACGGGAGTAATCAACCCTGGAGGCCGATAATACCTGACAAGAGGGACAATACGACATGTTACTACAAACATAATTATGGACATACTTAGATATGAACGCAAAAGAATCTTGCATGTTTCTATTTTCACTTGAAACAATTAGCCTAAAGAATCATTTGAAAGAGAACCACAGAGAGATTGAACTAATGACTATAGCTAACCTACACTGTTAAAATGACGAAAAGCAGATCAGTCACATAAACAACAAATCTAGTCCCAGAATGTAAACAACGGAAGACAATTAGTACTTACCACAAGCAACCCTTCCGCCAGCGTTTCCAGTGGTTTTACTGAGCTCGTGTCCACCTAAAACAGCAGGAAAACAAATTTTATGCCAGATTAAGTGATAGAGGGTTTCAAATATGTGTTAAAAAGAAGTTATATTTCAATCCTGTCCTCCTTTTATTCCGTAGTTTTGATGTTCCTACACCAGGCACCAGGTTTCTTTATCCTAATCTCATAATATCATTGTATGCCCACTATATTTACTTGCAACTATAGTCCACTTCCCTACCTTCTATGGTAGGAAACAAATTGATACTTGCTAATGCAGATCATCGTCTTCAAATATTTGCATTTGCGGCCTCGCGATCTGCAAAATAAGGAACATCCTTCTTGCAGTCCAACCACTCCGAGCACACACATTAAAAGGATAACCTATAGGTCTTAATCCCAGCTCAAACCCGAAGGATTTAATAGTAATTTTAGATGGATAAACCAAAGGCCTCGCAATGACTAAACAGTAAGCAAAAAGAGCACTCAAAAGCTTATCTTTGTGATATATTCTTCTCATTAGTTCTTTCAGTCCACCTTTCTTTCAATCAATCACACATCCCTATTTCGGGCTAAAATCAATTTACATTCAACATCGGCAATCAAAAAAACAATTTAACACCTATTCATTCCTAGAGGGTGTGTATATAGAGATCACATCCTAATTCTTCAAGGAGATTTACCATCACACAGGACTGCACACTTCCCTTCCCACTTGAATTTCGAGACAGCAATTACCTGGTGTTAATTTCTGCTCAATATACAGAGAATGGCAAATCCATTGAAGGCAGATAAAGATGAGACCTTACGGATGCCGGGAAGATGTGTTAAAGAAAATAGTGGATCCTTGCTGGTGAGTTCATGGTTTGACTAAATAGATTAGAGCCCCTTTCTCTTTCACTTTGCCCAGAGTCTTAATTGAATGAACTTCATCATTTACAACAAATTTAACCGAGAACATATGACATGAACAATCACATCTGGACTTCTTAACATATGACGCAAACAATCACATCTGGACTTCCTACTTCTGAGATCCGTAATATTTTCAATTACTTTACTGAATCTTCCAAATTGACTCTCCTTAAAGAACACACATGAAATGGAAATATGGTTTCTATACTCCTTGGACCAGCGGTGAAGTGAAAGCTTAGTTAAAATTATATGTCAAGCACTATGGACATAATGGAATGTTGTTGGCCGCAAACTAAAATAAAAAGTTGAGTGTCAAGGTTATATGTATTTTATCTCTTACTTCTTATCCTCTTTTGTCTTTCACATTCTGTTGTATTAAATAAAAGCATGCCGTACTCGGCTCATCATAAGTTTAGTTACTGGAGTAGAGAAACTAACCCTTTCCAAGATCATCAGGATCAGCATGAACAACTACAGCTCTTCCAATGATGGATTGTGGACCACTGAGAGGAATCTTTTAAAATTCAGGTTGCAAATTAGTTCACGATCAAGTATAGGGCAAGATTAAAGCTGAGAGTTCAACAAATAATTTACCTGCTTGTCGGTAATAGTAAAAGAAGCAGTACCTGAAATTTTTTGAATGATTTAACACCGTTAGCGATGCTAACTAATTTCAAATTATGCGAGGAGAGAAAGAGAGAGGGCAGGCAATGACCTCTTTGAAATCAATTTTGGCTTTCATTGAGCAAAATAATTGTGTTTCAAGACAATACAACTATGGGTAAACCTTTACTGCAACAGAATTTTTTTTTTTCCCAAAAGGCAGTGGGATCACCACTATACACCATGCCAAACCAAAGTACACTAGGCATAGAAGCTAATTGAAATCTTCAAATTGCAGACATTTGATTTGAAATAAAATAAGGAAAACAACAACCAGGCAAAGTTCAAGAATTAAACAAGGAACACTAACCATCTTCTCCAACTGTGATGTTACCAAGATCACCAGCATGACGGTTCTCATCTTCAGGAGCACCATGCTCCTTACCAGCAGGATTGTAATGTGGTCCTGCAAGTTAACAAAGAAGAAATTCAAAATGAAAGAAACAATCCAAGAGTCATTTCTATGTCCCTGTCTCAAGTAGATAAAGTCACCTGTTGACATGCAGCCATTTGTGGTATCACCAAGGGCATGTACATGGAAGCCATGAAGTCCAGGTTTTAGGCCAGAGACATTTCCGGTAACTGTGGTTGGAGCTGTATGCATTACATCGATTTGAGGTCATCCATGATAAATGCATGAATAAACAAGTTTACCATCATTAAAGTAAATTACCATCTCCATCTTGACTGAAGAGGATGGTGCCACTAACACATTCACTGCTGCTAAGGACGGCGACAGCCTTCACCATTTTTGTATGTGATCTAGAAAATTATGATATAAGAGTCTGTTATCAAGACAAGACATATAAGAACCAATACGAAGCACATTAATAATTTAATATGCAGCTCACCTCATAAGATGATAGACAACATTTCCTTATACAAGTTTGAATTTATAAATAGAAAATCGCAATTAGCCAAGCAGCTAGAAACATAAAACAAGACTTTCAGTCACAAGCCAGGCAATATATAGTTCATCTCGGAAACTAGTCAATCACATAAATTGACATCCAAACGCTAGGCATTCCATTTCTTCATCTCAACAATATAAGCTTGGATATTTAAAAGGGGGGGGGGGGGGGAGGGTCAAAAATACTTGGTCATGTTTGTTTGAAAGAACAAAGAAATAATTCTTTAGTTTTCCAAACAAGCCCAAACTGTGTTGTTTTTGGAAATAAAACAAATTTTGTTTTGAAACACTAGACATCGTATCTTTGACCCAAACATTCCCAAATCCTCAAGTTTTCCACACCCCACACCCCACCCAAAAAAAAAAAAAAAATGCAAACCAAAAAAAGTGTCCCAAAAGAAATACTCACATAAAACAGAAAGGGAACTGCTTTCTAATCCAAGCGCCATAAAAGAAAGACAGTAAACATCTACTTTAGCAGGACGTGATCATACACACGACAAATTAAAAAGGCAAAGCATAAATTTATGGGCAAAAGTCCATAAAAATTGCAACAAGTGAACCCACAACTTTAAAAATACTACGAGTTGTGCTAAGAACCTAAAGATTTAACCCATAAGGTTGAAATCTTGAATCGGCAGACGAATCTTAGCAAGGTGAAGATGAAATCCTAAGAGCCTAAAAGATTGACTCTTTCTTTATCTTCCTAAGAACCTAAAAGATTGATCCCGTAAGGTTTAAATCTTAATGTTTACTAAACAATCAGCATAAAAGTAAGCTCAAAAGGCAGACACGACAGAGTCAAAATAGAAAGTTCAAGAGAGGTCCAGATCTGCTAAATCAAAAGTTAATTCAAGACCAAATCCAGATCTAGACTAATGATATGGTACCGCGTGAGAATCAAGCGAAAACAACAAATCAAATGAATACTCAAAAATCACCGTGATACAACATCGGATAGTCGCATAAATCGAATATATATATAGAACAAGATCCTATTGTAAAATACTGATGCAGAACTTTTGAAGAAGAGGAATCCGGAAAAAATGAATTACCTCAGGGTACCCCTTGTTTGGCTAGAGAGAGAGAGAGAGAGTGATAGTGTGCTGATAACGAGAAGCTGGTTAATAGTAATTGCCAAATAAAGGGTGAAATCTCTGCCTGCTTTTATTATTGGGAGATATGACTGACATGTTGAGGGGTTGGTAGGTGGCCGGCTAGTGTATGGTTAGCGTCGTATTCCTTTTGCCAACTACCTCTACGCGCCTTGCCCCTCTACGTTCAATTCACCCATTTAGAACTATCTAGAACGCAACTTCTAAGTTCAAACAAGGCACCTATCTGGTTTTTGTTCAGAATTGGAGATATCACGTGTGATGACCTACCACATAATCATGCCATGTGGTATAAAGTTGTCCATGTGGAAGGCTTACATGAGAAGATCGTGAGTACATGGTGTAAAAATGTGAGCAAGTTGTCAAGTGTCGCGGAGAGGAGCAAAGGAGGTCTGTAACATGACGAAGAATGTCACCAATAAGAGCAAGGAGGCATTGTCTGAAGTCGTGTCAAGCGATGAGCTTACATCTCAAGAGCCATCTACCATAGAGAGGAGCAAAAAAGAAGTGGATGTCCTGCTCGAGAACGGCTCGCTCGGTAAGGAGTGACTCATAAAGGTTAATGCAGGGATAAACGTCATTGATATCTCTGTCCAACATTTGAGGAAAATGGATGGCACCCTTAACGTTCTTGAGGGGCACACTCTTGAAGAGATTGAGAAAATCTGAAATAGCTTGGAGGGGCGTATGCATGTCGAGATAGAGTTAAAGTAAACCATTACTACCTTAGAGCGCAGATTCATGGAAATATTGAGCGTTATCCATGTTACAAAAGCAAAGGTGAAAGCACTCGAAGAGCAGGTTAACGATTGCGTGACTGAAGCAGCCACAAATATCCCTATAATGAGGGAGCTAAGATCGAGGTTCATAATCCACTAGAGTTCATAAGGGTTTATGATGAACATAAGGTAGAGATCTTTCTTTGGCAATTGGAAAATTATTTCAAGCACGGGAAAGTAAAGGCCGATAAAGCCAAGATCAACACCGTTGTGTTGTATTATGGACTGTCATGTTGTGGTGGAGATAGAAGGTGACAGATGTTGAGATGGGTCTATGCACTATTAACACGTCGGATCAATTTAAGGTTGAGTTCAAGCGTCAGTTCTTCCCAATTCATATCTTGTACGAGGAAAGATGCAAACTCAGGGAGTTGAAGCAGACAGGGAACGTAAGTGTAATGACCTGTTCCATCGTTATTAAAAAACACCTTATTATGAGTACGGGTTATAGAAAGTTTTGAAAATTCGATCTCAAATAGTATGGGACATCACAACTAAAAATTTTGGAATTTGAAATTTTGGATCGAGCTGACGTCATCCTACTCGCACTATAACGACATTGCCATAACGACCAGCTAGCCGCTATAGCGGGATGACGTGACCAAAAACCCTAGGTGCTATATTATATATTTTTTTTCTCTTCTTCAGTTGTAAAAAGGATGAGGTTCATTTAAAAACTTTCTTAGGATTACCTCATGCCTTGAGTATAATGGAGAGGAGGGATTTTCGCATTCATGGGGTAAAACCAATGGTTTTCCGCTATATTTCACGGCAGAATTTATCTTCGCGAAGCCATAAACGCGCATTTATGCCTCTATAGCAGCTATCTGACGTCCATGTAGGCTAGGTTTAACTGAGTAATTTAGACTTGAGCTAGAAAGTATAAGTATGACATAAATCAATGGGAGATTGTATGCTTAGGTCTTCGCGCACGGGGTTTGGATGGATTAAACGGATAAAAACTCAGTTAATTTAAGGGGAAATTGCTATTATTTGAGATAATGAATTTGATTATGAAATTATGTGTTACTTTATTGTTGTTGTTCATCCTTGTATGATTAATGATGATGTTGTACTCGAAATTTGGTTTAAACCTAATTAAATGCTTTTGTTAAGGGTGGTTAATAGTTGTGGATTCAGAAGAAGCTATGTTGGTAACCAGAGTGATGGAAAATCAATAATGTACCTAATTGTTAGGATGAATGGTTGGAGTGGGTCATAAGTCATAACCCACAGGTTATACGTGTAAATTGTAGGTAATGGTTTTAATGTAGTTGAAATCCAATTTTATGTTATGTGTGCATGATAATTAACTCTTAGTATTGCTTGTACAATGCATGTTCAAGAAAAGTGAATGACTGTTTGATATCCTAAGTGTTAATCGCATACAATGAACTTATATGAAAGCTTGTTAGATATTTACAAGTGTTATTCTATTATCATCGTGGTTGTGATTGTTGTGATATCTGCCATTATTATAGAATGTATCGATATCTGAAGACCTCCACAAGACTGGTTGATGTAAGATTCGCAGACACTTGATGTCTGAAGTTTGGTACATGGACAAGAGTCCGTCTACAACAGGTCATGACTATTGACACTTAATTTTTGCCCTCCATAACTAAGTTTAGTTCTGGGTTTTCTTGATTTTAAATAAAATTATACTATTTATTTTATCATTGCATCAACATCTTCTACAGATAGCTTACCAAGAATAGCAAAGAAAATTTGAAACACCTGGGTTTTGATCTCTAGAAAATTTCTTGAGTACGAGCTTCTGGACATTATACGATTGGGGGTACTTGTCGTATGATAGGGTACGGTTTAGGGAGTCTTGGTCGTATGATAGGGTACGGTTTAGGGGGTCTTGGTCGTATGATAGGGTACGATTTAGGGGGTCTTGGTCGTATGATAATCAGTGTGTAGTAGGTCATTCACTGTCGTAGGTACGACTAGACTCCATACGATTCATATAGAGATGGTACGAGTGGTAAGGTCCAACTCGTAGGTTGGACAGTGTCAACCTCTTTTGATTCTGTCTTGGTTACGGTTTATGGGTACTACTCGTATGCTATGGGTACGATTTGGGCAAAAAGAGTTGTATGGTGGACAGTGTGTGATGTCCACCATTCTGTCTAGGATACGAGTAGTGGGTACCACTCGTATGTTGTGTATCGAGTCAAGGGGGGAAGTCGTACACTCCTGCGCACATTTTTCAGTTTTTAAATTGAGGGTATTGTGGAAATTTCCCCTCTTTCCCAACTTAAAACCCACGTCTTATAACTTCCTTAGGCATTATTTTATTAGCTATCAAAAACACATCAAATAGACTCTCAAACACTCCCAAATCCTCAAGGTCAAGAACACTTAGGGTTTTCATCAAGCATATCAATTGGGGCTTTCAAGGGTGATTTCTCTCCATCTACTTTGGTATCTAAGGCATGCTACTCCTCCCTCATTGTTAGTTCAACTAAATTCATGTTTTAATGAATGATTTTCATGATTTAATTATGGGTATTATTTGGTTTTGAATTATATGTTGAGGTTTATGGTTATTAATGGTTGATTTATGTTTTCCCATGTTTTTACTTATTGTTTTCATATTATAATGGTGGTTTGTACATGTGGCTGCATGGGAATGGTCAATTGGAACTTGGTTTTGGTTTTGAAAACTATATGCCCTCAACATGTTTGTTAAAATTCCTATGAGAATGCTTTTACTAAATAGTTGGACTTTTATTGAAAACTTTGCATAGTATAATATGGTAATGGAACCTAAATTGGTTAGATGATTTTAATGGCTAAATGGTAAGGCCTTGGTGGCCATGGATTTGATTTAAAACCTTGTGGGGTACACGAAAATCCCCCAAGTGACTTTTATAACAGAGTCTACGGGGTACATGGGAATCCCCTAAGTGATTGGCTAAGGACATTGCTTGCAAGCTATAGTCGGTATGACGATACCATTTCTTATAACCTTGGTTAATAATATATGTAATTGGTGGTTTGATTTTGTGCTAATGGTTTTAATTGGGCAATAATGACGGGATGTGATAGCTAACTGTGAAGGTTTGAGTCTAATGGACGGACACCGAAAACTCATGTTTGCCGACATGAGGATTGGTCATGGTGACCATATACTTGTGGGGTACACGGGAATCCCCTAAGTTATACCTGTATATATGTATTATGGAGGGTGAAGGGTACACGGAAATCCCCTTCCCCTATGATATCTCCGGTTTGTATGGCTACACGCATTGGGGACCGTTTAGGGGGTAACACTGGACCCATATAGCCCGTGGGTGGTTCTAGGACGGTTAAGCAACACATACCCAGGTTAATGATTTTAAAGACATGCTAAACCCGATTTTCTTCCCCAGCATGGATTATATATGTATATGTATGGTTGTTCTTGCACATGGTTACTTACTTGGTTTCAAATGTTTGCATTATTTTATCCTTATATTGAGTGCATGCTAGCATTCACCCGCTAACCCTTCTTCAGGCGCTGTATCCCCACGCAATGCAGAAACCGGCCATACTACTCCACCTGCTCAGTGATTGGATTCAGGAACAGCTTGTGTCAGATTGAAGTGGTGAGCTTCCATACTCCGGAAGGCTCCATTTCATGTTATGGACTTCTCTACATACTTTTGTTATTTCTTAGACTTTGGTTTTGGCTATGGTCGGGGGCATGTCTCGATGGAAAATTATTTTACTTTTGAATAGAGTCTTTGTGGGACTACTTTGGGTTGGTATGGGTGGTGTCGGCAATGGTGTCAGCCTTGGCATTGGTATTGGGGCTGACATCGATTGATTGTATTTGATTTATGATTGCTCTATTTTGTTATGTTATATATATATATTCGAAATTCATCCAACATTGGGTGTAGGGTTGCTATGGTTGGGTATTGGGGATGGTCTTTGATCTCGGTTGGGCTTAAGGCATCGACACGACTAGGCCCTGGTTCGGGTCGTGTCAAAATTCCACTAAGAACTTCTATTGATAAAAGAGTTAATTCAAGTGCAGTACTTACTGTAACAAGAACAATGAACTCATTCTCAAGCACTTGCTGCGATAATATGGTATTCTTTTCCACGCAACCTTTTTTTGATGAAATCCTTATTTCTTTTCATGTGAATTCCCCAACGACGAATTTCAAACTTGTGGTCCATTTTTCAAGCCTCAAAGAAAACCCCCACCCTTCGAACTCATTTTTGGATCAATTCAAAGCCCAAAAAGGTTTTAAAAAGGTTAAAGGATCTGTTGAGCGCCTCGTGGCTATGTCATAATAGATTTGAAAAGTTGCCCTGGATTTGTTTTGTTGTTCGAATCCTTTTTTTAAAGAAGAAGTTAATGGTCAAGTAAGAAATAAGAGTAGTGATTATATTTGATGAAAGAAAAAAATATAGTAGTTGGAATGTGGATCCTCAAGCCCAGCCATTGTGCAGCTTCTGTATAGAAACTAAGGAGTTCGTCTCAACCCGAATGAGTTTATAACCCTCCCCCCAGTGGGGAGAAATAGGGGATATCTCAACGGAGGAGGGAATAAGGAAATATCATATGTACACTGTCAGAATTCTCATATGAGGTCATCTGCTAGGAGTTTTGGGTCGAGACCAGATCCTAAACAACAAAAGCTCCAAAATAGGAAAATGAGACTAAAACCCAAACGAACTATCTGATAACCGAATTAACAGTTTCGTCCAGTCATAAATAACTTGTAGTCGCTATGGAAAGGCTTGAAATGCTGGAAATACACGCAAATCAAGGGAATGAACTATAGTATCATTACAATATCCACTACTAAAAAAACTTTCAGCCGCGAAAGTCAATGGATAGAAAGATCACGAAAGCTCGAAGGGATGAGGTACTAGGCCCGCATGCTTCGATCACGACTTCCTAGATAACCTCCAAAATGAGATAACACATCCAAGGGATTTTCCCATAGGTATCCCTTTTTCAACCAACTTCCTCACTTCACTTCTCAAACAACCAAAACTTAATCTCAACCACCAATTGGCCTCCAACTAAACCGAGAAAGGGTAATACATGCAAATTTGAACCACGAAACACTGATACCACCACAACCAATCGAAGACTCATCCAATCCAAAGGCACACCAAGGTATGACTCATGCAACCAACTTCAACACCCAAATATATTCTTTTCTTTGCCTTTCCCAACCTGCTATATACTCCAAACCAAGTAGAAAGTCTCTTGAATCCTGTCCGCACAACTCCATGACACTAACCTCGAAGGACTGAAGTTGATCCACTGAGAATCCAAAATTGCAAGCATGAGAATAAACACATAAGACGTTACTTGAACACACAAATGGAGATAATCAAGGTCTGCAATCTATGCCATTGCTACAACTGGTCCAAATGACCTTCAAAACTGACAGACGAAAGTCTGAAGTACACACTTACTATAGAACGATCCATTTCAGGATGTCCCATCAAACGAGCATGAAGCCATGCTGAATCTAACTCGAGAATACTACTCTTGCTGAGTAGATTATCCCCAAATTTTGGTGAAAAACTAAAAATCAAGGTCAAGACTAAAGAAACTAATACCGTGCCGATGGACTATCATCTAAACATCTAACGATTTCAATCAATCCGAACTGAAAAAGACTGAATAGGTAGACACAAAGTAGGCTTAGCCAGCCAATCGATAAAACCCTAGCTAAGACAAATCTAAACACGAAAGATGCACCCAAGCTCTACAACTCCAAGCTGAAATCTCAAGACTAAAGCTGAACCACTTGATCTCAACTATGAAAAACTACCCTGCAAATGGGCAAGCATCCACACTCCAAATCTATCATAACCTCCAAGTCGCCAATCTAAGACATCAATTACAATTGAGCCCATAAGTCTGAACTAAGGCTAAATACCCAAATCGACCTTACTATATGAATCAGACATATCCTTACTGGATTATGCCAGAGCTAAAATTAGAACGCAACTAAAGAACAAAACCGTAATGGAGGATATATCACCTACTGAAAGCTCAAGTAATCCACTCTATATTTGCTTGAGGGCATGAACCACCAACGCATACCCAATAACTCAACACGGTTGCAAACTGTATTAGTAATAGTCAAAACTCTAATAACTTGAAGAAATGCAAATTTAGCCAAAAATTGGTCAATCCTATACTTCATCTAGGCGAAGAATATCCAAATTGCCAACTTAAGAAGCGATCACAGAAAATATCACCTATCTCCATCTCCTATAACTCCATTAACACAAGAACTACATCACAGCAAGAACAGAGTACCCCACTCCACACTGATACTAAGATCAAATCTATCACCAGGAGACGAACCCAACAAACCTAAAAGGTGTATCCAAGACCTCTCGACATCAACATCAAGGCCACTACCGGTGATGAACTAGCCAAATCAGAAGAGCGAATCCCAAACTGGTCAACCTAAAAGACAGGCTATATATAGAGAAAAGGGCAACTAGTACTAGAATCTCAATAAACCAGAAGGCAAGCCCTAGAACCTCAAACTCAGAAATAAGCAATGAAACTGAATATCCAACTCTAGAATCGTAGAAGACCACCCTACATTCTCTTTGATAGCTTACTCAACAACTGATTGACCCTCACTAACAAGAGAGAAAACAACCAACCTCGCCTCGCTATAAGAGAGAAATCATCCAACTAAGCTAATCGTCTAATCCAACGAATAAGAATCATGAGGAATAGAATTCTATCTAGATAACTCTAGCCTAGCCATCCCCCAAGTGAAGATCGATAAACATCAAACAATGATAATAATAACAACAATAATAGAAACATCAGTATCAGGAATAGGTGGTATCAAAAATGAAAATCAATATCAAGTACCACTCTAGGGCCATAAGAAGGCCAATATGCCCAGGTAAATGGGACTTGAACCCAAATGCTACACCTACAAGGAAATACCAACACTAGTTCACTCTATACACTACTAATAGAAATTATCTACAAGGGGTAGTCATATAATCATGAACTCTATATCAAGGCACACTACACCCAATATAAATCTACCAAGGCACAATCATCGACGGGTACGAGAACCCCAAAACACTCAAATAAAAAGGTAAAGACAGTAAATAATGAGAGCATCCATCATGGTGGAATTCAAAGTCATACGTCATACGCCTAACGTGCATGGGAAAGAATAAATTTGGGTGGGTCCAAACTCGGGCTGAGCGCCTGAATTAGCAACTGAGGCATTAAGTGCATTGCCTCTAACCGAGGGTGCCAAAACACTATAAGACGAATCTGGATGAGCTAAAAGACTAATGATTCCATATTGAGGACACTCTTTGGACTAATGACCAATGTCTCTAAAGTCGTACCAAACCCTGAAGCCCTAACCTGGCGAGAAATACGAGTTGACCCTAAGTGGCTGACCGACTGACGTCAAGGGCACTCCATGCTAAAATGACCATCCTTCCCGAAATTATAACATACCTCAAGAGCTCTAGGCTGGCCGGGGCCACATGCCAATTTTTCTGAGCAACCAACTCACGTATAAGGCACTCCCTAGACCAATAGCCAATCTCACCACAACCACGACAAACTCTTAAAATGCTCTGAGGTACATCACCCTCTGATCCTGAACGGCCACCATGGCCTAAAGACCCATATCGAATACTCCATAAGTCCCAATAAAAACTCTAACCACTGCGATTACCATAACTGATCTGAGAGCTACCCCTAGTCTGAGATGCTATTTATGGAAAATCGATAGGCTGGAAGTGAATCTTACCTTTATCGGGAGATCCTTATTCCCAGATGGAATACCAGTAGCATCGTAATAATGACATAACCTTTTACCACCAACTCCATAAGTCTTAATACATGCTCTCTTTGTGGCCCTTACTTGGTCAACAACCTGAGAGAAAGAAGACTCAGCTGCTATCAAATGCTCCGACACCAAATAGAGTGGTAGAGCTAATCCTCTAACAAATTAATACACTATCTCTTGCTCGAAAAATATAGCATAGGAATACTTCTGACCCACTCAAGAAACCTAATCTCTACTTTGAAACCGATAATAAATCCTGCTGAACACCAACAAACCCAAACTTAGCATGAGAACTGCTCGAAGAACCTGATATCATCCCTGGCTGTGAGGTATCCACAAAAAGACTTGGCATTCTAATACTGAATTTCAAAAGACTGAAGCAATCACGAGCTCCACCGGAGCTTGGGTTGGCCCTGAATCCTTTGACTGACGTTGAAGGTCTTTGACATCTATCCCTGACTCTTTAGTTTGATGTTATGCTGAAACTCTAGAAACGCGTATCGAAGTCAAGTTTGCATTTATCGACAACCTCACATCATTCATTTGGGACAGAATAGAATTAAAGAATATACTTGAGGCTCATAGGGATACGAACACACGATAAAGAGTCAAGAATAAAATTTTCTAAGAATACCTTGTAGCCTCCTAAAGATAGATTATGGACGTCTCGCACCGATCTGTAGGACTCTACTAGACACTTAGTTCTTGTACCAACACATCGATAATCCTGACTCTAATACCAGTTTATCATGACCCAATTTTTCAGGTCATGATGACGCCTATTATAACCCACCAGTAGGTAAGCCAACTCATAGACTGGAACTACTAGTAACGGACTACCAAGATAAATGAATAAAGATAGCGGAATAATTATAATAAAAGACTAAAATATGTAAGGCAGTCCCAAAATCTGGTGGAATGATTCAAGTCAAATGGCCACCTTAGCTTTCGATGACATCATTCAAAGTCACTACGTGAAGAATCAAATTTTGGTCGAATGAAGGGCACGAGATCATACTTGGAGGGGCCGTCTTGAGCATGCCATTAAACAAACCCAAGTGTGAAAGATTGCTTGGAGCCTTGAAGACTTGAAGTCTCTCGGGTTTGGGCCACACTTGGGGGTTCACGATTTTGGTTTCCTTTATTAAGGGCATTTTGTTCACTTAGCCTTGAGGGCATTTCGATCATTTAGAATTATCTAAATGACACTCCATGGCCACCTCACCTCATTAAGGGCATTGGAGTCATTTTTGTCTTTATTTTGTAATACACTATGTATAGTCTCTTTTAGGTCTTTTCCCATTAGTTTATGAAGAATGATATTTTGAAACATTGAAAATCCTCTCTCTTGAGAGTAGAATACCTTAGTGTAGTTCTTAGTTAGGGATTGGAATAGCCATTGTAGTTTAGGGCTTGGAAAAGCCAATATTATTCTTTGCTTGGAAATAGTGGATCTTGAGGTGAGTTGATTCCCTTGGCCGTTACCGTAAGAGTATGGTTTTGATTATTACATTCATTAGGGGTTAGTGCTGAAATACACTTGGTTCTTAACATTGTAATGATCTTGGTCTCACTATCTATCCTTTACTTTCTTGTAATATTATTGTGTTGTTCATGTTGCCTACTCTCGGCCTTGGGGTGTTCTTGTACCCGAAGTTGTTGTTCTTCTTGTTCTTCATTTTATGTGTTGTTAATCTACTTTGGTTGGCTGGAAAATAGGTGTTAAACACTTTGTTATCATTTTTTTTTTCTTATTGTGAATCCGAGAGTGGTCTTCAAATAGGTCCTCGGGTTCTTGAACTTGTGGACTGATTTTGGTGTGTGTTTTGTGCCTTCCATTGTTGTTTTTGTATCATGGAATCAATATAATAGCTTCTAACATAACGATAAGATTACAAATGAAGCATTAAATAAATATATAGGTACAACCAATCTCTAAATACAACATAGAGATTAGTCTAGTACATAAGAGGGAGAGCTCACCCTAAGTTCTGAACCATAGCTACTCTGCATGACGCACACAACAACAGTGAGAAACCGTACTATGATCTGCAGGCTGCAAAAGTGTAGTATGGTTACCAAACATGTGTTAATCAGTAGGAAACTGCCGATTGAGCTCCAAAGATAATGCAAATATAAATAACAAACAAACAGGAATGTAAACTATACCCAAATGTCTAGGAAACTAACATAATAAAACTAAGGAGGCAGTAAGAATTAACTATACCATCCTCGCCATACTCAGGAGCCTAATCACTATATTATATATTGTTGGCCAATATACAAATAAAGAGCCGAAGAAAGATGCATATAGTAGTATACAAGGCAAAGGAATGGATACACAACTCAAATGAATGAAGAAAGAGCTAAATATATGGTAATACTATAGTTATACACACACACATATATATATTATATATATATATACAAGACTATCTTAAGGGTACAACCTAAGGTGGTCATACTAGCATCTTAAGGCCTCCTAATCATAGTAAGGACTAGTGCTAACATAATCAAGATCCCTAATCCATACATCTATACATGAGATAATTATCCATAGTAAAATAACCATAAAAGAGAAAGGATCAAAATTATACCTCCAATCTCAGTATCAGTCTAATAATAAACATGCCATGAACTAATCATAATAACAATAATATAGTAATCGGCTAGTATAGACAAATAATACCTAAACCAGGCCTCATACCCAGAAGGTCCAATCAACACACAACAAGCAATACTCATCATCTATACCTATGCAACCCCTCATAAGGCTGATAGATCTAAGGGATACTGGTGATAGACAATGCGCATGTAAGGATGAATGCAAAGTAAAATCCATACTACCATAACCAATCCAAGTGTCATAAAGTAACCCAGTGTATACATATCCTCCAGCTTGACGGATCGCAAAGGCAGGACATACGATAACCTTTTTTCTCCAGCACGATGGCTCACAAACGAAGGGACCCCTAAAGGGTTCGAAAGTATATATGTATATATATATATATGGTCATACTAGCATCTTAAGGCCTCCTAATCATAGTAGGGATTAGTGCTAACATAATCAAGATCCCTAATCCATATGTCTATACATGAGATAATTATCTATAGTAAAATAACCGTAAAAGAGAAAAGATCAGAATCATACCTCTAATCTCAGTATCAGTCCAATAATAAACATGCCATGAACTAATTATAATAACAATAATATAGTAATCGGCTAGTATAGACAAATAATACCTAAACCAGGCCTCATACCCAGAAGGTCCAATCAACACACAACAAGCAATACTCATCATCTATACCTATGCAACCCCTCATAAGGCTGATAGATCTAAGGGATACTGGTGATAGGCAATGCACATGTAAGGATGAATGCAAAGTAAAATCCATACTACCATAACCAATCCAAGTGTCATAAAGTAACCCAGTGTACACACCTTCTCCAACTTGACGGATCGCAAAGGCAGGACATACAACAACCTTTTTTCTCCAGCACAATGGCTTACGAACGAAGGGTCCCCTAGAGGGTTCGGAAGTACCCGTATACACTGACCTAGTCCCGATTTAGGATTTCCAGTAATCAATATTGTACTCCATCCGGTACCGGATATACATATATACATGGAATCAAACCATGGCTAAAAGAATGTAAGCGCGTAAATTTATCATCCGGGGTAAACTCCGAAACTAAATCATCATAAAAGTATAGAAAGAGTCAGAATCTCTCTTGATCAAAGTAAATAGTAGAACTAAAACTGTGGATCAGAATCTATCTCGACCAAATCTCTAAAACATCACTTTTTGTCTCAAAAGCTCATAAATCATTCATTAAGGTGGTACGATACCCATTATAAAAGGATTCATTTAAAAGTAAAAAGTGGGATAAATCCTTTTTTAGAAAAATAATAGTAAAATCATAGTTTTAGTTGAAATTGTACCCTTAAGTGAGCATGAATGTACCGAATCTATGCATGTATCGCCACTATTCAAATAATACAATTACAAGCGTTTAAATATCAATAAAACCACGTCCTTTGCAAGGATAAATCACTCGCCCAAAAATTGACTAATATGATAATCACGGCCTTGGGACCAATTATATACAACCGACATAATTGTATCATAATCTGAGAAACCATCATAATCCACTGAGTAAAGTAGTAAACCTTGTACTAAAGGGTTTTTAGCCTCAACTATGTCTAACATTCTAGCGACCTGGGTAATAGGATCCTAGAAGCATAATAAGTATTACAACTTAAGGGTCGATTCACCCTTCTTGATATGGATCTAGATACGAAAGATAGAAATCTACCTAAAGAAGTAAAAGATAATCAATGCAAGAAAGTAAAGATAGGTTAATTGACATAAGAAACTACAAAGAATTAAGAACCAACAAGTGTATTAAACTCAAAGACCCCTTAAACTAGTAGAATCGAACACCAATTTCTTACGTAGACTTCAAGGGAATTGGATTCCCGAGCAAACCACGTTTCTAAATAAGATGTCAACACAAGCTAATCCAAGCTTACAATTCACTCTCAAGGGAGCATTCATTCATATATCATCAAAAGTTGTAAATGAAATGACTAAGGACTCTATTTATAGTGTTTGCTTTTGCCTAAAATAGCCTATTACAAAAATAGCCCATAAGTGGCTATTTTGGAAACAACCCACATGGGCTCTTCAACACACACTCCAAGCTCCATACAATTATCCACACGTGGAATTATGGACTTAAGAGCTTAAATGGGGTCCACCAAGTGCATACTTGAGATCTTTGCTTGACCTTGGCTCGAACCTCTTTGTATTGGCCTCGAAAGATGTAATCAAAAGCTTTAAGGCCCCTTTGGCTTGTATCACCTCTAGCCCCCGAACTCATAAATTAAGTTAAGTCATAGTGTTCTACTCAATATCACATCCCAACATCTGTGTCTATCATGCAATATGTAATACATATCTCATGAAGAAAAGTAGACAGAAGCCTACCTCGAGGTCGAACCACAAATCCTTGAATTGCCCAAAAATCATTTGCCTTTGATCTGTGATCTCCAAATAATGCCACGTTATCAATATAGTAATCCACATGTTGTTAGGAGTAAAATGAGACCCATATTGCTATACTACGGGTCGAATCGAAATTTAAGTCAAGAATGGGCCTGTGGGGATAACAAATGAAATTTAAAATTGAATCCTTCACGAGGTCCCTCGAAGGATAAGAAATGTGTGCTCAAAAGTTGAGCACAAACGGAGCGCAAATCAGGTCTCAAATCAACCCTTAAAGTTTAGGAATTTCAAGATCTAAATCTAAGAATTTAGTATGAAATAGGATGAAAAACTTAATGAGATATGACCAAGGAGTGTTAGTCTAGCTTACCTTAGCTTTAATGATGATTTCTTGCTTTTTCCTCTCTTTGAGCTCTCAATTTGGAGTGAAAATGATGGAAGAAATAGTTGAAAATAGGGTTGGGAAATGGGGATAAAAAGTCCCCAAGTGCGACTAAAGTGGCAACCTAAGCGCTAAAGCACCTACCTGTCACGACCCGAGCCGAGACCCTGGTCGCAACGAGCATCCCAAACCATGAAGGCCCGGACGCCCATCACTATTTGGAAATCATGCACAATGCTCATACAACATAAGGAAATAAGGAAAAAAATTATCATAAGGAAACATGGTTAATCTCATAAATCAATTGAACAATTCGAAAGAGAGTTCTTAACATTCAAAACACATGATACCAGTCTGCGAAATCTCTAATAACATGAGAACAAATTCCTGTCTGAAAACTGGGACAAGGCCCCCAGTCGGACCACAAATCAAAATAAACTAACAATGTTCTAAAATAGGCCTTTCGAAATAAGGGAGGCTCACTAACTGCAATTTCTGACAAAATATAACCTACTGCTTAGCGGGACCCCGTGACTGTGACTTAGATCCTGAAATATAGGGGGTCAATACAATTGTACTGGTAGACAACTCAAAATAACGTGTTTATATACAAAATAGGTGAGAGCATTTCATAGTATCAGTGAACACAATATAAGTAAAAATACATGGGCATACTTTAGAGAACTTCAAATGATTCTTGACAATACTGACCTACTCTTCATTATTCTTTTGAGCTAGTCGGTACACCCTACAAATATAAAATCCCACGGGCTATGTGGGACCCGATCTTAACTCGGTGGCCAAGCCCCCAATCCAAGTAGCCGCCAGGATTAGGGTGGTGATACCCCCAAGTGAGCACACTATAGGAAACCCCCCATGTGAGATGTCCTAAATATCATTTCATGTAGGAAAATATATCATAACTCCCGCATCGGCAATTACGGTCTCCAGCGATGAGCCCTTATACTCAAACGCCTTCTTCGGGTAACTAACTATCTCTCTTAAGCCCAACTTTTAGTTTTTTAAAACCAACATGCTTCATACTATCAAAACATTCAATACTTATCTTGTTAAGGGCATATAATCTCCGGGTATCGTCATACCCTGACTTGCAAATCTATCAAATCATACCACATCATATCTGTTGCCCTTTTCACTTATTATCATATTAATGACCACTCATAGCTTTTAAACATTAAATGAGGGAGAGTCATCTAATAGGTTTTTATTTGATTTTACATCATAAATACTCTCTTTTCAATAGTACAATCATAAGTGGTCATGTTATGTTTACATTGTTCCAAACCCAGTGAAATTTGTTAATTTTGACACGATAAACATGTTTCATTCACAAAATGTAACGACCCGAGACTATCCCCTATTCGTTACACGATACTTACGGTCCCGAGAGACCACAAACTAACCCATGAGCTGGTACCTGCTGTGAGCACTGAATAATATAATCATAAATGTGAAAGAATACTAACATGCCATAAGGTTTTAATAACTGAATTTAAAACTGAAATGCGAGTCTATAAAAATTACTGACTGAATCTGATAAAATAGTGATAAACTGGATAACCACTATCATATCTGAATACCGAATAACTGACTCTAATGTGTAAAAAGCCTCTACTAAATTTGAGTTGATGGGACAGGCCCCAACTAACTCCAATTTACTGCTAACTGAGACATGACATAAAGTAAGCCTGTCCTCAAAGATGAGGATTCACCACTGTTACTACTGAGGATCTTATAAGTCTAATCACGAGCTGGGAACTGAGTGTCAGAACCTATGATATAATACGCTATAGCGTAAAAGAAAAGGTATGCGATCAGTACTTTGAATGTACTGGTATGCTAAATGAGGTAGACTGATATGCATGGTTTCATGAACAAAACTAATAATAATAACTAACTGATTATACATGTAAAACATAGAGTACTCATTAGTGAACATGAAATATATAGGTACTGAAAATATGGAGAAAATTGTAAATAACGAGTATGCATGACAGTTTATAATTACTGAAGATACGTGAAAATCTGTGGACACTGGGGATACATGACCAAGCATATAACATGGTGAGTAAAATCTGTTAATTGAAATCTGTATGCTTTAGTCAAACATCACTAAGACAGAATAACTGAGCTGGGACTATAATTGTGACTATATCTGAGACTGTGAGAGGTATCATCTAACTGATATTCCCTAATTTGAGCTAATCGGGGTCCAACCTGTAACTCCAGTTGGAAGGGTGTTAATACCGTGCCATGGGTACTAACAATAGTTGTGTGGATCCACTAAACTGATATAATGTCCAAAAGACTAAGGGTGCTAATCTGACGGGTGACTACTCATATCCTACGTTGTCTACGTAGTTCTGGAGTCTAGGTACTACTACTAACGACTCTGCCTATCTGACGGGGAAACCGCCATCCCTACACTCACTCGGTGCTAAATCCCACTCCCAACTGAAAGACATTGAAATACAAGACTGTTCTAAGTTTAACTGACTTGTATTTGACTATTCTGAAGTGCTCATAGTATATTCTGAAGACTGTTCTGTAATGTACTGAGACTATACTGAATAAACAACTATGGATTTCGGGTATTCAATACCCCAGGACTCAAAACAATTATAGTAAAATGATACTAACACTTGGAGATCAAAACATGAAGGCTCATAATAATCAAATCACTTTTGTAGGCATTTTATCAAACACTTGTAGTTCATGGTTTAAAACAATCATAGAAATGTCATGAAATTTGTAGCAATAGCATAATTCATCATAATAGCATCAAATTATGGTTTAATTCAGTAATTAATAATATTAAAACATGAAAGATTGAATTATAACAATAATTTCATGATAACATGGTATAAAATCAATAGTACATGGAGATTCATGGATGAAATCATAATTTAAAATATGATAACTTGAAAAGATTATAACTTGGTGATTAAAATAGATTCCTTGGGCTCCATGGATAAAAGGAATCCATGGATGAACATCTAACATACCTGGGTTAATGAATCTGAAGAGATGAATGGAGAGTTCTTGAGAAATTGCCTTGAATTTGAGAGCTAGGGTTTCTTGTTCTTGAAAGAGGGGATTTTAATTTGAGAGAAATTGAAGAATGAATGATTATTTACGACAATTGGGCTAAATTTCGTGTTTTAGGACGAGTTTAGGGCTTAGGCAAAAAACCTAAATACCCTTAAATGGATTTAAAACGTAAGCAGAAAACTGACCATCTCAATTTTTGGCCTTGGCGCGACGCGCCACTATTGCGCCAAGCCACTGGAAAAGGGACAACTGGGACCTGGACAGACGTCGCGATGCGCCACTATCGCAGTAAGTCTTGGGATGCCATTTTGGCCACCTCCGCGATGCACCAACATCGCGGAGGCCCACTGGAAATTGACAAACGGGAAATTAATATGCTCCGCAATACACCATTATCGCGGAGTCATACTGGAAATTGATAATTGTCATTTTGGCTGACTACGCGATGCGCTGAGGGTTAAGATGATGATGTTTTACGATTGAAACTTAAATTCGCCATAACTTCTTACCCGATTATCGGATTTGGGCGAATTTTATATCGTTGGAAACCTAATTTGATTTTCTACGCTATGGAAGGATCTAAACTAAAAATTAATGAGTGCTTCAAAAATTTCATATACGAATACTCATGTATTGGTACTTAGATTATGTTAGGTAAATATGGGGTGTTACACAAACTCCCTCTCAACACATCACAAACCATATCATTCCATGATCAATAGTAAAAGATTCACTCACTAGTTTTCTTTGAGAAAATTCATATATTTAAACAATTAACAATACTTGAAATCAAAGATATCATAAAGGAGAAGGAGTTTAGTCATTCATACTCTCAATCAACTTTACAAACACATGAAATCATATATATATATGGTTATAGTTCATTTCCCCCTGAAAAGTGTTTCAAGACAACATATATTTTCATCAAAACAATCCCAAGATACATACTTTTCGAAAACAATACCGAGCACTTCATTATAAAACATAACTGGGGATCTTTAATCTTGATAAAACATTTAAACTTACGCCCATGAATTTTAGAGTAGTACCACATACCTTAGATTACTTAGTTCAAAGAATAGAATCCGAATCTTTACTTGTTTCTTGGAAATCTTGAACTTAAAGATGGATTCTTGATTTTTAGGAGAGGAGTTTAGGGTTTTGCTCTTGATCGAACTGAGTAATTATGGGCATATAGTGCCCTAATAATGCTTTAATCAACTGTTTACATGACTTAGGATTATGGGGAAAAGTCCACACTACCCTTCAAAATTTAACTGTTAAGCAAAAGCCCATTTTTGGGACTCACCGCGACGTGCCAAAGGGCTCACCGCAACGCGGTGTAATCGCGGTGAGTTACTAGTTTTTGAAAATTGCCCTTTTAGACTTCACCGTGATGCGGTGAGTGCCTCACTACCATAGCCACCGCGATGCGGTGCAATCGCCGCGGGCTACTATTTTTAAAGTCCAAACACGTCCTGAACCCTGTCCGAAAAATCCAAAACCTTCCCGAGACATCCCCTCAACACACCTTCACTAAAAAATTGTTTAGGAAGATCAATTTAAAAATCATAGAAGTTAAAGGCTAAAAAATTTGACTAAGTCTTTTCAACACTTAGGATATTTTCAGATTGATAGTCCACTATGCATGCTACTAAGAGCGGTATAAAAATCGAGAATGCTACGGGGTGTTACACTACCACTAAGCAGCATCTTGACCACTTTAGCGGTCTGGTATCTTGGCGCGGGAACCGCTAAAGCGGCCCCTAGGCGCTAAAGCGGGGGTCCACTAAAGTAGCCAAGCTAGCTGCCCACCGCCACATATGTGGCTCAAGGGGCGCTAGAGCGCACACTGCTAAAACGGTTCCCTGAGCATTTAAGCGGTCACATCAGGTACCAGATACCTAATTTTTGCTAAGTACAAAATAGACTTCGATCGAGTGCTCAGGATTCATTCGGAATCCCGTGCGCAAATGAACTATGATACTATACCAAATTTGATATTTTTAACTCAATGGAACCATCAAAATTTTCATTTGAGATTATTTTGACTAAATATGGGCCTCACTCCTATAGTTCTATTTTTTATATAATTCATCCAATATTCCAAAACGAGTCTAGAAGCCTCTAAACCTAAACCAAGGGTCCCTCTTGCCTAAAATTAATGTTCCGAAGCTAATGACCCTGTCAGAATTCTCATCCAAATTCATCTAATAGGGGTTTTGACCCAAGACTAAATCCTAAATAGTGAAAGCTCCAAAATAGGTAAATGAGCCTAAAATCCAAATGACATGTCTGATAATTAAATTGATAATTCTGATAAGTCATAAATGACATGTAGTCGCCGTGGGAAGGCTCAAAACGTCAAAAATCCACGACCAACTCAATATGAAAGAAGTTAAACGATAATCTACCTCAAAACGATGAAATTCCTGCCTAAAGTGCTTCAACATTGAACTTTCTACTTATGAACGGCTTTGAAATTAATTACAACATTCAAATATAGCATCTACACGTTAAAAGAAAGCTAATGATACTAATATTTCTCATATTTGAGTTAGGTCCAAACCGAATTTGAAAAACGAGTTTGAAAACAAAAGAGGTAAAATCAAATTTTTATTTTAGAAATACATTCTTCAAGGTTATAAGAGTCTACTGCTGAAACCCCCCACAAAAATGAGTTAAAAGTGAGGTCCAAATAGAAGAAAATATTTTTAAGCTTTACTAGTAAAAACCTCAAAATTATTTTAAAATCATGATTAAAAGGTGTTTTTGAAGATGTAATCATGGGAATATGATTTAGGAATTTACCTGAGCAAGAATGGTGAGAAAATCCTAAGAAATTGCCTCTTCCCAAAGCTCGAAGGTTAAAAAATGGAGTAAAATCGTGAAATTGTGGCTTTTATACTATTCAGTGAGCAGTGCCTCGCGAACATGATCAACCCATCGCTTTCACGAGGTCAACGCTGACCAGGACACTAAATTGGGTTTCGCGTTCGCGGCCAAGGCTTCACGTTCGCGAATGATGATGATTCATTCCTTCTTGTTCGTGACAACCTCTTTGAGTTTATGAAGAAGGACTCATCTACCCTTCACGATTGCGACCACCACCTCACAATTGCGACTACTACCTCGTGATTGTGATGTAGGGGCGACTTATTTTCTTCGTTCGCGAAGAAGGACCTAACATGCAATCTGATAGAAATAAATCATATATGCTACTAGGCTATTTTCGACGTTTTAGGCTTAATGACAATGTTAGTTTTTCAAAAAAAGATTATTTTTAATAATTTAACCCAGGGATCCTTTTTTGCTATTTTTCAAGCGAAAGATCGAAATATAAAATAAAGGTCCCAAATCCAAACCAACCATGCTACTAACCTAAATTCGACATTCCAAACCTAAATAAACTATCCAGATCACCATATGACACTCATAACAGCAAATATTGTTGAAGTCAACTATATGGCTTTTTAAACCTTTAAAAGCCATAACTCATCAAAATCACTCTGAATCATATCAAAAGTCGTGCCAACTATCCCCACACTCCAAAACCAGCATCTGACAACTATGAGGAAGGATAAAATGGTTAAAAAACACAATAAGTAAGATTTCACAATTTAGGTCATTATAAGTTTGAACTTTTTTTGTTGTTCATAAGTTGGGTTAAACTTATTGTTAAAGTTCAAAGTTGTGAATATAGTGTTTGAGCTTTCTTTTGATTGTTCATACTTTAGAACATGTATTTGATGTTCTTATTGAAAATACAAATTTTACTAAATTGGGAAAACCACAAGACTCTCTTGAAAAAAATGAGGTGAGAATGTCTCTCAAATTTTCAATTAACTAAAATGGGTGAATGAGTCCTGCAATATTAGTGGGTTAAGCCCTTCAAATAACTGCACACAATTGTTTAACAACTGCGTCAGTTGTCCCAAGCATTATTCAGTTGTTCAGCAACTTCACACAGTTGTTGAAACAATTGTATAATCGTTGGGGTAAAAATAAAATAAAAAACTCAAAAAATCTATTACTTTTACCTATTTTTTAATACTTGAAGAACTCTATTTAACTGACAAACTTATTTGTCCCTTTTAATTGCATCTCTCAACACTCTCGAACCTACATGATATACCAATCGTCATTCTAATAGGCATCAACATATCATATAACGCCCGATTGAATTGGCTTGTTTTAAGCAATGTTTTCAAAGGTGAGGCCATAAGGGGAGGTGTACGCCTCGAGGCGATGGGGTATAAGCCACCATGAATCATTTAATTTTTAATATTTTATAAATTAATATTTTATAAGTAAATATTTGTCAAAGAGATAAATCATAAAAAAATTAAAACTAAATTCAAAATTATAAAAAAATAAATAAAAATATATCTATAACTGCTAAATAAAAACTGACCAAAGTCATGCAATACAACCAATATATAAAGTCAAGCTTTTCATATAACAGACTATTATTTGTTCTAACAACACAAGTTTGTCTAAAAATAATACATAATTAAACAATCCCACCTTAATGTTACTCAATCAGTAGATTTTTGCACCCATTTACCATTGTATTTTAAGAGAGCACAATAAATAAATAATTTTAAAACTAATCACTATATGACTTGAAAAAAACTAAAGAGAGCATAAAGTAAATAATTTAAAAACTAATCACCACGTGACTTGAAAAAAACTGAAAAAAAAACTAGAAAGAAGAAAGTATGCACTCAATAACTTCTTGAATAGTTGTATCATTGACATCCATCGACAAATAAAATTTAAAAGTTTTATTTTTAAATTTCTTTTATTTTACTTTTGATTTGAGTATTTAAGTATTTACCAATAAGATATTTTAATTTTAAGTTTAAATTAAGAATTTAATAGAAAAAAACCTATTTTACTTTGCAAAATTTTGTAGAATTATGTCCTATTTACGCTCACGCTTAGACGAACACCCCAAATAATGAGGTGTACTCCTTTTGATACTTTCCTTTTTTTGTGAAAAAGATTTGAATCAATAAACTTTAAGGAGGCAGGGGGGGTATGTGTTCGTGCTCCTATCAGTTGTAGGAGCCAAAAAGTTATTTGAGTCCATATCCCGTCCCAGTAGGTTAGAAATAGAATATTTAATAATGAATTTAAAAAGGTTCCCACACTATCTGCTAAGGCACAATCAATAGAAAAACTTGGCATTGTTTGCCCTACTGTGGAAAGATTTGAGAATGTTGCTTTGGTTCCTTACTTCGCCATTAGGTATACTACAATGTTTTGCTCTCTATAGATTTGGGTCGGGAGGGTTGCTCCCAGCTCCACTAGTAATTTACTGCATTCATTAGCAACATTATGGTACAAAGGGTGATCATTAGCAAACATGTGGATAACATCGATTAAGTCAGTTTCTATGGTAAGGGGCTTGATATTGTTAGTCTTGGCTACAATTAGCCCTTCTCTATATGCTAGAAGTTCAGCCATAGTGGTGTGGTGTGTGGTACGTATTGGTAGAATCCAAAAGTCCAATCTCTATTGTGATTCCTGAAGATTCCACCTAGTCTTCCTGGCCCTAGGTTAGTAGAAGCTGAGCCAACCGTGTTCAGTTTGGTTACACCATTTGGTGGTGGTTTCCATTTGATGCTGACAGAGATGGAGGAAGAACTAAAGGTGCTACTATCTGTAGCAAGAAGAGAGTATTCAGAGGATAAGGTAATAACATTCTTGACAGGGATTTGGTTTTTCAGTCTATTGAAGGTATTTTCATTTGGGTAAACCAAATGGACCATAAGCAGTGGGGAAAGAGTGTATCCTAGTTCATCCAATTATTGAAGGGTTTTCCTCTCATATTTTTTCATAATTGGGGCCAACTCTCAACATTGATGGTGTGCCAATTGTGGGCTGGTTTATAACAACTTTTAGCTACTAGGGTGCTCTAAAAGAGTGAGGCATTCTGATACTGAAAGAAGATGTGACAGATGCTTTCCTCATGCTTATTGTAGATTTGGAATTGGAGAGGTACATTGATGACAATGTGGTGGAGGTAGCTATTAGTGGATAATCTATTATGCATGAGGAGCCATACAAAGTTTTAATCTTGTTAGGGGTATGAGCTTTCCATACGAGATTAAAGTCTTTCCCTTGGGACTCACCTTGGTCAGTGTTTCTAAGACAGGAGTACATGCTCCCAGTGTTGAAGACATCATTGGTTGTATGGTCCTAAATGGGTTTGTTTTTCGCATTACAGTTTTGGATAAAATGGAGAATGAGAATGATGTTTTTGATGGTAGAGGAGAGCTCTATGGAAAGTCTGGAGAAGTTCCAAGTCCCATTGGTGAAAGATCACTAATGGTTGTGTTGTAATCCTTGCTATTCAAGGGTCTATGGATGATGCTTATGAGGTTTCCAAGGTGGGGAATAAAGGTATATTCAAGGAAATTGACCTTGTTTCCTTTACCTATTCTCCACCTGATGAATTTAGTTAGTTTTTCCATCCTTTACGAATATTTTTCCAGGTTCTAGAGGCCCCTTTTTTGCCAGGAGGTTCTCTAGTGGGGATGTAGTATTTGAAGAGAAAAACTTGTCCTTAGAGGCTGTTAGGATTGTGAAACAGCCTCCAGGCTTGACTGGCATGCAGAGACCTATTTCTCAATTCACTTTTGTGAAGCCCAAGCCCACCTTAGGCCTTGGTGTTGGTCAGGACATCCTCGCTAAGGAGATGAAGTTTCTTCTTCTCAGCGCATCTACCCCATATAAAGTTTCTTTGGATATTATTAATAAACTCATTGATTTTGATGGAGGTTTTAACATAATGCATGATATGGTTAGGGATGCTACTCAGGGTAGATTTGGCAAGAACAGTCCTCCTAGTCATATTGAGGAATTTAGTTTTTCACCCAGCTAACCTGACATCCATATTGTCCAGGATAAATTCTAAGTCACTGTTCTTGGTTTTTTTTAGTAAAGATAGAGTCATCAAGGTATTTCCCAAAGCTGGTACTAGGCTGAATGTTGAGAATCTAAGAGCACATAGAAGAGTTAGCAGTGGTATAATTCTTAGAGAACACCACTTTAGACTTGGTATGATTTATGGTTTTCCAGAAAGGTAGCTGAAGGTCTTGAGAATGTTAACAATAGTGTGACAGTTGGGAGCATTTACTTTAGCAAGCAGATTTAGATCATCAACAAAAAAAAGGTAGGAAATTTTAGGTCCACCTGCAGAGATACTGATGGGGTTCCAATTTTTGGCATAGACTTTGACTTCAATTCCCCTTGAGAGTCTTTCCATGCACATGATGAACAAGTAGGGGACATGGGATCCCCTTGCCTGATCCCCCTAGATGGTTTAAAGAAGAGAGTTTTCCTTCCATTTACTAGGGCAGAAATGGAGGTGGTAGTAACACAAGACATGATAAGCTTGGTGAGGTTTTGAGGAAAACCAAAGAACTAAAGAGTGTCTTCTAGGTGTCTTAAGGATTATGTTGGAGGATTTGCCTTTCATCTTGCATAAGTGAGTTATGTACTCGTGAATGATGATGGCATGGTCAATAACTCTTCTATTGGCTAGGAATATATCTTGTCTGGGACCTACGATGGTAAGGATATAAGGCTTAATTCTATTGAAATTTTAGTCACTAATTAATAACTGGTATTACACAAGCTTATGGGTCAAAGTTCTTCAAGAAGCTGGCATTCCTTCACTTTAGGATGAGGCAAAGAAGGGTGACATTGCTATCAGAAGGCATGGTATTTCTAGAGAATACCTCATTGTAAAAATTTATTATTTTTTGGCCAATCCCAACCCAGAATTTTTTGAAAAAAAAGAATGAAGTCCATCTGAGCCAGGACCTTTAAGAGACTTGAATGATTTAAGGGCCAAGAGAATTTTAGAATCTTACAGTGGAGCTGTCATATTACATCTCATTTTCTCTGTAAGGACATTAGTGGAGTTTGGAGGGATGAAATGGTTATTGGGGCAGTGGGTTTGCCCAGCATTATAGAGACTGGTGAAATGGTCCAGGACATGGCAGTTTATTCTTTTCTCTCCAACTATAGTATTGCCCATCTCATCATGAAGTTCAGTGATTTTATTCTTTCTTCTTCTATTGATAGTGGAGGCATAGAAGAAGGAGGTGTTGGCATCCCCCTAGGTGACCCGGGTGATTCTAGACTTGGTTCTCCAAAAGTCTTCCTCACATTTGAGAATTTCTTCATATTCATAAGGGAGGTCATTTTTAAGGTTTTGGAGGAAGAAGCTAGTATGGTAGTTACTAGACTTTTGGATTACATCAAGTCTAGCAATAATCTACTTTTTTTTAAAGATATTTCCAAAGACATTGTTGTTCCAGTCAGAGGCTTGATCATGGAAGTTCATTATGGATTGTTAGAGGGTATTTAGAGGGGTGAAACAGTCATCTACAATATTTTTGAAAGTTGGGTGGATGCACCACATGGGCTCGAACCTAAAGGGTTTGCTATTAGAACCATGAATTCTTTTGGAGAGAGAGACAAAAAGAGGACAATGGTCAGATTTAGTTCTGGGGAGGTGTGTGACAAGGGACTTATAGAAGTGGTTTATCCATGAGTTCTTTGCCACACATCTATTTAACCTTTTCAGAATAAGGTTGGTTCTATTTTTGTATCTCTTATTTGTCTCGGTATATTTACACCCTCTAAACCCTAAGTCAATCATATTGCAATAATTCAGATAATCCCACAGCCTATTAACTATATTATTGTTTATGGGAGCCTCTCCAAGTTTTTCATTGGCTCTCAGGACTTCATTGAAGTTCCCACCAATCAACTAATCCCCTTTAAAGGTGGTTGAGATATGACATAGTTCATCACACAGCATGGTACATATATTAAGGTCACGACTAGCATAAATAGTAGAGAGCATCCAGGGTTTAGGGTCTGAATTTACCTTGACAATAGTATGAATGCCTTGAGGAGAGATGAAGAAGTTTTGGAGTTTCACAATGTCCTCTTTCCACATAATAACAATACTCCCCTTGAGGCCAGTGGCACTTGAATCTAGGTGAGAATCAAAGTAGAGTAACTCAGTGAGGTTCTTATGATTCAGTGGTGGTGTCCATGGCACAAAATTTAGTGTCTCTATTTTTTAGAGGTAGAGAAAATTAGGGTAGAATAGAATGCTCTTGAACATGTGAGTCATAAGCGAGTTTAACTCGTTGGAGTTCATCATGTTCAGCGTTCCTAACATTTGGGCTTGGAGCACTGTCTGAGCCCAAAGTTGGTACCCCAGTCCCTTGGCTATCTGATCCACACCTTCCTTTACTATTTGTGTCATCCAAATAGAGTTCGAGATCACTAGAATTATTGGCTGGTCTCCTATTATGACGCAATGAGAGATTGAATTGCCTCTGAATACTAGCTCTGCCCGTGAGGTTGGAATCCGATAGGGAAGATGTGGTTCCTATACAAAGATCAGGGGTTCCTCCAATGGAGATAGTGCCGAGAAAGATGGGTTTGCCATTTTGGGATGTTGGTGAGACTGGCAAATGAGAATTGGGGTTTTGGGGATCCTTCATTTGATTAGGGGTAAAGTGGGTGAAAGAGTTAATTGACATAACTGTGTTGTTCATGTCAACCGTCTCAAGGTGATGATTAACCCTATTAGCGATGGGATCAATCTCTCCAGAATATGCAGAGACAGAGGTCTTCATTGGGGTCTTCATTGGAGTCTCTATATTATGGTGAGGGTGGGCCCCCTTGGAGCCGTCGGCATTAAGAGTGACGTAAATATTGTGTTTAATGGAGGAGTGAGGGGGTTGGTGTAATTAATCCTTTCCCCTGCAAAAGGGTGGGAGTTGACTTTAGGAAGGCTGCTTTTAGCAGTTTCTTTATGGGCAGTAGGGCCTGTGGGTCCAGTTTCCACTTTCTGTTTCTCCTTTGGGTGTACTCGAGTGTCATTAGCTTTATTAATATTTTTTATTAGCACATAATTAACCGTGTTTTGGGGGGAGTTGAAAATGAGGTTGAAATAACTGCGCTCAAGGAACTTACCTGCGGAGGCGTCATATGTTTTTACCTGGGTTGATCCTCCTTGTTGGTTTTGTCTCCTTTCATGGATAGGAAATTTCTGGTATGAGATCTCCGTTTAGGGAAGGAAACAGTTTGTCACTCTTCAGTTTTCGATTTTTTTTGGTTGGTTTACAGTTGACGTTTCATTTCTTTTGGTGGGTATACTGTGCAAAAAAACACAACTCGGTAGAGTAGGCCCAAGTCTGCCGCATTCCGTGCATAGGACACCCTGCCCTTCATAGACCACTTTTTGCTTATGACTTCCAATTATTACTTGGGTCTTAACTGGCATATCCAATGGTACTTGGATGCAAATTCTGACATAACGTCCCCTAAGGGTTGATGATGTGTAGGTATCAATCTTCAACAATGCTCCCAGTTTGTTACCAACTTTTTCCAGAATTTCTTTGTCGTAGAATTCATTCTGTTGGTAACTGTGGAAGGTGTGTCTAGATAGCCACATAAGTTTGTGTGGTAAATTTGGTTCCCATTATCGAACTGTTAACAAACTTCCAATTACAAACCAGGGGCCTCCATGAAGTGTTTTTGCCAAGTTTTCTTGTTTATTGAATTTTGCCATGTAAAAGTCACATTCCAAATCTATCAGAGTTAAGAGTTCAGTTGGTTTCCAAAGCTGCACTAACTTTGATTTCAGGTAATTGTGAGTTATTCTTTTGGCAAATAGTTTCACGATAACTGCAAATTGCCATAGCTGGTAGATTATCTTTATGTCTTCCCTAGTTGGATAGCCTCCTCTTCATTAGTTTGCTTTTCAATGATTTTGCCATTTAAATTATTGTAGCACATATTTATGGAGCTGCTCTTATTTAAGAGTCTCTTTGAAACTGTCTTTTGGTATATCCAAGTGGGAATTGTCTTCTTCTATAATGGCCATTGGGTTTGGTGGTTCCGGTAGAGTTGGTGGAATGAAAGGCGAGGGTCCTGATGCATGGGGTCGGACATGGACACTCTCTAGGAGTTGATCTTTCTTCTAGAGAGTTTTTTTTTAAAGCAATTGGATGAATAGTTATCTCCATACAATACTTTGCATCTTGGAAATTGTGCTTGTAAATATGCCTTTTGATACTTTCGTACCCCGACGACACCTCAATGCATTTTGTCTACACCTCAAAAACGCCTTTTAAAACACTAATTTTAAGTGTTCAAATAGCTTTTAAACACTTTTCTATTATTTGGATAAAATAAAAAATACTTTCAAGTCTCTTCATTTCAAAAGAAAAAATAAACTACTTTTTTTTTTTGATTCGTTTAAAAAAGAATAATTTTTTTTTTTACAATATAAATTTTTTTTTAGTACATTTAATACAACTTTAATTTAAAATCATAAGATTCAAAAAATTTCTTTATTTTCTTAAACTTTGTGTCAAATCAAATAGATAATTCTTTTTTAAACGGAGGGAGTAGCTTTTAAGCCAAATATCATAAGCTAAAATTCTTTAACTATCCCAACAGGCTCATAATATTCTCTCAAGGAAATGATAACTGGTATTTTCTCCACCTTTTCTTTACCCAAGTTATTTTCTAGAGGCAAAAGGCCTGCAGAATGGATCGGAGCAGGTAAACATAGATAATACAAAGGATGACCTTAAATACGACGAGTCTTACAGAAAATAAAACAAACAAGCCATGAGTGAGAGTTCCTCTCAGATGAAAGAAATCCTATTATCTAAGACAAAAGCTCATTGGAACAACACTGCAATAGAGACTCCCATAAAGAGAGACATATAACCCATCAAATGATAATTGACTAAATAGATGAGAAAACTTTCAACCAAAACGAGATCCTCCCTTCTACCAGACCTAACTTGGTTACTACATCTCAACTCTCTCTCAACATTTCTTGGCAACGAGATCCTCAATCAAGTCAGCAGCATCTTGAACTGATGCAATAGTCTGTGCATTCTCTTCTTCCACGGTGATTCCAAATGCTTCCTCAAGTCCCATGACAATCTCAACCTGGACAGGAACGACAGGATCAATAACTAAATCAATTAGAGCAGAATTCAGAAATGACAAATCAGCTGCATTCCAAATAGAGCAGAATTCGGAAATGACAAACCAGCAGTATTCCAAAAATAACTAGCACAATATTCTGAACAAGGCAGAATTTTATATGGAGAAATGATTTTTGGTTGCAGGAAGAGCATGAATTAACTATTGAAGGTTCAAATACCAGACGAGAAAAGAAAACAAGCAGCTAAAGGTACTTTATTATAGCTTAGGATGTCTTAGTAGGTAGCACAAAATAAGAGAAAAGTTTGGAATCTCTTGCATACTAAGGTCATAGCTGCATTTTATCATATTTTAAGATGTTCAGGTCAAAAATTCTGAAAATGATTCGACATACGGCAGTAGCAAGTCACAGTTTCTAAATGAAAGCACCTAATTTACTTTTACATTCCTGCAATCCACATTATTATTAGAGTTCAATATATGTTTTAGTGAATCCATATCCACACACTTCTAATGGTTTCAAGGGCCATTCTGACCAACAAACATTGCAGGACTTGTCACAGTAAAAGTTTGTTCTAAACTCAACATACCGTGTCAAGAGAATCAGCACCAAGTGCTGCAAATTTTGACTCTCCGTTGACTACAGAATCACAGGGAAGAGCCAGTTGCTTCTTCACAATTTCACACACTTTGTCAACTGTCTCTGGTTTAGCCTGCACAATACAGCTCTTAATTGTCATTAAACAGCCCGGGGATAATACCTTTCACTGCAGAATCACTAATCTCTTACAACAATTAACCGAAACTAAGCCCAACTAAACATGCATTACTAGTGACGTAAGGAGAAATGCTAATCTCCCTCACCAAAAAAAAAAAAGAATAGTTGAACAGCCTGGATTATAAGTCTGATAAAAGGAAGCAGAAACATACCGCACAGTTAATGCTGAGGCGGCGAGTAGCTGGCTTCATTCTGAGGGAAGGAAAGCTTATTCCCTTGATCGAAAGGGAGGAGCTCTTCAAACATATCTGCACGATTCAAGGGAACAAGCTCATCAAAGATACAACAAATCAAATACAGAGGAAAGTAAAACACATCGATAGCGGATTATATAAGCAAAATTATTTGTATTTGTTGGTAGAAAATTATGAGAAATCAATCTCTAAATGAGGCAACAAACACCCCCCTTTCCTTTTGCCGTTCACATACACCTTTGCTTAAGCAATTTTCATGACAGTTTTGGTATAATAATAACTTGATCAACCATACATATAATTAATTGGAAAAGACACTTTAAGACACATAAATGTAACATACATCGTATTCTAACAAGTTTTTCCAACTCAGGAGTCTTTCACAATAGTAACATAAATTACAAGGTTCGGACTATATTAAAGCTGCAAAATCCAATCTTCTATATCACCAAAGAAAGATTACTTTTTTTTTTTTTAAAAACCCCCATTAGTCTATTGCCACAGAAATCGTTAAAAAGACAATTAAAATCACTAATAGAACAGCAAAATCAAGATATATTCCAGCACCAAAATGTATTCCTAAAATAAATCGACACATAATAATAGCACTAGCAAAAAAACAAGATCGAAAACACTTGAAATCACATCATCAATTTATTTTTTTTAAAAAACTAAGCTCTTCCACACCCCAGCACCTCGAAATTTATACACACAACATCAAAAGAGTGATCTGAAACATAGTAAACAAGAGCAGATCAAGAAAATCACAACCCAAGTAAGATTTCAAACAGAAAACACAAGATAAACAACAAAAGAAGAAAGACCTGGTTGTGCTTGAAGGAAGAGATAGTGAAGGAAGATGCAGTAATTGAAGCCATTGATGGGATCTAAGGAGTATGGATCTGAAAGAGAGAGAGGAAGTGGCGGAGAAAACAAAGAGGTGCAAGGAGAAAAAATGATAGTAAAAGGGTATACAAGAGTGCTTGCCTTTTATAGACCCTTTTTCATCTTGGGTTTTCAGATGATCTCCTTTGGTACCATCGAAATTTTGGACTATTTGTTTCAACTTCTCTAAAGTCTAAACTATCATTTCAAAAAAAGAACTTAAGGGGGCGTTTGTCATGAAAATATTTTCAAAAAATTGTGTTTTCACTATATTCACGTTTTTAATTTTTTTTGAAAGAACAAAAAGTTGTAGTCACTTTTTTTTACATTAAATTACTCATCAAAACTTAAAAATAACTTTAATTTATTTCATGATTAATTTTTTTTTTAATAATAATTTTTTTTTTTCTATTTTTGACCAAATACCTATTAAAACTTCTTATTTTACTCTCACAATTTTAATAGGCGTTTGGCCATGCTTCATTATGAAAAATAGAAATAAGTAATTTTTATTTTTAAAATAAAAATAATATTTAAAAATTGAAGCTGTGTTTGACCATGAAATAAATTAGAGTTATTTTTTGAATTTTTATGAGTAATTTGAAGTGAAAATAATTTGTTATTATTATTTTTGAAAATTCTAAAATTTTTTGAGGAAAGGAAAAATATAACTTTTTAAAATTTTATGCTCCAATATATTTTCAAAGTTCAACTCTAAAAAAAGTAAAAATTCTTTATGGCCAGACGAGCCACTAACTTACAATGCTTGATACCTAGGAGTGGTGTTCAAAGACATTAATAAACAACATCAAATCGAAAAATTGAATTAGATTAAAAAGAAATTAGTAAACTAGTTTGGTGTTGAAGAAACAAATGTGCTCATAATTGATTTGGTTTTGATTTCGATTTTAACTGAAAAAAAAAGATCAAATTGAAATCAAATCAAATTAAACCAAACCAAACCAAACCAAACCAAACCAAATCAAATAAAATTAAACCAACATATATTTATACAAATTTAATAAATTTTATACATAGAATATAGTTTGTAAGTATTGTTTAACTTTTTCATAATTCATTCAAATTTAAACTTACAATATTTGATGGAACAATAAGTTTTAGAGAGCTCATAAACATCTAGTAATTCAAATCACACTATGTTTATTTCATTATATCTTATTAGTTAATAGTACTTGTTTTACGGGTGATTATTGTTTTTTCTTTTGGTGACATATATTTCAGCATAATGATATAATGATATGACTTATTTCACTTTTTTTAAAATTTTCGTTGAAAGCACAATATGATTATTGTATCTTATTAGGACAAAAATATTTGCAAGCATTAGTTAGGATGTTTTATGTTGTGAAGATTTTATCGAAAAGCCTTCTAAAAATTGAATTAAATCGATATTTTTTAAAAAAATATCCTTAATTTGATGTGACAAATAAAAAAAACTTAACCAAACCAGCCTATGTAAACTCCTAATATTTGATTAAACAAGTAGGAAAAATATTTTTTGAAGAAAAAGAAAACTACGAAAACTTATTTTTTTACGAAAAGAAAAATCTCTCCCTCAAATTTGGGGCAAGTGCACAAAAAGCTGTATTTAGAAGTCCTAGTTAACGAATTTTCAAAATTTTAAAGTTTAATCACTTCATAATCCACTTCATACATGAAAAATTAAAGTTAGGAATCGCTTTGTTTGACGTTTGAAATTTTAGAAAGACTGATTTAAGTTAGGAATTGTCAAACTTAGTAAAAGTTTCATGATGTAGTCTATTTGAATGTCCTAATTTAACTTGTACCAGTTCTTAAAAAAGAATTCAGCTATTATTTAATTTAGGTGAATTTCAGACAATATCATTTTTCCTCTGCTTATTCTCGTTCTTCCACTTTAAAAGTTTTGTTTTGTATCGATTAATAGAAATTTCATAACCTAATATGTCGTAAATCCCATAATTTTTATTTATTTTTGAGTTAATTTTAGACTAAAAAGAAATAAATTAGACTGAGTTGTATGAGCAAAATAAAATGAAGGTATCATGAGTGAAACACCAAGCCAAAGTAGGTATATAGGTACATGAGTGAAACACAAAGTCATCTCACGATTCAAAATTAGGGGAACTGATAGAACCTATCTACCCAAGCCAACCCAAACAACATACCAAATTATGAATAGAAATACATAGAAGATAATCATTTCCACATATCAAATCATACTCAAACTCCTTTACAAAACATTTAAAGAAAAATAAAAAATCATAATAATCTAATTGGAAAACCTAAAAGTCACTAGTACTCTACGAGTATCAAGTACAACAAAAAATTCTCAAGTATCCCAACATAAAAAAAGACAAAAAAAGAAGAAGATAGAAGAGATCTATTAAAGCCACGGATCAACCAATTGCTACCTCGGGATCTCGAAATAAAGGTCTCAAAATCACTACAAAATTAGCGCGTGGAGGTACTAGTCTCAATACTTGCATATAGGGTACAAAAAATAAGTAAGTGTACGTACAATTCGATGTGTACTCAACAACATCATTGACTGACCCTATCCCAAAACGATAATGAGATTCGATCCTAAATTGTCTGAATCTCATAAGGTAATACTACACATTTGTCTATTCACGTTTTTAAATTTTTTTGAAAACAACAAAAGTTGTCACCTTTTTTACTCTAAATTACTCATCAAAAACAACAACAACAACAACTTTAATTTATTTCATGACTAAACACAACTTCATTTTCAAGTATCACTTTTTAATAATGATTTTTTTTTTCTATTTTCACAATGAAACATGACGAAACGCCTCTTAAAACTTCTTATTTCACTCTCACAATTTTAGTAGGCGTTTGACCATGTTTCATTGCGAAAAGAAAAAAGTTATTTTTGTTTTAAAATAAAAATAATATTTAAAACTCGAAGTTGTGTTTGACCATAAAATAAATAGAGTTGTTTTTAAAATTTTATGAGTAATCTGGAGTGAAAATAATTATTTTTAAATTTTTTGAAAATTCTTGAAGAAAATAAAAATATATATTTTGAAATTTTATGGCTCAATATGTTTTTCAGAGTTCAACTCTAAAAAAGTAAAAACATTTATGGCTAAATGAGCCACTAAATTACAGTGCTTGAGACTTAGGAGTGGTGTTCAAAGACATTAATAAACATCCTACATTTTTTTATTTGTTTTTGAGTTAATTTTAGACTAAAAAGAAATAAATTAGATTGAGTTATCATGAGTAAAACAAAATGAATGTATCACTGATGTGTCATGGTTTCATGACACTTACGATACTTAAACTTAGAGAATATGCATGTACTTAAGGCTATTTTGTTGGATTTGATGTGTTTTTAGAGTGATGACAGGACATTAGGTGTTGGAAGCTAACCGGAAGCAAAGACGAAAAATGACTACATATTAAGGCATTTACGAGGCGTAGGTGGGCCAGTACGTGTCAGAAGTTGAAATTTCAGAGGCCAAAATTTGAGGACTACCTACGCCCCCTCACCTAAGGGGTGTAGGTGCCACTACGCCCCGTAGGTGGCCATCGACGCAATTTTTCTGGATCGTTTCGAAGTTGTTTCTTAGGGTTTTCATGTAACCTATATACACCCCAATGATGTTTTTAGTTATCATTATGTACATTTAGTCAAGTTTTTCTCTTTTGTTTAGAATTTGAATTCCAAGGTTTCCTTGTAATCTATAAATACCTTTTTTTACGTTTTTAGTGAGAGTGTGCAGAGATAGGTCCTTTGGGGCTAAGTTTGCACAACATATACTCTTGTGTTCTTGTTTTTTTGGTTTGTTCTTTAATTTGAGACTTTGGATTTTCTTCTTTCATTAGCGTGAGAGTGATTCTGTAATTTTGTCTGTGAATTCCATAAATTATCTCATAATTATGATGAAACACCCTGAATTTTTGGTTTTTGAAAATTTCTGAGTTTCTAGACTTACTATCCATATTACGACTATCCTAACGAGTCGTAACGCACTATTACGGATCTTAAGGACCCAATCATAACCTGGCCAGTATGTCGGCCTGGATTTTCTATTGTGACTATAGCTAGGGGTTACGAGTCGTAATGACTCCATAAGAGTCGTATAGTCCCATCCGTAACCAAATCAATGTGATGCCCAAAATATTCTATCTTGACTACGACTTGGACCCTACGAGTCGTAGGGTCTCATAACGAGTCGCAGGATGTGAGTCGTATAGTTACCAGAGGGGGTTTCTCTCAGCTACTGTCTAGACTACGACTTGTGGTGACGAGCCGTAGTAAGTCCTTACGAGTCGTACAGTAACCCGTAGTCACTGACGGTAATTTTTTAGCTTTTAACTAAGCGCACTTTGGACATTTTCCTCTTTACCCACTTAATACCCACGATCATAAAAACACTTATTTTCAACACTTTAGCATTCGAAATACTCTCTCAAACTCTCTAAATTCTCCAAGGTCAAGATACTTAGGATTTCCAAGAAGTTGATCATCTAAGGGCTCAAGGATTGATTTCTCTCCATAAATCTTGATATTTCAGGCATGTTACTCTTCCTCAATTCTTATTTTATAAAAAGTATGTGTTTTAGATGATTTAATTGAAGGTTTAATTGTATGATTTTGAATGTGAGTTTTGATATGGTTGAGGGCTTTGGAATGATTGATCTTTGAATTATTTTTCCATGGTTTTTATGAATCTTCCATGCTTTGAAATTGATGTTTTAAACTAATGGGGTGCATGGGTGTGGGAATCGGAATGGGGGTCAAGGTATTCCCCCAAGTTGATGTTTTTAAACTTGGAATTGGTTTTGAATAATTGTGTTTCCTCAACCCGCTAGCGTAAATGATTTTGAATTGTAAAATTGTCACTTGGTTTGACTTACTTGCCTACATTATTGCATCACATAAATGGTTACACAATAAATATGGATTTTGAAGGTCTTGTTGGCTATGTTTGATTTAATAAACAAGGGGGGTCGAGACAATCCCCCAAGTTAATGTGATTGTTATGGAATAGAGGTAGCTTGCAAGTGTAAGGGTGTGACGATACCCATGATGTGCCTTAACGGTTGATTCTTTGGTTAATAAATGGGTTATGTGAAACTTGCTTTAAATTGGGCTTAATGGGGGTTATTAGTGAGTTCGTGAAGGTGTGGATCTCGAATGACTTACACTGAAAACTCATATTTTCCGATGTAAGGTTTGATCTTGATGACCGTGTGTATATGTCAAACTTGATATATATATATATTTTGGGACGACTAGTTGCCTTGTTCGTTTTAGCTTCCCCTCAATTTTTCTCCGGTACGTGCAGCTAACACGCATTGGGGCCCTTTCAGCAGGGGGAGCTGAACCCATATAGCCCATAGGTGCCTTTTATGATGGTTAAATTACGTAGTCTAGGATAATATTTTACTGCATGTTAAGCCTTGTTCCCTATCCCGACATATTATTTATGTATAAATATGATAATGTTCGCATAGTTTTGAATTGGATTTGACTTGGCATTATATTATTCCCTATCCCTGAGTTACATGCTAGTGCTCAATCCATTAATCTTCTTCGGATGATATATCCCCACGCGATGCAGGCATCAGAGATACTTCTACTTTTCCTGCACAGTGTTAGGGGGATTGGCTCGGTTCGTCGTTCGTTTGCAGTGAAGTGGTGAGCTTTCATTCTCCGAAAGACTTGATCATTCCATCAGTTTCCTTTCATAAACTAAAATTGAAGAGTTCACATTAACATTATCATTATCATTGTCTTTGTTAGGGTCGGGGGCATGTTCCGACCTAGATTATTTTCAGATAAGTAGAGGCTTTGTGGATATTACTGTGGATTGGGTATTGTTGTAGACATTCTTAGATGTCTTTGAGTTATTATATTTCTATCTTGTTATATGTTTGAATTTTCGCTGTTGCTAGGTATGTTATGTTCTGTGTTGTTAGGCAAAAGGTGTGGTCTCTGGTCCTTGGTGGACTTGAGATACCCGTCATGGCTGGGCCCTGGTTCAGGTCGTGACATATGAGTGACTAATTTACTTAGCTAGGGCTATGAAAACCATGGCAAATTAACAAAGTAGAAGAAGTGTCAAGTTATTCTAGATAAAGATTCTTGCATGTATTGTGGTTTTCTTCCATTTGATTGTCTTTTTAACGGGTGCACACGTTAGGAACCCGCCTGTATTCACTATGAGCCTGACCGGGAGGTAGAGATTGGAAAAAGAAGATCACAACAGTAATTTGGAGTTAATTATCAAAATAAGCTTACCTGCATTATCTTCTTAAGACAATTATCTTTCGTCTAATAGCTCGAGACTTAAAAGGTGATAGTTAATTGGGATCTAGAATAAGGGTTAGTAAAGCGACATCTCGAGACTCTAAAGGTAAAGGGTGAAATCCGTCAATGAGTCCACAGGATAATTACATAACTTATCAAATTTTTCATGCAAGATATTAAAATAGTTCGACAGTACACGATAAGTCTGCGGAGTTAGAAGCCAGGGAAAACCCAAACCTAGTGTTCATTTTAGAACGTTTACAACCAAAATCATGTAGTTCTTGTTAATCTTTACTATTTTAGTAAATCCCCTAAATTTACTGTCTGTACTGCTTGGTGATTTCAACAAGTTCAAGCAAGATTTTTGGTTTATTCCTTGTGGGATCGACCCCAACCTAGTTGGGTTACTATATTTTGACAGCGATCGCTTTATCCTTCAATTGGTGGTATAGCTTGGATGACATCAATCACGAATGAGACACTAATTTAAAGTAGGTATACAGGTACCACAAGTGAAACACAAATTCATCTCACAATTCAAAATTTGGAAAACTGATCGCACCTATCTACCCAAGCCAACCCAAACATCATAACAAAACATGGATAGAAATATGCATAAAATGGTAATTTTCGCCTATCAAATCGTACTCAAACTCTTTTATAAAATATTTAAAGAAAATATGGAAAACCATAATAATCTAACCCTCCAAACCTAGAAGTCACTAGTACTCTACGAGTATAAAGTACAATGAAAAATCCTCTCAAGTATCTCAACATAAAAAAGACAAAGAAGAGATCTAATAAAGCCACAAATTTGCAAATAACTACCTCGGGATCTCAAAATGAAGGTCTCCGACACCACTATAAAATTAGCGCTTGAAGGTACTAGGCTCAATACTTGCACATAGGGTACATAAAATAAGTAAGTGTGAGTACTACTCTACATGTACTGAACAACATCGTTGACTGATCCTATTTTAAAATGATCACGAGGTTTTATTCTAAATTGTCTGAATCTCATAAGGTAACACTACACATTTTTTTTTCTCAATCATATACTATCAACTAATGTCACTACCAATATTTACCAAATAAAATAAGTCCGAATAGTACGAAGTCACAAATACAACATAACAAGAAAAATACAACTACTTTCACAGTCAACTAGTCAAATACTTTATCAAAACAACACAAATCAAGTAAAATATGATGCAATGAGTCCATATGATGTATATGATGTGTATGCCTTCGAATTGGCAAGAAAATCACATATTCTTAGTGCCATGGCTAGATGAAATCCATGGGATACTATGAAGTTTATATACTCCCTCAGAATCTGTTACTAGTCTCTCAAAGTAAAATATAACTGCTTTATCTGGATTCATTCATAAACCATCTGGAAATATTTCAAAATCCTAGTGCCTAAAATGAATCACAAATCTTAGTATCCACCCATAGACCCTCAAAGAAGAACCAATGATATGCATGTGATATCATATGCACAAGAGATCCAATTTCATTAACGAATGGAAGGATGCTTTTAATTAACAAAAAGTACGAATGTATATTCAATTAGTTTGTCATGCTCCCAGCATATCTATATAAACTCTAATCCATAAGACTGTCAATACTTCACTATTGCACATAAGATGACATGTTTGCTAATATTCATGAAAATCAATCTAGACAAGTCAATTAATTACCCTTAACCCTTCACAACACACTCATACCCTCATATATGCTTATCATGTCATCTATACATGACCTCTTATGTATCCATTACTTCCATATACAATCATTAACACATACACACTTTGAAAAAAAGTCCAAGAAATCCTCAACTTATTTTAAGTGAAGTCTGAATAATCAAACAAAGCCTTTTCCTTTTGTAAAGCTTCTAAACGAGCCTAAATTATTCAAATACACATTCCACATTAGCATACAAAACTATAGACACCCATGTTATTATACTTCTATTCCGAATTCAAAAAGTTAATCCAAATGCCAACCACAAGAGAACAAGTGCAAAACTAAAATTTTCTTTAAAATCATTTTTTTTCAAAAATAGAGTTCAAATCAACCTTTCGATCATCAAAATATGATTTCTTGACTTTTGCCACAAGATATCCAATATTCATGCTCATATGCAGTTTAAAATGATAAAATAATTGATAAATAAAAAATTTGAAGCCATAATTGATTTACCTGTAACATAAGGATCGCTAATTATGAAACTTCATCAAAAATTGAGTCTGAATCAATAATATCCCATTTTTCTCTTTAATGGAGGAAAACGAAAATCAGCTAAAAGAATATTAAGATAAGAAATAGTTATTTACCCCTTGTTAAATAAAAAATAATCTCGTGAATATCACTCAATTTCTAGCTCTACAAATCCTAATAGGCTTAAAATATCAAATAAACACAGTCTAAAATTTAAATACATAGTTCAGAAAAATCTACACTAACAACATTTTATTTTCACTAAAATATCCTTAAATCCCTAATACAATGTTGAAATGCACCAATTTTATTTCAATAAGTCTTCAATAATGATATGGATCTACTCGTCTAATTAAGACTCCATTTTGTACTCTTCAAGTCAGATATATTTTTTCTAGATAAGAAATTATTTTATGTTACTTATAAAAATCCGATCTTAACTTAAAGAAATCATACCAAACTTTCTATATTAATCCTATAATTCATGTTCAAAATTTTAAAAGTTCCAAAATAATTTTTCGATATCTAGAACTAAAAATGAATCTCTAAGTCAATACGTACGGTCGCTGTCGAAAGATAGTAACCCAACGAAGGTTGGGGTCGAATTCCAAGGAAACACGTGACTTTGCATATCTCAGTAATTGTAGTCAATGGGCAAAACAAGAAAAATAAATGGGGGGTTTTGTTTGTAATAATCTCGAGCAAAAAACAGTATTAACTTGGTTGAAATCAGCCGTAAGTGAACACTAGGATTGTGTTCCCTCTGCCTTCTCAACTCTGTAGGCTTATCGTGCATTTTTGAACCAACCCAATACCTTGAATGCCGAATCAATAAGTTATGTACCTTCTACAGTCTTTTGGACAAGTAAAAGGATTTCACCCTTTACCTTTTGAGTCTCAGGGTGTCGCCTTACTAACCCTTATCTTGATCCCAGTTAACTATTACATTTTGAGTCTCTAGTTATTAGATGAAACCTAACCATCTTACATAGATAAAACGGAAGCGTGGATAGTCAGTTAAACTTTAAATTACTATTGTTTTTATCTTTTCCTAGTCACTGCTACTCTTCTGGAGTAAGTAGTAATACTAGGCAGGATCCTAATGTGTGCACCCATTAAGAAAATAATCATAATGAAGATAAAGAAATACATGCCATAGGTATTGGTTCAAATCAACAATCGCACTTCTTCTACTTCGTCAATTCGTTAGGGTTTCCACAACCCTAGCTATGGGTTTTAGCCGCTTATGATTGTGAAGAGATCAATAACATTCATAATAGAAAGCATAGATGAAATCACAATGATAAGATGAATAAAAATCCACAACCATAACTGAATAAATCAACTAAAGTCAATACAAGAAATTCCAAGATCAAAGATGGATCTTGAAATCAAAATATGTTTTTGAGTATAAAAAATGTGTAACCTCTACTAAAAAGTACATATGGGGTATTATAGTACAAGAGGGAACCCTAAAAACAAAGTCCAAATAAAACAAGAGAAAATCGGGTCGGAGGACACATATGGTCCGTACCTGCGGTCTGGCACTGGGCGCAAGTAATACCTGCGGTCCAGCCAATGGGCGCAGGTACAAACCGTAGGTACCGGGAGCAAAAATCCTGCAAGTTTAGCTCTCAGAATTTTGGACTTTTGGTACTTGCTTTTCCTACATACATTCTGTAGGTCCTACTTGCGGCCACATGTTGACTTGGTAAGTGTCGGGAGTCATCTTTTCAGCTCTTCTTTAAGTTTCAAACATGCTTTGATCACGAATAAGCTAAAAAACATCCTGAATCTCTATAATTGCTCCAAAAAGTAGCCAAAAATACCTTTTTCACAAACTTAACATACAAAACATGGTTTCCTGCAAACCATACCCAAAACAGATCACATCTAACAAAAAGACCTCAAAAACTTGCGTCTTTTCCTCACATTAAAAGTGCTATATTTCTATAGCATATCAACACACTCAACTTAGAATGGTTGCATGTCCTCAGTAAACAAAAATAAAACAAAAAAATATGATCTTAACTAGGAGAATCTAAGCTATTCAAGGCAATCGGTCATCACATTAAGTTATAATCACAACATTCCCTCCTATCATACTTTTCAAAATCAACTGTGTATGAACATGATGCACACAATGTGACACAATGGGATCAAGGTATGACAATTACATTAGCAATAGACAACCACTCATATATACAAATTACACTACCCGAAACAAGTAAACAACTGACAATATAACTCAACTGCCCTCACAACAAGGATATCCACTCACTCAAATAAAATAATTTATGTCAACGTAGGGATGGTCAAGAGACACTCACGCTCAACAAAGAAGTTTCAGTCAATGCATTTCAAATACCATAGGGTTGCCCTTATTTTCTTTACCTTAGCATTCAGATAGTCACGTTAGGATCACTATAGGACTTTTCTCGGATTGTAATGTAGGTTTGGTTGCTGGTATGGTATGTGAACATTTAGAGTGACTAATCCTCCCTGGCACAACACTAACTATGGGGTCTCACTTATTAACCATTTTGTACTTTATTTTTGCCCTTATTTCTCCTTTTTTATTAGAGCACATTCAGGTTGGGTGTGGTCTTTTATTTTATTTTTTTTTGCTTTTTTCCACAATTTTTCTTTTTTTTTTCTTTTCATTTTCTACCACACCCAGCCTTACTAACTTTTTTCTCTTATTTTGTCCTTCTGCATACCCATTTTACACTATGCACCCCTATGATAACCACCCACAACTTAGATATTTTGCCTGTATTGAGGTGCACAATATCCAAGGAGGACCAGGTCCAAAATTGGCTCATTATAATCAAAATGGGAAGGTGAGTGGTGAAACAAGAAAAATAGGTATATAAGGCTCAAAACTTGGGATCAAGGGATATAATGCACACATGGAAGGTCATTTAGGCAAAAAATGATTTAAAATAAAAAACGGCCTATGATTCTTTCCTAACTAACTATCCTTCAACCTAGGTAAGACTAACCAGGCAAGTTCTAAATTTAACATACAAAAGGGAACTGGGTAGTATCTCTCGTACATATGTCACAGAGTCTATATCACTAACTACTACCTATCATGTTCATGCAATTGTTAGCAAGTGATTATCATATCCCTAATCCTAATTCCATAACAAGATCAATAAAATTCATACATATATACATCAACACAGTTCTAAAACACAAATTTTGAAGGGGTATACACAAATTTTGGAGGGGTATCAAAAATCAGTAAAAAAATGACTACTGCCCTAAATACTTAAATATCTCCTAATTTTACAAAAACACACAATACAAAGAAAAACACAATAAAACACAAAATTATCCTGTACATGCCAGTTCGACAACCATACCGTGACTAGCAGGATAAGAAACACGATAACAAAAACCTGCGACGGCATGGTATGCCCACCCCTAACTATAAACTGTGGATTGTCCTCAATATTCTAAAACAAAGTAAAACATAGAAAAGTGAGAACATATCTGGGATGCACTAGGTGCCTGAGTCAGAAGCATCCCTAGATAGGGGCATATCAGTTGGCGGAGGCGGTGGTGATGGTGGTACTCTACTAGTAGATGCACGCACTGCAATAGAAACACACTTATGATTATCGACGAATGCAGTCTCTAACGAATCATGCCTGACCCTTTGAATGACCTAGTTATATGCCATATCAGGATCCTTCAAATCATCTAAATGACCTCTCTTAGCCCCAACTGCTGGGACCTTCTCCTCATTTTCTGCAAAAAATCAAAGTGTCTCAATGCACACAGAGGTGATATCTTGACCACAAGGGGTCTAACTGAGGGACTGGCGACTACACGACTCTCTGTAAGAGTGTACCTCTGCTTGTAGTCTATCAAAATCCTCCCTCATATGTGCTAGATCTAGTGCACCTGTCTCTATATATTGGGATGTAACCCATCTCTCTAACTTATTGAGTCGTGTCTGAAAATTTGCATGTAGCTCGAACAATGCAAATCTCTGAACAGCCTCCCATCTAGCTTTTGCCTGCTCAAATTTGGTCCAAACCCCTGATCTCATCTGCTCGAAGAGGGTAGTCATCTCGATATCGACCACCTTCAACTAAGTAGATGCAGCCCTCTGTCTATCCACTAAGCTCTATAAAAACTCACTGGATACAGTAATTATACCTGTCATAGGATCTGTAGTAGATGGGCGAGTAGGCTTTGTAGATTCACCAATCATCTCTGAGGTCGAAGCCAGGGATAAAAAAGAAGTACCATATGTCCCCTCGCCCTGTGTACTCGAATCTGAAGCCTCTTTATGCTCTCTTATCTCCATATTAATACTAACATCTGCATTATCATAATGTGCCTCATCAGTCTCTGTGGAAACTGCTGGGCCCTCAAACTCAGCCCGTGGTACTACTGTCTTTTGTCTCAATCTCCTAGAGGTTCCTGAAGATGCTAGACCCTTCATGGACCTCATTTGTGTAGTCCCCATAGCAGGTACCCTCTCATCTATGCCTGGTATCTTAGGCACTCTAGCCTCATCACACAACCTCTGAATCATGCAAGGAAAGAGAAGATTAGTCAACTCCCCAAATTCTCTGTCATGTAATTTATCGAAAATAATAGCAGAAAAATCAACATCATAACCGACCATCAGACAGGCTACCAGTACGACTCTCTCCCACATCAATGTATTATCTAAAGCAGTGGGTATTAGTCGATATCTAATCAGCAACCACCAAAAGTTGGCCTCTAATGTCAATAGATACTTCTTGATCACAGCTTGCCCCTCAAACCATGGGGTTGCATCACCCAGTGGTGAAATATTACTGGCTATCCACCTAGATATCTCAATCCTCTTTCGATGGTGTTCAGCCTCCCGCATAATATGTCAATCATGTACGATCCTCAATCTGTGGTCACACTCAGCTGTAGATGCAAGAGTGATGTAATCTGGGTCAAAGATAACTTGGAGGATAGTCTCCTCTATAATATCAACTCTGACCTCTCTATTCAGTGTATGATCAAGTTGTGTCTACCGCCTAAATCTGACAAAGACTGGATGATGGCACATAGAAAGGATTATAGTAGCTCTATAGGATGCATAAAATTCTCGTTCCATAGCCGGGCTGTAGGAACCGAGTGGTCTGGTCATCCACTCTAGCTGATATTTATTATGTATTGCCCGTAAATTTGGTACTCGATCTAGCCCCGATAAGTCAATCTGACGCTTCTCATAAATACATCTCGTTGGCCTGCCTAGCTCCCAAACACAACTGTCAAGATAAAATATATGTTGCATCCGCCCCACAGACCACCTCAGATGTCCCTCTTTGGGAGGTACATCTGGGCATGTGTGGGTAAGGGTGTCTATCCCTACTGAATTGATGTATTGTGGGAAGGCTGCTCGGTACCCTCCTCATACTAGGATACCTTTATCTACTGCACATGAGTGGCGGTACCCTCCTCAAACTAGGGAACCACTGATGTCTGATCCTGCTCTACCTTGTCAGATGAATCTTAGGACCCCTCCTAAGACTGGAGGTCCTGAGCAACAACCTTTAAAGTAGACTCAAATTCTGTCTCTTCCTCCTTATCATCTTTATCAAGTGGAGGAGCGTGCGGGGGTGATATCCATGAAAACTTTATCCTGGGCTAGTATGCAGCATTCTGAGAAGCCTGATGAGTCTGCTATTTCGTAACTCTGCGTGTCATCCCAACGTCGCATCTCTACATCACTACCCCAGGTACTCCTCCATTGAACCACTAGGCTCGGGAGACTCTGCCTATCTCCTCGAAGTATCATCCTTTGTCTTCTTCACTACTTTAGGTGTCATATGTACCTGAAAAATCAGTTGTTAGTTTTAACAAAAGTGAGGGGTAGCAAAATTTGAAGAAAAACTCAAAATTTGAAAAGTTTGATTTTTTCCTTAATTTTCACATCCCTATCATCTATTTGAAATCCCAAAAATTCCAATGTGTACATAAAGATCTTGAATCTTGAATTTCAAAGCAAACAAACATACTCCAATTGTGGTATTGTCCTATTCATTCAAGTTCAACTTCCAGCTAGGGCCTAAACTTAGAATTTTAATTCAAAACAAGGCCCTACATTATGATTTTAGGCTACTTCAAGGATCCAACATTCAAACATGATAGATTCTATATATTTTTCACTGAAATACCCATATCATCTTATTTACACAATAGACAAACCAATATATAAACATTAGGAGCCGAGAAAGTTGCCTCTTTTATGAAGAACCGAAAGTGAATAATGAAGAAGTCAACCAAAACCATAGTTGAAAATTATTTTTAGTGTGTTGGGAAAAGTTGGTATCTCAACCATGTGTCAAATTATCCTTTGCTTAAGTGTGGGGTTAGTTTATGTTTTAACATGGAAGTTTGAATTCAAAGAGAAAAGTAAAGTTTTAAGGATTTGAATGAGTTAGAATGAGGGTATAAGAATGGTTTTATATAGGTGAGGGACTTTTTGAGGTCATATTTAAATGTTGGTGGTCCCAAAATTTTAATTAAAAAGTGGGCCCCAAAAGTGACCTAGCCACGGCATCAACCTCGCTCCACACTTGCGTCCAGGCAGTGGGTGTAGGTACTACCTGCGGCCTGCAAGTGTTGGGTGCAGGTGTCAGGCCAAAATTTTTTTCCCCTTTTTCTTCTTCGGACTTGGTGTTTTGATATTTTTTTTAGATACTTATGGTCCTGCAACCTAAGTTTTAGGTCCCAAAGTAAAATTAGATGCCAAAGTCTATAACTTACCATTTTTCATCCTAAATTTTTTTAGATTTTTGACTTATTACTCAACTTACCGTATGGGACTTGTGACCATGAAAGGCTGATTATACAACCCCATTACCTAAAAATTGATGAATGTAGCAATTTTTAACGTATTCTGGGTAAGATCCAAGAATTAAAAACCTACAAAAAGACAAAAATAACAAAAATAACAAAAATATGAACATTAAAATAGTGGGTTACCTCCTACTCAGTGCTAGATTTAACGTTATGGCACGACTTGACTGTGTTGGTTACTCATACTTCACCAACAAGCCCATGGGTTGTCTCTCATCCAACGCTTGATTTAACATTGCGGCACGACACAGGTATCTTGACTACTCAAAATTCATCAAGATACCCATAGGAGTATCCTCCAGAATCATCAATACAATCAATTACTGACACTACCCTTATGCTGGTTGGCTGCTTCAGTGACTTTTGGATGTTGAATGTTGTCTCATTACCCTTGAATATGAATTTCATCTCATCTTTTTCCATGTCAACCATAGCTCTACATATGTCCATGAACGGTCTTCCCAAGATTGTGTGCAACTTAGTGTCAACCTCATAATCCAAGATGACAAAGTCAGTCGAAAAGATAAAGTTACCCACCCTCATGATCACATCAAATGAGATTTCCATAGGTTTATTCACTATGCGGCAACCATCAATATCCGCATCGAAGTCGATTCTGGAGGATTCAAGTCCAGTTACTTAAATACGTCGAGTGATATCAAATTAATACTGGCTCTTAAATCACACAAGGCTCGAGAAAATCGAGATGAAACAATAGTGCATGGTATAGTGAATGATCTGGGATCACCCTTTTTCTACACCAAAGACCTCATCGTGACTACACTTCAATGGTGCACATCATCAACATCCTTAAATATCACTCCTTTTTGTGTGACCAATTGTTTCATGAACCTGGCGTAATCCACCATTTGCTCTAACGCCTCAAGAATAGGTATGTTCAAGCTCAACTCTCTCAGTATATCAATGAACCACTTGAAATTACCTTCCTCTTTCTTTACTTCAATATCTGAGGAAAAGGTGGAGGTGGTCTCAAAATTTATCTAACTTCAGGCTCCATGATTGGACCCTTAACTTTGTCTTTAGTAGCTTTGCCTTTATTACCTGTTACCTTTTCATACTCAGAAACATGTGTCTTATCATCAATGGATTTTGTAGCAGGCAGTGGGAGATTCATATTAGTGATACCAGTCCTCATGGTAATATCAAGTGCATGACCATCGTTTCTCAAATTTTACACTATGTTGCTCAAAAGGGTACCTGGCTGCCTCTGGTTCAGGGTTACTAGCATCTGCCCAAACTGGTGCTTCGAATGTTTGAAGGCAGTGGCATATGACTCTACCTTTTGGGTAAACCCTGAAATATCAACCATAATCTCCTTAAGTCTAATCTCCTAATTTTTTTGACCCTTCACTAACTTAGCCAGCATCTCTTCTATTTTGGATTCTGCATCGTGTCTACTAGGTGGAATGTACTTGTCTCCCTTCTCTTTATAGTCATCCTTCTTTCTCCAGTTACTATCTCGCTTTCTGCTTTGGTCTCTATATCTATCATAGTAGTTCCGACCTCGGTTCCCTTGCCCTTAGGCTCGGAAACCCGCTATCTGATAATCTAGATAATTAGCTTTCTCCTTCAACTCTAACTCATATGCTTTGGAAGCTGACCTCTGTGCTGCTACTACATTCACTTTCTCAGAAGTCACTGCTGTAAATTTCATTGCTAGCATCCCTAAATCAGTCCTTAGTAATGCAATTTCTTACATTACTGTATCATCAACTGCTCTCAAGTCACAGGAGGCACCGATAGAATATGTACCAGACCCCCTCTTAGCCTCTCGAGTTTTCCACCCTCGATTAGTGAGTGGGATCTGCTCTAACATTTCTGAAGCTACCTCCCTACGTAGTCTTATAAAAGATCCTCCAGAGATGGTGTTTGCCAAGGTTCTAGAGCTGATGGTCAGGTCTTTATAGAATATCTCTCGTAAGCTCGTCCCTGACAACTAATGATTCGGCATCATGCTCAGCTTCTTCTAAAACCTAAACCACGCCTCGTACATGGACTCTGACTGTAGCTTCCTGAAGTTATAGATCTCATCCTTGAGTTGCAACATCCTTGATGGAGGAAAGAACCTATTTAAGAATTGCCTGCGTAACTCATTCCAAGTCGTGATAGAGCCTTTTGGCAATTCCCCTAACCATAATGATGCTTTTTCTATAAGTGAGAATGTGAAAAACCTCAGTCTAAGTGATTTTTTTATCTACCCCTGGAATGGTATCGAGGTGCAAATCCCAAGGAAATTTCCAAGGTGTAAATTTACATCATCTGTAGGCAATCTTGCAAAGACACCCTTTGAATTTAGAAGTTGAATCATCGCATTCGTGATGCCAAATTTTATGCTTGGGGGCAAAATAAGAGGTACTATGGCTCCAGCCTCTGTCGGCTCAACATATCCCAATTATTCTTCATCATATATATATGGTTGCACATACTGATATGATGGGATTACTTGAAGACGAGCACCTCTAGCTCTATTTTGATTTCCATCGAGTGCTGCTCGACAGTTTACTTCTTGTCTTTGTTCAATTAGCTCTGCTTCTCTAGCTACCCTCTGAGCTTCTTCTGTTGCCTGATGTTCCGGTATATTATGGAACAGTTAGCATCATTTTCTTAGGGAAATTGTATGTTTTCAGTCAACCAAAGTGTTATTTAATAAAGTTTTTAGTGTTTTCAGTAAAAGGAGATAACCACAGAAGAAAGCTGGAAAAAGTAGCAGAAAAGTAAGTTTGATGGTCAAAATGGTGGACCGTCAGTCTTTCGACGGATCACCAGGTCGACCGTCAAGGCGATCCAGAACCTACCATACAAATGCCTTGACTGACGAAAAACATGGCGGACCGTCAGACATGTGACGGACCACCAGATGGACCATCAACCCTTATCCAAAAATCACCTTTCAAAGAAACTCAGTGACGATCAACATGGTGGACCGTCAGTCATGCGACGGACCACCAGATAGACCATCAATGCTTATCCAGAAACCATCCTCCAGAGTAACTCAGTGACAGTTAAAGTGGTGGACCGTCAGTCATGCGACGAACCACCAGGTGGACCGTCAGGTCTTATCCAAAAACTGCTATTTGGAAGAAATGAGTGACGGACAAGATGGTGGACCATCAACTCTTTGATGGTCCGCCATATGGACCGTCAACTGGGACGCAGCTTTTTTGTTTTAAAATTTTAAATTATTTTTTTTAGCTGGGAACATATAAATACAAAATTTTAGGGTTAAGAAGGTATCTTTTTTCTTTCTTTTACAAGTTCTATCATCTATTGAAACTCTTCGTAACCCAGTACTTTGGGGATTCTTTAGATCTGGGAGTACTTTAGAATCGAACAATTGATTATTGAAGATTGAAGAACTGATTCTTGGGATTCTTTGTAAGTAAATTCTTAATCTATTTATGAATAATACAAGAATGAATTCTTCTTCTTCTATGGAGTATTGTGGCTAAGATCCCATAACTAGGGTTATGGGATCCTTAATGTGAAACACATCTATGGGTTGGGAATCAATTTGAGTTCCATAATTCAATGACATTGCATAAACCTTTCTTCAATTTCATGACTGTTCTTGGTTGCAAACTTGAAGAGTGAGCCCTTGAACAACACTTGTCTGAAAGGAAAGTGTTTGTTGGGAAAATAAAGTGTTTACATAAATTCTAAGGGCTTTAACCTTTAGAGTAATAGCAAATGCCCTAACAGGATTAGCTTACATGAGAAATGGGTTGAAAGAATAATGCTTCCTTCGAGTTTGAGAGAATTAGAGGGTAATCTATCCACTTAGGTTGAGAAACTAAGGGATAAAGAATAGGACTCAACCTTTTTTGCAATTGAATTTGCTAAGCGGAACTCATAAACGATTCACAACCCAAATGGTGCTAGCATTTTGGTGAACATAACCCTGGTTTGTTTAATCTCATAAAGTTACGAAATACAAAGAGAATCATTAGTTGGAATACTGTTGTTACAAGTAATTATTTTACAAATTAAAACCCCAAAACCCCCCTTTTTGGTTAGGAACCTCTGATCAACAGTCTAATAATTATTACAACACTTAGTGAGCACAATATTCCCTGTGAAATTCGACACACAACCTAGTTGGGTTCTATATTTAACAGCGACCGCTTACACTTTCTATCGAGAGTTGTAATTTGGGCGTATCAAATTTTGGCGCCGCTGTCGGGGAATACGATTGTCAATTAAGTTTGTGATAGTTAATAAACCCTTTGGTCAAAGATTCTCAAACTTTACTTTTGGTTTGTTGTTTTTGTTTTGAATAGGTTGACTATTGTGCATGCCAAGTACACGGAGATCGGGTCAACCATTATTACCTATAAATCCTGAACCACATCTCATTGGCAGAATGGATGCGCAACGAGACCCTGAAAGGATAGCTGCTCAATAGGAGTAGGCTAGATTAGCTGCATTGGCAGCTACACAAGTAAATCAGCAAAATGCTGATAACCCAGGTCGGGTACCAAATCCTGATGATGAGGACCTGGGTGATGATGAGCTTTTAAATCCAAGGCGTGCAGATGATATGGCTACACCAGTGAACATGAATGTCAACAGAGATCGTCAGGCTAGAATGAGACCCGAATGCAGAGCTATACAAGTTGCTTTTGATGATGATGATGACGAATTGGATGGGGATGGTGCCATAGGGGATATTATTCCTCCGCCTTTAGCACCCGGAGCGAAGTTCAATATTACTAGCATTATGATCCAGCTATTGAACTCAAAGGGTTATTTGGTGGACTTGCAGGTGACGATCCGAATATGCATCTAATTGATTTTATCTCAACATATAAGTCGTTTGACAATCCAGGGGTTGGACAAAATGCGATCCGACTGCGCTTATTCCCATTGTCTCTATCTGGAGAGGCAACTCAATGGTTAAATGGGCTAACTCCCGACTCTATTACCAATTAGAGGCAACTGAAAGATGCTTTCCTGGAAAGATTCTTTCCGCCGTCCAAGAGAGCACAATTGAGAGATGAGATAAGTAATTTCAGATAGCTTCCAACTGAAGCTCTCTACGAGACTTGGGAGAGGTTCAAGAAGAAGCTTATGCGGTGCCCAAATCATCAGATGACCAATGTCCACTTGATGGATATATTATATAGGGCCTTGAATTCGGTGACTAAGCCAGTGGTAGATAGTGCTGCGAGTGGGTCATTCATAGACCTCACTTTTCTTGAGGCATCTAAAATGCTTGATCGTATGATAAAGCAGAGTGGAGCTTGGCATACCAGGGATTCTGAGGTAGTGAGCTCTACTGTATCTATTGGCATGACCGCAGAAAAGAGGCAAAGGAAAGAGGAACGTGACCAAGATATGGCTCACATGAAAACGTAAATGGGCCTTCTTACTAAGCATCTATTATTAAGAAAGACAAAGAAGGTTAAAGATATTGCATCACAGGGAAGAGATGACTCCGATTCTGAGGAAAAAGCAAATTACTTGAATAATCAGGGTTTTTTTGAGGCAATGGCCAAGTAAACCAAGGTCGGAACTACTATGAAAAATTCAGGTACAAGGACCGAGACCAAGGGGTTTGGAAGAATAAGAATGACAGGAATGGTTTGTATATCTTTCCTGGAAATCGTGAAGCTGTTGCATCTAACTCTTAGAATATGTCCATAGAGGACATGATGGCTAAGCTTTTGAAAGGAGTTGAGGTAACCAACACGAGAGTAACTGAGGTAAAAAATGATTTGTCTTCAATGAATCAATTGGTTGACTCGCATTCCACTTCAATAAAATAGTTGGAGCAGCAAATGAGTCAACTCTCGGCGACATTTAATCAAAGGAAGGCTGGCACTCTACCAAGTGACACAGTGCAAAACCCAAGGAAAGATGGGTCATAGTTGGCAATTACTACCAGGAGTGGTAAGGTGTTAGAAAACCCATCCGTGGGTAAGCCTGTGGTTGATAGTATGGAGGAGAGTGTTGTTGAAGCAGATTGTGATCATCCTGTAGAAGCTGAAAACTAGGATGAGATCATTCATAATACTACACCTAGCTGTCAGCAGTCTGAAAAGATTGAAGATGAGAAGAACAAAGAAAAGGAAGTGGTGGAGAAAACTCTCCCAAAACCACCACCCCCTTTTCCTCAGAGACTGAAGAAGAAGGCCGATGACAACAAGTTCAGTAAATTCATGACCATGCTGAAGCAACTGACTATAAATGTGCCTTTGGTGGAGGCACCGGAGCAGATGCCAGGGTATGCCAAATTCATGAAGGACCTTTTGACAAAGAAAAGGGTAGCAAGCTATGAACCGGCAGATAATTTCCATCATTACAGTGCGATTGCCACAAGGTCCTTAGTATAGAAGAAGGCATATCTGGGAGCTTTCACTATTCCTTGCACGGTCGGATCTTTGGATTTTGCTTAGGCTTTGTGTGATTTGGGGGCTAGCATTAATTTGATGCCGCTATCCATTTATAAAAAGTTGGGGTTGGGAGATCCTACTCCAACCAATATACGGCTCGTGATGGCAGATAGGTCGGTAAAGCAGATTGTTGGTATTCTGTACGATGTATTAGTGAAGGTCGCTACCTTCATTTTTCCTGCGAATTTTGTTATTTTGGATTGCGAGGTGGACTTCGAGGTGCCCATAATCTTGGGTCGACCTTTCCTCGCAACCGGAAGTGTGCTGATTGATCTGCGAGCGAATGAGCTTTTATTTCAGATGAATGATGAAGTGGTACATTTTGATGTATGAAAATCAATGAAGCATCACAAAGAAATGAATATATTATCTATAGTTGATGTTTATTATGAGGACGAGTAGAGATTATCTTTGGAGGAGAAACTTACTGTTGGGCCATTGGCTGCTGTGCTTATGAACTTTGATCGTGAGGATATTGAGGAGTACGAAGAAAATGTATGTGCTTTGACAGGAATAGGGTCGTATTATTATGCCCCCAAGAAGCTTGATCTTGACCTTAAGAATCAACCTTCACCATCGGCGAAGCTATCCATTGAAGAGCCACCGGTGTTAGACTTGAAAGAGCTACCCAGTCATCTGAGGTATGTATTCTTGGGTAGTGGAAATACACTGCCGGTTATTATTATTGCTGATTTAGGCGAACAATAGGTGGAAGCTCTCATCTCTGTTCTTAAGAGATACAAGAGAGCTATTGGTTGGACTATTGCAGATATCATTGGTATTCCTCCTGGCATATGTACGCACAAGATTCAGCTAGAGGAAGATTGTGTACCTACTATTGAGCATCAGTGTCGCCTGAATCCACCTATGCAAGAGGTGGTGAAGAAAGAAATCATCAAGTGGCTAGATGCAGGGGTGGTGTATCCAATCTCAGACAGTAAATGGGTGAGTCCTGTACAGTGTGTGCCCAAGAAAGGGGGCATGACGGTAGTGGAAAATGAGAAAAATGAGTTAATTCCACTCAGTCCTGTCACAGGGTGGAGGGTGTGTATGGACTACCGAAAGCTCAACTCGTGGACACTAAAAGATCACTTTCCAATGCCATTCATGGATCAGATGCTTGATCGTTTGGCAGGTAGAGATTGGTACTATTTCTTGGATGGTTAATCTGGGTATAATCAGATCTCCATTGCTCCTGAAGATCAGGAGAAGACGAAGTTCACGTGCCCATATGGTACATTTGCTTTTAAAAGTATGCCCTTTGGTTTATGTAATGCACCGGCCACATTTCAGAGGTGCATGATGTCGATCTTCTCTGATATGGTTGAAGACACCTTGGAGGTGTTTATGGACGATTTTTTAGTTGTTGGAGATTCCTTTGACTTGTGTTTGCTGAACTTAAGTCAAGCATTACAGCGGTTTGAAGAGTTTAACCTGGTACTTAACTGGAAAAAATGCCACTTCATGGTGAAGGAAGGCATTATTCTCGGTCATAAAATTTCTGCAAAAGGTATTGAGGTATATAGGTCCAAGGTTGAGGTCATCGAGAAACTACCTCCCCCCATCTCTGTAAAAGGGGTGCGTAGCTTTCTTGGTCATGCAGGATTCTATTGTAGATTTATAAAAGATTTATCGAAGGTTGAAAAACCAATATGCAAACTTCTTGAAAAGGAGGCCAAGTTCTCTTTTGATGATGACTGCAGGCAGGCGTTCGAATCCATTAAGCTGAAATTAGTGGAGGTTCCAGTTATTATTACTCCGGACTGGACAAAGCCGTTTGAACTAATGTGTGATGCTAGCGGTGTGGCGCTTGGAGCTGAGTTGGGCCAGAAAAAAGATAAGCTATTTCATCCAATCTACTATGCCAGCAAAGCCCTGAATGGGACTCAAAAGAACTATACTGTCACTGAACAAGAGCTCATGGCTGTAGTTTACGCCTTTGAGAAATTCAGAGCGTATTTACTAGGGACAAAGGTGGTGGTCCACATGGATCATGCAACTCTGAGGTACTTAATGGCTAAGAAAGATACGAAGCCGAGATTGATCCGGTGGGTATTGTTGCTTCAAGAATTTGACTTTGAGGTAAAGGATCGTAAGGGATGTGAAAATCAGGTGGCTGATCACTTATCCAGACTTGAATGTGAACAAGTAATCAAGGACAAGTTAGATATTGAAGATTCTTTTCCGGATGAGAAGATACTAGCTGCAAAGCTCGAGCAGATTCCGTGGTATGCTGATTTCGCAAACTATGTGGTAAGTGAGGTGATGCCATATAATCTTTCCTTTTACCAAAGGAAAAAGTTCCTTCATGATGTGACCCAGTATTTTTGGGATGAGCCCTATTTTTTTCAGCGATGTACAGATGGTGTTATTAGGCGCTGTGTCCCAGATATGGAGATGCTGAGTATTTTGGAAGCATGCCATGCTTCACCTGTTTGTGGTCACCATGCAGGTGACCGTACTGCTCAGAAAGTATTGTAGAGTGGATACTATTGGCCCACGCTATTCAGAGATGCATATGAGCTTGTTCGTAGATGTGATCAATGTAGAGACAAGGATCAATCTCCAAACGCCATGAGATACCAATGTCCAAAATGATGGAAGTAGAGTTGTTTGATGTATGGGGCATTGACTTCATAGGCCCATTTGTAAGCTCATACGGGTTAAAATACATCCTAGTAGCTGTAGACTATGTATCAAAATGGGTAGAAGCTGTGGCGTTGGCTGACAATGAAGGAAAAAGAGTTGTAGCATTTCTGAAGAAGAACATATTCTCCCGTTTTAGAGTACCAAGAACAATCATAAGTGATGGGGGATCCCATTTCTACAATAAAGTTTTCAGGGTTGTTTTGGCAAAGTATGGAGTAAAACAACACTAAGTAGCAACTCCATATCACCCACAAACTAGTGGGCAAGTGGAGGTGTCGAATCGTGAGATTAAGGCCATTCTCGCCAAAACTGTGAACGCTAATATGAAAGATTGGTCTCAGAAGCTAGATGACGCCTTATGGGAGTACCAAACTACTTTCAAGACACCAATTGGCATGTCTCCGTATCAGCTGGTCTATGGGAAGGCATGTCATTTGCCAATCAAGCTTGAGCATAAGGCCTTATGGGCTCTCAAAAGGCTGAATATGCACTGGAAGGAAGCAACTGATCTAAGATTGGAGCAGATAAATGAGATGGATGAATTTTGTCTCAGAGCTTATGAAAGAGCCGACTTGTATAAAGAGAAGATGAAGAAATACCATGATCAAAGGATTGCACAAAGAGAATTCAGGAAAGGTGATTTGGTACTTTTTTTCAACTCTAGACTGAAGCTATTTCCAGGTAAGTTGAAGTCTAAATGGTCAAGTCCTTTTAAAATTAGACAAGTTTACTCATCTGGAGTAGTTGAGCTTGAAAATGAAGATGGTAGTGTCTTCAAAGTGAACGGGCAAAGAATCAAACCTTATATTGGTCCAAAAGACTTAATAAAAAGTGTTGATGTCTTTTATCTCGATGAAGTATGAGTACTCGAGATACCTGAGTTGTGCCGCGATGTTAAATCAGGCGCTAGTGGGAGGTAACCCACAACATATTGTTGTAACCATAGTTAGAGTCTATTTTATGTTTTTGTGCAATTTTGATGCGTTAATGAAGTGTGCAGGGCCAGAAACATGGTTAAAAGCTAAATAGGCATACATCTGAGTGACTAGACCGCTGTGATGGACGACTTGATAGACCACCACTCCTATGATGGACCAACACTTTCAACCATCATGAATTGGCAAAAAAATGCATACACTGGATAGGATCTGACGGATTAAGTGGCGGACCGTCACATACCTGGTGGGCCGTCAAAACAGCCGTCAGAAGTAAGACTGGTAACCCACATTCTGGTAAGCAGTGACGGTCAATATGGTGGACCGTCACATATTTGGTGGACCATCCCACTTGCCATCACACCAAAACAGAAACACATCGACTCAGGTAAGGGATGACGTTCAGAGTGGTGGTCCGTCAAATTCGTGACGTACCGTCAAATTCATGACGTACCGTCAATTTGACTGTCTCTTTAACCCTAACTCTGAATCGGGTTGGGTTAAATTGGTACTCTTTATAATTATTTCGTATTTGACCCGAAGTGAGATTTTGAGAATAAAATTGAGCGGGTACACTCATTGTAACCGTTCCATAACCTTTGACTTTTCCACTTCTTTAAGATTCAAAGAACCTGAAGAGAGTTATCCCATCTGAGGCCCCTCATCTCCTCTATTTGTGCCTTATTTAAATCAACTCAACTCTCCCGTCTCTCCATCACAAACCAAAAAGTATTACGGGTGCTAGGATTTGTAAGTTAGCTTTGTCTTTGAAGCTTCAAGCACGTAATGTAATCAAGAATCGAGGTAAGTGAAAACCCTTCTCTTCTGGTAGTCCATATTAAGTGTAAAAGAATGATTTATTGGTTTGTTCTTAGTGTACTGAGTATGAATGTCTTGAGTTAAAATTCAAAGTACAAACTGGTGTGAAATCTGGGTGATATAAAGTGTAAAATGAGACCAATGTGCTTAAAATATGAGTTTAGAGCTGTGATGGTAGTTGAAAATATGACCTGATGTGCTATTGCTATACAAAATGGCCGAACCCAGACTTTTTGGCTGAAGACGAAGGTGCGACAGTCAAACTGGTGGATCGTCAACTTTTTGATGGACCACCAAGATGACCGTCAGAATACTCAATAAAATGCATCTTCTATATAAGCCATGACGGTCAAAATGGTGGATCATCAACTTTGTGACAGACCACCACGTTGACCGTCAGAAGGCTCAAGATTTTATGGGTCACTGCTTAACGGTTGACGACAGAGTTGGTGGACCGTCCAACCTCTGGTGGACCGTCAGATCTACCGTCAGACCACATTTGCAATAATTTTGATTTTGTTTGAATTTTGAACTGATTTCTTAAACTGGTTTTCAGGTGATATGATCCCTAAACTTCCACAAGCCAGAGGAGGAAGAACTCAACAAGGTAGAAATGCGTCCGCACCAGCCTATAATACTAGGCGAACTAAAAGAGAAGCCATCACAATCCCCCAGTCTGAGGAGAAGAGTGAGAATAGCATCAGTTTCACTGATTCAAGTCTGGATGAAGCAATAGTTGCTTCAACCCAACCATTACCCGTAGAAGGTGAAGCTGAAACGGCTAATGTGGGGGATCAAATAGAAGCTACTGATGTAGAAAATGAACGAGAGGGTGATAACATTATCAGGAGGAAAGATCCCCAAATTTGAGACGCTATCAGGTGGAAAATAGAGGGATCACACAAAGAGTTCTATGACGGGTTGACACCCACAGCTCGAGGGATCCAAAGGTCATTTCTAGAAGAACATCAGATTATGACAACAGAGCTTCATGAATATACTCAGTTAGAGCGTTGGTTCAAAGAATATGGACTAGCATGGATGAGCAGGCCACCAGGAAACTACCAACCGAATGGGTAAGAGAATTCTTAGCAAATTACCTATGTTTGGTGAAAACAGAATATCCAAAGGGAACTCCAATATCACATAGACCAAATAGGGAGTCTGTTCTGGTCCGAGGGGTCACCGTTGATATCTCATCCCGAACAATCAATAGGATACTATTCGGGCCAGGATATGAGGCTCCACCTACGGTCCCAGATTTTGAGTAAAGAATGAGAAATGCTTCCAGTCAGAGACATTGGGCGTCCTCGTTATTGAATGATGATAGAAATCCTTCCTGGTTGACTAATTCTAAAGAGCGCATCACAAAGTTCACTCTTAGATTTAAAGCTAAGTTCTGGTGGGCTATTGTCCGGTTGAGGTTAATGCCAATAAAAGGAGATGGGAACCTGGATCATCACAAAGCAGTAGTAGTGTCTAGTTTGATTTTAGGGCTACCAATTGATTTTAGTCAGCTAATTACAGACGAGATGTTTGTGCGATCATATAAAGTGACCACCTCTGTACCCTTCCCATGTTTGATCACTGAATTATGCAAATAAGATGGGGTGACACTGATCAATGAGGTTGACAATGAGGTACAGGCTAAACATAAGCGGGACATTGAGAAGTCGAAAGATGAATCAAAGTTTAAAATTTATGTGACCAAACCTCCAGCATATCAGTCTCAGTCTGTACCTGTTTCTGAAGCCACAGAAATGCCTAAAGGTGTGCCTTTACCTATTACCACATATGTACCACCTGATTATGTGCCCCAGGGTACGTCTGCAGGGTCAGATTCTACACAGTTTGTTGGTGGAGCAGATTTTGTGGAATACAGATTCAACCCGGTGAATTTTGTCAAGGTGGTGAAGAATCAAAAGAGGTTTCAAAAGCAGTTAGAAAAGTGGGCTGGATATTTCAAACCTTTTGTGGATGAAATTCTAGCCGAGGCAGTCAGGCCATTTCAAACTATTCAAGTTAGGATGGATAACATGGAAGCTCTCATCAACAAAAGGCTAGATTCACTATCTCTCCCTGATCTTTCCAAGATCATGGATGAATTTAAGCAGGCAAAGGCTGACATAGCGGAGTTAAATAAGAAAAAATCACAACCGCCTACATTTGACCTGATTTTAGCTGTAAGTGATGATGATGAGGGCATTCTGGATCTGATGGGTAGACCCGTAAAGGATAAAGACAAGCAGCAAATGGATGAAAAAGCAGCAAGGAAAGAAAAAAAGGTGAAAGAGAGAAGCAATGTCACCTGAGGAGTTAGACCAGCATAACCTGAAAAGAGCTGTAAAGAAGTCAAAGAAAAAAGCTGAAAGAAAGCAAAGAGAAAAAGAAAATAAAGCGGCAAGAGTCTCTACTAGTGCTACCCCAGCAAAGAGGCAAAGTACAGGTTCAATTAGTGAGACTATCCCTCAAAATATGGAGGGTGAAGTTGTGAGCACTCCTACCACCATAGGGGACAACATTGCACAGGGTGAGAACGCAGGGACCTTACCCCACCTGACAGATGCCTCAGAGAAATAGGAGGCGAAGTAGATAACCCAATCCTCAGTTACGGTAATTTATTGCTTTGAGGACAACGCATATCTTTTTGTGTGGGGGTGGGGTATATTTACACCATGGTTGGATGTGTTTCCGATATTCTGAATCCAATCATGTACTATCTAGTAGAAACGACATGTTTAGGGTGTTTTTATTATCGTATTTTAAATTCTGCAGCCTGTGATGTAAATATATGTGTTTAATGAGTATCTATAAACTGTTTCTGTTTCAGTACTTTGTTGTAAATATGGGCTATGAATGATGCGACATAAGACTATGAGCATGTGTATGTAATTATTTACCTTATTCATGTAAACATGTGTATATAACTCTCAGTAATTTTGCATTTAGCATTAGTCTAGAAGAGGTGCATGCAACATGCAATGAACATTCCAAGAAATGCAAAGGAAGTTTAATTTTGTTACCTGTGGGTATGAGGTTTTACTTGCAGTTCTTTCATAGGTTAAGACCTAGAACTTTCCAGAGTCATAGATACAGTCTTCTAGGGGAGTCATTAGGATAGGATAATAGGCCTCCTTGTACTTTGAGCCCTTCTAACCTAAATAAACAACACCCACCAGAAAGATTATCTCTTTTGAACCCATTTTTTGTCTTTAAAACCCGTTCTGAAATCCTGTCACTGTTAATTACGCTCCGTAGCATTTTAACATTCATCTCCAGCCTTAACAAATTACTTAGCATTGTACATTTCAACTTAGATAAAACATCTAAGTTGAGGGTGGCTAATGTCAAAAGATTGGCCACTGACTGCATTAGCCTGAGTCAAAAGGTAGCTGTTACCAAAAAATAAATAATAATAATAATAAAAATAATAATATATATAGCAACTTGAAGTTAAAAAGATGCTAGGGCGAGGAGAGTTAAGATTCAATGAGTCACTTTTCCCAAAAACATACCCCTCCTGACCCGAAACCTCATTGCAAGCCTCGAAAAGACCTGTTTGATCCTAGTGAGTCAATCTTGAGGTAGTGTCATATGGATAGGGCAAGCCTATGGTTACTTAGACTATGGTTGTAACTTCTTTGTGAGTGTGAGATTTAGACTTTGTCCACATCAAATAATGAGTGGTGAATTTCATTGTTGTGAGGGCAATCGAAGTTTCACTGAACTTTGTTGTTCTCTGTAGAATGTAACATTCATGCTTGTGAACTGAACTATGATAAATGCTGGGTGTGGAGCCTGATGTGTTAAATGCATGTGATTGAACTGATGAGTGAATAGTTGCATCAAAATGTTTCAAGGGTTGGTTTCTTGTCATTTTACTGTTCATGTGTGCAATTAGGTGCTGAGTTGCTTCAGGATAAAAAGTTACCTTAAGTTGAGGGTGTTGATGTTCTGGTATATTACGGAATAGTTAGCATCATTTTCTTAGGGAAATTGTATGTTTTTAGGCAACCAAAGTGTTATTTAATAAAGTTTTTAGTGTTTTCAGTGAAAGGAGATAACCACAGAAGAAAGCTGGAAAAAGTAGAAGAAAAGTGAGTTTAACGGTCAAAATGGTGGACCATCAGTCTTTCGACGGACCACCAGGTCGACCATCAGTCTTTCGACGGACCACCAGGTTGGCGATCCAGAACCTACCATACAAATGCCTTGAGTGACAGAAAATATGGTGGACCGTCAGACATGTGACGGACCACCAGATGGACCGTCAACCCTTATCCAGAAATTACCTTTCAGAGGAACTCAGTGACGATCAACATGGTGGACCTTCAGTCATGCGACGGACCACTAGATGGACCATCAATGCTTATCCAGAAACCACCCTCCAGAGGAACTCAGTGACGGTTAAAGTGGTGGACCGTCAATCATGCGACCGACCACCAGGTGGACCGTCAGGTCTTATCCAGAAATTGCTATTTGGAAGAAACGAGTGACGGACAAGATGGTGGACCGTCAAATCTTTGACGGTCCGCCATATGGACCGTCAACTGGGACGCGGCTTTTTTGTTTTTAAATTTTAAATTATTTTTTTTAGTTGGGAACATATAAATACAAAATTTTAGGGTTAAGCAGGTATTTTTTTTCTTTCTTTTACAAGTTCTATCATCTATTGAAACTCTTCGTAACCCAGTACTTTGGGGATTCTTTAGATCTGGGAGTACTTTAGAATTGAACAATTGATTATTGAAGATTGAAGAACTGATTCTTGGGATTCATTGTAAGTAAATTCTATTTATGAATAATACAAGAATGAATTCTTCTTCTATGGAGTATTGTGGCTAAGATCCCATAACTAGGGTTATGAGATCCTTAATGTGAAACACATCTATGGGTTGGGAATCAATTTGAGTTCCATAATTCAATGACATTGCATAAACCTTTCTTCAATTTCATGACTTTTCTTGGTTGCAAACTTGAAGAGTGAGCCCTTGAACAACACTTGTCTGAAAGGAAAGTGTTTGTTGGGAAAAAAAGTGTTTACATGAATTCTAAGGGATTTAACCTTTAGAGTAATAGCAAATGCCCTAACAGGATTAGCTTACATGAGAAATGGATTGAAAGAATAATGCATCCTTCGAGTTTGAGAGAATTAGAGGATAATCTATCCACTTAGGTTGAGAAACTAAGGGATAAAGAATAGGACTCAACCTTTCTTGCAATTGAATTTTCTAAGTGGAACTCATAAACGATTCACAACCCAAATAGTGCTAGCATTTTGGTGAACATAACCCTGGTTTGTTTAATCTCATAAAGTTACAAAATACAAAGAGAATCATTAGGTGGAATACTCTTGTTACAAGTAATTATTTTACAAATTAAAACCCAAAAATTGCCCTTTTCTTGGCTTCATCTTGATTTATCAGCTCACCAGTCTGATGATCAATAATATCTTATACTCCTTCAGGCGAAGGGGGAGGTACAACATCATGAACCCCTTAAGGATTATCAACTCTTTTTAGCTTAAATATCCTACCGGGTGTTTGTTGGATCCTCTATGGATTAGGATTCACTGGGAGTAAGGGTTTAACTCTCATTGTTCTAGGCATACACCGACATATGCCCAACTAAGAATAAAAATAAAAAGATAAACTCAAAAACTGCAACAAGCTCAAATCATAAAATAACGTTGTGTTCCCCGACAACAACGTCAATTTCTTGATGACGTCCAAGCAACACCTCCTTTAGATAATGGTATAGTCGCTGTCATAATATAGTAACCCAACGAAGGTTGGCATCGAATCCCAAGGGAACACGTAACTTTACATATCTCAGTAGTTGTAGTCAATGGACATAACAAGAAAAGTAAATGAGGGGTTTTATTTGTAGTAATCTCGAGCAAAGGACAATATTAACTTGGTTAAAATCAGTCGTAAGTGAACACTAGGATTGTGTTCCCATTGGCTTATCAACTCCTTAGGATTATCGTGCATTGTTGAACCAACGCAATACCTGGCATACAGAATCGATAAGTTATGTACCTTCTACAGGCTTTTGGACAAGTAGAAGAATCTTACCCTTTAATTTTTTAGTCTCAGGATGTCGCCTTACTAACGCTAATCTTGATCCCAGTTAAGTATTATCTTTTGAGTCTCTAGTTATTATATGAAATTTAACCATCTTTCATAGATAAAACCTAGAAACGTGGATCTATAGTTAAACTTCAAATTACTCTTGTCTTTATGTTTTTCTGTCCACCACTCTTTTAAAGTAAGTAGCAATATCTTGGCGGGATCCTAATGTGTGCACTCATTAAGAAAACAATCATAACAAAGATAAAGCAATGCATGCCATGGGTATCGGTCCAGATCAACAATTATACTTTCCCTACTTCGTCAATTCACTAAAGTTTCGACAACCCTAGCTATGGGTTTTAGTCGCCCATGATTGTGAAGAAATCAATAACATTCATAATAGAAAGCATAGATGAAATCACAATAATAAGATGAATAAAAACCCACAACCATAACTGAATAGATCAACTAAAGTCAATATAAGAGAATCCCAAGATCAAAGATGGATCTTGAAATCAAAATATGTTTCGAGTATCAAAGTGTGTATCCTCTATTAAATAGCACATAAGGGGTATTTATAGTACAAGAGGAAACCCTAAAAATAATGCCCAAATGGAACAGGAGAAAATTGGGTCAGAGGCCACATTTGGCCCATACTTGAGGTCTGGCACTGGGCGCAGGTAGTACCTGCGGTCTAGTTACCCAGCACAGGTATAAACCGCAGGTACCGGGAGCAAAAATCCTACAAATTCAGCTCTTGCGATTTTGGACTTCTGGTACTTGCCCTGCCTACATGCGGTTCGTAGGTCCTACTTGCAGCCACATATTGACTTTGTAAGTGCTGAGAGTCATATTTTCAGCTTTTCTTCGATTTTCAAACATGCTTTGATCACGAACAAGCTGAAAAACATCCCGAATTTCCATAATTGCTCCAAAAAGTAGCCAAAACATATTTTTTCACATTTTTCACGAACTTAGCATACAAAATATGTTTTTTTGCAAAACATACCCAAAACAGATTATATCTAATAAAAATTCCTCAGAAACTTACATTTTTTCCTCGATTTAAGCATTGAAAGTGATATATTTCTATAACACATCAACCAAAGAACACAAAATATTAAAAATTCAACCAAAACTCATCAAAAACATTCTGAATACAAATTAAATATGCCACTAGACTTAAAACTACATTCAAACCTAATAAAATTATCAAAACGTTGAATCAGGGGTCATAAATCTCCAAATCTCCTAATAATGACTCAAAACTTATCCAAAAGCCTCAAGAACTGGACTGTAGCACCTCAAACTTTTGAGCTTAAATCTAAATCATTCTACATCTGTAGTTAGACCAGAATTGTCATGATTCAAAAAATTAAGGTCATAATGGTACCTATCCCGACCCAATCATGGTAGGTAAGTCCAACACTAAAAGAAAATAGATAATAAAAATAAGGTAAATAATAAGCAAAACATGAGACTTTAGGATAAAGTTAAACTAAATAGGATAACAAGATAAAAATATGTAAGACCCCATAAAATTCTAAGCTTAACTCAGTACGTTAAAGCTAAAAAAGGTCTTAGACTTAAAAATTTCAGCCAAGTGTATATACTTAGAATTATTTTAGCCTTTATAAGTTGGATATCCTATTTTAAAACCTTTATGACCTTAAAACGTTGATCCTTGGATTGAATCATGATCAGGTGTGTCAATAGATCACTCCGGGTGAGTTTCAAATTTTTCAGACCTCGTTTGAATCATATTCAGGTGACCAAAATAGTGGGTCGACACAATCTTGATGCATCACGTCACCTATCACGTCGACAGATAATTTTTCCCCAGCTTTCAGTGCAATTCCAGTGAACCAACGCAAACTCACGCGGCGCGATGGTCATCACATTGATGCCATCAACGCGGCGCGTCGGTAGGTGCGTCGCTGGGGACACTTTTCAGTAATTAAATTAGCATCCAAAAAGGTATTTTTGATATTTTCCCACTTCTATTCTGCCCCAAAACACGAGATTAAACCCCTCAATAGGAAAACTACTCTCATTATTCCCTAAAATCCTCTCAAGAACAAACCCTAGTCCATCAAGTCAAGATCAAGATTCAAGAAATTCACCATCAATCTTCACGAATTCAAGTATCAAGGTATTTTAAGTGTTCATCCACGGGTTTCCTTCCACCCTCGAAGTTCGAGAGCCCTTTTCAGATTACAAGTTGATTTCTTTCACAAATTTCATGTTGAATTTAATTCTATTCATGATTATGATGTAGTTGGGTTTATAATCCATGATTAATTGTAAGTTTCTTGAGAAATAAATAACATGTGTGTTGTTATATGGTTTCATATTAAAAGTCCTTGAATTTGTGAGTTTGGAATTTTGATCATGATACTTGCATGTTATAGTATTGTCATGTGTATAAATTATGCTCCCCAAGTATTTGATGAATTGTTCATGTGAGTTGAGTAATGAAATCATATCATGTTAGCATGTATACAAGTTCATGCCATACAAATGTTTGCTAAAATTCCTCAATGAATGAATTGTGTCAAAGTGTCTAACTATCATATTTTTAAGATTGTGCTATGTTTTACAATTTACACTATCGAGTCTTGGTGGTATCTATTACCCGACAATCTAGCCGTTCACCTAGAATTACAATAGTTTTAGAATAATCTTAGTGATGTCACATTTAGTAGTATTAAGTTAGTTACAGAACTCAGTAGTATTCAGTCAGTTACAAAACTCAGTGTATTCAGTTAGTTAATAGAATTCAGTATACTCAGTCAGTCAGTAGAATTCAGTGAATTCAGTTCAGTTCAGCTAGACAACACGATTAGTAACAGTTCAGTCAAACCTAGTTCAGTCTAGAAGTTAGTTTAGTGTCTATTCAGTTGAGAGTAGGAATTGGCATCGAGTAAACCCAGGGATAAGGGCAATTCTGTTAGTAAAGGGTTTAGCCCTTAGTAAAAGTCCCTGTGTTACAGAACTACGTAGCTAGCGTAGGTTGAGATGTCTTCCTACCAGTCTAGGGTTGATACATCTCGTACGAGTTTTCCTTCCAGCGAGGGTTGATGAAAGAGCTTCCTGTCAGAGAGGGTTAACTTATAACCATTGTTAGTATCCCTTTGTAAGGTGCTAACACCCTTTCAATTGGGGTCATAGGTTGGACCCCTACTCAGTTCATAATTGGGGTATGTCGGTTAGATGAACACTCCCACAGTTTCACTTTTATTTTCAGACTCCGTATAAAACCTCAGTTCAATTTTAGAATCAGGACTGTCAGATACAGTCATCCAGCTCAGTATAAAACTTAGTTCAGTTCTATAGAATCAGGACTATTAAAAATAGTCGCTCAGTTAATAGTAATATGATATCAGTAAACTCAGATATCAGTCATTCAATTTTCAGAACTCATTATCCAGTGTTAATGAAATCTTAGTTATAGTATACGTAGTTATGTGCATAGCATTGCATAATCAGTATCTATAACAGTTTCAGCTATACATGTACTCTCATTCAATTATATTCATACCATTCAGTCAGTTATTATTCATGCATATGAACCCATGAATTCAGCCTTACCTCACCTGGCATACCAGTACATTCAAAGTACTGACGCATACCTTTCTTTTATGCTATGATGTCTTATATCATAGGTTCAAATGCACGGGATCCTGACCACACTTAGCAGCCCAGATTATCAGCAGCAGAGTTAGTGGTAAGTCCTCATAGTTTGAGGATAGAGTTGGTATTTCAGTTTCAATATATTTTTAGTAGTCATAGTTAGTTGGGGCTTGTCCCATCAACTCCATATTCAGATAGTTAGAGGCTTTTCAAATTGGACTACTTCAAATAGATGTTCAGTATTTACATGTTAGTATTTGATTTAGTTTTGAACCTTTTGGCAATTTTTTGCCTAATTTCTGCATTATACAATGTTATTATTTAGTGATTGCAACAGATACCAGTCATGGGTTAGCTTGAGGTCCTTCGGGATTATGAGCACCGTGTGACATTCGGGGTATAGACTCGAGGCATTGCAAACTTGGTATCAGAGCCTAAGGTTAAACAGAGTCCTAGGAAGTCTGAAAGTCGCGTTTAGTAGAGTCTTATGCATGGGTGTGTAGTGTGCCACACTTATGAACAAGACGCTATGAGGTATTTTAGGAAAAGTTTCCCTTCTTTGAGTATTCATATCATGCGAATGAGAATTATCTCAAGTTACACTCTCAGTCTAATTCTTTTTTACTTCCGTTTATTGAACATGCCTCCTAAAAAGAATAACGGAGGGAGAATAGGAAATCAACCAGCACCTCCGCCCGTCCAGCCAAATCCTCTGGACGAGTATGTTTCCCATGTAGAATTCAGAGCAGCTCTCACCACTCTAGATCATTCTGTGGCAGCCTAAAATGAATGCCCAGCTATCGTTCCGGCCAACCTAGTGGCCAATACTGCTGCAGCTAGAATTTGAGACTTTACCCAAATGAACCCTCCAGCTTTTACCGAGTCTAAGTCAAAGGAGGACCCACAGGAATTCCTTGATCAGGTGCAGAAATTCACATATATTATGGAGGTGACAGCTAGTGAGAGTTCTGAGTTGGCCGCATATCAGTTGCAGGATATGGCTCACTCATGGTTCAAGCAGTGGAAGGCAGAGAGGGCCACAGATGAGGAACCCATAGAATGGGAAAAGTTTGCTACTGATTTTTTGGATAGGTTCTTCCTATTGGAGTTGAGGGAAGCGAGGGTTTTGGAGTTCATTAATCTGAAGCAGGGCAACCTGACAGTGAAAGAGTATTCTCTCAAGTTTACTCAGTTAACCAGATATGCCCCTCATGTGGTAGCAGATAGTAGATCTAAGATGAGTAAGTTTTTGTCTGGCGTGTCTAACAGTGTGGTCAAGGAGTGTAGGAACACAATGATGATTAAGGAGATGGATATATCTAGGCTCACGGTCCATGCCCAGCAGATAGAAAAGGCTAAGAATAAGAAGAAGAAAAAGGAGAATAAGAGAGCTAGAACAGGTAGCTTCAACTTCACTCAGCCCAAGTCAGAGGGTAGAAATCATTCTCAGTTCTACCAATCTTCAGTTCTAGCTTCATCCTCAGCCAGTGCTTCAGTGCCGAAATTCAGAGACGATAATAAAGATAGGGCACCAGGCCCTAAACCTTAGGGTAGTGTTAGCAGTGCTTGAATGAATCCCCTCTGTCATAAGTATGGCATAAACCACTAGGGTGTCAGCAGGTCTTGCAGTGATGTATGTTTTGGATGTGGAAAGCCAGGTCACCGAGTCAGAGAGTGTCCTCAGATGGGTTTACAGAGTCAGCATAATAGTCTTTCAACTCAGTCTGGTCGCCCGAATCAGTAGGGTGCCTCTTCTAGTGCCACCAGTGGGCAACGCCCAAACAGGCTTTATGCACTTCAGTCCCTATAGGATCAGGGAAGTTATCCTGATATGGTCACTGGTACGTTACAAGTTTATCATTTGCACGTTTATGCTTTACTAGATCCAGAAGCTTTTTTGTCCTTTGTAACTCCTTATATATTTGTTGACTTCGGAGTCAGTCCCGAAATCCAAGTAGAGACCTTCTCAGTCTCTACCCCAGTGGGTAAATCTATCATAGCTCGATGGGTATACAGGAACTATCCAGTTATGGTATCTCAGAAAGTCACTTCAGCAGACTTAGTAGAATTAAAGATGATTGATTTTGATGTTATTTTTGGCATGGATTGGCTTTATTCATGCTATGCTTCAGCTAATTGCAGAAATCAAGTTGTCCATTTTCAGTTTTCAAATGAACCTGTCCTTGAGTGGATGGGTAGTACTTCAGTACTTAGGGGTCAACTTGTTTCCTACCTCAGGGCGAGGAAAATGATATCTAAGGGGTGTGATTATCATCTCATTCTAGTTAAAGACTCTAGTTCAGAGACCTCTAGTCTTGAGTCAGTTTCAGTACCATATTAACTCCCAGATGTGTTTTCTGAAAATCTTCCAGGAGTCTCTCCCGAATAGGAAATTGACTTTAAAATAGACCTTCTTCTAGATACTCAACATATCTCTATCCCGCCATACAGAATGGTCCTAGCAGAACTCAAAGAGTTAAAAGAACAGTTAAAAGATCTCCTAAATAAGGGATTCATCAGACCCAACGTATCCCCTAAGGGTGTACCAGTTCTATTCGTGCGTAAGAAAGATGGTTCTCTTAGGATGTGTATAGACTACCGTTAGCTAAATAAAGTCACGGTCAAGAACAAGTATCCACTTCCCAAAATCGATGACTTGTTTGACCAAATTTAGGGTGCCAGTTAATTTTCTAAGGTAGACCTCAGATCAGGCTATCACCAGCTCAGAGTCAGATATTGTGACATTCAGAAAACAACTTTCAGAACTCGATATGGTCACTTCAAATTCCTAGTCATTTCATTTGGTCTTACCAATGCTCCAGCAGCCTTTACGGACTTGATAAATTGCATGTTTAAGCAGTACTTGGGCATGTTCGTCATAGTCTTCATTGATGACATTCTTGTCTACTCCCGCAGTGAACATGATCATGCAGATCATCTTAGAATAGTATTGCAAACTATTAGAACCCATCAGTTATTTTCCAAATTCATTAAGTGCAAATTTTGGCAAAGGTCAGTTGCTTTTCTTGGTAAAATAATTTTCGATGAAGGCATTAGAGTTGATCCTCAAAAGACCGAAGCAGTGAGAAACTAGCCCATACCCATCGCTCCATCAGATATCATGAGTTTCTTGGATTTGGATGGCTATTACCGATGGTTTATTGAAGGATATTCGTCCATTGCATCCCCATGTCCATATTAACTTAGAAGAAAGTCAAGTTCCAGTGGTCAGATTCTTATGAGAAGAGTTTTCAGGAGTTAAAGACTCGACTCACTACAGCCCCAGTTTTAACTTTACCAGATGGCTCAGACGGGTTTATGGTATATTGTGATGCTTCCAGAGTGGGTTTGAGGTGTGTTTTGATGTAGAGAGGTAAGTTCATAGCCTATGCCTCTAGACAGCTTAAACCTTATAAAAGAATTACCCAACTCATGATCTTGAGTTAGCAGCTGTTGTATTTTCCTTAAGGATTTGGAGGCATTAATTGTATACGGTACATGTAAATGTGTTCACAGACCACAAGAACCTTTAGTATGTGTTTTCTCAGAAAGATCTGAACCTACGTCAGAAAAGGTGGTTAGAGTTGTTGAAAGACTACGACATGAGCGTCCTGAATCATCCGGGCAAGGCAAATGTAATGGTTGATGCTCTCAGTAGGATGTCTATGGGTAGTGTTTCTCACGTCGAGGATGGTAAGAAGTTAGTTCAAGAATTTATCATCTTTCCCAACTAGATGTCCACTTTGTCGATTCAGCAGAAGGTAGTGTATGGGTGTAGAATAGTTCAGAATCATCTCTGGTTTCTGAAGTGAAGGAAAATCAGGACAGAGATCCCAGTTTAGTCAAGTTGAAAAAGTCAGTCAGAGATTAGAAAGTAGAGGTTTTATCCCAAGGGGGAGATGATGTGTTGCGTTGCCAGGGTCGGCTATGCATGCCAGGTGTAGATGACTTGAGGCAATGAATTCATGCAGAAGCACATGGTGCACGTTACTCTATTCATCCAGGGGCCACTAAGATTTACCGCGATTTGCGGAAGATCTATTGGTGGAGTGGGATAAAGAGGGACATTGCAGAGTTTACAGCTAAGTTCTGTACATGTCAGCAGGTTAAGATTGAGCATCAGAATCCCAGTGGATCTATGCAAGAGTTTAGTATTCCCACGTGGAAGTGGTAGGAAGTGAACATGAACTTTGTGATGGTTTTGCCCTCATCGTCAGCATGATTCCATTTGGGTAATTGCAGACAGGATAACCAAATTAGTTTACTTTTTTCCAGTTCATACCTCTTATTCAGTCGAGGACTACATCAAACTCTATATCAAAAAGTTGGTCAGGTTACACGGAGTACCAGTATCCATTATCTCAGATAGAGGTACCCAGTTTACCTCTTATTTCTGGAAAGCCTTCCAAAAGGGTCTTGGTACCCAAGTTTACCTCAGTACAGCCTTTCACCCTCAGATAGATAGTCAAGTAGAAAGGACCATTCAGACTTTGGAAGATATGTTAAGGGCGTGTACCATTGACTTTAAGGGTAGTTGGGATGACCAATTGCCCCTGAATGAGTTCGCATATAATAACAGTTATCATTCTAGCATTCGGATAGCTCCATTTGAGGTGCTCTATGGGAGGAGATGTAGATATCCTATTGGTTGGTTTAAAGTAGGTGAGGCCGCAGTGGTAGGTCCTGACTTAGTATTTGATGCCTTAGAAAAAGTTTAGTTGATCAGGGAAAGGCTTAAGACAACTCAGAGACGACAGAAATCGTATGCTGATGTGTGAAGAAAGGATCTCGAGTTTGAGATCAGTGACTTTTTGTATTTAAAAATCTCTTCTATGAAGGAAGTGAAGAGGTTTGGCAAGAAGGGGAAACTCAGTCCTTGATATGTCGGTTATTACCAAATTATCAGCCATTTTGAAAAGGTAGCTTACGAGCTTAAGTTGCCTTCATTCTTAGATTCAGTGCACCCAGTGATTCATGTCTCCTTGCTAAAGAAGTGCATAGGTGACCCAACAGTTGTAGTCCCGATAGAGGGCGTTGATGTCCATAACAACTTCTCTTATGAGGAAATCCCAGTCGAAATTCTCGATTTTCATGTTTGTAGACTAAGGAACAAAGAGGTTCCTCTAGTCAAAGTTCTTTGGAAGAATCAGTCTATTGAGGGAGCTACTTGTGAAGCAGAAGTAGATATGTGGACCAAGTATCCTCACCTCTTCGCCGCAATCACAGACTCAACTCAAGGTAACAGTTTTCCTAAAATTTACTCAGTTCCATGCTCAGATTACCTTTACAACTCTGTATCGGTTCAGTTGCATAGCATTCTCATATCATGCATACCTTCATAAAATAGATCAGTCATATGCCATGTTTTTAGAACTCAGTCATGCTTCAGTTATGCATGTTAGTATGATAACTCAGTATATCAGTACTTTTAGTCATGTAATCATGCTTCAGTTATGCAAGTTCAGTATATATAGATTCAATCTATCATTATTTTCAGCTTAGTCTGTCTCATTCGAGGAAGAATGTTCCCAAGAGGGAGATATTGTAAGACCCCGCAAAATCCTAAGCTTAACTCAGTCCGTTAAAGCTTGAAAAGAGGTCCGAGACTTAGAAATTTCAGCTAAGTTTTTATACCTAGAATTATTTTAGCCTTCATAAGTTGGCGATCCTATTTTAAGACCCTCATGACCTTAAAATTTCAATCCTTGGATTGAATCATAATCAGGTGTGTCAATAGGTCACTCCAGGTGAGTTTCGAATTTTTCGAACCTCGTTTGAATCATATTCAAGTGACCAAAATAGTGGGTCGATGCAATCTCGATGCGTTGCATCGCCCATCGCGTCGACAGATAATTTTTTCCTAGCTTTCAGTGCAATTCCAGTGAACCAACGTGAACTCGATGTGCTTTTCAGTAATTAAATCAGCATTCAGAGGGGCATTTGGGACATTTTCCCCACTTCTATTTAGCCCCAAAACACGAGATTAAACCCCTCAATAGTAAAAATACTCTCATTATTCACTAAAATCCTCTCAAGAACAAACCCTAGTCCATCAAGTCAAGATCAAGATTCAAGAAATTCACCATCAATCTTCATGAATTCAAGTATCAAGGTATGTTAGGTGTTCATCCAAGGGTTTCCTTCCACCCTTGGAGTTCAAGAACCCTTTTCAGATTACAAGTTGATTTCTTTCACGAACTTCATGTTAAATTTAATTGTATTCATGATTATTATGTAGTTGGGTTTATAATCCATGATTAATTTTAAGTTTCTTGAGAATTAAATAGCATGTATGTGTTGTTATATGGTTTCATGTTAAAAGTCCTTAAATTTGTAAGTTTGGGATTTTGATCATGATGCTTACATGTTATAGTATTATCATGTGTATAAATTATGCTCCCCAAGTGTTTGATGAATTGTTCATGTGAGTTGAGTAACGAAATCATATCATGTTAGCATGTATACAAGTTCGTGCCATGCAAATATTTGCTAAAATTCCTCAATGAATGAATTGTGACAAAATATCTAGCTATCATGTTTTCAAGATTGTGCTTTGTTTTACAATTTATGCTATCGAGTACTGGGGGTATCTAATACCCGACAATCTAGCTGTTTACCTAGATTTACAGTAGTTTCAGAATAGTCTCAGTGATGTCATGTTTAGTAGTATTCAATCAGTTACAGAACTCAATAGTATTCAGTTAGTTACAGAACTCAGTGTATTCAGTCAGTTAACAGAATTCAGCATACTCGGTCAGTCAATAGAATTCAGTGAACTCAGTTCAGCTTAGTTAGACAACATAATTAGTAACAGTTCTGTCAAGCCTAGTACAATCTAGAAATCAATTTAGTGTCTATTCAGTTGGGAGTAGGAATCAGCACCGAGTGAACCTAGGGATGGGGGCATTCCTATCAGTAGGGGGTTTGACGCTTAGTATCAGTCCCTACATTACAGAACTACGTAGCCAATTTAGGTTGAGATGTCTTCCTGCCAGTCTAGGGTTGATATATCTCGTATGAGTTTTCCTGCCAGCGAGGGTTGACGAAAGAGCTTCCTGTCAGAGAGGGTTAACCCATAGCCATTGTTAGTCTCCCTTGGCAAGGTGCTAACACCCTTCCAACTAGGGTCACTGGTTGGACCCTAACTCAGTTCATAATCGGGGTATGTCAGTTAGATGAACACTCCCACAGTTTCAGTTTTAGTTTCAGACTCAGTATAAAACCTCAATTCAGTTTCAAAATCAGGACTGTGAGATACAGTCACCCAGCTCAGTATAGAACTCAGTTCAGTTCTACAGAATCAGGACTATCAGAAACAATCACTCAGTTAACAGTAATATAATTTTAGTAAACTCAGATATCAGTCATTCAGTATTTAGAACTCATTATCCAATGTTAATGAAATCTCAGTTACAGTATAAGTAGTTATGTGCATAGCATTGCATAATAAGTTTCTACAGCAGTTTCAGATATACATATACTATCATTCAGTTATATTCATGCCATTCAGTCAGTTATTGTTCATGCATATGAACCCATGCATTCAGCCTTACCTCACCTAGCATACAAGTACATTCAAAGTACTGACACATACCTTTTGTTTGCGCTATGATGTCTTATATCATAGGTTCAGATGCACGAGCTCCTAACCGCACTTAGCGACCTAGATTATCAGCAGCAGAGTTAGTGAAGAGTCTTCATAGTTTGAGAACAGAGTTGTTATTTCAATTTCAGTAGTCGGAGTTAGTTGGGCGCTTGTCCCTTCAACTCCATATTCAGATAGTTAGAGGCTTTTCAGACTAGACTATTTCAGACAGATGTTCTGTATTCAGTATTTACATGTCAGTATTTGATTTAGTTTTGAACCTTATGGCAATTTCCATCTAATTTTTGCATTATACAGTGTTATTATTTAGTGATTGCAGCAGGTACCAGTCATGGGTTAGCTTGTGGTCCTTTGGGATTATGAGCACCGTGTGACGTTCAGGGTACAGACTCGGGGCGTTATAAAATATCAGAATAGTACATCTACAATTTCATATTCTAGTGTCATCAATACGAGCAACTCTAAAATTAATATAAGTACAAATACATAATATCTGTTTCTAAAATAAAGTAAAGACATAAGATAACTACGAGAAGCCGGGAAGACATGCTCTGGATGGGAAGTTTACCCTGACTTCATAATTCCAAAATTCTACGAAATCGCAATCCATGGGTAGCACTGAAACTAGGGTTTGCATAAAAAAGATACAAAAATGTAGGAGTGACTACGGTCCACTTGTATTAAAGAGGCATCATAGGCTGACCAAGCAAAATAGATAACTAAACAAGTAAAGTAAACTACAATAACACATCCTCCCAGCAAACGTAAAATAGCCCAATAACTTAAGTCGTACAACTTCTAATAGTAAATAATACAATCGCAACAACAATATTAGAACTAGCAACACAACATAAAAAGAAGTCCAATTCAAAATATCGTGCACATAGAAGGGATGGAAAAGTAGTATGACACAATGATATGATAAGTATGCAATAATAAATGTTCATTTTGTATACACCCTCCGAGCTTAAGCTTTCTTGAGGATTCATAGTGAGTCACACACCATATACTAATTATGATCTCATCAATCGACCTTATCAACACTTTTATTGACTAAAATATTTTATAAAATGGAATGTTTTCTTTTGTAGAGAAATCCAAGTTTCATAATAATAATAATTTCATGAAAATAAGTGACGTATGAGTATTCATGATTATGGCAATATTAACAACATCTAATAATCAACTCATCAATGGCATAAATGAACTCAGATCACCTAAATCTCAATAAGACATTATATAAGCCCTTTCATGGCAACACAGTGGTGAAAAATTGTATAAGATATCAATAATATCAATTCAAACCCCTACAAGGGCATCACAATAATGATAAACAATAAATAATTCTCAAACAAGACCATTATTAGCCCCACACGGGTATCTCAATGTTAATAATCTCTTATATCAATAATAATGGTTCATATAATCCCACGCACAGACAACATGATAGTTTTAAAAGATGAAAACAATGATAAAGTCCCCAATCCCTAACACTCTTCACATGAATGGTTATCTACCCCGTTCGTTCTGAAGAAAGTTAAGTCATATACTAACTCAAAAGTTAAAATACAATCCTGGACCCCTCAACAAAAAGATTTTACCTTCCAAGTGGCTTTAAAATATTCGTAATCTATTAAAATGGTATGTACACGTAGTTAGGTGTCTATTGATAACCATGTTGACATACTTTAATCTAAGCTCAAAATCACTTTGGAAATCGACCCCAAAAAATAAAAGGATAAAACTAGAATTTTAATGAAGAATCATATTATCCATACTTTAAGGATTTTAAATATGAAAATTCATGAATATTGAGTAGAAATTGGACTAGAAATAATTGAAAAACACATTCTTCACTTTGTCGGCTAAAGCCCAAAATTCTAAATTTAAAATTCAACTATTGAAGATGTTTTAGCAATAAATCAATGGATAATGGTAGAACATAGGTTTAAAATCTTATCTTTCATGACCCGATTTATGAGTCAAGATGGCACCTACTCTATCTCGCCAGTAAGTAAGCCAAATCGTAATTCAGAGCTAAACACAATAGGTTAACTTGGTGGAAATGCCCCAAAGGGCATAATAAGCAATCCAACAAAATAAATAAGCAAGACAAAGAAATAGTTTAAAGGTAGTCATGACATAAATACCATCCTATGACCTGGTAGAGCCAGTTAAGAGCATCTAGTATAATAATACAACTCAAGTATTTAGAATAGTCTATACATCTGTCTTAAAATAAAATATTATATCATAAAAAGATAAAGGAAAATGGGTGACTCGGACTCCAAGAGCTCACCCTATCTCCGGATACCAACACAACATGAACATGAATCAAGAACGACAACTAGTACTCGAATCAACACTAAAAAGGTACAAAAGTGTTGTATGAGTACCAAAACAACGGGTACTCAGTAGCATCATCGGCCAACCTGAGCTAAATCATGATATAAGAATGATAAAATTCAAGATAACAAAACTAAGTCAAGGTAGGAACAAACCTGTATTGGCATCAACATCACCCTATATAAATAAGTAAATACCCAGAGTAACAACATACAGGATCAAACACATGCAAATACAGCTACAGAATTGACTCTCATGAGCCAATTGGTTCGAAAAAGTAAATAACCCATCGTAAGCCCCCATAAGCCTTTAAGGTACAAACAAGATAGCATAACCTACCACCGTCATTCATCAACTCTCATAATACCATTGAAATTCATCCAAGTCATACTACACTATAACCATTGATTGTCTGTACTCATTATTTGTCAATTATTCAACACTTATCAACTATTCATTTTGTAGAAATTAATTCTCATGCATCACTAAATCATCTGTCATTGACTAAACATCACTTATTAACTAATCATTAATCATCAACTAACCAATATTGACCAACTAATCAACATTTATCAACTAGTATTTATCTCACTAGCATCTAGTCATATTTCACCATATTATAACCATTTCTTCATTTTCAAACGTAGCTAAGCTCTCTATGATCAACTCTCACCCCAAAGTCCTCATATCATAATAATTTTATCATCATAGTATAATATGAATATCTGGACTCAGATCGGTAAATATATATTTAATAGCCAAACTTGAGTCGGTAAATTTAATTAATAGCCAGACTTGAACCGGTAAGTATATCAATAGTCGAACTCAAATCGGCAAATCTAATCAATAGCCAAACTTGAATCGGTAAGTATATCAATAGCCGAATTCAAACCTGTAAATATAATCAATAGCAGTTTTTGATAAATATATCTATATCATAACTATCCTTCAGACTAAAATCAGATAAATATAAACCTAACAATCAATAGCATAAATAATAGCATAAAAAATAGGCATCAACCTTCGTATTAACCAACATAACCATCAAGTATAATTTTCTCAATATTACTTCAATAAGCAATTTCAAGAGTCTAACAAACGAATAAAGGCCTTGTAATACCCCCACAAACTTCTATATAAGTTTCCAATTATTTGTATATGATTAAAGACCCAAAGTGATTATGTCAAGCCATAATTGAGTATCATGACCATTAACCTTGTGTGTGAAGTATTTTCAATATGATTATGGTCATAGGAAGCATTTTGAGCAAAGTTGAGTTGAAAAAATTTGTATCGATTGAGTTTTAGTATCTGATACTATACAAGGGTCAACTTTAAATTAGTGTAAATCTTAGAATATAGCGATTCAAGTGTCCTACTTTATGACAAATGAAATATCTTTGAGTCTTTTTTTTCAACACATCTGATTTCACCTTAATTTGATATCAGAGTAAAAAGTTATACTTATTTTACTTCAGAGTGTCTATCTGTCAACAAGGTGACGACTTAAGTGGTAAGCTGTCAAGTAAGTGACGAGCTATCAACATAGTCGTCATCCATAATCAGAAAAGACCCTAACTCATATAGAGTAGGTAATGACTAAGTTGAGAAGACATCAACTAGTTGACAAGCTATCAACTAAGTCATCAACCTTAACCAGAAAGTGTCCAAGCCTAGCTATAGGTCGACGACTAAGTTGATAAGCCATCAACTAGTTGATAAGCTATCAACTGAAAATTCCTTAAAATTTTATTTAGTTTCTTTAGGGGTATTTTAGTCTTTTCCTCACCTCAAATCCTATTCTCATGACTTAAAATCATACTATAAATAATAGTTTTACATTATTAGTCATATTTCACCGCTCAATCTCCTCTCCACTCTCAAGAGAAAAGAAATTAGGGTTTATTCCTAAAGTTCAACTTCTAAGAATCCAAATTTATATTCTCCTTCAAGAAATCAACAAATCAAGAAATTCATGCATGTGGAATTTTGAGCAAGGATAACCTTTCATCTTTGTGCCCAAAAGCTTTGGTTTTTGCAATTAAATTTATGAGATTTCAATTAGGGTTAAAACCTAGTTTCCATGTTTTTGAAATTTTGACACTATCAGTGATTTAAAGTTCAGTTTTGGCAAAAAATTGCTTATACTCATGGTTTTACTTATATGATTATTCTTATGATATGAATGTTAGTATTTTGACATGAATTACCATGAGTTGATAAATATGCATGATTGTCTGCATGATTCAGTCAGTTTATAAATAAGAGTATGTAAATTTATCATGACTCTCTTAGTTTATAAGAAGTTCAAATTTACTATTTTAGATTACTACAGTATGATTCAGATTTTAGTTTGATCTTATGATCTGAAACATGATATGAAATTCACACATATATTTATGAGTATGATTTATCAGCAGAAGCATGATTGATTTATAGATTTATAAATACAAATGATTATTTTAAGGTGAATTTCATCAGTATGAGCATACAGTATATATATTTGGGAGTAGTATTTAGCACCAGAGGGGAATGTGGGTTCAGCGCATCCTATTCTACAAAAACTACATGCCATCGTAGGTTTAAGGGCCTCGCCTGAGAGCGTCTCCCTTTTTCCCAATAGGGGTTCAGTTTAGTGATAACTCTATTTCAGTTTCTACTCTGATGGTAAGGATAGAACAACCTTCCTTAACGTGGGTTAGATGTTGGACTCCATGCTAGCTCACATAGTTTATGTCAGTTATGAGAATCTCTCACAGAAAAAGAGTAATTTAGAAACTAAGTGTAGAGACTCACAGTTTTATTCAGTTATTGTTTTATGATTTATTCCTAATAAGATTTCAGCTTTCAGTTTTACTTATGATAAAGGTGAGTCGTTTAACACTTAGCCTACATGATTTGAAAGTATACCTAGCTTCAGTTTTACTTATTCTACAAGAGTAAAGATTTTAAAAACCAAGTATAATGACTCATCCAGTTTATCAGATCATGCATTGTTATTCATGTTTCATGATGCTTCAGCTTTCAGTTTATTTTAGTCTCTTGGTGAATCTACTTGCACTTAGCATGCATGTTTTAAGATTATGCATTAGTTCATTTTTAATTATGGCATTCACCCCGACATAATCAGTACATTCCAATGTACTTACCACATATATGTGTCTATGGCTACATTGCTTTATGATGTACGTACCAGTTATAGCTTACAACACCATGATTAGACAGAATACAGCTTCCAACCAGTAGGTGATGATTTCTCTTAATTCATGGACTCAAGTCAACTCTAGTCCTAACATTATATTTTATTCAGTCATATTGATTAGGGATGGCTGGGGGTCATGTCCCAGCTACCTATAGTCAGTATTAGTAGAGGCTTCAGACAGTCAGTCAGAGTTCATATATCTAGTTTCAGCATTCCTTTGTATATCTATTAATGTAAACATTCTTAAACAGTTTTGTAATGAACAAGTTCAGTTAATGACATGTCTTTCATTTATTATTTCTAATTTCATGTATTTATTCAGTTGCTCACGAATTATGCTAGTACCATGGGTTAGCTTGGGATCAATTATGGTTCTAAGCACCGTGTGACATCCACGGGGTAGTCTCGGGGCATTACAGGTCTACAAAAGCTAACATAAGTCTTAGTCTAAGGAGGATCAAGGACCCACTTCTAATTCCCAAAGTTCCATTTTAGGTAAATTCTACTCAAGCTAGGATTAAGGTGTCTAATTCCACTTTTAGATGTTAAAAAAGCCTCAATTATCCCTAAGATAGAAAAGTTACCTAAAAATGAGCAACTAGGTCCATTATGCCTAATTTATGGTTTTAGAATAGCTTAATGGTCCAACTAACCCAAGCATATCAATCCATCATAGTAACACCTAGAAACCCACCCTAAATCTAACATGATATCATAAAAATACCATGAACTAGCTCAATCAAACAAGTAGTAAAACCTAGCCTACCTCGATGTCAAAGAAAGCTCAATGATCCGCTAAACCACCACTTTTTCCTTTTGAGAAGGCTCCTTAACTGTCAATCTATCAAAACCACATTCTACTCATCAATGCAAGAATAATGATACCCATATTGCACCATTGTTCTTCGGTTCCAAAAATCACACCAAAACCCCAGTGGGTCTCACATGCTCAAAGAATTATTACCCTCATAAATGGGTGAAATACAAGTTGAATTGGGGCTAAAATCAAGCCCTCAAGTTTTTGGGGTTTTGAGCAAGAAGTCAATAAAATCCACCAAGAAAATGGTGAATTCTTACCTCAAATCTGAAGATAATTGCAAAAATAAATGTTAATCAAGCTTCCCAATCACCCACAAGTCTCAATTCCACTCTATCTTACTATTTAGGGTTTAAGCTCTCCAGAAATGGGTTGAGAATGGCTAATTTAGTGACATAAAGGGTCTATTTATACCCATACCAGGTACTCGAGAGTCGTTATCGCGACCCGAGCTCCACAATAGTGGAATCTTGGGCCTGCATAGACTGCTCTCAATCGCGACCTGCACACCATATTCGCACTAGTGCCCTACCAAGGTTATCGAGATCGCGACCCTTGGCTTGCGATCCTGGCAGCGCTAAAAGACAACTGAGACTTAGAACTCCGCCAAGCCATTGGGATTCACCTAAAATCTTGTAGACGCAAATGGACTATGTAACCACACCAAATTTGATGTTCCAAACTCAATGGTACATTCAAGATTTACATTTAAGGTCGTTTCGATGAAATATGGGTCCCACATCCATATTTCAATTTCTTAAATTTTTTACCAAAAGATTAAAATGAGCTCGGGTGTCTCGATACCAGAACCAAAGGTCCACCTAGCCTAAAATCGACATTCTAGAGCTCCTGGCGTAGTCAAATTGTCATTTAAGGTCATTTTATTAAAGTTTTCTCCCGGTGTCCATTTGGAACCGTCGAAGACTTCAAAATAAAAAAATGGCTCTAAAACCAAACGAATTGTCCGGTAATCGAGTTGTCAGTTCCAGCAAGTCATAAATGACTTGGGGTAGCTATGGAAAAGATCTAACGGTGAAAATAAGCAAAAATATAAGAAATAACCTGAAGGATCATTACATTATCCAAGACAATATTGATAAAAAAACTCTTGAACTCATCTAAAACTGTGTTCCCCAAGCTTGAAAATAGTGAAACAATGTAAAATCTCAAAATTAGGATTTATATATTATTCTTGTGAATAGTGCCTTATGATCGAGGCAACCACTACGCATCGCAAGGGTTAATACTGACCACATCTAAATTAGTCTTCACAATTGTGGAAAGGAGCCACACGATTGTGATGTCTAACCCGACTTGTGCTTTGATATTGTGATGTACCATATCACGATTACTATGAACAACTATATGACTCTTCATTGATCGCAACCCCTGCAATTTTAATAGGAATTAATTGGTGCACCAAAAATTGGGCACTAACAATTAGTCCAGGTCTAAGATATTCCAAAAGAACCCTTGGAATTCGTTCAGGACCCCCAAACTAATCTAATAATGCTACCAGGCTAATTTTGATTCTCCTACTCTATGAAACCATGAAATTTTTCAAAACGGGTAATTATTAAAAAGTTACACTACATTAACTCTTTTAAGCTAAAATAACAAGTTTCTTGCACAAATACTCAAAAATCATAATAGAGCATTGAAACTCATATCAACCACCCTACTAATCCTAAATAGACATTTTGGATCTAACTGAACTAACAAAATCATCATCTAATGCTCAAATCATAATATGTTGATCAAAGCCAACTATATAACTTTAAAGACTACTCAAACTCATATAAATCACTCCTGAATGTTTTCGGGACCGTGCCAACCATTCCTATAACGCATAAATTACATAAAGCAATAATGGATAAGTGAAAAATGGCCAAACACAAAACATCTAACAATCACCACGAGGGTTGTTACATTACCCACCACTAAAATCGTGTTTGTCCTCGAATGAAAAAGCAAAGAAAGTATTTAAATTGATAAAAAGCTCGGGGTATCTACTTCATACATCATACTTATCATCCCTAGTAGCCTACTTAATCAGGCGATGTTTGCTCTAAACTTTCACATAATTAATATTTTTGAATCTCAACTTCCTAATTTGTTTATCCAAAATTGTAATAGGCTCCTTCTCAAAGGACAAATCATGATCTAAAGCAATTGAATGCCACTGAGAATAATTGGGATGACATCACTTCAGTATCAAAACATGGTACATTGGATGCACAACTTACAGGTTTAGAGGCAGAGCTAATCTATAGGCCACATTTCTAACCTTTTAAGAATCTCAAAGGGTACGATGAACCTCAGACTAAGCTTTCATTTCTTTCCAAATCTCATGGGTGATCCCTTCAACAAAATTCATTCTATAGGCATGAACAGCACATCACAAACCTATCAATCGGCGTAACTCTTCTTCTTACTCTAGGTAGCCACAATCCTTTGCCGAATCGGCTTACTAGATTCGTCAAGTCTCCCAACAAGTCAGTACCCGATGACCTAACTTCAAAAAATCAAACTATACCACGAGGATCTGCACCTCTTTCCATTCAAATCCTAAAAAGGCACCATTTGAATGATAAATAGTAATTTCTACTGTAGGAGAACTTTGGTAATAGCAAGAACTGGTCCCAATGACCATCAAAATCCATAACACATACTTGAAGCATGTCCTCTAACACCTGAATGGGTCCCTAATTCACTCTATATGGAACTTCAAAAATTCAAGGTAAATTGAGTGATTTTATAAAAAAATAATGGAGATAGACACTCTATGCAACCAAACAATCTCTTGAATGTAGATTTTGGCCAACTTCCCCGTATTATAATTCACTTTCACATTTACAATGTGTGTTGATTTAGTCAATCAACCCACAATCACCCAAATGAAATAAAACTTTCCAAAGTCGAGGGTAGACCAACCACAAAGTTTATAATAATTTGCTCCCATTTCTATTTTGGGATAGCCTTTCGTTGCATTGATCCACCTGTTGCTTATGCTCATACTTTGCCTATTGAAAATTAAAACATTTGGCCACTAACTCCACAATGTCTTTCTTCTTCCCACATCATTAATGGTGTTGTTTCAAGTTATAGTACATCTCAGTTGCTCCTGGATAGATAGAATACCGCAAACTATGAACCTCCTCCAAGATCAGTCTAATCAAGTCACCAATCATTGGCATACAAACGTGAGCACTAATCCTTAAAATACCCTCAAAATCAAGAAATGCCGCCATTAGATCCATGATCAACACTATATCACAAATCACTCTCAACTTTTCATGATTAAATTGTCGAGTTTGAATTTTCTCCATCAATGAAGATCTAGCCTCAGCATAATCTAAAACATGCTCGGGTACAAAAATATGAAATCAAATCAACTGGTTGGCTAAAGATTAAATGTCTAAGGCCAAAGGTTACTCCTCTATCCAAAGATAAGCCAAACTCCCTATGCTCGCTGTTTTTTGACTTAAGACATCCACTACCATATTAGCCTTGCTTGGATAATAAAGAATATTAAGATCATAAACCTTATGTAACTCCATCCATCTATGCTGCCTCATATAAAGATCCCGCTGTCAAAAGAAGTAATGAAGGTTATGGTGATCACTGATAATCTTACAATGAACTTCATATAAATAGTGGCGCCACAACTTCAACATTAACTCAACAACCACTAGCTCCAAAACATGAGTAGGGTAGTTCTTCTCTTGGACCTTCAACTGTCTAGAATATAAGTTATCACTTTACCCTTTTGTATCAACACACCACCCAAACTAACTCAAGAAGAATCATAAAACACTATAAGGGTCATGCCCTCCTCGGGTCAAAGTCAAAATAGGAACCGTAGTTAACAACTTCTTGAGCTTTTGAAAGCTCTTCTCACACTCGTCCATCCACTAGAAAACAATTTTTTTTCTGAGTCAACTTAGTCAAAGGGGCACAATAGAAGATAAGGCCTCTATAAACTACTAATAGTAGCTCACTAACCTAATAAAACTCCAAATCTTGATAAGTGAAATAAGCCTAGCATAATCACGAATGGCTTCCACCTTGGTTGGATAGACCATGATACCATCCTTGGTCACTACATGACCTAAGAAACAAATAAAATCCAACCAAAACTCATACTTGGAGAACTTGGTATATAATTTTTATCTCTTAACCTCTAAAATATAAACCTCAAATGCCTCATATGTCAAACTCATTCTTGGAATAAACATATATGTCATTGATAAACATAATCAGAAAAAATCAAGATAAGGCCATGACATTCTGTTCATCAACTCCATAAATATCGTTGGAGCATTGTCTAGACTAAACGATATAACTAAGAACTCATAGTGGTCCTACTACATTCTAAAAGTCATATTCAGAATATATGAAGCTCTAATCTTCAGTTGATGAAAACCTGATTGCAATTCAATCTTAGAAAACACTGAAGCACCCTTAAGATAAGAAAATAAATCATCGATGAATAAAAAAGGATACTTGTTCTTAGTAGTCACTTTGTTCAGTTATCAATAATCAATACACATACATATGTTCCCATATTTTTTCTTTACAAATAAGTCAGGAGCACCCCCAAGGAGAAATACTTGGCCTAATGAAATTGTTACTCAACAAATCTTACAACTGCTCATTTAATTCCTTCAACTCTGTTAGGGACATCTTATAAGGAAAAACAAAACTGGGTTTGGTTTCCTGCTCTACATCAGTACCAAAATTGATATCTCTATTCAAAGGAACACTAGGCAAGTCTATAAGAACTAAATATATTAACTCCCTAACAACTCTTTAAAAATCTAAAGGAGGTGGTGAGTCAATACTAGTATTTTGGACATAAGACAAATAAGAAAGACACCTCTTTTCTACTATGCGGTAAGCACCAAGAAAAGATATAACCCCTTTTGGACCTAAACTAGGAGTACCCTTTAACTCTAACCTCAGTACAGTACGCATAACTAACATAATGGTCTTGGCGTAATAATTCAAAATTGCATGATAAGAAGATAACCATTCCATAGACAATAAAATATCAAAACCGACCATATCAAGAATGATTAAATCTACCTAACTCTCATGCCCAAAAAGAGTCACTACATATGATCGATACCTGATCTACCATTAAGAAATTGCCTATGGGTGTAGAAACATGAATGGATATGACAAGGGAATCACACATAGAATTAGTACCAGAAGCAAAATAAATAGATACATTAGATAATATAGACCAAGGTTAAACAATACTAAAGAAGGACAAGGACAAGCTAAGACGATACCTATAATCACAACATTAGAGGCCTATGCCTCAACTCTCTTGGAAAAAGCATAATATTGCCCATGTCTACAATCGAATTGAGCAAATCGTCATCCACTGCCATGAGATCCCTGATCTCTATCCCCGGTACCCTAATATCGACGTCTACTAGCTTGTGTACCCTGTCTAATTAGAGGCACTAGTGGCGAGCAAAATTGAAGTTATAAACTCTACTAGGGAGGACCTAATACACACTTGGGAAAGTCTCTAATTAGATGGCCAAAATCGTCATAAAAAATTGACTATTAGATGAATAACCTTATAAGGTCCCAAAAGAAGTAGTATGCCCAACATAACCAAAAGGACTTAAATAGGACTCTTATCATAACCCAATTTCTCGGGATATGATGATACCTACTATAATCAACCAGTAGGTAAACCAACCCATAGTCCAAAAAAACTAGTAAAAGACTAATAAGGAAGGCAGAAACAAAACTAAATAATATGGAGAAAGAAAGCAAGAAGAAAGTAAATATATCTCTAGAACCTGCTAAAGGCAGTACTAGAGCTTCTAACATGATAGGAGTACAAGTGAAATACAAAATAAGTATATATATATTTATATGTAATATATAGATAAATACATATATATATATATATACAATGATTTCTCTGAATATAAAACAGGGGACAGTATAATAATAAGAGGCAGGGCAAGAATACTTTGAACAATAGGAGCTTATCCTAAATATCTGATCCATTGCTGCTCGGTACAATGCAGACTTCAACATTGAGAACTCATACTATAATCTACAGGTTGTAAAAGTGTAGTATGAGTACCAAACATATGGTATTCAGTAGGCATAGTCCAACTGAGCTCCAAAGATGATGTAAGCATAAATAATGTATAAATCAGGGATATAAACTACATAAAATTATTCAGGAAACTGAACATAATAATACTAAGGGAGAAACAAGGGTAAACTATCGTATTCTAGCAGTTTTCAGAAACTAAATTGCAATACCATATATCACTAGCCAATATACAATAAAGAGTGAAAGAAGGATAAATAATAATAATATAAGGCCAAAAGATACATATACAATACTAATAAATAAGGAAAGAGAGGGATATACGATAATACCATATGTATATATATACATACATCTATAGGACTAATTCAAGATAATATCCTGAGGGAGCCAACCAAACATCTCGAGGCTCATAATTAAGGGAGCTAATACTAGCATAATCAAAGTCTATAATCAAAGGATAACTAAACATAGAATAATGTACAATAACATATTTTACTATGAGGAAGAAAAAGAATAAAAATGTACCGACAATCTCGGGTACCACTCCATAGCCATCCTACCACAAACTAACCATAATAACCAACAATAAAGTAACAATCTAGTTCAAACAAATAATAAGCTAATCTGCCCTCCATAAGTCGGGAAGGTACAAACAAGTGGTTACCAAACAACAATCATAGCTTATACCTATACAACCCCCCATAAGGCCAATAGATATAAGCACCAAACAATCATAATGGTGATAGGCAATGCATATGAATGGAGAAATATAGTGTAAACTAGTCATACCATATCCAATCTAAGTTCCATAATATACTAAGTATGTACACTTCCTCCAGCTCAAAAGCTCACAAAGGCAGAACCTACGACGACCATCTTTCTCTGACACTATAGCTCACAGAAAAATAGGGCCTAGGGGACTCAGAATATCCATATACACTGCCTGAACTGAATCAAGACTTCCAATAACCACCATAATCAATCTACTCTGTCCAGTATCGGAGATATATAATAAGTGCATGGACCCAAACTGTGACTAAAAGAGTATAGATCGATCAATTTATTGCATGAGGTTGACGCTGGGACTAAATCTGCACAGTAGCATAGAAAAGATCAGAATCTTTCTCAATCGAAGTAAATAGTAGGAATAAAAGAGTGGAGTAGTAATGAACTAGATTCAATTTCGGTTTAGTTTCCAAAATATCTCATTTGGTTTCAAAGCTCATAATTCATTAAATAAAATGGTACGATTCTCGTTATAGAAGAAGTTCATTTTTAAAGTGAAAAGTAAAAATAAATTTCTTTTTAGAAAACAATAGCAAAATCGGGGGTTGGTTTGAATTATACCACTACTTAAATGCAAATGCACCTAAAAAGATGCATGCCATCATCAATATTCAAACAATACAACCATAGGCGTCTATGCATCCATAGTTATAGCCAGGTATTTTCTAAGAATCAAGTACTAACCAGGTGTCCAACTGGCATCATAACCACGAACTCAGGCCCAACAAAACATAATCAATATCATAAAGTCTCATAACGCGAGAAACTACAGTAATCAAGGGCATAAAATCACTAAAAGAATTTAATCAGGAAAATATCGCCAGTTCACTAAGTCAAATGGTAAGTCTTATATTAAAGGATATGTAATGTTAATCTATGGCTAAAAAAGTCTATAATCAAGTATAATAGGGTTCAAAGGCAATAAAAACTATCCTATGCCAAGTTTCGGGTCATATATTTATCCCAAATTCTCTAAATAGGCTAAGTCATGGTATACTAGTCATCAACCCATCTTATAATCCCTACGTATTATGCATTCTATACTATACAAAAACTCATAGAAAAAGTTGACCGAAGCCTACCTCAATGACAGACTGCATTCTTGAATCATTTATAATTCACTCGCTCATGCTCCATGATCCCAAAATAAAGTCGCACTATCAAAATAGTAACCTACACATTAATATGAGTAAATGATACCCATATTGTTATATAAAACTCTAGACCCAAAAATGTATCAATAATGGGCCCGTGGGTCCACTAATGGAATTCTAAAAATTAAATTCGTCAAGAGGTACCTTGAAGGACAAGTAATGTGTGCTCAAAATTTGAGCACAAATGGATAACAAATTGATGCTTAGATCAACCTCTAGAGATGGCTAAAATAGGAGAGAAAACAAGAATTAAATGGAGGATTTAGACCAAAAACTTATAAAGAAATTATTAGAAAATGATCACCTAAACACCTTCAACTCATCCCCAACTCCAACTTATGATTTTCTAGTCTTATCCAAGTTCTAGGGTTCAATAATGGCGGAAAATAATGAGAAAATGGTAAAGATTGGGAAAGAGTAGTTTTATGTTGCAAGACCTTTGCCCATTACTAACGCGAGACTCGAGGGTCATGTTCATGATGCATACCAAGATTACCCTTCACAAATGTAGGGCATGGGTTGTGAACATGATGTTATCCCAGACCATACCTTAACAAATATAGTCGGTCCACCGCGAATGCAAAGTGTAAAGATGGATCAGCCAAGATGGATTCCTCTTTGCGAATGCAATGGATAGCTTATGAATGCAAAGGTAAAGATTCCTTAACCATAGCTAACACGACCAAGCCTAGAAAATGCGAAGGACAAGGCTTGGATGCACTAGCAGCTGTTGCACCAAAATTTTCTAGTCCAAATGCTCTACGGTCAGGGGTTCAAGATTTGTTTGGAACCCTATAAGCACAAAAGAACTATGCTATCATACAAAATTCAACATTCTGGACTCAATAAAATCATCAAAACTTTCATCTAAGCTCGTGTCAACTAAATATGGTCCCACACCTATAGTTCTATTCTTTATTAAATCAACCCAATAGCCCATAATGAGTCCAAAAGCCTGGTACTTGAACCAAGGGTCCCCCTATCCTAAACTCAACATTTCAGAGCTATGGCACTATTAGAATTCTTATCCGAGGCTCTTTACTAGGAATTTTGATTCGATATTAATTTTTTTAATAGCAAAACCTCCAAAATAGAGAATTATGCCTAAAATCCAAATGAACTATTTAATAATCGTGCTGATTATTTTAGAAAGTCATAACTAATATGTAGCAATGTAGAAAGGCTCAAAACACCAAAAATGCATGGAAATCATGAAAATGACCTGGAGGGTCATTATAATATCCACTACGAAAAGGACTTTCATCCATGAAAGTCAATGGATAGGAGAGTCTGACAGCTCGAAAGAATGAGGTTTTGAGCCCACATGCTCCGAGCAAACTCCCCAGATAAACTCTTAGGCAAATCAACACTTTTAAGAGATTTCACAAAGGTAACCCCTTATCACCTCCAACTAAATAAGAAAGATTGATATACGTAAACTCAAACCACTATACATTGATATCACACTAAAACAAGTAAATCCAAGTAGATAGTCAACCAAGCTAAATGCAACCCAAGGAATGAACCATAAAACCAATACTAAACTCTAAATATAACATTCCATTGTCATTCCAAACCTTATATCTACTTTGAATCACAGAAATATCATTCCAGTCTTGCCCCTGCAATCACATCATACTGACCTTGAAGAACTTAAGTTGACCTGTTGAAAATCCATGATGCCAAAAATAAGAAAAATCCCATAAAGTGCTACCTAAACACACAAATAGATATGAATAAAGTGTGTGATTTCTAGCCAAAGCTACACCTGGTCCAAATGACCCTTAAAACTGATAGTTCAGAATCCAAAGCACAAACTCTTGAGACTTAATGATCCACTCTAGGATTTTCACAAATATGATCACTCTTTTTCAACTAAGCAGTTAATCTAAAATTCCCACAAAAATTGAAAATCAAGGTCAAGTGCAGTAGAAAATCATGTGCCAACAGACTATTCTCCAAACATCTATCAGCACAATCTATTTGAATTGAAGAAAACCAAATTGATCGGTAATGAGAAGGCTTAATCAACATATATACAAATGCTCAATTCAATCAAAATCTCATAATGAAGTTGCAACCAAGTTTTGTAACACATAATTGTAATCTAATGACAAAGATGAACTACTCAGCCTTAACTAACCAAATCAATCTCGTTGGTGAGCTAGCATCAACTTACCAAAATCTATTGTGACTCCCAAACCATGATTCAAAAGAGTAAAGTATCACAATTGGGTCAATAAATCTTTAAGAAGATCAAATACCTAAAATTAATCAAATTACCATAAATCAAGAATATAACCCAAACACATCTCACCTTCAGAGACTAAGAATATGTCCAGTGCCTATTGCCAAGGCTAATATTAAAATGTTTCCTAAGAAATAATCATAGTTGAAGCAAACCAAAGACTAAATATACGAGCAATTAAATTTATATCTACTATAGGGCATAATGCATCATGGCATAATCAAGATTTCACGGGGCTATTAAAAGCTCTAATGGCATCAAATTCTTAAGCAACTCTAAAAAAATATGATCCAAATTTTTTTAATAAAGGTAATCAGTTCATATTGAATTTCTAGAGTTCTATGTAGTGAGACTTGGGCACTCGATTAGAGATGAGCAACTTTTCATCCACAAATAAATGGTCAATCAAAATGAAATATTCATGAATTTAAAGACATGTTTCAAGCTTGTTTGATTGGTTTTGGTGATCAGTGGACCATTCTTTCACCTTGACAGAATTTTAACTATGCATACAATAATAATTGCCGCTTTAACATCCAGATGGTACTATTTGAGGCTTTATATAAGAAAAGTCTAGAACTCCAATTGGTTGCTTTGATTTTTTTAAGGATAGAAATTAGGGTACATACTTGTTAAGAGAGTCTATGGATAGGGTGAGTTTGATTTTATACTAGCTTTTGATATCCCGGTGTAGGCAAAAAATTTATGCAAATTCAAGAGTTTATGATTTGGAATTTATGATTTGTGAGTGTGTTCGATTGAAGGTATCACTTATGAAGAATGTCATGAGTTTTAAGAGGAAGTTCAAGTTTAGTCCAAGGTTTATTAATCCTTTTTAGATTCTACAATATATTGAAGAGGTGGATATGAGATGGATTTACCCCCGAGTCTTTCAGTTATGCATACACTTTTCTAAGTCTCAATGTTAAAGAGGTATATTCTAATGGGTCTCATGGGATTCAATGTATTTGGATCATAATCTAACATTTTATGAGGAGCCTATGACCATTTTGGATAGGCAAACTTAAAGACAAAGTCGAATATGTGAAGTATTGTGATACCCCAAACTTTCATCAAGCCTAATTTCATCTCTAGAAGATTAGAGGATGACTTACAAAGTGAGTAATGTTTAAATCATATATAATTTTACTAATTTTGGATTTTATCGTGTGAGAAATTTAATTAGCTTTCCAACGATATAAGATTCGCCTAAATCTGGTAACCGGGCAAGAAGTTATGGCTAATTTAAGTTTTAGTCGTAAAACACCATCATTATGGTGTTTAGCACATCGCGGAGAGGGTTTATTTAACAACTGTCAAATTCCAGTGGGACTCTACGATGGTGGCGCATCGCACTGAATTTCCAGGTCCCAACCAGTGGGACAACGCAATGGATCCGCATCGCGGTGCCTCCAAATTCCATTCGTCAATTTCCAGTGAGCCACCACGATAGTGGCGCGTCGTGGTGGCCCATAAAATCAGGGTCCCAGTTATATTTTTTCCAGTTTTGTTCAGAAGTTAAAAAGGGTATTTTGAACTTTTTCAAAACCACTTAATCGTCCAAACACCTGATTTAAGGTCATTATAAGCATCATATACAACTTTTCTAAAAATCCCTCAACCAAAAACCCTAGTTCATCAAACTTCTCCTCCAAGAAACTCAAGATTTCTCCATCAATTCTCCAACTTAAGTCAAGATTCCAAGTTCTTAGTGCCAGAATTCCAAGAACCCTCATTCAAGAGTTCCAATAACATCTCGAACACAAGTTGTTCATCCAAGTTTATCAATCTAAGGTATGTGGGGTTTGAACAAGAACAATCCTTGCGTTCTTGTGCCCAAAAACTTTCTTTAAGTTATAATTTTTTTGAATTTTACTATGATTTCCATGAAAATCAAGTTAGGGTTTATACCCATTACCATTATTTGCAAGATTATAAGATTTCCCATGGATTGAGAGTTGAATTACATAATTTTGTTTATATTTCTATGCCTATTGATGAAATTTCCAGATTTTAAGTTGAATTATGAATAATTGTGTTATAAAGTATGAATTTTTATGGTGTTTGATATGGAATTGAAGCATGGGCAATTAAGCCCTAGTATGTATGTTAAACTTCAAGAATGATCATGATTTAAGCATCTCATGAATAGCTATTTTTAGTTTTTGATGAAGAAAGTTGATCATTTGAACCAAGCTAAGATAGGAATCCACACTATTCATTCAAGTTATGATTTAAGGAAAAGATAAGCATAATCAATTTTAGCTATAAACCTTTATGCTATTTTAAGGTGGATTTCCTAAAAGTTCTGAGCAACAAGTATGGGAGTAGTATTTAGCACCGAGTGGGTATGATTCTGAGGTCTCATGCCCCAAAACTACGTGCCCTCGTGGATTTCTGATTTACCCTAAGTGGGATAAGATAGTGATCACTAAAGTTAAATATTCTATTTTGATGGCAAGGATAGAGCAGCTCTCCCCAACGTGGGTAAGACGTTGGACTCCATGTCAGCTCACATAGTTTTGTTGGTTAGAAGAAACTCCCAAGCCCAAAGTCCCTAAGTCCGAAAGTCCTATAATCTCTAAGTTTTATAGAAGTCCCTTATTCTCCATAAGATAAAAGTATAAGTTTTGAAAGATATTGTTTTAAGACTCCTCTTTCTTACAAAGTTTTGAGAACAAGATGGAGAATAAAGATTTTAGAAGTAAATATAATGACTCACAAGATTTGTACTCTATGCTTCGTTATACATGATTTATGAGATTCAAATTTCAGTTTTTCCTCAAGCTATGTGAGTCATTTATATCAGTATGCATGTTTTCTTCAAAGTTGATGATATTGTTTACTTATTGCATTGCACCCCCATATGCTCAGTACATCCTAAAAGTACTGATCCACATATATGTTTATGTGTTACATTGTCTCATAATGTAGGTTCAGGTGCTCAGTATCCACAGCGTGAGTAGTTCGAACATCTTTATCTACGCTCCCACAGTGGTGAGTCCTCATGATTCGAGGGCCTGCTTCTTCAGATTTTTAGTTTTCTTTTAGTATACGGACTATCATTTTCAGTTCAGTTCGAGTCAGTTGGGGGTCTGTCCCAATGACTCTCTAGTTCTTTGTTAATAGTAGAGGCTTTTTGGACTATGAGTTTGTTTAAATACTATTAGTATTTGTTTTCCATATAGTATCTATCGTTTATTCATTTTAGCTTTGATATGATACAATATTTATTCTTAGCTAGACTATCTTAACGTAAGTGTTAGAAGATGTAACAGGTTCAAAGAGTTAGCTTAGGTCTACTTATAGCCTTAAGCTCCGTGTGACATCTCGAGATGAGATTTCGGAGCGTTACAAGTATATATCCCCATCTTTTCGATAGTCTAAGTACCTTTCTTATCTTTACGTTTGGGGATGAACATGTTTTTTAGTAGTGTATGTTGTAACAATCCTCAGAATACACTGGGTTTGTTATTGTTGTTGTAGTTGTTGCTATTTTCCATAGTTTATTAATGATATTTTATGGTATGTGGAAGTGAGTGGTACGATTATCGAGGAGGTTGGTTGAGGCTTACATGAATCTTTTATTTTGAAAGGTTATGGAGTTAGTATTGTTGACTTTAGTCAGCATTTGATGATTTTGAGGTCATATGAGAATTATGTAATGTTTGTTAGATCTACTATGTCATTTTTTGGTTAGTAAGATCTTTGGTTAGAGTCCCAAGGCTTTCAGATGGATTTTGAGCAGTTGATTGGAAATTTTAAAGTTTAAGGCAAAAGATTGACTTCGCTCAATATTCATTAAAGATAATCTCTATTTGGTGATATAACGATTCGATTGATTCTAAAATGTTTTTTTCAATTGAAATAACTATCAAGGACTTATTTATTAATCAAAAGAAGAGGTCAAACAAAAAAGGCTAATCCTAAATCAGCAAAGCCCAAAACAAAATCAAATGAAATAACAAAAAAAGGAAAAAAGGAAAGAGCAAAATAAAAAAGGAAACTCTAGAAGCTCCACCATATTTTCCACTTCGATATTCATCTTTGATTGAATCTAGTATGGATAATTCAGGTCCAAAGCTTTATAATTGTTCATATTTTAGAAAATACACTCTAGTTGACTTGACACTTGTTGCTACTAAAACCTTAAAAGGCAAATTATATTGATATTAGTACAGTACTACCGTAGGTGACCTCAAAATCTCTAACACAAGTGTCATAGTACTTGAACCCAAAATGGAGATATTCCTTGTCTTGTGTTCTCTACCGATTTAGTCTTCATAGTAGGTAAGTTTGACTCCTCTAATGTGTAGTCAGATCTAAAAACTCATCACCAAGTTGCATTGTTTTCCTATATCTAGTTGTCTATTTTGTTTTTCTTGATAGAGTGAGCCTCACAAAAGTTTGATAACACACATCAAGAAAAACACAGTAGACATCAAGAATGAAAAATTTTGTATTAACCACAAGGTACTTTACTACCTCGTAGATGCATTATAGCTAGATTAATTTGGTTTCTTGGCCTTTAAATGCTTAAATCTAAAACTGGGTTTCTGTTGTTGATTTAGTGTAATCAATCTTTGTGATTCCTGATGTAAATCTTGAAAAGTTTGATAATTTATGGTACCTACATAATTGAACACACTGTTAGTAATAAAATCTGCCGTTTGATTTTTCTCTCTCATCACATGTTGTATTTTGTGGACCCCCTTAGACCTCCAAAAATTTATTCTCTTAGTCTCAGTGCTAATTTCTCATGGAATGTCCCATGCACCATCCACCATTTTCTTTGGAGCAAGAGAGTCCATTTCCATAATAATAGGCATTAATTTTTCATCATACAGTAATCCACTCCATTTTCAAATGTAATTACTTCATCATATAGATTTGTGTTATCTTAAATTCTTTTAGCACCAAAAAATATGAAATCCCTGAAGTTGTTTCCAACATAATAACCTGCTGAACTTGCACCTGGATTCCCTTTAGATGCTCCATCTATATTATACTTGAGCCATACTTGAGGGGGGAAATTTCATTTCACCACTTGTAAATGCAACATAGGTCTATATTTTTTAAAGTAAGCACCATTTTTTGCCCGTAGATAAGTTAATCTTGCAAGCCTATGAAAGTTGTGATTTATCTCACTCAAAAAGTTGTGATTAGTCAATCAACCTCCATTCACTGTCACGTTTCTTCTCTTCCATAATTGACATAAGATTATGGCTGGGGCATCTTAATACAGAGGTTTGAGCTTAGTCTCATAGTCAGTTTTCTGCCATTATGTAATATCTTGGTTAACTTGTATGAAAAGACCTAATATAATTTCAGCTTTAATAAAATGATCCCAAATAACTAGTGCTACTTGTCCTATCAAAAAAAGGTGTTTAACTATTTCTTGTTGAGATAAATCACAATAATTACACCTTGAAACTACTGAGACAACCCATGTTTCCCCAATATCATCAATTTCTAGGTTAAGATTTCTTAACCCCCATAGTAAAAAATAAATTTTGTAAGGCAAATCTTTGGACAAAAATTTCTTCCAGAACCACATCTCTTCATTCCTATGTCTTTAAAACTGCCAAACATTTTTACCATAAAACTACCCGTTGTTGATGTCATCCACCATGCTTTATCTCTAAGATTGGAATTGTGATTCAATCTAATATTCTTATTGACATGATCAACAAGGTTCTATGGTAGATATTGATAAAACATGTCCTATTTTTATTCTCCTTTATTCATAAAAAAAAAGTTACTTTTACAATTTTACTATCAAAATCGGCATCCAAAATCTAATTAAATGCCCCTAATTTTGTCCAATTATCATGACAAAGATTAGAATCACAACTTCTAGTTACCACTATATTTTTTTCTCTATTTTATCCCTTGCCTTCAACATGTGTTTGCACAGTTGTGACCCATCTTTCCATTGTACCATACTAAGAATGTATTTTTTACTGTACTTGGTCCAAATAAAATTGGACCACAGAGTTATAGATGTCCTGAATTTTCACCAAAGTTTAGCAAATAATGATTTTTACACATCAAAAAAGAAATATGGATCTAGCCCCCCTTTCTGCCTAAGGTAACATAGTTTCAACAAGATTGTCCAGTGTTTTGATCTCCTCTTCTTTTTGTTACTCCAACAGAAATCTTACAAACACTTAATGTAATTCATTTATTATATATTTAGTAGGTGTCAAGTCTGACATAAGGTATATAGGCATGCTCTGCAAAACACTTTTTATTAACAAAAATCTTACCCCCAAATAAGAGTAATTTACCTTTCCAATTCTGCAATTTAATCCTTCACTTTCTTTTTGAGTTCATTATAAAAAGCATTATTCTTTATTGAGTGAATAATGGGACCTCATGGATAGATAAATAGAAAAATACCTTTCTCAATGTCTGTCTTTTGTCCAATTTGTTGCACAATAGTGGTGGATGTTTTATGAAAAACATAATAAGCACTCTTGCTTTTATTGATCAGTTAACTTGACACTCCTCGTATTTCTTCAATGTCTCCATTATTAGCTCAATAGAATTAATCTCAATTGAAGTAAAAATTATAGTATTATTTGTATAAGTAAGGTGATTCAACATTTCATTCCATCTAGGTAAATCATAACATTTATACAACCCATTATAAAATAAAGAATTTAGAAACCTAGACATCATCTTTGCTGCCAAAATAAACAAAGTTGTAGATAGAGGATCCCCTTGCTTTACACCCCTTTTTGAATGAAAAAAAATGTCCAGTAAAAAGAATAGAGTACCTATTGTTAGGAAGCAGTCTCCAAACCATGTCAATATATACCTCAAAAAACCCATTTTCCTTAGCATAATAGTTAGATATAACCAAGATATCCTATCATATGCCTTAGTCATATTTAGTTTGATAATAACATTAACTGGCTTTGCTTTCTTTCTTATGTCTATTATCACCTTTTGTGTAAGTAGTACATTTTCAATTAGGCATCTCTTCTTTACAAAATTGGCTTGATTAAGGGAAACCAATTTAGGCAACAGACTTTCTATTCTCCCATGAACCACCATTGATATGAATTTATTGATAAAATTTCTAAGACTTATGGGTCTAAGATCAAAAAAAGTAAGCACTAATTCTATTTTAGGTAAAAAAAAAATATATTTGTATATGTGATGGATTAAGAAAGATCATATCCATCAAAAAAAAGCTTTTACTACCTTGTATACATTAATACCAATAATATCCCAGCAAGATTAAAAGAATATAACATTGATTTCATATAGTTCACTTGCACTTAAACCTTCTAAATGTAAAAAAATCTAATTTACTTCTTCTAGGGTAAGTGTCACTATTAGCTTTTCATTGTCCTCCTATGATACCATTTGAGGCACATTGTCTACTAGTGAAAAATTCGACCCCCCTTACCTTGTGAATATTGCTTATGATAAAAAAATACAACCTCTTAAGTCATCAAGTTATCCTCTTTTAACCATGCCCCTTCTAAGTTCTAAATCCATTTAATTTGGAGTATTTTTCTTCTACTATTCATAAGATTGTGGAAGAATCTTGTACTCTTGTCATCTTCTAAAAACCATGTGACTCCTACCTTTTGTCTCCAGAACTCCTCCTTATAGTGTAAATTTTTTTTCGTTTCAGCTTGTGACTATTGTAGAATCATTACGTTATTGGATGAAGGATCTTTCTCAAAAAAATTCTCTTTAATCCTCACTAGATCTTCTCTAATAATTAATTGTTTGAATATTTCTCCATAAGTATTCTTGCTATGCTGATTTAAAGTCACCTTCACCTTTTTTATTTTAGTATTGAACATTAGGAAAAGGTTTCCTTTAAAATCAACAACTAGTTTTGCGCTACTACCTCTTTAAACTCAGTATACTCCACTCAAAAGTTCAAGAATTTGAAAGGGCCTTTTTATATTCTGATTATGATCACTCGGGATGATTAAAGAGGTGCATGATTAGATCCTATCCTTGATAGGTGCTCAACATCTATTAACCCAAATATAGGCTGGAAAGATTGATTTACCATAATCCTTCCTATTCATCTCTTAAATATAAATTAATCATCAAATTTATCATTCCACCATATGAATGAACTTTCTTTGAAGCCTACATCGACCAACTCATTCTAGTTGATACATATTACAAAATCCTTACATTGTTGCCATGTAACTAGAATTCCTCCTATCTTCTTATCTACATTCACCACCAGATTGAAATATCCTTCCATAAGCCAAGGGTAATTATAGCTTGCTATTTGTGATAGATTGTTCCAAAGCACCATTCTTTTTGTAACATTACATTTTGCATAAACAAAAGTAGTCATGATGTGATTATTCTGATTAGTAAATATAGCTTCAAGGTTATTTGTTGCTCTGTCTTATCCACAACCTCCACACCCATATTATCTTGAACAAATAACCACACTTTGCCATCAATCTTTGCCCCTGTTGACTGCATCCCTAACCTTATTTTTTAATTATCAATGAATCTAACTTACTAGAATAGTTCCATTAATATAATTACAAAGAAATGATGATGTTTATTCAATATTTACAGCTTATGAAAAACTTGATATGTGTTAAAAAATCTTATATTCCATATGAAAGCTTTAAGCAACATTACGAGATATATTAAAGTTTGTGGTAGACCCTCTGGCCAACATTCTAATTGGATGCATGCTTTAATTCACTTTCTTATTGCTTCTTCCCTCATTTAACTTTTTATGAGTAAATTTACAAAAAATATGGCCTGCTGAAATCACCTTCTCCATTCTAAGACTTTTATCTTCAGTAATATCATCTTCCACTTCCTTACTTTATTGTTGATTAAACTCTTGCACCTCCTTGTAATGGAAAATATCATTTAGATCTTTATTAGGTAATATTTTCATCAAAGAAATAATGTGTTGTTCCTCACTTGTCGGTGTTAGCTGCTTCTCCAGGATTAATTTCTCTATAAACTGTTTTCTCCACTGATTCTACTTGATTATAAATAACTATTTCACTGCCTACTCTCTCCGCCAAACCTCATTATTTACAATTTGTCTCAACATCGTCATTTTTTGCTTTGTATCTATCATTGTCTCTCATAACTATCTCCACTAAATCTCCTTTCTTACAATCTTTTTCACTTGTATTTTCCACAACCTTGTTCGACATTGCCTCCATAGAATTATTCACTTTTTTACGGTCATCATGTTGATAAGTTTTTGTTATTTCATTTCCAACTGCTTTATAAATGCATTTTCTTCCTCCCTCTCTATTTTATGTTCAACTCTGTCACTCTATTTTTCATGTGTAAATGTTTTCTATCCCCACTATTGGGTGATGTTTGTGGTGTGTTATTTTTTCTTTGCACTATCTGTAGTCTTAGCACTCTTTTTAGCTTACAATTTATTTCCTTCAGCTGGAATTAAAGTATTCTCCTGCGATAATGCATCAAATTTATTAGAAGTGTTAAAACTTTAAATGCCTCAGACTTTGGCCTTTGCAAATTTCCTAAGCTTTAGGCTTTTTGCCCTTTCAATGACTCACCATAAGAGTCGTATGGTATGGTTATGGGTCTAGGGACCCAAGTCATAACCAAACCAGCATGTTAATGGCCAAGTTCTGTCTTAATTACAAGAGACTCCTCATGAGTCATATGATCATGTGACAAGTGGTTAGAGTCCAGTCGTATATTGTCTAGTGTCCTAGCCTTGGGTGTTTTGTGTTGGTCATGACTAGACCATACGAGTCGTATGGTCTAGTGACGAGTAGGACTAGGAAGTCGTAAGTTGGACAGTATGTGGTTTCTAATTCTCTATCTTAGTGATGACTCAATGGTAAGAGTCATATGTTATGGTGACGAGTCAAGGGCTTGACTCGCAACCAAATATGGGATTCTACAGCTTTAAGTTGAGAGTACTTTGGACATTTCCCACCTCAATCCCTTAAGGCCCCATATCTTATAAAACCTTTTGGTTATTCATTATACACTTTACAAGATCAAACACTCTCTAAATTCTCTTTAAATCTTCTCAAGCAAGATTGGGCTAGGGTTTCTTCAAAGTGTCCATCTAAGTGCTTAAGTTCCAAATTCTCTTTATGAATCTTTGCAGATCAGGCATGTGACTCTTCCTTCGTTGTTAATTCACTAAAATCATATGCTTAGAGCATTGTTCATGAGTTATTAATGGTGGTTTTGAAAACCATGGTTAAGGGTTTGAATGCATAATGTTGAGTATTGTTCTCTCATGGTTTAAATTATGATTATACATGTTTTGATAATGATTTTGCACATGTAGGCACATAGAAATTATGGTTTAACAAACGGGTCATGTTTAATCCTAAATTTATTGATTTTTGGCTTTAATAATGGTATGGCCTAAACCTATTTATGAAATTATCAATGAGAATGATCTTATCATAAGTTTAAATTATGTTTTGAACTAATGCTTGGCATTAGAATTTTAATGAGGGTTTAATGGATTTGTAAAGGTCTTGATGACCATAAATTGAATTGAATTGTGTTTTAAACTAAGGAATTGGCCTAAGAATGTTAATGATTGGTAAATGGTTTTATGGAGTCCTTATTGGCCATAAATTAATTTGAAATACCAAATGGGTTTGAGTCCCTAAATATTGAGGTGAATTGTTGTCCTTGTTAAGACAATGGGTTCAAGTCCCAAGTTGATTAATAATGGTTATGGCATGTTGTACACTTGCAAGTGGAGTTGGTATGATGATACCAATAGGATTCCTTTGGTGAGTTATTGGTTTAATAGTTAAATATGTGTAATGAATATTTTAATTAGATTTTAAAGCAGGATGTGTAATCGGGTAGTGAAAGTGGAGTTTGAAAGACTAACACTGAAAACCGTGCTACGCAGTGCGGGTGTCTATATGACCGGGAAGTTCGATTTCCCCTTGTTGTATACATTGGTGCTTAAGTCACCATAATTATGTCGGGAGGTTAGAGTCCCCTATAATGGCATATACGGTTGTGGATATTCTCTGGTTCATGCGGTTACACATACTCGGGCCCTTCTAGCTAGGGAAGAGGTGGACCCATATAGCCCTTGGGTGTCTTGTTTTATGATGGTTACGCTACACAGCCCAGGTTAAAGCTTTCAAAGTTCATGCTAAGCCTTGGTCCCTACCTCGAAATGTCATATTATATATATGTATATGTATTTCATATGATATCATGCTTTGGATGATTGTACTGGTTTTGAACTGTTGTCATGGCATTATTTTATTCCTCTCTCTTAGAGTTAATGCTAGTGCTCCAACCGCTAACCATCTCTGGACGTTGTATCCCCACGCGATGCAGGCACCAGAACCACTTCTACTTTTTTAACAGGGACTAGGTGTTTGAGTTAGTTCATGAGTTGACATTGAAGTAGTGAGTTTCCATACTTTGGAAGGCTTCATTTCATGGTCTTTATCTCCTATGTCTTAGAGCTTGTTTAGAATTTGTTTTGGCTACTATCAGGGGCATGTCCCGATATTTTATTGACATTCAATTTTGTAGAGGTTTTTTTAGGAATACTGTGGACTTGGGTATGTTGGTTTGGTTGATTGTTTTGGTGACAAACGGTTTTCCAATTACCAATGGATGGTATAGACATTTCATAAATCAATATTAGACCTATTTTATACTATCTTGTTATATGTTCGAAATTTATCCGACACTTGAGGTTGTGTGCAGACTAGTTTAGGTAAAGAGGGTGATCTTCGGTCCATGTGGGACTTCAGATACCCCATCACGACAAGGCCTCGATTTGAGTCATGACAAAATTGGTATCAAAGACAAGTTTATGGTCAATTGGGTGTCCATAAAGCTGTGTCAAGTAGAGTCTCTTTTATGGGTTTGTAGCGCGCCGCGCTTATAAGAGAGAGGCTATGAGACATTTAGGAATGTTTCCCTTTCTTGTTGTCTTAATTTTGGGTTGTAGAGTCTAAGGTCTTGGATCCTTCTGATTTCCATTTGTCCGTCTTTCAGATCATACCTCCAAGAAGATCGGATATCCGTGTGAACTCTTCTGTCCCACCTGAGGATAATGGGGACGGAGCTCGTCCAACTTCTGGGATCCAGACCAGGCCAAGTGCCACTACACCTGACTGTCCTCATGGGGTCCCACCTGCCCTCACTGATTTTACTCCTATAGGCGACGCTCATATTCAGTTGCCTCAAAGAAAGGTTACCAAAGCTGAATTCCGTTGTTCCATTAACCTATTGACCTAGTTGGTGACATCTCAGTTACAACAGTGTAGTTCTACTGGTGCTGCTATAGGTTTATCTAAGGCCACTAGAGTTGGCCAATTTATAAGGTTGCATCCTCCGATGTTTACGGGTACTACGATTGAGGAGGATCCTCAAAGTTTCATTGATGAGTTGGAGAAGATCTTCTGGGTTATGCATGCTTCGAATATTAAAGGTGTAGAGTCTACTGCCTATCAATTAAAATATGTGGCATACTAGTGGTACGAAGAGTGGGAACAGTTGATAGGCGAAGATGCTGGTTCTTCCTTATGGGATAATTTTTCTAGTATATTTCTAGATCGCTTCTTTCCTCAGGAGTTAAGGGAGGCAAAGCAGAAGAATTTGTTAACTTGAGACAAAGAAGAACGACAGTTAAAGAGTATGATTTGAAATTTCATTAGTTATATAGGCACGCTACTGAGCTGGTATCTAACATGAGGGCCCGGATGAGAAAGTTCACAGCGGAGTTGTCTCGAGACTTAATTCTGGAGAGTAAGGTTGCCTTGTTAGATAAGGATACCGATATTTCTTGACTTGTAGTTTATATGCAGTAGGTCAAAGAGGAGAAAAAAAAGCAGGTTGAGACTGGTGAGAGGCAAAGTAAGAAATTTTGATATTCAAAATAGGATGGAGGCCAACAGCAGAGTGAAAAGTGGTCTAAGAAGAAGAGTTGGGGGAGTCCTAACTCTTATTCGGTGGATAGTGATCCCTACCCAAAATTGTCTGCTGACTTACATTTTTAGGGTTGTGATGCTTCTAGGTCACAGGGTGCCTAATCTCAGGCCAGTGGGGCCCAGTTAGTACCATCCTATCCTTTTTGTAAATTTTATGGTCAGCACCACCGTGGTCAGTGCGAGAAGGGGAGAAACTGATATTTTATATGTGTTCAGATTAGGCATATGCAATAGAAATTTCCTTCTAGAGTTACTTCTGGGAAAACAAGGTTCTTGATTCCTCTTCATCAGCTCCTGCACCAAAGGGAGCTACTTTTGGCTCCGACACTAACCAAAATCGTCTTTATGCTCTCATAACTCATTAGGAGTCTGAGGCATCTTCGGATGTTGATACTGGTACGTTGAAACTCTTTTCTCATGATGTGTATTGTTTACTTAATTTGGGTACACTCTCTCTTAAGTGACTTCATTTGTGGCTGTGCATTTTGGTTTCGATCCTGAGTGTCTGTCGGACCTTTTTTCTGTTTCTACCCCGGTGGGAGACTCTATGGTTATTAGAAGAGTCAATAGGGGTTGTGTGGTGTCTGTTGGTGATAAAGAAACTCTAGTAGACTTGACAGAGTTAGACATGATTGACTTTGATGTTATTTTGTGGATGGATTGGATATACTTTTGTTATGCTACTATAGATTGTCGGACCCTTAAGGTCATGTTTAAATTCCCTAATGAGCCAATTGTTGAATGGGAGAGAAGTTATTTAATGCCTAAGGGAAGGTTCACATCATATCTTAGATCCCAGAAGTTAATTTCCAAAGGTTGTCTATATCATTTGGTCCGGGTTAAAGACTATAACTTAGAGGACCCATCCTTACACTCTGTTCCTGTGGTAAATGAGTTTCCTAAAGTCTTCCCTAATAATCTACCTGATGTCCCTCTCGATAAGGAGATTGATTTCGGAATTGATCTTATTTCGGACACTCGTCCGATTCCTCTCCCCCCCCCCCCCCCGTATAAAATGACTTCAGTTGAGCTGAAGAAGCTCAAGAAATAGTTGAAAGACCTCTTAGACAAGGGTTTCATTCGTCCTAGTATGTCCCCGTGGGGTATGCCGGTATTTTTTGTGCGTAAGAAAGATGGTTTCCTTCGTATGTGCATTGATTACCGATAGTTGAACAAGGTGACGGTAAAGAATAAATATCCACTTCCGCGAATTGATGATCTCTTTGATTAGCTTTGTTAACCTCCTAAGTTCACGTTTTAATAATGAAAAACTTACAAATGGATCTTTGCAGGACAAAGGAAGCAAGATACTGGGAGACTGCTAATGATGAAAGGATAAAAGAAGCAAATAAGGATTCCGGCTCTAGGAATGGAAGAACATCAAATCAGGATCAGCGGCATCCAAGTGAATCAATCAAAATGAGAACAAATGAAAGGAGAATCTCAGTCTCGAGAATCGCAGTAAATCAGATCAATCACAAAAATCTCAGAGTCAAGAATCATAGCAAATCAAGACCAATTACAATAAAGAAAAGATCACGGACATATTTGGTATGGATGTGAGTAAAATTTGTATATGGACATATCTAATATAGACATATCTCACGGCTACCTTCCTCAATCAAGGAATCAATTCAAATCCTTGATTGAGAAGAAATCTCTTGGATTTCCTTATGAAGTGTAGTAGCTGAAGACGATAAAAGAAGAAGACTGAAGATAGACACGAGTTATGCAACTTCAAGAAGAACATCAAAGTGTCTCAATCTTAGTCTTACGAAGCTTTGTAACCTTTTGTTTACAATTATTGTATAAAGAGTAGGATTGAGTCAACTTTGTAACACCAACTAAAGCTGTGTCACCAGATATGAAGAACAAGATAAGTCTTTGAAACTTATTTCCCATCATTGTACTCGAGCCTAACATTGAACGATCTAAGGAAATATTGAAACCCAAGGGGAATGGAAGTAGGCACCACATTGGTGTCCCAAATCAGGATAAATTTCTGTGTCTTTATTTTACGTTTGATTATTTATTTGCTTAATTATTTCAAGTCTAATCTATTTTGTGAAGTGAACTGATCTGCAGGTGAGTCGACTGTGAGGAGCCAGTGGTCGACTCACAGAAAATTTTCAATTCACCCCCCTTCCCTCCTCCCCCCTCTTGAATTTCAATTGGTATCAGAGCAGGTTTCACCAACAATGTTTCTTAACTACAAGTGAGTCAAGATCAAATGATAAAATATCAAATTCCCAGTGCTCTTCTCTAGGATGGTCACTCCTACACAAGACCACCATACTTTAAAGGACAACATTACTCTTACTAGAAAAATAGGTTCAGAATTTTTATCCGATCAAATGCCTTCCAAGCCTGGTTTATCATCAAGAAGGGTCCAAAGCCGATTCCAAGACTTAAAGAGAAGACAAAGGACAAAGACAATGAATCTAGAAATACTGATATAGAAGACCTTGAAAGTTTCTAGGTCACCAAAGAACAACAAGAGGTAATCCAAACTAATGCACGTGTTATAAGTTTACCTCTTTGTGCAGTTAGTGGAGAAAAATACGACAAGATATCAACTTGTGAGATGCAAAATAAATGTGGGACAGTAGAGGTAACTTATGAAGGAACCACCAAAGTCAAAAAGTCAAAGATTGTTTCCCTAGTCAATGAATATGAGTTGTTCAAAATGAAAGAGAATAAAAATATTGAAACAATGTTTGCCAGATTCAGTAAGATCAAGTGCGAACTAAAATCACTAGGGATGATCTATCCACATAGTCTGCAAGTCAAGAAGTTGGTACTAAGTCTTCCAAAAATTTGGGAAGCCAAGGTTGCCATTCTGGAAGACGGACATCTTCATAACATGACATATGGCAAACTATGAGGTAATCTCATTGCATATGAATGAAATTATATCAACAGGTACCACAAGGAGGAAAATAAGAAACCAGTGGCCTTCAACGATGCTCCAATCGAAGAAGATGACATTTTGGAATATGCTAATAGTGAAAGAATAGTCCTCATCAATCGTAGAGTAAGGCAGATCATGAGACAAAGACAACAAAGATCTCGAGGAGCCAAAAATAGTGACTCCACTAGAAATAATGATCGTTACTATTACTATTGAAGGCCTGGCTATGTCAAACAAACCTATCCAGAATTATGAAGAAGAACATCCAGGAAAAATCAAAATTTTGGACCCTGGAGTGATGATAATAAAACCAAAGAAGAAATACAAGCCGCCAATATGTGCTTCAACGCAACAACTGAATCTAGCGAGGTAAGACTACATGATTGTCACAACTGTAATACTCTTGAATCTAATTTAGATATGATAACTGACAAGATTCAAAAAGTTATAAATAAATATAACAAGCTCGCTCAAGAGAAAAAAGGTTGCGAAGCTCAATTTAAATGAAAACTCAAAGAGAAACAAAGAAGTTATCAAATAAAAATTGAAGCATATCAAATTAAAATTGACATGCTTCACGAATAGCTTGATGATGTACAAATTCAGTTAAACAGCTTTAGGATATCTCCAAGTCACAGTTTTGTAAGATCTAATTCTTTTAAAAATAACTGAAGTTCCTCATCACGATCATTTAAATCAGCCAGGATTTCTTTCTTCCCTCGAAGACCTGCCTGCCTTATCTGTGGAAAGACAGGGCACAAATCCTACAGCTGCAGGCACAGTACTGGCAAAACATGGGTTTGGAAGCCTAAAGGAAGCACTTCTAACCCACAAAGACCCAAGACCACTTGGGTACCTAAATAAAATTAATCTTCTTATTTTGCAGGAACATGTTAGCGAAAACTATAAAAAGAGAATGTGGGAGATTGATAGTGGATGTTCCAGATACATGACCGAAAATAAAGAAATTTCTTCTGCTTTAAAGAACGTAAGGGAGAATTAGACAGATTCAGTGACAACGCCAGATACAATGTCATCATAATTGGTTCAGTAAAGCTCAAATTCTCATGTGAATCTACTGAAGTATATCTGATAGATGGCCTCAAGTATAAATCACTCAGCATCAGTCATTTGTGTAACGCCTGGTTAGGAATCTCTTCCAAACTGAAAGCTGGTCCTTCAAACATGACAAAAATAGTATCTCTCTCATCGGTGAACGTCGAAAATAACGTAGTGGAGCAAAAGAATCTATTTTCTTAGGAAATTACCAGGACCTTTGTATTAGAACATAAACTCCTAGATCACTGTTGGGAAGAAACAGTAAGTACAGCATGTCACATCATCAACATATGCCTGATCAAACTTATTCAAAGGGGGTGCCATATGAAAACTAGAAAGGAAATAAACCCAACATCAACTAATGTCATCCTTTTGGATGCAGATTCTTTATCCACAACAATGGTAAATAACATGGGAAAATTCAATCCACGAAGTGACAAGGGTATTTTCCTTGGGTATTCTCCTACTTTATGTGTTACAACACCTATACATGTTGTATTTGATGAATCGGATCACCCCTTTATGAGCTTAAGTAATGACTAAGAATAGGAGAGTAATGTATAATCTGGAGGAAATGCTCGCACTACCTCTAAGCCATCACAAGACAAAGTTGACTATACCCCCTCTAGAGTTGACTTCTATATCAAAAACGGTGAAACTAAGTGTTCTAAGAAAATATAAGAAAAATTTCCAACTTTCTAAATGAGTTCACCCATAAAAATCCAGATGACGGGGTGGAAACAAGAACATTGTGGGAAAACAAGTGCCTGTTTCCCTTGTAACTCTAATTGAATAAAGAAAGTATTGACTATGATGAAACCTTTGCCCCCGTGACAATGTTAGAATCAATTCAAATATTATTAGCAATTACTGCTTTCAAATATTTTAAGTCATTTCAAATGAATGTCAAAAGCACCTTCTTAAATAGTTTTATTCATGAGAAAGTTTTCAACTTCCAGGATTTGACAATCCGTTGTATCCAAAACCATGTTTTCAAACTATTAAAAGCACTCTACGGTCTCAAACAATCTCCAAAGGTTTGGTACGAGAGATTGAGTGTTTTCCTACTAAATCACAATTTTCAAGAAAGTAACTTTGATAAAAATCTGGTCTGATAAAAACTTGATTCAAATCTTCTTATTGTATACTCTTACGTTGATGAAATTATTCTTGATAATTCTAACCTTTCTTCATGTGAGAATTTTGCTAGTCTGATGAAAGTTTTTTTTGGTCTATGGGTAATACGCTAAGTTCTTGACACAACAAGAAGCAAACCTTAGTTGGCTTGCTAACAACAGAAGCCGAATACACAGTCGTTGGGAGTTGTTGTACTTAAATCCTATGAATTATGCGTCAACTAATTGATTTTAATATGTCTCATGAATATGTGCCCGTAATGTGTAACAACACAGTGTTCTTTGTCTATCTAAATATGCTATGCATCATTCTAAAGATAAGCACTTAGATGTCAAGCATTATTTTATCTGTGATCATGTAGTAAGGGGTGATTTTATCAGCTTATTTTAAAAAAAAAAAAAAATCATAAGGACAGATTTTATTTTCTACAAGAAAACCACAGTACAATATATTTTGAAAGTTCTCTTTTTTGATAAAGCTCGAAATAATATATTTTTCCAAATCTCTAACGATTTCAAAAGACCCCTATTTTTTTAAAAAAAAACATCGGCTACTCTCTGACCCCCATCCTTTCCTTTCAAGTCACCCCCTTTACACGCCACCTTTTGCTCTTCCATCATCATTACCATCTCTGCACCCTCTCACTTCCAAACACTTCTCCGCCCTTTCATCTCCAACCCTAACCCCTATACCTCCTCTTTTAATTCTATATCCTTACCTTTCTATTTTCCCCTTTTATACTCATTCATCCCCATCTTCTTTACCATGAAAAAATCCGTTCAATGGCTAATCTTACCAAAACTTCTCCTAACTAAAATTCCTCTAAATTCAACCCCAATCTTCTCTCTTGATCCTCATAAAAAGTCTTCTCTCACTATCTCCAATCAACTGTGTCCAAAAAATGAACTGCTTCAAGCCCCATGTCATCCTCTAACAAACGACGGTCCTCTTCTCTGGAGTCTCTTCCTCCAGAGGACATGCATAAGTTGTAGACTCTTACTCATAAGGAAAAGTTTCTCACCTTCAATAATAGATCTATTGTTTCTGGTCGAGTCATCAATCTCTCTCACCTAAAGGAATCCCACTGCAATATTGGCCACTTTCTTAAAGTTCAAGACTTATCAATGATGTTTCATTTATGTGTCTTGGAAGTATTTGAATACCCGATCCACATGTTTTACACCAACCTTTGTTTTTCCTCTAACAGTAGGGAGCTGGAAACCCTGGTTCTAGGTACACGTATTATTCTCAATGACTTTGTATTTGAGAAAGTGTTTAATACCAAATACTCAGATATTATCCCATTTATGAATGGCACCTGGTAGGAGAATTTTGAAGTTAGTTTTGACAAAGCAAAGAAGGCCAACTCAGATCCTGACTCAAATAGCCCCTCTTTTGGTTCTCTGTCTCTCACTTTTCGAAATAGAATCTTGGCCCATACCATTGAAACCACTTTGATTCCTCGAATAGGATATCTCAGTAATGTGACATGCAAAGATGTATTTGTTCTCTATTGCCTGATTAAGAAATACAAAATCAACTGGAGTGCCTGGATTCGTGATTCGATGATAAAAAGTGCAGCTGACTCCCATGCCTCGGTAAGTTTTCCCTACAGTTAGCTTATCACTCAAATTCTTCTTTACTATGGAATTGAACTTTCAGCCTATCTAGTGGTAGAAGTATTTGCCACTTATAACTTAAAAACTATCGCACGCATGGGCTATGTTCTAGTTGAAAAAGAATGAGTCAATCAAAAGTCGGCCTGACACATCCAGGGTAAGTAAATATGTGCCTAATTCCATGTTCTACGCAGATAAGAAGATTGAAGAATTCAAAGGCAGGCTCACCGCCATTGAGGAAGGAATAGCCAGCATCAAGGAGTCGACTTCCAAGCTGCTACAGCTGAACAAAGAGACCGGTACTAACATAGGCAAAGTGAGACTCTTCCTCGATGGCTTCAAACTGGAAGGGGTGAAATTGTTTAATGGAATGTTCTCTCAAGTTGATTCCATCAAGTATGAATACTCTTACTCCTCCAATGAACTAGCAATCTTCGTTCAGAATTCTTACTCTAACTTCACCAAGAGTGTTGGGAAATCCTATGACCACTTCTGCTCTAACATACACAACACCCTTACCTATTTTCTATCCAAATAATGCTGAACGTTTTTTAATCTTATTCAAAAGTGGTTCTATCCTTTCTCATACTCTGTGTTGTATAAGGATACTACATACTCCTGCTCCGACGTATTTTGGCAGCTACTTCCTATCGTAACTTTGCATATCCTATATTCTATATTTTGTTCTTGATTGGTTTTTGCTCCTTGTTTTTATGGTTGGTTTTTGCTCCTTGTTTTTATGGTTGGTTTTTGCTACTTGTTTTTATGGTTGGTTTTTGCTTTTTTTTTGTATTTGCTCTATCCTTTTTCATTATAACAAAAGGGGAAGAAGATGATTGCATCAGCCAATAATACAGGGGGAGCTAGTTGGCTATCATAAAAATAGAATCTACTATTGCCACCAAGACAGAAATACAAAGATGATTGTATCAATCAACAAGACAGGGGAAGCTTGTCAACTATCATAATAAGAGAATTGACTATAGCCACCAAGACAGAAAGACAGGGGGAGTAAGTCGGCCATCTTAATAGGGAAGTTAACTAATGTTCAAGTTTTCATTATCAAAAAGAGGGAGATTGTTAGACTCCTAAGTTCACATTTTAATAATGATAAACTAACAAATAGATCTTTGTTGGATAAATAAAGCAGGGTAATGGAAAATTGCTAATGATGAAAGGATAAAAAAAGCAAGTAACGAAGCCAGCTACATGAATGAAAGGACATCAAATCAGGATCAGTGGCATCTAAGTGAATCAATCAAAATGAGAACAAAAGAAAGAAGAATTGCAGTCCCGAGAATTGCAGCAAATCAGATCAATCACAAAAATCTTAGTGTAGAGAATCGCAATAAATCAAGATCAATCACAATAAATAAAGGATCACGAACATATCTGATATGGACGTGAGCCGCATATGGACATATCATACAGCTACATTCCTCAATCAAGGAATCAATTCAAATCCTTGATTGAGAAGAAATATCTTGGGTTTTCTTATAAAGAGTAGTAGCTGAAGACTATAAAAGAAGAAAACTAAAGATGGACATGGGTTACTCAACTTCAAGGAGAATATCGAATGTCTCAATCTTAGTCTCACAAAGCTTTGTAACCTTTAGTTTACAATTTTTGTATAAAGAGTAGGATTGAGTCAACTTTGTAACACCAACTGAAGTTGTATCACAAGATCTGAAGAACAAAATAATTCTTTAGAACTTGTTTCCCATCATTGTACTCAAGACCGATATTGAATGATCTAAGGAAACATTAAAACCGAAGGGTACTGTAAGCAGGCACCACATTGGTGTTCCGAACCAAGATAAATTTTTGTATCTTTACCTTATGTTTGATTATTTATTTGCTTAATTATTTCAAGTCTAATCTATTTTATGAAGTGTACTGATCTGCAGGTGAGTTGGCTGTGAGAAGCCAGTAGTCTACTCATAAAAAAAATTTAATTCACCTCCCCTCTCTTGAATTTCAAGCTTCACGGTGCCAAATTCTTCTCTAAGATAGATCTTCGATTCGGATATCATCAGTTAAATATTAGGGAGGTGGATATCCCAAAAATAACTTTCTGCATTCGGTATGAGAATTTTAAGTTCTTGGCTATGTCTCTTGGGTTGATCAATACCCCAACGAAAGTATGAACTTGATGAATATGGTCTATCATCTTTTTCTAGATCTATTTGTGATTTTCTTCATTGATGACATCTTAGTGTACTCCAAGAGTGAGGAGGATCATGTCGATCACCTTCGTCTGCTGTTACAGACCTTAAAAGATCAGCAGTTATATGCTAAGTTCTCTAAATATGAATTCTGGTTGAATGTCATAACTTATCTGGGATATGTTATGTCTAGTGAGGAGATCATGGTATATTCCAGAAAGTGGTTGTGTTTAAGAAGTGGCCTAGACCTATGACTCCAACCAATATTCGGAACTTCTTAGGTTTAGCCGGTTACTACAAGAGGCTTGTGGAAAGTTTTTCTTCTATTGCCGCTCTATTGACCAAGTTGAGTTAGAAAAAGGTAAAGATCTTATGGTCTGATGCTTGCGAGGGTAGCTTTGAGAAGCTAAAGTATAGGTTGACTTCGGCTCTAGTCTTGACTCTACTTGAGAGTACCAAGGGTTTTGTCGTCTATTGTGATGCGTCCCAAGTTGGTTTGGGCTGTGTTTTAAGGCAGCATAGCAAGATGGTTGCTTATGCCTCTAGAAAGTTAAATATTCATTAGAAGAACTATTCGGCTCATGACTTGGAATTGTTAGTCGTGGTATTTGCGTTGAAAATTTGGCATCACTATCTATTTGGGGTCCATGTTGATATCTTTTCAAATTATAAAAGCCTACAGTATGTGTTCACTCAGAAAGATCTCAATCTCAGGCAAAGAAGGTAGCTTGAGTTACTGAAGGACTATGATATGAGTCCACTACCATCCATGTAAATCTAACGTGGTTGTTGATGCTCTTAGCAGGGTGTCAATGGATAGCTTCCCGCATGTGGATAAGGATAAGTGGGAATTGGTGAAGGACATTTACTGTTTGGCTAACCTTGAAATTTGTCTTTTCGACTCTAAGAATGGTGGTGTGTTTGTGCAACAGGTGGAGCGATCATCTCTTGGTTTTGAAAAAAAAAAGAAATAGGTATTAGACCCTTTCTTGATGAAGATCAAGGATGATCTGGGTAAGCAGAAGGTGATGTCCTTTGAGATCGGTGGTAATGGTACCTTGCGATACTAAGAGAGATTGTGTGTTCCCAATGTAAATGGGTTGCGGAAGAGGATTTTGGTTGAGGCTCATAAATCACGGTGTATGGTTTATCCCAGTTCCACGAAGATGTATCATGATCTCAAGGATTTGTATTGGTGTAATAACATGAAGCGGGATATAGCTAACTTTGTAGGTAAGTGTATGGTGTGTCATCAAGTGAAGGTGGAGCATATGAGGCCCTATAGGCTAATTCAAGATCTTGAATTATCAATGTGGAAATGGGAGATAATTAATATGGATTTTGTTATCAGCCTTCCGCGGTCACAGAATCAGTGTGACTTTATTTGGGTTAGCGTGGATAGGATGACTAAGTCGGCTCACTCCTTGCCAGTGAGGACTAATTATTCTGTCGAGGATTATGAAAAGTTGTTCCTTTAGGAAGTTGTAAAGTTGAATGGTGCGCCTTTTTTTATTATTTCAGATCATGGTACTCTGTTCTCATTGTATTTCTGGCGCTCTTTTCAGCATGGCTTAGGGACTAAAGTGAGCCATAGTATCGTCTTTCACCCGCAGTAGGATGGGCAAGCAAAAAGGACTATTTAGACTCAGAAAGATATGTTGCGAGCCTGTGTAATTGACTTTAGTAGTAGTTGGTTTGACCACTTGCCTCTCATTGAATTTTCTTATAACAATAGTTATAATTCTAGCTTTGGTATGGCTCCATTTGAGGCATTGTATGGTAGGAGATATAGATCTTCTATTGGGTAGTTCGAGGTTCATAAAGTGGATATGTTTGGCTTGGATTTGGTTCACCAAGCTATGGAAAAGGTAAGGTAATTTGGGATAATCTTAAGACGGACAAAAGTCTCCAAAAGTCCTATACGGACGTAAGATGAAGGGACTTGGAATTTGAGGTTGGAGATTGGGTGTTCTTGAAGGTATTTCCCATTAAGGGAGTAATGTGATTTGGGAAAAAAGGGAAAGCTCAGTCCCTGATATATTGGCCGGTACTTGGTTTTGAGAAAAGTTGGTAATGTTGTATAAGAGTTGAAATTTCCCTTTAGCAGGAGTACTATTCACCCAGTATTCCATGTATACATGTTGTGAAAATGCATGGGTGATCCTTCGTTGGTTGTTCCCTTGGAGAACATTGGTATTTCAGATTCTTTGTCCTATGAGGAGATCGGATCTTGGATCAGTAAGTTTGTCGGTTATGGATGAAGAACATAGCTTTGGTAAAGGTTCTATTGGGAAGCTGAGGAGGGCATGAAGTCCAAGTATCCATTCCTATTCCCTTTTTCAAAAAATTGTGCTTAAGGTATGTGTTGTTCTTAACATCTTTGTTTTTTGTCTTTATTAAAGGTAGATTTTGAAATCTATTTTCTGTCTTAAAGGTAAGAGTAGAAAGGCTTGGGGGTTTAATAGTGCTAATCACTACCTTGTCCCATCATTCTAGGATGAAATATCCTAAGGGGAGGAGACTGAAATGCCCTAAACTTTGGTCTTCAAAAATTTCCTAAACTTTAGTCTCTCTGCCCTTCCTACGACTCACCATACGAGTTGTATGGTATGGTTACGGATCTAGGTACCTAAGACGTAACTAAACCAGTGTGTTAATGGATAAGTTTTATCCTAGTTACGAGAGACAACTCACAAGTCGTATGATCATGTGATGAGTGGTTAGGGTCCAATCGTATGTTGTCTAGTGTCCTAGCCCTGGGTGTTTTGTGTTTTTCATGACTAGACCATATGAGTCTTATGGTCTAGTGACGAGTGGGACTAGGAAGTCATAAGTTGGACAGTATGTGGTGTCCAATTCTCTGTCTTGGTGATGACTCAATGGTAAGAGTCGTATGTTGTGTTGACAAGTCAAAGGCTTGACTCGTAACCAAAGACGGGATTCTACAACTTTAAGCTAAGGGTACTTTGGACATTTCCCACCCTAAGCCCATAAGACCCTACGTTTTATAACACCTTTTGGTCATTCAAATAAACTTTACAAGATCAAACACTCTCTAAATTCTCTCTAAAATTTCTCAAGCAAGATTGGGCTCAGGTATCTTTAAAGTGGCCATCTAAGTGCTTAAGGACCAAATTCTATCCGTGAATCTTTGTAGATCAGTCATGTGACTCTTACTTCATTGTTAGTTCACTAAAATCATATGTTTAGAGCATTGGTCATGAGTTATTAATGATGGTTTTGAAAACCATGGTTAATGGTTTGAATGCATAATGTTGAGTATTATTTTCTCATGGTTTAAATTATGATTATACATGTTTTTATAATCATTTTGCACATGTGGGTGCATGGAAATTATGGTTTAACAAATAGGTCATGTTTAACCCTGAATTTGTTAGGATTTGGCTTTGATAATGGTATGACTTAAATTTGTTTGTGAAATTGTCAATGAGAATGATCTAGTCACAAGTTTAAATTATGTTTTAAACTAATGCTTGGCATAAGAATGTTAATTAAGGATGACTGATTTTGTAAAGGTCTTGATGACCATAAATTAAATTGAATTGTGTTTTGAACTAATGCATTGGCTTAAGAATGTTAATGATTGGTAAATAGTTTTATGGAGGCCTTGTTAGCCATAAATTGATTTAAAATATCAAATGGGTTCGATTTCCTAAATGTTGAGGAGAATTGATTTCCTTGTTTAGACAATGAGTTCGATTCCCAAGTTGATTAATAATGGTTATGGTTGTTGTACGCTTGCAAGTGGGGTTGGTATGACGATACCAATGGAATGCCTTTAGTAAGTGGTTGGATTTATGGTTGTCTATGTGTAATGAATATTTTAATTGAACTTTAAAGCGGGATGTGTAGAAGGACCATGAAAGCAGAGTTCGAAGTATTAACACTGAAAATTGCGCTAGCCGATGCGAGTGTCTATATAACCATAAGGTTTGATCCCCCGAATAAATATATAAATGGAAGGTTTGAGTCCCTCATGTTGTATACATTGGTTCTTAAGTCACTTTTATTATGTCGGGAGGTTCGAGTCCCCCATAATGGCATGTACGGATGTGGATACTCTCTGGTTCGTGCAGCTACATGCACTAGAGCCCTTCCAGCTAGGGGAGAGTTGAGCTTATATAGCCCGTGGGTGCCTTTTTATATGACGGTTATGTTACACAGCCCAGATTATGGTTTTCAAAGTTCATGCTAAGCCTTATTCCCTACCATGGTATGTCATATTATAAATATATCTATGTGTTTCATATGATATCGTGCTTTGGATGATTATACTGGTTTTGAATTGTTGTCATGGCATTATTTTATCCCTCTATCCCTGAGTTACATGTTAGCACTCTAACCACTAATTGTCTTCGGATGTTGTATCCCCACGCGATGCATGCACCGAAACCTCTTTCACTTTTCTAGAGTAGGTACTAGGTGTTTGAGTTAGTTCGTGAGTTGATATTGAAGTGGTGGGCTTTCATACTTCAGAAGGCTTCATTTCATAGTCTTTACTTCCTATGTCTTAGACCTTGTTTAGACTTTATTTTGGCTACTGTCGGGGGGTATGTCCTAATAATTTATTGACATTCAGTTTTGTAGAGACTTTATTGGATTACTGTTGACTTGGGTGTATTGGTTTGGTTGATTGTTTTGGTGACGGACGATTGTCCGGTTACCGATGGATAGTATAGATATTTCATAAATTAATATTAGACATATTTTACACTATCTTGTTATATATTTGGAATTCATCCGACACTTGAGGTTGTTGTGCTGACTAGGTTAGGTGAAGGAGGTGAACTATGGTCCACGTGGGACTTGAGATACTCATCACGGACAATCCCCGGTTCAGGTCGTGATAGTTTCACTGGACCATTTCTAACTTTTTTAATGTTTTCTTTTCCATTGCAGGTTTTCTATCATTCTTTACTATTGCCCAAGTATCAGGATCTCTACAACTTTCCCAGTAGATAGTACTCTTTGGGGATATTTGTTGTTGTTACCCATATCTTACTGCAGTCACTCATCCTTTTGTGTTGTTTCAGCTTCTTTGTTATTCCTATAGTTACACAAGTTGGGATGCAATTTGTTGCATCCCATTTTATGATGTCCTTGTAATTTGCATTCTGTACAATATTTAGGAATTCCATCACATTAAATCTTGACATTTATGGTGTATTTTGCTCCTGTTGACTCATCTACCACGACCATATGTACACATTTTGGTAACTCTGCAGCTAGATTCACCAAGACATTTACCCTCGCACAATTGGGTCTTGTCTTATAATAGTGGTGTGCCCAGGTAAAGGGATTTTCCTACAAAAGGTGTCAAACAAAATAACGACTCCTTTGCAAAATATGTGGGTTGAAGATTAGGGAGTGAGACCATACCATAGTCTGTGTAGTTTCTTCTTCAATTTTAAAATTTGAATCATTGATAGAGGTTTGCATAGGCCGATCCGATTTGATTTTATGTATTATCAGTTCAGTTATCAATTTTCAGATTTTAAATATGCTAAACCAATAACCAAACCAATAAGATATTTTTTATCAATTTTTGGTTTGTAGGCTTTTGGTTCTTCACAGTTTGGTAACTGGTAAGAAAATGATCATAAAATAAATATCAATTTGGTACAATTATTTTCAGTAACAGTAGCAACTAACATAACATTAATAATATTGCTCACAAAATAAGAACAGTAGCAGGTAACATAACATGTGCCTGTAGAGCCAAATTTCACAAAATAAGTTCACAAATTATAGAGAGGAAATTGAAAAGTTTTAACTTTATCAAGTTACAGGTTTTTATAAAATTGAATAGGTTTGTAGAAATAAGTGAAGGTAATATATATATATATATATATATATATGTGTGTGTGTGTGTGTGTGTGTGTGTGTGTGTGTAATAGTAGGGATGAAGTAGTAATTTAGTATATTCTTATTGGATTATAGGTTACCCGATAACTCAAATAAAAAAAAACAAAATTGAACCAATAATCCAATAATTTTTTTTAAAAAATTATTAAAAAATTGTTAACCCAGTAACAATAAACTAGTAGCATTTTTATCGATTCAGTTTATTGGTCCACTTAGTTTTTGCACACTCATAATCATAGATGAAAGGCCTCATTGGATATGTCGATCCATTATTTCCTTTGATATAATAGACATCATGGAGTAGGTTAACAAAGTCTTTTAATGGAGCGCTACAAATCAAAATGTAATTGAATCACAATAAGCTTCTCTAACAATTTTCTTTTATGCCACATTGAGTTGGAAGATTTTTCTTAAATCATCCAATTCGGGTCATCCTTGAACAAATTTTTCTACTATTGCATATTGCAATAACTCGATCTTGTTCATTCGTGAGACCTATGCCTCAGTTCATTCAACAATAGGCGCACCATTTCCATATAAAACTGTTTTCAATGATATAGGTTCAATATCAACAGGTGCCACTGTAAAACTCCATAAAGTTTTCTCATAGTCTGAGCCTTTAGAACATGTCAAGTGAAACCTTATTCCGTCTCTAAAAGATTTAAGAATGACTTCCAAAGTGATTGGTATTTAAATCATATAGAGTTTTCCTTAAAATGACTTTTTATCGTGTAGGAAATTGAATTATCTTTCCAACGATACCCATTTCATCAAAATTTGACATCGGAAGAGAAAGATATAGCTGAATTACAGAAAGCAGTCTGAACTGCCCAGGTGTGACGGAGAGGTCCGATGGACCGTCGCCCAAACCATCGCAGATGAGGCAGTGAGACCTTATTCTGGTTAGGCGCGATGGTAAGGCCGACGGACCGTCGATCCAGCGATGGACCATCGACCCAGCCATCGCAGGCAAGGCAGAAAGTCCAAATCTGGCCCAGGTGCGATGGTCAGGACCGACAGACCGTCGACCCAGCGACAGACCGTCGCACCCACCGTCGCATATTTCATTCAGTGATTATAAGTCATTTTTAAAAAGGGTTTTTTGGTCTTTTTCCACCCTTTTTACATCTTAATATACCCAAACGAACCAGATGACTTCGGTTCATCCAAAAGCATCTCAAAGCTAGGGTTTCTTCCTTAAGAACAAACCCAAATTCCTTCTCTAAGAAATTCAAGAACTCACCATAATTTCTGCAAATTGAGTTAAGATTCAAAGTTCCCAAGTCAAAGGCTTCAAGAACCTCCCCTCAAGAGTTCCAAAAAGAGTCTCAAGCAAGCTTGTTCATCCAATTTCACAATCTAAGGTATGTGGGGTTTGAACAAGGGTAATCCTTTCACCCTTGTGCCCAAAGGCATATTTTAAATTACAAGTTTTCTGAAATTTATGAGATTTTACATGATATTGAGTTAGGTTTTTTCACCCATTATCATTAGTTGCAAGGTTTTGATACTTCCCATGAATTGAAAGTCAAATAGCATGATTTTGCATATGTTTCTATGCTTATTGATGAGACATACAGATTTCAAGATACCTTATGGGTAATTGTATTCTTAAGCATGAATTTTGAGATGTTGACTTGAGATTTACTGTTTGGGTCAGTAGACCCCCATTTTAAGATTTATTGTTCAAGATTGTTTGGGTCACGAGTACCCCATAACTAAGCTATTTTCAGATTTTAGTTAAAGATTTGACCCCTTAAGTCTAAGCTAAGATAGGAATCCATATTTGATTATGATTTAAATTAAAGAGGAATATATATTTGGCTTTTGTTATAGACCCTTGAATTATTTTAAGGTGGATTTCCTAAAAGTTCTGAGCTTAAGTATGGAGTAGTATATATTACCGAGTTGGGTATAATTCCAAGGTTTCATGCCCCAGAACTACGTACCCCCGTAGGTTTCTGATTTACCCCAAGTGGGTTAAGATAAGTGATCATTTAAGTTAAGGTTCTATTCCGATTGCAAGGGTAGAACAGCTCTCCCCAATGTGGTCAAGACGTTGGACTCCATGTAGCTCACATGGTTATGTTGGTTAGAAGAAACTCCTGAGTCTAAAAGAGTTCCAGAGTTCCCAAGTGTTAAAAGTTCCTAAAAGTTCTATAAGCTCTAAGTTTTAATGAAGTTTTACTCTCCACAAGATAAAAGCATGAGTTTGAAAGTATTGTTTAAAGCTTCCTTTAGCCTTCAAGTACTGAGAATAAGAGGAGAGTATAAACTTTAAAATTAAGTATAATGACTCAAGAGATTTGTGTTACATGTTTTACTATTTATGATTTATGAGTTTTATTTTTTTAAACTTATTCAAGCCATGTGAGTCATTCCTATTTGCATGCATGATTTATTAAAGAGTATTGATATTATTTTATGTAAATGCATACACCCCCATATACTAAGTACATTCCCAAAGTGTTGATCCACATATACGTTTGCGTGCTACATTATCTCATAATGTAGGTTCAGGTGCACAGTCTTAACAGTGACCGTGATTCCCGAGTACCTTTGTCTACATTCCATAATTGGTGAGTCCTCATGGTTCGAGGACCTATATTTGCAGCTTTCCTATTTTCACAGTGTTTTGAGTTTTACTTTCAGGTCATAGTGAGTCAGTTGGAGGTCTGTCCCAATGGCTCTCCAGTTTGAGTAGTAGAGGCTTTGTCAGACTAAACTGTCAGTTGAAGTTGTGTTCCAGATTATTAGTATTTTTGCTATTCAGGCATTATTTCCAGTTATTTCAGATTATAGTTGACCCAATAAAGTATCATTGTTTAGCTTATTTATCCTAAAGCAAGTGTTAGAAGTAGTAACGGCTCAAAGGGTTAGCTTAGGGCTACTTGTAGCCTTAAGCACCGTGTGATGTCTCGGGATGAGATTTTGGGACGTTATAGACATAAATTTTGAATTCAAAACAGAGGGATTAAAACCCTTACCATAATTAAAGGCTTATAATAGGATCTATAATCGTTAATGATGAAGGTAAAGAAAACGATTGTACTAGAGGAGAAAAATGACTGAGAGCAGGAGAATTGACCCGCCACCAGAGGAGACTGAATGGAGTGTGCACCATCCATAATTGAAAGTGTATGGAACATTTGTCTTTTGTGTTCACGAATCTCCATTACATTTGTAAAATCCATCCGGCTCCTTAATCGCGACTCGGTGGTGAGATCGCGATCACATAAAGATAAGGAGGACCAGATTGGTCGGGTATGATTTAACACTAAACAAATGCGATTGGACCATCCAAATCGTAATAGGTTGGGCAGTTTCATAAAAGTGAAGGGAGTCCCAGATTCGTGAACAAGGAAATTGTCGTCCAGTTTTGAAAACCTCAATTTCAAACATAAATTCCATAACTCAATTTTTGAAATTTGAAAACTCAATTATGGAAGATTCAAAAGGTGACTTTCAATAATTCTTCCTTGGGTATGATTCTTCTGCTAGTTTTACATATTCTCCAATGATATATTTATGATTTCATTTATAAATATTAGTTTTTTTGTTGGAAAAATTGGAATTTTTTGGATAAATGAAGAAATAATATTTAGGTGATTCGCAAGTTAATTTTAACTTCATTGTGATGAAATTTTTATTTGAACTCCTTAAATTATGGATAACGTAATTTTTAAATAAAATTTCAGCTTGATGATTCCGGTTTTTCATAAGCTGTTCTTTTTGTTGTACTTATTCTGTCATTTATTAAGTTATGAAACAAGTTCAATGGATAATTCAAACCATTATTACATAACAGGAAAGGTAAATGAAAAAGAATATTTAATACTCTTGAATACAGGACAAGAAGAAAATTATATAGCAAAATATCTAAATCTAATTTTATCATAATAAACTAACTCTAGTTTCAAACATATATGCTACTTCAAACATATATATTACTTCTGTATTTTTTAAATAACTGCGCTCTGATACCATTTGTAGGGGGGTGCGGATTAGGTGCGTAGATTCAACTAGATAATAAATACGTAGGTATTTATTATTATAATAAATATTATTGATTGGAATAATATTCATTTTTATCTTCTTGATTTAAGATGTTTTATTAATTCATATTCTAAATTAGATATTATCGTGATTAGATTATCTAGTGTTTTAGGATCCTCGTTAGTAATATGTAATTTTTTATATTCTTGGTATAGACTATATAGTTGAGTTTCTATTTCTTTTAATGATTTATTCTTTTCGTAAGATGTATCCATTAATTTATTTTATCCTATTGAAATTTTAGCAATTTCTGTGTAGTATTTTATTCTAACTTTGCTATATTCAATGCGTAGGTTTATACTTTTTATCTGGTTAATTAGTATTTGTTGTTCATGTATAACTAATTTTCCATCTGTATTAAATAATTTTTCGTATGTATTAAATAAATTATTACTTGTATTTTCCTCTTCTAAGGTTAAATTTATTTTAAGTAATTTTTCTTCTAGTTGTTTTTTCTTTATTTCAAGTTGATTTCTGTAATTAACTTCTTCATATATCCAATTTTGCCTTTCTCTAATTTTCTTTATATATTCTAACATCCACAGTCTTGATCTGAATAATATCCTTCTGGGTAAATGTCTTCGTATATCTGTTCCAACGCATTTATTGTTTCAATTTCGTAGTTTATTACTTCTTCTAATATTATTTTCTTAATATCTTTAATTTCTATGTCTTTAAGTATATATAAGATTAAAACTTTAAGGTAGTCTAAATGGTCTATTTTCTAAAATTGATATTTTATATCTTTATTTTTCATGTATTTGTCTATATTTTTCATCTGTTTTTCTAGTAGTTGTATGTTTCTCATATCTTTTTCTAAAAATTCTATGTAATTTATCATGCTAAGTATTTGTAAGAGTAGTTAGGTATGTGTGGTATATAACTTACTCCAGTCATGTAATATTTACCAAATGCTTTTTCTAATATGATTTTTCTTATATCTACTACAGTTATATCTTTAAGTGCATATAAAATAAGTATTTTAAATTTATCTACCATCTCATCAGATAAATAATTATTCATTTTCATAAAATTGCTTTTTTCAAAATATTCCCTTCAACCATGTACATAACAAAATATAGTCATATTAGATTACTATATACTAGATTATTCTTAAATAACATGTTCTTCGGTCACTATTAGCATGGTAATCTGGATACTTTTCCCTTAAACAGCGCCTCTACTCTGGTTACTCCCCACCACGGCTTCTTGCCTTATTGGTTTCACCTTTAGGATGGCATAGTTCTTAGGGATCTTTCTCCGTTTCCGCTTTGCTAATAAACTTCTTAACATATTATTCCTCGAATAATTCTACCATAAAGTAACTAACATGAATTTATTTTATCATATCATGATTGTTGGGAATTATGAATTTAGCTATTCATAATCATAAATAAACATACCTGTTCTGGTAGGTTTGATATTTCTGAGTTTTGTTCCTCCTTAGATTTTTCCATTGATATATACCTGTTTTTTAATAACTAAGGAAAATATTTATTGTGGGCTTTTGAGAGAATTTTTGCTTCAACGCATGAAGGCTTGCCTTGCAATGCCTCCTGCCTTCTCTATTTATAGATGAATGAATCTTTACACGCATTTGCAAAAGTTTAAAAAGCTAGGCTAATCAAAAACTATTAAAAAAGTCTTCCAACCTATAAGTCTATCCTAAGGCTATAAAGTAAAATTTCAAACTATATTAATATTTACATTAAATGCTATCAACTACTTTTGAAACTACCTTATCTTTACGTAAACAATTTATACAATAAGTCTTCCGTTTATTTTGTCATATCTGCTGTATCTCCATTATTGCTCTGGTCTTATCTTTCCAGCTGGCGTTCTTATCTTTTATTCTAGCTGAACTGCTGGGACATCATTATCTCCTCCATTACATTTTGAACATCTGTGATCTGGATATTTGTGTCCAATAGTTTTGCAGTATCTGGTCAATAATTCTTCTGAAATAAATTTTTCCCTGATAGCTCTGGCAATAGGTTCTGTTTCTGGTTTAAGCAACGTGATAATCCATTGCCTAATAGTTTCCATATCTGTTTCTCGTAACTCTTTTGAATTCGAATATATTAATACATGATCTCTTGAATAGTAGTTCCATATGGGATTTTGGTTGCAATATGTATTTGCTAGCTCTTGTAAAATTGTAGATAATCCGATAATCCTTTTGTTTGCATAAAATTTTGGTATCTCGATTCTGGGTATCTCTGGTTGTGAAATAATATCTTGTGGTATAATCATATCTCGTGTCATTCCTGTCTTTACAACTTGTATAGGTTTTTTAACTTCATCAAATAATATCTCTGCTGGTGCCGCGTAAATTTTTATAAAGAACAAGGTACCTTTGGTTATTCTTTTAAAAATGATAAATGCTTCATATATTTCTGGTATAGTGGATATCTCAGTTCCGTCCGTGGTATATACAGTACTAAGTAATCCATATTCGTAGCAAGTTTTAACTATATTTGGTTTGGTTTTAGGTAAGGCAATTAATTTATTATATCCGGTCAATTTCTGGGTTATATAGTTTGTATCTGGTTCTTGGACATTTGTAGCTTTTGGGTTGCTGTTTAAAAAGGTTTGTATATTGTAGATATTTTCTATGTATTTTTGGGATGTGTAGTTATAAACTTTTTTGTCTTGGTTCAGACTATCTCGGTATGTGGTAATTTGTGGGGGTATAAACATGGGATCTTTTGATGTATTTGGGGTATATGGTTTTTCAAATATTTTATTCATATTCATGTTCTGGTATCTTGGTCGACTAACTCCTTTGCTTGTACCTGCAGAAGTAGATAGATAAACGTTATGGGTTTTATGGAGTATCCCAACGTCTCCTTCTAGCTCTGGAATTTTAATGTCTTCCGATCGACATAGCTCTGCACACCGCTGAGTTAGCTGATTTGTAGCTATAGACTTCAGTTTACCTTCATTAGTCTTTAGCTTTTCTATCTCATTACCCATACTGTCCACTTTCACTGAAAGCGTAGTTAGGGTGTTAAGTATCTTTTCTAGAGTATCTTCTTCTATAATATCAGTCTGTGTAGCTTTGTCTTGATATGTAATCTGCAATAACATTTTTGTTAGTACTGATTACTTCAATTGTAAATGTAAAATTTAATATATTCAATACTAGTCTCCTAATTTCTTTTGTTGTAACTGAATTTTGTATTTTCTTTGTTAGCCACCAGCGTACTTGTGTATTATCTGTTCGCACAATAAATTTGTTATATACAATATATGGCTCAAATGCTAACAAACATTTATATAATGAACATAATTCTTTTCTATTTATTTCCCATTTTATTTCTGTCTCGTTAAACGTACCTGAGTAATATCTACAATGGTGTTCTATTTTTTTTGCTTCATATTTATATTTAAGTACTCCTCCGTAACTATATTCACTGGCATCTGCTTCTACTATATATATAAATTTTCTATTTTCATCTGGAAATTGTAATTTTGGTAATTCTTTACAAAGTATTTTTATTTTTTGAACTTGTTTTTTATCTTCTTCATTATAGTTATATTCTATATCCTTTTTTAATTTTTTCTGTAGTGGTTTTAAGTTTTCTGCTAATTTTGGAATATATTCTCTTACTTGGTTTACTAATCCTAAAAATGATTGTAATTTCTTTTTCGTATCTAATTCTTCTTTCGAATTTATTATTTTTTGTACTATATGTTGTTGCATTTTTACTCCACTTTTATCTATTTGTATTCCTAAAAATTCTATTTGATTTTTCATAATTTCAGCTTTCTTTTTACTTAAACTTATTCCCGAATTTTCTATTATATCCGTAAATTGTTCTAATAGTTTTAAATGTTCTTCTTTGGTTTTTGTATATAATAGTATATCGTCTATGTATACTATACAATTAGGTAGTTGTTTAAAATAATTATCCATAAAATGTTGGTATCTACCTGGTGCATTTTTATATCCAAATGGTAGTACATTCCTTTCATAAAATCCTTGTGGTACCGTAAATGCGGTTAATTCCTTAGATTCTTCTTCTAACTTTAGATGGTAAAATCCTGATTTGCAATCAAATTTACTAAAATAATTATATCCTTGTATTTGTCTTATTTTTAATATCTTATTTGGTATTGGGTAATTATAAGTTATTGTTTTTGCATTTAGATTTCTATAATCAATAACCATTCTACTTTTTCCTCTTTTTTGTTCACTATGTTTATTTACTATAAATGCTGGGCTATTATGTTTGCTATTACTTTTTTGTATATATTGTTTTTCTAATAATTCATCTATATGCATTTTAAATTCTTTTAAATCATCAAAATTATATGTTAATGGTTTCTGGGTTATTATGCTATTTTTATCTATTAATTCAATTTTTATAGTAGTTTTATGTTTTTCCCATCCTTTTAATGGATCTTCACTATATAATTGTTCTAATTTTCTATTAATTATTTCTATCTTATTTATTGAAAATATAGTTATTTCTGTTTTATTTATTGAAAATACAACTAATTCTATTGTATCTTCAGTATTTTTTATATTTTCTAACTTTTGTGTAATTTTTTCACTTCCTTTTATCCAATCAGTTTTCTTTCTTATTTTATTATTAACTCTTTTTGCTCTTACTTTTTGTTTTCATGGTGTTGTAAACCACCAGTCTGTTCTAGTTATTATATGTGGGTATAATTTATCTAGAAACGGCATTCCTAAAAGTATATCTTTTGACGTTAGTTCATAATTATAAATTTCTTCTATTGTTAATATTTTATCCCATACTTGTGTTTTTACATTCTTAGCTTTATAAGTAATTAAGCTTCCTTCGTTATTAAATCCTTTAACTATTATTGGTGTTTTCAATTTATCCCATTTACTTTCTGGTAAACAATTATATCTACATAAATTAGCTTCTGCTCCTGTATCTATCATAGGCGTATAATATCTACTGTAATATCCTTCTACTACTATCTTCATTAATACATATATTTTCATTTTATGTTAATGCTCTTCTTAAGAATAATTTCTCTCTGTTATATGTTATAGTTAATTGTGTATGTTCTATATTATATGGTTTTACTTGTTCTAGCCATTTTATTCCTAATATTATGTCTGTTTTTTGCATTTCTTCTTTTACTTCAAATTCTATTTTTATTTTTCTTATTCCTATTATTATTTCTTTTTCTGCTATATTTTTAGTATTTATTAAGCTTCTTGGTAGATCTGGGCATATATTATTTCTAGATTTTCTTCTACATCTATGTCTTTATAGCTATAATCATTATAATCTATTGTTTTTACAAATTGTTCAAATGGGCTATCTATTTGTATCTTATTAATCTTATTTTTTCCCGTTATTTTATGTTTTGTTGTTAATACATATAAATTTTTACATCTTGCTGTAAATATTTTACTTCCTGGAGTTAATTCTATTCCTGATATCTTCCAATATAATACTAGTGATTTATCTATATTTCTATCTGTTACTGCTACTGAATAATTCGCACTTATTATAAATTTAAATTTTTGGTATATTAAATTTCCTTTTATGGCAGTTATTATACTTTTTTCTATAGGTTTTATAATTCTATCATCTGCTAAATATAATTCTATTGGTGTATCTATTCCTTCTCTAAAACATGCTTTTATTAATATTTCTGTACCTCCAAGGTGTACATATTTTATTGGGTCTCTACTTTTTATATCGTTTATTTCTTTATTAATTATTCTTTTTGTTACTAGTGGTATACTGGCTTTACCTTTTGCATATCTACAGTCTATTACGTGCTCTTTTTGACTTACTACATAATATTCTTCCTTTTTTCTAGTAAATATATTTTTTATTGTTGGTATTTTAAATATTTTTTCTACACTTAAGTCTAACTCTTTTCCTTTTATTTCATCAAATACATTGTTATCAAATATTATTTTTTGATCTGTTCCTTCTTCATTTAAATATTCTTCTTTTGTTAATATTTTTATATCTTCTTCAGTCATTTAATTCATCTAATTCACTATCTATTTCATTATCTGTTTCATTCTCTGAAATTTCATATATACTGTCTTCACTTTCTAATTCGTAATCTATGTAATCTATTTGCATATATTCTGTATTTTCTATTTTTATTTCTGATATTTGTTTATTTTTTGGGTTTTTAGGTAATTTACAATCTCTAGCTAAATGTCCTAACTTTCCACAATTATAACAAGTACATTCTTTTATAGATTTTTTCTTTCTATGTGGTCTTTTGTTTTTATAATTTTTTACATAATATCTTTTTCTTGGTTTTTTGTATTTATATTTTGATTTTTTGTATTTCTTATATTTCTTATGCCTTTTTCTTTTCTTATAATATCTTTCTTCGCATCCAAATTGAGGTGTTATTTTATCTTTGCAACATGCTAAATTTCTTATTAATGTTTTTTCCATTTTTATTTCTTCTCTGTATTTTTCACATAGGTTTCTATACCATTGTTGTAAAAATTTTATTCTTGCTCCTAAAGTATCTACTATTTTTGTTTCATCCCAACTTTTTATTATTTTTGAACTAAATGGTTCAGGTAATTTATTAAAATATAATTTTCTTATTTCTTTACTTTCTTCTATATTATATGCTCCTTTATAATAATATTCTTTAAATGCGCAAGTATATTCATCTATGTAACACATATTACATATTGCTAATTTTAACATTAAATTTCTATTTATGTCTTTCTCTTCATTTTGTTCTTCTTCTGTTGTTGTCATGCTACTAAATTCGTCTTTTATAGCTGTTTCATATTTTTTTAATAATTCTATAGGTGTTAATTTCATTATTCCTTCTGTGGGTTTGTCAGTTCTTAATATTTTTTTACTATTTTCAGTTAGATTTAAAAACCATAATTTTACTGTTCCTATTAGTGTTCTTTCTATATATTCTGGTGTATCTGTTGCACTTATATTATTATCTAATAATTGCTTTGTCATATATCCTATCCATAATTGTATTGTTTTTTCTGTATCTATTACACAATCTAAGTCTAGAAAGTTATAATTTTTATTAACTATTTGTTTTGGTGTCCATTTATCATATTCATTTTTTAGATTATATCTTTTAAACTTATTTTTATAATATGTAGGTTTCCTTATTTCTGATGTACTAGGTATTATATTTTGATCTTCTTTTTTATCAAGAGTATTTATTTCTGTGTTGATATTTTCTAAATTTTCTCCATTAATTACTTCTTGTTTTTCATTGATTTCTAAATTTTTTGTATTTGTTAATATTTCTGTATATGTTTCACTATCTTCTGAATCATAATTGTCTGTCTCTTCAACATCTATATTATTTATTTCTAATTCTTTGTTTTTTATTTCTTTATTGTCTATTTCTAATTTTTCTTTAAATTGATTTATCTCGTTTAATAATTTTTGTTCTTTATCTCTTTCTTCTTTTTCTTTCTGTCTTTTTTCATACAGATCTTTTAACATTTGTAATTCTTTTTCTAATTCAGCAATTCTACTATTTTTAGTTTCTTCTATTTTTCGTATTTCTTCTGTAGTTTGTTGTTTTATTTTTTCTATTTCCTTTTTTCTATCTATTTCTTCATTTTCTCTTTCTATTCTTACCATAGCTGTTAATTTATTTTCTAATTTTAATTCTTCTTTTTCTAACATTAAATATAAATGTTCACCTATTTTCTTATATCTTCTTCCTAAATTAGAAAATACTATTCTTATTTTTAATCCTTCGTGATTTTCATATATTTTTTCGTTTATTATAAATTCTTCTTTGTTCATTTTATTGTAAATAGTTCATGTTGATATATATATTCTAAACTATCTATTTGTGATTCTAAATTTGATATTTCATCCTTTTGTGCATTTATTGAGTTTTTACTAACTCCGGCAAATATATTATAATTTAATCTTTTTGTTCTTATTTTTAATTCTTTACGTTTTTCAGATATAGTCTGTTTTAGTTCTTTGTATTTTTGTATTTTATTCATTCAAACAATATTTATAGTATTTTGGTGGATATCTAAATCTAATTTTATCATAATAAACTAACTCTAGTTTCAAACATATATGCTACTTCAAACATATATATTACTTCTGTATTTTTTAAATAACTGCGTTTTGATACCATTTGTAGGGGGGTGCGGATTAGGTGCGTAGATTCAACTAGATAATAAATACGTAGGTATTTATTATTATAATAAATATTATTGATTTGACTTTTGGGTAAACTGTTTAAACCCAAGTTTCAGTATATCAGTATGAGTTTCTATGTTTCATTTTCTTATATAGAATTCGTAGTTGATCATATTAGGCTCATTAAGAGGCTCTTTAGAAGGATAAAATTTTAGTTTGACTTTTTGAACTTCCTTTAAGGGAAGTTGTATACTCTTTATCAAAGTATTTTTGTATTTAATTACTTGTACGGTGATTAATAGAGAGGTGAGAAACTCGTATGGATGAGATGAGGAGCATCTATGCGAGTATCGATATTTTATAGAGTTAAAATAAATGAAAAAAAGACCTAAAATTCTCTTCAACTATGTGAAATGGTGCAAAAATGTCCTCCGGCTACTTATTGGACCTAAAATATCCTTTCTGTCTACCTATTGGGCCTAAAATATTCTTTCTGTCTACCTATTAGGGCTATTTTGCCCTTTTATTTAAGGAATAATACCACAATTTATATTTATTAAACTACATAAAATCCCTATCCTTTTTATTAATATTAATCAAATAAATAGCACAGTATCAATTTTTCGTTGTTCTAAATTGATCTAGTAAATAAATGAAAAAACAACATAAATAGCTATTTCTTAAAAAATTATTACATATACATAGCCATATTAGTTGGTTGTTAGATATAGCATATAAAATATTTAATTTTATAATAGATTCTAATATATAGAAAAATAATTATATATTAAATTCTCATATTTCTTATTTATCGCCTATTTTTATGGAAGCCTCTGTTCATTTTTTTTTTATATACTATATCAAAATTTTATGGTTTTTATTTTTATTGCCTGCTTTCACGATGCCTCCATAAAAATATATGGTATATATATACTATACAAATTCATGGTATATTTATATATTATACAAATTTATATCATAAAAATACACAGTATATTTATATCATACAAATTATATTTATATCACAAATACATGGTACATTATACCATATAAATTATATTTATACCATAAGCATACATGGTATATTTTAAATATAAAAAGTTTGTACAATGTAATACTTCAAATATATATTTATATTTAATAAATAATTTTTTAACAACAAAAGTACTTCCGACATAATGAGATATACCATGAATATTTATCTCATAAATTATATAAAAAATATAATAATAATCTGACTTTGACATAAATTATATTTATACAATAAAAATACATGTTATATCTGTACTTTCAACATAATAATTTTTATTACATGAATATTTATTCATAAAATATTATGATTAACCCACTATATTGGAATTAAATATACACGATAATAAAATAATACTGGATAATTAACATACATGAAAACAAAAAGAAACATATACGAGAAAATAATGGAATACTTAGTTTATTTAAAAATATTTGAATTTTGAATACAAGAGAGAGAAATATTTGGAAGCAGGAATTATCTTTTTCACTTTTAATCTGAAGATTGAAAATGTATCTCTTAAATTAAGGTGAATTGATAATTAGTTATAGCATTAAATTAGGAATTATAATTTTTATTTTTATTTTTTTAAATGGCTATATATGTAAAAAATACTTTTATTTTTGTAATATTGAAAAAGTATTATTATCTATGTAGTTAAGTCTTAAAGATAGCCTTTTTCATGTAATTTGCCTAAATAAAAGGGCAAAATAGGCCCAAGAGGTAGGCGAGAAGGGCATTTTAGGCTCAATAGACAGAAGGAGGGCATTTTTGCACCATTTTATATAGTTGAAGGGCATTTTAGGCCTTTTTCATAAAATAAATAATTGACTTGATTGAATTGTCTTTTCTTGTTCTTGATAGATGGATTACAAAGTTAAAAGTGGGGTAGTGATATTATCGAATATGATTGTTTTTGATACATTAATTGTATGTAACGCCTCAAAATTTGTCCCAAGACGTCACACGGTGCTTAGGACCACAAGTGATCTCATGCTAACCCTTCTACTAGCATAAGTCATAAGCAACTGAATGATATCCATAAAATGACTAAGTTTACTGTGCGGAAACATAATAACGATTGAATCTGGGAAAAATATAATATCGATACAACTTTTACATTCTGATAAAGTCTGAAGAGGGACTGGAAATACATAACTGACTCTAACTGATATCTGTGAAGCTTCTACTATACTGAATATATATAGCTGGGACGCACTCCAACTATCACTAATCAATACATATGAATAAAAAAATAAAGTACATCAATAACATCTAACTAAAGTCCCTAGGAGGACTCCTCATCTTCCGGCTGGAATCTGCAGACTGTCTGAATATAGTATACGTGCTACAACTGAGTTGATACCTACATTATGAGACAATGTAGCACATAGACATATATATGGATTAGTACTTTGAGGATGTATTGAGTGTATGGGGGTGAATGCATAAGTAAAAACATCATCTCATCATCATAATTTGCAAAATAATGCATGCAAAATGTAAATGACTCACATAAGCTGGAATATCTGAAATACTAAAAACAATAATCATGAGAAGCAAATAATGCTTTATAAATCTAGTGAGTCATAACGTTTAGTTCTAAAAGTTGTACTTGTATTCTCCCTTTAAATCATATTGTCTAAGTGTAGAAAGGACTCACTCTAAATCTGAAAGCTGAAAGCTGCAAACTGTAGTTAATATCTTTCTGTAAAGCATAATCTGAGTAAAACTTGTGAGCCTTAACACTTAGTTTTTCTGAAAGCTTTTCTGTTACTCTTTCTGTTCTAGAATTTGTAGTCTGTAAGCTTTAAAACTTTAGGAAAAATACTTTATCTGAAGGAAGATTCTTTAAAACTATTTTGAAAAGCTTATTATAGGAAAAAATTATTCTGCAAGGGAGGTTCTCTTAACCGACATAAACCATGCGAGCTACATGGAGTCCAACGTCTCGTCCTCCTATGGAAGAAACCTCACGTTGGGGAGAGGTGTCATACTCTTTCCAGGGAGTATAACCTCAGCTAAAGTGATCATTATCTCAGCCCACTATGGGATCTGATTTTGAATCCTACGGTGGCACATAGTTCTGGGGCATGAGACCTTGGAATCATACTCATCTCGGTGCTAAATACTACTCCTTTTTTATTTGCTACGCTCATCTTATGAGAAATCCACTTTAAAACTCGCATAAGGGTTTATTATAAAACAGTTATGCATTTATCTGAATAACTCTATAAATGAAGCTATATTACTTCCTGAAATCTGTGAAAAATCTGTAAAGTGGATTCCAAAACTTATCTGAGGATCAAAAGATTAAATCTTTATTGTAAAACTGAAATAATCAACTCATAAGATGCTTAAAGCATCATCTTTCTCAAAATCTCAACATATAAACTTGGGGCTTAAAACCCATGTATCAAACTCATGTAAAAGCATCATAATAATCATGCTTGATAATGAAACAATGAAAATTCATCTCAAAATCTGGAAATTACTGCAATAGGCATGCAAATATGAAAATAAACATGCAATTCAACTTAGAATTCTCTTGAAATTTCATAATCTTGTAAATGGCAACATTGGGTATGAACCGTAATTTCAAATTCATGAAAAATCATAGAAAATCAAATAACTTTATAATTTAAAACAAGTTTTGGGCACAAGGATGAAAGGAGTATCCTTGTTCATAACCCCACATACCTTGATTGATGATTAGATGAAGAAGCTTGGATTATTGATTCCTATTTGAGTTCTTGAAGATGGATTCTTGATTATCTTGCCTTGGGAATCCTCAATCTTAAGCTTTCTTGGAGAAACCATGGTAGAATTTGATTTCTTGGGGAAGGAGCTTTGAACTCTAGGGTTTTTGTTTGAGAGAAAATTGATGAATATAAGCCTAAAGTTCTTAGAATAGGCTTAAATCTTATGTTTGGACGGATTGGGGGCTTGGGAATTGACCAAAATGCCCTCTTTAAACCTCTGGACGAAACTGAAAACGTAGAATTTTTCCGATTTGGGTGTCCACCGCGATGCGCCACAATTGCGGTGGCTCACTGGAAAAGGACGAGTGAGAACTGGGTTTTCTCCACGACACGGAGCTGTCGCGATGCCCTATAGTTTTGCTATTTTGGCCACTGGCGCGACGCGCCACTATCACGTAGGCTTACTGGAAATTGACAAATGTAAAATGGGACTCCTCCACGATGCGGTGGAATCATAAAGTCTCACTTGAATTCGACAACTGCTAATTTGCTTAGCTCTGCGACGCGCTGAGAGTCCAAGTGACACACTGTCAATTTAAAAATGCCATAACTCCTTCACCGAGTGTCGGATTTAGGCGAATTTGGTATCGATGAAAAGCTTATTCAATTTTTCACACAATGAAAAGTCAAAATATTTAAAATTCCACATGAAATAAATATTATTCATTTTGGAAGATATCCCTTAACATTCTAGGAACAAATTTAAGCTAGGAAAAATACGAGGTATTACATTGTACCTCTTCTTATGAGTTTGATTTGAGTAAATTGAGAGAGATTGATCACGTTTTTGTAGTTAGTGTTATTAAGTTGAGTGTGGCTTTGTGTGTCCGGATTGAGATATCTTTATTCCTCTTCTTACTGTAAAGTATGTATACTCACTCATACTCATATCATGACATTGGTTAAGATGAGTTTAAAATGACTTGCATGTCTGATGAAAAAGTGTTTCAGGTGAATTTTATCAATTTTTGTCTTCAAATGACTTGCATGCCCAATTGGATAATGTTAGGGTGAATTATACTGATTTTAACCTACGTGCCTAATGAAAAAGTACTTCAGGTGGCCCGATATTTCAGGTGGATTCATAATTTCCATGCCTAATGAAAAATTATTTCAAGTGGGTATATAGACCTCACAAGTTCCCCATGGGTTCCAACTAACTATATAAGACGTCGAATATGTACTGTAACATACTATATAAGATGTTGAATTTATATTGTAGCATACATTGTGTCATATTTTATTCATATCAATCATTTACATTTGATTGGTACTGTTATTGTGATGAATAGTGATTGTGACTGATACTCTTGTTCTTATTTTGGAGAAGTTGTGGATTTTACGCAGTGTCACTACTAAAAAAGCTGTAAAAAGAGATCAGTGAGGTCTCTTTTCCTGAAAAAGAGACCTGAAAAGCGACCTCAATGGTAGGTCGCAAAAACATAGGTCGCTTTTTGTAAGAGACCTCATGAGGTCGCCAAAAAGTGACCTCACGAGGTCACTGTGTAATTTTATAATTTTTTCAAAAAGAGACCTCATGAGGTCGCTAAATATATTTTTAGTTTTTAATGCAATGCGACCTCATGAGGTCACAAATTTATTTTTTTACTTTGTTTATTTTTATTAACAGCGACCTCATGAGGTCGCTTTTATGCATTTTCTAAATATAAAAATGCAAAGAAAGAAACCTCATGAGGTCTCTTTTCTAAACTAGCAGCAAATTGTTGTTTTTGCAACTACCCACATTCATTTTAATTCAATTCAATAATATATAAAATTCTATAAGCTACATATTAAACGTCCTCCAATCTACACTATATCAAAATCAGCTTTGAAGCAATGCAAAATTGAATAAAAATTACACATAAGTCATAAGTTATACATTTCCATTTCAAACTACTTCAAAATTTTCGTACATTCACAAAATACTTAATAATTCTTACAAATCATCACAAAGTACATAATTTAGTCTATTTAATACAATACGAAACTTCAATAATGTAGCAGTATCTTTGCCACATAATCCCCATCCTCAGTATTAGTGGGCTCATCTCTCAACCTCTGTATTGATCATATACTTGAGATGAATACATCAAAACTTGGGAGGTCTGCATCACCGAGATATGGAAAATTCCCCAATGCAAGTAATTAGTCTAATTAGGCCTTAATATAACTCATCTGAAGTTGCTTAGGACCATCTGAAGATGAAAATTATTAAAGTAGCTACAACTATCCCCCATACCTTTAACACCTTACTAGTTGAAACAAGTAAACAATCAGCATGGCCTGAAAAGGTCAATATGTTAAACTGATCAACATTTCAAAAATAAGGTAATAGAAGTGTACCATTGGGGTATAGAAGTGGAACAAAAAGAGAAAGGAATTGTACCTCTATATCTTCACAATATGATAGTTTTCAATGAGCAACTCTCATCTTTCTCCCTGCACAAAATTAACTAAGTCCAATCCACCACTACTCTAAATTGTAGCCCTGCAATACAGATTAATACTTTTAATTGGTAATAGCTAACAATGCATCAAAGTTGTAGATTATGTAGTCCTACAACTAATATAACCTACATATAAATACTTGGTGTTTTCATTATTTTAGGAATCGAATTGTAACTTTTTTCTACTTAATGTTGAAGCACTTTGTAAGTTTTTTTTTTTAAAGAATAATTGGCTTCAAGTTAGAGTTCTTTTGTTCCAATTTTAAGTTCAAAGTTCAATCCTAAATTCAAAATTCAAATGCTCTTCTAATTTAGTTCAAGTTTCAACTTAAGACTTGTCTCAAAATTAAAGATCCAATTTATATTTAAAGGGTCAATTCAAAATTCTACAACCAATGTATAACTAATTACTTTCAGGAAGAGTCAAGTTAAATTTAATAAATTCAGTGCAACTATCAATTCAACAATGGAATTATAAATTCAAAGTTCTACAGACCAATGTAACTTATAACTAATCAGTTTTATCTCATCAAAAGGCAGCAAATATGGTACCTATCCAAGATGACAATAAGTTGTAGAGGAACAGAAAATAAAAAAACTTATTATATAACGCATTCCGTCACTTTTAGGCCTCTTATTTCATTCCTTCAGATTGAGCAGCAGATGTGCTACTGCTAAGTCATAACTAATACACGTCCTAACATGTATAGAGTGGTAATGCTAAGTCGTAACTTTCATTAACATGTTTCTCAAATCTTCAAGGAAAAAAAATTCAAAAACAAATAGCACCCAAACAAAAGGAAAGAGTCTTGAAAAGAAAGAAACTTCCAATTTCTCGAGATAATTTTCCATATTTCACCAACCAAACAACTAATTTTAGTCAATTACCCAAGCAACTCTTAAGTTATACCTCCTAACATAATAAACTCGGGGGCAAGACTACTAAAACACTTGCAAGGGAATAGATATATGACGATAGAATATACCTCCTCCATTTTATCGATAGAAAGTTCCTAAATCATGGACCATTTACCCCTAAGATGCTGCTGAATATTATAAGCCAACAGTAGCCAGTAATATACTTGGTTAAGTTCTAATTCAAAGACTTTTTGAATTAGTATGTTTTCAAAAACCTACGTAATAGTATGTTCTTCATAGAATTTTTAATTTACCATGGCTTATTATGGTTAATACTAGCTAGAAATGAAGTATACCAGATGAAGCAACATAAATATTAGTGACGAAATTAAAAAATTCGCTAAGGATGATTTAATCCATACATACAAAAAAGTAATTTGTAACCTTTATACTTTATATAATTTTCTAAATGTACAATGTAATTTTTTGACAAAGGGTATTCAACTGGTCAATGTCATTAAACTCACAATTATTGTGTGTAAAATTCATTGTTACCACTAGACTATAAGTGTTTAGAGTATGCTAGGAGGTCAAAATTGATAATTAACCATTTAAATGTTGTTGAAGGTTATGTTGTATACAATATACTGTTTGTAGGTAATTTAATGTTTATAAAGTATAAAAAAAATCCTCAGTTGTAGTGTCTTGTCACGCTAATATACACATAGCTAACATTATATTCAGTATTTGTCATCCCACATCGATAGAAAACGAAAGCAGAGAATTGAGATCGAGGAATTAGGAAAGAGGAGCTCCGTGAGCGAAGTAAAGCATACCTTTCTCTTTGGCTAAGATATAACTGAAAAATCTTATAGGCCACCTTGCCTTTGCAGTAAAAAAAAAAAAGTCTAATTAGTTAGCTAAGTATAGGTTGGCAATGTTCATGAATAATGGTTCAACCAAGTAATCACTAATGACCAAATCTATAGAATATCCAAAATTCAACAAATAGTCATGATAAAAAAAAGAGACCAAAAGAAATTCTCAACAATTTCAATCTTGTCTTAACTTAAAGGAAAGATCCAACAATAAAAAAATCCCTAAAAGTGGTGCACTGGGTATAAGTCCTTACCAAAATTGGAAAAAAAAAAAAACATACGTACCTTGGAGAGCGGACTGGGTACCTGGGTGGCGGTGGTGGAGCGGCAACCGATGGAAGCTAGGGATTATGGTAGTGAGAGGGAGAGAAAGAGTCGGGGGGGAGGGGGGTGGGGTTTTTGGGAATGAGACTGAGTATGGTGAAAAAAAGGATCTAAAAGTATATTTTATTTTATTAAAAATAGAGCAAACATTAAATATTAAATTTTTTACTTAAATAATCAATATCAGGTACTTTTTATAATATATTTTAAAAAAATTTAAAATGTTTAGCGACCTTGTGAGGTAGTTATTCTTTTTCGAAATTTAGTTTTGACCTCAGGAGGTCGCTATTACTATTTGGTGGATATTTTTTTTTCATTTAAGCAACCTTATGAAATTTACTTTTATAAAAGAAAAATTAAAAAAAATATTGAGGATAAAAGCGACCTCATGAGGTCTCTTTTTCGCGACCTATTTTTGAGGTCTCTTTTTTTATGTCTCTTTTTGGAGTGTTTTTAGTAGTGTGTTGTTCCCATAATATTATGTTTAACTACGAGATTTAGCGTGGCTTTCCTAATTGACATGTATTTGAGGATATAGTCGGTAGTAGTGTTTTAAGTGGTTGTCATCATCACTTTGAATTAGGATCAGCTGACGATGTTGCTGAGTATATGTGGTTTGATACTCACGCTTATTTATTTATGCACTATTTATGTGTAGGTACTGAACCACCTATTCACAAACGTTGAGTTGGAGTCTACGCTTGGGTTTTCTTACATTAAGATTTAAAGGTAGTGGTTAATTGACCTAGAGCCTATCGGGTATTCTATATCTTATCACTATTATCTTTCCTTGTTTTAAGGTACTTTAAACTCGTGTTGTACTAATTATATCATTAGAGGTTTGTACTTATGACAATTGGATCTTGGGGGTATTTATTACATTTCATACTTCCATATCAATTGATTTATGTTATTCCGCTTAAGATTATTTTTACTTTATTTCTTTTGCGATTTGCTTTATTATTATTTGTTTGTGTGATGGGTTTGCTTACCTATCACAAAGGATGGTGGTAGCTGCTATCACGATTTTAATCTTGAGTTGTGACATGCCTAATTTGAAAATACAGCTAGATGGAATGACTTTTAAATTTATGAATGGATTCTCGAGATTCATTCTAAACTACTTAAAAATAAATCAAATATGCTACTAAACTGAAAATGGTATCTTGAAGTTACCGAAACCACCAAAATATGTCTTTTGATCAAATCTAATAGAATTGTTGAAATTCTATTCCACGTTTATCTTCCTCAAATGCTGACTTTGGTCAAATTTTAAAAAATTTCAACCTTTCAAAATAAAAAGACTCATCTAAAATTAGTTCAACGACTCCAAAAATTATGTCACCCATCTTCGTAGATCACGAACACCATAAATCTATAGAAAGGGGTAAAACATGAAAAATATGCAGAAATCACAAAACGATCATGAGAATTGTTACACAGTTATAAATTAAACTTAAATGCTCAATGCATTGAAAAGATAAAAAGATGAGCATGCTAATATTTAATTATTACTTTTCTAAGGAAAAGTTATTGCAGGGAAAATAGGAGTTTTTGAAGTCAAAACTGAGCTAGCGTTTGATCATAAATTTTTAAATATTTTTTGTAAATTATTTTTGAATGGAAATTTAGGTGAAGTTTCATCATGTATTTGTCCATAATATTTGAAAAATATGTTTCACATTTAAAAGTTTTCAAAAAATAAAATTTAGTTCGAATATTAAATTTTTCTACTAGTATTTGAGAATTTAAATTATTTGTCAAATAATGATAATCATATGGCCAATCACTATTGCCAAGTTTTTTATCTAAAAGCTACTCGAGAAATCTATGACCAAACGGGTAAAAAGTAAGGACAACGTATACTAATTATCTTGTCCATTTTTTTCTCACATTTTGCTGTTCAAAGAGCATTATCCTAAGGAATCATTTGATACACGGATTAAATTATCACGAAATTATAATATTTGAACTAATTTATCCCATTCAAAAAATAAAATAAATAATCTCAAGTTGGATGGAATAATATGGAATATTTTAAGATCAAACTTGGGATAAAATTTATATCACATTTGTAGAGTCAATCCCAATTTACCACCTAATATTTAAGGTTGGGAAATAATGCCCCCTCCACTCACCGAATGGGAATAGTAACCCCTTATGCAATTTTTTTCGATGAGATTTTTTTAAAAATAATATTTTGTGTAAGATTACTTTGTTGGTGGTAAACATGAAATTTTAAGGGTTAGATTTGTTTTTCATTAGTACTCTTTTCGTGAATAAGTTGACGAATATTTCATTAAGTGTAATATTTTAAAGGAAAAAAATAGTTGTTTTTCAATTTAATTCAATGCTAATGGGAAAAAATAGTTCTTTTCAAATAATCCAAATGTTATTGGAAAAAAAACAGTTTTCAATTAATTGAAATTTTATTGTAAATAAATTATGTTTTAAATAATCCAAATGTTATTGAAAAAAATAGGTTATTTCCAAATAATCCAAATGTTATTGAAAAAAAGTTTTTTTTTTCAAATAATCCAAATATTATTTGGAAAAAAAAATCCAACTAATCCAAATGTTATTAATTTTATTTTTTTCAAATAATCCAAGTGTTATTGAAAAAAAAAATTCCTTTTCAAATAATTTAAATGTTATTGGAAAAAAAATCATTCTTTTTCTTCAAATTATCCAAATGTGATTGGGGATAACCTATTTTTTTCTTACAAATTATTTACTCACTCAATGAAATATCTATCCAATTACTCAGGAAAAGTAAACAAATGAAAAACAAATCTAACCCTCAAAATTTAGTGTTAAGTGTCAAAAAAAGATCCCCTGAAAATTCAATGTTTTTAACGAATTTGGGGGGGGGGGGGGGGTCTTATTTTTGTTTTATAAAAAATGTCTTTATTCAAAAAATTAAAAAATCTCACCCGAAAATATTGTATAAGGGGTTTATTGTCCCAATTTAATATGTTAAGGGGGTATCGTTTTCCAAACCTTAAAAATTAGGGGGGTAAAGTGTGTGTTTGATAGATGATATAAACTTATTTCAGAATAAATTTATATCAGTCTACCAAGCACAATATAAATTTAACACAAATTTAATACTCTCTTCATTCCAAAATAATTAAATTATTGAGGTATGTCACATCCCTTAAGAAATATTTTTTAGGACATAAATTATAGGTTACTTTCCACTATTATTCTTTTAATTGTTCTTAAATTATTCTTTTAAAAAATGTGAAGTGCTTAAAGCCTCAATAAATAAAAGGATAAAATTAAAAAAAAATCAATATATCTCTTTAAAAATAAATAATTTATTTATTTTTAATATTAAAAAATAATATAATAATTTATTTATTTTAAAATAGAGGAAGTAGTTAATACTAAAATATCTCTCTTTTATCCTGCATACTAAATGATCCCTCAGTTCTTTGGTTCGCTCTCTCTGAGGTGGGGAAATTTTGAGGGACAACCGTTCTCGGTCATCAAGAAGTTCTTTATTTTTCGGCCAAACATCATTAAATCAAGTTCGACCATAAAATAAAGTGCCCCACCAATAAATTGGCCTGTAGACTAGTTAATTACTACTATTACTATACTATATTAATAAGCGCAAACAAGCATGTAACACTTTATCGACATGTTTGTTGTTTCGTAATTTTACTATATTATTTTTAATTATAAGATATTTGTATATAAAAAATTAATAATATTTAATAAAAAATAAAATAAATATTTATGATATGTTTGCTTCAATTGTTTCAATCGTGATTTTACTATATCACTTTAATTAATTATTATAAGTTATCTAGATATTAAGAAATTAATATTATTTAATAAAATAAAGTAAATAACCATTTATGGAATGTCTACTCAGCTGTTTTAACCCGTGATTTTATTATATCAGACCTAATTGATTATTATAAGTCATTTATATATTAAAAAATAATAATATTTAATAAAAAAAGGTAATTATACATTTATGACATGCTTTTTCGGCTGTTTTTATTCGTGATTTTACTATATCATTCCTAATTAATTATTATAAGTCATTTACGTATTAGAAAATTAATAATATTTAGTAATAAAAATAAACATTTATGACATGTCTGTTTCAGCTGCTTTAGATCATAATTTTACTATATCACTCTAATTAATTATCATAAGTCATTTAATTATTAAAAAATTAATAAAAAAGATAAATAGACACAAAATGGTAACTTGACTCTTGATATTTTATATCAACTTGACGTCTTACATGAGACCCGCTTAATTTTTTTTTACAAATATTTTTTTATAGAAAATTTGTTATATCACTTATAATTAGTTATTATGAGTCATTTAAAACATGTCTGCTTCGTTACTTTAATCGTGATATTTGGTTGACTTTAGAAATTATATCAGTATCACTTAAATTGGAATAGAAGAAAAAGTATTACAAATCACAATAATTTAAAACTTAAATTATTTTCAGAATATAATTGACTATCAACGTCACAAAAGTTTTGGCAAGAAGAGAGTATTATAAATTATACTATAGCTAATGGCTTAAAATAGTAAATTACAGTACCAAAAAGCTATTAGAAATTACAATAGCTAACAACTTAAAATATCTAAAAAAATATATTAAAAATATAATTGATTATATAAATTTTATTTGTGTCATATAAATTGAGACCAAATAAATACATAAAAAAAAATACTATAAATACAATAATTAACAACTTAAAAATTTTAAAAGATATAGAATATTTGATGGACTATCGAAATTATATCAGTGTCACTTAAATTGGAATAGAAGAAAAAGCATTATAAATCACAATAATTAAAAACTTAAATTATTTTAAAAATATAATTGACTATCAACACCTCACAAGTTTGGACAAGGAGAGTAACATATATTAATTGAAAATTACATGAAAAGTATTATAAATTATAATAGTTAACAATTTAAAATGTCTAAGAAAATTAATCTATTATATATTTCAAAAAAATAAGTAAAAATATTATAAACCACAATAATTAACAATTTAAAAAATTTAAAAGATGTGATATATTTGATTGACTGTCGAAATTATATCAGTGTCACTTAAATTAGAAAAGAAGAAAAAATATTATAAATCTCAAATTAAAAACTTAAATTATTTTAAAAATACAATCAACTATCAACACCACAAAAATTTGAACAAAAAGAGTAACATATATTATTTGAGAATTACATAAAAAAATATTAGAAATTATAAGAGTTAACAACTTAAATATCTAAAAATATAGTAAAAATACGATGAATTATGTAAATTTTATTCATGTCACATGAATTAAAATAAAAAATAATATATATTGAATCTGTGCTAGCACGAGCCATCGGTATCTAGTTTACTAGATAAGTTCTTTTCTCTAGGAAATTTTAAATTGAATTTGAGTAGTATTATTTAAAGCGACGGTTTTCAAAGTTTATGGGGTGAAGTGCAAAGTACCATTTTTATAAGGAAAAGAATAATGTGTAGCACTTTTTAAAATAAATAACCCAAATTTAAAATTTTGTTAAAAAGTGATTAGTCGGATAAAGTATTTTCACTTTATAGTTATTTCCTAATTTAGGTCATTTTGACCCATGTAGTTCAGATACAGTCCATATACAATACTGATACAGTTTTCAACTTGGATCATTCGGCCCTTTTAAAAATGTTTCAGTTTTTTTTTACTATAAATTTTTTAACTGAAAAATATTCTATTTTTTGTATTGTTTAAAAATAATAATTAAATATAATTATATAAAAACGGTATCATTGTTATATAGAATATATATCTATAGAAGATATATGTATAGAAATTGTATAGTTCTATCGAATATGTACATGTATAATATATATATATAAATAATATATATATATATATATATATATATATATATATATATAATATAAATAAAGTGTATAAAAAATATATAATTGTTGTATAAAATGTGTAAAAAATATACAATTATTGTATAAATTATGTATCGAAACTGTATAATTTTCGTATAGAATATTTATATGTATAAGATATGTATAGAAACTGTATAGAAGGTGTGTAGAAACGTTATAGAACAAGCTAACAAATTAAAATGGCTAGAAAAGAGAATTTAAATTTCATGGCCATTTTTGTAGAAATAGTTTAATTTGAAGTGTCGTTTATGTCCTTTCTCCATTTTTATATTGTTAATTACACCCTCCATTTTAAAATAAATAAATTATTGAGATATTTTTTAATGTCCAAAATAAATAAATTGTTCATTCTTCAAGATACATGGTGAGAATTTATTTCAATTTTACTCTTTCATTTAATGAGGTTCTTAAGTACTTCACATTTTTTAGAAAATTAATTAAAAATAATTAAAAGGATAATAGTAGTACGAAGTAACCAACAATTTATGTCCTAAAAGATTTTTCTTAAGGAGTGTGTCATACCCGACAATTCAATTATTTGAATTAGGGAGTACTACTTTCTTTAATTCAATATAAATTCATTTTTGACTATAAAAATAGTGTGAATAATTTATTTATATTGGACTAAAGGGAATAATAAAAAGTTAACCATGAACTCAAAATAAAGCTATTGTCTTTGTCTTTAAGTACTTGTGGTTCTTACTAAAAATCTTTATCTACTTGAATTTTAGAAATTTAAGATAATATTAGTTATTTTTTTTATTTTATCCTTGGTAATAATTAATCTCGAAGACTACAAATAACTCATACGAAGAGAGATTATATCTCAAGACATACTCTCCTTGTCATTTTTACTAGTTACATTTTGTTTTTTAAGAGTCAAACTGCATGAACTTTGATAATATTTTAAGATGCATTTTTTTTATCATCATATTAATATGAGAGGGATTGCAAATTTTTTTTCATATAATTTTCAAAAATCTAAATCTAAAATGTCAAATTAATCTAATTTAATTTAGCTTCAAAAAATAGTTTAATTGACTTTTGAAGCAAAATGTGACAAGTAATTAAAATAAACAAAGGATATAAATAAGAATAAAATAGTCAAACACTCCTCTAATTCAATATTTTCTTACTGAGGCGTGTAAACAAACATGACATATTCTTTGATCGTATAAAGTTACTAACATACACTAAGAAAGATGTTAGGAATATTTGGAAAAAAAAACGCTTCCGAGCTCTAGATGATAGTAGGAATGAAATATAGGTGGTGCCAAGAGTGGTAGTTAGGGTTAGGCAGTTAGGGGCATGTCATGACAGGAGAAGAAATTAATGTTAGTAAAGTTCAACAATCAACCAGAATTTCTCCTTAGCTAAATTTGGATGGCCTAACGCCCATCCATGCACATCATTTTCCAATAGATACTTTTGAGCAAGGGTGTCAAGTGGGCCGGGCTGGGTCAACCCAAAATCGACCCGTGAATGTTAGTCGGGTTGTGGGTCGATCCGGATTCGGATCTGGTTAAACAGGCCGGTTCGGTTCTGGGTTCAACAGTAATTTGTTTAAAAACAATCCTGAACCGGCCCACTTAATCCAACCCGATCCAACCCACCTAAACCCGGTCAAAATCGATCAAAAATAAAAAATAAAATAAAAAATTTCCGATATACATTATATATACCCATCTATATACATTTTAAATACGTTAAACAATATATATACACTATATATATAGTATATACCACATTAGAATTTAAAAAATATATACACATATACACAATTACACATGTAATTGTGTATACGACTATACGTTAGTTAAATATATATATATTACTCTAAATAAAACATATACTACAAGATATATACTACAATATAATGATATATATAATAATTTATAAAACATATACACATGTACACGTTAAATATATACGTTTATAGAAGATATATACACATATATACGTACCATTCAATATATGTACTACTTTAAATAAAACATATACTGCAATATATATATATATACTACAATACACACACACACTAAATATATAGTTATATACTAATTTCTAAAACATATACACATGTATACGTTAAATATATACTACTTTAGAAGATATATACACATATACGTACCATTCAATATATATGTACTACTTTAAATAAAATATACTACAATGTATATACTACAATATATACACACACTAAATATATAGTTATATACTAATTTATAAAACATATACACATGTAGACATTAAATATATACTACTTTAGAAAATATACACACATATATACGTACCATTCAATATATACGTACTACTTTAAATAAAATATACTACAATATATACACACACTAAATATATAGTTATATACTAATTTATAAAACATATACACATGTATATGTTAAATATATACTGCTTTAGAAAATATACACACATATATACGTACTATTCAACATATACGTACTACTTTAAATAAAATATACTACAATATATATACTACAATATATACTCACACTAAATATATAGTTATATACTAATTTATAAAACATATACACATGTATACGTTAAATATATACGTCTATAGAAGATATATACACATGTATATATACCATTCAATATATGTACTACTTTAAATAAAACATATATTGCAGTATATATATACTACAATATAGACACACACTAAATATATAGTTATATACTAATTTCTAAAACATATACACATGTATACGTTAAATATATACTACTTTAGAAAATATATACACATATATACGTACCATTCAATAGTACGTACACATATAAAATATATGTACTTCTTTAAATAAAACATATGTTACTTAATATAATAAATTAATAACACTTTATAGTGAATTAGTCTGTTTGTTAATTTTTTTAAAAAAAATAAAAATTAACCGGGCCGGTTAATCAAAGGGCCTAGACCGGGCTTGGTCCGAGCTGGGTTAACCGGGCCCAAAATAAAAAATAAATCGAGCCGAAACTCGGTACCCTACAACCCGTGGGCTGACCGGGCCGGGTTGACTAGGTGGGCCGGATCAACCAAGCCCGTTTGACACCCTTACTTTTGAGCAGTGGCGGACCCAGGAATTCAAGGGTGTGGGTGCTCAAAATTTTTTATAAAAAATAGTATGTAGCTGTAGGGATTCGAACCCAGAAAGCTGGACATGGGAATCATATCCTCAAGCCACTGCACCCAACCATATGTTTGTTCTTTGAGTGTTTTTTAATAAATTATACCATTTATTCTATATTTCTTATATAATTATACCTAATTTACGTCGAGTTTAGTGGATGTCAGAGAACCCTAAAATTACACATGGGTCCGCCCCTGCTTTTGAGACATGGAAAACCATAAGTACTATTATATTTCTACTTTGTTTTATAGCCACCCTCCTACAAAACAATAAAAGAAGAATTGAAGGAAGTGAACTAACCACTATCTAACAACCAAAGCTTGAATCTCAGTAGTTACCTTTTGAGATTATATTTATATTTAATTTATGAAAAAGGGCCTGAAATGCCCTTCAACTATCTAAATTGGTGCAAAAATGCCCTTCGTCTACCTATTGGGCCTAAAATGCCCTTCAACTATCTAAAATGGTGCAAAAATGTCTTCTCTGTCTACTATAGGACCTAGTTTACCCTTTTATTTAACAGATTAAGTTATTGAAGGGCATTTTAGGCCCAATAGGTAGATGAAGGGCATTTTTGCACAATTTTAGATAGTTGAAGGGCATTTTAGGCCCCTTTTCGTATATACTATATAAATTTTTTATAAAAAATTAATAAAAATAAACAAAAGTAAAAATTAAATTTAAAAAGCGACGGACAACGTCGCATTACAAAAAAATAATTTTTGTTTAGTTTTAAAAAAAGGACGTTGTCCGTTGCTTTTTTGTAAAAATAAAGAAAAATTATAAATAATTACAAATTGCTATGGACAGCGTCGCTTTTCTAGAAATACCCTATTAAAATTAGGACTCTATCTTTCGCATTTATTAAATTTTTTTATAAATACCCTTTCATCCATAATTAGTTTACAAATAATTAGTTTACGGATAGCGTCGTAATTTATTTACAAATAATAATAATTAGTTTTTGAAAAGCGACATAGTCCGTTGATTTTTAAATTTGATTTTTATTTTTGTTTATTTTTATTAAAAGTGACGGACAACGTCGCTATAATTTTTATTTTTTAAAATATTAATTCTAGAAAAGTGACACTGTCCGTCGCAATTTGTAATTATTTTTAATTTTTTTTATTTTTTACATAAAGCGACGGACAGCGTCGCTTTGATAAAACTTAATAAAAATTAATTTTTTGTAAAACGACATTGTCCGTCGCCTTTTAAATTTAATTTTTATTTTTTTATTTTTATTAAAAGCGAAGGACAAAGTCGCTATAATTTTTATTTTTAAAAATATTAATTCTAGAAAAGTGACGTTGTCCATCACAATTTGTAATTATTTTTAATTTTTTTTAATTTTTACATAAAAGCGACGGACAATGTCCTTTTTTTAAAACTAAACAAAAATTATTTTTTTGTAAAGTGACGTTGTCCGTCACTTTTTAAATTTAATTTTTATTTTTATTTATTTTTATAAAATTTTTATGTAGTATATACGAAAAAGGGCCTAAAATGCCCTTCAACTATCTAAAATAGTGCAAAAATGCCCTCCATCTACCTATTGGGCCTAAAATGTCCTTCAATAACTTAATCTGTTAAATAAAAGGGCAAACTAGGTCCTATAGGTAGACGGAGAGGACATTTTTGCACCATTTTGGATAGTTGAAGGGCATTTTAGGTCCAATAGATAGACGAAGGATATTTTTGCACCATTTTAAATAGTTGAAGGGCATTTTAGGCCCTTTTCCGTTTAATTTATTTTCAGACTCTCTGTTTGAATTCACACATCGCAATATAATTCTCTTTCACACACGTGTATAAGATTTCTATGAAAGTTTTTATACGATTTCCTATCAGCATTATTAGAATTTCTTGCATATCTAATGCCATACATTGTAGATTCTTATAAAAATAAAATAAAGAGTTAATAAATAAAAACGACCATAAACTTGACACCAAATTATAATGTTGACCTTAAATTTTGACAGTGTACAAATATGACCTTTAACTATTCAAAACTGCACAAATATGACCTCCAATCCTACGTGGCAAAACGCATGTTCAACACGCAAAACTGGGCGCGTCCAGCTTAAAATCTAAGGGCATAATACATAAATATGACCTTAAACTTTGACAGTGCACAAATATGACCTTTAAATTACTCTACACTATTATTTTTTTATTATTTTCGGCTCAAAGATGAAAATGACATCTAATTTTTTTTGTCATTGCAGAAAAAAAGAAATATTAAAGATTTATTAATTAGGCGGGTCAGCCTCATACGAAAAAATCGAGCGGGTATGTATATATATTATAAAGCAGAGGACGAATTTAAGTTATATAATATATCTAAATATTATTTATTTAAATATTAAATTAAAGATGAAACTATACTAATAATAAAAAAAATTATAGTTTTAATAAAACGTTATTAAATTAATGTTATTAAGGATAGTAGTAGTAGTATATTAAATTAACGTTATCAAATTAACGTAATTAAAAGATGTTATTAAATTAACGTTATTAAAACGCTATTAAATTAACGAGGGGCGGACCTACGCGGTTGCCATGGGGTTCATCCGAACCCCCTCGGTAAAAAAATCACGTTGTATATATATAAGATAGAAAATGTATATTTATGTACGTCTATTAATGTTGAACCATATGAAACAAAGCACTTAGATAGCCCAGTGGTGTTATTTGCTCTTGGGCGCTTCCTTCAGCCTACTGTGCGGGTTCGATCCCTGCTAGTGGCTGTTTTTTTTTTAATTAAAAAAAAGTCGGGTGCTGCTGCTATAGAAATAAATAAAATAATAATAATAATTTTTAAAAATTTAAAAAAAGTTAGGTGCTGCTACTATAGAAATAAATAAATAAAATATAATAATAATAATAACAATAATAATAATAATAATAATAATAATAATAATAATAATAATAATAAAAACGACGTCGTTTTAGCACAAAAAGCAAAATTTTGACAGTTCACAAATATGACTTTTAACTATTCAAAACTGCACAAATATGACCTCTCTTCAAGTCAACCCTTTTAATAACGTGGCACCTTGTGATTGGATTACCTTTCCACGTAGGCGCGAGTGAGACTCACGCATGGGGTTACAAAATCGGAAGTCATATTTGTTCAGGTTTTGAATAGTTAAAGGTCTTATTTGTGCACTATCAAAATTTAAGGTCAAAGTTATAATTTGATTTCAAGTTTAGGGTCATTTTTATGTATTAACTCTAAAATAAAAATATGATGAATTAATGATAGCATAAACTAAGATTGGAAAAAAAATGAGTTAATACATAAAAATGACCCTAAACTTGACACCAAATTATAACTTTGACCTTAACTTTGATAGTGCACAAATAAGACCTTTAACTATTCAAAACCTGAACAAATATGACCTCCGATTTTGCAACCCCCTGAGTGAGTCTCACTCGCGCCTACGTGGAAAGGTAATCCAATTACTCGGTGCCACGTCGTTAAAAGGACTGGCTTGGAGAGAGGTCATGTTTATGCAGTTTTGAATAGTTAAAGGTCATATTTGTGCACTGTCAAAGTTTTGTCTTTTGTGTTAAAACGACGTCGTTATTATTATTATTATTATTATTATCATTATAATAATATTTTATTTATTTATTTCTATAGTAGCAGCACCTAACTTTTTTTTTAAATTTTAAAAAATTATTATTATTATTATTATTATTTTATTTATTTTTGTAGCAGCGCCACCGAATTTTTTTTAATTAAAAAAAAATAGCCATTAACAGGGATCGAACCCGCACAGTAGGCTGAAGGAAACTCCCAAGAAGAGCAAATAACGCCACTGGGCTATCTAAGTATCTTGTTTCATGTGGTTCAACATTAATAAACGTACATAAATATACATTTTCTATCTTATATATATACAACGTAATTTTTTTACCGAGGGGGTTCGGGTGAACCCCATGGCAACCACGTAGGTCCACCCCTCGTTAATTTAATAACGTTTTAATAACGTTAATTTAAGAACATTTTAATTAGGTTAATTTGATAACGTTAATTTAATATACTACTACTACTATCCTTAATAACATTAATTTAATAACGTTTTATTAAAACTATAAAAAAAAAATATTAGTATAGCTTCATCTTTAATTTAATATTTAACTAAATAATATTTAGATATATTATATAACTTAAATTCGTCCCCTGCTTTATAATATATATACATACCCGCTCGATTTTTTCATATGAGGCTGACCCGCCTAATTAATAAATCTTCAATATTGCTCTTTTTCCGCAATGACAAAAGAAATTAGATGCCATTTTCATTGTTGAGCCAAAAATAATGAAAAAATAATAGTGAAGAGTCATTTAAAGGTCATATTTGTGCAGTTTTGAATAGTTAAAGGTCATATTTGTGCACTGTCAAAGTTTAAGGTCATATTTATGTATTATGCCCTTAGATTTTAAGCTGGACGCGCCCAGTTTTGTGTGTTGAACACGCGTTTTGCACGTAGGATTGGAGGTCATATTTGTGCAGTTTTGAATAGTTAAAGGTCATATTTGTGCACTGTCAAAGTTTAAGGTCAAAGTTATAATTTGATGTCAAGTTTAAGGTCATTTTTATATATTAACTCAAAAAAAATTTGATAAATTAATGAATCTTTATAAGAACGTATACCATGTTTGGAGTATGGGTGTCAAACGGGCCGGGCCGGGCCAACCCGGAACCGGCCCTTCCATTTTAACCGGGTTGAGGGCCGGTTTTGATGCTAGCCAGGCCGGGCCGGGCCAAACAGTAAAAAATTAAAACCCACCCTAACCCGGCCCACTTAACCCAACCCGATCAAACCCACCAAAACCCGGTCAAACTCGGTTAAAAACCGGTCAAACCCGTTTAAAAAATAAATAAATAATTCAATATACACTATATACACTCCAATATACACTATATACACTCCAATAAACAATATATATTTTTTTTAAAATATATAAACAATTACACATATATACGTACCATTCAATATATAATTATATATGACTATACGTACTACTTTAAATAAAACATATGCTATAATAGTATAATATATATATATACACAACGATATATATATATATATATATATATATATTTATATACTAATTTATAAAACATATACACATGTATACTTTAAATATATTAAAAGTAAGTTTTTTAATTTAAACTAGAAATTCATTTTAAATAATTTTAAATCAATATATAGGTACTACTTTAAATAAAATATATACTACAATATATATGTATATATTATGTATGTATATATATATATATATATAGTTATAGTTATATATTAATTTATAAAACATATACACTTGTATACGTTAAATATATACGTCTATAGAAGATATATACACATATATACGCACCATTCAATATGTATGTACTACTTTAAATAAAATATATACTACAGTATACATATATATGTATTACAATGTATAGATGGTTATATTATACTAATTTATAAAACATATACACTTGTATACGTATAATATATACATCTATATAAGATATATACACATATATACGCACCAATCAATGTATATGTAATACTTAAAATAAAATATATACTACAATATACATGGATTACAATACATAGGTAGTTATATTATACTAATTTATTAAACATATACACTTGTATACGTTAAATATATACATCTATATAAGATATATACACATATATACGCACCATTCAATATATATGTCATACGTTAAATAAAATATATACTAAAATATACGTATATATATACTACAATATGTATGTATATATATATATATATAGTTATATACTTATTTGTAAAACATATACACTTGGATACATTAAATATATACATCTGTAGAAGATATATACACATATATACACACCATTCAAAATATATATACTACTTCAAATTAAATATATACTACAATATACATATATATATACTACAATATGTATATATATATAGTTATATACTAATTTGTAAAACATATACACTTGTATACGTTAAATATATACGTCTAGAGAAGATATATACACATATATACACACCATTCAATATATATGTACTACTTTAAATAAAATATATACTACAATATACGTATATATATACTAAAATATGTATGCATATATTTGTAAAACATATACACTTGTATACATTAAATATATACATCCGTAGAAGATATATACACATATATACACACCATTCAAAATATATGTAATATTTTAAATAAAATATATACTGCAATATACATATATATATATATACTACAATATGTATATATATATATAGTTATATACTAATTTGTAAAACATATACACTTGTATACGTTAAATATATACGTCTATAGAAGATATATACACATATATACACACCATTCAATATATATGTATTACTTTAAATAAAATATATACTACAATATACATATATATATACTAAAATATGTATATATATATAGTTATATACTAATTTGTAAAACATATACACTTGTATACATTAAATATATACATCTGTAGAAGATATATACACATATGTACACACCATTCAATATATATGTACTATTTTAAATAAAATATATACTGCAATATACATATATATACTAAAATATATATATATATATATATAGTTATATACTAATTTGTAAAATATATACACTTGTATATGTTAAATATTTACGTCTATAGAAGATATATACACATATATACACTTCTATAAAAGATATCCAATTTATAAAACATATACACATGTATATGTTAAATATACACTTCTATAGAAGATATATACACGTGTATACGCACCATTCAATGTATATATACTACTACTTATAAAACATACTACATTATATATACATTACAATATATATAGATATACTTATATACTAATTTATAAAACATATACACATGTATACGTTAAATATACACTTTTATAGAAGATATATGCACAAATATACAAAACATATGCTACTTAATATAATAAATTAATAATATTTGGTAGTAAATTAATAATATATTAGAAGTAAGTTTTTAATTTAAAGTAGAAAACTCGAAATTCAATTTAAAATTTTAAATCGTTAAATGAAAAAATATAAAATGCAAGGACTAAGGAGTGAATGAATTTGGGGAATTTTATTGATTGCAAAATGATCCAAAATTTATAATTTACATGAATGAAAAATCTATAAATTATGCATCATTTTTTCCAACTCATTCATGTTAATATTAATGGAAACTTGCATAGGATAGTCAAAGTCAACGGGGGCAAAACCATGCATTGGACTTGATTCTGCTGAGTTCTCCCGTGAAGTCATAATTTCTTCAAGTTTTAGCTCGTCGCTCGGCTCCGGTTCCATTCCTTGGTTTCTTCTTTCCGCTCTAATCCAATCTCTGAGGCAAACTAGAACATTCATTGCATTGCTTCCCAATGAGTGTCGGTTGTCTCCAAGCTGCTGTCGTCCCTGACTAAAGGCGCTCTCTGATGCAACGGTTGACATTGGAACATTCAAGATATCTCTAGCTAATCTTGAAAGCACAGGATATTGTGTTTCATTACTCCTCCACCAATCCAACGTGTTGATCCATCGTCTGCGATCCTCTGGTGCCGTCCGAAGATAATATTTCAGCTCTTCCCGATAAGTTGATGTGTAAGTTCTCTCATCAAAACTGTTCCAACAATTTAAATCATAAAACGAATCAGAAAAACCACTATGTGCCGGCCTTTTAGAAGATGATGGCTCCTCGGGAGGATGAGGAGCGACAGTTGGAGTGATATTTGTAGGTACGGCTAAATCAAATAAATCAGCATAGTGATTATATAATTTTTCTATGTAATCCTTTGCATCAGCCGTAACTGTCCACAAATCAGGTTGTACTTGTTCAGAATCATGGTTAGTATTTATTTCTAAGTTAGTATAAATAAGAGTACTAAAGTGACACATATTATTATATTTCATGCACGGATTTAGCATAACACCAACCAAGTAAATAGGGGGAATCGATTTTTTTTTTTTAAATTTCCTAAACATGGCGCCAACAGCTTCTTTATAACCTTCTTTATTTTTATATTCTTTGAGCAAACCAGAAATATCGGCTATATATGCCAAAATATTACAAACAGTAGGATAATAAGCACCGGAAAATTCAACCGTAGCTACATAATTTTTTTTTAAAAACTTAACAAGATCATTAATTACAACCCAATCAGAATTATGTAGCATGCAATCAGCAGAATCAGCAAATGAACCGCAATGTTGGTTAAAAGCTAGTGTAATAGGAATTCTGTATTTATAACAAGTTTTAAAAATTCATACGTAGAATTCCATCTAGTATCAATTTTCTCAGGCATCAAAATCGGTGTAAGTTCATTTTCTTGACATTTAACTTTAAATTCTCTAATTCTCGATCTACGATTATTTCCTTGAATAAAACCAATAACAAGACGAATTTTTTCAATATAAAACTCAAAAAACTCAAGACAATCTTTTACAATTAAATTATATATATGACATGCACACTTAATATGAAAAATTTCAGGCAAGGGCGGAGATAGCGTAGATTTTAATTTTTTTATAGCAGTGTTGTTGTTAGAAGCATTAGCAAAAGCAATACATAAAATTTTATTTTCGATACCATAATATCCGGCAATTTTAACAATAGAATCAACAATAAATTGTCCAGTATGTTTACGATCTTCATCATATAAAAAAGCAAGAATACGTTTTTGCATCACGAAATTACTATCCATTCAATGACACGTAACGGTTAAATAATCATTTTTATTTATAGCACGACCAAGATCAGAAGTTAGGGACAATCTACATTGAATATTTTTTAACAATGTTGATAAATAAAAATAATATTGTGAATGAAGTCTAAAAATATCAGACCGACAAGTAGTTCTAGGAATACCGTTAAACATAGGATTATAAATTGCTTGTATATAACGAATAAAGGCATCAGAAGAAGGAAAATTAAAAGGCAAACAACCCACAGCTACCATTTTAGCTATTTATTCTCGGTCCCTCAATTTATTATACTTCTTCGCTACGTGACCGGTTGCTGGGTCCATTCTAGTTTGCGTTGGCCCACCAATATCCCCACCACCTTTTGCAATATTTAACTCTCTTTTGTGATCTTCAACTACATGTCTCATTAACGTACCCGTACCCTCTCGCTTGCCTCCACTTCTATGCTTATATATTTGTTGACAAATATTGCATTGCACCTCAATATCTGATATACGTTCAAAAAATTGTCATGCAATACTAGTTCTTTTACGAGGTCTTGGGGCTGTGGGAGGACGGGGAGAGAGATTAACCGATTCAGATCTAACGTTAGCATCTCCTACTGCGGGTGGCTCAACAATATTTTCATTATCTTCGTCTAAATTAACCGCATCTACTTCATTTTCTTCTTCTATATCGTAATTTTTCTGAGCTTCTACATAATCCATATCGTGAGCACCTACACCTATTTCTTCCTCAAATGGTGTACCAAGCGGTACCGGAGGCGAAGGCACACGGGTATATCTACTACTTGAACTACCTCTACCGCTAGTAATTCGCTTTTTACTACCACTATCGCTTCCGGGACAAAAATTTTTAACACCTTTAGTAGCGAGGTTTCTTAATTTATCCATAATATAAATTAAATTAAACTAAAAATATTCAAAATACACAAATATAATAAAATTAAATATTAAACAATTAATACAATAAATAAAAATTAAACGTAAGAGATGAAACGATAATACCAAATTTTGGAAGTATCCGAAGATTGCGACTTTAGAAACTTCCACTCGTACTTTGTAAACGAAAAATAAAAAAATTAAAGTGAACACTTTAAGAAATTAAATATATTGAATATTTGAGAATTGAGATTTGAGAGAGAATGAGATTTGAGAGAGTGAAAAATTGTGTGAAAAATGATTTGAAGTTGTAGGGTATTTATAGAATTTGTTTTGAAATTAAAAAATATTTTTTAAAGTTTTTTTTTTTTTTTTAATAAATGGGCCCAAACTAGCCGTTTGGACCCAAAAACGGCTATATATCCGTTGGGCCAACAACTAGTTTGGCCCAAAATCTCATTTTTTTTTTAAAAAAGTTATCCGAGCCGGGCCGGTTAATTGGCGGGCCTGGACTGGGCTTGGTCCGGGCCGAGTTAGCCGGACCCATTTTAAAAAATAACCGGCCCGGGACCCGAAACCCTAAAGCCCTAGGACTTGCCGGGCCAGGTCAACCGAGCCGGGTTAGTTATTCGGGTCGGGTCGGGCCGAGTCGGGCCGGCCCACTTGACACCCATAGTTTGGAGTACGAGTGTCAGTGCATCATTTTTCGTTGTGTGAATTTGGACATTAGTTTCTGATTTTTATAAAAATAAAATATATATTGTAAAACTTCATACAGATGTTATCAATCACGGTTCTTGTAGGTAAAACATAAACATATATAAGTATTTTCTAATTTTGTTTGAAATTTATAATTAGATTTTTTTTTTCAATTTTTCGAAGTAGGGGTGTGCATCGCTCTGTTCGGTTCGATATTAGATATTATATATTATATATTGGTTCAGTTTACTGATTTTCGATTTACAAACATGCTAAATCGATAACTAAATCAATAAGATATTTATTAGTTTTCAGTTAATCAATTTTTTTCCTTAACAATTCAATTTTTTATTTAACCGATAAGATAATGCTCCTCTATTTTTTTTTTTGTTTTCTCTTATTTTCATTTGTTCTACACTATCTTAATGCCAACATAAATTACAAGCTCTAAGACAAAATTATGCAATGCAAAAATAATGGGATATGTATTTAAAATCTAAAAACACTAGTATATAATTATGATTTATGAATGAAAGTATAATTTTAATAAATCTTATTGGGATGTCGATTTAATCATTAACTAAAACCTTAAAATTGAAAATCAAATCAATATCCGAATAAAATTTTCTTACAAAACCATTCAAAAATCGTCAACCGATTAACCCGATACCGATAAATCAGTAACATTTTTATCGGTTGAACTGGTTTTTGCACACCCCTATCCAAAACAACCACAAAAAAGTTTCTCTAATTAATATAGTGTCATACAAAATGATTTTATTATTACTAAATCATAATTAATCAATATTCATTCTCACTACATTATAATAATTTATTAAGATATGATTGTACCCTAATTTATGACTCAACCATGATGAATTAATATAGATTATTGTAAAAATCGGATATGAATAAATTTTTATCCATATACATATTCCTAACTTAATATACAATGCAAGTTCTAATTGATAGTAATAATATTGAAAAGCGGCTTGATTGAACTAGGAAATGAAATATTCAAGTTCCGAAAAGATATTAAACGACCGCTCTTTTTTCTTTTCTAAAGGGTCGCAAATTCGTTGTTGCCTCGGTTATGTTATTGAAAGTCCTCACTTTTATCTAGTTAGGTGTAATTTCTTTTAGTTAAAAGCTTCATCTTTTATAAAAAGAAGGGGAAAAACCATTTGAAGACCATAGGAAGCTCACATAATATGGTAGAAAGATCAAAGTGATGTGAAAAGAAAAATGCACGTAGCTATGAACTGATTGATTGGAGGAAATAAAGTTATGAGCGAAGATCCCATGCTGCTTAATTAGGTTAAAGCAATCGATTAGGTTTCATGCTATGAAGGTTTGGGAAAGGGTGGTAGAGTTGAGGATGAAGAGGATCGTGATGATCTCTGAGAATCAGTTCGGTTTCATGCCTGGTCGCTCGACCACTGAGGCCATTCACCGAGATTAGTGGAACAGTTTCGAGAGAGGAAGAAGGACTTGCACATGGTTTTTATTGATCTAGAGAAGGCATATGATAGAGTTCCCAGGGAGATTCTGTGGAGGTGCTTGGAGGCTAGAGGGGTGCCCGTGGCGTACATTAGGTCGATTCAGGATATGTATGAAGGTGCGAAGACTCGTGTGAGGACGATAGGTGGAGATTTGGAACACTTCACAGTTTTGATAGGGTTGCACCAGGGATCGACTCTTAGCCCGTTTCTATTTGCCTTGGTGATGGATGTTTTGACACGACATATTCAAGGGGAAGTGCCTTGGTGTATGTTATTTGCAGATGATGTGGTTCTGATCGACGAGACTCGGGATGGAGTTAATGATAAGTTGGAGATTTGGAGATAGACGCTTGAATCTAAAGGTTTTCGGTTAAGTAGAACAAAAACGGAGTACTTGGAGTGTAAGTTCAGTAATATGTCGCAAGAAGATGGAGTGGTTGTGAAGCTAGACTCTCTGGCCATCCAGAAGAGGGGGAGTTTCAAGTATCTGGGGTCTGTAATTCAGGGTAATGGTGAGATTGACGAGGATGCCACGCATCGTATTGGGGCAGGGTGGTTGAAGTGGAGGCTCGCTTCGGGAGTCCTTTGTGATAAGAAGGTGCCCCCCAAGCTTAAAGGTAAGTTCTACAGAGTGGTAGTCCAGACGGCTATGCTGTATGGAGCGGAGTGTTGGCCAGTTAAGAACTCCCACATCCAAAAGGTGAAGGTGGCGGAGATGCGAATGTTGCGATGGATGTGTGGACATACCAGGAAAGATAGAGTGAGGAATGAGATTATTCGGGAGAAGGTGAGAGTTGCCTCGGTGGAGGATAAGTTGCGAGAAGTGAGGCTACGTTGGTTCGGGCATGTGATGAGGAGGGGCCCTGATGCTCCAGTGCGGAGGTGTGAGACTCTGGCTATGGATGGTTTTAGGCGGGTTAGAGGTAGATCGAAGAAATATTGGAGGGATGTGATTAGGCATGATATGGAGCAATTACAGCTTACAGAGAACATGACCCTTGATAGGAAGGTGTGGCGGACGCGGATTAGGGTAGAGGGTTAAGGGGTGGGAGCGCGGCGGTAGTAATAGGGGAGTGCTCCTTTGGGTCTGGAGTTTCTGGTTCGTAGTGTTGGGGCTGTAGTTTTTGGGGTTAGTGGTGTTGGCTTTTTTGCATCCCGTACTAGTTTATTATGCAATTATCTTTTGTGTTTGTTATACTGTTAGTTTGTTTTGTGCACCATACTAGTTTGTATCTGCTTACTTTTTGTATTTGTTATACTGTTATTGGTCCTAAGCCGGGGGTCTATCGGAAACAGCCTCTTTACTTTTCTTGAGGTAGTGGTATGGTCTGCGTACACTCTACCCTCCCCAAACCCCACTAGGTGGGAATACACTGGATATGTTGTTGTTGTTGTACTCGATTAGTTTATTTGTATATAATCAAACGCAAAGGTTGATTTTAAATACACCAACTCAACTTTTTCCCTTTAACACGAAGTTATGAACACCATCTTTTTGTTACTCATCAATTATTATTACAATAATAAAAGAAGAGACGAATTATCTTTTTGCTGTTATATAAACTAAAACCAATCTATTACTAATAGTTCTCAACGAATGATTCAAATTTTAATATATCTCTTTACACAATGTATAGAAAGTTAATTATCTTTTCGTTGTAAAACAGAAGTTACTTATTCTATATATTTCAAGACTTTGCACGTACTTATTTAGACTAAAAAAAAGATTTGGCATGTAAAGTGCCGATGAACTTGTCTAAATGTGTTTATTTTGTCTGACGGATGCTTAAATATTAGACGGAAAACTCGTATGCTTTACAAAAATAGTTAAATTTATGGTATAAGGATTAAAGACAAGCGACGATCGCTCAAATTTCTTTTCTTTTTTGGCTAATAGTCTGATGAAACAAGATTGAATTAAAGAATATTAACTAAGCTAAGAATAAGAAATCAAAATTATAAAGTGTATGAATTGGATAAAAAAATTGTCGGATTTGAATTCTTAGAACTCATATTTAATGAATTGTGTTTTACACATGAAGATGAGATGTTTCACCTCTCATGCTTGCCTTACTTAAACGATAAAAATCATGGATACTCTAGCTAAAAGACTGCTGGGACCGCGAGAGGATATGGTCTTGTGGAGGAGGCATCATGAATCTTGTTGTAGTGGGAAGTTGCCATGGGCCCGAATCTCCCGAGATCTTTGACGACAGAATATCATCGAACAAGGATCGGAATTTCCATTATAAATTTGGTTCCAGCCTTACCTATAATTCCATGTGTCAAATCTCAACCAATTCTACTCATGTATAGCTCGATTCTTACCTTATACATAGATGAGAGATCGTTTGAATTTCAATTTCAGCTTGTTTTGATATGGACTTTATCTATACTTTGATTTGGTGTGCCAAAATATATGAGTTTCTTATTAATATGGTGTAAACATGTGATGTAACTATTTCATTTAATCATCATGCCTCCCCCCAAAAGAAAAAGCATAGTAATTTCTTACACGTAGTTCACATACGTTTTTAGCTGCTTTCTCTCTCACACTTTTTTTTTTAAAAAAATAAAAAATTATTTACATTTTGTATTTGATATTTCTAATTTATGTTTGATTGGCTTATTCAAGGAAATGTTTATTATCAAGAATTTTATCATACTCAAGACTCAAAATGGAAACCTAAAAGGAGTGTCACATCCTTTGGTAGTTTCTCTCACTCTTATGGATTGTTTGTTTCGAAAAAAAAATTATTCATGAATTAATAATGTGAGAATTGTGATGTATGTATTAGTAATACATGAATTAATAATAATAATAATAATAATAATAATAATAATAACAATTTTGATTGAACAATTGGTTGTTACAAATTAATATATAGTTTCTTCGGTCTAAAATAAATAAATTTCCGGCACTTTTATTTCAAAAAATTTAAAGATATTTTTTTTTTTTCAAAACTATCCTTATTTTTAATAAATTTTAAAGTGTTTCTAGCTTGAAGAAGAATTTGGAAAGGAGTAAAAGGACAATATTTATAAATTACTCTTTAATTAACATCATTAACTAACTGTTTAAAGGGTGTGACACACCCCAAAGGCACGAAGAGAGTATTTATTTATTGAAGTTGATATTCATTACATTTAAAATGAAGAGTTAGACAGTAATGATGCAAAAACATATTAGAAAGATTATGATCAAGATATTATTGAAGACTTAAACATGCACTTATTTAAGAATAAAATTAAAAAGAAACATGCATTTATTTACGAACTGAAGGAGTATAATGAGAGAATTTTGACAGTATTATTTTTAAATTTATGTACTGCTAATATGCAGATTTATATTTTGTATTTATGAAACAATACACGGATATTCAATAATAACAATGACATAATATAGTCTCACTTATACTTTTAATAAAACCGTTCAAAATGTGAACTAATTCATTTTTTTTTAAAATGAATTAGTTTTACCACTTATACTTTTAATAAAACCGTTCAAAATGTGAACTAATTCATTTTTTTTTTTAAAATGAATTAGTTTTACCACTTATACTTTTAATAAAACCGTCCAAAATGTGAATTAAAAGTAGAAGTGGTAAAACTAATTCATTTTTAAAGAAAACTTATGCGATTCATCTTATAAGTTTAAATAAATAGCACTATAATTTATTCAACTTAGATTCAAATTTGTCAAGCCAACATTCGAAAGGCTGAAGGATAAAATATATAAAGTATTCGTGCACCTGTTGTGTGCTATTTGTTTAACACAACATAACCCAATGTGTCAAAATGCAACCTAAACATACAAATCAAATTTGGAGACTAAAAATTAAGCAAGTTTGGGAGAACTTAATCTAGTAATTAAGAAGAATACATTAGCTTTAGCCTTTTTCGAAAATAAAGTATGATTCATTATTTTGACACATTTTGAATTAATCTATTATGATCTAAGCAAAATTTGAACGGGTTAAATCAAATCATATTTATTAATTTAACGTGATTTAGCTTGTCTAAATTTTATTCAACTCACTTATTACGACATCAATATACTTTATTCGTCTCATTTTATGTGACACTTTTTTCTTTTTAGTCAGTCTAAAAAGAATTTAACCTTTATCATAATTAGGAACAATTTAAGTTAAAATTCTCATTTTATCATTGATAAAATTATTTACAGTCACACAAATATCTAAGGATTGTTTTAGGGTACAAGTTTCAAATGTCTTTCATTTTTTTTAAGCACCAAGTTAAATCAATCGATGTCACATAAATTGAGAAGAAGAAAATACATAATAATAATAAAGACGGATACATAATTTAAAACAAAATGAATATATAATGTGGTTTCTAGTGCAATTGATTTAAACTCACAGAACTTTGCATTTCCATACCTTACTACACTTGGAACATGCAGCTCACATGCTTCACTTTGCATGTTGTGAGTTGACATTTCATGCAAGTCGCTGCTGAGTGTGCGATTTACAAGTCGCTGGTTACTGTGCGACTTACAAGTCGCTCGTCAGTACGCGACTTCCAAATCGCTCTGTAAGTCGCTCGTCAGTACGCGACTTCCAAATCACTCTGACACACGCGACTTACAAGTCGCTCTGACACACGCGTTTTGTCCGTTTTTTTTTTTTTTTTAAATCAATTGTCTCCTTTGGTATTTTTTATAAAAAAAGAGCCCTTTTGACTCTGGACTCTAGTTTCTCTCTCTTACTACTAGCTTCATCCCTTATGGATTGTTTGTTTCGAAAAATAAATTATTCATGAATTAATAATGTGAGAATTGTGATGTATGTATTAGTAATACATGAATTAATAATAATACTAATAATAATAATAATAATAATAATAATAATAATAATAATAATAATTTTGATTGAACAATTGATTGTTACAAATTAATATATAGTTTCTTCGGTCTAAAATAAATAAATTTCCGGCACTTTTATTTCAAAAAATTTAAAGATATTTTTTTTTTTCAAAACTATCCTTATTTTTAATAAATTTTAAAGTGTTTCTAGCTTGAAGAAGAATTTAGAAAGGAGTAAAAGGACAATATTTATAAATTACTCTTTAATTAACATCATTAACTAACTGTTTAAAGGGTGTGACACACCCCCAAAGGCACGAAGAGAGTATTTATTTATTGAAGTTGATATTCATTACATTTAAAATGAAGAGTTAGACACTAATGATACAAAAACATCTTAGAAAGATTATGATCAAGATATTATTGAAGACTTAAACATGCACTTATTTAAGAATAAAATTAAAAAGAAACATGCACTTATTTACGAACGAAAGGAGTATAATGAGAGAATTTTGACAGTATTGTTTTTAAATTTATGTACTGCTAATATACAGATTTATATTTTGTATTTATGAAATAATACACGGATATTCAATAATAACAATGACATAATATAGTCTCACAAAATGGGATTGGTCGTAATATTTTATACTAGTAATAATTTTTTTTTTTTTTTTCTGATTATGAAATATATAGATATCGCCAGCGAAACGACGCGTAAAATTGGAAAAGAAGTCCTTAATAAATTCAAATAAGGAAAAAGTAGAAGTATGGAGCGCGACGGTAAAACATCATAACTCCGTTAAGAGAGAACAACCGTTCCCCCCATTCCTACATCTCTTTGGCTTCAAGTCTTCACCATTTTCCGCAACTACTCTTCCCAGTGTTTCAGATCACCTATTCTTACTATATATTATCAACAATTCCGTCACAATTGGCTTTCACCAGGACTACTGGAGAGTTGCGCGATTTCATCTTCCTAGTTTGAATATCTGTAAGCAATCATTGCATTTCAATTTTTGCTTGGTTAGTCCTTTTCTCTTGTTGATTTGCCATATGATTACTTGATCACTTTGATGAAGTAGTAGTTTTTTGCATCCGAAAATTGGACTTTCTGTTGACGATTTGCTTATAACTACTACTACCACAGCGCATTTAAAATTTGAAATCAGTCAATGCAAAGTGATATGTTTGTTTGAGTGAGATCCGTCTTAGATTACTACTACGCCTACTAACATTCTTCGTAGAAATTGTCAAGAGAAATCTGTGATGAAGCATCTTGCAAACTTGGGAGCAATGCAGCAACAATGGTGGAAGTTGTACATTGAGAGAGATACAGGAAGAAGAAAAGGGAAACTGCTATTATTGAAATGAGTTGCTCAATCTCAAAAATATCTACTAGGTACATATATACTTGGAAGTATCATGACAGCCGGCTACAACTCGATTCTAACTAACTAGTAACAAACTGAGCAAAGCTAACTGCCCGACTAACACTAATTGACTTGTATTACTGAAACAAAACAAATAAATATTATTAACTTGGCTTAACCAACTACTAAACTAAGTGAGTAATTTCAATACCCCCCTCAAGTTGGACGTGAAGATTTCACAGCCAACTTGGAAAGAATATTGGATTGTTTGAAACCAGTAAGAACTTTAGTCAGTATATCTGATAATTGGTTAGTTGTAACCACATGCTGAAGTGAAATCAGGCCATCCTGCAACTTATTCCTAACAAAGTGACAATCAACCTCTATGTGCTTGGTTCGCTCATGGAAGACTGGATTTCTGGCAATGTGCAGAGCTGATTGACTGTCACAATAAACTGTGATAGGTCTGGAGAATGGAACATCAAGTTCGTGCGAAAGTCTATCCAACCAAACAAGTTCACCAACAACTTTTCTCAGTGATCTGTACTCTGCTTCTGCTGAGGAAAGAGAAATTGTCACTTGCTTCTTAGACTTCCAACTAATAGGTGTCTGTCCTAAAAGAACTACATAACCTGAAACAGACTTTCTAGAGTCAGGGCAGGCTGCCCAATCTGAATCACAGTAGGCTTGAACTGAGCAATCTGGTTGTGCAGTTATGAAGACACCCAAGGTGGGATCAACCTTGAGATATCTAAGTAGATGATAAGCAGTTTGCAAGTGAGGCTCTCTGGGATCCTGCATGAACTGACTGAGGTGTTGGACACTATATGCTATGTCAAGCCTAGTGTTAACAAGGAAATTGAGCTTGCCAATCAATTTTCTGTAGAACGTTGGATCAGAAAGAGCAACACCTTCCTTAGCTTTCAACTTGACATTGGGATCAAGTGGTGAAGACAAACTAGAACAATGCAAGCAACCATACTCTTTGAGAAGATCAAGAGCAAACTTCCTTTGAGACACAATCACTCCTCCCTTTCCATACAATACTTCCAAGCCTAAGAAATAATGAAGTTTACCAAGATCTTTGATTTTAAAGGTATCATGAAGAAATTGTTTGAGTTGATGGATTTCTGAGTGATCAGTCCCTGTAATGATCACATCATCTACATATACTGCCACAAATATGGAAGACTCAGGAGATTTTTTAAAGAACAAAGAATAGTCGTACATGGAATGACTATAACCTTTGGAAAATAAGGCAACAGACAATTTTTCATACCACTGTCTGCTAGCTTGTTTTAAGCCATATAAAGACTTATTCAACTTACACACCATGGAGTGACCAGGAACCTGAAGTCCAGGAGGTAAATCCATATATACTTCTTCATGAAGATCTCCATGCAAGAAGGCATTATTCACATCTAGCTGGTCTATGTCCCACCCTTTCTTAATTGCACAAGCTATCAATGTTCTCACTGTTGTCATCTTAACAACAGGGGAAAAAGTTTCAGTGTAGTCAATTCTTTCTTGTTGAGTATATCCTTTTACTACTAGTCTGGCCTTGTACCTTTCCACACTACCATCTGCTTTGTGTTTGATTTTATAAACCCACCTGCAACCTATACTTTTCTTTCCCTCAGGTAGCTGAACAAGATCCCAAGTGTTGTTGTTATGAAGAGCTTCAAACTCTTGTACCATCGCTTCTTGCCAAGCAGGGTAAAGAGCTGCCTCCTCATAAGATGATGGTTCATTATCATAACAAACATTATTAACCAACTGGTGACTATTAGGACTTAAAGTTTCAGGAGAAATGTGTCTATTGAGTGAAAACATAGTACTTAGGGGCATAATGGAGGAGTGTGGTACAGTGGAGGTTGGTGATCCAGTGGAGGCAGCTGGTGCATTGTTCTTGACAGAAAGTAATGTGTAAACATAGTCAATGAGATGTTTGGGTATCTGATAATTTCTTTTTGATCTTCTGATAGGTAAATTGGTGTGTGGTTCCTGAGGACTTGGTACTTCAGAAGTTGTATTGTTATCAGTCAAGGGTGATACAGGTTGGTCATTAGACAATTCAGTGGGTGTGACATTATCATCCACAACATCATTCATTATAGTGGTTGTGTGCAAAGTGTTATCAGTAGGAGAGTGATCAACAAAAGGTACTGACTGCAAAATTGAAGAAAAAGTGCCTTTGTGTGAAGGCAATGCAAAAGGAAAAACATTCTCATGGAAAATGACATCCCTGGAAACACATATTTTCTTAGTTGTCAAGCACAAGACCTTGTAACCCTTCACTCCAAAAGGATATCCTACAAATACGTGAGGACTAGTTCTAGGTTCAAACTTATCTTTGTGTACCTTTGGGACAGTAGGATAACATAAACATCCAAAGCTTCTCATACTGGAATAATCAGGTTTTATTTTGTACAACACTTCAAAAGGGCATTTGTCATTTAAGGATGAAGTAGGTAATCTGTTAATGATGTGTGTGGCTGTGAGTATGCATTCTCCCCAGTATTTTAAAGGCAGTTTGGACTGAAAGAGCAGTGCTCTAGATGTTTCAAGTAAGTACTTATGTTTTCTTTCCACCACACTGTTCTGCTGTGGTGTATAAGGGCATGTTTTCTGATGAATTATGCCTTTTGACTGGAAGAAAGAAGATGCCTCATTACTGGTGAATTCTAGACCATTGTCTGACCTAATGGTCTTGACATGAACAGGAAATTGGTTTTCAACCATAGTGATAAAGGCTTTGATTACTTGTAAGCTGTTACTTTTGCAACTCAATAAGTGAGTCCATGTTGATCTGCTGTGATCGTCCACAATGGTAAAAAAATATTTATAATTATCATGTGTGTTTACATAATAGGGACCCCACAAATCTACATGAAGAAGCTCTAGAATTTCACTGGTTTTTGTAGTGCTTTGTGTAAAAGGGAGCCTTGTCTGTCTAGCCATTGGACATACAGTACACAGAAAGGGTTGTTTGTTTGAAAATTTGGCTGGGATAGAAGGGATTCGCCTCATCTTGGAAAAAGGTACATGACCTAATCTTATGTGCCACAACAAGTCAACATTGTTTCCATGAGAAAAACAAGAGTTCACAGAATGCAATTCACCTTTGCAGTATGGAAAGGAAGAGTTCATATTACAAGTTTTGTTCTCATTACATGGAATATGATTCACTGCACGAAAAGGTAAATGAGAAAAAGTAGAATTATGATCTATATGGGAAATATTAGCAGATGAATGACTTTGAGAGATGCATTTCTGAGACATGGTGGACTTGGTCTTCAAGCATCTTGAACAGAGAAAGTAAAGTCCATGCTTGCTGTTACCAATTACCTGTGGCCTCTTCAGTGAAGGGGCCTGGCATAAGCAAAAGGTATCAGTGAAGGACACAACACACTTGAGAAATGAGACTAGTGAATGGACAGAAATCAGATTGTATTTGAAGGATGGTACAAACAACACACTATGCAAAATGATGGTAGGCGTAATAATCACATCACCGATTTGTGTCACTTTCACCTTGTACCCATTTAGAAGTGTAATGAGCAAAGGGCATGGTAAGGTCCTAAGGTTTGTCAGTAATGTTTTATTAAATGTCATATGATTGGAAGCTCCCGAGTCTATAATCCACAAGTCACCATTTGATTTAAAATGTTTGCATGAAGAACTGTCAAAATCTATAGAGGAAGTGCAGACCACAGTACCTGCAAAATTTACTGCGCCATTAGTAAGGTTGATGTTGTTAAGTCCCTCTTTGCTCCCAAAGTGGTGCAGCAGATCCATCACATGTTCATATTGTTCCTTAGTGAGAGTATGTTGTTGATCCTCTTCCTTACCATCCCTTTCACCTCCTCTAGTTCCCATGTTTTCATATGCATTTGCTGCAATGTTCGTCCCTTTATTGTATTTAGCATTAGCACTTGGATTATACCTTGAATTATTGGTGAAGCCAACTTTATTGTTAAAGCTGTGCCCATTTTGATTCTGATGGTTGTTGTAGGGGTGATTATCTCTGTTACCCTGAGCATTATCTTGCGGATAGCCATGTAACTTGAAACATTTTTCCATGACATGACCTGTTCTCTTGCAATACTCACAGTAAAGAGTGGATTTGTGAGAACCTGTAGAAGATTGACCTCCTCCCGTGGAGAAATTTGTCTTGAAACCTCTTGAATTAGAAAGACCTGCAGAACGATTTGCTGCATTTAGGGAAGTAGACTCCATAAGCATTTTTCCTTTAGGCTTAAACTCTCTTTGTTTCTCCTCTTGTATCAAAATAGAGAAAGCTTGTGCCATAGAAGGCAAAGGGTTCATCATGAGTATACTACCCCGAACCACTGTATAAACTTCATTAAGTCCCATTAAAAATTGAATGAGGCGTCTGTCCTGTTCAGCTTTATGTGTTCCATCCTTTGCTCCACAAGTACATAAGCATCTGCATTGAAACTTATCAGTCAGATTGCTAAGTTCCTCCCACATCTTCTTCATTCTAGTATAGTAGGTGGTAATATCCAACACTCCTTGAGTTAAATCATTGATTTCCTTCTGAATTTGATATAACTTCGTACCATTGGTTTGATCGTAGCGGTCTCCAAGCTCTCTCCACAATTCAGCTGGACTATTTACATATTCCATACTGTCTGCAATCTCCTTAATGAGCGAATTTAAGATCCACGACGTTACCATGTCATCCCACCTTTGCTAATGTCGCAATTGTGGAGAAACCGCAGCAGGTCTCACATAGTCACCATTGATGAAACCTAATTTGTTCTTTACTGAAAGAGAACGCATAATGCTTCTCCGCCATGAACAGTATCCCATTCCATCAAACTGAGAAGGAACAAGGGTTAATCCTGGGCTATCCGAGGGATGCACATATAGATATAGTGGATCACTCGCATCAATACTCATGGTTGAAGCAGAAGAATTCGAAGTATTGGTCGGAGTAGAGGAATTTGAGGTAGTTGCCATTGTAGAGAGACAACGGAGGATCAAAAAATCAAATTATCACAAATTGGGGAAAACAAAATTATGAACAAATCGAGGATCTCAACTCCAGATAACTGGAACTAAAGGGAACGAAGAAGGAGCAACCTGGCTTTGATACCATGTCAAGAGAAATCTGTGATGAAGCATCTTGCAAACTTGGGAGCAATGCAGCAACAATGGTGGAAGTTGTACATTGAGAGAGATACAGGAAGAAGAAAAGGGAAACTGCTATTATTGAAATGAGTTGCTCAATCTCAAAAATATCTACTAGGTACATATATACTTGGAAGTATCATGACAGCTGGCTACAGCTGGATTCTAACTAACTAGTAACAAACTGAGCAAAGCTAACTGCCCGACTAACACTAATTGACTTGCATTACTGAAACAAAACAAATAAATATTATTAACTTGGCTTAACCAACTACTAAACTAAGGGAGTAATTTCAATAGAAATGCTTACGATCAGCTATTATCTACTTTCACCATATCGAAGCAAATTCTGATTTGCGATTTTTAGGAACTTAATAACATTAGATGCTTATGGCTATTTGTAAGTAAGTATTTGATTTGATGTTGCTTGTTGTTATGCCTTTTCTGACCTTTTTTTGGGGTTAATTTCGTGTGTGACCACTGTCATTTGGAGTTTTGCAGCTAATACTAGACTTGCATTGAAATTTTACACTAACGCTATTAATTCAATTTGAAATTTTCTTTGCCGTTTTCTGGAATCTGATTAAAGCCTCAAAAGACGAATGTGAAGATATAGAGTAGTTAATTTAATTATGTATATTGATGGTGTTAACTGTTAGTAAAGCCATGTTTTGATGTACAAATTTATTGTGCATTCAGATAAGCCGACGGTGCCATTAATTGATTCTGATTTGGATCTGTTAAGTTGAAGGTATGTTGCTATAAGCACCTGATTTTGCTTTCCCGGGCCATCCTTCTTCCTTTTTTTTCATTTTTATTTTGTGGCTACCCTTGTGGTGGCGCTCTTCCCCGGGGCTTTAGTGCACCGGGATGCCCTTTTCTTTATTTATTTTTTTAATTTTGCGGTGATCTCTGTTTTACTTTGTTGATTAACTTGTTACTCCTCGGTTAAATCATGTGTATTGTATTACTATTGTTGCAGGTGAAGAATAATGACAAACACACAATTAGTGGAGATTCAACCTCGTGAACTCAAGTTCACATGTAAATACTTGAAACCTAGCAGTTACTTCCTTATAAATTTTAGCAAGGAGTGAAAATAGAATAAATAGTTACTTGTACTCTTCAAAAATGTTGCTGCACCCGTGTCGGATTCTCCATAAATGCACTACTTTTGGAGTATCCGTCATGCATCTGTCCACATTTTTGAGGAGTCCGAGCAACAAAGTTGGCAAGTACTTTTGATTTCCTTCAATTGCATTCAGCACTAACAGTAGTGAACTAAAAAATATGAAAGCATCACTATCTTTTAAACTGAGAATACATGCTATTCAATCGTATCAATGTACAGAGTTAGATTTGTTATGGGATTATATTCTGAGTATTATTGACTGGTTTTTGACTAGAGTAAGCTGAGGAAGTCTGGTGTGGTCATATTCTTGTAGCATTCTAGATTTGTGTCTTTCACTTTGCTCGTAATGGTATCAGAAGTACTGAAGGCAATTATTTAAGAGGTTATTTAATTTATTATGCCCTACTTGGGTTGATAGATGAAAAAGGTAATTAGTGGATTGTAACTACCTTACCTATCATGTTATCACTATTTGACATTTAGCCAAATAAGAAATGTTTCTTACAACACCTTCTGTGGTTCAGTAGGAAGACAGTTTAATAAAGAGTTTAACTTTTGAGACCGGTAGATTAGGATCCATAAAAAATGTTTGCTTATTTTTGAGTTCGGCTTCATAAGCACCTTTATTATCTCATTTTGTACTTGTTTTGGATTAAAGGATGTGCGTCTAACTTTTATTTTTGGTTTTAGTTGAGGTAAAGAAGCAAAGTTCATGTGCAGTTCACGTAGCTAATATCACAGACCAGTATGTAGCTTTCAAGGTATGGTAATTGTGTTGACAATATCAATAACCAGGCATTCATATAAGCGCTTTAGAGATGAGATACATGCACAGCTGCTCCTTGTTGAGAACTTGTGATTGAGAGAGTGGCCATTCAACTCTGTTTTTTTTTTTCAGGTGAAGACAACATCACCTAAGAAATACTGTGTCCGGCCTAATATAGGTGTTGTCAAACCAAAGTCAACATATGACTTCACAGGTATATATAGTTTCCCTTACTGGTCTGATTCATTGACAATGATAAAGTCACTTCCTTCAAGTGAGTAAGTCATCTATGAGTTTGGTGGCGAAAGACATGGCAGTAAACATATGTAGCTTCTGGTAGTGCTTCTGCTTTCTGAATTTTTTTAGTGATGTACATGTAAATGTCTGGAGATCAGCAACATGTGAGAGGAAGTTTTACTCTACTAATTTTTCTCCCTAGAATGATCATGCTTGATATTGGCAGTTTAGGGCTCTGGTGATTTGACCTATCAAGATGAGTTTACAAAATATGTCCAGTCAGATTTGACCCTGAAAAGAGTATCTGTCTCATATTTGAGCGTGAATTCAAATGCTATAAAGTAAAACTAGTCCAACCAAGCAAAATTGTGTCGAACTTTCTCTGTGCTGGTTGATTGAGACCTTGGTCAAAACTACATTTTTCAGTTTCTGATACTGACTTTATCTGGGGATGCAGTTACAATGCAAGCTCAGAGGACTGCTCCATCTGATATGCAATGCAAGGACAAATTTTTGATTCAGTGCACAGTTGTCCCTTTTGGAACTAGTGAGGAGGAAATTCCACCCAGCATGGTAAAAATTCCAGTGCATCATCTGAATTTACTACTATATTATTGTTTCTTATTTTCATTTTGTTTTTTTTCCAGTTCAACAAAGATAATGGAAAATACATCGAAGAGTGCAAATTAAAGGTTGTTCTGGTTAGCCCACCCCAGTCTCCAGTTCTGCAGCCGGCTAATGGAATTTCCAAGCAAGGTGCATCTATTGAGACTTCGATGCAACAGGAAAAATTTCCAAGTGGTGTTGAAAATCTTCCTCCAATTCAAACTGTAAGTTGGATTATCATTTATCATCACTTTTTACTCACCTGTATGGTAGTGCCTTCCAGGATTTGGCTATTTAATTATCTGATGAAAACCATACAGAATGTCAACTAGTGAAATTACTGGTTGGGCACAATTCCATACCTTTCGGTCAGCTATAAACTTTGATGACATTAAATTTTTGGCGCAGCTGGTCATTGGTTATTGTCAGCAAGAAAAAATCATATTCTCTTGACACATTTCCTTTTCTGAAACTGTGATTATTCAGTTGTAGAAATTTTCTTCCCAAATGCAGGTGGTTAAGAACAACAAGGATTATAAATATGAGGAAGAAACAGAGGAGCCAAGTTTGGGTAAAATTGCAGACGTCAAAGATCTGAACTTTGCAAAAAATACAGAGTCCAATATTGATGAGGTTGACGAAACAATCCGTCAAATATGTGTAAAAAATGTTCATGTAATGAGAATCTTTTGGACTGTAACCATCTATTAGACAATTGCTTCTCAATGCAGGTGGCTGAGAACAACAAGGGTGCTGATTTTGATGCAGAAGAAGAGGATCCAAGATTGACAAACACCGTGGAAGACGTCAAATTGAATTCTCCTAACAACATGGAATCTAATACCAATGAGGTTGTTGAATCAAGAAATTTGGATATGGAGATAAAATTGTTACTATCCAAAGATGTTGAAGAGCTAAACTTTAAGATAAATTCATTGGATTCTCAGCTAATTGAGGTTAGTCTTCTTGTAGTAGATTCTTGGTTCTCCTCACTCCAAAATTTAAGTATTGTTTGGTTATGCACTATCACGACATCCCTCTATATCCTGATCAACTGGCCTAGCATTTTTATAACAAACAAAGAGTTTGGAACTTGATGAGAATTTCTTGTAGGCTGAATGCATAATTGCAAAGTTAAAAGAAGAGGAGCGAAGTACCATCAAAGACATGGAAATTTTGAAGCAAGAATTGGTTAGTCACTTAAGGTCTATATGCCTGTCTCTTGTCTTTGTACTCTTTCTGGTATATCTTGTGCTTTCTCTAACAAATTGTGTTGCTATTATCCTAATATCTCCTTAAAGAAAGCAAAGATAAATGAACCTTCCAGGTTGAACGAGTAATTACTTCTATCAGTTTGAATCCCTTCTGTTTAGAGGGTGTTACCAGGTTAATGAGGAGATTATTGTTCTTGATTTTCCTACTGCTAACTGACAAGAATTGGAAACTGCAGAACTTTTTCACCTCCTGAAATTCAAATAATCAAGAATTTGTTTAGTGATAAGTTTAATAAGAACCAACTTTGGCAGTTTCAAAAAAAGTCTAATAAGGACCATTTATGTGGATAAAGAAGTTTGATGAAGCAATTAGGTTGCTGATCCTATGTACATGTAAACAAAGAATTCAATGACCCTGCCGGAGTTGCTTTAGAATCTGAAGCAATCTCTTGAAATGTTCTATATCCATTTTATGCTGATTAAGGCTACGTTGATTTTGTTCTTTAGATTAGAAAATACAATGTATGCTCCAATCTATTACAATGGAGTAGAGTCCTGCTAGATATTGTTTTCTTTCAAATCTCAAAGGAACTCAGCTATCCATCTCAAGCCCAATCAGAGAAGAATTTTGCTCTTAAGTTCTTCATTTGAAGCTTTGCTTTCTGAATTGAGGTGTAATTAATGTCTTCAGAAAGAATGAGTTAAACTGACTTCATAATAAATTGAAGTCCCACTAAAACAAAGAGACTTTTTCTGTTCTAGTTCTTAATGAAAATCTAAAATACTTTCAGCTGATTCTTCTACATACGAATGTGGGATCAGATTGACCTCAAGGCTGTGTCTAACTTTTAAAAACTTGAATTTGTCATTTCTCACAGGCATTACTAAGGACAAAGGGTGTTGAAAGGAGAGCTCAAGTTGGTTTTTCCCCGTTATTCCTTTGCATGGTTGGATTGATTTGTCTCACCATTGGGTATCTTGTACGTGCTTAAACAAGCATTTTGTTTGGCTTTGGTATATTGTGTAACTGTTTAGAAACTTACAATGTCTTCTGCATATTGACATTCCATCTTTTTTTTAAAAGATAGTATACCCTAGAAGCACTTTGCTGGAGCAGAGCGAATAACAATTTGGTTGGTCTAATTTTTCCTGGTCATTTCTTAATTGTCATGTATTATTATCCTATTAATAACTAGAAGTACGTTGCCATGTCCAAAACTAAGTAAATCTCGGTTTCACCTTTTTTTCTTTCACATAGTCAACAGAGAGAAGGAAAAGTTAAAACGGGCAACAATATAATTTATGAAAATGTTGGAATTTAAACTGCTGCAGTGCAGTGTAACCTCGATTCTGGCCTCTAGTCATCTGGATTCTCTTTTAGACCTCCCTTTTTATACATTGATGAAGTGGTAAAAGTTTTTTTGGTGTCCGCCATTGGCGAAAAAATGAGGTTTATGAGAAAGAAGCATATCCCCAAAACTACTTTTTTTATACTCCAATTATTCTTGCCATAAAACAGAGTAAGGAGTTCATAGTGATAACGGTGGAATCTCCCCCACACACTAGTGATTAGCAATAGATTTAGCTCTCAGTCTTTCTTTCTGCTTTCCTTCTCCGTTCTTCCAACACAATAAATGTTAGGTAGTAAAAGAGCTTAAGGTAGTAGCCCTATCGATATACTGTTTGCTTATTGTATTCTTTGATTGGTGTATGCCGAATACAATAAAGAAATGTTCACTAGTTTCTAGAAGTCAGCATTAAGCCACCGCGAGCCCTCCAAAAGTATGCTTGACCTCGATTTATATCAAATGTACAAAATCCCGATATGATCCTAAATGTCTTTTCTTTTTGGTTGAGATTTTTATCCTACATATCAAGTGGTTCCTCAATATATCAAAATTTAGTTCCTTTCTCTCTTTCTTCGTACCCTTCTCCTTAATTGCAAAGACAAAAAGTTGCAACTCTACTACAAAAGAGAATAATCCATATCTCTTCCTTATTATTATATCTAGGGTATACATAGATTGGTTTGGTTTGGTTTTCTATTGAAAATAAATTAAATCAATTATGTCGATTTATTAAAACTATAAATCAAATCAAACCAACGTAAAATCGATTTTTCCGATTTAGGTTTTAGTCAATTCTTTCGATTTTTTTGTTTTTTCTCGATTTTTTTTTATAATCTTTATTTTTTACAATTATATTATGATTGAAATTTAGATCAAGTATGTTTTCAGTCATGTGCTAATAAAAAAATCACAATTATGAAAAATTGATGAGCGAAAAACTCTCTTGAAACTAAAAAATAAGATGAAGAGTGAAAAGTTTAAGTTTTAAGTTTATATTGGATTTTGAATCATTTTATTAGCAATTGATGGATAAATATTACAACTTAAAGACCCAAATATGAATATATATATATACATCTATTTTTTAAATATTAAAAATTAATAAAACTAATTAAAAAAGTATTTAAAAAGTAGATTATAATTAATATTTTCTGTATAAAAAATTAAATTATATACATGCATATATATATATATATATATATATATATATATATTATGTCGGTTTGATTTGGGTTCGGTCTGACTTCTTTTTTGTTAACACCAAATCAAACCAAGAATGGTCGTTTTTTTTTTTCAAACGCCAAACCAACCAAATCAAATCATAGGTCAATTTTTTTTCTCAATTTGGTTTGACTTGACGGTTTGATCTGTACACCCCTAATTATATCCCCTACCCCACTCCTATCCCCATCCTAACACCTTCAACTCTTCCTTCAGCAAGCAAGAGCACCTCATTTCTGTCTAAATCTTAGCCATTTCAATTTTTTTTTTTTTTTTTAAAGTTAAAAGACTATGAGGGGCCACTTAAAGTCAAATATAGCCCTTAAGTCTGGCCCAAATCAGCTAAAGCATACAACAAAACAAAATAAATAGAAAAAATTACATAGCACAGATAAAAATATACATATAAGTTGTGTAATTAGTTTTTAACTAGTTTAATAGCATGTGTCTCGTACGTTTAATATTTGATTATTTAAAGTTAAATAATTTTATTTATTGTAAATTTTTTTAATAAAGTATTAAAGTTCAAATTACTTTTCAAAAATCTTTACCTCTTTCCCTTTTGTCACAGACTAAGTGAGACTCATCAATTTGACCATATTTGTGCTACGATTCTTTTTATATTTAAAATCTTTCTTATTTTTAAAGTCAAATCTTTATAAAATCATTAATTACATTCTTATTACATACTTAAAACTTTTAAAAATTTGGTACTTCTTAAAATTTTCTTATTCTAACAGTTTTATATTTATTTCTAAATTTTTCAAATCTTTTAGTTGTTTTTTAATTTTGATGACTTCTAATAAGGAAAGGTTTTACCATAAATATATTTAATTAATTTTCAACTCTTAAATTAGAAAAAAATAGTGAAATTCTAATGAGTTCTAATAAGGAAAAGTTTTATCATAAATATATTTAATTAATTTTCAACTCTTAAATATTAGGAAAAAATGATGAAAAGACAATTTTGTCTAAAACGAAGACTTTTAATGAAGGTCAAAAAATCCAAACAACATTTATAAGGTCCTTCACACTTTTAATATATTATAGATTATAGATATAGATTATAGATTATAGATACATGTATACAACTATCATATGTATGCATATAATTCAAAGGTATTTTGTATAAATTATGTTTAGTCGTAAAGTGAATTTGTTTGTATATTTCTATCAGTGCATTTGTATTTTTGTATTTATTTTATTATATTTCTTTCACATACATTTTGAATCTGTATATATTTATATATTTGAATTTGTATATTTATACATATAATCTGAATTTATATTAATTTTATACTTTTGAATTTGTATCAATTCATATTTATCTTTAAGCTATGAGTTGTAAGCATTTACATTTGCATTTGTATTTGAATGTGCAGTTCAGAGTTAATTTTCATTTGTATCAATTCTATTTTTGTATTTTTATTCATAGCTAATTTTCATGGATAAATACATTGAATGTATAAATATATTAAAATTACTTTTTAAATTCGGAAGCCAATGAAGAAATCAAAGAAATTTTAGTTTGAATTCTATTTTTATATTTCGAAAATTAAATGGTAAACTATCACAGTCTACGTGGAAAAGAAAAAAACCAAAAATTTGAAAAAAATATGTTGGAGAGAATAAAGAAGCGAATCACTCTCCTTTCCTTCTTTAATCTCTAAGCATAAAAGAAATAGTAATAAAGTCTGTTAGTTAATATTTGTATATTAGAGTCCTAAATATATTTAATCTCTAACTAAAATTTATAAAATGTAATTATGAAAACTTAGACTAACAAGTTAGCTAAGAGGGGTATAAGTTGGCTATACGGAAAATTTTGTCAAATAAATACTCCCTCTATTTCAAAATAATTTGTTTTAACTTGACACAGAATATAAAAAAATAAATGAGATGTTTGAATCTTGTGATTTTAAATTAAAGTTATATTAAGTTTACGAAAATATTATTTAATCTTGTGGTCTTAAATATTTCACGTGAAAAATTAAAACTAAATTGTTACAAAAAAAAGGGATCATTCTTTCTAAAATGATCTAAAAGGAAAAATAGATCATTCTTTTTAAAACTGAGAGAGTAAAAAAAAGTACATAAACAACAACAAAAAGCATAATAGAAAATACAAGAAGAAATAGAAAAATGGCTGAATTCCTTTCACCATTTTTTTCTTTTGAAAATCCGGCTGCAACTAATGGCTGTAGCAATTATTGTAGCTGCCACAACGATCAGAAATAAATCTAGTAATGGCTAAAGCAGTAAATTTTAAACAGAAAATTACATGTTATAGCTCCAATAGTGGGTGTTTTTGGATTTTTGATCTCAATAAGAAAAGTTTTTAAAGACTAGCCTTACTTTCTTTTTTAGTATAGTATAAATACTATTTAATCCTTTTCACCTCAGATATTTTTAAACTTTTCATACTCATTTGTCTCTCAAATTCTATTTTTATTTTTATTATTTTCATTTTTTTTATTTTTTTTTCTTTAATTTTATTTTCATGTTTTAATTAATTTGTCTCAACCTTTATTTTTTTCTCAAACATTATCTATTTCTTCATTTTTTTTAATTCATTTGTCTCAACCTTTTTTTTTTTTTTGATTTTTATCATTTCTTTTTTTCCCTCATTTTTTTCAAACTTTATTTTTATTTTTTCCTCTCATTTTTATTTTTCTCAATTTTTTTAATTCTTTGCTTTTTTCTTAATCTTTATTTTTTTTCTTGCCTTTTTTTATTTCTTTATTTTGTTTGATCATTTTTTTCTTTTTTCTCAATTTCTATTATATTTTACTAATAATTAAAAATTTGAATAATCCGCACAGGGATTTTTTTTTTTTACATCAAAGCAAATTCAAGGACATGAATTATTGTTAGGAAGTTCTTTGGGATAAGTTTTGCCTTGGAGACAAAAATTATAGAACAACTCGTAAATCAAGGCACAATATGATAGTGTCAAGTCTTGCTTGTGGAGCATAACTGGTGGTTTGAAAATTCTTGAGTTAAGTCTTGCTTCTAAGACAAGAGTTATAGAACATCTCATAAATAAAAAAAACAATATGATAGTGTCAACACTTGTTCATTGGGTGTAACTTATTCTTTTGGGAGGTTCTTGTGCTAAGTTTTGTCTTAAAGGAAAGACTAATAGAGTATCACATAAATCAAGATACAATATGATAGTGTCAACTCTTGTCCATGGGGTGTAACTTGTCGGCTAAGTCTTGCCTTTAAGGCAAGAGTTATAGAATATCTCATAAATCAAGACACAATGTGGTAGTATCAACACTAGCCCATGGGGCGTAACTTGTTGTTTGAAAGTCCTTGGATTAATTCGAGCCTCTAATGCAAGAGTTATAGAGCATCTCACAAATCAAGACATAATGTGGTAGTGTCAATTCTTACCCATGGGGCATAACTTGTTGTTTAAAAGTACTTGATTTATAAAATATCTCATAAATCAAGATACAATGTAGTAGTGTCAAATCTTATCCGTGGAGCGTAACTTGTTGTTTAAAAGTCCTTGGGATAAGTCTTGTCTCTAAAGCAAGAGTTATAGAACATCTCATAAATCAAAACATAATGTGATAGTGTCAACTCTTATCCACGGGACATAACTTGTTATTTGAAAGTCCCTGGGTTAATGCCTCTAAGGCAAGAGTTATAGAATATCTCATAAATCAAAACACAATGTGGTAATGTCAACTCTTGCCCATGGGGCACAACTTGTTACTTGAAAGTCTTTGGTCTAAGTCTTTCCTCTAAGGGAAGAGTTATAAAATATCTCATAAATCAATACATAATGTGATGGTGTCAACTCTTGCCCGTGGGACATAACTTATTATTTGATGGTCCTTAGGTTGAGTCGTACCTCTAAGACAAGAGTTATAGAGCATATCATAAGTTAAAAACACAATGTTTTAGTGTTGACTCTTGCCCAATATACGTAACTCATTTGAAAATTCTTGGGATAAGTCATGCCTCTAAGGCGAGAGTTGTAGAACATCTCATAAATAAATACATAACGTGGTAGTGTCAACTCTTTCCCGTGGGACATAATTTATTATTTGAAAGTCATTGAGCTAAGTCTTGCCTTCTAAGACAAGAGTTGTAGAACATCTCATAAATAAAAACATAATGTGGTAGTGTCAACTCTTGCCCGTGGGGCATAATTTTTAGTTTGAAAGTCCTTGAACTAAGTCTTGCCTCTAAGGCAATAGTTGTAGAACATCTCATAAATGAAAACATAACGTGGTAGAATCAACTCTTGCCCGTGAGACATAATTTATAGTTTGAAAATCCTTGAGCTAAGTCTTGCCTCTAAGGCAATAGTTGTAGAGCATCTCATAAATGAAAACATAACGTGGTAGAGTCAACTTTTGTCCGTAAGGCATAATTTATTGTTTGAAAGTCCTTGAGCTAAGTCTTGCCTCTAAGAAAATAGTTGTAGAACATCTCATAAATGAAAACATAACGTGGTAGAGTCAACTCTTGCCCGTGGGGAATAATTTGTAGTTTGAAAGTCCTTGAGCTAAGTCTTGCCTCTGAGGAAATAGTTGCAGAACATCTCATAAATGAAAACATAACATGGTAGAGTCGACTTTTGTCCGTGGGGGATAATTAGTTGTTTGAAAGTCCTTGAGCTATGTCTTGCCTCTAAGACAATAGTTGTAGAACATCTCATAAATGAAAACATAACGTGGTAGAGTCAACTCTTGTCCGTGGGGCATAATTTGTTGTTTGAAAGTCTTTGAGCTAAGTCTTTCCTCTAAGGCAATAGTAGTAGAGCATCTCATAAATGAAAACACAACGTGGTAGAGTCAACTCTTTCCCGTTGGGCATAATTTATTTTTTGAAAGTCTTTGAGCTAAGTCTTGCCTCTAAGGCAATAGTTATATAACATCTCTTAAATGAAAACATAACGTGGTAGAGTCAAACTCTTTCCCGAAGGGCATAATTTGTAGTTTGAAAGTTCTTAAGCTAAGTCTTGCCTCTAAGGCAATAGTCGTAGAACATCTCATAAATGAATACATAACGTGGTAGAGTCAACTCTTGCCCGTGGGGCGTAATTTGTAGTTTGAAAGTCCTTGAGCTAAGTCTTGCCTCTAAGGCAATAGTTTTAGAACATCTCATAAATGAAAAATAATGTGGTAGAGTCAACTCTTGCCTGTGGGACATAATTTGTCGTTTGAAAGTCCCTGAGCTAAGTCTTGCCTCTAAGACAATAGTTGTAGAACATTTCATAAATGAAAACATAACGTGGTAGAGTCAACTCTTGCCCGTGGGGCATAATTTGTTGTTTGAAAGTCCCTGAGCTAAGTCTTGCCTCTAAGACAATAGTTGTAGAACATTTCATAAATGAAAACATAACGTGGTAGAGTCAACTCTTGCCTGTGGGACATAATTTGTCGTTTGAAAGTCCCTGAGCTAAGTCTTGCCTCTAAGACAATAGTTGTAGAACATTTCATAAATGAAAACATAACGTGGTAGAGTCAACTCTTGCCCGTGGGGCATAATTTGTTGTTTGAAAGTCCCTGAGCTAAGTCTTGCCTCTAAGACAATAGTTGTAGAACATTTCATAAATGAAAACATAACGTGGTAGAGTCAACTCTTGCCCGTGGGGCATAATTTGTTGTTTGAAAGTCCCTGAGCTAAGTCTTGCCTCTAAGACAATAGTTGTAGAACATATCTTAAATGAAAAACATAACGTGATAGAGTCAACTCTTGCCCGTGAGACATAATTTGTTGTTTGAAAGTCATAAGTCTTGCCTCTACAATGTGGTAGTGTCAACTCTTGCTCATGAGATGTAACTTGAATGGAAGAAATCGAAGAAAAGAACAAAAAAAATAAAAATTGCGGAAAAAGAAGAAAATGAAAAAAATATTTAAAAAATAAAAATTAATGAAAATGTAGAAGTTGAGAGAGAATGAAAAAAATTAAACATTGATAAAAATACAAAAAAAAAGATTAAATAAAAATAAAGGTCGAGAAAAATTTAAAAAGAAAAAAAGAGAAGAAAAATAAAAATCAAAGAAAAATAAAAAAAGTTTTTTTTTTTTATAAAAGTAGACGTTGAGAGGTGTAAAGAAAAAAAAAAGTAAGAGTTGAGAAAAACTAAAAAGAACAAAAAAAGTTGAAAGAAAAAAATAAAAAATCAAAGTAAGATAAAAAAGAAAAAAAAAAGAAGTTCAGCGGAAAAAAAGAAAAAAGTAAGGGCTGAAAAAAATAGTAAAAAATAAAAATCAAAGTAAAATTAAAAAGAGAAAAAAAAATGAAAGTTGAAAAATATAAATATGGAGTTGTTATCCATTATAAGGATCATTTATGTAATTTACTACATTGATCTGGGGTAATTTCTTCAAAAAAAAAAAATTAGTTAATAAGTAAAAATTATTTTAATAAAACCTTTTTATTTGAAACAAAAATTTAAAAGTCATCCCAATTTAGATCTATTCTTGAGATTTACCCTTTTTAAAAAAGGTGAGCCGTGTCGGTTAATTATTTCACCCGGACGAACATATAGCATTTAAAATAGGGAAAGACACCGGGTGGTCAGTTGCAAAATAATGGTCGAATTTGTCTGATTCGGCATAAAGTATGCCCTCGATTCATTTTATTCCCATTTTGTAGCCCTTCGTCTATAATTAGTACCGATGTATAGTCTTTATTTTGTATACCTTCTCTTTTGCCATTTTCTTTTTCTAAAAGAATTTCTCCTCTATTTTTTTTTTTCAAAAAATATCTATACACTATTATTGCATCTACTCTAATTTTTCTTTTTTTCTTTTTTTCTTTATTTTAAGCTCGACGTGCTTTCATCATATATGAGCTAATGATGTAAAAGAGCTAATTAAAGCCTTTTAGTGGTGTTTTATTTGGGTGGAAACAACTTGATTATAGATATTGTTTTAAGTGTTGATTTGATACTAGTTACAACTGATTTATTAGCGGGTATAGACCATTTTGATGGTGAAAAAGCCAACGACATTAATGATGTTTTGATTAGTTACATACTTTTACGAAGCTTTAAATGGTGTTTGTGGAGTGGTGAAAGTAATAAAGATTAAAGAAACGCATAGGGATCTTTCATGATGGAATATGGGTCGTGATTTTATGGACGAGGAAGATTTCATCTCTAATCATTGCCTTCAAGAAATATCCCTAAAATCATATATATATATATATATATATATATATAATATTATATAAATATGTATAATTAGTTAGTATTTGTACATATATTATATATTATATATTTATTTCATAAATTATACAATGATGTATACATAATAAAACGCTGATATAATTTTTCTACATATGATATATTTTTCATACATATACAATAGTGATAGAGATACATTTTCTATACAACAACGATATGATTTCTAGACATATGCCGAAAGTAGTTGAAAAACGTCTACAAAATAAAATTATTTTTAAAAGGCTAAAAGATGTCTTCAAAACTTCTTAGGTCCTCTGATGTCAATAGTTTCACCCGAATGGCCATTTTGTCCCTATCCTTTTAAAATAAGAATATTCTTAAAATATATAGTCAAATAAAAATAAATACATTTACATAATCCATAAAAATAATTACCGTCACATAGTTCATTTTATACGATAGATAATATTATACAAAATAATACACTTACTGCGTATAAATGTATGTACGTGTATAATAAGTGTATAAAAATATTTATACGTACTTTTACATTGTTATACACTCTAAACATAATTATATAATATTATAGATACATATAAGATTAACCAAATATTTCTCAACTAGTTCGAGTAATTTTCAGACTTGATTTCCTTATAACCTTTTTCTAGGTTAAGTCTTTCTCACGTATCTTATGTTTCTTTTGAACTGAAATAGTTGTGCCTTTAGGCTTCACACAAATTGCGGAGATATCACAGAGACACCCTTATGATCTTTCATTCTTTCATACATATAATTTTTGAAGAAGAATTTTGTCATATGCTGATGTAAAACGAGATACAGGAAATTGCAATTAAACAAATAAAATAAGATATAAAAATATGATTAAGAAATACAAAGAAAGGGAGAAGAGATTGCAAAAAAAAAATCTAGCAATGAAAAGATAATTAATTATTGAAATAAATCTGAGGGAGAAAGAGAAATTAAACTCATACAAGAAAATATTTACCTAAGTAATCAAAATGGTCCAATTTGGAGAGATAAAAGTTTTTTCAAAACTCACAAAAGGAGACTAAACATCCATGTTTACCCCAAAAGCTGTCACGACCCGACCCCGAGCCTGGCCGTAAGGGTATCTCAAGCCCACCATAGGCCGGAGACCACTCCCATAGTCTATCCAATCCAAACATGATATAGTATAATAGCAGAAGTAATTCAAGTAAACATATGGAAGATAAATAACCAAGACAGGTTTAAAGATTCCAAATAAATATCCCAATCCATAGTTGTCCACAAAAACCTCTAAAACAATCCGAATATCAACTAGGTCGGGATATGCTCTCGATCGTGGCTAAAAAAAATTCAAAATATACATAGAAACCGATAGGATTTCAATACTCATAAGAAAAACAATGAAATGTCTGACCTTCCGGAAGATGGAGGCTCACCACTTCAATGCAGACCAACCGACGAACCAGAATCCACCTAACGCTATACAGGGGTAAAAGAGGTGTCATCGGACCCTACATTATGAAATAATGTAGCATTCTAGGACGGTTAGCGGGGTGAGCGTTAGCATGTAACTCAGGATAGGAATAAAATAATGCCATTTCAAAATCAAGTTCAACTCAATATATATGTTCACAAACATGTATACATACATATATAAGATGTTGGGATAGAGAACAAGGTTTAGCATGAGATTTTAAATCATTAACCTAGACTATGTAGCGTTGTCCGTCCTAAAAAAAATACCTACGGGCTATATGAGTCCGGCTCCCCTCACCGAAAGGGCCCCAGTGCGTGTTAGCCGCACGAACTGAAGGTATCAAGAAAGATCGGGGAATCCACGACCTATTCCATTCCTGGATACAAATATATATAAAAAGTGTGACACATGCACATAGTCATTAAGACCACCCCACGCCGGCAAATGAGGTTTTCAGTATCAGTCCCTCGGGACCTCTACCTTCACGGCGAGCTACACAACCCCCTTTAAGCCCAATTAAAACCTTTAGACACAAATCCATCTATTTAACCAAGGAATCATCCATTAAGCTCAATGGTATCGTCATACCAATCAAAAGCTTTCAAGCCAAATTCGTTATGCCATTCTAGTTATCCATCAACTTGGGGGAATCCACGACCCCCAAGGTCCAATTTAAAACCATTTATATTCCATTCACCTTTTATGTAATGCAATAGTTTCAAAATAGTTTATTTATGTGTATAGTCATGTTTCAAAGCCAGTTTCATAATAGTGGGTTAAGCTTATTATCAATTTCAATACCAAAAATCTATTTATTTGGAGAAATTTACGACCCCTGTGATTTATCAAGTCAATTTGGGGGAATCCATGACCCCCATTCAAATTCCATACCCATGCACCTAGTTAGTTCAAAAACCATCAATTCGAAGCATGAATAATCATAAAAACATGGGAAAAGCAATTCAACCGAATAACATCCAAAAACCCTCAACCCAATTTCAAAACCAACAATTAAATTCACATGGGTAACAACTAAACACATGCTTTTAACAAAATAAGTTATATGAAAGAGATACATGCCTGAAAATACCAAGAAATTTGAGAGAAATCATAATTTGAAGCTTTAGATGAACAATCCTTAGAAACCCTAGACATATTTTTGATTAGGGAATTTGAGAGAGGAGAAAAGTGTTTATGTTGGCTAAATGATGAAAATAGGGACCCTTAGGTGTTTTACGGCCGTGGATCATATTTAGAGAAGGAGAGAAATGTCCAAAGTGCCCCCAAATAAAATGTAGAAAAACTGCCGCCAGTGGCTACGAGTCACTGCATGACTCGTGAGGACTGGTCACGAGTCATCAACTTGTGCTCTGGGCAGAAAGTTTGGGCCATTATACTGGTTTGGTCACGAGTCCCTCATCACGACTCGTGACCTTACCATACGACCAGTGAGGTCCAAATCATTGCCTTAACAGAAACCATGGACAAACTTGCTGGTCAGGCTATGATTAGCACCTTACGACTCGTGAGGAGTCTTCATGACTCATTAACTGAGTCGGAGCCTGAGCAGTGAGTGCAATACTTAGAGAATTTTTTTTTGTTCAAAACTCGGGGTGTTACATTATCCCTCCTTCCCCAGGATCATTTGTCCTCGAATGAGGAACAAGGTGCTCATTAGCATGATACAAGAAAGAATGGAACCACAAAACCAAAAGACAAATTCGAAAGGCCACAAGAAAAGAACAGGAATCATACCTCAAGCATTGTCATCCAATGCGAGGAACAAGAATGAATATTTGAACTTCATGTCTTTTTCGACTTCCCAAGTAGCTTCCTCTATAAAGGACTTTTACTGAAGCCACATCCTTAGTCCTTCATCTACGGACTTGCCTATCCAAAATCTTAACTGGGACTTCCTCATAAGACAAGGAATCCAAAATACCAACTCCTTTCAAAGGACAATCAAAGAGGGATCACCCACGTACTTCTTCAATATCGACACATAAAAAATCGAGTGAATATAATCCAAACTCGCCGGCAACTCCAATTCATAATCAACATTCCCCACTCTTTTGAAAATCAAGTACGGACCAACATAACGGGGATTGAGCCTCTTTTTTTTTTCCACACCTCATCACTCCCTTCATAGAAGAAACTTCCAAGAACACCAAATCACCTACATCAAATTCCTACTCCCTTCGCCTCACATCCGTATAAGACTTTTGGCGACTTTGGAAGGTCTTAAGTCTCTCCCTAATCATCTTCACCTTCTCCATGTCTTGATGAACCAAGTTAGGACCAAACAACCTAGTCTCACTAACCTCAAACCACCCAATGGGAGACCTACACCTCCTACCATAAAGAGCCTCAAAAGGTGCCATCCCAATACTAGAGTGATAAATATTATTATACGCAAACTCAATAAGAGGCAAGTGATCAATCCAAATTTCTCCAAAATCAATCACACAAGCCCTTAGCATATTTTCCAAGGTATGAATAGTCCGTTCTACTTGTCCATTCGTTTGAGGGTGAAAAATGGTGCTAAGGTTCACCTTGGTCCCCAAACTTTTCTGAAATGAGTGCCAAAAGTGAGAAGAAAATTGCGTACCCCAGTCCAAAGTATCGGACACCGACGTTCCATGCAATCTAACTATCTCCTTAATGAATAACATGGCACAGTCCTCACCAGAGTAGGTAGTCCTCACAGGAGAAATGAGCAGACTTAGTCATCCTATCCACAATGATCCAAATCGAATCATACTAATTGCGTGACCGCGGAAGACCCGTAACACAATTCATATTGATCATCTCCCACTTTCAAACAGGCAACACTATCTCTTGAGACATGCCACCAGGTCTCAAGTGCTCAGCCTTCACTTGTTGACACACTATACACTTAGCCATAATGTTAGCCACATCCCTCTTCATATTGTTCCACCAATAAATCTTCTTCAAATCATAATACATCTTGGTTGTACCCGGGTGAACTATATACCTCGACTCATGAGCCTCAGTCAAAATCCTCTCTCGTAGCTCATTAACATCAGAAACACATAATCTGCCTTGGTACCTCAGGATTATTACCACCAATCTCAAAGGCCATCATCTTTTGTTGATCCACATCACCCTTAATCTGCATAAGAATAGGATCCAAAGCTTGCTTCTCCTTCACGTCAACACCAAGAGATGATTTAACCACTTTTTGTACAATTACTCCTCCATCCTCAGAGTCTAAGAGATGAACTCCCAATTAGCCAACCAGTGAATATCTTTCACCAATCCTCTTTTCTCCTCATCCACATAAGATAAACTCCTCATGGATAACCTGCTAAGAGAATCAAGCCACCGCCTCTACCGAAAATTCAACTCCTTATGAGTAAACACATATTATAAGATCTTATAATCTGTATAGATGTCTACACCATACAAATAATGGTGCCAAATTTTCAAGGTAAATACTATGGCCGCCAACTCCAAATCATGATTCTGATAGTTTCTTTCATGAACCTTAAGTTGCCAAGAAGCATAAGCCATAACCATATCATACTGTATCAAAACACAATCCAGTCCTTCATGGGATGCATCACAATAAACAAAGAATCCATCAGTACCCTCGGGCAGGGTCAGAACTAGCGTGGAAGTCAACTTATCCTTCAACTTCTCAAAAATTCCCTCACATGCATCAGACCACAAGAATTTCACATTTTTTTGACTCAACTTCGTCAATGGAGCAACAATAGAAGAAAATCTCTCTACAAACCTCCTATAATACCCAGCCAAGCCCAAGAAGTTCCAAATGTCGATTGGAGTCGTGGGTCTAGGCCACCTCTTAACTGCCTTAACTTTTTGTAGATCCACCTTGATCCCCTTGATCCCCTTGCTAGAAATAATATGCCCAAGGAAAGTCACAACATCCAACCAAAACTCACACTTAGAAAATTTAACATACAACCTCTGATCCTTAACAGTCTGCAACACAGTTTGGAGGTGATTGGCATGATCCTCCTTACTCTTGGAATACAACAAAATATCATCAATGAATACAATAACAAACAAGTCCAAGAATTTCCTGAAAACCCAATTCATAAGATCCATAAAAGCATCCGGAGCATTAGTCAAACCAAATGACATAACCAAAAACTCATAGTGACCATACCAGGTTCGAAAAATAATCTATGGGAATATCGATCTTCCTAATCTTCAACTGATGTAACCCGAGCGAAGATTAATCTAGAGAAACATCTCGCACCCTGAAGTTGGTCAAAGAGATCATCTATCCTAGGAAGAGGATACTTATTCTTTAGTGTCACCTTACTCAACTGCCGATAGTCTATGCATATCCGAAGAGACTGATCTTTCTTACGCACAAAGAGAGCAGGGGCACCCCACAGTAAAACACTAGAATGGAGAAAACCCTTATCCAGAAGATCTTTTAACTTCTCTCTTAGTTCCTTCAACTCAGTCGGAGCCATTCTATATGAAGGAATAGAGATAGGATGGGGTATTCGGTAGAAGGTCAATCCCAAAATCTATTTCTCTATCTGGAGGAATACCAGGAAGATCATCGAGAAATACCTCGGGAAACTCATTAATAACAGGGACAGATTGCAAAGAGAGGCCCTCAGGACTAGAATCTTTAACCCGAACCAAATGATATAGATACCCTTTGGAAATCAACTTATGAGCTCTAAGGTAGGAAATAAACCTCCCTTTAGGCACTAAGGAACTTTTCTTCCATTCGATTACTGGTTCATTAGGGAATTGGAAGCTGAACTTGTGGGTCCTACAATCCAAGGAAGGATAGCATGAATGGAGCCAATCCATCTCCAAGATAACATCAAAATCCACCATGTCCAACTCTATCAAATCCACCAAGGTCCCTCTATGAAAGATGGACACCACACAACCCCTACATACCTTTGTAACCACAATAGAATCACCCACCTGGGTAGATATAAAGAAAGGCTCAGGAATAGTCTCAGGACCAAATTAAAATGTACAACCACATAAGGGGTCACATAAGAAAGGGTAGACCCCGGATCAAGCAAACAATACACATAATAAGAGAAGAGTTGTAAAGTACCAGTGACTACGTCAGGAGATGCCTCAAATTCCTAGCGAGTAGCCAGAGCATAAAGATAATTTCAGCCTGTACCGGTACCCAAAGCAACACCCTTTGGTGCAAGAGCTTAAGAAGTAGCATCCGAGACCTTATTAGTTCTCGTGGCAACTTTAACTGTCAGATAATGTCACTGCATATGACCCAGCTGACCATAGTTAAAGTACCAATTCCTCTCCTCATCATACTGACCACGGTGAAGCTATCCATAAAATTGTCAAGGAGGATATAATGAGGCTGACTTAGCTCCGTTGGCTTGAAAGTGGGCACCCTGTGCCTTAAAATCACTATTAGTATAAAAATGATGATCACCAGACGACTTAGTGTAAGGATCACTAGTCGACGAGTATAAATTAGAACTCCCTTAATTTTTCCTCTTGGACCACTGTCTACCGTCTCTCCCATTAGCTTGTTGACCTCTACCCTGCTCTAAATACCTGAACTTCTTATTCTGCCTCTCTCCTATCTTTGCCTATTCCTTTTTTTCTTCTCCACCTATTGCATATAAACCACAAGTCTGGAAATATCCATATCATTGTTCAACATTGCGACATTATATTCCAATACCAAGTCACGAGACAAATTAGAAGTAAACTTCCTCATTCTGGCTCTCATGCTAGACACTAACTCCAAAGCATAGCGAGTAAACTGATGAAATTTCAAAGCATACTCCTTTACACTTATCATACTCTGATTTAGATTTATAAACTCTTACGCCTTAGCTTCCCTCAACTCCTGAGGAAAGAAACAATTAAGGAAGGCACCAGAGAAATCCTCCTACAAAGCCTGCTCAGCATCATCACCCTTTAACTTCTCCCACTCCTCATACCACTGATATGCCATATCCTTCAACTGATATTCAGCAAACTCTACACCCTCAAAATCGAAAGCATGCATTACCCTAAAGATTTTCTCCATCTCATCAATGAATCCTTGAGGATCCTCCTCAACATTAGATCCAGTGAAGGTTTGGGGATTCAACTTCATGAACTGACCAACTCGAGTAACCTCCAAAGAAGTAGAAACAAAACTACCCTGACCTAACTAGCAAAACCAAGAAGTCACCAACTGAGTCAACAGATGAATAAAATGACAGAACTTCGCGTTAGAGATGTCTCCTTGAGGTGACTGAGCATTAGCATCACCAATCAGAGGAGGGCTACTAGGGATCAGTGGAAATCTACGTGGGGTAGTACAATCTGGAGCAGGGACCCTAGATTGGGTTTGTACCCCATAAGCAAGTCGAGTTCTATCCATATTATCCTCAGGTAGGATAGAGGGTACGACAGAGTTACTATGAGCGTCAGATCTTTTGGGAGGCATGATATGAAATGTGAGTAGGGCAGAGATTAGAGGAATTTTCAAGACACCAGAATCTATAGCTCGAAAAAGAACACAAGAAGGGAAATCATTCTTGAATGTCTTGTAACCTCTTTGTTATAGGTGTGGCATGATACACACCCAATAACCCTGAACCTAGGATCTGATACCAAGCTTGTCATGACTCGACCTAGGTCCTGGCCTTGACCGGTATCTAGAGCCCACTGTGGGTCAGAGACAACCCCTATAATCTATCCAATATAAACATGATATAGTATAATAGAGAAAACAATTCAATCAAACATATGGAAGATAAATAACCAAGACAAAGGTTCTACGATTCCAAAAAAATATTCCAATCCATAGTTGTCCATAAAAGCCTCTAAAACAATCCGAATATCAACTAGGTCTGGACATTGCCCCCGACCGTGGCAAAAAAAAAATCCAAAATATGAAAAAATAAACCAATTGGATTTTGATACTTATAAGGAAAATAATGAAATGTTCGGCATTCCAGAATATAGAGGCTCACCACTTCAATGTAGACCAATCAACGAACTAGAATCCACCTAACGCTGCACAGGGGTAAAAGAGGTATCCTCAAACCCTACATTATGTAATAATATAGTGTCCTAGGACGGTTAGCGGGGTGAGCACTAGCATGTAACTCAGGATCGGGATAAAATAATGTCATTTTAAGTTCAACTCAATATACATGTTCACATAGATGCATACATACATATATAAAATATTGGGATAGGGAACAAGGTTTAGCATGAGATTCAAAATCATTAACCTGGATCGTGTATACCTTTTCATCCTAAAAATAAACATCCACGGGCTATATGGGTTCGGCTCCCCCTACCGAAAGGGCCCAAGTGTGTGTTAGCCGCACGAATCGGAGGTATCAAGGAAGGTCAGGGAATCCACGAGCCTACAATATTCCTGGATACAAAGGTATATAAAAAGTGTGACATATGCATATGGTCATTAAGACCACCCCTATGCCGGAAAACATGGTTTCCAGTATCAGTCCCTCAGAACCTTCACCTTCACAGTATACAACCCCCTTTAAGCCCAATTAAAGCTGTTAGACACAAACCCATCCATTTAACCAATAAATCGTCCATTAAGGAATTATCAATGGTATCTTCATACCAATCAAAAACTTGCAAGCGAAATTCGTTATGCCATTCCAGTTATCCATCAACTTGGGGGAATCAACGACCCCCAAGGTCCAATTTGAAACCATTTATATTCCATTCACCTTTTATGCAGTGCAATAGTTTCAAAATGGTTTATTTATGCATATAGTCATGTTTCAAAGCCAGTTTCATAAAAGTGGATTGAGGTTATTACCAATTTCATTACCAAAAATCCATTTATTTTAGGAAATCCACGACCCCTGTGATTTATCAAGTCAATTTAGGGGAATGCACCACCATATTCAAATTACATACCCATGTACCCAATTAGTTCCAAAACCATCAATTTGAAGTATGAATAATCCATAAAAACCATGGGAAAAGCAATTCAACCGAATAACGTCCAAAAGCCCTCAACCCAATTTCAAAACCAACAATTAAATTCACATGGGTAATAATTAAACATATGCTTTTAACAAAATAAGTTATAGGGAAGTGATACATGCCTGAAAATACCAAGAAATTGGAGAGAAATCACAATTTGGAGCTCTAGATGACCAATCCCTAGAAACCCTTAGCCTTGCTTTTGATTGTGGAATTTGAGATAGAAAAGAAGTGTTTATGTTGGCTAAATGATGAAAATAGGGACCCTTAGGTGTTTTATGGTCGTGGGTCATATTTAGAGAAGGAGGAAATGTCCAAAGTGCCCCTAATTAAAATGCAGGAAAACTGCCGCTAGTGATTACGAGTCACCTCACGACTCGTGAGGATTGACGACTCGTGGTCTGGGCAAAAAGTTTGGGCCATTATACTAGTTTGATCACGAGTCCCTTATCACGACCCGTGACCTTACCATACGACTCGTGAGGTCCAAATGGTGACCTCACTAGGGTCAAAATTACTGGTCAGGCTACGATTAACACCTTACGTCTTGTGAGGAGTCTTCACGACTCATCAACTGAGTCATATCCTGAGCAGTGAGCACAACACCAAGAGAATTTTTCAGTGTTTAGAACCTGGGGTGTTACATCAAAAGCTATCTAAATGACAAAACCCCTAATTTTTTAATATTTATAGTAGATAAACTAACCAAAGCTAATTACAATAATACCCTTGATCTAAAAATATAGGAAAACAAGAATTTTTTTTCTAGCCAATTAACTATTTAAAATGTAGTCATCTCTTTTTAAAATTTCCACTTTAGTATATTGTAGACTTACTTGCCTCTCTAATTAATCTTCTAAAGTCTTCAAAATAATTTAGATCTAGTTGATGATCTCCATATCCGTGATGACTATTTCGTATACCACCATTCTCCCTTTCTTGAAAATATTTCATCCTCAAATTCAAGTCCTGCAAAACAAAGAATGAAATAACTATTAGACAAAAATTATCATAATTCTCTAAAGTAATACCACTACAAGAAGAAACATCACCAGGGTCAAAAACAAACTTTAATCCCCTAAGAACATCAAGAATTACTATAAGCATCCCCTGAAACGTCATTAAGAAATCATCATTCAAAAATGAAATCAAATTAAACTCTTTCACTAAACTATGCAAATCTGTAAATGACTTTTAACACTTTCATAAAGAATCATAAGCATAATTCAACAAAAGTGAGTGTTCAAAAAGCATAGTAAAGAAATTAATATTAAGACTAGCATCAATTAGTTCACTTTCATGTGTAGGCTCATCATTTTCTTTCCACATTGCATCCTATAGTCGTTTTATCATATACCTTGTAACCTTCAAAATTTTCTACATCCTCAACTTCGTCAAATACATCACTATGTTCATTATTAGAAATGATCGTGTTATCTTCATATAAAACATTTTCTTTAAAGACAGAAAAATCAATATATAATGAATAATAAAAACATTTGAAGAAGGGATTGTGATGATGATATTGATGTGTCATGGATCAAATCCGCCATGTGTACAACTCACAATAACTCCCGATGGGAGAACCATCTACCCCCAAATAGATCAAACCCCACATGTAGCTATAAGGCAAACTAGTTGATTTGCATAAATTAAGAAAATGTTATCAATAAATCAAATGATAATGCTGCAGAAAATAATTGAACACCTAAAATTTCCCTAGAATCTGAACGTGATTGTATCAAACATCACAAATATCAATAAAATAGGGTTAACCCCAAACAACTGAAAATGTCTAAGTATGAAACAATGGACTAAAAAATTGAATTAAGAATTGGAATCCCAGAAGATGCAGCTCACCCTTGAGTTCGAATGTTATCCACTCTACAATTGAGGTCTCGAAACAATCTCTGAACTATGCTCTATGCACCTAACAAAAATAATAGCACGTGTATCTATACATAAGAAATAATGATATACTGGGCTCATCAGCTAATCCAAAATAAGAAATATGTAAAATTATCTATAACTTAGTAGAGCAAGATAATAATGAACACATAGCATGTAACCTTACTTCAAGTTCATAATACCTAACCTTATTCAAGAATATTATAGAGTTTTATAAATACAAGTCAACATGCATATAAGGCAAGTCAAGTTCATGACTACCAACAAGACTACAAGTCAACAACCATGACTCAAATAATATATCAACCATATCTCAATTACATAGGTAAATAGACAATAAGAGTCATGTCAACATTGCAATTAAACTCAGACCACTCAAGAATTCATTCCAACAACAACAATTGCAAAATCATGAATTCTAATTTACATAAATAAATCAAATAAAATAAGTAAGCACATAAGATTGGTTCACCCAAGGAACAAATATAACAAGTCAACACTTATCCAGGTGTCCGGTTCACTCAAGCAATCAATATAACAAGTAAATACATAATTCTAGATTCACTCAATGAACCAATATAACAAGTAAACACATAGTCTCTGATTCACTCAAGGAACCATCACATTCATATGTAGCTTGTAAATACATGTTAAGGGTCTTATGGTCACCTAATAGCCATGACTTTCAGGGGACAAGCTCTTGTCCATGTATCAAATCCCAGACATCAAATGTCTACCAACCGTTTATCAACCAATCCTGTAAAGATATCCAAATATCGATACATTCCACAATAATGATAGTTACTATAACAATCATAACCATAATGATAGAAACAACACTTGTAATAACCTACAAGATTTCGCATAAGTTCATCGTATGTGTTAACACTTAGGATATCAAACAGTCATTCACTTTTCTTGAACATACATCTTAACAAGCAATATGAAGGAAAAGTCATCATGCACACATAAAATAAGTTGGGTTTCAACTACATTAAACCATCACCTGCCTCAATCCAAGCCTGAAATACTGTAACAAACTTGAGTCTTCCCTTTTCTTGAAATATCGGCTCGATTATGGTCTTCAAACCAGAATATAACACACAATCAACCAAATAACCTAATATCGATGATTATAACCTAATCTCTAATCCCAAGGCCAAATTCATGATCGTTCCTTCCATTATAGGGTTTTATACCATAATTCCACCTTAATCCTATTAATTTCATGGTTACAATGGCGAATAATCAACATAAAAGAGTAAACTAACACTCTATAACCAAAACCAAAGATTTTCTACCCAATTCACCTAATTTCCTTAGAAAATTAGCTAGATTAAATCAAATCATCTCTAAAAACCCCAAAACTAATTATTTCTAGTAGTTTACAATTGAACCACGAGTTAACGAAAGGAATGACTTTCCTTTACGAAGAATTTAAATGAAAATGAGTGGAATTTGCCCACCTTCCCTAAATGAGTTTTAAAATAATAAAATCTTTTGGGTTATTTTTCTTTATAAATTCATGTATATCCCATTATAACGGCCTTATCCAGCTATAGCGGATTTCTCCCGCTATGATGAGATTGACTGACTTTGACTTCTGCTAAAGCAGGAATTTTTCTGCTATAGCGGTGCAGAAATCGTTTCTTATGACCCACTATATTAGGTGTGGCGATGTAGAAACTCAAGATTGCTCCCAATTTTTCCTTTTTCGTAATGCACCTTCAAACTATGATATTTCAAACTAACCTCTTTACGTCAAGTTTGATATCGGGAGTTTTACTTACCCAAATTCACTTTCGAAAGATCCTACAAATTTCTTGTCATCTTAGTTAACATAAAAATAAATTAAATCTTTTTAAATTTACCCAATTCATTTTCAAGTTGTCCTAGACCATACGTCACTCAAATTTCTTTGAAGACTATCCTAACCTGAAATTTCTAACTCCCAATTCAAAAAAAATTTTAGCCTAAATTTTTGTATGTTAAGACTTACCCGTAATGACGAAAATGGTTATTACAATAGATATCAATTTACCCATTGTTTATCTCCAAATGATCAAACAAAATAAACAAGCTTAGGCAAAAGAGAAAAATATACCTGTATCCTTAAACAAGTGAGGGTACTTGTCCCGCATGTTCCTCGATTTTCCAAGTAGATTCCCCAATTGCACGATGCTTCCATCGTACCTTTATTGACCAAATTTACTTTGTCCTCAACTTTCAAACGTCTTGATAAATAATAGTAACTGGCTCCTACTCCTAATAAAGATCCTTATCAAGTAAAATCGAATCCCATTTGATAATATAATCCCCATCCCTGTGATCTCTCTTAATCATGGATGCATGGAATACTGGAAGGACCTCCGACAAGTTTTGTGGCAACAACATCTTATTTGCTACCAGAACCACATCCTTAAGACCCCCAAATAGACCTATATATCGAGGGATAAGCTTACCTTTATTACCAAACCACCTAACTCCCTTCATTGGTGATACTTTCAAAAACACTTGCTCACCAACCTTGAATGATATATCCCTTACTTTATGATTTGTGTACTTTTTTTTCCCACTTTGGACTACCAATAACTTGCTCTGAATTTTACTGAGTTTTCTTCACCAAGTCCGTGCCTAAAGGCTTAACATTACCAACTTTGAACCACTCAATGGGTGGTCTATACCTTCTCCCATAGAGTGCTTTGAATGAAGCCATATCAATAGTAGAATGATAGCTATTGTTGTATGAAAGTCAATAAAACATACCCTTAATATATCCTCAAGTACCTGAATAGTCCTATCCGTCTGTCCATGAGTTTGAGGATGAAAAGCAGTGCTGAAATCATGCTTAGTACCGAACTCTTCATGTATCCTGTCCTAAAAATTATAGGTGAACAACGTATATTTATTAGAAATAATGGAAATTAGCACCCATGGAACCAATAGAACTATCTCAAGTCACAATATATCTTGGTTGCACCTGAATGAATAGAGTATCAAGAACTATGAGCTTCTATCAGTAAACCAGGCCAAATCACCAACCCAGGACATGCATATGCATCCCTTCACCATCAAAGACCCACAAGCATCAAGTGTGCCATCAAAAGCTTTTTCACATACTACTTTGTTCTAAAGTTTGTTCAACTTCTCATTTTCAAATTGTCTGGCGTTGATCTGATCAAGGGATGTTGACTTTACCTCCATGCCAACCAATACTCTACCCCTTTTAGAAATACTAAACTACATAGATTGAGATTCTAGAGTCTGAATCTCTCTATCCAAGGGCAGCCTTGACACCTTTAAATAAGCTAAACTACCCATACTCACCGCTTTTCGGCTCAATGTGTATGCCACCACATTGGTCTTACTCAGATGGTATTGGATAATTAAGTCATAATAATTCAACAACTCCATCCACCTTCTCTCCTTAAATTTAGATCTCTTTGAGTGAAAATATGTAGCAAACTTTGGTGGTCCATGAATACCTCACACTAGACAATATAAAGATAATGTCTCCAAATCTTAAGTGCAAAGACCACTATCGCCAACTCCAAGAAATAGGTTGGGTAATTTTTATCATGAGGCTTCAATTTCCTAAAAATCATAGGCAATCACATTCCGGTCCTACATCAACATGGCACCCAAACGAGAGAGTAAAACAACACAAATACAATTAAATTTTACCTTCAACTAGCAATAAAAGAATAAGAGTTATAGTCAAAGTGTCTTTGAGAGTTTTGAAAGCTCTCCTTATACTTATCTGAACAAACAAATGGCTCCTCTTTCTGGGTCAACATTGTCAAGTACGTAGCAACAGATGCAAAATCTGTAACAAAACTGCGATAGTAACTAGTAAAACCTATAAAACTTCTAACAATAGCAAATGAATCTAAGAATGACATAAAGATATCGTTCATCAAGCTCATGAAAGCTACCAACGTTATTAGTCAACCCAAATGACATTACCAAGAATCATAATGCCCATATCAAGTCTTAGGTATATCCTTAGGATGAATCTTTAATAATGATAACCCCTTCTTAAGTATGTCTTGGAGAAAATGAAAAGACCCTATAACTGGTCAAAAGATCATCTATCTAGGGAAAGAGATACTTATTCATGATGGTAAATTTATTCAATTTCCTATAGTCAATACACATTCTCAGGCTACTATCCTTTTTCTCAACGAACAACGCTGGAGCACCCTATGGGGAAGCACTGGGATGAATGAACCCCTTATCAAGTAACTTCTGCAACTAAGTCTAGAGTTCTCTCAAATCAGTTGGAGCCATTCTATGGGGAGGAATAGAAATGGGGTAAGTCCCTAAATCCAAATCAATATAGTAGTCAATGTCCCAGTTCGAAGGCATACCAGGCAAATCTGTTGGAAACACCTCTTAAAATTCCAACCACAGTGACTAACTCAATAGAAAGAGAATCCATATTAACATCCTGGAGATATGGTAGAAAATCCATACAACGTATCTCAACTAACTTTTTAGCTCGAATAAAAGATTTAATTTTCATAGGCTTAGTCTTATACACACTTTTCTACTTTAACTTATCCATTTTGGGCATTTTTAAGGCCATTATCTTAGCATTAATTTAAAACAGCATGATACAAATATAGCCAAGTCATACCTAGGATAATGTCAAAGTTAAGCATATCTAAGATAGTCAAATTTACTAAAGTATGAAAACCCACGAATAAAACAGAACATATATGATACAAATGGGTCACTTCCATAGAGTTTCCAACCAGAGAAGACAGATAAGCAAGAGAGTCAAGAACATCACAAATCAAGCCAAATTCTAAGTCAAAACTAACTAATACATAAGAATAAGTGGAACCTAGATCAAACAAAATAGTGGTCATCCAACATGAGAAAAGTACTTGTATTGATGATATTGGATGTCTATCCTCGGTATTTCTTGAAAAGACATAACAGTGAGCTCTATCATCAAGATGGACAACACCTTAGTATAATGTGCTCCACCCTTTCCTGCATTACCATTATTTTATTTTCCACCATGGCCCACCTGATTATTACCTCATCTACCCTGTAGAATACCCTTACCATCACCACTACCTCCACTACCTCTACCTGTAAAAATTACAACCTTAGCCTCCTGATGGCTTATAATCTAACCTATATCTCGAACACTCTCTCTTAAAGTTCCCACAACCCCACAAGTATAATTACCTCGCTCAAGAGAAGGCCTATTGGCTGAAGAATAAGAAGTATCTTGGCCTCTGGAAATTAAAATAACCCCTAACTAACCATCTGTAGAAGCTGGAAGGGTTGATTAAATAGGGTGAGTTTGATAGGCCTATTCGCTTATGACCCATGGAATAAGAATCACTAAAGTTACTCATATACCAAGACTTATTTACTAACACCTTTGTAGGAATAACTTATTTTACTCGTTCTACCTTTTTCACATAATTAACAACCTCATTAAAGGTCTTCACAATAGAAGTCATATGAACCATCTACACTTGTAAGTCAGTGTTCAAGCCCTTCAGAAACAACCAAATCCTTTCACTCCGTACCAAGTAAATGAGTAGTAGTAACTAGACAAAGCATGAAACTTGGCCTCACAAGCTGCAATAGATATAATACCCCACTCAAGGGCCAAAAACTCATCTTTTTTGCAATAATAAAGAGTACGGGGTACATAATTCTCTAAAAAGAGGTATAAAACTAAGCCTATGTCAATAGAGGAAAAGCTAGTGATCGACACACCATGCAAGCCCCCCACCACTACTTTGCATCATCTTGCACCTGGAAAGTAACAAACTAAAAATTTTGTTTCTTAACAATACCCATCTTATGCAACCTTTTATAACAACCAACAATGAACTCAAATGCATCATCTTTCTGAAAGATAACAAAAGAAAATGGTTTTATCCTCAAAAACTTGGTCAACGTGTCATGATCAATCCCAATCATGATAGGACCTAACATTGGGCGAAGAAAAATATTAGTCCCCAAGACCTCACCCATTCTAAGAGCAACTATAGAAGTCAATTGAACACTTGGAAATGGATAATAGGCATAGCAAAGTGTCTCCAGTACCAGTCAATTTACTCAAAAAAGCACCTATTGAATCATCTCAGAAGATATAAGGGGATGAGTTTCACCCCCAGCTGGCTCTACCTCTTCTGACTCTAAAATTTTACCCTCAACTGGCTCCACCTTCTCCAACTTCTCAAGATTCTCAATCATCTCCTCAACCTCCTCATAATGATCCTTGGGTGGGGGAGGTGTCACTGATCTTTGATGATCTTGATCAGCTGTTGCTCGAGCTTAACCTATGGCAGTGTTGCTCTTCTTTTCCCCCTTCCTCTACCCATTCTATATCCTTATCCTTAAACTACCAATCTGCGATTGGAGCTGCTGGTCAGACGCTGTGAATCCAGATCCATTCGATCTAGTATTCACCATCTATGTACCAAAGAATAAATAAGGTGAGATACCAATCTTTAACTCCATATACCAATTAGAATCAAGTTATAGCACGAAAAAAAAGAAATGATAGTTTTCTAAAGTCCTATAGCCTCTCAAAGAAACGTATAGACGTCTTCATATCGTTCCACAAGACTCTACTAGATCCATTTTGGTACAACAAAGTCAACGAACCTAGGGCTCTGGTACCAACTTTGTCACGGCCTAAACTCACCGTGAGTGGCATCCACACTAACTCCTCATTCAAAAATCATCTAATTCAAATCAAGCAAATCCTACACTTAGCTAAAAATAAGGCAAGATAGCTGATTTGCATAAATTAAGATAATGTCATAAAAAATCATAGACCAGAAACGGGTTTAATGTCAAACAACTGAGAATGTCTATGTCTAAAGGACCAGAAATTTAACAAAGAACTCAATATGTAGCTCACCCTAGAGTTTGAATATTATCTTCTCTACAACTGACGTCTTGAAATACTCTCTAGGATATGTGATGGATATATTTATTTATATATTAAATATTAAGTATTTTAAACAAATATACATAATAATATCATACTATCACATATTTCTAATAAATTTTGTAGGAAGAAGAATACAAGAAAGAACTAAAGAAGAAATAAATTATTAAAGAAACAAGAGAAATTTCACGGGTGCAACCACAATTTCGTAGCCACTACTGTAGAACTTTTTGGAAGACGTTGCAATGATCATGGGTGTGATTTTAAATTTATACTCACACTGTTCAAGTGGTAGAATTGAGAAAGAAGTTATATGTTGACAGTTATAACCACCACTTTAAAGGATGCTTTCGTGGGAGCAATACTATAATTTTCTGTAAATAGAGGCATCAATTTGATTACAAATTATCTAATAACATAAGAAATATATAAGACTTAGACTTGTTTATTTTCTCTTCCTTTCTTTTTATTTTTGTAGGAAAATATTTTTCTTTTCTTTATTAATTTCTCCATAATGGAGTAATTTCTTTCTGTTGGGATAGTTGATGAAACTCAATATATTTATAATATTATATCAATTTAAGTCATGCTTCGCCTGAACATTTAATTTACATCTTCATATTGTGCTAGGATAATAACCTTTATCTTTAGTATTATCACATCTATTTATTTTATCTCTATGTTATTCTTATGTTTTTTTTATTCTCACGAAGCCAAGTAATATATAATAACTAATGAGTTAAATAGTAGAGTGAAAATAATTTTTAGTTATTTATTATTTCAAATATTTAATCTTGCTTGTCTTAGTTCTTATATTCACGGATAATTGACAAAAGCAAGTTTGTAGATTTTAAAAATCTCTTTCTTATTTGTTCCCATCGGTTTCCTCACTGAGGGATTGACTCATATAAGATTATTGATTTGAGGGGTATTTACATTATTCTTTCAACCCGTATCCTTGCAGAGAGATTGTCTCAAATAAGTTTATTGATTTAAAGATTACTCACAAGGGGTCTTTACACCTTTTTAGCATGATTCAGGCAAGAAAATATTTTGATTTAATTATCACTAGTTTTAAATCGTTGAATTTACATAACTTCTTGGAATGCTAATTAATTATATATCTATTAGTGATTAAAATAAATTATTTTAGTAATAAGTAATTATTCTTTAGAGAAATACATGTGGAGATTGAGATTTTATTACAATAATATTATCAAGTGAATTCATTGATTCCCAAATCTTTTAAAAAATATATAAATATTTAGGAAGTAGTTTATTTTATTTTAAATAACTTATAATTAAAAATTCACGTTTCATCGATTTAATTCTCTCAAATAGTAATCAGATAATACAAATTTGTAGCCTAGATGGTTTCATTTTCTGTGGGATGATATATCTTAAACAATACTAAAATTTGATATACAAGCAACAAAATCTTTTACACATGGACTCGTCATTATGCTCTGCACTCAACAAAAAGAAGAGCACGTGTAGTATCAGTGTAAAAGAAATAATTATGTACTAGTAGGGTCATCAGTCAACCCAAAATGAGAAAGATGAACAAGTAACCATAACTTAGTAGAGCAAGACAACCATGAACACCTACCATGTAACCTTACTTTAAGAACATTATAGAGTTTAGTCAATACAAGTCAGCGTGGATTAAAGTCAAGTCAAAACCATGAATAGCAATAAGACTCCAAGTCAACAACCATGGCTCAAATAATATCTCAATCATGTCCCAATTACACAAGTAAATAGACATGTGGAGTCTTTCCAACCTTGCAATTAAACCCGAACCACTCAAGGATCCATTCCAACAACATCAAAGGTAAAATCATGAATCCAAGTTTACATAAAGAAACCAATATATAATCTATGTTAATGATTTATAGTCAAATCATATAAAAAAATCTAAAAACTAACGATTTATAGTTGTTTACTATCAAATTACAAGTTAACAGAAGGAATTCCTATGTTAATGAAGAATTTGGATGAAAATGAGTGGAATTTGTCCAAAATCTCCCTTGACCTTTCTAACATAAGTTTTGAAATAATTAAATATTTTGGGATATTTTTCTACATAAATCCACGTTTATCCCGCTACATCGGTCCTATCCCGCTATAGCAGCCTTGCTACAGTGAGTTTCACCCGCTATGGCAGGATTGACCGACTTTGACTCTCGCTATATTGACACAATCATAGGGATCTGCCACCCACTATAGTGGGTGTATTGAGGTAGAAACTCTAGATTTCTCTCAGTTTATTTTTTTACAACGCTCCCATAAACCATGACATTCGTACTAACTCCTTTACCTCAAGTTTAATATTAGAAATTCTACTTACTCGAATTCACTTATGAAAGATCCTATGGGTTTCTTATTGTATTAGCTAAAACAAAGTCACATTAAACCTTTTCACATTTACCTAGTCTATTTTTAAATTTCCTAGACTATATCTCGCTCGGATTTCATCCATGATTAGCCTAGCCCGAATTTCTAATTTCCAATTTGAAAAAAAACCTTAGTCCAAATTTTTGTACGTTAGACTTACTCATATTAATGAAAAGGGTCGTTACATGATGATTATATATGAAATTGCAATCAAACAAATAAGATAAAATACAAGAATATGATTAAGAAATATAATAAAATGGAGAAGAGATTTAGAAAAAAGAAAGCAAAATCTAGCAATAAATGATAATTAATTACTAGAATAAATTCCAGGAATAAAGAGAAATTAAACTCATAAGAGAGAATACTTACCCAAGTAATCAAGAGGGTTCAACAAGACACTCATTGCCACCAACGTCATAAAATTCATCTAATAAAATCGCAGTATAATTATGAATTTTATTTTTATCTTTATCAAACAAAGATGGAGTGTCATATTCAAAATATTGGTTCTTTCTAAAATATCCGACAACATCTTTGACACTAACTTGAGGTTCACTAAATAATTCACAACTCCGTTCAACTAGAGGCATATCAACGCAAACAAGTTGCTTATCACAATCAATTTCAAAATAATCACATTCATTAAATTCAAGCTTATTTTAGAGTGACTCCTTAACACCATTATCAACAACAAGAGACTCCATTTTACGTAAGTAATATTCATAATTCGTATAATATGCAGTTAAAAAATTTCTTTTAGTCCTCCAAATTCAACCCAAGTATGAACAATAGTTGCAAACACATTAAACTTAAAAGAATCATCACAATGATTTGCATACATAACTTCAACTAGTGTTTGACTACAACATCCATCACAATTTTCAACACTAAGAAAAGTTTCATTTTTCTCAAAAGAAGAATGAATTTCACTTAAAGTAAAATTTACTTCAAGCTCATTTTAAGGAAACAAAGTATTAAAGTTAACCATTTTACCTTAAAGTACTTCTAAAATTTCTTTTGTTTCTTTATTTCTTATGGTGAAGATGAATATATTTCTTCTTTAGCTAGTAGGAACATTAAAAATGTGATTGATTATGAATGTCTCTTTGCAAGTGCATTTGATTGTAACAATTCTTTATCTTGGAAGGACATAGGTATGGTTTGTGGTAATACTCTTCAAATAAAACATGAAAAGTGTGATAACAACCTCTTTAAACCTAAAGAATGTCAGAATTTTAAAATTTTTGACAATCCTTTGTTTGGTGAATTCAAATTGAATGATTCATTCCTAGTTGACTCATGTACACTTAATGAAAATGATGATTCAAATTTTAAGGAGTGCGTGGCATGTAGAAATGATCATTGTGGCTTGTTTGAGGATGCTAAATGTTTGAATATTAGCAAGCTAACTCTCAAAATATTTGTTGAAAGCATGTCTTGTGTTAGAAAGTCCTTTAAAGTTGAGGAACTTCTTTTAAAGAATGAGAGAGGCAAAAGATATAGTAGTAGTAAATTGATAGATGATAATTTTTGTATAAATTTATTTACTTACTCTAATCTTGTTTATGAGAATATATTTTGGGTATAATTTTTGAATGCTTCAAGAAAGAAATGTAAACAAAATCCATTTGAATCATTGACAAATATCTATGAAGCGTAAATTCAATAATCCTTCTTTTGATGAGTTTACTAACCTTCTTGATTTATTTGTGAAGAACCATCAAGAGAGAATATATAAAGAGGTAATATACTTGGAAGAGTCTTCTTATGCTACTTAAAGGTTTGGAGCATCTTTATCCTCTAAAGCTAAGAATGATTTGCTTGAATGACTAGTTCTTATTTTTGGACTTTCTAAAGCCATAACGGTAAATTTCTACCTTCGATCTTATAATTGCAACTTTATTATAATTGGTAAAAATTCTTCAATATTTTTCTTTGATTCATATTGTGAGTTACTAAGTGATAAATTCAAGAATATTTTGAGATTAATATTTGTCTTGTTTAAAAGTTTGAGAATGTATTGTTAGTTCTCTTAATTTAATGATTAGAAGAGTACAGTCAAATTATGAATTGAGGAACTATTTGATCCAAGTTGTTGAGGAAATCAGTTTTCACCTAAAAGTTCTAATGCATATAATTATTGATTTCCTTAATCAATTTTATGATTTTGGTATACTTTTGAATCAAGTTCTTGATACTATGCTTGAAAAGTTAATTTCTATGAGACTTTATGATTCTTGGCTCTATCATAAAAGTGCAAAATTTTTTAGAGTGGCATACAACTTTTTTGATAGCTAAAATTTTTTGTTGGATACTAATTTCCTTCTATGTTTTGCAAGGTTTCAATTTGAGGTCAAATCTTTTCAAGAAGGGGAGAGTGATGCAAGTTCGAAAAGTACTTATTTCATAGAAGGATTTCAATTTGATATTAAGTGATTGAAATGTTTCAAAAGAGTATGAAGATCAAAGAAACTTACAAGAAAAAAATTACAATAATCTTTTATGATTCTTTTTTTTTTATCATAATATGATATTCATGCAATTAAGAACATTAATGACTTTTTTTATTTTAGGTTAACCTTAGTAGTATAAATAGAACATGATGAACATTATTAGGGAGGCTACATTTTTAGGTGAATTATGACACCTTGGATTTTTGGTCCCTAAAAATTTCTTGATCTTTGAGCTTACTGTTCATACTATGACTCACCTTGCTAGTCATAGGGTGTCATTATGGGACTTAGGGACCAAATCGTAGGCTGACCAGTATGTTGGCCTAGATTTTCTGTCTTGACTATGACTTGGACCTTATGATTTGTAGGGTCTCCTAATGAGTCGTAGGGTTTGAATCATAGGAAAAATAGTGTACTATCCTAAGTTCCTATTGTGACTGCGACTAGCATGTTACAAGTCATAAAGACTGCATACGAGTCGCATGGTCCAACTTATTACCAGACCAGTGTGAGGTGGCCCTGGACACTTTCTAGACTACGACTGGACTAAATGAGTTATAGGTGATTGAATGAGTCGTGAGGTTACCCATAGCGACTAGGCATCAGATTTTTCCTTTTAATTAAGTGCATCCTGGTAATTCTCCTCCTACCCTATTAGACCCCACAACTTAAAATTTTCTTTGGGACTTTATTAGCATACTTCACAATCAAAACACTCTCAAACTCTCTAAATTCTCTCAAGTAAGATATTTAGGGTTTCTAAGAATTTGATCGATTAGAGATTCCAAGGGCAAATTCTCTCCATAACTCTTGATATTTCAGGCATGTTACTCTTCCCCAACTGCTATTTTGTAAAAACATGTGTTCTAAATAGTTATTTATGTGGTTTTGATATTGGTTTTGGAACGTGGGTCGAGGGTTTTGAATGTTAGTGTTTGAATAATGTTCCCTATGGTTTACATATAATTGTTCATGCTTTATTTATGGGTTTGAACTTATGGGGTGCATGGGCATGATGAATAAACTAAGGAAATGTGATTTCCCCAAATTTTGTGGATATTTACAATTGAATTGGAAATAACCCCAACCCAAAATTTTGTGAAAGTTGTTTGAATATGAGTATAATTGCATTTAACTACTTTTGGAACAACTGCATGGTATAAAGGGTATTTGAAACACAATGGTCTGATTTAATGAACCAAGGAAGTCGATGTTCCCTCACCTTTAATAAATGAACAAACAGAGTTATTTTCCCCAAGTTAATGGAAATTGTATTGGCATGATGTAGTTACCTTGCAAGTATAGTTGGTATGTCGATATCAATAGTGTATGCTTGAATATGTATTATGGTTCAATTAATGAAAATGTGTGATAAATGTTTTAATGGGGCTTAAAAGAGGATTATGTAGCTGGGTCATGAAAGTGGTACTCCCGAAGGACGAATACTAGAAATCGTATTTGACGATGCGGGGGTCCAAATGACCTGGGTTTAAGTCCCCTCGCTTATGACCGTATGGTTTGAGTCGACCTTATTATTATGATTGGGAGGTTTGAGTCCCCCACATTACATTACATGGTCGAGTACTTAAGTCACCTCGTATATGATTGGGAGGTTTGAGTCTCCCATACATATGTATGAGATTATTTTCTGGTTTGTGCAGCTACACACAATGGGGTCCAACCAGGGGGTGAGAGTTAGGGCCCATATAGGTCGTCGGTACTGTTATATGACGATTGAGCTACATAATCCAGGCTAAAGTTTTAAAGTGCATGTTAAGCCTTATTCCTTATCTCAATATATTATATAAGTATATATGTATGCACACATATATGTGAACCTGTACATTGAGTTGAATTGAATTTTGAATTGACATTACTTTATCTTTATCCCTAAGTTACATGCTAGTGCTCAACCCACTAACCATTTCCAGATGCTGTATCCCATGTGATGCAGGCTTCGAGGATACTTTTATTTTTCCTGTGCATTATTAGATGGATCAACTTAGTTCATCAATTATTTATGATGAAGTGGTGAGCTTTCAATCTCCGAATGATCATTCCATCAGTTTTCTTTTATAAATTTGAATTGAAGAGTTCACATTAACATTATCATTGTCGTTATTATTATCATTTTCAGAGTTGGGGGCATACCCTGACACTTTATTGATTTTGGTTTTGTTAGAAGGCTTTGTAGATTACTGTGGACTTGGGTTATAGTGTTGGTTGTTTTGGTTGGTTAACGGTTATTGGTTATCGGTTATAGACATATCTTAAATCTTTGAGCTTAGCTTATGCTATCTAATTATATATTCGAAATTCAGTCACTGTTGGGGGTATTGTGTTCTGTTTGGTTAGGAACAAGGGGTGGTCTTCGGTCCTTGTTGGACTTGAGATGTACGTCGTGGTCAGGACCTAGTTCGAGTCATGACAAAGATGGTATCAGAACCTAGGTTTGGTGTCATTCGGTGTGCACAAATCCCTGTCAAGTAGAGTCTCTTTTATGGGTTTGTAGTGCGCTACACTTATAAGGTAGAGACTATTAGACATTTAGGAATATTTCCCTTTCTTGTTGTTCTATTTCGGGCTATAAATTCTAAGATCTTGATATATCCTCTAATTTCCATATGTTTGCTTTTTAGATCGTGCCTCCTAGAAGATTTGATGCTCGTGGAAACTCTTTTATCCCATCTGAGTATAATGTCGTCGGAGCTCGTACTACTTATGGAGTTCAAAATTAGTGTAAATATCCAGCTCCTAATTGTACTACCCCATATGGAGTTCTACCGGTTCCCCTTAGCCCTCCTCGAACACCTCAAGCTGATGTACTAATGCTGAGTTTCGCCAGTCGATCCAATTGCTTACCTAGTTGGTGTCCTCTCAAATTGAGCATGTTGCTTCTATTTCTCCATCTTCTGAGGTCTCTAGAGTTGGCCAATTTATGAGGTTGAGTACTTTTACTTTCACTATCTGGAGGTTGAGGAGGATCCTTAAAATTTCATTGATGATATGAATTTTTTTTTGTGTAATGCATGCTATTGATGTGGAGGGTGTGGATTTTACTACTTATCAGTTAAAGTATATGTCATATCAGTGGTATGAGGAGTGGGACCAATCTAGGGGTGATAATGCTGAGTCCTCTTTGTGGGATGACTTCTCTAGTGCTTTTCTTGATCGCTTCTTTCCTCAGGAGTTGAGGGAGGCAAATGCTAAGTAATTTATGAATTTGAAGCAAGGCAGGATGATAGTAAAGGAGTATGCCTTGAAGTTTCATCAACTATCACGTTATGCTCCAGAGTTAGTGTCTAGTATGAGGGCTAGAATGAGGAAATTTGCTTTTGAGTTATTCCGTGATTTGATTTTGGAAAGCAAGGCTTTCTTGTTGAACAAGGATATAAATATCTCTAGACTTGTGGTGTATATGGAACAAGTAGAAGAGGAAAAGAAGAAGAAAGCAGAGATGAGTGAAAGAAAAAACAAGAATTTTTGATATTCGAACCAGGGTTGAGGTTAGCAGCAGAGTGGTACAGATGGTGGAAAATGGTTTAAGAAGAAGTGGGGCAATTCTAGTTTCTATTCTACGGCTAGTGCTCTGTATCCTAAGCTGTCCGATGATCACTTTTTAGAGTAACATTGGGTTTAGGGCACAGGGTGCCCAGTCTCAGGATATTGGAGCTTAGTCAACCCCATCTTATGCCTCATGCCATTTCTGTGGGTAGGTGCATTGCAGATTTTGTGCCGAGGGGAGGAATACGTGCCTTAAGAGTGGTCAATTAGGATATCTGTATTGAGATTATCCATCAGTTAGGGTTGCTACTATGGCTAATAAGGTTCCGATTTCCATGTTTTCAGCTACAACACCAAAGGGTGCTACTTCTAGCTCTGATATTGGTTGGAATCACCTTTATGGCCTTTCCACTCATTGGGAATCTGAATCTTCTCCTGATGTTGTCACTGGTACCTACAACTCTTTTCTCGTGATGTTTATTGTCTACTTGATTTGGGGTCTACTCTTTATTATGTGACCCATATGTGGTTATTTATTTTGGTTTTGGTCCTGATTGTATTCCTAATCCTTTCACTATGTCTACTCTGGTGGGTGACTCTATGGTGGCTAAAAGGGTTTATAGGGGTTGTGTGGTGTCTATTTGTGGTAGGGAGACCTTGGTAGATTTAATAGAGTTGGATATGTTAAATTTTGATGTTATCCTAGGGATGGATTGGTTGCAGTCGTGCTATGCCTCTCTTGATTGTCGGACCCATAAGGTCATTTTCAAATTCCCGAATGAGTCAGTTATAGAATGGGAAAGGAGTTCCCTAGTTCCTAAGGGAAGGTTTATATGTTATCTTAGAGCCTCTAAATTGATTTCCAAGGGGTATTTATACTATTTAGTATATGTTAAAGATTCTAGATCTGAGGGTCTTTCATTGTAATCTGTTTCCCTGATTTGCAAATTTCCTGAAGTTTTTCCTTCTGACCTTCCTGATGTCGCTCCCGATATGGAAATAGATTTTTGGATTGATCTTCTCCTAGATACCCGCCCTATGTTTATCCCTCCTTATAGAATGGCTTCGACTGAGATGAACGAACTCAAGAAGCAGTTGAAAGACTTTTTTAATAAGGGTTTTATTCGTTCTAGTTTGTCTCTATGGGGTGCTCTCGTGTTGTTCGTGCGTAAGAAGGATGAGTCCCTTTGGATGTGTATAGACTACCACCAGTTGAATAAGGTAACAGTAAATAATAAGTACCTTTTTTCGAGGATTGATGATTTGTTTGACAAACTTCAGGTTGCTAAGTACTTTTCTAAGATTGATATTCGGTCAGGTTATCATCAGCTAAAGATTAGGGAGGTGGATATCCCTAATACTACCTTCCGAACCCGGTATGGTCATTTTGAGTTCTTGGTCATGTCTTTTGGTTTGACTAATGCCCTAATAGCATTTATGGATCTTATGAATCAGATATTCTATTAGTTTTTGGATTTATTTTTCATCGTGTTTATTAATTATATTTTGGTGTATTGCAAGAGTAAGAAGGATCATTCCAAACACCTCCACATAGTGTTACAGAACTTTAAGGATCAACGATTTTATGATAAATTCTCCAAGTGCAAATTCTGGTTGAATGCAGTGACATATTTAGGTTATGTTATTTCTAGTTAGGGGATCATAGTGGAGACACAGAAAGTAGAGGTGATTAAGAAGCGGCCTAGACCCACAACTCCAATCAACATTCAGAGCTTCTTGGGCTTAGTCGGGTATTATAGGAGGTTTATGGAAAGTTTTTCTTCTATTGCTGCTCCATTGACTAAGTTGACCCAAAAGAAGGTGAATTTTCTGTGGTTCGATGCTTCTGAGGGTAGCTTTGAGAAGTTGAAGGACAAGTTGACTTTGACTCTAATTTTGATGCAACCTGCGGGTATCGACGGTTTTGTGGTTTATTGTGATGCGTATCGTGTTGAATTGGGTTGTGTGTTGATGCAGCATGGTAAGGATGTGTCATATGCTTCTAGATAGTTGAAGGTTCATAAGAAGAATTACCCAACGCACGACATAGCACTCTTGGTTGTGGTGTTTTCTTTGAAATTTATCTCTATTATTTGTATGGGGTTCATGTTGACATCTTCTCATACTATAAGAGTTTTCTATATGTGTTCACGTAGAAGGAGTTAAATCTCAGACAGAGGAGGTGGCTTATGTTGCTCAAGGACTATGATGTGAGTCTTCACTATCATCCATGTAAAGCTAACGTGGTTGTTGATGCTCTTAGCAGGTTATCTATGGGGAGCTTATCTCATGTGGAGAAGGAAAAGTGAGAATTGGTGAAGGATATTCACCGGTTGGCTAATCTTGGAGTTCGTCTCTTGGACTTTGAAGATGGTGGAATGATGGTGCGAGAGGTGGTAAAGTAATCTCTTTGTGCTGAGGTAAAATAGAAACAAGTTTTGGATCTTATCTTGATATGGATTAAGGGTGACGTGGGCTAGTAGAAAGTGATGGTTTTTGAGATTGGTGGTTATGGTATCTTGAGGTACCAAGGTAGGTTATGTGTTCCTGATGTTGATGGGTTGCGAGAGAGGATCTTGATTGAGGCTCATGAGTTGAGGTACACTTTTAATCCTAGGTCGATGAAGATGTACCATGATTTGAAAGAGATCTATTAGTGGAATAACATAAAGCGGGATGTGGCAAATTTTTTGGCCAAGTGTATGGTTTGTCAACAAGTGAAGGTGGAGCACTTGAGACCTGGTGGGTTGTCCCAAGAGATTGTGTTACCTGAATGAAAGTGGGAAGTTATTAATATGGATTTCGTTACTGGTCTCCCGCGGTCCCACCATCATTTTGATTCAATTTGGGTCATCATGGATAGGATGATTAAGTCCGCCCATTTCCTACCTGTGAGAACTAATTACTTTACTGAGGATTATGCAAAGTTATTTATTCAGTAAATCATCAAGTTGCATGGTGCTCCTGTTTCTATTATATCTGATCATGGTACTCAGTTCTCCTCACGCTTTTGGTGTTCCTTTCAGAGAGGTTTGGGAACTAAGGTGAACCTTAGCACCACTTTCCACCCTCAGACGAATGGACAAGAAAAGAGGACCATTCAGATGTTCGAGGATATACTTAGATCTTGTGTGATCAATTTTTGTGGTAGTTAGGTTGATCATTTTCCCCTCATTAAGTTCTCATATAATAATAGCTACCATTTCAGCATTGCGATAGCTCCATTTGAGGCTTTATATGTTAGGAGATGTCGTTCTCCTATTAGGTGGTTTGAAGTTGGTGAGGCTGGGTTGTTTAGTCCTGATTTGGTTTATCAAGCTATAGAGAAGGGGAAGGTGATTCGAGATAGCCTTAAGGCCGCCTAAAGTTGCCAAAAGTCCTATGCGAACATGAGGCAAAGTGAGTTGGAATTTGAAGTTAGCAATTGGGTGTTCTTTAAGGTGTCTCCCATGAAGGGAGTGATGCAGTTTGGAAAGAAGAAGAGATCAGTCCTTGATATATGGGCCCGTATTTAATTTTGAAGAAAGTGGGCAATGTGGCTTATGAATTAGAATTGCCTTTGATTTTGGGTTCTATTCACCCGATCTTTAATGTTTCAATGTTGAGGAAGTGTGTGAGTGATCCTTCCTTGGTGGTTTTGTTGGAAAGTATGGGTGTTTCTAATTCCCTGTCTTTTGAGAAGGTAGCGGTGGAGATCTTGGATCGGCAAGTTCGTTGGTTGCAGACTAAGATGTGGCTTCATTAAGGTTCTGTGAAGGAACCATAAGGTTGAAGAGGTCACTTGGGAAGCTGAAGAGGACATGAAGACCAAGTATCCGTTCTTGTTCCCCCTTTCGGATAATGTGCTTATGGTATGTGTTATTCTTATCATCTTTGTTTTCTGACTTTATTAAAGAAAATTGTGACTTCCTTGATATCTTTATTTTTTTTCTTTGTTAAAGGTAAGAGTGGGTGTGTTTCTGTGTTAAATCGTGCTAAGGTATACCTTGTCTCATCATTTGGGGATGAATTATCCTGGGGGGGAGGGGGGGGGGGAATGTAACACCCTGGATTTTTGGTCCCTGAAATTTCCTCATCTTTGAGCTTATTGTCCGCACTCCGACTCACCCTGTAAGTCGTAGGGTGTAATTGCAGTTCTTAGGGACCCAATCGTAGCCTGACCAGTATGTTGGCTTGGAGTTTTTGTCTTGACTACAACTTAGACCCTATGAGTCGTAGGGTCTCATAACGAGTCATAGGGTGTGAAACGTAGGGAAACTAGTGTACTATCTTAAGTTCCTGTTATGACTGCAACTTGCATGTTACTAGTCATAAAGACTAGATATGAGTCACATAGTGCGAATTGTAACTAGACCAGTGTGGGGTATCCCTGGACACTGTCCAGATTACAACTAGACTAAATAAGTCGTAGGGTGACCCTACGAGTCGTAAGGTCACCCATAGCGACTGGGCGTCGGTTTTTAGTCTTTTAATTAAGGGCATCCTGGTAATTTCCCTCCTTTCCCACTTAGACCTCACGACTTAAAATCCTCTTTGGAACTTCATTAGCATACTATTCATAATCGAAACACTCTCTCAAACTCTCTAAATTCTCTCAAGCAAGATGTTTATGGTTTCCAAGAAGTTTATCAATTAAAGCTCCCAAGGGCAAATTCTCTCCATAACTCTTGATATTTAAGGCATGTTACTCTTCCCCAACTACTATTTTGTAAAGGCATGTGTTATAAATAATTATTCATGTGGTTTTGATGTTGGTTTTGTAACTTGGGTTGAGGGTTTTCAATGATGGTATTTGAATAATTTTCCCCATGATTTACATATAATTTTTCATACTTTATTTATGGTTTTCAACTTGTGGGGTTCATGGGTCTGGTGAATAAACTAGGGGATTGTGATTTTCGTATATTTTGCAAATATTTACAATTGAACTGGTAATAACCCAAACCCAAAATTGTGGAAGTTGTTTGAATTGTGTATAATTGGATTGAACTACTTTCGAAACAATTAAATGATATAAAGGGGTATTTGAAACACCATGGTCTGATTTAATGAACAAAGGGAGTTTGTGTTCCCTCACCTTGTATTAATGAACAAAGGGAGTTTTTTTCCCTAAGTTAATGGAAATTATAATGGCATAATGTGGTTAACTTGAAAGTGTAGTTGGTATGATGATACCAACAGAGTGTAACACCCCAGGTTTTTGTCCCTTGAAATTTCTTGAGGTTTAGGCTTACTCCCTTGGTTCCAACTCACCCTACGAGTCGTAGGGTGTCTTGACGGGTCATGTGAACCTAGTCATAAGGTGTCCAATGTATGGTTCTTGAGTTATTGTCCTTGGTATGACTTATGGGTTTGAGTCGTAGGGAGTGGTTACGGGTTTTAGGGACCCAAGTAGTAACCAAATCAAAGAGTTAGTGACCAAGTTCTACTCTAGTACGAGTGGCTCACTACGAGTCGTAAGGTCTTGTTACTAGTCGTGGGATTAAATTGTAGGGTTTCTAGTGTCCAACCCATTTGGGTTCTATGTTGACTACGAATGGACCCTATGAGTCGTAGGGTCTAATTACAAGTTGGTTGGTTGAGTCGTAAGGTTAGTAGTGGGTAGTTTCCTAGTCATTATCTTGGTTATGACTCATGGTGACGAGTCGTAAGGAGCGGTTATGAGTCAATGGTTGACTCGTAGTCAAAGGCGGCACTTTTCATAGCTTTTAAGTTGAGGGAACTTTAGACATTTTCCATTCAAAACCCTTTAGACCCCATATCCATAAAACACTTTTAGGGCATTCATTCCATACTTTGATGGATTAAACATTCTCAAAGATCTCTTAAAATTCTATCAAGGAAGAAACTTAGGGTTTCTAAGAATTGGTTTTCTAAGGGCTCAAAGGGTTGATTTCTCTCCATAAACTTTTGTAATTCAGGCATGTTAATCTTTCCCTCATTGTTAATTTTACAAAATCATGTGATTTCAAGTATTGTCCATGGGATATTGATGTTGGGTTTTGAACTATGGTTTTAGAGTTTTAAATATGAGTGGTTTAAATACCTTTTCTATGATATTTGTGATATTATTTTGTTGAAATTAGTGGTTGGTATATGCTTTGGGGTGCATGGGAATGGTGTATGGATATGGGTACAATGGAATCCCTAAAATTGGTAAATCATGGAATTAGGGCTACAAAGGAATTCACAAATTAATTGGTTTGGTATGGAATTTGGTAACAACCTCAACCCACTTGCATAATTGGTTTTTGAATATGCATTATCACTTGGTTTGATTTATATCTCGGTATTAATGTATAGCATAATCGGTAAATTAGATGGTAATGATCTTGAAAACCTTACGAGGTACATGGGGATCCCCAAGTGATTTTTATAATGGAGTCAGCGGGGTACACGAGAATCCTTAACTCTTGGCTTAGTGACATTTCTTGCAAGCTATAGTCTGTATGATGATACCACTTAATAATGCCTTAATAATTGACTCCAGGGATTGGTGGATTTGATTATGTGTTAAAGATTTTAATTGCGCAATAATGAGGGTACTGCTAGCAAGCCGTGAAGGTGTGAGTCCAAAGAACGGGCACTGAAAACTCATGTTTGCCGACATGATGATTGGTATTGATGACCAAGTGCTTGTGGGGTACAAGGGGATCCCCTAAGTGCATATACATACATATGTATCATAGAGGATGAAGGGTACAAGAGCATCCTCAGCCACCTATGGTATCTCCGATTCGTGCAGCTAACACGCAATGGGGCCCATCCAGGGGGTAACACTGGACCCATATAACCCGTGGGTGTATTTATGACGGTAAAGCTTCGCAACACAGGTTAAGGTTTTAAAGTGCATGCGAAACTTTATTCCCTATACCGGCATGGTGTATATGTGCGTGTGTGTATTTGAATATAGTTATGTGCATTGTATTTTGAATAGTTTTGAATTATCATCCATGGCATTACTTTATCCTTATCCCTGAGTTACATGCTAGCATTCACCCGTTAACCGTCTTTGGATGTTGTATCCCCACGCAATGCAGGAACTGGTCATACTTCCACTCTTCCTGCTCAGTAACTAGGTGATTCGGGGATAACGTTTGAGTTAGATTGTAGTGGTGAGCTTGCATATTTTTGAAGACCCCATTTCATGCTATGGATTTATTTATGTCTGTACTATTTCTTTTAGTATCGGTTTTGGCTATGGTTGGGGGCATGTCCCGACTGGATATTCTTTGGTTTTGATTAGAGTCTTGGTTGGACTACTGTGGACAAGGGCGGTATTAGTTGGTTGATTGGTTCTTGGTGGTTGGTTTGGGTTACATACTTATCATAATGTCTTTAAATTGATATTTTCTTAACTTGTTATATGTTCGGAATTCATCCAACATGGTGTGTAAGGTGGTCAATGGTTGGGTATTGGGGGTGGTCTCCGGTCCTGGTTGGACTTGAGATACCCATCACGGTCATGCCCTGGTTTCGGTCATGACAGATGGTATCAGAGGCTAGGTTTGGTGTCATTGTGTGTCCAACAAAGCCGTGTCAAGTAGATTATCTTTTATGGGTGTGTAGCGCTTCACACTTATAAGGGGGAAACTACAGGGCATTTAGGAATGTTTCCCTTTCTTGTTGATCTATTTTGATCTGTAGAGTCTAGGGTCTTGAATTCTTCTGATCCCCATTTTCTCATCTTTCAGATCATGCCTCTAATAAGATATGATGTCCATGGATACTCTTCTGTCCCATCAGAGGACAATGTGAATGGAGCTCTTCCAACTTCTGGGGTTCAAACCCAGTCAAGGGTCATTGCATCTGACTCCCTGTAGAGTCCCACCAATCTCCACTGATCCTATTCTTGAGGGTGACACTCATGCTCAGCCACCTTAGAGGATATCACTAAAGATGAGTTTCGCCGCTCCATCAACCTATTGACCAGTTGGTGCATCTCAGTCACAACAGTTGGGTCTTGTAGGCATTATCGTGAGTTTGTCATAGGCCACCAGAGTTGGCCAATTTATGAGGTTGCATCCTCCGATGTTTACTAGTACTAAGGTTGAGGATGATCCTCAGAGCTTAATTGATGAGAGAAAGAAGATCTTTAGGGTTATGTTTGCTTCAGATGTGGAGGGCGTAGAATTTGCTACCTACCAATTAAAGGATGTAGCGTACCAGTGGTATGAATAATAGGAGCAGTAGAGAGGTAAAGATGTTGATTTTGCTGTATGGGATGATTTCTCAAGTGCTTTTCTGGATTGCTTCTTTCCTCAGGAGTAAAAGGAGGAGAAAACAGGGGAATTCATCAATCTAAAACAGGAGAGGATGAAAGTCAAGGAGTATGCCTTAAAATTCCATCAGTTGTCCTAGTATGCTCCCGAGTTTGTGTCAACCATGAGAGCTTGAATGAGAAAGTTCGCTTTCGAGCTATCCCGAGACTTGATACTTGAGAGTAAGGCTTCCTTGTTGAACAAGTACCTAGATATATCCCAACTTATGGTATTTATGTAGAAAGTTGAAGAGGAGAAAAAAATAAGTTGATATTAGGGAAAGGTAGAGCAAGAAATTTTGACATTCAAAACAAGGGAGAGGTCAACAACAGAGTGGCAGGGATGGTGGAAAGTGGTTGAAGAAGAAGTAGGGCAATTTTGGGTCTTACTTTATGGCTAGTGCTTCTTACCCAAAGCCTTTTGGTGATCGATGTTTTCAAGGAGGTGATGCTTCCAGGGCACAGGGTTCCCAATCTCAGGCCATTGGGTCCCAATCTGCTCTATTCTACCCTCCCTTTAGATTTTGTGGTAGATTGCATCGTGGCTTCTATGTTGAGGGTAAGTATATGTGCTTCAAGTGTGGTAAGCCAGGGCATATGCTTAGAAACTGTCCCATGGGTAAGGTTTCTTCTAAGGTAAACAAAGTTCTTGTTGCCTCTTCATCATCTCATGCACCAAAAAGTACCCCATTAGGCTTCGACACTGCTCAAAACCATCTTATGCTTTCACTACCCGCCAGGAGTCTGAGGCATCACTTGATGTCGTTACCGGTATGTTGAAACTCTTTTCTCGTAATATGTACTATTTAATTGATCCGAGGTCTACTCTCTATTATGTGACCCTATTTGTGGCTATGCATTTTGGTTTTGGTCCTGAGTATATTTCGGAACCCTTTTTTATTTTTATATCGGTAGGTGACTCTGTGGTGGTTAGAAGAATCTATAATGGTTGTATGGTATTTGTGGGTGGTATAGAGACCTTGGTGAATGTGTTTGAATTAGACATGGTTTACTTTGATGTCATTTTAGGGATGGATTGGTTGCAATCATGCTATGCTTTCTTAGACCGTCGGACCTGTATGGTCATGTTTAAATTTCTGAATGAGCCAACTGTTGAGTGGGAGGGAATTTGCCTAGTTCCTAGGAGGAGGTTTATATAATATCTTAGAGCCTGGAAACTTATTTCAAAAGGGTATCTCTATCATTTGGTCCAAGTTAAAGATTCTAACTCCAAGGGTCCTTCCTTACATTCTGTCCCAGTGGTTAATGAGTTTCCTAAAGTCTTTCCTAACGATATTCCTGGTGTTCCTCCTAATAGGGAGATTGATTTTGTAATGGATATTTTTTGTAACGCCCCAAAAATGGGTCCCAGAGCGTCACACGGTGCTTGAGGCTACGAGTAGCCCCAAGCTAACCCTTTGAGCCATTTTCATTCAGTTCAACACAAATCAACGGGGTTTCCATAAATAACCCTCAAATATCAACAGAGTAATCATCATCCAAGAATAAAAGAATTTCAGAAAGATAACAAAATACGACTTATTAGTCAACTCCCAACATCTATACTAGTCTGACAAGCCTCTAAGAAAATCAATAAAACCAGCGAGCCATTGAGACATGCCCCAACTGACTCATACTCAGTTATCAAATGTAATCAATTCCGTGAAAACAACATCAGACATCACGTCCTCGGAACATGAGAACTCACCACAACAGAGGATGTATAACAGCGTGGCCGAAGAATCACTGTCGAACTTGGAACTGAGCACCTGAACCTATATTTCAAGAAAATGCAGCCCACATCCGAAGATGTGGGTCAGTACCATGGAAAGGAACCGATTATATGGGGGTGTATGCAGTTGTATAAACATCATCATCATAAATATTTATAAGAAATATGCAGGATGTATGAAAGACTCACATAGCCCGAACAAAATCATCATAAATATTTATAAGAAATATGCAGGATGTATGAAAGACTCACATAGCCCGAACAAAATCATCATAATCATGAGAGGATGAAATAAGTATAATAACACATGTGAGTCATCATATAATTTGTCAATCACTTTCAGTTCATCAAGAATATCAGTTCTCATAATGTAAATATCATTTTAAATCTTTCGAAAGAATAACTTTTTCAATTCCACTTTCAAATCACTTCACCGTTCACCATAGACACAAGAAAACACACACACACTGGGAGATCCTATAACCGACATAAACCATGTGAGCCACATGGAGTCCAATGTCCAACCCATGTTGGGGAGAGCCGTCCTATCCTTTCCATCGGAGTAGGACTTCCAATATCAATCCAAAAACACTAGTGATCACTATATAAATCAGCCTCAGGCTCACTCCTATGGGGGCACGTAGTTCTAGGTAAGTAAGGTCACTTTATACCTCCCACTCGGTGCTAAAGATTTCTCCCGGACTTAGCTCAGATCATTTCAAAGACAATCCACAACAAAACAATTTCAGTAATATATAAATATATATCGGGAGCCATCATGCTTCCCATCTATCAAAATCAACCACGTTGTGGATTTCTTTCACACTCGAGTTCAAAACAACTCCATTAAGACCAAAAGGTCAAATCATTCAAAATATCTCAAATATTCAACATCAACGTGCTTATAACACACACTTTAAAAAACACAATTTCCAATGGGGATTCACGACCCAAATATCAAAATCATGATAAATATCGTTCAAGATTCATGCTTTATATCACCACACATGTAAATTCATCTTTCAAAATCATAAACATCAAGATTTCATAATAATCATCATAAGATATGGGTTCATGCTTCAAATTCATAAAAAATCAAATAAAAATCATGCCTTTGTAAAGAAAATTACTTTTGGGCACAAGAACGAAAGAAAGTTCTTGTTGAAAAACTCCACATACCTTGAATGATGAACTTTAGATCGATACTCATTTTTGAGATGTTAATCGTGCCTTTGAATGATTGTTCTTGGAGTTCTTGAACTAGGAACTTGGAATCTTGAATAAATTTGCAGAATTAATGGTGAACTTTGGAGGTTCTTGAAGTTGGATGTAGGAGCTTAGGGTTTTCTTTTTGAGTGAATTTGATGAAATATAACATATAATGCTTCTAATATGCTTTAATATAGGGTTTGGATGGATTTTGGGTGAGGGGGAATGACCAAAACACCCCTAAAAATAAAATAATTCTCGAATCTGTCCTTTGGTGGACTGTTTTGATAGTCTGAAGTAGATCAACCATAACGTTTTACTCCGATATCCAAATAGGATGAAACCAATTTCATTAGAAATAGGACTCTCATATATTTTCATTAATATATAGTATATCACCCAGATCATTGTGTACGAGGAGTTATGATCGTTTGAAATTGACCCAAAAATTCACTTTTGATAGGCTAAAGCAGATCGACCATAACTTCTTGCTCCGATAGAAAAATTAGATGAAACCAATTTCATCGGAAAGAGAACTCGTAGAGATTTCCGTTGATATATAGTAGATCACTTATGTACAAGGAGTTATGATCGTTCAAAGTTGGAGCAAAAATACGCCAGGCCTCAGTACATTTTCCTGCACATTTTACTGTTCACTACTACTCACGGTTCGATCGAAATGTTCATAACTCGTCGCTCGGGTGTCCGTTTTGGATGATAAACATATCTTTGGAAATATTATTTGATACTCTATGCAATGGTGGGTCATAATATAATACATTCCGCACGAAAAATTTATAGTTCATTCTAGAAGATAGAACCCAACATGTTTACGCACAATTTCAACAAAAAATTTCTCGGGGTATTACATTTTTAAGACACTCATCCTATTTTTATCCCTCCATATAAAATAGCTCCAATTGAGTTGAAGGAGTTTAAGGAGCAGTTAAAGGACCTTTTAGACAAGGGTTTCATTCTTCCTAGTGTGTCTCCATGGGGTTCACCTGTTCTGTTCGTGCGAAGGATGGTTCCTTTCAAATTTATATTGATTACCGAAAATTGAATAAGTTGAAGATAAAGAATAGGTACCCTCTTCCAAGGATAGATGTTTTATTTGACTAGCTCCAGGATGCTAAGTTTTTCTCTAAGATCGATCTTCAGTACGGGTATCATCAGTTAAAGATTAGGGAAGTGGATATCCCTAAGACTGCCTTCCATACACGGTATGGGAATTTTGACTTCTTGGTCATGTATTTTGGATTGACCAATGACCCAGTGGCATTCATGGACTTGATGAATAGGGTCTTTCGTTAGTTTCTGGATTTGCTTGTGATTGTCTTCCTAGATGATATTTTGGTGTACTCCAAGAGTGAGGAGGATCATTACGGTCACCTCCATATTGTGTTGCAGACCTTGAAGGATCAATAGTTGTATGATAATTCTAAAAATGTGACTTCTGGCTGAACACTATTACTTTCTTGGGTCACGTTGTGTCTAGTGAGGGGATCATGGAGGATCTACAAAAAGTTGGGGTGGTTAAGAAGTGGCCTAGACCCACGAATCCAACTAATATTTGTAACTTCTTGGGTTTAGCCGGTTATTATAAAAGGTTTATGGAAAGTTTCTCTTCTATTGCTACCCCATGACCAAATTGACTCAAAAGAAGGTGAAATTCTCATGGTCTGATGCTTGTGAGGGTAGTTTCGAAAAGCTAAAGGATAAGTTGACTTCGTCAGCGATCTTTACTCTGCCTGAGGGAACTGAGGGCTTTGTTTTCTATTATAATGCATCCCAAATTGGATTGGGCTGTGTGTTGATGCAACATGGAAAGGTGGTTGCATATGCATCTAGAAAGTTAAAGGTGTATAAGAAGAACTATCCGACTCATGATATGGAGTTATTAGCTGTGGTGTTCGCATTGATGATCTGGAGTCACTATTTATATGGGGTTCATGTTGATATCTTTTTTGACCATAAGAGCCTGCAATATGTGTTTACTCATAAGGAACTTAATCTCAGGCAAAGGAGGTGGCTTGAGTTGCTAAAGGACTATGATATGAGTCTTCATTACTACTGAGGTAAAGGTAATATGGTTGCTGATGCTCCTAGTAGGTTGTCTATAGGTAGCTTGTCATATATGGATGAGGAGAATGGGAATTGGTGAAAGATATTCATCATTTGGCTAACCTTGGAGTTTGTTTCTTGGACTTTGAGAATGGTGGTGTGTTCATGCAATAAGTGGCACAGTCATCCCTTGGTACTGAGGTGAAGGAGATATAGGTGTTGGATCCTATCTTGATGTAAATCAAGAGTGATGTGTGCAGGAAGAAGGTTATGGCTTTCGTGGTTGGCAGCGATGGTATCTTGAGGTACCAAGAATGGTTGTGTGTTCTTGATGTTGATGGGTTACGAGGCAGGATTTTGTCAAAGGCCCACGGGTCACGATACATAGTGAATCCTAGTTCAACAAAGATGTATCATGACCTCAAGGAAATATAATGGTGGAATAACATAAAGCGCTATGTGGCCAACTTTGTGGCTAAATGTATAGTGTTTCATCAAGTAAAGGTGGATCACATGAGGCCCGATAGGCTGTCTCAAGAAATTGAGTTGCCAGTATAGAAATGGGAGAAAATTAATATGGATTTTGTTATCGATCTTCCACGATCTCAGAATCAGTTCGATTCCATTTGGATCATCGTGGGTAGGATGACCATGGCCACTCACTTTTTACCCATGAGGACAAATTATTCCGATGATGATTATGCCAAGTTGTTCCTTGAAGAGATTGTTATATTTCATGGTGCTTCAGTGTCCATCATTTTGGATAGAAGTACTCAATTTTCATCTCATTTTTGGAAATATTTTTTGAGGTGCTTGTCGACTAAGGTGAGCCTTAGTACCGCTTTTCATCCCCATACAGATGGACAAGAGGAAAGTACAATTCAGACATTGAAGGATATGCTTCGAGCTAGTGTGATTGATTTTGGTGGTAGCTGGGTTGACCACTTAGCCCTTATTGAGTTTGCATATAATAACAGTTACCATTCTAGCATTGGAATGGATCCATTTAAGGCGTTATATGGTAGGAGGTGTAGATCTCCGATTGGGTGGTTCAAGGTTGGTAAGGTGGAGATGCTTGGCCTGGATTTGGTTCACCAAGCTATAAAAAAGAGTGAAGGTGATTTGGTATAGGCTTAAGATCACCTAAAGTCTCCAAAAGTCCTATGCGAACGTGAGGTAAAGAGGATTGGAATTTAATGTTGGGGATTGGGTATTCTTAAAGGTTCCTCCCATGAAGGGAGTAATGCAGTTCAGAAAGAAGATAAATCTCAACCCTCGATATATTGGTCCTTATGAGGTGTTAAGAAGGGTTGGTGATGTTGTGTACGAGCTGGAATTACCTCCCAGTTTGGGTATTGTTAATCCAGTGTTCCATGTGTCCATGTTACAAAAATACGTGGGTGATCCTTCGTTGGTTGTTCCATTGGAGAGCATTGGTGTGTTGGATTCCTTGTCCTATGAGGAGGTCCCGGTAAGGATTTTGGATCTGCAAGTTTGTCGGTTGCGGATGAAGGACATAGCTTCGGTAAAGGTTCTATGGAGAAACCAGAAGGTTGGAGAGGACACTTAAGAATCCAAAGAGAACGTGAAGTTCAAGTATCCATTCTTGTTCTCCGCTTCGAATAATTGTGCCAAAGGTATGAGTTATTCTTGACATCTTTGTTTTCTGACTTTGTTAAAGGAAAGAGTGATTTCCTTGGCATTTTTTTTGACTTTGTTAAAGGAAAGAGTGATTTCCTTGTCACTTTTGTTTTCTAACTTTGTTAAAGGTAAGAGTAGAGGTATATGGAGTCTAACCGTGCTAACAAATTCCTTGTCCTATCACTCGGAGATGAATGATCCAAATGGAGGAGAATGCAACCCCCAGGTTTTTGACCCTTGAAATTTCTTGAGCTTTGGGATCACTTCCTTGGTTATGACTCACCGTACAAGTCATAGGGTATCTTGATGGAGCCTGTGACCTTAGTTGTAAGGTCTCCAGTAAAGGGTTCTTGAGTTACTATCCTGGGTATGACTTGTGGGTATGAGTTGTAGGAAGTGGTTACGGGTCCTAGGGACCCAAGTCATAACCAAATCAAAGAGTTAGTGGCTAAGTTCTGCTTTGAGTACTAGTGTCTCACTATAAGTTGTGGGATGAAATCATAGGGTGTCCAGTGTCTAACCCATTTGGGTTCTGCGTTGACTACGGCTAGACACAATGAGTCATAGGGTCTTATTACAAGTTGGTTGATTGAGTCATAAGGTCACTAGTGGGTGGTGTCCTAGTCATTGTCTTGGTTACGACTCATGGTGATGAGTCGTAAGGAGTAGTTATGAGTCAATGGTTGACTCGTAGTCAAAGGCGATACTTTATACAACTTTTAAGTTGAGGGAACTTTAGACATTTTCCATTTAAAACTCTTTAGACCCCATATCGATAAAACACTTTTGGGGTATTCATTCCACACTTTGATGGATTAATCATTCTCAAATATCTCTTAAAATTCTATCATGGAAGAAACTTAGGGTTTCTAAGTATTGGTCTTCTAAGGGCTCAAAGGGTTGATTTCTCTCCATAAACTTTTGTAATTCAGGCATGTTACTCTTCCCTCATAGTTAGTTATAAAAAATCATATGATTTAAAGTATTTTCAATGGGGTATTAATGTTGGGTTTTGAACTATGGGTTGAGGGTTTTGGATATGAATGGTTTAAATTCCTCTTCTGTGATATTTGTGAAATTGTTTTATTTAAATTAATGGTTTGTATATGCTTTGGGGTGCATGGGAATAGTGGATGGACATGGGTACAATGGAATCCCTAAAATTTGTAAAAATCATAAAATTAGGGCTACAAAGAAATCCCCAAATTAATTGGTTTGGTATGGGATTTGGTAACAACCTCAACCCACTTGCATAATTGGTTTTTGAATATGCATCATCACTTGGTTTGCTTTATCTCTCGGTATTAATGTATATCATAGTTGGTAAATTGGATGATAATGGTCTTGAAAACCTTGCAGGTGCATGGGAATGCCCCAAGTGATTTTTATAATAGAGTCTGCAGGCTACACGGGGATCCCTAAGTCTTGGATTAATGACATTTGTTTCAAGCTATAGTCGGTATGACTATACCACTTAATAATGCCATCATAATTGACTCTTGGAATTGGTCGTTTGGTTGTGTGTTAAATATTTTAATTGTGCAATAATGGCGGTAGTGCTAGCTAGCCGTGAAGGTGTGAGTCCAAAGGACGGATGCTGGAAACTCATGTTTACCGACATGAGAATTAGTCTTGATGACCATGTACTTGTGGGGTACAAGGTAATACCCTAAGTGCACATACATAAATATGTATTATAGAGGATGAAGGGTATAAGGAAATCCTCGGCCATATATGGTATCTCCAGTTTGTATGGCTATCATGCACTGGGGACCGTCCAGAGGGTAACACTGGACCCATATAGTCCGTGGGTTGATTTATGACGGTGAAGCTACACAACCCATGGTAAGGTTTTAAAGTGCATGCTAAACTTTGTTCCTTATCCCGACATGGTGTGTATGTGTATATACATTTATGTATGTATTTGCATATGGTTATGTGCATTGGATTTTGATTGGTTTTGAATTATTATCCATGGAATTACTTTATCATTATCCCTGAGTTACATTCTAGCATTCACCCGCTAACTATCTTCGGGCGTTGTATCCGTAAGTGATGTAAGAACCGACCATACTTCCACTCTTCCTACTAAGTAATTAGGTTATCTGGGGACAACTTTTGAGTCAGATTAAAGCGGTGAGCTTCCAAACTTTGGAATACCCATTTCATGATATGGATTTCCTTATGTCTTTACTATTCCTTTTGGTCTTAGTTTTGGCTATGGTGGGGGCATGTCCTGACTGAATATTCTCTGGTTTTGATTAGAGAATTGGTTGGACTACTGTGGACATGGGAGGTATTGGTTGTTGTTTGGTTATTGGTGGTTGGTTTTGGATTACATACTTATCATAATGTCTTTAAATTGATATTTTCTTATTTTGTTATATGTTTGGAATTCATCTGACATGGGATGTAAGGTGGTCAATGGTTTGGGTATTGAGTGTGGTCTCCGGTCCTTATTGGTGTAGAGATACGCGTCACGTCTAAGCCCTGTTTCAGGTCATGACACAGTGTATGTTTGAATGTGTATTATGGTTCAATTAATGGGAATGTGTGATAAATGTTTTAATGGGGCTTAAAAGAGGATTATGTAGTTGGGCTGTGAAAGTGGCGGTCTCTAAGGACCAATTCTGAAAACTGTATTTGACGGTACAGGGGTCTAAACGGCCTGGGGTTTGAGTCCTCTCGCTTATGACTGGATGGTTTGAGTCCACCTTATTATTATGATTGGGAGGTTTGAGGCACCCATATTACATTACATGATCAACTGCTTAAGTCACCTTCATATATAGTAGGGAGGTTCGAGTCCCTCGTGCATATGTATGAAATTATTCCCCAGTTCGTGAGCTACATGCATTGGGGCCTGGCCAGGGGGTGAGAGCTGGGACTATATAGCCCGTGGGTACTGTTAAATGACAGTTGATCTACATAATCCAGACTAACGTTTTAAAGTGCATGCTAAACGTTGTTCCCTATCCCAGCATGTTATATAAGTGTATATGTATGCATACATGTATGTGAACATGTATTTTGAGTTGAACTGAATTTTGAATTGACATTACTTTATCCTTATCTCTAAGTTACGTGTTAGTGCTCAACTCACTAACTGTCTCCGAACGCTGTATCTATAATACCCCGACTTCTTGGTCCTTGAAAATTTTTGAAATATTATTCTCACTGCCCAGACTACTACTAGACTATATAAGTTGTAGGGAGTCTCGATGGGTCTTAAGGGACTAATTGTAGCTTGGCTAGTATGTAGGCTTAGAGTTTATGCTATGACTACGACTAGGACCTTACGAGTCATAGGGGCCTGTGATGAATCATTAGGTGGTAGTCGTAAGGTGATCAGTGTATGCCTCATAAGTTTCTATCTTGATAATGGGTAGTGCATGCGAATTATAGGTATTGGTTATAAGTCGTAAGGAATGACTCATAGTTTGACCAATAGGGGTGCCCAGCGGTGCTGTCTTAACTATGACTCAAGGAGACGAGTCATAAGGAGTCGTAATGAGTCGTTAGAAGACCCATAATGACTAGGCGTGATTTTTCAATCTTTTCATTCAGGGTATTCTGGTCAATTCCCCTTTTTCCTTACTTTGACCCCACGACCGTAAATCACTTTAAGGGGTTATTTCTCATATATAACACAGTCAAAAGCACTCTCAAACTCTCTAAATTCTCTCAAGCAAGATACTATGGGTTTCTAAGAAGTTCATCAATTAGAGCACTCAAGGGTTGATTTCTCTCCATAAACTTGAGTATTTCAGGCATGTTACTCTTCCCCAATGCTTAATTTCCGAAAATCATGTGTTTGACATGGTTTAAATTTTATGAATTTGAATGTGGGTTTTGATGTGGTTATGTTTTTTGATATGTTTTATTTTTAAATGGTTTTCCCATGATTTGTTATGCATTATTTATGATTTATTGATGGTTCATGGGAATGGTGAATAAATAAAGGGGTCATGGTTCCCCAAATTGGTGTTTTGAAATTGAAATTGGTTTTGAATAATTATGTTCCCTCAACCCACTTGTGTAATTGGCTTTGAATTGTGAAATTGTCACTTGGTTTGACTTACTCACTTATGATATTGCATTGTATTAATGATTAAACAATGAACATGGACTTTTAAATCCTTGTTGTCTATGATTTGATTTAATGAACAAAGGGGGTCTAGGCATTCCCCCAAGATACTGTGATTGTTATGGAATAGAGATACCAATGGTGTGCCTTAATGGTTGGTTCATTAGTTAATAAATGAGTTATGTGAAAATTGCTCTAAGTTGGGCTTAATGAGGGTTATGTAGCGAAGCCGTGAAGGTGTGGGTCTTGGATGACTTGTACTGAAAACTCATGATTGCCGACAAAAGATTTGGTCTTGATGACCTGTGTGCATAGTTCACACTATTGATATATTTGTATCTTGGATTGACATGGGGTCGGGGCATTTCTTGATCTTCTTTGATACCTCTGGTTCTGTGACTAACACACACTGGGCCCTTTTAGCATGGAGAGTTGAACCCATATAGCCTATGGGTGCCTGTTTATAACGGTTGAGCTAAATAGTCTAGGATAAAGTTTTACTTTATGCTAAGCCTTATTACCTTTCCCAGCATGACATGCTTATATGTATATATATGATTATGTGCTTGGCTTGGATGATTTTGAAAATGTTGTTCATGGAATTATTTTATCCCCGATCCTTGAGTTACATGCCAGTGCTTAACCCACTAACCATCTCCATATGCTATATCCCCGCATGATATAAGCACCAAAGATACTTCTACTTTTCCTGCGCAATGTTAGGTGAATTGACTCAGTTCGTCAATCATTGGTGGTAAAGTGGTGATCTTCCATTCTTCGAAAGACTTGGTCACTTTATCAATTTCCTTTCATAGACTAGAATTGAAAAATTCATATTATCATTGTCAGAGTCGGGGGTATGTTCAAACACTTTATTGATTTTGGTTTTGTTAGAAGGCATTATGGATATTATTGTTGACTTGGGTGATGTTGGTTGGTTATTTTTGTAGGATATTTTTGTCTGGTTATCGATTATAGATATGTCTTAAATTCTTTGAGCTTATCTTCTGCTATCTTGTTATATGTTCAGAATTCATCCGATGTTGGGGGTATGGTGTTCAGCTTGGTTAGGTGCAGGGGGTGGTATCCGGTCCTTATTGGACTTGAGATATCAATCACGGCCAGGACCTAGTTCGGGTTATAGCAAAATTGGTATCAAAGCCTAGGTTTGGCGTTATTGGGTGTCTACAAAGACGTGTCAAGTAGAGTCTCTTTTATGGGTGTGCAGTGTGCCACACTTATTAGGGAGAGGCTACAAGGCATTTAAGAATGTTTCCCTTTCTTGTAATCTAGAAATATCCTCTAATCCCCATTATTTTGATTTTCAGATCATTCCTACCCGAAATCTGATGTTTGTGGAAATGCTTCTGTCCCGCTTGAGGATAATGTGGATGGGGCTCATCCTACGCAGGGAGTTCAGACCTAATCTAGGGTCGAAACTTCTAATATCCCTAGTGGTGTTCCACTGGTTCCCACTGATCCTTCTTTCACTGGTAACACTCCTACTTGGTCTCTCCAGGACAATTACCAATGTTGAGTTTTGTCATTTCATTCATTTGTTCACCCAATTAGTAACATCTTATTCATGACAGTCGGGTCCTGTTTGTACTACTTTGAGTTCTTTTGAGGCCATTAGATTTGTTTTTTTATGAGGCTGAATCCTCTGACCTTTACTTTTTCTAAGGTTGAGGAAGATCCTCAAGGGTTCCTAGATGAGATGGAGAAGATTCTTCATGTGATACATGCTTTTGACCCCGAGGGTGTGGAATTTGCTACATACCAATTAAAGGATGTGGTGTATTAGTGGTATGAGGAGTGGGGCTAGTCTAGAGAAGATAATGTGGAGTTGGCTTTATGGGAGGATTTCTCTGGTGCTTTTCTTGACCACTTTGTTTCTCAGAGTTTATGGAGGCGAAGGCTGAGGAGTTTAGGAATTTGAAGCAATGCAAGATGTTTGTGATAGAGTATGCCTTGAAATTTTACTAGTTGTCCCGTATTCTCCTGAGCTAGTATCTAATATGAGAGCTAAGATTAGAAAGTTTGCTTCGGTCTTGTCTCGAGACTTAGTGTTGGAGTGTAAGGCTAGTTTGTTAAATAGTGTATAGATATCTCTAGGAGTGTGTGTATATGCAACAAGTGAAGAATGAAAAGAAAAAGCATGCAGTAGTGAGTGAAAGGTAAAGTAAGAAGTTTCGATATTCGAATTAGTGTGTAAGTCAGTAGCATAGTGGTAGAGATGGTCGGAAATGGTCTAAGAAGAAGTGGGGGAATTCTGGTTCCTATTCTACGGCTGGTGCTCCATTTCCTAAGTCATCCAGTGATTGCTATTTTCAGAGCAACAATGGATTTTAGGCATAAGTTGCCCAATCTCAGGCCAATGGGGCTTAGTCGGCTCTATTTTATCCCCCTTATCGTTTTTGTGGTCAGGTGCATCATGGATTTTGTGATGAGGGGAGGAATAAGTATTTCAGATATAGACAACTTGGCCATATTCAGTGGAATTTTCTGGATACTACGGGGTCTAATAAAGTCTCGACTGTTGCTTCTTCTCCTCCCGCACCAAAGGGTGCTACTTCTGGCTCTAGCACTGGTCGGAACCGTCTATATGCTCTTGGCACTCATCAATATTTTGAGATGTCTACGGATGTTGTTACTAGTATGCTAAAACTCTCTCTCGTGATGTATATTGTCTACTTGATATCGGGTCTCTCTCTTTTATGTGACCTCTTATATGGCTATTCTTTTTGGTTTTGATCCTGAGTGTATTCCTGATCCCTTTTTTGTGTCTACCTTAGTGGTTGGCTCTATTGTGTCTAGGAGAGTCTATAGGGGTTATGTTATCCATCAGTGGTAGGGAGACATTAGTGGACCTAACTAAATTAGACATATTATACTTTAACGTGATTTTGGGGATGGATTGGTCGCACTCGTGCTATGAATCTCTTGACTGTAGGATTCGAAGGGTCAGTTTTTGTTTCTCGAATGAGCCGGTGGTTGCATAGGAAGGTAGATCTCTAGTGCCCAAAGAATGGTTTATTTCTTATCTTGAGCCCAAAAATTAGTTTCCAAGGGGTGTCTCTACCACTTAGGGCATGTTAATGATTCGAGATCCAATGATCCTTCTTTACAATCAGTCCCTTTGGTCTGTGAGTTTCCCGAGGCATTTTCTAATAATCTTCCCGGTGTTCCTCCCAATAGGGAAATCGATTTTAGCATTGATGTTCTTCCGAATACTCATCCTATTTCTATTCCTCCCTGTAGAATGGATCCAGTTAAGTTAAAAGAACCTAATGAGAAGCTGAAAGATCTTCTAAATAAGGGTTTTATCTACCCTAATGTTTCTCCGTGGGGTTCTTCGGTTCTTTTCATGCGTAAGAAAGATGGGTCCCTTCGGATGTGTATAGACTACCACCAGTTGAATAGGGTAATTACGAAGAATAAGTATCCACTTCCTAGGATCGATGATCTGTTTGACCAGCTTTAGCAAACTAAGTAATTTTCTAAGATTTATCTTCGATCAGGATACCTTCAGTTGAAGATTAGGAAGGTGGATATCCCTAAGACTTCTTTCCAAACCCGATATGGTCATTTTGAGTTCTTTGTCATGTCCTTTGGTTTGACTAATGTCCTCGCAATATTCATGGATCTTATAAACTGGGTGTTTCATTAGTTCTTGGATTTGTTCATAATTTTGTTTATTGATGATATTCTGGTGTATTCCAAGAGTGAGGTGGATTATGTCAATCACCCCTGCTTTGTGTTGCAAACCTTGAAAGAGCAGTAGTTGTATGCAAATTTCTCTAAATGTGAGTTCTGGTTAAATATTGTGACTTATCTGGGTCATATTATTTCTAGTGAAGGGATCATGGTGGATCCACAGAAAGTTGCGGTGGTTAAGAAGTGGCCTAGACCCACGACTCCAATCGATATTCGGAGTTTCTTGGGTTTGGCTGGATATTATAGGAGGTTTGTAGAGGGTTTCTCTTCTATTTCTACCCCATTGACTAAGTTGACTCAGAAGAAGGTGAAGTTCATATGGTCCGATGCTTGTGAATGAAGTTTTTATAAGTTAAAAGATTAGTTAACTTCGGATTTGTTTTTGACCCTGTCTGAGGGTACTGAAGGGTTCATGGTTTATTGCGATATATTTCGGGTAGGACTGGGTTATGTGTTAATGCAGCATGGTAAAGTGTTTGCTTATGCTTCTATGCAGTTGAAGGTGCATAAGAAGAACTATTCGACTCATGACTTGGAGTTGTTGGCAGCGGTTTTTGTTTTGAAGATGCGGCGTCATTATTGGTATGGGGTTCATGTTGACATCTTCTCAGACCATAAGAATTTGCAATATGTGTTCACCCAGAAGAAGTTGAATTTCAGTCAAAGAAGATGGATTGAGTTGCTCGACTATGATATGAGTCTTCACTATCATCCAGGTAAAGCTAACGTGGTTGCTGATGCTCTTAGCAGGTTGTCTATGGGGAGCTTATCTCATGTGGAAGAGGAGAAACAAGAATTGGTGAAGGATATTTACCGACTGGCTAATCTCGAAGTTCATCTCTTAGACTCTGAGAATGGTGGTGTAATGGTGTAAGAGGTGGTGAAGTCATCTCTTTGTGCCAAGGTGAAAGAGAAATAGGTGTTGGATCCTATCATAATGCAGATCAAAGATGATGTGGGTCACCAAAAGGTGATGTTCTTTGAGATTGGTGGTGATGGTATCTTGAGGTACCAAGGTAGGTATGTGTTCCCGATGTCGATGGTTTGTGTGAGTGTCACGCCCCAAATCCCATTGGAGCGGACTGGCACCCGTAGCCGAGGAGGCCCGGGAGAACCCGTTCATAACCTATACTTTCACATTTACATTACTTATGAAAATTAGAAATTTGGGCAGCACTTCGTTGTAAATAGAAGAAAACAGTACCTGTATCAGCCCAGCAGACACACACACATATATATATATATATAAACAGTAATTGGCCGTCAGAGCCATCACGTCTATCAACCAAACACTCCTATGGCTGTACAATATGTCTACAAAAGCCTCTACATAGATACACAACTGAGTTAGGGTCGGGACAAACTCCCGCCCACAAAAGACTTTTATACAAATACCAAAAAATACATATAGAAACGACTTGGGATGCCCCGAAACAACTGGAGCTCACCACTATCAACAGAATGTCCTGACTCTTACTACGGAGGTGTACGACCTGAAGTACCTGTTCCTGCAGGCATGAATACAGGTCCCCCGTAAGGGATGTCAGTACGAAAATATGTACTGAGTATGTAAGGCAGTGAGTATCAAGATGAGATACAAAAGATCAACAGAACCCAGATACCAGTGAATAAACAGTATGAGTAGACCACACCTAAAAGAGCTGATGCGATACCTGCACATTACTTTCATATCACTACTTCCCGTATTCCTTATCAATACATAACATATGTCATACAATGGCCAACTGATCAGTGGTACTAATACAATACATCAGGGACCACCCCTGGAATAGCATATATACATAATCTTTATAATACAATGGCCAACTGATCAGTGGTACTAATACAATACATCATATCATCAATTTAAAATAAAGACATTCCATTTCTTAATTCAATTAATCTTTGAGATTGGTTACTTTGTGGTCACACCTTATGGAACTTGAAACCATGATACCTCAATAGGAAAAACATGTAAATAGGTAATCAATATCATGAAAATGAAGTAGAGAATCATGGATACCTCATTAAACCATTTCGGAGTCAACAATAGTATATGGACATTTTTTTTGACTAGCCGGACATCTTAAAAGTGAAAACAAGTTCAATTGGTAGTGTCGAAGATCATATGATGTTATTATGTGTAATGTGTCGTAGGACAATGTTGGAAGCTTACTTGAGAGTGCCATGGGTCCTTATTCATGCCAAAGATTAGATAGAGTATGTCTTACATACCTTGATATAACCACTTCAATACAAGTCCAACTTGACTTCCCGTACTCTTCGAACACTTATCTACAATAAGTCATTTGTGGCAAACTAGTATTAGCAACCAAACCTTACCATTTAGGTATTAACTTCACCAAATAATGTCTAGGAAGTAATCCTTTAACTCATCAATAAGAGTGCTACATACATCCTCTTATACTCTTATTACATTCACATATCATGCATTTTCATGCAATATCCCTCAACATCACTCTTAGCCTTTATTTCCCCTCTTAATCACCATCCAATACCAACATGATCACTAGGCATACATAACCACTAATATAATGATCTATCACCACAATTCATCCTCCATAATCCAATACAACAACTTCCATAATTTACTACTAACAATTTATACAAAACAATTCATAACTATGTTTCTAGTTATCTTCCAACATCAAGACAATACTCATAATCCTTTATCAATACTTATTCATGGATAAGAATCAAGAATAAACAATATTCATACCTTAACAATGAAATCTTGTATTTAGAATCCTCCTTACATAACCATGGGGTGCTTCTCGAAGCTTTCGAGATGGTGAACACAACTACGGAACCAATTCGAATTTTCTACGGTTGAATCACAAAATATTTGAAGTTGAAATTAGGCTAGGGTTTCACCTTCTCTTAATAATTGGATGATATATGATATATATGAGGCTAAGTGTATGTTTATAAAGGCCAATTTTCGTCCAAGAGGTAATAGAAAATGACTATTTTGCCCTAAAAATTTAAATAAGTCCGAATCTGTCCCCAGTGGACAGTTTTGACAGGATGAAGTAAATCGATCATAACTCTTTGCTCCGGTATCGGATTTGGGTGAAACCAATTGAATTGGAAATATAATTCAAAGGGATTTCATTTTCATATAAAGTATACCACCCAGTTCTTCCTGTACAAGGATTTATGGTCGTTTAAAGTTGACCCAAAAATCTGTCCCAAAATTCTGTTTTTTTTTGTTAGGCTGTAGTGAAACCGCTATAGCTCCTTACTCAGATATTGTATTTGGATGAAACTAATTTCATCGGAAAGAAGACTCTCGGAGCTTTTCGTTGATATATAGAAGATCACACAGTTCTTTTTGTACGAGGAGTTATGATCGTCTAAAGTTGATCCAAAAAAAAATTGCCTAGCTGCAGTAATTTTCCTGCAGATTTACTGTTCACAGGCTTCCCGGCCACCGTTTTGAAATTTCGAATGTGCTCGCTTATATGAAATACTCTTCTGTTTTGGGCAAACTTTATATCGTTGGAAATATTATTCCAATACCTACACATACAACTATTGACGGGATACTTCCGAACACCATAAACTTAATTTAACCCATACGCAAGCCTTTAGGACTCCATATAATCGCGATAAGTGTACGAAAAAATTTACGGGGTGTTACAGTGAGAGGATCTTGTGTAACGTCCCGAGTCTTACCCTGAACTCTACATGGTGTTTACGACCCCAAAGGACCATAATCTAACCCATGACTGATATCTGCTGTGAGCACTGAATAATATACTGAAATAAATGCGGAATAATAGGCTGAAATGCCGTAAGGTTCAAAATTTGTAAATACTGATAAAGTGTATCAGCTGAAATAACAATTTGTAAAACTGAACACTGTCTAAAAACTAGTCTGAAAAGCCTCTAACTGAAACTATCTGAATGTGGAGTTGATGGGACAAGCCCCCAACTAACCCCAAATACTGAAATATTGAAACTACTAAAAATCTGAAAGAAAATAATATCCTCGAATGATGAGGACTCACTGTTAAATCTACTGCTGGCTGAATCTTGGAAGTGGGTACTTGTTATTGACTATAACTTTGTTCAATTGACGGTAGTCTATACTCATTCTTAGAGAACCATCTTTCTTACACACGAATAAGAATGGTGCGCCCCATGAGGAAATGATGGGTCTGAGGAACCCTTTGTCTACAAGGTCCTTTAACTGCTCTTTTAAATCTTTGAGTTCTGCTGGAGCCATTTTGTATGGCAGAATAGATATAGACTGAGTTTCTGGAAGAAGGTCTATTCCAAAGTCTATTTCCCTAACGGGAGGAACTCCAGGAAAATCTTCGGGAAACATATCTGAGAGTTCATTTACTACTGGAACTGACTCAAGATTGGGAATTTCTAAGTTAGAGTCTTTGACTCGTATAAGATGATAGATACATCCCTTGGATATTATTTTCCTCGCTCTAAGGTATGAAATTAACTGACCCTTACGCGTTGTAGTACTACCCCTCCATTCAAGGACTAGTTCATTTAGAAATTGAAAATAAACTATTTTATTTCTACAATCAACTGAGGCATAACATGAATGGAGCCAATCTTTTCTGAGAATGACATCAAAATCTGTCATCTCTAATTCTATTAAGTCTACTGAAGCAACTTTCTGAGATATCATAACCGGACAGTTCCTGTATACCCATCGGTCTACGATAGGTTGACCCACTGGGGTAGAGACTGAGAATAGTTCTGTTAAGATTTCCGGTTTGACTTTGAAGTCGACTGCTATGTAGGGATTTACAAAAGACAAAAAATCTCCTGGATCTAGTAGGGCATAAATATATAAATGGAATATCTGTAATGTATCAGTGACCACATTAGGAGAATTTTCCTGATCTTGTCTGGACTGAAGTGCATAGAGCCTGTTTGGGCGTTGCCTACTGGTGACACTGGAAGTGGCACCCTGCTGATCCGGGTGACTGAACTGAGCTGAAGGACAGTTATACTGACCCTGGGAACCTGACTGACGACAATCTCTGACTCTGTGGCCTGGCTTTCCACATTCGAAACAAACATTACTGCAAGCTCTGCAGACACCCTGATGGTTCTTTCCACAAGTCTGACAAATAGGATTTATTCGAGCACTGCTGACACTACCCTGAGACTTAGAGACTGGTGCCCTATCTTTGCTACCATTTCTGAACTTAGGGATTGGTACAATGGCTGAGGACGGAGCTGGAACTGAAGACTTTAGACGAAACTGGGAATGGTTACCCCCCTCTGACTTAGGCTGATTGAAATTGAAGCTATCTGTTCTAGCTATCTTATTATGCCTCTCTCTCTCTCTCTATTCTTAGCCCCCTCTATCTACTGAGCATAGACCATGATCCTGGATATGTCCGTCTCCTTAATCAACATTGCTGTTCTTCACTCCTTAACCATACTATCTGATACTCAAGATATGAACTTGCTCATTCTGGATCTACTGTCTGCCACTACATAAGGAGCATACCTGGCTGACTGAGTAAACTTGAGGGAATACTCTTTCACGCTCATACTACCTTGTCTGAGATTGACGAACTCTAATACTTTGGCCTCTATCAGCTCTAAGGGAAAGAATCTATCTAGGAAAGCAGTAGCAAACTCTTTCCATTCTATGGGCTCTGTATCTGTGCACCTTTCTACCTTCCACTGCTTAAACCACGTATGAGCTACATTTTGTAGCTGATAAGCGGATAACTCAGCACTCTCACTGGAAGTCACTCCCATGATGCCCTTGACTTTCTGAACCTGATCAAGGCACTCCTGTGGATCCTCTTTTGACTTAGATCCTGAGAATAGGGGAGGATTCATTAGGGTGAAGTCCCAAATCCTGGATGCAGCAGTATTGTCCACTGGGTTGGCTGGAACAACAGTTGTTGTTCATTCTAAACTGCGATGGAATTGGCTAGAGTAGTGAATGAAGCTCTAAATTCTGAATGGGAAACATGTTCTCCAGGGGATCTGCCTGAATGGGCTGGGGTGCTGATTGGTTTTCAGTTCTTCTTTCGTTAGTCCTTCTGGGAGGTATGTTCTGTAAATAAAATGGAGAAGCGGATTAGACTGGGAGTTTAACTTGAGCTAATGCTCACTCGCACGACATGAATACTGAAATAAGGGAAACTGTTCCTAAAACATCTCATAGCCTTTGGTCCATAAGTGTGGCGCGCTACACACCCATGCACAAGACTCTACGTGATGTGACTTTCAGACTTTCTTGGACACTGTTGAACCTTAGGATCTGATACCAAGTTTGTAACGCCTCAAATCTGTACCCTAGATGCTACATGGTGCTTACGACCCCGAAGGACCACAAACTAACCTATGACTGATATCTGCCGTGAGCAATGAATAATATACTAAAATAAATATGGAATAATAGGTTAAAATATCTTAAGATTCAAAATCTATAAATACTGATAAAGTGTATCAACTGAAATAACAATCTGTAAAACTGAACACTCTCTGAAAACTAGTCTGAAAAGCCTCTAACTTAAACTGTCTGAATGTGGAATTGATGGGACAAGCCCCTAACTAACCCCAAATACTGAAACTACTAAAAATTTGAAAGAAAATAATATCCTCGAATGATGAGGACTCACTGCTAAATCTACTGCTGGCTGAATCTAGATTTGTCTATGCGCGGTCAAGAACCTGAGCGTCCAAACCTATGATATGAAACATCATAGCACAAGAAAGAGTATGTGTCAGTATGTGGAATATACTGGTATGCTTGATGGGGTAAGGCTGAATGCAAGGGTTCATATGCATGAACAATAACTAACTGCATGATATAAAGTAATTGAACATGAGAGTACATGGATAACTGATACTACTATAAATACTGAGTGTGCACTCATGTGCATATAGATAAATACTATGACTAAGCTTGCTGATGCTAAATCCTAAATTCTAATACTGAGTAACTGATATCTGAAGTTACTAATAACTGATTTACTGATACTGGTTGATTGTATCTGATAGTCTTGATTCTATAAAACTGAACTGAGTTATATTTTGAAGATCGAGACTAAAACTGTGACAGGTAATCATCTAACCGACATGCCCCAAATAAGATAAGATAACTGAGTTGGGGTCCAATCTGTAACCCCAATTGGAAGGGTGTCAGTACCAAGCCACGGGTAAGGATATGCTGAGAGTTACCTTCATCTGGCAGGTACTCTAATGAGAATGGTGGAACCCTTATCTGTCAGGTTAAAACACCTCATTCACCCTCATCTGGTAGGTTTGATATCTCAACCTACACTGTCTACGTAGTTCTGGAAAGTAAGGATTGCTTCTAGAGATCACACCCTCTAATGGCAGGTGAGCCTCCATCCTTGGGTTCACTCGGTAATGAATCCTACTCCCAGCTGAAAGACACTGAACTGAGTATACTGAACTGGACTGAACTGAACTGATACTGAGCTTACTGTGTTTTCCTGAGTTCAGTAAACTGACTGAGAGTACTACTGATCGTGACATGATTGAGGTTCTGTAACTGACACTGGATCTTTGCACACATTTAAATTATCGGGTATTAAATACCCCCAGGACTCGATAGCATGAAAGTAAAGCATAGCATAATCTTGAATAACATGACATTGCTCAGTTGTTCATAATTCATCCATAGAGACCTTCTATTAAACACTTGTAAGGCATCTACTTATGCATAAAGGGGGAACACATGCTATCAGGTTATAATGGAACTAATTCATTCAAATATGCATTTTATCAACCAAACGGGGAGCATGCTTAGGTTATACAACAATCAACACACATAGTTATCATAGCTACATCAATCAACTTGTAAATTGAAGGGTTTATCAAGAGGATCATGTAATTCAACACATATAATGATTAATTTCATGAAATCTTGTAATTTAATTATGGAAAAAAATCCAACAATAACATGAACATGAATTCAATTCAATTCAAGCATGGAAGTTCATAACTCAACAATCTTGTAGTTTGAAAATGGATTCGTGGACTCTATGGGTGGAAGGGATCAATAGATGAACACCTAACATACCTTGAAATGTTAATTCTTAAAGGTTCTTGGAGAAATTCTTGAGATTTGTTCTTGAATGTTGAAACTAGGGTTTCTTGCTTTTGAGAGAGAATGATGTACTTTCGGGAAATTGAGTGAATAATGATATATTTTAGTCATTTAGGGATTAATTTCGTGTTTAAGGTTGATCTAGGTCATTGGAAAAGTCTAAGTTGCCCTTGAGATTTAAAATCCCACAACTGGAATGCCAATTAAGGACTCACCATGGCACGATGAATGGATTATCGCTATATCCACCACGACACGGTGGAATCTTGGTGACTCCTTGGATCGTGACAATTGCTGTTTTGGGGTTCACCATGATGCGGTGCAATCTTGGTGACCCTCTAGAAATTGACAAATGCCGAAATAGCCTTCAGCACGATGCGATGGAGTGCTCATCGTGATACTTACCGCGACTCGGCCTTATCGCGGTGAGCCACTGTTTTTTTAGATAAACTGCCCTAACCCTTCATCCAGGTATCGGATTTGGGCGAATTTTATATCATTGGAAAGCTGACTAAATTTCCTACACATTGGTAGGTTCTAAACTAAAAAATACTAAGTATTTCATAAATTTTATATAGGATAACTCACATACTTAAAGCTAAGTTAAGCTCTAGGAATTCGGGGTATTACATCTTGGTTGAGGCAAATGAGTTAAGTTACATTGTTCATCCTGGTTCTACGAAGATGTAACATGATTTAAGAGAAATTTATTGGTGGAATAAACTAAAGAGGGATGTGGCCAACTTCGTGGCTAAGTGCTTGGTTTGTCAGCAAGTGAAGGTGGAGCAATTGAGACCTTGTGGTTTGTCTCAAGAGATCATGTTGCCTGTGTGGAAATTAGAAGTGATTAATATGTATTTCATTACTAGTATTCCACGGTCTCGCCATCAGTTTGATTCTATTTGGGTCATCATGGATAGGATGACTAGGTTCACTTATTTCTTGCCAGTGAAGACTAACTATTTGGTGGAAGATTATGCAAAGCTCTTCATTGAGGAGACAGTGAAGTTGCATAGTGCTCCAGTTTCCATCATATCTAATTGAGTACTCATTTCTCATCTTACTTTTGGTGTTTATTTCAGAGAGCTTTAGGGACTAAGGTGAACCTTAGTATCGCCTTCCACTCGCAGATGGATGGACAAGAAGAAAGGATGATACAGACTTTGAAAAATATGATAAGGTCTTGTGTGATTGATTTTGGTGGTAGTTGGGTTGGCCACATGCCTCCCGTCGAGTTTGCTTATAATAATAGTTATCACTCGAGTATTAGGATACCTTCGTTTGATGCTTTGTATGGTAGATGATGTAGATATCCTATTGGGTGGTTTGACGTTAGCGAGAATAGGTTGTATGGTACCGAATTGGTTCACCAAGCTATGTAGAAGGTGAGGGTGATTTGGGATAGGCTTAAGACTGCCCAAAATTGCCAGAAGTCGTATGTGGACATAAGGCAAAGGGACTTAGAGTTTGATGAGGGTGATTTGGTGTTCTTGAAGGTATCTCCCATGAAGGTAGTGATGCAGTTTAGGAAGAAGGAGAATCTCAGTCCTTATTATGTTGGTCCATACCGTATTTTGAGATGAGTGGCCAATGTGGCTTATGAATTGGAATTGCCTTCAAGCTTGGTTCTATCCACCTGATCTTTCATGTGTCAATGTTAAAGAAATGCATGGGTGACCCTTCCTTGATTATTCCTTTGGATAGTATGGGGATCTCAGATTCCTTATCCTATGAGGAAGTCCCAATTGAAATCTTGGATCGACAAGTTCGCCGGTTACGTGTGAAGGGTGTGGCTTCGATAAAGGTTCTATGGAGGAACCAAAAGCATAAAGAATCTTCTTGGGAAGATAAAGAGGACATGAATTCAAAGTACCTATTTTTGTTTCTCACTTAAGATAATCATGCGAGAGATATATGTATTCCTTAGCATCTTTGTTTTCTAACTTTGTTAAAGAAAATTGTGAATTCCTTGATCTATTTGTTTTCTGTCTTTGTTAAAGGTAAGAGTGGGTGTGTTTTTGTATTAAATCATGGTATGAAATACCTTTGGTAGGAAGAATGTAACGCCAAGATTTTTGTTCCTTGAAATTTTTTGAAATTTTATCCTCACTGCCCAGACTACGACTAGACTATAAGAGTCATAGGGAGTCTCGACGGGTCTTAAGAACCCAATCGTAGTCTGTCCAGTAGGTAGGCATGGAGTTTTTGCTATAACTGCAACCAAGACCTTATGAGTCGTAAGATCCCGTGATGATTTATTAGGTGGTAGTCGTAAGGTGATTAATGTATGCCTCAAAAGTTTCTGTCTTGAGAATGGGTGGTGTATGCGAGTTGTAGGGACTGGTTACGAGTCATAAGGTATGAATCATAGCCAGACCAATAGGGGTGCCCAGGGGTATTATCTTGACTATGACTTAAGGAGGTGAGTCGTAAGGTGTCGTAACAAGTTGTTAGAATACCCGTAGCAACTTGGCATGATATTTTAGTCTCTTTATTCAGGGTATTGTGGTCAATTCCCCCTTTTCCTTACTTAGAACCCGCGACCATAGTTCACTTTAAGGGGTTATTTCTCATCCATAACACAATCAAAATCACTCTCAAACTCTCTAAATTCTCTCAAGCAAGACACTTAGGGTTTCCAAGAAGTTCATCAATTAGAGCTCTCAAGGGTTGTTTTCTCTCCATAAACTTTAGTATTTCAGGCATATTACTCTTTCCTAATTCTTAATTTCCAAAAAGCATATGTTTTGCATGGTTTAAATTGTATGGATTTGAATGTGGGTTTTGATGTAGTTGAGGGTTTTGATATGGTTGATTTTTAAATGGTTTTCCCATAATTTTTTATACATTGCTTATGCTTTACTGATTGTTTTGAAATTATTGGGTGCATGGGAATGGTGAATAAACAAAGGGGTCATGGTTTTCCCCAAATTGGTGTTTTGAATTTGGAATTGGTTTTGAATAATGTGTTTTCTCAACCTACTTGTGTAATTGGCTTTGAATTGTGAAATTGTTACTTGGTTTGACTTACTCACCTATAATATTGCATTGTATTAATGATCAAACAATGAACATGGACTTTGAAAGCCTTGTTGGCTATGATTTGATTTAATGAACAAAGAGGTCGAGGCATTCCCCCAAGATACAGTGATTGTTATGCCATAGAGATAAGTTTGCAAGTGTAAGCATATGGAGATAATGATGGTAAGCCTTAATGGTTGGTTTATTGGTTAATAAATGTGTTATGTAAAACTTGCTTTAAGTTGGTCTTAATGGGGGTTACATAACAAAGACGTGAAGGTGTGGGTCTTGGATGACTTATACAGGAAACTCATGTTTACCGACCTAAGGTTTGGTCTTGATAACCTGTGTGCATAGTTCACACTATTGATATATTTGTATCTTGGATTGACCTAGGGTCGGGGCATTCCCTGGTCTTTCTTGATACCTTCGATTTATGCGGCTAACACGCACTGGGGACCTTTCAGCTGGGGGAGCTGAACCCTATATTGCCTGTGGGTTCCTGTTTATGACAGTTGAGCTATATAGTCCAAGATAAAGTTTTACTTCAGTCTAAGCCTTTTTCCTTTTCCTGGCATGATATGTTTATATATATATATATATATATATGATTATGTGCATTGGCTTGGATGATTTTTGAAAATATTGTTCATGGCATTATTTTATCCTCGACCCCTGAGTTACATGCTAGTTCTCAACCCATTAATCATCTCCGGACACTGTATTCCCACGTGATGTAGGTATCAGAGATTCTTCTACTTTCCTGTACAGTGTTAGGTAGATCGACTCGGTTTGTCGATCGTTGGTTGTAAAATGGTGATCTTTCATTCTCTGAAAGACTTGGTAACTTCATTAGTTTCCTTTCATAGAATAGAGTTGGGGAATTCATATTAAAATTATCATTGTCATTGTCAGAGTTATTGATTTCGGTTTTGTTAGAAGGATTTGTGGCTATTACTGTGGACTTGGGTGACGTTGGTTGGATATTTTTGGTTGGTTAGCAGTTATCAATTATAGACATATCTGAAATTCTTTGATCTTGTGCTATCTTGTTATATGTTTGGAATTCATCCAATTTTGGGGTATGGTGTTATGTTTGGTTAGGTACATCGGGTGGTCTCCGGTCATTGCTAGACTTGAGATACCTATCATGGTCAGGCCCTATTTTGGGTCGTGACAGTATCCCCATTCGATGCAGGCACCGGGGATGCTTCTACTTTTCCTGTGCAGTGTTAAGTGGATTGGCTCAGTTTTTCCGTCGTTTGCAGTGAAGTGGTAAGCTTCCATTCTCTGGAAGACTTGATCATTCCATCGGTTTCCTTTCATAAATTAGAATCAAATAGTTTACATTAACATTATCCTTGTCATTGTCAGAGTAGGGGCATGTCCCGACACTTTATTGATTTTGGTTTTGTTAGAAGGCTTTATGGATTACTGTGGACTTAGGTGTTGTTGTTGGTATTTCTGGTTGATTAACAGTTATCGATTATAGACATATCTTAAATTCTTTGAGCTTATCTTATGCTATCTTATTATATGTTTGGAATTCAGTCATTATTGGGGGTATTGTATTCAATTTGGTTGGGAGCAGGGGGTGATCTCCGGTCCTTGTTAGATTTCAGATGCCCATCACGGCCAGGCCCTAGTTTGGGTCGTGAACTGAATATTCTTGTGAGTTTTATGGGTGTATCCCTTTGCCTCTATATTAAATCACTCTTAAATATCTTTTGGTAAGATTATTCATGCATGAGTTCAGTTCTCTTCTATCTTGAATTTTATCATGTAATTTTTTGTTAAAATTAGGGAATCACAAATCTGTTTTTGTTGGTCTCTAATTTACTTCAATTATGGAATTATTCTTTCTTTCTTATTGATGTCGCCCAAGATTACACCTCCAAGAAAGTATAACCCGATCTTTGTAAAATATATAACCCAATAAAGGTTGGGATCGAACCCACAAGGAATAGGCCAAATGTTTATCACGAATTTGCTAAAGTAGCTGAGAAACTACAAAAACTTAAATGGGGGGATTTTGTGAAAACAATCACAATAGTAACAAATCTTGATCGCTTTAGGTTGAAATCAATATGAGATGAATACTAGGACTGGGTTCCCCCTGACACATTAACTCCGTAGACTTATCGTGTTCCGTCAAACTATCTCAATGCATTGAATGCAGAATCTGACAAGATATTTATCACCAACCATCTTGTGAACACCTTTGGAAAATTTCACTCATCACCTTTTGAGTCTTAGAGTGTCGCCTTACTAACCTTTGTCCTGAATCCCATATTAACTATTACCTTTTGAGTCTAAAGCTAATTAGATGAAGGTTAATTGCTTTAAATTACAATTGTGATCTTTTATTTTCTAATCTCTACCTCTATTTTGGAGTAAGTATGGAATGCATGTAGGTTCTCAACATTTGCAGTAGTTAATAAAGAAATCACACCGAAGAAGATCACAATACATGCAAGAATATTAATTAAGAACGGCTTTGCACTTTCTCTACTTCATTATTCCATCAGGGTTCCCACAATCCTAGTTAGGTGGTTTGGCCATGTTAGCAAGACATCCATTGAATTCATAAAAGAAAGCATATTCATAATCTTACAATAATTAAAGAATAAAAACCAAAATCTCAAATTAATATCCAACCGTAAAAACCAAGAACAATGGATTCCAAGATCAAAAGTCAAATCTCAAAATCAATGTAGTGTTACAATATAAAGAGTGCATAAAATAATACAAAAACATCAAAGGGGTATTTATAGAATACATCAAAACCCTACAAATTCTAACCAAAATAAAAAAAAGGAAAGCTGACTTGGAAACTACTTACGGACCAACTTACGGGCCGTAACTACCACCTACAAACCCTAGGTGGGCCGTAAGTCTTAGAAGGAATCAAAATCTATCTGAATATCCACCTATGGTGTCACTTATGAGGGGAATAAGTGGTACTTACACCGCCCTAAGAAGGTTTCATATCTCTCAGAACAAATCTTCATACTTCAAATCTTTCAGAATAATTTTTCTTCGACACTTATGAGGACACTTACGATGGCCGTTAGTGCCACTTATGGCTCATAAGCGGGTCTGTAAATGTTCCCTTTACACACTTCAACTTATTTTTTCTTCTATTTTTCTACAGAACCTAGTTTCATGCAAAACAAACACAGAAGCACATCTAACAAAAAAAACCTAAGTACTTGCATATTTTCTGGTTTTAAGCATCGAAAGTTCCATGAAACAATGGAACATCAACACCCTCAACTTAGAATATTTGCATGTCCTCAGGAATCAAACACATAACAAAACAAAGCGCGATTTTTAATCAAGAGAAACCTAAGGCACCTATTACACTCAACTCAGTTTCCTCTCACAAACTTTTACTTCCTCCTATTTCCCATTTTCAAAACCAACTGTATGGATCCAAATAGCACAATAATATGATACAAAGGAATCAAATAACGTCATATCATTAGCACGAAACAATTAAGCAGGTATTAAATTACACTACCCGAACAAGTAAGCAGTTAGCAACACAACCCATGTTCCCTTACAGAAAGAAGTCCTATCTCTCATAATATCATATCATGAATGTTAATACAAGGGACTATATCAAGATACACACTCACAAAATAAGTTTCAATCATTGTGAATAGAATACCAAAGGATTGCCCTTATTTTCTTACCTAAGTTTTTCAAATAGTTGGACTAGGATCACTATAGGGCTTTATTCAGCTTGTAATGTACGTGTAAGAACACATACAATTTTGATAATTTAATTTTGACCCTCCCGTATGCGTAATGTCAATTTTTGACATGAATTATGTTTAAGGATGTTAAAAGGGTATTTTGGCATAGTTTCAGATTTTGTGAAATGGGTTTGGGATCATTTTGAGATCCCAAGGCAGTAAGCCTATGCGATAAGGCCGTGTCATAGAGGTTAACCTCCATAGTGTTTGTATGGTACGTCGGCTAACCTCATTGATATTGGCGTGTCATGCCACCATTTTAAATTCATCCAATTTTTATTTTTTTCATTTGAGGTGAGGGGCTTTTGTTTTTTCTACCCCATGTATGACCTTAAAACATAATATACACCCTTTTCCCACCAGTTTTAAGGATCAAAGACCATTATCTTCCTCTTTAACATTTAAACCAAGAAACTCCAAGGGTTTCACAAGGAATTCACCGTTCAAGCTCTGAACTCCAAATTATTTTCAATTCCTCATACGTTTCAGGCATGTTTCTCTTTCCCTAACTTTAATTTTACATTGTGGAATTAATTAAATGGATTTTAATGTGATTTAATCATGGGTTTTTAAATTGGATTAAGGGATTTTGGTTTTTACTGATTGAATTACTTATCCCATGTTCTAAATTGATTATTCATGCTTTAAATTGATGTTTATGGGACTGAATTGGTGCAGGGTATAAATGGTTGGAATGGGGACATGGGTTTCCCCAAATTGATGAAAATCTGGCTTGATAATTGCATTAACCTCAACTCATCTTGTAAACTTGATTTTGAATATGGAAAATTGCATGATTTAACTTGTTTTTTAACCCAATGCATTGTATTAAAGGATAAATGGATGAAAATGATTTTGGATGGCCTTGGTTTTGGATTTTAAATAGAACTTGGGAGTTCAATTTGGTTATGTGGATTGGTTTGGCATAAATATATTAGCTTGCAAGCATATTGGTATGACGATACCAAGTGGTAAATGCCTTAATGAATGACTCCTGGGTTAATAGATTGATTTATGTGCAAATTATTTTAATTTGGGATTAAAGAGAGTTGTGTAGCTCACCCTGAAGGTATAAGTCCTGGGGGGACAAACACTCGAAACCATGTTTGTCGGCATTGGGAGTGGGGGTCTATATGACCGTGTGCTTGGTGCACACTTTATATATATATATATATATATATAGGGATGGCCATTGCCTTGGTGGATTTAGTTTTCCCTGAATTTTTCCTTGATTCGTGCGGCTAGCACGCTCTAGGGCCCTTCCAGCAGGGGGATCTGGACCCATATATCCCATGGGTTCCTTTAGGACAGACCGAGAAACACAGTTCAAGTTAAATATTTAAAATCTCATGTTCATGACCCTTATCCCTATCTCGACAACCTATATATTTGTATATGAATATGTTGCATATGGTTTATGATTGGATTTTGGTAATTACATTATTTTATCCTTATTCTTTGAGTTACATACTAGTTCTTACCCACTGACCGTCCCTGGATGCTACATTTTTTCATAATGTAGGGTCTGAAGGGTTTCCAGTTACTCTTGTGTAGCGTTAGGTGGTTGAACATATCTATTGAGATGCTGTAAAGTGGTAAGCATCCATACTTTAGAAGGCCTTGTCATCAATAGAGTGGGATACCCTAGAATCATGGGTTACCCTTTTCAGGGCCTGCAATAAGTCCATAGTGGGGTCCTGTAGCTTCTTCTCATGTCCTTATTTTGTCCCAAAAATCGAGACCATAGCATCAATCTCAAATAAGTCAAATTACATAGGTGGAGGTGGAGGTAATAGCTGTGTGAAAGCTGGAATGGTCAGAGGAATGACTAAAATATGTCTATCTCCTAATAATCGTATCTAAGCACATAATAAATCCATTTTCTTGTAGAGGCTTGATAAATCATGAGTCTAAACCTCACAAAACTTTGCAATTATCCATACCTCAAAGATATCAATCTGGGCATGCATCTCCCTAGTATACTCTATACCATATTCTCCCTCAGCCTTACCTCAAATTGGGCCTCAACAGTCTTTAGTGTAGTCCAGACCCATGGTCGGATCTGTGCAAATAATGTAGCTCACTAAGTCTCCGTATGAGTGATACAAGCAGTCAACTCATCCTGCCACTCAACCATGAGTTGTATAAACTCGTGCAACACACCAATCAATCCAGTAACTATGGGGAAAAGGAGTAAAGTCGATGTCCCAACTGGCTTTGAAGTAGTAGTCGGGGCTGGTGCTGATATGCTTGTGGCCCCCTCACCAGTATTAGTTATGGTATCATATCTTTACTCTTCCATATCAACATCAACAATAATATTTGTCCTTTCCACAACCTCATCTGGATTTGAAGGCCCTCCTTAAGTGGGTAGGAATAGAAATACGAGGTGGTTTCACTCTCTATACAAGGGTCAGGTTTTCCACATCCTTCATCAAGATAATGTCTGATATATGGGTCACCTCTATCCTATGGTATACCCTAGGAATAGGCAACACTCTGACTACTTCACAGAACTGCTAAATCAAATAAGGAAAAAAGAGGGTGGTGGTTTCATCGAATACCATAAAGGGGATCTCTAGATGGATCAATCTTGAAAAAGACTGTTATAACTAGTAATCAGGTTGGAAATCAAAGAGGCTCTTTACCATGTAAGTATGCTATCTGCAGAAGTCAAACTCACTCTATGACTTACCACAGCCCACCAATACTTTTCCATAAAATATAATGATGCCATTCTTTATCTCACTATTTACCTCAACCCATGGGACGTCAGTACCCAACTTTGCTATCTAAGTGGATATCCACCTAGCCAAATCCAATATTTGTGCTTTGTGATCTATGTCTCTTATAGTTCTCCTATCCCACACTGGCCTTATTTTGTAATCAGACTACATTTTATGGCTGGCCCCTCATAATCTAGCCCAAATAATACTTGATGGATGGCCACCTTAGAAATATCCACTCGCACACCCCTGATCAAAGTATGGGCCAACTAGGCCTACTCAACCACTCTACCCTCTAGTAGGGTAATTAAGTAAATGGTAGAATCATGTGATGCATATAATTCCCAAACTAGAGTCGGGCTATATGATCCTTGTGGCTGAGTCATCCACCCGAACCGATATTTATCAAATAAGGCCCACATATCTGGTGCTTCTGCTATCCCAATCAAATCTATTTGAACCTCGATTATTATACTATGCTTAGGTAGTCCCTGCTACGTGATGAAGCTATCTCTCTCAAAAATATTTTGTATCCCTTCATGTACCTTCTCAGAGAAATCTCAGCTATAGTCACAACCAGGACATGTGTAGAGTCAAACTCTAGGAAGAGGTGGTGAAACTGTGGGCTGAGTGCCCTGTGCAGCCTACTGAGTATCTTGTGACAACGATGATGATATCTTCTATGGGACATGAGCTACCCTCCTCAGAATGGGGTGCGATTGCGCCTAACACCGACTCACTCTCAGAACTAGATGCAACCTCTGACCCTTCCTCATACTAAGAGCTGGTTGCATCCTCATTATCTCTAGAACCAAAAAATGATCCAAACTTAACCTTTTTTTTGGACCTTGATCTTGACTCTAGATTTTTATTTGAGCTATCATCCGAAGCATACTCTCCCTACTTAGGTTGGGAGAGTGTGGTGTGACTGGCTTGGGTTCTTCATCCAGAGCCTGGTCCAAACAAAGGATGCTGGTGTATGTTGCATCCCTACTTATGGTACTGGTGGGGACTATAGAGGCAGTGATGTGTGGACTAAGTACCCAACTCTGAAACAACTATTGCAGCTACAGCCTGTCTGTGTGATCTATGCCTAGTTTATCAAGGGACAAATGGTCTATCCTGGGGCTCATGGGGTACTCCTCTACGGTGCCACTTCGCTCAGGTGACTCATCCAGAAGCCTAGACTGAAATCCTTTATTTTGTAAAGCTTTTAGTGTCATCATGCATGAAAAAGTAGTTGTCAGGGCTTGAAATAAAAGAATGAAACAAAATTTCTGAAAAATTTGATGATCCAGGGCAACGGTATACGGGGGTTGTAGGTACCCTCATATGTACCGGACAAAGACCTGACATTTTAGAGCATTAGGTTTGACACTTACAAGGCTATATATGTCCTCGTAGGTTCTACTTACGAGGCCCGTATTTGGTTTTGTATGTAACCTTCAGAGAGTTGGTCAATTTTTCTCAAAAGTTTTATCCCAAACAGTGTACATTTCAAATTTTTAGTCCAATTTCGTATACTATAACATGTATCAATTAAATTTCAATAGGTATTGCACAAGAATTTTTGGGCTTTCCCTTCACTATTCAACTTCTACTTCTATATATTAACTGATCACAGGTTTCCCAATCCTGGAATTTTGAGATCTGGGCCCAAAATGTTTCGACCCACTGATGGGGTCACTTACGACCCCCGAAAATAGTTTTTGCAGCCTGGTTCAGCTTTGATTTTGATGACCCTTGTAGGTAGGGTCCTAAGTTGTACTTATGCCCCTCATAAGTGGACTCGTAAGTACAACTCAGAGACATAAAAAATCCCTAAAATTTGTCTAACACCTACGAAATCACTTACCTATCATAGGTTGGACTTATGACCCCCATAAGTAGGTTTGTAAGTCCACTTACCTAGACTTGTCAGAATTTTGCAATTTTTACCATTTTCTAGGTGTTTACATGATTTAAACCTACAAAAAAGAAAACAAAGTGAACACTAAAACATTGGGTTGCCTCACAATCGAAGCTTGATTTATTGTCGCAGCACGACATGGATATTGTACGACCCCGTAAAATTCCTAGTTCAATTCAGTCCCAAATAACTTGCAATGAGGGGTCCCAGACTTAGGACAAATTCAGCAAAGTATTGAGACTTAGAATCATTTTATCCTTCGTAATGGGACAACCTTATTTTCTATCCATACGACCTTAGAATGTTAATTTTTAAGTTGATTCACGATCAGGGATGTCAAAAGGTCTTCTTGGGTGAGTTTCAAAATTTTTGGCCAAGCGTAGAGACATGTTTGGGGGTCCAAAATAGTGGCTGCGCACGATTAGCATGCGTGCATGCTCCAGTCCACCCCTAGGGAGCATGCGATAGAGAATGCGGCGTAGGCTCTATTCCATAGCTCCAGAGCATGCGACGCACGCTCCGTAGCACACTTTTGAATTTTTTAGCTTTCAGTTCTACGTCTAGAGGGGTAAACAAGTAATTTCCCCGCCTCATATCAGCCCCAAACATAAGTTTTAACCTTTATAAATGGAAAATTCACTAATTTTCCACAAATCCTCTCAAGAACAAACCCTAACCTATCAAATTCAAGATTCAAGTCCCAAGAAATTCACTACTCCCTCCGTTTCAAAATGAATGACCTACTTTCTATTTTAGTCCTTTTAAAAAAGAATGACCCCTTTCCCTTTTTATCAAATTTTTAATTTTAACTTTCCACATGGAATGTTTAACACCACAAGATTCAAAAGTCTTCTTTATTTTCTTAAACTCCGTCCCAAGTCAAACTAGGTCATTCTTTTTTAAATGAAGGGAGTACAATTTTCAGAGAATCACTAATCAAGGTATGTTAGGTGTTCATCCTTGGGTTTCCTTCCACCTTTGGAGTTCAAGAACCCTTTTCAAAACCTCAAGTTAATAGTTTCATGAATTACATGTATAAATTAGGTTGTTTACATGTTCATATTGTTTGTATGGGTTTTAATTCAAGATTTAATTATAGTTTTCATGAATATAAGTGATTATGTATGTAATGGTTGTATCCCCACATCAAAATCCTTGAATTGTGAATTAATGATTGTAGTCATGATGCATCCACATGTTATTCATGTCCAATTACAACATTATGCCTTCTAGGTTTTTGACAAAATGCTTAATTGAGTTAATTATGCATTTGTGATCCCGTGGTGACCCTAGTGTTTAAATCATTCCTTTACATGTTTAAATTTCTACCATGCTAAAGATATGCCTTGCAAATGTTTGTTGGAATGCCTATGTGAATTGAACAATATAATTATGACATGTTAGTATATATTCCTATTCATGTACAAGTTCATGACTTCCCAGTGCTTGATAAAATGTCTCAATGATTGCATTGTGAACAGTTGACTATTTTCATGTTTCAAGTATTGCCATGTCCTATTAGTGTAGATGCTATCGAGTGGCTAGCTGTTATTCAGGACAACCCAGTGGCCAATACATCTGCAGCCGGATTTGAGTCTCCACCCGAATGAATCCTCCATCATTTACAGGGACTAAGTCAGATGAGGAACTATAGGAATTCTTTGATCAGGTGCAGAAAGTCACAAATATTGTAGGGGTGACTGCTAGTGAGAGTGATGAGTTGGCTGCATATCAATTGTAGGATGTGTCTCACTCATGGTTCAAGCAGTGGAAGGCAGAGAGGGCCGCAGATGCAGGGCCCATAAATGGGAGGAGTTTTCCACTACTTTTCTTGATAGATTCTTTCCACTGGAGTTGAGGGAAGCTAAGGTTTTGGAGTTTATAAATCTGAAGTAGGTCAACATGACAGTACATGAGTATTCTCTCAAGTTTACTCAGTTATCCAGCTATGCCCCCCATGTGGTAGCATATAGCAGATCTAAGATGAGTAAGTTTGTGTCGGGTGTGTCTAACAGTATGGTCAAGGAGTGTAGGACCACAATGCTGATTAAAGAGATGGATATATCCAGGCTCATGGTCCATGGTCAGAAAATAGAAGAGGCTAAGAATAAGGAGAAGGATAGGGAGAACAAGAGAACGAGAATAAGTAGCTTCAACTTTGCTCAGCCTAAGTCAGAGGGTGAAAATCGTTCTCAATTCCACCTGAAATCTTCAGTTCCAGCTTCGTCTTCAGCTAGTGATCCAGTGCCAAAATTCATAGATGACAATAGATCTAGGGCATCAGGACCTAAACCCCAGGGTAGGTGTTAGCAGTTCCCAAAAAAACCCTCTTTTATAGAAGTATGGCAGAAACCATCAGGCTGTCTGCAGAGCTGGCAGCGATGTGTGTTTCGGATGTGACAAGCCAGGCCATAAGATCAAAGTATGTTCTCAGGAGGGTTCACAAAGTCAACATAATCATTCCCCAGCTCAGTCCGGTCGCCCAAATCAGCAGGGTGCCACTTCCAGTGCCACCAGTGGGCAATGCCCAAATAGACTATGCACTTTAGTCCTGACAGGATCAAGAAAGTTTTCCTGATGTGGTCACTATACATTACAAGTTTATCATTTACATATTTATGATTTTCTAGATCCAGAAGGTTCTCTGTCCTTTTAACTTCTTATATAGCTATTGACTTCAGAATCAGTCCCAAAACTCTAGCAGAGCCTTTTTTAGTTTTACCCCAGTGGGTAAAACTATCATAGCCCGGCGGGTATACTTGAAATGTCCGATTATGGTATATCAAAAAGTTACATCAACAGACTTAGTAGAATTAGAGATGATAGATTTTAATGTCATTCTCTGCATGGATTGGCTTAATTCATGCTATTCCTCAGTTGACTATAGAAATAGAATTGTTCAATTTCAGTTTTCGAATGAACCTATCCTAGAATAGAGGGGTAGTACTTCAGCACTTAGGGGTCAACTTGTTTCTTACCTTAGGGAGAGAAAGATGATATCTAGGGGATGTGTCTATCATCTTGTTCGAGTTCAAGACTCTAGTTCAGAGACCCCTACCCTTGAGTCAGTATCAGTAGCATGTGAATTCCTAGATGTGTTTCCCGACGATCTTCCTGGAGTCCCTCCCAAAAGGGAAATTGACTTTGAAATAAACCTTATTCCAGATACTCAGCCCATATCTATTCCTGTATATAGAATGGCTACAACTGAACTTAAGGAACTAAAAGAATAGTTGAAAGACCTCCCAGATAAGGGATTATTAGGCCCAGTGTTTCCCCGTAGGGTGCACCAGTTTTATTCGTGTGTAATAAATATAGTTCTCTTAGAATGTGTATTGACTACCGTCAGTTAAACAAAGTCATGGTCAAGAAAAAGTATCCACTTCCTAGAATCGATGACTTATTTGACCAATTCAGGGTGCTAGTTACTTTTCTAAGATAGACCTCAGATCAGGTTATCATCAGCTCAGAGTCAGAGAATGTGACATTCCGAAGAAGGCTTTTAGAACTCGGTATGGACACTTCAAATTCTTAGTCATGTCATTTGGTCTTAACAATGCCCCAACAACTTTCATGGACTTGATGAACCACGTGTTCAAGAAGTACTTGGACATATTTATCATAGTCTTCATTAATGACATTCTTGTCTATTCCTTCAGTGAAAGTGATCATACAGACCATTTTAGGATAGTATTACAAACTCTCAGAGCTCATCAGTTGTTCGCCAAATTCAGTAAGTGCGAGTTTTGGCTAAGGTCAGTAGATTTCCTTGGCTATATAGTTTTCATTAGAGTTGATCTCCAAAAGACCGATGCAGTAAGAAACTGGCCCATACCTATCTCTTTGATAGATATCAGGAGTTTCTTGGGTTTGGACGGCTATTACCGATGGTTTGTTGAGGGATTTTTGTCTATTGCATCCCCCATGTCCAGATTAACTCAGAAGAAAGTCAAATTCCAGTGGCAAACTCTTATGAGAAGAGTTTTCAGGAGTTGAAGAATTGACTCCTTACAACCCCAGGTTTGACTTTACCAGATGGTTCAGATGGGTTGTGGTATATTGTGATGCTTCTAGAGTTGGTTTAGGGTGTGTTTTGAGGTATAGAGGTAAGGTCATAGCCTATGCCTCTAGGCAGCTTAAGCCCCATGAAAAAAACTACCTCACTTATGATCTTGAGTTAGTAGTTGTAGTATTTGCCTTAAAGATTTGGAGGCACTATTTGTATGGGGTGTATGTTAATGTACTTATAGACCATAAAAGCCTATAGTATGTATTTTCTTAGAAAGACCTGAATCGGCATCAGAGGAGTAGATAAAGCTGTTGAAAGACTATGACATAAGTGTTTTGTATCATCCGTGCAAGGCCAATGTAGTAGATGATGCTCTCAGTAGGATGTCTATGGGTAGTGTTGCTCACGTGGAGGATGGTAAGTAAAAGTTAGTGTAGGAAGTCCATCAGCTTGCCCGACTAGGTGTTTGCTTAGTCGATTCAGTAGAAGGTAGTGTGTGGGTTCAAACAGTATAGAATCATCTTAAGTTTCCAAAGTGAAGGAGAAGCAGGACAGAGATCCTAATTTAGCTAAGTTAAAAGAGACAGTCAGAGATCAGAAGGTAGAGGTTTTCTCCCAAGGGGGAGATGGTGTGTTTCATTGCCAGGGTCGACTATGTGTGCTAGGTATAGATGACTTGAGGCAGCGGATTCTTACAGAAGCATATGGTGCGCGCTACTCGATTCATCCAGGGGCCACCAAGATGTACTGCGACTTACAGGAAGTCTATTGGTGGAGTGGGATAAAGAGAGATATTGCAGAGTTTGTAGCTAAGTGATAGACATGTCAGCAGGTTTGTATCGAGTATCAAAAGCCTAGTGGGTCTATGTAGGAGTTTAGTATTCCCACTTAGAAGTGGGAGGATGTGAATATGGATTTTGTAATGGGTTTGCCTCGTACTCATCGTCAGCATGATTCAATTTGGGTCATTGTAAACAAGATGACCAAATCAACTCATTTCTTACCAGTCCATACTTCCTATTCAACCAAGGATTATGCCAAGCTCTATGTTAGAGAGTTGGTCAGATTGCACGTAGTTCTGTTATCCATCATTTCAGACTGAGGTAAGCAGTTCACCTCTCATTTCTGGAAAGCCTTCCAAAAGGGTCTTGGTACCCAAGTTCACCTCAACACAACCTTCTACCCTCAGATAGATAGTCAAGCAGAAAGGACAATTCAGACTTTGGAAGATATGTTAAGAGTGTGTGCCATTGACTTTAAGGGTAGTTAGGATGACCACTTGCCCTTGATTGAGTTTGCATATAATAACAGTTCTCATTCCTGCATTCAGATGGCTCCGTTTGAGGCACTCTATGAGAGGAGATGTAGATCTCCCATTGGTTGGTTTGAGGTAGGTGAGGCCATGATGGTAGGGCCTAACTTGGTATTTAGTACTTTAGAAAAAGTTCAGTTGATCAGGGAAAGGCTTAAGACAGCTCAGAGCCGGCAGAAATTGTACGCAGATATACGAAGAAAGGATCTCGAGTTCGAGATTGGTAACTTTATGTATTTGAAAATATCACTGATGAAAGGAGTAAAGAAGTTTGGCAAGAAGGGGAAGCTCAGCCCTCGATATGTCGGTCCTTACTGAATTCTCAGCCATTTTGGAAAGGTAGCTTACGAGCTTGAGTTGCCTTCAGACCTAGCCTCAGTATATCCAGTGTTTCATGTCTCCTTACTAAAGAAATGCATAAGTGACCCAACAGTTGTACTCCCTATTGAGTTTATAGACGTTCAGAACAGTCTCTCTTATGAAGAAATCCCAGTCAAAATCCTCGATCATCAGGTTCACAGATTGAGGAACAAAGAAGTTCCTTTAGTCAAGGTTCTTTGACGAAATCAGTCCGTTGAGGGAGCTACTTGGGAAGCAGAAGTAGATATGCGAGCCAAGTATCCTCACCTCTTTTCTGCAAATTCAAATTTAGATCAAGGTAATAGTATTCCTTAGATTTACTCAATTCCATGCTTAGATTACCTTTACAAATTCGGTATAAATTACCATTGGATATCATTTTCATGACAATCATGTATTCATAAATCAGTTTCAGCAATGCAATCATTCTTTAGTTATGCATTTTTAGTATGAAAACTCAATTTATCAGCAGTTTCAGTCATGTGTCATATCCCCAAGTTCAATCATGTCTCAGTTGTGCATGTTAGTATCAGTACAGTTTCTCAGTAGTCACAGTTCAGTTAGTCTCATTCGAGGATGAATGGCCCCAAGGGGAAGATATTGTATGACCCCGTAAAAGTCCTAGTTCAATTTCAATCCCAAATAGCTTGCAATGAGGAGTCCCAAACTTAGGACAAATTCAGCAAAGTATTGAGACTTAGAATCATTTTAGCCTTCATAATGGGACAACCTTATTTTTGACCCGTAAGACCTTAGAATATCAATTTTTAAGTTGATTCATGATCAAGTATGTCAAAAGGTCTTCTTGGGTCAGTTTCAAAATATTTGGGCAAGCGTATAGGCATGTTTGGGGGTCCAAACAGTGGATGCGCGCTATTAGCATGCGGCACACACTCCAATCCACCTCTAGGGATCATACGACGCACGCTCCATTCCATATCTCCAATGCATACGACACACACTCCGTAGTACGCTCCTAAATTTTTTAGCTTTTAGCTTCGCATCTAGAGGGGTAAACAAGTCATTTTCCACCTCATATCAGCCCCAAACACGAGATTTAGCCTTTCTAAAGGCAAAATTCACTCATTTTTCACAAATCCTCTTAAGAACAAACCCTAACCTATCAAATTCAAGATTCAAATCCAAATAAATTCACCATAATTTTCAGAGAATCACTAATCAAGGTATGTTAGGTGTTCATCCTTGGGTTTCCATCCACCCTTGGAATTTAAGAACCCTTTTCAAAACCTCAAGTTAATAGTTTCATAAATTACATGTATAAATTGGGTTGTTTTCATGTTCATGTTGTTTGTATGGGTTTTAATTCAAGATTTAATTGTAGTTTTCAAGAATATAAGAGATTATGTATGTAATGGTAGTAATCCCCATATCAAAACCATTGGATTGACAATTATTGATTGTAGTCATGATGCATCAACATGTTATTCATGTCCAAGTACAAGATTATGCCTTCTAGGTGTTTGAAAAATGCTTAATTGAGTGAATTGTGCATTTGTGATCCCGTGGTGACCCTAGTGTTGAAATCATGCCATTACAATATGTTTAAATTTCTACCATGCTAAAGCTATACCTTGCAAGTGTTTGTTGGAATGCCTATGTGAATTTAATAGTATAATTATGACATGTTAGCATGTATACCTATTCATGTACAAGTTCATGACTTCCCAGGGCTTGATGAAATGTCTCAATGATTGCATTGTGAACAGTTGACTATTTTCATATTTCAAGTATTGTCATGTCCTATTAGTATAGATGCTATCGAGTCCTGGGGGTATTCAATACCCGACAATCTAGATGTTTACCTAGAATTACAGTAGCTACAAGATAGCCTTAGTAATGTCACAAATAGTAGGATTTAGTCAGTTATAGATCTCAATGAACTCAGTCCAGTTCAGTCAGTCAATGTGATCAGTAACAACTCAGTCAAGCCTAGAACAGTCTAGTGATCGGTTCAGTGTTATTTCAGTTGGGAGTAGAATTCAGCATCGAGCGAACCCAAGGATGGGGGCATTCCTGCCAGTATAGGGAGTGACCTTTAGTAGCAATCCCTGTATTTCAGAACAACAGAGCCAGTGTAGGTTGAGATATCTTCCTTCCAGACTAGGGTTGATACATCTCATATGAGTTTTCCTTCCAGCGAGGGTTGACAAAAGTGTTTCTTGTTAGAGAGGGTTAACTCACAGCTTGTCTTTACTCATGGCACGATATCAACAACCTTCCAACTGGGGTTACAGGTTGGACCTATATCCATTCGAAGAGGGGCATGTCAGTTAGATAACTACCTCCCGCAGTTTCAATTTTAGTCTCAGTATAGAACTCAGTTCAATTCAACAAATTTAGGACTATCAAACTCAGTCACCCAGCTCAGTATAGAACTCATTTCCATTCTACAGAATTAGGACTAGATATCAGTTAATCAGTATTCAGAATTCAGTATCCAGTGTTAACATGATCTCAGTTATAGTTTATGTATTCATGCATGTACTCATATTCAGTTACGACCATGTTACTCAGCTAGTTATTGTTTATGCATATGAACCCATGCATATCATCCTACCTCACTTAACATACCAGTATATTCAAAGTACTGACGTATACTTTTCTTTTGAGCTATGATGTCTTATATCGTAGGTTCAGATGCACGGGCTCTAGATCACACTTAGCAGTTCAGATTATTAGCAGCGACTATAGTGGTGAGTCCTTATATTTTCGGGATTAAGTCATTCTTTTCAGTATTTTAGTAGACTTATTTTATTCAGTTATTGGAGTTAGTTGGGGACTTGTCCCATCAACTGTAATGCCCCGATTTGCTAAATCGGAATGCTACACGATGCTCATGACCTCGAGGGACCACAAGCTAACCCATGACTGATATCTGTATCTGTATACTACAAATCATGACATAGTAATGCGGAATATGTAAAACTGTAAGACCATAAGTTTCAACTGAATAAAACCATATCTGAAAATCATAACATCCATGTGGGTGAAAATACCCAAAACATCTCAATCTGAAAGCTAAGTCTGAACGTAAATCTGAAAGCCTCTAAACTATCTGAATAAGGAGTTAAATGAACATGTCTCCAACTAACTCCGTAGCACTGAACTGAAGAAATAAATAAATGTATCAAATCATATTTTCCTCGAATCATTGAGGACTCGCTGTGTCTCTGCGAATGGAATGCTGCCATTATTGCTGGGCTGGAGCTCGTGTATCGGAACCTATGGTGTAACATAAAAAGAAAGCACCATAGCGCAAATGCGTCAGTACAACTGGAGTACTAAGTATACGAGGAAGGTAGGCTGAACATAAAGGGTTTCATGCATGAACAACACTGACTGACTAATATGAACGTGGGAGTGCAAACATACATATATAGAAACTGGGACCGTGAATGCATGATAGAAATACCTGTAAGCTAATACATGGTTTACTAATAACTGTCATGACTGATAACTTGGACGACTGTCTCTGACAGTTCTGTATATACTGAAATCTGAAGAACATAATGACTGTATCTGACAGTCCTGTATATACTGAAATCTGAAGAACATAATGACTATATCTAACAGTCCTGTATCTACTAAAATCTGAAGAACTTAACGACTGTATCTGACAGTCCTGTATATACTGAAATCTGAAGAACATAACGATTGTATCTGACAGTCCTATATATACAGAAATCTGAAGAACACCCTGAGTTTTTTTACTGAGGCTGTTACTAAAACTGTGGGAGGTAGTGTTTAACCGACATGCCCCATGTATGCCGTTATGGCTAAGCTGGGGTCCAATCTCTTCCTCGACTGGAGGGGAGTCAATACCGTGCCACGGGTAAGGACAGCTTGTGAGTGACCCTTATCTAGAAGGTACTCAATAAGAACGGTGGGAAACCTAAATTGACAGGTTAAAAAACCTCATCAACCCTAATCTGACAGGTTAAGATGTCTCAACCTACGCTGGATACGTAGTTTTCTGGAACACAAGGACTGCTTCTAAGAATCACACCCTGAACTGGCAAGTGAGTTCCCATCCTTGGGTTCACTCTGTACTAACCTCTACTCCCATCTGGAGGGACTGGACATGAATAACTGACTATAGATGACTTAATCTTACTGAATTCCATTGACTGGCAGAATGTTACTTATATCTGACAACTGATTGAGATTATGAGGTTTTCCTGAGTCACATGACTGACTGAAGTCTATGGAATCATAGCTTGAGTTTGGATATCGTGAAACATGACATGGCTCTAGGCACACAGCTATAGTTTTCGGGTACGAATACCCCCAGGACTCGATAGGAGGAAACTGACACACATGACATGACTTGATCACAAGATTTGAGTCGATAATTCACAATATCATAAGCAGGGGATAGTATACTTCATGTATTTATTCAACATTTCAAACATGATAGGAAAAGAATGGATATATTTTGTGTACATAAGTTATATCTCCATTATCATACATGCTTTATACCACAACAATAACAACACATAATTTGCATGGAAATTCATATTGGAGTGTATGGCGAGCATGAACTTGTTATTTAGATATCATGAAATCATGTAAATATGAAGTTCTAACATACTAGGCATTTTATCGAACACCTTGCATGCATTCTATAAGGAATAGGTGGATTTCATACTTGCATTCTATCAATCCATCTAAAGATCATGTTTTTCAACTAACAACATAACTTTCATGAGATATACAGTCACGATACTATTATATAGCAAAACAAACAAGCATCAACATGGGTATGATCATATCACCACAACCAACTAAGATTTTGTATTTTAAATATTGATTCTTGAACTCCACGTATAAAAGGAATCCGTGGATGAAAACTACGCATACCTTGGAAGGGAGGTTCTTAATGATTAACGGAGGAATTTTCTTGAAATTTGATCTTCAAGCTTGATTGTGCAACCCTAGTTGTTTTTCTCCTATGGTGCTCTTGGATAATGAAATTTGAGATGTTAATAGGGTTGTAATGTGTTTAGAAGCTATAAATTTTGTGAGGTTAGGTTTAGGGACATGTAAGGAGTGTTAAAAGACTTAACTACCCTCAAAATAACTCAAAAACTAAGTGTTGTCGTGGCTGAAATCATACATAGGCGCCGCATATGATATCGCCTATATTTACATAGGAGCCGCATATGATATCTCCTATATTTACATAGGTGCCGCATATGATATCGCCTATGCTTTCCAGTGGCCATGTGCGATTGGTTAGTCAACGCATTCTACTTTGAAAGGCCATAACTCCTTGCTCGTGTGTCGTATTTTGATGAAATTGGTATCGTTGGAAAGCTAATTAGATTCTCTACAATTTGGTGGGTCTAAATCTTCCAAAATATCACATATCAATCACGTTATTGTTGTTCAAAGATGACCCTTGCAAAATTGAACACTAGGACTTGATGGATTCAAAAACTCTTATCTTGCATCACTTTAAGCGACTCATATGAGGATTCTTAAGATATCGCAAGCAATTCTATCGCTAGGATATTCATTGTAAGTCATGCACAAAAATACTACTCACAGGATAAGAGGTTTCATACGTAGGAAAACTTATTCACTTCCTAGCTTAGAAACATGCGGGGTATTACAATATCTCCCCCTTGGGAACATTCATCCTCAAATGAGAATTTACTGATAGGGGATACAAGATAACAGAACCTGAACTGAACATGAAGAACTGAAACTTGATCTCATGACTGACATGCTAAACATACTGAACTCGTGTATATCTGATGCACGGACAATTGATACGTGAATACATGACTGAGTATGCAACGGTTAATAGGTACCAAGTTTATACTGGAAACATGAACATGAAACTGAATAAGCTTAAGGAGAACTATTACCTTGAGCTTGATCTAAATTGGCGGGGAAGAGGTGAGCATACTTGGTACGCATATATGCTTCTGCTTCCCAAGTAGCTCCCTCATGAGACTGATTTCGCCAAAGAACCTTGACTAGAGGGACTTCTTTGTTCCTCAATCTACGAGTCTGATAATCTACGATTTCTATTAGAATATCTTCGTAAGAGAGGCTGTTCTGAATGTCGATGCTCTGAATAGGGACAACAACTGCTGGGTCACCTATGCACTTCTTGAGCAAAGAGACATGGAAGACTGGATGGACTGAGGCTAGATCTGAAGGCAACTCAAGCTCATAAGCTACCTTGACGAAGCGACAGAGAATTCTGAAGGTACCGACATATAGGGGACTGAGTTTCTCTTTCTTACCGAACCTCTTCACTCCCTTCATGGGAGAGATCTTAAGATAGACATATTCATTGACCTCAAACTCGAGATCCTTTCTACGAACATCTGCATAGGACTTCTATCGTCTTTGATTAGCCCGAAGTCTCTCTCTAATCAACTGAACTTTGTCTAAGGCATCGAATACTAAGTCTGTACCTATGACTGAGGCCTCACTAACTTAGAACCAACCAATCGGAGATCTACATCTCCTACCATAGAGAGCTTCGAATGGAGCCATCTGAATACTATAATGATAGCTATTGTTGTATGAAAACTCAATCAAAGGCAAGTGGTCATCCCAAATTCCCTTGATGTCAATTGTACATGCCCTTAGCATATCTTCAAGAGTCTGAATGGTCCTCTCTGCTTGAACATCTGTCTGAGGATGAAATGATATGCTGAGATGGACTTAGGTACCGAGACCCTTTTGGAATGCTTTCTAAAAGTGAGAGGTGAACTGGTTACCTCTGTCTGAGATGATAGATAGTGGAACACCGTGTAACATGACTAACTCCCTGATATAGAGTTTGGTATAATCCTCGGTGGAATAAAAAGTACGAACAGGAAGAAAATGAGCTGACTTGGTTATTCTATCTATAATGACCCAGACTGAATCATGCTGATGACGAGTTCTAGGCAAACCCATCACGAAGTCCATGTTCACTTCTTCCCACTTCCAAGTAGTAATGGTGAACTCTTGCATGGAACCACTAGGTTTCTGATGCTCTATCTTAACCTGCTGACATGTAGAGCACTTAGCCACAAACTCTGCTACATCTCTCTTCATCCCACTCCACCAATAGATCTCCCGCATGTCGTGGTACATCTTAGTGGACCCTGGATGAATAGAGTATTGCGTACCATGCGCTTCTGCAAGAATTTGCTACCTCAACTCATCTACACCTGGAACACAGAGACGACCCTGACAACAAAGAACACCATCTACCCCTTGGGAGAAAACCTCAACTTTCTAATTCTGAACTGACTCTTTGAGCTTGACAAGGCTAGGATCCCTGTCTTGCTTCTCTTTCACCTCGGAAACTAGAGATAACTCTGAACTACTGTGAACACATACACCACCCTCTGAAGAATCGACTAAGCGAAGTCCTAGTCTGGCAAGATGATGGATCTCCTGAGCCATCTTTTCTTGCTACCCTCAACATGAGAAATACTACCCATGGAGAGTCTACTGAGAGCGTCGGCCACAACATTGGCCTTTCCCGGATAAGAAAGAACACTCATGTCGTAATCTTTTAAGAGCTATAACCACCTTCTATAGCGAAGATTGAGATCTTTCTAGGAAAAGACATACTGGAGGATTTTATGGTCTGTGAAGATATCTACATGAACTCCATAGAGATAATGCCTCCAAATCTTCAAGGAAAAAACTACCGCTGCTAACTCAAGATCATGAGTAGGATAATTCTTCTCATATGGCTTTAACTGTCTGGAGGTGTAGGCTATGAACTTACCATAATGCATGAGGACACAACCTAAACCCACTCTGGATGCATCACAATAGACTACAAAACCGTCTGAACCATCTAGAAGAGCTAGAACTAGAGCTGAGGTGAGTCGAGTCTTCAACTCTTGAAAGCTCTTCTCGCATGAATCTGACCACTGGAACTTAATCTTCTTCTGAGTCAATCTGGACATGGGAGATTCAATAGAAGAAAATCCCTCGACAAACCATCTGTAATAGCCAACCGAACCCAAGAAACTCCTGATATCTGATGGAGATACGGGTCTGGGCCAGTTTCTTACTGCCTTGGTTTTCTGAAGATCTACTCTAATGCCATCACCAAAAACAATATGGCCAAGGAATACTACTAATCTTAGCCAAAATTTTCACTTCCTAAACTTAGCGAATAACTGGTGATCCTTGAGAGTCTGAAGAACAATCCTGAGATGGTCTGCATGATCACGCTCTGTGCGAGAATAGACCAGAATATCATCTATAAAGACTATGAAAAACATGTCCAAGTACTGCTTGAACACATGGTTCATCAAATCCATGAAAGTTGCAGGGGCATTGGTAAGACCAAATGACATGACTAAAAATTCAAAGTGACCATACCGAGTACGAAAAGATGTCTTCGGAATGTCACATTCTCTAACTCTGAGTTGATGATAGCCTGATCTGAGGTCTATCTTAGAGAAATAACTGGCACCCTAAAGTTGGTCGAATAGATCATCAATCCTGGGAAGAGGATATCTATTATTGACCGTTACCTTGTTAAGTTGACGGTAATCAATACACATCCTAAGAGAACTGTCTTTCTTGCGCACGAATAATACTGGCGCACCCCATGGGGAAACGCTGGGTCTGATGAATCCCTTATCTAAGAGATCCTTTAACTGATCTTTCAATTCCTTGAGTTCTGCTGGTTCCATTCTGTATGGCGGAATAGAAATAGGTTGAGTATCCAAAAGAAGGTCTATGCCGAAGTCTATTTCTCTTTCCGGAGGAATGTCTGGAAGATCTTCTGGAAAGACATCTGAGTATTCATTAACAACTGGGACTGTTTCAAGACTGGGAGATTCAAAAATGGAATCTTTAACATACACGAGATGATACAAACACCCCTTAGAAATTATTTTCCTTGCCCGAAGGTAGGAAACAAGTTGACCCCTGAACGCTGAAATGCTACCCTTCCACTCTAGGATGGGCTCATTCGGGAATTGAAATTGAACTATCCTATTTCTGCAGTCGACTGTGGAATAGAAGAAATGAAGCCAATCCATGTCGAGAATGACATTAAAATCAGTCATCTCTAACTCAACTAAATCTGCTGACGTGGATTTTTGAGATATCATAACCGGGCAGTTCTTGTATATCCGTCGGGCTATGATGGTTTTACCCACTGGGGTAGAGATTGAAAAAGGCTCTGGTAGAATTTCAGGACTGATTCTGAAATCTCCTGCTATGTATGGAGTAACAAAAGACAAGGATGCACCTGGGTCTAGCAAAGCATAAACATGAACATGGAAAATCTATAACGTACCAGTAACGACATCAGGAGAATTTTACTGATCCTGCCATGACTGAAGAGCATAGAGTCTGTTTGGGCGTTGCCCACTGGTAGCACTGGAAATGGTACCCTACTGGTTCGGGCGACCGAAATGAATTGCAGAATGATTTTACTGACCCTGAATACTTGAATGCGGACACTCCCTAATCCTGTGGCCTGGCTTGCCACAACCAAAACAGACATCACTACCGACTCTGAAAATGCCCTTGTGGTTCTTACCACAAGTCTGACAAAGGGAATTCGTTCGGGCACTGCTAACATTGCCCTGAGATTTAGAGCCTGGCACTTTGTCTTTGTTACCATCTCTGAACTTTGGCACTGGAGCGATGGCAGAGGAAGGGGCTGGAACGGCTGACTTGGAGCGAAACTATGAACGGTTTCCTCCATCTAACTTGGGGTGAGCAAAGTTGAAGTTACCTGACCTTGCTCTCTTGTTCTGCCTCTCCCTAGTCTTAACCTTCTGCTCTTCTACTTGCTGGGCATGCGTCATGAGTCTGGCTAAGGTCATATCACCGATCAGTATCGCAGACCTATACTCATTTATCATGCTATCATTGACCCCTGACACGAACTTGCTCATTGTAGCCCTATTGTCTGCAACCACATGAGGAGTATACCTGGATAGCTGAGTAAATCTGAAAGAATACTCCCTAATCGTCATATTCCCCTGCCTAAGGTTGATGAACTCAAGAACTTTGGCTTCCCTCAGCTCTTGGGGAAAGAATCTGTCTAAGAAATCCGTGAAAAATTCCTCCTACTCGATAGGGACTGCATCATCTAACCTCTCAGACTTCTACTATTTGTACCAATCATGAGCAACATACTATAATTGGTAGGCGTCTAACTCGGCACTCTCAATAGAAGTAACACCCATGATGTCAATGACCTTCTGGACTTGGTCAATGAACTCCTGAGAGTCCTCATTAGACTTAGACCCATGGAAAGATGGAGGGTTCATCCGGGTGAAGTCTCGAACCCTAGTTTCTATGGGATTGGCCACTGGATTGGCGGAATAACTGGTGGCTGTTCATTCTGTGCAGCCACGAACTGAGCAAGTATGGTAAATACGGCTCTAAACTCCGCATGGGAAACATGTTCGCCTAAAGGATCTTCGGGCTGAGGAGCTGGCTGGTTTCTCCTCTTTGGTGCCATAGTCTTGGAATAGGAGAAGAATGGATTAGACTGAGAGTTTAACTTGTGACTATGTTCACTAGGATGATATGAATACTGAAGAAAGGGGACTGTTCCTAAAACATCTTATAGACTCCTGTACATAAATGTGGCGTGCAACAAACCCATTTACAAGACTCTACTAGATGTGGCTTTCAGACTTCCTAGGATTCTATTGAACCTTAGTCTCTGATACCAAGTTTGTAACGTCCCGATTTACTGAACCGAAATGCTACACGGTGCTCATGACCCCGAGGGACCACAAGCTAACTCATGACTGATATCTTTACTTGTATACTGCAAATCATGACATAATAATGCAGAATACATAAAACTGTAAATCCATAAGGTTCAACTGAATAAAACCATGTCTGAAAATCATAACGTCCATGTGGGTGAAAATACCCAAAACAACTCAATCTGAAAGCTAAGTCTGAACGTAAATCTGAACATAAATCTGAAAGTCTCTAAACTATCTGAATAAGGAGTTGAAGGAACATATCTCCAACTAACTCCATAGCACTGAACCGAAGAAATAAATAAATGTATCAAATCATATTGTCCTCGAATAATTGAGGACTCACTGTGTCTCTACGACTGGAATGCTAACGCTACTACTGGGCTGGAGCTCGTGTCTCGGAACTTATGGTGTAACATAAAAAGGAAGCACCATAGTGGAAATGCGTTAGTACAACTGGAGTAATGAGTATACGAGGAAGGTAGGCCGAACATAAAGGGTTTAATGCATGAACAACACTGACTGACTAATATGAACGTGGGAGTGCAAACATACATATATAGAAACTGGGACCGTGAATGCATGATAGCAAGACCTGTAAGATAATACATAGTATACTGATAATTTTCATGACTGATACTGCAAGCTGATAACATGGACGACTGTATCTGACAGTCCTGTATATACTGAAATCTGAAGAACATAACGATTGTATCTGACAGTCCTGTATATACTGAAATTTGAAGAACATAACAACTGTATCTGATAGTCCTGTATATACTGAAATCTAAAGAACATAATGACTGAATCTGACAGTCCTGTATATACTAAAATCTGAAGAACATAACAACTGTATCTGTCAGTCCTGTATATACTGAAATCTAAAGAACACCCTGAGTTCTTTTACTGAGACTGATACTGAAACTATGGGAGGTAGTGTTTAACCGACATGCCCCATGTATGCCATTATGGCTAAGCTGGGGTCCAATCTCTGCCCCGACTGGAGGGGTGTTAATATCGTGCCACGGGTAAGGACAGCTTGTGAGTGACCCTTATCTGGAAGGTACTCAATGAGTACGGTGGGAAACCTAAACTGATAGGTTAAACCACCTCATCAACCCTAATCTGACAGGTTAAGATGTCTCAACCTACGTTGGCTACGTAGTTCTGGAACACAAGGACTGCTTCTAAGAATCACACCCTGAACTGGTGGGTGAGTTCCCATCCTTGGGTTTACTCGGTGCTAACCTCTACTCCCATCTGGAGGGACTGGACATGAATAAATGACTATGCATGACTTAATCTTACTGAATTCTATTGACTGGCAGAATGTTACTGATATCTGACAACTGACTAAGATCATGAGGTTTTCCTGAGTCACATGACTGACTGAAGTCTATGGAATCATAGCTTGAGTTCGGATATCGTGAAACATGACATGGATCTAGGCACACAGCTATAGTTTTCGGGTACGAATACCCCCAGGACTCGATAGGAGGAAACTGACACACATGACATGAATTGATCACAAGATTTGAGTCGACAATTCACAATATCATAAGCAGGGGATAGTATACTTCATGTATTTATTCAACATTTCAAACATGATAGGAAAAACATGGATATATTTTGTGTACATAATTTATATCTCCATTATCATACATGCTTTATACCACAACAATAACAACACATAATTTGCATGGAAATTCATATTGGAGTGTATGGCGAGCATGAACTTGTTATTAAGATATTATGAAATCGTGTAAATATGAAGTTCTAACATACTAGGCATTTTATCGAACACCTTGCATGCATTCTATAAGGAATAGGTGGATTTCATACTTGCATTCTATCAATCCATCTAAAGATCATGTTTTTCAACTAACAACATAACTTTCATGAGATATACAGTCACGATACTATTATATAGCAAAACAAACAAGCATCAACATGGGTATGATCATATCACCACAACCAACCAAGATTTTTTATTTTAAAGATTGATTCTTGAACTCCACGGATGAAAGGAATCCGTGGATGAACACTATGCATACCTTGGAAGGGAGGTTCTTAATGATTAACGGAGGAATTTCCTTGAAATTTGATCTTCAAGCTTGATTGTGCAACCCTAGTTGTTTTTCTCCTATGGTGCTCTTGGATAATGAAATTTGAGATTTTAATAGGGTTGTAATGTGTTTAAAAGCTATAAATTTCGTGAGGTTAGGTTTAGGGACATGTAAGGAGTGTTAAAAGACTTAACTACCCTTAGAATAACTCAAAAACTAAGTGTTGTCGTGGCTGAAATCATACATAGGCGCCGCATATGATATCTCTTATATTTACATAGGCGCCGCATATGATATCTCTTATATTTACATAGGCTCCGCATATGATATCGCCTATGCTTTCCAGTGGCCATGTGCGATTGGTTAGGCGACACATTCTACTTTGAAAGGCCATAACTCCTTGCTCGGGTGTCGAATTTTGATGAAATTGGTATCGTTGGAAATCTAATTAGATTCTCTACAATTTGGTGGGTATAAATCTTTCAAAATGTCACATATAAATCACATTATTATTGTTCAAAGATGACCCTTGCAAAATCAAACACTAAGACTTGATGGATCCAAAAACTCTTAGCTTCCATCACTCTAAGCGACTCATATGAGCATTCTTAAGACATCACAAGCTATCCTATATCTAGGATATTCATTGTAAGTCATGCACTAAATCGCTACTCACAGGATAGGAGTTTTCATACGTAGGAAAACTTATTCACTTCCTAGCTTAGAAACATGCGGGGTATTACATCAACTCCCCATTCTGACAGTTAGAGGTTTTCAAACGAGATTATTTCAGACAGTGTTTCAGTTTGCTTTTTAGGTTTACATTAGTATTTCAGTATTGGTTTTCAATGTTGTGAATCTTATGGAATTTTAGTTATACTTTCGCATTATTACAGTATTTCTATTCAGTGCTCACAGCAGGTACTAGTTATGGGTTAGCTTGTGGTCCTTCGGGATCGTAAGCACCGTGTAACATCGGGGGTAAGACTCGGGACGTTACAACTATGTTGGATACTCAGACTTCACCAACAATACTATGGGTTTCCTCCCATGAAGTACCTGATTTAACTTTATGGCATGACTCAATTGCCTTAGCTACTCAGATTTCACCAAGTGTTACTTCAACACGAACCTTCAATTCCTCAATATTTCCTATGTAGTTCTTAACACGTTGCCTATTCACTTTGAATGGGGATTCTTCATCTTGCCTCAACTCAATTTCACCATGAAAAAATACTCTAACCACAGTGAATGTTCCGTACTACCTAGACTTCAACTTGCCAAGAAACAAGCAAAGTCTCGAATTATATAATAAGACCATATCACCGGGCTGGAATACTCTTTTCTCAATCTTTTTGTCATGGCAGCTTCATTTTCTCCTTGTACAAAGATGAACTCTCATAAACTCAGATCCAAAATTTATCCAACTCATTACCTTACTCATTCTCAGGTTTGCAGTATTGCTCCACTCAAAATCTTGCTTTTTCAACGCCTATAGTGTCTCGGGCTCAAGTTCAACCGGCAAGTGGCATGCCTTTCCAAACACAAGATGATATGGAGAGGCACCTATGGGGGTCTTAAAAGATGTCCGGTAAGACCAAAGTGCATACTCTAACTTTCTTGACAAATCAGTCCAGTTGGCATTCACAGTCTTTGCTAATATGGACTTGATCTTATGATTGGAGACCTTAACTTGCCCACTTATCTGTGGATGGTAAGGTGTTGCCACCTTATGTTTTACACCATATTTTTTGAGTATGGCCTTAAATAGATGATTACAGAAATGGGTTCCACCATAACTAATAATAGCATGCGGAGTACCAAACCTCAAGAATATATTTTTCTTCAAAAATATTGTGACACTACGACCCTCATTATTGGGAAGTGAAATTGCTTCCACCTACTTAGAAACATAGTCAACAACCACCAATATATATTTTATACCATAAAAACTCATAAATGGACCCATGAAATCAACCCTCCCCACATCAAATAACTCAAGCTCAAGAATAGGTGTCATGGGGAGCTCATGTTTTTGTGAGATGTTTCCTTAGCGTTGGCATTGGTCACCGGCATGAGCATAGTCATATGCATCTTTGTAAATGGTTGGCCAATGTTATCCACACTGCAAAATCTTATGGGCCATTAGAGTACCACCATAGTGACCCCCCACTAGGGCCGAGTGACAGTCCTCAAGAATAACATCATCTTAACTTCTAGAATACACCTCTGAATCATACCATTCATACACATCAAAAATAAGAACAACTCATCCCAAAAAAAATTATGTACCTCATGAATAACTTGCTTTATCTACTAAAATGCTAGGTTTTCTGTTATGAGGTCATTTGCCAAATAGTTCGCAAAATTAGCAAATCAAGGGATTAAGTCTTGTAATGCTACCAAGATGGCTCATCTGGAAAAGTATCATCAATAACAAGTTCATCCCCTAATTTGAGCATCGCCTTTTTTTCTTGGCGGGATGGATGGTCTCCAACTTGATTTTTTATACCCTTTTGGTCCTTGACCTTAAAATCAAGTTCCTACAACAATAGAACCCACCGAATCAACCTAGGTTTTACATCCTTCTTCACTATAAGGTACCTCAATGTAGCGTGATCAGTATACATAATGACTTTGGTCCCAATCAAATAGGAATGAAATTTCTCAGAAGTAAACACCATCGCAAGTAACTCCTGCTCAGTCATAGTATAATTCTTTTGCGTGGGGTTGAGAGCTTTGCTGGTATAGAATATGGGATAAAGTATTTTCTTGCTTATTTGTCCTAGGAAAGCTCCTAGGGCCACTTTACTAGCGTCACACATCACCTCAAATGAAATAGACTAGTTTGGAGACACAATGATAGAGTAGAAATCAACTTTTCTTTAAGGTACTCACTGGCCTTGAGACATGCATCATCAAACACAAACTTCAACTACTTCTTTAATAACTTACTCAATGGATTTGCAATTTTGGAGAAGTCCTTGATGAAACGCCTATAAAACTCTGCATGACCCAAGAAACTTATAATACCCTTGACAAAAATAGGGGGAGGAAATTTTTCTATCACCTTGATCTTTGCTCGATCAATCTCTATACCCTTCTTTGAAATCTTATGCCCAAAGACTATATCCTCTTTCACCATAAGCTGACACTTTTCCTAATTCAACACCAAGTTACATTCCTCACACCTCTGAAGTGCATTAGCCAAATAGGCCAAACATTCAACAAAAGAGTCACCCACGATCGAGAAATCATCCATAAAGACCCCTATAGTATCCTCCACCATATAAGAAAATATAGAAATCATACAATGCTAAAAGGTGGCAAGAACATTACAAAGTCTGAAAGGCATCCTCGTAAATGAAACATACTATATGGACATATGAAAGTGGTCTTCTCTTGGTCTTTTGGGGCAATAGAAATTTGATTATACCTTGAATAACTATTAAGAAAATAGTACCATTCTTTACCAGCAAGATGGGCTAACATTTGATCCATAAATAGAATGGGGAAGTGATTCTTCTACATCTAAGTATTCAGCTTTCAATAATCCATACAAACTCTCCATCCTGTAATTGGTTTCATGGGTACCAACTCATTCTTCTCATTTGGGACCACAACGATGGTACCTTTTTTGGCACACACTGAATCAGGCTCACCCACTTATTGTCTACAATAGGATAAACCACACACATATCTAACCACTTGCTGATCTCTTTTGTCACCACCTTTTGCATAGGTGGATTAAGACGACACTGATGCTCAATTCTAGGTACACACTTTGGTTCCAGATAAATTTTATGAGTACAAATTTTGGGTGGAATACCGATAATATCTGTAATGGTATAACCAATGGCCATTTTAAACCTCTATAATACTGAGATCAAGGCCTCAACTTATGTATCAAGTAAATACGCTGCAATAATAACCAGCAAGGTATTATTGGCCCCCAAAATACACAATGCAAATGAAAAGGGAGGGCCTTTAATTCAAAGATCGATGGCTCCTCAATAGATGTCATGGCTGGTGGAGTTGTATAATGCCTCGAGACTACCCCCTGAATATCATACGGTGCTTAGTACCATAAGTGATCCCAAGCTAACCCTTGTACTGGCATAACTCGTGAGCAACTGAATAAAATACATAAATTTGAATGAAAAACAAATTTTTTTTTCTGAATATGATCAATACAAAACTATATTAAAATAATTACAACCCTGATTATATGAAATAAAACTGGAATCAAATACATTAAATCTACTGACTGTGTATGAAGCCTCTACTAGTATTGACCATGGGTAACCTGGACATGACCCCCAGCTATCCTGAATCGATACGACAGAATAAAGAAAAATAAAATACTACTCAAACTATGACTGACTCGATCCCTTGAATCAAAATAACTCATCACCTGTTGACTGGAAGCTGCAAGCTTTCTGAATATGATGTGCGCACTATAACTCATACCTACATTATAAGACAATATAACACATAGACATATATGTGAATCAGTACTTTTGGAATATACTGAGCATGTGGGGGTGAATGCATAAGTAAAAAACTGTAACTAATTTTACATATAACTTGTAAAGAATGCATGCTAAGTGTAAATGACTCATATTGGCTTGAATAACTGAAAGCTGAAAATCATGAATCATGAATAATAAAGCATACTGTATAAATCTTGTAAGCCACAACACTTAGTTCTAAAAGCTGTAATTTTACCCTTTCTATTAGTGGAATAAGTAGGAGTGAAGTCAAGTCTGTTTTCAAATCATGCAGGCTAAGTGTAAAAGGTTTCACCTTTATCATCTGTAAACTGAAAATTGAAAATCTCGTAGCTAATGTCTTATGTAAAACAATATCTATGTAAAATTGTGAGCCTTTACACTTAATTTCTAAAAGTTGTTTAGTTATTCTATTTTAGGACTTAGGAACTATGGGAGGTTTTTCTAACAAACATAAACCATGTGAGCCATCATGGAGTCCAACGTCTTGTTCCCCTAAGGGGAAAACCTCGCATTAGGGAGAGGTGTTATACTCTTTCCAAGGAGTATAAATTTCTCTTAAGTGATCACTGACTTAGTCCACTATGGGAAATTAATCTTAATCCTACGGTGGCACATAGTTCTATGGCATGAGACCTTGGAAACATACCCAACTCGGTGCTAAATACTACTCCCATTCTTTTGCTCAAAACTTTAGGAAATCCATCTTAAAATATTCCAAGGATTTGTAATGAAAACCAATTATGCTTCTCTTTCTTTAAATCTCAAACTATATGAACAATGTGGATTCCTTATCTTATCTTAGAATCAAAAGATAAATTCTTTCTTAAATCTTAGTAATCAATCATCAAAGAGGCTTAAAATCATGATCTTCTTGAAATATCAATACTCAATCTTAGGGCTTAAAACCCATGCTTTAAACTTATGAAAATTCATAGCAAAGCATCATGCTCAATATATTTCTTGAAATACTTCAACAATATCAAGATAATGAAATCAAAATAACAATATCATGCTTAAACTCAGTTGGAAATCTGTAATCAATGTCTCAAATCATACTCATGGTGTTCAAATCATAAAAGAGAATTCTTTAAATCAAGACAAATATGGACTTTCATACTTCAATCACTTTATAAATCCAAAACTCAAAACAAGATACTTTGGGTGTGAACCCTTATTGCAATTCATGTAAATTCATGTAAATTCATCTTTAAAAACTAGTTTTGGGCACAAGGATGAAAGGAGTATCCTTGTTCATAACTCCACATACCTTATTTGATTAATTGGATGCAATAGATTGAACTTTGAATCTCTAATGGTGTTCTTGAAGCTTCTTCTTGAAGTTCTTGAATTAGGAAGCTTAGGTTCTTGCTTTTCTTGAAGAAAATTTGATGAAGTTCTTGGTGTTCTTGAGGGGGCTAGGGTTTTTTTGGAGAGAAAAGGATGAATAATAATGTATCTAATGCTTTTGGGCGCTTAAATTATGTGTTATGGAATGTTTTGGGTGAGGGGAATTGACCAAAGTGACCCTAGACCCTTTAGGAACTGAAGCAACGTGTGAAATAGCTCTGTATCTTGTTGGGTACAGCAACACATCGCGTCATAATTGCGCTAGCTTACTTCCTCTCACGAAAAATGCCATAACTTTTTACTAGAGTATCGGATGAAGGCAAAATTGGTATCATTTGAAAGCTAACTCGATTTTTTACAATTTGATGGGTCTTGAACTGAAAAATTCTACGTATATAAAAATTTATACACATTCAAAGTTGACCCTAGTAGAATCGAATGGAAAGATTTAGCCGAATCAAAGGCTTTTAGATCAACTTTACCTAAGTTCTTCCTATGAACATTTTTAACCCCAAGAGCACTTAACAAACTAGGATAATCATCATGAAACTTATATCCACATGGGAATCATTTGAATTAGAGCTTACACGTGTAGGAATGATAGTTAGAATTCTAGTGCGAAAATACGGGGTGTTACATTGTCTCCCCATTAGAATCATTCATCCTCAAATAATGGATAAGAACTTTTTGAATTCTTAGAAGCATGGAATAATGTATACATGATGTATCTTCTAAGATAGGATATAACTGAGCTAAAACATTAAAATCCTCTATCAAGAAACTAATTTCTGAGTTGACTTGCCTTTACTTACTATAAGGAGCTGATTCGTGCTGAGAGTTTAGAATTCGCTTGAAGAGTTTATGATACAATCACATATATAGAACTGCAAAGTGATAACTTATGCAAGCACAAATCATGATACAATGAGACTAAGATCATACAATGGGTATTACACTATCTTAGCTGGAATACTTGAAAAACTAAGATCGTTCATTGAATACTTATGAAGTGAATCATGACTAAATATCTGAATGGTAGATATGATGCATGGACTGAACTAAATTACTTCATGGAATGGCCTTACTCATGAAACTTCGGATAGTAAGACTAGATGGAAAGTTGGAAATCTATAGAAGCTTATCTAATTAATTGCTAAACTGGGTTGCAGGGTATATGGACTGGATCATACTGACCGCTCATACTCAAATAGAGTATTTTTTCAACACTGTTCAACGAAATTCTACTAATGTTAGGGAGTAAAACTTTTTGGGCATGATCTGAACAAGACATCTGACTAAAGAATCACAACATTGATACCACTCTATAGCATGGAATATAGACATATAGATTATAAGCTAGGATAGAATTACTAGGCCTTAGGCAATGCAACTTCTTACTTTTAAGATTAGCAATACTTCTCGAATACTCCCTCAACTATACTATTCCCCTTAAATACCAAACTCATTTGATTCAACTTATAATTCTCACATGGGAATTGATAAATCTATCTACTAATGGCTAAACTAAACTAAATCCTCTCACCATGATCAATCCTAACTCAAAATCACAAGATACAACACGCTACACCATAATACTAGTCTAAATAACAAGATTCAATCTTCTATGTCTCTTCAAGAGCTCACACCCTAAGCATAACGTGACTTACCACTTCAATGACATACTCTGAACTCTTACTATAGATTCACTAGTGCATATTGAATTCCTTTACTTATATCCCAACATGACATTCAAGCCTATCTTTATAACCACATATGAACTTCAAGGCAAACACACATAAAGGCATACTTCACATATTCTCTAAACCTCTATCAACAACAACTTTCTTGCACTATTATTAATAACATACACACCAATTTTCAACTAACCATGACATGTATCAAAGACTTGGACTCAATCTTACTTCACACTTTAGCCTTAGATAGAAAAGCATAAGTAACCTTTCTTAATGAGGGTCATCAACTCCCTCTTATCTAAACCATTACTTATCCATTATTATCACCACTATCTTAATGTAGGAAGAGGTCACTAAAGGGCTAACACATAAGGACCTGAAGCATAAAAGAATACTATACATAACTCTAACACTTAACTAAGACCTGAAGAATAGAATGTCAAAGGCATGGATTCATTAAAGAGATCTAAACCGAGGACATAAATAATATAAACTGGATTTCACTAGGATCATGAGTTTTTAAGAACTAATCATACTCTGAAACATGAGTTCATACTTATCATAAGATATTCAACAAAATACTGGAGTTCATAGATTCATGAGGGATAACTCGAATCACAAAGTAAAGTTGTCACTTGCTTGTTAGAAGCTGAAAATAGACTTGAGTACGTATGAAGTATATAAGCATTGGCCTTGGCATGGATCTATCACGCAATACATGGATTTAGTGTGATAATGACTAAAATTCAAGGAATACTCTAGAGTAAGAAGGGATCACTAAATCATCACAACTCTTATTGACATGTATCACAATCTAATTCTTAAAACTTGATTTGGTTTTGCACTCTACCATCTCCCCCTTAGGTCAAAGCTGATATTCTAAGCTTATGGGTCTACTCCATATCCTCGAGACTAAGCCATAATTTCTTAATTCTATTGTCTACCCATAAAAGCTAAACTCCCAAGAATAAACTATATTTCTAACTTACTGGCTTCATTCTTGAACAACCCTTTCATATACCATCCTTAACTTTCTAGCTTCAACGATCATCATCAAAACTTACACTCTCATTTGTAAACATATCTTACCTTACTAAACACATAATCATAGCCAACCAAGATCACACTTCTACACTTATATTTTTCTTAAATCGTAAGAATCAAAATCATACTTAAAAGATTCAACACCATCTATCCAAAACTCCTCAACTTAGCTATTAAGAACACCATGTACTATATAACTAGCCTTCTTCCTCTTAGAAACTCAAGGCTACTACTAACCACACATGATACTTAATAACCTTAGAAAATAATGCAACCTCATATCACCTTGGGAACACCTCTACATCATACCTACAACAACATACTTAATCTCGAATCAATAAACTTAAATTCTTGCATCCACAATTTCAAGCCTATTAGTTCACCTTCATATAACTAGCATCACTAACCAAGTAACCATTACATCCACCTTGATGATCATACACTTTTCAATCTTAATGTCTAGTGCTAGGCATGATTAACAACCCAACCTCAGATACTATTCTCACTTTGAAGCTATAAAACAAGACATCAAGAAACACTAGTCCACTAGAACCCCATAACAACCATAATTGATCACAATCCTATGGTATACCTTATTAAAATCTATTAGCATATCCTCTTTCTACACATTATGACTATTTATCCATCTATACACCTAAATTACTTTCAGAGCTCAATAAGTTTCAACTAAACTCCATTTTTGCAACCTTAAGGGAAGCCTAAATCAATAATACTCAACCACCAAAGACTTCATTAATATCCTATGCCTTTCTAACATAATAAATACCATCAATAACTCCTTTCCTTCTTCAAGAAAACAACAATTCACCCTAACTAATAACTTTTTCTCTACCTTCCACTAAACTAACACGCAAGGGCATATGCAATACCCCAAACTTTCTTTAAGTCAAATCTAGTCTCCAGAAGAGTTAGTGATGACTTCCTAAATAATTAATGTTTAAATCAGATAGAATTTCCCAATTTCAACTTTTTATCATGTGGGAAATCGAATTATCTTTCCAATGATACAAATTTTGTCCAAATTTGGTATCAGAGTAAAAAGTTATGGATGTTTTATAGAGAACTATCAAAATTGTCCAGAAGCGACGGTCAGGCCGGCGGAACGTTGAGCTAGCGACAGACCGTCGCCCAAGTCATCATGACTAAGGTAGTGAACCCATCTTCTAGTCAAGTGCGATAGTCAGGACTGATGGACCGTCGAGCCAGCGACGGACCGTCACCCAAACTATCGCAGATGAGGCAAAAAGTTTAGGTTCTGGCCAAGTGCGATGGTCAGGACCGACGGACCATCGAGCCAGAGATGGACTATCACCCAAACTATTGCCACTTCCTATCAGCGATTTTAAGCCATTTTTAAAAGGGTATTTGGGTCTTTTCCACCTGTTGTGACCCCTAATTATATTAGACTAGAGCTCATAACTTTATTATTTATCTACAACACCAAATTAGGGTTTCTCTCAAAGATCAATCCCTAAGAACAAAAAACCCTAGGTGTCTAATCCCAAGGCAAGAATTCAAGATTTACTCCACCAATCTTCAAGAAATCATCCACACAGGTATGTCAAGTGTTGATTCATGGGTTCCTTTCACCCATAAAGCTCTAGAAACCCTATTTGAAATATAACTTTGGATTCCATGGTATGAATTGAATTATATCCATGTTTATGTTATTGTTTGATTTCCAAGTTGAAGTCCTTAATGACTATCATGAAAATATGTTAGTATGTGAATGAAATTCTTGCATTGGAAGTGTAAAATGTTGCCATGAAGTATTATTTCAATATTCATGCCTAAGCCTAAAGATATGCATGCAAGGTGTTTGATAAAATGCCTAAGAGAATAGGAATTATGCCTTATGACTCATTTGTGACCAAAATTGATGAATCCATGTTTATCCCTTATGTTTGATATGGATGCCACGTTATTATTATGCTTTGTAATGGATTGACGCAAAGCTCATGAAATTAGGATTATGAAATTATGATATGTTTACATGCATTCCTATTCATGTGTAAGCTTATAGCATGCGAATACTTCATGAAAATCCCCAATGATTGTACTATGAATTGTTGACTATGGTCATGTATCAAGAAGTGTCATGTCTTGTCAGTTTTATGCTATCGAGTCCTGGGGGTACTTGTACCCGACAATTTAGCTGTGTGCCTAGAGCCATTGTCATGTTTTCCAGATACTCTCAGTCAAGCCATGATTCATAGAACTCAGTCAGTCATGTGGCTCAGGAAAACTCAGTAAATTCAGTAATCTCAGTAGTTTTCCATTAGTCAAAGGAACTCAATGAACACAGTCCAGTTCAGTTCAGTTAATCATGTTCAATATCTATTCACCCAGTGAGCCCAAGGATGGGAACTCACCTATTATTAGAGGGTGTGATTCTTAGAAGCAATCCTTGCACTCCAAAACTATGTAGCCAGCGTAGGTTGAGACATCAAACCTGCTAGTTGAGGGTAGATGAGGTGGATTAACGAATTATATAAGGGTCCCACCATTATCCTTAGAGTACCTGTTAGATGAGGGATTACTCACAGTTTGTCCTTACCAGTGGCGCTGTATTGACACCCTTCCAATTGGGGTTACAGATTGGACCCCAACTCAAATCTATTGTCTTATTTGGGGCAGGTCGGTTAGATGACTACTTCCTATAATTATAGTCTCAGTCTCAGTCTTAGTAATAGAACTTAAATAGTTCTACAGAATTCAGGACTGTTAGATACAGTCACCCAGCTTAGTACGGAACTCAGTTAGTTCCACAAAAAATAGGCCAGTCAGACACAGTCATTTTGATAATAGTATATCAGTTATACGATACTTATGTTATCAGTATTCAGATTCAGTGATGTCATGATCTCAGTTATAGTTCATGTATTAATGCATGTATTCTCACGTTCATGTTATTCAGTCAGTTAGTATTGTTCATGCATATAAACCTATTGCATTCATCCTACCTCACATTCATACCAGTACATTTAATCGTACTGACGCATTTGCACTATGGTGTTTTATACCATAGGTTCAAAAGCATGAGCTCCAGAGCATCCTTAGTAGATCAGACGTTCAGCAGCCAGACTAGCAGTGAGCCCTCATCATTCGAGGATAGCATGATTATTTTATTACTTTATTATTTCAGTAGTTTGGAGTTAGTTGGGGACATGTCCCATCAACTCCACAGATTTTAGATAGTTTAAAGGCTTTCAGACTAGCCTGTTCAGATAGTTATTTCAGTTTTGGTATGGTGATACCGTATTTCTAGATGTTATGTTTTATCAGATATTTAAATGTTATGGCCTTTCAGCCTTTTTCCATATTTATACATTACATTATGCAGTACTCAAGTATAGATATCAGTCATGGGTTAGCTTGTGGCCCTTTGGGATCATGAGCACCGTGTAGCGTTCTAGGTACTAGATTTGGGGCGATACAACATATCACCTCACTACTAACTCGATCATATGTAAAAGTTCATCTATATACATTTGATCAATTGACATCACCACCTTTCTTGCCACTACACTTCTATACCCATACTTCTCATTTTAATAAGGTTCTACTACTTATAAATTATAACACTCTAGGTTGCAATATCCCTTGTATGCAAACTCTATTTAACAATCTAGGTTTACACTATCTCTTCTCATGAGCACTATCTGTATAGAAGGATTAATGAGGAATCTGGATACATATATTACTCTTTCTTAACTGAATGACTCATGAGGATGAGGAAATAACTTTCAACTTGAGGAACTTATAACACACGAGTGAGCTCCTCTCAAGCCCTGTGTAACTTTTGAAATTACTGATAGTAAATCTGAGAGTGTTATCTTTGGAGGAATTGGAACTTACTAGTCATGTCATCTCAAGAATAAGTCATGAAGGAAGGATTAAAAAATAACACATGAATCGATAGAAGTTTTTGAGAGAAAAACTTTAAAGAAAGATCTAGAGTATAAAAGAAAGGAAACTTTTCTTAAATGCCCTATAGCCTCTCAAAGAAAAGTACAAACATTTTTGTACCGTTACCCAAGACTCTACTAGACACGGTTTCATGGACACCCTAGGACACTTGAACTTTGTGCTCTGATACCAAGTTTGTAACACCCCGAGACTACCCACTGGACATCACACGGTGCTTAGGACCACAAGTGATCCCAAGCTAACCCTTGTACTGGCATAACTGGCGAGCAATTGAGTAAAATACATAAATCTGTATGAAATAGAAAAAGATAAATCTTTTCTGAATATGATTAATACAAAACTATATTAAAATAATTACAACCCTGATTATACAAAACAAAACTGAAATCAAATAAATTAACTCTACTGACTGTCTATGAAGCCTCTACTAGTATTGACTATGGGTAGCCGGGACATAACCCCCAGCTATCCCGAATCAATACAACTGAACAAAAAAAATACTACTCAAACTATGACTGACTCGATTCCTTGAATCAAAAGGACTCATCACCTACCGACTGGAAGCTGCAAGCTGTCTGAATATGATGTGCACACTATAACTTATACCTACATTATGAGACAAATAACACATAGGCATATATATGGATCAAAACTTTTGGAATGTACTAAGCATGCGGGGGTGAATGCATAAGTAAAAACTGTAACTAGTTTTGCATATAACTTGTAAAGAATGCACGCTAAGTGTAAATAACTCACATTGGCTTGAATATTTGAAAGCTGAAAATCATGAATCATGAATAATAAAGCATGATGTATAAATCTTGTAAGCCATAACACTTAGTTCTAAAAGTTGTAATTTTACTCTTTTTATTAGTGGAATAAATACGATTGAAATCATGTCTATTTTCAAATCATGCAAGCTAAGTGTAAAAGGACTCACCTTTATCATCTGTAAATTTAAAACCAAAAATCTCATAGCTAATGTCTTATGTAAAATAATATCTGAGTAAAATTGTGAGCCTTCACACTTGATTTTTAAAAGTTGTTCTGCAATTCTATATTAGGACTTAGGAACTATGGGAGGCTTTTCTAACCAACATAAACCACGTGAATCGTCATAGAGTCTAATGTCTTATTCCCCTAAGGGAAAAAACTCACATTGGGGAGAGGTGTTATACTCTTGCCAATGAGTATAACCTTCTCTTAAGTGATCACTGAGTTAGCCCACTATGTGCACTTAATCTTAATCCTACTATGGAATGTAGTTCTAGGACATGATACCTTGGAAACATACTCAACTTGATGCTAAATACTACTCCCATTCTTTTGCTCAGAACTTTAGAAAATCCACCTTAAAATAGCACAAGGATTTGTAATGAAAACCAATTATGCTTCTCTTTCTTTAAATCTCAAACTATATGAACAATGTGGATTCCTTATCTTATCTTAGGATCAAAAGATCAATTCTTTCTTAAATCTTAGTAATCAATCATCAAAGAGGCTTAAAATTATGATCTTATTGAAATATCAATACTCAATCTTAGGGCTTAAAACCCATGCTTTAAACTCATGCAAATTCATAGCAAAACATCATGCTAAATATATTTCTTGAAATACTTCAACAATATCAAGATAATGAAATCAAAATAACAATATCATGATTAAACTTAGTTGGAAATCTGTAATCAATGTCTCAAATCATACTCATGGTGTTCAAATCATAAAAGAGAATTCTTTAAATCAAGACAAAGATGGACTTTCATACTTCAATCACTTCATAAATCCAAAACTCAAAACAAGATACTTTGGGTGTGAACCCTTATTGCAATTCATGTAAATTCATGTAAATTCATCTTTAAAAACTAGTTTTGGGAACAAGGATGAAAGGAGTATCCTTGTTCATAACTCCACATACCTTATTTGATTAATTGGATGCAATAGATTGAACTTTGAATCTCTAATGGTGTTCTTGAAGCTTCTTCTTGAAGTTCTTGAATTAGGAAGCTTAGGTTCTTGCTTTTCTTGAAGAAAATTTGATGAAGTTTTTAGTATTTTTGAGGGGGCTAGGGTTTTCTTGGAGAGAAAAGTATGAATAATAATGTATCTAATGCTTTTGGGGGCTGAATTATGTGTTATGGATGGTTTTGAGTGAGGGGAATTGACCAGAGTGACCCTAGACCCTTTAGGAACTAAATCAGAGTGTGAAATAGCTCTTTATCATATTGGTTATAGCAATGCATCACATCGGAATTGCGTCAACTTACTGCCTCTCACGAAAAATGCCATAACCTTTTACTCGGGTATCAGATTAAGACAAAATTAGAATCGTTGGAAAGCTAACTCAATTTTATAAAATTTGGTGGGTCTTGAGCTCAAAAATTCTATGTATATAAAAATTCATACACATTAAAAGTTTACCCTAGTAGAATTGAATGCAAAGATATAGCCGAGTCAAAGGCTCTTAGCTCAACTTCATTCTAAGTGCTTCCTATGGACATTTTTCACCTTGAGAGAACTTAACACACTAGGATAATGATCATGAAACTTATATCCTCATGGGAATTATTTGTATTAGATCTTATATGTGTAGGTACGACGGTTAGAATTCTAGCACGAAAATACGTGGTGTTACTAGTCTCTCCATTTTTCAATTAAGAGAACTCACCATCTCATCATACTCATCAATAACATCACTATTAAATTTAATGATCATCCCCGCTAATGCCTCTATGACAAGTCACTCCTCAATAGGTACAGTCAATGCATCTTTATCAATAATATCTATCACAAACACCACTCTTATATCTTTTGGCTACAACATTGACTGACCTACATTAAAAGTAACTTGTTTGTCATTAAGCTTGAATTGGATATGTCCCATCTCCATGTAAACCAATGCACTACCCATGGCTAGGAAGGGCCTTCCTAATATAATAGGAACATTAAAATCTACCACACCGTCAAGAATCGTGAAATTAGTTGGGAATATGAAGGAGGCTACCTTCACTAAAACATCACAAAAAACACTAAATGGTTTTTTCATAGTCTGGTTGGCTATCAATAATCTCAGCGATATCAGTTTAGGTGTACCTAAACCCAACCACTTGTAAACCAATGCTCACTCCTAAGTCATATAATGCTCGTGCGAAATTCAGAGACCCAATAGTGCAAGGAATAACAAAAGCTTTGGTAGTTGCATATTGATTACAGGTAGTTGAATAAAGTGATGATTAGGAACAGGTATTTTGTTTCTCATATTGATGATCTTTTTTACCAGCTTCTGGGTGCTTTTGTATTTTCCAAGCTAGATTTAGGATAGGGTACCACTAGTTAAATATTAGAGCTTTGGATATTCTGAAGATGATTTTTTGGACTCGATATGGTCATTATGAGTTCTTGGTCATATATTTTGAGTTTAACAATGCCTCTACAACATTCATGGAGTATATGAACAAGGTATATTAATCATATCTTAACTCATTTGTGATTATATTTGTAACGCCCCGAATCTGGTACCCGGAATGTTACACGGTGCTCATGACCCCGAAGGACCACAAGCTAATCCATGACTGATATCTATACCTATATACTGCATAAAATACTTTATAATGCTGAAACATGAACTGCAAATCCATAAGGTTCAATACTGAACATGATCTGAATGATATAACATCTGTGTGGGGTAATAGAATACCCAAACAAAATTGAACATACTAAAGTCTGAAACATGATAGTCTAGAAAGCCTCTAATTGACTGGACTGTCTGAGTAAGGAGTTGATGGGACATGTCCCCAACTAACTCCAACTAATAAACTGATTAATGAGATAATAGGGAAATAATCATGTCCTCAAAAGATGAGGACTCACTTCTAACTCTGTCTGTGGATATCTGGAATCTACTGTTATTCTAGAGCTCGTGTCTCTAAACCTATGGTATAAGACTAATACATGAGTGTATGACTGAATATATCTGAACTGAACTGATACATGAGTGCATGACTGAATATGTCTGATGCATAATTATGTTTGATACATAATTACATAACTGAACTGATACATGAGTGCATGACTGAATATGCAATGGTACTTGATACTAAGTTTATAATGGGAACATGAGTATGAAACTGCATACCAAGTTTGTGATGAACACTGAACATGAAACTGAGTAAGCTTAAGGAGACTATTACCTTGAGCTTGATCTGAGTTGGTGAAAAAGAGGTGAGGATACTTGGTATGCATGTCTTCCTCTGCTTCCCAAGTATCTCACTCGATAGACTAATTTTGCCAAAGAACCTTAACTAGAGGGATTTCTTTGTTCCTCAATCTATGAGTCTGATAGTCTAAGATTTCGATTGGAATCTCTTCATAAGAGAGAGTGTTCTAAACATCAATGCTCTGAATAGGGACTACAACTGATGGGTCACCTATGAACTTCTTGAGCAAAGAGACATGAAAGACTGGATGAACTGAGGCTAGATCTAAAGGCAATTCAAGCTCATAGGCTACCTTGCCAAAGAGACTGAGAATCTTGAAGGAACAAACATATCGGAGACTGAGCTTTCCCTTCTTGCCGAATCTCTTTAGTTCCTTCATGGAAGATATCTTTAGATAGACATGATCACCAATCTCAAACTCGATATCTTTTCTACGAACATCTGCATAAGACTTCTATTGGCTCTGAGCATCCCGAAGTCTTTCTCTAATCAACTGGTCCTTTTTCTAAGGCGTCGAATACCAAGTCAGGACGTATGACTGAGGCCTCACTAACTTTGAACCAACCAATTAGAGATCTACATCTCTTACCATAGAGAGCTTCGAATGGAGCCATCTAAATACTGGAATGATAGTTGTTGTTGTATGCAAACTCAATCAAAGGTAAGTGGTCATCCCAACTTCCCTTGAAATCAATTGCACACGCCCTTAGCATATATTTTAACGTCTAAATTATCCTATCTGCTTGACCATCTGTCTGAGGATGAAAGGCTATACTAAGATAAACTTGGGTACCAAAACCCTTTTGGAATGCTTTCCAGAAATAAGAGGTGGACTAGGTACCTCTGTCTGAGATAATGGACAATGGAACACCGTGCAATCTAAACAACTCCTTGATGTAGAGTTTTGCGTAATTCTTGGCTGAATAAAAAGTATGAACTGGAAGAAAATGAGCTAATTTGGTCATTCTATCTACAACGACCCAGACTGAATCATGCTGATGACGAGTTTGAGGTAAACCCATTACAAAGTCCATGTTCACAACTTCCCACTTCCAAGTAGGAATACTGAACTCCTGCGTGGACCCACTAGGCTTCTGATGCTCTATCTTAACCTGCTAACATGTAGAGCACTTAGCCACAAACTCTACAATATCACTCTTCATCCCACTTCACCAATAGATTTCCCGCAAGTCGAGGTATATCTTTGTGGCCCCTGGATGAATAGAGTAGCGTGCACCATGCTCTTCTGCAAGAATTTGCTGCCTTAAGTCATCTACACCTGGAACACAGAGACGACCCTGACAATGAAGGACACCATCTCCCCCTTGGGAGAAAATCTCTACTTTCTAATCCTGGACTGACTCTTTCAACTTGACAAGGCTGGGATCTCTATCTTGCTTTTCTTTCATCTCAGAAACTAGAGATGATTCTGAACTATTCTGAACCCATATATCACCCTCTTCTATATGGACTAAGCGAACGCCTAGTTTGGCAAGATGATGGACTTCCTGAGTTAACTTCTTCTTACTGTCCTCAACATGAGAAATACTACCCATGGATTATCTACAGAGAGCGTCAACCACTACGTTGGCCTTATCCAGATGATAAAGGACACTCATGTCATAGTCTTTCAAGAGCTCTAACCACCTTCTCTGACGAATATTAAGATATTTCTTAGAAAAGACATACTGAAGACTTTTATGATCAGTGAACACATATACACGAACACCGTATAGTTAATGTCTCCAAATATTCAAGGCAAATACTATGGCTGCTAACTCAAGATCATGAGTAGGATAATTTTCTCATGGGGCTTAAGCTGTCTGGAGGCGTAGGCTATGACCTTACCATACTGCATAAGGACACAACCCAAACCAACTATGGATGTATCACAATACACTAAGAACCCATTTGGACCATCTGGAAGAGCTAATACTGGAGATGCGGTAAGTCGAGTCTTCAACTCCTGAAAACTCTTCTCGTAATTATCTGACCACTGAAACTTGACTTTATTTTGAGTCAATCTGGACATAGGGGATGCAATAGAAGAAAATACCTCAACAAACCATCTGTAATAGCCGGCGAAACCCAAGAAACTCCTGATATCTGATGAAGAGACAAGGCAAGGCTAGTTTCTTATTGCTTTGGTCTTTTGAGGATCCACTCTAATGCCATCATCAGAAATGATATGACCAAGGAATGCTACTGACCTGAGCCAAAATTCATACTTACTGAATTTGGCAAATAGCTGATGATCTCTAAGAGTCTGAAGTACTATTTTGAGATGGTTTGCATGATCACGCTCACTACGGGAATAGACCAGAATATCATCTATGAAGACTATGACGAACATGTCCAAGTACTGCTTAAACACACAGTTTATCAAGTCCATAAAAGTTTTTGGGGCATTGGTAATACCAAAGGACATAACAAAGAATTTGAAATGACCATACCAAGTACGGAAAGCTATTTTCAGAATGTCACATTCTCTAACTTTGAGCTGATGATAGCTGGATTTGAGGTCAATCTTAGAGAAATAACTGGTACCCTAAAGTTGGTCAAACATGTCATTAATTATGGAAAGAGGATACTTGTTCTTGACCGTAACTTTATTGAGTTGACGGTAATCAATACACATTTTGCGAGAACCATATTTCTTGAGCACGAATAAGACTGGTGCGCCCCACGAGGAAATATTGGGCCTGATGAATACCATATCTAGGAGATCCATCAATTGTTTTCTCAGTTCTCTGAGTTTTGCTTGTGCTATTCTATATGACGGAATAAATATAGGTTGAGTATCTAGAAAAAGATCAATGCCAAAGTCTATTTCCCTTTCGGGAGGAATTCCTGGAAGATCTTTGGGAAAGACATCTGAATATTCACCTACAACTGGAACTGATTCAAGGCTGGGATTTTTGAAACTAGTGTCCTTAACTTAAACAAGATGATAGAAACATCCTTTAGATATCATTTTCCATGGCCGAAGGTAGGAAACAAGCTGATCTCTGAATGCGAAAGTACTACCTTTCCACTCAAGGAAGGGTTTATTCAAAAATTGAAACTAGATTATTCTATTTTTACAGTCGACTGTGGCATAGTAGGAATAAATCCAATCCATGCCAAGAATGACATCAAAATCAGTCATCTCTAATTCAACTAAGTCTGCTGAAGTGACTTTTTAAGATATCATAATAAGGCAGCTCCTGTATAACCACCGTACTATAATGGTTTTACCCACGAGGGTAGAGACTGAAAAGGGCTCTGCTAGAATTTTAGGACTGACTCCAAAATCAACTGTTATATAAAGAGTGACAAAAGACAAAGAATCTCTTGGATCTAGTAAAGCGTAAACATGCACATGAAATATCTGTAACGTACCAGTAACTACACAAGGAGAATTTTCCTGATCCTGTTGGTACTGAAGAGCATAGAGACGATTTAGGCGCTGCCCACTAGTAGCAGTGGAGGTGGCACCCTGCTGATTTGGGGGACCGGACTGAGCTGAAGAGAGATTTTGTTGACCCTAAGGACCTGTATGAGGACAATCTCTAACTCTGTGGCCTATCTTGCCATATCCAAAGAAAATACCACTGCCAGCTCTGCAAATACCTTGATGATGTTTGCCATAAGTATGGCAAAGAAGATTGGTGCGGGTACTTCTAACACTGCCCTGGGACTTAGATCCTGGCGCTCTATCTTTGTTACCCTCTCTGAACTTAGGAACTGGAGCACTGGCTGTAGAAGGAGCTGGAACTGATGACTTAGGAAAAAACTGTGAACGGTTTCCTCCTTCTAACTTAGGGTGAGTGAAGTTGAACCTACCTGTCTTCGCTCTCTTATTTTGCTTCTCCCTCTACTTAATCTTCTGCTCCTCTATCTGCTGAGCATGAGTCATAAGCCTAGCTAAAGTCATGTCACTGTTCAGCATGGCAGATTTGCACTCATTTACCACGTTATTATTTACCCCTGAAGTAAACTTACTCATCTTGGCTCTACTGTCTGAAACCACATGAGGGGTATATCTGGCTAATTTAGTAAACTTAAGAGAATAATCTTTCACCATTATATTTCCCTTCCTGAGGTTGATGAATTCTAGCACCTTAGCCTCTCTAAGATCTTGGGGAAAGAATCTTTCTAAGAATGCAGTGACAAATTCCTCCCACTCTATAGGACCTACATTATTGGACCTCTCTGACTTCCACTGTTTAAACCAAGTATGAGCCACATCCTACAACTGATATGTAGTTAGATCAGCACTCTCAACAGTAGTCATCCCCATGATGTCTGTCACCTTCTGAACTTGATTAATGAATTCTTGAGGGTCCTCATCTACCTTAGACCCGAGGAAGGACGGAGGATTCATTCGGGTGAAGTCCCAAATCTTAGATGTAGCTGAATTAGCCACTGGGTTGGCCAGAATAACTGTTGGCCATTCATTTTGAGCGGCAACTGACTGAGCAAGAGTAGTGAATGCAACCCTGAACTTCGTATGAGAAACATGATCGTCCAAAGGATCTTCGGGCTGAGGGTCTAACTAATTTTTGTTTCTTCTTTTAGAAGGCATGTTCTGTAGAAGAAAGGGAGAAATGGATTAGACTAAGAGATTGACTTGAGATTATGCTCACTGGTACGACATGAATACTGAAAGAAGGGGAACTATTCCTAAAACATCTTATAGCCTCTTGCACGTAAACATGGCACACAACACACCCATGTACAAGACTCTACTAGATGCGGCTTTCCGACTTCCTAGGACTCTATTGAACCTGACTCTGATACCAAGTTTTTAATGCCCCAAATTTGGTACCCAGAATTTTACACGATACTCATGACCCCGAAGGACCACAAGCTAACCCAAGACTGATATCTGTAATTGTATACTATATAAAATACTTTATAATGTAGAAACATGAACTGCAAGGCCATAAGGTTCACTACTAAACATGATCTGAATGATGTTACATCTGTGTGGGGTAATATAATACCCAAAACAAAACTGAACATACTGAAGTCTGAAACATGATAGTCTAGAAAGCCTCTAACTGACTGAACTGTATGAGTAAGGATTTGATGGGACATATCCCCAACTAACTCCAACTAATAAATTGATTAATGAGATAATAGGGAAATAATCATGTCCTCGAAAGATGAGGACTCACTTCTAACTCTGTCTGTGGATATCTGGAATCTATTGTTGTTCTGGAGCTCATGTCTCTGAACCTATGGTATAATACACCATAGCGCAAATGCGTCAGTACTTTGAATGTACTGGTATGCTTATGAGGTAGGCTGAATGTATGGGGTTCATATGCATGAACAATAATAATACCTGAGTAACTATCATGAGCGTGAGAATACATGCATGAGACATATCAACTGACACTAATACTGTGATAACATGATTACTAAATCTGAATATAATTGATAACATGAGTGACTGTATCTGATAGTCCTAAATTTGATGGAACTATCTGAGTTCTGTACTGTATCTGAGTTGACTGTATCTGACAGCCCTAAAATCTGAAGAATTATCTGAGTTCTATTACTGAGACTGATTGACTATATCTGATAGTCCTGATTCTGTACATGAAACTATGGGAAATAGTTATCTAACTGACATGCCCCTAATATGCCATTATGGCTGAGTTGGGGTCTAATCTGTAATCACAATTGGAAGGGTGTCAATACCGCGCCACTGGTAAGGACAAGCTATAGGTGACCCTCATCTGATAGTGTCCCAAAAGAGAATGGTGGGGCCCTTATTTGACAGTGCTTATCCACCTCATCAACCCTTATTGAACAGTATTGATATCTCAACCTATGCTGGCTACATAGTTCTGGAATTCAAGGATAACTTTTAAGAATCACACCCTCATCTGATAGTGTGTGTTCCCATCCTTGGGTTCACTCGATGCTAATTCCTACTCCCATCTGAATAGACTCTAAATATGATTTACTGAACTAAATATAGGCTGAGTTACTGAATTCCGTTGACTGACAGAATACTACTAATATCTGACAACTGACTGAGTTCATGAGATCATGGAGATTTCCTGAGTCATAAGACTGTCTGAAGTCTAAGGATTCATAGATTGACTGAGCGTATCGTTAAAACATGACATGGATCTAGGCACACAACTAATGTTTCGGGTACGAGTACCCCCAGGACTCGATGGAAGGAAACTGACCAAGCATAACTTACTTGAACATATAATTAACATCATAATCCATAATACATGTGTAGAAGCATTTCATCAAAAATTGTGATAGGCATAACTTGTACATACATGGGGATTTCATGGTATCATGCTAGTTAGACGCTTTTCCTTCATCTAGGAATTTAATCGAACATATTGTAGGCATGGTACATGTAAACATCATTGTACAATTATTAAACATCATGGTTCAATTCTAATTTCATCATTCAAGGGTTTAATCATAGGTTTGAATGAATCTATATCTATAATACTTTAACCCACGTAGAATTTATCACCTAACATAGAGTAGAATTCAATTTCTAACTATCCACATGAACAAGAATAGCCCAATCATGAAATTCATAAGAAAATCCATAAACTTGAATTTAGAAAAGGAATTTTTGTGCTTCATGGATGAAAGGAGTCCATGAATGAACACTATGCATACCTTCATTCGTGATTTCGTGAGGATTGACAGAGGAAATTCTTGATTTTGAATCTTCTATGAAAAGTCCTAGGTTGTTCTTGAGAGGTTTTTGAGAGAAGAGAGTGTATTTTGGGTGAAAAGTGTCTGAATCACATGTTAAAGGGCTTAAATAGAGGTAGGAAATTGACCCTTTTAACCCTTGGATGCATCTTTTAAAATTATAAAAATTTCTCGAACTGGACATTTAGCGCGACGTGGTGTTATCATGCTGTTTCACTGGATTTTGACAATTGGAAAATTGAGGGATGTCGCTACGCATGCCCATCGCGTTGCCACTTCCTTTGTGACCTGAAACTTTGGCGCGATGCGGGGGAAATCGCGCTGAGACACTGGAAAATGGACAATTCTGAATTTGGACCCTAGAGCGATGCGCCATAATCAGAAACCTCTACTGGAATTTGAAAAATTCCATTTCCTCTTGTGGCGCGGCGCGCCACTGAATAATATGGCACTTCTTTACGACGGGAACTTGAAATAGTCATAACTTCTAACCCGATTATCGGATTTGGGCGAATATTATATCGATGGAAATCTTATTGAATTTCCCACATGAAAAAAAAAATTAAAATCTTGAAAATTCCTCATGGAATAATCATCATTCAATATAGAAGCTAATACTAAACAATCTTGAGATGAAATTAGCTAGGAAAAAGTACGGGGTATTACAATATTTATAGATGACATCTTGGTTTATTCCAAGAATGAGGACAATCATGTAAAGCATTTGAGGATTTTACTTCATAGGTTTTGTGATGAGAAGTTGTACGCCATGTTTACCAAGTGTAAGTTTGGGTTAGATTCTATCTCTTTATTGGATCATGTGGTGACCAAGAATAGTATTATGGTTGATTCGACCAAGATAACAATGATTTGTGATTCAGCTACACCTATTTATTTTATTGAGATTTAGAGTTTTATTGGTCTAGTAAGTCATTATTGGCATTTTGTAGAGGGTTTATCATCTATTGTGGCTCGTTTGACCAAGTTAATTTCGAAAAAGGTGGTATTTCAATGGTCGGATGTGTGTGAAAAGAGTTTCCAAAATCTCAAAGAGTTGTTTCAACTCATATTTTGACTTTGCTAAAAAAGGGAATGGATTTTATCATATTCTTTTATACTTCTGGTGTTGGTTTGGGTGAGGATTTGATTCAGGATGGAAAAGTGATTACTTATGCCTCTAGTTAGTTAAAATATCATAAGAGAAATTACCCTACCTATGATTTAGAGTTGGCAGTCATAGTGTTTATGTTAAATTTATGGCAACATTACTTGTATGGAGTTCCTTGTGAGATTTTCTCATATCATCATAGCCTTTAGTACTTCTTAAATCAACGAGATCTTAATATGACAAAGTGACATTGGCTTACTTAGGGATTCTGATCTCACTATTCCCTATCATCTAGGCAAGTCTAATGTGGTTATGGATACCTTGAGTTGGAAGTTTATTAGTATAGAGAGTTTGGCTTATATCTGACTCAGGAGCGGCCTTTCACCTTATTTGTTTAGTGCTTAGCTAACTATATAGTTAGGCTTGACATTTTGATACTCGAACATGTGTTATCCTTTATTGATGCTAGATCTTCTTTGATGGAGCAAATTTGAGCTCACCAGTTTGATGATGATAGTTTGAGCGTTATCTGAGATAAGGTGTTAAGTGGTAAGGCTAAGGTAGCATTCTTAATTCTGAGTATATTTTGAGGATTGGTGACCGAGTTTGTCTACCAAGATTTAGTGGATGAGTGAGATTGATATTGGAGAAGTCGCATTATTCCAGATATTTTATCCATCTAGGATGACCAAGATGTTTCATAACATGAAGTAGCATTACTGGTGGAGTGATATGAAGAAGGATGTAGAGGAATTTGTAGCTTGTTTCTTATGTTATCAGCTGGTGAAGGTTGAACATCTGAGATCAAGTGGTTTGCTTTAGCGATTACCCATTTGTGAGTGGAAGTGGGAATGAATCACTATGGACTTCATGAGTGGGTTGCCTTGTACTTTCATGATTCTGACAGTATTTGGGTCATTATTGATTAATTGACTTTCCTACCTATCAAATTTTCTTAAGTACCGATAGGTTGGCTCGTATCTATATTCGTGTGATAGTTCATCTTCATGGGGTACCCATGTCTATTATTTTATACGAAGGATTTGTGTTTACTTTTATATTTTGACGGATGTTTTAGGAGGAGTTGGGTATGCTAGGTACAGATCCTAGCATGAGTACGACTCATAGAAGTTGAGTTGAGTTTTTTAGTTTGTGATTTTGAGGTACTAGCTTGCTTTAGGCTTTCAGAGTCTACTCCGGACCTCTTCCTATCTAATTTTTGTTTCCTATATTTATTTTTGGAGATAGGAAGTTGTATCTTTGGTATTTTCATTCGTATTTATTAGATTCTCTACACTTATGACACCAAATGTTAGGATTTGTTATATATGTTGTTCAAATTTATGCAAAATTATCAATGTGTCATGGATTTAAGGCACTTGAGATGCTTAAACCTATGAATATTTGCAAGTACATGGGTATTTTTATGTGGATATGATGGATTTTTGAGTGTTTACAAAATAAATAGGCACAGAGAAGGAAAGTACTAAAAATTTGAACTTAGAAGGATCAGATGACTAGTGCCACGACTGTGGGATCTGACCACGATCGTACGAAGTCTGTCATAACAAGAACTTAAAAGGTGTTTCTTAAAAGTCACTTAGACAAAAGCATCCTAAGATCGTGCAATGATACCATGATCGTACAAAGTGAATGTGGGAATGAGACCTAAAATTAGTCATGCAAGAGTCTAGTGCATTACAGATCAGACAAGATCCCTTCACAACTATGTGTTGATCATATGATCGTACCTTAATTTTATAGAAGGAAGGCTGAGAAATAAAGTCTATAGAGAGTGAAGTAAGGTTAGATCAGATGAGCACTAGGCACGATCGTGCCTAGGAACCATGAGTTCATACTAAGAACCATCACAACCAATATCCAAAATATTACAAGTCCAGTGATAACAATGAGAACCAAAGGACGATCATGGATTCTAACCACAATTGTACCTTCCTGTCATCTGAAGCAACCGACCCAAATTTCTTATTTTATTTAGAATAGGTTTTATTTTGTCTAAAATACTACACTGGGATTTTTTTGTATGAGTTGACACTCTTTCATATTTTTACAACATTATATTGTGAGATTCTAAGGCATATCCTTGGGAGTTTAGGAATATCAATTCTAGGGTTTTAATTCAAGATAAAAATTTTAGAGTTTTGTTATTATTATTGTAAATTCATAATTACGTTTTCATCTATGAATTATTCTTGTGTGCTTGCAATTATGAGTAGCTAAACACCACAACTAGGATTGTAGAGATCATGATGGATTAATGAAGAAGAGTTTGAAGTACAAGGTGATTCTCGAAGGGTAGTTGGGCATATATTGTTGTTTCTTAAGGTTTGGTTGTTTTATAATGAGTATAGCATTGGAACTCGTCCTATCTCTACTCTGGAATTTAGTAAAGGTAATTGGATAGGAATAGTGAATCAACAACAAGACTTGAAGTTATCTTCACTTAATTAACCTTGAGACGATTAATGGGAAAGACTATATTGGGATCATAGATAGGGGTTAGTAATGTAAAATCCATGATACATAAACCTTTGTGCTTGGGTATAATCATCTACAAGGGGAGTAATTTAGTCGGTCAGATAATACATAACCAATCGATTCGGCATACCAAATACCATAATAGATCACTAACCTATAGAGATCCTATGAAGTTATTGGGGAAAAATTCATAGTGTCTTTCTCATATTGATTACAACTCCAAAAAATCATTGTGTGTTACTATTGATCTTTTGTTTCACACCCCCCCCCTTTACTTATTTCCAATTACTTAGACAAACACATGATAGAAATTCAACTTATTCCCTGTGGGATAGACCCCAGCCTTGTTGGATTCTATATTTGATCAATGACCACTTTTTGTTTTTTAAGGAGGTGTAAATTAGGTGAGATCAAATTTTGGCATTGTTGCCGGGTAATATCGTTACGGGGCTGATTTGAGTGTGTTTGGAGTTATTTGTTTTTGTTTTATGACTTTAATTTTCTGTTATTTCTAGGTCACGCTGGTGTATGCCTAGTACTCAGAGTTAAGGCGATCCCCTAATTCAACTTGATATGGAGCTTGAGAGAACTCTAATACATAATCAAAGGATGATTAAAGAAGGAGTTCATGATCCAGTAGCCTTTATAGTAGGTTTTCATAGTGGTAGCGAACTTTATGATCACCACTACAACAACATGATGCTCAAGAGACAACAAAACAAGTCATATCTTGGTTAATGGTTTAGGAAAGTTCTAGGAAAGCAGTTGTCAGACGGTTAACAAGGGAAGAGAGGGCTAGATAAGAGGATGAAGATTGTCTAGCCATACTTGATGAGAGGGGTATATAGATAAGGAATATAGCCAACAACCTTTATAGTAATATCTCTCTTAGTTTGAAGATCCTGGGGAAGATTTGGATAATTTGGAGTTAGTTAAAATGAGTGCAACCATTTCACCAAAATTGCCTCAAGGTACTAGGTTTGACATTATGAGTGTAATGATCCAACTGCTGAATTTAAAGGGGGTATTTGTTGGCCTTCCTACTAATGATGAAAATACACATATAATGAACTTTGTAGGGATCTACACTTCATACAATTTACCAGAAGTGAGTTAAAAGGCTATTTCGATTCTCTTTGACAGGAGAAGCTACTCTACGGTTGGATGAATTACCATAAAAATCTATTACTATGTGGAACAAGTTGAGATACAATTCATCGATCAATTTTTATCACCCTCCAGAATGCTATAATTAAAAGACAAGATATATAAATACAAATAGTTGCATTCAGAGCACTATAAGAGATTTCTTTGAGGTTTAAAATGAAGCTGCAGAGTGTTCCAAACCACGGGATGACTGGTAAAAACTTGTTGAAAATATTTTATAGAGCCTTTAATGCTAACACTAAGGTTGTATCAAATACAATAATAGGTTGGACATTCATGAGTCTTCATTGGGAGCACGCTTCTGAGATCCTAGACTCTATCACGAAAACGAATTGAGAATGGCACACTCGGAAGGAAGACAGACTTGTAGGTACATATGCAATTAAATCATCTACAATCAATGAGCACTAGATGAGATAATCTCTCAAGAGGTGGCACAATTGAGGACTAAAATTAGATTGCTTACTAAATATTATACAACAGTTGGATCGAAAAAGGTAAATATTACAGGTGCGCAAGGTAAGACACCTAGGTATAAAGATTCTAATTATGTGGAGGAGGCTAAATATCTTGGTAGAGTGGTCGCAGGTTACTGAGCCAAGGGTCAAGGGTCTAACCAAGACAACAAGAACTCTAGGCAAGGGAATCAAGGTCGAACTACTATAGAGAAAATTATAATAAGTCTGGGTATAGAGATATAAGTAGAGATTGTGATGGTGATTGGAAGTGGAAAGATGATTATAAAGACAAAAAAGGCCTTTAAGTTCCACCAGATAACCGTGATGTTGATTCTATCAATTCGAGGATGAAAGCCTTGCTTGTAAACTTGGTACGGGATCGAAGAGTCAAGAAAATTACCTTAAGGAGATAAGGACAGACATTTTGACGAAGATCCAAAAAGTTGAGTCTCATGCGATCGCCATTAGATAGCTTGAGCAATAATTTAGGTAGATATCTATCACATTAAATCAATGTCAACTAGGTATTCTTCCAAGCAACATGAAACCCCCTGGTTTTAGATCCTTGAAAACTTCTTGACATGTGAGCTTACTACCCAAACTACGACCCTCCCTATGAGTCGTAGGGTGTCTTAACGGGTAAAAGGACCCAAGTCGTAAGATGTACAGTGAAATTTTCCTGAGTTACTACCTTGGTGATGACTTGAGATTACGAGTCATAATGACTCCATACGAGTTGTAAGGTGGAAATCGTTGGGTGTCCAGTGTATGCCATAATAGTTTATATCTTGATTATGAGTGGAGCTTACGATTCATAATGTTTGGATATGATTTTTATGGTATGACTTGTAACCAAACCAGTTTGGTGCCCGTGGACACTCTCCAACCTATGATTGGATCTCACGAGTCAAGATGTGACACTACGAGTCATAAGGTCACACGTAATGACTGGCAATGATTTTTAGCTTTATATAAAAGGGCAATTTGTTCACTTTCCTTACTCACCCAATTAAATCCCCCATCCATAAAATACCTTTGGATATTTATTTTTATCCATTAGCAAATCGAAACACATTCTATCTTCTCTCAAATTCTCTCAAGCAAGAGTATTAGAGTTTCCAAGAGGTTGGTAAATTAGAGTTTCCAAGGGAAAATTCTCTCTATAATTTTTTATATTTCAAGCATATGACTCTACCCTTAAACTTATTTTACTTATGGCATGAAATTACATTATTTTTTATGTGGAATTGAACAAGGGTTTTGACATGGGTTGAGGATTTTGGCATGATTGACTCTTGACTTGATTTTCCATGATTTATTTTGCATTGTTCATGTTTTATTAATGATTTTAAACTTGTGGGTTGCATGGGAATGGTAAATAAACTAATGTTTAATGTTTATCCCCAATTTGGTGATTTTGCCTTGACATATGGTTTTGGAAATTGTGTTCCCTCAACCCAAATTGTGAAATTGATAATGAATATAACTTTGTCATATAGTTTCACTTGCTCATTTATACTAATGCATTGGCATAAAAGGTTAATGAACCTTGGATTTATTTTATTGAACTTTTGGGCTCATGGATTCCCCGTATGAATCGATAATTGAACATAAGGGGTCATGAATTCGCCTTTGCGATGGATAATAGTTATGGCTTAATAATGACCTTGCAAGTGTTCTTGGTATGATGATACCAATGGGATGCCTTAATGTATAATTGGTTCAATAAATAGGAATGTTTTTAAATGTTTTAATTGGGCTTAGTAAAGGGTTGTGTAGTCGGGCCATGAAAGTAGAGGTCTTGAGGGACCAATATTGGAAACCGCAGTTGCCGACGCAGGGGGGAAATGATTGGGGGGTTCTAGTCCCCCTTATCGTATGATTTGTAGGTTTGATTCCCCCATATTAAATGATTTGGTGCTTAAGTCATCTTGATAAATCTTGGGAGGGTCGAGTCCCCTATAAGGCATATGCATGTATGATTATCCTCTGGTTTATCTGGCTACACACACTGGGGCCATTCCAGCTGGGGGAGAGATGGGACCATATAGCCCGTAGGTGCCTTATTATGATGGTTATGCTACACAATCCAGACTAAGGTTTTAAAATTTCATGTTAAGCCTTGTTCCCTACCCCAGCACGTTATATATTTATATGTATATGCATATTCTTGTGTGCATTTGGATTTTGGACTAATTTTGGATTATTGATCATGGCATTATTTTATCCCTTATAACGAGTTACATGTTAGCTCTCAACCCGCTAACCGTCTTCAGATGCCATATACCCACATGATCCAGGCACCGAAAATACTTTTACTTTTTCTACGCAGTGACTAGATAATCATGGGATCATGAATCAGATTGAAGTGGTGAGCTTTGATACTTCGGAAGACCCCATTTTATGCGTTGGGTTTCTTTATGTTATTGACTCTTTTCTTTGGACTTATTTTTAGCTATTGTTGGAGGCATGTCCGGCTCTTATTGATAGTTGATTGGCTAGAGGCTTTGTGGATATTAATGTGGACTTAGGTATTGGTCATTGGTTTTTGACATATCATAGATGTTTTTGAGTTTATCTTTTCTATCTTGTAATATATTCAGAATTCAGTCTCTGTTAGTGAGTATGCTCTGTTTGACTGGGTAAAGGGGGTGGTCTCCGATCCACAACGGACTTGAGACGCCCATCACGGTCAGGCCTTAGTTTTGATCGTGACACCATCTAAAATCCTAAGAATAATGGTCATTGCCTAGCCATTACTACTATGAGTGGAAAAACTACTACTGATTCACCTATGCCTTTGGTTGATGACAAGAGGGATGGGCCTATGATTATTGACAATATGAATAAAGTAAAGAATTTGGTGGTAAATGAGGATACATCTCAAAATCCTTTAGTTTCTGAAAAAGTAGTTAAGTCTGACAAAAGAAAAGAAAAAGAGGTCACATAATTATTGGAGCCCATTCCACAACCTTCTCCTCATTTTCCATGAAGATTGAAAAAGAAAGACGAAGAGGAAAAATATCAAAAGCTTATCTTGATGTTGAAGGAGTTATCAATGAACATCTCTCTTGCAAAGGATTTATAACAATTATCAGGCTATGAGAAATTTATGAAGGACTTGGTGATGTAAAAGCAATTGGCGAGTTTTGAGCCCATGGACAAAGTGCACCATTATAGTGTAATAGTCTTTAGATCTTTGGTTGAGAAAAAGGAAGACTCATGTGAATTCATGATTCTATGCACTATTGCATATTTTAATTTTACAAAGGCGTTGTTTTATTTTGGGTGCTAGCATTAACTTGATGTCACTAGCAGTTTACAAACAGTTGGGGTTGGAGTCTCCCAATCCAACTTCGATGAGACTTCTCATGGGGGACCGCACTATGAAAAAATCAATGAAAATCTTTTGTGATGCCTTGGTGAGGGTTACATCCTTCATCTTTCCAGATGATTTTCTCATCCTTGACTGTGAGGTTGACTTTGAGGTTCCCATTAGAGAAGACCTTTAGGTTCCCATTATCTTGGTGAAAGTTGAATCCTTCATCTTTCTAGATGATTTTGTTATCCTTGACTGTGAGGTTGACTTTGATGTTCTCATTGTCTTGGTAATGTCTTAATAATGGTTGTATCCTTCAAAATTAATTCATACTAAAGTCACCAAGTTTGACTGAACATAATATTTTGATCTCAGATTCCAGAATTATGTGCAAATGTAAGTCACAACGCACTATTTAAATCAACGCATCCCTCTTCCAACTGCTAATCATTCCTAGATACATACAAAAAGAAATAAAATATAAATATTACTATATCAACAAATTTGTACACCTAAAGAGCACTTAATTGCCTAATCACATTCTAGGAAGGGTGTTTGGCTAGATACATACAAAAATTATCAATTTAAAAACCTATAAAAAGTAAACAAAGTTATTATCAACACATAATTAAGGCGAAACATGATGCAAAATCATAACTATACTTATATGATATAAAAAACGGAAGGTGGGGGAGGGGTGAATCTATCAAAAATTAAAAATAAATTAATATTTAGTTATTTACAATAAATAGTTACCAAGTTTGATTGAACATGTATATTGATCTCTGACTCCTAACCTATGTATGAATATAACTCACAGTTCAATCATCAAATCAACGTATCTCCCTTCTACTTTCAAGCATTCATAAATACATACAAAAATTGTCAACTTAATAATCAATAAAATGTGAATGAAATTATCAACCAACACATATAATTAAAGCAAAACATATACTACAATGTATTTGTACTATATGTGTGTGTGTATGTATATATATAACAAGTACAACGGTGTATACACCTCTTATATATTCATCTATATCTATATCTATACTATATTAAAAGTGTGAAGATAAATAATTTGAATATATATATTATCACGACCTGACCCGAGGCCCTGGCCGCGATAGGCATCCCGAACCATAAAGGCTCGAGAGACTCTCTTAGCCCATCCACTAGTGATATTGTCCTCTCTAGGCCCAAGCCCACATGACTTTAAAATGCGTTACTAGGGATTAAGGCTTACTTACTTATATACCCAGCATCCCCCTTATGTTTTGCTGATATGGAACTCATTATCCTAAGTTGGGGTGTTACATACACCCCCCTTATGAACTCAGCATCCTCGCTGAGGTTTGCCCCACCGAATGGGATTTTCCTACTCTCAGGACTGAGGTTTCCCCTGCCTTACCGGGATTTTCCTTCACTCAGTTTGAACTCTAGCCCATATCGATAGGGATGCACAGGAGCGGCTCTGATACTATTCTGTCACAACCCAACCCGAGGCCCTGGCTGTGACGGGTATCCCAAACCACAAAGGACCGAGAGACCCCCTTAGCCCGTCCACTAGTGATATTGTCCTCTCTAGTTCGTGACGACCCGAGCCAAGGCTTTGGCCGCGACGGGAATCTCAGACCATGAAAGCCCAGGAGACCCCTCTAACTCCCCAACCCACTAGTGATACTGTCCACTTTGGTCCCAGACCCGCACGGCTTTAAAACGCATCACTGGGGAGTAAGGATTGCTTACTTATATACCCAACATCCCTCCTGTGTTTTGCCGATGTGGGACTCCTTATCCTAAGTTGGGGTGTTACATATATATATATGTGTGTGTGTGTGTGTGTGTAACTGTTTTAAATATTTGTGTCCTAAAGAAATCAATAACTGATTCTTCCTTTTTGTTTGAATCTACGTTCTTATTTTTGTGTTGTTGGAGGTTCTTTCTTCCAAATTTTACTATTGTTGAGTCATAATTATGAGAAGATTACATAAGTATGAAACATTAATCAATATATACATTGTTGATTTTTAGCCAAGGAGTGATTATAAATATTATAGCCAAATCTTTATTATCATATTGTCATAATCCTATTAAATAGCTAAAATAGTTTGTACTAACAAAAGAATTAAAAAAGAACAAATTTATATCCCTTACAGGCTGCCTAATAAATGAGTCTTTCCATATTATTTACCAATAAACTCTCAATTAATGAGAAGTAATTCCATATTCTTTGCAAAGTAACAAAATAAGATATTGCATCTTCCATAACCAAAGAGAAAAATACAAACTATAAATTGAGAGAGGATTCACAATCTCTCTTTTTTCTTTTTGACATTCAAATTTTGATATTATATGGTTTATTTTAGGAAAAACTACAGGAAGTAGCATACTTAAAACTTGAATTATAAAAAATAGCAACACTTTAATGAAATTACATTGTATAGCAAAAATAGCATTATTTTAAAAGTGGTCCCCCACTTATCTCCTTTGAGAAGTTACCATGTAAATGGTTTCTTTTTTCACGCCAATTATATTTTCTCTTTCCTTTAATTGTTTTGTACTTTACCATTTTTCACACTTCTTCTCTATTTTCTATTTCAAAATTTTTTTCTTTCTCACTTATTTTGCACGATCTGATAAGGATAGTGTTCCACAATTTCAGGTAACTAATAAATTCAGTTATTGAATGTTATCAATTTCTCAAATTTTTTTGTACTGTAAACAATTAGCAACTTCGACTTTGAGGTTTTTATGCTCTAATGGCAGAACACACACTGAATCATGAACAAATAGGAGTATACAACCTATTAATATATTATCTGATAATGCATCATTTTTTAGTCTTGGATTAACTCAAGACGAAGTATTTAAAGTTGTTTCTACTCCTATACAGTCGAAGAAATCACGGAGTACGAAGGAGATTAGGTCCAAGTTTCATAATGACCAAGTGGATGGCTGATATTTAAAAATAAATGATTCAAAAAAAAATCCTTCTCTAAAAGAAAAAATTAAAAAAATATGAGAAGAAAAGGAAAGCTAAAGAAATTGCAGAGTCAACCAATGTCGATGATGATGTTGAAAGATCTTATGGTAATGAATCGTAATAAGACAAGGAAGAAGAGGTATTTTTTGGTGTATATGTATTTTTATTTACCTATATGTATTTAGGGATTTCAGTAAAACTGATATCCTTTTGCGGTAATATGTATCTTTGGTGAAGTTGATATGTATTTTGGTCAAGCTGTTTGTTTAAATATTTATTTTGGGATATTATGTATTTATTTATTTTTGTATTTTAAATACATATGCTAAATTTCATGTATGAAAAATACATTTATATATGAACTATTTTATGAAGAGGTATTTGCCTATATGTATTTTTCAGTATATTAAAATGTTGAAATATACATGTGGGTATTTTTTTTGTTTAAATATGCAGTTGTGGTTATGGACGTATTTGTATTTGTTGTAATACAAATATATTTTCAAATGTTTTTTCAATACAATATATATAGGTTTGCCATATATGCAATTTGACTGACTAAATATACATTTAAGGTTACATATGCACTTTCATTTGTATTTTTGTTCTGTTCAATATACATTTAAGTTATGTGGAAGCATTTATATTTTTATACATACATATACAATTTCATATGTATTTTTGTGTAGTGATGATTTTATATTTATGTTCTGGTCAATATACATATGCATATTTGTATGTATATTTTTGATGTGTTGATTGTGTTTGTTGTTTTTCACAGTGTACTAAGGTATAATTTTACTTTGTATAGGTGATGTGTGATGAAATATTCATGGAAAGAAAACTTCCAAGGTTTGCACCACATATGTGTTGCTATAGTGATAATGATATTGAGGGAAGTTTACAGACCATATTAACCAAGGAGAAGTACAAACATTTTTGTGACAATAATATTTTTGGGAATTTCATGAGGAAGAAACAATGCGTACTTCAAGCACAGTTGTGCAGATGTGTTATGTCCCTTGAGACAAAGGGAAGTTCTACTACTGCTATAGTTATTTTGGCTAATGGTACTTTCCTACGCTTCACTCCTAGAGAATTTGCTATTATTACTGGGTTGAATTGTGTCGGTAATAGGTACGACTTCATTTTTGACAAGGAGGTACCTAATAGGATTGTAGAGCAGTAATTCAATGGTTCTAATTATATACAAAAAAGACAAGTGTTTTTAGCAGTCTCCAAAATAGTTTGGGGGGAGAACAATGATGAGGATGCCGAGAAGTTTGCAGTTCTGTATTTCCTTCATTCTTTTATTTTATCTAATATTGATTCTATTGTTATTTCACAACTCCATTTTGATTTGGTAGAGAGTGGTAGATATAAGGATTTTCCGTGGGGGACTTTATCATTCGAGGATTTATGTAGAAGTTTGAACAATAGGTTGAAAGCAGGTGGACAATTTTATTTGTTACAGGGAATGCCATTTGCTATTCAAGTGTGGCTTTATGAGTGTTATTCGAATGTTCTACAAAAGGTTACTTCCAAGGTTGAAAATTGTATTCCCCGATTATTGTAACACCTCGATTCGCTGAATCGGAATGCTACACGATGCTCATGAACCCGAGGGACCACAAGCTAACCCATGACTGATATTTGTACCTGTATACAGCAAATCATGATATAATAATGCGGAATGCATAAAACTATAAGGCCATAAGGTTCAACTGAATAAAACCATGTGGGTGAAAATACCCAAAACAACTCATATCTGAAAGCTAAATCTGAACGTAAATCTGAACATAAATCTGAAAGCCTCTAAACTATCTGAATAAGGAGTTGAAGGAACATGTCTCCAACTAACTCCGTAAAACTGAACTGAAGAAATAAATAAATGTATCAAATCATATTGTCCTCGAACCAATGAGGACTCATTGTGTCTCTGCGACTGGAATGCTAGCGCTACTGCTGGGCTGGAGATCGTGTCTCGAAACCTATGGTGTAACATGAAAAGAAAGAACCATAGCGCAAATGCGTCAGTACAACTGGAGTACTGAGTATACGAGAAAGGTAGGATGAACATAAAGGGTTTCATGCATGAACAACACTGACTGACTAATATGAACGTGGGAGTGCAAACACACATATATAGAAACTGGGACCGTGAATATGTGATAGCATGACCTGTAAGCTAATACATGGTTTACTGATAACTGTCATGACTGATACTGCAACTGATAACATGGACGACTGTATCTGACAGTCCTGTATATACTGAAATCTGAAGAACGCCCTGAGTTCTTTTATTGAGACTGATACTGAAACTGTGGGAGGTAGTGTTTAACCGACATGCCCCATGTATGCCGTTATGGCTAAGCTGGGGTCCAATCTCTGCCCAGACTGGAGGGGTGTCAATACCGTGCCACGGGTAAGGACAGCCTGTGACTGACCCTTATCTGGAAGGTACTCAATGAGAACAGTGGGAACCCTAAACTGGCGGGTTAAGCCACCTCATCAACCCTAATCTGATGGGTTAAGATGTCTCAACCTACATTGGCTACATAGTTCTATAACACAAGGATGACTACTAAGAATCACACCCTGAACTGGAGGGTGAGTTCCCATCCTTGGGTTCACTCGGTTCTAACCTCTACTCCCATATGGAGGGAATGGACATGAATAACTGACTATACATGACTTAATCTTACTGAATTCCGTTGACTGGTGGAATGTTATTGAAATCTGACAACTGATTGAGATCATGAGGTTTTCCTGAGTCACATGACTGACTGAAGTCTATGGAATCATAGCTTGAGTTCGGATATCGTGAAACATGACATGGCTCTAGGCACACAGCTATAGTTTATGGGTACGAATACCCCCAGGACTCGATAGGAGGAAACTGACACACATGACATGACTTGATCACAACATTTGAGTCCACAATTCACAATATCATAAGTAAGGATTTCATAATAAGAATGATTCTCAACAAACTATTACATGATCGGGAATGCACACAACATGTATATACTTGCATGGCTTCAATAACATGGTCATTCCATATCAATAAAATATCATGAGCATCTCATATAACATCTTCAATTCAAGACAATAGCATAGGCATCACGTTGAACATAAACTTAGAACATGGAATAGTCATTTAGGGCTTATTATGTCATAAAAGCATGATTTCTATTCCCTTAGGTATTTCCACAAACACCTTACATGCACATCTTATGCATAGGTGGATTCATCAAGATTTCAAACATTCAACCACCAATTTCACATGTTTATACGTTAAATACCACCATATCCTCACATAAAACATACAAAGATACCATCTTAGGCATCATCAAACTCTAACCACATGAACATCAACCATCAACAACATAAACATCATAATACATAATTTATAAGATGGTTCTTGAGCTTCATGGACGAAAAGAGTCCATGAATCAACTCACGCATACCTTAGAAGGAAGATACTTGATGATTGACGGAGGAATTTCCTTGAAATCGGATCTTTAAGCTAAATTATGCAACCCTAGTTATTTTTTCTCTTTTCGTTCTATTGGATGATGAGATTTGAGATGATAATAGGGTTGTAATATGTTTAGAAGCTATATATCTCATAGGGTTAAGTTTAGGGACGTGTAAGGAGCGTTAAAAAACCTAATTACCCTTAAAATAACTCAAAACGGAGTGTTTTTGGCACTTGAAACTGACTTAGGCGGCGCCCAAGTAATTGCCCAAGCTAGGTTGGGCGACGCCTAACCAATCACCTATGTTTGGTTGGGCGGCGCCTAACCAATCGCCTATCGTTATTGTCTCTCACGAAAATGGGCATAACTTTTCGCTCGGGTATTGGATTAAGGCGAAATTGGTATCGTTGGAAAGCTAATTCGATTATCTACAATTTGGTGGGTCTAAATCAGCAAAAATAACACATTAGAATCGATTTATACTCATTCAAATATGACCCTTACAAAATCGAACACTAAAACTTGATGGATTCAAAAACTCTTAGCTTGCATCACTCTAAGCGACTCATATGAGCATGCTTAAGACATTGCAAGCTATCTTATCGCTAGGATATTCATTGTAATTCATGCACTAAAATTCTACTCACAATATAGGAGGTTTCATACGTAGGAAAACTTATTCACTTCCTAGCTTAGAAACATGCGGGGTATTACATCAACTCCCCATTCTGACAGTTAGAGGTTTTCAAACGAGATTATTTCAGACAGTGTTTCAGTTTGCTTTTTAGGTTTACATTAGTATTTCAGTATTGGTTTTCAATGTTGTGAATCTTATGGCATTTTAGTTATACTTTCGCATTATTACAGTATTTCTATTCAGTGCTCACAGCAGGTACCAGTTATGGGTTAGCTTGTGGTCCTTCGGGATCGTAAGCACCGTGTAACATCGGGGGTAAGACTCGGGACGTTACAACTATGTTGGATACTCAGACTTCACCAACAATACTATGGGTTTCCTCCCATGAAGTACCTGATTTAACTTTATGGCATGACTCAATTGCCTTAGCTACTCAGATTTCACCAAGTCTTACTTCAACACGAACCTTCAATTCCTCAATATTTCCCATGTAGTTCTTAACACGTTGCCTATTCACTTTGAATTATTAAACTGGAAAACAAAGGCACCTCGACCACGTTTTGAGTATCTGATGGCTGCTATGTTTAGTGGAGATGGAAAGGTTTGTAGTGATTAAATACATATGTATTAATATGTATTCCTTCTACTAATATGTATTCTACATATGCATATATAGTCTACATATATACATTTTCCTTACAATTGTTTTACAGATACTTTAACATACATTTTTGTATATTCCTAGGTTGTATTTAAGAACATTGAGCCATCTCAAAGGGAAATTTCAAAGTTTGAAATACCACAGTAGGATGAAGTTGTAGATGAACCTTCAGTTGATTCAGATGATGATTTCCAGGATCCACCACCAAAATAAATTTATGAAAGATCCAAAAAAAAAAAAAGTTTATTCATCATCCTCACCACTCCTGTTGATGAGCATACACAAAAGAGGACACCACCTCTTCATGATACAAAGGTACCCAGTTTGAAGACACTGGTATTTAAACCCATTAAAACTCAACAAATAACTGCTTCAAATTGCTAGAATGTGAACCAAACAGCAAGGGTAATTTTTACTCCGGTCCGCTCAAAGTCAAAGAGTTTTGTAGATGAAAAAGCTGTTATTTCAAAGAAAGTGTTTGAAGCATTCCGCGATGAGGTAAGTTTTTTTATTAATACTATTTGCACATGGAAAAAAATTGTTCATTGATTTTGTTTGAAAACAGGTTTGTGAAGAGTTGAAAGAAATTTGTACTCTAGCGGAGAAAAAGTTCAATATGATTATGAAAGAAATCGAACAAATCAAGGTAAAATGTTTACTATTCAAATAAGCTTAAAAAAAACATATCTTATTTAGTCATATCTGATTTAGTTATGTATGAATAGTTGAATATACTTATATACATATTTGTAGCAACAACCTGAAAAGAAAGAACCTGATCACTCACATATGGATGATGTTGGTGTACAAACATTACCAACACGCTTCAGTCCCGATGTGGTAAAGAGTTCGGATAAGAAGTTTGAGGGTACAATGGTAAATACTTAACTTACATATGTTTATTTATAAATACTTTTGAATATAATTTCATTATGTTTCCTTTGTTTTACATGTTAATGTATATGATTATATACATGTGCAGTTACACTTTCATATGTAAAAAACATATGTAGTGTACATATGTATTTTTATACTTTTGTTATACAAATATATATTTTTAGAGGATTGATATCTACATATACATTAAAGCTTGTGTATTAATTGGTGAATGTACTTATATATGTATTTGTAGCAACAATCTGAAGACAAAGAACCAGATCACCCACATATGAATGATGTTGGTGTAGAAAAATCATCTCAATGCTTCAGTCACGATGTGGATCAGAGTTCGGATAAGAAGTTTAATGGTGCAAAGATAATTATTTAACTTACATATATTTATTTGTTACTACTTTTGAATATAATTTCATTATGTTTCTTTTGTTTTATACATATGCAGTTACACTTTCATATGTAAAAACATATGTAGTGTACATATATATTTTTATACTTCTGTTATGCAAATATGTATTTTTAGTGGATTGAAATATACATATACAGTATATAAATATGTATTTTTAGTGGATTGATATATTCATATATAGTGAAGCTTATGTATTAATTTGTGAATGTACTTATATATGTATTTGTAGCAACAATCTGAAGACAAAGAAACTAATCAACCACATATGAATGTTGCTAGTGTAGAAAAATCACCACAACGTTTCAGTCCCGATGTGGTTCAGAGTGCAGATAAGAAGTTTGATGGTACAAAAGTAATTATTTAATTTACATATGTTTATTTATTACTATTTTTAAGTATAATTTTATTATGTTTGTTTTATTTTATATTTTCATGTATTTGATTATTGTAATACCCTGTACTTTTTTCTAGTTTGAAATCGTCTCAATAATGTAAGAAACTTACTTTGAAAGAAGAATACACTTTTGTACATGTGGTATTTTTTTAAGATTTTCAATTATTTCATGTGTGTAATTGAATTAGCTTTCCAACGATACCAATTTCATCAAAATCCGATATCGGAGGAGAAAATTATGGCCAAAATATAGAAGGCAGTAAAACCGCATAGGTGCGACGGTGAGGCCAACGGACCGTCGGACTAGCGACGGACCGTCGCCCACGACCATCGCAGCAAGGCAGTGTGACTACCTTCTTCCTAGGAGCGACGGCCCAGGCTGACGGTTTGTTGGACTAGTGATGGACAGTCGCTCAGGCCGTCGCAAGGGAAACAGGGAGCCACCTTCTGGAGAAGGTGCGACAGGAAGGTTGACGGACCATCACCCAAGATGTCGCATCCAAGGAAGTGAGACCCTATTCAGGTCCACGTGCAATGGTCAGAACGACGGACTATCGAGCTAGTGATGGACCGTCGTAGGTCCCATTCAGTTATTTTAAGTTATTTTTTTAAAAGGGCATTTTTGGTATTTTACCACTCGTTTATATACCCAATTATATCCAACCTTAGCTTATTTTTTTCATCATTCTTTCACAACAACAAAACTAGGGTTTTCTCTCTAACATTAATATCCAAGAACAAAATCCAAATCTTCTTCAAGAACTAAGAGATTCAAATTCTTCAAGTTCAAGAACTTCAAGAAACTCGACCCAGGTATGCATAGTGTTCATTCATGGACTACTTTCATCCATGAAGCCCAAGAATCTCTTTTCAAAGTTTAAGTTTATGGATTCCCCTTATGAATTTCATGATTGGGCTGCTCTTGTTCATGTTGATAATGAGTAATTGAATTCTATTTCATGTTGGGGGATAAATTTTATGTGGATTTGATTAGTATAGATGTAGATTCATGTAAACCTATGATTAAACCCTTGAATGATGAAATTAGAATTGAATTATGATGTTTAATTGTTGTATAATGTTGTTTACACATACAATGCCTACCATATGTTTGATTAAATGCCTAGATGAAGGAAAATGCCCAACTAGCATGATATCATGAAATCCCCATGTATGTACAAGTTTATGCAGATCACATGTTAGATGAAATGCTTCAATAAATGTATTATGGATTATGATGTTAGTGATGTGTTCAAGTAGGTCATGCTTTTTCAGTTTCCTTCTATCGAGTCTTGGGGGTACTTGTACCTGAATATTAGCTGTGTGCCTAGAGCCATGTCATATTTTCATGATACTCTAAGTCAAGCTATGATCCTTAGACTTTAGACAGTCTTATGAATCAGGAAATATCCATATCTCATGAACTCAGTCAGTTGTCAGATATTAGTAGTATTCCGTCAGTCCATGGAAGTCAGTAACTCAGTCCATGTTCAGTTTCAGAAAAATCATGTCAGACTCTATTCAGATGGGAGTAGGAATTAGCACCGAGTGAACCCAAGGATGGGAACATACACTGTCAGATGAGGGTGTGATTCTTAGAAGCAATCCTTGTGTTCTAGAACTATGTATCCAGCATAGGTTAAGACAGCATAGCCTGCTATATGAGGGTAGATGAGGTGGCTTAACCTGCTATATGAGGCTTCCCACCATTCTCACTAGAGTTACCTGTTATATTAGGGTCACTCACATGTTGTCCTTACCAGTGGCGTGGTATTGACACCCTTCCAATCAGGGCACAGATTGCATCATTTGGGGCATGTCGGTAAGATGACTACCTCCCACAGTTTGAGTATCAGTCTTAGTAAAAGAACTCTGATAGTTCTTCAAAATTCAGGACTGTCAGATACAGTATGGAACTCAGTTGTTCCATCAGATTCACGACTGTCAGATCAGTCACTCATGTTATTAGTTATCAGAATTCAGACATTAGTCATGTTAGTCATCAGCATACTCATGTTATCACGATTTCAGATATAGTTACTATGTATGCATGCATGTATTCTCATGTTCATATTAGTCATTTAGCCAGTATTGTTAATGCATATGAACCCCATGCATTCCGCCTACCTCATATTCATACCAATACATTCAAAGTACTGATGCATTTCCGCTATGGAGTCTTATACCATAGGTTCAGAGACACGAGCTCCAGAGCATCAGTAGATTCCAGATATCAGTTTTCAAAGTTAGTAGTGAGTCCTCATCCTTCGAGGACATGATTATTTCTCTATTATCTCATTAATTAGTTTATTAGTTAGATTTAGTTGGGGACATGTTCCATCAACTCCTTACTCAGATAGTTCAGTCAGTTAAAGGCTTTACAGACTTTTATGTTTAGACAGTTATTTCAGTTGTTTTGGGTATTTCATACTGTAACGCCCCAAAAATGGGTCCCGGAGGGTCACACGGTGCTTGAGGCTACGAGTATCCCCAAGCTAACCCTTTGAGCCATTTTCATTCAGTTAAACACAAATCAACGGAGTTTCCATAAATAACCCTCAAATATCAACAGAGTAATCATCATCCAAGAATAAAAGAATTTCAGAAAGATAACAAAATACGACTTATTAGTCAACTCCCAATATCTATACTAGTTTGACAAGCCTCTAAGAAAATCAATAAAACCAGCGAGCCATTAAAACATGCCCCAACTGACTCATACTCAGTTATCAGATATAAACAATTTCGTGAAACCAACATCAGACATCACGTCCTCGGAACATGAGGACTCACCACAACAAAGGATGTAGAACAGCGTGCCCGAAGAATCACTGTCGAACATGGAACTGAGCACCTAAACCTACATTCCGAGAAAATGTAGCCCACATCCAAAGATGTGGGTCAGTACCATGGAAAGGAACCGAGTATATGGGGGTGTATGCAGTTGTATAAACATCATCATCATAAATATTTATAAGAAATATGCAGGATGTATGAAAGACTCACATAGCCCGAAGAAAATCATCATAATCATGAGAGGATGAAATAAGTATAATAACACATGTGATTCATCATATAATTTGTCAATCACTTTCAGTTCATCAAGAATATCAATTCTCATAATGTAAATATCATTTAAATCTTTCGAAAGAATAACTTTTTCAATTCCACTTTCAAATCACTTCACCATTCACCATAGACACAAGGAAACACACACACACTGGGAGATCCTATAACCGACATAAACCATGTGAGCTACACGGAGTCCAACGTACAACCCATGTTGGGGAGAGCCATCCTATCCTTGCCATCGGAGTAGGACTATCGATATCAAATCCACACAAACTAGTGATCACTATATAAATCATCCTCAGGCTCACTCCTACGGGGGCACGTAGTTCTAGGGAAATAAGGTCGCTTTATACCTCCCACTCGGTGCTAAAGATTTCTTCCGGACTTAGCTTAGATCATTTCAAAGACAATCCACAACAAAACAATTTCAGTAATATATAAATATACATCGGGAGCCATCATGCTTCCCATCTATCAAAATCAACCACGTTGTGGATTTCTTTCACACTCGAGTTCAAAATAACTCCATTAAGACCAAAAGGTCAAATCATTCAAAATATCTCAAATATTCAACATCAACGTACTTATAACACACACTTTCTCACAAAAAACACAATTTCCAATGGGGATTCACGACCCAAATATCAAAATCATGATAAATATCGTTCAAGATTCATGCTTTATATCACCACACATGTAAATTCATCTTTCAAAATCATAAACATCAAGATTTCATAATAATCATCAAAAGATATGGGTTCATGCTTCAAATTCATAAAAATCAAATAAAAATCATGCCTTTGTAAAGAAAATTACTTTTGGGCGCAAGAACGAAAGAGAGTTCTTGTTGAAAAAACCCCACATACCTTGAATGATGAACTTTAGATCGATACTCGTTTTTGAGATGTTAATCGTGCCTTTGAATGATGGTTCTTGGAGTTCTTGAACTAGGAACTTGGAATCTTGAATAAATTTGCAGAATTAATGGTGAACTTTGGAGGTTCTTGAAGTTGATGTAGGAGCTTAGGGTTTTATTTTTGAGGGAATTTGATGAAATATAACATATAATGCTTCTAATAGGCTTTAATATAGGGTTTGGACGGATTTTGGGTGAGGGGGAATGACCAAAATGCCCCTAAAAATCAAATAATTCTCGAATCTGTCCTTTGGTGGACTGTTTTGATAGTCTGAAGTAGATCAACCATAACGTTTTACTCCGATATCCAAATTGGATGAAACCAATTTCATTAGAAAGAGGACTCTCATATATTTTTATTGATATATAGTATATCACACAGATCATTGTGTACGAGGAGTTATGATCATTTGAAATTGACCTAAAAATTCACTTTTGATAGGCTGAAGTAGATCGACGATAACTTTTATCTCCGATAGACAAATTGGATGAAAATAATTTCATCAGAAAGAGGACTCGCAGAGCTTTCCGTTGATATATTGTAGATCACCAGATCATTATGTACAAGGATTTATGATCATTTAAAGTTGGAGAAAAAAATACGCCAGGCCTCAGTACTTTTTCCTGCACGTTTTAATGTTCACTACTATTCACAGTTCGGTCGGAATGTTCATAACTCGTCGCTGGGGTGTCCGTTTTGGATGATCCACATATCGTTGGAAATATTATTCAATACTCTACGCAATGGTGGGTCATAATCTAAGACATTCCACATGAAAAATTTATAGTTCATTCTAGAAGATAGAACCCAACACGTTTACGCACAAAATTTCAACGAAAAATTTCCCAGGGTATTACATCATCCCCCCCTTGGAAACATTCATCCTCGAATGACTCTAGATATGCCAAGATTAGATAGGGAATAGAGCATACAGCTGAAACCATTCGTTAGACTCATCACCACATCGTTTCTCCCTCCAAATGCAACATAGAATTCATAAATTCAAGAAACTACAGCTGAACACATAATAAATGACAGCTGAACTGCTGCAACTTTTATCAAAAGTGCATGATTTAGGAAAGAACGGTACCTTCGGCTTGATCGGAGTTCGCGGAAAATAGGTGTGGGTACTTGAATTGCATATCCACCTCAGCTTCCCAAGTTGCACCCTCAACAGATTGGTTTCGCCACAACACCTTGACCAAGGGAACTTCTTTGTTCCTTAGTCTTCGGACACTGAAATCAAGAATCTCAACAGGAATCTCATCAAAAGAAAGATTTTCTTGAATGTCAGCACTCACAGAGGAATCCACTACCACAGCATCGCTAATATGCTTTCTAAGCATAGAGAAATGGAATATTGGATGAACAGAGGACAACTCGGAAGGCAACTCGACCTCATAAGCTACCTTACCAACACGGCTAAGAATTTTGTAAGGACCAACATAACGGGGACTAAGCTTCCACTTCTTTTCGAATCTCTTCACCCCCCTCATGGGTGAAATTTTCAGATACACTAGGTCACCAACTTCAAACTCAAGGTCTCTCCTTCTAACATCCGCATATGACTTCTGAAGACTCTGCGCAGTTTTCAACCTTTCCCTAATCAACTTAACTTTTTCCATAGCCTCAAATACCGAATCAAGACCACTCACAGCCACTTCACCCACCTCTAACCAACCTATGGGTGATCTACACTTCCTCCAATATAAGGCTTCAAATGGAGCCATGCCAATACTAGAGTGGAAACTGTTATTGTAAGCAAACTCTATCAACGGTAAGTGATCATCCCAACTTCCCTTAAAGTCAAGTGCACAAGCTCTCAACATATCCTCTAAGGTCTGGATGGTCCGCTCAGCCTGACCATCGGTCTGCGGATAAAAAGCAGAACTCAAAAGCACTTGGGTACCAAGACCCTTCTGAAAAGATTTCCAAAATTGCGAAGTGAACTGAGTACCCCTATCCGAAATAATAGACAAGGGAACTCTATGCAGTCTGAATAGCTCTCGGATACACAATCTAGCATAATCCTTAGCAGTATATGAAGTATGAACAGGCAAGAAATGATCAGACTTAGTCAATCTATCAACCACAACCCAAATGGAATCATGATGGCGTCGGGAAGGAGGTAAACCAATCACGAAGTCCATATTTATCTCTTCCCACTTCCAGGTGGGAATACTAAACTCTTGCATCATACCACCAGGTCTTTAGTGTTCAACCTTAACCTGTTGGCATGTTGCACACTTAGCTACAAAAGCTGCTATATCTTTCTTCATGCCACTCCACCAATAGATTTCCCGCAAGTCTCGGTACATCTTGGTGGCACCAGGATGAATAGAATATCGCGCCCCGTATGCTTCAGCCATAATCCTTTGTCTCAGATCATCAACATTCGGGACACACAATCTACCCTGCAATCTCAACACACCATCTCCCCCTTGGGAGAAAACCTCTACTTCTTGGTCCTTGACTGACTCCTTCAGTCTGACCAAACTAGCATCTAAGTATTGCCTTTCCTTCACTTCCGAAACCAAGAAGGATTCGGAACTACTCTGAACCCCTATACTACCTTCAGCAGAGTCAAACAACCTAACCCCCAATCTAGCCAAACGATGTACATCACGAGCCAACTCTTTCTTACCTTCTACCACATGCGAAACACTACCCATGGACACTCTACTTAGGGCATCCGCCACAACATTGGCCTTGCCCGGATGGTACAGTACACTCATATCATAGTCCTTTAACAATTCTAACCATCGTCTCTGCCTAAGATTCAATTCTCTCTGGGTAAACACATACTGCAGACTCTTATGATCAGTGAAAACATCAATATACACACCATACAAATAGTGTCTCCAGATTTTCAAAGCAAACACAATAGCAGCCAACTCAAGGTCATGGGCGGGGTAATTTTTCTCATGAGGTTTCAACTATCTAGAAGCATAAGCTATCACCTTACCCTTATGCATCAATACGCAACCCAACCCAACTCTCGAAGCATCACAGTACACCACAAAACCATCAACACCATCAGGCAAAGTCAAAACAGGGGCTGAAGTGAGTCGAGTCTTCAACTCCTGAAAACTCTTCTCACAAGATTCGGACCACAAGAACTTCACTTTCTTTTGGATCAACCGAGTCATAGGAGACGCTATAGAGGAGAAACCCTCAAAAAAACAGCGGTAATAGCCAGCTAAACCCAAGAAACTTCGGATATCAGTCGGAGAAATAGGTCTAGGCCAATTTCTAACAGCTTTGGTCTTTTGGGGATCAACTCTAATACCCTCGGAAGAAATGATATGACCCAGAAAAGCAACTGACCTTAGCCAAAACTCACACTTACTGAACTTGGCAAATAACTTGTGATCTCTAAGGGTTTGTAAGACAGTTCGGAGATGATCAGAATGTCTATCCTCACTACGGGAGTACACCAGTATATCATTGATGAACACTACGACAAACATATCCAGATATGGTCTGAACACTCGATTCATGAGGTCCATGAAAATTGCTGGGGCATTGTTAACCCGAAAGACAAAACAAGAAACTCAAAATGGCCATAACGAGTTTGAAAAGCGGTTTTCCGGATGTCACACTCCCTAACTTTGAGTTGATGATAGCCGGAACGAAGGTCTATCTTTGAGAAATAACTTGCACCTTACAATTGGTCAAACAAATCATCTATTCTCGGAAGGGGGTACTTATTTTTTACGGTGAATTTATTCAGTTGGCGGTAATCAATGCACATACGCAAAGAGCCATCTTTCTTTCTCACAAACAACACGGGAGCACCCCAAGGAGAAACAATGGGCCTTATGAAACCCTTATCTAGTAGATCTTTGAGTTTCTTTTTCAACTCCTTAAGTTCTGCAGGGGCCATACGGTAAGGAGGAATAAAAATGGGTTGAGTATCGGGAAGAAGATCAATCCTGAACTCTATCGCTCTATCAGGAGGTATCCCTGGGAGATCATCCGGAAAGACATCAGAGAGCACGAATCAATAGCAGAGAGAGACACTTTAAGCACGATAGATTTCTGAAAGAAAGAAGCACACTTTTTCCTAAAATGTCTTGTAGCCTCTTGCTCATAGATGTGGCGCGCTACACACCGATGATCAAGACTCTACTTAACGCAACTTTTCAGATACCCTAGGACACCTTAAAACCTTAGGCTCTGATACCAAGTTTGTAACGCCCCGAAAATGGGTCCCGGAGCATCACACTGTACTTGAGGCTACGAGTAGCCCCAAGCTAACCCTTTGATCCATTTTCATTTAGTTCAACACAAATCAACAGGGTTTCCATAAATAACCCTCAAATATCAACAGAGTAATCATCATCCAAGAATAAAAGAATTTCAAAAAGATAACAAAATATGACTTATTAGTCAACTCCGAACATCTATACTAGTCTGACAAGCCTCTAAGAAAATCAATAAAACCAGTGAGACATGCCCCAACTGACTCATACTCAGTTATCAGATGTAAACGATTCCGTGAAACCAACATCAGACATCACATCCTTGGAACATGAGGACTCACCACAACAAAGGATATAGAACAGCATGCCCGAAGAATCACCGTCGAACCTGGAACTGAGCACCTGAACCTACATTTTGAGAAAATACAGACCACATCCGAAGATGTGGGTCAGTACCATGGAAAGGAACCGAGTATATGGGGGTGTATGCAGTTGTATAAACATCATCATCATAAATATTTATAAGAAATATGCAGGATGTATGAAAGACTGACATAGCTCGAAGAAAATCATCATAATCATGAGAGGATGAAATAAGTATAATAACACATGTGAGTCATCATATAATTTGTCAATCACTTTCAATTCATCAAGAATATCAATTCTCATAATGTAAATATCATTTAAATCTTTCGAAAGAATAACTTTTTCAATTCCACTTTCAAATCACTTCACCGTTCACCATAGACATAAGGAAACATACACACACTGGGAGATCCTATAACCGACATAAACCATGTGAGCTACATGGAGTCCAACGTACAACCCACGTTGGGGAGAGCCATCCTATCCTTGACATCGGAGTAGGACTATTGATATTAAATCCACATAAACTAGTGATCACTATATAAATCAGCCTTAGGCTCACTCCTATGGGGGCACGTAGTTCTAGGGAAATAAGGTCGCTTTATACCTCCCACTCGGTGCTAAAGATTTCTTCCGGACTTAGCTCAGATCATTTCAAAGACAATCCACAACAAAACAATTTCAGTAATATATAAATATACATCGGGAGCCATCATGCTTCCCATCTATCAAAATCAACCACGTTGTGGATTTCTTTCACACTCGAGTTAAAAACAACTCCATTAAGACCAAAAGGTCAAATCATTCAAAATATCTCAAATATTCAACATCAACGTGCTTATAACACACACTTTCTCACAAAAAACACAATTTCCAATGGGGATTCACGACCCAAATATCAAAATCATGATAAATATCGTTCAAGATTCATGCTTTATATCACCACACATGTAAATTCATCTTTCAAAATTATAAACATCAAGATTTCATAATAATCATCATAAGATATGGGTTCATGCTTCAAATTCATAAAAATCAAATAAAAATCATGTCTTTGTAAAGAAAATTACTTTTGGGCACAAGAACGAAAAAGAGTTCTTGTTGAAAAAACCCCACATACCTTGAATGATGAACTTTAGATTGATACTCATTTTTGAGATGTTAATCGTGCCTTTGAATGATGGTTCTTGGAGTTCTTGAACTAGGAACTTGGAATCTTGAATAAATTCCCATAATTAATGATGAACTTTGGAGGTTCTTGAAGTTGGATGTAGGAGCTTAGGGTTTTATTTTTGAGGGAATTTGATGAAATATAACATATAATGCTTCTAATAGGCTTTAATATAGGGTTTAGACAGATTTTGGGTGAGGGGGAATGACCAAAATCTTATTTGATACTCTACGCAATGGTGGGTCATAATCTAAGACATTCAACGAAAAATTTCCCGGGGTATTACACATACCCCATTTAGATGTTATGTTTTACTTCATTTATGTGAACCTTATTGCCTTTCAGTTCATGTTTCTGTATTATTCAGTATATTATACAGTATACAGGTACAGATTTCAATCATGGGTCAGCTTGTGGTCCTTCGGGGTCATCAGCACCGTGTAGCGTTCCGGGTACCAGATTCGAGGCAGTGCCTAAAGTTCAATAGAGTCCTAGGAATTCTGAAAGATGCATCTTGTAGAGTCTTGTGCATGGGTGTATTGCGCGCCATATTTATGTGCAGAAGGCTATACGAGAGTTTTGGAACAGTTTCCCTTCTTTCAATATTTATGTCGTGCCAGTGAGCATAATCTTAATCTAATCTCTTAGTCTAATCCATTTCTTCTCTTTATTTCAGAACATGCCTCCTAAGAGAAGATATGGATTAGACTAAGAAGACCCCTTGGACGAACATGTTTCTCATGCAGAGTTCAGGGCCGCATTCACTACCTTACTCAGTCAGTTGCTGTTCAGAATGAATGACCAGCTATCATTTCGTCCAATCTAGTGGCCAATTTAGATGTATCAAGGATTCGGGACTTCACTCGAATTATTCCTCCATCCTTTCTTGGGTCAAAGACAGACGAGGACCCTCAGGAATTCCTAGATCAGGTGCAGAAGGTTACAGACATAATGGAGGTTACTCCTAGTTAGAGTGCTGAGCTAGCTGCATATCAGTTGTAGGATGTTTCTCACACTTAGTTCAAGCAGTGGAAGTCAGAGAGGGCAGATGATGCAGGGCCAGTTGAGTGGGAGGAGTTTGCTTCTATTTTCCTTTATAGATTTTTTCCCCTAGAGCTTAAAGAAGCTAAGGTGCTAGAATTCATCAACCTCAGGCAGGGCAATATGATAGTGAAAGAGTATTCTCTTAAGTTTACTCAATTAGCCAGATATGCCCCTCATCTGGTTGCAGATAGCAGGGCAAGGATGAGTAAGTTTGTTTTAGGGGTAAATGATAGTATGGTTAATGAGTGTAGATCCATCATGCTGAATAATAACATAACTTTAGCCAGGCTCATAACTCATGCTCAGCAGATAGAGGAGAAGAAGATTAAGATGAGGGAGAAGCAGAATAAGAGAGCAAAGACAGGTAGTTTCAACTTTGCTCAGCCTAAGTCAGAAGGAGGAAACCGTTCTTAGTTTCGTCCTAAGTCATCAGTTCTAGCTCCTTCTTCAGTCAGTGGTCCAATTCCTAAGTTCAGAGAGGGTAACAAGTATAGAGCGCCAGGATCTAAGTCTCAGGGAAGTGTTAGTAGTGCCCGCACCTATCCTCTTTTACAGACTTATAGCAAGCACCATTAGGGTATTTGCAGAGATGGCAGTGGTATTTTTTTTGGATGTGGCAAGCCAAGCCACAGAGTCAGAGACTATCCTCAGCCAGGTCCTTAGGGTTAACAGAATCGCTCCTCAGCTCAGTCTGATTGCCCAAGTCAGCAGGGTGCCACCTCCAGTGCTACTAGTGAGCAACACCCAAATCATCTCTATGCTCTTAAGTCCCAACAGGATCAGGAAAATTCTCTTGATGTGGTTACTGGTGCATTACAGATCTTTCATGTGCACATTTACACTTTGCTAGAACCAGGTACTTCTTTGTCTTTTGTTACTCCCTACATAGTAGTTGATTTCTGAGTCAGTCCTGAAATTCTAGCAGACGTCTTTTCAGTTTCTACCCCAGTGGGTAAAACCATCATAGCTCGATGGGGATACAAGAACTGCCTGGTTATGGTATCTCAGAAAGTCACTTCAGTAAACTTAGTCGAATTAGAGATGACTGATTTTGATGTTATTCTCAGCATGGATTGGCTTCATATCTTCTATGCTATAGTCGACTACAGAAATAGAATAGTCCAGTTCCAGTTTCCGAATGAACCCATCCTAGAGTGGAAGGGTAGTGTATCCACTTTCAGAGGTCAGCTTATTTCCTACCTTCGGGCATGGAAAATAATATCTAAGAGATGTGTCTATCATCTTATTTATGTTAAGGACACTAGTTCCAAAACTCCCAGTCTTGAATCAGTCCCAGTCATGAATGAATATTCAGATATCTTTCCCGAAGATCTTCCAGGAATTCCTACAAAAAGGGAAATAAACTTTGGCATTGATCTTCTTCCAGATACTCAGCCTATATCTATTCCTCCATACAGAATGGCACCAGCAAAACTCAGAGAATTGAAAGAGAAGTTGAAGGATCTCTTAGATAAGGGATTCATCAGGACCAGTGTGTCCCCGTGGGGTGCTCCAGTATTATTCATGCGCAAGAAAGATGGTTCTCTCAGAATGTGTATAGACTATCGTCAACTTAATAAGGTCACGGTCAAGAACAAGTATCCTCTTCCCAGAATTGATGACTTGTCTGACCAACTTCAGGGTGCTAGCTATTTATCTAAGATAGACCTCAGATTCGGCTATCATCAGCTCAGAGTCAGAGAATGTGACATTTTGAAAATAGTTTTTCGTACTCGGTATGGTCACTTCGAATTCCTAGTCATGTCCTTTGGTCTCACCAATGCCCCAGCAACTTTCATGGACTTGATGAACCGTGTGTTCAAGCAGTACTTGGACATGTTCGCCATAGTCTTCATAGATGATATTCTGGTCTATTCCCACAGTGAGCGAGATCATACAGACTATCTCAGAACAGTACTTCAGACTCTCAGAGATCATCAGCTATTCGCCAAATTCAGTAAGTGCGAATTTTGGCTAAGGTCAGTAGCATTCCTTGGACATATCATTTCCGGTGATGGCGTTAGAGTAGATCCTCAAAAGACCGAAGCAGTAAGAAACTTGCCTCGCCCTATCTCTCCATCAGCTATCAGGAGTTTCCTGGGTTAGGCTGGCTATTATAGACAGTTCGTTGAGGAATTTTCTTCTATTGCATCCCCTATATCCATATTGACTCAGAAGAAAGTCAAGTTTCAGTGGTCAGAACCTTGCGAGAAGAGTTTTCAGGAGTTTAAGACTCGAATCACCTCAGCTCCAGTTCTAGCTCTTCCAAATGATTCAGATAGGTTCATAGTGTATTGTGATGCATCCAGAGTAGGTTTGGGTTGTGTCCTCATGTAGCATGGTAAGGTCATAGCCTACGCCTCTAGACAGCTTAAACCCCATGAGTATAAACATCCTACTCATGATCTTGAGTTAGCCGACGTAGTATTTACCTTGAAGATTTAGAGGCATTACCTATACGGTGTTCATGTAGATATGTTCACGGAGCATAAGAGCCTTCAGTATGTCTTTTCTCAGAAAGATCTCAATCTTCGTCAAAGAAGGTGGATAGAGCTCTTGAAAGACTACGACATGAGTGTCCTTTATCATCCAGGAAAGGCCAACATAGTGGTCGATGATCTCAGTAGACTGTCTATGGGTAGTGTTTCTCATGCCGAACACAGTAAGAAGAAGTAGGCTCAGGAAGTCCATCAGCTTGCCAGACTAGGCGTTCGCTTAGTCAATACAGAGAAGGGTGATATATGGGTTTAGAATAGTTTAGAATCATCTCTAGTTTCCGAGGTGAAGGAAAAGCAAGATAGGGATCCTAGCCTTGTCAAGTTAAAAGAAGCAGTCAAGGATCATAAAGTAGAGGTTTTCTCCAAAGTGGGAGATGGTGTTCTGCGTTGTCAGGGTAGTCTGTGTGTTCCAGCTGTAGATGACTTAAGGCAGCGAATTCTTGTAGAAGCGCATGGTGTGCGATACTCTATTCATCCAGGGTACACAAAGATGTACCACAATTTGCGGTAAATCAATTGGTGGAGTGGGATGAAGAGAGACATTGTAGAGTTTGTGGATAAGTGTTCTACATGTCAGAAGGTTAAGATAGAGCATCAGAAGCCTAGTGGGTCCATGCAGGAGTTTATTATTCCTACTTAGAAGTGGGAAGAAGTGAACATGGACTTCGTGATGGGTTTGCCTCGAACTCATCATCAGCATGATTCAGTATGGGTCATTGTAGACAAAATGACCAAATCAGCCCATTTCCTTCCAGTCCATACCTCTTATTTAGCCCAGAATTACGCCAAACTCTACATCAGGGATTTGGTTAGATTGCACGGTGTTCCACTATCTATTATCTTAGACAGAGGAACCCAGTTCACCTCTCATTTCTTGAAAGCATTCCAAAAGGGTCTTGGTACCCAAGTTCATCTCAGTACAGCCTTCCATTCTCAGACAGATGGTCAAGCAGAAAGGACCATTCAGACTTTAGAAGATATGTTATGTGCGTGTATAATTGATATCAAGGTAAGTTGGTATGACCACTTGCCTTTGATTGAATTTGCATACAGCAACAGCCATCATTCCAATATTCATATGGCTCCATTCAAAGCTCTCTACGGTAGGAGATGTAGATCTTTAATTGGTTGGTTTAAAGTTAGTGAGGCCTCAGTTATAGGGCCTGACTTAGTATTCGACGCCTTAGAGAAAGTCCAGTTGATCAGAGAAAGACTCTGGGTTGCTCAGAGCCGATAGAAGTCTTATGCAGATATTCATAGAAAAGATCTCAAGTTTGAGATTGGTGACTATGTCTATCTAAAGATATCTCCCATGAAGGAAGTGAAGAGGTTCGGCAAGAAGGGAAAGATCATTCCCAGATATGTCGGTCCTTTTAAGATTCTCAGTCACTTTGGCAAGGTAGCTTATGAGCTCGATTTGCCTTCAGATCTAGCCTCAGTTCATCCAGTCTTCCATGTCTCTTTGCTCAGGAAATGTATAGGTGACCCAGCTGTTGTAGTCCCTATTCAGAGCATCGATGTTTAGAAAAGCCTCTCTTATGAAGAGATTCCAGTTGAAATCCTAGATTATCAGACTCATAGATTGACGAACAAAGAAGTCCCTCTAGTTAAGGTTCTTTGGCAAAATCAGTCTGTCAAGGAATCTACTTGGGAAGCAAAAGCATACATGTATACCAAGTATCCTCACCTCTTCTCCGCCAACACATATCAAGCTTAAGGTAATAGTTCTCCTTAAGCTTACTCAGTTTCTTGTTCAGTTTTCGTCACAAACTTGGTATTAAATACCATTGCATATTCATTCATGTATCAGCTCAGTTATATAATTATGCATTAGACATGCATTCTTATTGTGAGAAACTTAGTTCATCAGAACACCCATTCATGCATTCATGAATCAGTTACACATGCATCAGATATGCATGTTCAATATGATATGTTCAGTTATCAGTCATGTCAGTCATGGGATCATGTTAGGTTTCTCATGTTCATTATGTACATCGGTTATCTTCTCCCCTCACTCTTAGTCTCGTTTGAGGATGAATGTTCTTAAGGGGGAGATATTGTAATACCCCGTACTTTTTTCTAGCTTGAAATCGTCTCAAAAATGTTAGAAACTTACTTTGAAAGATGAATCCACTTTTGTACATATGTTATTTTTTTAAGATTTTCACTTTTTCATGTGGTAAATTGAATTATCTTTCCAACGATACCAATTTCATCAAAATTCGACATTGGAGGAGAAAGTTATGGCCAAAATACAGAAGGCAATAAAACCGCCCAGATGCAACGGTGAGGCTGACGGACCATTGGACTAGCGACAGACCATCACCCATGACAATCACAGCGAGGCAGTGTGACTACCTTCTTCCTAGGAGTGACGGCAATGGCCTATGGACCGTCGGACTAGTGACGGACCGTCGCTCAGGACGTCGCAAGGGAAACAGTGAGGCCACCTTCTGGATAAGGTGCGACGGGGCAGGTTGATGAACCGTCAAAATTTCGATGGACCATCGCCCAAGACGTCGCAGCCAAGGCAGTGAGACCCTATTCAGGTCCACATGCGACGGTCGAAATGACGGACCATCGCACGAGCCGTCGCAGGTCCCGTTCAGTTATTTTAAGTTTTTTTTTTAAAGAGGCATATTTGGTATTTTACCACCTGTTTGTATACCCAATTATATCTGACCTTAGCTTATTTTTTTCATCATTCTTTCACAACAACAAAACTAGGGTTTTCTCTCCAACATTAATCTCCAAGAACAAAATCCAAATCTTATTCAAGAACTAAGAGATTCAAATTCTTCAAGTTCAAGAACTTCAAGAAACTCAACCCAGGTATGCATAGTGTTCATTCATGGACTCCTTTCATCCATGAATCCCAAGAATATCTTTTCAAAGTTTAAGTTTATGGATTCCCTTTATGAATTTCATGATTGGGATGCTCTTGTTCATGTTGATAATAAGTAATTATATTCTATTCCATGTTGGGGGATAAATTTTGTGTGGATTTGATTAGTATAGATGTAGATTCATGTAAACCTATGATTAAACCCTTGAATGATGAAATTAGAATTGAATCATGATGTTTAATTGTTGTATGATGTTGTTTACACATACTATGCCTATCATGTGTTTGATTAAATGCCTAGATGAAGGAAAATGCCCAACTAGCATGATATCATGAAATCCCCATGTATGTACAAGTTTATGCAGCTCACATGTTTGATGAAATGCTTCAATAAATGTATTATGGATTATTGTGTTAGTGATGTGTTTAAGTAGGTCATACTTTGTCAGTTTCCTTCTATCGAGTCCTGGGGGTACTTATACCCAAATTATTAGTTGTGTGCCTAGATCTATGTCATGTTTTCACGATACTCTCAGTCAAGCTATGATCCTTATAATTTAGACAGTCTTATGACTCAGGAAATCTCGATGATCTCATGAACTCAGTCAGTTGTCAGATATCAGTAGTATTCCGTTAGTCAATGGAACTCAGTAACTCAGTCCATGTTCAGTTTCAAAAAAATCATGTTCAAAGTCTATTCAGATGGGAGTAGGAATTAGCACCGAGTAAACCCAAGGATGGGAACATACACTGTCAGATGAGGGTGTGATTCTTAGAAGCAATCCTTACGTTCCTGAACTATGTAGCCAGCATAGGTTGAGACATCATAGCCTTCTATATGAGGGTAGATGAGATGGATTAACCTACTATATGAGGGTTCCCACCGTTCTCACTAGAGTTACCTGTTATATTAAGGTCACTCACATGTTGTCCTTACCAGTGGTGCGGTATTGACACCCTTCCAATCAGGGCACAGATTGGACCCCAATTCAGGTATAATACGTTATTTGGGACATATCGGTTAGATGACTACCTCCCACAGTCTCAGTATCAGTCTCAGTAAAAGAACTCAGATAGTTCTTCAGAATTCAGGACTGTTAGATACAGTCAACTCAGATACAGTATGGAACTCAGCTAGTTCCATCAGATTCAAGACTGTCAGATATAGTCACTCATGTTATCAGTTATCAGAATTCAGTCATTAGTCATGTTAGTAATCATCTTACTCATGTTATCATGATTTCAGATATAGTTACTATGTATGCATATATGTATTCTCACGTTCATATTAGTCAGTTAGCCAGTATTGTTGATGCATATAAACCCCATGCATTTTGCCTACCTCACATATATACCGGTATATTCAATGTACTGACGCATTTGCGCTATTGTGTCTTATACCATAGGTTCAGAGACACGAGCTCCAGAGCATCAGTAGATTCCAGATATCAGCAGTCAGAGTTAGCAGTGAGTCCTCATCCTTTGAGGAAATGATTATTTCTATATTATATCATTAATTAGTTTATTAGTTGGAGTTAGTTGGGGATATGTCCCATCAACTCCTTACTCAGACAATTCAGTTAGTTAGAGGCTTTCCAGACTGTTATGTTCAGACAGTTATTTTAGTTGTTTTGGGTATTTCATAGCCCATTTAGATGATATATTTTACTTCAGTTATGTGAACCTCATGGCCTTTCAATTCATGTTTCCACACTATTTAGTATATTATGCAGTATACAGGTACAGATATCAGTCATGGGTCAGCTTGTGGTCCTTTGGGGTCATGAGCACCGTGTAGCATTCTGGGTACCAGATTTGGGGCGTTACAATTATATACATATGCAGTTACACATTGATATATACTTGTATTTTATATGTTATTTTATATATATGTATATAAACATATACAACTGCATGAATGTTTAATATTATTTTACCTTTTTTATTTGTCTGCAAGGGGTTTTTTGATTTTCAATCAAATCAAACAAAAGATGCATTCGATTCTCAATTTTTAATATCTGATGAGCTTATCCAAAGCATTAATTTGGCTTATGTACGTTCTGAGCTGGTTGTTCAAGATGATAGTCGAGTATGTATAATGAATATTTTTCTGAGTAAGGTTATGTCATTTATAATTGCCAGAACAAACTAATATTATTTTTTTATTTTTTGTAAACTAAAAAAGAGGATTCAGATATGAGTGAAAATACATCGGTTCTTTAGAGGAGTAATTTAGGACACCAGCGCAAACTCATGTATTAACCAGCGATGAAAAAAGGGATGAACCAATTTGGTCATTTTCACAAATGACAATCCCCGATGAGTTGCTTCCTAGTCTCAATGCCTACATGAACCCAAAAAAGCATCATTGTACATCCATCAACAAATCGTGAACAACAAACTCCAAGGATTAGGCAATCATATAAATTCAAGGAGTCTCCATACACAATTTAAGTTTGGTTTAGCAGCTAGTAAGTACACTAACTTATATATATTTTTTACTATCATATGTTTGTTCTATCTTTGTATTTTAAACAAAGTGTAAAACTTTTTTGCAAATACATTTTATCATTTAGTTTTTTGTATTCTGTAATTACAAAGGAAGCTCAGCAGGGCGACTACATACATTCTCTCAGAAGCATCTTTTTGTTTCCAACCCAATTCATGGGAAAGAGGACAAAAATGTTGTTATTAAGTTCTTAGAGTGGGTTTCAGTGGACCTTCTTAAAGTTCATACAAAAAGGTATTTCTGTTCAAATCATCAATATTGTTCTTTTTAATATTTTTATGTTTCATGATATAGCAACGTATTGAATAAATTAACAGAACAACAAGTCAACCATACCAATTATGCATTTTGGAGTTCGAACAGTCAAAGATAAAAATTGGTTCTACATTATGGTTTTTGTTGATCAGTCATGGACAGACTCCGAAGTAGATTATCATTTTGTATTTCCTTATAGAGTTGTAACACAAAACAAAATACATATAATATTACATAAAATACATATGATGTGTTAAAAATACATATATTGTTTCTTATATGTATTTTACATATGGTGTGTTAAAAATACAAATGATGCTCTCATAATAGACATATGATGTGTTCCAAAAATACATGTGTTATTTCATATATTTGTTTTACATTGGGTGTATATATATAGATGGAGTTTACAAATCAATATATACATATGTTGTTTTCATATTTAAAATAAAAATACATATGTAGTTTACATTACACAAATATGTTCATTTTATATAGAACTTGAATGTTCTTATATTTGTTGTATTACTTATTGTAGCAAATTGATGCTTGCTTTTACTACTTGCGGAAGAAGTCAAAGTATGAGCCCCACAACACATACAAATATAACACAGTAGATTGCAATTTCATGAACATAGTTAGGACTGTGATTGAAGTTTATTCTTTGGATGATCCAACTCTTAATGCGGGAGTACATGAGTATCATCTAAATGAATACATTAATGGGTTCCATATGCATGCTACAGTACCATGGCATACAGTTGATAATATTTTTATTCCTGTCAATGTAAAGGACAGACATCATTGGGTTCTTGCTGTTTTATCATTCTCAGAGAGGTGTATATTCATATAGGATTCATATGAATCTTCTGGTCATTATGTTGTTGTTCTTGCTGAGATCGAGAAATTAGTCGAGATTATCCCTTTATGTCTCAAGGATTGTAATTTCTATGAGAATAAAGGTATTGATCTTGATAATCATCCAAGATACAAAGATAAAGATATGTTGGACCTTTTTTATGTGTTATTTGTAGATGATTAGCCTCAAAAACCAAGTGGAAGCTTGTAAGTATTTTAATATACATATATTGAATCTCTTAAGTTTGTGCAAAATATATTTTAATTATTATTTAATATTTTTTTATAGGATTTGTGGACTGTATATGATTACATATGCAGAGTGTCTTTCTTATGGTCAAGGCATTCCTTCGGTTGAGTTCAATCCCAAAGTACTTCGTACAAGATATGCTTCACTAATGTAGGACTAGGGTATGAGAAAATAAGAAGCTAAAGCTCAAAGTGACAGAGAAGCACCATTGAGGACTGTTAGGGAAAGCAAGATAACAAGTGTCACAGAAGTATTTGAAATCTGATTATTGATGATTTTATTCCATTTTATATTTGACAAGATTTAACTGGATGTTGACATTAATTTCGTGCAGTAGTTTTGAAACTTATTTTCTATTTTGAAGTGAATGAAAGATATTCGCTTTCAAGTGAATGAAAGTTATTCATTTTAGTATTTTATGTTGAATATGTTTTCGATAATTATATAGTATGTGTCTTATTCTAGTGTACAGTTATATATGTGGATGCAGTTTACATTTCAATATATACATATGCAGTATTCAGATTTATCTTCAAAATACATATGCAGTTTACATTACATACAAATATTTAATACATAAAAGGTTTTGCGTATACTTATGCACTGTATATATGTATTTTAAGTTGATTTATATATGTATTTTACTCCTTGTTTGTATTATTTCAAATACATACGCTGCTTTATATTGGTATTTTGCTCTATTAACATATAATATCAAATACATACACTGTTTGGTATATTTATTTTACTATGCGTTCATACACTATATAGTTTACTGGGTTATTATAATAGATTGTTTGGCAAATACATTTGGCCTAATTCATACAAAAATATGTTGTTAACTGTGACGCCTAATACAAATAGCCAACTATACAAGTAAATATTATAACAGATGTTGAAATACATATAGTTCACCATATTTGAATTACAACATAGTTATCAAATACATTTACCCAAAAGCATATGTATTTTTCAAAGAAAAATCATATGTATTTTTCCTTTTCAAAGTTAGAAATACATATCTATATTACTTATTGTCATTAATAACGCTTTATAGTTGTCAGAAAACACATTTAACAAATGAGTTCATTATTATGAAAACTGTAAATGAAATTATAAAGAAAGAATACACTAGAATAAATGTATCATTTACGACATTTCCTAAACGAACTCCTATTGTGACCCTTAGACCCACAACCACTACATGGGTTGATGTTCTTCCTTCCAAACATATCTCTTTTCGATTTTCTACAATCTTTCTTTGCAGGTGTTCCAGGAGGTCGTTTGTATTTCAAAGGTAGTACTATTTAACCAAGAATGCTTTCTGGATTTATCCAGTCATCTTGGTATGGCAAGGGATAGATTGGAACATCATATGATTTCAAGACAGTTTTTGGCTTATACAGATCATAACAATATGGTCCCTTGGTGAAATTCTTATTATCCAAGACTTCATAAGCATGTTCACATGGTAACTCATCTAGTTGAAATATGTTACATGAACATATTTTTTCCTTGAGGCAGATAATGAAATATTTTTCTTTGTCATGCACCGAGTAGACATACTCTATGGTTGGTACAACCTAATATTATTTTTAAAAAAATAAATTAAAAAGGGCCAAACTCAAATATGTAAATGTATTTCTACAAAAAGATGCAAAATATACATTTGGTTATTGAAAACACAGTTGCAAAAATACAAATATACATATTGCTCACTGCATTTGTATTTTTTTGCTTACTGCATATGTGTGCTTATAAATACAACTACAAATAAATTCATAACAAGAAATTCCACAATTATACATATTGCTTACTGCATATATATTTTATTTCATAACAGAGACTAATGCATATGTATTTAACAAAGAACATTGATTACTACATATTGCTTACTGCACATACATTTTTTTGAATAAAAGAGAACATTGATTACCTAAAAAAAAAAATTAAAGCACATCCGTCCATATATATTAATACATACAACTACAAACAAAGTCATAACAACAAATACCATAAATGTAAATGATCATACCATCATAAGAATACACGCTGCTTCGTTCTCTTTGAGTATGGAATTAAATTTTTCAATTAGAGTTGTGAAGTTATATGAAGCCTCTTGTCTATTTTCACAGTTTTATATTCCAAACATCAATCAAACTTGTTCTTGAAAATCATATATCGATAGTTCTCTAGCCGATACAACTACACCATTTATTGACTCAGCAATGTTTGATGTCAAAGTCCATCCTCTATGAACTGTTGCATAGGACCTAGACCACTTATTGTAACCCACCAATTCCAAGTATTTCTTCACTCTAATATCAACTTCCTCTACCTTTTCCATTAACTTGTGAAATTCAAACTTTGAATATGATTTGGCCATTGTACAAAATATCTCTGATAACGCATCATGCGACTTTCTGTGAAAAAAATTCACGTTCCTCCATAAATGCCACATACATGCATAATGCGGTATATCTTTTTACATATCACCAATAGCCTTTATGTTAGTTGTATTCCGATCAGAAATAACACATGTGTTTTGTCTTTCCCCGTATGCTTTCTTTAGATTCTCAAAGAACCAAGTCCAAGATGCATCATTTTCTGAATCAAGCACACCATATGCCAAAGGAAATATATGCCCTGCATATGTAAACATAATTTGCATAGTTATATATAAATACATATAGTAACTGCATATGTATTTATTACAGATACAGTTGCAAATATGTATATATTATTGCAATAGATAGTTTCAAATACATCTACTAAAAAGTAAATGTACAACACACACATACATTATCAACTCTACATGTTTCATTCACAAACATTTGATAAAATACATATTTTTTAGAGATATGTATATATCAGTTATACATATATATTTTTTAGAGATATGCAAAAATACATATAAAAATTCAAGAAGGTCTACAATGTATTATAAAATGTTACTTACCTGCTTCATCCATGGTACAGGCAGTTACAAATGTTCCAAGTATACATCCCTCTTAGATGACTACCATCAACAACTACGATAGGTCTATAATTTTTGAATCCTTTTATGAATACACGGAGAGCTATAAATACATATAAGAACTCATTTTCATCCATCTTCTTCATTCTTATATGTGACTCAGGATAAGTATTGTTCAAAACGTATAAGTGGGATGGTAATTTGTCGTAAGATGCTGATGGTTTCCCCCTCAATTCTTATAATGCTCTTTCTTTGACCCTCCAACATAAAGTGTATGTCAAATCCATACCAAATTCTTCCTTCATGTCACTTTTGATTTCAATTGCACTGTATTTTTGTTTGTGATTTTTGAGTTTTTGTTTAAACATACCACCTATCAACGTACTTGTAGCATACATCTCGGGATAAACTTTTTCCTTCAGCAGACATACATGTTCTGGTATGAATTCTCTAATTCTAAACATCCTAGAATCTCCCATACCGGAGGCACGACATAAAAAACCATAATTACCTGATTTGTACACCAATGTGTAACTGCATCCAACAAATGAAAATACAATCAAAATACAAATCCAAACTTATTTTAAACATGAATAAATTAATCTAGAATGAACTTAGCATTTCTTACTTGACCTTTCACTTCGTGTTTGAAACTTCTCTCTAATTGTATAATCCTTAATGACTGACTTTAGAAAATATTCATCAAGTATACCTGGTCAACCTCAATATTCTTATGATGTGGGTCTGAGATAATCATCTGAACCGTATCCATCTCAAATACATCTAACGTTGTTGTATTTTCAGAAACCACTAGTGTACCTTCAGTATTTGTATTTAACACATTATGCAAATTGTTACGGGCGTCTCTTCTTTCAACAGCACATACAGATGATCTTCCAAAGGTGCTCACAACATCTTTCTCCAAAATGCTTACATATAAGGGAAGACAATTCATGTCTTGTACCTCTTTATTTTGCAAAATAAACACTTTTAAACTTATATCATTATTTATTTGTATCTGCCCTGCATTACTAGTGATTTGATATTCAATTTGAATACGTTTGGTGCTCAAATCCACACTAATGTGAGATGCCAAAAGATTGTATAGTTGATTGTCTAACATTGTCGTGCTCAACAATGTTTCATCAATAATGTACTCATCATAGTTTTTTTCATACGTCCACCTACCAAAATGCTTCACAAGAACTGGGATGCTTCGCATTTGCTAATGTTATAAAAAAAATACATATCAGTAAGCTGTCAATAGTTATAATAGACATATACAATTACATACAAATACAAAAATATAAAAATCAGTAATCAAAATATACAAATAAACTTATAATTATACAACTGGGCACAGAAATATTCAATTACAATACGAAATACAGAATTTCACAAAAAAATATGCAAATAAAAATACAATATAATTAAAATAAACAATTAGACAAAAAAAATTCAAACAAACATCTACAGTTATAAACATAAACAAAGTATATATAGACGGCCAAAATTCCAATCCGTAAATATAATTATAAAAATTTTGTTCAACGAAAAATACAAACACATTCACAACACCCATATTCCAATACAACCAATAAATCTATAATCAAACTTTATGGAAATACATATATAATCTTAAATTTCGAGAGTCAGAACTGCAAAAAATTATTTTTGAGCATCTTGAAAAGTGATTTTGATCACTGTATTATTTGATCAGTTCAATTTACTATTTCATTACTTTTTTTTTAGATTCATTTACAAATTATTCAAAAATAATTTAACAACAAAACAAAAAATTTGAACAAAACATCAGTAATGCCTCAAAAAAAAAATTGAAAGACATAGCAGTAATTGTTCCTAAAAATAATAAGAAAACTTTTTGATCGATTTCAAACATATACCTTACGACTTTAAAAATATTTTTTTATTGATTTCAAACCTTTTTTTTTGAACGATTACTGATGAAATTCATATGAGATAAAAAATTACGATTAAATACCTTCAACAACAGTAATGGTTGAATTTGAATTTTTGAAGATATTGAACAGAAGAAGCTTCAATTGAATTTGATTTTACTTTTTGGGAAAACTAAAATTTGAATTTTGATTCTATTTGGTAACAAGTAACGGAAATCTCATTAAGAGTTTTTAACGAAAAGAAATCTCCATATTTAATTTGTAACACCCCGAGTCTGCACCCTGGATGCTACACGGTACTTACGACCCCAAAGGACCACAAGCTAACCCATGACTGATATCTGCTGTGAGCACTGAATAATCACACGGTAATAATTATAATACTGAAACAAATGCAGAAATTAGGCTGAAGTTGCCATAAGGTTCACAACTAAAACAAATACTGAATACTGATAAATGAATACTGAAAAATAAATATTTGTCTGAAATACTCTAGTCTGAAAGCCTCTAACTGTCTGAATACAGATTTGATGGGACAAGCTCCTAACTAACTCTGTCTACGGAATGTACTGAGCTACTGAAATACTGAAAGATAACATCTTCCTTGAACTATGAGGACTCACCACTAAATCTACTGCTGATAATTCAGGCTGCTAAGTGCGGTCAGGAGCCCGTGCGTCTGAACCTATGATATAAGACATCATAGAGCAAAAGAAAAGTATGCATCAGTACTTTGAATGTACTGATATGTTAAATGAGGTAGGCTGATATGCATGGGTTCATATGCATGAACAATAACTGGATGAGTAACATGATCATAACTGAATGAGAGTACATGCATGAATACATAAAATGTAACTGAGGTCATGATAACACTGAATACTGAATTTTAAATACTGATTAACTGATATCTAAGTTTACTAATACTGTATTACTGATAGCTGAATGGCTGTTTCTTATAGTCCTAATTCTGAAGAACTGATATGAGTTCTACACTGAACTGGGTGACTGCATCTGATAGTCCTGAATCTGTAAAACTGAACTGAGTTTTGTACTGAGACTGGAACTAAAACTAAAACTATGGGAGGTAATCATCTAACCGATATGCCTTTTTCTAAATGGATTGGGGTCCAACCTGTAACCCCAGTTGAAAGGGTGTCAGTACCGTGCCACGGGTACTGACACTGGCTGTGTGGATCCACTATACTGATGTACTGTATTGTCCTGAAAGACTAAGGATGTCAAGCCTGAACTGACGGGTGACCTCTGCGAGAAAGTCAAGCCTAAACTGACGGGTGACTTCTCATATCCTACGTTGTCTACGTAGTTCTGGAGTATAGGGACTGCTACTAACGGCTCTGCCTATCTGATCAGGAAGCTGTCATCCCTGCACTCGCTCAGTGTTGAATCCTACTCCCAACTAAATAGACACTGAACTGATTTCTAGACTGCACTAGGCTTGACTGAACTGTTACTGATCATGTTGTCTAACTGAACTGAGTTCATTGGGTTTCGTTGACTGACAGAATGCTAGTGAGTTCTATTAACTGACTGGGTTTACTTTAGGTCTGAACTAAGACTGGGTAATGAGTGCTACTGTTCGTGACACTACCGAGACCGTTTTATAACTACTGTAGCACTAGGTAAAAAGATAGATTTTCGGTTATTAAATACCCCCAGGACTCGATAGCATGAAACATAAAGCATTCCATAACTTGAAAAGCATAACCATATGCACTTGTTTCTAACTCATTCATAGAGACATTTCATCAAACACTTGTAAGATATGAAATTGCACATAAGCTAGCATGACATGATTTTTCCCCTTTAGTTCAAATGAGCAATTCATCAAGCACTTGGGGAAACATAATCTATACACGTGATACTAAGCATCATGTAGGCATCATAATTTCAAATCCCAATTTACAATTTCAAGGGTTCAGAATAAATTCACATGATACTACACACGTGATTAATAATTTCACATGATACTTGTAATCAACATGGATTAGAAATCCAAATAATATCAAAATCACGAATACATTCAAAATCCAAGATGGAATTCACAAAATCATTTAACTTATAGTTTAAAAGAGTTTATTGAACTCCAAGGGTGGAAGAAAACCCTTGGATAAACACTTCACATACCTTGAGGCTTGAATTAGTGAATATTAATGGTGCTTCCTTGAAGTTTCAATCTTGAATTGGAAGCCCTAGGATTTTGTTCTTGAGTAATTTGAGAATAGAGAATGAATTTTGCCTCTAAAGTGGCTTAATCTCGTGTTTTGGGGACTGATATAAGGTGGGAAAAGACTCATTTACCCCTTTGGATGTGGGCTTCTAATGACTGAAAATGTGCTCAGTGACGCGCAGCCCGATGTACTGCGTCGATGAAATCGACGCTATGGCTAGCACGTCGCGTCGAGTCCCCGTCGCCCTACTGGAATTTGACACTGGGAGCTGAAAAAATATTTATCAACGCGATAGGAAATGCGGTGCGTCGAGATCGCATTGATCCACTGGTTTGGACTTCTTAACATGCCTCAAACGTTGTTCGAAAAATCCAAAACTCCCCCGAGAATGCCTACTGACATTCTGAATCATGAATCAACATAAAGATCGATATTTTAATGCCATAAGGGTCATGAAATAGGATCGCCAACTTACGAAGGCTAAAATACTTCTAAGTATAAACACTTAGTTGAAATTTCTAAGTCTGGGACCCCTTTTCTAGCATTAACGGACTGAATTAAGCTTAGGATTTTGCTGGGTCTTACATAATTCATGGATAATTATACAATATTTAACTCAACTGATTTGAGTTAAATATGGGCAGTAAAAATATTTGTATATGTATTTTTATAGCAACAGTTTGTTCAAATTCAAAATAAAAGTTGCTACTTTATGTAATTATGAAAGTGTTGCGATGAATCTGATAATTAAGGTCTTAAGTATGCTATTTCTGAATTTTACCCTTCATTTTAATATATGTGATAAATTATATATTATTGGTATAAAAAAGAAATAAGATATTGCATCTTACAATAAAAAAAGAGGAAAATTACACAATATAAATTGAGAGAGGATTCACAAGCTCTCTTTTTTTTACATTCAAATTTGATATTACATAGTTTATTTTAATATATGTGATAAATTATATATTATCGGTATATATTAAGTGTAATGCATATATATTATATTTAAGAATTACATATTTTATTTATTTATTCGAATATTATATTTACATATGATATATTTTACTTTATTTTTGTTTGTATATTATTTTATATGGTTTATACTTTGATTTAGCATATACTTACCAGTGTCTGATAATTTAAAAAAATAATTGAATAAGATGAAAAAACCCATATAAATATAGTATTAAAAAGTACATTTGAGATACTAACAAAATATATTTATATTACATCAAAATTATAGTACTAAAAATTATAAATGACATGCTTATATAAGATATTTAGATTATATCAAATATTAATTATTAAAAATTTACATTTGCACTTATAAAAAGTATATTTTTATTATGTCAAATATATAGAATAAAAATTAAAACATTAGAATGAAGAAAAAAATATAAATAAATATGTGATAATAGAAAATTGATATCATTTTTAGGAGAGAGAAACTATCATAGAAAGAAAGACATAAATATGGTTTCTTAATTTATGGAACCTCGTTTTAAACATTTACTTAATTAAATAAAGGTGCATATTTTTATAATTATGTGAATAATGATATAAATTAGTAAAAGTTACAAAATTCCAACCCTTTTGGAGATAATTTCTAATGACCCTCCAGGTTATTTTCTATATTTCTATACCTTTTCGACATTTAGTGCCTCCTTATAGCTGCCTCGAGAGATTTATGACTTGCTAGAGTTGGCAGTTACTAGGCAGTGCATTTGGTTTTAGAGACACTTCTTTGTTTTGAAGCCTTTACTGTTATGAATTGGGTATCGAGCCTAAACTTCAGGTAAATGGCCTTGTATACTAATTTCAGTAGTTCAATCAGCTCCAAAACATCGATTTTAGGCTAGGGGACCCTTGGTTCAGGTTCCAGTACCTTTGGACTCATTTTAGGCTATTGGGTGTAATTTGGTTAAAATACCCTTAGGTGTGGGACCCATATTTCATTGAAACAACCCCGGATAAAAGTTTTAATAGTGTCTTTAAGTCCAAAATGTCGAATTTGGTAGGGTAGCATAGTCTATTTGCGTTCATGGAATTTCAAACGAATCTAAAGGGTTTAATCACAAACATGGCAAAAGGCCAAATTGCTAGTGTAACTTCATCTGGTGCAGTAATGTTTTGGCCATCGTGTTTGTGAGGCTTGGATACATTTGTGAAGGTCATAGAAACTTGGCCTTCATGTTTGGGAGCTGGTGTTTTTGTTCACAAAGAAGAGTTGGCCGACCAGTCCAAGCTTCCTCTTTTGCATTTGCGGTAAGCGGCTCTTCGCGAAAGGTTGGCAGGTTCACATGTCACGATCATGATGGGGTCCCACCGTTCTCGAAAAAGGGACCCATTGCAGCATTTAAATTTGTAGTAACCGATTCTCGACCATTTTTCTTAAGTCCTAACTTAATTAAAACCCAAGAGAGCCTATAGAAAATGAAGTTTGATCATTGGGTGTTTGGACTGAGTTGGAGACATTATTTTGGTCATTTTCACATCAATATTTCCGTAAGTTTCCATCTAATTTATGGATTTATTTACTAGTTTAACTTTAAATCCCTAGTTACTTTCCACGTTGATTTAGGGCTCATTTGTGGTCGGATTTCACCCATTTTTAAGGATAAATAACACTTGAGCTTAGAGAGACATTTTGATAGTTTCAAAGTTGTGACTCCATAAGCGGGCCCCACATGGGATTTTTAGCTCAATTTTAGACCCAAAATATTTATATGCAATATCAGCATCATTATTCTCATTGTAATGATTAGATTACATTTTTGATAGCGTGGAAACATGCAAAGGTTTCTTAGAAAGGAAACGCTCTAGTTTAGTTTCTTGAATTTTCTATAGTGTCCAGATTGGCTAGGCTTACCTTCCTCTTAGAATAAGCTTAATTATGATATTAGTGTGGTATTATGCTAGATTTGAGTGGGTACTTATGGCTTGGTTGATGACTTAGAAATTATTGGATTTATTAGCCAATCAGTAAACCTTTTGGATAGAATTCAGGTCGTCCTTCCCCATATTGAATTAAATTGATATATTATGACTCATTAGGATTACTTAGTACCTTGATATGGAATTATAAAGCCTTAATTTAGATCTGGGTAAGTGCTTGCTCCAGTATGGATTCTCGAAACTAATAGTGGGTTCCAACGAGCTTGCTCTAGGTAGTATGTTTAGTTTATCTCTGAGTATACTTAAGAATCCTTTTAAACATGGACTTAGATTAAATATTAGGCCTTAGGATGACTTAGGCAACTTAATGAATTTCAATTAGCTTTGTGAACTCCGATAAACTGACCTTTCAGTTTTTCGAACCGCTCATCGAGACTTGTTAGCTAATATTACACCACTTATTGGTTTGACCATGGTATCTGGTATCCATATTAAAGAGAGAGAAAGAAAGTCACAACCTTGGAAATTTATGACACTTGGCCCAATTATAAAGTTTTGATTTGAGTTCGGTGATTGGTAGCTCCCTTATTTATTATATTGGGCTAATTTATGTAATATCTGCTTCATGGGATTGTTTACTAGTTTTGGTTCAAGACCGACAATCATGATCTAAATGTGGCAATCTACTATGATGATTTTATTCTTAGTTTTGGTTCAAGTTTTGCATTTGTGATTCAAAAGAGAAGTGCGGGTATATTGTCACATTGGGCATACTTTAAAATTTCTATTGTCAGCATTTTCTCCTTATTTGCATCTGTTGGGCTTATGAGGGCTCGATAGGGTTATTTTTCTCTTGCCTATGCCTTTTGGGCTTACGGGGGCCTAGTTAGGTAATAGTTAGATGGTATTTATTTTAAGTTATTTATTCTATTTATTTACTACTTAATGCTTATTTGGAGTATTATTTCAGATTTATCCTTGACTTGAGATTATGTTCTTGCATTTTATGATACTTTTATTGTGATTTAGCTCAGTCGGTCGATGATGACTACTGAGTACCCATTATTTTTGGTATTCATTCTACACTTTTGCATGTTTTTTTATGCAGATCCAAGTACTAGCTATCATTGTTGATGTTTATTCAAGCTTTCTTTGATGGATTAAGAGGTAGGGTGAGCTTTCAGAGTCAAAGTTGGTTCTCTCTCCTTCTGCTATTTTGGATAGTTTTTACTTTCCCGAGACTATCTGTATATTTGATACTATCTATTACTCTATCTTTTTTTTGGTTTAGAGGCTTTTGTACCAACCATACTAGGTCATGGGATATTCTTTTGTACATTTTCTTCCTTTCCCTATCTATTAGTACTTTCATCGTTATTTATGCTTTTAGGTATTCTAATTGCATGATTAAATTTTGTACTCTTTAATCCTCTGCTATTTATCCCGTTACTTGCCATTTTGGGATATGGTTTGGCTTACCTACTGGTAGATTAGATTAGGTGTCATCATTACTTGAGAAATTGGATTGTAAAAAATCAATATCAGAGCCTAGGTTCACTGGTGTTGTTGGTATAGGATGTAGTGACTAATAGAGCCCCATGAATTGGTACGATGATATATGTATCCTATCTTCCGAAGGCTACAGGATATTTTTAGAAAAATCTTACTTTCTTTATTTATCTCATGTGATGAGTCGGTGTTGGTTTCTAAATTCTCATTTGTTTAACTCTTTAATAGATAGATAGGATGCGAGATATGAGGACCATCAATGGAAACCCTGAGTCCACAGCTAGCGCACCTATTAGGGGCTGAGTTTGACCTACAGGTTGAGGCCAGGTGAAACACCCTGAGTTTTGACCCATAGAAAAATTTCTTGAGTTTGAGATTTTGGACATCATACGAATTGAAGGTACTTGTCATATGATGTGGGTAAGGTTTAGGGGGTCTTGGTCTTATGATGATTAGTGTAATCTGGGTTGCATTCTGTCCAAGGTATGAGTGGACATTATACTAGTCGTATAATGATAGTATGAGATAGGTTATGGACTCGTATGATTCTCAGTGTGTCAAGCCCTTGGTAGGCTACCTAGGGTATGGTTTATGTGTACCAATCATATGGTAGGATACGAGTTAGGCTGTGAACTCATATGCTGGACAGATTGGACTCCAACATTATCTCTAGGATATGAGTGATGGGTACCAATCATATACTGTGGGTACGAGATGAGTAGGGGAGTCGTACCCTCCTGAGCATAATTTTTATCTTTTAAGCTGGGGGTATTTTGAATATTTCCCACACCAAGACCCTTAAGTCCCCACATCTTAAAACCATTATGTCCTTTCATGACACACTTTGAAACATCAAAACACTCCAAAAACTCTCTCTAAACACTCTCTTGAAGATTGGACCAGGGTTTCTACAAGGTGTTCATCTAGAGGCTCAAGGGTCAAGTTCTTTCTCTGAATATTCATAAATAAGGCATGTTACTCCTCCCTCATTGTTAGTTCAAACTAAAAGCAAGTTTTACTTAATGATTTTCATGGCATTATTGTGGATTTGTGTTGGTTTTAAAATATATGTTGGGGGTTTTGGTTATTAATGTTTGGATAATGTTTTCCCGTGTTTTTACTTATGGTTTTCATGTTGTAATGGTGGATTGAACATGTGGTTGCATGGGAATGGTCAATTGGTACTTGGTTTTGGTTTTGGAAACTATAAGCCCTCAACATGTTTGTTAAAATGCCTATAAGAATGCTTTTGGTACATGGTTGGACTTTCATTGATAAACTTTGCATAGTATGATATGGTAATGGAACCTAAATTGGTTTAAATGGTTTTAAATGGTTAAAAGATAAGGTCGTGGTGTCTATGGTTTGGTTTAATTGAAATACTTATGGGGTACACATGAATTCCCCAAGCAAATTTAATAATAGAATCTATGGGGTACATAGGAATCCTATAAAAGATTGGGTAATGACATTTCTAGTAAGCTATAGTCAGTATGAAGATACCACTTCATAAAGCCATGGTTAATAATACATGAAATTGGTGGTTTGGTTGTGTGCAAGTGGTTTTAATTGGTGGGGCAATAACAGGTTGTGATAGCTAACCATAAAGGTGTGAGTCCAATGAACGGACACTGAAAACTCATGCTTGCCGACATGAGAATTGGTCATGGCGACCATATACTTGTAGGGTATATGGTAATCCCCTAAGTTATACTTGTTTATATGTATCATAGAGGGTGAAGGGTACACGGGAATCTCACTGCCCCTACGATATCTCCAGTTCATGTGGCTACATGCATCAGGGCCCATTCAGCGGGTAACACTGGACCCGTATAGCCCGTGAGTGATTCTAGGATGGTTAAGCTACACAAACCCAGGTTAATGGTTTTAAATGCATGCTAAACCCAGTTTTTTTTCCCGACATGGATTATATATATGTATATGTAATAATGTGGATGCATATGGTTACTTAGTTTTTAAATATTGGCGTTATTTTATCCTTATCCTGAGTGCATCCTAGTGTTCACCTACAAACCCATCTTTGGGCACTATATCCCCATGCAATGCAAGAATCGACCATACTCTTCCTACTCAATGATCGAACTCGGGGACAACTTATGTTGGATTGAAGTGGTGAGCTTCCATACTCTAAAAGGCTCCATTTTATGTGATGGATTTCTCTATATATTTTTGTCATTTCATAGACTTTGGTTTTGGCTATAGTCGGGGGCATGTACCGATCGGATATTATTTTACTTTTGGATAGAAGCTTTGTGTGACTACTATGAATTGGTATGGACGGTGTCGGTATGAGTGTCAGCTTTGGCATTGGTATTGGTATTGGGCTGATACCGTTGGATTGTATTTGATTTATGATTGTTCAATTTTGTTATGTTTTATAGATATTCAGAATTCATCTGGCTTGGGGTATAGGGCGATTATGGTTAGGTCTTAGGGGTAGTCTCCGGTCCTGGTCAGACCCGACACGACTAGGCCTTGGTTCGGGTCGTGTCAGATTGGTATCAGATCCAGAGGTTCATGGTCACTTGGGATTCCACAAAGTCGTATCGCGTAGAGTCTCTTTTAAGGGAGTGTAGCGTGCCACACTCATAAGGGAGAGGATATAAGACATTTAGGAATATTTTTCTTTCTTGTGTTATGTTATCAAGTTGTAAAGTCTAAGGTCATGAATACTCCTCTAATCACTCTTTGTTCATTTCTCAGATCATGTCTCCATGATCTAATACGCATGGAAACTCCTCTGTCCCAACTGGGGACAACATTGATGGGACATGCGCTACTCATAGGATCTATACCAGGTTTAGGGATCCAGTTCTGGATTGTCCTGGAGTTCCACCAGTTCCCTCTAGTCCTTCTCAGGCTGACGTGATGAATGTTGAGTTTTGTCAATTGATTCATATGATTACTCGGTTGGTATCTACTCAGGCTGAGCGTGGTGCATCTACTACTCCATCTTCTAAAGCCACAAGGGTTGGCCAGTTCATGAGGTTGAGCCTTTTGACTTTTACTGGTGTTAAGGTGGAGGAGGATCCTCAAGGTTTTCTGGATAAGATGGGAAAAAATTTCTAAGTTATGCATGCCACGAATATGGAAGGGGTGGAGTTTGTAGCCTACCAGCTGAAGGATATGGCGTACCAATGGTACGAGGAGTGGGATCGGGCAAGGGCTGATGGTGATGAGTCATCTTTGTGGGAGAATTTTTTCTAATACTTTTCTAGACTGATTTTTTCCTAAGGAGTTGAGGGAGGCTAAGGCGGAAGAGTTTGTTAATTTGAAGCAAGGGAAGATGTCAGTCAAGGAGTATGCCTTGAAGTTTCACCAGTTATCTCGTTATGCTCTGGAGATGGTGTCTAATATGAGGGCCTAGATGAGAAAGTTTGCTTCAGTACTATCTCATGAGTTGATCCTTGAAAGTAAGGTTGCCTTACTGATCAAGGACACGGATATCTCTAGGTTAGTTATTTACATGCAACCAGTAGAGAAAAAGAAGAAAAAGTAGGCTGAGATAGGCAAAAGATAGGGTAAGAAGTTTAGGTTCTCTAAGCAGGGTGGTGGCCAATAGCAGAATGGAAGGGATAGTTGTAAGTGTCCCAAGAATAAGTGGGGAAACTCTGTGTCTTACTCGATGGCTAGTGCCCCTACCCAAAGTCGTTGGGTGACAGGCGTCCGCAGGGTGACGACAACTTCAGGGAATAGAGTGCCCAATCTCAGGCTAATAGGACTCAGTTGGCTCCATTATGTCCTGTTTGTAGGTTCTATGGTCATTTGTATCAAGGTATTTGTGATGAGAGAAGGGACAGGTTCTTCAGATCTGGCCATCTAGGACACATGCTTAAAAACTATCCTGTTGGTAAGGTTGCTTCGAGGGCGAACAAGGTTCCAATTTCTTCATCTTCAGCTCCGGCACAAAAGGGTGCACCATCTGGTTTCATCACTGGTTAGATTTGTCTCTATGCTCTCACTACTCGATAGGAGTTTGAGGAATCACCTGATGTCATGACTGGTATGTTCAAACTCTTTTCCTGAGATGTGTATTATTTACTTGATCTGAGGTCTACTCTCTCTTATATGACCCTATTTGTGGTTGTGCATTTTGGTTTTGGTCCAGAGTGTGTTTCGGACCCTTTTTCTATTTCTACCCCGGTAGATGACTCTGTGATTACTAGAATAGTCTATAGTGGTAGTAAGGAAATTTTGGTGGATCCATTTGAATTATATATGGTGGATTATGATGTTAGATTGGGTATGGTTTGGTTGCACTCGTGTTATGCTCCTCTAGACTATCGGACCCGTAAAGTTTTCTTTAAATTCCCTAATGAGCTGGTTATTGAGTGGGAGGGTGGTTCTCTAGCACTTAAGAGAAAGTTCATATCATATCTTAGAGCTTGGAGGTTGATCTCTAAAGGGTGTCTCTATCATCTAGTTCGGGTTAAATATTCTAACTCGGAGGGTCCTTCTTTGCATTCCATCCCAGTGATGGATGAATTTCCTGAGGTCTTCCCTGATGACCTCCCTGGTGTTCCTCCTAATAAGGAAATTGAGTTTGGGATTGATCTTGTTCCGGACACTCATCCAATTTCTATTCCCCTATATAGAATGGCTCCGGCTGAGTTGAAGGAGCTTAAGGAGCAACTCAAGGATCTTCTGGATAGGGGTTTTATCCATCCTAGTGTGTCCCCGTGGGCGCACTGATATTGTTCGTGCATAGGAAGTATGGTTCCCTTCGAATGTGTTTTGACTACCGACAGTTGAATAAGATGATGGTTAAGAACAAGTATCCTCTTCCAAAGATAGATGACTTGTTTGATCGGTTGCAAGGTGCGAAATTCATTTCTAAAATTAATCTTTGACCTAGGTATCTTCATCTTAAGATTAGGGAGGTAGATATCCCTAAGACTGTTTTCCATACTTGGTATGGTCACTTTGAATTCTTGGTGATATCTTTTGGGTTGACCAATGGCCCGGCAACATTCATGGATTAGATGAAAAGGGTTTTCCATCAATTTTTAGATTTGTTTGTCATTCTGTTCATACATGACATCCTGGTGTACTCTGAGAGTGAGGTGGATCATGTTGATCACCTCTACATTGTGTTGCAGACCATGAAAGAGCATCAGTTGTATGCCAAGTTTTCGAAATGGGAATTCTGGTTGAACGTTGTCACTTTTTTGGGTCATATTATTTCTAGTAAGGGGATCATGGTGGATCTGCAGAAGGTTGCGGTGGTTAAGAAATGGCCTAGACCCACGACTCCAACCGATATTCGGAGCTTCTTGGGTTTGGCTGGCTACTATAGGAGGTTTGTGGAGAGCTTGTCCCGTTGACTAAATTGACTCAAAAAAGGGTAAAGTTCTCTTGGTCTGATGCTTGTGAGGGTAGTTTTTTTACACGACCCGGCCAGGGGCGCCTTGTTGTAAGGGGCATCTCAAGTCCAACCAGGACCGGAGACCACCCCCGATACCCAACCCAACCACCCAACATATGCCCTGATTCAGATGAATTATAAACATATAACAAGATAGCATGTAATTGTATAAATTTAAATTCTGGGATAGGTCTACGACCGAGACTGACCCAAACAATCCAAATAGTCCCAAATCCAACCAATGACCATAATCAACCAAAATCGTAAGCCAAAACCAAAACAATAACCAAACCAAGTACCATAACATAACATAAAAGGATAACACAGCGTGAAATTTAGTCCAATAGTATTAGCCCCAATACCAATGCCAATACTAAGGCTGACACCAATACCTATCTTGCCCATACCAAAACATATTAGTTCCACAAAAGCCTCTAACCAAAAGAAAACCAATATCTGGTTGGGACATGCCCCCAACCATAGCCAAACTCAGGGTGTTCTAAGGATAAGATGAAGGATAAGCTAATCGAACCCCAACATATGATTGGTACCCCTTAGTCTCTACATACTTTTATCATTTCATAGACTTTGGTTTTGGCTATGGTCGGGGGCATGTCCTGATCGAATATTTCTTTACTTTCGGATAGAGGCTTTATGTGACTACTATGGGTTGGTATGGGCGGTGTCGGTATGGATGCCAGCCTTGACATTGGTATTGGTATTGGGGTTGACACTGTTGGACTGTATTTGAGTTATGATTATTTAATTTTGTTATGTTATATATATATATATTCAAAATTCATCCGGCTTAGGGTATAGGGCGGTTATGGTTAGGTCTTAGGGGTGGTCTCCGATCCCAGTCGGGCTTGAGACACCCGATAAGACTAGGCCCTGGTTTGGGTCATATCACCAGGCTAGAGCTGCAGCCCTAGCTAGGGGTCAGGATAGAGAGCCTTCACCAGATCCTGCTATTGTTCTCAAGCCAAAGATATCTCTAGGGGTTCATTCGCCCTAACCATCGATGATCCAAGGGGAAGATCAGGCCCCATCGAGGCTATTTGTTCATCAGTACTCAGATATGCCTTACTTCATCTATTTGGACTTGTAGGTGGTGTACTGTTTGATTATGCTCAGTTGACAGACAGGTGTGGTATGAAGTTAAGGGCGCAACCTACAGTTGCGGATCCCAAAGTTGAGATTTTGCAAGCATTAGTAGTTCCACAACCGGCAGTTGGTTAGCTAGTTATGACATTGAAGAGTAGAAAATGTTAGAATTAGGAGCAAATTACTATAGACTTTATGAGTGGTTTAACTCGTACTTTATATGGTTCCAAAAATATTTGGGTCATTATAGATCGATTGACAAAATTGGCTCATTTCATCCCCATTAAAATTTTCTTCAGTGCCTAGAGATTAATTCACATATATGTTAGGGAGATAGTTCTCCTCTATGGAGTACTCGTGTCTGTTATTTCAGATAGAGGCTCAGTGATAACTTTTAACTTATGAAGTATATTTGATTACTCAGGTTGATCTTACCACCAGGTTTCACACCCAAATAGACAGTCAGTCGGAGTGGACTATCCAGGTTTTAAAAGATAGGCTTCGCACATGAGTGATGGACTTTGTAGGTCAGTGGGATCAGTACTTAACCTTATTAGAGTCTATCTATAATAATAGCTACCTTTTGAGTATTGAGCTGGAACCATTTGAGGAGTTGCATAGCAAGCATTATCGATCTCTAAGGAAGTGTTATATGGTACGCGTTATCGATATCTGAGGATTGAAACTTCTGAGGTTAGACCCCATGGTACCAACTTGCTTCGTGAGTCTTTGGATAGGTTTTGGGTGATTTAGGATAGGATACGAGTAGATCAGAATAGGCAGAAGAGTTATACTAAGAATAATATTTGGGCATTGAAGTTTGGGATTAGCAATCGTGTTTTCCTTTGAGAATTGTCCATAAATGGAATAATGAGGTTCAAGAAGAGGGTAAAACTCAGCTTTAGGTATATCAAACCATTTAAGATACTTTGGACCTTTAGAGAGGTGGCTTATGAGTTGGCCTTGGCCCCAGACATTTCATCCTTCCACCCAATCTTTCATGTATCCATGTTGCGGCTCTATATTCCTGGTGAGTCTCACTTTCTTTATTAGGACTCGGTTTAGTTGGATGAGAGGTTGATCATTATGGAGAACCAATCTCTATTTTAGTCAGGGATATTAGACGGTTATGCTCTAGAGAGATTTTAGTGGTTGAGGTTCAGTGGAGACAATGTCTAGTAAAGGAGGCTATTTGGGAGATTCAAAGTGAGATGCGGTATCATGAGAGATGCAGGCCATGTATCCCCACCTATTCGATCCTTAAGCTATATCTCTATCCTTTACTTTAACAGATGGAAGTCCTTTTAGTAATGGATATTGTAATGACCCTCCAGGTCATTTCCTATCTTTCTGTACCTTTTTACGTATCGAGATTCCCATAGCTGGCCCAAGTCATTTATGACTTATTGGAGCTAACAGTTCAGTTACCGAGCATTTAATTTAATTTTTAGAGCCAATTCTCTATTTTGAAGACTTCATTGTTAAGAAATAAATATCGGACCTAAACTTAATGTAAACGGCTTCATACGCCAATTTTGTTAATTCAATTAGCTCTAGAACATTAATTTTTGGCTAAGGGACCCTTGGTTTGAATACCAAGGCTTTCGTACTTGTTTTGGGTCCTTGAGTGGAATTTGGGTAAAATGACCTTTCGGTGTAGAACTCATATTTCATCAAAACGACCCCGGATGAAAGTTTTAATAGCGTCACTGAGTCTAGAATGTCTAATTTCATATAGTAACATAATTAATTTATGTTCAAGGTATACTGAATGAATCCTAAGGGTTCAATCTCAAACTTGGCAAAATGCCAAGTTTTGGCCATCACGTTAGCGAGGCTTGGCCAGTTTCACTAAGGTCAAGGAAACTTGGCCTTCATATTCATGAGATAGCCTTCACATTCGCGAAGGGTGAGATAGATGATTGGTCCAAGTTTATCCTTCGCATTCCTGGTAGACCGCCTGTGTTTGTGAAGGGTTGGCCGGTTCACGTATCGCAATCGCAATAGAGTCCCCGCTTTCACAAAAAAGGGACCCCTGGATGCATTTAAAGTTGTACAACCCAATTCTCAGTCGTTTTTCTTAAGTCCCAACATCATAAAATCCTAAAGAGATTGTAAAGACTGTAGTTTGATCATTGGGTATTCGGGGTGATTTGGAGACATTGTTTTGGTTATTTTTCTATTGATATTTTTGTAAGTTTATGTCTAATTTTTTTATTTATTCCCTGATTTAGCTTTAAATCCCTAGTTACTTTACATGATGATTTGGGAGTTATTTATGCTCAGATTTTACCCATTTTTTAGGATAAATGGTCATTAAGCTTAGAGGGATGTATCGACGGTTTCAAAGTTGTGATTCTGTAAGCGGGACCATATAAAATTTTTAGCTCGATTTTGAATATGGAGTATTTATATGCAATATAGGTATCATTATTCTTGTTGAAATACATAGATTACCTTTTTAATAGCGTGGTAGCATGTGGAGGCTTCTCAGAAGGAAAAATTTTTGGTTTAGTGGGCTTTCTCAAGTTTTCAATGGCGTCCAAGTAGGCTAGACTTACTTTCCTCTTAGTTTGAGCTTAATTATGATATTAGTGTGGTATTATGCTAGATTTGGATGGGTACTTATGGCTTGGTTGATGATTTAGCAATTATAAGATTTATTAGCCAATTAGTAAGCCTTTTAGGTAAAATTTGGCCCATCATTCCCGTATTGAATTATATTCATATGTCATGACTACTTAGTCTTACTTAGTACCTTGGGATGGAATTATAAATCCTTAGTTTAGGTTTGGATAGGTTCTTTCTCCAGTATCGATTCTCGGTACTAGTAGCGGATCCCACTAGACTTTCTCTAGGTAGTATGCTTAGTTTACCTCCTTGTAGATTAAGAAGCCTTTTAGTCATAAACTTAGATTAAATATTGGACTTTGGGATGACTTAGGAAACTTAATAAATTTCGATTAGTTTTCTTAAGCCGGATAAAGTGGTCTATTGAATTTTTGGACCACTCATCGAGACTTGTTAGCTAATATTACACCTCTTATTGGTTTTGCTGTGGTATCTAGTAGTCATATTAAAGAGAATAGAAAGAAAGTTATGACCATGAAACTTTATGACACTTGGCCTAATTATTAAGTTTTGGTATGAGTCTGACGATGGTAGCTACCTTAATATTTACTATATTGGGCTCATTTATGGCATATTTGCTTCATTGCACTGGTTACTAGTTTTAGTTCAAGTTCGACAATCATGATCTAAATACGACACTCTACTATGATAATTCTACTCTTAGTTCTAGTTCAAGTTTGGCATTTGTGGTTCAAAAGAGGGATTCAAGTATATTGTCACATTGGGCATACTTAAAAATTTCTATTATTGGTCTTTTCACTTTGTCTGCATCTGTTGGGCTTATGAGGGCTCGATTGGGTTATTTCTCTCTTGCATGTATCTTCTGGGCTTATGGGAGCCTAGTTAGGTGATAGTTACACGATATTTATTTTAAGTTATTTATTCTATCTTTTTACTAATTTATGCTAATTCGAAGTATTATTTCAGATTTATCCTTATCCTTGACATGAGTTTATATTCTTGTATTTTCATACTTTTATTGTAGTATAGCTCAGTCGGTTGATGATGCCTACTAAGTACCCATTGTTTTTTATACTCATTCTATACTATTGCATCTATTTCTGATGCAGATCTGTGTACCAAATGTTGTCGTTGACGTTTCATTAGGTCTTTCTTTCAGGAATCCAAAAATAGGGTGATCTTTTAATGTTAGAGTTGATTCTCTCTCCTTCAACTATTTTTGAACAATTTAACTTTTTTAGACTATATGAATATTTGATACTATCTAGTTGAAACATCCTGGGTTTATACCCTTAGAAAATTTCCTAGAATTTCGTTCTCTGAACCCAATACGACTCATGGGTACGAGCCATATGTTGGGGTACGAGTGGTATGGTCCTATCGTATGCTGACCAGTGTTAGTTGGTGGTATGGTTTTGGTCACTGGAATGGGTACAACTTAGGGATATGAGTCGTAAGGGCTTGGTACGAGTTTTATCAGGGACTCGTATGGTGGGCAGTGTTTGATCCTCCTGGTATTTCATTCTGCCAGGGATACAGGTCATGGATATGGATCGTATGATGTGGTTACGGCTTGGTTGGATGAGTTGTAACTGGACAGTGTCTGATTCAAGGTTGAGGCTTGGATATGAGTGATGGGTACCAATCGTATTAGTAGATATGACTCGTATGGGTCAGTCGTATCCCTGTGATGAGTTTTTAAGGGACTTAAGTGGGGCTATTCTAGACATTTTCCTACTTACCCTAATTAGGAACCACGAGCTAATACACTTAAGAGATATGACTCGTATGGGTCAGTCTTGCTTTGGTGATTTCTTTCCGTCAATTCTTTAGTATAAGGCATGATTCTCTTCCCTCATTGTAATTTCAACTAAAGACATGGTTTATATGATTGTTTTCATGGCTTTACTATTTTATGATTATGGCTTTAAACTATTATTTGGGGGTTTTGATATTAAATGCGTGGTTATGGTTTTAATTATGCTTTTACATGCATTAATGGTAGTTTTGGACAATTGGATTGCATGGTAATGGTTTAATGGTCCTTGAAATTGGTTTTGGTTATATTATGCTCCCAATGTGTTTGATAAAACACTTATAAAGATATGTTCACAGCATTGACTTCTTTTAATAAAACTCTTGCATGTTTTAAACTTGGTAAAGGAACTTTGCATGGTTTAAATGGTTTGAAAAGGCTAAATGGTTATGCTTGTGGAGAACATGGAAGTCTCCCAAGTGGTTTAATGTGGTATATGGAAGGGCACTTGAAAGTACCCTTAACCTAAATGGTTTGCCTATGGATATTACTTGCAAGTAAGGGGTGGTATGATGATACCACTAATATTGGCCTTGGTTAAAAAAGGGTAAATGGATTTGGTTGGTTATTTGGAAACGGTTTTAATTGGGCATTAATGGAGGGGTGTGTAGCAAAGTCGTGGAAGGTGGCGGTCCCGAGGGGATCAAAACTGGAAACTCGTATTTGTCGATATGAGGATTGGTCTTAGTGGACCGTGTGCATGATGTCACACTATTGGGGGATGTACTAGTCATCCCATGAGATAATTCCCTGGTCGTGTGGCTACACGTACTGGGGCCCTTCCAGCATAGGGAGCTGAACCCATATTGCCCTTGGGTGGTTTAGGACGGCCAAGTTACACATCCCAGGTAAAGGTTTTAAATTCATACTAAACTCGGTTCCCTTTATTAACACTTATATATGTATGGTTGTATGCATTATGGATGGTTTTACTTGGTTTTGTAATTGGCAATCATTTATCCTTATCCTGAGATTCATGTTAGCGGCCACTCGCACCCCGTCTACTGGCGCATGTATACCCATGCTATGCATGAATTGTCCATTCTACTCCTCCTGTTTAGAATACGGATTTGGTATCAGCATTTGGACTGAAGTGGTGAGCTTTCATCCTTTCGGGAGACATCATGTCATGTATGATTTTTTTAGACACTTTTCTTTTATTTTGGATATTAGTTTTGGCCATAGTTGTGGGCATGTCCCAACCGGATCTATTTACTCTTTTGGATAGAGGCTTTTTTGTACTTCTAGGGGTTGGTATGGACGCGATCGATATTTGTATCGGCCTTGGCATTGGAATAGGCTGGTGGGATGACACCATATCACAGGATTCCTCACTGTTCCATCATATTACATTTTGGGATTAATGGCCTAGTTAATGGACTATGGTTTGGTTTGGTGTGGTTGGGTGGTTGGCGTGATAGGTTGGACTCGGTTGGGTCAGTCACGGTTGTGACCCTATCCCGGAGTCTTGTTGAGAACATTTATGCTATGTTGTTATATGTTCGAAATTCATCCCATCAAAGGTTGGATAAAGGTGGATGGGTTGGGTAACAGGGAGCAATCCCCGATCCTGGTTGGACTTGGGATGCCCATTACGACAAAGCCCGGAGTCAGGTCGGGTCACTAGTACTCTGTTCTTTTTTGGTTTAGAGGCTCTTCTACCGATCATACTAGATCGGCTATTCTTTTGCACATTTTTTCCTTTCGCTATCCTTTAGTACTTTCATCATTATTATGCTTTTAGGTATTCTACTCACATGATTAAATTTTGTACTCTGTAATCTTTCATCATTTATTTTGTTACTTGTCATTGGGCGATAATTTGATTTACTTACTGGTGGGTTGGAGTAGGTGCCAGCATCTTGATAAATCAAATCGTGACATAATCACTCCCTATCCTAACTCTTTTCAGTATTACTAAAAAATTCTAATTTAATCCATGATTTTACACTTATACATCACATTCTTCTGTGATGTATCCGTGAGTTTTAGAAGAGAAAGAGAAATATTGGATGGAGTGTAATTAAATAAAAGAGTAGGAATTTTAAGTAGATATAGTAAGTTGAGTCGTATTATTATGTAACTATGTAATCTGCCCGCGCTTCTGCGGTCATAGAAAATTTAAATATGTTTTTCCTAATATTTGAATATTAGAACTATATTAGGTATTTTGCTACTTTTTTTGGGTATAAATAAGCTTCCTCTCTGTTATTTCTTTTTATTTTCTACTTCTCTCCTCTTTCCCCTCCCATGATTATCATCTAACCAATTCGACCAATTCTTATATTTTTTCTTCCCAACTATATATCATCAATGTATTTTAATTGGAGTATATTTTAAAAAAAATTATGACATGAGAGCAAGTTCAAGGACAGTTGGGTTGTTCATTCCACTTCCTCCAATTCAAACTTTATCAGTAGATGTTCCCTTTATTCTTCTTACAATATTTTCTCGGGCAACAGTCACAATAAAATTGATAATGATTTTCTTTAATTTTTTATTTCAGGGAAACTGTCTAAATACTAAAGTAGTGGTTATGGTTCTTTGCCTTGAGGCTTAAAGTTGACTAATTTCTTAGTTCTCTTGAATTTATTAACTACAATAAGAGAAGGGGAAAAGGACACTATGTAGCACTTTTTAAAACAAATAGCCCAAATTTGAGATTTTGCCAAAAAGTGGCCAGTCAAGTAAAGTATTTCCACTTTATAGCCATTTTCTAATTTGGGTCATTTTGGCCCATGTAGTTCAAATATAGTCCATATATAATATTGATACAGTCCATATACAATACTGATACAGTTTTCAACTTGGGACATTCGGTCCTTTTAAAAACAATTTAGTTTTTTTCTTGCTATAAATTTTTTAACTAAAAAATATTCTGCTGTTATTTTTTTATTGTTTAGAAATAGTAATTAAATATAATTATATAAAAACGGTGTAATTGTTATATAGAATATGTATCTATATAAGAAATATGTATAGAAATTATATAGTTCTATCAAATATGTATATGTATAAAATATATAAAAATATATATAGAAAGTGTATAAAAATTATATAATTGTTGTATAAAATGTGCAAAAATAAGTACAACTATTGTATAAACTATGTATCAAAAATGTATAATTTTCGTATAGAATATTTATATGTATAAGATATGTATAGAAACTGTATAGAAGTTGTACAGAAACGGTATAGAACAAGCCAGCAAATTAAAATGGCTAAAAAGTGAAATTTAAATTCCATGGCCATTTTTGTGGAAATAGTTTAATTTGAAGTGTCGTTTCTGTCATTTCCCCTAAGAGAAAATCATAGAAAAAAGGTTGAAAAAGATAAAGTGAACTCCTAAAAAATGAGACGTGCCACATAATCGATAATATGATCATTCATAACAGCATAATCATTCGTAACAACATAAGTTGACTACATCTTATCCAAACATAAATGGGGGAGTGAAACAAAATAATATTATATATCCTTAGTTTGAAGAGATTTATACAATCACTCAATGCATCACGAGACCTCATAAGACCACAAAAATGGACACAAATGACACTCTTAGCCCATACTTGTTTCAGATTTTGACCTTCAAATGGATTAAACTTCAAATAGTAAACATTCCTGGCAACATCTATGCATGTCGATTTCATCTTTATTCTTTTCTATACTTTCATAATCTGATTTTGAGCTACTACGTAAAAAGCATAAACAGCCTCACATTGAAATAAGTAAACAACAGTATTCACTAAATGAACCAAGCTAGAATAAACTTGACTAATGCATCAACTTAACATGAGAAAACAAATATAAATATGAAAATTATCAACCAATAGAATCCACGTATGTCACGACCCAAATCAAGGTTTGGACGTGATGGGAATCTCGAGTCCGCCGTGGACCAGAGACCACCCCCTTTGCCTAGCCAAACAAAACACAATACAGCTAGCAGTGGATGAATTCCAAACATATAATAAGATAAGATGAGTTCCGAACATATAACAAAATAGGAAACCAAGAAAAGAATTTAAGAATTTCAACACATCTCAATCCACGATAATCCACAAAACCTCTACAACAAAACTGAATACAATCTAGGTTGGTACATTCCCCCGATGATAGCCAAAAAGAAACCATATGAATAGTCTATTACATAAGAGAATGGAAGAACCATGAAATGAAGCTCTTCCGAAGAATGGAAGCTCACCGCTTTTAGTTAACTGCTGATAACTCAGAAATCCTATGCAAGAAAAGTAGAAGTGTCTCTATGTCCTACATCACGTGGGGATACAGCGTCTAGAGACGGTTAGCGAGTTTAGCGCTAGCATGTAAATCAGGGATAAGGGAATAAAATAATGCCATCATTTCAAAACCAATCCAAAATTAATGCCCATGTACATATACATGTATATATATATAAGATGTTAGGAGAGGGAACAAGGTTTATCATGAACTTTAAAGAATTAGCCTATACTGTGTAGCTTGACAATCATAAAAGTACCCATGGGCTATATGGGTCCGGTTGTCTCCCCCTAGTCAGGCCCAGCACATGTTAGCCGCACGTACCAGAGATATTATAGAAGGCCAGGGAATCCTCGTACCCTAGGCCATCCATGATGTAGGTATATATAGTGTGACATAAACATGCGGTCATCAATATAAACCCTCACATCGGCAAACATAAGTTTCCAATATCAGCCCCTTGGGACCTTTCACCTTCACGGCTAGCTACATAATCCCCTTTAAGCCCAATTAAAACAGTTAACACATAACCCATCCATTAGCTCAAGGACTCAATCATTAAGGCATCATTAAGTGGTAACGTTATCTCGACTATAGCTTGCAAGTGAACGTCATTAAGCTATCACTTGGAGGAATCCTCAAACCCCCAGACTCCATGATTAAATCAACTTGGGGGATTCCATGTACCCCTCAAGGTTCTCAAGAAAAATCATTCACTTGGGGAAATCCTAGTAACCCCACGAGGTTTTCAAGATTATTCTTATCTGTTAGCCATTTATGCAGTGCATTAATTTTAAGAGAAATAGGCCAAGCCAAATGATTCTTCACATTCCAAAACCAATTATGCAAGTAGGTTGAGGTTCTCATCAATTTCAATACCAAAATCTAATTATTTTGGGGAATCCTTGCGTCCCTAGTTACTTTGTTTACAAATTTGGGGAATATTTGTATACCTATTTCATTCACCACTCCCATGCACCCCAATGAGTTCACAAATCATCAATTTAATGCATAATAAATTCGTAATAATCATAGGAAAAGCATTTAAACAATTTACATCCAAAAAATCAAACCCATCATTCAAAACCCAATATCAAAACCATGTGAATATTAAACTGCTTCATAAAATAATGAAAACACAAGTTTAGGGATAGATACACATGCCTTCGTTTCCAAGAAATTTGAAGAATAAATCACCCTTAAAGCCCTAGATGACCAATTTCTTCAAACCCTAGCCTTGTCTTTGAGTGTGAAATTTGAGAGAGTTTAAGAGTGTGTTTGATATGTAAAAGTTTGAAAATAATCCCTTTTTGGTGTCTTATGGACGTGGGGTCTAAGTGGGGAAAAGGGAAATTACCAAGATTCCCTTAAATAAAAGTTGAAAATCTATTGCCCAGTCATTACAGGTCTCATGATGAGTCATTAAGACTGGCTACAAGTCTTCATCATGACTCGTAGTCTGGGCAGTGTCATTGGTAATCCACAGTGTTGACCCTACAAGTCGTACCTTACGACTTGTAGTCATATATTACGTCTCGTAGGGTCCAGTCATGATCAAGACAGAATCACTTGGTCACTACACTGGGTTGTCCATGAAAGGCACACTATGACTCGTTAAGAGTCTATACGACTCGCTACGTCTAGTTTTAATAAGGTAAAGCTAGGTCAATCCTTACTGTAGAAGCTAGGTCAATCCTTACTGTAGAAGCTAGGTCAATCCTTACTGGGCACACTACGAGTGGGCTCTACAACCCGTATAGACACCTTATGACTCGTAAGGTGAGTCGTTACTCGGGAAATAGGCTTAAAAGTCAAGAAATTTTCAAGGACAAAAAATACAGGGTGTTACATTCTCCCTCCTTAGGATCATTCATCCTCAAATAATGAGTCAAGGTACCTATTAGCATCAATACCAGATAGAAATACAACTATAATTCCTTTAACAAAGTCAAAAAACAAAGATGATAAGGAAAACACATACCTTAAGCTGAATCATGAGATAATGAGACATGACATAGACATGATCTAGGGCATTAGTTCTATGGAACATTGGTACAAGACATGAACTGGGATTCTCGCGGGGATAATAATAGAATAGAAGCATTCTCCACCTCAAATAACACAATTAATAGCCCTTAAATATAGACACACTTCTCCACTATATTTTTTTTCTATGGATACAACACTTCACTATTTCAATCTTATGATCCCCCCCCAACACACACACACATACCAAACACATAACTATAAGAATCTGAGATTTATATATTCAAGAAATAAGACAAGGATTGCCATTTGAAACTATTGCTTCTCATTTGAAGAACTGGGAATGGTCACGAGTGTGCGTACATTGCATAACTTTGGCTAAGACATGCCATAAGATAAATTGATGGCATATAGAATGTAAGTTCCTTAGAATTAAGCATAAAGCGAGATATGAGTTTACGGATAACGAGTGTCATCCCATAGAGCTTGAATACAAGGTAGCTTAGATTTTCGTAAACCATTATTACTTATACTTCATGGGTTGGAGCATGGACATACGTGAAATAGAGAACGCAGACCTTAGGCATAAGCACTATAGAATACATAAACAATTGGTATAATGATCTCTTAACCTAAATAAGAGAAAATCACTAGAATGGGATTAGATTCACCATAACTCCTCACTAAATCTCACCACTAGGAGAAAGATTTAATATCAGCCTTAGCTCACCATTTCATTAAACCTATAAGCACAACACTCTGATTTAAGGAGTATCATCATGTATATGTACTAGGTACACCAGGAACTTGTATACTTAAAACCAAATCTAATAAGATACTACCTAGGGTCCAACATATTCTTATAAACCTAATGCTTTTATTTACCAAATAACTTAACCCTAATTCATCGCTCTAACACTAAACTTCTGGTATACATCACAATTATCCACTCTAATATTTCCTAAGTTATCAACCTAACCTCTTCCACACATCCAATTAAGCTTACCAACTTACTCCCTTAATTTCTCGCATCTCTACCCTCAAGCTAACATTCTTTTCACCTCAATCAATATCTAAAGTTCAACCTTGGTGTCTAGCAACAATCTTGCACCACTAACGAAGACAAGCCCACCCAATAGAGAGGTCACCCTAAATTCCTTATCCAACTACCGATAGTCTATACACATCTGAAGAGGCCCATTTTTCTTACGCGCAAAAAAAATAGAAGCACCCCAAGAAGAAACGTTAGGGTGGACAAAATCCTTATCAAGAAGATCTTTCAACTACTCCTTAAGTTCTTTCAACTTAGTCAGAGTTGTTCCATAAAGAGGGATAGAGATATGATGGGTGTTCGGTAGGAGATCAATCCCAAAGTTTATTTTTCTATTGGGAGGAATGCCAAAAAGATCATCAGAAAAGACCTTTGGAAATTTATTAACCACGAAACAGATTACAAAGAAGGACCCTCCGAGTTAGAATCTTTAACCCGGACCAAATAATAAAGATACCCCTTGGAGATCAACTCCCGAGCTCTAAGATAAGAAATAAACCTTCCCATTCTATAGCCGGCCCATTAGGAAATATAAAAATAACCTTACAGGTCCGACAATCTATAGAGGCACAGCACAAATGAAGTCAACCCATCCTCAAAATAACATCAAAATCAACCATGTCCAATGTTATTAAGTCTACCAAGGTCTCTTCTACCAAAGATAGATAACGTACCACCCTATAGACCCTTATCACCACAACAGAATAACCCACTGAGGTAGATACAGAAAAAGGTTATTAAATACACTCGAGACTAAAACCAAAATAAATAGCCACATAAGGGGCCACATAAGAATGAGTAGACCCTAAATCAAGTAAACAGTACACATCATGAGAGAAAAGTTTTAACGTACTAGTGACAACATCAGAAGATGCCTTGGATTCCTGATGGGTGGCAAGAGTATAAAGATGATTTCGTCTTGTGCCAGTACCAGAAGTAGCACCATGTGGTATAGGAGCTATTTACATAGCAACAAGGACCTTATTAGCCACAGTAGAAAACCTTGAAGGGCACTCCCGCTACATGTGACCAAGCTGACCACACTTAAGGCATTTATTCCTCCCCTTACTACAGAAACCACAATGCAACTGACCACAAAATCAACAAAGAGAATAGGGTAGGGATGGCTAAGCTCCACTGAATTGAGACTAGGCACCTTGTGCCCCAAACCTATGGTTGACCCAAAAGCGACGATCACTAGAAGACTTAAGATAAGGAGCACCGATAGTCACATGGGAACTCCACCAATTCCCCTTCTTAGTACCCTATTTTCCATGCCTACTATTATTTTGCTGAGCCTCACCCTACTCTAAATATCTAAACTTCTTGCTCTACCTATCCCCTACCTTTGTCGGATTCATTCTTCCACTAAAAAGATTGGGCTAGCGTGACAAAGAGGCCACTATATGGGTTAATAGATGAATAAAACCGTGAAACTCGACATTAGAAATATCTCCTTGAGGTGACTGAGCATGAGTGTCACCATCTGAAGAAGCATCACTGGGGATCGGTGGAACTTCACAAGGGTATTCATAAGCAAGGACCGTAGACCGGGTTCGTACCCTATAAGTAGGATGAGTTCCATCCATATTGTCCTTAATCAGGATGAAAGAGTCTCTACGAGTATCAGATCTTTGAGGAGGCATGATCTGAAATATGATTAATCAAAAGTTAGAGAATTTTTAAGGCCTTAGACACTATAGCCCAAAAATAGAACACAAGAAAGGAAAACATTCCTAAATGTCTTGTAGCATTGACACGACCCAACTAGGGGCCTTGTCGTAATGGGCATCCTAAGTCCAACCAGGACTGTGGAACACCCCCTGTTACCCAACCCAACCACCATTAGCTTACCTTGAGTTAGCTGAATATCAAATATATAACAAGATAGAATAACTGGACAAGGACTGACTTTAGGATAGGTCTATTCCTAGACTAATCCTACCAAGTTATCCCGTCCACCAAACCGTACCAACAAAACGACCAAGCCAAACCTATACCGAACCAAGGGCCATAAACCAAGCCATAACTAAATGAGATCCAAAACATAATATGATTAATCCCAAAATGAAATACAATGGAACAACCAACAATATCGTCAACAGGTATCATCCCCAATACTAATGCCAATGCTAAGGCTGACATCAATACCGATCCTGCCCATTCCAACCTATAGTAGTACCATAAAGCCTTTAACCAAAAGAGTAAGAATATCTGGTTGGGACATGCCCCCAACCATAGCCAAAACCAATATCTAGAAATAAACCAAAATGTCTAAGAATATCCATAACATAAAATAGAACCTTCCGGAAAGATAGAAGCTCACCACATCAATCCAAAAGTTGTCCCTAAGTCAATCACTATGTAGAAGAAGTAGAATGGTCGGTTACGTTCCTACATAGTGTGGGTATACAACTTCCCAAAGACGGGTTAGCGAGTGATTGCTAGCATGAACTCAGGACAAGGATAAAATGATGCCATTTATAAAACCAAGTAAAACCATCTATATGAACACAAACCATACATATATATATATATCCATGCCTGGAAAGGGAACCGGGTTTAGCATGCCATTAAACCCTTTTCCTGGGTTGTGTAGCTTTGCCGTCCTAAACCACCCATGGGCTATATGGGTTTAGTTTTCCTTGCTGAAAGGGGCCTAGTGCATGAAACCGCACGACCAGAGAAGAAAAACCTAGGATAACTAGTACATCATCCAAATATAAAGTGTGACATCATGCACACGACCACCAAGACCAACCTCACATCAGCATATATGATTTTTTAGTTTTGGTCTCCCCGGGACCTCCACCTTCCACGGCTTTATTATACACCCCACCATTATTGCCCAATTAAAACTATTACCAAGCAACTAATCAATCCATTAACCAAGTCCATTAATAGTGGTCTCATCATACCAATAATACTTGCAAGATTTGTCCATAGCCAACCATATATAGGTTTTAAAGGATTTCATGTACCCTTCATGATTTACAATTAACCAAAACCATAGAGACCAAGGCCTTTCCAATTAATTTAAAATCATTTAAACCATTCATATTATTTAGGGTTCCATTACCAAGTTTAAACCATGCATAAGATCCATCAAAAAAACCAATATTATAATGAAAACATGGTTAACGGCATTTTATCACACACATTGGGGGCATAGTATTTTAAAAACTAAAGTCCATTACCAAAGAACCATTACCATGCAACCAATTATCTAAAACCACCATTAATGTATATAAAATTATAATTAAAACATGGGAAAATCATAACCAAGAATTTATAACCAAAACCCCAAAATCATAGTTAAAAAACCAAAATCATACAATAATAAAATCATAAAAACATTGTATAAAACCATGCCATTAGTTGGAACTAACAATGAGGGAAGAGAACATGCCTTAATTGATGAAATAGATGAAGAGAAACCACCAACAAGATCCCCAATTTAGTCTTCTAGTTGAAACCCTAGATTTCTTGCCCAAAAGATTTTGAGAGAATTATAGAGTGTTTAGAAAGAGTTTCTAAGTGTTAATGAATAGAATAATATGGTAAATAGCCTCCCAAAAGAGTTAGAAATCATGGGACCTTATTAGGAAAAGTGAGGGTCAGTATGACTGTCCATTCGTATGGTAGCCTCCATTCGTATCCTAGCCTCAACCTTTGGACCCAACACTGTCCAGTGTATGACTCATCCTACCCAAGTTATATGACAGCATACGATCTATACCCTTCACCCGTATCTCTGGAAAAATAGAATCACAGAAGGTTTGAACACTGTCTACCATACGAGTCCTTGATACGACTCGTATCCTAGCTTACAAATCTTGGTGAGCCACTCATACTCAGATCCAACTTAAGTTACGAAGTTTAAGGTTAAGTAAATGAACCAAATGATTCGTACCCTCCAATACGACTCGTACCTCTAAGTTGTATCCATTCTAGTAACCAAAATCAATCTTACCAACCAACACTGGTCAGCATACGACTGGACCATACCATCCGTACCCCCAACATACGGATCATACCCATGAGTCGTATTGGGTCCAGAGACCAGAATTCTAGGAAATTTTCTAAGTTCTAGAAACCAGGGTATTTCAGTATCCCCTACTAGGTACATTCGTCCACGAATGACGGACAAGGTGGGGTAACCACACGCACGAGTCATTTGCATTATCAAATATATTTTCAATCCTTAACAAAGTTTGAAAACAAAGAGGCAATGATATTAATCTTTCCTTTAATAAACTCAGAAAATAAAGATGTGTTAAATAAATATACCTTCCGCACGAATCATAAGAGCAGAGAATAAATGTGAATACTTGGACTTTATGTCCTTCTTCGTTTCCCATGTAGCTTCTTTTACCTTATGGTTTCGCGATAGAACCTTAAACAAAGCCACATCCTTAGTATGCAAACGACGAACCTTTCTATCAAAAATCTCAATCATGAACTCTTCAAAAGACAGAGAGTTCGAGATACCCAAATACTCCAAAGGCACAATTAAAGAAGGATCACCAAGACACTTCCTCAACATGGAGACATGAAATACCAAATAAACTAAACTCAAGCTAGAAGGTAACTCCAACTCATAAGAAATATTACCAACCCTCCGCAGAATCTCATAAGGACCAACATAGCGAGGACTGAGCTTACCCTTCTTACCGAACCGTATTACTCCCTTCATGGTAAATACCTTGAGGAAAACCTTATTCCCAACCTCAAACTTCAACTCTCTACGCCTAATATCCTCATAGGACTTTTTACAATTTTGGGCAACCTTAAGCCTATCCCGAATTACCTTCACTTTCTCCATAGCCTGGTAAACCAAGTTGGGACCAAACATATCCACCTCTCCAAGCTCAAACCAACCAATAGGAGATCTACACCTCCTACTATACAATGCCTAAAAAGGAGCCATACCAATACTAGAATGATAGCTATTGTTGTATGCATACTCTACCAAAGGAAAATGCTCAACCCAATTACCACCATAATCAATTACACAATCCTGAAACATATCCTTCAATGTGTGGATAGTTTTTTTTTGCTTGTCTATTTGTTTGCGGATAAAAAGCAGTAGTCAGACTCACCTTAGTTCCCAACCCTTTCTGAAAAGACCACCAAAAATGAGACGTAAGCTGCGTGCCACAATCAGAAATAATTGAAACAGGTACCCGATGCAGTTTCATGATCTCTTAAAGATATAACTTCGGATAATCCTCCACCAAAAAAAGTAGTCATCACTGGCAAGAAGTGAGCAGACTTTATCATCCTATCCACGATGACCCAAATTGAATCATATTAATTCCGAGACCGAGAGAGACCGGTAATGAAATACAGATTGATTACCTCCCATTTTTATTCGGGTAAAATAATGTTTTGATATAACCAACCAGGTCGCATATGCGCAACCTTAACTTATTGATGCACCAAACACTTGGCCACAAAATCAGCCACATTTGACTTTATACCGTTCCACCAATACATCCCCTTAAGATCATGATACATCTTTGGGGAACTGGGATGAACAGCATAGCACGACTCATGCACCTCAGCAAAAATTCTTTGTCTTAGACCATCGACATCAAGAGCACACTACCTCCCTTAGTACCATAAAGTACCGTCACCACTAATCTCAAACACCGTCATCTTTGCCCACCAACATCACCCTTGATTATTATCAAGACAGGATCCAGCACTTTCTTCTCCTTAATCTCTGAACCAAGAGATGACCGAACCACTTTTTATACCACTACACCTCCTTCCTTAGAGTCCAAGATTAGCCAAGCGGTGAATATCCTTTACTAATTCCCACTTTCCTTCCTCCACATGAGGTAAAGTCCCCATGGATAACCTACTAAGAGCATCAGCAACCACATTAGCCTTACCTGGGTGATAGTGAAGACTCATATCATAGTCCTTAAGAAATTCCACCATCTCCTCTGTCTGAGATTGAGCTCCTTCTGAGTGAACACATACTATTGACTCTAATGATTAGAAAAGATGTCCACTTGTACATCATACAAATAATTCTACCATATTTTTAAAGCAAACACAACCACCAACAACTCCAAAACATGAGTAGGATAGTTCCTCTCATGTACCTTCAACTGCCTGAAAGCATAGGCAATCACCCTCCCATGCTACATCAAAACACAACTAAGACCTACCCGAGATGCATCATAATAGACCAAAAACCCATCATTGCCTTTTGACAAGGATAGAATTAGAGTCAAAGTTAGCTTATCCTTCAACTTCTCAAAACTCCCCTCAAAAGCATCCAACCAAGAAAATATTACCTTTTTCTGAGTCAACTTAGTCAAAGGAGAAGCAATCGACAAAAGGCCTTCCACAAACTACCTATAATACCCAGCCAAGCCTAAGAAGCTCAGAATGTCGGTTGGAGTCATGGGTCTAGGCCACCTCTTAATCACAACCACCTTTGTGGATCCACTATGATCCCCTCGCTAGAAATAATATGACAAAGAAAAGTCACAGCGTTCAACCAAAACCCATACTTGGAGAACTTATCATATAATTGTTGTTCCTTCAAGATCTGCAATACCACACGGAGGTGATTAGCATGATCCACCTCACTTTTGGAATAAACCATAATGTCATTAATAAACACAATGAAGAAGATATCCAAGAACTACTTGAAAAAACTGTTCATCAAATCCATAAAATGTCGTCGGGGCATTAGTCAATCCAAATGACATCAGAAAGAATTCAAAGTGCCCAAACCAAGTACAAAAAGTCATTTTAGGGATATCTACCTCCCTAATTTTTAGCTGATGATACCTAGATTAAATATATATCTTAGAAAAGAACTTGGCACCTTGCAACTGATCAAACAGATTATCTATCCTTGGGAGAGAATACTTGTTCTTGACTGTCACCTTATTCAACTACCTGTAGCTAATGTACATTCGAAGGGAACCATTCTTTTTGTGCACGAACAACACTAGTTCACCCCATGGAGATACACTAGGTTGAATAAACCCCTTATTTATAAGTTCCTTAAGTTGTTCCTTGAGTTCACACAACTCAGTCAGAGTTATTCTATAAGGAGGAATAGATATTGGACGAGTGTCCGGAACCAAGTCAATACCAAACTCTATTTCCCTATCCGGAGGAACACCTGGAAGATCATCCGAAAAGACTTTAGGAAACTCATTTACCACTGGGACTAACTCTAAAAAAGGACCTTCCGAGTTAGAATCTTTAACCCGAACCAAGTGATAAAGACAACCTTTAGAGATTAACCTCTAAGCTCTAAGATAAGAAATAAACCTTCCCCTAGGATCTAGGTAACCACCCTCCCACTCTACGCCCAGTTCACCAGGGAACCTATAGATAACCTTACAGGTCCGACTGTAATACCCCATACTTTTCCTAGCTTAAATTCGTTCCAAGAATATTAAGAATTTGCTTCAAAGATGAATACCATTTATTTTATGTGGTATTTTCAATATTTTGACTTTTTATTTTGTGGAAAATTGAATAAATTTTCCATCAATACCGAATTCGCCTAAATCCGACACTCGGTTGAGAAGTTAGAGAATTTTGAAGTTGACAGTGTGCCACCCAGACTCTCAACGCATCGCGGAGAAGGCAAAAATGGAAATTGTCAATTCCAGTGGACCTCCACGATATTGGTGCATCCTGGAATGTTCTATTTTCCCATTTGTCAAAATCCAGTAGCCCAACGCGATCTTACCGCATCGAGTTGGTGGTCAAAATAATATTTTAAAAGGGCACCGCGATTCCTCCGCGTCGCCCCAAGCCCGCAGTTCCCAGTTGTCTATTTCCAGTGGCCCGATGTGATCACAGCACATCGCTTCAGGCGCCTTTTTTGGAAAATTTTGACTGAAATTAAAAGCTTCGGGTTAAATTGGCCTTTTCCCATAATTTTATTTTGTCCAGATATGGGATTTAATTCCTAAAATCATTCTCAACTTATTCTTTATTGAATTTTCCCCAAATCAAAGCATTCTCTCTCAAGGAAAATAAAACCCTAGATCATTAACTTCCTCCCCAAGAAATCCAAATTTCCTCCATTAATTCCCCAAAGAAATTCAAGATTAAAGGTTCTCAATACAAGAACTCAAAGAATTCATCTTCAAAGCATCAATAGAGATCCAAGATTCAAGTTTTAGCATCTAAGATCATCAATTGAGGTATGTGGAATTTTGAACAAGGATAATCCTTTCATCCTTGTGCCCAAAAAACTTATTTTAATTCCAATTTTACTAAATTTTATATGATTTCCCATGAAATTTAAGTTAGGGTTGATACCCAAATCCTCATTATTTTAGTTTATGACATTATTATGATATTAAAGGCTCCAATTGCAAGAAATTATATATATTTATGTTTGCAATTATAAGATTTGTATTATGAGTTATATACCATTATCTTGACTGAGATTATTGAAAGTTTTTAAGATGATTATTGAGCATGAAGTTTAAATCTGATTATTGATGTAATTATTGATGCATTAAGGCTATCTACTTTGATTCCTAAGTACTATTGATGATTTTATCAGGAGATTATGATCTCAAGTCCTATTGACGAGTTTTGATTAGTGCTTTCAAAAGCAAAGATTGATATTTTGATCCTAAGCTAAGATAGGAATCCATATTATTAGTACGGTTTATGATTTAAAACAAAGAGAAGAATAATTAGTTTTAATTACGAACCCTTGTGCTATTTTAAGGTGGATTTCCTAAAAGTTCTGAGCAATAAGTATGGAAGTAGTATTTAGCACCGAGTTGGTTAGGATTCCAAGGTCTCATGCCCCAGAACTACGAGCCACCGTAGGTTTTAAACGCCCATAGTAGGCTAAGATAGTGATCACTTAAGTTAAGGTTCTATTCTGATGGCAAGGATAGAAAGCTCTTCCCAACATGGGCAAGACGTTGTACTCCATGTCAGCTCACATGGTTTATGTCGGTTAGAAGAACTAACAGTGCCCAAGTGCACCCGCAAGTGTACGTGGTCTACAAAATATTATAGTGGCCTTCAAGAAACCCGAGTTATCGATCCCACAGAGACTAGATTTGGCAATGATTTGCTTTCAGTTCACAATTTAGATTCACTAGATGCGAGAGTAACCAAAAGATAGAATTGAGTTTGTATATTGCAAGTAAATTAAATAATGCGTAAAGTAAAGATCTTGTAACAATCAATAGGAGAAAACCCAAGGTTGAAGCACTCTGAACAATCATATTATGCTATTGGATTTCATTCGTTAACTTTCTTATCTTGGTTATTGATTTGTAGGGTTAATTTCACGATTATGGTTTCTCAACCTCTAATCTATTACCTAAGTTGAACCTTACACCTACATCGTTGAGCGGGGATGTAATAATTCACTTAAGTTCTCAAAAAATATCATCCTACAAATGAATCAAGTAAGGTATCTAAGTACATCCCTATCCTAGATACTAATTCAAGTTTCTTATTTTATAAAGAATCAAGAACCATACTCTGCTTATTCTCATGTTCTATCGTCCTATTCCCTCTACCGAGTTCACAAGGTTGACAATGGGTGTATTCTAAGGGTCACAAATCCTTAAAATAGTTAAAACAAGAATAAACAAACAACCAACATTGATAAGCAAAGAAAACAAACTTAATCCATAGCAATAATAATCATGTTCTTGGCTTCAACCCCAGAAAGGGAGTTTTTAGCCACTCATAGCCATAATCAACATCCAATTAATTGTATGAATGATTAAAACCATAAAAGAAAGCTAAATTAAAGAAATAAAAAACTAAAAATAAGTGTTTGTAGCCTCCAATGTTGTTCCAAGTGATCTAGGGGTTCAAAGATGTCCCAAAACGTGTTTTAAGACGTTATATTTATAGTATATAAGTCATAACCCTACTTGGATTAGGTTTCCACGTTGTTTTCCTTAAGTGCGGCACTTTTATCCTAATTTTAGTCATTGGAGAATTGTGCCACAGTTTCAACTGGCATCCTGGGCACAGCTGGGTACTTAACTCCCAATTTTGGTCATTGGCGCTAAGCGGTGCAATCGCGTTGATACACTATTTTGGGATAATTTCGAATTGGGACAGCTTTGTGACGCGTTGTTTCACCTTTTTGGGTCCCTTCTGAATCCAATGGAATGCATCACGTGTCCAATGGACAAACACAGACACCACACGCGCTCAAAACTTTCCAGGGGTCCAAATTGGTGTCCAGCTTGCATCTTGTGCTTACGTGGTCCTTTCTGAGCCCTTTTAAGTTGTTTTCACTTGATTTAAAGCTTGTATATCCTTAATATAACATCATAATCCATTTATAAAGCATTATATAGCATTAAACACAACAATTTAGAGCTCAAAACAACACAACATCTTCAATAATGAACTAGAAACACGAGCTAAGCATAGGCTAAATTCACATTGAGCTTTAACTCAATGTTTTGACTCTTTTCTTGATTCAATTGACCCTTGAACATTATAAATAAGTTTTTTTACATATAAATACATAATAATAACCTTAATAAATCATTAAAACACATTAGAACTCAACACAATAGACTAGAAAAACACATAGCTCAAGCTAGTTACACTAGTTTTCTCGGTTGAACTCTAAATGCTCAAATTGAATCAAAAATCATGTGAAACCACCATTTTTTTTGGATGAAAGAAAATTTTTTATTCCAACCAGAACACTTGAGTACAGTTTTCTATCCTTTCTAACTATTACAATGTCAACTATATTACATCATCTAAGGGTAATAGTTCAATCTTGCTAGTTCATCCTGTCATCTTCTCTGTTGCTGGCCTTTGATGTGTACTTGAAGACAAATATCTTTGATCAACTTGGCATTTTTGTTGCATTGGCCCTTGAATCTGCGTGCATTTCTTTCAATCCAGAGTTGGTAAACCGTTGCAGCAAACATACATATTAGAATATGTGATCTTGCCTTTGAGATGTGTGTTCTATTAATCAGCAATTTGATTTCATCTGCCCATGTGTTCACCTATCTATGTATATTCATCCACTTCAACAGAGTTCTCCAGGTGTTCCCAGAATAATTACATTCAAAATATAGATGCTAAAAAGTTTCTTTGGTCCCTGAACAGCATAGGACACATACAGCAGCTACATGTATGCCCCATTTCTCAAGCCTCTCAACTATTGCTAACCTACCATGAAGAACCAGCCATGTTATAAATTGGTGCCTTGGAATATTCCCTACCATCTGAACCAAGTTTCTCTATGCTACCTTTAATTGTTGGGGCAGCAATAAGTAATACAATTTTTTGATACTGAAGTTTGACCTAACTGTGAACTGTGTTAGGTATTGCAATGAGTTGCCAGCTGGGAGCCCTTGTCTAGCATCAAATATTTTCCTAATAATCCAACATGATTGTTTAGGTGTATACGCTGAATCTAAGTCCCTCCCTTTGATATAGATATTGTGGATCCATTTGACCCACAAAGTATCCTTCTTATGTGACAATGCCCATAATAGCTTACATAGAGCTGCTTTATTCCATATCGCAAACTCAATTATGTTCAGTCCTCCAGCAGTTTTAGGTAGACATATAGTATCCCAAGCAACCAATGATTTCTTTGAGTTTTCAATACCACCTGTCCAGAGAAATACCCTGCAGATATGTGTTACCATGGCTACAACTTTTTTTGGCAATAAGAACACTTATGCCCAGTATGTTTGCATCTTAAAGAGTACACTTTTAATCAGTTGTAACCTACCACTATAGGATAAGAGTTTAGCAGTCCAACACTTTACCCTTGCTACCATTTTTTCAACTAGGGGCATACACTGTTGAATATTTAGTTTCCTAGATGATAGTGGTACCCCCAAGTATTTAAAAGGCATTTCTCCCAATGTAATTTGCATTTCTCTTAAGATCTGTTATTTAAATTCACTGGGTAATCCTGCAACATAAAAAGAGTTTTTTTCTAAATTGGCCTTCAGTCCTAAAACAGCAGAGAAATGCCCAAAGGCCTCTAAAATCAGTTGGACGGACATTTGGTCTGCTATGCAACATAACAATAAATCATCTGCAAAACAAATGTGGGTCAGTTGTAATCTGGCACACCTTGGGTGATAGTTGAAGTTTGGGTTATGCCTCAACTGTTTCAAGGATCTGTTTAAACATTGTAAACACATACTTGGACACAGAAATGATCATTTATATCATTATCAACACATATAGCATAAGAATCATCCTCAAAACAAGGCTAAAAAGGCTAGAATAGTAAAGCTAGAATGCATGAATACACCCAACATCACCACCCCACACTTAAAGCCTTGTTCATCCTCGAACAACTCTTAACTATAAATACCATGAGATGAAGAGACTCCACACTTATACTACATGCAAGACACTCAAGCTATTACTACAATGAATACACGAATGCAAGTTGCTACACTAAGCATGTTATACACAATTGAAAGCTCAAGAATCCTACTCCAAAACATCCTAGCCTCAAGAATGGACTCCACAAGCAGAAAAATCATGCATATCATTCAATCAAGTACATCGTACAAATCACCCGTATTCATCAAACATGTGCCCCTCACAACAAGAGAGTTACCCACAATCACTCAATATAATGCAATTTATAATGTAATAGGTACAAGAATCAAATTACGCTCACTCTCACAAAGAATTCACAAGTTACACATAATGAACCATAGGCTTGACCTTAGTGTAGTGCTCCACTAATATTAGAATGTTGAATTTAGGATCAAATAGGTCTTTTTCGGGTTGTAAATGTAAGCTAAGGGACGGGTAGAAACTATTTGGGAATAGTGACTAACCTCTCTAAGTGCTTTAATACACTACATTAAACAATTAAAATCAATCTCCAACAATCAAATTACACTTATTCATTCATCCATACCTTTTGTTTTTGCCCCATCTCTTTTAAGCATTTTCACAAACACTTGATGGACACATAGTTTACTACCACAAGAATCAATTTTTTCTCTTTTTTCACAATCATGGCAATATTTTTAGCATAAATTATATCACAACCATCCACCACACATCAATTATACACCAATAACTATTACCTTTGGGCATTAATTTCACCTTTTTCTTCTTCAGTTTCTCAAACTCCTTACTAATTCAATTTTTTCTTAAAGCACTTAGAAGTTTTTTGGATCAAATTATGGTCTATCAAAGAAGGATTAGGCTAATTATGAGGTTTACAAAGAAACAGCTAAAGGCTCAATAGGGGTTAACTGGGATAAAGCACAAGGGTAGGGTAACTATAAGGTATAAAACAAGGCTATCAAAGAAATGCCTACATCATCTTCTAAATCCACATTCTTTATTTCTCTTTACACACACCGAGCAAGTTAAAGACATCATATGCAACAAGGAATATACAAAACTCTTACACACACATGGCACATGCTCAACTCAATAGGATCATCATAGACTCCCAACCAAACAATAGCATAAATTTTAAGTTAAGCCAACAAAACTAGAGTCACAAACTTGAGCCTAAGAGTCTCAAAAATAGCAATTCACTCATTTAACATGCTTTTTCAAATAAACTCACTTGCATCATGTAATAAAAAATAGCACCAACAAGAATATCTCACTTATTCTTAACCTAAAAAAAATTTAAATTGAGCCAAAATTTGGGAATTTCCCCACCCCACACTTAAAAATCTACTTTGTCCCCAAAGTGAATTTAAAAGTAAAAGATAGAAATACTCCTTGAGGCCTCTAGGCCTAGGTAGTAGCATTTTCACACATAAATGGGATCCATGGGACCCCACACTCAATCTTTGCCATGCTTTAAGCTCAAGTTTATGGTACTCAGACTTCCCATGAACCTGTGACTCAACCAAAAACAAAAACTAAGTGAAATAAAAACTAAAAAAAACTGAAAAGAAAATATACCGAATTAACTTGGGTTGCCTCCCAAGTAGCGCCTAATTTAGTGTCGCGGCACGACCCATATCAACTCAACTATATTCCTTCACCCTTTTACCCCATTTTGGGAGCCATTTTTTCATTCGTTTCAAACCTCTTTTACCTTTTAACATGTTAGGAATTGGTGGTTTCATCTTAGGCCACTTAATCAGGTATTTGGAAGAGGTATTTAGCGGCTTAGGCACTCCACACTCATCCCTTTCAAACAAATTAATCATGCCTAAATCTTTATATAAGAGATTTTCAATGGGGGCCTTGTAAACATCAAATACCACCTCTTCATCATCTACCCTCATCTTGAGTGTTCCTTCTCTAACATCAATTAAAGCCCCTCCGATTTCTAAGAATGGATGCTCCAAAATAATTGGTACCTGTTCGTCTGCCACAAAATCAAGAACAAAAAAATTTGAAGGAATAACAAATTTAACAACCTTTATGAGGACATCCTCAATGATTCCATCCGGACATGCTATAGATCTGTCTGTTATCTACATCACCACTCGTGTTGCTTTAGGCTCTCCCAAGTCCAATTTTCTAAACAATGATAGGGGCATCAAATTTATGCTTTCCCCTAAGTCACTCAATGTATGGACTTTGTTTTCCCCAATTTGTATGGGAATAGCAAACTTCCCCTTATCTTTCAATTTCTTGGGGATTTTCTGTGTCATCACAGCGCTACACTTTTCAGTGAGTGTTATCGCTCCCACATCTTGCAGTTTCACCTTCTTCTCCACCACATCCCTCAAGTACTTTGCATACTTGGGCATACTTTACAAGACATCTAGCAAAGGTAGGTTAATATGCAACTCTTTGAATGTGTCAATGAACTTTTTGAACAATGCATCCTCTTTTATTTTTATGTATTTTTTAGAGAAGGGCAATGGCAGCGTCTTCTTCTTCTCTGGTTCAACAAATTTTTCATTCAAGTACTCAGACTTTCTTAAATTTTTAGCAACTTTTTCATTTACATGTTGGGTCACCACCTTAATATCTGACTCCTTTGTTGCCTTGGAAGGTTCTCCTTGAATCTCTTTACCATTCCTCAAGGTAATTGCCATGACTTATTTTGGATTTTCTGTATCAGCGGGCAAACCACCTTGTGGTCTGGTATTTAACGCTTGTTGTATCTGCCCAACCTGCAACTCTAAATTTCTCTGGGATACTTTTTAATTTTGTAATTCCGCTGTTTGACTATTCAGATCCGCAATCAATTGTGTTTGACCAGCTATGAGTTGTTTTATCATCTCTTCCATGTTGCTCATTGACTGATTTGATTGGGCCTGTGGCTGTGGGGCGTGTCATGACTGATTTAGTGGATGAGTTTGCCACTTTATGTTGTAGTCATTACCATAATTTGGACTTTGAGCATTGCCTACATACATCACAGATTCTGGATTTGAATCACACATGGACGCTGCATGACCACTATTTCTGCATACCTCACACCAACTTGCGGTTTGTTGGAAAGCATTGACTGTGGTTGTAGGTTGTGCTGCTCCCAACTTCATGGTGCTGAATGTTGTGTTGATTAAATTTTACAATGTAGAAACCTGAGCTGTTAGGGCTGTGAATTGGTCCACCTCCAGCATACCCGCAATTCTTTTCGTAGGACTTCTAGAATCTGAATGCCACTTTGGATTTCCTTGTTCTATGCGGTTCATCAATGTGTACAGCTCATCATAAGTTAGCTCCAACGCTTGACCACCTGCGGCTGAATCTAGCAAAATCTTTGTATTGTGATCAAGAGCTTCTACAAAAGTATAAGCAAGTACCTCATTCGATTATTGGTGGTGTGGACAATCCCGAAGAAGAGCCTTGAAGCGTTCCCAAGCATGATAGAGGTTTTCATCAGGCTTCTGTTTAAAGCTCACTATCTCACTGCGAAGTCTCGCAGTCTTGCCTAATGGATAGAATCTTATGAGGAACTTTCTGGCTAAGTCATCCCATGTTGTGATTGAACTGGTCGGCTCCACATTCAACCATATTTTTGCTTCCCCCAATAGAGAATAGGGAAACAGTGTCAGCCTCACATAATCTGTACTCACCCCAGTCAAAATGAATGTTTCAGTAAGCTCAATGAAATTCTGTAAGTGGACTTATGGATCCTCATGTGAAAGCCCTGCAAACTGTCCACTGTTGATAAGAAGCTGGACCATATTGTGTTTTAACTCAAAATTCCCCCCAGTTGCCGGTCTTTGAATTGGGGAAGTCCAGTTCGTTGGAAGTGGGACTGCCACATCCCTAACCTTCCTACCAGCTGCTTGTTGTTCAGCCATAGGAACAGTATGCTCTTGGTTTTCTTGGAATTGAGGAATTCTGGGGAAAAGGATTGTTTTTCTCCTTCGTTGATGATAAAGTTGCTCAGGTTTGGAGCTTGGTTCAACTAAGTCGTGATCCCTTGATAGCTTTCTACTTTGAAACCTGTTCCTGCAAAAATAAATCCAAGACCAAGCGTAAAAAAGACCAAATAAATCTAAGAGTAAAACTAAAATAAACAATTGCTAAATAACAAGTCCCCGACAACGGCGCCAAAAAATTAACAGCGCACACGCAAGTGTACGTGGTCTACCAAGTAATATAGTGGCCTTCAAGAAAGCTGAGTTATCGATCCCACAGAGACTAGATTTGGCAACGATTTGATTTTAGTTCACAATTTAGATTCACTTGATGCGAGAGTAACCAAAAGAGAGAATTGAGTTTGTATATTGCAAGTAAATTAAATAATGCGTAAAGTAAAGATCTTGTAACAATCAATAGGAGAAAACTCAGGGTTGAAGTACTCTGAACAATCATATTATGCTATTGGATTTCATTCGTTAACTTTCTTATCTTGGTTGTTGATTCGTAAGGTTAATTGCGTGATTATGGTTTCCCAACCTCTCATCTATTACCTAAGTTGAACCTTACACCTACATCGTTGAGCGAGGATGTAATAATTCACTTAAGTTCTCAACAAATATCATCCTACAGATGAATCAAGTAAGGTAATCTAAGTACATCCCTGTCCTAGATACTAATTCAAGTTTCTTATTTTATAAAGAATCAAGAACATACTCTGCTTATTCTCATGTTCTATTGCTCTATTCCCTCTCCCAAGTTCACAAGGATGATAATGGATGTATTCTAAGGGTTGCGAATCCTTAAAATAGTTAAAATGATAATAAACAAACAACCAATATTGATAAGAAAAGAAAACAAACTTAATTCATAGCAATAATAATCATGTTCTTGGCTTCAACCCCGGAAAGGGAGTTTTTAGTCACTTATAGCCATAATCAACATCCAATTAATTGTATGAATGATTAAAACCAAAAAATAAAGCTAAATTAAAGAAATAAAAACCTAAAAAGAAGTTTTTGTAGCCTCCAATGTTGTACTAAGTGATCTAGGGGTTCAAACATGTCCCAAAATGTGTTTTAAGACGTTATATTTATAGTATATAAGTCATAACCCCACTTGGATTAGGTTTACACATCGTTTTCCTTTAGTTAGGCACTTTTATACCAATTTTAATCATTGGCACATTGCACCACAGTGTCAAATGGCATCCTGGGTACAACTGGGCGCTTAACTCCCAATTTTGGTCATTGGCGCTAAGTGGTGCAATCGCGTTGAGACACTGTTTTGAGATAATTTCGAATTGGTAAAGCTCCTCAATATGGTGTTTCACCATTTTGGGCCCCTTCCGAATCCAATGGAATGAAGCACGCACCCAATGGACAAACACAAACACTACATGCGCTCAAAACTTTCCAGGGGTCCAAATTGGTGTCCAGCTTGCATCTTGTGCTTCCGTGGTCATTTCCGAGCCATTTTAAGTTGTTTAAACTTGATTTAAAGACTGTATATACTTCATATGACATCATAATCCATTTATCAAGCATCTTATAGTATTAAAAACAATAATTTAGAGCTCAAAACAACACAACATCCTCAACAATGAACTAGAAACACGAGCTAAGCATAGGCTAAATTCACATTGAGTTTTAACTCATTGTTTTGACTCTTTTCTTGATTCAATTGACCCTTGAACATTATAACTAAGTTGATTTACATATAAATACATAATAACAACCTTAATAACTCATTAAAACACATTATAACTCAACACAATAGACTAGAAAAACACCTACCTAAAGCTAGTTACTCTAGTTTTTTCGGTTGAACTCTAAATGCTCAAATTGAATCAAAACTCATGTGAAACCACCATTAAACATTCTAAACACATACTTGGACACATAAATGATCATTTATATCATTATCAACACATATAGCATAAGAATCATCCTCAAAACAAGGCTAAAAAGGCTAGAATAGTAACGCTAGAATGCATAAATACACCTAACATCAAGAACCTCCCAAAAAAGATATCCCCTACTCTTAAAACAGTCTATTAGCTTAAAGCCTTAAGATAAAGTGTTTTTCTCACAGCTTAATGGTAAAGATTTTCAAAATAGTTTCTCATAAAAGAACAACAGAAAGCTTTTATATATAGTTGGAACTAAGATATAGTTGGAACTATCAAACCTGCAAACTCGAGAAGCAAGTAGGGTATCAATAGTCAAATATTTGAATGACTAAATATAGTTAACATTCGTTCGCATGCTTTTACCTTAAACAGCCACTGTGTCCCTGTAAGAAAATTTGTGATTTCTTATAATATTTAGCTTACTTTTAACTTGGTTAGTTCCATCACTCTTCTCTATCATACTAAACACGTAAAATTCAATAGAACCACAACAAATAATCTATTTTTCTCAATTGTGATAGCAAAATATCAAGTTAAAGGCATTGAGAAGTTGGCATTCTCAGGTTTATTTTTAAGTTGCGCAGACTCTTCACTTTCGATGTCGCACCTAATCAAACTCTCTAAAATACATAACCTACACCCTTTAATATTTTTAAAGAGTCCGAGCAATATAGTTATCTTACACGAGAAGCTCAATAAGTTTGGAACTCTTTAATAATCAGGAAAAGGCTCAATTAATCTAATTTACACTATTAAGCAATCTAAGTGCCTATACATGCATATTAGAATCAACAATATCTAGAAGCCTCCATCTTCCCTAAGTTACTATGCCTGTAAATATTTGACTCCTCTAGGTTCAGATACAGAGGTAAACCTCATTCCACAACTCTAATGAATTATCTATATTTTGTATACTCAAACATGTTGGAGGATTTAAAGGTTGCCTTTGGCAAAGCGACTAAGGATCGAATGAAGAATGAAAAAATGTCCTAAAATATCTACCAGGTAGTGTTTTCAAACCCAATCATGAATCGAACCAGATTGAAATATTTATTTGTAACAAATAAAGCTAGAACATCGACTACAAATGAAGGATGGCCAAACAACTTTCAAAGGACAACTTCTCCAATTTAGAATGTTGAAGTGAATACTCCTCCAACAAAATAGCAGAGAAAATATGACAACATTAAAAGACAACTAAAGTAGTCAATAAATCTAAAATGACCTATAAAAGAAGCAAAGAAGTAGATCAAATCTACAAGGTATGACAATCAATTAAAATACAAATTTGTAAGGAACAGTGTGCTTGAATTTTAAACAATTTGTTGAGTTTTTGGAGGTCTTTCAACTAATTGTAAATCCAATCAACGAACGTATATTTGCATAGATCGAGAAAAACAGACTAAGCAATGCATATATGTAAGCTTTAGTCTTCTTCTGAAACTTAGAGTAAAAAAAGAAAATAATCAGAGATTATTAAAATTTGGACATATACAACCATCACAGAACAAACAAAGCAAATAGAACATCCGACATGAATTTGAATAATTACGATAAACAAAAGCAACAGAGTTAAAGCAGATAATGAATAAATTAAAGACAAAACATTTGTTATTTAGGTAGTTTGAAATACGCATTAAGAATGAAAAGAAGCAATTGAAGACAAGACGAACTATGAGATGAACATGCCCAAATGATAAAAGGTTTTGAGATCATAAATCGGTCACATCTGATCATTTTGCTCACATTTTTCTAACAATTTTTCTTGAAAGTCATGTGAACAATATAAACCTGGCTTGTGAGATTGTTGACATCTGTGGCCTTGAAAGGAATCTGATTGATAGTAATTTTTCAAGAATAATAAGATTTCTGAAAAGAAAAAATTAGAATTGTAGTAATTTTTCATGAGGTATAGAAGCGTTTAGTATCTTCATGTGAAAAAAGAAAATCATAGTGAAAGAGACATTATTATTAAAGGAAGATGGAGAGGGGAGAAAGCTAGATAATTTGGGAAAAATTAGAGAAAAAGATGTCATTATTAGGTTTCGTAAATAGTAATTAATAAATGTGACTTTTGATTTTTTTTTTCCTTATTGGGAACTGGGGGGGGGGGGGGGAATGATAAAAAATAAATGACATTTTCTAAAAAAAATTGAAAAAATAACTCAAAAAATTAAAAAAAAAAACTTTTTATGATCATTGAGGCACATGCCACATCAGCAGCCTACAATGATTCTTTTATATAGAGAGAGAAATTTTTCTATTAATTATGCTACTTATGAAAAGATGCAAAAATTGTACCACTTGTGCAATTAACTATAGTAACTGTTTCACATAATGTCAAAATCTCTAAACTTAATAATTAGAAAAATACATCAAAATTATCCTAAATTATATTCGAAAAGTCAACTTCACACTCAAACTCATCTTGCGACCTATTACACCCCAAACCTTGCTCTAAGTAGTATTATTATTCCCTTTCTAAAATAATTTCAAATTCTATCTGGAATGGTGTTATACACGTGCTTGACACGTGTACAATATCATTTTAATTTTTTTCATATTTTCCTGTAATATTTTCTTCTTTTTTAAAAAAATAGTTGTCTTCTTCTTGAGTTCTTTCTCCTCCGCCATAACATATATATCTCTTTTAGATTTCTTCTTCCTCCCATATCATTGACAAGTTGAAGGAAAAAAAGAAGTCAAAGAGAGAAAGACGGAATAGAAGACGGTCATGATATATAGGTAGTGGAGCATCAATAAGCAACAATAACACCATTGTTTGGTGAAGCAAATAGAAATTTCAGATCTGTAAAATTACTTTAAAAATTTGATAATTAAGGATGAAAATAATTGGCATATATTCTCAGTATATAATGAAAAATTATGTTATTAATGACTTAAGAATGAAAGGACATTTTGATGGTTGTGGGTGGTGCTGGCAGGAATAGCGTAGCAGAGAGAGATTAATCATTTTCTTTGCTGAATCCTCGATAAGTGAAGGAAAAAATCGTAAATTTCATATATAAATATCATGATATTTTCAGTAGGAGTCTGTGTCTTCCTTAATTATTTTTTTCAGTGGACTTTTCCGATGAGTTTGACTCCAAAAAAATTAGGAACTTTTGGGATAAATTAAATACCATGAACTTTTTTATGGAATCTTTTTCACTCTTTCTTTTTATTTAGATTCCTTTTTCAACGTTTCAAGTAATAGGATTGGAGATGTTCTCATGGTGGATAGTCAAGAAATGCTTTGATGAAGAAGAACCCAAAAAGAAAGAAAAGAGAAAAATTTTAAAAAAAGTAGTCCCACAGATAAAATGATAAATAAGTAAGAGAATTGATATAATTAATGTATTAAAAATTATTATATATTAAGAAGAATAAATAATACTTGACTAGTTATATAATGACCAATAAAATGATTGTGTGTGTCAGTGTGTCATTTTAATATTTTTCTTCTTTCTTCTCACGCATCTTAGGAAGGTGAATGCACTTTCTTTGCCATGACACCTTCTAAGATGGTAATAATATCACTTAGAACAAGGTTAGGGATGTAATAGGTTGTGAGATAAATTTGAATGTAAAGCCGACTTTTCAAATAGAGTTTAGAATGATTTTGATGTCTTTTTCCTTAATAATTATTGTAGAAGTAGTAGGGGTGAAAACTATAGTACTTTACTGATGGTTATTGTTACAAAAAAATTCAAAAAGAGGCATTGAGGTGAATATAAGGGGAGAGAGAGAAGAGGTCTAGGTGAGGTGGAATCTTGGTGTGATCAGGATGTATTTCTAGGATACGGCATGGCAATTTTTTTTGATGGCGCAGAGAAAATTGAAGTGCTCCTTAAGCAAATGAATATATGAAGACGGGGGAGATTATTTTTTCTTATATGGTAGTCAAAAATGAAGATTGTCGTCAGATTACAGTAATTATGATTGGCTCTATTTTCACCTGTATATTTTTCTCCGTAGCTTCTTTTACTTTATAAATAACACATTGTCTAGATAGGTGACATCACTACAAAAAAACTATTAAATTATGGCGGTTTATTTATAGGGGTCATAAGAAACTCCCACTACACATTTAATTTGTGGCATTTGTGTCAAACCCCGCAAAATAATTTTTTCTGTGGAGGTTGTAAAAAACCCCACTATAGATTCAATTTGTGGCGTGTGCTTCAACCTCCTCAAAATTATTTCATTTGTGGCAATTTTCTTGTGCAGGTTTTTATAGTTGCACTATAACGGAATGATCTTCACGATTTATTTTAAGTAAACAAGTCATTTATAATCATCATAATGAACTTAAATGATGTGTTTCGATGCCACCACAGTTCCTTTCGCTATTAGTACTAATAGATATTTTCAAAAAACTCACAATAAAATGTGTGCGCTTGATAATGGCTTATATAATTTCAAATCGCCATATAATGTACATTTTATATAGAAAAAATTTCAGACATAGCTAATATTTAGGCAAAACATGAGGTGACATAGCTAAAGTTTGCCTAATTACAGGATATAGCTATACTTTACTAGCTAAGTATACAAATTAGACATTGTATTACGTATATACGAATACAAATTCACTTAGAGATTTGAATGATCCTCAAAATTTACTTTGTGGTATGCAAATATAAAATTTTAGAGATTTGTACATAAGCCTCGAAACTAGAGAAAGCCCTTTGTCATACCCTCCAGCCCCCACCTCACTCCAAAAGACAAAATTAGAGATTGATATCTGAGTCCCGTGATATACAAATGTACAACATAAATGTATATTTAGCTACTTAATCCAAATCTTAATTGCAAGTGGTAATTATTTTAAAGATTATCGACGACTTGTAATTATGACTTATTTTCTATTCCACATGATTTTTTATTTTATATAATCTATTATAATTGTATTAGATAATAATTTGGAAGTTTCACCATAAGCAATTAACAATTTTGTGATACCAAATTTTAGATCCTATTTTGCACCATTTTGAAATCAATCGTGATTCATAATAATTTTTTAACACTTGAAAAGACTAAATGAGTAAAATATTTAATATCTGAAATATAGGTATCCCAAAAATTACATCGAGATTCAAGTTAGAGTTTCAATAGAAAAAAAAATAGTTTGGATCCTAGTAATGAATACTAATTGACACTCGCTCTATCTCAATCATTATTTCTATCGGAGGATCTTCTTAATCCAATTGGTGGATAAGTAACTCATCTTTACAATAAATTTTTTATTTATACCTTGGAGCTCGAGTCTTACTCTTTGATTCGAGTATTTTTATGTCAATATGGACAGTGTTTGATTTACCTAACCTTCTAGGTACACTTTTAAATAGATCTAACATATCTGAAAACTTGATAAAAATGGCCAGAGTGAAACGTTGAACTGGTTAATGTCAATTAAGCTACGAATAATTAAATCTTTCGAGAGTTAATAATCGGATGTGCCTTCTTAACTCCAATTCCAGATATCTAAAACTATTTATCTAAAAAAGGACTGAGGAAGGCGGAGAGGGGGGGGAGGGGTAACTTAGATAACAATCATGTTCTGAGATCCCAAGTAAGTCTTCTTTATTAAATAATGTCATGAACTCTCACGGTCTATTTAGTCATGTACCACTAAAATAAGTGGAGTTTCGAAAAGAATTTTTTTTTAAATATCCTATAAAGTCCCCACATTTCCACAATCGTACTATCTAATTTTTCATCTATGCTCCTCAACAATATTCATCATCCAATCTAGGAGAACCAACAAGAGAATATTTATGTGCGTATGTATTATTTCGATAATTATTTACTTAATTATCACACATTTAGTTATTGTGTTATCGTTCATTTATAGTATCAAAAAATAATTAACTCATTTGAATTAACTATATTGCTTGTAACCTCATTCAAATAAATTTGACTTACTGGCCTAATAATCATATTGTAGATTAAATAATAAATAATTTTAAAATTTTGTAATTTTATCTAATTTATGATATTTTGCAACTTAAATATAAAAAGAATTATTTTAACAAATTTTGTTAGTTTGTTCTTTATTTTACTTTATTATTTGTTTGGATATTTTTTTCATTGATTTCCATATTTTTAGAGAATACTAGTTTAGTGTATGTGTTTGGCACGTGTATCTTGCATTAATTAATGTTATATCTATTTAAATTGTACAAATAACTATGATATCTTAAACTTTACTGTAATTATTTTCTTAGTTCGTAAGATTTATGATGACACACGTAAAACTTATCCTATCCTATATTAAATTTATGTGAACTTATAAAGAGGAAATTTTTAGTTTAGTTACTTTCTTTAACAAAATTAAAAAATTTAAACTTTTGAAAAAAAATAAAACTTGACCAGCCAAAATAAAATTTTAAGACTTAATGAGTTTGAACTTCTTCCATGTCTTTGCAAATCCTTTTTAAGATTAATTCTAATTGTATTTTAAATATGTGATTGCTAAACAAATTGAATTGTGTGCTAAGAAATCTAAAAAAATGTGAAAATCAATAATAGCATCAAATAAATAGTTTATAAATTACGTAGTTTAAAAAAAATATAAGAAAATTATGCAATAATCAATATGTGATTACAAATAATATTATATGTAAAATTACACACTCAATTAATAAAAAAAGAGGAACAATATTAACATGGATGATAAGAGAATTTCTATTTTTATTTTACATATTGCATAGTCTACCTATAAAAATCGAGCAATAACTTAATAATGTAAAGTGAATTTAGTTAGATCTACACAATGGCCTCTTGTTCTGAATCCCAGAAAAAATTATAGCAATGTTCACTCGAACGACATCATTTAATTAGTCAAACCTCTGATGTACCTTTGTATTGAACTCAAATTATGAGCATATCGATGGGATCTATACAGCGTAGTGTCGTACGAAACCTAACAAAGAAATCTTAAGCGACCATAACAAAGAAAAAACTTGTACGATGACTACATTGTGAATTTAATTGTATAGTAAATTTAGTTAAAGCTACACAAAGGTCTCTTGTTCTGAATTTTAAAAAGAACCACAATGATGTTCACGCGAATGACGTCATCTAATAAGTCCAATCTCTTGATGTACCCTTAGAACATGATTGAACCCAAATTGTAAGCACATTGATGGATCTATACAACATGACACTGTGCGAAAGCTAACAAAGAAATCTTGAGTGACAATAATAAAAGAAAAAACTTATTTGAGAACTTCATTGTGGATATAATATTGCGTAAAGAATGAATTTTCAATTTATAAAAGTCCAAAACCTTATCCTACCAAAAAATAAATTAATTATCCAAATATGATAAATTTTATTTTTCTTCTATAAGTTATTTATTTATATAAGAATAATATGGTTGGTGTCCTTTTTCACTTCAAATTTGTATACGTTTCTGATGTCCTTTTTAACATTAAATTTGTATTTTTTCCTTTTATGTGATTTAATTAAAAATTAGCATGAACTTCTTTTTAGGTTTTAGTTTTTGTTTCTTTTTTCCAAGACGTTTTTGGTTTTCCTTTTTTATTCAAATTTGTATGCTTATATTATTTAAATAGAAAATTTTATATAATAGAGTAAATGACGATTTTATCTATTGTGGGGTATTTTAATGAAGGGAAAAAAGCTTAAGTCACTTTTCTAAGAGTCTTCACACTTGTAATATATTATTATAATTATATTATTATTATTATATAGATATAGATAGATTATAGATATAGATTATAGATATATTGATTATGCTTAAGAAGCAATATTTTTATTAGTAAGTTAGTTCCATTTCAAAATAAATAAATAAAAATCTTTAGTTAAATATTAAAATAAAATAGAAAAATAGGAAAAAGAACTAAGATGTCGTAAAAGACAAAAGTGTAAACCATCTTCCTAGATTTTGATATTCATTAGGAGGGTTATTAGTAAATTAGACTAAAATTATGTGCGGCAAAATTCCCCTCTTCCCTCGCTCTTGCCTTCTCCAAAGGGCACGATTTTCCTTTTCCTTTTCCTTCGCCTTTGATTTGACTAATTCAGTTGAAGCTGAAATAATCTTCGTACCCATCCCCCCCACCCCGCACTCCCTCTACCAGAAGAAGAGAGCGTATGCACATCAGTTAACGAGTGCATTTGCCACGGAATCCCAAATTCACATCCACTTGAGGTTTGTTTTACTGAATAGTTATTTCCTTTATAACCAAGAATTTAATGTTGGAACAGGCTAACATTCTTATGATTTGTGATATTTAATGATTCAAGATGGGGATATTGTCAATATTGATGTCACCTTTTATCTTAATCTAAGTTGTTTGTTGTAGTTAATTAGCACCATTATGTGTCACTTAATTGCTTCAACTTTTCTATTTAAACCAATGTTTTATTATGCATCAATAGAGAGAGAATGGTATGAGATGACTTCTTGTAGCTATAAATATGATGTAATTGTTTGGTTCCTCGTGTTTCTTCAAGATGTCCTCATCCTTATTCTTGAGAACCAGGGTATTTTGCATCACTAATGGCATCTTTGATGCAATCTTCTAGTGTTGGTTTTCCTGTCTGCTGATTGGGATTTAAATCACTAGATTTATAACTATTGGTACTTGTGAGAAATATAGGTGAAGAATATTATTGAATTGTTGTAACCAACATTATGAGACCCTATTTCTAGACACTAAATTCTAATCTTTTTCCAAATAGGACATTATATTAGAATCCTCTTTTCCAAGTAGGATGCTATCTGTTATTCCTATTCCTAATCATATTCTAACACTTATAATCTTTGAAATGAATTTGTGTTATCTTGGTTTCTTGCTCCCTCTTATGCTACCATACAAAAACGATAGCATAGCAGAAGAGGAAAGCTAGTTTTGAGAGGTATGCGTGCTATTAATTTGGGCTCTTGTCATTTTTTTGTGCATCTTTGATCATGAAGAAATCTGAAAATTGCTTCAAAAATGTCTCCGAAGCCGAAAGCAAAGGAGACATCAGAAACAACAGCAGCTATATCAATTGAAGATCTCTTTACTAACCTCAATCGTCATGTTCAACGATCCGAATATTGTAAAAAGGCTTAGCGGTGGCGTTAGTGAAAGAAGATTGTATAGATGAAGCATTGGCTTCTATTTATCTTAGCTTCTTTAAGGTAATTATAATGCATGTTGTAGTTCGGAGGGTAATGATCCATTCGATTAGTAGTAGTAGTAGTAGTACTCTTGTTAATTGTTCTTCAATTTATGTTATTGTCTATTATTTTAACATGTAGGTTTGATGATAGTATTATTTTGGTGTCGTATATGGTATGGTTCTGCTACTATAAGATTGTCATGTCAAACAAATAATTACAGTATGAGATAACATCCTAGTTTCCCTTGACAAAAGGCTCAACCTCGAGAAAGCAACTTAATTGTCTGTTAAGTTTTTGACTTAACGTTACCTATGTTGTTAAAAGAGTATGCCTAGAGAACCGTTGAAGGTAAATTTGTGTTGCTGACTATCGAATTAGTGTCTTCATTGTCATTGGATTTTGTTTGGACTTAAAGGAGAATTCAATCATCAAAAATAGTCCGTGTTTGCCTTATCAATGAGTCAACTTCCAAATTAGTTTATCCCTTATCCGTCGTACCAAGCGATCCCTTATTTCCTTTACTTCTTCTTATAGACTGTTTTTATCTTGAACCTTGGGTCTATCAGAAATAGCTTCTCTACCTCTGAGGTAGAGGTCATGTCAGCGTACACTCTACCTTTCTCAGACACGATTTTTTGGGAATACACTGGTATATTATTGTTGTCATGAACAGAATGCACATGCACTGGGAAGTACAATAGGAAATATACGAGCAGACATCTCAGTTCCTTATCTTTTCTACGTGGGATATTTAACTATTTCATAAGCTTCTTTTCAGTGCCAAGTTTGCTTGGGTTGATCCATCACCCGTCTTTATGCAAATTCTTCTTCTTCTTTTTTTGTGATGAAGTGGTTCTATTGAAAGAAATAAAGGAGGTGCAATATATTTGCAAAGAAAATAAGTGACAACTCCAGAATTGAAAAAAAAAGATCTGGGAGTTAAACCAATAACAAAAACTCAAGCTATTAGGTTAACGAGAGGGAGCTAATAAATTCTACAAGGTAAATCATATCATTTACTGGGGAATAGTTGCTCCAACTAAAAGATTCACCAGTCTCTTAGATTTCGAAAAGCAGTTAGCAGTTGAAGTCCCTTCAAAACATCTATTGTTTCTGTCTATCCATATACTCCAAAATATACAGGCTGGTATCATTTGCCAGATTCTCTTGATGGATCTTTCCACTTTCCATGAGCTTCAACTTTCAACTTCTTCTTTCAGGGTGGCTGGTGTTGACCAGCTAAAGCCAAAAACTATGAGACACATAGACCAAATGTCTTTTGCGACAGGGCAGTGTAAAAATAATTGATTCACTATTTTTTCCTTAAGATGACACATAAAGCATCTGTTCGCTAACTGGAAGCCCTTCTTCTTTAGATTGTCATGAGTGAGGGTGCTATTTAGTAGAGATGTCCAGAGAAAACACTTGATCTTAAGGGTTGGGTTTCCAGACCAATTTCCAAGAATAGTGGTCAGTTAAAGTATTTGGGATGTTGAGTCTATTGTAGCCTGCCTTGATAGAGTAAACCCATTTGCTTGAGACATTCCATTTGAGACTGTCTGCGTCTTGGGAATTTACTGTGAAACCTTCCAAAAGATTGTATAAATCAAAGAGCTCACGCAACTCCCAGTCTCGCAAATATCTTCTGAAGTAAAGGTCCCATATGTCTCCATCTTTGTTTCTTGCACTATGCAAGTTCTTATATATATATATATATATATATATATATATATATATATATATTTATCTTATGTTTACTGCTTATCTCCTCTACTTGATGAAAAGAAAAATAAGTTCCTTTCTCTTCAATTCTGGATTTTGTTTCTCTCATTAACTTTTTCATTTTTTCACTGTCATGTTTTCTTTGAAAAGGCATATTGCTTATATCGGCGAAATAAATTGCAAGAGGCTTTACAGTGCTTGAAGGGGCAAGAAGGAAGTACTGAGTCAATGCTGTTGGAATCTCAGATTTTATATCATTTAGGAAAGATGGGTGCATCTATCGATATTTATCAAAAGCTCCCGAAGTCCACGATAGATTCGTTGGAGAAACATCTTGTTGCTGGTCTGGTTTCTGCTGGAAGGACTTCTGAAGTGCAGGGAACCTTGGATTCACTGAGATTTAAAGCAACTAGTAGTTTTGAACTGGCTTACAACACTGCTTGTTCTTTGATTGAAATGGAAAAGTATAAAGATGCAGAATAACTTTTATTGTCAGCTCAAAGGCAAGTTTGCCCCACCCCTAATAATCCTTTAATGATATCATGAAAGAATTAGATTCAGTTCGTCCTGACTTATTTTATTTGTATGACTTTATCTATTTTCTTAACATTTAATGACACATGATCTATGACTAGTTAAAAAAAATTAGATATTTTCTTGTTTGGAAGTTATTCTTGAGGGCTCAAGTTGGCATCAAGATGTACGTACTTTAGCTATTATATTCTTGTCTCTATGAACTCAGGAGAATCTTAAGCATCTTTTTATTTTCTTATTTGGGTTAACTTTTTGTTGGTTTGTTATAACCCTTTATAGACTGATAATTTAGAACTAGCCTAATTGAAGAGATGTGCCAGCACAGGGGTTAAAATGTCTGCAAAGCTTCTATAGTTTCTTATTATGCCTTATGTAAATGGAATTTACAGTTTTATACAAGAAAAGAATGTGTGTGGGTTGTAACAAGTAGTTAGAAGAGCTCTTGTATAGCCGTATTAGTAATCCTAAGACTGTGTCCATAGGTAGGAGCCTCTAGTCAGGAGAGTTTAGGTGTGGTAGGTGTCTTTGGTCTATGAGTGTATGTTACTATTAGGTGGATGTCCTATGTCATGTGTCTTATTTCTTATTTCATATTGCGCTTATTTTCTCTTATTTCGTATTGCTCTGATTTCTACTTTTATTATTTCTTATTCCTTACTTATGTTGTGCCATCCTTCCTGTTTCACATTTCATTACGGTCTTGTTTACAATCCTTTATCTTGAGCTGGGGTCTATCAAAAACAGCCTTTCTACTTCTTCGGAGGTAGCGGTATGGACTGCGTACATTTTATCCTCCCCGGACCCCACTTTGTGGGAATACACTGGGTTTGTTGTTGTTGTTGTTGTTTGATCATGAATTTTTCATTCAGATATGAAGATATTCCACCATTGTTACACATTGTTACGTCTTTACAATATTATTAGCTCACATCAAAATGATTTTAGAATCAAAAGGAATAGATTCTGAACAAAAAACTACTGAATTTTGAATGGCCACGAACTTGATCCTCTCTAACTTGTCTACACTTGGTCATGGTTGGAGTGTTGATTATTTTCATGAAAATTTGATTGCTTCTCATCATTGTATGACTTAACGTTATTGCTATGACACTTTTCCATCTGTATGGACTCATCAACAGCAAATGTAATCTTGTTTAAACTTTTTTTGTCATAGTAAATGAAATACAAGGTCAGTTGCACTACTACTAAATCCAAGCCAACGCCTGTTGCAGTGCCAATACATGGGTCCATTCCTAGCAGAGCATAAATGAAACAGCAAGAGCAGGACACGACAACAGCAAATGACAGAAAAAATGGCATGTACTCCACGCTCTTTGTCCTGATTACTAGTCTAGTGATAAACAGAGGAGATACATACATAACAATGGAGAAGATGGTGGAAGCAATAAAAATATTGTGGTGGAGTTAAACTACCACAAATTATTATTTTTTAAGTATTAATTTCCTATTGTAGTGGTTGAAAACTCCCACATAATTTTCTGAGAAAACAACTAGTATTTTATTGTGGCATTTATAGAACACCACATTATTTTTTTGTGACATTGTGATCATATTGCGGGGGTTTATAAACTCCCGCAAAAAATTTTTTGAAACATTAATAGCATATTGCGAGGGTTCTAAGCTGTCACTTATTAACTTCAAAAAATCCCACAGATTCAAAATTCATTTTGTGGCGGACGTCGGGGAGGTTTCGAAAAACCGCCACAATATTGCTCGTGAAAAGGCTTATTGTGGCACTTTCTGAAACCGCCACAATTCTTTTTGTCGCGGTTAAAAACCGTCACAAATTGACGAAAAATCCGCTACAATTTACCAGCTTTTTTGTAGTGCATATAGCAGCTTGAATAAACGACTCTAAATATTTTGTCCGCATGAATACTTTTACGAGATTTCTTTTTTAAAATTGTAGTAATCTTGAAAATTTGATCATACTTTTTCGTAATAAATTGTGATTTTTAGTTTCAGGGTGTATAATTCAACACTGACCAACAGCTGCTAAGTAGTTAAAGAAGTCATTTTTAATGAAAAAAAATAAAATTAGAAAAAAATGCTTTTAGCTAAAACACGAAAAGATTGTCCTAGAGTTTCATTTTTATAGCTTTGATGTCCAGCATGAAGTTCAAATTTTGCAACTCAAAGTTACAGGACAATTGTCTTAAAGTTCGCATAAAGAATTTTACCTTTCAAGCTGCAATTATATTTATTTGTGATGTACCATCGTAGTGATTTAAGTACCACAATGATCGATTTTTATTTTCCACATCTCAGGAATTAATTGAATTTACTTTGAATATTACAGGGTTGCTTTGTTATGCTAAGTTTCTTCTGCAACTTTTGTGCATACGCAACTGACAACTCAAAACCTAATCTTTTACTCAAATGAATCATTTGAAGTACGTACACACACATGACACAACTCAAAATTAATTGGATCCTTTACAAGGGTACTTGTTCCACCAAGTTTCTTGTGCAACTTTTGGGCCAGTGAGTGGTCGTGGAAGTGTGGCTCCTTTGGAATTGTCAGAGGCCTTCTTCCACGAGATAACATTCTGGAAGGCGTCAAGGTTTTAGCTGTATACACTTGTAAAACTATGTCCTGCATTATTTTATGTCTACAATGCTTAAAAACATTATTCTAGCTTTGGTTCCAAAACACATTACAAAAAAGTGACACAGATCGAAAAGATAATAACATGGAACTAGAGGTAAAGACACAGATGAAAAGCGTACACTAGCAAAAGGGATGAACTTTTTCGAGTTATTGTTATTCGTATCGAAATTTTGGTCCCCTTCTTTTTAACTTGTTCTTCTGTTTTGAACCGGATATTGTCCTAGAGTTTTAAGGTTATAAATGTTGGGTTCGAAATGAGAGAGCGCCAGTCATTCGGAAGCTAATAGTTTACAAATCATAGAACGATACAAGAAACAAATACTAAAAATATATATTATTGATATAGTTCGGTCAATTAGCCTACATATAAAAAACTAAATTAAGAAGCATAAAAACTATTTGAGATAAAATCTCCTTCTAAACAAGAATTATAAAACGACTACATTATGGATGTTATTGTATTTTGATATGAGAAGAGGGTCTTCTATTTATAGAGTTGTTTGTTAAATATGAAAAAGTTTTAACTTTTTCTTTAAGGAAAAGTAAAAGTAATTATGGTACTACTTTTATTTTCGTTCAATAGAAAATTAAAACTCAATTTTAGCAAGAAAATCAGGGCAAAAACCCTAACAAATCTCCCTTTTTTACTTGATTTTCTTCACTTATCCACCTTTTTTACATCTTTGATCGTTGTTCTTCACATAGTGTTCATTACTGCTGCTTGGCATGCTTAAAAATGGAGCTTTTGGATTTAAAAAAATATATGAGCCCTTTCGGGTTAAAAATATTGGAGTCTTTTGTAGGATTAAAAGTGAGCTTTATTTTTAAATATGTAACAGCAGGATTATTGAAAATATGATTGACAATTGTCTCCACATGTAGCTTTATTTTGATAAAATATCTTCACTATCGTCAAATCAATTACAACTTTAATCTCAACATGTCTTCAATCTGAACCATCGAACTAGGGGTGTCAAATAGGCGGTTGGGTTGAGATTGAAAATATTAAAGGATAAATTACACAAATCTCTTACTTATGAGACTATATTACCTAATATCCCTTACTTTTTTAAAATTTACATAAAATTCTATTTTTCAAGTTTACTCTTGATACATATCAAGAAAACCCCACAACCTATTTTTGTTCCACCATTAACTCTCATTCAAGATTTCTTCCCTAAAATATTTCCCTAATTATCAACAATTAATTCACCTCCCTTCTTGATTTTTTCTCTTCCATTAATGCTTAAATCATCTTCCTTCTTGATTTTTTCTCCTGCATTAATGCATGCAACTTTTTTTTTCCTCTCCTAAGATCTCTCCCATTTATTTTTTAAAAATCTATTGATACATATATAAATTTATTTAGTTATTCATACATGTTTATTCTTTTAACGGTGATTCATATGAATGATAAATATGATATCATTATATGGGTATTATTTGTGATTCATACAGTAGATACATTTTGTATGATTTTAACGGGTAATACATATGATATTAATGGGTGATACATATTGTATTATGGTGATTTATATGGTAGATACAATTATTTATTTCAATTATTGGGTGATTCATATGATATTAATGGGTGATATATATGGTATTATGGTGATTCATATGGTAGATACAATTATTTATTTCAATAATTGGGTGATTCATATATATGGTATTATGGTGATTCATATAGTAGATACAATTATTTATTTCAATTATTGGGCGATTCATATGATATTAATGGGTGATATATATGGTATTATGGTAATTCATATAGTAGATACAATTATTTATTTTAATTATTGGGTGATTCATATGTTATTAATGAAAGGTAATGGTATAGTCAGTGTAGGAAATAAAAGTAACAATATTTTTTAAAAAAAAAAGACTAAAAGTAGAATTAAAAAATAATTAAAATTAAATAAAAAAAAACAGACTAAAATTAAAGACGAAATTAAAGATGAAAAAAAAAAGAAAAAAGACCAAAAAAATATGTCTTTCATAATTAAAGATGAAAAAAAAGAAACATAATTAAAACACCTAAATTAAATCTAAAAAAAAGAGAAAAATTAGATATCTTTCCTTAAATAAAAGAATACAATGAATAAAAGATTGAGAATCTATTATTTCCTTAAATAAATATCTTGTTAGTTTCAACTGTATCACTTTTTTATATGTATCACCATATAACATATGTATCACCATTTCAAAAACCGGGATAAAATGTAATTAACAAAATAGTCGAAATTTTATGTAATATCACTTAAAGATTCAGGGATTTATGTAAGTTACCCAATATTAAATGGGTTGAATTGAATATCGGGTTGGGTCATCACCCACCCGAATTCACTTTGTGTTGAAATGGGTTGAGTTGAATCGGGTAAAAATCGAGTTAGGTCTTGATCCGCCCAATTTGACCCGCTTAGTCTAAAAAATATTACTCCCTCCATTTCAAAAAGAATGATCTACTTTGACTTGACACAAAATTTAAGAAAATAAAGAAAACTTTTGAATCTTGTGGCCTTAAATTAAAGTAATGTCAAATGTACCAAAATGCTCTTTACTCTTGTGGTCATAAACATGCCATGTGAAAAGTTGAAATTAACGTATTGCCAAAAAAGGAAAGAAATTTTTTTTTTTTTAAACAGATAAAAAAGGAAAGTAGGTCATTCTTTTTGAAATGGAGGGAATACTAACATATTGATTTTTACCCCTGGTAAACTCAATTCAAGAAAATAAATTTGAATGGGGTTGAGAAGTTGGGTGGGTGGTAAAGAGTGGGGTGTGGTAAGAATTTTTTTTCAAATTTAATTTTTTAAACTGCAGGACGTTGTTTTAGAATTCTAAGTTACAAAGACATGTTCAAAGACAAACAATTGTTTAATGGAAATTCTTAGTGGCCTAGGAACAGATGTATGGCTTTCAGGACACATGAATGACATACCAGGGTAAATCTTTTGATTTCATTTAATACTGGGATAATTACAATTCAATGTATGTCAGTGATCTAGTTATAAAATATGTACAAAGTGTATAGATTTTGTATATAGTAGGTATTTGAATATGTGGTATGAATCATGATTTCAAATCATCGTTTGGACATTGCAATTTGGGATCATGATTTCAAATCCCAAACTTTTTTAAAAACGTGATTTGGAATTCCAAATAGTTCAAAAATATGTATAATAACTGTATATTATAGTGATAAATACTATATAAGAATGATACCGTTTTTACATAAATGATACTCTTTCTCTATAAATTATAGTGATACGTATTCTATTAAACAATGATACAATTTTATATACATATGTGTGTTTATACTGCAGTGATCATTTTTTCTAATACATGTCGAGTACATTTACTGATAGGAAAAGCTTCATTGGTTTAAATCTGTGGAAAAACTTAATCCTTAGTAGTAAATCTTTATTGTGAGTGTCACCCAAAATGTTCTCGGCATCATATCCAATTTTGTTGACATGAGCTTGATATAAAAAGTCTCATTAGATTAAGGGAATATGCTTGAGCTGAAGATTGAAGCCCAAACTGATAGGGCCTAGGGGAGCTGTTTGAATATTGTTTCTTTGTTCCTTTTTCGAACGCGGCGACAGAAAACAATATGAGATTGAATTCAAGATTTGTACCTCGATAGAAGTTGGATCGAGACTACTGTTTGTGCTTGAAAGAACCTATATTTGGTTTTTGAAAACTAACGTGCAAAACATAAAACTCCATGAGCTGTCATTAACGAGCTTAGAGTTCAAGTTCGAAACAACGGATTGCTACAAATGAGTTCTTTGAGTGTGTAACAAATCAGAGCTCATATCTAAAAGTCGGTGATTTTGCATCCAAGTTTAATTGTGCTTTTAATGTGGATTAGAAGGGGAAACTAGTTTTATCAACTATTTATGGTCAATCAATTACTCCCTTCGTTTCAAAAAGAATGACATACTTTCCTTTTTAGTCTGTTTAAAAAAGAATTATCCATTTCCTTTTTAGCAACTTTTCAATTTTAACTTTCCATATGACATGTTTAAAACCACAAGATTGAAGGATATTTTGATACATTTGACATATCTTTAATTTAACATTCAAAAGTTTTATTTATTTTTTTAAACTCTGTACCAAATCAAACTAGATCATTCTTTTTAAACGAGAGAGTATCAATTATTTCACCAGGATAACTACTTTACAAACTTGTCCCATAAAGTAGTTCAAGAGCTTGCTGGGCCGTTTAGCTCGTTGGCTGCGTCTCAGCACATCTGGTCCATGTTCTTTGTAATTTTGGGCCTCATGAGTCTGGTTATTTTGGAGCTCAGCTGCATGATCAATAACTGAGTATCTCTTCCTCCTCTGGTTGTAAAATGCGAAGCGGTATGAGGAAGGGATATAAAAGATATTAAGTCATATCCACGACGGGGTCGGTTGGTACATAGATTAAACTATCAACAACAACAACATGCCCAGTGTATTCCCACAAGAGTGGGGTCTGGGGAGGGTAAGATGTACGCAGTACATACCGCTACCTCCGAGGAAGTAGAGAGGTTGTTTCCGATAGACCCCCGGCTCAAAGTAGAGACTAGTAAACAAAGGAATGGAAAACATAATAGCAAATCAGAAATAAGAAATAATAAAATAGACATCAGAGAAATATGAAATACTAGACATAAGGACGACACGGAATAAGAAAATAGGTACTAAGACATAAGACCTAGTGCACCCACCTAATAATAACCTACACTCCCATAACAAGGACCCTATGAACACGGACCTACGCTTACTAACCCGGCTACACAAGACTCTCCAGACTGCAAGCTACAATCCACACACCCGCATTAGCCTTCTACCCTTATCCGCGACCTCCACACCTTCTTATTTAGGGTCATGTCCTCAGTCAGCTGGAGCTGCTCCATGTCATGTCTAATCACCTCCCTCCAGTATTTCTTCGGCCTACCTCTACCCCTCCTGAAGCCATCCAAAGCAAGCCTCTCACACCTCCGGAGTGGGGCATCCGCACTCCTCCTCATCACATGCCCAAACCATCACAGTCTTCCTTCCCGCAACTTGTTTTCCACTGAAGTCACTCTCACCTTCTCCCGAATAGTCCTATTTCTTACTCTGTCACCTCTAGTAATCCCACACATCCAACGCAACATTCTCATTTCCGCCACCTTTAATTTTTGGATGTGCGAGTGCTTGACTGACCAACACTCCGCACCATACAACATGGCCGGACAGACTGCCACTCTATAGAATTTGCCTTTAAGCTTAAGGGGCACCTTCTTATCACACAACACTCCCGAGGCTAGCCTCCACTTCATCCAACCTGCTCCAATACGTTTAGAGACATCCTCATCAATCTCACCATTCCCCTGAATCGTAGACCTAAGATACTTAAAACTGTCCGTCTTACAGACATCGTGGGAGTTCAACCTCACCACCCTTTCGTCCTCCTATCTCAAGTCACTAAACTTATATTCCAAATACTCAGTTTTGGACCTATTCAACCTAAACCCTTTAGACTCAAGGGTTTGCCTCCAAACATCCAATTTGTCATTTACACCCTCTTGTGTCTCATCAATCAGCACCACATCATCCGCAAATAACATACACCAAGGCACCTCGCCTTAAATGCTCCGCGTCAACACATCCATCACCAATGCAAAAAGGAACAGACTAAGAGTCGATCCCTGATGCAACCCGGGTTCGATCGAAAACTACTCTGAGTCTCCTCCTGATACGGGTACGACCACGGAGGTGGGTGAGTGCGAGAGTGAATGAACCCAAGACTTGGAGTGTACACGTGAAGTGCAAAGGAAGGCCTAACTAGGCTCCACAATCAGTCCATACAATGCACTCCAAGGGAGCCCACTTGAAGACTTTGACTAAGGGGGCATTTTAGACATTTCACACTATTCTTGCAATACACTATAAATACAACCTTCTAGTGATTCATTCATTAGATTTTGATGATGATGAATGTTGTATAACATTGAAAGACAAGTCCACTCTCCATGAGGCATAAATCTGAGATTGTAACTAGGGAAATCAACTTGAGTGTGGAATCACTCGTGTTGGATTCAAGCTTGGAAACGTTGGTTCTTGGGAGATCGAGATCCCTCTTGTGCCTACATAGGATATAGGTTAGTGTTGTGTGTAGTATTAAAGGTCCAAGGGTGTAACAATTCTTGGGTTGTTAATATTATTCCCTCATTTGGTCTATCTATCTATCTTTATCTTATTGCACTTTGTAGATTCATAGTGGACTATTTTGTGTCCTTCTTGAATCCGAAATTTCTTCTCATTGTGTTCATCTTGTTATCATTGTGTTGCTGTTGTTTTTGGTGTCAAATGCACCGTTGTTATCTCGTATTGTTGTTGTTGTAGTGAATTCGAGAGTGGTCTCCATCTTAGTCCTCAAATCCTTAAGATTAGTGGACTATTTTGGAGTTGTTTCGTGTTTTCGTTATTTTTCCCGTATCATTTGGTATCAAAGCCATCGTTGATTTTGTTCTAACAAAATCAATCTTGGGCTTGAGACTTGAAAACTACAAAAAAAAAAAGTTGAAAACTGAAAATTCCAAAAAAAAAAAGCAATCTGTCCATTTTGTGTTCTTGGCTGAAAATTGTGTTTTTGTTGTATCTTGGCCGAGATTTTTACTTGTCTTTATTGTCTCTAAGTGTTAGTTTTTTTTTCATCACTAACACATTGAGTCTATATCTTGAGTTGAGCTTGAATTGTTGAGATTGTTGTGGTGACAAGTTAATGGCCGTGTATTGATGTTGTTGTTCTTGGCCGTGTGGTGACTTTTCTTGTGGACTTGGGCTGGACGTTGTTGGTGTTGTTATTATTCTTGAAAATTTGTTGTATTCTTATTGTTCATCACAATCTTCACCCCTTGTTAAGACCAAAACACCACACTAAAGGACTTGGCCGTTTGTTGGAAGTTTGTAGTTGACCTTGTTGTTGTTCTTGGGAGATTGTTGTTGATTTTCTTGGTGATTGTTGAAGTGTTCTTGATGTTCTTCCAAACCTTCATACCTTGTTAAAATAAAATGAAAGCTATATCCAAAAAGGTGAAGGAAAAAGTGTGAGAACTTTGTTAGTCTTGAAAGACTTACCATCACTCACCAACAAGTCAATCACATCTCAACCACTTTCCCATAAAACAAGGATCCATGTTTTAAGGAGGAGTACAAGTCTAGTCCAATACTTTGAGTCTTGAAATTTTAATTGAAAAAGAAGCTCTAAAGACTACTTTGTGTTTCCCTCTATTAAACAAGTTCCACCAAAGTCCAAATTGAAAAATTGACCAAGACTTGAAATTGGACAACAAAAGTTGTGTGCAACCGAGACCAATACGTGGTTGTCATATCATCATGTTTTACTGTTCACGCAACATATTTAAGCTCAAATTTTAGATTTCTTAGTTTTCGTTTGTTGTTTCTTAGTTTCAATTTCGTTGGTTCCAATACTAATTGACAAACTAGTACTTATCTACTAGATTGTTAGTTAGTTTTTGTGTTCGTTCATTCGTGTTACGCATTTGTTGTGTGCTTTTCTCTTTTGTGAAATCGTTGTATCTTGTTGGTTCAAGTCTGTAACAAATTTTGCTTGAGTCAACTCAAACAAAAATCTATTCCGGACAAGAGTAGACTTGACCCTCAATCACTCGCGAAGTACAAGTCGGTTTTCAACATTTGTGAAACCAAGTGTGAGACGATCAAGTGTGCGAGAGTTTGGTGAGGTTTTTTTGAACTAAATTGTGTTTTTTTTTGTAGGTGTTCTTTTCTTTCTTTTTTTTAGGTACAACTACAAGGAAATCCGCGGTTTCCACCTCTCAACCCATGGACAACAATGCCACCAATGTCATTTTAGCCTACCTTGACACTATGTCCCGAGACATAGTTATGGCAAATGAAAGGTTGGATCGTATGATAGGTCAAAGGAAGCAAGTGGGTTGCCCGAACACACGTCAAGAGCAAGGTCGTAGCTCATGTGAGCTATGAAGTAAAAACATTATTCCCTACACTCCTATGAACTTAGAATGTTGTATTGTGGCTAGTAGTGGCCAATTGGATGTAGTTGTGGATTTACCAAGAGTAGAGGTATTTGAGTCTTCCTATGGTGATACACTTGGTGATGTTAGGTTACGTAAGGACCAAACTCTTGTTGTAAGTACGCAAGCACTAGTTGATCCTTTAGATGACGAAATTGATTCTTCTTGTAAGAATGATTTATGTCCATCTAGTGCTAGCCCTTATAACTTGAACAAGGTTCTATTACCAATTGACAAGAGTACTCACGCACTAGTTGACCCTTGTGCGAACCAAGGTGAGTCTACGTTGGTATGTGAGCTGCCAACAACTAGTGAGGATGTGAATGAAAATCAACTTACTCATGAATTTATTCCACTACTTGAGCATATGTGTGGTATGCTTAAAAAATCTCAAGTTAGTGATGGTGTTTATAGAGTTGATCTTGATGGTGTACGTGACTCTTTGAACATCTTGTGTGGTAAAAGCCTTGCTAGTAGTTTTGTTCATAGAGATCATGTGTATGGAAATGTTGTAAATAATGGCATATGTCTTTTTGAGGTAGGACTTCTAGGTCGTGTCTCTCTATTCTTGAATGTTAGTCTTCTTTTAAATGCAAATGTCATACGTGGTTGTGGGAGTGACATTCTAGGGGAAGGAAGGGCTAACCTCGGCTTAGACCCTTGGCTGCTTCTCTCATTTGACCCCGGCACCCTTCTGGAATGTGGGAATTTCTACACTTCCTACTTGATGCTTGGTCAAGACGACAAGCAATGTTTAATTGTGGGTGCTAATAAAGGAAGGCAAGGTTTTTCCTTGTCTCTTTTTGTTGATGATGACCTCTTCCTTTGTGCCATTTATACTAAGGTTTTCATGTTCAACACAAAGGACCCGTGGGTATACTCCAAGTTTGTCCCACCTTGGCATGGCATGTGATATGTTATTTTTGCTAACCCTAACCCCTCATGTCATGAGGATGTGTGCTTGTTTGTCTTATCTTGATTTTGCAAGGTACGGATTCGAGGTCGAATCCTTTCCAAGAAGGGAAGGATGATACGGGTACGACCACGGAGGTGGGTGAGTGCGAGAGTGAATGAACCCAAGACTTGGAGTGTACACGTGAAGTGCAAAGGAAGGCCTAACTAGGCTCCAAAATCAGTCCATACAATGCACTCCAAGGGAGCCCACTTGAAGACTTTGACTAAGGGGTCATTTTGGACATTTCACATTATTCTTGTAATACACTATAAATACAACCTTCTAGGGATTCATTCATTAGATTTTGATGATGATGAATGTTGTATAACATTGAAAGACAAGTTCACTCTCCTTGAGGCACAAATCTGAAATTGTAACTAGGAAAATCAACTTGAGTGTGGAATCACTCGTGTTGGATTCAAGCTTGGAAACGTTGGTCCTTGGGAGATCGAGATCCCTCTTGTGCCTACGTAGGAGATAGGTTAGTGTTGTGTGTAGTATTAAAGGTCCAAAGGTGTAACAATTCTTGGGTTGTTAATATTATTCCCTCATTTGGTCTATCTATCTATCTTTATCTTATTACACTTTGTAGATTCATAGTGGACTGTTTTGTGTCCTTCTTGAATCCAAAATTTCTTCTCATTGTGTTCATCTTGTTATCATTGTGTTGTTGCTGTTTTTTTGGTCAAACGCACCGTTGTTAACTCGTATTGTTGTTGTTGTAGTGAATCCGAGAGTGGTCTCCATCTTAGTCCTCAAATCCTTAAGATTAGTGGACTATTTTGAAGTTGTTTCGTGTTTCCATTGTTTTTCCCGTATCACCTCCCGCCGTTCTCACCCAGGTCTTCCCTTCATCGTACATATCCTTAATAGCTCTAATATACGCCATTGGGACCCCACTCACCTCCAAGCATCTCCAAAGAACCTCCATCGGGACTTTATCGTACGCCTTTTCGAGGTCGATGAACACCATGTGTAAATCCTTCTTCCTTTCTCTATACTGCTCCACTAATCTCCTCACCGGGTGGATTGCCTCTGTAGTCGAGCAACCAAGCATAAATCCAAACTGATTCTCCGAAATAGACACAACTCTCCTCAACCTTCGCTCGATCACTCTCTCCCAAATCTCATAGATTAAACTATCCCGGAATTATAATCCTAAGGGATCGTTTGGTGGAGGTATAAGGGATAAAAAGTCCTAGTATAAAACGAAGGACTATTTGATTCCCTGTTTGGTGTGAGGTATTAGTTATTACTAGAATTATTTATCACAACATTTACACCAAAGTGATGAAATAAGTTATCTCATATGCATGGTGAGATAACTAATTCCGAAATTAATTATCCCAGAATAACTCTTTTCCAACCAAATAACCTCTAAGGCTATAATTTCTGAACTATCCCATGTGGGATGTTGTATAGTATAATCCCACGCTGGATGGGATAAGATATTATATCCAAGACTAAATTTGGTATTAAGATTATACCATGTTTGGTTGATGGTTTAGTCCCGGATAAATTTATATCATCAACCAAACATGGTACTCCCTCCGTTTCAAAATAAGTGAATTATTGAAATATTTATTGGTGCTTCAAAATAAGTGAATCATTAAAAAAAATTTCAAATTTACCCTTATAATTTGACAACCAATTAACTTTTAAAAAATATTACAAGGTCAGCTTTTTCTTTTTTTGGGTAAAATGAAAAGTTGTGTTAAATTTATGTCTTTAATGTTTTTTCCTTAATCTGTGTGCCAAAATTCAACAATTCATTTATTATGAAAGGGAGAGAGTATAAATTAGTATCAATCTTAATCATGAGATATTCCACCTTATGTCGTGTACCAAACGAAAATTAACCTAGAAATTTCCAAGAGGGTTCACCAGGAATTTGTATGAAAGCAACTTTCCTGAGCAATAAGAATGTTACAACCATGTCAAACCTACATATCAAGAACCAATCTCTAACCTGTAGCAAAATTTTACAAGATAATTAAGGTAGCTATGCCACATGCATTTCAGAATATACACCTATTTGGTGTTATGATAAATTAACCCCCAAAGAAAACCTCCGTCAGGGAGAAAACCTAGGAATTCCGACAGAAATTGTCAGGAATGACCAAAAGCGAGAACTGCGCTGAAAGCATGATCACCCAAATGAATATACTTATCTGCAACCCCTATAAACTAGACAACCCCTTTTAAACCACATTGGAAACACTCAAAAGCTATTAACAGAAAGCAAAACCACAAACCAAAAATCTGCCATATTCCCTCCCCAAGGCCGATTTTCTGCAATCAGCATCTCCAGTAATGCAACTAGTGATCACTTGGTTCAGTCGGTGATCCTGGAACAAAAGGTACAAAACCTCGTCCACCAAAAACAGGACGCATGAATGCGTTGTCAAACCTTCTCCAGTAACGATGCACAGTGTGAGATGGTGTTGATAGGAGCATCCGCAAACTGTGAGGACGGGGTACATTTTGGCCGAGATCAGCTTCTGAGTCTTGCGTACTTTCAAGAAGTGGCACAATGAAGGATTTTGGGGTCGTCGGTTCAGAAGAGATCATTCTGCTCAAATGTCTTGGTGAGGGCAGCAATAATCTAATTAAAGGTTTTGTCATCAACCCAAATACCTGCAAAAGACCAAAAACAAAGTGTAAAAACTCATTCAAAATGTTCCACTTTTCCTCAAGTCTTTTCTTTTTCTCGAATTGTTTCTTGTTGAAAGAATGAGGTCTCAGATGAAATCATTACTTGAATGCATCATTTGAATCAGGATGTAGTTACTCTCAATAAAATGTACACATCGATGTAACCTAAAACCATTTCTGACATATTTCACTCCTATGCTGCTACCACAGACTGCCAGCATGACCACCATCAACAATATTAGAGCTCTACTAAGGGGTTTGTAATTTCTATTTGGAGTCACACAGACTTTGGTTCCGAGGATTTTGCTGCATGCATAACCAGTCAAACACATGGATTTTGGGAAGTTTCTAAATCTTTCACGAGTAGAGAAGTTTCCGCCAAGTGCTAGAGGAATATTGTTGCCAGCCTGCCTAGTCTAAAATTTTGTTTGAAAGCGCATGTTATTGAAGTTTCCAGAAGAAAAAACTTAAGATGCTCAATTTCATGACCATGAAGGAGCACGCTTTTTATTGTATGTTTCTCTACTTCATGAATGTATGTTAAATGTATACAAAAAGATATAATCTTACCCCTGTGCTGAAAAGGACAACAGTGATGGTACTTGTGATCATTATTGCGTTGCCACGTAACTGAGTATGACCTCCCCTAGTAAACTGCAAGCATAAAAATAAGGAATCATCAAAAACTTTCGAAGACTAAATGCAACGTGAAAAAAAAGTTCCACCAAACTTGAACAGAGTGACATCAGATACTTGTAGTTTACCTGATTATAAGCAAGAGCCACTGAAACAGCACCTCGCATAAGTCCTGCCCACCATATTATAATCTGCAAAATCATCAAAAAGATATAATGGGAGACCATATGATTTGAGGGACTTTTAGAGTAACTAACAGGTTATTAGCACATACTTGCTGTTTAAAGCTAATCTTCTCCTCTGGAGACTTCTTGATCAAGTTGGACAAAGATGACAGGGGGAAAACAAAGGCTGCCCGTCCAACCAAAACAAGACCCAACAGTATTGAGCTAACTTGAACTGATAATTGAGGGCTGCAAATAGATTTTTTTAAAAAAATTAAATTAAATTAATAATGTAAGTCTTTTTCCACTTGCATATAATCCTATAGTATATGATGAACTTCAGTGACATAGAAATTCACCTGTCGCTTACAAATCTCCACTTCTCGATGTCCAAAGCATCCATACCAACATAAAGGAATATGAATATTTCAGCAATAAATGATAATGTAGCAAACGCGTGCCTGGGAAACAGATGAAGATAATATGTTAGGATTAAACCATCTCATGGGAGAAAGAGGAGCAATTGAATACACTCCATCAAAATAGTTCAGGAAGTTGGATGACATACTTGGTAGTGACTCTTGAGCTCTCAGTCACATTATGCCAGGTGTAGTGAGACATCACGATCCCAGAGAAAAACACAGTAAGGATTGCACTTAAATAGAATAACTGCAATTGACATAGTTTCAAACTTTCAGAGTAATAACTTTTATTGAAAGATAAATATTCCAAGAAAGGAAGTGATTGACTTTCCTTCAGAAAGAGAAAAATGTTAGCAAGCTACTTAGTCGAGAAACTTACTTCAGCAAGCATGTATGATAGGTATGCCATAAGTATCATTATAGCAACCTCGCGATCAGTGGAGTGCCTGGAGATCATCAAGAAGTAAGTAATCAAAGTCCTTTACGAAGAGACAACATGTTTCTTGTCTATCATATAAGCTTAAATTCTGCAATCTAAGAGAGAAAAAAATTCTAAGAAGACACCAATAGTCAATTTTTTTGACTGTCGTTTGCACAAACACCAATTACCAACTTCAGTATTAACATGTATTGTAAGACATTATTTTATTTGTGGCCCAATTAATGTAAAACCCATAATTAATATTTAATAAAGAATAGATCTCGTCCATACACCGGTTATTTGATGGACGTACAAAATTAAGTCTTAACCTCTATAAATGATTCTCCCTTCCCCCATTAGGCTTACCACAAGTTCTCTACATCTTTTCCACCACTGACGGTTGTGGTAACGTAAGGCTAGGCAAGGAGGTTGAAACCTGTTTCACGACTAACGTTTCCGCTCTTCTCTAAAGGTCAAATGATGTGTAAGCTAAAGAAGTCAATATATGGACTCAAACAACCTTCCGATAATTGTATATAAAATATAATGATACCATAACATCTTTTGGATTTAAGGAGATTACTGTTGATCGGTGTATATACCAAAAGATTAGTGGAAGTAAGTTTATATTTTTAGTCATGTAAACAATATTTTACTTGTTGCTAATGATTTAGGCATACTCTCTCTATGAATTTTGAAATGAAAGATATGGGTGAGGCATCCTATGTGATAGAGATAGAAATCTCAGAAAGGCTATGTCGAAAGAGTTCTAGAGATATTTAACATGAACAACTGTTTCAACATGGGTTGTTCCTATTCAAAAAGGGGACAAATTTAGTCTTATGCAATGCCCGAAGAATGATGTAGTACGAAAAGAAATGAAGTCAATTCATTACTCTATTGTTGAAAGTTTGATGTATGTTCAAACTTGTACAAGATTGGATATTATGTTGCAGTCAGGATGCTAGGAAGGTATCATAGTACCCCTGGAATTGATCACGAAAAGCTGCAAAGAAAGACTTGAGGTACCTAAAGGGAACAAAGGGTTACATGCTCATGTCCAGGAGATTTAATCACTTGGAAGTATTGAATACTTTAATTTAGATTTTGCTAGATGTGTGGACATTAGAAAGTCCATGTGTGGTTAATTGTTTCTATTAGCTGAAGGAGCAGTATCGTAGAAGAGTGCTAAATAATCTGTCACTGCTACATCCACAAATAAAGCAGAATATGTAGCATGTTTTGAAGCCACAAATCATGCATTATAGCTACGAAACTTTATTTTAGGACTTGGGGTTGTCGACACCATTACCAAGTCGCTGAAAATTAATTCGATAATACTGCAACAGTATTCTTCTCCAAGAATGATACGTACTCCAAAGGAGCCAAAAATATGGCATTAAAGTACTTTACCATCAAGGAAGAAGTTCGAAAACAAAGAGTGTCACTTGAGAATATTAGAAAGGATCTCATGATTGCAGATCCATTAACGAAGGGCTTACAAGCCAAAGACATTTAAAGAACATGTTCAATTAATTTGTCTTGGTTGTACTTATGATTGATGCATTTATGATGCTTTGACATTCTGAGCTCAATTAAGTGTTTATAATATATATTAATGAATTCCCTGTTTTTATAATGGTGTATAGTCTATACATTATTGTTAGAGATATTGGGATAATCTCAATGAAACATTATTGCGGACCATAATATTAAATGTTTTATAGCTTATGAACCTGATATGGTAAGTTGTTAATGTAGCTATATATGGAAGGTAACATATAGCACAAAATTATGTACTTGCATTAGTGGTTTGTCATATTGTGGTGTGTATGATGACCACTATAGATGAGATCTATTTTACGTGCAACTGATGGTAATAGTAGATCCCATCCATAGACCCATTATTTGATGGACAAATCAGATTAAGTCTAAGCCTCTATAAATTGGCTCTCGCTCCACCCATTACGGTTACCACATATTCTCTACATCTTTTGCATTGTTGACAGTTGCGGTAACATAGGGTAGGGCAAGGAGGTAGAAACCCGTTTCGCGACTAGCATTCCCGCTCTTCTCTAGGATAATGTCTCCCGCATCATGTATCTTTTCTATAATATTTCTCTATAAGATTATCATGCTCAAAGTCCTAACGTGTGTTTACATGTATATCGAATGAGTTACAGAAGGATATTTATTTGTGAAAGTAAAAATACATACGAACCTTCCAAAGTAGAGTTTTTTAATTATGTAGGCGCTCAGTAGACCAGTCTGCATCAGGGAAATAATTAAATGTCACTCTTGTGTCAGTACTACCACGCACACACAACACGAAGTCACAAATAAGGACACACAAGCATGTGATGTGTGTGTGTGGGGGGGGGGGGGGGGGGGGGAGAGAGACTTACAACAACCCCTAAGATGGTGCTCGAGGCAAACAAGTATAGAAAGTTTCCAATTAATTCCAGAGCTTTTCTGGTGTTGATATGAGATAAGTCAAAGTTCTGGACAGCATTGAAGAGTACTACAGATGTGGCATCATTCACAACACCTTCCCCAAAAACTAGACTGTACAGTAAGGGCGTATCATCCTGACTAAGCACCTACACATTTTCCACATAGAATATACCTGATCAGTTAGAGGGTAGCTAGTCTGACCAGCATTCAGCCTACAATGCTACGACTTTGTAGTTTTTTTATTAAATGCAACTTATACTTACTTGTAAGGTGCAAACAGAATCGGTTGCAGAGAAGATTGCTCCAATAGCTAGAAACAAACAGTGATATATGAGAGACAAGCGGAGAAGTTACCAATGACAGTTTTGAAAATATAAATAACATAGAGGAAACAGCAGAAGTACCAAGGTAATCTCCAATTTCAAGGTTTCCAATATTCATTTTCTTGAAAATGCCAATAGCACCTGATCATGAAAATAGACGTTATTACTAATGGGTGAATCATTAGTGTAATAAATTCTATGATACAAGAGGAAACAAAAGGAAAGGATGGAAAGACCAGAAATACACACATAAAGATATGATAATGAATGATATCAAGGTGCCAACTGCCCCAAAAAGCATGATAGTGCTGAAATTGCGGAAGAATGATTTCTTTTTCACCTGGAACCTGAGGAACAGAATAAGATGAAAAAAACTAACTCATCACAATCCTTTTGACCAATTTAACACTCAAGTCAAATCAAACAACTATCACATGCTAATGAGTAGCCTGTCTTAATAAAAGTCAATGAGTTCATGAGACCACAGGAACTTCAACATTGTAAAAGAAAGAAGCATTAGAGTGTGTTTGGTATTACTGGAGAACATATTTTGAGAAAATGATTTTCGCCGTTTGGTTGATAGTGGGAAATTTTTTCCATAAAAACTATATATTATAATTAGTAATATCAAATTGGGGAGTGTTTTGATGAAACTTTTGAGTAAGGGGTAATCGACTAAGACTAATAGTTAACCCAAAAGATGGTTGTACAAACCAGACTTAACGGCAGATCTGTTTTCGTATAAACATCAATTAACAAATTTTAAGTGCTATTTTGAACAAGTAATATTTTCTTTACTGAATTGAGAAACAAGACCAACTGCAGCCTTCAAAACTCGAGATTACTGGGCTCACCCCTCTACCCTTATCCATTTACATAGCATGCTTAGTCTGCATTGCGACAAGCTTAAAGAACAAGATTGACTAACGAATATCTTCACTTCTTAAAATCATAATAGTACGGGAAAAGAAAATAATTGAAGGAGGGAAAATGAAAGCTGATAAAATTCATTTAAGGTAAGCTTTCAAGATAATGCATCAGTTACCCCCAAGCAACCATTGGGCAGTTATTGTTGTTTACTGCAAACTATAATGCTACAGAAACATTATGGACTACATGGCATAAGCAACATTTTAAATGCAATACCTACCCAGCATTGAAAATGATCGGCGGAAGCAGGTATATGAAGAAAAGATCTTCGCTAAACACTAAAATATGTGAGTTCTTTCCTCCACTTATTAGTAGAATGACAACTCCAGTGCAAAGACCCTGTCATCAAAAGGGGAGGAACCACAAATACAAATACAAATATCAGTTCATTATCTATCACAAAAAAACACAAAATACCGATAGCAACAACAAAATGAACTCACGATCACAAGGGCAGTTATGGACTCATTCATCCATCTATTTTCCTCCAATAGATGACCGATCACGATACAAGCGCAGATAAGTGCGACAAATAGGTTTATTGACACCACAGATTGATGATCAGAAGTTGATAATCTGTTCAAACTTGCCAGCAACATCCCAGAGTCGAACACCATTTTTTCAGTAAATCCTCAATTCACAAAAGCCTTAAGAAAAATCACAATAAAAGTTTCCTCTTTTTCACCAACTGAATTTCCAACTCCCAATCCAACCTTAAATCCAATCCAAACGATTCCTGCAACAAACCAATTAAACAATTCTCAAATCATAAAATTAATAAATTCTCAAAAATCCACATATATAGAAGCGTATAAATGCAGCTATAGACAATCCACGTGGCTTCGTGTGGATTTAAAATTAAAAAAAGAAATAGAAAAGAGAGAAAATGACAAGGCAGGATCAAAACTAGCCACATGAATCTAACTCATCGATATTCTTTCTTTATTTCATCAAATTACCATTTGTAATCGCATCAAAGCATAGCTCATATCATAAATTTACGGGAAAAAACATAAAATGAATGAAGATAAATACAAAAACTTTACGATGAAAATTGGAGTGAAAACGGGAGATTAAAACCACTGGAAATTCAATCGCATCTCAGATGTTTAGCAAAAATTCAAACTGCTGCAGATTCAGCAGCAGCGTCTTTTGCTAAATTGAGCACAGAAAACAGTCCACGAAATTGTAGCGCTGGAATAAAACATGAAGGCAAAATGGAAGGAAAGTGGGGACAAAGTCAAATTGAGAAACAATTGTGACAAGTGACAGAGGAAAGTTGTAGTTTTAATTTTATTCTATTCTAAAACAAATGATTAAGAGAGAGATATAGTAAGGAGAGAAGATCGAACCGAGCGAGCGATAAAGGACAGATGGAATTTAAGGGTAATTTATAGTTCGGCTGGAATTAAGACAGAGACTGCTCTTTCTCTACTCATCGTCACCGTTCATTTCACCATATGCTGATGTGTCTATTTTTTCACTTTAATCTGAGCTTCATTTTTAAGTAAACAAAAAAAGAACAATTTCCTAATCAAGAGATTATTTTAAGGATTAATTAGTAGTAGTCTTTCAAAAGCAAGTTTTAAGTACTGGTGTTTTAAAAAGTAGGAGTGAGCCGTTTTGCACAAATGAGTTAAGCTCAAAACAGCAGATGAAAATTTTATATATCGTTAATTCTATAATTTTATTATTAAAAGTCTCATGTATCTATAATATTACTTATAATTTGCATTACTAAAAATAAATAAAAATAAAAATTTATGTTACTACTTAATTTAAATGTGGTAAAAATATAAAAGGGTTACTAGAATAAAAGGAAACGGCTATTATTTAAATGGGGAAGAAGAAGAGGGAGAATGGGACCAACCAAGGCGATGATTGTGTCCTTCCGAATCTTAGGGTGCAGGTATTAATGCAACTTCTCACTTTTAGCCACGGCTGATGCCGTTTCTTCTTTTTGTTTTATTTACTACAGGGGAAAAGATTTAACACACCTTAAATGATTTTGACACACGATTATTATAATATTTTTATTAAATAATATTTACATAATATCTTAAAATTAATTTGAAGAAAAGATAATTAATATTAAGAATAAAATATAAAAAAAGAATTTTTTTATATGTCAAAAATAATAATGAAAAATAAAAATTCAATTAAGAAATTAATGAAAAGTATAAGCGAATGGAGAGAACAATAATTTACTTCTAAACACTTTATTTACATTGTCATGTGGCATATTTCAAAGTTTTAGATGCAAATATATTTTTCTTTAATTTTAAAATTTTCATATATCTTTTGAATATTTCAAACTATCAAATATCATGATTTATAGTATTTATATATATATATATATATAGTTTTTCAATATATAATTTTATTTTAAAAGTTTAAAGGTTTCATGCTCAAATACACAATCAAACTTAAGTTGCTTAATTTTCAAAATTAGAATTGCATCATATAAATAGGATAAAAAGAGTACATTTTTATAAATTTATAAATGCTTCTGTTGGAGAAGAATAATTTTGTTAGGACGAAAGTTAGTATCTTGAAATATGAAATCTATTTTTTGGGGACTAAATCCATATTTTACACCATCATTAATTAAGTGAATTTAAGGATTTTCTTTGTAATTTTACTATATCAGTCTTAATTATTATTATACGTCATTTACATATTAAAAAATCAATATTATTTAATAAAAAATATAAAATAGATATTTATGACATGTCTGTTTCAATTGCTTCAACTGTAATTTTACTATTTTATCTCTAATTAATTATTATAAGTCATTTAAATATTATAAAAATTAGTGATATTTAATAAAAAAGATAAAATAAACAAAAAAGGGATAAATTAACTATTGATGTTTTAAATTAACTTGACATGTATGAGTCTCACTTAAAAAAAATTCACAACTATTTTTTATAGTATTTTTGTTATATTATCACTTCTAATAAGTTATCCCCTAATTAATTATTATATGTCATTTATGTATTAAAAAATTAAAAATGTTTAATAAAAAAATGAAATAGACATTTATGACATGTATGCTTCAGTTGTTTCAACCATAATTTTACTATTTTATCTCTAATTAATTATCGTGAGTCGTCTAAGAATCAAAAAAAAAAATATTTGATAAAAAGGGTAAAATAAACCAAAAAAAAATAACTATTGATGTTTTAACTATTTTTTTGTAGTAATTTTATTGTATCACTTCTAATAAGTTATTATAAGTCATTTAAGACATGTTTTCTTTGCGACTTCAATCGTGATATTTGATTGACTCTCAAAATTATATCAGTGTCACTTAAATTGAAATAGAATAAAAAGTATTATAAATCACAATAATTAAAAAATTAAATTATTTTAAAAATATAATGAACTATTAATGCCACAAAAGTTTGGACAAGGAGAGCATTATAAATTATTATGGCTAACAGTTTAAAATAGTAATTTATAATATAAGAAATTTATTATAAATTACAATATCTAATAACTTAAAATATCTAAAAAAAAAAATATTTAAAATGTAATTAATTATCTAAATTTTATTTCTGTAACATAAATTGAAACTAAAAAATATATATTGCACGAACCTTCGATATCTAGTATATATATAACACATTTCTATTTGATTCTTTGCACGTTAGTCATATATTAGTGTGTAGGGGTTGAAATTTAGAGAACTTTGTTGAAGACTCATTTATTTATCCACTAGGGTACTTGGTTGCATTTCGCGCAACTGAATAAAGAAATTCTTTTACACATAAAATAAATTAAAAAAATAATATTTCATATTTAGATTTCACTAAAGAAAAATAAAAAAATTTAAAATAAATGAATAAAATATAAATAATCTCCACATTTAGTTTAAAGTTTGCCATCCCTTTTTTTTTTAATTTATAGTTCTCATGATATCTTTTTACTACATTGGTATTGCATATGATGTTCATGAAATACGAATACATGGACTTGAGAAGAAAAATTAAAATGAATTAGTAGCTTGTTAGTCGTGAATAGATTAGAATCTTGTTAATCGAGAATCTTTCTCTAAGCGCTTCAACCTGAAATAAAAAAGAAATGAAATCACAAAAACTCAGTGAATAAGGAATATTTATAAGATTGGATACCCTCAATAACTACAACTATTATATAATACGTAATAAAATATCAATATTTTTTAGATAATGATTCCAAGTCAAAAAGAAAATTCACATGTCAAGGTACCAAAAAAGAAAATAGATCGGTAGAAATAAAAATTACTTAGGAGCTTTTTTTAGATCGTAGTAGAATTTGTTCATCATTTTTTTTTCGAATCATATAGAATATATCTCGTCTAATAGAAATAGAACTAGTATAAAAATATCTGAATTTTGGTGTTTGTCAAAGATATAACATACATATCATAGAGACTAATCAAGTGAAAGAGTATCAACAAAAAAAATAATATCTACTTCTCCTATATTACAAATGAGTGAAAATATAAGAGAATGAGTGAATTTTAAAGAAGAAGATGAATCTCAAACAAAAAACTAAATGTGTAGTATAAATCTAACTTACTACTATTGATAATTAGACTTTTACTCTTAGACTTCTCAACTAACATTTGTTTGTAACTTACCAACGGCTTTTTGATTTTTAAAATTTTAAAAATATATTAAAAAAATGCGTAAAAGCAAAAAATATGTAAGCAATGCCGCAAAAAGAAATTTAGCTACATATATAATCAAACTTGTATATCCCTTATATGAAGTTCCTTCTATGTTATAATTTAACATGCTGAATTAAAAGGGACACCTTTAATCCCAAATTAGGTGATGTTTTGACTTATCGAGAGTCAGATTAATTAATTTTGTAAAGTTAAGTCGGATTAAAGTAACTCAGTATTATAAAATTAAAAGATAGACAAAAAATTATATGAAAACTATTACAAATTGCAATTCTTCTCAATATTAACTAAAGTTTACATAACTTAAATCTCGAGAAATGAAAAATATCATACAAATTGAAACACTGAAGAACTATATCTTTTTCGATTTCTATCAGAATAATTTTGTACTTGATATTGTAACACTCTTCCTACCGAATTATTGCTAATGCTCTCATGAATCTTCTTTTGCAAGCAAGTCATGTTAGTTTGATGAAAAGAAAACATAAATGATGAAAAAAAAAACACGAAAAACTAATAAAAATTACAAACCTAACAATACATAAAATGTATGAGTTGTGAAAGAAAATTTCTTTTATTTCTACCAACAAAGAGAAAAAACTTTTAGAAATTTTGTATCATGAAATCAGTTTAGAATTATTAGAAATTTTTGGCATTCCTCAATAAGCTTTAATACTCTTAAATGTATTTTCTTTTTAATAGAGCAATGAATGATAACATTTATAGAATAAATGATAGAGTGATTTAGTTTTCTTTATACACATAAATATTTAAAATAGAAGAAAACTTAATTAATGTTAAAAAAATCACAAAAAAGATAAATAGTTTTGAAGTCCTCTAATGCATACCATTCACTATTGATCTCCTTTATATATATATATATTGATTCGCCATGTATGAATCAATAACTAATCTTTATTGATCCACAGTTTAACTATACTTTTTGGTCTTGATTACACGGTGTATATCTAATCAATCAAAATTATGGCATAACTTGTGGTAGTGATGAAACGATTCCATGTTCATTTATTATTAGCAATACAAACAATTATCTTTCAATAATTGTAGTTGTTTTTTTATACATATAAACGTGGTAGATACGAATAGTCATACATGAACATGCTCACATGTTTGCCGTTCCAAAACAAGATCCATAGGTTGTAATAAGAGGACAAGTTAGAATTGAATTTTACTTGTTATATGAGGAATAATAAGTGGTTTTATTTTTCTTCCTTTTCTTCTCAATGATAATTGAACCTTCAAATTTCAAATACTATATAGTATAAGCACAACCCCTTCTCTCCTTTCACATGTAATCTAATCGATATAAGGTTGGATATTATCAGGACCACTACATACCAATCTTTTTATTTTTATCATATAAAGGTTTTTTGTATGGTTTTTAAATTTTTTGGCAATTAATGCAAAAGTACAAATAATCTTCAACATTGCCAGTTGTAACAACAGTAGTTGATGTTTGACAGGTGCTGATGCATCTTCTTATTTTCTGTTTGGTAGTAACAATTTTCTGTGTCAAAAGACCTCAAGGCCTAAAATTTTTTAACAGTGAATTTTATAAATTTTCTTATTTCAAACAGTATTGAAAATGGTAAGAAAAAAGATACAAATTACTATATACTTATATATGTAACTGTAAAAAAATACAAAATTATCTACTTTATATTAAAAATATTTGAGAAATTTGAATTAAATAAATTAAATATTCATCTTAGTAAATAAAGTTTTTACAATAACATCCAAGATAATATATTGTAAAAACATGACTAATATCATATTAACTAAAATTAATTCTTAGTTTTATAAATAAAAACATTACTACGTAATGTTAATATAAAATTTTATCATTTAAGAAAATTTATACTAAAAATAATATATAATTTTAAAAATTTAAATAATTATATTTTTGTATTTTATATATTAAAACTTTATTTTAGATGGCTAATTTTATTACACTCTTAAAATGAAAGAATAACATAAATCCTTGAACAGTTAAACTCTACCCAAGTCAATTAATATTGCTTTTTGGATTACATTGTACCTTAAATGTGGGGTTGGAATATTCTAATCCTTTTTGTTGCGGTCACATGGATCCCTTTTCAACTATACTGTAGCATTACTACTATTATTCACCAGAAAATTAGCAAAGAATCCACACTTTTTTCAATGAGCAAATAATATATGGTTCACTATAATAAATCTGCACTCAGTAGGGAAAAAAAATCTAAATCCATTAAAATCTAGTGTAACATTAAAGTCAAATATTAAATTTTAGTGTTTTTGAAAACTATATGTTCAAATTAAATTTTATTAAAGTTTTTATTAAATTTTATATATAGATTATACTTTGTATCGTAAATATTATTTTTTATTTTTACTTGTTCAGTATTTAAAAAATAAATTAGTATGTCACTTTTAACATATAAAGAAATGATAATTATCTTTTTCTTATTTTGTCCTTAATATTAATTATTTAATCCTCGCGTTATTTTTCAAGATCTAAAATTATACATGATTTAATATGTGTATTATGATAAAATACATATTAATGATTCTTTCTTAAAGATGCGTGTAAAATCTAGAGTAAAAAACTAAAAAGTAACGAGAGAATATTAGTTTGGAAGTCAATTACAAGAGGCTTGTAAAATTTAGAGTGAAAAACTAAAAAGTAACAGAGAATATTAGTTTGGAAGTACTTGATTTCTAACCACTATTTACTTATTATATTATCTCCATCCATATTTATTTATTTAGTAGGCGTTTGGACATGCTATTTTATATTTGTGATATAAAATTATGAGATAAAATTAATGTTTGGTCATGCGATTTCATCTCATGATTTCATATCATGACATGAAATCTCAAAAATTATGATTTGAGATTTTTCAAATACAAAAATAACCCACAAGTTTATATTTTATAAAAAGAAACTCGCTATTTATATTTACCAACCATTTATTTTATAAATACATAAAATTTATACTTCATATTATTACTTTTATCAATTTTTTAATCATTTATATCTCATATAACCATTACTTTCACCAACACATAGCCTTGTTGAGTCAAGAAAAATATTCACTTTTTGTTCAATTTTTTTTTCACTTTATTAAAAAATAATATTTGAGCATAAAAACTCCAAATACAACTTGAAGTTCTATTTGAAAAAGTGAAAACAAGTCTCAACTTGTTTTCACTTTTTTTTTAATTTCAACTTCACCTTTATAGTTAAAAATATCTCTTCTAAAAGGATGACCAAACACAACTTCGACTCCAACTTCAACTTTAACTCCAATGTTTTCTGATTTTCATGGCCAACGCCTACAAAAAATTCTATCATCTCAAGCCAACTCCTATTTTATCATTTATTATTCACCAAATTTATCATTTGATTAATAAATATTGTATTTTCTTAGAATAGTTTTTCGATAGTGTATTATACTTTTGTTATAAACTTTTGCTTATTTGTTAAGATTGTATAAAGAATTGGGGCAATTTTGATAGTTTTCACAACTTATGAGGTTCTTTTTATTTATATAAAAAAACACAACTTAAAATTCCACATTGTGTGTCCAAATAGTACTTCAACTTCATTTCATATGATTTCATATCACGATTTCAAATCATGATTTCACATGGCCAAACGGACCCTTAGCATACTAAAAATAGATGTCCAATAATACTTGTTCAGTTTGAAAAATCAATGAATTATTTATCATCTTGTGTCCAAATTATCCTTACTATTAAATACTATTTATTATCTAATGTATTTTTCAAAACACTAAATTTATTATATTCAAATAGTGATATAACAAAATTACTCATATTATTTATTATTTTTTAAGATGTGTGATAAGTTAATAGTGGATAAACAAAAATATACGAGAGAAATATGTTGCATGATTACCACTCTTCAAATAATACTCACACTGTACAATAAATGCAATTACTTATTTATTTGTCATGATATAATTATATAATCCTGAATATTAAGCTCTGTTGACAAGTATTTTTCTTTTATTATAACTAAGTTAATCTATATTTATATCTATATTATATTAAGCTAGCGTTTGGTTATAGATTCTCAAATATTTTCGACAAGTTATTTATGGATGAAGATTTGGGTGAAATTTTATCATGTGTTTGGTTATAGTATTTGAGAAACATATTTATCTTTAAAAGCTCAAAAAAAATAAAAATTTGGCCCAAATATTAATATTTTTTAGTATTTAAAATTTTAGGTTATTTATCAAATAATGACAAATTTGTAATTAAGCTTCATAAAGGACAAGCAACTTAAAAGATTGAAGTGAAAGACATGTTCCACAACAACTGTGTTTCATACCATATCATAACGAAGAAATCCTAGATGCAAATAATGTGAATTTTGAGTTTTAGAAAGGATTATCTCGATGAGAAAGAAAACTACAAGCTAATGACTCTTTACTACTCTAGTCATTCATTACAATTATTTATTCTTTGTTGACTTTTTGTTTTTCCTCATTGACATTAATTTTACATAAATAGAAATTAATTATCATTAAGATTATGTTATATTAATTTCTCGTTGTCTCAAGCAAATGGTGAATTGCGTTCTATTGCAAAAGATCTATTTTAAGGACAATTTTAATTTATTTTATGAGATTTTGAATAATTCATTTATTTAGCAGATTATGTAAAAATAAATAAATTGAGGTGTTACATCATCTTATCTATATTTCTCCTTTATATCTATTTTTAGTATAACGATAAATAAAAGCAAAAAAATGTATCTAATTTTTAAAAAGACATTCATGTCAAGTGATTCTTATGTCTTTCTCCTTAAATCTTCACACAATCATCCTTTCATCTTCATTTTAGCCGTTCACTATTTGATCTTCTTCTTATTCTTACAAAAAATAATATATTATGAAAAAAATTATAGAAAAATAAATTTAAATCATACATGTTCTTGCTTAAAAAATATAAATAATATAAGATAACACACTACTAAAAAAAAGAGGAGAAAATCGACCACAAGTGATCGGTTTTTCTCAATTTTCGACCACAAAATCAATCAAAGTGCGTGATCAGTAAATTAGTGGTAGTTTTTCAAAAATCGACCACTTGTGGTCGGTATTTTTTAAAAAAATATATATATTTTTAAAATTCATTATTATTTAATTAAAATTGGATTTTTTTTTAAAATTCAATTTAATAGAAAACCGACCACAAGTAATCGATTTTTTTAAAAATAAATTGAAAAAGAATTTTTAAAAACCGACCACAGTGATCGGTTTTTAAAAATTCTTTTTTAATTTATTTTTTAAAAAATCGACCACTTGTTATTTTTTTTTATTTGTAAACCAAATAATAATTAATATTAAAATTATTGAAATAATTATTTTGATTTTTTAAAATATAAAAGCGACCACTTTTTTTTTAAAAAAAATATTTTTAAAAAGTGGTCGGTTCTGATTTTTTTAGTAGTGACAATAACAACAAACTTAATGTAATTTCATATATGAGTTTAGCAAATCAATTAAAATGTCAAAGGAACAATATATGTAGAAGAAGAAGAAGAAGCAGTAGCATACCCAAAAGAAAAGAATTAAGGAGGACAATTTAGAAGGTATAAAAATGAATTTTAAAAAATAAATTATATGAAAGTTCAAAAAATATATAGTGAATGAAATATCCTTAAATTTGATGATGAAGAAAAGAAGACTTATAATACTTCTATTTACAGGACAATGACATGGAATATCAAATGATACCATGAACATGACTATTAATATAATTTAGGAGTTATGGTCATCAAAAGTAATGAGAGTAATAAGAAAATATTAAATTTTTATATTAAAGAATAAAAATAAATGAAGGAGTAGTAATTGATCCATTTATTTTGATTATTAAATAAATTGATTGATTAATAAAAAATAAAGAAAAAAATTACCAATAAAATAAATAGCATTGAAGGTGTCTAAGGCATGCCACGTAGAATGAGCTAATAGTCTCCTTTATATATATATATATATATTGATTGATTTAGTACTATTAAATAGACAATAAACCATGACATTGACAATATGATTCAACAAAAAAAAAAAGACATTGACAATATGAGGTGTTATTCATATTATTCTTTTTACCCTTGCAAGTAATATTTTTAGTTTATGCACCTTATTCATTTAATATAACAAATTAAACAGTCTATAAAAAATAATGCTAGTATAACTTAACTCTATCATAGCTAATCTCATTATTACCTATTTTAATATTACAAATACACTTTATTTAATACTAGTTATACATAATAAATCATAACCTTAACAATATTCCTATTCTAATACACCTTATTAAGTAGTAATTCTATTCTCAATACCCTATATATGCATTTAATACAACAAACTAAACAGTTTATTAAAACATAATGTTATCATATCAAATTTCAACATTATTAATCTTATTATTATTATTCTCTATACTACTAATACACCTAATTAATTACTATTCTTATCCATCATATATATCAAACAATCATAACCCTAACAATTTATTTTGAGAAGCAATAATATAAGAATCATACCCATTGTCTGTTTTTTCTCAACCCTTGAGATTTTATCATGCTATCTGATTGGAGTTGAAAAAAATGAATATTTAAATTTTAAATCATGTTTAGATATAAATTTTATTATTTTACTCCAAATATTCTTCTTAGCAATTTTGTCAACTTCAAATCAGATATCATCCGAATGGGGCAAGTAATACACAATTAGGGCCACCAAGAGTTGTGATAGGATAGACATAAGAATTTCTTTACATTTAATTAGAGATTTTGAATTCGAGCTTTGAATACAAAAAAAAAATCATCTTAGGATCGAAGTATTTTTCTCTTTAATAAATTTTATATGGCGCGATTTAAATTAATCGAGATCTCAATATGAATTCAGTCATTGAGTAGGAAAAAAAAAATAGAGATTAAAATACACAACTAGTTAGGAGAGGTTTATTTGGAAAGCGTCTGAATACTTCTTATATACTTTTAATAGTGGTAATAATTGTCACAATAATGTCTGAATTCTAGCATTTTGACGTGTATTTGAACTTCAAAAAAATGGAAAAGTAAACGTCCCGTAGACTTGATGATAACATAAAGAATTAGAAATATAATTTTTAAAAGGATATGCAGATACGATATATCATATATGGAATTATCTTAGATTTTGAAGTCTTGGGCATAGCCAATCAAGCCTCATTTTGCCTTTTTGCAAATTTAATTTATTAGTTGTTATTAATCAGTCATCACCACCGTCCCAGGCCTTCATGGTTTGAATTAATTGCTATTCATGTATTATCTGTTGTGTTGGTGATGAACTTATGACGTGATAATAAATTGAACTGTTCCTTTTTTAACATTTCGATGAAGAGAGAAAAAAAAGAACCTTATAAAGGTATCTTTAAATTAAAATTTATTAATTTATGTGCAAGAATTATATAATCAAAATATCGTTTGTAATAGGTCATAGATAACGATAGGTGTGTTCAAAATAAGGCATGGTTCCGTCGGATCTAGTAGCTTATGTCCAAATATAGTACGAGTTAAAAGTTGGAAAAGATACTCTCCAAGTAAAAGTAGATTCAAATAGTATAAAAGTATTACTAGTACTCAGGCAAATGGCCTGTAGAGGTATTTTAATTATTTCTAGTACTCAGGCAAATGGCCTGTAGAAACCTTTTTAAAATGAGCATGGGGCTTGGAACGTTATAATGTTTTGAAAAGTATATGTCAGCTTTTGGTATCATAGAAAGGCTGTTATATAAATGAGACTGAAAGAAGAAAAAGCTCATCAGCCACGCTCATGCCGAAAGCAACATTTGATATGGTTTGCCACACTTGCTGCACGAATGGTCATCTTTATTATAATACTTTGCCAATTCATCATCATCATCATATCTTCTTCTTTTCTAAAATGTTTTTTGATATATCTGATATTAGAAGTTCGATGCTTGAATTAATTTAGACCTGTGTCGAGTAGAACGAATTAAAAAGGATAACACATGTAGAAATTATTAGTTTCGGGTACATAATAGACTACATAAATAATTATTAAATACATCTGGGTTATTCTGTAATTAGTTATTCTTCAGTTCTCTATATATACAGCTGTAACCCCTTCAATATTAATAAGATCAATTAATTCTTAAATCTGTATCATGGTATCAAAGCTAGGGTTTCTTCTTCCGCCCAAACCCTAATCTCTCCTCTTTTCCGACGTGTGTGCGCCGCCGCCACCGTCTACACCACGCCGCACGGCCTCCCTCCTCCGCCGTAGGTCGGCGCCATGGACAAGGTTATTGATCCTCTGTCAAAATTACCGTCTGGAGTAAAATTACTGCTCAGGAATCTCCACAATCTCATCCCCGAAAAATTATCTGACAACAACTACCCGGCCTGGGCACTTAACGTCCGCACCGCCCTCGCAGCCAACTTGCTGCTCGGATGGATTGACGGTGCGGAGAAGCCGCAGCCCGAGACAGCCGAGAAGGACGGCGTCAAGCTCCCAAATCCCGACTACCTTCCGTGGATGATCGTAGACACTCAGATCCGAGCCTGTCTTCTCGCAGTTATTAGCCCCTCTGTGCACAAACACGCCCGGGGTTTTCTCACATCGGCTTCACTTTGGGACGCACTAGCCACAAGGTACAACTCTGTGTCCACGGCTCATATTTTTCAGTTGCGTGACAAATTGCATACTCTTCGGAAGGGAATGAAGACGATGACTCAATACCTTGATGATGTGGCCTCTATTCTGTCTGACCTAGATGCTGTGAACGAGATTATTCCTGAACGAGACGTGGTGAATGCCGTGATACGTGGTCTTCCGGCTGGCTATTCCTCTCTCAAACAGCATATTCGCCTCTCGCCTGTCGAAATCACTCTGAATCAACTGTCTGGATGGCTTAATGCAGAAGAATTGAATCTAGACATGGAACACAAATTACTGCTCGGAGAAGCCAGTTCCACCCCTGGCGTCACGGCTCTTTACTCGGCTGGCAGCGGAGGCTCGGCCAGGGGTCGCGGTAACGATCGCCGTAACCAAGGGCGAGGCAGCGGCGGCGGTGACCGTCGAAACACCGGGCAGCAAGGCAGAGGCGGGCCTCCACCGAGGGACGGCTTCCAGTCAGGCCGCGGACAGGGACGAGGAAACCAGCGGATGCCCACACGAGATCTTCCGACGTGCCAAATTTGTGCTAAACGGGGCCATTCTGCGGCTAATTGCTGGTATCGTTATGATGACTCGCAGAATGTAAATAGCCAGTCCGGAGGATCAAGGGCGATGCATGCGTCCACAAACGCTCAATCTGGCGATTGGTATCTAGACACAGGTGCTAACACCCATGTGACGTCGGATTATTCACAACTTCAAGCTCCTCATCCGTATCATGGCTCAGAAACTATTACAGTAGGCAATGGTCAATCCCTTCCCATCACAAACACCGGCTCTGGGTATGTCTATACCCCAAATGGTAAATTTCATCTCTCAACCCTTCACCACGTCCCTTCCCTCACATCCAATCTTTTATCTGTTTATCGCTTTACTAAAGAAAATAACTGCACCCTCATTTTTAATGACACCAATTTCCAGATAGTGGACAATACCACGAACCGGGTGCGGTACACGGGCCGCTGTGAGCATGGGCTATACACTCTTCCATCCAGGTCTCCGTCTGTTGTGAGTCAAGCCATTCTCTAGTCAACCTGGCATCGCCGGCTTGGGCACCCATCATCCGCCATCACCAAATCCATTTTATCTTCCTTAGGTTTTAATTTTTCAGAAAAATTACATTGCGAGTCCTGTTCAGTGTCTAAATCTTGTCGTTTACCTTTTTCACTGTCTGAACACAAGGCCACTGCGCCATTTCAATTAATTCATTCTGATGTTTGGGGTCCAACCTCAGTTCCTTCTGTTCAAGGTTTTCGTTATTATATCTGTTTTGTTGATGATTACAGTAAATTCACTTGGCTTTATCCTCTGAAATTTAAATCCGAAGCTTATACTATTTTTGTAAACTTTGACCGAATGGTTCAAAATCAATTTAATGCCAAAATCAAAATTTTTCGAAGTGACAATGGCAAAGAATTTGTCAACAATGCATTTGGTGTTTTTCTTCAAAATCTAGGGGCTCTTCATCACACTTCATGTCCATATACCCCTGAACAAAATGGCGTTGCTGAGCGCAAACACCGTCACCTAATAGAAACAGTTGTTGCGCTCCTCCATGATTCCACCTTACCTGTTTCCTTTTGGGTTGATGCCCTTGCTACTGCCAACTACCTCATAAATCGCATGCCCACTCACACTCTCTCCAACTCCACTCCATATGCCCGTCTCTACAATCATCCACCCGACTATATCCATCTCCGCCCGTTTGGGTGTCTAGTTTATCCCTGGTTGCGTCCGCACACTCAACATAAACTTCAACCTCGGTCAACCCCTTGTGTCTTTCTAGGCTATCATCCCACTATCAAAGGTTACAAATGTTTCGATCCTGTATCTCAGAAAACATATGTTTCCCGTCATGTTCGTTTTGTGGAGGAACAATTTCCTTACACAAGTCTTTCCTCTACTCCATACTCCCCCAATCCACTTGGCGTTGTGCCATTATTTCCGTCCTTTTCTCACGCTCATGCTCCGGCTCACTCGGCACCTAACCCGGTACCCCACTACACCACTACCCACCCGAAACCCCAAACCTCCCACCCGAACACCCAGCCGACTGCCACACAACCCACCACTTCCCTACATCATACTCCTAACACACATACAGCCACCCCATCCACCGCTGCACATCCCAGCTCCCACGGCAGCCCCACCCAACCCCCGCTCACGCATCATACAACTCCACCACCCCTTCCTAATCACCCTCCACTCAACACTCATCCTATGACAACCCGAGCCAAGGCCGGTACCTTCAAACCCAAAGCCTACCACACTCAAATACCCTTTGATGCACATCCCACAACTGAGCCTACTACCTACAACCAAGCCTCCAAAAATAGTTTCTGGTGCCAAGCTATGGATGAGGAATTTCAGGCTCTGAATGAACAACGTACATGGGATTTGGTACCTCTGCCTAGTAACCGAAAGTCTATTGGGTGCAAATGGGTGTTTCGCATCAAACGAAATTCAGATGGATCTCTTTCTCGCTATAAAGCACGTCTGGTTGCAAAAGGGTATCATCAGGAGTATGGTGTGGATTATAAGGAGACCTTCAGCCCTGTTGTTAAGCAACAGACTATTCGTCTGGTCTTGTCTCTTGCTCTTCACTATGATTGGCCGCTTCATCAGCTAGACGTCAGCAATGCCTTTCTTCATGGTCATCTTGAGGAAGAAATCTATATGGTTCAGCCACCGGGATATGTTAATCCCAACCGTCCTCACTATGTTTGCAAGCTTCGCAAATCACTGTATGGCCTGAAACAGGCCCCTCGTGCCTGGTACACACGTCTCTCTACTTTTCTGCAGGGTCTTGGTTTTCGCACCTACCATCATGACAACAGCCTCTTCACCCTTCACTGTTCTCGAGGGACAGTCATCATTCTTATCTATGTGGATGATATTGTTATTACAGGCAGCTCGTCATCACTCATCACTGAAATTACTGAAGCTATGCATCGTGACTTCAAACTTAAGGACCTCGGTCCTCTGGAGTTCTTTCTTGGCCTCGAACTCATCCGCAAATCGGGAACCATATTGATGCATCAGACAAAATATACCCTTGAACTTCTAAATCGGGCTGGAATGACAGACTGCAAACCCGCGGTCACTCCCATGGCAGTCCGCCAATCCCCAGGGCCGAATACTCCCTTTGCCGATCCTACACTATATCGGAGCCTCGTCGGTGGACTTCATTATCTTGCTGTTACTCGTCCGGACATCCAATATGCAGTCAATCGAGTCTCCCAATCAATGCATGCTCCCACAGAACAACACTTTCAGGCCTTGAAACGCATTCTGCGCTATCTTCAAGGTACTCTTCACTGTGGAATTTTATTTCAAAAGGGCTCGTTTGATATATCTGTTTTTTCTGATTCGGATTGGGCTAACGACAAAGATGATCGAAAGTCCACTACTGGATATATTGTTATGATGGGACCGAATCTGATTTCCTGGTGCACCAAGAAGCAAACGCGAGTGTCCCGTTCCTCCACAGAAGCAGAATATCGTGCCATGGCTGCGGGTGTTGCTGAAGCCATGTGGTTACGATACCTTACGGATGCACTTGGCATTCCCCCGACGAAACCACAGATTTATTGTGACAATCAGTCCACTATTTGTGTTACCAAAAATCCAGTCCTTCATGATCGTATGAAGCATGTTGGGTCTGACTGTCACTTTGTTCGCGATGAGGTACTTGCAGGAGCAATGGCCACGCACTATGTCCCATCTACTGACCAGCTTGCTGATATTCTCACCAAGCCTCTTCCGTTACAGCCTTTTCAGTCTCTCTGCTCCAAGCTGCCCCTCGTTACCGCTGATCAGCTTGCGGGGGGATAATAGACTACATATATAATTATTAAATACATCTGGGTTATTCTGTAATTAGTTATTCTTCAGTTCTCTATATATACAGCTGTAACCCCTTCAATATTAATAAGATCAATTAATTCTTAAATCTGTATCAGTACACAATCTGTATATTTCACTACGAACTTCAACACTAAGTTCAAAAAATATTTCAAGAACTACAATGAAGTTTCAACCACTTCAAACACAAGCTCAAATGAACTATCAAAATGAAGTGTTTATCAACTTTAAAAAATAAAGATGAAGCAGAAAAGTTTAGAATCAAGTCTACCGACTTCACGGTGTGTCCTTAAGGAACTTATTCCCCCAAGTACCCGAGGTTATGAAATCTTTCCTCCAAGGATAAAATGATTCTCTTTCTGAAAACAATGACCTCAAATTTTCAGAAACTTCGAACTGACTCAACGATTTGATGATCGCACAAGAGTTTTTTGGAAGAAGAAGAAGATTGGTTCCAACTCAAAATCGTACCTTTACCTGAGAAAAAGTTCAGGTATTTATAGCCATTAAGTGTCTCTTCAAAAATGAAGCAATGGTTCACGAAAAGAGACAACTTTCGAAACAGTCACGTCACCTGCGCTCGGTCTGCGCTGGACCTGTGGCCGCAAGTGACATTTTGCAAATTCCAGTGACGTCTGTACTAGACCTGCGTAAGGCAAAGTTAGACTGCGCCAAGTCTGCGCGCGCAAGTCATGATTTTCTCCGAAACAGTGTGTCTCTTCCTCGAAGGGGCGCGTCCCTTCGAGGCGCATTGTGTATGCGTTCGCATTGCATCCGCAAATGGAGAAAAACATTTCTATTAGGTTTTTGGATTAAAAATTTCACTTGTTTTCAAATTTTGAATAAATTTTTTCCAAAAAAATTGATCGCTCAATCATTTGCCAAATTCAAAGTTGAGCAAGCAATGGTAGCGTGAGGCATCTCATGTTCTTGCCTCACTATTCATGTGAAAGAGTGTTTCTCAATATAAAATACAAGAAAGTTTTTTTCTCCAACTAATGTGGGAGAACTTTACTTCTTCAAGTGAAAATTCACTTCACTTCACTTTCCCTACAATTTGTTCCCCCAGTTTTTTCATTCACACTATTTACAACATAACTTAATTAATGAAAAATAAACTTCAACCACAAATAAAAATATGAAAAACAACAATTTTATTATTGATAAACAATGTGGGTACAAATTTATTCCTCTCTTGATTTGCTCCGTGATTCAAGTGTCATCAGTAGCGTATTTCTCGAATATAGAAATATTTGAATTGAATTTAATCTCCGTGAAAGGAGGGTTTGTGGATTTGATATCCATGAAAGGAGGGATTTTGGATCTTCTTGATGTATTTGATTAAGGTTTTGATCTAGAAATATCTCATGAATTTCTGAGATATTGAACATGTCTGCTTAAGGAAATATTTGCCTCTTTATATAGGCATAATTCAGAGTTTAAGGTAAACTAGACTCTAAAAACTCTAAGAGAATTTAATTCTTCTTATAAAATTCCACAAATTTTAGATGTCTACACACACATTTAGCTTAGAACTCAACAAAATAACATTAACTAGCCCACTTTTTAAACATGTCTTTAAAAAATAGTTAACATCATGAAGTTTTAAATTTTACGTGTGAAATTTCAGGATATTGAAAAATAGACAGTATATTTTACATAGAGTTTAAAATTTCATAGGCAGAACTTCCGGTCATGAAATTTGAAATTCCATGAAAATAATTACTTTGAATTACATGAGCTGAAAAGTAATTATTTATAAATTTTACCCGATAAAGCACTTCATGACAAAAAAAAAATTATTTTAAAACTTTGAATCTGACACCTCCCGTAAAGAATGGAGGAATTCTAACTATCTCCTTGTATTTATTAATGGTGGGTCATGCATCATCATGATATCCACTAACGCAACAAGCAAAACTGAATTTGTTTGAATGGCATATTTTAGCGCCTGTATGTGTGTCACGGATGTTTGCAGTTTTGAAACATGAGAGTCTAGCACTCGTCTGGCCCTTTCTAATGCAAAGGAAGCATAATTATGATTAGTGTCTATTTTTGGTTTAATCCTACAAGACAATGAAAAGTTTAGTTAGTGACATTTTGGTTAGAAATCTAATCAATGCAACAAATACAGCATGCCATATATGAGTTGTGCGTCACTTGGCCCATGTCTTACTCATGGATGATCTTGCAAATAAAGCAAACATTTTACATTTACCAATTTGTTTAAATCAACATGTTTATAGATCATCAAAGTAATCTCAGTGTTTGCTTAAGTCATATGAGGTCAAGAAGTTTTCAAAGTTCTTTTTAAAAAAGAAAATATTCTATATAATATAAGTACTTCGAATGAACGTATTAAATGAATCAATCTTTATGAACTTTGCATGTACCTAATTCTCAGTGGATAAAAATTAACTTCCGATTTGATATTTATATAAATTTTTTGATAAGTGTCGATGGTTGAAAATACTTAAAGCGCTAAAACTAATTTTATAAATAAATTGTTATGTGTTTGAATTTAAGTGTTAATTGATAATAAACAATTAGCGTATTATGAAAAAAATAAGCAATAACATAAGCTGATGAATCAGATTATTTTTATTAGAATGCTGAAAATGAAATGGAGAGGTAGTTAATTAGGAGTTCTGCTTTGGAGTTATAAAAATATTAAGGGTAGAATAGTCAAATTTTGATCATACCGAAAATGTTTATAAGTTGAAAAATCACAAATTTGAGTTGAGTTTGTTAATGTTGCTTATTGTCACCTGACTTATCATTGTTTTGAATGAATTATCACCTCAGTACAATTGCACTTGACGCCTTGAGAATAAGAAGAATTATCAATTGTCTCGCCCAGTTTAAAAGAGCAAACACAAAGTTGTGATTAGCTAAAGTGCTTGATCTTAACCAGCATATGTAGCAATTTTTTGAAACAGTGGTGAGCCCCAGCATGTGCTCAAATGGCGGACAATGCAAAGCACTTGAAATCCAGAGCATGAGATGCCACTTTATTAGAGTATTATATAAACCTGTCATTCGGGCTGAGTTGGCTCCTTCCGGTACGGTTAAATCGGCCCGTTTAATCAACTCGGCCCGATGAACCATCGGGTAATTAGGCCACAATTTCGGGCTGGCTTGTCTGGGATGGCTAGCCGGGGGACTGCCCCAGTCACAAAATCAAATCAGAGCCACCGATAATCTGGCCCGGTCCAGTATTAATTTTTTATTTATTTTTATTGGTAGCCGTTGGAAATTTGGCCAAATTGGAATGTTGAGCCCAACGGCTATAATGCCATTGTGCACCTTCAACGGCCAATTGACCCTTTTTCAATTTTTATAAAAAAAAATAAAATTAAGTCAAAAAAATTTCTATAAATACCCTAAATTCAAAATCATTTTTCACACATTCTCAATCTCTCATTCTCTCTCAAATATTCTAATTATCTCCTAAAGTGCTCAATTTTATTTTTTAATTTTATAATTACAAATATCAAGTGGAAGTTTTCGGATACTTCTAAAATTTGGTATTGTCGTTCCATCTCTTACTTTTATTTTTTAATTAGTGTATTATTTGTTGAATATTTATTTTTATTATTTTTGTGTATTTTGAATATTTATTAGTTTAATTTATAATATGGATAAATTAAGTGGTAGTAAAAAAATGAATTGGTGGCGGTTTCGATAGAGGTGTTTCAAGTACTAGATATACTCGTGTACCTCCGGTACCAATTAGTCAACCTTTTGAGGATGAAATAGGTGTAGATGCTCACGATATGAATTATTTAGAAGCGCAGAAAAATTATGGTATAGAAGAAAAGAAGAAGTAGACGTGGTTGATTTAGATGTAGATGATGAAAATATTAGTGAGATACCCGACGTCGAAAATGCTAATGTTAGATCTGAATCGATTAATCTTCCTCCGCGTCCTTCCCGTGCCCTTGTAAGATCTCATAGAAGAACTAGTATTGCATGAGAATTTTTTTCGGAAATAGAAGGAGAAACTAAGGTGCAATTCAAAATTAGTGAAATTGTATATAAGCATAAAATCAGAAGCAATAAAGGAGGTACGGGTTTGTTGATGATACATTTAAGAGAAAAACACGCGGTAGAGCTAAGTATTGCATAAGGTGGTGAGGCTGTTGGGGGGCCAACACAAAGTAGATTGAACCCACCAACCGATCAATTAGTTAAGAATTATACTAAAATGAAGGACCGGGAAGAAATAGCGAAAATGATAGCTGTGGGTTGTTTGCCTTTCACTTTTGCTTCTCCAGATGCTTTTATTCATTATATTTAAGCAATTTATAATCCTATGTTTACAAGTATTCCTAGAAGTACTTGTCGGGCCGATATTCTTAGACTTCATGCACAATATGTTTATTATTTATCTGCATTATAAAAAAATATTTCATGTAGAATTTCTCTAACTTCTGATCTTGATCGTGCTGTTAACAAAAATGATTATTTAACAATTACTTGTCACTGGATAAATAGTAATTTTGTTATGTAAAAACGTATTCTAGCATTTTTGTATGATGTAAATCGTAGACACACCGGAAGATTTATTTTTGAATCTATTTCTAAAGTAGCAAAATATTATGGTATTGAAAGAAAAGTTTTATGTATAGCTTTTGATAATGCATCTAACAACAAGACTGTTGTTAAGTTGTTAAAAGTTGAACTTTCTCTGCCGTTACCCGAAATATTTCATGTTAAGTGTGTTTGTCATATATATAATTTAATCATAAGAAATGGTCTTGAATTTTTTGAGCTTTATATTGAAAAGGTCCAGCTTGCTGTTGGCTTTATTTAAGGAAATAATCAAAAAGCTAGAGTGAGAGAATTTAAAATCAAATGTGAAGAAAATGGACTTAGACCGATATTTATGCATGAAGAATGTGATACTAGATGAAATGCTACTTATACTTATTTAAAAGCTTGTCTTGCTTATAAAGTTCCTACTACAATAACTTTTAATCAATATTCTAGTTCTTTTCCTGAGTGTATGCTATATGATTCTGATTGGGCTGCAATTGCTGATCTTGTTAAATTTTTGAAAAAAATTTATATCGCTACGGTTGAATTTTTTGGTGCTTATTATCCTACTATCTGTAATATTTTAGCTTATTTAGCCGACATTTCTTGTTTGCTTAACGAATAAGAATAAAGAAGGTTACAAAGAAGCTGTAACTGCTATGATTGCTAAATATAAGAAATATTTTTATCCATTTATCCCAATTTACTTGATTGGTTCTAGAATAAATCCATGTATGAAATATAATACTATGACCGAATTTAGTTCTATTATTTATAAGATACAGCTTGAAGAAGAACCTTCTTTGTTTATGACTATGAGTGATACGAATAATTACATGAAAATATTATATAACAATTATGCCGATTTACTTGATGAAGCCGTACCGACAAATATCACTCCAGCTGTCGCTCCTCAATCTTTCGAGGAGCCATCATCTTCTAAAAGGCAGACACATAGTAGTTATCCTGATTACTTTTTTGATTTAAATGTTTGGTACAAGGTGCAGCCTTCATCAGACATAACACATTCTCGAGAAAAACTTAAGTATTATCTTCGACAATTGATAGAGGATTGTAGAGCAAGGATCTGCGCGCTGGATTGGTGGAACAATAATGAAAGACAATATCCTATGCTTTCAAGATTAGCTAGAGATATATTGAATGTTTCAATATCAACCGTTGCATCGAAAAGTGCTTTTAGTCAGGGACGACAACAACTTGGAGACAACCGACATTCATTGGGAAGCAATGCTATGAATGTTCTAGTTTTTCTTAGAGATTGGATTAGAGCAGAACGAAGAAATCAAGAAATGGAGGTGGAGCCGGTAGACGAACATAATCTTGAAGAAATTATGACTTCAAGGGAGAACTCAACACAATCAAGTCTAATGCATGGTTTTGCCCCCATTGATTTTGATTTTCTTATGGCAGTTCCCGTTAATATTAACATGCATGAGTTGAAAAAAATAATGCAAAATTTGTAGATTTCTCAATCATTTAACTTATAAGTTTTGAATGATTTTGCAATCGATAAAAATATAAAATACAACATTCATTCACTCCTTACTTTTTTTTTATTTAAATTTAATGTCTAGTTTGAATGAAATACTTTTAATATATTACTATCAAACTTTACACTAAGTAATAAACAAAACAAACATATATACATATAATGAAAAAATAAAAATAATGTTAGCAAATATTACTTAGACAACTAGTATTGACATATTAAAATACTATAAGTTTATCTTCTATGTGTATATATTTTCTATAGACTAAATTAGTATATATTCAATGTATGCATGTATTTATGTTTTCTAAAGTAGTACATATATAACGTATATGTAAACACATAATTTTTACCCTTCCCAAAATCAATTTTTACCTATTCACGCACCTCACTCCCACTAGCTGGACAGTGGGGGGTCATTTGGTGTGAGGTATAAGCCCCGCCCTTAGCTAAGCCCAATGAGAGACGACCAAATCTGGTGAGAAATTCTCTAGAAAAACAAAGGGTAACCAACTGGTTCACCGTTCACCCGATCTCACTCTGTGTGTGTGTGCTCGGCGGTGTGTGCGTTGTCTTGTGTGTGTGTTTTTCTTCTATGAGAGATGCCCGTGTGTGTGTATATTATTATTATATGAGTGAAAGCAAAAGATGGCAGTGTCGTGTGTGTAAGTTGTTGACCAGTGTAAGATTTGGGTATGGGTGTATGTCTGTGGTGAGTGTTAGGTGTGTACAGAGAATGGGTGATGCACGTGTGTTTCCCGGTTGCCTACGTATCATGTTGTACATTAATCAGATCTTGCATAGTTTGGGATGCATGCACGAATACCATAGAATAGAAGTGTTTTTTTATGAACAACGAACAAGCAAAAGGAAAGACCCACAAAATATCTAGATTTTCATTAAAGATGTACCAAAAATAGACTCCAAGACCAAGACAACCTTGATACTACTCACATAAAACTTACAATACTCTAGACCAACAAGACAACATGCAAAACACCAATAATAAAAACTACAATACTGACGCAAACTTGATAACGACCCAACAACACAATGATAGAAAGACAAAGAACTCAAACTAAATAAAATATAGAAAAATGCCCCTCTAAACTGCTGCACCACATGATAACCCTGGCTGAGATGGACCTATCTGTGAAGTTCTTGCTCTGCCACTCAAACTTTGTAACATATCCTGCAATGAAACTTTGATATTTGGGAGGAAACTTCTGGCGCGTGTCCCTGCCTCTTGGAGAGTACACCTGAAAAGATATCTCTGGCACCCAAGGCAATGGGTAAACCATTTATTAAAGTCATCAAAATGGAAGAAATGATAGAAGAAGGTATCAAAACCGGACGAATTGTAAGCTTTTCTGAATTGAAGTCTACTACCTAAGCTATTCAGGGTGGTTTAGAAACTTTTGGAGGAAGGAAGAGAAAAGAAGATGTAGCTGCTGTTGGTCATAAACTAAGCTCCACCTGGTGCCTTGGGTCTTGATCATGAACATCCTTCGCGTACATGATACTTTGGGACATTCCCCAGATAAGATAATGCAAATAATCTCGTGGTATGCCCCGTCCAAATGAGTACAATTGATCCAAATGCATAAAACAAAACCACTCAACAAACATTTTCAGCATTCAACAATCCACAAGTACTAATTTTTTGCCTACCCAGCCTAATATTTGCCTATTCATTTTCGACCTAAAACATAATACTATCGAGTTATTCCGAATCAAATATCCATCAATGAATTAAAATAAATCAATACTCGCCTTTTATCAAATTTCTAATTCCCACCCCAAATTCCATCCTTAATCGATAATTAACTAATTTTGATATAAAATCATTTGATAAAGCCACAATAATTATAAAAGTTCAAATACACTTCAAAACACACCACCAATCACGTCATTAACACGAGATAACAAAATGAGCAGAGTTGATAATTGGACTTTACAAAAATGGATTTTCATTGATATTAGTGAGTTAATGAAGCCCGAACTCGAAATCCTCGACTGGAAAACCTCAACAATGAACAAAATCCTGCTTGGTATAAAAAAATTGCAACCCAAACAGACCACGAAGAATGATGAACAAATCGAGACACCAATCCAAGCACAGTACAAATACTAAATGGTTCAAAATCAAATTTGGGAAAAGAAAGCAGATGGCGCTGCTACTGTTCGCTCATTTCCCGATGGGTATTGCCGAGAAACTGGAATCGATGGTTGTCGGATTTTGGTGGCTAAGAACGATAAGAGACGACTAAATTCGGCGAGAAATTTACTGAAAAACAAAGGGTAACCAGTTGGCCTCCCTTCGTTCACCGTTCACCCAATTTCACTCTGTGTGTGTGTTTGGTGATGTGTGTGTGCATTGTCTTCTGTGTGTGTTTTTCTTCTGTGAGAGATGTGTCTGATAAATGCCCGTGTGTGTGTATATTATTGTTGTGTGAGTAAAATCAAAAGATGGCAATATAGTGCGTATAACTTGTTGACCAGTGGAAAATGTGGGTATGGGTGTATGTCTGTGGTGAGTGTTAGGTGTGTACAGAGAGTGGGTGGTGCACATATGTCTCTCTTTATTTTAGGGGAGAGTAGGTATATGAGAAGAATAAAAATATATATATATATAAAAACCCTCATCTTTGAATTTTATCTCATGCACTGTATACTATCAGGGGTCGTTTGGTTGGGAATAAATTATCTCAGGATAATTAATCTTGGAATTAATTATTTCGAGATTAGTTATCCCATCAACTAAACGTGGGATAAAATAATCCCACAATTTATCCTGAGACTATTATAGCTTTACCTCACACCAAACGACTCCTCACTGTCTAGCTAGTGGGGGTGAGGTGCGTGAATAAGTATAAATTGAGTAGTGGTACTGTGTGTATTCTCCAGGCGGGCTCCTGAATTTCAATTTTTTCATTACCTTGTTTTTTAGGCGGGCTCCTGACTTTCAATTTCATCACCTTGTTCTTCAGGCGGGCTTCTGACTTTCAACTTTATCACCCTGTTCTCTAGGCGGGCTCCTGACTTGCAATTTCATTACCCTGTTCTTCAGGTGGGCTCCTGACTTTCAATTTCATCACCTTGTTCTTCAAGCGGGCTCCTAACTTTTGATTTCATCACCTTGTTCTTCAGGCGGGCTCAATACTTTTGATTTTATTACCTTGTTCTTTGGGGGGGATCCTGACTTTCTATTTCATCACCCTGTTCTTCAGGCGGGCTCCTGGCTTTCTATTTCATTACCCTGTTCTTCAGGCGGGCTCCTGATTTCGATTGCATCAGCTTGTTCTTCAGGCGGGCTTCTGATCTTGATTTCATCATCCTGTTCTTCAGGCGGGCTTCTGACTTTTGATTTCATCACCCTGTTCTTCAAGCGGGTTTCTGATTTCAATTTCATCACTCTGTTCTTTAAGTGGGCTCCTGACTTTTGATTTCATCACCCTGTTCTTCAGGCGGGCTCCTGAATTTTAATTTTTTCACCCTATTCTCCAGGCAGGCTCCTGAATTTCAATTTTTTCATCACCCTGTTCTTCAGGCGGGCTCCTGACTTTCAGTTTCATCACCCTATTCTTCTGACAGGCTCCTGACTTTCGATTTCATCACTTTGTTGACTTTCAACATCGTCACCCTATTCTCTAGGAGGGCTTCTGACTTTCTATTATTGACTTGCAACTTCCGCACCCTGTTATCCAGGCGGGTTCCTGAAATCAAAGTCAAAACTAGACAACAATTACCCCAAACAAAGATTATGATAGAGAAATATTCCATTTTTGAAAAATAAAACCCCATTTTCAGGAGGATCCTGAGTAGGAAGTAATGCCTCATTGTCGAGGAGAATCCTGAACAGAAAGTAATGCCCCATTTTCCAGGAGGGTTCTGAACAGAAAGTAATGCCTCATTTTTCAGGAGGGTCCTAAATAAAAAGTAATGCCCCATTTTTCAGGAGGGTCCTAAATAAAAAGTAATGCCCCATTTTCCAGGAGGGTCCTGAACAGAGTAATTCCCTATTTTCCAAGAGGGTCCTGAACATAAAGTAATTCCCCATTTTCCAGGAAGGTCCTGAACAGAACATAATGCCCCATTTTCCAGGAGGGTCCTGAACAGAAAGTAATGCTCCATTTTCCAAGAGGGTCCTGAACAGAAAGTAATGCCCCATTTTCCAGGAGGGTTCTGACAGAAAGTAATATTTCATTTTGCAAGAGGGTCCTGAATAGAAAATAATGTCCCATTTTTTAGGAGAGTCTGGACTGCAACCGACTCTTAATTTTGGGTATCCCACCTATCCCAAATTGTGTGGGAGTCAAGTCACATGCAGTTTCAGGATTGACAAAGAGATAGACCATACTGAGTTGGAGAGTCGAGTGAGGCCCTGTTGAGGCTCCGGTCTGAGGCTCTGTCATTACATCAAAAATAAAAATTACAAGTTAAAAGAATAACTGAAATTACAAAAGGCCTATCTATGCGGCTCCTCTGGACTCTTAACTTAAGTTTTTTATGCTTTCAAAATTAACAAAATATCCGATCTTTTTTAGGGTTGAATTTGAGAATAGATTCTTTCTCCATAAAAAATTTGGTGTTGGAGATAAACTCAAAAATTGACCATGTTCTGTTGGTGGTACTTCTGAATTCGAACCTGAATTTGAAAATCTTCATCCTATTCTTCAGGCGGACTTCTGACTTATAACTTCTTCACATTGTTGCTTGACTTTTCAATTTCAAACATCAAAAAGATATTTCTTTTGTTTCTATGGTAAGCATCCATAATTCAAAATTTTCAAAAAGATTTTTCCTTCATAGGATCTTTTTATAAAAGAAAATCCAAAAATGGTAGAATTTTTTCGTATAACGAAAATACCAAAAAGATTTATCTTTCCTAGTTGTTGGCATCATTTTATGGTAAGTGTCAAATGAAAAACTCAAAAAGATTTTATTAATGTTTTTTATCGTCTGTTTGTGGTCGTGTTTCTTAGGTTAGGGTCCAGTCAGTTGTTTAATCTTTATTTGTCCAATCTGGACGAACTATGCATACCTAGTTCTCGTCCCTTGGGATGAGATACGTAGGCAACCCTCGGTGGGTCCGATAATCTTTTAATTTGATCGTTGTCTTAATCCAAGTTTAGATCCATTCTCTGCTTAGTCATGTATTGTTAGTGGTCATAACCAAATAGGTTGAGTTTTCTTAGCATTTCCATTCAACGAATATGAATTATATATGGTCTGTCCCTGTTTCACGTGACACTTCTTCGTGTTAAAATTTCGACGGTCGGGAATTCTCTTTCTCTTATTAAATCTGAAGTCACAATTTTGTGTGCTGTTACATGATGGATCAGTCTCGAGAGTTATAAGAGTGTTTCCTATAACGATCTGTGCATGTTTTTAGGTGTTAACCTTTCTCTTGGATTTAAGATGCTGAAGTTTGAGAAGTATGATGGACATGGCGATCCCGTGGTACATTTGAGACGTTATTGTAACCAACTAAGGGGTTTAGGAGGAAAAGAAGAGTTACTCATGGCTTACTTCAGTGAGAGTTTTTCTAGTCTAGCTTCAGAATGGTTTGTTGATCAGGAAATTGACAATTGGAATAGTTGGAATGACCTGGCTAATGAATTTATGCAACAATTCCAATACAATGTGGAGTTGATTACTGATGAGAAATACCTCACTAATATGAAAAAGAAGCAGAGTACTGAAAGCTTCACGGAGTATGCTATAAGGTGACGTGAAAAACCCGCTAGAGTGAAACCACCGATGAAAGAGAGTAAATTGGTGGAAGTCTTCATTCAGGCACAAGATTAGACCTATTATGAACACTTGCTTCCGTCAATGGTTAAACCATTTATTGAAGTCATCAAAATAGGAGAAATAATAGAAGATGGTAGCAAAATCGGACGAATTGTAAGCTTTGCTGCATTGAAGTCTACTACCCAAGCTATTCATGGTGGTTCAGGAACTGTATCGCAGGGTCAGTCGGCAACTTGTGGACCACTAACTCGGTGCTTAAACCAGCATATCTTCATAAGACCATGCAAAAACTTTTTTATAATCAATTAATGCTTGCATCATCCCTTCTTTTAATTGTGGCAAAACATGTACACTTATTTTTAGCTTCCCTAACATCCCCCTGATCTCCAAGATTAATTGACTCAGTTTCATTCAAATTCGGATTTGATTTGGCTTCAAACTGTTGCAACTCTTTGCTTATTTCTTCCAATGACTCCTCTTCATCATATTCCACCTCATGCTTCATTATATCTTGATTTATTGGATTTTAAGATCAGGCTAAAAAATTCGCATGTATGTCATATCACTAGAATCAGCATAAAGAGAACTGTATAAAGAAAAGACAAATAAAACATATTAGAGACAAAAACAAAAGGACATTGCTTTTCATTATAAGGAAAGATAGGAGGGTTTAGACATAAACGATAATAAAAATATAAACAAGATAGATCCCGAATTACAACCTTGAAATAACCCGGATAACAGGAAGAAAAACAAAACAAACTACGAAAACTCTCTCCTGACGGGGAAAAAAGTGACTTCCCAATTGCTGAGTTGGACATCAGTACCTATGAACTGCACAACTTCTTTATTGGTACCTTCTCCTACTATAACCATATTAGCTTCAACAAATAGGTTCTGAAAATCATCAACTAACTCAGCTTCCACCTCTTGTATGGGCTTGATAACACTGTTTTTGACAAATGACTCGCTGAGTAGTGGCACTGGGTGGGGGAGTGACCATGTTTCCTTCTTTTTCAAAAACTCTTAGGCTTCTTCCTCGATGACGGCTTTTCTGAGAGATGGCTGGCCATTTACCACTGTTTTGGAATTCCTTAAACCAACACCAAACTATTTGAATTCGAGAAGGTCAACACAACCTTTATTAGATCTGGACGGGGCATAATACATAAAAACGACGTAAGATTTCCCAACACTTTATTTTGCTCATGCTTTTCAGAGTAGTTGAACATGTCCCACCAATTGATCAACTTCTTGGGTACCTTGGAAACCATGAGGACTCTAGACCGTATGGACTGATCTATCCTGTAACAATACACAAAAATTATGACTCAAGATTTGATAAAAGAAAGAGAATTCTCAATCCTTGATATTTTTACACGAAGAAGTGTTATATGACACAGGGACAAACCAATCTATAACTCAAATTCGTTGAATGGAACTGCTAAGAAAACTAGGCCATTACTAGAACAACTTAGAGGTAGAATACGGGAAGCTTTCCTAGTTGATGACCAAGAGGGTGAAGATACGGGGGCCAAAATAAAGTCGTTGAGGGTTCAGTTATCAGGTTTGCTCACAACTGTGGAGGGGTACCAAAGAAATCTTTTCAGGTGTACTCTCTAACCGTGGTCGTCTCTCACTGGATTTGCTCGTGTGTGACTCACTGAATACACACACACGATCTTCTCTCAGACACATCTTTCATAGAAGAAAAACACACATATAAGATAACTAACACACACACATCGCCGAACACACATAGTGAGATCGGGTGAACGGTGAGCGGAGGTAGACCGTCGGTTACCCTTTATTTTTCTGGAAAATTTCTCATTGGATTTGGTTGTCTCTCACCAGTCTTAGCCACAAAAATCTGACCATCATTGGATTTGGTTGCTCCCTTTTCCCAAAATTGATTTTGAACCATTTAGTGTTTGTACTGTGCTTAGATTGGTGTCTCAGTTTGTTCGTCATTATTCGTGGTCTGTTTGGGTTGCAAATTTCTTATACCAAGTTGTATTTTGTTCATTGTTGAGGTTTTCCAGTCGAGGATTTTGAGTTCGGGGTTCATTAACTCACTAATATCAATGAAAATCTGTTCTTGTGAGGTTCAATTCTCAACTCTACTCGTTTTATTATCTCAATGTGTTGATGATGTGATTGTTGGTGTATTTTGAAATGTATTTGATATTTTTATAATTATCGTGGCTTTATTGATTGATTTTATATCGAAATTAGTTAATTATCGATTAAGGATGGAATTCGAGGCGGGAATTGGAAATTTGATAAAAGGCGAGTATTGATTTATTTGGATTAATTGATAGATGTTTGATTCAGAATAATTGTGCATCAGATAGAACTCGATAGTATTATGCTTTAGGTAAAAAATGAATAGACAAATCTTAGGTTGGATAGGCAAAAAATTAGTACTTGTGGATTGTTGAATGCTGAAAATATTTGTTGAATGGTTTTGTTTTATGCATTTGGATCAATTGTACTCATTTGGCCGGGGAATACCCTGAGGTTATTTGTATTATATTATTCGAGGAATGCCCCAAAGTATTATGTATGCAAAGGATGTTCGTGATCAATACCCGAGTGGAGGTTAGTCTAGGACTTGTTTAGAATAGAATTTATATTTTGCATTTTTTTAGTTTTGGGATTGTATAATTTGGACTAGACATTATTTTTTAACTTGGATTGTTTGGTTGTTTGTTGTCTTGTTTATGTGTTTTGTTGGTTTATATATTCCATAGTGTCTACTAGCCGATACACTCTACGAAGCGACCGTGGTCGAACCAAGAAATTGAGAAATTCCTAACACCTTTCCCTCGGTCAACACAACTCCTTAATCGGAATTTCTGTTCGCAAATCAATTTTTTTAGAGTCAAACCATTTTTAAAAAGGATTTTCAAAAGTGACTTAGCATACCCGGTTTATGCCAAGTGACGACTCTGAGTTTAAATGTGAACAATCCTTTTTGAAATAAATTTTATTTTATTGTCACTTAATAATAAAACCCTTTTCAAACTTAAATTAATATCTTTTTTGGTAAAAAAAGAGTGTGATAGTATATATGTTGTATGTATATTGTTTCAAGTTGTATATATATATATATATTATATTGTACGTATATATGCGTATATATTTTCTATAAAATAAAGTAGTATATATTTAATGTATACATGTGTATATGTTTTTTAAAGTAGTATATATATAATGTATATGTTGTATGTATATTGTTTCAAGAAGTATTTTAAGTAGTATATATATTATATTGTACATTTGTACGCATATATGTGTATATATTTTCTGTAGACTAAAGTAGTATATATTTCATGTATAAATGTGTATATGTTTTTAAAATTAGTATATTGTAACACCCGACACTTTCGGGCTAAAATTTGAACCATCCTTTCTACGTGTATAGATCCAAACCCAATGATTCTTTGTTATAGTGTGTGAATACCTTTTAATAGTTAATTGAGGTAAAAAAATCCCCAAACTCAAAGATGCGTTGAAAACTCTTCTATCGATTAAGATTTGATGAACGTCCAAACTTGGATCAACTTCCATCGATCATAACTTATTGTATATAAATATTTAGAGGGACTATTATATATCAAATGAAAGGTCTTTGAGTCTTCTTTCAAACGCAACTGGTTTCACATTAATCCGATATCGGAGTAGAAAATTATGCTTATTTTACTTCGAAGTGTCTGTCTACCAAAATGTGACGACGAGGCCGACGACCTATCAACTAGGTGATGACCCATCAGCCCTAGTCGTCACCCTAGGGCAGTAATTGGTAAAATCTAGCCCAAAAGTGACGACCTAGGTGATGACTTATCACCTGAGTGACGGGTTATCAACTATGGTCGTCAACTAATGAAAAACTGCGATTTCTTTGGTTTCTTTAGGGGTATTTTGGTCTTTTCCTCACCCTAAAACCTACCCCATGAATATAAATTGTATCCTATGTGTTATAATCCGTTTTGATATTAGTTTTTCCAAAATTCTCTCTTCACTCTCAAATACAAGATCAAACTAGGGTTTCCTCCAAGAACAAGAAATCAAGAAAAAAACAATCCTTAAGTCCAAGATTTCCAAGGAACAAATCAAGATTCGAGTTCTACTCTTTTAACTAAGTTATCTAAGGTAAGTGGGGTTTTCCTAAACTACATGGGAATGGTGAAATCGTTTTAATTATGTTTAAATGTTGTGAAATCATGAATTTACAAAAAGGGTTTTGAATGTACATTTACAATTATGCATTGTTAATCCTTCTTGACAATAATATTTTGGTCTTGAGGCCTTACCCCTAAACTCGATTTTATTGATATATATATATATATATATATATATGTATGCATGGGGTTTGATGTTTGGGATTTGAATTGAGAGCAAGAAGAATTATAATCCCTCTCATGTTATAAAACCCCTTGTTTTTATATGTTATGAATTATTCAATCTCATACTGAGAAGCATGTTACAAATGTCTTTACTGCTATTTAAGACTTGATATTAATTATGAATTGAAGAGAGGGTGTTTCTTGTTTAAATAAAGGAGAAATGATGATTTTAAAGAGTTGCAAGGTTTGTCATAAAATACTTGACCACCACATGTTTGATGAAATGTTGAAAAGAGAGAATCTCTGCAAAGTTTGAAATACGTTTTGAAAATAAGAACTCTCTTGCATTGTTTGATTGATTTGGTGGTCTAAACATTGTTTTTCTTGAAAAGAGTTGTAACTTGATAATGTATGACTGAGAAATATGACTAGCAAGTACTGGTATGACAATACCAAACAGATGAATGCCATAGCAGATTCAGAACAGACTAAAGTACAAATTTTACTTAGATTTTCAGAATATGAATTCAAAAAGATGCATGTTTATAAAAGGGTTATAAATGGGCTTAAAGAGAGTTAGATGGTTACCCGAAGAAAGTACGAGTTGAAAGACTCTATGCTAGAAACCGTGATTTGCCGACACGGGATTATGGTACCCTGCTTTGTGATCTTGTGTACCTTGATTAATGTCGTCCCAAATTAGGACTATGGTTAGGAGCCCTGCTTTATGATCTTGTGCACTACCATGACATGTTGATTTGATTGGGGATTTTGGCACCTTCCTGTGTGATCTTGCGTGTCCCCCTTATAGATACTCCAATCCTTGCGGCAAACTTGGATTGGGGGCTTGGCCGCCGAGTTAAGGGCGGATTCTATATAGACTGTGGAATTATAGATTATAGAGTGTACCAACTAGCTCAGAAGTAAAAGAAAGAATGGTATTGCATTTATATAATTGTTTTAAAGATCATTTGAAGTTACCCATGTGTTTTAAATTATTTTATGCATAATGTTTTATGAAATGCTCTCGCTTATGTTGTATAAAAGTACATTATTTTGGATTGCTCTGCGTACCAGTACAATGGTAACGCCCCGAATCTGGTACCCGGAACACTACACGGTGCTCATGACCCCGAAGGACCGCAAACTAACCCTTGACTGATATCTGTAACTGGGCACTGCATAATATACTGTATAAATGCGGAAAAAGGCTGAAAGGCCATAAGTTTCAAATATCTGATAAAATATAACATCTGAAAATACCGTATATCAATACCAAAACCAAACTGAAATAACTGTCTGAATATGCTATAGTCTAGAATCCTCTAAACTGTCTAAAAACTATGAAGTTGATGGGACATGTCCCCAACTAACTCCGGACTACTAAAATAACAAAGTAATAAAATAATTATGCTATCCTCGAATGATGAGGACCGACTGCTAGTCTGGCTGCTGAACGTCTGATCTACTAAGGATGCTCTGGAGATCGTACTTCTGAACCTATGGTATAAAACACCATAGAGCAAATGCGTCAGTATAATTGAATGTACTGGTATGCAAGTGAGGTAGGCTGAATGCAAGGAGTTTATATACATGAACAATACTAACTGTCTGAATAACATAAACGTGAGAATACATGCATGAATACATGAATTGTAACTGAGATCATGACATCACTGAATCTGAATACTGATAACATAAGTTTCGTATAACTGATATACTATTATAATAACTGTGTCTGACAATCTTTTTTCTGATGGAACTAGCTGAGTTCCGTCCTGAACTGGGTGACTGTATCTGACAGTCCTGAATTCTGTAGAACTATCTGAGCTCTATTACCGAGATTGAGATGTAACTGTGGGAAGTAGTCATCCAACCGACATGCCACAAATAAGATAATATAATTGAGTTGGGGTCCAATCTATAACCCCAATTAGAAGGGTGTCAATACCGCGCCACGGGTAAGGACAAACTGTGAGTAATCCCTCATCTAACAGGTACTCTAATAAGAATGGTGGGACCCTCATATAACAGGTTAAGCCACCTCATCTACCCTCAACTAGCAGGTTTGATGTCTTAACCTACGCTGGTTACGTAGTTTTGGAGCACAAGGATTGCTTCTAAGAATCACACCCTCTAATAATAGGTGAGTTCCCATCCTTGGGCTCACTCAGTGCTGAATCCTATTCCCATCTGAATAGATACTGAACATGATTAACTGAACTGAAATGTACTGCGTTTATTGAGTTTCGTTGACTGACGAAACACTACTAAGAATACTGAATTTCTGAGATTTCTGAGTTTACTGAGTTTTCCTGAGTCACATGACTGACTGAGTTCTATGAATCATGGCTTGACTGAGAGTATCTGGAAAACATGACGCTGGCTCTAGGCACACAACTAAATTATTGGGTACAAGTACCCCCAGGACTCGATAGAATGAAACTGACAAAACATGACACTTCTTGACACATGACCATAGTCAACAATTCATTGTACAATCATTGGGGATTTTCATGAAGTATTCACATGCTATAAGCTTACACATGAATAGGAATGCATGTAAACATATCATAATTTCATAAGTCTAATCTCATGAGCATTACGTCAATCCATTACAAAGCATAACAATAACGTGGGAGTTATATCAAACATAAGAGAGAAACATGGATTCATCAATTTTGGTCACAAATGAGTCATAAGGCATAATTCCTATTCTCTTAGGCATTTTATCAAACACCTTGCATGCATATCTTTAGGCTTAGGCATGAATATTGAAATAATACATCATGGCAACATTTTTTACTTCCAATGCAAGCATTTCAACCACATACTAACATATTTTCATGATAGTCATTAAAGTCTTCAACTTGGAAATCAAGAAACAACATAAACATGCATATAATTCAATTCATACCATGGAATCCAAAGTTTATATTTCAAATAGGGTTTCTTGAGCTTTATGGGTAAAAGGAACCCATGAATCAACACTTGACATACCTGAGTGGATGATTTCTTAAAGATTGGTGGAGGAAATATTGAATTCTTGACTTGGAATTAAACGCCAAGGGTTTCTTGTTCTTGGGGATTGATCTTTGAGTAGGTTGTGTTTGAAACCATCTACTAGGTATACTATGCTGAGTAGGCTAATTTTTTTTGATTTTTTCTAGATATTCATCATCCCAATTTTGGAAAGTTTTGTTTGAAATGTCCTAGCCTTCCGCAGTAGTAATAGAGATCATAATTTTTGGTGGAGTCATTGTTTTTGCCTCCTTGGGATCTTTATTGTCTCTATCTTATGATCTGTCTTACCCCACAGTTGATAAGGGTCATTCCTTAGCTATTAGCATCTTTCAACTATTAGCAGTCTTAGTGTTCAACAAAGATACATTTGTTAGTGTAACATTATTAAAACATAGACTTAGGAGGCTAACAATCTCCCCCTTTTTATAATGACAACAAAAGTAAACATCAGTTGACTTCCTTGTCTGTCAGCTTTCTCCCCCTGACTTGTATAAGTATTAGCTAACATATAAACTTGCTCTGCTCCCCCTGTATGGTAGGCTACTCTGATGTTCCAGTTTTCTCCCTCTTTGACATAATAAAAAAGAAAACAATACGCATGTAATATGCAGACAGAGAAATACACACAAAAAAGAAGCAAAAAGTTTTTTTATAAAGATCATTAGTGCTAAGAATCCCAAGCCTTTTTTGAAGAGATCAAAATCTTACTTCTATCATGGGTTTTGTAAAAATATCTGCTAGTTTATTTTCGGAGTCAACAAAATGTAAGGAAAAATCACTGTCTCTACATGGTCTCAAATGAAATGATGCTTGATATCAATATGTTTTGCTCTAGAGTGATGCACAGTATACTTAGATAGATTGATGGCACAAGTTTTATTACAAATAATAGGAACAAATTTAAAAGATAAGTCAAAGTTAAGAAGCAGATGTACAATCCATAAGATTTGAGTACCACAACTTCCGACGGTTATGTATTCAGCTTCAGTGGTTGAAAGAGCAATATAAGTTTATTTCTTGACATGCCATGAGATAAGGGCATCACCAAAAATTTTACATATTCTGCTGGTACTCTTCCTGTTACTCTTTTCTTCGGCAAAATCAACATTTGAGTACCCGACTAAATCTAAGTATGAGGAGCAGGGATACGATAGACCAAGGTCTTGAGGTCCTATTAGATATCGGATGACTCATTTGGCGTCAATGAAATTAGAATTCTTGAAAGTCGACTGGAATTTGGCATAGTTACACACACTAAACATAATATCTGGATGACTTAATGTCAAGTAGAGTAGAGATTTGATCATCCCCCAGTACATCTTTTCATCAACGTCTTTTCTAGCCAAGTCTGAATCAATGTTTGTGGATGGGCTCATGGGTGTTCCATAGGCCTTTCCCTTTTCTATGCCAAATTTTTAGATAAATTTTTTTGTGTGTTTGGCTTGACTGATGAATGTGCACTTGGGATTTTGTTTCATTTCTAGTCCCAGAAAGAATGTGAGCTCACCCATAAGACTCATTTCGAATTCTCCTCTCATCAAGTTAGCAAAATTCTCGCACATAGAGAAGTTGAACAACCAAAAATGATATCATCAATGTAAATTTGCACAATGATAAGATTTAAATAAAGATTTTGAATGAACAAAGTTGTGTCAATTTTACCCCTTTGAAAAGTATTATTTAGTAGAAAAGTACTCAGTCTCTCATACTAAGCTTTTGGAGTTTGTTTGATGTCGTAGAGTACTTTTGATAACTTGAAAAAAAGATTTGGAAATGAAGGATATTCAAATTTGGGGGGTTGTTTTACAAAGACTTCCTTGTGAATAAAACCATTTAAAAAAATACTTTTTACATCCATTTGATATAATTTAAAACATTTGAATGTGGCAAAAACTAATAAAACTTGTATTGACACTAACCATGCCACGGGGGCAAAGGTATCGTCATAGTCAATACCTTCCGCTGAGAGTAGCCTTGAGCTACGAGTCTGGCTTTATTTCTGATAACTTTACCTTCTATATTTAATTTATTTCTGTAGACCCATCTGGTTCCAATTACTGAGCAATTTCTTAGTCGTTCAACTAGAGTCCAAACTTAATTTTTTTCAAATTGTTCCAGTTCTTCCTTCATAGTTTCAACCCATGATTCATCGTTGAGAGATTCATCAGTTTTCTTTGGTTTGATTGGGGACACAAGGGCAATGGATGCTTGTCTCCTTAATGACACTCTGGTTTGCACTCTATCTTCTGGATTTTCGATGATGAGTTCATTTTGATGGCTAGCATCATGCTTTTATTCTTTTGGAATATTCAATTTCACTATTTCTTCTATGGGAGTCAACTCTGTCGAGGGTTTAGTCGACTTTTCTTGCGAAGGTTCTGGAGTTGTGTTATGATTTTCTCCAGTCTGTATATTAATCATTTGTTCTTTATCAACACTTATACTCATAGGGAGGTGGTTATATTCATCAAAATTAATGTTTAGAGATTCCTCAACAAATAGAGTTCTTTTATTAAAAGCCCTATAAGCACGACTAATGGGAGAGTACCCAAGAAAAATACCCTCGTCACTTCGGGGATTAAATTTTCCTAAGGTATTTTTACTATTGTTGTTAATAAAATATTTGTAGCCAAAGGGATGGAAGTAGAGGATGTTGGGATTCTTTCCTCTCTAGATTTTATAAGGTGTTTTCTTTAAAATAGGTTTGATCAGACACCTGTTGATGATATGACACGCTCTACTAACTGCTTTCTACCCAAAGTAATCTAGGAGATTATGTTCTAACAGCATTGTACTGTTTCCTTGAGGGATCAGTTATTTTACCCTACTACACCAATTTGTTGAGGAGACCGTGGTGAAGAGAAGTTCTGAGAGTATCCATTCCGAGCACAATACTCCTTAAACGCCTTATTTTTAAATTCTCCTCTATAATAACTGTGAATGTAAGTGATGAGGTGTCCATCTTCTCTCTGTACTTTTCTATAAAAAATCTCAAAGTTTGTGAAAGCTTCGTGTTTATGTGGTAGAAACATAACCCAAGTAAATTGTGAGTAATCTTTAACTATGACAAAAACATATCTTTTTTCACCTATGCTTGCGGTCTTGGTGGGACAAAACAGATCCATGTGGATTGTTTGGAGAGGCTTGATTGGAGATACAATGTATTTAACATTGAAAGATATTCGAGTCTGTTTACCCAATTGGCAGGCATCACAGATGTTATCCTTTTCAAACTTGAGTTTTGACCGACCTTTCACTAAATAAAGTCTATACAATTTCTCAATAATGTGCATACTAGCATGCCCGACCTTCATGTGCCTCAACAAAGTATCAATGGTTTGCACATTAAGGCATGTTAAGGTGGCAAGATTAGAACTATTTAAAACATAAATATTATTAACGTATTCACCGATAAAGGAGATATTTCTTTAGTCATGTTTGACAGAGCAGTTTTCAGCTTTAAAGAGGACTGCAAATCCAGCGTCACATAGTTGACTGATGCTGAGTAGGTTATGTTTGAGACCGTCTACTAGGTATACTATGCTGAGTAGGATAATTTTTTTTGATTTTTTCTAGATATTCATCATCCCAATTCTGGAAAGTTTTGTTTGAAATGTCCTAGCCTTCCGCAGTAGTAATAGAGTTCATAATTTTTGGTGGAGTCATTGTTTTTGCCTCCTTGGGATCTTTATTGTCTCTATCTTATGATCTGTCTTACCCCAGAGTTGATAAGGGTCATCCCGTAGCTATTAGCATCTTCTAAAAGGCACTCCTCTCCGCTTGGAGCAGCGTTGAAGGCTACTAGTTTCTTCTTTTCATCTTTGTAAAACCTGTTGATATAATTTTTCTCATATGTAATAAGGTTACCTCATAGTTCATCGTATGTTATGTTGCAAAGATTTCCATCTTCCAGAATGGCACCCTTGGTTTCCCAAGTGTTTGGGAGACTTTGGACGAGTTTCTGTACTTGCAGGCTGTGTGGATAGATCATCCCCAGTGATTTCAATTCATACACAATTTTTCTGAATATGAAAAACATTGTTTCAATGTCCTCATTTTCTTTCATTTTGAATAGCTCGTATTCATTGACCAGGGCAACAATTTTTGACTTCTTGACTTTGTTGGTTCCTTCATAGGTTACCTCCAATTTGTCCCACATTTTTTTTGTGGTTTCACACATTGATATCTTATTGTATTCTTCTCCGTTAACTGCACACAAAAGCAAACTTATAGCTCATGTGATAGTTTGGATTACCTCTTGTTGTTCTTTAGTGACCTTAAAGCTTCCAAGGTATTCTAAGTCAATACTTCTATATTCCTTGTCTTTGTCCTTTGACTTCTCTTTAAGTCCTGAAATGGGCTTTGGACCCTTCCTGATGACAACCCAGGCTTAAAAGTCATTTGATTAGACAAAAATTCTGAACTTGTTTTTCCAGTAAGAGTAATGTTGCCCATTAATGTATGGTGGTCTTATGGAGCAGTGACCATCCTGGAGAAGAGCACCGGGAATTTGATAAATGTCCATCTGATCTTTGCTCACTTGCGGTTAAGCAATGCAGTTGGTGAGATCTACTCTGATACCAATTGAAATTCAAGATGGGGTGAATTGAAATTTTCTTCTGTGAGTCGACTACTGACTCCTCATAGTCGACTCTCCTGCAGATTAGAACACTTCACAAATAGATTAAATTTCGAACAGTTAAGTAAGTAAATAACAAAACGTAAAGTAATAACACAAAGATTTATCCTAGTTCGAAACATCAATGTGGTGCCTACATCCAGTCCCCTTGGGTTTCAAAGTTTTCTTAGATCGTTGAATGTTTGGCTCGAGTACAATGATAGGAAACAAGTTCTGAAGATTTATTTTTCTCTTGAGATCTCGTGACACAACTTCAGTTGATGTTACAAAGTTGTCTTAATCTCACTCTTTATATAACAATTGTAAACTAAAGTTACAAAGCCTTGTAAAACTAAGATTGAGACACTTTCGATTTTTTGCTTAAAGTTGCATGAAAAGTGTCTGACTTCGGTCTTCATCTTATATAGTCTTTAGCTGCTACTCTTCATAAAGAAACCCAAGAGATTTTTTCTCAATCAAGGATGTAAATTGATTCCTTGATTGAGGAATGTAGTAGTATGATACGTCCATATATGATATATCCATATATGTCTTTGGATCACGTCCATATTAGATATGTACATGGTCTTTTTTTCTTCTTGGTTTTGTAGAGATTGATTCCTTTCCAAATGTACTCGTGATCTTTTCTTCCTGATTGATGTGGTCTGCCTTGATTTTGGGATTGTGTCCCTTCTTCTATTTTTGTGATATTTAATTGATCTGCTTGCCATACCGTGATCTTCCATATCCTCCAATATCTTGATTTGATTCTACGTGACGTTTGGGGCTGATATTTTCCTTCCATTTGTTCTCATTGAATGATTTTACTTGGATACTGTGGATGTCCGTCCATTCTTAATGTCCATCTATTTCTGGAGCCGGCATTCTTTATCTTTTCACTATTAGTAGTCTTAGTGTTATGCAGAGATACACTTGTTAGTGTGTCATTATTAAAATATAGACTTAGGAGGCTAACAATAAAAAGAGGTAAATCATTGTTATAAAATCAATCACGTCCATGCCTTTCATTTTCACAAAATTTTTTGGATGGACGGGGATACTTACTTAAGATGAAAGGGCATATCAAAGAAATTTTTTTCAAGATTATAGGCTGTTCAAATGATAGGTTTAAAAAGAAGGGTCGAGGTTCTAATTCTGGTGCATATCAGGCTCATGCAAGTGTTGATATTCAGTCCATAATGGAGTCCAAGAAATATGCAAAGGTTCAAGATCCACTATCCACTTCAAGTGCTCCTCCTAAAAATCAATTGCAGATGCCTTGTTTTTTCAAAAAAAAAATCAACACTTGCATCCATAAAAAATTTGCATATACATCAAATAGATATATACAATGCCTTCCTACAAGGTGATGTCCCTGATGAAATATATATGGAACTACCATATGGGTTTCAAAGACGGGGGGAGAACAAACCAGTTTGCAGACTTTTGAAATCCTTGTATGGTCTAAAACAAGCCCCAAGATAATGGGATTCAAAGCTTTTAGAAGTTGTTGTACATCTTGTATTTACTCAGTCTCAATATGATCACTCACTCTTCACAAGAAAGGCTGGAAATGATCTAATAAGTATCCTCGTTTATGTGGATGATATGTTGATTACTGAAAGTAGCTTAAAATTGATAAAGAAAACCAAAGTTGCACTACATCAAGCTTTCAAGATGAAAGATCTTGGAGAGTTGAGATACTTCCTTGGAATTGAGTTTGCCAAGTCCAAAGAAGGGATTTTAATGCAACAAAGAAAATAGACACTGAAATTAATCTCTAAATTGGGATTAGGAGCAACAAAACCAATAGCCACGCCTTTTGAAGCAAATGTCAAGTTGACAACAATGGAGTTTGATGATCATACAAATAATTCTAGTAAGGGGGAGAATGATCCATTAAGTGATATTGGAGTCAATCAAAGAGTTACAGGAAAACTGTTATACTTAACTCTTACCAAGACTGACATAGCTTTAGTATTAAAACACTAAGCCAATTTCTACGTTAACCAAAGAGAGCACATCTAGAGGCTTATGAGAATAGTAAGATATGTGAAAAATTAGTCTGGACAAGGTGTATTGCTATCAAGTAACAGTCAAAAACAAGTTCTATCCCACTGTGACGTTGACTGGGCAGCCTGCTCAAACTCACAAAAATTAGTAACAAGTTTCTTAGTTAAACTAAGAGACTCCTTGATTTCTTAAAAATCAAAGAAACAAAGTACAGTTTTAAGAAGCTCGATAGAGGCCGAGTACATAAGCCTTGATTCTACTACTGTTGATCTCTTCTGGATACTTTGTCTATTTGAAGAACTAGGACTCAAGCTAACTATGCCAATTCAAGTTTATACAGACAACAAATCAGCTATGCAAATAACTGCAAATTTAGTGTTCCATGAAAGAACAAAACATATAGAAATAAACTGCCACTTTGTGAGAAAAAAATTCAAAAGGGTGTGATCAAAACAAAGTATATGATATGACCTGACCTGAGGCCTTGTCTTAATAGGAATCCCAAGTCCAACCAGGATCGGAGACCACCCCCGATACCCAACCCAACCCAACCATCCAATTCGCATACCCTGAGTCAGAAGAATTTTGAATATATAACAAAATAGCATGTAAGCATGACTTAAGACTCTGGGATAGGTCTATAACCGTAACCAACCCAAATAAGTCCAACTATCCATTACCCAACCAATAACCATTACCGAACCAAGATCATAAGCCAACAACCAAACCAATAACCAAGTTCCTGTCCTTAATATAATATAAGAGGATGGAACCATCATAAATCCAATTCAACAGTATCGGCCTCAGTACCAATGTTAATACTAAGGATAAAGACAATATCGATCCTATCTATTCTAACCCATAGTAGTCACACAAGCCTCTAACCAAAAGAAAAACAATATCCGATTGGGAAATGCCCCAAACCATAGCCAAAACCTGTATCCAAAAAATAACCAAAGTATGTAAAGAAATCCATGATATGAAATGGAGCCTTCCAAAATATGGAAGCTCACCACTTCAATCCAATAGATGATCCCGAATCTGATCACTAAGCAGGAAGAGTAGAATAGCCGATTCTGTATTGCGTGGGGATACAATAGCCCGAGGATGGGTTGGCAGGTGAATACTAACAAGTACTCAGGATAAGGATAAAATAATGTCATCCAGTAAAACCAAGTAAACTAACCATATGCATACAAACCATACACACATATATATATAACCATGTCGGGAAAAGAAACTGGGTTTAGTATGCATTTAAAATCATTAACCTGGGTATGTGTAGCTTAGCCGTCCTAGAACCACCCACAAGCTATATGGATATAGTGTAACCCCTTGAATGGGCCCCAATGTATGTAGTTGCACAAACCTGATATACCATAAGAGTAAGAGATTCCCGAGTACCCTTCGCTCTCCATGATACCTATATACAGTGTACTACGAGGATTCCCATGTACCTCATAGTATCATATATGGTCTCAATAACCAACCCTCATGTCGGTAAACATGAGTTTCCAGTGTTTGTCCATTGGACTCTCACCTTTACGATTAGGTATCACACCCCATCATTATTGCCCAATTTAAACCATTACCATCCAACCAAACCATTATTATTAACCAAGGCTATAAATAGTGGTATCATCATACCGACTATAGCTTGCAAGCAATTTCCTTAGCCAATCTTTTTATGTAAAGGGATTCCATGTACCCATAGATTACATTATTAAGTTAACTTGGAGGATTCCCATGTACCCCACAAGTGTTCCATTATTAAGTTTCTTATGGAATTCCATGTACCCCACAAGTTGTTTATTATCATGTATACTTGGGGGATTTTATTTAAACCTGCAAGGAAGTTTAATTAACCATAAACATAACTACCAAACCATTCCAAACCGTTTAAACTATTTATTCCATTTAGGATTCCATTACCAAACCATACCATGCAATAGTTCCATAAAAAGTCCAATAGTATAGTAAAAGCATCATCATAGGCATTTTATCAAACATATTGAGGGCATAGTATTTCCAAAACCAATTCCAATAATCAATCAACCATTCCTATGCAACAAATTGTCCAAACCACCATTAAAGCATGTAAAAACATAATTAAAACATGGGAAAACCATAACCAAGCATTTAATACTAGAACCCCAACATAAATTTAAAAACCCCCAAACTATACAATAATCATTCCATGAAAATATTGTATGAAATATGCCTTTAGTTGGATCTAACAATGAGAGAAAAGTATCTTGACTCAGATTATGAAGATGATGGAGAGAAATCACACAAATAAGCCCCAAATTGCTCCTCTAGAAGAAACCCTAGCCTTCCTTTACACAAGAGTCTTAGAGAGAATTAGAAAGTGTTTCTAAGTGATTTAGATTGAAATAATAGGGTAAATGATGTCCCAATAGAGTTGTAAGTCATGGGGCCTTAAGTGGTTAAGTGGAGAAATATCCAGATTACCCCCAACTTAACTGCATAAAATCCCCGCAGGTGGGTATGACTTAACCATACCAGTCATACCCTCCAATATAAGTGGTACCTGCCAAACGTATCCTAGAACTCCCTTAGACCCCCACACTGGTCAACATACGACCATGCAAGCAAAACCGTATTCAAGGATTCAACTTACCCTTAACTCATACCTATTCCAGAATCCAATCCAACCCATTAACCATCATTGGTTAGTGTACAAACAAACCTTACCAAACATATCCAGCATACGAATTGTACCCCCTAGACGTATATTGACCAAAAACTAGAAATTCAGGAAATTTTCTAAGGTTTCAAAACTCAGGGTGTTTCAGTATATCTACATAAGAGATCAATGAGCTAATTTAAACAAATAAAGGATTTTACAAAGCTCAACATGAAAATTTATTCTCCAAGTTTTGATTTCTTAATTTTTGCATCTACTAAGCTTGAGGGGGAGTGTCAAGGAAAAAGGTAGTTCAGTCTTTGTGCAACTAGTTAGTTAAAAAGGTAATTAGTTAGTTATTAAATGTGACTATTTGTTAACTTCTTAACTAATTAGTTAGTATATATATATATATATATATATATATATATATATATATACCTGTACAAAAAGTAATTCAATGAGAATAATTTTCTAATTTTTTTTCTCTCATGTGCTCTCTTCTTCTTCTTCCCTAAATTCTTCAAGAACTGCAAACTATCAAGTCTCAAAACTCATGTATTGGGATAGGTTTTAATGTATTAGGTAATAGGAATAAATAAATAATGATATAATTTAAAATTTAGGATGAAAGGGATAAAAATGTCAAAAAAGAAATTAGTTTATAGTGTGAATGAGTCTTTTTACTATTGTGGCCAAATTTGAGTCATATTTTTATGGTAAAAAGGATTAAACAAAAATGGATGAAAGCATGCTAAGCAATCAATGGGGTCCTCTATGATTAAGTTGCTCCCATAAGATATCGAAAAATATGTTCAATGAACACATATAAAATATATGAAGAATAATACATAAATGAAGACTTGACAATATGAACAATGAACAAAGGATTTGACGTTTGAAACACGAGTGAAATATTTTCCTAAAATGATATTTTCTCCCTCTCCTCTGCGAGATTGCTATGGGATTATATGCAAATAGGTTTAGTAGATATGACAAGCCTATTGAATCCTTCACTAAGCAAATAGTGAAGAAATTCTTCTGAAAAGCAAGAAGTCAGGATTTGATCTTTTGGGGAAGAAGAAAAGCTTTGGAGAAAGCTCTGTAAAAATGCGTTCTAAAAATTATGATTGAAAGCTGTAAAATTAGATTTAAATAGAATAAAAGTAATCAGAGGATGAAAGGACACAACCTTTCACTGAAAGATACTATTTCATAAAATTCATGACCTTTTATCTAAGAGGCATCTTTTCATAGAAAAAACACATCTTATTAAAAAGACATTTCTTCAATAAAATATTTATAATACTAATTTATTTTTAAACAAAAATCCAACAATCCCCCACTTGTTTAAATATAATTAGCATACAAAAATCAAGTTTTTTTCACGCATAGATTAATGTATTTTTCGATTTGAACAGTACATTAGTGCAATGCCAAAAGACAAACTCGAAATTTCATGTAGCATAATAGCTTTGAATGTGTTATTCCTTGTGATAAAATTGATGACACTACACACATAAACATTTCATTCTTTCTTTACACTCAACATGCTTAGCACTTTTATGGTCATGTGCTATGCAAAATTTGTGAACATTTATGAGAGCAACTCCAACTCCAATCGAAGTGGCACCATTTTTATGTTCATATAGGTGAAGTTCTTTCAATGTCTTTGTCATATTTGAGACACTTGTTCCTTGAACTGAACCTCATTAAGAGTATTAAAACTCAACCCTCCAAACTATGACAACCAGTACTAGTATATCTTTTACTTAAGTACTGAAACATCCATGTATCAATAACTTGTTGTTACCCTTTGAACCCATAACTATTCATTTCACAGTGCTGGGTAGGGTTGCCATTAATGGTGGACCTAATTAAGGAGTTTTTATATAATCACACTTGAAGATGTATTCAACAAATTCCTTTTAATAGGTTTAGTAAATAGATTTGTCAAATTCATTTGACTCCACAAATGTGATAGAAGTTATAACTCCATCCTGAATTTAACTTTTTCACATAGTCAAGGATTTATAAATTTTGAATTCCCATTATATAATCTTTATATGCTCGAGATAGATTGGCTTGGCCATCACAAAATTGAGCTCATATTTTGCAAAATCAATGGATTTTCTAAATAAAGATCCTTTAACCACCAGAACTCCTTTCCTTGCTTCCACTAAAGCAAGTTTAATTCTCGATTTAAAAAAATTATACCTTCTCACAAGGTAAATACCCATCATGTGGTAAATTTATTTAATTATTTATTTCACATATTTGATATCAACTTGTAGCGATATATCCTTATAAAATTGTATGAAACTTAGAGTTTTGTAAATCTTTAATTTTCTAAAGAAAACTAAGAACTTGACTATTGGCCCTTCCAATAGCACTTGCTTACACAAGTTAAGCTAAAACTTATTACTATTATCGGTAAGCTCGATACTGAACCAAATGAGATATGTATTGACCTCTTTATGTTTAAGTGATTAATTAATTTATTTAGCACTTTCTCAATGTAATGAAATTAATCAATAGTCACCCCCAATATTTTATTTAATCTTAATACCCAACATAGTACCAATTTCTCCAAGATCCTCCATTAATATGTGCAAATGAAATCTCTTATGATTTTTTTCGATCAACATATCGATAAATTATCACACAACATCACATACCCATCAATATTTATAAGATGAAGGTAGACTAACTATCTCAAGTTTATGTTCTTCAAAAATATATAAAATAATGTTAAGTCTAATATTAACTTCTAATCTCAGTTCAAATATCGCCACATTTTAAACATATCAGGTATCTTTTCATATTATAGCAAAAATTGAATTCACCAACTCATGTTCTCAAGATTTCATATTTATTTATTATTATTATTATTATTATTTTCAAGTACACACATGTACTTGTAAATAGTATAATTTTCATATCATCCAGCCAGTTGAAGAAAAATTTCACATATGATCTTTATGCAAGAAGAATGATCCACAATGATCACATGAGAAAATATTATTTCTAAAATTATCAAGCATTAGAACATCATAAAAAATATCATCTACCCTACTATTTATGAAAATAAATTCACAAAAATCACAAAGAATAAAAAGTCATATGTAAATAATAAGTGTGGTTAAAGTAAACAGAACTTGAATTTCGTGAATTTCTTCTCCATTCGGTGCTTTACTCATCTGACAATTTTTCGTATCAAATTTGAAATTATTGCCGCATTTTTCTTGGATGTGTCAATATTGACAGTGAATTGAATCAATGCATAACCCACTTTGATCTCATCCTTATACAATAATCCCACTTGAAATACTTATCCAAATTTTTAATCTTCTTGATTGCTTTGGCTATGGCCTATTGCCCATATCATGTTTTTTCACCACGCTTTCATCAAATATAATAGATATGATAGTACTGACACTAGGTTAATGAGTGTCTGAACAAATCTCCTATAAAACATGGACTACCAAAAAACATGAGCATAAATTTTCTATGCAACGGGATTTTGCTTCTTTGGCACACAATAGACACCAACATCACAAGCATAGTCCCCTTCAAAAGGCTCAAGAGTGACATGCTCAATAGGTTTAAACTGCTCTGCTTGAAGTTTCTTCACTTCTTGATCAAATACGGCCTCTGCTGGCACTGTCGAATCTATGCAGTTTGTTTTTTCTGTAAAAAATATATTCTCTTCATGAAAACTAATATTACAAGTCCACCTATTCATGTTCCCATAAATTTTCTCTGCTGGTCCCTATAACGAACAATAATTTACTTTCTTTTCTCTACCAAGAACTATTTCTTCTTCGTAACAAAATATCATTTTTAGATTGTTAGAAAATTTGTCCAATGAACAAATATAAAATATACGAAGAAGAATACAAAAATGAAGACTTGACAATTTGAACAATGAACAAAGGAATTGATACTTGAAACACACGTGAAACACTTTAATAAAAATGATATTTGCTCCCTCTCCTCTGTGAGATTGTTATGGGATTATATGCAAATATTTTTAGTGGATATGACAAGCCTATTGAATCTTGCACTAAGCAAATAGTGGAGAAATTCTTCTGAAAAGTAAGAATTCAGGACTTGATTTTTTGGGAAGAAGAAAAGTTTTTGGGAAAGTTTTATAAAAATATGTTGTAAAAATTGTGATTGAAATCTGCAAAGTTGGATTTAAACAAAATTAAGATAACCAAAGGATGAAAGGACACAACTTTTTACTAAAAGATAACATTTCATAAAAGACACGATATTTTATCTAAGAGACACCTCTTCATTTATGTAACGCCCCGAGTCTGCACCCTGGACGTCACACGGTGTTTACGACCCCGGAGGATCACAAGTTAACCCATGACTGGTACCTGTTGTGAGCACTGAATAATAATACTGAAAATATATGAGGAAGTTAGGCTAAAAATGCCATGAGGTTCATAAACTAAAAACAAATACTGAGTACTGATGATAATATTGAGTATAACTGATAACAATATCTGAAAACTGAAATAACTGACCATGCTAGTCTAAAAGCCTCTAATTGTCTGAATATGGAGTTGATGGGACAAGTCCCCAACTAACCCCGACTGAACTAACTACTAAACTGTGAAATACTAAAATAAATAAACTTTTTCCTCAAAATATGAGGACTCACCACTATATCTGCTACTGATAGACTAAGCTGCAAAATACGGTCAGGAACCTGAGTGTCCGAACCTATGATATGAGATATCATAGCGCAAAACAGAGTATGTGTCAGTACGTGGAATATACTGGTATGCTAAGTTAGGTAAGGTTGATATACATGGGTTCATATGCATGAGATGATAACTGACTGAATGAACATCATGAAGTAACTGAATGAGTGTACATATATATCTATAACTGCTGAACATACTGAACATGCGATACTGCGCATATAGCTATATATCATGTATCTGAAATTATACTAAAACTGAGTACTAAATTCTGATAGTTGAGTAACTAATAGACATGGTTCTATAGACCTATCTAAGTTTTTTACTGAATAATGAGACTGAAACTATAATTGTGGGAGTGTTTATCTAACCAACATACCCTGACATAGACTGATTTGGGGTCCAACCTGTGACCCTAGTTGGAAGGGTATTATCACCTTGCCACGGGATACTAACAATGTTGGGTCAACCCTAATCTATCTGAAAGAGTCATAAAGTATGTATTTGATTGCGTCAACCCTAGTCTGGTAGGAGGATGACTTACCCTACGATGGCTACGTAGTTCTGTAATGCAGGGACTGATACTAAGGGTCAAACTCTCTACTGGCAGGAATGCCCCTATCCCTAGGTTCGCTCGGTGCTGAATCCTACTCCCAACTGAATCGACACTAAACTGATCACTAGACTGTACTAGGTTTGACTGAACTGACACTGATAGTGTTGACTGACTGAACTGGACTGAGTTCACTGAGTTCTATTAACTGACTGAGTACTACTGTTCTTGACCTTGATGGGACTATTCTATAACTACTGTAACTAAGTAAACAGCTAAATTTCGGGTAATAAATACCCCCAGGACTCGATAGCATCAATAATAAGACATAGAAATTCTTTAAAGCTTTACAATAGTCAATTGTTCACAATTCAACCATTGAGACATTTTGTCAAACACTTGGAGGTCATGAACTTGTAAATAAATGAGAACACATGCTAACATATCATGATTACACAATTCTATTCACATGGACATTCTATCAAACACTTGGGGAGCATAATTAATGCACATGATAAAGAACAACACATAAGCGTCATGACTATAACTTCCACTTGAAATTTCAAGGGTTTTAACATGAGAGATTCATAATTCAACACACATGCTAACTTAATTTCATGAAACTCATAAAATATCTTAACTTGAAACCTATACAACAACACAAACATGAGCAAACTTTAATTCCTAAAATGGGAATCATAATTAAAGTTTTAAAAAGGGTTCTTGAACTCCAAGGGTGAAAAAAAAACCAAGGATGAACACCTAACATACCTTGATTGTTAATTTTGTAAAGATTATTGGGGATTTCTTGGAACTTGATCTTGAGTTTGATGAACTAGGATTTATTTCTTGAGAGGATTTTGTGAATGAGTGAGTGGATTTTGTGAATTTCATGTTATGGGGGTTTAATGTGGGAGAAAAATGACTTAATTGCCCCGACAACTCGAATCAAAAAGTGAAAAACTGTGTCCAGTGATGCGATACCCGATGCGTCGTATCGATGTCAACATAATTATCGACGCACTGCGTTGATGGTGTCGATGTAATTACTTATGCATCACAGCCTGATCGCGTCGATGCGCTATTTTGGACATCCAAACATGCCTCAAATGATGTTCGAAAAATCAAAAACTCACCCAAGATGTCCTATTGATATCCCTGATCATGAATTAATTTAAAAATTTATATTCTAAGGTCGTAAGGATAGAAAATAAGATCGTCCAATTATGAAGGCAAAAAATGCTTCTAAGTTTAAACACTTAGCTGAATATTTTTAAGTTTGGGGCCGCTTTTGGCATGCTATATAGGACTGAAATGTTAGGACTTTTCCAAATACCCCTTTCTCTAATAATTTCCAACTTTCTTCTGGTCTTAGCAATCGAAGATAAAGAGGATCATTGTGGAATTTTCCATGCAAAGCCACGTCCTTTTTTGACATATTAAAATAACTCTGCTTTATTTATGAGGTAACCTTATTACATATGATGAACTACGAGGTAAACTTATTACATATGAGAAAAAATATATCAACAGGTTTTACAAGGATGAAAAGAAGAAACTAGTAGCCTTCAATGCTGCTCCAAGCAGAGAGGAGGACCTTTTGGAAGATTCTAATAGCTAAGGAATGACCCTTATCAACTGTGGGGTAAGACAGATCATAGGATAGAGACAATAAAGATCCCAAGGAGGCAAAAACAATGACTCCACCAAAAATTATGATCTCTATTACTACTGCGGAAGGCTAGGACATTTCAAACAAAACTTTCCAGAATTGGGATGATGAATATCTAGAAAAAATCAAATTTTTTTAGCCTACTCAGCATAGTATACCTAGTAGACGGTCTCAAACACAACCTACTCAGCATCAGTCAACTATGTGACGCCGAATTTGCAGTCCTCTTTAAAGATGAAAACTGCTCTATCAAACACGACAAAAGAAATATCTCCTTTATCGGTGAATACGTTGATAATATTTATATTTTAAATAGTCCTAATTTTGCCACCTTAACATGCCTTACTGTGCAAACCAATGATACTTGGTTGAGGCACAAGAATCTCGGGCATGCTAGTATGCACATTATTGAGAAATTGTATAGACTTTATTGGGTGAAAGGTCGGTCAAAACTCAAGTTTGAAAAGGATAACATCTGTGATGCCTGCCAATTGGGTAAATAGACTCAAACATCTTTCAATGTTAAAGACATTGTTTCTACTACCAAGCCTATCCAAACAATCCACGTGGATCTATTTTGTCCCTACAAGACCGCAAGCATTGGTGGAAAAAGATACGTTTTTGTCTTAGTTGAAGATTACTCACGATTTACTTGGGTTATGTTTCTTCCACATAAACACAAAGCTTTCACAAACTTTGAGATTTTTTATAGAAAAGTACAGAGAGAAGCTGGACACCTCATCACTTACGTTCACAGTTATCATGGAGGAGAATTTAAAAACAAGGCGTTTGAGGAGTATTGTGCTCGGAATGGATACTCTCAAAAATTTTCTTCACCGCGGTTTCCTCAATAAATTGGTGTAGTAGAGTAAAAGAACTGATCCCTCCTTGGAAACAGCCAGTACCATGCTGTTAGAATATAATCTCCTAGTTTACTTTTGGGTAAAAAACAGTTAGTTCAGCGTGTCATATCATCAACAGGTGTCTGATCAGACCTATTTTAAAGAAAACACCTTATAAACTCTGGAGAGGAAAGAATCCCAACATCGGCTACTTCCATCCCTTTGGCTTCAAATATTTTGTTCACAACAATGGTAAAAATACCTTAGGAAAATTTAATCCACGAAGTGACGTGGGTATTTTCCTTGGGTACTCTCCCATTAGTCGTGCTTATAGGGCTTTTATTAAAAGAACTCTGTTTGTTGAGGAATCTATAAACATTGATTTTGTTGAATATAACCACCTCTCTATGAGTATAAGTGTTGATGAAGAATAGGTGAGTAATATACAGACATGAGAAAATCATAACACAACTCCAGAACCTTCGCAAGACAGATTGACTACACCCTCGACAGAGTTGACTCCCATAGAAGAAATAGTGAAATTGAATATTCCAAAAGAATAGAAGCATGATGCTAGCCATCGAAATGAACTCATCATCGGAAATCCAGAAGATAGAGTACAAACCAGAGCATTATTAAGGAGACAGGCATCCATTACCCTTGTGTCCCCAATCGAACCAAAGAAAACTGATAAAGCTCTCAACGATGAATCATGGGTTGAAGCTATAAGGGAAGAACTGGACCAATTTGAAAAAAAATAAGTTTGGACTCTAGTTGTGCGACTAAGAAACTACTCAGTAATTGGAACCAGATGGGTCTATAGAAATAAATTAAATATAGAAGGTAAAGTTATCAGAAATAAAGCCAGACTCGTAGCTCAAGGCTACTCTCAGCAAAAGGTATTGACTATGATGAGACCTTTTCCCCCATGGCATGGTTAGCGTCAATACAAATTTTATTTGCTTTTGCCTCGTTCAAATATTTTAAATTATATCAAATGGATGTAAAAAGTATTTTTTAAAATGATTTTATTCACGAGGAAGTCTTTGTAAAACAACCCCCCAAATTTGAATATCCTTCATTTATAAAATCTTTTTTTCAATTATCAAAAGCACTCTACGACATCAAACAAACTCCAAAAGCTTAGTATGAGAGACTGAGTACTTTTCTACTAAATAATACTTTTCAAAGGGGTAAAATTGACACAACTTTTTTCATTCAAAATCTTTATTTAAATCTTATCATTGTGCAAATTTACGTTGATGATATCATTTTCGGTAGTTCAATATCTCTGTGTGCGAGAATTTTGCTAACTTGATGAGAGGAGAATTTGAAATGAGTCTTATGGGTGAGCTCACATTCTTTCTGGGACTACAAATGAAATAAAATCCCAAGGGCACATTCATCAGTCAAGCCAAACACACAAAAGAATTTATCAAAAAATTCTGCATAGAAAAGGGAAAGGCCTATGGAACACCCATGAGCCCATCCACAAACATTGATTCAGACTTGGCTTGGAAAGACGTTGATGAAAAGATATACTGGGGGATGACCAAACCTCTACTCTACTTGACATTAAGTCGTCCAGATATTATGTTTAGTGTGTGTAACTATGCCATATTCCAGTTGACTTACAAGAAGTCTCATTTCATTGCCGCCAAATGAGTCATCCGATATCTAATAGGACCTCAAGACCTTGGTCTATGGTATCCCTTCTCCTCATACTTAGATTTAGTCAGATACTCAAATGTTGATTTTGCAGAAGACAAGAGTGACAGGAAGAGTACCAGCATAACATGTTAAATTTTTGGTGATGCCCTTATCTCATGGCATATCAAGAAACAAACTTCTGTTTCTCTTTCAACCACTGAAGCTGAATACATAACCGTCGGAAGCTGTGGTACTCAAATCTTATGGATTGTACAACAGCTTCTTAACTTTGACTTATCTTTTAAATCTATTCCTATTATGTTTGATAACACTTGTGCCATCAATCTAAGTATACTGTGCATCACTCTAGAGCTAAACATATTGATATCAAGCATCATTTCATTCGAGACCATGTAGAGACGGTGATTTTTCCCTATATTTTGTTGACTCCGAAAATAAACTAGCAGATATTTTTACAAAACCCATGCTAGATGAAAGAATTTGCTCTCTTCAGAAAAGGCTTGGTATTCTTAGCACTAATGATCTTTAAAAAAAAATTTGCTTATTTTTTGTGTGCATTCCTCTGTCTGCATATTACATGTGTATTGTTTTCTTTTTAATTATGTCAAAGAGGGAGAAAGATGGAACATCAGAGTAGCCTACCATACAAGAAGAGCAGAGAAAGTTTATATGTTAACTAATACTTATACAAGTCAGGGGGAGAAAGTTGACAAACAAGAAAGTCAACTGATGTTTACTTTTGTTGTCATTATAAAAAGGGGGAGATTGTTAGCCTCTTAAGTCTATGTTTTTAATAATTTTACACTAACAAATGTATCTTTGTTGAACACTAAGACTGATAATAGTTGAAAGATAAAGAAAGTCGGCTCCAGAAATAGAAGGACATCAAGAATGGACGGACATCCATGGTATCCAAGTAAAATTAATCACTATAAGAACAAATAAAAGGAGAATCTTAGACCCAAATTTCATGGAAAAGACAATCAAGATATTAGAGGATAAGGAAGATCACGGCATGTCAAGTAGATCAATCAAATATCACAGAAATAGAAGAAGGATCACAATCCCAAAATCAAGGCAGACCACATCAATCAGGAAGAGAATACCATGTGCATATTTGGAAAGGAATCAATCTCTATAATACCAAAAAGAAAAAAAGATCACAGACATATCTAATATGGCCGTGATACAAAGCCATATATGAATATATCTACTATGGACATATCATACTGCTACATTCATTCACCAAGAAATCAATTTATATCCTTGATTAAGAAGAAATATCTTGGGTTTCCTTATGAAGAGTAGCAGCCGAAGACTATAAAATATGAAGACCGAAGACAGACACTTTTCATGCAACTTCAAGTAGAAAATTGAAAGTGTCTCAATCTTAGTCTCACAAGGCTTTGTAACATTAGTTTACAATTGTTATATAAAGAGTAGGATTGAGTCAACTTTGTAACATCAACTTAAGATGTATCATAAGATCCGACGAGCAAAATAAGTCTTTAGAACTTGTTTTCTATCATTGTACTTGAGCCAAACATTCAATGATCTGAGAAAACATTGAAAACCAAGGGTACTAGACGTAGGCACCACATTGGTGTTCTAAACCAGGATAAATCTTTGTGTTAGTACTTTACATTTTGTTATTTACTTACTTAACCATTCCAAATTTAATCTGTTTGTAAAATATTCTTAGCTGCAGGAGAGTCAACTGTAAGGAGTCATTAGTTGACTCAAAGAAAAAAAATTTAATTCACCCCCTCTTGAATTTTATTTATGACTCAAAATTCTTTAGTAGGTAGGGTGTGGTGATTATCTCTTTTTTTTCTTAAATAGGAAATGCAATTGATCTTCCCATAAAAGTTTGCATGCCATGTGCAATGATCTTAGTTGATTGATTCCCATGCGTGCTTGTGTCATCTAGAACTTGCACCATTGGTCATTCAAAACTAATATTTATTACACCTTAGACCTTATTTGTGATCATGTAAACCCGCTTTAACCTAAAATGCCTACCCGTGCGCAAATGGTATCTCAAGTCACCTCTTTTGAGCCTTTGAACCTTTCTTTGGAAACCGCATTATAATACTTGAACTATTTAAACTTTACCCCTATTTTATACCCTATATTCCTTGAACCTAAAAGTGCAACTTAAGGCTAAGATCCTAAGTTGGGGTGGTGAATCTTGGAAGAGGTAATCTTGGGCCACGATATTGTAAGCGAGTGTCTAAAAGCTAAACAGGGAGGACAAATGAATGAGAAAAAAAAAAGATCAACAAAAGAAAGAAAAGCATGAGTTTCACAAAGGAAAGAATTGAGAAAAAAATTCTTTCAAAAGATAGGTGAACCAAACTAGTATATATAGGCACATGTGTGAGTTAGGAATAAATGAAGTGGTTCATGATCCAAAGTAAGATCTAATAGTGAATAATGTGGAGTTAAAGGAGGATTTAGTCACTTTTATCCTAAAAGTTTATTCTACCCTTCCCTGAGCCTATATTACAAGCTTGAAAAATTCCTTTGAGATCGCCAACCAATCATTTTTGAGTTAGTACTGATTGAAAATAAGGGCAAGCATATGGCATGATACTTTTTTGCATGGAGAAATTCTTTGTGAGAGTGAGTGCTTGCATATTTTCCTAGTCGCATGATTGAAATTTGGTGTGTTGGGACATTCTTTCGTAAGGAGGCATGTAAACTAATTGAGGTTGGTGAAGTTGTCATATTCTGAAAATGAGGTGAAAGAGTATAGTTAAGTCAAGTTTTGATAGAGAGTCACCTCTTGAGAGTTAGTTGTCGTTGCTTGATTGTTCTTAAAAGTCTTTTGCATCCTTGAAAATGTGATTGATTTTGGTGGAAGTTGCAAAATAGTTCTTCCAATGCTTGTTGTTCAATTGTTGGTGTCAATCAAGTTTGGAATCATGGTGATTATTTGTTTGTAAGAATGGGCTTATAAGTTGAGTGATCTCATTGAGTATAGAGTACTGATGCTTGGGGAAAAGCAAAGTTTTAAGTTAGGGTGTTGATGAGTGGCAAAATTGTCACTCATTTACATCCAAATTTGTGCACACTACGATGAATTAATTATGTACATGAGGAAAATTCTCTATTTAAATGCATTAATATCCTATTTTTGGTGATTTTGTGATAAATTTAATGAAAATAAGTTGAGATAAAGTTGGAAGAGAAGGAAAGTGGGCAAGAGGAGTTGAAGCTGAAGATCGAACGACCGTCAGGTGCTGTGATCGCAACCTAAGGGTCACGATCACGGCCAGTCAAAAGAATTCAGCATATGGTGATCGCATGAAGATGCCTCGCGATCGTGATTATGAGATGAAGATCGTGACTAGCGAAAAATTTGAGGGGTAGATTTAGAATTTCACAAAACCGAGTCCTGAAATTCAAAAGGCATAACCCTCAACATTTTTCAGCATCTTTAGCTAAGTTTACAGTTTTGGAGAGTGGAGAACAATTTTGTGAGTGAGAATCAAATTATGGATTGTTCCTAGGAGATAATTTAGCTTTGTTGATTGAATTTGAAATTGGAGATTTTACTTTTTTTTCTTTTCAATGGATGAGTTGAATACCAATTTGGGTATATTTCTTCTCTTTAATTTCATGTGTAGCTAAATTATTATCATGGGGTTATGTTTAATTAGGTGTTAATTAAGGTGTGGATGTTTATTGTTAGTCCAAATAATTAGTTGATGGTGTTGGATTTTGCCCTTACTATATGTTTGAATTGAGAATTATGGGTGAAAACTCCAATTATCTTGGATCCCATATCATCATTGAAATAGGGATATGGGTGAAGATTAATTGTAAACAACTTGAATTAGTTAGCATTATCTTAGAAATAAGGATGTTATTTGAATGTAGCTATTTTCATAAGTATTATCTTAGAAATAAGGGTGCTAGTTGTGGTAATGGATTGATGAACTTGTCACACTCATGACGTGTTCTAAAGAATCCATTATTGAAATTTAGTGTTTTATCGAATGGTTAAGACTAAGAACCTAAATCTAGCCTACCCAAAACCCTTAGCTAAAATTTGGACTAACTTTTGATAACCCATGCAAGAATATCTCCTAGGAGAACATAACCCCAAGGTTCCTCTCAATTTGGTATACTTATAAATTGATCACTCTTTTATTTTTGTTGTTTTTTTGATTGTATTAAACAAAACTTCAAATCAAACCCTCCAATTTACTTTCACGTTTTTTTTTAAATATTTTATTACGGGTTAACGATAGTTAACTCTTAATATACATAAGTCTTGAAATCTAGTTCACACTCCTAGAGGATTTGACCCTGACTCTTGTTGGGTAGTTATTAACAATGTCTTTCTTACTGTTAATTTTATGTGTAAGTTGAGCATTATCAGATAGTCATACTCATGAGTTGTTCCTTATAGAGCATAAGATGGTGCGTGGATTTATCAAAGGATTAAGTTTACCACTCCATTTGGCATTAGATAATTTCATAGAATTAGGGTCTACCTTCTTTCAGGTTATTGATAAACATGTGAGAACTACTGAGAGGGCATGTCTTGATACATATAAAAATGGTAAAAAGAAGCTATGTCAGCAGTATAGTGTTTGTGGTATTTTGTCTGAAGATAGATTTCCTCCTAATAGAGGTCAGCATCACTCACAGCCTATCAGGGATGTACATGTAGCACCTCAAAGCATTGATAGCTGTCAGATAGATTGGGGTGATCACAATAGATAGAGCGTTGGTCAGGAATTATGGGGCTCTTAGCCTAGGTCTTTAGTCTATGCGGTAGTTCTAGGTCCACAAGTACATTGCATTAGAGAGTTTTAGGGGGGTGTTTTGATTGTGGTGAGATTTTTCATTGGTTTAGGGAGTTCCCCAGACGTGAGTTAATCAGCCAGTTGGGGTCAACATATATTTATCGCCAGGTTAGATCTTTAGGGGTTTGTTATGAAAGCAGAGAGAGCAGTCATATAACTCCTAGAGAGTACACCCTGGGTGCCACACGGTTCCTACAGCCCCGAAGGACCACAAGCTAACCCATAAGCTGGTACTTGCTATGAGCACTGAATAAAATCTCAAACAAAACATGTGCGGAATGTAACTGGGATGCCATAAGGTTTTTAGCAACAGTAATCAATACTAAAACATGGTATTAACGTCTAAAAACATACGGACAAAACTGCTTAAATGACTGATAATAACAATTGAAAACTGACTAACGGTCTGTACTAGTTTGAAAGCCTCTACTGAATAACTGAGGAGTTGATAGGACAAGTCCCACACTAACTCCGACTGTCTGCTAAAACGAAGAAACTTAAATAAGCATAATTGGTCCTCAAAACATGAGGACTCACCACTGCTGCTACTACTGGTGCGCTGAGATATCTAGGTGCGGTTAGGAATCTAAACGTTTGAACCTATAAGGTATGCGATCAGTACATTGAATATACTGGTATGCTAAATGAGGTAGGCTAACATGCATGTTTTTGTGTGCATGAGTAATAATTTTCTGAATAAATAGCATGGAGTACTGAGTAAAATGCATGAAATCTGTAGAGACTAAGAATGTATGACCAAACATAAAACATATTATGTATATAGTCTGTAAACTGAAATACTGAATGCTGATAAATGAATAAATGATATTCGTATGCTATGGTTAGTAAAATTAAAACTGATTACTGGGCTGAACACTAGACTGAGACTGTGGGAGCTAACTATAACTGACATACCCCAATGAGCTATTTGGGGTCCAACCTGTGACCCCAGTTGGAGGGATGTCAGTACCGTGTCACAGGTACTAACACATGGCTTCGTGGATCCACTAACCTACTAAACAACCAGGATGTGAAGCCTAACTGACGGGTGACACCTGGGCAAAGTCAAGCCTAATCTGACGGGTGGCTCCTCATATCCTACGCTGACTACATAGTTATGGAATACAAGGACTGCTGCTAACAACTCTTCCTAACTAACGGGGAAGCCTTCTTCCCTGCATTCGCTCGTGGGTAAATCCTACTCCCAACTGAAAGACCTAGAATATTGGACTGACTAAGCTTAACTATTTAAAAATACTGACTGAAAAATAGTGGTCGTAACTATATTGTTACCATTCTATAAATACATGAAAACTAGATAAGCAGCTAAATTTCGGGTATTCAAACCCCCAGGACTCGATAACAATAATATCAAGAAGGTACTAAAACTTTGAGGACATGATGTGCAAACATTTGCTAAAAAATCATTTTTGTAGGAATTTCATCAAACACTTGTAGTGCATAGTTTAAGCATGGGAATAGTGTAACATGTAGTAGTAGCATGACTCAATATTAAATCACAAATTAAGGCTTAAACCCGTGAACAACACCATTCAAAATGTGTGGGGTTTAATAACACAACCAATTACGTGTAAAAATGGTGAAAACTTAAATATTCATGAGAAATCATGTACAAAATTCATGAAATAAGTAAAGTTCATGCTTTTAAAATTTAAAAGAGGATTCTTGGACTCCATGGGTGAAAAGGACCCATGGATGAACATTTAACATACCTGGGTTGATGAATTCGTGAGAGTTCTTGGTGTTCTCTTGAAGATTTAACCTTGAATTTTGAAGCCTAGGGTGTGTTCTTTTAAGAGAAAGTGGTTTCAATTTGGGGGAAAATATTAAAAGTGAAGCAAAAGTGGTGTTTTGGGCCTTAAATCCTGTGTTTGGACTGAATGGGGTGAAGGGAAAGGACTTAAATGCCCTTGGGAATTAAAAACTCAGAACTGAAACTGGAATCCCAATTTTGCATCTTGGCGCGACATGGTGCTATCACGTTGCATCATTGGAAAATGATAATCTTGATTTTTTTTATCACCGTGACATGATGCTATCGCATTGGGCTACTGGAAAAAGGACGAGTGCGATTTTGTACTCCACCGCGATGCGGTGAGATAGCGTTGCTTCACTGGAAAAAGGACGAGTGCGAATTTGCACTCCATCACGATGCGGTACCCGTTCCACCGTAATTATTGGTGCGGCATTGGTCAATCGTGGTGAGTTATTGGGAAAGGGACAATTACGATTTTAGCCATCACCGTGACGCGGCATTATCGGGGTGAGCTACTGCCTCACACTAAAAGTACCATAACTTCTCACCCGAGTATTGAATTAAGGAAAAATTGATATCGTTGGAAAGATAATTTAGTTATCTATCTGTTGGTGGGTCATGAGATAAAAAATTCATAGTAAAACGAATGATATGATCATTTGATGTTGACTATAGCAACATCCTTCTCAAGGACTCAATCGGTATATGATATTATGATTCGTTTAATAGCTAGGAGTTACTTGAGGCCTTAGCATACATCAAACTCTCTCATAAAACTATCAAAACTCTATAATTTATTTCTCATGATCTTGAAGCATGGTTCTAATATTGATTTGGATTCTCAGGGTATTACAATATCTCCCCGAGAATCCAAATCAATATTGGTTAATGATGCTAGTTATATGGAGGTGAACTAATAGGCTTGAAACTGTGAATGCATGAATTTAGGTTTAATGATTTGAGATTAAGTATGCTGTTATAGGTATGATGTAGAGGTGTGCCCAAGATGATAAGGGGTTGCATTATTTTCTAAGGCTATTAAGTGTCGTGTATGGTTAGTAGTACCCTTGAGTTGCTAAGTGGAATAAGGATAGTTATATAGTACATGGTGTTCTTAATAGCTAAGATAAAGAGTTATGGATAGATGGTGTTGAGTCTTTTAAGTATGATTTTGGTCCTTATGGTTTGGGAAAAATATAAGTATAGAAGTGTGATCTTGGTAGGCTATGATTATGTGTTTAGTGAGGTAGACATATTAGCAAAGGAGGGTGCAAGTCTTTGATGATGATTATTGAAGCTAGAAAGTTAAGGATGGTATATGAAAGGGTTGTTCAAGAATAAAGTTAGTTAGTTCAAAATATAGTTTATTCATGTAAGTTTAGCATTTATGTGTAGATCGTTAGAGAAAAGAAATTTGGCTCAATCTCAAGGATATGGAGTAGACCCATAAGCTTAGAATCTCAGCTTTAATCTAAGAGGGAGATGGTAGATTGAAGAACCAAATCAATTTTTGAGAATTAGATTGTGATACATGTTAATAAGATTTGTGATGAGAGAGTGATCCCTTCTTACTATAGAGTGTTCCTTGGATTTAACTCATTATCACACCAAATCCATGTCTTACGTGATAGATCCATGACAAAGGCCAATGCTTATACACTTTATGCACACTCAAGTTCATTCTCAACATCTAGCAAGCAAGTAATAGTTTCACTCTGTGATTCAAGTTATCTCTCATGAATCTATGAACTGTAATCTTATGTTGAATAGATTATGATAAGTATGAACTCATGTTTCAGAGTATGAACAATTCTCAGAAACTCATGATCCTAGTGAAATTCAGTTATGTCATGTATACCCCAGTTTAAATCTCCTTGGTGAATCCATGATGTTGATACTCTATTCCTCAGGCCTCAATAAAGTATCCAGTTATGCTTAGTATCCCTTTATGTTTCAGGTCCTTATGTTCTAACCTTTCAGTGACCTTTCTCGATGTCAAGATAGTATTGATGAACAGTTGTTTATATGGGAGAGAGTAAATGGTTCTTATTGACAAAAGATCATTATATGCCCATTTTAGCTAAGGCTATAAGTGTGAAGTAAGATTGAGGCTAAGTCGTTGATACATGTCATGGTTAGTTGAGAATTCTTGGTATGTCTTCTTAAGCATAGTGTATGAAAGTTGTTATTTATGAAGGCGTTAGATAATAGGAGAAAAGTTCCTGAGTGGATTGGGTGCCTAGAAGCTCTTATGTGGTTGTAGTGATAGGCTTGAATGTCAGGATGGGATGTAAGTGGATGGATACAATATGTGCTAGTAAATCCATAGTAAGAGTTCCGAGTTAGTCATTGAAGTGGTACGGCATGTTATTCTTAGGGAGTGAGCTCTAAAAAGATATAGAAGATTGAATCATGTGGTTTAGATTAGTATTAGGGTGTGGCGTGTTGTACCTTGTGATTTCAAGTTAGGATTGATCATGGTGAGAGGATTTAGTTAAGTTTAAACTTTAGTAGATGGATTTATGAATTCCCATGGTAGGATTATAAGTTAAATCAATTGATTACGGTATTTAAGGGGAATAATATAGTTGAGGGAGTATTAGAGAAGTGTTGCTAATCTTGAAAGTAAGAAGTTGGTTTGCATAAGGCCTAGTAATTCTATCCTTGCTTATGAGTTATACGTCTATGTTCCATATTATAGAGTTGTATCAATGTTTCGATTCCCTATTCAAATATCGTATTCAGATCATGCCCAAGATTCCTTGCTCCCTAAATTTTATTAGAACTTCTTGCAAAGAGTGTTAAAGAAATACTCTAATTGAGTATAAGCTCTCAGTATGATTTAGTTCGTATAGGCAACAATTTAGTTTAACAACCAGACAGATAAGTTTCGATGGTTTTCTATCTTTCATTTAGTCTTACTACCCAAAGTTTCACAAGTAAGGCCATTCCATGATGTAAAATATTTGCATTCGTTCACATTGGTATTCAGCTCATTCCATGCACCAGGCATCAGTTTCAGAATCAGATATTTAGTCATGAAAAAGTTCATAAATGTTCAGTGCATGATCTCAGTTTGCAAATTATTCCATCTTAGACATTGTAATACCTTTTTACAACCTTGGTCTCGTTACCTCACAATTCGTGTTTACAAAATGTAATTGTTGATACCATGAAGCCTTTTTTCCCTTTGATTCTTATACGTGTCTTATTGAGGGATAATCCCTAAATGAGAAATTGCATACTTTATTCCATCCTTAGTGACTATTGGAATTTATAATGTATTAGTTAGCACTTCGCAATTCAATATTAATGATTGTATCATGGAAATCTCAACTGAGTTATAAACTCCAAGCATGAATCAGTTCCTGATAAACAATAAAGTCAAGTCAGCGCAGAATTCAGCTTTATGATAGAATTTTTAAAGTTTCATCTTTATATAGTCATTCAATAGATATAGTCATTCACTCGATAATTCTTCAATTTGAAATCAGTTTAGTCATGCTTCAGTTTTGCATGTCAGTTTATAGCCTCAGTTCCTCAGTATCTCAACTTAATTAGTCTCATTTGAGGACGAATGTTCCCAATAGATATGCCATAGTCAACTTTAAATTGATCTTATCGTTCATTTCACAAAGAATTTTTGAGCTAATGACCCACAAAAGGGTAGATAATTGAAATAGCTTTCCAACAATACAAATTTTGTCTTAATCCAATACTCGGGTGAGAAGGTATGACCTTTTTTGTAGAAGAAAGTAGGCCCATACGAAAGCACCACATCGCGGTGGAGGGCAGATTCGCAATCGTCCTCTTTCCAGTGAAGCACCGCAATTACGTCGTATCACGGTGAACCCTAAAATCCTCCTCATTTTTTTTCATTATCTCACCACGATTGGCCAGTGTCGCGCCAAGAATCGTGGTGGAGCATAGAAATGCATCGCGCCATAGTGCAAAATAGTTTTCTTCATTTTCCAGTGAGCCACCGCAATAAGCCCGCGTTGCGCCATAGTCCAAAATGGCACTCGTCCTTTTTCAAGTATGGCACCGTGATTAGCACCGCGTCGCGCCACCTGTCAAAATCGGGATTTCAGTTTTAAAATTGATTTTTAAGGGTAATTTAGTCTCTTCCCAATCCCCCAATTCGTGAAAAACACAAGATTAAACCTATTCTAAGCCTATTATACTCTTTCTTCATCAACCTTCTCTCAAAGAAACCCTAGAGCTTCAAAACTTAGTCCTCAAGAAATATAAATTTCCACCATCTTTTTCCAAGAAAACCCAAATTTCAAGGTTTCAAATTCAAGAACTCCAAGAATCTATCTTTAAGAGAACAAATAGAAATTCAAAGTCAAGCTTCTTCATCTAGTTCATTAATTAAGGTATGTGGGGCTTATGAACAAGGGTAATCCTTTCACCCTTGTACACAAAACTTGTTTTAATTATGAGTTTACATGAATTTACATGAGTATACATGAACTTCAATTTAGGGTTCATACCCAATGATTATTAGTTGAAGATTATGGTATTACAAGTGATTATAATGTTGAATTGCATATCTATTTTTGCATGTTCATGCGTATAAAGTGATTTTACATATCTTGAGAATTGAATTGCATTATTATGATTAGAATTGTGCAAAAAAACTCATGATTTTGGCTATTGATTATGATGCATGATGATTTGCCTTGAGTTTGAAGTATGGGTTATACTAAGCCCTAGCTTTGATATTGATAAATCCAAGAAATTATGCTCTTAAGCATCCCATGATATACTTATGATCAGTTTTGAAATAAAGATTTGATCTTTTGATCTTTAGCTGAAGACATGGAATCCACTATAGCTTAAATTTCAGTTTTAAACAAACAGATGTACAATTAGCTTTCAGTACGAATCATTATATCATTTAAAGTAGATTTCCTACAGAATGAGTATACAAATTAAAGGGAGCAGTATTTAGCACCGAGTGGGAAGTGTGGGTTTAGCGCATCCTACTTTCCTAGAACTACAAGCCAACATAGGTACATACTCAGTTATTTCCATTTCTATATGGATGTCATTTACAGATGTGATCACTTAGCTTAGGTTATACTCCCTGGAAAGAGTATGACACCTCTCCCCAACGTGAGGTTTTTCCCCTTAGGGGATCAGACGTTGGACACTATAATAGCTCACATAGTTTATGTCGGTTAGAAGAACCTCCCTAACAAAAAAAGAATAATAGAACAGTTTTTAGAAACTAAGTTTAAAGGCTCACAAATTTACTCAGCTATCGTCTTACATACTTTAGTTATCAATTTTATCTTTCAGTTTACAGATGATAAAGGTGAGTCCTTTTTACACTTAGCTTACATGATTTGAAAATAGACTTAACTTCAGTACTACTTATTCCATTAGCAGAGAGAGTAAAAGTACAACTTTTAGAACTAAGTGTTATGGCTCACAAGATTTATACAACATGTTTTATTTCTCATGATTTATGATTTTCAGCTTTCAGTTATTCAAGCCAATGTGAGTCATTTACACTTAGCATGCATTCTTTACAAGTTATATGAACGTTGAGTTACTTTTTTATTTATGCATTCACCCCCATATGCTCAGTACATTCCAAAATTACTGATCTACATGTACGTCTATGTGCTACATTATTTAATAATGTAGGTACCAATTTAGTTGTAGTCTATATGTCATAATCAAACAGTTGCAATTTTCAGCCAGCAGATAATGAGTCCTCTTACTTCGGGGACTTCAGCTAGATGTTATTTATGTACTTTACTTTCTTACTTATATGTATTGATTAGTGGTAGTTGGAGTCGTGTCCCAGCTACCTATAGTCAATATTAGTAGAGGTTTCATAGACAGTTAGTAGAAGTTGATGTATTTGATTCAAGTTTGTTTTGTATAAAGCAGAGTTGTGATATTTTTAATAGTTTGTTTTAAATATGTTCAACTAAGGATTTATCTTCCGCTTATTTCATTTTAACTTATGTATTTATTTCAGTTGCTCATGAGTTATGTTAGTACAAGGGTTAGCTTGGGATCACTTGTGGTCCTAAGCATCGTGTGACGACTAGAGGGTAGTCTCTAGTCATTACAAGCTGCTAGTTCAAGATCGTGGGTAGGATAATTCTTTACGTGGGTCTTGAGTTTTCTAGAGTCATAGGCTACAACCTTACCTCTCTGCATCAATACACAACCCAAACCAACTCTGGAAGTATTACAGTACACCACAAACCCATCTGAATTATCTGGTAATGTCAAAACTGGGGCTGAGGTGAGTCGAGTCTTCAACTCCTGAAAACTCCTTTCATAGGAATCTGACCACTGAAACTTGACTATCTTCTGAGTCAATCTAGACATGGGGGAATCAATAGACGAAAACCCTTCAACGAATCGTCGGTAATAGCCTACCAAATCAAAGAAACTCTTGATATTTCTTGGAGAAATAGGTCTGGGCCAGTTTCTCACCATTTTAGTCTTTTGAGGATCAACTCTAATACCATCAACGGAAATAATATGGCCAAAGAAGGCTACTGATCTTAGCCAAAATTTGCACTTGTTGAATTTGGCGAACAACTGATGGGCTCTAAGAGTCTGTAATACTATTTTGAGGTGGTCTGCATGATCATTTTTGTTACGAGAGTAGACAAGAATGTCATCAATGAAAACTATGACAAACATGTCCATATACTGCTTGAACACTCGGTTCATCAAGTCCATGAAGGCTGCTTGGGTGTTTCTGAAACCAAAGGACATGACTAGAAACTTGAATTGACCATACCGGGTTCAGAAAGCTATTTTCAAAATATCATATTCTTTTACTCCGAGCTGATGATATCCGGATCTGATGTCTATCTTGGAGAAGTAACTGGCACCCTAAATTTGGTCAAACAAGTTATCTATCCTAGGAAGTGGGTATTTATTCTTGATTGTGACTTTGTTCAACTAATGCTAGTCGATGCACATCCTAAGGGAACCATCTTTCTTATGCACGAACAAGACAGATGCGCCCCACGAGGAAATGCTGGGCCTGATGAATCCCTTATCTAGGAGGTCTTTTAACTATTCTTTCAACTCTTTGAGTTTGGATGGAGCCATTCTGTATGGCAGAATGAAAATAGGCGGAGTATCCGACAAAAGGTCTATTTTGAAGTCAATTTCCTTTTCGGGAGGAACTCCGAGAAGATCTTCAAGGAACACATCTGGAAACTCCCTTGCTACTGGAACTGACTCAAGATTGGGAGTCTTAGAACTAGAGTCTTTAACTCACACAAGAAGATAGACACATCCCTTGGATATCATTTTTTTCGCTCTAAGGTATGAAACAAGTTGACCCTTAGGTGTTATGGTACTACCACTCCACTCAAGGACTGGTTCATTCGGGAACTTGAAGTAGAAAATTCTATTTCTATAATCAACTGAAGCATAACATGCATGGATCCAATCTATGCCAAGAATGACATTAAAATCCATCATCTCTTGTTCTATAAGATCTACTAATGTGACTTTCTGAGACATGGTAACTGGGTAGTTCCTATATACCCACCAGGCTACAATAAACTTACCCACTGGAGTAGATATTGAGAAAGAATCTATTAAGGTTTTTGGACTGACTCCATAGTTGACCACTATATAAGGGGTTACAAAAAAAAGAGAAGCTCCAGGGTTAAGCAAAGCATAAACATGTAAATAAAAGACTTGCAACGTACCCGTAACCATATTCGAAGAACTTACCTGATCTTGTCGAGACTGAAGTGCATAGAGTCTGTTCTGACGCTGACCGCTAGCAGTAGTGGAAGCGACGCCCTGCTGAGTCGGGCGACTGGCTGGAGCTGATGACTGATGAGATTGGCCCGGTTGGCACACATCCCTTCCCTTCTGAGCAACCACTCGAAACTCCTGAATCCTGTGGCCTGGCTTATCATACCTAAAATATACTTTACTGTCATCCCTACACTTTCCTTGATGGTTCCTACTATATCTTTGACAAAAAGGGTTCGCAGGACCACTGTTCACACTGCCTTAGGACTTAGAGCCTAGCGCCCTATCTCGATTGTTATTTTTGAACTTTAGTACAGGAGTACTAGCTGAAGATAGAGTCAGAGTTGATGATTTCTGATGGAATTAGGGACAGTACCACCCTCTGACCTTGGCTGGGTAAAATTAAAGGTGCGAGTTCTAGCCCTCTTGTTCTCCCTCTCTTTCTCTTTACACTTCTACTCCTCAATCTGCTGTGCATGGACCATAAACCTAGGCAGGTCTATCTCTTTTATCAACATCATGGTCCTACATTCCTTGACCACACTATCAGATACCCCAGACACAAACTTTCTCATCCTAGACCTGTTATCAGCTACTACATGAGGAGCATACCTGGCCAGCTTAGCAAACTTGAGGAATACTCTTTGACACTCATGCTGCCCTACTATAGGTTAATAAACCCTAACACCTTATCCTTTCTCAGCTCCAATAAGAAAAATCATGCTGCCTTGCTTTAAGTTAATAAACTTTAACACCTTAGCCTCTCTCAGCTCCAACGAGAAAAATCTACACCTCCTATTCTATAGGCCCTACATCGACACCCCTATCCTCTTTTCAATACTTAAACTAAGTGTGATCTACATCCTGCAATTGGTAAGCAACTAACTTAACACTCTCACTAGACGTCACCTCCATAATGTCTGTTACCTTCTGTACCATGTCTAGGAATTCCTGTGGATCTTCTTCAGACTTGGATCTAAAAAATAAAGGAGGATTCATTTGGGTAAAGCCCTGAATCCTGGTTACGATGGTATTGTCCACTAGGTTGGCCTGAACAACAATTGGCCGCATATTTTGGGCTGCTACGGAGTCAGCTTTGAACTCTGCATGAGAAACATGCTCATTCAATTGATCTTCCTGAACGGGCGGAGCCACTGGCTGGTTTTTGGTTTCTCTTTCGTTAGTCTTTTTGAGAGGCATATTCTATAGACAGAAGGAAATGTTGAATTCAATAGAGAGTTTGACTTGAGGTCTTGCTCCTTCGCATGATATGAACACTGAAAGAAGAGAAATATTTCCTAAAACGTCTTGTAGACTCTTGCCCATAAGTGTGGTGCGCTACACACCCATGCATAAGACTCTACTCGACTTGGCTTTCAACCCCCCTAGGACGCTTTAAACCTTAGACTCTGATACTAAGTTTGTAATGCCCCAAGAGTACACCCTGGGAACCTAATGGTGCCTACATCCCCGAAGGACCATAAGCTAACCCATGAGCTGGTACCTGTTGTGAGCACTAAATAAAATATCAAAAAAAACATGTGTGGAATGTAACTGGAATGCCATAAGATTTTTTACAACTGTAATAAATACTAAAAAATGGTATTAACGTCTGAAAACATACTGGCAAAACTGCTTAAATGACTGATAATAACAACTAAAAACTGGCTAACGGTCTGTACTAGTCTGAAAGCCTCTACTAAATAACTGAGGAGTTGATGGTATAAGCCCCCAACTAACTCTGACTGTCTGCTAAAACTGAGAAACTAAAGTATGCATAATTGGTCTGCGAAACATAAGGACTCATCACTGTTGCTGCTACTGGTGCACTGAGATATCTAGGTACGGTCGGGAACCTAAGCGTTTCAACCTATGATATGAAATATCATAGTGCATGAAAAGAGTATGCGATCAGTACTTTGAATGTACTGGTATGCTAAATGAGATAGGCTAACGTGCATGGTTTTGCGTGCATGAGTAATAACTATCTGAATAAATAGCATGTAGTACTGAGTAGAATGCATGAAATCTATAAAAACTGAGAGTGCATGACCAAGCATAAAACATGTTCTGAATATAGTCTGTAAACTAAAACACTGAATACTGATAAATGAATAACTGATAGTTGAATGCTATGGTTAGTAAAACTGAAACTGATTACTAGACTGAATACTGGACTGAGACTGTGGGAGCTAACTATAACCGACATGCCCCAATGAGTTATTTGGGGTCCAACCTGTGACCCTAGTTAGAAGGGTGTCAATACCATGCCACGGGTACTAACACATGGTTGAGTGGATCCACTAAGCTACTGAACAACCAGGATTCTAAGCCTAACTGACGGGTGACACCTGGGTAAAGTCAAGCCTAATCTGATGGGTGACTCCTCAAATCCTACGCTGGCTACGTAGTTCTAGAATGCAAGGACTGCTACTAATGACTCTGTTTAACTAATGGAGAAGCTGTCAACCCTGCATTCACTCGGTGCTAAATCCTACTCCCAACTAAAAGACCTGGAATATTAGACTGACTAAGCTTAACTATTTAAAAATATTGACTGAAAAATTGGGCTCGTAACTATTTTGTGACCATTCTATAAATACATGAAAACTAGATAAACAGCTAAATTTTGGGTATTCAAACCCTTAAACTCGATAATAATAATAGCAAGAAGGTACTAAAATTGTAAGGACATGATATGCAAGTATTTGTTCAAAAATCATTCTTGTAGGCATTTTATCAAACACTTGTAATGCATAGTTTAAGCATGGGAATAGTGTAATATGTAGTAGTAGCATGACTTAATATCAAATCATAAATTAAGGCTTAAACTAGTGAACAACACTATTCAAAACGTGTGGGGTTTAATAACACAACCAATTACGTGTAAGCATGGTGAAAAATAAAAAATTCAAGAGAAATCATGGATAAAATTCATGAAATAAGTAAAGTTCATGATTTTAAAATTTAAAAGACTATTCTTGGACTTCATGGGTGGAAAGGACCCATGGGTGAACATTTAACATACCTGGGTTGATGAATTCATGAGAGTTCTTGGTATTCCCTTGAAGATTTGACCTTGAATTTTAAAGGCTAAGGTTTGTTATTTTAAGAGAAAGTGGTTTCAATTTGGGAAAAAATATTAGGAGTTAAGCAAAAGTAGTGTTTTGGGTCTGAAATCCCGTGTTTGGACTGAATGGGGGAAAGAAAAAGGACTTAAATACCCCTGGAAATTAAAAACTCGGAACTGGAACTGGAATCCTGATTTTGCATCTTGGCGCAATGCGGTGCTATCATTTTGCGTCACTGGAAAATAAAAATCCTAATTTTTCTCATCACCGCCATGCGGCGCTATTGCATTGGGCTACCTGAAAAAGGACGAGTGCTTTGCACTCCTCCGCGATGCTGTGAAATCGCGTTGCTTTACTGGAAAAGGACAAGTGTGAATTTGCACTCCATTGTGACGCGGCACCCGTTCCACCATAATTACTGGTGCGACACTAGCCAATTGCGGTGAGTTACTGGAAAGGGATAATTTCAATTTTGGCCATCACCGCGATGCGGCATTATCACAGTGAGCTACTGCCTCTCACTAAATGTGCCATAACTTCTCACTCGGGTATTGGATTAAGGCAAAATTGATATTGTTGGAAAGCTAATTCAGTTATCTATCTGTTGGTGGTCATGAGATGAAAAAATTTATAGTAAAATGAAAGATATGCTTATTTAAAGTTGACTATAGCAACATCCTTCTCAAGGACTCAATTGGTATGGGATATTGTGATTCATTTAATAGCTAGGAGTTACTTGAGGCCTTAACATACATCAAAATCTCTTATAAAAGTACCAAAACACTATAAAATATTTTTCATGATCTTGTAAAATGGTTCTAATAGTGATTTGGATTCTTGGGGTATTACAGGTCATTAGTCTAGAGAGTGTCCCGATGTAAGATTATTGAGTAAACACAGCCATATGAGCCTCGTAGGGATGTGGTACCTTCAAGCAGAGGTAGTGTACTTAGTGTTTCAGTTGGTCGTTCAGTTTCTCATATTGAGGTTTGATGCATTTAGATTTATAATTCTTTAGGTTGTTAGGGACCATGACTTTAGATTTCATTGTTATTGGTGCACTCTTTGTTTACTATCTTTTGGAATCTATCTGAATTGAGTTGGGGTTACATATCCATTGGTGTTTATATTCCTTGATGTTACTATATCAATGGTCGTAAGCCATTGTGTAGATTTTATGCATATTTGACTACCACCATAGATAATTTTCTTTAGTAATGGATTGAGTGAATCAATATTGTAATTTCCTTAGGGTGTAGTGCATAGGATAAAGTACTTTTTCTTTGAAATGTGACCTTTATTCGATCTTAGAATGGTGCAATTTGTTGCATTTTTTGTGCCACCTGTACCTCATACTGGTGTTTCTATTATTACTATTACTACTCTGGTTTCTATTAATTCTTACTTGGTAGACAACTATACTAATGATATCTAGTAAATGTTCCTTGTCTTGCAATTCTTATCCGTTTGGCTTAGAACCTTGGTTGGTTGGTTTTTCTCCCTATTAGTAAGGTGAGGTCGGTCTTTGAGTGAGTTGTGAAGGTGAAAGTTGTCTTTGGGATATCACATTCCCTTACTCTAAGCTGGTGATAGTTCGATCTAAGGTCTATCTTAGAGAAGTAACTTGCACCTTGGAGTTGATCAAATAAGTCATCAATTCAGGAAAGAAGATATTTTTTTTAACTGTGACTTTATTCAACTGACGATAGTCGATGCACATTCACAGAGAACCATCTTTATTTCGCACAGATAGGACGGGAACGCCCCATGGAGACATACTGGGCCTTATGAAACCTTTATCTAAGAGGTCTTTGAGTTTTTCCTTTTAACTCTTTAAGCTCGACTGGAGCCATACGATATGGAGAAAACGAGATGGGTTGAGTATTAGGAAGAAGATCAGTACCGAATTCTATTTCTCTGTCGGGAGGCACCCCTAGTAAATATTCAGAAAAAACTTTTAGAAACTCATTGACTACACAGACTGACTGGACTGTTGAAGCCTCAGACTTAGTGTCCTTGACTCGAACAAAATGATAAAGGCAGCCTTTTGAAATCAACTTTCTGGCCTTAATAAAGGATATGAAATGACTCTAAGGAGATACTAAATTACCTTCCCACTTAAAGGCTGGCTCATCAGGAAACTAAAACTTCACCACTCGGGTGCGATAATCTAAAGATGCATAGCAGGAATGGAGCTAGTCCATGCCCAGAATAAGGTCAAAGACGACCATATCTAGCTCTACTAAGTTTACTAATATTGTCTTATGAAGAAACATGATGGGACACTTTCTATAGATATGTTTGGCAACAACTGACTCACCCACTAGGGTAAAAAATAAGAAAGGCTTAGAAAGCTTTTTAGGACCTACTCCAAAATTTAGCGCAACCAATAGAGTTATATAAGAGAGATTTGACCCTGAGTCTAGCAACACATAAACATCAATATTAAAGACACGAAGCATACCAATAACAACATCTGGTGAACTCTCCTACTCCTGGTGGGATGGTAAAGCATAGAACTGATTCTAGCACTGATCTCCACCGGTACTGGATGATGCGCCCTGAGGAGGGACTGGGTGACCTAATAGAGCTGGTGCGCTAGTAGCCTGAGTTTGGGGATGATCATCCTTGTATCCTTGCTTAGCATACGGGCACTCTTTGATTCTATAACCCAACTTACCACATCTATAACAACCTTTCTGTCCCAACAAACACTCACCAGGATAATTCTTACCATATTTAGCACATGTAGGATAATTGGGCCTTCCACCTACACTATTATGAGACTAGGACATAGAAGTCTTACCCCGCTACTCCTGCTTAGCTCTGGGTGTGGGAGAACTAGCTGAAGATGGAGTCGACAAAGACGGCCAACCCTAGTCTAGACTTCTCAAACTGGCCAGTTCTAGACTTCTTATTTCCACTTTCTCTCCCCTTCAACTTTTCTACCTCAATCTATTCGGCATGAGTCACTAATATAACAAGATTCATATCCCCAATAAGCATGGCAGTCCTAAACTTTTTGAATACCAAAACAGACACTCCGGTAATAAAATTACTCATACTAGATCTAGGGTCAACAATAAAATAATGAGCATACTTAGACAACTGATTGAACTTAAGGCAGTACTCCTTCACTGTCATCGAGTCGTATTGAAGTTTTATGAATTCCTAAACCTTTGATTCTATTAACTCTCATAGAAAGACTCTGTCTAGAAACGCATCCTAAAATACCTGTCAACTCATGCGAGCTGAATTTTCACCTCTACCATTGTTCCACATAACCACCCAATCATAAGAGACAACCCTTTGACCTAAAAAATTTAGGCAGATCCATCCTTATAAAGTCATAAAGTTTGGCTGCAGCTAAATCACCCTCTTGCTGACATGATACTATAGCCTAATGGTTTCCCTGAACATTGGCAGTCAAAGTTTGGGCCAACGCCTGAAAGGCAGCCCAAAATTCAGCATGGGATACATTCTTATTCAGAGGATCAGTAGGCTGGGGTAGCTGGTTATCATTTCTATAGGCATTAGCTCTACGAGGAGGAATATTCTGTCATGTAAGAGCATGAGTTAAAAACAGATAGAGACAGCTGTAATTACAATGGATCATAAAAGAAAAAAGATGATTTCCTAAATCGTCTCGTAGCCTCTTGGTCATAAATTTGATGCGCTTCACAGCCATGATCAAGACTCTATGTAACGCGGCTTTTCTGACTCCCTAGGACTCTTTAAACCTTAGGCTCTGATACCAAGTGTGTAACACCCCAAAAATAGGTCCCGAGATATCACACGGTGCTCCGAACTACAAGTAGTCCTAAGCTAACCCTGTACGCCTGTTACTCATTCTGAAACTCAAGATAAAGGAAATCTAAGCATGCAAGATATTGAAATACTGAATCTACTGTCTGAACTAGACTGAGTTTACATGAACATAATATCAAAAAATATTTAAACTAGGAAATCTGAATAACAAATATTGTAAGTCTGAAACATATCTAATAGTCGAACAAGCCTCTAACACTACTGACTAGAGATTCACTGGGACAGACCCCAGCTGACTCGAACTGACTGAAAATAACTGAATCAAATTACTTTAATAGGGTAAAAACGGAATAAACTGGGTCCCCAAACTATGAGGACTCACCAACTTTCGGGATGTAGATGGAGATACTCGCGATCACTCACGCTGCCGAAACCGAGCACCTGAACCTACATTATTAAACAATGTAGCACATGGACATATATGTGGATCAGTACTTTTGGAATGTACTGAGCATGTGGGGGTGAATGCATTAGTAGGACAATATCGCAATGCTCATATAAACTTGTAAAATGATGCATGCTAAGTGTAAATGACTTACGTTGGCTTGAGTAACTGGAAGCTGAAATCACAAATTATGAATAATAAAGCATACTGTATAAATCTTGTGAGCCATAACACTTAGTTCTAAAAGCTGTACTTGTATTCTATTTTTAAATCATGCTGGATAAGTGTAGAAAAGACTCACCTATATATTTGTAAACTGAAAGCTGAAATATCATGACTAATATCTGATGTAAAGCAATATCTGAATAAGACCGTGAGCCTTTACACTTAGATTCTAAAAGCTTTTCTGTTATGTTTTTCTGTTAGGTCTTAGGTCTTAGGCTTTAGGGAATTTCTTTTAAAAGCTTTTCTGTAAGGGCTTAGGTTTTAGGCTTTAGGGATTTTTTTTTAAAAGCTTTCCTGTAAGGAGTTTTGGATTTCTTGGAATTAACTTAGGGTTTCTTTGAGAGTAATTTGATGAAAAAGGGGTGAAATATGCTCAAAACGACCTTTAATCATATGTTTCCATGACTTGGGGATGAGGGTAAATTACTTAAATGCCCTTTGGGAATTTAAAGTCGCAACTGGAATGCCGATTAGGCCCTCACCGCGATGCGATGACATGCTCATCACTATACTCACCACGGCGCGATGAGCCTCTCATCGCTAGATACACTGCGACACGGTGCAATCGCGGTGACTAGCTGCCTTGGAAATCCAAATATGGTCCAAACCTAATCCGAAAACTCCAAAACTTACCCGAGGCATGCTACTTACACCCCTGAATATAAATAAACTCAAAAATCATTGTTACGAGGCCCAGGAGGTCAACATAAAAATCCTTGAAGTTTAAAGGGAGTCAAAAGTGACTAAACCCCTCAACACTTAGCTTTATTTTCAGGTTCTAAGTGCCTTAGGAAAGTACTAGGAGCTTAGCCGAACTAGGAACGTAAGGGGTATTATAATATCTCCCTCTTCGAAATATTCGTCCTCGAATGAGACTAATTAAGTTGAGGATACTGAGGAACTGAGACTTTAATCCGGCATGCATAATTGAAAGCATGATTGCATGACTAAAATGATTTGCAAATGCAAAAATTATCAAGAGAGTGACTATATAAAGCTGGAACTTAGAATGAAAAAGAGATAATCGGAGAAAACTTGTTTCCTTAAATTGAGTCTATGATTGTGGCAAATGGATGAGGGTACTTGGTTCGCATATCTTCTTCTGCTTCCCAAGTGGCGCCCTCAACGGATTGATTCCGCCAAAGAACTTTAACCAAGGGAACTTCTTTGTTCCTTAGTCTACGAATTTGATGACTAAGAATCTCAACTGGAATTTTTTCATAAGAGAGACTATCCTAAATATATGTGCTTTCTAAGGGTAAAACAATAACTGAATCACCAATACACTTCTTTAGTAAGGATACATGGAACACAGGGTGAACGGATGACAAGTCTGCAAGCAACTCAAGCTCGTATGCCACCTTCCCAACACGGCTCAATATCCTTTAAGGGCCAATATATCGGGGACTAAGCTTCCCCTTTTTTCCAAATATCTTCACCTCCTTCATGGGTGAAACCTTCAAATAAACTAAGTCATCGACTTTAAACTCAAGATCTCTTCTCCTCATATCTGCATAAGATTTTTGATGACTCTGAGTTATTTTCTACCGTTCTCGAGTCAACTGGACTTTCCCCATGTCTTCTAACACCATATTTGGACCTATTAAAGAGGCCTCACCCTCTTCAAACCAATCGATCAGTGACCTATATCTCCTCTCATAAAGAACCTAAAATGGGGATATATGGATGCTAGAATGAAAACTATTATTGTAGGCTAACTCGATCAATAGTAAGTGATCATCCCAACTACCCTTGAAGTCAAGAACACAGGCCCTCAATATATCCTCTAAGGTATGAGTGGTCCTCTCTGCTTGACCATCTGTTAGAGAGTGAAAAGCTGAATTGAGATGAACTTGGGTACCAAGACCCTTCAAGAAGGTTTTCCAAAAGTGAAAGGTAAACTGAGTACCCTTATCTGAAATGATAGACAAAGGAAATCTGTGAAATCTGACCAACTCTCCAATATATAGTTTAGCATAATCTTCAGCTAAGTAGGACGTATGAACTGGTAGGAAATAGGCTTATTTAGTCAACCTTTCTATAATAACCCAAATCGAATCATGCTGACAACGTGAATAGGGTAACCCTGTTACAAAGTCCATGTTCACCTCTTCCCACTTCCAGGTAGGAATACTAAACTCCTGTAAGGTTCCACCAAGCCTTTGGTGCTCCACCTTATCCTGTTAACAAACTGAACACTTAGCCATAAACTCCAAACTATCTTTCTTCATACCACTCCATCAATAGACTTCCTGCAAGTATCGGTATATCTTAGTAGCTCCTAGGTGAATGGAGTAACGCGCACCATGTGCTCCATCCATAATCCACTGCCTCAAACCATCAACACATGACACACATAATCTACTCTGGTATCTTAAAACACCATCTCCCCCTTGGGAGAAAACCTCTATCTTCTGGTGTCTGACTGACCTTTTCAACTTAACTAGGCTGGGATCCTTATCTTGATTCTCCTTTACCTCAAAAACTAAAGAACATTCTACACTACTCTAGACCCAAACATTATCCTCAGCCAAATCAACTAACCACACACCTAGTCTAGCCAACTGGTTAACTTCTTGAACTAATTATTTCTTATCACCCTCCATATGAGCAACACTACCTATCGACAATCTATTAAGGGCATCTGCCTCTACGTTGGCCTTGCCCGGATGATACAAAATACTCATGTCATAATCTTTCAATAATTCTAACCATCTTCTCTGATGGAGATTTAAATCTCTCTGCATAAATACATATTTCAAACTTTTGTAGTCTGTAAACACATCAACATGCACCCCATAAAGATAGTGCCTCCAGATTTTCAATGCAAACACAACTACAGCTAACTCAAGATCATGGGTAGGATAGTTATTTTCATAAGGCTTAAGTTGTCTAGAGGTATAGGCTATGACCTTACCTCTCTGCATCAAAGCACAACCATACCAACTCTAGAAGCATCACAATAGACAACGAATCCATCTGTACCATCTGTTAATGCTAGAACTGGGGCTGAAGTGAGTCGAGTTTTCAGGTGAAAACTCTTCTCACATGAATCTAACCACTGAAACTTGACTTTTTTCTAAGTTAATCTGGACATTGGGGACGCAATAGAAAAAAATCCCTCACCAAACCATCTATAATAGCCAGATATACCCAAGAAACTCCTGATGTCTAATGGAGAGATGGGTCTAGGTTTGTTTCTCACTTCTTTAGTCTTTTGGAGATCAACTCTAATGCCATCACCAGAAATAATATGACCGAGAAAAGCTACTAGCCTTAGCCAAAATAGACACTTGTTGTATTTGGAGAACAACTAGTGGTATCTATGAGTTTGTAACATAATTCTAAGGTGGTCTGCATAGTTATTCTCACTAAGAGAATATACAAGAATATCATCGATAAAGACTATGACAAACATGTCTAGGTACTGTTTGAACACTCGGTTCATCACGTCCATGAAGGCTGCTGGAGTTTTTGTTATCCCGAAAGACATGATTAGGATTTCAAAATGGTCGTAACGGGTTCTGAAAGCTGTCTTTGGGATATCACATTCCCTTACTCTAAGCTGGTGATAGTTCGATCTAAGGACTATCTTAGAGAAGTAACTTGCACCTTAGAGTTGATCAAATAAGTCATTAATTCTGGGAAGAAGATATTTTTTTTAACTGTGACTTTATTCAGCTGACGATAGTCAATGCACATTCACAGAGAACCATCTTTATTTTGCACAGATAGGACGGGAATGCCCCATGGAGACATACTGAGCCTTATGAAACCTTTATCTAAGAGGTCTTTGAGTTGCTTCTTTTAACTCTTTAAGCTCGGCTGGAGCCATACGATATGGAGAAATAGAGATGGGTTTAGTATCAGGAAGAAGATCAGTACCGAATTCTATTTCTCTGTCGGGAGGTACCCCTAGTTAATATTCAGAAAAAACCTTTAGAAACTTATTGACTACACAGACTGACTGGACTATTGAAGCCTCAGACTTAGTGTCCTTGACTCGAACAAAATGATAAAGGCAGCCTTTTGAAATCAACTTTCTGGCCTTAATAAAGGATATGAAATGACTCTAAGGAGATACTAAATTACCTTCCCACTCAAAGGCTGGCTCATCAGGAAACTAAAACTTCACCACTCGAGTACGATAATCTAAAGATGCATAGCAGGAATGGAGCCAGACCATGCCCAGAATAAGGTCAAAGACGATCATATCTAGCTCTACTAAGCCTACTAATATTGTCTTACGAAGAACCACGATAGGAAACTTTCTATAGATATGTTTGGCAACAACTGACTCACCCACTGGGGTAAGAATGAAGAAAGTCTTAGAAAGCTTTTTAGGACCTACTCCAAAATTTAGCGCAACCAATAGAATTATGTAAGAGAGATTTGAACCTGAGTCTAGCAACACATAAACATCAAGATAAAAGACAAGAAACATACCAGTAACAATATCTGGTGAACTCTCCTGCTCCTGGTGGGATGGTAAAGCATAGAACTGATTCTAGCACTGATCGCCACCGGTACTGGATGATGCGCCTTGAGGAGGGCTGGGCGACCTAAAAGAGCTAGTGCGCTAGTAGCCTGAGTCTGGGGATGAACATCCTTGTTTCCTTGCTTATCATACGGGTACTCTTTAATTCTATGACCCAACTTACCACATCTATAACAACCTTTCTGTCCCAACAAACATTCACCAGGATGATTCTTACCATATTTAGCACATGTAGGATAATTGGGCCTTCCACTTACATTATTATAAGACTTGGACATAGAAGTCTTACCCCACTACTCATGTTTAGCAATAGGTGTGGGAGAATTAGCTGAAGATGGCATCGATAAAGACGGCCAACCCTAAAACTGTAAATAATTTCCCTCAGCGAATCTTGGTTGGCCATACTCAAACTGGCCAGTTCTAAATTTCTTATTTCCACTTTCTCTCCCCTTCAACTTTTCTACCTCAATCTATTCGACATGAGTCATTAATATAACAAGATCCATATCCCCAATAATCATGGTAGTCCTACACTTTTTGAATACCAAACCAGACACTCCGGTAACAAACTTACTCATACTTGATCTAGGGTTAACTATAAAATAATAAGAATACTTAGACAATTGATTGAACTTAAGGCAGTACTCCTTCACTGTCATCGAGCCCTATCGCGGTTTCAGGAATTCCTCAACCTTTGCTTCTATTAACTCTCACAGAAAGAACCTATCTAGAAACGCATCCTGAAATACCTGCCAACTCATGAGAGTTGCATTTTTACCTCTACCATTGTTCCACATAACCACCCAATCATAAGAGACATCCTTCAGCCTATAAGAAGCCTATTCTACACTCTCCTCTTCAGTCACATGCATAATTTGGGTTATCTTTTTCACCTCGTTAAGGTACAACTATGGGTCTTCACCTATATTTAACCTTAAGAATTTAGGCAGATTCATCCTTATAAATTCACAAAGTTTGGCTGCAGCTAAATCACCCTCTTGCTGACATGGTACTGTAGCCTGATGGTTGCGCTGAACATTGGCAGTCACAGCTTGGGCCAATGCCTAAAAGGCAGCCCTAAATTCAGTGTGGGATACATTCTCATTCAAAGGATCAGCAGGCTGGGGTAGCTGGTTATCATTTCTATAGGCATTAGCTCTACGAGGAGGCATATTCTGTCATGTAAGAGCATGAGTTAAAAACAGATAGAGACAACTGTAATCACGATGGATCATGAAAGAAAAAGAATGATTTCTTAAATCGTCTCGTAACTTTTGCTCATAAATTTGATGCGCTTCACACCCATGATCAAGACTCTATGTAACGCGGATTGTCTGACTCCCTAGGACTCTTTAAACCATAGGTTCTGATACCAAGTTTGTAACACCTCAAAAATGGGTCATGAGATGTCACACGGTGCTCCGAACTACAAGTAGTCCTAAGCTAACCCTGTAAGCTTGTTACTCATTCTGAAACTCAAGATAAAGGAAATCTAAGCATGCAAGCTATTGAAATACTGAATCTACTATCTGAACTAGACTGAGTTTAAATGAACATAATATCAAAAAACATTTAAACTAGGAAATCTGAACAATAAATACTGTAAGTCTGAAACATATCTAATAGTCGGACAAGCCTCGAACACTACTGACTAGAGATTCATGGGTACAGACCCCCAGCTGGCTAGAACTGACTGAAAATAACTGAATTAAACTACTTTAATAGGGTGAAAACTGAATAAATTGGGTCCACAAACTATGAGGACTCACCAACTTTTGGGATGTAGATGGAGATGCTCGTGATCACTCACGCTGCTGAAACTGAGCACCTGAACCTACATTATTAAACAATGTAGTACATAGAAATATATGTGGATCAATACTTTTGAAATGTGCTGAGCACGTGGGGGTGAATGCATTAGTAAGACAATATCTCAATGCTCATATAAACTTGTAAAATGATGAGCATGCTAAGTGTAAATGACTTACGTTGGCTTGAGTAACTGAAAGCTAAAATCTCAAATTATGAATAATAAAGCATACTGTATAAATCTTGTGAGCCATAACACTTAGTTCTAAAAAATGTACTTGTATTCTATTTTTAAATCATGCAGGCTAAGTGTAGAAAGGACTAACCTATATATTTGTAAACTGAAAGCTAAAATCTCATGACTAATATCTAATTTAAAGCAATATCTGAATAAAATTGTGAGCCTTTACACTTAGATTCTAAAAGCTTTTTTGTTATGCTTTTCTGTTAGGGCTTAGGTTTTAGGCTTTAGGGAATTTCTTTTAAAAGCTTTTCTGTAAAGAGTTTTGGATTTCTTGGAATTAACTTAGGGTTTCTTTGAGAGTAATTTGATAAAAATGGGTGAAATATGCTCAAAACAAGCTTTAATCATCTATTTCCATAACTTGGGGTGAGGGTAAATTACTCAAATGCCCTTTGGGAATTTAAAGTCGCAACTGGAATGCCGATTAGGCCCTCACCGCGATGCGATGACATTCTCATCACTATACTCACCACGGCGTGATGAACCTCTAATCGCTAAATACACTGCGACACGGTGCAATCGTGGTTACTAGCTGCCTTGGAAATCCAAATATGGTCCAAACTTAATCCGAAAACTCCGAAACTTACCCTCATCCATGGTTGTGGCAAATGGATGAGAGTACTTGGTTCACATATCTTCTTCTGCTTCCCAAGTGGCGCCCTCAACGAATTGATTCCGCCAAAGAACTTTGACCAAGGGAACTTCTTTGTTCCTTAGTCTACGAATCTGATGACCAAGAATCTCAACTGGAATTTTTTCATAAGAGAGACTATCCTAAATATATGTGCTTTATAAGGGTAAAACATCAGCTGAATCACCAATACACTTCTTTAGTAAGGATACATGGAACACAGGGTGAACGGATGACAAGCCTGCAAGCAACTCAAGCTCGTATGCCTCCTTCCCAACACGACTCAATATCCTTTAAGGGCCAATATATCGGGGACTAAGTTTCCTCTTTTTTCCAAATCTCTTCACCCCCTTCATGGGTGAAACCTTCAAATAAACTAAGTCATCGACTTCAAACTCAAGATCTCTTCTCCTCATATCTGCATAAGATTTTTGATGACTTTATGCTATTTTCAACCTTTTTCGAGTCAACTGGACTTTCCCCATGTCTTCTAACACCATATTTGGACCTATTAAAGCAGCCTTACCCTCTTCAAACCAATCGATCGGTGACCTACATCTCCTCCCATAAAGAACCTGAAATGGGGCCATCTGGATGCTAGAATGATAACTATTATTGTAGGCTAACTCGATCAATGGTAAGTGATCATCCCAACTACCCTTGAAGTCAAGAACACAGGCCCTCAATATATCCTCTAAGGTCTGAATGGTCCTCTCTGCTTGATCATCTGTTAGAGAGTGAAAAGCTGAACTGAGATGAACTTGGGTACCAAGACCCTTCAAGAAGGTTTTCCAAAAGTGAAAGGTAAAATGAGTACCTTTATCTGAAATGATAGACAAGGAAAATCTGTAAAATTTGACCAACTCTCCAATATATAGTTTAGCATAATCTTCAGATGAGTAGGACGTATGAACTGGCAGGAAATGGGCTAATTTAGTCAAATCTGTGAATCTGTACCTACTTTGGCTCGTAGTTCTGGGGCATGTTTACTAGGACACATACCCAAATCGATGCTAAATACTACTTCCTTTAATTTATAAGCTCATTCTGTAGGAAATCCACATTAAAATTAGCTTAAGAGTTTACAATGAAAACCCATTATGCATCTGTTTACGTTAAACTATAATTTAAAACTGTAATTGAAATTGTAAAGTGGATTTCATATCTTAGATGAGGATAAAAAGATCAAATCTTACTCAAAACCTGGATATAAACTAATCATAGGGTGATTAAAAGCATAATCTTCTTGGAATCAATATTCAAATTAGGGCTTAATAACTCATGTTTCAAACTCATGTCAAATTATCACAAAATCATGCTCAATAGTCAAAATCATGAAATTCTTGAACAATTTTAGTCAAGATAGTGAAATTCAACTCTCAATATATCTAAAATCACTTCAGACGCATAAATGTACAAAAATAGGCATGTAATTCATTATTTAAGTCACTTGTAATATCATAATCTTCAAATTATGATAATTGGGTATGAACCTTAGATTGAAATTCATGAAAATTCATATAAATTCAACTTTAAAACTAATTTTGGGCACAAGGTTGAAAGAAGTATTCTTGTTCATAACCCCACATACCTTATTAGATTAAATTGATGAAGAAACTTGACTTTGAAACTCCTAAGGGTGTTCTTGAAGATTGTTTCTTGAAGTTCTTGGATTACAAACCTTGAATTCTATATTATCTTGAAGAGGATGTGAAGGAGTTTTGGATTTCTTTGGATAAACTTAGGGTTTCTTTGAGAGCAATTTGATGAAAAAGGGGTGAAATATGCTCAAAACAACTTTTAATCATATGTTTCCATGACTTGGGGTGAGGGTAAATTACTCAAATGCCCTTTTGGAATTTAAAGTCGAAACTGGAATGCCGATTGGGCCTTCATAGTGATGCGATGACACGCTCATCGCTATACTCACCGCGACACGGTGCAATCATAGTGAGTCACTGGAACTAGATAATTGCCGATTTGGATATCACCGCGATGTGGTGCAGTCACAGTGACACTATGGAAATTGACGAATGCCTTTTTGACACCCACAACAATGCAGTGAACCTCTCATTGCTAAATATACCGCGACGCAGTGCAATTGCGGTGACTGGCTACCTTGGAAATCCAAACGTGGTTCAAACCTAATCCGAAAAATCTGAAACTTACCTGAGATATGATACTTACACCTTTGAATATAAATCAACTCAAAAATAATCATCGTGGAGCCCGAAAGGTCAACTTAAAAATCCTCAAAGTTTACAGGGAGTAAAAAGTGACTAAACCCCTCAACACTTATCTTTAGTTTTAGGTTCTAAGTGCCTTAGGCAAATACTAGGAGCTGAGTTGAACTAGGAACGTACGGGGTATTATAGTGGTTATCTTAGAAAGTGAAATAAGGATATAAATACCTTATACAAAATCCCTTAGAAGTATTATTTTGGTTGTGGAGGTTATATGGGGAGACTTGCACGGCATACGGGACTAGTACCTCGCTCTTTTAAGCTTTTAGACCCTTTCTATCCATTGACTTTTGAGGATAAAAGTTCTTTTAGTTGTGGATATTATAATGACTCTCCAGGTCATTTTCTCCATTTTCCCTTGGTTTCGATATTTTGTGTTTTTGCACAACGGTTAGAGAACATTTATGACTTTTCGAAACCATTGATTTGGTTTATGGGTAGTTTATTTGGATTTTAAGCCCACTTCACTATTTTGGAGCTTTTGAAATTGAGAAATTGGCCTTGGACAAAAACTTCTAGTAAACAGTCTCTGTTGAGAATTTTGATAGCACTGTTAGCTCCGATAGGATTTTTTTTAGTGTAGTGGGGCCCTTGGTTTGGGTCCTGAGGCTTCTAAACTCGTTTTGGGCTATTGGTTTGAAATTGATGAAAATGAAATGATAGGTGTAGGGACCATATGTAATCAATATAACCTTAGATGGTAATTTTGATGGTTTCATTGAGTCTGGAATATCAAATTCAGTTTAGTAGCATAGTTCGTTTTTGAAATCGAGATTCCAAACAAATCCCAAAGACCCAGTTGGAGTCCACTTAGACTTCACAAAATTTAGGTGGTTGATATCTAGTGCAACTACTTTAGCGATCAAAGAGTCGTGTTAGCGATGGCCACTTAAGCGATTTTATGCCATTTTAACAGTATTTGGATACCCGACTAGGGTCACTTTAGCAGTCTACGTCCGATAAAGCGGACGCTTCTTAAGCGATTAGAGTGTCGCTTTGGCAGCATCTCACCCCTCTTTACTCGCCGCGTTAGCAGTAGCCACTTTAACGGCTAACTGGTCGCTTAAGCGTTCATTGCTGGGTTTTTATAAACCTTTTCCTCTATAATTTTTCACCCATGTTCTCCCAACTCTTTCCTCCATATTTGGTCTTGGGAGCTTAAGAAAGTGGTGGGATCGATCATTTGGAGTTATGAATGTGTAGAGGAGGTTGAGGTGATCATTTTCTATTAGTTTCCTTGTTAGTTTCGGCTTAAATTCCCCATAAATTTCTCGATTTATTTCTTATTTTCCCTTTTCTCTTAGGACTGATTTGACCCCCAATTGAGACTCTATTTTTGCTCAACTCTGAGTACGCATTCCTTGTTCTTCGAGGGACTTTATCACGGAGTCAATTATGGTATTCCATTAGCGGGACCCATGGGGCTATTTTTGACATGATATTAGGTCAAAAATTTTATGTTGCAATATAGTTATTGTTTTACTTGTATTAATGTATAGGTTATGATTTTGATAGCGTGATGATATTCTGAGATCGTGGAGCTAAGACAAGTGGTTCGTGGACTATCTGAGGTTGTGTTCGGATATAAGGTAGTCTTCAGTCTACTTCTCTCTTGAGATTGTGTTTTGAATAAACTGTATGCTAGGTAGGGGTTATAGGATATATTCATACCTAGTTATATCATGACTGGACGTATTTTGGAGATTTAGAATAGAATTGTAACTTGAGTCTTAGCCTAGAATACCTGTTATAGTTGTAGGATTCTACTACACTCGATTATAGACTTGATTAACCATAGATTGGCATGAAGGCTCCTTTAGTATAAGACTTACCATATCACTTTGTAATTTAGGCAATGCCCCTCACTTAGATCCTCCCAGAAGCTTGATAGTCGTAGTTACCTTGGTGTTGTTTAGTTATAGTAATGTTATCCTCGTATGTTATATATTGTTGAGCCCGAGCCGTAGTTACGAAACCAATTGGATACCAGGTTAGTTTATGTCCTTTTATAGGTGGTGGTTCTAGTTGATAGATACTTAGATGCTTATATTTGTATTGTTTGGACACGAGTGATGACATGCATGCAGTTAAGCGTATTTATACTTATTTAATGGTACGATTCCATCTAAAACCTTATTTACTATTGTTTTCTAAAAATAGATTTATCCCCACTTTTCACTTTAAAAATTGCTTTCTTAAAACGAAAGTCGTACCACCCTTATTATTGGGCTATGATATTTAAACTAAACATACTACTTTGGAAACTTAAAACGAGGTTGATTCTGATCTCTTTCTTGATCCATTGTTTACTTACTTTGATCAAGGAGGATTCTAACCCTTTCTACATTATTTTATCGATTTAGTCCCAAATTTCATCTCAGACAATTGATCCATTAATTTATACTGATTTAGTTTCAATTTGATTTCTAGCACTTATTATACTCCTTTAGTACTGATTTAAGTCTAATCACCATCTTTAATCTTATTTCCCTCCAATACTGTACTGTAACGCCCCAAAATTTGATTTTCAGGATGTCACACGGTGCTCCAACTACAAGTAGTTCTAAGATAACCCTGATTGCCTTCTACTTAAATCTGAATCTCAAAATAGGGGAATATGAATGTCAGATCAAAATAAATGCGGAAAACTATCTGAATTATCCGAGTATATATGAAAATTCTAATCTCATCAATCTGATAAAGCAAATACTGAAAATCTGAATACTACAACTAAAATCTAAAACTGAATCTGGTAGTCCGACAAGCCTCTACTGACTGAATCTAGAGAGTCACTGGGACAAGTCCCAGTTGACTCAAACTGTCAGAAATAAATACTGAATCATCTACTAATAAACTGGAAATCTAAATAGCTAAGTCCCCGAACTATGAGGACTCACCAACTGCAGAGATATAGATGAGATGCTAAAAAATCACTCATGTTGTTGAGACTGAGCACCTGAACCTACATTATGAGACAATGTAGCACACAGACGTATATGTGGATCAGTACTTTGGGAATGTACTGAGCATATGGGGGTGAGTGCAATTAGTAAACAATATCGTCATAATTTATAAAATCATGCATGGTCAATGTAAATGACTCTCATAGGCTTGAGAAATTTGAAAACTGAGGATCATAAATCATGAACAATAAATCATATAATATAAATCTTGTGATCCATTACATTCAACAACAACAGACCCAGTGTATTCCCACAGAGTGGGGTTTGGGGAGGGTAAAATGTATGCAGTCCAGACCGCTACCTCCGAGGAAATAGAGAGGTTGTTTCTGATAGACCCCCAACTCAAGAAATAGAACAATATACCAAGGTAATATAACAAAAATCAAAGGTAAGAAATAGTAACACTAGATATCCGAGAAAAGAAAATAAGAGAAAAACGAACAAACAAAATAAGAAATAAGGAAAACGAATACCCATGTAGTAGTAACACACACTCACCGACCTAAGACACCTACCATACCCAACTCTCCTAACACCTAACCATAACCGACCCCCTCACACTAGCCTTCTACCCTAATCCGTGACCTTCACACCTTCCTGTCTAGGGTCATGTCCTCAGTAAGCTGAAGCAGTTTTATGTCATGCCTAATCACCTCCCTCCAGTATTTCTTTGGCCTACCCCTACTCCTTCTGAAGCCATCCAAAGCTAGTCTTTCGCACCTCCGAAATAGGGCATCCGTTCCCCTTCTTATCACATGTCCAAACCATCTAACCATCCTTTTCGCATCTTATCCTCTACCGAAGCCACTCCCACTTTCTCCCGGATAGTCTCATTCCGAACTTTATCCCCTCTAGTTCCAAAAAAAATTATTCTTTCTGAATACTACTACATTATTTTGTCAACTGTAAGGGAAATACTTCATCTCAAGACTTCAAGAATCTTAAAAAAACACAGCTTCCAAAACATATGCTTTTATGTTAAGGCTTTAAACCAATAGACTGTATTAAGAGTAGGGGACTTCTTTTGGGAGGTTCTTCTAACCGACATAAACCATGCGAGCATTCATGGAGTCCAACGTATTACCCACATTGGGGAGAGCTGTTCTACCCTTGCCATCGGAATAACACCTTTATCTTAAGTGATCACTATCTTAGTCATCCACGTAGAAGTGGGAATAATCTTAATCCTACGGTGGCACATAGTTTTGGGGCATTAAACCTTGGTAACATACCCATCTCAGTGCTAAATACTACTCCCATTCTTATGCTTAGGATCTTAGGAATTCCACTTCAAAAATAGCACAAGGGTCTACAAGAAAACCAATTATGCTCTTTCTTTTCTTTAAATCTCAAGTCATATGAACAATGTGGATTCTTTATCTTAGATTAGGACCAAAAGGTCAAGTCTTTATAAAAATCTGAGAATAATTTTATCATAGGGTGCGTGTAGCACAAACAACCTTGAAATATCAATATTTTATTAGGGTTTAATGACTCATGCATCAAACTCACGTTAAAATATCATAATGTTCATGCTTGACAATGTAAATATTGATAAATTTATTCAAAATCTAGAAATTACTGAAATATGCATGAAAATATGAACATAATCATATAATTAAACTTCTAAATCACTGAAAATATCATAAGCTTGTGAATAACAATAATGGGTATAAACTCTAACTTGAATTTCATGGGAAATCATATAAAAATTCAGTAAAATTGGAATTAAAATAAGTTTTTGGGCACAAGGACGAAAGGATTGTCCTTGATCATAACCCCTCATACCTTAATCGATGATCTTAGATGAAAAGCTTGAATCTTGGACTCCTATTATGTCTTTGGAGATGATTTCTTAGAGTTCTTGAATTGGAAATTCTTAATCTTGAATTGCCCTTGAGAATTAACAGAGGAATTGGATTTCTTGGGGAGTAAGCTTTGATGATCCAGGGTTTTGTTTAAGAGTATTTTGGTGAAAAGTGGATATAATATGCTTAGGATGAGTTAAATCATCTATTATTCACGACTTGGGGTTAGAGAAAAAGACCAAAGAGCCCTTTTTATAATTTTACTCAGACTGGGAAAATTCCCAAAATTGGCCTACGGGGCGACACGTCATTATCGTGGTGGCCTACTGGAAACTGCCAACTGAGACCTGAAAAATTGCCGTGATACGAAGCTATCACGGTACGCTTCTGAATTGCCATTTTGGCCACCTCCGCGATGCGCCATTATCGCGGAGGCTCACTGAAAAGTGACAATCATAAAATGGGATCTCGCCACAATGCGGTGGAATTGAAAAATCTTATTGAAAATTGACAATTATCATTTAAACTATCTCCGCGATGCGCTAGTGACCGAAATGATGGTGTTTTATGACTAGAACTTAAAATCGCCATTACTTCTCATCCAGTTATCGGATTAAGGCTAATCTTATATCGTTGGAAAGATGATTCAATTTCCTACTCACTGAAGGGTTTAAATCTGGAAAATTCTATATGTATGGAAATTCATTCTTTCTTGAATCTAACGCTTGACATTCTAGACGTCAAATTGAGCTAAGAAAAGTACGGGGTATTACATGTATGAAGTGATTTGGATATGTATTATGGATTTCTTGGTTTAGGATCAAATAGTATATACAGATATACAAAGTCCCCTATGGTCCCCTTCATTTGATGAGTCACGATATTGAAGAAGGATGGTTATCATAGGCCCTGGCTTTGCAAGCTACTGAGATGGAGGAGGTGTATACACTTAGTATGTTATGGCACTGTGTTGGATATGGTACTGGATTCTACTTGAATCACCGTGTTCATTTCATGACTTACATCCAATCCTATGCATCGCCTATCACCAGTATAATTATTTGGCGTATGTATTTATCAGCCTTATGGGGGTTGTGTAGGTACAGGTTATGTTTTATATTTTCTTAGTAATTGATTGCACCTTTCAAGCTTAAGGAGGCCCGTTTAAGTTATTATTTGTCTGAACTAGCTAGTTACATCATTGTTTAGTTATTGTTGTATAATTCATAGTTGGCTGGTTATGGACTAGGACTCGAGGTTGTTGGGGCTTTTTTTTATTCCTTCTCTCCTTATTATAGTTAGATTCAGTATGGTTAGATTATCTCCTGATTATTTCATACTTTGGTTAGAGGCCCTCATTATGTTAAAGATAGTTCCTTTCTTGACAACGTAATCCTTATGAGATTTAGGTTGTTAGGCTAGCTCCCTCTGGTTAGCACTTTCAGATTTAGCTAATGGTATGGTATATGACCGACTTCTTTCATATTATTATTACATATATACTCTTTGTTTGCATTAATGTTATGTATCTTTTGTATATCTCTTTCTTCGTACTTGTATTATGCATTGTATATTTTTTTCTTCACAATATTACTGTACGTTGACTAGACACTAATGGCATTGCACTTTCGTCCCTAATCACTGGTAGTATATAATGGGTTATGTATCTGTAATGCCTCGAGAGTACACCCTGGGCGTCACACGGTACTTACAGCCCCGAAGGACCACAAGTTAACCCATGTTGGTACCTATTGTGAGCACTAAATAAAATAACAAAGAACATGTGCGGAATTTAGCTGGAATTTTCATAAGGTTTTAAACACATCAAACATTTCTGAATTTATAAGTCTGGAATCAACTGTCTGAAGAATAATAACATAAAGTCTGTCAATAGCAACTGAAAACTGAACAACTGTCTGAAAGCCTCTAACTAAATGACTGAGGAGTTGATGGGATAAGCCCCCAACTAACTCTGACTAACTACTAAAACTGAAATACTAAAATAAATATAATTGGTCCTTAGAACATGAGGACTCACTATTGCTGCTGCTACTGGTGCGCTTGGATATCTAGGTGCGGTCGGGAACCTGAGTCTCCAAACCTATGATATAAGACATCATAGCGCAAGAAATGAGTATGCGGTCAGTACTTTGAATGTACAGGTATGCTAAATGAGGTTAGGATGCTATACATGGGCGCATGTGCATGAATAAAGATAACTGACTGAATGTATAGTAAGAGATAGCTGATGTCTATGCATGAAAGTTGTAAAATCTGAGAATGCATGACCAAGCATATGGAATGATACTGGGATAGTCTGTAAACTGAAATACTAAGAAACTGATATCGAATAACTAATAACTGTATCCCACGGTTAAGCAAGCCTGAAAATTGAACTCTGAACAGAATATTGGACTGATATTGTGGGAGCTATTATTTAACAGACATGCCCTAATATGAGCTAATTGGGGTCCAACCTGTAACCCCAGTTGGAAGGGTGTCAATACTGTACCACAGGTACTAACATTAGCTGTGTGGATCCACTAAAGTGTTGTCCTAAAAAACTAAGGGTCACCCTCAACTAGAAGAGCCCTAATGAGATATGTGTCAACCCTGAACTAGCAGGTTAACATCTCTAACCTATGTTGGATACATAGTTTTGGAACGTCGAGACTGCTGCTAAAGGTCGTACCCTCAACTGGCAGGTGAGCCCCCATCCCTGGGTTTGCTCGATGCTAAATCCTACTCCCAACTGAACTGACTCTAATTACTGGACTGAGCTGAACTTACTAACATGATATACTGACTAGACTGATAATACTCTATTATATCCAAAACCATTCTGAAAATACCGAAACTAAGTAAATAGCTAAGTTTTGGGGTATTCATAACCCTTAGGACTCGATATCAATAATAACAAGATCATACTAGAACTTTAAGGACATGATATGTAAACATTTATTCAAAACTCATTCTTGTAGGCATTTTATCAAATACTTGCAATTCATGGTTTAAGCTAAGCATGGGAATAGTTTTAAGACTTGTAATAATAATATGATTTCACTACTAAAATCACCAATTAAGGTTTAATTCGGTGAACAACACCATTCAAACATATGGGGATCAATAACAATAACAATTTCATGTAAACATGGTATAGAATCAAAAATTCATGGCGATTCATGGTTAAAATCACAATAACTTGTAAAAATCATAACTTTAAATTTGAAATTGGATTCTTGGACTCCATGGGTGAAAAGGACCCATGAATGAACATTTAACATACCTTAAGGTTTTAATATTGCAAGGGAATTGTAGTTCTTGATCGTTCATGGGTGTGAAGCTTGAATTCTTGAGTTTCCTTGAAGAAATAGTGGTTAAACTTGAAGAATTTGGGTGATGGCTAGGGTTTATTTTGAAGAGGAATAGTGAAAATATGGCATATAATGCCTTAACTGATGATTAATCCCGTGTTTTTACGGATTGGGGCCATGAGAAAAGACTAGACTGCCCCTGGGAATTTGAATTCATAACTGGAACGCGAATTAAACCCTCACTGCGACGCGACGATACCCTCATCTCTATACTCACTGTGATGTGGTGTAATAGTGGTGAGTCACTGGAAATTGACGATTGCTGATTTGCTCCTCACCGCGACGCGATGAAATCACGGTGACTTGCTGTTTTGGAAATTCAAACATGGTCTAAACCTCATCCGAAAAATCCAAAACTTACCCGAGAATGCTACTTACACCCCTGAACATAAATCAACCAAAAACTTATATCTCGAGGTCGGGAAGGTCAACTTAAAAATCATCAAAGTTAAGAGGCTAAAACTTAAGCTAAATACCCAACACTTGGTTAAATTTTCAAGTGCTAAGACTCTTATATGAGTACAAGGAGCTGGCCCGAACTTAGAAAAGGATGGGGTATTACACCGTTTTACTGGCATAGTTTCATCCCGGATTACTTGTAGGTATGATTTTATCCTTACTTTTCCCTTAGTATTATTATATGTTGTTCATTAGACAACTACTTGTAGTTTATATTCCTACTTTACATATTATTTAAACTTGCATTATTTCTAGAGTTCAATCAGTTAATGCCTACTAAATGCCTCGTGTTTGGTACTCATACTATACTTCTGCAACCTATAAATAATAGTATGAGATCTTACTATTGATTGGTGCATCGCGCAGAGAAACTATGGATCGAAGATTTGGGGTGAGCTCCTGGCGTTCGAAGTGTTCTTGCTCTCCCTCTTATTGTTAGATTGGTCTCTGTTTTTGCATCAGATGGCTTTGTAATATTTTTATGTTTATTTTGTACTCTTATTTTATTAGAAGCTTTTGTACTAACTTCACTAGATTTTGGGAATGTATTTACTTCCTCCTTGTCTTCTTTCTCTTTTATTTAGTTTTGCTTCCGCTTTTCTTATTAGTCCGCTACTAGTTTTTCAGACTATGGGTTGGCTTACTTACAAGTGGGTTGTGGTAGGTGCCATCACGACCTGAGAAATTGAGTAGTGACAACAATGATTATGTAGAATCTAAAACAACATTTTGATAACTAACAATTCTGGAATATTTGAAATAAAAATATGTAGTCCAAAGTCAAATCTGAACTGAATAAAACTAAAGTATCTAACTATGTCTGAAAGCCTCTAAATAAACTGATGAGTTGTTGGGACAAGTTCCCAGCTAATTCTAAATAACTGAAACTAAAATACTAGTCTGATAAGTATAAACTAAAATAAATCGTCCTTGAATGATGAGGACTTTGAGGACTCACCACAAGCAGATATGAACTGTCACTGGAGCAAATTTAATTACACGGCTAAGTCTGGGCCTTGTAACCTATATCATAATAGGATACAATGCAAAAGAAAGGTATGCAGTCAGTACTTTAAATGTACTAAGCATGTGAGATATATAAGTTATAATTATTGAACTTAATCATTGCTGATAACCAAAGTGACGTTGAGTTAAACAATTTATCCAAAAAGAGTATAATTTGATGTACAATGATCCAAAAATAAAATCATGGTTTTAAACAACGGAAAACAACATAAATCTCTGATATTTGCTAGTTAATTACCTTTCTCCCGGATTTATTATTTAGTTTTTCTCTGTCCTAGATTATAAATGTTCATATACATTCCTCCACGTTATTATACATTATAACATATGTATATGAGCTAACCATTTTAACGATATTTAAGAAAATAAATTAATCTAATAATTATCTAAGATTGTACCTTATTAATGTGTGATTAATGAATTCATTAATTATGCAAATTTTCCAAATAATATACTCCTAAAAGGAAATTTTCCACATAAATCACCTATAAAATTTTAGAACCAACGAAAAAAATACTAATAAAATAAAGGGACATAAAAAATTTTAAAACGGAAAAAAAGACTCGTATAAAAAGAACATGATAATGGTAATATATAAAATCATATTCTTATACATAACATGCTTATGTATAATGTAAATATGGTTAAACATATTCTTATAAATATGGTGAAACATATTTACATAAGATGTAAATATGGTGAAACATATTCTTATACATAACATGCTTATGTATAATGTAAATAAGATGAGAATTCTTCAAGTCACATAGATACCACTAACAAACCTTATACATAACCCTTGCATGTATAAATAGGAGAATGAGTCAGCCATACACATTGCTATCAATGTATATGGAGTAAAAATTATAGCAGATTTTTCAAAAAAGGTGCATCTTTACCCTTGTACATAACATAAATATGTATAACGATGTATGAATAGCAGAATGAGTCAATCATATACATTGCGTATCAATGTATATGGAGTAGAAATTACAGCAGATCTGTCAGAAAAGGTGTGTCTTTACCCTTATATATAACATAGTTATGTATAACAATGTATTATAATACATAAAATTGAGAAAAAATACAGATTAAAAAGTAAATCACAAAACCTTTGGAAGCCGAGGTCTTCCTGATTTTGAGAATTAAGCACATGCAACAAAGAAATCATAGCTTTTAAAAGAAGATGATGAAAAAACAATAAACATTGTCAGATATCTTCAATTTGAAATCGTAAAGTTGAAAAAAACCCTCAAAAATATTAAGAAAAAATATAAACAAAGTTTGGATCGAAATGTCATTACAATGCTGAGGTTTTGAGAACTATGCACATGCAACAATGAAAAATAAAAAAAAATTCATTTGGTAAATTGAAAAAAAATTAAGAAATTAAACAAACCACAAAAGTAATTGAAGAAGATGATGAAGTTGAACAATTTGATCAGTTAATGTTTGAATTTTAAATTTTTGAATCCACCAGATAACTATTGCTTGATTTTAGGCATATATTAAGGAGCATTAGTTGATCTAAAATGGATGTTTTGATATGTATGAGGATTTTAGAGAGAGAAAGTATAAAAGATGGGATATTTATAATTGTTTTGTTATATGGGATATTATGCAATAACTATAACTTAAGATGTATATTTATGTAAATCTTCTTTTAAACAATGAGACAAAGTTGTAAAACATTTAAAAAGATCAATCTAACTGAAGTTGTGGGTCATGTACAAGTTATACTAAAATTATTTATATGGGAGATTCTCTTAACTGATATAAATCATGTGAGCAAACATGGTATTCAACATATACACCTCATTTTAGGGCTACACTCTACCTTGCCAGGGTATAATACCATGAATGGCATAGATGCACTAAACTGATGCCTCAAATGGGCTAAGATAGACCTACAATGGAATGTAGCTTAGGAATTTGGGTTATCTAGAATCCTAGTTTGCTCTTTACTAAATTCTACTCCTAAAACTATACATAGATGCTCATAATAAATAACTGAAAATCTGTTGGACTAGTTCAAATTATCTAATTTACTAAAGTTCAGAAATATTGAAACTAGTCATGCTTGTTGTAAATGATTTTTACAATCATAAGATCAAATTATACTAAATCATTTGGAATCATGCTTAATTTGGATAAATCATGTTAAATTCTTTATAGAATAGCAAATTAAGATTTCTGACAATATAATTCATGCATAAGTATATAATTCAACAAAAAATCATAGGAAAAACATGCTACACTAAAGATCATGGAGAGTACATGGGAATGAGTGTAAACCCTAAATAATAAATTCATAAATCCATGAAAAAATTGAAGTTTTCTGAGCATAAGGGCGAGAGAAAACCCTTGCTGGAAATCTCATATACTTGGACTGAGTAATCCTTGCTAAGAACTTGAGAATGCAAAAGTTTGGAGAAGAACCCTAACTTTTTCTTGAGAGGTTTAAGAGAACCTTTTTTCTGACATGAAAGGTTTTAAATTAATGAAATGAAAAGAGAATCGACTGTTTAACCTTTATTCTCCCTCTGTGATAGCTAAAATATTGTAGTTAGGCATTAGGAAATAAGGAAAAGACTAAGCTACACCTGAAAACCATTTTAAAAGCTACTGAAATGCGTACCATGAGTCACTATATGACTCGTAATATGACTTATGACTCATACATGGACTCGTAGTTCCTCGCACCCTTTGGTTGATTGATTCCAAGGGTACGGGTCAACAATACAACCCACACATTAGTTTCATGAGTCGTTTATTGACTCGTGGTTACTAGATCCTAGTTCTATCTTGGGGGAATAATTATATTCCACGATTCTTAAGATCTACCTACGAGTCGTGGCGTGGACTTGTGATCCTTGAGAGAAAATACATATCTCTATAGTTCTCATCAGTATGAGTCATTGCACAACTCATACATTCACTCCACGACTTGTACAATGAATCGTAGTGACTGGAACCTTGATAAAATTTTGGTCAGCTTACCATGAGTCGTCCCATGACTCGTGGTCTCACTATACAACTCGTATAGTGAGTCATATTATTTAAAAATTTCAATTTTCAACTGATTTTCTAATCTAAGTTTGAGTTTAAACATGAAATTTTTTTGGAGTGTTACAGTGAGTATACATGATTAGGGTGAATACAGGTCTTAATATATGTCAGTAATGTGTATAACAATCCAATAATGCAATATGTGAATCAGTCTTCCCAAATCACGATCAATCATTAATACAAGCCCTCACACAAATATCACAATAATACACCATTCCTTTTACTGCCATAATAAGAAAAGCCCCCACACGGACACTACAATAACTAAACTATCTCTTTTCTATCATAAATTATTAATTCACCCAACTCATAAAATGCTTTACATGATAAATTTTCATCCAAGCAAAGTCTGAAAAAAATTAAGTCATAACCTATTTCGAATCTAACCCAAGTCTCAAGGAAATCACAAACTAGCCTTTCCTTTTTGAACGAGCTTAGCATGTTCCCAATTTATCAAAAATAAGTTCTACATATAAACACGAGTTCAACAATGCACATATTGCTAAGTTATAATTTCGGCCCAAAATGTCAATCAAAATACCCTCCCCCGAAAATCAATGATAAAATTAAAATTTTATTCAATAATTAATTTACTCATAACTTAAGGAGTTCAAATCTAAAATCTCATAAAAAATAGTGTTGAAATCGAGCTTGAAATCATCAAAATAGCATACTTTAACTTTACTGAAAAAATCTCAAAATTTTAAGTTGAAAAACTAAGATTTTAGGATGAAATTGTGAAATAATCATTGGGACATATTCAATTTAGCATAAAAAGCTTACCCATAGGTTAACTTGAATATGAAGTTTGATAAGAAAAAAATAAGATTAATTTTAGACTCTAAATCATTAACCTTGATTTAACCCCAAAATTGAGGTAAAATAGTGAGGTAAATAAAAATCTAAGGTTTGAAAACTTACTTCTTTTCAAGACAGAAAATGCATAAAAAATCGCTCAAAATGAAGCTCTAGAGGTCCAACAATAGAGGAAAGAAAATGACAAAAAATGATAAGACAATATGATTTTAGTATTGTAGCACGATTAGAGCTATAACGCTCAATTGGCGCGATCGCGCTGAAGGCGCCCAACCGCTTCAATAATATCACGCTATCGCGCTACACTGCCGTGATAGTGCTTCAAGCATCCGAGTCCTCCAGTGCCATCACACTACCCTAACACTGTTACCACTGAACAAATATTATCTTTTAGCGCAATCACGTTACCTTAGCTTGATCACGCTTGCACTAGAAATTTAAAAAAAAATACAGCTAATTTCTAAACTTATTTTTAACACCCAAAACCACATTAGATATAAATCAATAATGCAAATCAATCATAAAAATATTTCAGACTAAATCAGATCATATGATTAACTGATGGAGGCCGTTTTCAATGATTGTTGACCGAAGTCAACTATAGGCTAAACTTTCAACATTTCGTCTAAGCTCTCAAAATCACATTGAAAATCTCGAGTCTCAAACAAAAAAATATTTTGAAGCTAATGAAACTGAAGGAATTCTCATACGACGTACAAATCTCTAAATGTTGACCAAAGTTAACCCTATTAACTTCAAAATCTTCTAAAACCAACAACTTGTAATAAACCCAACCAAATGCCTCAGGAATTGAGTTACCCACTCTCGTAACTCATAAATACTATGAAGCAACTATAAAAAGGACTAAAATTATCAGAACACCAAAAATTCTAAAAATTACTGTGAAGATTGTTACACAGTCAAAGCATCGCAAGTGTGGTTGTACCAGCAAACCAACAACAATTACAACTAACAAAATAACTCAAAATCAACCCTCGAAACTAACTCAAAATTATGTGAACACAAATTAATTATGCTAGTAGATTAAAAATGATATTTCAGACTCAATGAAATCATCAAAATACCAGAGCGAGACCGTCTTCAACGATTGTTGACCGAAGTCAATCCTATGCCTTAACCTCTTAATTTTTCAATCAACTACTTGAATTTCATGTGAACGCCTTAGGAACCGAACCAAAAGTCTCACTTACTCAAAAGTAAAATTTCAAATTTATCAGAACTAAGAGATTTCTCATACGACCTCGATAACACCAAATGTTGACCAAAGCTAATCATACCAACTCCAAAACCTTCTAAAATAAAAAAACTCACATAATACGAACCACTTCGAAAATCATGACAGCCACACCGCAGATCATAAAATCATAAAACAACTACAAAGAGGAATAAAATGATCAAAATTCAAACAAAATTAAAAAAATACAATGAAGATTGTAACATATAGTTTAAGGACGATTTTTAGTCATTATAAATTTTTTATTAATGCCTTAGATTACCCCATCGCCTCTAAGTAAGCATTAGCAAATACTTTACTTTTTCATTTGTCAACTGGGTATGTTATTCTTGTTGTTGAAGTCGAAAGTTTTAACCTTTATAAGTTATGATTTAATGATAGTTATGAGTTAATATCTTATTTTTTCAATTCACATTTTGTTGGTTTAATACTTAAATTATGGATCGCTGTTATTCTTAAGCTATAACATTTTCTATCTAAAATTCTTGTGCAATGTCAAATGACTGAGATAGCGGCCTCACTCCCTTTTATAATGTGTGGAAACTAAATATAACTACTCTTTTCAATAGTAATTTTGAATTAATACATGCACTTTTTAATTTAATTTTTAGCTCACTCCCATTATGAATAGAGTGAAATCATTTTTCATTCATTTGATACTAAAAGAGGTTTTAGATATGATAGTTAAGGGGATAACAACACCTCTTACTTTAAAAGTATTAAACTAACGAAAAAAATAATAATTTAGAGGAGTATATTAACTTTAAAAATAACATCAATTTTAATCAGGCATATGACCACAGCTTTTAAATATTTTTTATTTATTTGAAATATTAAAGTTGAAATTGTAGTACATGGTTATATTTTTTGTAACTAATAAAAGTATTTGGAATAATATGCACACTTAAATGTACTTAAATATAATTTCAAAAGTAAAAATAAGTTGTTTTTCAAATTTGAAATACAACTCTAAATTAAATTTGAATTTTTAATCGTCAAATATTATTTGTCATAAAATAAAAAATTACTTTTTAAAAAAATAAATAATTTTATGATCAAATTATTTAAGTATGAAACTTGCAAAACATGATAATTTAAGGAGTCCTATATGCAAGATAAGGTGTAATATCTTATGATAATACAACAACAACAACAAACCTAGTATATTCCCCCATCGTGGGGTCTGGGGAGGGTAGAGTGTACGCAGTCCATACCACTACCTCTAAAGAAGTAGAAAGACTATTTTCGATAGACCCCCGGCTCAAAACAAAGTACAGTATATATATATATATATATAAATACATATATATATATATATATATATATATATATATATATAAATACATGGAACATGATAAAATAACATAGGTATGAAATCCACAAAAAATATTGAACACTGCTAAACAAGGACACCAATGCCCTCCTACGACTCAACCACACACCCTAGGTAATATCTTATAATTATATTTATCACAAAATTAATACTCTACCGTGTTTGATAGATGCTATAAATCTTTTTTCAGATTTAATTTTATATATCCTACCTTATTCATTTAGTTTGAGAGTATTTTATCCTATTTCTTAAATAACATAAATTAATCTAAATTTATAATCCCATATTATAATCCCGAAATAATTTAATCAGCTACCACAATAACGTAACATTTTTTTTTAGTCGTTTAACTCAAATTTTACTTTACTATGACGTACGCACACTTCACCATCCTTCGTTAAACAGGCCTTTGCTTCCTTGTTTGCCACCTCTTCTGTTTTTCCCCTTCACCTCTTCATCGGCGACGTTACTTCTCCTATCAATGCCGACTTCTTCAAGGGATTTCTAGGGTTTCAATGACTCGCATTGCCATTTTCTCCCCCATTTCTTCCCTCTTCACTTTTTTCGAACTGAATTTCAGCTTACTCTCCCCGAATTTCGTCCACATTTTGCTAAATTCCCTTTGTTTACCCACCGAGTCGTCGTATCGAAATTCTAAGTGATCATCTACGGTGAAATCTGGTAATGTCGCTATGTTATCCGTTTCTTCACTTAATTTTTATTTTTACAGATTTAAAATTGATTTTAGTTTTTTCAAAAGAAAAAAGCAGTAAGATATTTTTAATTCTATTATATTATCTTTTTCAAAAGAAGATCTATTTCTTTTTTGATAACCATGGTGTCCCGCTAGCTTACACACACCTGACTAATTCTAGGGGACACCTGCACCGCCCACCATCAATAGGTGTCAGCTAACTCTGTCTTAATTCTGTTATATTATAGGTTTTATGATGATCCAATTGAAGCGTAACTCATCAATTGTTTCGTCAATTCCACAATTACTGTGTATATCTTTTGTTGATAATTTGTATATAAACTTGGATAAATAAGTACTATATAATTTGGTATTTTTGAGGTTTATCTATCTAAGAAATTATAGTAAAATTGTTTGAAGATGTCACGTAAAAACTGAACTTTTCCACTGTTTGTCCAATTAAAGTTTACTTTCGTAGTGGCATTGTGCCATATAATCCAACACTGCAGTTCATGATCAATGTACTTGACATACCAGTTTTCTGTGTGCCCACTCATAGATTTTTATTTAGTTTTTTCATTCACATAGTGCTACATATAAGGACATGCATTTTTGGTTCCTTTATGAAATGTGACCTTTTACATTCTTTATTTGTTGTTGGATGAGTGAAACATTTTTTCATGGGTACTCGTGGCATTTTATTGGATAGATTTTGATAATTCAAGTTGTAGTTTTGCCTGAAAGTAACTTCTCCAGAGTATTACTTGGGTTAGGTTCCCATAGGTTGACAACCAATCTAAGCATGGTCTAACAATGATGAATACTTCGAATGCGCACAGAGGGGAATGGAGATAGTTTATATAACCAACTCCAATTAACTTGGGATTGATGAAAAGTAACTGATGATTGAACGCGGGAGCCTTCCTCAATTTTATACCACTTAAAGTCTTAAACTTTACTTTTATGGTTGCTACTCTCATCAAAGTTTTTTCTCCCACAAACAGATATCCTATAACATGTTCTTTTAATGAATTTGTCAAAGAGGTTCATCTCCTTTACAAATGGGTACAACGACCTAGCGTGTCTAGAGTTTGAGGTTACTTAACATTCTAAGAAAATTTGATACAGGTCGTAATCAGAAGTTTGCTTGTTACTGATCTTCCACACTTCATGCCTTCTTTTTGTTACCTATTTCCTTTGTGTTTTGCATTTTCCTGTTGCTATAAATTTGAAGGCTAGCATTCTTTACAGAGTGGAGGTTGTTAGTTTGTCTTAGTTATCCATGCTAATGAAGGACCAACTTTTGTTCATGTTAAGTAGAGATATACCCTGATACCCATGAAGGCGATTTGAGGCTTATGATCTTTTAGCTAGTAAGTGTCCTCAAGTTCAGACACCGAAGATGCGAACTTGCCAATAAAGCCGGCTGAGAAACATATAGGTTCAAATCCCAGTAGAGACAAGCACTAGGTGATTTCTTTCCATATATCCTATTTTTGGTGTAACTATGGACAGAGTTACCTAGTACCCATTGTTGGTGGGAGGTGACAGTTATCCCATGGAATTATTCAAGGTGCGGGAAAGCCAACCCATACATTACAATTACAAAAGCAACAACATACCCGGTTAATCCCATAAGTGGAGTCTGGGGAAGGTAGTACATACACAGATCTTACCCCTACCTTGTGAGGTAGAGAACCTGTTTGCAATAGCTCCTCGGCTCAAGTCTAAACATTACAAAGTAGTACGAGAAAAGGAAAACAATCAGACATAAAAAAGACACTTCTCAAAAAAAAAAAAATTTCTTCTCAAAAAAATGAGAAGAAGCCAAGACAATGCTAAAGAAAGCATGACAAAACATACTACTCCCTTCGTCCCATTTTATGTGGCATACTTTGACCGGGCACGAAGTTTAAGAAATAAGAAAAGACTTGGTGATGTTTACCAAATTGTCCCTTATTATAAAATGTACTACTACTATAGTTAATTAAGTGGGACCAAAACCAATAAGGGTAAAAGTGGAATTGTGTATTTAAATAGTTACCAAATAAGGAAATGTGACATTCTTTTTGGGACGAATCAAAAAGGAAATGACGACACATAAAATGGGAGAGGGGGTATAAGATGACAATCACTACAACAAATGATATGGTAATTGAAGTGCAGGAAACATCAAATAGTCGCATACATGGAATAACTGGAACTCTCAAAGTAATACTACGACTACTAGTATGAAGTAATAAATGAGACAACTCTCAACTACCTGTCTAACCATCTACTCTTATTCGTGTTCTCCATAACCTCTCATCGAGAGTCGAGTCATTGATAAGCTGAAGTTGTCTCATGTCCTATCTAATCACCTCTTCCAAATACTTCTTCAGCCTACCTCTACCTCTCCAATAACCATCTAAACTGGGACATCCGTGCATCTCGTCTTCACATGCCCGAACCAATCTATACTGTGGCATACATGCATCTCCTCTTCATATGCGCGAACTACCTCAGTCTTGCTTCTCTCATCTGGTTCACCACAGGCCACTCCTAACTTGTCCCGAATATCATCGTTCCAAATCCTATCTCTCCTCATATGCACACATCTATCACAACATCCTTATTTCTGATACTTGCATCTTTTGCACGTGCGAATTCTTGACCGGCCAACACTCTACCTTATAGAATATAGTTGATCTAACAATCACTTTATAAAACTTACCTCTAAGTTTTGGTGGCACCTTCTTATCACACAAGACACCGATGTGAACCCCATTTCATCCACCCCGTTCCTGTATGATGTGTAACATCATCATCAATCTCTCCATTTCCTTGAATTATAGGCCCAAGATACTTGAAACTTCTTCTCTTAGAGATAACTTGAGTATCAATCCTCACTTCCACATCTGCCTCGTGAGTTACATCATTGAACTTGCATTGCAAGTAATACCCTGTCTTGGTCCTGGTCAACCTGAATCCTTTAGACTCCAGCTTATCATCAAAAAGAAAAAGTGCCCTCAAGTTCAGATTTTATGCCAAAATTTTCTTTACTTGTACATATGTGTATATGCAACTATTGATGATGAAAAAGACTTGTAAATGGTCGCCCGTTCACTATAATTATTTACTTATTCAAATAAGAAAAATAGGAGACTTGTAAGTGTTAGGGGGTTATGATTGCTTACAACAACAATAAGGCGGAAAACCCTATTTGAAGTCTTACTGTGCAATTTATTCTTCATGTAGTAATTTCTTTTCTTTCCATTACCTTAGGAATTATAGGTTGTTCCCTTAGTACATAACTCAATCAAAAATAGTTTCTAGTATCTCATCTTAAAATTTACTAGAAATTTATCTTTTCGCATTGTAGATTCTCAAGAACTTGATGGTATGTCCTCTTGGAAGCGGGAGAATGGAAGCCTTGACAAGGCTTTTTGTAGCTGGAAATATCCAACAAACAGCATCAGGTGAATAATAGAACTCAATTCAGACAGTTTATGTGCTTATGTCCATTTAATTGCGCGCTATCATGTTAGCAATTAATCTTGACCAGGCCCAGTTTACTCCTCATTGTCTCATATCCTTCTATTTTCTTTTCCCACTATTTCTTTACTTTTGTTTGGTGAGATATTTTACCTTTGTTTCTCACTGCCTTCTTTCCTTGGCAGAGGAAGTAGGCCGCCATAAATTAGCTGTTCAGTACATTCAAAAAGAATTGAGAGAGGCAGATGAAGCAAATTTAATTGATGAAGAAGGTATTTATTCTCTCTAGCTTTTTCACCTTAGGCCCAGAGGCTTGGCAGGGAAGACAAGAACAAGTCATGTTGATAGCGGATTTATTTGCATGCTTTGTCGATAAAGATCTACTTTTTCATCTTGATTCACAATTTTAACACTTCGGTAAATACTAGTTTAAGAAATATCAGTGTAGCAAGTATTGAAGTTTCAGGTGTATCAATCGGTTTATCATTTAATACATTTATATTTGCTCTTATTGTTCAATCACCTTGACATGCTCTTATTTCAGATATGCACGTGTTTGGTTTGAGGCCACTTACAGATCCTTTGCATTTGGTAAGGTCCACAAAGTGCACTTGTTCAATCTTGACTAAGATCGTTCTACTTGTTGATACCATCACAAAAGTTTTATTGCTAAACAAGTTTTCTTCCATTAATTGCTTCACATTTGTGTTTATAAAAGAGTATTGGCTTTCTTTGGTCTATGTCAGTATTCAGAAACATGAAAACTAGAATAATAATGATATAAAGGCAGTGCCATACATGTTTTCCTTAACCTCGTATATAGCTGAATAAGCTTTATCTGCTGGGCTGTGCATGGACTATCATAAGTCTTAAGGTAGAAATTACTTATCAAAAAGATAAATTAAGGAAGAATTGGGTTATTATAAGTAGTTGTACTGCAACTTAGAACTCAACTATGGCTTCCATCTGAATGTGTATTGGGAGAAACTGCTGTATAAACCACATCCATCAGAATCTACTCTGAAAAATTACTCATCTTATAGCCCCCCCCCTCCCCCCCCCCTAAAAAAAAAAAAAGACAAAAGAAACTGTGCTTGCTTTGTTGATAAAATGTCTCGATAGACTAAGCAGAAAGATCTGATTTTGCAGGCTTCTGCTACTTTGACAATGTTGACTCTAGGATTTGATATGATGATATTCATGAGAATTAGTTGAACCAGTGAGTTCCTTTGGACGTTGATATCTTGATTGAGTTCACACATATCAATAGATATTAGGTATTATAAAATTTTGAGTTTAGAAAGGAAGGTAGCATTTCATAACTATGAAGTGTGAATGAATTGAAGATATTTTTTTGCTGCTGCCTTTAGAAGAAATTAGAACTTTAGGTTTAGAGGAGGGGAAGCTATATATATAAATATGAAGTTATGGCAGTAACTCTATTAGGGTGACAAAATTCTGTTAATCAGTCAGTAATTTGGTTTCAATCCCAAAATAGTCTGACTCTATGAATCCTCAGCAACTGTGAGAAATAATGGAGAAAAATATTATTGAATTGTTGTCTACATAATTACATTGACACCCTATTTACAGACACTACAATACAATCCTTTTCGAAGTAGGATTAGGATTTTGTATACAATTCCTATTTCTACTCATATTCTAACACTCCTCCTTAAGCTGGTGCATACAAGTCATCTTGTTACAAATAATTAATACGAGGACTGGTGAGGGACTTGGTGAAGATATCCGCAAGTTGATCACTTGACTTTACAAATTTTGTAGCAATATCTCCCGAGAGTATCTTTTCTCTGACAAAGTGACAATCAATCTCTATGTGCTTGGTCCTCTCATGGAACATTGGATTAGATGCAATATGAAGGGCTGCTTGGTTATCGCATACAAGTTCCATCTTATCGGGTTCTCCAAATTTTAGTTCTCCCAGTAATTGTTTAATCCAAACCAGCTCACAAGTTGCTGCAACCATTGCTCTATATTCTTCTTCGGCGCTAAATCGAGCAACCACACTCTGTTTCTTACTCTTCCAGAACACCAAATTACCACCTACTAAAACACAGTATCCGGATGTAGAACATCTATCAGAGGGTGATCTTGCCCAATCAACATCGGTATAGCCAATGATATGCTCATAGCCTCGATCCTCAAAGAGTAGTCCTTTACCTGGAGATGATTTTATATATCGGAAAATACGAGTAACTGCATCCCAATGACTATCACAGGGGGAAGTCATAAACTGGCTTACAATACTCACGGGAAAAGAGATGTCAGGTCTAGTCACTGTGAGATAATTCAACTTTCTAACCAACCGCCTATGCCTTCCAGGATCACTAAGTGGCTCTCCCTGTCCTGACAGAAGTTTAGCATTTGGATCCATAAGAGTGTTAATGGGTCGACATCCCACCATTCCTGTCTCCTCAAGAATGTCTAAAGCATACTTGCGTTGAGAAATTACAATACCTGATTTGGACTGTGCAACCTCAATACCTAGAAAGTATTTCAGTCTGTCGAGGTCTTTAGTCTTGAAATGTTGAAAGAGATGTTGCTTCAAGTTAGTATACCCTCTTGATCATTGCCGGTGATAACAATATCGTCAACATAAACAACTAGATAAATACACAAATTTGGTTCAAAATGTCGATAAAACACCGAATGATCAGCTCTGTTAGAATATGAGTAGGATTAGGAATAACATATAAAATCCTACTTGGAAAAGGATTGTAATGTAGTGTCCTATTAGGAAAAGGATTGGAATGTATTGTCTATAAATAGGGTCTCAATGTAATAATGTAGTTACAACAATTTTCAATAATATTTTCTCTATTAATTCTCACATGGTATCACGATCTTGGTAAAGAATCTAAGAGTTTCTGCTGCCGGCAGGCGGCTATAATCCATATATTCCACCCGTCTGACAATGATTATGTTAGCAAAAGTTGGGTGACTGGCTCACTGTGTATCTTTCTAGTGACTATTTTCTCATATCTTTGCGTAGCACCATACATCTGTCCGGTGACTACTTTTTCATATTTATTTTTCTTAGCACCGTACTTCTTTTCGGTGACTATTTTCTCATATCTGATTTGCGTAGCACTGTGCATTTTTTCGGACTACTGTCTCATATCTGAGTTGCATATAATCATGCATCTTTCTGGTGACTCCTCAGATTTAATTTACATAGTTCCGTACGTCTTTTCGGTGACTCCTCATATCTTTTTCAGTAGGGTCGTGCTATCATTCCGACCCTGCCCATATAATTTCTCTTTTCCAGTAGGATCGTGCCATCATTCCGACCCTACTCATATAATTTCTATTTCTCAATAGGGTCGTGCCGTCATTCCGATCCTATACATATTTCTCTTTTTCAGTAGGGTCGTGTCATCATTCCGACCCTACCCATATACCTTTTTTTCCTCAGATTGTAGTCATTTTTCAGCCATCAAATCTAATAATCCGGCGTGTGAGCATGTTTCGGCTAAGTTTCCGGTGACTTTCATGTTCAAGATCTACTCGTCTCTTGATTTCGAGATGACCCGTATATTTTATACCAGTTTTCGGCAATTTTCCAGCGGCACATCGACTTTACGACAATATTTACTACTTTTCGGATCACTTTTTCAGTTTGTTTCGTTTCAATTAAGGTCTCCTAGACGTTCAAAGCAGTCCTTATCAGTTTTCTTGCAGATATCTTCACCAAGTCCCTCACCGATTCTCATATTAGTTACATCCATAACAAGCTTGGTACATATGTCTTCTATGCACCAGCTTGAGGGGGAGTGTTAGAATATGAGTAGGAATAGGAATAACATATAAAATCCTACTTGGAAAAGGATTGTAATGTAATGTCCTATTAGGAAAAGGATTGGAATGTATTGTCTATAAACAGGGCCTCAATGTAATAATGTAGTTACAACAATTCAATAATATTTTTCTCTTATATTTCTCAGAAGCTCCACTACGAATCATGCCAAACTCCTGAATCACAGTGCTAAATTTTCCAAACTAGGCTCAAGGGGATTGTTTCAAACCACAGAGTGACTTGCGCAATCGACATACAAGGCTACTAGACTCCTCCTGAGTAACAAAACCAGGTGGTTGCTCCATATAAACTTCTTCCTTAAGATCACCATGCAGAAAAGCATTCTTAATGTCCAACTGATAAATAGGCCAATGACGAACGGCAACCATAGATAGAGAAAGACGGACAAATGCTATTTTAGCCACGGGAGAGAAAGTGTCACTATAATCAAGTCCAAATATCTGTGTATACCCTTTGGCAACAAGGCGAACCTTCAGTCGATCAACCTGACCATCTGGACCAACTTTGACTGTATAAACCCAGCAGCAACCAACTGCTGATTTACCTGCAGGAAGGGAAACAAGCTCCCAATTACCACTCGTATGTAAAGCAAACATTTCATCAATCATAGCCTGTTTCCATCCTGAATGGGAAAGTGCTTCATCTGTAGTCTTAGGGATGGAAATAGAGGACAAAGATGATACAAAAGTATAATGGGGTGATAACTGATGATGATAACTCAAGGAAGTATAATGTGGGTTAGCATTACGAGTGGATCTTATACCTTTTTGAAGTGCAACTGATTGGCTAGGAGGAGGCAGATCCGCAGTAGGGGAAGCGTCGGCGCATGACATGAATCATTTGGGACTAATGCTGGACGCGGGCAGCAGTGGTAAGTCAAAAGTGGTGGCACTACAGCTGGAGATGGAGAAGTAACCATAGATTCTTCAAAGATTGGTGTGGGTAAGACTGGAGGTATGGGTAAAACCTCAGAGATATCAAGATGAGCAGAAGATGTATAGTAAGGTTGAGATTCAAAGAATGTGACATCGGCGGACATAAGATAAAGACCCAGATCAGGTGAATAGCAGCGATACCCTTTTTGAACTCGAGAGTAACCAAGGAAGACACATTTGAGAGCACGAGGGGCTAATTTATCTTTTCCTGGGGCTAAGTTATGAACAAAATAAGTGCTCCCGAAAACACGAGGGGGGATAGAGTAGAGATGTGAGGAGGGATATAGTAGAGATATGACTGAGGAAATAGTATGGAATGGGGAACCTAATTCTGAATCGAAGATGATGACATTCTATTAATGAGATAGCAAGATGCGAGGATTGCATCGCCCCAAAAACGCAGCGGAACATGAGATTCAATGAGAAGAGTGCGAGTTGTCTCAATTAGATGTTTATTTTTCCTTTCTGCTATACTGTTCTGCTGCGGGGTGTATGGACATGATGTCTGGTGAATAATTCCTTGGTGAGTCATAAATTCCTGAAACAGGGAGGATAAGTATTCTAAGGCATTATCACTACGAAAAGTACGAATAGAAACACCAAACTGATTTTGTATTTCGGCGCAAAAACTTTTGAATATAGGAAATAACTCGGAACGATCTTTCATTAGGAAAACCCAAGTGCACCGTGAAAAATCATCAATGAAACTAACAAAGTAGCGAAATCCTAAGGGTGAACTGGCTCTACTAGGATCCCAAATGTCAGAATGAACTAATGAGAAAATAGACTCTGAATGACTCTTAATACTACGTGAAAATGTAGCACGAGTATGTTTTCCAAGTTGACAGGACTCACAATCTAATGTGGATAAACTAGACAAACTGGGCACCATCTTTTGTAGCTTGGATAGACTAGGATGTCCTAAACGTTTGTGAATAAGTTCTGGTGGGTCTGTAACGGAGCATGATGTGAAGGAATTTGAAGAGGTAAGATGGTAAAGGCCTTGTGATTCATGTCCTGTGCCAATCGTCAGTCCCGTACTGCAGTCCTGCATTACAAAAGAATCATAAAAAAAGTTATACTATAATGAAGGGCACGTGTTTAACGACTAACGGATGCAAGATTAAAAGGACAACCAGGAACATAAAGAACAGAGTCTAGAGTGACAGAAGATATGGGTTTGGCTTGTCCAACTCCTTCTGGTTTTGTTCGAATCGCATTGGCTAAAGTAATTGCTGGAAGAGATTGTGAATAAACAATAGCAGACTGAAGTGACTTGTTACCAGAAATGTGATCAGAAGCACCTGAGTCCACAACCCATGATCCAAAAGTAGAAGATTGTGCAGTTGAGACTATTGATAGAGATGTATGCTTACTTTTTCGATACTGAAGATACTCATGATATTCCTTATCAAATAAATACACCCGTTGATCACCTGTGATGTTAGACTGAGCAACATGAATATTTTTAGGTGGTAGACTATGCAAAGAATAACATATCTCATGAGTATGTCCAAACCTATTACAATAACTACACTTAGGGTCGAGAATAACATATATCACGAGTATGTCCAAGCCTTTTACAATAACTACACCTAGGTCGAGATCTTCCAAATCGGCCTCCCCCTCGTCGATTCTTCATGGACTGTGACGTTTGATTGTCTGATCTCCTCATTAAGAGTTCATATGTAATTATAGGATTAAATAGAGGGAAAAATAATTCAGTCACCAAAAAATTGGGCAGTCACCAAAAAATTGGATTTGATTGCCGAAACCAGGTCGGAATCAATAAATAGCTCAAGGGAAGACCTTGGAATGAAGGGGCAACCTCTCTGGAAAGAGGAATCTTGTCGAAAAAAAAATGTCGCTTGAATTAGGGTTCCGACGATCGGAATTGGGAAAAAAAGGGAATTGGTCGGATCGGAATAACTGGGCGACTTCAACAAAAAAAGAACAACTCAAAAATTTGATTGGAAATTAACTCACGCGCCGTCGCGTGACACAGATCTCGTCGGAATTTTAGAATTCCGGCAGGCGTGTGTGGACGTGTGGCTGGTATTTTTTCGGCGGTTTTAGTTGGGTTTTTGTTGCTTGAGCTTTTCGATCCTCTTGGTGGTGTTGTATTTTTCACAAAACTCACAGAATAAAAAATGACTCAAATCAGTCACCGGAATTGACGCACGGTGACTGAGTTTTCTTTTTAGTTTCTCACCAACGCTCTGATACCATGTGAGCAATAATGGAGAAAAAAATTATTGAATTGTTGTCTACATAATTACATTGACACCCTATTTATAGACACTGCAATACAATCCTTTTTGAAGTAGGATTAGGATTTTGTAGACAATTCCTATTTCTACTCATATTCTAATAGCAACCATTCTGTCTATTTGAGTCCACAATACTAAAAAGTTGTCTTAACACAATTTAAGATCCTTCTCAAAATTATCCCTACACAAATAGAAGTCTCTAATAAGATTAAAAAGGACTTCGGAAGCACTAAACTTAAAGCCTGTTTGGATTGGCTTATTTTAAGTGCTTTTAAGTCAAAATGGCTTTTAAGCACTTTTATAGTGTTTGGGTAAAGCAAAAAAATGCTTTTAAACACTTATTATTAAATTGAAGAGACAAAAATAAGTCAAAAGCCATAAGTTAGAATTCCTAACTCATGGCTTTGGGTTTATAAACCAAAAGCTATAAGCCCCAATGTTGTGAAAAGTGCTGAAGCGCTTGCTTAAAGCGTGAAGCGAAGCGACAGTGGGTCTCTTTTTACACTTGAAGCGTTGGGGCAAGAAAAAAACTCTCGCTTTATATCCAGAAGCGCTGAAGCAAAAAAAGCGCAAAAAAGCTCGCTTAAGTGGATATTTAAGTTTTTTCTTTTAGGGTTTATTTCTTTATTTAATTTATTTTAGTTAAAACCCTTAAGTGACTATACGACTGCATTGCTGCTGCTGCAACTTTTCTGGAACAACTGCTGAAGGTATGCGACTTCTTCTTCTCTATTTCTCTCCTTCTCCTATTAGGGGTTTCTAGTTCTTTTTTCTTCTCCTCTATTACTCTTTTTCATCTTCTTCTTCTCTATTTTTCTTCTTTTTCTTTGTTTTCCAGTTCAGTTTTACTTTTTTTTTTTGCTGTAGGTAATCTGACTTCCAACTTTTTTTTTTCTTTGCTTTTTTTTCTTCTCCTCTATTTGTTTTGGTTGATTAAGACACAAGACTGATTTTTAGTATTTTAGTAGTTTGCTTGAATGCTTGTTATGACTATCTATTGTCTTTTTAATTTGAGTATTGAATGATTATGTTATTTATTGAGCTCTTGATTATTTATTTATGCATGTTTAATATTTTTGAATTTTGTACTAAATAGCGCTTTAATGGAAAAAAGTGTGCGCTTCGCTTCATGCTTCTATGAAGCGAGCCCTCGTCGTTTTTTTTTTGCCTCTCGCTTTTCAAAACACTGATAAGCCCATCCAAACATGCTTTTAGTAAAAGTATAACAATGACTAAGGTATTTTCCCACTTGTGGTATCGTACATAGATTCGTTGCTTTTATCTTGCATTCTACCCTTAATTAGTCCACCTCCTTAAAAAGGCTAGTCTTTTCTAAATATGCCCAACCATATGATTTGTGTCTACCTTATTCCATGTTGGCGCCTTCAATCATAGATTAGAAAAGCTAAATTATTGGTCCTAATCAATAACCCTATCAGCTAAGGTGTGTGCATAGGCGGATGTAGGATTTAAAATTTGTGGGTTCCCCATATTAGATAGAAATAAAAACAAATAGTAAGTAATGGGATTTGAACCCACAACCATGAGGTCAATAAAATTTTTACAAGCCCCTCTACTCCACTAGACCAACAATACACTTTGATTATGGGTTCCCAACTTATAATTTTTATATATTTACTATATTTAACCATGAGGTCAATAAAATTTTTACAAGCCCCTTTACTCCACTAGACCAACAATACACTTTGATTATGGGTTCCCAACTTATAATTTTTATATATTTACTATATTTCTCTATATAAATACTAGATCCGTACGAAAGTTATTGGGTTCCCGGGAACCCCCAACGGGACCCCTAGATCCGCCCCTGGGTGTGTGGAGTTTCATTGTTGAGTAAGGTTTGCGTACATCCCCCCTATGGTGGAGTTGTACTGAGTATGATGTTGTAAACTTAGTTGGAGTTCAAATATGAGACTTTTGATTTTTGTTTTGGTTTTAGAAACCAAACATGTTTTGGTTTTTGTTGAGAATGATTAAAGGTAGGTTATTACTTATTACTGTTGGGTTTGTCTTTGGAAAAAAATATTAAAGTAACAACACATGTTTTAGGCCTTTTCTGTAGATGAGATTGATTCATCGGAGAACTAAGCATTTTTTTCTTTTCACTATAAAAGGTGTTAACAATATATAAAACATGTGTATGTACTTGATGCAAGAGTTCGTGCTAGCACGGGCCCAATATATGTTACCCCCTGTCTCAATTTATGTGACATGATGAAATTTGGACCGTCAAAGTTTTATATGTTTTTTTAAATATTTTAAGTTAATTATTTTGATTTATACTCCTGCCATTTCAAAATAATTAGTGTTTTAACCTTTTAATTTTGTTTCAAAATAAGTGGTATTTTAGATAATCAAGAAGACACTAGTGATTTTCTATCAATTTTACTCATCTTTAAATAAAGAGAGTTTACATAACCAAGAAACTACTAAAGAATTACATCTTTTGTAAGGTATTTATCAAGGCTAAGTTAGTAAAAACATTCCTTATTTTCTAGGAGTGGGTACTTTCTTAAAGGGTATGTCCAAGCAAAAAACATCATTTTGATTAGAGGTGGTAATGCCTATTAAGTAATTTTCATATAATATATGTTACTTACTCTATCGCAATTTATGTGGCACAAGTGAAAATTCGAGAATCAATTAAAATATTTTATATGTTTTTTAGATGTTTTAAGTTGTTAATTATTGTGATTTTTATAGTACTTTTTACGTGATATTCAAATATATAACATATTAAAAAGAAAAGTGAGACAAATAAATTAAAACGGAGAAATTTCCAAAACATTGTAACAATATTCACATTTACATGTTATGATTTTAATTTGTTTTGTTTTTTACTTCTCAAGTAACTTCCTTATCCTTAAATCTAAGAGTTAGAATAAAAGGACTACACGACAAGAGTTATTGTTGGAGTTAATTTTTAATTGAGTTTAACCTTTAATAATTTTAGTTTAACAAGTAAATGTGCACTTGAAATAGATAGTAGTGGGCCCAGAAGATGAGAAACAACACAAAAGAAAAGGAAAATCAATCTAATTTTCAACACTTTATGCTAGCCCTTTTTGGTATGCATCTCCCATAAGCATAATGATAGGCCGACTTTGACTAGTGCAAAATTTAGGATTAGACGTTTAAATAGTAAATCGTGTTGGCCATATCAAAAATAGTATACCATGTTGGTTTTGATGTCGAATTATTGAAAATAGTAGTTGATGAGTATAAAAATTGAAGTAGTTAGTTAAAATGATGTCTTGTCAAATTTAAAATTGATTTAGAGTTGTAATAGTTTATATTACTTCAAATTATTTGAGGAACAACTTTTTCATTTCAGTTAATAGGACAGGCCTCTCTTTTTTGGGTGCAGAGTGAAAGTAGGCCAGTCTTATCGGAACGAAAGGAGTGCAATATTAACTCTCTCGCCCTTATGTTTGTTTCTTGTCTTGTGGGGGCAGTATTTGCTTTAATTTTGGTCTCCTTCCAAACATATTCCCTAAGTCCAGCAGCAAACAATTTACGTTCACCCAGTGAAAGGACACTTGGTTGATCATCTATTAGGAAATTTCTCATATAGAAGATTTAACACTGAATAAAAAAAACTTTTAACATATAACCAGGTAATGATAACCTCAAAAGGACTTACATGATTGCTTGGGTGATGATAATTCCTAGTGCACTGCATTCATAGTTTTGCGGAAAAATTGATTCTTGAATATTTGTTCTTAAGGTATGTTGCAATGCTTGTAAGAAGCCAATAAAGGCCAGCCAATACGTTGCCCATTCAGGTTTTTCCCCTTTTTAATAACTTAAAACATCTTATGTTCTAGTGTCGTTGTAGTTATACATCAGTTTGTTGTATGCATAGTTTTATTTCGGCACTTAAGTAGACGCTGTTTCCTTCTTACATTTGCATGGACTTATCATAGTTGGAAATAACATCACACCTCAAACTATGGGATACTACTAGTTCCAAAATCATTATCTGCCTCAATCATTTCTTCTTTAAGACAGCGGAAGTGTGTATCTCTTAAAGTAACTCCATGATGCCATTCTCAATGCAATGCTACTGATGTAATGGATCGTTTGACTTTTGAGGATTTTTCATTTCTTTTATGAATGATATTCTGCTTTCCCAGAACTGCTTTGTGATCTTGAACTGACCATCTTTTATACAGTTCCAGATACATATCAAATCATGAAATTAGTTTTGGATATGATAAGTTTTGTGTCCATCTATTCTAGAAGCAAAGCTTAAAATGTAAGAGAGAGGATATCTTTCTCCTTATACCCCCAAGAGAAAGAGAGGATACTTTTCTAATTAATTATGTTTTAACACATGCGAGCCTGGTTATTTTCTTGGGTTAAACCTGTTGAAGTACTTTTTTCAAATTGATAGCAGTTCAACTTTAACCTAAGTCGTTTGTTTACTCTGATGTCATGTGAAAGAATGGGATCATCCAACCCAAAACTTTAGAGTTATCAGTAGGTAAGCCCCAGAATATTACAAACCCTTTTAAGGACCCTTACACAACCAATTTCGGACAGGTGTATTCTTTAGTACTCTTCTGCATGTTTCTCCAGGTTCTAGTTATTACACATGGATTGATTTTTTTTTTCCTTAGAAGAAAAAGTGGCTCGACAGGTTAAGAGCGTATGTCTGGAGCCTTTGGAGACCCTTAGGACAAGTATATTCTCCAAAAGCTTATGTGACTAATTGTATTGAGTACTCTAACCATCTCATCCAAAAGCTTAAAAATTGTCAGAGCTGATACTTTTATTCGTTTAATTATGTCTTGACACTCTCTAGTACGTGCTTGATTCTTTTCTTCTTTATTTATTTTTTAGGTCAAGCATGTGGAAATCCCTTTTTGTGAATGGGTGGTGAGAGTTGAATCTAAGACTTTTATTCTGCTGGATATTACATGAAAGAATCTGAGTATCTAAGTCAAAACCGTAATGCTATGAGTGAAGCACCCAGTACATTATAAAACCCCTTGGAGACTTCTATGTTATCCTGAAGGAAACTTTCTTTTCCTTAATGAATCGTAGTAACTGTCTATGATGAAAAAAAAGAATGTCTCATCATCTGGAAACATGATAATAGCGGGAACTATTCTAAAATTATGGGTGGTTGGGTGGGTGGGGGTGTGGGGCATAGGAATATAATTTATCAAAGTGATACTGAGAGTCAAAATGTAATTTATTTACAGGACAAGAAACCAAAATACTTATTCTTCTGCTTTTATACAGAAATATATTCTCTGTTAAGATACAGATAATACTTATTGCCCTATCCCTTTTTAACTAGTTGCAGAAGGTGGCCCATGTCCATCTCTCCTTAAAATCCTAATTTTCTCGTTTTAACATAATACATGTTCAGTTTTTTATTTTATTTAAAACTCTTGCTGATGTGTTGATCTCTTATTTGAGCTTTCAAGCCTGACAAACACCATCTTGACATGCTCATTGTCTGTGTTATGAGAATAAATGTCATATTGTCCTTCCATAGTTCGTCAGTAGAAAATGTAGAAACTTCTAGTGTTAGAGATATAACCCTAATTATTGAATAGCATAAAAAGCTAGTCCAGACAGAGCACGATTGATAGTGATATTTATATGCCGACCCTAACTAACTCGGGATGGGGATGTAGTAGACTAGTAGTAGTAGTAGTAGTGTTTGTTCATGTTGCATTTTCTTCCACACTATTGGCCTGTGACAGAAACTTGATGAATTAGAAGTTTCTCTCCAATGCTTCTCTGTAAAATTTCTTGACATATAAAAAATATCTTCCGATTCCCTCATGGACTAATCAACCCCGTCATTTGGGTGGCATGTGCATGCGGAAAGACCCTTAAAATTGCCGAGGTTGCGTCTTTGAACAAACTTCTCCAAAGTTCAAAAAGATATTATCACCATAGCTGAGTTTTGTCTTAATTTAGTCTTTGAAAGTGATGACCAGCCTTAAGCCTACTGTCTTTTGCCTTCTCTAGTCTTTTATCTTCTTTAACATGTATAGTTTTATCTTTTCAGAGCTTTGTAAGTCATTAAACTCTGCAGAAGAAATTGTTTTGGAGGTCAATGATGGTATTGTGCACAAGAAACGTCCGAGGAAAGAGAGGAAAAAGTCACTAACTGCATACTCTAGTATCCTTTCCCTATATGAACATTGATTTTGGTCGTCTTATGATCTTGAAGAAAAGTTTATGAGGTCATCTCCGTAGTTCTCTATAAGCTGAGATCCATTGTCATACTTTAAGTTGGCATTATGGTGTGTAACTTCTTTTATTGCTTAATAATAATTTGTCATCTTTAATTTCCTATAGACAAACCTGTATCAGTCAGAAAGAAAGCAAAACCTGAATTATTAGATAATGGTTTTGCTGCATCATCATGCTGTTCGGAGGAGCTTCATTCAGCTGTCTCCTTTCCTAAAGATAAAAGTATCGTCCTCCTTTTGCTCATGATCCTTGTTCTCCTTATGATTCTGGTAGTCATGTTCCTTATTTTACTGACGATTCGTAGGATTTAGCTCAATGGTAAAACCCATTATTCTCACATTCAACTAAACGATTCCTTTGTATTGTTATTACGTTCCTAACGTTTTTTAATGAATTAAATGCACAGATCTTCTGACAAGGTTATACTCTCTCCATTCTATTCTATATAACACTATTTCCTTTTCAATTTGTTCCAAAAAGAAACGACGCCTTTCTATATTTGAAAATGTTTTAAATTTTAACTTCTCGTTATACCGTTAATGACATGCTCTTATATCTTACAAAAATGTATGACATCCTTTAAGACCACAAGTTTTAAAGGTACTTCTGATATGTGTTCAAAGGCTTTCTTAAACTCCGTGTCTGGTAAAACACTATGAAATTGGGGGATTAGTTTCTTTTCTTTTTTCAAATTCAATGCTTGGACAAAATGTTCCCTTTTTAATGCTTCATTGTAGGTGGGAGAGGGTTGTGAAACTTAGTTCTGGGAGCTTCTATTTCCTAAGGGGTGCCTCACCAAATGAAAATGATAAAGAAGTTACCTGTTTGTCCCTCTATATTGCCGTACAGCATTCCCATGCTGTCAAAGGAGCTTGACACTTAGTAATTTTGCAAAACCTTCATCTTCATATGGTTCTTGTGCTGATTGCCCCATTTATTTCTGTATAACTGCAGAAATTTCATCACACTTAAATGTGGCCACCGTGAGAAATAGTTCCATGGTTAGTCCTGGACCTGTAGATTGCTCAGAAGGTGCATTCTTGTACCAGGAAGAACATTCTAATATGTATGTATGCACTTACCACTTGATGTAGGCAATGTCTTGCATTTTTTCTCTCCCTCTTTCAGAGTGCATAATTCCAATTGCCTTTTGACTTTTAGTTACTACAACATTTGGAATCGAACAGCTGTTACATTGGAGTATGTTATGTGCTATCTGTTGATGGGTAAACCATCAAACCTATTGATGATGGCTCATATGCAAAGAGAATTCAGTATTATTATTTCATTTTGAAGATTGAGATAGATGCTTGTTTTGTAGGGTAGTTTTGGTTGATTTAAGTTACCAGTTGATCAGTTTTTTATAACGACATACATGCCCCGGAAAAATCATATAAAGGTCCATTGAAGTGGTTAATCTCTATGAACTGTATTGGGAAAATGAAGATCCTTTTTATTGATTTCATAAATTAATGGCATTTTTCTTCATCTTGTAGGTTAATTGCCGGAAAGCGGCCGCTAGTAGCTGATTTTGGTACAGTAAATGGTGTTACTAAGAGTTGGTCTGCAAATTCAAGAGAAGTTATTCCCTGTAAGGCCAGATTTATATTTCTTCATAAAGTTACTGTGACACCTCGTTTTCATGAGACCCGAGGCACATAATGAGCCACTACCTCTTAGAGCGGACTTCTTCAAAATATTATCTATTTCAACAAGTTTAAAGCTTAAAGCGAAACCAAGGTGAAAGAAAAACCAAGTCTAGAGCGAAAGTAATTTTGAAATTATTTAAGTAGAGAAAATAGTTTAAATGTGCGGAAGTAATATAAATGAAGAATCTGATTCAAGTGTTCCAAAATAGAGCATGAAACCAAAATGTGTCCAAATCCGAACTCATACTAGTCATGGAGAATCTACAGTGTTTTCAAAGTAAAACATTGAGTTTAAGAGCAACAATGAAAGTAAAATGTAATGTGAAGATAGACTCTACCACGAACAGGTGGCAATTCGACTCAACATCGCTGAGAGATGGCCTCGAATAGGACCAAGAAATGTCCGATGTGCAATGAAAAGTAAAACTTGCATCCAAACTGTAGGGGTGTTAGTCTCACTAGACTCCATAGGAGCACCGGCCAATCCACTGTTCTTACCACTTTCAGCTGGTCTAAAGTGCAATAGACCATTTTTTTATTAATAACAATCTTACCAAATTTGTCCAATCTCATAAGTACCAGTATAGGGCCTCAACGACTCATACGGCTAGACCATATAATCAACAACAATAAACCTCGGGAATGCAGAGAGTAACTCTGGCCTAATCATCTTACAAATAATCAACAACATTAAATTTGGAAATGCGGAGGGTAATTCTGGCCCAACCTCTTACAAATAATCAACAACAATGAAACCTCAGAACTGCATAGGGCAACTCTGGCTAAATCGTCTTACGATTCTGGCTGCGAAGAGTGTTTCCAGCCCAATCGTCTTACACACATATGAATCATAACAATCTTATAAAATGTCATGTATAGTATATCAAGGCTAAACCTCACCATAAATAATATGACAGTAAAGCCAATAAAATCAAATATTGTAACTCGTAAGTGTCTATACTTAATTTAAAGTATAAAAGCTCAAATAAAGGAGGTAACTCTGGCCTAACCGTCTTACAAATAATCAGTATCTTAATTCAATGAATCTCAACAGATGAGTCCCCAACTTAACTCAATAAATCTCGACTACAACATTATATTGAATGCTTCCTAAATAGCCCATATTAGGTAAAACAATCTGGTATCTTAATATTCGATTATATTATATTAAAGGCCATCACAACAAGTTCACAATAATTATTTCATGTTAAGTTAATGGAAGCAAGTGAGTAGTAGTTCAAATCTCCAGACCTCATATCCAGTGTAATACTAAGATCAAGCAATTGCCCAAAGTCCAAATGGAGCATTTAATAGTCCCAAGCTTGATACGGCCGAAATCTCCAAAGTACTATGACCAAGAAGTGACCAAAAGTCCATCATGACAATCTCAAATTGATCCACACTTAGTTGGTAGGATAATCCCCGAGCTCCATCTCCAATTTTTTCTCAAGCTCTAGCTCAAAATTTCACAAAAAAACTGCTGCCATCCATGTTCATTTAACACAACCCCAGGTGCTTCAGCGGGTTGTACCATGTCCTTCAAATGTTGTACATTTGTACCTCAAGACCCATATTTTTCTGCTAGACACCCTTCAGTAAATCCTTCATTAATTTTTTGTACATAACTCTTGTTGATAAATGGTTTAATGCGTTGGAAGCTAGACTCAAAGGACTACGGACCCGTTTGGCCATAGATTTCCCAAGTAGTTTTTGGGAAAAGACTTGGCAAATAATGTTTGGCCATAGAATTTGTCATTTTTTGGCAAATAATCCAAATTCCCAAATACTAGAAAAAACTAGTATTTGGACCAAATTTCATTTTTTGGAAACGTTTACAAGTGAAATGTTCTTTCCAAATACTATAGTCAAACACATGGTGGAACTTCACCCAAATATGACTTGTCAAAAATATTTGGGAATCTATGGCCAAATGCTAGCTACAACTTTCATCTTTTGCACTTGCCGGTATTCATTATAGGTTGTGCGTTATTCTCGTTTGAAGTTACGCATTGTGCGTGCTCATTTGAAACTTTAGTCTGTCAAGGCACACCTTAGACTATAAATCACTTCCCAAAGTTCATAATTCATATGGGTTGCAAATGATAATACAAACTTAACAGAACCTTTTGTTTTCCTAATACAACCTCAAAATCTCAAATAATGCAATACTGGGATTTTCAAAACGAATTCTTCATCAAAAGTTAACCAAACGATGTCCAATTGACTTCAAATCATGCAAGCAAATTAAAAATAATATGACGGAGCTTTTGAAGCTGATGACAGCAAAACGGAGTACGAGTTCGAAAAAATTGACCTAGGGGGTCGTTACAGTTACTTCTTGTGCAGTTATGATGATCATGTTACTTCCGATTTTTGGTGTAATCAAAGGACAAAAAGAAAGAAATCTACTTCTATTCAACACACCCTTCTTTGTTTTACCAGGACATATTTTGGTAGGCTTCACTTTCTGCAGATTTTGTGGAAAAGTTTGATTCAATATTTGCATCATCGAACTTTTTGAGTGGTACAAGAGTACTTCCTGTAATATATTCGGTGTTCATTTCTTGGGGTGCCTTATTCTTGGGGTGAAGGAAAAACCAGATATTACCTCCTACAGGCTGTCAGCATAGTTATCTAGCACATGGGAAGAATAATTTGGCTATCTAAAACCAATTCTCTTAAATTCTTAATCCACTTTCAGGAGAAATTAGAGGGTGTTTCTTTCTCGGACTGCTTCTCATTGTTTAAAGTGGCTCATCTATAGATTCTATTCTAAAGTTTCAGGTGAAGAGCATCAAGAAAGGTCAACTGCTGGCAGTGACAATACTGGTTGTCATGCTGTTGCAGTTAAAATTCCTACTCAAGTCCAAAAGTTTTGTTTGAAAGCTGAGGGTAGTAACTACATCTTTCCTTCAGTTGCTCATAGCTACCCCTTATTTTTCATATCAGAAAGACAAAGTCCTAAACTTTTAATGCTAATATTTACATGGTACTTCGTGTGCTGTTGACTTCCAGATGTTCCACATCCACTTGCAACTAAGATGTACTATTCTCAGAGACAACTTCGTCTCAGGTCAGCTCTCAGTTATATGTATCATGAGGCATCGTGTAATGACAGTGGCAATGAGTTTGCCTGTCCAAAAGTATTAAGAAGTAACGTGATGCCAGCGGAAATATTGTGTCATAGCAACGACTCCCATTTACAAATTAATCACCAGCAGGAGAAGGTTTGTGAGATTCTGCTTTGTGTTTTAGTTGGTGGCACCTTATATATCCTCGTTGATTGTATTTGTCACAGTTTCTTCAGTTCTTCTTCTTTGAGATAATATTTGATCTTTTCTTTTTTCTTTGGGGAGTAATATTAAATTTGCTTGTTCCTCTGTCCGTTCTGGCTAATTTCTATGTCGGATGATTATCACTCATTAAATTCATGCACCAAAATTGTTTGTAGTTGGAAAATGTGGTGAGTTACTAAGTTTACTTCCTATGTTTTCTAGGAGTCTTTGAAACCTATCAAACCATTAGAAAATATAGAGAACTTCTCTTAATTTTTATTTTTTTTCTTATTTTTATTGGAAATGAGATGAGCTTAAATGGAGTGACATGATCCGTTACAGTTCATAAAGTCAACCCAACTTGTTAGGGATTAAGACGTAGTAGTTGTTACCGAAGTTTAGTTCTTATTGAAAACACTGTATCTTTGACAGAATATGAATGGAAAGGCACTGTTTATCACGAGAAAATAGTGCTGATAATCACATTTCATATTCTAGTGCAGCTTATCTTCTTTAGTGCTTAAACTCCTTTTTAAGTTCTTAAGCTAGCCGAGTTTCCAGCTATAGCATCTTTTCCTGGCTTTAATGAAATTGAAATGGACAATGCCTCATAACACTCTTGATGTACTGAAATCATGTTGGAGGAACTGTGAGACAAAAAAGTGGTGGAAGGTTAGTCCTGCTTGAATACAGGGGACCCACCTATTGTGTTCCGGGTGCTCGAGCACCCATTAACTGGGACACGAACTTATATTTTTACATAAAAATTTCTTTAAATTGGGATATATTGGCTGAATAGCACCCACTGTTCAAAAGTTGGAGTGGGTGCTTTGGTTTATTTTAGATCTCCCATCCTCTTTTTCTTTCTTTGACTTTTTCTTATGTTTCAAAACCATTAGTTGTTCTCAGACTTTTCCTTCTTTTGCTCCAAAATATGTATTCTTCTTCTATTTTCTTTTTCTTTCTTATTTCACTTTTAATCTTATTTTGCTTCTTTTTTTTAATGCTTTTTCTTTAATTTTTTTTGTTATTGTGTTCAAATAATATGTTACATTTAGTTTTAAACTTTTTTTAATGGTTTTTCATTAACTTTTTTTTTTAATTAGTATGTTCAAATAGTGCTTCTATTTTATATGATTGATAGCAACTTTACGATAAAGGTGAGCACTCAGAATCTTAGAATCCTAGAGCTGCCACTGCTATGGTGGACCAATGTTTTCAAAGGCATTTTCGGGGTGAGTCCCGGGGCGCGGCATATGAAAAACGCACCAGCCGCGAATTAAAGGGGTAGACCCATTAGGTGTATGCAATTGAATTTGGGGCGTAATCCCCGGGCGTAAAAGCTTTAATCCCCAACGTTAATCTTGATTTTTTTATTATTGTAAAAGTATTTTTGCGATAAATCATATTTTTTAATTATTGGTGTAATGAAATTTAAACTTTATGCTATCATATTTTTCAGCTTGTAGTAATTTTTTCTTGAATATATAAATGAAAAAAGCAACTCTCATATAAAACGACACTGTCATATATTATCTTTTAGATAATGATGCCTAAAATTGAAAAGGATAGCGATTTCATAACACTATGTTGAGGATGCAACTTTATTCATTTTTTGTCATTACTTTTACACATTTAATCATTCTCCTTCTTTGAAATATATAAACAATAATCACTAATTAGTGCAAATATTAGTTGAGGGTGGGAAGGACTAGTCGATGTAGAGATGGATATATGTATTGATGATTTCATTTTAAATACTATCTCGGTTATTAACATTTTTTGTGTTGATACCTTTTTCAAATAATAATATAATATGTTTTTCTATGTTATTGGTGATTTATTTCAATATATTTGCAAAATCATTGAAATTTTTTACTTTTCCTTATTTTCCTGGTAATAAAATTATAAAATTGAAAATGCATGAGATATATGCCACGTAGATCCATGGAGTTTATGCCCCATGTTTTGGGGCTTACACCTCGCCCCGTGCTACCTAAAACACCTCAGCTCGCGCCCCCGCATTTTAAAACACTGTGGTGGACTATTTGGAAGGAAAGGAATAGTAGATGTTTTGAAGACGAGTAGCTCCATACAAAAAGTAAAGATGAACTGTATTTCTCATTTTCATTTTTGGTGAAAAGAAATCTGTGACCCAGACACAGAATCCATCTTACAATTTTAGTAAGCCTTGTGAATTTGTACTAGTCTGCAAACGTAATTTTTGTAAGTACAGCTGCCAAAACACTTTTGTGCTGATGAATACACTGTTACCTTTATCAAAACAAAAATGTTCGTAAGCTAGTTGAAGCCCTACTGCCGCTCATCTTACTTAGTTGGTGCTTTAGTTCTTTGGCATGCTCCTAATTGCCAATGTGTTGTGGGTTTATCCAGGTATCCTTTGACAGTATATAGCTAGCAAAGTTATGTATTAGTTTTTAACAAAATGCTATGAAATGAATTATTTAGTGATTAGGTATGTGAAATTAAAATGCTATGGATGAATTATTTAGTGATTTGGTATGTGAAATTAAATTTTAGGGTCAGAAACTAGTCTTTAAAAACTTAAACCTGCACCTTCACATCTAGATATAATTTTAAAATGGTTCCTGGACTTGATTTACATGGTTTTTATTTCACATATTTAGGATAATTGTAGTTTTTCAACTTTTTGTCCAAATAACTATTCTTTAGGTTTATAGTTATTTTTCTTGCATTCATATCTTCTTATATTTTTCTTTAGTGTTTTCTTTACTAAAACCCATCTCATTGTGCTTTGTGCTTAAACCCAAGCAAACATTAGTTCTTTTTTTTCCGAATAAAGTAATTGGCTTCATTAATGGCATCAAGAAGATGCAAAAAAGTGACCAAAATATGGAAGCAAAAAGGACTAATTGTTAGCTCCAGTAGAGATGTGATTAGCTTAAGACTAGGGAGCTAATGAAGTTAAAAGAACTATTAGGCGAACAAGGGATATATTGGCCCAACTATTAATACAAGAGGCATCAAGATTCGAGAGAATGGGAAGGAGTTGATAGTCCGATCCATTGAAACATTTTCTGTTCATTCCATTCCAAATAATCCAAAAAATTGCAGCAGGTATCATCTTCCAGATGTTCCTGATGGTGCTGTCAACTTTCCAGCAATTCCAATCTCAAAAAGCTTCTTTGATGCTGCATGGCATTACCCAACAAAGCCCAAATAAAACATGTTCCATAGATCTGTTACAGCTGAGTAGTGCAGGATAAATGACTGTTTCTCTTTCTTTTTGGCATATATAGCAACTATTAACAATGTGAAAGTTCCTCCAGAAAAGGTCGTCTTGTGTTGGGCATGCCTCATAAAGCGCAGTCAAACTGAAGCAGATGATTTTAGGGGGTAGTTTAGTCTTCAAGATTATCTTCCATAGCCCGCGATCAGCGATTTCATTGTGAGCTCTTTGACAACTTGTCACTAAGTATTTCCCTGCATTTGCAGTTTCCCGTTTAACCTGGATCTTTGAAAAGCTTTTTAGTGTAGCTAGCAATCTGATCAAGTCCTCAAGTTCCCAATCTGCATGTTCCTTCTAAACATAATGCTCCATGTGGTGCCATCTCTATTTTGAGAGATTGATTAGTCTGCATGACAGGCTAATTGGACAAGAGCAAGGCGGCCATCCATTAAAATTGTGTTGCACGACCACTTTACTTCCAGAATCTGACATGATGTCCTTTCCCTACTTCAAACTGCTTATGCTGTGAGAATTCCTCTCATAGTTTACAAATGCTTTTCCAAAACTCAACCCATGAGGTGCTCTTGATAAACTGGTGTGCAGTGACTTTGTACTCCATGTTTGGCATTGATAACCTCCTTCCATAAGGTCTGCTCTTTCTGTGTGTTCTCCATAGCCATTTCATTAGTAAGCATTTCTTGTGTGGAGCCATATCCTTGATGCCCAGTCTACCTTGGTGCTTTGGAAGTAGACTTTAGGCCATTTCACCCAGTAAAACTGGTGTCCGTTGTTCTTCCCTTCCCATAGAAAATTCCTCCTGATGTTACCAAGTTGCGTCAGTATCTTGCTAGGGATAGGACCAAGTTACATACAGTAAGCGGGAATACTGTCAAGGGCACTGCTGATCTAGGTGAACCTACCAAACCTTTGGCTCTTTCTTAGGAATTAGTGCCACATAAGCATAAAAAGCTTTTCCAAAGAATTCCTGAGAAACTGCTTATGGTGGACTGATCATTGCAAGGGGGTTTATAAAGTGAGCTCATGGTACAAGATCATGAACTTGGACATGTCACAGAGCCTCAACTGGCCTTGGTTGCAGATCTGGAAAGCCAAGATACCACTCAAGGTGACATGTTTCACTTGGCTGTTGGCAAAAGTGGCTGTTTTGACGCATGAGAACCTGAGGAAAAGGGACATTATTTTAGTGACACATTGCTGCCTTTGTGGGGAAGCAGCTGAGAGACAGTGAGCCATTTGTTCCTTCATTGCAGAATCACCGATCAATGATGAAAGATTTTCATCAATCTCAGAGGCATCCAATGGACAATGCCTAGTAAGATTGTTGACACTCTTTCTAGCTGGGAAGAAGTAGGGAAGGGAGCAAAGAACATAGGCTACTGGAGAATTTATCCGGCATGCATTTGGTGGACCATTTGGAAAGAAAGGAATTCTAGGAGCTTTGAGATAAGAGTAGATCCTTACAGAAGATTAAAACAGATTGTATTCTGTTACTTTGTTTTTGGTGTACAAAGAGTTCCGTTGTAGATGCAGAAGTAATCATAGAAGTTTTAGATTCATTATAGGACTGATATTGTGTTTTTATGATTCACTACTTTCTTGTAAGGGATTTTCAGTATTTAGGTAAGTACGGTAAGTACTGGTCTATAATACAAAATTGTTACCTTTTCAAAAAAAAAAAATCCTGAGAAAAATATGCCATAGCATGATATCCACCTTTAGTATCTCATAAGAAGCTTGAAAAAATCCCATGGAATGCCCATCTAGGCAAGGTGCTTTGTCGCTAGCACACATTCTAATGCTTCTTTTTCCTCAATTGGTGTCTTTCTAACCATCTCTTCTTCTTTAGTTACTTTGGAGAAATTTTGGTAGTGAAAATCAGGCCTCCAAGTCCCCGTTTCTGTGTAAAACTTTGATACAAGGATAAGATTTCACTCTTGATGTCATTTGCATCAGTCACCACTCCCCCATTGACTTCCAAACTGTCTATGTTGTTAAATATCCTGTTCGCATTTTTTTGCATTTTCCATTAAAAAAATGGTATTCATGTCCGTTGGTTGAATTCATGTCCCCTTGTCAACCATAACACCCTAGATCTCTTTTGTTTCCTCATATCTTGTTATTTCTTTCAACTCCATTGACAAATTTGCCTTTAACAACAGTTCGTCATCAGTAAGGCTTCTGGTCGTGCATCCTATCCAACACTTTCCAGCATGAAAGAGCTTCAAAAATAGGAGGCTTGGATTCAGATGAAGCTCCTGATTTCTGTCTGCCTCACAGAAAATCAGGGTGTCATATGCATAAAGCAAATGAGAAATGTTGACAGTGGTCCTTTCTCCCACATCGAAGCCATTCAGCCACTGCATCTCCTTGGCTTTGTCCAGCAAACCTTAGTTCTTTTCTGTGCATTTCGCCTTTAAGAACTATGATCTCAATTTAGAGATGGTAGAGCCAGGCGAATTTATCTTAATTTAGCATGTAACGGATTGTTACTTATTGCATGTCCTCCTTCAATGAATGCAGAATGTGCCATCTCTTGATCTTTAGATGTCAGATTGTCTGCTAATTATTTTCTGGACATGCAGTGACGAGGAGTACTATAGAATACTTAATACAAAAAAAAGAAGAGGAAAACCTGAACCCTTAGGGGTTGGCCTGGTGGTAATTGGCTTGAGCTTTGGGGTGCTCCCTTTCAAGGTCTCAAGTTCGATACCCACTGGGTGCAAACAATTTCTGAGGGCCATCAAACTGGGTGTAACCCTGAATTACCCGTGGTGCATTTGCGGGAAACTCCTTGCCGAGGGCCTGTGCACCCCCGGGATTAGTCGGGACTCGAAGAGTCTCGGACACCCGGTGCAAGTCAAAATAAATAAATAAAATATTTACCAAAATGGCTGTAAATGTTTAGTTACCGAAAAAATGGGATTTATATGAGAAGGCAGTGTTATCTTTTCCGGGTGCTCGTCTTTTTGCTTGCTGTTATCCTGAAGTGTAAAAATTCACCCTCGTTGCTTTCTTTATAAATTAGGGTGGGAACGCTTCATTGAGCCTGTTGAAAATGATTAAAATGAAGTTTTCTGCTAATAGCTTTTCTGGGTTCTTTTAATGGCGATGATGACTGTCTAATCCTGATAACAATTTCTCTCTTTATCCGTTCCAAGAGCTTATCCTGTTTTACCTCTTTTTCTATCCCTGAGACCTAAAACCTTAATTCAGTTCTATTTCCTAGTAGCTTGGCTTTGGAGGATGTTTGAGGTTGTTGTTGCTCATCTTACGGGTGCAATGTCTCTTTTTCTTCCCTTTTCTGGTGTGGAAGTTGTGTTGAATTGGAACATATGCGAAATGCAGTTGCAGATATTCTTTTCTCAGAGCCTAGATAATTAGTCCTCAAGTCTAAATACTGATTGAATCACATTGATGAGGATAACGCCTTATCCTTTGAGAAACGTAGTCATCACTAATCAGTTCTTTGGTGAGTAGTTGAATGAGCTTCTTTTTGCTTTTGCTTTCTTTCTCAGTATGGTTAAATTGAAAGTTTTATCACAACAATGCTATAGAAAACGTGGTTCTATTTTGATTTGCTATATTTTGTAGTGATTTTATGAACTCTCATGTGTAAGGTCTTCCTTTTTGGTGTGTATATATGCGAGTGGAATGCTCAAACCAATAATTGTGGTGCTTGCCTGAACAATGAAGGATATCTTTTTTGAGATTTTACTGATTTCTGTATTCTTAGGGAATTCATATTAGCTGATTCCAAGTAGTTTGGAATTATTGTGTAGTTGATTTATTGATATTGGTATTCATATAGCCAACCCAAGTAGAAGGGATTGAGGCATAGTTATCTTGGTCATTTTTCTGGTGGCTAATTCTAATGTTGGCTTGTGGGACAGGCACATGATCATTCCTTTCTGTTGGTCGAAAAGCCAAATTTACTTCAAATGGTTGAATCTGGGGGATGTCCACCACCCATAAACATTGCATCGCAGAGTCCTGTGAATAATGTCCTAACACACGCCACCATTGTCAATAAAAGAAGCAACTATAATTCGAATTGTTATTCATTTGCAGGCCACTCAGGTATTCGCCTGTCTATGTCTGTTTGAGACCTATAATCATATTCACGTCTGTTTTCGATAATTAGGTTATCAAAGAGATAATAATTTTCTATTCCATCCACAATATACCTCTCAAATTGCATACGAAAGTGAAAAATGGTGTTGCAGCTGAAGAGGAATAGTTCGCATTATGGAGAATTTCTGTGTGGTGTTAAATTGTTCTTGTATTACCTCTGGATTTGTACTCTCTAATGTGGACAACATTGTGTTAGGAGTTGCAATTTATCAGTGGCTATCTGAAATGATTAGAGAAAGATAAGGCCTCTCTAGTTTTTGGCTTCGCTAACAAATACCATGTTTTTGTAGGCAAACAGCTACAACCTATGCAGCAGACCGAGGGAAACAGTGCAGCTGTACAGAATTACTGAAGGAACTCTTTTTGTAGAGGAAAGTCAAACCCCCTTCCTCTTCACTTTGTAAGGTAGGATACATCTGCTGACTGAACTTGATAAATGGTGGGACTAGTCCATCCTAAGCTTCTCCACTAGATTCGATAGTTGAATCCATTGTGGAAGACGGTGTCTAGGTCTTCCTTTGATTTAGATTCTGGTACAGGAAGGTTTCTTCCTTTCTGACTCAAAAAACTAACTGCCAACTGTACATAATCTTCCATACAGAAACATCCTTGAGGATGCAGACCCTAGTGACTTATCAGGATATTTCAGATATCCGTTTGGATAATCATTTTGTACAAAGAACGCAAATCACTAATGATACTCACTTTTGTTAATGTCCTTAGTCTTTGAAAATCGTGGGAAGTATCATTACAATCTTATATTTCCTAGAGATATCATTATTGTTTTGGCTTAATTTAGATGTTCTCTGTGTCATAATTTGGAAAAAAGAAAATACCAACTTGCTGATAGGGCCTTTTTTGGTTGATACTATTGACAATTTTGGTCTTTATGTTTCTAAGTAAATCAATAAGTGGCAGCCTCTGAGTGGACCTATTTGGGATCCAGCTGCTAGCAATACTCAGCGTTATGTTGCTATTATGTGAAGTTTGGTGGTAAGTGGCTTTGTGCTGCTATTCAAAACAAATACTTTGCTTCTAGTGGAAGATTGCATTATTCTCTCCGGTTATAATGCTAATAGGAAGTCTCAAATTGTTGTTATCGTAATGAATAATGATCGATATACATATTGCCATTCTCCCTGAAAAGGTCCATTTCCTGGAATTGCATTTGTAGCCATGGTGAAAAAGACCTGAAAAAAGAAAATGAGATGCCAAAAAGAAATCCCTTTATTTTAGAATAACGTCACTGGAGTTTGTACTACAATCTAGTCATGTTCACTCCCTAAAAGCAGGTGATTCTTCCTCTTTCTGTGTAGTTGCCTCAAAGACTTGTGAGCTGTGACAAATCTCCGCCTTCCAGAATGGTGGCAGCTAAGGAGAAGTATAATCTACAGGAATATAAACAATTTAACATTAAAAAGAAAATGTATGACGGTCCAAGTTAGCTCTGAGATATAAAAATTGTCAAACGGGAAAAATTGTATCACTACAACTTAATTTTACTAAACTACATAAAAATTTTATTCTTTTATTAATTATCTAAATCATTTTTTTTATAAAAGATAGCCAAATACATCCACAAATTCATAAAATTTCGGATGCATAATTTTAATTATGTATCTTTGTTTGGTTCAATTAATGTATTATGTATCTCGATCAAATAGTTTTAGAAATAGATGTAGCTCAATAATGAAAATTATATATATCAACTTTAGACTTATGTATTTGGATGCTAAGTATGTATCCGTGCTAAAATGGAGTAATTAACTGTTATATTCTTAAGTTTAAAATTATGTATCTCAATTTCAATCTCAATTTCAAAATTATGTGTACATATGCTAATTGTGTATTCGAAAATTGTAAAATAAGAGATTATTTATAATTTAGAAAAGAACAAGAATAGGAAATAATTAGGGGTAAACTTGTTGGGATTTATGTAAGTTTTACAATATTATTAGTCTCATAATTTCAAAGAAAATTAAATTAGAGGGTGTAGCCATCAAGCGAAAAAGACAGTTCGATTCTTTACTGGCTTGCTATGGCCTAGGCATAGATATTTTCTATGTCCTCCTTTGCCCATAGACAGATATTTATACTCAAAATATCTACCTGAAAACGCAAAAATTTATGGTAATGGCCTAATGGGGGGAACCAATACCCCCATATGACAATTTTTATATCTCACATGCTGGAATGCAAAAAGTAGAATTAGATACGAATGTATGGCAGCAACCTAACAAGTTAGGATAAGTAAGAACCCATAACTAGATCTAATTGTAGTTTTCTTTTTCCTACTACAAACATTTATTTGATCATTTTAGTAAATTTTAAAGATCATTATTCATGAAGTCTACAAACATCAATAATGGTAAGGACCTCACAAGTAACCCTACTTTCTTTCATATTCCTCTGTTTTATAATAAATGAATTGTTACATTTTAACACACATATTAAGGAAAAAGCATTAAAGACATAAATTTAACATGACTTTTCATTTTTATTCCAAAAAAGAAAACGTTGACCTTGTAATACATTTTCAAAAGTTAATTGGTTGTCAAATCATAAGGGTAAATTTGAAAAAAAATTCAAAGATTCACTTATTTTGAAACACCAATAAATACTCCAACAATTCACTTATTCCAAAACGGAGGGAGTATTTGAAAAGAAATAAAAGTCAACAAGAGACAGTCCCAGTCCAAGGGGATCACTATAACAGTATTTTTGCAGTGTAAGAAATCCCAATGAGATCATAGCTACTAGTATCCAATTATGAGTTCCTAGTCCCATCTACCTATGCGAAATCAAGAAAAAGGACAAACGCTAAATAGAGGCAACACACAATAGTAATTTCACGTAGTTCACATGATTTTCGCTGTATCATTGCACCAAAATAACTTTAACTACTTACTATCAAAAAAAGAAGTTCTGTTTGGACTTGCTGATAAAAAGTTGTTGCATATACACACGAACTTCTAATGTCTATATTAGTACTAATGTTTAATTATTATTTTAGTGGATTGTCCAAATGGAAGTTTGGTAAGAGGAAATTTCCGAGACACGTCTTGACACACTAGAGTATTAGTTTGATGGGTTTGGCCAAAAAGAGAAGAAAAAAGATAAATACTGCTATTTCACATGAAAATGAAAGAAAGAGAGTGCAGAATCTTATGCAAATGACCTAGTTATGATATCATAACCCACTTGAGAGTTGAAAATTCCCTTTTGGAGAATCTCTCATCTTTTTCTTTACACTTCACACGATCCTTGTTTACTTTTATGAAGATTGTAGATCCAGGTGGAAAGTTTCATCACTTTTTTTATTACAAAAAATTCCTCCCTTTATTCGGTTGAAGTGCACTTACATTCACATTTAAAATCTTTTTTAAACCTTGGAATATCATAATAAGACAATGGTAATCGACATTTAATGGTTCTGTTTTGTTTGGATATGTTCTCTAAATTCAAGCAATTTAGGCTTCACATTGCTATTCTAATGTATATTATAATGAACTTAGGCTACGATTTAATGGAACTACATGGGAGAAGGTTAAATATAATTTCTTTTAAGTTCATGGAGTGAGGCAACCTCAGAATGGCAATCAAGGTTGCATAGTTTTTTCTTGGTATTACTTAAATTTAGTGTTCGAACATTGCGAATTAAATCATCTTTGTAAATTAAAAGTGTTTTACTTTGAAGTGAGACAGTTTTCATGCTAATTTGAATTAGTCGGACTTCAAATTAGGTACTGAACATTAGTTGAAGATGAATTCAATGTTGCAACATTTCATTCATCTCTTCCGGCCGATACCGGGTGTAAAGCCAAAAAAAGATTAATTTTTGAGGTGTGATAATCATGTCTACATTACTAGGTCCCGTTTTGTTTAGCATCCTAGCAAACTAATGTCAAGAATGAACCTTGAGCCTAACTCAACCTCAAAACCTAGAGATAAATCACTATTTTGCCAATCCTACACACTAAAATGGTGTGTGATTTTATCGTTGATCTCTTCATTATCTTGAATCAAACATCCCATGATTGAAACATCCTCTCTTGGAAATGATCTGGAAATCAAGTTTCACTTTCACACCAATCTCACACCGATCTCAAGTGCAACATCATTGAGCTTACACTCCAAGTATTCAATTTTGTTTCTATTCAATTTGAATCCTTTGGATCCTAGTGTTTGTCTCCAAACATTTAGCCTAATGTTAACTTCACTCCTGGTCTCATCAATCATAATAATGTCATTGACGAATAGCATACACCATGGTACCTCAACTTTAATATGACTCGTCAGTTCATTCATAACCAATGTGAAAATAAATGAATTAAAAGTTGATTGTTGAAGATAATGATCACAATGTAGTAGATAATGATCAAAAGTGCAATCAGTGTATTGTTAACTCTAGATAAGATCGAGTAGAAGTTTTACAGTGAGTTAGAGTCCTTGTGTAAGTCTACAACTTGTGTAGTACTACAAGCGTATAAACCCTAGGACTTTAGCTCAATCAGTCTACTATCATGTATAAATACATGTGTCACATTTCAATAATATCATTCAAAAATCTTTCTCCAATTTCCTCATTTCTTGTATTGTGTATTTTTACATGGTATTAGAGCAATCTTAACCTTACACTACAAATATTTTGTCAGATCATTTGTCCAAAACAATGGCACCAAATACTGCTTCACCCTCAATTCTCCTATCACTTTTAATAGTCTATTTGCACCACCTCATTGTTGTTTGTCCTATCAAAGTTAAGCCCGCGAATTATGAGAACATAAGTTAGGCAACTTATGTAAGTCACAAAAGGGACTACATTGGTCAAGAATGACAAACTTAACAAAACAACGACATTTGATGTAGAGAAGAGTGAAACTTCTACGTCAATGAAAGTTGATAAACCAAGTGAGAAGGATGATTGGGAAAAGAATGATGTCTTATTGCAAACTTGGATCTCAGGAACTATGACTGAAGAAAGCATGTATATTGTTGTAGGATATTCCACAATAAAGGAAATATGGGAATATTTGAAAGAAGCATTTCTGCAGGCAACAAAAGACGAACAGTTCCAATATAAGCAAAAATTACAAAATGTTATAAATATATTTTCATATATAGTGAATATCTACTTTACCATATATAGTGAATACCCACTTTACCATATATAGTGAATATATATTTATGAAAAAGTTAGAAACCCAAAGTTAGTTTTTTCCTATAAATTATCAGCACGAGACTCTGTCAAACATGGTGAAATTATAAATCTAAAGGTAATTTCAAGATTAGTAATTTATTATGGTATTTATCTTTTGATACTAATGATATAATTATTTTTATATTTGAGGAAAAATAATTGATTTAGAACCACTTATGCTTTAAATTTGTTCATGAAGAACAATATTGTTAAAAGATATGATGATGAATAAAAGTCTCATGTTTTGTAGCCTAAGATGCCTTTATATGGATAAGACATTGAGTTTGAGACTCAATGCACCATATTGATGATATTATGATGGCTAAAGCAACATAATGTGTTTTTCTGTGAAAGGTCATGAAACATATCCCATTGATATGCTCTATTCCATGATGAATCGGAAAGTTGACAGCTTGCTCCATTCTTGAAGTGAATGTGATAGCAATGCATAATATGTCTGAAATAAGACAAGTGATGATATTTTCTCACACTTATTGTGATTAAAATTAAAGATATGTTGGAGAAAAGTTCTCTACATTATATGTATACCTCAGTTTGCTCCTGAAGTAGCAATATTTTAAATGAGGCTAAAAGCTATCATAATTTGATAGGCTTTTGATAGGCTTAAGGCACAATTATATTTATTCTGGGGAATGAGAAGTTTATTAATATAAACTTGCACTTGATTGTGATGGTATCACAACTCACCTCCGAATGAGGCAGAATAACCGAGAAGAGTTATTTTGAAATCTACTTCTAAAGTAGTAAATCTGAAATTTATTCATGTAATAGTAAATCTAAAATTTACTAAAGAAAAAATACATATCATGGTAAACTTGGAGTTTACTAGTATAAAAGTTCATAAATTGACATGAACGATTGTGACATCCTAGAGATGTGCATAGTGAGCATTAAACATATATTGAAGAAGTAGAAAATTCTTCATGAACTTTTAATGTTGCTTATTCTCTTGATAAGTTGGTTGGACCAATTAATGTTGGGATTTGATCCCTCAAAACCTAAAAAGTATAAAAGGTGAATATAGGCTCGCTCATCTGTCTGTGATCTATTAAGATGCATCGATATAAGAAGATCACATGTGAGTTTATTGTCAACCTACAATTTGACATTCATAAAGTTGCTTGCGCAATATAAATTGAGTTAAGAACATAATTTTCAGATTGTGTAATCGAAGCAATTCATCTTGATAATGCTAGTTAAGTTGGTGTTAAATGCCTTTGATAAATAGATGAACTATTGCTAATGAGAATAAAAGGTTCATGTGTTGATTTGAAATATTGTATACAAAAGTACTTGTATGCATCAAACCAATAAGTTATGATTAATTCCCCTCAAAGTTGGTTCTGAGTCAGGAACCACACATTGTCCATCTAATAATTTTGATGTGGGGTATACGATTAATGAATATACCATAATGCATAAAGATGGATACCTCAAAGAAGATGGAGGATGTATGTTAAGGGGAAATTGTAAGCAACTATGAAATATGTTAGGAATTATCATTAGATCCTCATTCAAAAGATAATTCAAGTTTAATGCCAAAAGCATATTATATTTATGCTGCAAGTGCTCCTATTTTATGTCCCTGAAGGACAAGGTCTATGCATGCGTGAAGCGTGATAGACCAATCGGTTCTAAATAAAATAATCCTTGAAAAGGATAAGGAGCAAATAATCATAATAAGAAGAAAATGTCTATGACATAACACTTCATGAAACCTTATGAGAGGTTCAAGTATCTGAAAATAATGAAGTAATGAGATCTCAAAATGTTTTGTCACACTGTGAACCGATATGAAATTGTAACTCCTCAATTTTCTGAACCGGAACGCTACACGGTGCTCATGACCCCGAAGGACCACAAGCTAACCCATGACTGATATCTGTACCTGTAACTGCATAATATATATATAAAATGCGGAAACATGAACAAATAGGGCGTAAGGTTCAATCTTGAATAATAGAATATCTGAAATAAGGTGGTATCACAGTACCAAAACAAAATTGAAAATACTAAAGTCTAAATCTGAAAACTCTATAATCGTCTGAAAGCCTCTAAACTGTCTGAATAAGGAGTTGAAGTAACATGTCTCCAACTAACTCCCTAAACTGAAAATAAACTGAAATACTGAAATAATAAATGTAACGATCATGTCCTTGAAAGATGAGGACTCGCTGCTTACTGAACTGCTACTGCTGATCTGAAATATGCACCTCAGAACCTATGGTGTAATATAAAAAGAAAGCACCATAACACAAATACGTCAGTACAACTAAAGTACTAAGTATACGTGGGGGTAGGCTAAATGCATGGGGTTTATATGCATGAACATGCTGACTAATATGAACGTGAGAATACATACATACATATATACGTAAATGCTACTAAACTCGTGGAGATACTGACTACTTGAATTTGAACTCTGACAACATGAGTTTCGTGATACTGAGATACTGAATGACTGATAACATGGATGACTGTATCTAACAGTCCTAATTTTGGGAAAAACTATCTGAGTTCCAAACTGTATCTGAACATCTAAGTCTGAGATCAGTCCTAGATAACGAGTGATCTCTAAAACTGATAATGAGAATACTCGACTGAATCTGAGATTGAGATCAAGCCTGTCAGTCGGGTGACCCCTTGATCTAATAATAAGCATCTGAATATGGGACCAAGCCTATTTGACGGGATGGTCTAGGAATCAATGGAATTATCTGAGTTCCTTACTGAGATCGATGACTGTATCTGACAGTCCCGATTCCTGATTTCTACTCTGAAGACTGATACTGAAACTGTAACTGTAACTGTGACTGTGGGAGGTAGTAACCTAACCAACATTCCCCGATACTGTACTGGTGGGTTCCAATCTTTTCCCTGATTGGAAGGGTGTCAATACCGTGCCATGGGTAGAGACCTCTACTATGGTCAAGCCTCTCTGACGGGTGACCCTGAACAGAAAATCAAGCCTAAGGCAATATAATAGTCAAGTATAGCCTTAATCTGACGGGTGACTCCTGTCCTACGCTGGCTACGGAGTTCTAGAGTACAGGGATTGTTTCTAATGGCTCTGCCTTTATAACGGGAAAACCGCCATCTCTGCACTCGCTCGGTGCTAGTCCCTACTCCCAATTGAAAAACTCTAAAAAGATTAACTGCGCTGAACTGACTAACTGAACTGAACTGATTTATAAACTGATTAACTGAGCTGATAATATTTTCTTAGCTAAACTAAGTTGAATTCACTGAGTTCCATTGACTGACGGAAAAGCTACTTGAGATCTGAGGTCTGACTGAGAGTACTGAAACTACTGAACTACTGAGATTTCTGAGTTTTTCTGAGTCACGTGACTAACTAAAATCTATGGAGCATAGCTTGACTGAGGATGTCTTGAAACATGACACTAGCTCTAGGCACACAACTATAGTTTTCGGGTACAAGTACCCCCAGGACTTGATGGAAGGAAACTGACACACATGACTGACTTGATCATAAGAGTAGAGTCCACAATTCACAATATCATAAGTAAGGATTTCATAATAAGAATGATTCTCAACAAACTATCACATGATCGAGAATGCACACAACATGTATATACTTGCATGGCTTCAATAACATGGTCATTCCATATCACAACAATATCATGAGCATCTCATACAACATCTTCAATTCAAGACAATAGCATGGGGATCACGTTGAACATAAACTTAGAACATGGAATAGTCATTTAGGACTTATTATGTCATAAAAACATGATTTCCATTCCCTTAGGTATTTTCACAAACACCTTACATGCAAATCTTAGGCATAGGTGGATTCATCAATATTACAAATATTCGACCACCAATTTCACATATTTATACATTAAATACCACCATATCCTTACACAAAACATACAAAGATCCCATCTTAGGCATCATAAAACTTCAACCACATGAACATTAACCACCAACAACATAAACATCATAATACATAATTTAAAAGACGGTTCTTGAGATTCATGGACGAAAGGAGTCCATGAATCAACTCACGCATACCTTAGAAGGAAGATTCTTGATGATTGACGGAGGAATTTCCTGGAAATTAGATCTTCAAGCTTAATTATGCAACCCTAGTTGTTTTTCTCTTATGGTGCTCTTGGATAATGAACTTTGAGATATTAATAGGATTGTAATGTGTTTAGAAGCTATAAATTTCATGAGGTTAGGTTTAGGGACATGTAAGGAGTGTTAAAAGACTTAACTATCCTCAAAATAACTCAAAAACTAAGTGTTTTCGTGGTTGAAATCATACATAGGCGCCGCATATGATATCGCCTATATTTACATAGGAGCCGCATATGATATCGCTATATTTACATAGGAGCCGCTTATGATATCTCCTATGCTTTCCAGTGGCCATGTGCAATTGGTTAGGCGACGCATTCTACTTTGAAAGGCCATAACTTTTAGCTCGAGTGTCGGATTTTAATGAAATTGGTATCGTTGGAAAGCTAATTCGATTCTGTATAATTTGGTGGGTAGAAATATGCAATACAACATTAACATCGAGTTATATTCATTCAAATATGACCTTTACAAAATCAAACACTAAAACTTGATGAATTCAAAAACTCTTAGCTTGTATTACCTTAAGTGACTCATATGAACATGCTTAACGTATCATAAGCTATCTTATCACTAGGATACTCATTGTAAGTCATGTACTCAAGTATGAATCACAGGATAGGAGATTTTATATGTAGGAAAAATGGCTCGTCTCCTAGCTTAGAAACATGTAGGGTATTACAATATCTCCCCATTGGGAACATTCGTCCTCGAATGAAAATTAACTGAGGCGGGAGAGATGATAAGATAAAGTACATACAAGACATACACTATTGAAACATGGGTTCATGACTGATGTGACTGAAAGCTGAGCACAACATACTGAACATGCATATCTGATGCATGGGAAGCTGATTCATGAATATAAGACTGAGGATTCTAATAAAGTGAGTTTTCTCAAAATGAGAATGCATATCTGATGCACAACTGAAAGGCTGAATCCATGCATATCTGATGCATGATTACATGACTGACATGATATGTAAATGTATGAGTGAAGATACTGATAAATAGTACTTTCTCTACTGAACACGTATATCTAATGCCTGAATATCTCACTGAGCTGACTCTTGAAAGCTTGACTGATTATGCCATGTCACTTGATAACTAATTTATAACGGGAACATAAAAGCATCAAGAAAAGGTGGGGTATCTCCCCCTTGGGACTATGTCCCTCTAGGAATGTTTACTTTGCTGAGATACTGGGGTGATGCACAGGGCATCTACGAACTAGATTATAACTAAACATTGGAGAGCTGAGACTAATGCATGATGCATGACTGAACTAGACCTTCTAATGTTACTGACTAACTCATGTGGAAACATAAGCTCAAACGAGCGCAAGATATCTAACAATACATACAATGATCATGAAAAACTTGTAACGTACCCAAATCTAGGTTGGGGAAACTTTCTGGATCATGGTGAGTCTGGAGTGAATAGAGTCAATTCTGACGCTGACCACTATTGGTGTGCTGGGATTTGCGGCCTTCTCACGCGAATCTCTACCTTTCTGAGCTAACACTCTACACTCCCGCATTCTGTGGCCTGGCTTACCGCACCCAAAACATACCTGACTATTAGCTCTGCATGCACCTAGATGATTCTTGCCACACTCTCCACAAAGCGGATAAGTACGCTCACTTCTAACACTACTCTGGGATTTGGAGCCTGGCGCCCCACCATGACTAACATCTCCAAAGTTAGGTGTGGGAACACTAGCTGAAGATGGAACAGGGGTTGAATTTTTTTGACTATGGTGAGAATGATTACCACCCTGTGACCCAGCCAGAGAAAAACTGTAACTACCTGTTCTGAATCTCTTATTAGATCTCTCTCTCTTCTTAGACTTACCTGCCTCTATCTGCTGAGCATGCATCATTAACCTAGCAACGTCCATGTACCTATTGAGTATAGCTGTTCTACACTCTTTCAATAATAACCCGGACACACCAGTCACAAACTTACTCATACTCGCTCTGGGGTCAACTATCAAGTTAGGAGCATACTTAGCTAACTGGTTGAACTTAAGACAATACTCCTTCATTGTCATGGAGCCTTGTCTCAGGTTCATAAACTCTTCTACCTTAGCTTCTCTTATCTCTAACTGGAAAAACTTATCTAAGAAGGCATCCTGAAATATCTGCCAAGTCATGGGAGTTGGATCTTTCCTTCTACTCTTCTTCCACAATACTACCCAATCATGAGCAATATCTTTCAGCCAATAGGACGCTAATTCCAAACTCTCCTCCTCTGACACATGCATGATTTGGGTGATCTTCTTTACCTCTTCTAGATACAGCTCTGGGTCCTCACCTGTTACTGACCCAAAGAATTCTGAAGGGTTCATTCTCATAAAATTTCTGATTCTGGCTGCAGCTGAATCCCCATCTTACTGGGGTGGGGCTGCAGTCTATCGGTTGCCCTGAACACTAGTGGTCACAGCCTGGGCTAGCGCCTGAAAATTTGCCCAAAATTCTGCATGTGACACATCCTCATTCAAAGGATCTGCGGGCTGCGGGGCTGACTGATTCCCTGTTCTCTTCTTAAGAGGCATGTTCTTCAAACAGAAGAGGAACAAGGATTAAACTGAGAGTTCAACTTGAGCTTTTGTTCACTGGCACGATATGAGTATTGAAAGAAGGGAAACTATTCCTAAAACATCTTATAGCGTCCTGTACATAAATGTGGTGCGCAACACACCCATGTACAAGACACTACTAGATGCGGCTTTCAGACTTCCTAGGACTCTATTGAACCTTAGGCTCTGATACCAAGTTTGTAACGCCCTAATTTTCTGAACTGGAACGCTACACGGTGCTCATGACCCCGAAGGACCACAAGCTAACCCATGACTGATATCTGTACCTCTAACTACATAATATACATATAAAATATGAAAACATGAACAAAGAGGGCGTAAGGTTCAATCTTGAATAATAAAATATCTGAAATAAGGTGGTATCACAGTACCAAAACAAAACTGAAAATACTAAAGTCTAAATATGAAAACTCTATAATTGTCTGAAAGCCTAAAGGAACATGTCTCCAACTAAATCCCTAAACTCTATAATCATCTGAATAAGGAGTTGAAGGAACATGTCTCCAACTAACTTCCTAAACTGAAAATAAACTAAAATACTGGAATAATAAATGTAACAATCATGTCCTCGAAAGATGAGGACTCACTGCTCACTGAACTGCTACTACTGATTTGAAATATGCAGCTCAAAACCTATGGTGTAACATAAAAAGAAAGCACCATAGCGCAAATACGTCAGTACAACTAAAGTACTAAGTATACGTGGGGGTAGGCTAAATGCATGGGGTTTATATGCATGAACATGTTGACTAATATGAACGTGAGAATACATACATACATAACTGCTACTGAACTCGTGGAGATACTGACTACTTGAGTTTGAACTCTGATAATATGAGTTTCGTGATACTGAGATACTGAATGACTGAAAACATGGATGACTGTATCTAACAATCCCAATTCTAGGGAAAACTATCTTAGTTCCAAACTGTATCTGAACATTTAAGTCTAAGATCAGTCCTAGCTAACGAGTGATCTCTGAAACTGATAATGAGAATACTCGACTGAATTTGAGATTGAGATCAAGCATGTCTGCCGGGTGACCTCTAGATCTAATAATAAGCATTTGAATATGGGACCAAGACTATTTGACGAGATGGTCCAGGAATCAATGGAACTATTTGAGTTCCTTAATGAGATCGATAACTGTATCTGACAGTCCTGATTCCTGATTTCTACTCTGAAGACTGATACTGAAACTGTAACTGTGACTGTGGGAGGTAGTAACCTATCCGACATGCCCCGATACTATACTGGTAGGGTCCAATCTTTTCCTTGATTGGAAGAGTGTCAATAGCCTGCCACGAGAAGAGACCTCTACTATGGTCAAGCCTCTCTGACGGGTGACCCTGAACAGGAAATCAAGCCTAAGGCAATATAATAGTCAAGTATAGCCTTAATCTGATGGGTGACTTTTGTCCTGCGCTGGCTACGCAGTTCTGGAGTACAGGGATTGCTGCTAACAGCTCTGCCTTTATAATAGGAAAACCGCCATCCCTGCACTCGTTCGGTGCTAGTCCTTACTCCCAACTGAAAGACTCTAAAAAGATTAACTGCGCTGAACTGACTAACTGAACTGAACTGATTTATAAACTGATTAAATGAGCTGGTAATATTTTCTTAGCTGAACTAAGCTGAATTCACTGAGTTCCATTGACTGATGAAAAAGATACTTGAGATCTGAGGTCTGACTGAGAGTACTGAAACTACTGAGACTACTGAACTACTGAGATTTCTGAGTTTTTCTGAGTCACGTGACTAACTAAAATCTATGGAGCATAGCTTGACTGAGGATGTCTTGAAACATGACACTAGCTCTAGGCACACAACTATAGTTTTCGGGTACAAGTACCCCCAGGACTTGATGGAAGGAAACTGACACACATGACTGACTTGATCATAAGAGTAGAGTCCACAATTCACAATATCATAAGTAAGGATTTCATAATAAGAATGATTCTCAACAAACTATCACATGATCGGAAATGCACACAACATTTATATACTTGCATGGCATCAATAACATGGTCATTCCATATCACAATAATATCATGATCATCTCATACAACATCTTCAATTCAAGACAATAACATGGGGATCACGTTGAACATAAACTTAGAACATGGAATAGTCATTTAGGACTTATTATGTCATAAAAACATGATTTCCATTCCTTTAGGTATTTTCACAAACACCTTACATGCACATCTTAGGCATAGGTGGATTCATCAAGATTACAAATATTCAACCACCAATTTCACATATTTATACATTAAATACCACCATATTCTCACACAAAACATACAAAGATCCCATCTTAGGCATCATCAAACTCCAACCACATGAGCATCAACCACCAACAACATAAACATCATAATACATAATTTAGAAGATGCTTCTTGAGCTTCTTGGATGAAAGGAGTCCATGAATCAACTCATGCATACCTTATAAGGAAGATTCTTGATGATTGACGGAGGAATTTCCTGGAAATTTGATCTTCAAGCTTAATTATGCAACCCTAGTTGTTTTTCTCTTATGGTGCTCTTGGATAATGAACTTTGAGATGTTAATAGGGTTGTAATGTGTTTAGAAGTTATAAATTTCGTGAGGTTAGGTTTAGGGACATGTAAGAAGTGTTAAAAGACTTAACTACCCTCGAAATAACTCAAAAACTAAGTGTTTTCGTGGCTGAAATCATACATAGGCTCCGCATATGATATCGCCTATATTTACATAGGTGACACATATGATATCGCCTATATTTACATAGGCGCCACTTATGATATCACCTATGCTTTCCAGTGGCCATGTGCGATTGGTTAGGCAATGCATTCTACTTTGAAAGGCCATAACTCCTAGCTCGGGTGTCGAATTTTTATAAAATTGGTATCGTTGGAAAGATAATTTAATTCTGTATAATTTGGTGGGTAGAAATATGTAGAAATACCATATTAACATCGAGTTATACTCAATCAAATATGACCCTTACGAAATCGAACACTAAAACTTGATGGATTCAAAAACTCTTAGCTTGTATTACCTTAAGTGACTCATATGAACATGCTTAATGCATCATAAGCTATCTTATCGCTAGGATACTCATTGTAAGTCATGTACTCAAGTATGAATCACAGGATAGGAGATTTCATAGGTAGGAAAAATGGTTCATCTCCTAGCTTAGAAACATGCGGGGTATTACAGAAATGATATATCATCAATATTTTTGATACAATATTGATGCAATATTGTGAAAGATTATGAGGATCTGAATTCTACGTTTATTTAAGCATGCTGATGCAGAAATATTTATCAAGTGACATGAAAGGATGCATCTTGGTAAGAATAATAATTATTTGATTTGCAATCCAAACACTTGCAGATGTCACTCATGAAATGTTGAATATTGTCACTTGGCGAAATTTACATGAAAACCTTTAAGGATTTAGAATGTTTGAAGCATATAAGAGTTTCTAAGAAACTTATTTATAATCATTCTATTGTATAAACTTATAGCTTGAAAATTATTGAAACTCTTGGAGAGTTTTCAAAAGCAATAGATTATTTGCTTAAATGAGAAACATACCAAATTGGATTAGTCCTGAAGTACCATATCTTAGTGAAGTTGATGCACTAATATATTTTAAAAATACTACAAGGAATGACATAGCCTTTTTCGGTCAATTTGTTAGCAAGGTATATATAGTTTTGCTCCTACTAGGAGACATCGAAACGAGATCAAACATATGGGCTTATTTATTCTACAGATTCTAGTCCCGATCTAGTTGGTTGTGCTGATATTGGGTACTTATCTGACCCGTATAAAGCTTGTTCTCAAATAAGCTATGTGTTCATATGTGGGGGTACTGTCATATCTTGGAGATATACAAAGTAGTTTATTTAGCCACTTCATTGAACCATGCTGAGATAATAGCTATTCATGAAGCTAGCTGAGAATGTGTATGATTGAGGTCTATAATACATCTCATTCGCAAAAAATGTAGTTTGAAATGTGATAAAGTACCCATGATTTTTTTATAAGGATAATGCAACTTGCACAACACAACTTAAGGGAGGACTCAAGGAGATAGAATAAAGAACATTTCGCCAAAGCTTTTCTATACACACAAGCTCTAAAATAATGGTGATATTAACGTGCAACAGATTTGTTCAAGTGATAATGTGGTTGATTTATTCACCAACTCTCCTTCAATTGCAACTTTCAAGAAGATGGTGCACAAGATCGGGATGCAAAGGCTCAAGGATGTTCTCATTAGGGAGAGTTAATACACGTTGTACTCTTTTTCCCTTACGAGGTTTTGTCCCACTGGGTTTTCCTTGTAACTTTTTTAATAAGGCAGCCTATATGCGTATTGTTAGAGATATGTACTCTCTTTCCTTCACTAGATTTTTTTTCCACTAGGTTTTTTCTAGTAAGATTTTAACGAGGCACATCATCTATAAATTAGACATTCAAGGGGGAGTGTTATAAATATATTTTCATATATAGTGAATATCTACTTTACCATATATAGTAAATGTACACTTTACCATATATAGTGAATTTCTATTTATGGAAAAGTTAGAAATCCCAAGGTTAGTTTTTCCCTATAAATAAAGGGGGTTTCCTTCATTGTAATTCATGAGATCTCTCAAGACAAAATAATAATCACTCTCCCTTCTCTCTCCATTCTTCTTCTTTGCTTTATATTTCATAACACAAAACATTAAGTTAGGAATTATGAAACTTGATTAGTATGAGAAAGAGTTTAAGGAACTTTGTGATCGTCTTGCATCCATACACTAATCTATTAATGAAGACAGCAAGGTGACTAACTTTGCTAGAGTATTAGGTTCAAAATACAGGACCTTCAGAACTGTGATATTGGGAAAAATGCCTTATTCTTTCCTGAATCAATTTGTTAATTCTTTCATAAGATATGACATAAGGGAGGAAGACTCTACTCTAGATAACTACAAAATGGCCTTTACTAACAGAGAGGTAGAAGACGAGGGAACTTTAATAAAATGGGTGGTTTTCAATCCTGGAAAAAGATTTTAGACTTATTGGATAAGAAAACAACAGTCAAAATGTGAATTTTGGAAAACAGCAGTGCAAAATAGGAAAGACTCAAGTAGTGCCTACCAAATATGTCGTACGAACAACCACACAACTCTGAAATGCTTTTATAGGTGGGACTACTCTTATTAGGTTACAAAAGATCTCCCATAGGTCTTAGCATCTGGGAACTTGCAAGTTAATAATGCTGAAGATGGGAAAATATATCTAGACTCAGGTGCAAGTACTCATCTAACTAATCAATAGGTAATTTATCAAATCTTAAACCTTATAATGAAATAGATGGAGCAGTTGTTAGAAATAGATCACACCTTCAAATCACACATTTTGAAATACCACAAAGTCAGGTTTGAAAATTAAAGAGACACTTATAGTACCTGATATTAATAAGAAATTATTATTTGTTAGATCAAAGGATAAATGCTTGTACTCTTGAGTTTGGTGAAGCTGATTTTGTTGTTAAGGACAAGATGTTAGGAAACTAGGAAGGAAGAACTTTATGCACTAAAATATAACAATCTCTATGCCTTGACTGCAGCACAAGATTGGAGAAAATTAGATAATATTTGACACAATAGATTAGAACATGTTAGTTTATAGTATTTAGAGTTGTTGAGTAGCAATAAACATATTGATGGAAGGAGTTGGAATAAGTTTCCTAGTGTTTGTACTAGTTTCCAGTTAGAAAAAAGTTTTAAACTTTCTTTTACTTTAAGAATGAGCTTCTGCACAAAGTTCATTGTGATATTTGGGGTCCAACATCTATTAAGTCATCTCAACACATGAAATTCTATGTGGTGTTTGTAGATGACAGTACAAGATATATGTTGTTTTATCCCTTAAGTAAAATTCTATGAGATTTTTATCAAGTTTCAAAAGATGGTAGAAAGAAAGTTTTCCAGTGTGATAATGATGGTGAGTTTGTTAAAATCAAATTCATTAGACACTTGGAAAAATATGGTATCATTAGACATATATCATGTCCCAATACTACTAAGCGAAATGGAATATCTAAGAGAAACACAAACATATAGTAAAACCAGAAAACTTTGTAGTTTCATGCCAAGCTGCCTCTTGTTTATAGGTTGAAGCTTTTTAAACTACTGTGGATATTCTAAATAGATTGTTATCCTCAATTTTAAAGAATGTATATCCTTTTATCAAAATGGAATATCTAAGAGAAAACACAAACATATAGTGAAAACTAGATTAACTTTGCAGTTTCATGCCAAACTGCCTTTTTTTCTATGGGTTGAAGCTTTTTAAACTATTATCGTTATTATATATAGATTGTTATCCTCAGATTTAAAGAATGAAGTTCTTTTTATCAAGATCAATGGCAAGTCTCTACAATATTTTGAAAGTGTTTGGATGTAGGTGCTTCCCCTATTTGAAAGGAAAGACTAAGTTCTCACTTAAGTCATATCCATGTGTTTTCATTAGCTACAACAGTTTGCTTAAGGGGTATGTATAGGTTTTTCCATCCTCTAACTACAAAGGTTTTTTTTGTTTCAAACATGTGGTGTTTGATGACTCTTACTGCTCTATGTGAAGGTTGATCAACCTTTTTATAATACCTTTACTCACTAGGCTACTTTCCTTCAATTTTTCTATACCTTGCAGGAAAAAGATGCAACAAATAATAATACAAATTATATCACTCTAGGGTAAGTATTGTTGCCACTAGAAAAACAACAACTTATTGATACTATTTCAAATAATGAACCACAACATCTTGATGATTCTACTCCATATGTTTCTGATGCTATAGTTTCTAATAATCCATATGTTCCTGATAATGTTGATGTAGCTATTTAGTTTGTTATCTCAATACAAAAATAGGTAATTAAGGGAGAATGAAACTGTAATTCGCGGAAGTTTTATTCTTCCACTATTTGCTGCCAGTAAATAGTGGATGTTTTAAACTTCTACAAATTGTAATCTTAACCTTCTTAATTTACCATTTTTTTGTAGTGTCTATAACGTTGATAATAATGGTAATGTTGAGGCAATCTTTATTAATGAGAGAACTGAATATAGTGGTCATTATGCAAGTAAAGATACTGATCAGAATGCTGAGCAATTCAACATACTCTTAGTGTATGATCCAAGAGGTACACAAGTGGATTTTAACTTATCTATATGGTTCAACACTGAACACTAGAGTGGTGTTCAAAATGCTTCAGTAAGACCAAATAATACCACTGAGCAGGAGGAAGAAGGACGACACATATTGACTAGACAAAAAGTAAGGAGGCTTCTTGACATGACCCAAATTAGGGCCTAGTCGTGTTGGGTATCTCAAGTCCAACCAGGATCGGAGACCACCCCCAATACCCAAACCACTAACCACCCTACACCCCATGTTGGATGATTTTTGAACATATAACAAGATAAGATAATATAAATTTAAAGACAATAAGCTAAGTCTATAACCATAATCAAATAGTCACAACCAAATATCCAACCGATACCAATCCCAATGCCAAAGAATATCTATCAGGACATGCCACCAACCATAGCCAGAACCAAAACCAAAGAAATAAAAATAATATAAAGAAGTCCATAGCATGAAATGGGGTCTTTCGGAGTATGAAAACTCACCACATCAGTCTGACTTAAAAGTTATCTTTGAATCCAAGTCACTGAGCAGTGAAATGTAAATATGGTTGGTTCTTGCATCACGTGGGGATACAACGCCCGAAGAAGGTTAGCAAAGTAAACGCTAGCATGTAACTCAGGGATAAAGATAAGATAATCCCATCATTCAAAACCAATCAAATAACCATACGCAATCACATATATACATTTATACTATGCTGGATATGGAGCAAGGTTTATCATGTATTTAAAATCTTAAACTGAATTGTGTAGTTTTACCGTCATAAATCTATCCATGAGTTATATGGGTCCAGTGTTATCCCCTGAACGGGCCCTAGTGCATGTAGCTGCACGAACCGGAGATATCATAGAATACCGAGTATTCTCGTATACCCTTCGCCCTCTATGATACATATATACATGTATAAACTTGGGGGATTCCCGTGTACCCCACAAAAATTTGGTCACCAAGACCAACCTTCATTTCAAAAAACATGAGTTTTCAGTGTTCGTCCTTTGGAATCACACCTTCACGGCTAGCTATCACAACCCCCATTATTACCCAATTAAAACATTCAGCATATAACCAAACCACCAATTCCAGGAGTCAATTATTAAGGCATTATAAAGTGATATCGTTATAACGACTATAGCTTGTAAGAAATATCATTAGACAACACTTAGAAAATTCCCATATACTCTACAGACTCTATTATTAAAATCACTTGGTGGATTCCCGTGTACCCCACAAGGTTTTCATTATACAATCACTTGGGAGATTCCCGTGTACCCCATAAGGTTTTCAAAACCATCCGTAACTATTTAACCATTTCAAAAGTCACAAGTTTAGAGAAAGTTACTATTATCAAGTTTAACCACCATACCCATGCACCCACATGTTCAAAACCATATTTAAAATATGGAAAATCATAATTAAACCATGAGAAACATTATTCATCCATGAACATCCAAAAAACCCAACCTTTATTTCAAAACTATAACAATACCATGAAAGCCATACATAAAAATATGTGATTTTAAGTAAAATAACAATGAGGGAGGAGTAACATTACTTAGACACCAAGAAGTACATAGAGAAATCACCCTTAAAAGGCCCTAATTGATTAACTTGATGAAACCCTAGCTTTTTCTTGAACAGAGAGTATAAGAGAGAATTTGAGAGTGTTTTATTGGGAATGATGTGTTAATGATGTCCCAATAAACGTTTTAAGTCGTGGTATCAAAGGGACTTAAAGTGGAAAATGTCTAGAATACCCTCAGCTTAAAAGTTGTAAAAAACCTTTCTTGGTTATGAGTCAACCCATTGACTCGTCACCACATCATACGACTCAAAGACCTAAGTCGTATCCTAGAAACTAAATTGGACACCAATACACTTTCCTTCTTACGACTCCATGTCCCCACTCGTGACCTGACCATACAACCTGTATGGTCTAGTCGTATCCAACACAAAATCCAAGGGATTAGACACTGAACAACATACGACTCAACCCTATAACTCGTAACCTATCCTTATGTCTCTTAGTGAACCACTCGTACTTAGATCCAAGTCAAGCCACTAAGTTACTAATTTGATTAAGGTTTGTTCTAACAATTTGTCACCACCCCTAACGACTCGTACCACCAAGTCGTAACTAAGATAGAAAACCCAACCACCATCTACTGGACACCTTAAGACTAGGGTCACCTGACCCATAATAATACCATACAACTCGTATGATGAGTCGTTACTAGGATAGTGAGCTCAAAGCTTAAGAACTTTCTAAGGGCTAAAAATTCAGGGTGTTTTAATTCTCCCCCACTTGGATCATTTGTCCCCGAATGATGGGACAAGGCATTGACTAGCACGATCAAACCCCAAACATCTCTACTCTTACCTTTAACTAAGTTAGAAAACAAAGATGTTAAGAATAACACATACCTTATGCACAATCTTCCAGAGCGGAAAACAAGAATGGATACTTGGATTGCATGTCTTCTTCGGCTTTCCAAGTAGCCTCTTCAACCTTATGGTTTCTCCATAGAACCTTCACCAAAGCTACGTCTTTCATCTACAACCGACGAATTTGTCGATCCAAGATTTCAATAGGGAATTCCTTATAAGACAAGGAATCCAAAATACCAATATCCTTGATAGGCATAATTTATGATGGATCACCCACACACTTTCTCAGCATAAATACATGGAACAGTGGGTAAATGGAGATCATGCTAGAGGGAAACTCTAATTCATATGCAATATTACCAACCCTTCTCAAAATCAAGTATGAACCAATATACGGGGGACTGATCTTCCCTTTTCTCCCAGACCGCATTACTACTTTCATGGAAGAACCTTTAAGAACACCCTATTCCCAACCTCAAACTCCAACTTTCTACGCCTCACATCCGCATAGGACTTTGGGAGGCTTTGAGCCTATCTCAAATCACCTTCACCTTCTCCATGGCTTGGTAAACTAAATCTGGGCCAAACAACTCTGCCTCACCAACCTTAAAACACCCTAAAGGAGACCTACACCTCCTACCATACAAGGCCTTAAACAGAGCCATCCCAATGCTAGAGTGAGGCAAATGCTCAACCGAACTACCACCATAGTCAATCGCGCAAGATCAAAGCAGATCCTCCATTATCAAAATAGTCCTTTCCGCTTGCCCATCCGACTGCGGGTAGAAAGCAGTACTAAGACTCACTTCCCAAATCTTTCTAAAATGAAAGCCAAAATTGCGATGAAAATTGTGTACAATGATCCAAGATGATAGAAACAGACACCTCATGCAACTTTACAATATCATGGAGGTACTGTTGACACCTAATTTTTGCCCTCCACGACTAAATTTAATCCTGAGTTTCTTTGATTTTTAATAAAATTAAAATATTTATTTCATCCAAATAAAAATTTATTAAATATATTTGTACGTAATTTTGTCATTTTAAGTAGTGATTATAATTTATCGTATTCAATTATACGAGATTTTATAATTTTGTTACTTAAATATTTATTTTTTTAAATATCAGATTTTAATCAAGGCTTATAGATTCAAATGATTAAAGTTTTGATTTAAATATAATTTACTCTCAAAAAATAATTTATTCGGATAAATATGTGTTTGATTTTATAAAATCAAGAAACTCGGGATTAAAGAAAGTATTAATTTGCATCGAATTTCAATTTAATTTAGCCATTCTATTAGATTTGTCCATAATTGAAATCAAATTGGCCATAATTGTAATGCAATCCGTCAATTGATTTGTAATTTGGTCAAAATTAAATAAATACAGCTAAATTTTAAATCTCAATTGGGGTTATATTTTAAATAACCCCAAAATTCTCAAAAACTTTCATAACTTCTACCTAATTCCACAAAAAAAAATATTCAAATTGTACTACATTGTACTATTTCCCCCAACTTTGTCTTTTCCCAATTTTGACATTCAAAAGTTATACTACATTGTACAATTTCCCCCCACATTATCTTCCACCTCACCTTATCTTCAATTTTAAAATTCCAAAAATACCCTTATTTGCTTTTTCTCCCACATTGGTGGAGGACAAGAAATAAATCCTCATCCTTTCCTATAAATACTTTTCTCCCACATTGGTGGAAGAGAGAAAAAAAATCTCATTTTCTCCTATAAATACTACCACTACTTTGGTAGAAAAGGGGGAAAAGGAAGAAAAAAAAAGGCTAGAAAGGTGAATTTTTTTTTTTTGAGCAAAATAGTTATTTTTATTTAGTAAAAATTTTTGTTTCATAGAGTTGGTCGGCTAATAAAAAATTTCAAGTTGCCGGCAACATTTTTTTGTTGGTGGTTGATTCCGACGAAGCTCGTAGTCTCATTTTGCTGCCCCCAAAAAGGTAAACACATCTTTTTTTTAGATTTTTTTTAGTTTTTATTATCGTTTTCTTCTTCATCTTTTTTCTTCTTCATAGTTAGTAGATATAATTTTGTTTGCTGGGATTGTATGTTGTAGATGGCCTTAAAGGCCCTAGGACGTTGTGGTATTGATAGTCTAATTATTTTCATGTTCATGATATAAAAATGAGCTAACAATAGTTGTATGTGTCTTTTTTTTTACTTTATTCTTTGATTATTTTGGATAAAGTTTCAATCTTTGCTTAAAATATGTATTTATGCTTTGTTTAAACTCATTGTTGTTGGATATATTTATTTTTAGCATGTAAAGTTATTTTCTTTATGTTGAAAAGACTAGTTAATGTTGAATGTTTCGCCTTTTCACCTTATTCTTTGATTATTTTGTATAAAGTTTAGATCTTTGCTTGAAAAACATAATCATGTCTTGTTTAAACTCATTATTGTTGAATATGTTTATTTTTAGCATGTAAAGTTATTTTCTTTATGTTGAAAAGAATACTTAATATTGATTGTTTTGCCTTTTGACCTTATTCTTTGATTATTTTGGATAAAGTTTAGATCTTTACTTGAAAAGTCATACCCATGTCTTGTTTAAACTCATTGTTGGTAGATATGTTTGTTTTTAGCATGTAAAGTTATTTTCTTTATGTTGAAAAGAATGATTAATATTGATTGTTTTGCCTTTTGACTTTATTCTTTGATTGTCATGTATAAAGTTTTGATCTTTTCTCAAAAGACAAACTCATGTCTTGTTTAAATTTATTGTTGGCGGATATGTTTGTTTTAGCTGTAAAGTTGTTTCTTTTATGTTGAAAAAATAGTTACTATTGTTTGTTTCGCCTTAATAAAAATAGTAATTGATTAAATCAAGAATTTTTAATTTACTTGTTAATTATTTTAAGGGATCTCCAAAATCTTCATATAAGAGATGAAGTGCTAGCTTTATTTTTCATCCACGATATTTATTCCTCTTTTTCGCATGTTTTCAAATTTATCAAAATGATGAGGAAGTTCGAATTTTTGTGGCTAAATAGAATTATTTAGATATTTTTGAGTCATGCATAGTATGATTGTGAAACAATATTTCACTTTTAGAAATGCTAAACTTTATTCTAATTTTCTTGCGCCCTTTGGATTGTTATATGTGCTCTTTGTGAGTGTAAAGACTTGATTCGTGTCTCTCATTGATTCATAATATCAAAGGAGAATCAACGATGTCTTAGAAATATAAATCATAGGTCATTACACATTTTTTTTATAAAATTTTGGTTGTAATTTAGATGTATGAATTTTCGTTAATGTCGCCTTAATTGAAATTTAAAGATTCTCTTGCTTGAAAAGTTAACCTTTATTTTCTTTTGTTACATGGATTAGTATCTATGTTTGTTCAATTTTAGAAGTCATGAGTATTTTCCTTGTTGCCTCATCCCTTTACTTTCGCAAGCTTACATTGTTTGTTTCTTGCATTAATTCATTGAATATGACCTTCTTCCTTTTACCTTTATTCATTCTTGTATGAACATAAATCATGAGGCATGGAAGTGGGTGTCTTTGCTTTGCATTTTATTTGTTGACTCTTATTCTTGTGCAAGTGTGCTTATCATTGTCATTCAAAATTGGTTCTTGATATTTTCTTTTGTCACTTTTATGCCTTGAACGTATATTAATTTCTTGATTTTTTCTTTGCATGCAAAAAAAAATGTCTCGAGTCCAAATGGATTCCTCTCCTCTTGCATTTCATAATGGGCCAATGAGGTCTACCCCTTCGAGTCAAGTTCAAAGTTTAAACCTGAGGTCCACTACATGGCGTGCGGGGGCTAGAAGATAGACGAAGAAGGAAAATGGGTCAAAACCCATTGATGAGGTCATTAAGAGACTTGAAAAGTCTCAATTTTTATTATTGTCTTCTTTTTATTTATTCATTTAGTCATTTATTTATTCATTCATTTCGGCCTTGAAGTCAAAGCTGTATTTAATATAGGCGGAGCAAGACTCGAGCCAAAGGCTCAAAAAATAGTTTAGGACAGGTGAAATGGGTCGGAAGCCAAACTAGACTAGGACATGTCTCGTTAATTTGGGCTCAATGGCCTAAATCCTTTACTTCCTCCTCCCTTCCCCTTTTATGTGTTTATTTATTTATTAATTTTGTTTAGACTTAGTTAAAATCCCTACTAAGTCGCCTAAATCTATTTTACACAAGTCTTTTTTAAAAAAAAAATCAAATCACTATTTCAATAAATTAATCTTTTCAGAAGTTAATCAAAAGATGTTTTCAAACAGTCTGGATAACCGCAAGTTAGCGAACGTTTTAGGTGCCTAACACCTTTCTAAAACCTTAATAGGAATCGCTTATCTAGAATCTCTAACTTAAAATGATTTTTCTGTTTTGAATCGTTTGAAGTAACTCTCTAAAGGTTTCTTAATTCCTTTTCAAAATTAAGTGGCGACTCTTCTCAAAAAGTCAAAAATTTTCCGCAAAACAGGTACAAGCTTGCGTAATCCTCTATAAAAAATTGGTCATTACTGGCAAGAAATAAGCAGACTTTGTCATCCTATCCACGATGACCCAAGATGAATCAAACTAATTCCGAGATCGAGGAAGACCGGTAGTGAAATCCACATTGATTACCTCCCACTTTCACACATGCAACTCAATATCTTGATACAATCCTTAGCCATAAAACTAGCCACATCCCGCTTCATAATGTTCCACCAAACATCTCCTTAAGGTCATGATACATTTTCATTGAACCAGGATGAATAATATAATGCGAATCATGTGCCTCATCTAGGATCCTCTCTCGCAATCCATCTATATCAGGAACACATAATCTCCCTTGGTACCGCATGGTACTGATGTTGGGTGTATTTATACACTTTAGTGTTGTTATCCTAGCTTATTTATCCTTGTTTTGAGGATAATTTATGTGATTTATGTGTTAACAATGATATGATAAAACATTTAAGTGTTTAAGTATGTGATTACAATGTTTAAAGGTGTTTTCAAACATGTTTGGACTTAAATTGGTCATTTGGAGTCCCGACGAGAAAACTAGTTTTACTAGCTTGAACTAGGTGTCGTTCTAGTTGATCTTGATGGATTCTAATGTGTTTGATGAGTTACTAATGGTATTATTGTGTATTTATGAGTGTAAAAACTTATTTGTAGTGTTCAAAGTTTAATTGAGCCAAGCTAAGAGTCAACTCAATAAGCTAAGGATTAATAGGATGAGACTAGGCTTAGATTGAGTTTCTAGTTCATCGTTGTGGATTATTTGTTGTGTTGAGCTCTAATCTATAGTGTTTGATGATGTAGGATGCTTGTGGAGGGAATTTTATTGATATGTTGATGATGAAAAAACTGAAATTCAAGTGGAAATAACACCAAAAGGCTTGGGATGGACGCAAAGGTTGCAGGGCCAAAGTAAACGTCAAATGGCACTTTCCAGTGAGGGCAGGCTATATAGGGCCGACGCCCCTTATACCGATGAGCTAGAGACAGGGAACCTCATCTGGAGTAGTGGACTAAGTCAGGCGACACCCCCACCATTCCGGTGGTGTAGAACCCAGGACGCCTGGCCAATTCCCACACGGCTAATTGCCTTCCACTATAAATAGAATACTTTAAACACATTATAAACACTTTTGGACATTTTTAGATTTGGAAAGGGGATGATCAACACTTATTTTAGGGTTTATTTATATTTACTTTAGTTTCTTTATGGATTTAGTCATGTATTCAATTATTTGGATTAAGATTATGTCTATTAGTGGCTAAACGCCCACTTTTCGGGGTTAAAGCCAAGAACATGACTAGGATTGCTACGAATTGATTTGGTTTTATTTATTTATCATATTTGGTTGTTTATTCAACCTTTTTATCATTAATTCAAGGATTCGCGACCCATAGAATACATATATTGTCGACCTTGTGATCTCGGGAAGGGGAATAGGAGATATAATATGAGGGTAAATAGAGTACGGTTCTTATTCCTTAATAAAATAGGGGATTTGAATAGAATCTAGGATAGGGATATACCTAGAAGCCTTACTTGGTTCACTATAGGATGACATATAAATGTGTTTAGTTTAGTTCTCACATCCTCGCTCAACTATGTAGTACTGGGTCTAAGTTAGATAGGTGGTTAGAGGTCGGGAGATCATGATTATAAAATCAACCCCGTGAGTCAACAACCAAGATAAGTAACTAAACCGATGAAGTTCAATAGCATAGTATGATTGTTCATAGTGCTTTAGCCCTTGGTTTTCACCCATCGATTGTTCAAAGTCTTTACTTTCCCGTATTGTTTTAGTTTACTTTTAGTTTATAACTTTCAAAACTCCTTTGGTTACGTTGCATCATTTTAATCTTAACAGTTGAACTAGAATTTGATAGTTGTTTAATACAAGTCTCTGAGGGATCGATACTTGGATTGTAAAAGGGTTACATTACTACTTGTGAGGCCATGTACACCTGAGTGTGCGCTTGGGCACTGTTAGGTACCATCACCACTAATATCAAAGGCCATTACTTTCTGACCACCTACATTACCCTTAAGTTGCACCAAGAAAGGATCTAGCACTTATTTCTCTTTCACCTCAGCACTAAGAGATGACTTTTCCACCTCCTGAACAATCACACCACCATCTTTTGAGTTCAAGTGGAGAACTCCAAGGTTAGCCAAACAGTGAACATCTCTCACTAATTCTCGCTTCTTCTTATTCACATGAGCTAGACTCCCCATGGATAACCTGCTAAGAGCATCAGTAACCACGTTAGCTTTACCTAGATAGTAGTGAATTCTCATGTCATAATCCTTGAGCAGCTCAAGCCATCTCCTTTGCCTGAGATTTAGCTCCTTCTGAGTGAACACATACTACAAGCTCTTATGATCGGAAAAGATATCCGTAGGCACTCCATACAGATAGTGACACCAGATTTTCAATGCGAACACCATGGCCAATAACTCCAAGTCATGATTTAGATAATTCTTCTCGTATACCTTCAACTTTCTATAGGCATAAGCTATCACCTTGCCATGTTGCATTAAAACAGAACCAAGACCCACACCGGACGCATTGCAATAGACCACAAAACCATAAGTGCCTTCACGCAAGGTCAAGACCAGAGCCAACATCATCTTATCCTTCAGCTTCTCAAAACTACCCTCACAAGAATCACCACAATAACTTTACCTTTTTCTGGGTTAACTTAGTCAAGGGGGAGTTATAGTCAAAAATTTTTTCACAAACCTCCTGTAGTAACCAGATAAACTCATGAATCTCAGAATATTTGTTGGAGTCGTGGGTATAGGCCACTTCTAAACCACTGCAACCTTCTACGGATCCACCATGATCCCTTTACTAGAAATGACACATCCCAAAAAAGTGACAACGTTCAACCAAAATTTGCATTTCAAAAATTTAGCCTACAACTGCTGCTCTTTTAGGATCTGTAACATAATATGGAGGTGATCGACATGATCCACCTCGCTCTTAGAGTACACCAGAATGTCTTCTATGAATACAATAATGAAAAAATCCAGAAACTGATGAAAACCTTTATTCATCAAGTCCGTGAATGTCATCGAGGCATTAGTCAACCCAAAAGAGATAACCAGGAACTCAAAATGCCCATAACGGGTATGGAAGGCAGTTTTAGGGATATCCGCCTCCCTAATCTTTAGATGATGATACTTGGATCGAAGATCGATCTTGGAAAAAAACTTAGCACCCTGAAGGTGATCAAAAAAATTATCTATCCTTGAAAGAGGGTACTTATTCTTTACGTCACGTTATTCAACTATCGGTAATCAATACACATACGAAGGGAACCATCCTTCTTACGCACGAATAATATCGGTGCACCCCACGGAGACATACTTGGATAGATGAAACCCTTGTCTAAAAGATCCTTTAATAGCCCCTTAAGCTCCTTTAACTCAGTCGAAGCCATTTTATACGGGAGAATAGAGATAGGGCGAGTGTCCTAAAAAATATCAATCCCAAAATCAATTGTCTTATCAGGAAGGACACCGGGAAGGTCATTAGGGAAAATATCAGGAAATTCATTCACCACTAGGATGGTATGTAAGGAAGGACTCTCCGAGCTAGAATCTTTAACCCAGACCAGATGATAGAGACACCCCTTGGAGATTAATCTCCGGGTTCAAAGATATGATATGAACCTTCCCTTAGGATCTAGGGAACCACCCTCCCACTCAATAACAGGCTCATTAGGAAATTTAAAGATGACCTTACAGATTTGACAATCTAGCAAAGCATAGCACGAGTGTAACCAATCCATCCCCAATATGACATCGAAATCAACCATGTCTAATTCAAACAGATCCACCAAAGTCTCCCAAACACCCACAAATATCATACAAATCCTATAGACTTTTCTAGCAACCACAGAATCACCTACCAGGGTAGAAATAGAAAAAGGGTTCAAAATACACTTGGGACCAAAACCAAAATGCACAACTACAAATAGGGTCACGTAATAAAGAGTGGACCCCAGATCAAGTAAACAGTACACATCACGGGACAAGAGTTTCAACAAACTAGTAACAGTATTAGGCGATGCCTCAAACTCCTGATAGGTAGTAAGAGCATAAAGTCAGTTCTGACCAGTGCTGAAGCCAGATAGTGTGCTAGAGCTGAAGAGGAGACAATCAGAACCTTTTTTTCCACAGAAGCAACCTTAGACACTGGACAATTTCAGAGCATATGCCCTGGCCGACCACAATTGAAGCATTTATCCCTTTCCTCATCATAGAAACCCCAATGCAATTGACCACAAAATCTGCATGTAGGATAGGATACAGCTAATTGGGGCCCACTAACTTGAGATTGGTACTCTGTGCCCTATAATTATCACCACCCTAAGAACGTCTGTCACCAGATGGCTTTAGGTAGGGAGCACTAGCCATTGAGTGAGACCCAAAATTGCCCCACTTTTTCTAACCACTTTCCAATATCCCTGCCACTCCCTGCTCAGAAAACCTAAACTTCTTGTTATGCCTCTCCCCTATCTTTGCCTGTTTCTTTTTCTCTTCCTCAAACCGCTGCATATACACAGTCAGCTTGGAGATGTCCATGTCCTTGTTAAGCAAGAAGACTTACTCTCCAAATTCAAGTCTTGAGACAATCCGAAAGCGAACTTCCTCATTCTAGCCCTCATGCTAGAAACCAACTGTAGAGCATACCGAGATAACTAGTGACAGTGCCCAATCACACACGCAAGTGCACGTGGTCTACCAAGTAATATGTGGCCTTCAAGAAAGCTGAATATCGATCCCACAGAGACTTGGTTAAACAACGATTCAATTCTAGTTCATAGTTTAGATTAATTTAGTGCAAAAGTAACCCAAAAAAGAGTTTTGAATATTGTAAATTAAAACTAAAGTAGACAATGCAAAAATTAAAGTCTTGGAACAATCAGCAGAGTAAAACCTAGGGATAAAGCACTTCAAACAATCAGACTATGTCATTGAATTTTATACGTCAATTTGCTTATTGGTAACCTAGGGATAAAGCACTTCAAACAATCAGACTATGTCATTGAATTTTATACGTCAATTTGCTTATTGGTTGTTGATTCGTAGGGTTAATCGCATGATCATGTTCTCCCGACCTCTAATCTTTTACCTAATTTGGACATTACAACTACATCGTTGAGCGGGAATGTAATAATCCAATTAAGTTATTAAAGCTATCATCCTACGCTTGAATCAAGTAAGGCATCTAAGTACATCCCTGTCCTAGATGCTAAGTTCAATCCTTTATTTTATAAAAGAATAAAAAACCAAACTTTGTTTATTCCCATGTTCTATCGCCCTATTCCCTCTCCCAAGTTCACAAGGTTGACAATATATATATTTTTTGGGTGGTAAATCCATCAAATAATTAAAATAAGAATAAACAAATAAACAAATATGATAAGCACAATTAAATAAATTTAATGCAAAATAATAGTACTCATGTTCTTGGCTTTAACCCCGAAAAGAGGATTTTTAGCCGATAATATTCATAATCACGATTCAAATAATTGAATACATGTTATGAATAATTAAAAAATATTAAACCTAAATTATGTGTAGCAGCCGCCTCCTTTTTCTCCAAAATACGTTCCACCGTCACCACCGAATCCAATTTGTTCCTAGGTTTTTCAAAAAATTCCTCAATTTTCCAAGTTTGTATATTTATAATATAATATTCCTAATCATTATAGGATTAAGAAAAATGCACACGGTCCAAGATATGCCCACCAAGATTTCCATAAGATTCCCACAAGCCACCTAATAATGTGTGCCATTTATTATTTTAATAATAGAATAATGCTCTAACCTTGTCGGCACTGATTAAAACTGCATTTGGTCATGTAATGTGACCAGCACGACGTGAGGCTGGCTTGAGTCAAATGGGGGTCGCGACACTCCCCTATTACGACACCTCTCTGGAATTTGCTTCTCGAAAATTAGTTTAAGTGTTGGACGTTCCTCCATTCATCCTTGACTTTGTGGTGTATTTCTAATAAATTTCCGGCCTTTAAATCATAAAAATATTACCATATTCAGCTCACAAAACGTCCTACGTAATCACACACCACAAATTAGAGATCAAAACAATACAATATCCTCACCGATGAATCAAAACAAGAGCTAAGATAAGGCTAATTCGCAATGATCTTCACTTATTATTTCGACTCTTAACTTAATAAAATTGAGCTTTGCACATTCCCAACAAGTTGTTCCACATATAATTATATATTTAAACCATTTGGAATAAATTAAACTCATTAGAATCCAACGAGACCAATTAGACACACACCTAGATCAAGCTAGTAAACTAGTTTTTCGGGTTGAACTCTAAATGAATCAATTAACCACAAACTTGTTTGGAAAACATGTTGAACATTGTAATCATGTACTTGGACACTTACATGCTTATTTATGTTATATTAACACATAAATCACACGAATTATTCTCAAAAAAAGTCTAAATAAGCTAGCATAGTAACACTAGAATGCGTAAATACACCCAACATCACCACCCCACACTTAAAGTCTTGTTCGTCCTCGAACAACTATTAAATATAAAATCTTAAGTTACGGAGACTCTACACTTGTACTACATGCAAGACACTCAAGCTAGCACTACAATGACTACACGAATTGCAAGTTTCTACATTAAGCATGTTATATACACAATTGGAAGCTCATGAACACTACTCCAAAGCATCCTAGCCTCAAGAATTGACTCAGCTAAGTGGAAAACTCATGCATATTGCTCAATAAAAGATATCATACAAATCACCCACATTCATCAAATATGTGCCTCTCACGATAAGAGAGTTACCCATATTCACTCACATAAAAGCATTTTATAACATGATAGGTACAAGAATCAAATTACGCTCACTCTCACAAAGAATTCACAAGTTACACACAATTAACCATAAGTTTTCCCTTAGTGTAATGCTCCACTAATATCAGAATGATGAACTTAGGATCAAATAGGTCTTTTTTTGGGTTGTAATGTAGGCTAAGTGACAGGTAGAAACTATTTGGGAATAGTGACTAACCTCTCTATGCTCTTTAATACCCTACATCATACATCTAAAACTAATATCCAACAACTAATTTACACCATTTTTATCTACCCATATCTTTTGTTTTTGACCCATCTCTTTTAAGCATTTTCACAAACACATGGTAGGCGCACTGTTTATTCCTTCAAGATTCAATTTTTCTCATTTTCTACAATCATAGCAATATTTATAATCACCATTTATATCACTCCCAACCACCACATATCAAATATAAATACCAATAACTATTACCTTGGGGCATCAATTTCACTTTTTTCTTCTTCAATTTCTCAAACTCCTTGCTAAATTAATTTTTCATTAAAGCACTTATGAGATTTTTGGATCAAATTATGGTCTATTAAAGAAGGGGATTAGGCTACATATGAGACTACCAAAGAAAAGGCTAAATGCCCAATGGGGGTTTACTAGGATAATGCACAAAGGGTAGGACAAACAGAAGGTCTAAAACAAGGCTATCAAAGAAATGCCTAAATCATCTCCTAAACCCACACTCTTTATTTCTCTTTGCACACACACCGGGAAAGTTCTAGATATCACATGCAACAAGGAATATACAAAAACTCATATCACACATGGTACATGCTCAACTCACATAGGATCATCATAGACTCCCAACCAAGCAATAGCATGAATTCAAATTTTAAGCCAACAAGAACAAGAGTCAAAAACTTGAGCTTAAGAGTCTCAAAAGTAGCAATTTGCACAATTCAACATGCTTTCACAATCACAACACTTGCACTATGTAATCAAAAATAGCACCAACAAGAATATCTTACACTAAATTTTTTTAAATTGAGCCAAAATTGAGGAAATTTCACCACCCCACACTTAAAAATCTACTTTGTCCCCAAAGTGAACTTAAAAGTAAGAGATAGAAATACTCACTGAGGCCTCTAGGCCTAGCTAGTAGTATCTTTACACATAAATTAAATCTGTGGGGCCCCACATTCAGTCTTTGCCATGCTTCTTAGGTCAGGTTTTCGGTACTCAGGTTTCTCATCAACCTGCGACTCAATTAAAAACAAAAACTACATGAAATAAAAATTAAAAACTTAAAATAAAACATACCTACTTAACTTGGGTTACCTCCTAAGCAGCACCTGATATAGTATCGCGGCACGACCCAACTAACGACTTAGTTGTTCTCTTTTTTTCTCTTTGTCACGCTTGGTCTCCATCTTCTTATTCTCTCTACCCCTCTTGGGTGCGAATTTTTAGGAGCAACAGTTTCCTCAATTTTAGCTTTTTCAGGCTCATCAATTAGCATCAAATCAGGCTTAGGCGGTAGAAGCTTTGGCTGCTCAATTAGGTAGTGCAAAGAGGTCTTTGGTGGACTCACCACCCCACACTTATCCCCTTCAATCACATTAATCATAATCTTTATAGTGGTATATCATTGTGGGTTCTTTGTATACATCAAATACCACCTCTTTATCCTCTACCCTCACTTTGAGTGTGCCTTCTCTATCATCAATCAACGCTCCTCCAGTTGTTAAGAATGAATAACGTTGATTCCAGAATCTAAATACACTCACAATTCTTTTTTTGGCACTTCTAGATTCTGAATGCCCCTCTAGATTTCCTTATGCTATACTGTTCAACAATGTGTATAGCTCATCATACGTCAATTCAAATGCTTGACCACCTGCAGCTGATTCTAGAAAAATCTTCATATTGTGATCAAGTGCTTCTAGAAAAGTTTGAGCAAGTACCTCATTAGACTGTTGGTGGTGTGGAAAATCCTGAAGAAAAGCCTTTAAGCATTTCCAAACATGATAGAGGTTTTCATCTAGCTTCTATTTGAACTCACTATCTCACCGTGAAGCCTCACAGTCGTGCCAGATGGAAAGAATCTGATGAGGAACTTTCTGGCTAAGTCATCCCATGATGTGATTGAATTGGCCGACTCCACATTCAACCACCTTTTAGCTTCCCCCAATAGTGAATGGAGAAAAAGTGCCAGCCTCACATAATCTATATTTATCCCAGTTGGAATGAATGTATCAGTAAACTCAATAAAAGTCAGCAAGTGGACTTGTGGATCCTCGTGTGAAAGCCTTGCAAACTGTCCACTTCTAATTAGAAATTGCACCATGTTGTGCTTTAACTCAAAATCCCCCCCAGTAGCCGGTCTTTGAATTGGGGAAGTCAAGTTCATCGAAATGAGGACTGCCACTTCTCTTACGGTCCTGCGTGTTTGTTGTTCTACAACCATTATAGCAGGATTCTCTTGGTCTTCTTCTATTTGCGAAAATTAGAGGATATGGATTGTGTCTCTCCTTCGGTTATGGAAGTGTTGTTCGGGTTCGGGGCTTGGTTCAACCAAATCCTTATCCCTTGCCAGCCTTCTAACCTTAAAACCTATTTTTTGCAATCACAAAACCAAGACCAAGCGTAAAAACACCAAATAAATCTAAAAGTAAAACCAAAATAAGCAGGTGCCAAATTTTAAGTCCCCAGCAACGACGCAAAAACTTGACAACGCAAGTGTATGTGGTCTACCAAGTAATATAGTGGCTTTATAGAAAGTCGAATATCTATCCCACAGGGACTTGCTTAAACAACGATTAAATTCTAGTTCACAATTTAGATTAATTTAGAGCAAAAATAACCAAAAATAGAGTTTTGAATATTGTAAATTAAAACTAAAGTAGACAATGCGAAAATAAAAGTCTTGGAACAATCAGTAGAGTAAAACCCATGGTTAAAGCACTTCTAATAATCATACTATGTCATTGAATTTCATTCGTCAATTTGCTTATCTTAGTTGTTGATTCGTAGAGTTAATCGCATGATCATGGTCTCCCGACCTCTAATCTTTTACCTAATTTAGACATTACAACTACATCGTTGAGTGGGGATGTAATAATCCAATTAAGTTATTAAAGCTATCATCCTACTTTTGAATCAAGTAAGGCATCTAAGCACATCCCTGTCCTTGACGCTAAGTTCAATTCTTTATTTTATAAAAGAATAAAAACTCAAACTTTGTTTATTTCCATGTTCTATCACCCTATTCCCTCTCCCAAGTTCACAAGGTTGACAATATAAACATATTTTTCGGGTGATCAATCCATCAAATAATTAAAACAAGAACAAGCAAACAACCAAATATGATAAGCACAATTAAACGAATTTAATCCAAAATAATAGTACTCATGTTCTTGGCTTTAACCCCGGAAAGAGGATTTTTAGCCGATAACATTCATAATCACGATTCAAATAATTGAATACATGTTATGAATAATTAAAAGATAATTAAAAAAATATTAAACCTAAATTATGTGTAGCAGCCGCCTCCTTTTTCTCCAAAATACGTTCCACCGTTACCACCAAATCCAATTTGTTCCCAGATTTTTCAAAAAATTCCACAATTGTCCAGGTTTGTGTATTTATAATATAATATTCCTAATCATTATAGTATTAAGAAAAATGCACATGGTCCAATATATGTCCACCAAGATTCCCATAAGATTCCCACAAGCCACCTAATAGTGTGTGTCATTTATTATTAATAATGGGATAATGCTCCAACCTTGTCGGCACTGATTAAAATTACATTTGGCCGTGTAATGTGACCAACATGATGTGAGGCTGGCTTGAGTCAAATGGGGGTCGTGATACGCCCCTATCGCGACACCTCTCTGAAATTTGCTTCTCGAAAATTGGTTAAGTGTTGGACGTTCCTCCATTCATCCTTGATTGTATGGTGTATTTTCAATGAATTTTCGACCCTTAAATCATTAATATATCACCATATTCAGCTCACAGAGCCTCCTATATAATCACACACCATAAATTTGAGTTCAAAACAACACAATCTCCTCACCGATGAATCAAAACAAGAGTTAAGATAAGGCTAATTCACAATGATCTTCACATATTGTTTCAGCTCTTAACTTAATCAAATTGAGCTTTGCATATTCCCAACAAGTTGTTACACATATAATTACATATTTAAACCATTTGGAACAAATTAAACACATTATAATCCAACGAGACCAACTAGACACACACCTAACTCAAGCTAGTAAAACTAGTTTTCTGGGTTGTACTCTAAATGACTCAATTAACCACAAACTTGTTCGGAAAACACGTTGAACATTGTAATAACGTGTTTGGGAACTTACATGCTTATTTATATCATATTAACACATAAAGTACATGAATTATTCTCAAAACAAGTCTAAATAAGCTAGAATAGTAACACTAGAATGAGTAAATACACCCAACATCAACTGGTAAAACTTCAAGGCATACTCCTTGACTGATATCTTGCCTTGCTTCAGGTTGAAAAACTCTTAAGCCTTCGCCTCCCTCAGCTCTTGAGGAAAGAAGTAGTCCAGGAAAGCATTAGAAAAATCACCCCACAGGGTTGACTCAGCATCGTCACTCCTCGACTGGTCCCATTCCTCGTACCACTAATAAGCCACATCCTTTAATCGGTAGGTGGCGAACGTCACCCTCCACATTAGTGGCATGAATTACACGACAAATCTTTTTCATCTCATCAAGGAAACTTTAAGGATCCTCCTCAACCTCAACACCAGTAAAGGTTGGAGGATTCAACCTAATAAACTATCCAACCCTTGTGGCTTCAAAAGATGGAGTAACAAAAGCACCACACTCAGACTGAGAAGCTACCAACTAAGACAACATATGGATAGACTGACAAAACTAGTATTCATCACATCAAGTTGAGGAGCTCAAGACAGACTGGAGGGGGCCGGTGGAACTTTAGAAGAGCAATCAGGAATTGGACCTCTAGACCAGGTCTGGACCCCATAAGTAGGACTTGTCCCATCAACGTTGTCCTCGGGTAGGACAAATGAGTTTTTGTAAGCATTAGATCGTTTGGGAGGCATGGCCTGAAAATATAACAAATGGGGATTAGAGAAGATTTTAGGACCTTAGACTCTACAGCTCGAAAATAGTACACAAGAAATAGAATCATTCCTAAATGCCTTGTAGCCTATCCCTTATGAGTGTGGTGTGCTACACACCCTTAAAAGAGATTTTACTTGACACGGCTTTGTGGATACCTAATTAATCATGAACCAGTCTCTGATACCAATCTGACACGACTCAAATCAGGGCCTAGTCATGTTGACTATCTCAAGTCCAACTAAGAGCGGAGACCACCCCCAATACCCAAACCATTAACCGACCTACACCGCATGTCGGATGATTTCCGAATATATAATAAGACAAGACAATATAAAATTAAAGATAATAAGTGAACTCTATACCCACAACTAAATATCCAATTGATAATAATACCCATGCCACTACCAATAAGACATCGTCCATGCCCATAGTAGTCCAACAAAGTCTCTAACTAGAGTCAAAGAATATTCAATTGGGACATTCCCCCGACCATAGCCAGAACTAAAACCAAAGAAATAAAAATGATATAAAGAAGTCCATTGCATAAAATGGGGACTTCATGAGTACGCAAAATCACCACTTTAGTCTGACTCAAAAGTTGTCCCCAAATCCAAGTCACTGAGTAGGAGGAATGGAAATATGGTTGGTTCCTACATCGCGTATGGGTACAACGCCAGAAGATTGTTAGCGGGGTGAACGCTAGCATGGAACTCAGAGATAAAGATAAGATAATGCCATTATTCATAACCAATCAAATAACCATAAGCAATCACATATATTCATTTATACCGTGTCGGGATAAAGAGCAAGGTTTATCATGCATTTAAAATCTTAACCTGGATTGCATAGATTTACCATCATAAATCTACCCACAAGCTATATGGGTCCAGTGTTACCCCCTGAACGAGCCCTAGTGCGTATAGCCGCACAAACCAAAGATATCATAGAAGGTCGGGGATTCTCATTTACCCTTCGCCCTCTATGATACATATATACATGTATAGACTTGGGGGATTCCTTTGTACCCCACAAGCATTTGGTCACCAAGACCAACCCTTATGTCGGCAAACATGAGTTTTTGGTGTCCGTCCTTTGGTTTCACCCCTTTACGACTAGCTATCACAACCCCCATTTTTTTTCAATTAAAATATTTAGCACATAACTAAACCACCAATTCAGGAGTAAATTATTAAGGCATTATAAAGTGGTATCTTCATATCGACTATAGCTTGCAAGCAATGTCATTAGCCAACACTTAAGGGATTCCCTTGTACCCCTCAGACTCCATTATTAAAATCACTTAGGGTATTCTTGTGTACCCCACAAGGTTTTCATTATATAATCACTTGGGGGATTCTTGTGTACCCCACAAGGTTTTCAAAACACTTCGTAACCATTTAACCATTTCAAAAGTCACAAGTTTAGAGAAAGTTACCATTATCAAGTTCAACCACCATACCTATACACCCATATGTTCAAAACCATATTTTAAACATGGAAAACCATAATTAAACCATGAGAAACATTATTCATCCATGAACATCCAAAACCCCCAACCTTTATTTCAAAACCATAAAAATACCATGAAAGCCATACATGAAAACATGTGTTTGTAAGTAAAATAACAATGAGAGCGGAGTAACATGCCTTAGACACCAAGAAGTACAGAGAAAAATCACCCTTGAAAGCCGCTAATTGATTAACTTGATGAAACCCGAGCTTTTTCTTGAACAGAGAGTTTGAGAGAGAATTTTAGAGTGTTTTATTTGGAATGTTGTGTTAATGAAGTCCCAAAAAAGATTTTAAGTCGTGGTATCAAAGGGACTTAAAGTGGGAAATATCACAAATACCCTCAACATAAAAATTGTAAAAAGACATCCTTAGTTACGAACCAGAGAATAATCTCATATATATGCATGGGGGAATCGAACCTCCCAATCATATACTTAAGTGACTTAAGCACCCAATCATGTAATGTAATAAGGGGGACTAGAACCTCCCAATTATATTATAAGGGGGACTCATCCCACCCGGTTATAAGCAAGGGGACTCGAACCCCAGGTCATTTTGACCCCTGCATCGGCAAATGCGATTTCCAGTATTGGACCTCCGGGACCTACACTTTCACATCCTAGCTACACAATCCTCTTTTAAGACCGATTAAAATATCTATCACATATTCCCATTAATTGAACCATAATACACATTTAGGCATACACTGTTGGTATCGTCATACCAACTACACTTGCAAGATAACATCATCATGTCATTTCAGTTCTATTAACTTGGAGAAAACAACTCCCTTTGTTCATTAAATCAAATCATTATGTTTTAAATACCTCTTTATATCATGCAATTGTTCAGAAGCCAGTTCAATGCGATTATACCCATACTCAAAACCACTTTCATAAAATTGGGTTGGGGTTATTACCAATTCAATTTTTCAATATTCATAAAATTTAGGGAAATCACAATCCCCTAATTTATTCATCATACCCATGAACCTCACAAGTTTAAGACCACGAATAAAGCATGAACAATCATATGTAAACCATGGGAAACATTATTCAAGAGCAAACATTCAAAATCCTCAACCCATGTTCCAAAACCAACATCAAAACCATATGAATAACACTTTAAAACACATGTTTTAACAAAATAATGTTTGGAGAAGAGTAACATATCTTGAATATTAAGATTTTGGAGAGAATTTGCTCATGAAAGCCCTAACAGATCAACTTCTTGGAAACCCTTAGAGAGTTTAAGAAGCTATTTCAATTGATTTTGGAATGATAATGACACCCTAAAAGGGTTTTAAGTCATAGGTTATGATTTTAGAAAAAGGGAAAATGTCTAAAGTGCCCTTAATGGAAAGACTGAAATTTGTCGCTCAGTGGCTATGGGTGACCTTACGACTCGTAGCATCACCCTACGACTTATATCATTCAGTCATAGGGTAGATAGTGTCCTTGGGCTCACACACTGTTGGCCCTATGACTTGATTCCCACGGCTCGTAATGAGACCCTAGGACTTGTTGGGTCTAGTCGTAGTCAACACAAAAACCATTTGGGCAAACACTGGACACCTAACGACTTAGGCAGCATGACTCGTAATGAGTCTTTATGACTCGCTAGGGACCAATCATAGTCATAGCAGAAACCAAGGGCAACCTCTACTGGTCACCTTACGACTTGGGTTCTATGACCCTTAATGATACCCTACGACTCGTAGGGAGAGTCGTAGTCAGGGCAATGACCTTAAGACTCAGAAATTTTTCAAGGACCAAAATTTAAGGTGTTTTATTCCCCCTCCCCCCTTAGATCATTCATCCTTGAATAATAGGACAAGGAATCCCTTAGCATGATTTAACATGGAATACAACCACACTTACTTTTAACAAAGATGTCAAGGAAATGACAATTTCCTTTAACAAAGTCAGAAAACAAAGATGCTAAGATTAACGCATTCCTTAAGCACTATTATCTGGAATGAGGAATAAGAATGGGTACTTGGACTTTATGTCCTCTTCAGCTTCCCACGTAGTATCTTCAAACTTTCGGTTCCTCCATAGAACCTTCATTGAAGCCACCTCTTTTGTTTGAAACCAATGGGCTTGCCGATCCAAAATCTCAATCGAGACTTCCTCATGTAACAAAAAGTCTGATACACCAACACTTTTCAATAGAACCGCCAAGGAAGGATCACCCACGTACTTCCTAAATATCAAAACATGAAAAATTGGGTGAACAAAAGTCAAACAAGGAGGCAACTCTAACTCATAAGCCACATTACCCACTTTCTTCAAGATCAAATATGGGCCCATATAACATGCTGAGCTTTCTCTTCCTTCCATACCGCATACTCCTTTAATGGAGACACTTTCAAGAACATCCAGTCGCCAACTTGAAATTCCAACTCCTTTATCCTCACGTCCGCATAGGATTTTTGGTGACTTTGGGCGGTTTTAAGCCTATCTCGAATCACCTTCACCTTATCCGTAGCTTTATGAACCAAATCAGGATCAAACAATCCATCCTTGCCAACTTCAAACCACCCAATAGGAGAGAGACATATCCTACCATACAAAGCCTCAAATAAGCCATCCTTATGCTAATGTGATAACTATTATTAGAAGCAAACTCAATGAGAGGCAAATGATCAACCCAACTACCACTGAAGTCGATCATACAGGACCTTATCATATTCTCTAAAGTCTGTATCTTCTTCTCTGCTTGTCCATCTGCTTGAGGGTGGAAAGTGGTGCTATGGCTTATCTTAGTTCCCAAACCCCTCTTAAAGGAGCGCCAGAAGTAAGATAAAAACTATATACATCGATCTAAAATAATAAAAACAGGCGTAATATACAACTTGATGATTTCTTAGATGAACAACCTTGCGTAATCCTCAGCTGAGTAACTAGTCCTCACAGGCAAGAAGTGAGAATACTTTGGCATTCTATCAATGATGACCCAAATCGAATTGAACTGACTACGAGATCGTGGAAGACTAGTAGCAAAATCTATATTAATCACCTCCCACTTCCACATAGGCAACTCACTTTCTTAAAACATTCAACCAGGCCTCAAGTGCTCCACCTTCACTTGCTAACACACCAAGTATTTAGACACAAAATTAGCCATATCTCTCTTCATGTTATTCCACTAATAGATTTATTTCAAGTCCTGGTATATTTTCGTCAAACTAGGATGAACAGTATACCTCGACTCGTGAGCCTCAGACAAGATCCTCTCTCTCATCCCATCAATATTAGAAATACACAACCTACCTTGGTACCTCAGTATACCATCACCACCGATCTCGAAGGCTATCACTTTCTGGTGACCCACATCATCCTTGATTTGCATCAAAATAGTATCCAAAACTTGTTTCTCTTTCACCTCAGCACTAAGAGATGACTTCACCACCTCTTGCACAATCACACCACCCTCCTCAGAGTCTAAGAGACAAACTCTAAGATTTGACAAATTATGAATATCTTTCACCAACCCTCACTTCTTCTCGTCAACATGAGATAAGTTGATGGACAACTTACTAAGGGCATCAACAACCATGTTAGCTTTACCTGAATGATAATGGAGACTCATATCGTAGTCCTTGAGCAACTCAAGGCACCTCCTCTTCCTAAGATTTAACTCCTTCTGGGTGAATACATATTGGAAACTCTTATGGTCTGGGAAGATATCAACATAAACCCCATATAAATAGTGATGCCAAATCTTTAGGGGAAAAACTATAGCTAACAACTCCAAATCATGGGTAGAATAATTTTTCTCATGGTCTTTCAATTGTATAGAAGCATATGCAGCCACCTTGCCATGCTATATCAACACGCAGCCCAGTCCCACACGTGACACACCACAATAAACCACAAAGCCATCATTACCCTTAGGTAGGGTCAAAACAGGAAGAGAAGTCAACTTGTCTTTCAACTTCTCAAAGCTTCCCTCACAGGCATCGGACCATAGAAAATTCACCTTCTTCTGGGTCAACTTAGTCAATGGATCATCAATAGAAGAAAAGCTTTCCACAAACCTCCTATAGTACCCGGCTAAACCCAAGAAGCTTTGAATATCAGTTTGAGTCATGGGTCTAGGACACTTTTTAATCACCTCAACTTTCTGTAGATCCACCATGATTCTCTCATTGGAAACAACATGACCTAGAAAAGTAACAACATTCAACCAAAACTCACACTTCGAGAAGTTAGCATACAAACGTTGATCCTTAAGGGTTTGCACTACTATATGGAGGTGATCGGCATGATCCACCTTACTCTTTGAGTACACCAGAATACCATCAATGAACACAATAATGAACAAGTCCAAAAACTGACGAAATACCCGATTCATAAGCTCCATAAATATTGTTGGGGCATTAGTCAAATCAAAGAACATCACCAAAAACTCAAAATATCCATACCGGGTTCGAAAAGCAGTCTTAGGGATATCTACCTCCCTAATCTTAAACTGATGATAACCCAACTGAAGATCAATCTTGGAAAAGTACTTAGCTTTCTGAAGCTGGTCAAATAGGTCATCAATCCTCGAAAGAGGGTACTTATTTTTTACTATTACCTTATTCAACTGGCGGTAATCTATACACATTCGAAGGGACCCATCCTTTTTACGCACCAAGAGCACAGGAGCACCCTACGGGGAAATACTAGGGCGAATGAATCCTTTATCGAAAAGATTTTTCAATTGTTCCTTATGTTTTTTCAACTCAACTGGAGATATTTTATAGGGAGAGATAGATATATGATGAGTTTTCGAAAGAAAACCAATCTCCCTATCGGAAGGAACACCAAAAAGATCATCGAGGAATACTTTGGGAAACTCACAGACCATAGGGACATATTGCAATGAACAACCCTCCAAATTGGAGTCTTTAACTTGGACCAAATTATAGAGACACCTTTTGGAAATCAACTTACGGGCTCTAAGATAATAAATGAACTTTTCCTTAGGCACTATGGAACTACCTTACCACTTAATCACCGGTTCATTCAGGAATTAGAAATTGACCCTTCGAGTCCAACAATCTAGAGAGGAATAGAATGAATGGAGCTAATGCATCCCTAGGATAATGTCAAAATTGACCATATCCAATTCCATCAAGTCTCCCAAGGTCTCCCTACTACAAATATATACCACACAATTCCTATACACCCTTCTAGCCACAACAGAGTCACCTACCGGGGTAGACACAAAAAATGAATCAAGAATACAATCAGGACAAAAACCAAAATGAATAGCCACATATGGGGTCACATAATAAAGTGTAAACCCTAAATCAAGAAGAAAATACAAATTACGATAAAAGATTTGTAACATTCGGTGACAACATTCGGAGATACCTTAGATTTCTGGTGAGTGTCAAGAGCATAAAGGTGATTCCAACTAGTGTCAGGGCCAGAACTAGCACCCTTTAGTGCAAGAGCTAAAGAAGCAGCAATCGGGACCTTATTAGCCCAGTAACAACATCACCTGAAGGACAGTTCCTCTGCAAGTGGCTCAATTGACTGCACTTAAAACACTTGTTTCTTCCCTCGTCACAAAATCCATAATGCACCTGCCTATAGAATCAATAAGGGGGATAAGATGGGGCTGACTGAGCTCTACTAGCCTGAGACTGGGCACCCCATGCCCTAGGACCATCATTGTTCTGGAAACGATGATTACCGAATGACTTAGTATATGGAACACTAGCCGTAGAATAGGAATCAAAATTTCCCCACTTCTTTTTAGACCATTTTCCACCATCTTTACCACTCTGCTGCTAACCTCCACCCTGATTTGAACGCTGAAACTTCTTACTTTGACTTTTCTCCATCTCTGCTTACTTCTTTTTTTCCTCCTCAACCTATTGCATATACATCACTAGTTGAGAGATATCCATATCCTTGTTTAACAAGGCAGCCTTGATATCCAAAATTTAATCATGAGACAACCCAGAAGCAAATTTTCTTATTCTAGCCCTCATGCTAGACACTAGCTCAGGTGTATAATGGGATAACTGGTAAAATTTTAGGGTGCACTATTTCATAATCACCCTTCCCTAGTTCAGATTCACAAACTCCTCAGTTTTAGCCTCCATCTCCTGAGGAAAGAAATGATCTAGAAAAGGCACTCAAAAACTTATCCCATAGTGCTAAATGTACATCATCATCCTTAGATTGATCCCACTCCTGATACCACTAATAGGCCACATCTTTCAGCTGGTATACGACAAACTCAACACCCTCAGAGTCAGAAGTATGCATCATACAAAAGATCTTCTCTATCTCATCAATAATATTTTAAGAATCTTCCTCAACCTGCAAACCAGTTAAGGTCGAAGGGCTCAACCTCATAAAATGGCCTACTCTAGTGACCTCAAAAGATAGAGCAACCAAAGCAATATGTTCAGTCTAAGAGGCTACCAACTGGGTAAGCAAATGGATCGACTAGTGATACTCAGCATTAGACATATCAGTTTGAGGTGTCCAGGGAGGGATAAGGGGAATTGGTGGAACTCCATGAGGGCAATCATAAGCAACGACACTAGACCAAGTCTGAACTCTATGAGAAGAATGAATCTCATCCATATTGCCCTCAAGCAGGATAGAGGAGCTTCCACGAGTATTAGATCTTCTAAGAGGCATGATCTGAAGGGCAAACAAATCGGAATTAGAGAAGATTTCAAGACCTTAGACTCTATAGTTCGAAATAAAACAACAAGAAAGGGATATATTCCTAAATGTCTCATAGCCTCTGTCTTATAAGTGTGGTGTGCTACACACCCATAAAAGAGACTCTACTTGACACGATTTTATGGACACCCAATGACACCAAACATAAGATCTAATACCAACTTTGTCATGACCCAAACCAGGGACTGGATGTGAGAGGTATCTCAAGTCCATCAGGGACTAGATACCACCCCTGTGCCTAACCAAAATGCCATACAATACCTAACAGTAGATGAATTTCAAACATATAACAAGATAGAGTAAATAGAAACTCAAAGTCTATGAAATGTCAACAACCAATACCCAACCAAAGTAATATCCACAAAGCCACTAAAAAAATCGATAACCAATTTAAGTCGGAATATGCCCCCGACTCTGACAATGACAATGAAAATTATAATATTAATGATAATGTAAAGTTTTTAATTCTACTTAAGAAAAATACACTAGTGGAATGATCGAGTCTTCTGGAGAATGGAAGCTCACCACTTCACCGCAACTTACTGACGAACTGAGTCGATCCACCTAACACTGCATAGGAAAAGTAGACTTGCCTTTGGACCCTGCATCGCATAGGGATATAATGTCTGAAGACAGTTAGTGGGTTGAGCACTAGCATGTAACTCATGGATAAGGATAAAGTAATGACATTTTAAAAATCCAGTTTAACTCAATGTACATGTTCACATACATGTGTGCATATATATATATATCTACTTCTATAAAATGTTAGGATAGGGAACAAGACTTAACATGCACTTTAAAACTTTAGCCTGGATCGTGTAGTTTAACCATCATATAATAGTACCCACGGCTATATAGGCCCCAACTTTCATCCTCTGGTCGGGCCTCAGTACGTGTAGCCACATGAACTGGAGAATAATTTCATATATATGCATGGGGGATTCAATCCTCCCAATCATATACTAAGTTGACTTAAGTACCCGATCATGTAATGAAATATGGGGGCTCAAACCTTCCAAATATATAATAAGGGGCAATCAAACCACCCGGTCATAAGCAACATGACTCAAACCCTAGGATATTTTGACCGTCGTACTGGCAAATGCGGTTTCTAATATTGGTCCCTCGGGACCTCCACTTTTACGTCCTAGCTACACAATCCTCTTTTAAGCCTCATTAAAATATTTACCACACATTTCCATTCATTGAACCATAATACACATTTAGGCATACACTGTTGGTATCATCATACCAACTACACTCTCAAGGTAATATCATCATGCCATTTTAGTTTCATTAACTTGAAGAAAATAACTCCCTTTGTTTATAAATACAAGGTGGGGGAACATCGACCCCCTTTGTTCATTAAATCAAACCATAATATTTCAAATACCTCTTTATATCATGCAATTGTCCAGAAACCAGTTTAATGCGTTTATATCCATACTTAAAACCACTTTCATAAAATTGGGTTTGGGTTATTACCAATTCAATTGTTAATATTAACAAAATTTGGGGAAATCACAATCTCCTAGTTTATTCACCATACCCATGCACCTCACAAGTTTAAAACAATGAATAAAGGATGAGCAATCATATGTAAACCATGGGAAACATTATTAAAAAATAAACATTCAAAACTCTCAACCCAAGTTTCAAAACCAACATCAAAACCACATGAATAACACTTTAAAACACATATTTTAACAAAAGTAATGTTTGGGGAAGAGTAACATGCCTGGAATATCAAAAGTTATGGAGAGAATTTGCTCTTGGAAGCCCTAATTGATCAACTTCTTGGAAACCCTAAGTATCTTGACTTTGGAGAATTAATAGAGTTTAAGAAGCTATTCCTATTATTTTTGGAGTGATAATGACACCCTAAAGGGGTTTTAAGTCATTGGTTGTAATTTGGGGAATGGGGGAAATGTCCAAAGGTGTCCTTAATGAAAAGACTAAAATTTATCGCCCAGTCGTTATGGGTGACCTTACTACTCATAGGGTCACCCTACGACTCATATCATTTAGTCGTAGGCTGGAAAGTATCCTTGGTCTCACACACTATTGTCCCTACGACTCATAGGGTCCAGTTGGAGTCAACACAGAAACCATTTAGGCAAACATTGGACACCCAACGAATTGGGCAGCATGACTTGTAATATGTCTTTACGACTCGCTAGGATCCAACTGTAGTCATAGCAGAAACCAAGGGGAACCTCTACTGTTCACCCTACGACTTAGGTCCTATGACTCGTAATGACATCCTACGACTCGTAGGGAGAGTCATAGTTAGGGCAGTGAGCTTAAGACTAAAAAAATTTCAAGGACCAAAATCTGAGGTATTTTATAAACTACCATAAGGTTGGTGTTATCAGTGGCAATAAGCATACACTGGTCTATAAGACGATCAGATGTTAAAATTATTTTCTTACTTAGACATATCATAGAAAAAGTCTATATATATCAGCCACCATGTTTTTATAATGCCCCGAGTCTGTACCCCAGATGCTACACGGTGCTAGTGACCCCGAAGGACCACCAGCTAACCCATGACTGATATCTACTATGAGCACTGAATAATAATAAAGAAATAAATGCAGAATTAGGTTGAATTGACATAAGGTTCATAATCTAAATACTGATAAATAATAATATCTGATAAAACATCTGAAAACTAAACATTGTCTGAACTGGTCTAGTTTGAAAAGCCTCTAACTGAATTGCCTAAATATAGAGTTGATGGTACAAGCCCCCAACTAACTCCAACTACTGAACTACTGATAAAATAATAACTGAAATAAAAGCATGTCCTCAATAGATGGAGACTCACTACTAAAACAGTTGCTGATAGTCCGGGCTGCTAACTACAGTCAGGAGCCTGTGAGTCTGAACCTATGATATAAAACATCATAGAACAAAGAAAAGGTATGCATCGGTACTTTGAATGTACTGGTATGCTAAGTGAGGTAGGTTGATATGCAAGGGTTCATATGCATGAACAATATCTGACTAACTAGCATGAATACAACTGAAGGAGAGTACATGTATAACTAAAACTGATGAAACACTGATTATGAAATATTGTGCACCTATCTACATATACTATATATAAGATCATAGTAACACTGGCTACTGAGTTCTGATAAATGAGTGACTGATATCTGAGTTTACTGATAACTGTATTACTGATAGCTGGGTGACTGTTTCTGACAGTCCTGATTCTGAAGAACTGAATTGAGTTCTAAACTGAGACTGAAATTGAAACTGTGGAAGGTAATCATCTAACTGACATGCCCCAAATTTGAGCGGATAGGGGTCGAAACTGTGAACCCAGTTGGAAGGGTTCTAGTACCGTGCCACAGGTACTAACACTGGCTGTGGAGTCAGTCCTAATCTAGCGGGTGACCCCTGAGATCAGTCCTAACTAGCGGGTGATCCCAGAGAATGTCAGTCCTATCTAAAGGGTGACATCTCATAACCTATGGTGGCTACGTAGTCTTGAAACTTAGAGATTACTTCTAGGGACCCAGTTTTAACTAACGGGTAAGACCCCATCCCTATGCTCACTCGATGCTGAATCCTACTCCTAACTAAAAGACACTGAATTGAGTATACTGAATAAGACTGGACTGATACGTGAGATTACTGAGTTTTTCTGAGTTCTGTAACTGATTGAGTTCTACTAAATTCTGTAACTGATTGAGTTCTACTGAGTTTTGTAACTTACTGAGTTTACTACTGATCATGACATGACTGAGATTTTGTAACTGACACTGGCTCTAGGTACACAGCTAAATTATCGGGTATTAAATACCCCCAGGACTCGATAGCATGAAAAGTAAAACATAGAATAATCATAAAGGCATAACAATACTTGCTTGCTAACAATGTACTCATTTAGACACTTTGTCAAACACTTGATATACATGATCTTGTACATGAATGGAATTACATATTAACGTGTCATGTTTTCACTAGTCAAATCACATAAGCATTTTATCAAACACTTGTAATGCAATAACTTGTACATGAATGGTAAATACATGTTAGCATGCTATAATGGCATTATCTCATTCTCATAGACAATTTATCAAACACATGGGAAGCATATTTGGTTCGTTAAATCATAAACACTTAGGGTTAACATGGTTACAACAATCAACTTGCAAATTGAAGGGTTTATCATGAATATCATGTAATTCAATACATACTAGGATTAATTCTTGCAACTTGTAATCTAAATCATGGATTAAAAACTCAACAATAACATGAACATGAATTCAATTCAACCAAATCAAAAATTTGAGATCTTGCGTATTTAAAAAGGGGTTCTTGGACTTCATGGGTGAAAGAAACCCATGAATGAACACCTAACATACCTTGGTGCTTGAATCTGTAAAGACTGATGGTTCGTTCTTGAAGATTTTCTCTTGAAATTAAAATTCCTAGGGTTTGTTCTTGAGAGAATGTGAGTATATTTGCTTATTGAGGGCTGAATTTCATTTTTTAGGGGCTGATTAAGGGTGGGAATATGACCCAAGTACCCCTCAGGATGCAGTTTTTAATGACTGAAAACATATCCAGTGATGCACAGACCAACGCATCGCGTCGTTAGCATCGACGCGATAGCCAATACGCTGCATCGAGTGTGTGTCGGTTCACAGAAATTTGCACTGGAAGCTGAAGAAAAATATCCATCGACGCGATGGGTGACGTGGCGCATCGAGATCGCGTCGATCCACTGGTTTGAGCTTTCAAATGTAATCCAAACTAAATTTGAAAAATCCAAAACTTATCTGAAACACCCACCCAAAACTTATCCGAAACACCCACCGACATTCCTGATCATGAATCAACTCAAAATCCAATATTTAAAGGTCGTATGGATCATGAAATAAGATTTCCAACTTATGAAGGCTAAAATAATTCTCTGTGTAAACACTTAGCTTAAATTTCTAATTTTGGGACCTCTTTTCAAGCTTTAACGGACTGAGTTAAGCTTAGAATTTTACGGGGTCTTACAGTTTTTAAGTTCCCAAATCATGTTTGTTCTCTGAAGAAAGTACTATATGTATTGAAACAAGCACCAAGGGCATGGTTTGATAGATTCAGTCTACACTTATTACATATTAGTTTCAAGTGTAGTATAATAGATCCATCATTATTTACACTTCAACATAAGAGAAGTATAGTCTTGCTACTCATATATGTAGATGATATTATAATTACATGAAATTCTTATAATTTCAATATGGAGATCATCACAAATCTTGTTAAAGAGTTTAGCAATGAAGGATCTTGGACCATTACATTTCTACTTAGGAGTTGAGGTAAAGTATTTCACTGGAGGTATTCATTTGAGTCAAAGCAAATATATTTCTAAGTTACGTAATAAAACTGATACGACACTTGCCAAGGCAATAAACACAACACTAGTTCATAAACATGGATTGCAAGAAACAGTAGGAACTTAAATTGATGCCTCAGAGTACAGAAGTATTGTAGGTGATCTCTAGTACCTCACCTTAACCAGATCTGACCTTTCTTATGCAATTAATCTGGCAAGTCAATTCATGTAAGCTCCAAATAGTGAGCATATCAAAGCTGTGAAAAAAATCTGAGATATGTTAAAAGAACAATCTACTATGGGCTAAGGCTACTTTCAAGATCACCATTAAGATTATATGACTTCTTTGATGCAAATTGGGGTGGTTATACTCAGACTAGAAGGTCAACTACAGGGTATAAAATCTACTTAGAAGTAAATTGCATATCTTAAGCCTTAAACAAACAACACACAGTTGCAATGTCCAGTGTTAAAGTTGAATACAGGGCCCTTACATCAACTACAACTGAGCTTACTTGGATAACATATCATCTGAAATATATTGGTGTGTATTTAAAGTCAGTTACTACACTATTCTGTAACAATATTAGTGCATTATATATGACAATCAATCAAATCCTTCATGCTAGAACTAAACATATAGATATGGACTATCATTTTATTCGAGAAAAGGTGGCTAGTGGACAATTTGTTATGTAGTTTGTCAGAACAAAGAATTAGCTAGCTGGGATTCACACCAAGGGGTTGACTAAGCAACAATTTGTATGATTTAGAATCAAGCTAGGACTGGATATGTCACCTCTTACTAGCTTGAGGGGAAGTGTTGAAGATAATGATCATAATTTAGTAGATAATGATCAAAATTGTAGTCAGTGTATAATTAACCCTAGATAATGATCGAGTAGGAGGGTTATAGTGGATTAGAGTTCTTGTGTAAGTCTACAATATGTATCTATACCATATTAAAAGTGTGAAGGGTCTTATAAATGTCGTTTAAACTTTTTGCCCTTTATTAAAAGTCTCTGCTTTAGACAAAATCATCTTTTCACTATTTTTTTAATATTTAAGAGTTGAAAATTAATTAAATATTTATAGTAAAACCTTTTCTTATTAAAAGTTATCAGAATTAATGAAAATTAATATTTTTTTGATTAGTTTAAGAATTCTAAATCAACTAAAATTGACTTTAAGAAGATTTGAAAAAATCTAGAAATAAATATGAAAGCGTTTGAATAAGAAAAATATAAGAATTACCAAATTTTTAAAAAAATTAAGTAAGTAATCAAAGATTTTCTAAAGATTTAACTTTAAAAATAAGGAGAGATTTTAAATATAGAAAAAAATTGTACTACGGATATAGTTCAAATCAATGTGTCTCTCTTAGCCTTTAAAGCAAGAAAAAGAGGTACTGCATGGCAAATGCAAAAGTGATGATTCATTAACCACTTGAAACTTCTGGTGACAAAATATATATGTGCTTACAATGAAATATATATTATGCTTACATTATTATATTAAAGTGTGAAGATCTTTGAGAAGTGATTAGTTTTTGCATTTCAATAAAAACCTTTGTAACAGATAAAATCGTCTAATTCTAAATGATCAAATGTTACAAGTGTGAAGCACATGCAATTAAACTAGTAGTACTATAAGTGTATCGCACCAAGATCTCTAACTCAATCAGTCTACTACTATGCATAAATACATGTATCACAGATCAATAAAATCATTCAACAATCTTTCTCCATTTTCCTCTACTTTCGTACTTGTATTTCTATATTGATCCCCGGTAAATTATACTTGATATTTACCAAACTCAAAATAAACTTAAAAGATACTTATAAACCAAAAAAGATACTTCTAAACCAATCTAATCAGTTTACAAATTTAGCAAAACACGTTTTGAAAAACATGAAGGATAATTCCTTCTTAATTAATGCAAAGATTAAAAACTCTTGTAACTCCTTGTAATAAATCTGTGTAAACTTCCATAAGTCATCAGAATTTGTAGGATGGAGAGTTACTACTTCATAAATATTATACGTTCATTCAAATGATGGTTTCTTATAAATGTAACTTTGTGAATGAAGAGACATTAGTAAGTCTTGAAAGTCATTAATTTAAGAGTAATATTACATTACGTATATTAACTCTGTTTGTCTTCATTCACACTTTTGATAGATGAAATGTAAATGATATATCTATTTAAGGAGCATCATTTGAGAACTAAAGATGTAAGAAAACATAGAAAACAATATACTCTCTCCTCTTCATCAATTCTCTTCCTTGATCTTGGTTTTCTATTCTTTGAAAACTTTTGGGCAATTGGTTTGGGAAACCTTCAAACCTCCAGGCATGAGTACAGTGTTTGAAAGTAGCTGTGGAACCTTGGGGAGCGACCGACTAGAAGGATTTACACCGGAGTCGGGCCGAAATCGCTTTCAAGGCAGTGGTTTTTCATGATAGTATTTGTGACTATTCTCTTACTATTAATCATTTCAGTTCTAATATTAATATTGTAGCATTTTTCCAACAATTTAGAAGCGATTATCGTACATACAATATTAATAAATGGATATTTCTTTGAACAAAACTTTTTCTGATTTTTCAAAACTTGAACCATTGGACAAAATAATTTTAAACATTGGTCACAAAAACTTCTGATCTTCTTAGGACAATTAAAAATTGATTATGTTTTGTTTAATGATGGTTATAACATTATTACTGATTCTAACACTGTTGTGATTGTTGATGAATTTAATAAAAAGAAGGTTAAAAATGATAGCAAAAATGTTAGAGGATATTTATTGAGTCATATGACTAACACTTTATTTGATTTATTTGTTACTTACAAATCTGCTAAAAATATATGAGATAGTTTGCAAAACTCAAAACAGGGAGGGCAAAATAATGTCCAGGTTTATTTTGCTGAGGGTGATAAAGTGATTGCAGCAGTAGTCTTTGAGACGAACCTGGTGGCTAACAAGACTGACTGGGTGTTAGACACAGGGGCTTCAAGGCATTTCTGCGTCAATAACTAATTGTTCCATGACTTTGTCGAGTCCATTGATGGTGAGTTCGTCTACATAGGTAACTCCACTACTGCAGGAGTTATGGGTAAAGGAAAAATTTCTCTTAAATTAACTTCTGATAAAACATTAGCCTTGAACAATGTTCTATATGTTCCCTTCCTCCGTAGAAATTTAATTTATGGAGCACTTCTATATAAAGTAGGCCTTAAACTTATTTTTGAAGCTGATAAAATAATTATTTCTCATGAAAGAGACTTTGCTGGGAAAGAATACCTTAGTGGGGGTTTACTTATACTGAACACTGTTCAAGAAACTGTCAATAATGCAAATATTTCTAATTCTGCTTATCTTGCTAAGTCTATTAATTGTGGCATGATAGACTAGGTCATGTTAACATTGCTTCTATTTAAAAACTTAGAAAAATATATTTAATTCCTGCAGTAAATTTTGACGATATTTCTAAATATCCCATGTGTGTAGAAGAAAATCATGCCAAGAAATATTTTAAATACGTTACTAGTAGAAAGACCGAATTGCTTGAACTAGTACATTCAAACTTAGCAGATTTTAAGAACACTATTAGAAAAGGTGGAAAGAAGTATTACATTAGTTTTGTTGATGAGGCTGAAGGTATGTTTTAAAATTTAAAGTAGAAGTAGAAAATTAATTAGACGGAAAAAATGAGAGATTTGAATCTGATAGGGGTGGTGAATATAGTACTAAAACTCTAAAATATTTTTGTGAGAAAAATGTTATTATTCATGAGTTTAGTTCTCCCTATACTCTCCAACTAAATGGTGTAGTCGAATGAAAGAATAAAACTCTTGAGGAATGATGAATTCTATGCTTTTAAGTTCGGGTCTACCTGACAATATGTGGGGGCAAATTGTCTTGCCAGCATGCTATATTCTTAATAGAGTCCCTCATAAAAAGTTAGGCAAGACTTCATATGAGTTATGAAAAGGGTTTGCCCTTAACTTGAAATTTTTGAAAGTGTGAGGGTGTTTGGCTAAGGTTATCTACCTGATTTTAAACGGGTAAATGTAGGCTCTAATACTTTTGACACTGTCTTTATTGGTCATGCTCAAAATAGCATTGCATATTGATTTATGCCATTAAATGATTATTCTATTTGTGAATCTAGAGATGCATAATTATTTTAGCATGTTTTTTTCTTTAAAAAGGTGATATGTCTAGTGATGTGTAAAATAATACTTCTATATGATTCAACCTGAGAATTTTGTGGTCCTAGAACAAGAGGATAAAGTATGTAAATTGAGAAAGTTCTTATATGGACTAAAGCAGGAACCTAAGTAGTGATATGAAAAATTTAATTTCATATTAATGGATAATGGCTTTGTTGTTAATTCATCTGATACCTGGGTTTATTCTAAAATGATAGAATCAGACTGTGTGATTATATGTTTATATGTGGATGACATGTTAATCTTTGGCCCTAATGTGAATGTTGTAAAGGAGACTAAGAAATTTTTATTTTTTAAATTTGAAATGAAAGATCTTGGAGAAGCTAATGTGATTTTAGGGATTAAAATTAAAAGAACTGTTAGTGGATTCTCTTTGTATCAATCTTATTATATTGAAAAGATGCTGAAAAGATTTGATTGTTTTGATGTAGTTTCAGTGAGAACTCCTTATGATCCTAGCATACACTTGAAAAAAAATAAAGATTTCAGTGTTTCTCAAACCAAATATGCTAAAATAATTGAGAGTGTAATATTTCTCATGAACTAAACTCGGCCTGATATAGTTTATGTTATTAGTAGATTGAGTAGATATACTCATAATCCTAGTAGTGAACACTGGAATGCTCTTCATCACTTGTTAAGGTATCTGAGAGATACTACGAATTGGTGTTTGAATTTCAATAAATTTTTTGTCGTTTTAGATGATTTTTGTGATGCAAATTGGGTGACTGATATGATGAAGTTAGCTCTACCAGTGGCTATGTGTTTACTTTGGGTGTAGGTGCTATTTCATGGAAGTCTTCAAAGTAGACTTGTATAGCACGTTCTACCATGAAATTTGAATTCATTGCTCTCGAGTTGGCAGGGCAAGAAGCTGAGTGATTGAGAAACCTTTTAACAGATGTGCCTTTTTGGGGAAGATGAGTGTCACCGGTCGATTTACATTGTGATTCATAGGCGGCAATTGAGATTGCTAAAAATAGTGTATATAATGAAAAAAATATACATATTCGCATAAAATATGGTGCAGTTAAATAATTGTTGAAACATGGTGTTATTTCCTTGAAATATGTAAGGTCCGAAAGAAATTTAGCGGATCCTAGGGTTTGACAAGAAAAATGGTCCTTGAATCGTCGGGGGGATGGAGCTAAAGCCCATGGATTGAGGTAATGTGGTGGATACCCATTTCCGATCAAACGAAGCCATATAGGCCTTCAATAAATAATACATATCCTATCCCTATGGCGCGAGGTAGTGTATTATAAGGTTGAGCTTAATTTTTCTCTTAATGATCCATAGCCTTAAGGTGGTCTATGAGATAGACTTGATGGATCACCTACGTGAGTGTAAAGGGTTGGTCGCCTTTTATGAAAGACTTGGGTCATCTTTCTAGATCACTCATGAGACCCAAGGTTTGTGTGCATGGCCATAAAAACAACTTTGTAGTATCGGGAGGTTGCTTAAAATCAAGGATATGGTATGTGTTATGGGGGTCTCAACTTATGTCCATGTAGTTCAAGAGTATTTCACTTTTGGATATTTGTTGTTGCCTCATATCTCTACGTGTCAATTCAAATCGAAAGATATTGACACTTAAGTACATGTTCCTTCCTTTTGCCCAAAAATTATTCCATTCTTTATCTTTGCATTAGCGGGGGATTGAAGGATAATTCCTTCTTAATTAATGCAAAGATTAAAAACTCTTGTAACTCTTTGTAATAAATCTGTGTAAACTTCCGTAAGTCATAAGAGTTTGTAGGATGGAGAGTTACTACTTCATAAATATTATACATTCATTCAAATGAAGGTTTCTTATAAATGTAACTTTGTGAATGAAGAGACATTCATAAGTCTTGAAAGTTACTAGCCATTATGACTTTGTCATTAATTTAAGAGTAATGTTACATTATGTACATTAACTCTGTTTGTCCTCATTCACTCTTTTGATGGATAAAACGTAAATAATATACATATTTAAGGAGCATCATTTGAGAACTAAAGATGTAAGAAAACATAGAAAACAATATACTCTCTCCCCTTCATCAATTCTCTGTCTTAATCTTGGCTTTCTATTCTTTGACAACTTTTGGGCAATTGGTTTGGGCAACCTCCAAACTTCCAGTCATGAGTGCACGTGTTTGGAAGTAGTTGTGGAACCTTGGGGAGCGCCCGACTAGAAGGATTTGCACAGGGATCGAGCTGAAATTGCATTCAAGACAGTGGTTTGCCACAACACAGTATTTATGACTATTCTCTTACTATTAATAATTTCAATTCTAATATCACTATTGTAGCATTTTTCCAACAAAAACATATTAAATGAAGTAAAAGGGAGGATTACGTGGCATGTATTGATGGAAATTTTTATAGGTAAGTTCCAAAAATGTTAGGGGACAAGTGAAACTTGGTTTTGTTTGTTATTGACATACCAAATTTGGAGAAGAAAGCAAAGCTGCAACAAAATTTCCTTTTTAACTTTATTTACTACCCTATTACTCTACTTACTATGTTTGGGTTTGTTGCGTATCTATTACGGTTAGAGAAGAGAAGAGAAGTGGGGCATTGTACCACATACATACGGCCCCATGCTATCCAAAAGGTATCCCTTTCTCCGTGCGCAGCGAATTCGACTCCCTTTCCTGGTCCCCCAAACGCGCTAACTGCTGTGGCGTCATTTCCCATCATACTCAACCAAACTATTTTTCATTCAAGGGAAAAAAAAAAAAGGATGAGGAGAACATGAAAATATTTGGTATTTGACCCAAATTGCTTCACTTTAGTCTTTAGGTGGTCAATAGGAGGTACTACTGTTGATTGAGGTATCATAATAAAAGGATTTGATAAATTTTATTTTATTTGAAATATTTGTAGATAATAATATTTGGATCGTTGTGTTAGTTTGGCTCGAACAACACATAATAAATGATGAATTATATTAATTTCTAGATATAATGAATTAAAAGAAGCACGGAAGTTTTAGCTGGACATCAATTAATATTTGCGAGCTACTGAGATAGTGACATTACAATTCTAATTATAACAAGTTGTGTCAACTTTATTTCTTGTTGTATTCTACAAAATTTCGTAGTTATTTATCAAGTTCAAGTTTGTTATTATTTGTAAAAAGGTATCATTTTTTCGATGTAAAGTCTATAGAATTTGTTTTGTGTTCTAGGAGTATTTTATAAAAGAAAAAAAATTAATGTAAACCTTTGGAATAAATGCATGTAAATTTATTTTTATGGATTATAGTGGCTCAGCAACCTAATTCACGGTTTTGACCACTTTAATATTCTCCCTCCGTCCTAAATTATCCGTCCCAAATTGAGATGACACATTAATTAAGAAAAATAATTAATAAGATGACTAGTTTATGATAGTACTCCTATTAAATGATGTTTACATTTTAATTTGAAGAAAAAGTAATTAAAGCAAAGGGTAAAACATGGGGAAAAAAAACTTCTCTTCTTGATTAATGAAAAAAGATAAGTAAAATGAGAAATCAAATTAGAAAATTTAGGACGGATAATTTGGGACGTAGGAAGTATTTAATTATAGACAGTTTTAGTCCTTAAAGGTGGACAAATACAGCTAATAATTGATCTTTAGGGTTACACTATTGACCATTTTAATATATTCAAATTCTCACAAAATATTATTTTTAATTATTTATCTCATGCTTATTTAATTTGATCATTTTTTATGTGTGTCGGATCACATGTTCACATAGCTTATGGCCTCATTATGCTCCATGAATTGTTAATTTATTCATTAATTTTAGATTCAAACGGAAATGTTATCGTGTTTTAAAAAAAATAAAAATGCAACAGCATTTTATATTCATGACTTCCCTCCAATTTTTTTTTTTATTTCTCATCCGATGTTCGGTACCCGTATTGGAGTCCGATTAATTTGAATTCGCGCCACGTAGGACCCCATTCGGGGGGAAAACGTTCCCTATCAAGGATTTTTTTCATACCTAAGGCTCGAACCCGAGACCTCTAATTAAGGAAGGAGCAGCCTCATTCGCTGCACCACATCCTTTGGTGGTACTTCCCTCCAATATTCTTCTCTCTTAAGAAAAACTTGTTAGTATCTTCTTTTCGAAAAATGTAAAAGATAATATGATAGTTTTTTCTTGGCCTAAGTCATCGACAAGCACTCAAACTTATTGCGAAAATTCACTTAGATCCCTCAACTAAGGCATGTTCCTATCAGACCCCTAAACCCCCGAATTTTGTTTCAATTGGGCATTTTTTTTCCTATCAGCAAAAAGCTCAAAGTGTGTGTTGCACACACGCGATGACGTGGCAAAACGAGCTAATTGGAAGCTGACACGTGGCATTGTGGGTTCAATAATTATTAAAAATTAATTATAATTTTTTTAAAAAAAAGTATATAAAAATGGCATTGAGGAAACTATTAAAAAATAATTCTTAAATTATTTTAAAAATAAAAATAAAAAACTGATTATTTTAAAAAAATTATAATTTTTTTAAAAAAATGAAATAAATTATTAAAAAATTATTTTTTTTTAAAAAAATAATTATTAAAAAAAATTATAATTTTTTTTTTAAAATGAAAATAAAAAATGGCATTGAGGATATAAATTATTAAAAAATAATATTAAAGATATTTTTAAAATAAAAATAAATAACTGATTATTTAAAAAAAATTATAAATATTTTTTAAAAATGAAATAAATTATTAAAATATTATTTAAAAAATAAAAAATTAATTATTAAAAAATATTATAAAACTTTTTAAAATGAAAATAAAAAATGGCATTGAGGATCCAAATTATGAAAAAATAATTCTAAAATTATTTGAAAAATAAAAATAAAAAACTGATTATTTAAAAAAAATTATAAAATTTTTTAAAAAATGAAATAAATTATTAAAAAAACAATTAAAAGAATAATTATTAAAAAAAATTATAAATTTTTTTAAAAAATGAAAATAAAAAATGGCATTGAAGATATAAATTACGAAAAAATAATTATAAAATTATTTAAAAAATAAAAATAAAAAACTGATTATTTAAAAGAAATTATAAAAAAATTTAAAAGATGAAATAAATTATTAAAAAATTATTTAAAAAATTAATTATTAAAAAAATTATAAAAAATTTTAAAATGAAAATAAAAAATGGCATTGAGGATCTAAATTATGAAAAAGTACTATAAAATTATTTTAAAAAATAAAAATAAAATTAATTACTAAAATGAAATTATAAAATATTTTAAAAGATGAAAATAAAAAACAGAATTATTTTTAAATTCAGTTTTATTAAAAAAAAAAATATTGGGGTCCTCTAATGCTTTTTGGGGCCTTTAGTGTCTAAAAAAATAAATTGTTATTAAAAAAAAATTGGGGCCCTTAATGCCACTTGGCATCTTTTTATTCGTAAATTAGTAAAAAAAAAAATGCTCCTCACGCGCCTCCCATGATGGCGCTGCACGCGCAGTGCCACATAGGCAAAAAATTTCCAATTGTAACAAAATTCGGGGGGTTAGGGGTCTGATAGGAACATGCCTTAGTTTAGGGGTCTAAGTGAATTTTCGCAACAAGTTTGAGTGTCTATCGATGCCTTTGGCCTATTTTCTTTATTTAAATTTTTGTTTCGTGGAAGAAAAGTTGTTCACATGGTTATTATCCTTTGGGAAGTACTAAGTAGCCGTTTGATCACGAGTATTTTTAAATTTTTTTAAAAAAAATTATTTCACTTTAGTGAAGAAAGTGAAAATCACTGTGTTTGGTCATGAAAATTTCAAGTACAATTTGAAATTGAATTTTGAAAAAGTGAAAATTAGAAAAACTTATTTAGATTTTTTTCAAAATTTCAAAAATAACTTTAATTTATATTCATTGTCAAACACAACACCAACTCCAACTTTAATTCCAACTCTAAAAAAATATTTTTTCATGACCAAACGGGGTTGTTCCGTTGGTTCTCGATGCATGAACAAATGAAAGTCTTAACTATATATGCAAAAAAAAAAAAAAGCTAAGACTGGAGATGCACGTATATACGTCGCAATAAGAGCAACAAGATATATATTAATAATTAAGATAAACCAATCGAAAGAAACAATCAGATAGTACTAAAAACCTACTCCTTTTTTAAAATTTATTTATTTGATTTTAATTTAACATGAAATTTTAAAAAATAAATAAAACTTTTAAATCCTGCAGTCAATAATATGGTGTCGGAGATGCCATTCTGAATGTTATTAGAACTAAAAGAGTTGGAGAAAAAGAAAAAAGACAATCTTTTCAACGAATTGAAAAAAATAAATTAAAACAAACAAATTAAAATGAAAGAGTAAGATAATAACTTTAATAATATTAATACTAGTTTGATGCAGGGAAAAAAATATGTTCGGCAACTTACTAATCATTTATCCTAATACTTAACTCCACAACCTCCTATTAATCATGTAGGTGAAATTATGTCGTGTCAATCATGAATTCTCATAATACCTCATTGATTTACCTATGCCGCTTTTTAGGTCCAGTATAACAACCTCTGACTAGGGTGTACATAGGTTAGGTTGGTTTGGTTTTCTATTAAAAAAAAAACAAATCAATTATGTCGGTTTATTAAAACTATAAATCAAATCAAATCAACATAAAATCGGTTTTTCGATTTAGGTTTTAATCGGTTCTTTCGGTTTTTCTCGGGTTTTTTGTATAATATTTATTTTTGACAATTATATTATGATTGAAGTTTAGATCAAGTATGTTTTCACTCATGTGCTAATAAAAAACCACAATTATGAAAAATTGAGGAGCGAAAAACTCTCTTGAAACTAAAAAATAAGATGAAGAGTGAAAAATTTAAGTTTTAAGTTTGTATTGGATTTTGGATCATTTTGTTAGCAATTAATGGATAAATATTACAACTTAAAGGCCCAAATATGTATGTATATATATATATATATATATACATACACATCTACTTTCTAAATATTGAAAATTAATAAGACTAATTGAAAAGTATTTAAAAAGTAGATTATAATTAATATTTTATGTATAAAAAGTTAAATTATATACATGCATATATATATATATATATATATATATATATATATATATATATAATATATTAAAAGTGGAATATCCTTAGAAAAGTGAATTGAACTTTTTGTCCTTCATTGAAATCCTTGCTTTAAACAAAACCGTCCTTTTCACTATTTCGTCCTAATATTTAAGAGTTGAAAATTAATTAAATGTATTTATGGTAAAAAAAATTCTTTATTAGAAGACATCAGAATTTCTATATCTTTTTCTGATTTAAGAATTGAAAATTAATTAAATATATTTATTGTAACTCTTTCCTTATTTGAAGTCATACAACTAATATATTTTTTATTAGTTTAAGAATTCTAAATCAACTAAATTTGATTTTAAGAAGATTTGAAAAATCTAAAAATAAATATAAAACTATTAGAATAAGAAAAAATTAAGAAGTTCCAGATTTTTAAATGTTTTAAGTACGTAATAGAATGTAATCAATAAATTTGTAAAGATTTGACTTTAAAAATAAGGAACGATTTTATATAAAATCGTAACACAAATATGGTTTTATATAAAATAACCGTAACACAAATATGGTTTAAATAGATGCGTCTCTCTTATCCTGTGGCAACAAGGGAAAGAGGTATACAAATGTAAAAGTGATACCATCAGTCACTTAGAATTGGAAAACATATATGTGTATATGTTTATGTTTACATTATTACATTAAAGTGTGAAACTATTTTTGGTTCGAGTGCGACATTGACAAGTTATTTATGATGGTTATGGAATTGGTTCAAGTCTGATTCTTATGGTATGAAAAGACCTACAGTTATGGTATTAATATTAGAATGGTTGGAATATTTACTGTTGTTACTTCTTCTTGATTGCATTCTCCGAGCTTATGGGAGCTCACGTTGGATTATTTACTTTTATTTGCGTCTTTTGGACTTGTAGGGGGACAGTTATACTAGAAATAGTCATGTTCTCTTTAATATTATTATTTTGGTTGTTTACTTTTAGTATTTGGTGTATTATTCCAGGTTTTTCCTTTTTTCCTTTGACTTAGCTTACTATCTCGCATTTTATTATATTTATATTATGATTTAGCTCTGTTGACCGATAATGCCTACTGAGTACCCGTTACTTTGGTGCTCATACTACACTTCTGTATTCTTTTTTGGTGCAGATCCGAGTACTAGATGTAGCCACTGATGTTGTGTTAGTACGGATCAGAGTTCGGAGATACGGTGAACTTTCAGAGCCGAAGTTAGCCTTCTCTCCTTCCTTTATTTTTGGCTAGTACTTTTGTTCTAAGACTAATCTATGTTTTGCATTGATAGTACTCTTATTGTTTTGCTAGAAGACTCTTGTACCAATCTTACTAAGTCGTGGGATGTTATTACTCTTTTCATTATTCCTCTTCGATTAAATTAGTATTCTTATATTTTATGACTTGTATTATATTTACTTGTATAACTGTGGTATTTATGTCATTTTTCACCAACTAGTCATTACTTGTAATTTCAGACTATGATTTGGCTTACCTACTGGTAGTAAAGTAGGTGCCATCATGACTCATGAAATCGGATCGTAACAGACAATTAGTGGAACAGAATTATTTTATTCTTTTCTCATGTCTTGGTTGTGTTGTTCAGAATCTGCAGACAAAGAAGGTAATCGTCAAGGGTCATAAAGTTAGGAGAATTTTTCAATTGTACATGTCTGAAATACCTCACCATGCATGTTTCTTGGTTTCTTCCAAAAAAGACATCACTTACTCAAATAAATTTGATACTTGAGGCATCATCGCCTTAGGCATCCACATGCTCAAAAACTTTTCTCCATGTTATAATATTGTCTTTGTTTGAATAAGAAATCATGGATTTTGTCATCAAAATTAATAGCCATAAATTGCCTTTTTCTTGTAGTACTATTTCATACAACTCAACTTCTGATTTAATTCACAGTGATGTATGGGGTCCTGCACCTATTACTTCTAGATTGGGCTATCAATATTTTATTTTGTTTATTGATCATGTCTCTCGTTATATTTGATGTTCTTTTTCAGAAACAAAAGTGAAGTTTTTAAAATCATAAAATAACTTTTCACCTATGTTAAGACTTAGTTCAATCAACGAATCAAATTTTTTTGGTCTGATTGGGCTAAGGAGTACACGAAGTTTGAACTTATAGATTTTTTTAAGAGAAGGACATTATTTTGCAACATTCTTGTACATACACACCTGAGCAAAATGGGGTTGTAGAAAGGAAAAATAGCCATGTTTGGAAACCACATTATCTTTTCTAGATACATCAGATATTTCAAAAATGTTTTGGGTTGAAGCTATCCAAACTTTTTTCTATTTAATAAATAGACAGACCACTACCATTAATAAATATGGTAGTTCATATTTCATTCTTTTTGGTAAACTCCCTGATTATTTCCATCTAAAAGTTTTTTATTGTGTGTGTTTTGTCTATTGACCTAGGCATGAACGCTATAAATTATCTTCTAAAGCTGTGAGGTGTGTTTTAATTGGTTATATGATGTTCAAAAAGGCTATTTTTTATGATTCTTCTAGACGTCAGTTAAGGGTTTTCTAGATATGTAATATTCTTTGAGAAACTATTTGTTTATCCTAAAACCTCTTTAACAATATTCGACTCTATCTTATTTCCATACAAGTTTGAGAATCAACAAGTACAAAATACTACAACTTCCAATGAAGACCCTAATAGAATTACAGATGATCCTAATCAATCTGATACAATCACTACAGATGATTTAGGTACTAATATTTCCTCCCTTGATTCATTACATACCTCTTTCACTCACCTATCACAATAATGATGATTCTAGTGGTGAACATGTACCAAATGATCAAATAAACCATCTAATTCATGATCTCCATCACTCTAAGGATACTTTCCAGGTAGCTATGGTTGGTATTATGCCTTACTACATTGAGTTCTATTTTTGTCCCATCTATTTACCGATAGGTGTCAAGTCATGACTTCTAGGAAAAGGCAATGGAAGAGAAACATTCAGCTTTAGAAGAGAATCATACATGAGATTTGATATCAAAACCACCTGAAGCCTCTGTTATTGGGAGAAAATAGATCTACTCTGTAAAGATAAAGTATGATGGCATACTGAAGAGGTATAAAGCTTGCCTAGTAGCTCAAGGATATAAACAAGAATATAGGTTGAACTATGAGGAAACTTTTGCCCCTGTTGCAAAGATACTGACAATTTGTGTGTTGCTTACTATTACTTCTGTCAAATAGTGGCAATTTTATCGAATGGATGTGAAAAATGTATTTTTTCATGGTGAACTACGTGAGGTTATATACATGAAGTGAAACACCCTGGATTTTGGTCCTTAAAAATGTCCTGAGCATTGAGCTCACTGTCCTGCTGACGACTTAACCATATGAGTCGTATGGTGTGGGTACGGGTCAGGTGACCCTAGTCGTTAGGTGACCTGTAAATGGTGGTTGGATTTTTGGTCTTGGTAATAACTTGGTGTTACAGGCCATTAGGTAGTGTGATGAGTCATTAAGACGATCCTTCATCAAATCAGAAACTTGGTGACTTGACTTGGCTCTGAGTTTGAGTGGCTCACTAAGAGCCGTAAGGATAAGGTACGAGTGGTATAGTTTAGTCGTATGTTGTCCAGTGTCCAATCCCTTTGGGTTCTATCTTGGAAACAACTAGACCATATGATTCGTATGATCTGGTAACGAGTGGGGTTATTGATTCATAGGGTGGACAGTGTATAGTTGTCCAACTCAGTGTCTTGGTGACAGCTCAAGGTTATGAGTCGTATGTTATGGTCACGAGTCATAGGGTCGACTAGTAACCACCTGCGATTCTTTTTACAGTTTTAAGCTGGGGGTACTTTGGACAAATCTCACTTAAAACCCTTAAGGCCCACATTCCTAAAATGCTTTTTGGTCATTCATTCCACACTTTACAAGATTAAACATTCTCTTTACTCTCTTAAAATCCTCTTAAGCAAAATTGGCTATGAAAATTACAAAGTGTCATATAAGAGCTTAAAGATCGATTTCTCTTCATAAATCTTTGTAGTTCAGGGATGTGACTCTTTATTCATGGTTAGTTTACTTGACACGACCCAAACCAGGGCCTTGTCGTAATGGGCATCCCAAGTCCAACTAGGATCGGGAACGACCCCCGATACCTAACCCAACCTCCAAACACATAACTTGAGTCAGATGAATTCCAAATATATAACAAAATAGCATAATTGAAGATAGAATGACTTCGGGATAAGTCTACTTCCTAGACCATCCCAACCAAGTCAATCTGTCCAATGACCAACCAAACTAAGATAATAACCCAATATGTATTTATATATAATCCAAAATGAAATGAAACAATCATAAATCAAATATAGTCCATTGGTATTAGCCCAAATACCAATACCAATGCCAAGGTTGACACCAATACCGATACCACCCATACCAACCCATCGTAGTCCCACAAAGCCTCTATCCAAAAGTAAAACAATATTCGACCGGGAAATGCCCCTGACCATAGATAAAACCATAGTCTTTAAAATGACCAAAGTATGTAAATACATTCATGACATAAAATGGATCCTTTCGAAATATGGAAGCTTACCACTTCAATCCAACATAAGTTGATCCCGAATCTGATCACTAAGCAGGATGAGTAGAATGACCGATTCCTATATCACATGGGGATACAACACCCGAAGACGGGTTAAGGGGTGAATGCTAGCATGCACTCAAGATAAGGATAAAATAATATCAATCTTTAAAACTAAGTAAATAACCATATGCATTCACAACCATATATATATATATATACATATACATATATATATATATATCTGATGATAGGCGAATTTACGCACCTATATCAATATATTTTGCCCATATTTTAGCCTAGTTTTGAGAACAAATTATATATTTCATGCACTTTTAGTCCTTTTTCCTGTAAATGAGCTAACGAACATGATTAGTAAAGTTTCAGGTATAAATGATGCATAATTCAGCATTTTATGGCTTACTTGACGCTAAAGAAAGCTCACGAAGGAAGGGAAGGGAGTTTACACGCCTAAGGACCAAAACTGCTGCATGGAAAATCTGTCCCGGGCTAAAACAGCATTTCTGAAGACTTTGGGGGACCAAACCTGCTGCATGAAAAATCTGTCCCGGGCTAAAACAGCAATTCTGAAGACTTTGGGGACTTACAGACACAAAGCTGGATTTTGACAATGATACATTAACCTAGTACAATTAGGTTATGTATTTCATTATTTTATTTGGATTATGATAATGTTACATTAACCTAGTACAATTGGGTTAAGTATTACATTAGCCTAGTAGGATTTGGTTAGATATTTTATTTATCTAGTAGGAGTAGGATATGGGTATTATAAATACCCTATCATGCTAGAGATTTTGAATAAGGAAGAAGGAAGGAGGGAGGAGGGAGAACACAATACTTCCTTCCATCCCTCTCAACATCTCATCTTACAATTCAATTCTATTTTTCGTCTTCTACTCTTCTATTCTTAAATTCCACAACAAGAGAATCGTTACTTTGCCTAGGAATTCACGCCTCACGCCTACCACCTAAGCTACACGAAATTACTCAATCTTGTGGTATAACAACAATGTCAATCGTGATTTCCTTCGCATTCATGGGTAACTAAACTTCTCTGTTGGGGTTATGGAAGCCGAATGAGTTACTATCTATTGCTGTGAGTTTGTGAGTTCGAGGCACGTATATTGCTTATATCATTATTCTCTTCATCTTAATCTACATTCTTTGCGGTTGCAAACGCAAGAATACGCCAGTCTAACATTTAACTTGTTCGAGAGAAAAGTTATTTGTCTGGAAAAGAGATAATGTCAAGGTAGTAGGACACCCTTTCCTATTAAAAAGCTAGTGCCGTAACTGGACTAACCTCTTGGAGAATTCGTACCGTTAGATACGCTTTAAGCTCGAGAGAGTTAAAGTGAAATAGTCCTTGTTTAGGTCGAGAGACGCTTGGATTTACCATCGACTACAATCCTCTATAAGAAATTGCATGACAGAATTCTACACACTCATAGCCAATAGAGACGTATACCTCAGAAGGTGGACATAACCCCAACGCTTCAATTCTCATTGTTTACAACCAACGTAACAATCTCTCTCTTTTTACTTTATTATTTTCAGCTTTTGTTTACATTACTTGCAAAACAAGAATCCCCCCTTCTTACGAGACTTGCACCAAAAGTTTAGTAATTTTACTTACTTGTTGGCCAAGCTATTCCCTGTGGGATCGACACCCAACCTAGGTTGGGTTCTATATTTGCTAACGACCGCTTTACACTCAAACGAGAGCTGTAGATTGAGCGTTATCAAAAATTGGCGCCGTTGCCGGGGAATACAAGTGTCAATTAAGTTCGTAATAATTACTAGACCCTTTGGTCAAAGACTCTCGTACTTTTACTTTTAGTTTTTGTTTTTGTTTACTGCAGGTTTTTTGTTCAGTACATCAATGGATGCACAACGTGAAATACCATTCGATGATGATGATGATGATCTTGATGGAGCTGGTGCCACTGGAGCCATTATTCTTCCGCCATTAGCCCCCGGAGCCAAGTTCAACATCACGAGCACCATGATTCAGTTATTGCAACTCAAGGGATTATTTGGTGGACTAGCAGGCGATGATCCGAATATGCATCTCATCAACTTTATTTCTACATGCAAGTCGTTTGACAATCCTGGAGTTGGTCAGAATGCAATTCGGTTACGCTTATTTCCATTGTCTCTGTCTGGGGAGGCAACTCTATGGTTGAATGGGTTGACTCCTGATTCTATTACAAATTGGAGGCAATTGAGAGACGCTTTCCTCGAAAGATTCTTTCCGCCATCCAAAAAAGCACAATTGAGAGATGAAATCAGCAACTTTCGTCAGCTTCCAATTGAAGCCCTTCATGAAAAATGGGAGAGGTTCAAGACAAAGCTAGCGAGATGCCCAAACCATCACATGACTAATGTTCACCTCATGGAGATATTGTATAGAGCCTTCAATTCAATAACTAAGCCAGTGGTGGATAATGCGGCTGGAGGATCATTCATGGACCTCACCTTTGGTCAAGCAAGCAATATGCTAGATCGTATGACGAAGCAAAGTAGAGCTTGGCATACCAGGTATTCTGAGGTAGCAAGCTCCACTTTATCTATTGGCATGACCACAGAGCAGAGGCGTAGACAAGAGGAACGTGACCAAGATATGGCGCACATGAGAACACAAGTGGATCTTCTTACAAAGCATCTATTATCAGGGAAGACCGAAAAAGTCAAAGCCATTGTAGCACATGGAAGAAACGAAGCTGATACGGAAGAAGAAGCCAACTACTTGAATAATCAGGGGGGTTTCCGAGGCAATGCCCAAGGAAACCAAGGTCGGAACTACTATGAGAAATCTGGAAACAAGGACCAAGGTAGTTGGAAAAACAAGAATGACAATAGTGGTGTGTATGTTCCCCCTGGAAGACGTGACACCACCACATCTAGTTCTGGATGTATGGAAGACATGATGGCTAAATTACTGAAAGGAGTGGAAGCAACTAGCGCGGGAGTAACGCAGGTAATAAATGATTTGTCCTCTATGAAGCAATTGGTTGATTCACATTCCACTTCAATCAAGAAAATAGAGCAGTAATTGAGCCAACTTTTAGCAGCACTCAATCAAAGAAAGGCTGGCACTTTACCTAGCAACACCGTGCAAAACCCAAGGAATGATGGGTCATGCATGGCTATTACTACCCGAAGTGGTAAGGTGCTGGAAACCTCATCTAAGGACAAGAAAGTGGTTGACGAAGTAGTGGACATTGATGATACGGCGAAAGGGGAAGATGCCGCAGCAGCTGATCCTGACGTCCATAACGTCACCCCTCACGATTTGCAACCTGAAAAAGATGGAAAACGGAAGCAAAAGGAGAAGAAATCCGTGGAAAGAACAATTCCATACCCACCACCACCTTTTCCTCAAAGATTGAAGAAGGTGGCGGATGATACAAAGTTCAGCAAATTCATGACCATGTTGAAGCAGCTGACCATTAATGTTCCGTTGGTAGAGGCGCTAGAAAAAATGCCTGGGTACGCTAAATTCATGAAGGACCTGTTGACAAAGAAGAGGGCAGTAAGCTATGAGCCGGCAGATAATATTCATCATTGCAGTGTAATTGCCACAAGGTCCTTAGTACAGAAGAAGGCAGACCCTGGTGCTTTCACTATTCCTTGCACGGTTGGATCTATGAATTTTGCTAAGGCATTGTGCGATCTGGGTGCTAGCATCAATTTGATGCCACTATCCGTCTACAAGAAGTTGGGGCTAGGAGATCCAACACCAACCAATATGAGGCTCGTGATGGCTGATAAGACGGTAAAACGACCTGTGGGTATCTTGAATGATGTGTTGGTGAAGGTATCTTCATTTATCTTTCCTGCAGACTTCGTTATTCTGGATTGTGAGGTGGATTCTGACGTTCCCATAATCTTGGGACGCCCCTTCCTCGCAACTGGAAGCGTGCTTATTGACATGAAAGATAATGAGCTTTTGTTTCGAATTAATGACGAATTGGTCCGCTTTGATATATGCAAAGCCATGAAGCAGCCCAGCGATATGAATGAGTTATCTGTAGCTGATGTTCATCATAAGGATATGAAAGCATTATCTATAGAGAAACAGCCTACTGTTGAGCCATTGTCTGCTACGCCACTGAAAGTTGAGCATGAGGATAATGAAGATTATGAAGAACTTATGGGTGCTCTAACAGAAATAGAGTCTTATACTCCTAAGCAACCGGATTGTGATCTCAAGAATCAACCAACAGCGAAGACTCCCATTAACGAGACACCAACACTAGAATCGCAAGAGCTCCCCGATTATCTAAGGTATGTGTTCTTGGAAAGTAGAAATATACTTCCGGAGAGTGCAGATGATTTAAGTGAACAGCACGTAGAAGCTCTCATCTCTGCTCTGAAGAGATACAAAAGAGCTATGGGTTGGACTATTGATGATATAATTAGTGACTCTCCGGGGAAATGTATGAGCCATCTCGAAGAAGATCGCATGCCCACAGGTAAGCCTCATTGTCGTCTAAATCCTTTTAGAAAACGATCCTCCATTTACCTCGACGAAGTCTGAGTACTCGAGGTAACCATGTCGTGCTACGACAATAAATAAGGCGCTAGATGGGAGGCAACCCATCGTTTATCGTTTTTCATTTATCGTTTTTCATTTTTCATTTCGTTCTAGTATGTGTTTTGCTTTTGATAAATAAAAATCCAAAAATAAGAGTCGTGTCACGACCAAAACTAAGGCGCTTGATGGGAGGCAACCCATCGTTCTAATCATTTTTATTGTTTTTGAGCAAATGTAGGTGCAAGAGGTATTCAACGAGGAGATTGATTTCAATTGACGATTTGGACGCATTGTATGGTAAAGTTGGTAAGTTAGGAATAGTGATGCATAAGGCTATGGATTGAGCATTGCTCATGCCAAACTAGGCATCGAGGAAGGCTAGGCCTAGGTAAAACTAGGCCACGAACGATGCACAACCTATCCTATAGCCTAAGGTCTCGGAATCTAGTGTGCTATACACTATGCGCCGCCTATTCCTAGGTATGCTTTTGACTATGCGCCGCCTATTCTATGGCATTTGGTCTCAGTATCTCATATGCCATAGACTATGCGGCGCATATGTCTACAAATGCCATAGACTATGCGGCGCATATGTCCCATTATGCCATAGACAATGCGCCGCATATACCATGACTATGCCAAGCATTATGCGCCGCATATGTAGCATTTTTATCTCCAAAACCGATTGTAAATGGGTCAAAACCCGACCCATTCTCTTCCTATATAAAGGAGACTTAGTCTTGAAACACAAACACATTGAAAACTTGACCTAGGCGCCGCATATACTCTCCAAATCATCTCAAAACTTTTCTTTTTTCTCTCCCACTTCACAAGAACATCTCCAAAGGCTTCAATCACGTAAGTACTCTTTTGTTCTTCATCTATTTTTCGTAAGTGCTACGTTGCTATGTCTATTACGAATTGCTACATCTTGAAGAAATATTGGTGATGTTAATGTGTTTGAATTGTTGATACAAAACCAAGTGAGTGAACATGAACGTTAGGATACTCTTAACTTGTTTCCAACTAGAAATTGATTTTGATGCATTGTTATACTACTTGCGGAATTGCTATAGTCATGAACATTGCATGCTCTTGTCACTTGAATACTTACATGTTGGGATGTCTCGCTCATCGAAATAAGACTTATAGTTGCCTACCGACATAGGAGATTGTGATTATTGATAGAAACTATACCATGATGTAATCCCTATGAAGAAGTCTTGATATACCTAACATGAAAGTATTGCAAAGATTGCAAGAAGTGATATATATCTGAATTTCTTGTTGGAATATAGCCCCTAAAACGTATGTCGATGAAGTCTGAGTAATCGACCACTTTCACTTCACTAGTCTGTACCAACAAACTAAGTGTGGGGTGGTGCCACTACTGCTTGTTTATAGATTGTATCCATCGAGATGATGCTAACATGAACATTTTTTTTAAGTCTCAGGTACAATGGCACCCAAAGCAAGACCACTTCACAAAAAGGCAAGAAAAGAGGCCGAAAAGAGCAAGGAGAACCCTCCTCGCTGCAAATACCTCGACTCACTCTTGTAATTAAGTGGGATACTTATGAGGAACTTCTGAGAATGACGACTCTGATGATGATTCCGATGCAAAGGGTATGACCCCCGACATTGAGGACGAGTCCGACTGACCAGGTTCTTCGTATTTATTCTCCACTGAGGACAGTGTCCCGACTAAGTGTGGGGTGGTGGTATTGCATGCTATACTTCTCTACTCACATCTATGTTTGTTTGATTTGTTTTTGTTTCATTTTTTTAGTAGTAAATTTTTTCTAGCTTCGCATGAAATTATTTTGATAGGCAGCATGAGATTATAACAAGAGTATGTGCTACAATTGTGACTATTGAGACGTTTAGGCTCTAGTTGTGACTCATTATGTGATATTGTGTGGTTCAATTCCTTCACTTGTTGGGTCGAGAGTCTATATTACTTCCAAGCAAGTCGACCATGTGCCTTGTGTGTGTGAGATAATCGTATATTCTATGATTGTGGCTGATGCTAGAACTTGCCTGGTATGTATGCAAAGCGAAAATAAGGAGTGTAAGTTTAGGATATGATTTAGGCATTTCTTTGGCAACCTATATTTGTTTACCTTCAGTTTTACCTACCCATGGACATCATCCTAGTTAAACCCTTTTGAGCCTTTAGCCTATTTTCTTTGACAACCTTGTATGTAAGCCTAATCCATTTTTTTTCAAGACCGTAATTTGATCCAAACTCCTAAGTGCTTTAAAGTGAAAAAGTCATGTGACAACATAAGAGGAAATTGGGTGAGTATGATGCTATAAATTGTAATGGTGCTTGAATGTGTTATGAAAAAGAAAGTGCTATCATAAGAGGTATGTTGTGAAAAGAAAAAGGAAAAGAAAGCTGAAAAGCGAGTTGTGCTTAAAATTGAAAAACAAAAGAGGAGAACAAGGGTGGTATAACAAAAGAAAGAAGAAAGGTTAAAAGAAAAAAGTGTCAATGATACAAAGTGATGTATTAAAGCGCTTAGGAACTTAGTCACTATTCCTGGCCAAAATAGTCCTACCCGTCCCTTAGCCTACATTACAACCATCAAAAGACCTACTTGATCCTAATCTTAGCATCCTGACATTTAGTAGAGTATTACATTAAGGGCAAGCCTATGGTCATCAGTTGCTTCATATGAATTCTTTGTGAGAGCGAGAGCAAGGATATTTTGATACCCATGTTTGAAAAATATGCTATACTTGTGAATGATTATGGGTACTATAGTGTGAGACACACATGGTTGATGAGTTTTGGGTAGTCATATATGATTCCTTGTACCTTAACGTTTCCATGCGAGTTGACCACCATCCCGAGTCTATGCTAGAGGTTAAACTGTTTCTACTTATAATCGAAAAGATACTCTTTGTTGATAATTGTTGTGCTTGTCTTGACGAATATTTTGTGTTGTTGCTGTAAAACCCTAAGTTGACGTTTAGAAGGACATGATAGTTTGTTCGAGGACGAACAAAGCTCTAAGTGTGGGGTGTTGATGATAGGCGAATTTACGCACCTATATCAATATATTTTGCCCATATTTTAGCCTAGTTTTGAGAACAAATTATATATTTCATGCACTTTTAGTCCTTTTTCCTGTAAATGAGCTAACGAACATGATTAGTAAAGTTTCAGGTATAAATGATGCATAATTCATCATTTTATGGCTTACTTGACGCTAAAGAAAGCTCACGAAGGAAGGGAAGGGAGTTTACACGCCTAAGGACCAAAACTGCTGCATGGAAAATCTGTCCCGGGCTAAAACAGCATTTCTGAAGACTTTGGGGGACCAAACCTGCTGCATGAAAAATCTGTCCCGGGCTAAAACAGCAATTCTGAAGACTTTGGGGACTTACAGACACAAAGCTGGATTTTGACAATGATACATTAACCTAGTACAATTAGGTTATGTATTTCATTATTTTATTTGGATTATGATAATGTTACATTAACCTAGTACAATTGGGTTAAGTATTACATTAGCCTAGTAGGATTTGGTTAGATATTTTATTTATCTAGTAGGAGTAGGATATGGGTATTATAAATACCCTATCATGCTAGAGATTTTGAATAAGGAAAAAGGAAGGAGGGAGGAGGGAGAACACAATACTTCCTTCCATCCCTCTCAACATCTCATCTTACAATTCAATTCTATTTTTCGTCTTCTACTCTTCTATTCTTAAATTCCACAACAAGAGAATCGTTACTTTGCCTAGGAATTCACGCCTCACGCCTACCACCTAAGCTACACGAAATTACTCAATCTTGTGGTATAACAACAATGTCAATCGTGATTTCCTTCGCATTCATGGGTAACTAAACTTCTCTGTTGGGGTTATGGAAGCCGAATGAGTTACTATCTATTGCTGTGAGTTTGTGAGTTCGAGGCACGTATATTGCTTATATCATTATTCTCTTCATCTTAATCTACATTCTTTGCGGTTGCAAACGCAAGAATACGCCAGTCTAACATTTAACTTGTTCGAGAGAAAAGTTATTTGTCTGGAAAAGAGATAATGTCAAGGTAGTAGGACACCCTTTCCTATTAAAAAGCTAGTGCCGTAACTGGACTAACCTCTTGGAGAATTCGTACCGTTAGATACGCTTTAAGCTCGAGAGAGTTAAAGTGAAATAGTCCTTGTTTAGGTCGAGAGACGCTTGGATTTACCATCGACTACAATCCTCTATAAGAAATTGCATGACAGAATTCTACACACTCATAGCCAATAGAGACGTATACCTCAGAAGGTGGACATAACCCCAACGCTTCAATTCTCATTGTTTACAACCAACGTAACAATCTCTCTCTTTTTACTTTATTATTTTCAGCTTTTGTTTACATTACTTGCAAAACAAGAATCCCCCCTTCTTACGAGACTTGCACCAAAAGTTTAGTAATTTTACTTACTTGTTGGCCAAGCTATTCCCTGTGGGATCGACACCCAACCCAGGTTGGGTTCTATATTTGCTAACGACCGCTTTACACTCAAATGAGAGCTGTAGATTGAGCGTTATCAATATCCATGCCGGGAAAAAGAACTGGGTTTAACATGCCTTTAAAACCATTAACTTAGGTATGTGTAGCTTAACCATCCTAGAACCACCCATGGGCTATATGGCTCCAGTGTTACCCCCTGAACGGGCCCCAATGCGTGTAGCCGCACGAACCGGAGATGTTATAGTAGTAGGGGATTCCAGTGTACCCTTAGATCTCCATGACATATATATAGAAGTGTAACTTAGGGGATTCCCGTGTACCCTATAAGTATCATATATGGTCACCATGACCAATCCTCATGTCGGCAAACATGAGTTTCCAGTTTCCATCTGTTGGACTCACACCTTCACGGTTAGCTATCACGTCCCACCATTACTGCCCAATTAAAACTATTAACACAAAACCAAACCACCAATTCCATTTATAATTAACCAAGGATATAAGTTGTAGTATCATCACACCGACTATAGCTTGCAAGCAATGTCCTTAGACAGCCTTTTTAAAATAAGAAGGGATTCTCATGTACCCATAGATTACATTATTAAGTTGATTGGGGGATTCCCATGTACCCCACAAGATGATCATTATTAAGTTTGCTTGGGGGATTCCCATGTACCCCTTAAGGATATTCATTTAAACCAATTGCATAGCCACCAAGTACTTACTATTTAACCATTCCAAACCATTTAAATCATTTATACCATTATGATTCCATTACCATGTTATACCATGGAAAGCTTCAATAAAGTTCAACAATGTAACCAAAATATTCTTATTGGTATTTTACCAAACATGTTGGATGCATATAGTTTCTAAAACCAAAACTAAGTACCAATTAACCATTTCCATGAAACCACATGTTCAAACCACAATTACAACATGAAAAACCATAATTAAAACATGGAAAAATCATAACCAACCATTTATAACCAAAACCCCCAACATATATTTGAAGATCCAAAACCATACCATAATTATCCTATGAAAACCATACATTAAATCATGCATTTAGTTGAACTAACAATGAGGGAGAAGTAACAAGCCTTAGATTATGAAAAAGACAGAGAGAAACCACCTTTGTAAGCCCCAAATAGACCACCTTGAAGGAAACCCTAGCCTTCCTTGACCCAAGAGCCTTAAGTGAATTTGAGAAAGTTTCTTAGTGTTTAAGATTAGAATAATAGGATAAATTATGTCCCAAGAGTGTTATAAGTAGTGAATCCTTAAGAGGTTACGAATGGAAATGTCCAAATTACCCTCAACTTAAACTGCAAAAATTCTCACAAGAGGGTATGACCCCCCAAACCATACCCTAGGGTATGAGTGGTACCCTTATCTCGTATACTAGGCCTCTCCTTGGACCCTAACATTGTTCAACATACGATCGTCAAGGCTAATTCTTCCCTAACCATACGACCAGTACCTTAAATTCGTACCTTAGGCAGAATAGACTCCTCTAGGTTAAACATTGGGCAACAAACGATTGGCATACACTGTATACCATGTGCATGATGTCACATTTTATATTTTTGGAGAAGTACTAGTCATCTCTGGGTTTTTTCTCCGGTCGTGTGACTAACATGCACTGGGACCCTTTCAGTAGGGAGATGAACCCATATAGCTCATAGGTGGATTTAGGATGGTCAAGCTACTTAGTCCAGGTTAAGGATTTAAATGTATCCTAAACCTTGTTCTCTATCCCAATACGACATATATATGTGTGTGTATACATATGTTTGCATATGGTTATTTGATTTTGTTTTGAATGATGACATTACTTTATCTTTATCCATGAGTTACATGCTAGCGTTCACTCCACTAACTGTCTTTGGGCGTTGTATCTCCACGCGATGCAGGACCGTCCATACTACCATTCCTCCTATTCAGTGACTTAGATTCGGGAATAACTTTGAGTTAGATTGAAGTGGTGAGCTTTCATACTCTGGAAGACTCCATTTCATGTTATGGACTTTTTTGTATAATTTTTATTTATTAGGTTATGGTTTTGGCTATAGTTTGGGGCATGTCCCAACCAGATGTTCTTTTATTCTGGATAGAGGATTTTTTAGAATACTCTGGGCATGAGCGGTGTCGGTATTAATATCAGTCTGGTATTGGTATTGACATTAGGATTGGTATTGGTTGGACATTTGGTTGTGGTTGTTTGGTTATAATTATAGACTTACTTTATTGTCTTTAGATTAATATTTTTTTATCTTATTATATGTTCGAAATTCATCCACCATGGGGTTTAAAGGGTCTACGGTGGGGTATTGGGGGTAGCCTCCAATCCTGGTTGGACTTGAGATACCCGACACGACTAGGCCCTATTCCGGGTCATACTAGATTGGTATCAGAGCCCTAGATTCATGGTCAATTGGGTGTCCAATAAATTCGTATCGAGTAGAGTCTCTTTTAAGAGTGGGTAGCACGCCAAACTCAAAAGGGAGAGGCTACAAGACATTTAGGAATATTTCTCTTTCTTATGTTCTATTTTCAAGTTGTAGAATCTAAGGTCCTAAAATCTTCTCTAATACCCATTTGTTCGCTTTTCAGATTATGCCTCCCAGGTGATCTGAAGTTTAAAGAAACTTATCTATCCCACCCGAGGATAATGTTGATGGGACTCGCCTTACTTATGGGGTCCAGAATCAGTCAAGGGGTCTAGTTCTTGATTGCCCTTCTATAATTCCACCGGTTCTATCCAGTCCTTCTTGATCTCCTCGGGCTGATGTAATGAATACTGAATTTCATCAATCTATTCATATGTTGGCTCAGGTTGTAGCTTCTCAGGCTGAGCATGGCATTTTTATTATACCATCTTCTGAGGCCATAAGGGTTGGCCAATTTATGAGGTTGAACCCTCTTGTGTTCACAGGTGTTAAGGTTGAGGAGTATCCTCAAGGTTTTATTGATGAGATGGAGAAGATCTTTCGCGTTATTCATGCTACTAACGTAGAGGGTGTGGAATTTTCTGCCTATCAACTAAAAGATGTAGCATACCAATGGTATGAGGAATAGGAATAATCAAGGGGTGACGGTGCTGAGTCAGCCCTGTGGGATAAATTCTCTAGTGCTTTTCTGGACCATTTCTTTTCTCAAGAGTTGAGAGAGGTAAAGGCAGAAGAGTTTTTTAACCTGAAGCAAGGAAAGAGGTCAATCAAGGAGTATGCCTTGAAGTTTCAAAAGTTGTCACGGTATGCTTTGGAGTTGGTTTCTAGAATGAGGGCTAGAATATGGAAGTTCGCTTCCAGGTTATCCCAAGACTTGATTTTAAAGAGTAAGGTTACCTTATTGAATAAGGACATGGGCATCTCCAGTCTGGTTGTATACATGCAGCAGGTTGATGAAGAGAAGAAGAAGCAATCTGAAATAGGGAAGAGGCAGAACAAAAGTTTAGATTTTTTTAGCAGGATGGTGTCCAACAACAGAGTGGCAGGGATGGTGGAAAGTGGCCCAAAAAAAGTGGGGAAATTTTGGGTCTTATTTGATGGCTAGTGATCCCTACCCAAAGCCGTTTGGTGACAGGCATTTTCAGAGTGGTGACAATTATAGGGCACAGTTGCATAATCTCAGGCTAGTAGGGCCCAATTAACTTCATTCTATCCTTCCAACAAATTTTATGGTCAATTGCATTGGGGTTACAGTGATGAAGGAAAGGAAAAGAGCTTCAACTGTAGTCAGCCAGGGAACATGATTAGGAACTGCCATGTTGGTAAGGTTTCTTCTGGGGCAAACAAGGTTCCTATTGCCTCTTCTTCAGCTCCGGTACCAAAGGGTGCACCATCTGGTTCCACCACTGCTTGAAACTGACTATATTCTCTTACTACTCATCAAGAGTCCTAGGCATCACCTGATGTCGTTACTGGTATGCTGAAACCTTTTCCCATAATGTGTATTGTTTACTTGATCTAGGGTCTACACTCTCTTATGTGACCCCATTTGTGGCTGTGTATTTTGGTTTCGGTCCCAAGTATATTTTAGACCCTTTTTTCTATTTCTACCCTGGTGGGTGACTCTGTGGTTGCCAAGAGAGTCTATAGGGGTTATGTGGTATCTTTTTGTGGTCGGGAGACTTTGGTCAATCTATTTAAGTTAGACATGGTTGATTTCAATGTCATATTAGGGATGGATTGGTTGCACTTGTGCTATGCTCTTTAGACTGTCGGGCCCATAAGGTCATCTTTAATTTCCCTAATGAGCAGATTATTAAATGGGAGGGTGGTTCCCAAGCTCCTAAGGTGAGGTTCATATCATATCTTAGAGTCCAGAGATTAATTTCCAAGGGATGTCTCTATCATCTGGTCCGAGTTAAGGATTCTAACTCGGAGGGTCCTTCTATACATTCTGTGAAGGTGGTGAATGAAATTCCTAAGGTCTTCCCTGATGACCTTCCCGGTGTTCCTCCCGATAGGGAGATTGATTTTGGGATTGATATTATTATGGACACTCATCTTATTTCTATTTCCCTGTATAGAATGTCTCCAGCCGAGTTAAAAGAGCTTAAGAAGTAACTAAAAAACCTTTTAGACAATGGTTTCATCTGTCCTAGTGTGTCTGGGGTGCACCGGTGTTATTAGTGCGTAAGAAGAATGGTTTCCTTCGTATATGTATTGATTACCGACAGTTGAATAAGGTAACGGTAAAGAATAAGTACCCTCTTCCAAGGATAGATGATATTTTTTATCAACTTTAGGGTGCCAAATTTTTCTCCAAGATTGACCTTCGATCCGAGTATCATCAACTAAAGATTAAAGAAGTGGATATCCCTAAGACTGCCTTTCGTACCCAGTATGGGCATTTCAAGTTCTTAGTCATGTCTTTTGGGTTGACTAATGCCCCAACGACATTCATAGACTTGATGAATAGAATTTTCCATCGGTTTTTAGATTTGTTCATCATTGTATTTATAGACGATATTCTAGTGTACTCTAAGAGTGAGGTGGATCATATTGATCATCTCTGCATTGTGTTGCAGACCCTGAAAGAGCAATAGTTGTATGCTAAATTTATTAAATGTGAATTTTGGTTGAACATTGTCACTATTCTGGGTCATGTCATTTCTAGTGAAGGGATCATGGTGGATCCGCAGAAAGTTACAGTGGTTAAGAGGTGGCCTAGACCCACGACTCCAATCGATATTTAAAGCTTCTTGGGTTTAGCTGGTTATTATAGAAGGTTTGTAGAAAGTATCTCTTCTATAGCTGGTCCGTTGACTAAGCTGACTTAGAAGAAGATGAAGTTCTTGTGGTCTGATGCTTGTGATGACAGTTTTGGAAAGCTGAAGGCTAAGCTGACTTTGGCACCAGTCTTGACTTTACCTAAAGGCACGAATATATTTGTGGTATATTGTGATGCGTCCCGAGTGGGGCTTGGTTGAGTCTTGATGCAGAACGGCAAGGTGATAGCTTATGCCTCTAGACAATTTAAGGTGCATGAGAAGAATTATCCGACTCATGACTTGCATCTGTTAGCTTTGGTATTCATGTGAAATCTAGTGTCACTATTGGTATGGAGTGCATGTGGATATCTTTTCCGATCATAAAAGCCTGCAATATGTATTTACTCAGAAAGAGTTGAACCTCAGGCAAAGGGGGTAGCTTGAGCTGCTCAAGGATTATGACATGAGTCTTCACTACCATATCGGTAAAGCTAACATGACTGTTGATGCTCTTAGCAGGATATCCATGGAGAGTCTAGCTCATGTGGATGAAGAGAAGCGGGAGTTGGTGAAAGATATTCACCATTTGGCTAACTTTGGAGTTCGCCTCTTAGACTCTGAGGATGGTAGTGTATTTGTGCAGAAGGTGGAGCAGTCGTCCCTGGGTGCTGAGGTGAAGGAGAAACAAGTGTTAAATTCTATCTTAATGAGGATCAAGGGTGATGTAGATGGGCAAAATATGATTGCCTTCGAAATTAGTGGTGATGGTACCTTGCGATACCAAAAGAGATTATGTGTTCCTAATATAAATGGTTTGCAAGAGAGGATCTTAGCTGAGGTACATGAGTTGCGCTATGCTATCCATCCTGGCTTGACAAAAATCTATCATGACCTTAAGAAGATGTATTGGTGGAATAATATAGGGCAGGATGTAGCTAGTTTTGTGGCTAAGTGAATTGTGTGCCAACAAGTAAAAGTTGAGCACATAAGGAACGGAGGATTGTATCAAGAGATTGAGTTGCCTGTGTGGAAGTAGGAAGTGATCAACACGGATTTTGTTATTGGTCTTCCTCGGTCTAGGAATCAATTTGATTTGGTTGGGGTTATCGTGAAGAGGATGATGAAGTCTACTCACTTCTTGCCAGTAAGGATCAGTTTTTTAGTAGAGGATTATGTAAAGTTGTACCTCCAAGAGATTGTGAAGTTGCATAGGGTGTCTATTTCTATCATCTCAGATCATGGTATGCAGTTTTCAGTGCACTTTTAGCGATTATTTCAAAAAAGTTTAGGAACCAAGATGAGTCTTAGTACTGCTTTCCACCTGCAATCAGATCGGCAAGCGGAAAGAACTATTCAGACATTGGAAGATATGCTCCGAGTTTGTGTGATTGACTATGGTAGTAGTTGGTTTGAGCATTTTCCTCTAATAGAGTTTGCGTACAATAATAGCTACCGCTCTAGCATTGGGATAGCTTCGTTTGAGGCATTGTATGGTAAGAGGTGTAGGTCTCCTATTAGTTGGTTTGAGGTTGATGAGGCAGAGATGTTTGGTCTGGACTTAGTTCACAAAGCCATGGAGAAGGTAAAGGTGATTAGGGATAGGCTTAAAGCTGCCCAAAGTCGCCAAAAATCCTATGCAGATGTGAGGCGTAGGAAGTTAGAGTTTGAGGTTGGGGATAGGATGTTCTTGAAGGTGTCTTTCATGAAGGGAGTGATGCGGTTTGGGAAGTAGGGAAAGCGTAGTCCTTGGTATATTGGTCCGTACTTGGTTTTGTTAAGGATTGGCAACGTTGCTTATAAATTGGAGTTGCCTTTTAGTTTGAGCTTCGTTCACTTGGTATTCCATTTGTCTATGTTGAGAAAGTGTGTGGGTGATTCATCGCAAATTGTGCCTATCAAGGATATTGGTACTTCGGATTCCTTGTCTTATAAAGAAGTCCTTGTTGTAATCTTGGATCGGAAAGTACGTCGGTTGTAAACGAAGGACATAGCTTCGGTAAAGGTTCTATGGGGAAGCCACAAGGTTGAAGAGTCTACTTGGGAAGCTAATGAGGACATGAAGTCCAAGTATCTATTCTTGTTATCCGCTCCGAAAGATCATGCATAAGGTATGTGTTACTCTTAACATCTTTGTTTTCTAACTTAGTTAATGGTAAGAGTAGAGGTGTTTGGGGTTTGATCGTGCTAGTCAATGCCTAGTTCCATCATTTGAGGAAGAATGATCCAAGTGAGGGAGAATTAAAACACCCTAGGTTTTGGCCCTTGGAAATTTCTTAAGGTTGAAGCTCACTGTCCTGTTGACGACTTAACTATACAAGTCGTATGGTATGGGTACGGGTTAGGTGACCCTATTCGTTAGGTGACCAATGAATGGTAGTTGGGTTTTCGATCTTGGTAACGACTTAGTGTTACAGGTCGTTAGGTGGATTGACGAGTCATTAGGAAGATCCTTCATCCAATTAGAAACTTAGTGACTTTACTTGGCTCTGAGTACGAGTAGCTTACTAAGAGCCGTAATGATAGGGTACGAGTGGTATAGTTTAGTCGTATGTTGTCCAGTGTCCAATCCCTTTAGGTTCTGTCTTGGAAACAACTAGACCATACGAGCCGTATGGTCTGTTAACGAGTGGGGTCGTGGAGTCATAGGGTAGACAGTGTACGGGTGTCCAACTCATTTTCTTGGTAATGACTCAAGTGTACAAGTCGTATGTTGTGGTCATGAGTCACGGGGTCGACTCGTAACCACCTGTGATTCTTTTTATAGTTTTAAGCTAGGGGCACTTTGGACAAATCTCACTTAAAACCCTTAAGGCCCCACTTTCCTAAAATACTTTTTGGTCATTCATTCCACACTTTACAAGATTAAACATCCTCTTTACTCTCTCAAAATCCTCTCAAGCAAAATTTTCTAGGGTTTCTCCAAAGTGGTTATCTAAGGGCTTAAAGATCAACTTCTCTTCGTGAATCTTTGTAATTCAGGCATGTGACTTTTCCCTCATTTTTAGTTTACTAAAAGCACATGTTTAAAGCATTATTCGTGAATTATTAATGGTGGTTTTGAAAGCAAGGTTGAGGGGTTTGAATGCATATTATTGAATATTGTTTCCTATGGTTTAAATTGTGATTATGCATGTTTTAATTATGGTTTTACACATGTGGGTGCATGGGAGTGGTAATTTAATGAAGGGATCATAGTTGATCCCCAAATTTGATGATTTTAGCTTTGGTAATGGCATGCCCTCAACTTGTTTGTGAAATTGTCAATGGGAATGATTTTGTAACATAGTTTAATTCTTCTTGGAGTCCTTGCATTGCATAAATGGTAAATAGAACATGAATTGGTTATGGTTGGTTTCATATGGTTTTGGAAAGGCCTTGGTAGATATGGTTTGATTATAAATGATTTTGGTTAATTGGAAATAATGGAGTCTAATTTGGTTAAATGGTTTTATGGCATAAGGTAATACACTTGCAAGCTCTAATTTTGGTATAACGATACCAATGGTTAATGCCTAATTAAATGACTCCTTGGTAAATGGTTGGGAATGTGTAAATAGCTTTAATATGGGCTTAAAGAGGGTCGAGTAGCAAAGCCGTGGAAGGTGAGGGTCCCGAGGGGACCGACACTGGAAACTCACTTTTGACGATGTGAGGGTGGTCTTGGTGATCGTGTGCATGATGTCACACTTTATATTTTTGGAGATGTACCAATCATCTCAGGGTTTTTTCTTCAGTTACGCGGCAAACACGTATTGAGTCCCTTTCAACAGGGGGAGCTGAACCCATGTAACATATGGGTGGTTTTAGGACGGTCAAGCTACTCAACCTGGGTTAAGGATTCAAATGCATGATAAACCTTGTTCCCTATCACGGTCCCACGTGATGCAGGAACCGGCCATACTACCCTTCCTCTCGCTCAGTGACTTGGATTCGGGAACAACTTTGAGTCAATTAAAGTGGTGAGCTTCCATACTTTGGAAGACTCCATTTTATGTTATGGACTTCTTTGTATAGTTTTTATTTATTAGGTTATGTCTTTGGCTATGGTCGAGGGCATGTCCCAATCGGATGTTCTTTGATTCTAGATAAAGGTGTTTGTTAGACTACTCTGGGAATGAGAGGTGTCAGTATTAATGTCAGCCTTGGTATTGGTATTGACATTGGGATTGGTATTGGTTGGACATTTGGTTGTGGTTGTTTGGTCATGATTATAGACTTACTTTATTGTCTTTAAATTATTATTGTTTTATCTTGTTATATGTTTAAAATTCATCCGACATGGGGTGTAGAGGGGTCAGCGGTAGGGTATTGGGGGTGGTCTCCGGTCCTAGTTGGACTTGAGATGCCCGAAACGGCTAGGCCCTGGTTCGGGTTGTGTCATGAAGCCTACTCTTGGATTCAATGAAACCCAATTGGGATGATGTGTCATCTTTGAAAGACTCTTTACGATCTCAAGCAAGTACCACATGCATGGTTTGAGAAGTGTCAGTTGATTTATGATTATTTATTATTCACCCGGTACTCCAATAGTGGTATGATAATTATATTACTTTATGTGGATGATATGATTATAACTGGCAATAATGAGAATGAAATTAAGTAGCTCAAGAATCTCCATAATGCAACCTTCAAAATAAGGACCTTAGCAGGTTAACATATTTTTTGAGGTTGGAGGTTGAATATATTTAGGATGGTATCATGTTAAGCCAAAAGAAGGTAGAACATACACTCATGGAAATCAAGTTTATATGATCCGAAGGTAGAACATACACTCATGGAAATCAATGTGAACTACAAAAATAATGAGGGCGACCCTCTGGCAGAACCAACATTGTACCGGAGGCTCATCGATTGTCTAATTTATCTATCAATAACAAGATTAGACATCTCTTATCCAGTTCAAGTCTTGAGCTAATTTTTTGTGAATATTCATGCCAACATCACTTTTCTGCCCTCCTCAGGATCATTCGCTATGTTCAAAGAACAATTAATCAAGGTTTATTCTTTTATTCAACACTATTTCGAAACCTCAAAGGATATGCAGATGTAGATTAGGAAGGATGACCAAACTCTTGAAAGTCTATGAAGGATAGTCTATGTTAATTGGATCATCACTTGTCTCATGGGAGTGTAAAAAACAGCCAAAAGTTTCAAAATCATCAACATAGGCAAAATATAGATCAATATCAGTTGCTTTCTCTGAAATTATGTGGATACGTTGGTTGATCATAGAACTTCATGTTTCTGTAAATAACTAAAAATCCCAGTTCCATAGCAACAAATCCAGTTAACAATGAGAAAACAAAGCACATCGATGGGGACTATCATTATATTCGTGAACTTTTTGTTGATTAAGTTATCAATCTTTAACATATTACTTCTCATAATTAATTGGCAAACCTGTTTGGAAAAACAATGACTAAGAGCCGACACCAATTTCTATTATCCAAATTAATGTTTCTTGATAAGTAACATCAATTTAAGGGGGCCTGTTGACCATATCAGATATGCTTACAAAATATCATATAATGATTTACAAAGATCATATATGATTTCAAATGATAGGATAGAATATTATGCTTTAACAATGCAATATCACATCCTCGATTCTGTGCAAAGACATAGAGCCAAATCACTCTTGTAATTATAGGTCTTTGTATATAAATAAACTTTAGTTTATCAATTATAAATCAAAAAATAGAATACTTTTCAAATATTTTGATTCTTAATTCATCAATAATTACCATTTTTATTTCCACAAAGAGTGCTTCAACATGCAAATATAGAGAGAATAGTGTAGATTTTCGCACCTAAATTTCAGTCATAATAGCCAACTTCAATTTGCAATTCTCGCTTTATTTCGTGCCCGATTGAGCTGATTTTTTAACAGTTTGTTTTTATTGTCTCAACCTTTGATTAGGAACTGATAGAGTTGTATTTGATGACCTGCAATTCCAGTTTTACACCTGTAAATAGTAGTTGTATTTTTAGTGTTTTTGCTCTTTTAGTTCTGTAGTTTTTAGTGTTGTTCTTTACATATTGTTGATTGTTGTTTGGTACTTCTTTGATGGTTGTTTTAGAGGAAATTATTGTAAATCTTAGAGATTATAGTGGAGGTTTTGATCCCGTGGTTTTCTACTCTTCATACTGAAGGATTTTTCATGTAAATTTTGGTGTCTCGTATATTTGTTTTATTTTATTCTTGCGTATCTATTTTGGTTGATATACTTGTTGCCTTATTATCATAGTGCATGTGCTTTTTTACCTTCTATTGGTTTAAACTGAAAGATAAAGTTTAGAGTTGGGTATTCTTTCACTGCTACCCTATCGTTCATTCTTTGTTAGTGTTTTGTCTTTTCCAACAAAATGGTATCAAAGCATTGGTTATTATTGATTGTTGATCTGAATAATTGAGGCAAATATTAGCAATATAGTGTACTTGAATGGTAGTAATTACTATACTTGAAAAGTCAAGATGAATGATTTCTTATTGTAGACACGTGATTTTTGACCCTCCCCGAGTTTTAACCTATTTTTTTATATTAAATATTTATATTTTTGTCTGATAGTTATTTTAACTTTTATTTCATTTTTAATAATTTTTGTTGAAAAATAAAATAATAGATAAAAAAAATATTATTTTTTTTCATTTGCTATGTTTATTTTTAAATAATATGAAAATTTTAAAAATATATATTTTTCCTTTAATTTTAATATGTAAATTAACATTTTTAGTATTCTCTTAATTATATTATTTTAGGCTATTTATAAACTTTTATTGTATTTTCTTAAATATAAAAAAGTCAATTAGTTATTATTATTATTATTTTGTTATTAGTATTATTATTTTTTATATTTTAATTTAAAAATAAAAAAAATTCAAATTCCCCTTATCTGAAATTATAACTGTTCCCCCCCAAATTCCTTTATTTAAGGAATTTCCTCACCCCCAAAAGAAAAAAAAACAGACGTACATTGATTATCATATACACTGTATTAGAAAACCAGAGAACAAAAAAAAAAGCAAAAACAGAGAAGAAAACAAATAAGAAAAGGATTGTGATTCGAGTTTCATATTTCCGTTCAAGGTTTCGGTGATAATATCTTGCTTTAGTATTCAATTAAAGTTGGCATACAGGGTTTATTTCAATCCTGTTTCATTTATGTTGTAAGTTTACTGTAGAAAAATATGAATGAAAATGTCAAGTGATTTCATGTATTATTTAATATGTATGATTATTTGATTATGTGAATTTTCTGTTACAACATCTTATTACTACAACATCTTATTATACATAGGTTGATACTGGGAAGTTAAATCTGAGACAAAAAAATAAAATGGAGAGAGATTTAATATATATTCCCATCATGAAAAATATATCCATACACATTACAAAGATCTTAATATCCACAGATGTACACACATACAAATACTATTTTTTCGGTAAGATCACATTCTCACTTTCTCCATTTCCAGTCACAAATATGTTGTGACATATTCACGCAGACACAGTAAACAAAAAGAAAAGAAAGAGAGAGAGATAAATTAAGAGAGGGGAGAGAAAGAGAGCAAACAGAGTGACCACTTCATCGAAAATCCGTAAAAAAATTAGTCGAATTAGTTAACGGAATATATCTGTCATCATCATAACTGTCCTAGCATTGTGACCCTCACCGGAATTCACACTCGCCGGAATAATCGTTGTCCGGCAACCACCAACAGAGGCAACCATCGCATGTCGTTAACACCCCATCTGTCGTCGAAAGATCCCATTCTCAGCCTCCTTTCGCTCCAGATCCGGAGGAGAACCACCAAAAAACAACCCCAAAACGACGCTTCCAGCCACCCATCACCGCTGGAATCTCGGCATCCTTTCCCCACCGCTGCTCGCCGAGCATCCCTCTTAAAACCGGCGAAATTCGCCGAAAACCTCCCCAAAAACTATCGTTCATCTGCTGCCATCTTCGGTGGCCAGCGACCCATCGTTCCCCTTCTTTCTCCTTTCCCGTCGTTGCTCCGGCAACCTCTACTGCTGCCATAGGTGTAAAAGAAGAGAGAATTAGAAAACTGATTATGGAATACGTACGTGAGAGGAAAAGAGATTTTATATTTTTCTTTTATTATTATTCTTATTATTATTATTTTAAAAAATAATACCCAAGTCTCCATCTTTGAGTATAATATAAATTATTTTTATTTAATAATTAGTGAAGAATGAAGTATGAATAAATTTGATACTAGTAAAATTTGTTATTATTTATATTTCTGCTTAGAGTGGGGTGTCGTATGTTTCAAGTTTTATTTATTTATTTATTATTTTTTGGGAATTTATATTCGAATCATATTTCGGGGATTTTCGTACTTGATTTGTCTTATAATATATGATTAGAGTTTATTTAATTTAAAGAGATTAAATTTTGGAGATAATATTAAATTTAGCGTAATATAGGTAGATTTGTGTATTTTATTATTTTATTAACAGAGCTTAATAATTATTTATTAATTTAATTTATTGTGTTAAATGAATTTTGCTTTAATTTATTATTAAGAATTTAGGTATTTTTTAGACGTGTTTTAAAATATTTGTCTCAATTAAGAATGTGGCATATGCATCTTTCCTAGATACTTTAAAATTCAAGGATGCAATAATGCACCTTGACAAATATTTTTCTAAATTTAACTTTTCACCGATTTATTTGATATAAGATAATAGACAAAATTTTGGATATTAAAAATGTGCAAACCTACGCCATAATATAATTTATCAAAATAGTTCAAGTCAAGATAAGTCAATAAAAGTGATCGTGCTAGAACCACGGGACTCGAGGGGTGCCTCACACCTTTTCCTCGGTCAACAGAATTCTTTACCCGGTCTTTTATTTTCGCAGACCAATAAAAAAGTCATATCCTTTTGATTAGGGATTCAAAAAGGTGACTTAGAACACCATAACTCAATTCCAAGTGGCGACTCTAAAAAAGATAAAATAATCCCTATTCAAAACTATCACTTTAATTGGAAAAATCCTTCGACTTCGAGACACTTTGAGCGAAAAAGGGGTGTGACATCTCTAGCGACTTCACTGGGGATACTAACTAGAATTCGAGCTTTTGATATTGACTTTTACTTGTTTTAATTATTATTGATATTGTGTTTGTTGTCCTAATGTGCTATTTGTCGCTCATTTATTGTTTTGATATTGTTGAATTGTATTTATAAACTGTCTTCTTTTGCGCATTCCCTTTAAGTCTCTGAAATAGGATAGAAGGAATGTAGCGCATGCATCCTACTTTCTTTTTGAGATAGACAGAGTGTCAAGGCACCTGGTGAAGAATTATAGTCACACATGTTAGGCGGGGTTTGGATCGGCAACGAAGGCGGAGTAGCACTGCTACCAAATAAGTTATCCCTCCCCGACTCGAGTGTCCGCTCGGGTAAGCCAGTCTAGCCACCTATCCCTATTAAGCTAAACTTAGAAGAACTAAAAACTTAGAATCTGGTTACCCCTATTAGGTTCCGCTTTATTTGCATCATATGTATTTGACTTAGCGAAACTCGGCACATGGGTTGGGTCTGTCTAGGACAAGTGTCCCTTTATAATGACCAACATATGCATCCTAAGTGCTCCTTGACATTTATTTGGAAGGTTATTTGATTGTTGACAGGCTTTTAGGTGACTTGGTAAAATGCAAGAGAGTATATTGTCCTAAAATTTAATAAATTATTTTTCGAATAAATTAAAAACATACATAGTCTTTTTTTTAAAGGTATTCATGAACTACGAGGGTCTGATTCTCACATCTTAGTGGGATACGTAGGAAGTCCTTCTCAGTATACGACCCTATTTTTTGAAAAATTATTCATAGATTTATTGGGGAATATTTTTTAAAAATATGATTACTTTCATAATTATTTTTCTAATTCTCAAATCCAATTTTTATATATATCTTAATAGCCCTGAATCTTTAGGGATCATGAGGCTAATTTTTTATAAAATAATATATATATATATATATATATATATATATAAAGCTTAACAGCCCTGAACCTTTAGGGATCTTGAGGCTTAGTTTTGTACGATATATATTTCAAGAACTACGCACACCTGATTCTCATCTTAATGAGATACGTAGGTAGTCCTCAATGGATTCAGTGATCTTAAAGAAATTTTGGTTGTCTTTCCTTTTAAAAAAAATATTTTCAAAAATAAAAAATATTATTTAATAAATTCAATAATAAAAAAATTGTTTCTCATATTTCAAATAATATTAATAATAATAAAGTATGTTTCTTTGTATCTCCAACTTTCAAGAACTACGCACACCTGATTCTCATCTTAATGAGATACGGAGGCAGTCCTCAATGAATTCGGTGGTCTTAAAAAAAATTTAGTTGTCTTTCCTTTTAAAAAAAAATGTTTTCAAAAATAAAAAAATATTATTTAATAAATTCAATAATAAAAAAAATTGTTTCTCATATTTCAAATAATAATAATAATAAAAAATGTATGTTTCTTTGTATCTCCAATTTTCAAGAACTACGGACACCGGATTCTCACCTTGGTGAGATACTTAGGCGCCCTTCTAGGGTTCGGTGACCTTTTCAGAAACAAGATAAAAGAAAAGAATTTTAAAAAAGTGTTGCATTCTAACGCCTTTGTTATTTATTACAGTTATTTTAAGGTGATTGGTTTGTGGTATTTTGGCCGGTCCTCCATATTACATCAAGTTTAGGAAAAAGAGTCATGTTTAGTAAGAATATAGAGAGTGACATCATGGATCAGACAAGGAGTCAGGAAAATGAGATTTTAAAGCAAGAAATTATGAGTTTGAGGCAACAAATGATGGAAATGTATCGAGCTTGGGCCAGTGGGTTGCTTTCTCCTCCATTTTCCACTCTTGACTCTACAAATACCTTGAGTTTTTCACCAAAATTGCAAGGTCAGTTTTCTGCTATTGGTTATGCGCCACAACATACCTCAGAATCTACTCCAAGCCAAAAGCATCCCAATGTTTCCATCACTCATTCTCTGGATCTTCAGTATAAATCTACCACATCAATAGTACCACCTATAGTCTCTACTTCTGTTGCTCAACCCTCTACTAAGGTTTCCACCTTAGCTTTTCGTACGGCGATTATGCTTCCCTAATCTGCTAGTGAGTCGATGTTCGACACTCTTGATGATCACTATTATACTTCTGAGCCCACATCTATGTTAATTGGACCACTAAAATTTCTTACTAAGAAGTCTGACATGGCAGAAGAGCAAGAGAAAATGGCTAGGAAAATGAAGAACACAAAAAAGGCTATGAAAAATTCTCAAAGAATTGCGAATTATGAAGATGTTGCATACAAAGACTAGGGCATGTCTTCAAGTGTTAACCTTCCTCCAAGTCTTGAGATATCAAAATTTAAGGAACATGATGGGTACGAGGATTCTGTAAAACACTTGGGATGATATTGCCATCAGTTGAGAGGGACTGAAGGGAAGAAGAAGGAAAACATACCTATTTTCATTACAGGGGCAAAGCAAAGCTCAAGAGGTCCAACTCAGCAATATTGTCAGTTTCAATCCCGATCTTGCACATCAAATCCATATGCTCACCTGCAACAAGGTTCCTCTTTGGAAAATCCAAGATATTTTATTCCATTTCCTCAGTATCCTTTGAACAATGTACAATTCTATGCTCATCCATTTTTTTATCCACAATGGCATACACCGTTCCCCCAACATCATCCATGACCCCCATATATTTATCAAAAAACTTCTAAGTCCAAGTTTCAATCGACGCCGGAGTTTGCAAAAAGGAGAAAGTCAAAGAATAATTTTACACCAATTGAGGAGTCGTATGCCAGTTTATTCCAGATATTGAGAAAGTTGGACATAATAACTCCTCTCCTTAAGTGTACTCCTGATCCACATTCAAGAAATTTTGATCCTCATGTGCGATGTGCATATCATTCTGATATTTAGGATCACGGTATTGAGGATTATCGTGCTTTGAAAAGAGAAATAGAACGGATGATTCAAGAAAAATTGATTGTAGTGCAAAACATTGACACTATGAGCGTCACACGGAATCCTTCATCAACATACGGTAATGAACAATACGTGGGAAACAATGAGTTAAGCATGGGGATCCAAAATTTATTTATTGAAGGAAATGTATTGGATAGTAGTGGAAGCTCTAGTCATGTTGATGTGCAAACCAGTGGCTAAGATGTCAAGCTCAACAATTGGGAAGTCATTTCTTTCCTCCCTTGGAAGGATTGTTGGTAGTTTGTTTTTATTTTTCTTTCGGTTTTTTGAAATATTTCAGGATTGTAGTTCGAAATCTATCTTGTTTTGTCTGTCTGTCATTTTCATTTAAACCCTTCTATATTTTCTTTTAATGAAATGTGGTGTCCTTGTTGTTTTGTCTTGTTTTAAGTTGTTTGTTTGTCTTCTTTACACAATACATTTTATGTTGATTCTAGTGTTATGACATGCCTGCAAAATTTTAGGCGAATCTTAAAATCCAGCTTAATCATGAAACGTCAAATCAGAGAGCTAGAGTTAGAAAAAGAGAGCATCTGAGAAAATAAGTAAAGTGTTGAGGTGTTTGGGGACATAGTTACAACCTCACTTGAATATATTGATGCAATCACTTTATGAATAAAAATGAGTTGGTCTTAAATGAGAAGGTCCATCTCAAATATTTTGAATGAGATCAATCAGAGGATATATAGTTTTCACAGTCAGCAGAAGCAAAAGGAAGTTAGCTCAAAAAATAAAGGCATGAGTTATCTATTGCGAGGAAAGTACAACACATGTAGGCCTGTATGTTTCATGTACATGAGAAGCAGTGACATACGTGCTCAGTTAAAATTAATATTGAAAAGATGTGTATGATATTTATGTTCACTCTCAGATTGCATGTTAAGTACTTGCGTTTTTAAGGATTGATATGACGAAGGCATTTCATTCTGCTTTCCAAATGTCGTGTCATCCTTTATTACCCCCTTTGAGCTTTAATTTTATTTTCTTTTATACACCTCTTTTGGAATCAAAATAGAGTCTGAAAAAAAAAAAAAAAGTGTCAAGAAAGAGAGATGTAGTCAGAAGAAGTGCCAAAAAGAAATAGAGTCAGCGAAAAAAAATCTTTGTCTCTCTCTTAAAAAAAGCCAAAGTTAGAGAAAAATATCAAGCAAAAGAATAAGAAACCTGAACTATATTTGACCTGATTCTTGCTATGACAAGATACGTAGGCAGCCCTACTCTGAGGTTCGGTCCAAGCGAAAAAAATTCAAATTACCTAGAATACAATGAAATCGGGGCAAACATTTATTTCCTTAAAAGAGTCAATTCCAAAAGTTGTACGCTTCACCCAATGTTATGTAAATTTTTTAACCTCATGTCGCCCTTTCTTTCTAACTCTTTCCAAAAACTAAGTTACAATAAAAAAAAAGACCTTCAAATCAATCTTTGAGAATTTCAAGGTTAAACATGTCATGGGTTCATGATATTTTATATTTTGGGTGTTATTTTTCTTATATATATATAAATGAAAATGAGAGAGTTTGATTGGTGAAAATCCTCACGGGCACCATAAGACGGTGGTGAGTTGAGAGAAATGAAATGAGAGAGTCTTATTGGTGAAAACCCTGACAAGTACCGTAAGACGATTGTGAGTTGAAAAAAAAAAGAATAAGAGAGTCTCATTGGTGAAAATTCTCTCAAACACCATAGGGCAATGGTGATCTGAAAGAAAGAAAATGATAAAGACTTATTGGCGAAAACTCTTCAAGATGTCACCAGCTGAATGGGATCTATAAGTGCAATTGACCTAAGGAACAACTCAGTTTCAGGACCATTAACTCAAGAACAATTGGTGGAAAGTTTGGAAGAAAAGATCAGGCAGCTTAATCCAAAAATGCATGGCATAATCATTAGAGTTGGCTGTCATTTTTAAATGAATTTTTCATTTCTTTGTTTCAAATGGAGATATCATTTTCCTTTAATTTCTTCTTTATATCTTTGTTTTCTTGAGTCAGTTATTCAAAAAAAATCATTATTGTCATTTTTCTCGTGTGTTCAAGTCATGTCGTGTTATAACAAGTGAGAAAAGATTTCAAAACTGGCTACTAGCTTCTTTAATTGCACAAAGCAAGACAAAAATCCAACACATGAAAGAGACATGATTGTGAGCCAAAATAAGGCATGCAGAAAGTTTTGTCAGCAAACGAGTCTGGAAACTCATGGAAATATCAAGGTTCAAAGGGTTTATTTGAGGAGCATGGCAAAGCAGAAATATTGTGTTTGTTTCAAAGTCACTTCTAATAATCTGAGTTTGGGTCAATGATGCATCAAGTTGGTGACAGATGCTAATGGTTGGAAGCAAGTCTAAATGTGATGAGGGCAAGGGTGATGTCCATGGAAGCTAAAGCCACAAACCCGCCACCATGTTTTTGAACTCACAAGTTTTCTTTGATGAAACAGGAAACAAAGCATAAATATCAAGGGCTGCAATGCCTCATTTCCACAAATGCAGGAAGCAATATTGCTGCACAGGTTTGATAATCAAATTATGGTAAAAATTCATCATCCTATATCCCTCGGAGGCATACTTCTTTGTCCAGGTATTTCAGCTTTCAATTGCTAGGTGATATACTTCTTAAATTAAACCTTGATTCCTAGAAGACGTAACTTTTAGTCGAGTCATTCCCCTTGATTCCTATAAGATATACCTTTTATTCAAGTCATCTCCCTTGATTCCTGTAAGACGTACCACTTAGTCGAGTCATCCCCCTTGATTCCGATAAGATGCACCTCTTAGTCGAGTCATTTTTCTTGATTCCTATAAGACGTACCTTTTAGTCGAGTCATCCCCCTTGATTCCTATAAGACGTACCTTTTAGTTGAGTCACTCCCCTTGATTCCTATAAGAAGTACCTTTTAGTCGAGTCATCCCCCTTGATTCCTATAAGATGTATCTTTTAGTCGAGTCATCGCCCTTGATTCCTATAAGACATACCTTTTAGTCGAGGCATCCCCTTTGTTTCCTATAAGACATAACTTTTAGTCGAGTCATCCCCCTTAATTCCTATAAGATGTACCTTTTAGTCGAGTCATTCCCCTTGATTCCTTAAGACGTACCTTTTAGTCGAGTCATCCCCTTTTAATTCCTATAAGACGTACCTTTTAGTCGAGTCATTCTCTTTAATTCCTATAAGACGTACCTTTTAGTCGAGTCATTCCCCTTGATTCCTATAAGATGTACCTTTTAGTCAAGTCATTCTCCTTGATTCCTATAAGACGTACCTTTTAGTCGAGTCATTCCCCTTGATTTCTAGAAGATGTAAATGTACTTTCTAGTTGAATCGTTTCATTTAACCCCTAGGAGACGCATTCCTAATTTTGGTCATTAGTTTTACTCTGAAGAGACACATTTCTTTAACAGGGCATTATTCACACTCTTTATTGTACTTTTCAAAAAATTGTGATCTGATGACACTCAGAAAATTTTCTAGTGCAAACTGGGGCAAAAATTTTGTTCGTGTTTATTGAAATTTATTTTTATGCTCAGGGCCCTCCTGAAGAATGAGAGTTTATTTTTATGTTCAAGACCCTCCTGAAGAATGGGATGTTATTTTTCTGTTTTACTATTTACTTTAAGTCCAGGAGCCCGCCTGAAGAACAGGGTGTAGAAAAAAAATGTCCAGGAGCCCGCCTGAAGAATAGAGTGAAGAAAGAGTAAGTCTAGGAGCCCACTTGAAGAACAGGGTAAAGAAAAAAGAAGTACAGGAGCCCAACTAAAGAACAGGGTGAAGAAAGAGTAAGTTTAGGAGCCTGCCCGAAGAACAGGGTGAAGAAAAAGGAAGTCCAGGAGCCCCCTGAAGAACAGGGTGAAGAAAGAGTAAGTCCGGGAGCCCGCCTGAAGAACAGGGTGAAGAAAGAGTAAGTCCAGGAGCCCGCCTAAAGAACAAAGTGAAGAAAAAAGAACTTAAGAAGCCCGCCTGAAGAACAGGGTGAGGAAAAACAAAGTTCAGGAGCCCGCCTAAAGAACAGGGTGAAGAAAGAGTAAGTCCAGGAGCCCGTCTGAAGAATAGGGTGAAGAAAAAGGAAGTCCAGGAGCCCGCCTGAAGAAAAGGGTGAAGAAAGAGTAAGTCCAGGAGCCCGCCTGAAGAACAGTGTGAAGAAAAAGAAAGTCCAGGAGCCTGCCTGAATAACGGGATAAAGAAAAAGGAAGTCCAGGAGCCCGCCTGAAGAACAGGGTGAAGAAAAAGTAAGTCCAGGAGCTCGCCTGAAGAACAGGGTAAAGGAAAAGGAACTCAAGGAGCCCGCCCGAAGAATAGGGTGAAGGAAAAGGAAGTCCAGGAGCACGTCTGAAAAACAAGGTGAAGGAAAAGTAAGTCCAGGAGCCCGCCTGAAGAACAGGGTAAAGAAAAAAGAAGTCCAAGAGCCCGCCAAAAGAACAGGACGAATAAAAGTAAGTCCAGGAGCCCGCCTAAAGAACAGAGTGAAGAAATAACAAGTCAAGAGCTCACCTAAAGAATAGGGTGAACTTTCAAGTTCAAGTCATGAAGATTCGAATCAAGATTCTAGAGAAATTGTATCTTTCATTTGGATTTTTGATTTTTGATTTGTGTTAGTAATTTAAATGTAAAAAACAGAAGTCGTGAACCGGAAACTCAATGGAACCTCACTTGACCTTTAACTCTTTCTCTCACCTTTTTACCTTTGAACTACACGTGACCTGATTTCCTTATAATCCGGGATATGTAGGAGGTCCAAAACCAGGGCTCGGTCACATTTTTTTTAATTTTTTTTTATCCTTATTTTTTGAATAATCGGAGGGTCAAAAGTCATCTCTTTGCCTAATTCTTTGTATAAAAACTCTTCGAGATTTCACACAAAGAGCGGTAAAATATAGACACGTGATTTTTGACCCTCCCCGAGTTTTAACCTATTTTTTATATTAAATATTTATATTTTTGTCTGATATTTATTTTAGCTTTTATTTAATTTTTAATAAGTTTTAGTTGAAAAATAAAATTACATTTTTTAAAAAATATTTTTTATTTGTTATGTTTATTTTTAAATAATTCAAAAATATATATTTCTCCTTTAATTTTAATAAGTAAATTAACATTTTTAGTATTCACTTAATTATATTATTTTAGGCTATTTATAAACTTTTATTGTATTTTCTTAAATATAAAAAAAGTCAATTAGTTATTATTATTATTTATTTTATTTTTGTTATTATTATTTTTATTTTTATTTTTTTTATATTTTAATTTAAAAATAAAAAAAATTCAAATTTCCCTTATCTGATATTATAACTGTTCCTCTCAAATTCCTTTATTTAAGTAATTCCCTCACCCCAAGAAGAAAAAAATAAAACGTACATTGATTATCATCTACACTGTATTAGAAAACCAGAGAACAAAAAATAGAAAGCAAAAATAGAGAAGAAAACAAATAAGAAAAGGATTGTGATTCGAGTTTCATATTTCCGTTTAAGGTTCCGGTGACAATATCTTGCTCTAGTATTCAATTAAAGTTGGCATACAGGTTTTATTTCAATCCTGTTTCATTTATGTTGTAAGTTTACTATAGAAAAATATGAATGAAAATGTCAAGTGATTTCATGTATAATTTAATATGTATGATTGTTTGATTATGTCAATTTTCTGTTACAACATCTTATTATACATAGGTTGATACTGTGAAGTTAAATCTGAGACAAAAAAGTAAAACAGAGAAAGATTTAATATATATTTCTATCATGAAAATATATCCATACACATTACGCAGATCTTAATATCCACTGATGTACACACATACACATACTGTTTTTCCGGTAAGAGCACATTCTCACTTTCTCCATTTCTAGATACAAATATGTTGTGATATATTCACGCATACAAAGTAAAAGAGAGAGAGAGAGAGAGAGAGAGAGAGAAATTGAGAAGGAGAAGAGAAAGAGAGAAAACGGAGTGACCACTTCATCAGAAATCCGTAAGAAAATCAGTCAAATTAGTTAACGGAATATTTCTGTCATCATCATAACTGTCCCGGCATTGTGACCCTCACCGAAATTCACACTCACCGGAATAATCGTTGTCCGGTGACCACCAACATATGCAGCCTTTGCATGCCATTAACACTCCCTCTATCGCTGAAAAATCCCATTCTCGGCCTCCTTTTGCTCCAGATCCGGTGGAGAACCATTGAAAAACAACCCCAAAACGACGCTCCCAGACACTCATCACCGTCGTAATCTCGACATCCCTTCTCCGCCGCTGCTCGCCAGAAACCCCTCTTAAAACTGACGAAATCCGCCCGAAACCACCCCAAAAACTGTCGTTCAGACGCTGCCATCTTCGGTGGCTGGCGACCCGTCGATCCCCTTCTTTCTACCTTCCCGTTGTTCTCCAGCATCCTCTACTGCTTCCATAGGTGTTAAAGAAAAGAGAATTAGAAAACTGATTGTGGAATACGTACATGAGAGGAAAAGGGATTTTATATTTTTCTTTTATTATTATTATTATTTTAAAAAATAATACCCAAGTCTCCAACTTTGAGTATAATATAAAGTATTTTTATTTAATAATTAGTGAAGAATGAAGTATGAATAAATTTGATACTAATAAAAGTTATTATTATTTATATTTCTGCTTAGAGAGGGGTGTCGTATATTTCAAGTTGTTTTATTTATTTATTATTTTTTGGAAATTTATATTCAAATCATATTTTGGGAATTTTCGTACTTGATTTGTCTTATAATATGTGATTAGAGTTTATTTAATTTAAAGAGATTAAATTTTGGGGATAATATTAAATTTAGCGTAATATAGGTAGATTTATGTATTTTATTATTTTATTAAAAGAGATTAATAATTATTTATTGATTTAATTAATTGTGTTAAATGAATTTTGCTTTAATTTATTATTAAGAATTTAGGTATATTTTAGACGCGTATTAAAATATTTGTCTCAATTACGAATGCGACATACGCATCTTTGCGAGATACTTTAAAATTCAAGGATGCAATAATGCACCTTGACAAATATTTTTCTAAATTTAACTTTTCACCAATTTATTTAATATAAGATAATAGACAAAATTTTGGATATTAAAAATGAGCGAACCTAGGCCCTAACATAATTTATCAAAATAGTTCAAGTCAAAATAAGTCAATAAAAGCGATCGTAGTAGAACCACGGGACACCACCCACCTTTCCCTCTGTCAACAAAATTCCTTACCCTGTCTTCTATTTTTTGCAGACCAATAAAAGAGTCATATCCTTCTGATTAGGGATTCAAAAAGGTGACTTGGAACACCATACTCAATTCCAAGTGGAGACTCTAAAAATGATAAAATAATTCCTATTCAAAACTGTCACTTTAATTGAAAAAACCCTTCGACTTCGAGACACTTCGAGCGAAAAAAGAGCGTGACACTTATTGTCAAGAAAATGTATTTACATATATTCGTTTCTTATAAACCTCAGTTAATGATAAATAAGGATTGGGAATTTGAGCACCTACATATTTGTGGCTATATCAGATAATGGGTTGAAGATAATGTTAGAAATCATATTGTGAATGAGACACATGCCAGAAGTTTGTGGGTCAAGCTCAAGACACTTTATACTTCGAAGACTGGTAATAACAAGTTGTTCTTGCTGAAATAATTGATGAATATCAAGTACAAAGAGGGCACTCCTATTTCTGATCATAGAAATAATTTTCAAAGTGTCTCTTGACCAGCTGTCTGGTATGGATGTCAAGTTCGATAAAGAAATTTAGTATCTTTGTCTTCTTAATACTCTGTCATACTTATGGAAAACTTTTTGAGTTTCTTTGACTAATTATACTCTCAGTGGTGTTGTAACTATGTATATGCTAAGACTGGTGTCTTAAATGAAGAGATGAGAAGAAAATCTCAGGCCTCATTTTCTTCATCTTCACACTCTGATGGTTTGGTTACTAAAGATAGGGAGAAACAAGTCCAGAGGTCAGACATCTCACTCTCGATCTCCCAAGTAGACTCCTCTACTGGGCGGTATCTCCACTGGACCTTATCTATTATAATCTTCCTAGAGTGCAACCGCCTAACAACTGCAATACCCCGTACTTTTTCTAGCTTGAAAAGTTTCCCAAGAATGTTAGAAGCTTTCTTTGAAAGATGAATACAATTTTTGTACACGTGGTATTTTCAAGATTTTCACTTTTTATCATATGGAGAATCGAATAAGCTTTCCATCGATACCAAATTCGCCCAAATTTGACACCCGGGTGAAGATTTAGAGCCTTTTTAGTGAGACAGTGTATTACCTGAGCCTTTAGCGAGACGCGGAGATAGCTCAAATGGTAATTGTCAATTTCTAGTATTGCTCCGTGATAGTGGCGCATCGCGCCAAACTTTCAGGTCACAGACAAGGTGGCAACGCGATAGCTCCGCTTCGCACCATAATGCAATTTCCCATTTATCATTTTCCAGTGACCTGGCGCGATAGTGGTGCGTTGAGCCAAGGATGAAAATTGGGAAATTTTCTCAAAAATTAAAGATGCGTCCAGGGTTAAAAGGGTCAATTTCTCACCCCTATATATACCCTATAACACGTGATTTAGTCATTATTTACCCAAAATATACTAGTTTCTCTCAAGAAAAAGCTAGGGTTTCTATTGGGGATTCAAATCAAGAAGGTTTCACCGTTAATCCTCAAGAAATCGCATCCCAGGTATGCATAGTGTTCATTCATGTACTCCTTTCGTCCATGAAGTCCAAGAATCTCTTTTCAAATTCAAGTGTATAGATTTTTGTATTAATTCCATGTTGGGTTTGTGTTGCTCATGTTGATAATGACCAATTGAGTTTTAATCCATGTTTGGTGATAAATTTCATGTGGAATTGACTAGTAAAGATGTAGATTCATGTAAACCTAGGATTAAAACGCTTGGATGATGAAATTAGATATGAATCATGATATTTGATTGTTGTATAATATTGTCTACATATATTATACCTACCATGTGTTTGATTAAATGCCTATACGAAGGAAAAGTGCCTAACTAGCAAGATATTATAAAATCTCCATTTATGTACAAGTTTATGCATATCACATATTTAATGGAGTGTTTCAACATATGAATTATGAATTGTGTCGTTAGTCATGTGTTTATGTAAGTCATGCTATGTCAGTTTCTTTCCATCGAGTCCTGGGGTACTTATACCCGATAATTTATTTATGTGCCTAGAGCCATGTCATGTTTTCAATATACTCTCAGTCAAGCTATGATCCATAGAACTCAGTCAATCATGTGACTCAGGAAAACCCAGAAATCTAAAAAATCTCAGTAATCTCAGTAGTTCAGTAATCTCAGTACTCAGTAATCTCAGCAACCTCAGTATTCCCAGTCAATCTCAGTAATTTCAGTACTCTCAGTCAGTCCTCAGAACTCAGTACATTCCGTTAATCAACGGATCTCAGTAAATTCAGTTTAACTCCTCTAAACAATACCATTAGAATCAGCTCAGTTAAGTTAATCAATTCAGTGTCTTTCAGATGGGAGTAGGATTCAGCACCGAGCGAGCCTAGGGATGGGGACTTACCCTCTAGATAGGACTGAGATCCCTAGAAGCAATCCCTAAGTTCCAGAACCACGTAGCCAACGTAGGTACGAGATGTCACCCATTAGATAGGACTGACATACTCAGGGATCACCCGTTAGCGCATTTAAATGTATAGGACTGATCCTAGGGATTACCCACTAGATTAGGATTAACTCTATAGCAGTTATCTTTACCAGTGGTGTGGTACTGATACCCTTCCAACTGGGGTTATAGGTTGGACCCCAGTTAGCTTAGTATCGGGCATGTCGGTTAGATAAATGCATCCTATAGTTTCAGTTACAGAATCAGGACTGTCAGTTACAGTCAATTCAGCTCAGTAGTATAGATTTAGGACTGTCAGATACAGTCACTCCTTATCATTATAAATAGACTCCGGGATCACCCACTAGACAGGACTGATCTCAATTATGGTCAATCAATAACGGTATCATCAGATTTAGAGATCACCCGCTAGAAAGGACTGATCTCAGATCCAGTTACTCAGATACAGTATGAAACTCAGCTAGTTCCATCAGGTTTAGGACTGTCAGATACAGTCACTCATGTTATCAGTTATATCAGTTATTAGAACTTATGTTATTAGCATTTAGCTTCAGGACTGTCATATACATTCAGCCAAACCAGTTCTTCATAATCAGAGCTGTTAGACACAGTTATCCATGTATCAGTAACATAGTATCAGTCCCTCAGTATTCATTAATACAGTATCAATTTCTCACTCATCAGTGACTCAGATGTCAATGTCAGTAGACTCAGTAGTCAGAACTCAGTATTCAGTCCTATCATGATCTCAGTTACAGTTACGTATGCATACATGTATTCTCACGTTCATTTTAGTCAGTCAGTTAGTATTGTTCATGCATATAAACCTATTGCATTCAGCCTACCTCACTTGCATACCAGTACATTCAAAGTACTAACATATTTGCGCTATGGTGTCTTATACCATAGGTTTAGAAGCACGAACTCCAGAGGACCAGTAGCATCCCAGTTCAGTGATCAAAGTTAGCAGTGAGTCCTCATCCTTCGAGGACATGATGATCACATTACTATTTCAGTTTTCAATTTATTTCAGTAGTTGGAGTTAGTTAGGACATATCCCATCAACTCCTTATTAAGACAGTTTAGAGGCTTTCAGATTATAGCATGTTAGACAGTTATTTCAGATTTTCTTTGGTATTGTTATACCATTTTCAGACATTATTTATCATATGTTCATTCAGTTTTGAACCTTATGGTCATTCAGTTCATGTTTCCTTATTTTATGGTATATTATGCAGTATATAAGTACAGATATCAGTCATGAGTTAGCTTGTGGTCTTCGGGGTCATGAGCACCATGTAGAATTTCGGGTACCAGATTCGGGGTGTTACAATAACCTTAGGTAATATGAGAACCAACTTCTCCACAAAGGTCAATCTCTCATTCTACTGAATCGAGTCCCACCAAAGCATATGTGACTCATGGGGGATGTAACACCGCAATATAGAAACATGAAAAACTAGATGAATAGCAGTAAAATATGGGGGAAAGGCTAACTCATAAGCCACATCTCCAATTATGCGAAGGATCTCAAAAGGTCCAATATATCTGGGGTTGAGCTTGCATTTTCTCTCGAACCTTCTCATGATGGTCGATCTCTAATTTCAAACTTTAAGGCGTGAAGTCTACGATATGCATGAGCTTTCTGCCTACTCTGAGTTTCCCTCAACCTATCCTGAATCACCCTAACTTAATCCAACGACTCCCGAAGCATGTTATTACCGTGGGGCCTAATCTTGGAGGTCTCAAACCATTCTATCGGAGATCGATAATGCCTACCATATAGTGCCTCAAATAGTTCCATATCAATAATAGAATGGTAGCTATTATTATATACGAACTCCACCAAAACTAAGCGCCTGACCTCAAAAGTCCATAACATAAGATTGGAGCATATCCTCAAGAACCGAAATAGTCCGTTCTAACTTCCCGTCGATCTACGAATGAAAAGTGGTGCTAAGGTACATCTGAGTACCCAACTCTTCCTAAAAATCCCTCCAGAATCTAAAAGTGGATACCAAGACTCAATCTGAAATAATAGATATAGGTACTCCATGCAGGCGAACTATCTCATGAATACAGATACAGGCTAACCTCTCGGCACTAAAGGACATCTGAATAGGAAGTAAATGTGCCGATTTGGTCAACCGATATACAACGACCCAAATGTCATCAGAACCACGGGAGGTGCGAGGAAATCCACTAACAATGTCCATTTCTACTCGGGAATAGGCAATAGCTGAATCAGGCCACCAGACGTTTGATGGTCAACCTTCACCTGCTGACAACATAGGTAATGAGTTACAAAGTCTACTACATCTCTCTTCGTGCTACTCCACCAATAATGTTGCCTCAAATCCCTATACATCTTCGCTCTCCTAGGGTGGATGGAGTATCTGTAGCTGTGAGCCTTATGCAATATCGATTAAATCAAGTCACCAACCCTTAGAAAATAAATGCAGCCATCACATCTTAGAATACCCTCAGAATTTATGGTATCCCTCCTAGATTCACTACTCATCACCTAATCATGGATGACACAAAGTCCTCTATCCTCAAATCGGTGACTCCGAATCTGGTCAAATAAGGTGGACCTCCCCTCAAAACTAGCAAGGATCTTCCTAGAGTCTGAAATATTAAGTCACACCATTGAGTTGGCTAAGGACTAGATGTACCATGCCAATGGCCTCTCAGAAACAGAAATAGAAGACAAGCTTACCACTCACTGTCTTTCAGCTTAAGGTATCTGCTACCGCATTCTCCTTGCTCGGATGGTATAGAATAAAGATGTCATATTTATTTAGTAACTCTATCCATCTTTGTTGTCTAGAATTAAGATCTCTTTGAGTCATAAGATAATGAAGACTACGATGATCCATGTAGGTCTCACAATGCACACCATAAAAATAATGCCTCTAAATCTTTAGTGTGAAAACTACCACCACCAACACCAAATCATAAGTAGGGTAGCTACGTTCGTGCAACTTCAGCTGCCTTGACGCATAATCAATAACTCATATCTATTGTATTAAAACACAACTTAGAATAGCATCAAAAGTATCACAATATACAGTGAATCCATCGCCCTCAATAGAAAGAGCCAATATAGGAGATGAAATGATAAAACCCTTGAGCCTTTGAATGTTCAACTCACACTCCTCATACCACTGGAAATTAACCTCCTTCCAGAATAATTCGGCCATCGGCGATGCAATAGTAGCAAAACCCTCAATGAATCATCTGTAATGACCATCCAAAGCAATAAAGTTACAAACTTCAGATGGAGATATAGGCCTAGTTTAATCACGAATAGCCTCGATCTTTGCTTGGTCGACCATAATATCATTCTTAGACACTACATGTCTTAGGAATGTAACCAACTCGAGCCAGAACTTGAACTTTGAGACTTTGGCAAAGGGTCTATGATCTCTCAAAATCTAGAGCACAATCCTCAAATGTTGCATATGTTCCTCCCTGCTATTCGAATACACAAGAATTTCATCAATGAACACAATCATGAAGGAGTCCAAATAAGGTTTGAACACACGGTTATTCAAATCCCATGAACGCTACTGGGACATTGGTCAATCCAAAAGACATCACCAGGAACTCATAATAGCCATAGTGAGTCCTAAAGGTTGTCCTTGGGATATCTTCAGTCCAAATCCTCGCTAGATGAAAAGTAGTGTAGTCGACACCACGAGTTTCAACCAGTCCAAAATTATAAATCCTACCCTCACAAAAACCAAGAACTCATATGCATCCTCTTCGGTGCCCCAGAAAACCTAGGTGGAGCTAATCTTAAGAATCTAACCAGCATCTTTTAATTCTCAATAGATATTGCAGACTAAGCAACTATTGATTGAGCAATTATCGATGTTGGAGGGATATCAACTCAGGGAGCCACAACTACAGGCTGCTCCACTGCCTTGGTACCACTCTGATCTGCAAATTGGGCACCATTTGATGGTGCACCACTAACTAAACCCAATAGCTGAACTAGAGCATATTTAAGCAGTGACGAAGAAATACACCCCTACAAAGCCTGGGCTGCCTCTTGGCACACCACTAGTTGGGGTGGAGGAATCTGTGATGCGGGAGCAAGGATAGGTTTTGTTGAAGGCTTTATATACTGATCTCTAGTGGGTGCTGCAAATCTCATCTTCTCCTGACCTCTAGGTTGTCCATGTCCTTCAATGAGATCTCTAGTTATGGACTTAGGGTCCTCATCTCTCATAGCAGTAGCCCGCGTCCTAGCTTGATATGTGTTATAAGTGTGGGGCCTTTGGATATTTTTCTAGAGAGTATCCCCTATGGGGGGTAGTTGTACCTGTAGCGCAGATGTTCCATTGATTAGGGCAATGCCGCCCCAGTTAGAGGTGTTATGCAGGGTCATCAGAGTGGTCCCTAGGGTTCTCGTAGGATCCTCATATATGTAGGATAGGTAACCGGTCAGGCACCCAACTAGGTGGCGGGCAAGGTCATATATGTTGTACCTGGTAGATCGGAGGCAGAGTATTTGGATAATGTTATTATAGGTACGATCTCAGTGCCATCAATCATCTTTTGCTTTATTTGATTCGGGATCAACTTATTCTTATGTGTCTGCTTATTATGCACCACTGTCAGAGTTATCTTGGAATTTTTTATCTGTGTCGTTATGTGTATCTACTTTGTGGGTTAATTCTTTAGTACTGAATCAGGTTTATAGATCATGTGTTGTCATTGTTCGAGAGGTTGATAATCAGGTTAATCTTATTATGTTAGATATAGTAGACTTTGATGTGATTGTAGACTGGTTATCCCCCTATTATGCAGTCTTAGATTATTTTGCCAAGACTGTTACCTTAGCTATGTCCGGCATCTCCGATTGTGTGGCAGGGATCTACTAGCCATTGCACCAGAAAATTTACCTAAAGTAAGCTAAATCCTTCCGGAAATTAGAAAAATAGTAATTTTAAGAATTGATAATAAAAGACTAGTTAATGAAATATATTAGCTTACCTCAATGAATAAAATTAATGAAAATGCCTAAAATCGCCTCTCACAACCTTAGTACGGAAGTGGAATGAAAAATAACATTTTTGGAATTGTTTTGCATTAATCAACTCTTATCTGCAAGCGGTTCTATCCCGCTATAGTGACACCACTATAGCGGGATTTTTCCGCTATGGCGGAATTGACCAAGGCTAACTCCTGCTATGCAGGAATATTTCCACTATAAAGGGGTAGTGGTAACGGCCTACCTTCCGCTACAGTGGGATAGGCGATGCTGAAACTCGATTTTTTTTCCAGTTTTGTCATTTTAACAATACATACATAGATTTTCACATCCCAGACTAGCACTTTTATGCCAAATTTGATATCGGAAGTTCTACTAACCTGAATTCACTTCGAAAGTTTCTATGAATTCCTTATCGTCTTGTCAATCATAAAATTTTCTTAAATCACTTAATCTTTAACCAATTAATTTCGGATAGTCTTAGACCATACGACGCTTGATTTTTGTCCAAGACTAGCCTAGCTTGAGATTTCTAACTCTGAAACTAAAATAAGTCTTGATTTGAATTTTTACATGCTAAACTTAACCATAACGACGAAAAGGATGGTTAAAAGTAAGGTCTATGTACACTTCTTTTTTCACATGCCTTACTTTTTGGGAATACACTAAGTATGTTATTGTTGGTAGAAAATATAATCTCTTTTCATTGAATCTTTTCTTGTGCCATTAACTAATAATTAAGGTATGTTTGTGGTTTTCATGAACAATTACTCACTAATAAGGATAGAAGAGAAAGAATAATTAATTTTATTTTAAAATTTTAAACTTTTAAAATAATAAATAATTTGAGACATCAATTTTTTTACATTATAGAAAACAATGTGAGTCAGATAGAGTAGCTTGGAATTGTTTATAAAGAGAGATGAGGGTAAAATTAAAAAAAAAACGTATTTCATATTTATGATTTCTTAAAGAGCATGCACAAGAAAAATATGGTAACTCATATGGAACTAGAGAGTAATAGAGAAGTAGTAACAAATTTATTATATTTTTTAATTTGAATATTTGCGTCGTGATGAGTTATTCATAACATTCCTTGGGAATTGGGATGCGCCCTTTTTTCGAACTTTGCATAAATACTACTCCCTCCATCTCATTTTATGTGTCGCTATTTGACCGGACACGAAGTTTAAGAAATAAGAAAAGACTTGATGATGTTTATCAAATTGTCCTTTATCAAAAAATGTGCTACAATCTTTTTTTTAATTAAGTGAGACCAATAAGAGTAAAGGTGGAATTGTTTCTTTAAATAGTTACCAAACAAGAAAAGATGACATTCTTTTTTAGATGGCCTAAAAAGAAATGATGACACATAAAATGGGATAAAGGGAGCGAATATTTTGTATATGCACTATCTTTTCTAAAGAAAATTTATCGAATTTTACTATTTGAGACGGATAACATTACCATGCGACAAGAACAAGGTGGAATCCAGAATATAAGGATCCACTCAACTAACTTTCTACATGAGTTGATTTTTTTATTTTTCTGAAATTAAAACAAAATATTTTTAGAAGTTGTATGAAAAATATGAATGACATTACCAACTGTTTGTTGGGTTCAGTTGGTGTGAATAGAAAATGGAGAGACGCAACCTTTTATGAAAAGACATATTATTTTATAAAAGGAGTGACTGTTCAGATAGTTATGTTTGTTCAGAAAAAGACACAATGTTTCGAATGAACAGACATGACTCTTTCAAAGGATACACCTTTTCGGATGAACCATTTCCACCTTTCGGAAGGGAAACTTGATGGCTATATAAACTTGCATTTATCCACAGGTTTTGGTATGAAAAAATTTTCTGAAATACAAACTCTTCTTGTCTTCAAAAATATTCTGTGAGATCAATCAAATCGTTGAGTGAGTTAGAAGATATTTCAATTGTTTGAGGTACCGCTACAGTTGGTTTGTTTGGCCATTTTATCCTGGGAGGAAGATTTCATAACCTCGGGTACAGTGAGGAGAATTATTTCTTAAGGACACTCCGTGAAGTCGGGGGACTTGGCCTTAAAATTCTGTTTTATCTCATTTTTGATAGTTAACATACTTCTTGGATAGATTATTTATAATCTTGTGTTGAAGGTGTTAAGGAACTTCATAAGTGTTCTAGTCTTAGACTTGAACTTGTGTTGAAGTTATTGTTGTATGTATATACAGATTCTTGTACCCAAAAAACGTTGAAGATAATAATTTTAAGGAATAATTACTTTCGAAAATCTGTATAGCTTGTTTTTGGAGATTAAAACTTAAGCTTTCTACTCCGGTTGAACTTAACTAGTGATTTGAAGACATAAAATCGTCATCACAAGTTAAAGATCACTTGGTTGATGATTGGAATTCATAAAAACTTCATCGTTAAACTAGAAACAAGAAGTGTTTAAAGTTGCTGTAATTTTTTAATAAGTATTTCGATATACTTAAGGTACTATCTTGTGGTGACAGGAAAATGACAACTGAAAGTCAAATGCATGATGCTGGAACAACTATGGCGGCAACTAGTATTGCCACGATGAGTCATACTAATGCTCCACAAGCTATGGCACCGACGGAGAAACCCAAAAATTTCACGGGTATTAACTTCAAGAGATGGCAATAGAAAATGTTCTTCTACCTAACAACTCTGTGTCTTCAAAGGTTCACGGTTAAGGAGGCTCCGAAGGTGCCCGAGGGAACCTCTGAAAAAGAACGCTTCATGATTATGGAGGCTTGGAAACACTCAGATTTCTTTTGTAGGAATTATATCTTGAGTGGTCTCCAAGATGACCATTACAATATGTATAGCGGAACCAAGACTGCAAAAGAGTTATGGGGAGTGCTAGAACGAAAGTACAAGACGGAGGATGCCGAAACTAAAAAGTTCTTTGTTGCAAGATTCCTGGAGTACAAAATAATAGACAAGTCTGTTGTTTCCCAAGTGCAGAAACTGCAAGTGATCATCCATGATCTCCTAGCGGAAGGTATGATTTTGACAAATACTGTTGTTGAATAATTTAAAAATGTTCTTAGTATTCACATGAACTTTATTATAGGTTTTATTGTGAATGAAGCATTTCAAGTAGCGGTAATAATAGAGAAGCTACCACCTATGTGGAAAGACTTCAAAAACTATTTGAAATACAAACATAAGGAGATGTCAGTCAAAAATCTGATTGTATGACTACGCATTGAAGAAGATAACAAGGCTGCGTAAAGAAGGTCAAGAGGCAATTCTGCAATGAGTGGAGCAAATATTGTAGAAGATTACCAAAACAACTCTAAAAAGTGAAAAAAAAAAACTGGAAATAAAAGCAATCAACCTAAGAAGAAATTCAAGGAAAAGTACTTTTTCAACTATGGAAAGATTGGCCAAAAGTCTACGGATTGTCGTGCCCCAAAGAAAGGGAAGAAGAAGGACCAAGAAAATATGGCTGAGTCTAAGAAAGAAATGGATGATTTGTGTGCTATGCTTTCCGAATACAACTTGGTGGGAAATCCTCGAGAATGGTGGATGGATTCTGGTGCCACCTTGATACAAGATCAATGGTCTCCACTCCTTTGGGATCGATGCTTCAAGGATCTCATCTATGGATCCAAGATTTGGTTGTTTTAGGGGAACAAATACGTGTGTGGATTATAGCTTGGAGCGCGGGAGAAGCTACATTTGATGATGTCATCCACTGGAGCATTGAGCCACGAAGTGTTTGGAAGATAGCGTGGGCTTCGAGAGAGCATGGACGCCCATGACATTATTTTGGGCTTTGGGTCACTTTTGGGCCCAATAGCTTTTAGGGTCACTTTTGGGTCCATTGTGTAATAAAGACCCATGGACTATAAATAGCTAGTTTGCCTTCATTTTAAGGGGAGATTTTAGATGACATATTTGTAGCCTCTTTTGAGAGTCTCTTTCAAGGTGGAATCCTTGGGCAAGGTGGAATCCTTGTGTTGATGATTTGCTTAGAAACGGAGATTGCTTGGGGGTTCTGGTTCCCTTGAGGTCACGTAAGATATAGGTTTAGGTTGTGTGTGATACTAAAGTTCCAAAAGTGGAATAAGCTTTTGGATTGTTAATATTACATCTTCATTTGTCTATCTATCTATCTTTACTTTCTTGTAATCATTTGTCTATATCTAGTATAATTCATTTGTGTTCTTGTCTTATAACTGTGTGTTGTTGTTATTGCATCTTGTTCATCAAGTGTTGTTATTGTTTTTAGTGTGTTTTACTCTTGAAGTCATTTCCTTTCTTGTTCTTCTTGTGAAACCGAGACAGGTCATCAAATGGGGTCCTCGGTTCTTCAAATCGTTGACTATTTTGGTGTATGTTTTTGTGTCTTTCTTGTCGATCTTGTATCACACCCGCCATATTTGTGCTAACAAGGAGTTGTTTTTGACGTTCGCTCTGGCTCAAGAAGAAGAAAAAATCTACATGGCAAACTCCGCTACTGCAAAAGTGGAAAGAACAGGAAAAGTGTGCTTGAAGATGACTTCCGACAAAGTGTTGACACTTAACAATGTCTTGTATGTTCCTGAGTTATGAAAGAACTTGATTTCTTTTTCACTTCTAGACAAGAACGGATTCAAATGTGTATTTATTTTTGAAAAAATTGTACTTAGTAAAGGAGAAGTGTATGTAGGAAAAGGCTACCTCAATGAGGGCCTATTCAAAATGAATGTAATAAATGTTGAAATCAATAAAAGTTCAAATTCTTTTTACTTGTTGGAGTCTCCCAATTTGTGGCATGAACGACTAGGCCATGTTAATTACAAAACATTACGAAAACTGATTAACTTAGAAGTTTTGCCAAACTTTGAGTGCAATAAATCAAAGTGTCAAACTTGTGTGGAATCAAAGTATGCTAAGCATCTGTATAAGTCCGTCGAGAGAAATTTCAATCCCTTAGACTTAATCCACACTGGAATTTGTGATATGAAGTCAACACCATCACGTGGTGGGAAAAAGTATTTCATAACTTTCATTGACGATTGCACTAGATATTGTAATGTCTACTTGCTAATAGTAGGGATGAAGCAATAGATGCGTTTAGGTAATACAAAATTAAAGTTGAAAATCAGTAAGAGAAAAAGATCAAAACTATAAGAAGTGATAGGGGCGGAGAATATGAATCTCCCTTCACTAAAATATGTGTAGAGAATGGAATTGTCCATCAAACTACGGTTTCGTATTCACCTCAATCTAATAGAATTGCGGAAAGAAAAAACCAAACTTTGAAGGAAATGATGAATGCCTTACTTATAAGTTCAAGTTTACCGCAAAGGTTGTGCGGGGAGGTTATCCTTACAGCCAACCGAATACTCAATAGAGTTCCCCATAGTAAGACACAATCAATTCCTTATGAAAAATGAAAAGGAAGGAAACCCAACTTAAAATATTTTAAAGTGTGGGGGTGTCTGGCAAAGGTCCAAGTTCATATGCCTAAAAGGGTTAAATTGGACCTAAGACGGTGGACTGCGTGTTCATAGAATATGCTAAAAGTAGTAAAGCATGTCGATTTTTGATTCATAAATCCAAACATCCGGATATTAATAAAAATACGGTAATTGAATCAGATAACATTGAATTCTTTGAAAATATTTATCCGTATAAAACTAGACATAAACAGTCTATTGGAAGGTCTAAACGGCCTCGAGATGAACCAAGTGAGAATGTACATAATGATGAGAATCCAAGACGTAGTACACGTTAAAGAATGTCAACTTCGTTTGGATCAGATTTTGTAACATTTTTCTTAGAAAATGAGCCTCAAACATTTAAGGAAGCAATGGCGTCTTCGGACTCATCATTTTGGAAAGAGGCAGTCGATAGTGAGATTGATTCAGTCTTAAGCAACCATGCGTGGGAATTGGTTGATCTTCCTCCAGGAAACAAACCTTTAGGATCTAAATGGATCTTCAAAAAGAAAATAAAAACGGATGATACTATTGACAAATACAAGGTAAGACTTATAGTAAAAGGCTTCAAACAAAAAGAAGGCTTTGATTACTTTGATACATACTCGTTGGTAACAAGGATAACGTCGATTCGAATGTTAATTGCCTTGGCGGCGGTATATGGTATTGAAATCCATCAAATGGATGTGAAAACCGCATTCCTAAATGGAGAATTGGAGGAAGAAATTTACATAGAACAGCCTGAGGGTTTTGTGGTTCCAGGAAAAGAAAATAAGGTGTGTAAACTTGTTAAGTCACTTTATGAACTAAAACAAGCACCTAAGCAATGACATGCAAAGTTTTACCAAACCATGTTGGCAAACGGATTCAAAATTAATGAATGAGATAAATGTATTTATATTAAAGACACTCTAAATTACCAAGTCATTGTGTATTTATATATGGATGATATGTTGATCATCAGTAGAGACATTTTAGAAATAAATGCAATGAAACGAATGCTCGAGAGAAAGTTCGATATGAAAAACCTTGGAGTTGCGGATGTGATCTTAGGGATAAGAATCCATAGAACTCCACTAGGGTTGGCATTGTCACAGTCTCATTACATCGAAAAGGTACTTGATAAATTTAAGTATATGGAATTTGGTATTGCCAAGACTCCATTGGATGTGAGCATTGGACTTCGAAAGAATGAAGGTGAAAATGACTCACAATTGGAGTACGCAAGAGTATTGGGATATTTAATATATATAATGAACTGTATACGATCAGACATAGCATGCGCTATAAGTAAGTTAAGTCGGTACACTAGTAATCCTAATAAAACACATTGGATGGCAATGAAAAGAGTTTTGGGGTATCTTAAATACACTCAAGACTATGCTTTGCATTATAATAAATATCCTGAGGTACTTGAAGGATATAGTGATGCAAATTGGATCACCGGATCGAACGAAGTAAAATTCACGAGTGGATATGTATTTACTATCAGTAGAAGAGCGATTTCTTAGAAATCATCCAAACAGACTTGTATTGCTCGCTCTACAATGGAATCTGAATTTATCGCATTAGATAAAGCTGGTGAAAAAGCTGAATGGCTCCGAAATTTCTTTGAAGATATTCCTTATTGGCCCAAACCAGTGGCACCAGTATGTATACACTGTGATAGCCAAGCGGCGATAGATAGGGCAAGGAGCATGATGTACAACGGTAAATTTCATCATATAAGACGGAGATATAATACCGTTAGAGAACTTCTATCTAGTAGAATTATCACTGTTGACTATGTAAAGTCAAAGGATAATGTGTCAGACCCATTTACAAAAAGCCTATCTAGAGAAGGGGTTGAGAGAACATCAAAGGGAATAGGTTTAAGACCTAGGACAAATCAGCATGGCGGTTACTCTACCTAGCAGACTCGAGATCCCAAGAGCTAGGTTCAAGGAGATCAAACAAAGTTGTGTCTGACAGGTTCAAAATTGTCAAAATACCAACCCATTCTCATAATGTAGACAATGTTTAGTAAACACGGATAACACTTAAGGTGAAAAGTCTTTTAATAATTATCTAAATTTGACAGATTTAACCAAATAGTTTAATCTATAGGATTGAACGTTTAGAAATCACCTATGTGAGGGCGAAGTGGAAGCCGCTTCAAGGAGAATGTTAGTAAAGACCTACTCTCTAAGCTCTCATGAAATCGGGACGTGTTCATGGCTGAAAAGAACAAAACCGTGAGAACCATAAACGGTAAAAGACTGGTTGTGTGACATGTGTTGTCTAGGTGTACATTAAAGCTCGATGGTTCAAAGATATCAAATCTACCGATTGACCGAGTGCATCCGATGCATGTTCACTACGGAAAGTTCAAAGGAAAACCCACTTATCTTGATGCAATCAGTCTTTGCTTGATGATCACATATTTGTCCATAAAGTTATACAAAGAATAGTCATTCCCTATTCATGTGGGAGATTGTTAGGTTCAATTGGTGTGAATGGAAAATAGAAAGACACAACTTTTTATGAAAGGACATATTGTTTTGGAAAAAGAGTGACTATTCAGATAGTTGTGTCTATTCAGAAAAAGACACAATGTTTCGAATGAACAGACATGACTCTTTCAAAGGATACACCTTTTCGGATGCACCATTGCCACCTTTCGGAAGAGGCACTTGATGGCTATATAAACCTGCATTTATCCACAGGTTTTGGTATGGAAAAAATTTCTGAAATACAAACTCTTCTTGTCTTCAAAAATATTTTGTGTGATCAATCAAACTATTGAGTGAGTTCGAAGAGATTTCAATTGTTTGAGGTACCGATAAAGTTGGTTTGTTTGGCCATTTTATCCTGGGAGGAAGATTACATAACCTCGGGTACAGTGAGGGAAATTATTCCTTAAGGACATTCTGTGAAGTCGGGGGACTTGGCCTTAAAATTCTGTTTCATCTCATTTCTGAAAGTAAACATATTTCTTGGATAGATTATTTATAATCGTGTGTTGAAGGTGTTAAGGAACTTCATAAGTGTTCTAGTCTTAGATTTGAACTTGTGTTGAAGTTATTGTTGTATGTATATATAGATTCTTGTACCAAAAAAACGTTGAAGATAACACTGTTAAGAAACTAAAACATAAATAATAAGAGTTGGGTGCATTTATAAGATAAGGTAGCGTGTAATTTTCAGTGAACTAACTCATGTTTATAAGAAAAGAAAAAAAAAAGAGTAGGTACGATTTTAATCTGAATCAAACAATGTTATATACGCCACAATATTATCAATAGCATATCCATATTATTTATGATTCATAATTGCACAAAGACTTGTTATATAAGTAGTTGTTGTATTACTAGTTGCATTATTTACATCTTTAGACTGCCATTTAAGATAACCTCATGTAATTAAAAATAAGAAAGTTTTAATCTAACTTAACATTATATCATCAAATCTTAAAAGGCAACGAATAGTAAAACTGATTTTCAATATTTAATTTTTTCTGTTTTATTATATTACCAATGTCTACATAATCAGATTATCGACGGTACGACTACTCAATCGCTAACAGCCTATGAATGTGCGCTTGTCGGAAATCATCTTCAATCTTCGATTCCTAGTGCGCTGATTCGAGAACAAGCTCACTTTCGTTCGCTTCCTGCTGCTCCTGCTAATGCTATTGCTACCTCCTCCTTTGCTCCTTCGATACGTGCCTGGTCGAAATCTTGCTTTATTTATATTCTTCCTGAAAAGGTCATACTTCTGCTCCCAACCAGCTCCCATATCATAACTAGTCATTGAAACACAAGCTGGAGACGTATCGGCCTATATTCCCACCAATGTGATCCCCTTTACAATATGAAGAAAGAAATAAGGGAAGAAGTTTAGACCGCTCACAGTAGTTCTACCTATAGAAAAGATCATCAGAGAGTGGACAACCCAGAAGAAGTATTGGCCAACGCTGAAGAATTCTTGAAATGGGGTACCAAGTCAAAATCCTGAAATCCGTTGTTCAGTTACTATTCAAAAAACACTGTTGTAATAGCACTATTGTAATAGTAAAAATACTGTGCACAGGACCCACATATTACTGTGCAAGATTCCTTTCTTTTCTATATAAGGAGCCTCACTTGTAGCAAAGAGGCATCCAGTTTTTAAGAAAGTTTTTAAGTTTCAGCTCTCTCTCTCCCTCTGGTATATGTAAGAAGCCTCCGGCTATATAAATAAAGGAAGTTTATTCTACTATTCCGACGCCGGTCCTCCAGGTACATATTTAACTTTTTATTTTAAGTTTAATTTTCTTCTATCTCTCCCAAATCTACGCCGTGACCCATGTCCGGCTAGATTCTTTTATGTTCATACTAGTCGTTTTTCACCATCTCTAGTATATTTACCGTGAAAGTTCCCAGGCTTGGTTTATCATTATCAATATCTTGAACAATATTTGTTTTGGGATTGATTCTAATTTGTTCCACGTGTCTAGGCGCAGAATGTATTTCAGTAGAATTTAAAGTATGTAAAGATGCAGCGCGGTTTCTAGCTGGACCATAAACTGGTGGTGTAGTAGGTTCAATAGGAGATATATGCTGAATTTGGGGAAGTCTTCTTGGAATATGGAAAGAGTTTCGATAGACAGGAAGACTATTGTCAAATTGTAGACAAATCTGTCCATCTGAATTTTGAGTTACATGAGTTAACTCGGAATTCGTTGCTTCTTCTGCTAATTGTTTGAAAGAAGTAACAGAGTTTAAGACCCAAGTCTGAGGGAAATCTATTTCATCCCACCGAATTGGTCTTCGCGTAGTTTTTTTGGATTTAATAAAATTGGTCTCAATAAGCAGAGTACAATCAGAATTATCATCCATCAATTTACAACGAGGATTTAAAGTAGATAACAATCGATAATATATGCGGTAAGATAAACCAATTAGCTCAGATCCAGGAGCATAATTGTAGCCATGAGTTTTAATATTCAGTGTTAAAGCATGAAGAATATTAACATCAGTTAAAGATAATAACAGATTAGGCTGAGTATTAAAGTAAACAGGGCCATAAGCCAGAGTTGATTCAACAGAACCCATAAGAGATTTTCGAAAATTTAAATTTCTAGCATCTCTTAGAGCTGCCAAAAAAGTTTCTGGTAGACCTTTTAACGTCAAAGGCCGGAAAGCGATTTGGACTAAGCCAATATGCATATAATTATAATTGCGTTTAAACACATCAACATCATGTTTATTCAGTAATTGAATAGTTTGTTCATCAGCATTTAAAGCAAGAGATTGCTCTGAAGTTTTTATAATTTGCTTGTGCTTGATTTTATCAAAAAACCCATATTCATATATAGTTTTTAATTCGACCTTTGGAATTGTCCATTTATTCAGAAGATCCATATTTTGAGGCAAATCTACCTCTTCGAGTTTAGTACTTTTCGTACTAACTTCTCCCATATCCATGATCTTTACAATCATGTTCATACTAGTCGTTTTTCACCATCTCTAGTATATTTACCGTGAAAGTTCCCAGGCTTTGATACCATTAACAGGATCTCACAGGCTGGGGTACACCGCTCAGCCTACCAGACCACGTAAATAATATCGGAACTAGCTTAAGTCGGAAGACCGAACCGAAGCACCAACCGAAATAGAAAAGAACTCAAAGAATTTTTTGACTGTATGGTAATATATTTCACCCAAGCAAGGGGCCTGTCAAATACCAGTGAACCCATGTGTCTAGAAGTTCTAATTGTGCAAATACGCCCTTTTTCCTTCAATACGGGCTTCAAAGGCACAACTCTCTAGACAGAGCCACAAAGGCCAAGTTCACTGATATTGACTGTACCGCCATCTTGGAACCAAGTCAAAGAATTCTATAACTTCTTTTATATCTAAGTAGAGTCTGGATCTTTCAAGGTTAACATACTTTGAGAGGTTAGAAGACTAGTATGAACATAAAAGAATCTAGCCGGACATGGGTCACGGCGTAGATTTGGGAGAGATAGAAGAAAATTAAACTTAAAATAAAAAGTTAAATATGTACCTGGAGGACCGGCGTCGGAATAGTAGAATAAACTTCCTTTATTTATATAGCCGGAGGCTTCTTACATATACCAGAGGGAGAGAGAGAGCTGAAACTTAAAAACTTTCTTAAAAACTGGATGCCTCTTTGCTACAAGTGAGGCTCCTTATATAGAAAAGAAAGGAATCTTGCACAGTAATATGTGGGTCCTGTGCACAGTATTTTTACTATTACAATAGTGCTATTACAACAGTGTTTTTTGAATAGTAACTGAACAACGGATTTCAGGATTTTGACTTGGTACCCCATTTCAAGAATTCTTCAGCGTTGGCCAATACTTCTTCTTGATTTAGAGTCTCTGGTGGCTGAGAATCAGTGATGAGATCATCAGAGTTTTGCTCCGTGCTATTCATAGATGTATCCGAAGTTTGTTCGACGGTGAGGAGCAGTTTGTCTCGAACTTCGGCCAAATATTCTTCGATAAGTTGTAATTTATTTCCATCATGTGCAGAGATTCTTCTAGAAACATAGTTGATCGATTTATCCTCAATTAAGATAGATTTTTTAGGGGCCTTTTCATATGAAGAGATTTTTTGAGTAATTTCTTCTCTTTGGTCATGACCGTAGGGGAGTTTGGTTACAGGATCGATTCTGAGTAACTTATCCCAGAAGTTACAGTAGAAAGTACGATAAATAGCTGGGATTTGTTGCGAATCGTAGCCAATTTCAATAGACCAACGATGTATCCAAGGGATGGAGAATTCGACGTAAAAATACATTTGATCAATAATGTCGAGTTTGCAAATATGCTCGGAAAGATATAATTCTGTTAAGAAAGGTGAGGATTTCTTCCAAGCGTGATAAAGAGATAAATATTCAGAAGGAAGAATTTTAATGGATGGACCATGATTAGTCCACCAATGGATAAACCAATTTGGGATGGGTTTTTCAAAGACTTTTGAACAAATTTTTATAAACCATGTGTGTTTGTGTTTATAGTTATTGTAATATAACACATGGGAGAAAGCCTTTACGTAGTCCCAATAGGTAAAATTGGCAATGGTCTGTCCTTGAGGTCCCATAGGCAGATTTCTGAGCGTCATTGAAGAAATACCCCATTCTTCAATGGGAATAAGCTTTTTAATAACAATTTTTGAGTAGCCATGTACTCCAGGAGTTGATTCTCCCAATGGGCTGTGCTCAAAGGTAGCACTAGCAGTATGAATCAGAATTTGCTCATAATAAGTTCGTGTTTTGTAAGATTCTCCTGCTATGTAGACGTGAGCCGTTAAATAATTTTGCAATGTTCGCCATGCTTCTTCAGAGTTTTCATTTGTAGGGATATGCTGATTTTCGAGATAGACTATGAGTTCTCTGGCTTCGAGTTTCTCATATGACGGTTTATTGTCAGGATTTTCATTCATAATAGAAGCAAAAGAATTTGCTGGTTTCTTTTGTTCAGATAAATATGCCTTTATTTGCTCATATAAAGGATGAGTTTCTGGAATATCCTCTAGATTAATATTCGGAGTTTGTGTTTGCGATGAAGATGCTTCATCTTGAGATATTCTGGAATTTACTAGAGTCCTATTCCCTTGCCTTAGGACTGGAAAATTAGAACTGGAAGTGCTATAAGCAGCGTTTGAGTTTGATCGAGCAGTGCTTCGTGGATAGGAAGGATTAGTTCTTCCTCCATGATGCAAATATGCAGGGTTTTGGTTGCGGCCACGGCCACGTCCTCTGGCCATTTGCCAGGGAGGATCTGCCATTCTGCAGAAAATCAGTGATCATCAGTATCAATATCAAGCCAATCATACCACCATTGTTCATTGTTAATAAGTTCAAACCACCAATAGGCGTTTTGAACACGTTGGATAATAAGAGCTTCTAGAATTAGACGTTGAGCGTCTTTAGGTAAAGGAATACATTTAAGAATTGTAATAATAGTTTTTTCATCTAGGAAAGCTTTGTAATTCATGTTAAGTATTCTCGTGATAAGAAATCAGGTAATGAATTTTCACTGCCCTTTTTATACTGAATTTCGAAATCAAATGGGGCTAATTGGGCCTGCCATCTGGCAAATATTAGTTTAGAAGCATCGTGTTTAAAATCTTTGTCAAACATGAACTTGACAGATTGAGCATCAGTTCTAATAATAAATTTTTGATTATACAAATCATCTTGGAATTTCAATACACATTTAACAATAGTTAGCATTTCATGAGCGACAGTAGCATACTTTTTCTGACTATCAGTCCATTTACCAGAATAAAAACGAATTAAACATTCGGTTTTTGTATGGGGGTTAACTTGTTTAAGTATCCCTCCGTATCCAATATTGGAAGCATCCGTTTCAATAATTTTTTGATTAGCAAGAGAAGTACAGGGGAGTGATTGAACACGAGTTTTAATTAATTTGACCAAATCAGTGTGGGCTTTAGTCCACGGAGTTTTTTGATCCTTTTTCAATCTATCATACAGAGGAGCTAAGTCTCTAGATAGATTTTTATAGAAAGGAGAAATATAGTTGAGACTACCAAGAAATCGCTGGAGTTGTTTTTTATCAGTAATTTCATCTGGAAATTTAGTTGCGAATTCTAAAACTCGCTGGATAGGTTCTATTGAACCTTGACAAATATTATGTCCAAGAAATCGTACATTAGTTTGAAACAAATGCATCTTGGGTTTAGAAATAACTAAGCCATTCTGAATAATGACCTGTTTGAATATGTGCAGATGTTTAAAGTGATTTTCCAACGTTTTGGAGAAAACGAGAATATCATCTATATAGACAATAATAAAATCCATATAGGGATTAAAAATATCATTCATGATTTTCTGGAATTCAGATGGGGCATTTTTTAATCCGAAGGGCATGACGTTCCATTCGTATTGCCCAAAAGGCACATTAAAGGCAGTTTTATAAGTATGAGCTTTATTAATCTGTATTTGCCAATAACCAGATTTTAAATCAAATTTAGAAAATATGTTAGCATCATATAATCTAGAAAGTAAATCTCTTTTATTTGGAATAGGATACCGAATCCATTGCAGGACTTTATTCAAGGGTTTATAATTAATAACTAATCGAGGTATACCTCTTTCCTTTTCTGCAGCGTTATTGACATAAAAAGCAGTGCAAGACCAAGGAGATTTTGAAGGTTTGATGAGACCCTTATGTAAGAGACTATCAATCTCCTTTTTGCAGAATTCAACCAGTTCGGCGTTCATCTGACAAGGTCGAGATTTAGTTGGAATTTTGTCTTCAGTGAAGCTATCTTCATAAGGAATAGAAACAATGTGTTTCTTACGACTCCAAAAGGCATTTGGATGATCGGCACAAATATCAGTTATTAATTGAGAAGAAATAGTTCGTATTTTTTCTTGTATTTTAACAGGTTTTAACGTATCAGAAATATTAATACTCATTATCTCTAATTGCAGGAAATTAAGCTGATTTTGTTTTATGTTAATAAGAGCATTAATATCACGTGTGATAGGTTGAGTAACAAAAGGGTAAGAAATAGGTTGATTTTTATAAGTAGCCCGAAATCCATTAGCATCAATATGAGTATAAGGATAAATAGCATTTATAAAAGGAGTTCCTAAAATAATTGGAGGATATATTTGATTTTTTACCAAAAAGAAGAAGTGGGGAATACAAACTTTATCACGGCAAATATGAGCATGAGGCAATTTATAATTAATGTCTAAAGAATGGCCAGTTGCAGATTTTACCATATGTGTGGTTTTTTCAAAATACTTAGTGGGAATCAATCCCTCTTGAATACAACTAACGTCTGCCCCACTGTCAATCATGGCGACATTAGTAAAAAAGAATTCTTTGTTTATTAAAATGGTACAATTAATATACCATTTATGAGCAGTGACAATTTGAAGCATTCCTAAGAAAGAATCATTACACGGAGTTTCCATATTCAACTTTTCAAGTTGCAAAGTGTCATTATCAACAGAGTTGTCGTCAGGTCTTTTTGAGGAAGTTGAAGTTGAAACAACGTCTTTGTCTTCGAGTTTTGAAAGGCGATGATCATTAATCATCTGATTTTGTTTTAAAGAAACAATTTCCTTTTTAAGTTTTTCAACTTCGATTTTTAAATCGTTAAGTGTGGTATCTTTGCCAGGAGTTTTGCTTAGAGCTAATCTTCGATTAACTTCAGCTAAAGAATAAGTCATAGGCTGATTTTCAAAATCATCTTTCATCGCATTTGTAGAGGTGGAAGAAGACGAATTTTTTTGAGTGGCAAAATTAAGAATTTTCTCACGAAGTTTTTCATCCGTGATATCTTTTAATAATTCTAAAACATTTTCAGCAGTAAGTGTTTTAAGATCAAAGTCAAGCTCTTCAAATTGAGCTTGGAGTTTATACATAGTTTCTTCGCAATTACACGTAGGATTATCACAATCAGCACACTTATCATTGCCATTAGAATCATGTGATTCTATGTCATCTTCGGAAGCACTTCGTGAATTTTCACTTTCATTTTGCTTCTTATCTTATTTCATTTGAAATATTTTTTTCAAACTCGTCAATTATTTGGCTTCAAATCGTAACAAAGGCGTGAACTAAGTAGGTATCCAATTGATTCAGTCATAAAACCCTCTATAGCCATTAAATTGTGTTCACATATGCATTACACATAAAATATTAAAGTTCTACCTTCTTTTTTTTTCAAAACTCAAAATTTAGTTTAAATTGAAACAAAATATTCTCTATAATAATAATATATTCAATATAATTTCACACGTAAAATCTGAAAAGAGTGAAGCATACATAGATCTTACTTCTACCTCATGAGATGCAAGACTATTTTCAAAAGATCATCAATCTGCTCTAGTAAAACATATTAAAACAATTAAGAAAAATAAAATACAGAAGTATACATAGACACAACAAATAATAGAGAAATTGGTACAAAATTCCAAAAAAAATAAAATAATAACAATAACAACAAAAAAGTAATGCAATAAATAAAACATGGCCAAATCGAATCGACAACCCCCTAAACTTGGCACGATCTTTCACTTTGGCACCTCAAGTGGACGTTGTTCACTTTTGACACCTCAAATAGCCATAAAGTGTGTCACTTTGGCACCTTTCGACACCAGCACTGGTGTGTGTGTCTCACTCGCTATCAACGTGGATAAAATAATCAATTGATTTGTGCCAACTCATTTAAATTGTCACATCACTATATCCACCTATAATTATTTAAAAAAAAAGTCTAAAACACATGGAAAGGGGCCAATTATAAAAAGACATTTGTCATTTTTATATAATTAATTTAAATAAAATATATTAATAACCCCACCCCCCACCTTATATCATCTTCCTAACCACCTCACCCCATATCATCTTCCTCAACCCCCACGCCCAAATCGTCTTCTGCCACCCTCCCCCGCCACACCCCTAAATCGTTTGCCGCCAACCCACCCTCCCCTAGCTCCATCCACCCACCTCCTCCATATTTTCTTCTCCAATTCACAAACTTCCACCTCTAGCTGTTGCAACAATCCGATCAAATTGACATCAAATTCACAACAACTTAACAATAATTTTTCATCCTCCGTTCAAATTGACAATAATTTCTGATCAAATTGACAATAATTTGGTATCAGCAAAATAAATTGATCAAAAAAATTATTTTAAGAAGAACCCATTTTAAGAAACAAAGGAGGGACATACAAATTAGAACAACAAAGCTTAGCAAATCTTCTCTTTTCTTCTTGAGAAAGCAGCAGTTCAAGAATACTCACTGCATCACAAAGTTATGGCTCACCCGGGATTTGAAAATCGATTCGTAGAATCTACGAACTCAAGCAGTGATGAAGTTCAAGATGTGGAAGTTTTAATTTCAGAGAGTTCAATTGTTGGATCGAAAGAATATTTTTTCATTGTGTTCTTTCATATTTTTCTAAAATTCTTCAAAATTAGTATGTGATTTTTTTTTCTTCTATATTTTTTAATTAAAAAATTACTGGTGGTAGTTTGGTGGATGATGGTGGTGATGTTGGAAGGTGGAGCTGATGGACAAAGATGAAGAAGGCTTAGAAAAAATTATAAAAGAAAAAAAGACTTAACAATGGTTGTTAATGGTGGATTTGGTGGAAGAAGAAAGAGGGAGGATGAAGAAGGTAAAAAAATATAAAAATCTTAAAAAGAGTCTTTTACGCGCTTTTAGTGAAGTGCAACACACACAAATATTGTGTCAGCAAAAGGTGTCAAAGTGACACACTTTATGACTATTTGAGGTGCCAAAAGTGAACACCGTCCACTTGAGGTACCAAAGTGAAAGATCGTGCCAAGTTTAGAAGGTTGTCGATGGGTTTGGCCATAAAACAAAGAAACAACAGACAATAATAACAATTAAAGAACAAGAAATCATGAGAATAGTACTAATAATATTGGTATACAAGAAAAAACATATTGTATGATGAATCAAGCCTATTTCAAGGTGGAGTAAGAAAATACACAATTACCTATTAGCCTTCTGCTATAATTTTGAACTTTCATATATATTTTTTTTAAGATCATTTCTATATAATAGAAACATTGGTTTCAACATGGCAGTTTAAAGATATTAATAAAAAGGTTAAAGATATAATGATTTTTTTGTAGAATTAACTAGCTGATCATAGTTATCTTTAATGCTCTACTTGTTGAACCTTAACAACACTTTTTAAAGAAAAAACCCACCCATTTTCATTTAATTACAACCATAACCTTAAATAAAAGTCCTTCCTTTTCTATTTAATTACAATAATGCCTAAGTTCTATTGAATATGGTGGGGTCCATACTTATTAAAATGAATAATTAAATATTTCATATATTTTTTATTTTCCTCTCTTAAAAGTAAATAATCTCTTCACTATATTTCGCATTTAAATTTTTACTACTCCGTAATTTTACTATATTGCCCCTAATTAATTATTATACGTCATTTATATATTAAAAAATTAATAATATTTAATTAAAATATAAAATAGATATTTATGATATTTATGTTTCAATCGTAATTTTACTATATCGCCTCTAATTAATTATTATAGATCATTTATATATTAAAAAAATTAATAATATTCAATTCGTGATTTTACTATATCACCTCTAATTAGTTATTATAAGTCATTTAGGTATTAAAAAAGTTAATAATATTTAATTAAAAAAGGTAAAATAAACATTTATGACATGTTTGCTTTAACTGCTTCAAACATGATTTTACTATATCGTCCCTGATTAATTATTATAAGTTATTTAGGTATTAAAAAATTAATAATATTTAATTAAAAAAGTAAAATAGACATTTATGATATATGTGCTTCAGCTACTTCAACCATGGTTTTACTAAATATCACCCCTAATTAATTATTGTAAGTCATTTAAGTATTAAAAAATTAATAATATTTAATAAAAAAGGTAAGATAGATATAAAAATGATAAATTAACTCTTGATGTTTAAAATTATCTTGACATCTTATATGAGGTCCACTTAATTTTTTTCACGAGCATTTTTTATAGTAATTTTGCTATGTCACTCTAATTATTTGTTTTAAGTCATTTAAGACATTTATGCTTTGCTGCTTCAATCTTGATTTTTCTATATCACCCCATATTAATTATTATGATCATCTAAGCATTGTACCACTTAATTGAAATAGAAAAAATATTATAAATCACAATAATTAAAAATTTAAATTATTTAAAAAATATAATTGGCTATCGACAATACAAAACTCCAGACAAGGAGAGTAACATATATTATTCAAAAATTACATAAAAAGTATTATAAATTAAAATAGTTGACAACTTAAGATATCTAAAAATAATTTAATCTATTATATATTTCAAAAAAAAAAATGTAAAAATACTATAAATCACAATAATTAACAACTTAAATTTTTTTTAAAATATAAAATATTTGGTTGACTCTCGAAATTATATTAGTGTCACCTAAACTGGAGTAGAAGAAAGGTATTATAAATCACAATAATTAAAAAACAAAACTTATTTTAAAAATATAATTGACTATTAATTCCACAAAAGTTTGAACAAGAAAAGCAATGTATATTATTTGAAAATTACATAAAAAATATGATAAATTACAATAATTAACAGCTTAAATTATCTAAATACATATTAAAAGTATTATTGATTATCTAAATTCTATTTGTGTCACATAAATTGAGACAAAAATAATATTTATTGAATCCGTGCTAGATCCTAGATGAATCTTAGAATGTATATGCAATTTTTTTTAAAACTTTTGTTTAAATATATCAAAATTGAATGGACAAGTTCTAATACATCACATCAAATAGTGTATATGAAATAATGTTAGCATCCAAACGACTCCTACGTTTCAATGAAAGGAACATATACAAAAATAAAGTTCGATAAATTTTTTACAGAAGTATGTTTTATCATGTTCTCAATGTCAAATAACTTAAATTAATATGAAAGATGGTAACTTGTAGTTTTTTTTTTTTTTAATTTTTAAAACACTTAAAATTTAAATTTAAAATATTAATTTAATTTAACTTTAAAGAACAAATTGACAAATAAAAGAAAAAGAGAAATAAAAACAAAGAATATTTATGTCGGCTTAGTAGGGGATACAATTCAATTTTGGGTTATTAATTGCAACCCACATGTGATGTAATATGCAATTACTACATTTTATCCTCCCCAGACCCCACTTTATGAGAATATACTGAATTTGTTGTTGTTGTTGTATACTTAATGTAGCCGGTCTCAATCATAAGATTAAAGATCTAAACTTCAAAATGCATCAAATTTTATTATTTACATGAGTAAATTGTACATAATTATCTTGTAAGATAATTTGGCTTATTGAAAAATACTATCAAATAGTTAATATGTTTTGTATATTTATACTTTATAATTCATAATTGAAATTGATATCAATCTAACTTATCGTACATAATCAAAATATCTTAATATTGGACCCGTGCTGACACAGACCATGCTTCTCTGATATTCATGATAAGTTGAAGATATTATATCCTATCTAATCACCCCCTCCCCCACCCCAAATACTTTTTTTTGACCATAATGTGTAACCATTTATTTTTGAAAAAATAAATAAATTAACATAACCAAGAAATCTAACTGTCCAAAACGAGTCCTTAATTAATTTGATTCTATCTCCATTCAGACAAAGATGAAATTTTGACACTTTCTTTTTTGGTTTAAAATGAATAACTTTTTCAAAGTTCAAAACATATTATTTATTTTTTCCCAAATTATCTTTTTCTTTTACGGGTTTTAATTGACCATATCTAATTTTAATTTTTTTTTTGGAAAAAAGCAAAAATGTAATATGAATGAATTGCTTTCTAAATCAGTGTCATTAATTAATTTTCTTAAAGAGTAATTTAATTAAGTTATCAAAATTGTTTGATCTTAATAACAGTTGTCCTCTTTTTCATCAGGTTAATCTCTATCTATATTTATTAAGTTAGATAAGAACAAAAATATAAATTGATAATTAATTATATTTTAATTTTATAAAATAATAATTATTTAAATCAACTAATCCGATTTTTGATAATCGCGATAACTAAAATACAACCGAGGAGTAACAAATATGGTACTTACTATAAGTAGGCATTTAGCCATGACAATTTTGTCACTTTTTTTAAAAAAAAATTATTTTACTTTAGTGAAAAAAATAAAAATAATAGTGTTTGATCTTAAGAATTATTTCACTTAGTAAAAATTATATTTTAAAAAATAAAAACAAGTAAAACTTATTTTCCTTCAGATTTCTCTCTCAAAATTTTTAAAACAACTTTAATCTATACTCATGGTTAAACACATCACCAATTTCAACTCCAAAAAATTATTATTTTCACTACCAAATGGTTACTAAGACCATCTTCAACCACACTCCATTTTACACTCTATTTTACACTCTAAATATAGAGATTCTCCATATTTGAAGAACACCAACTCCAACCGATAATTCTATTTTACACTTTTAAAAGGAATCTTCTGTATATTTGGAGAGTGATTATTTATTTTCTTTGCATATAAAGTTTAGAGGAAAATATAGAGGATGGCTAGCGTTGCATTCTCTATCTAAATAGTCACCCAAGTTTATGAAATTTTCTTCAAATATCACTTATGTTTCATTTAGGACTATAATATTACTCAACTATCACTCCTTTTCTAAAAAAATACTAAACACTTCAAAAGTCTTGTTCTCTTTTAGTTGACATGTCATGTCATTAAAACCTCCTTTTTTAGAAATACTAAACTATTTAACCATCAAACTCATAATCAAAATATAATTATATTCTCCTTTTCTAAAAAAATGCATCAGTTTATAAAAAAAAATTATACTTAGAAATTTTTTATCAGTACTAAAACTTAAAATATATTTTTTCAAGGGTTATTTTTTTGAATGGTCACTCATATTTTTTGAATTGCCTATAAAATTACTTTTATTTTTTAGATATAATAATATGATTCAACTATCATTATTATTCTAAAAAAATAAATTAATATCTCACATGTCTCTTTCTCTTCTAATTGACATGTCATGTCATTTTTTTTTTTTAATAATAGACCTATTTAACTCATCAAACTTATTTAGTCAAAATTATATTCTTATTCTTTTCTTTTTTAAAAAATACATTAATTTATTAAGAAGGAATTTTCATGCTTAGAAATCTTTTACCATTACTTTTACTTTCATTTTTTCTAAAGTTATTTTTTGGGATTGTTATCCATGTTTTTGGAGTTGCTTACAAAAATCACTTTTATTTTTGTTAAGATAATAATATCACTCAGTTATCAATATTTTTCTCAAAAAATCATTAAATACCTCAAAAGTCTCCTTCTCTTCTAATTAGCATGTCATATCAATAACTATCATTTTTTTTTAAAAATAAACATATTAACTTATCAAACTCATTTAACCCAAATTATAATCTTATTTTTTTAAAAAAATACTACATTAATTTATAAAAATAAATTCTCATACTTAGGTATTTATACTTTTTCTTTCTAGAATTATTTTCCTAGATAATCATTCAGATTTTTATATATAATTGTCTACAAAGATCAGTTATTTTCTGATGAAAACAATATCACTAAATTAGATAAGTTATCTAATTTTTTTAATTTGCATGTAAAATAATATGATAAAGATTAATCATAGTAAAAAATTTCTAAGAATGAAAATTAAACTAATATATTTTTTTAAAAAAGAAAAAAGTATTATTTTAATTAAATGAGTTTAATGAATTAAATAATTTATTATTTAAAAAAATATGATTTTAATAACATGACATGTCAATTAAGAAAGAAAAATACTTTTAAAATATTTAATAATTTTTAAGAAAAAAATAATTTAATAATATTATAATCAAAATATAAATAATATTTAATTTTTTTTTCAAAACTCGAGTGGTTATTTAGGAAATTCACTCCCGCAGAGTTTAGGGGATGATCGGAGATATCCCAAAACTACATATGCTCTAGAAAAAGAGGAAATAGGGGAGTGGGACCTTTCACTCAATGATTCACTTATCTATCCACTACTAGTCTGGTACCAGACTACCAGTACTAGCTAGTAGAACTCTCTCTCTCTCTCGAGACAGCTCCCCCATTTCTTACTACTATTTATCCTTAACCCCCTTTCAGGAAAAATACATGAATCACAGTTTCCATATCCCTTTTACCCCATCTACTTCCTCCTCTTCTTGAAAAATCCTAATCTTTAACGCATATTTTTCCACTTTCACCTCCATAAGAATCTTTGTCTTCACTTTCGTTTTTATTTATTTATGCTTCTCTATCACTTCAAGATTCACCTATTTTTATCTCTTCTGAATAATCAACAACTCAGATTTCTCTGTTTAATACATACTCATGCCTTCTTCTTGTTTTGCCTTGATTATTTTTGAGTCTAATCATGAATAGATGTTAAAGATTCAGCTATATTTATCTCTTCTGAATAATCAAGTACTCAAATTTCCAGTTTAATTCAGACCCCATCTAGGTTTCTTGTTGTTTTTGCCTTTTTTTTTTTGAGTATAAACATGAATGAATGTTAAACATTCAATCTTTTTGGTGTTTGGTTAATCTTGGATTTCAGATCTGTTGTTATGGTGCATTTTGGATTGTGAATTTTGAGGTTTTTGGTTGAATTTGTAAGGATTGTTTGAGAAATCATTTTTATTTTTTTAGCATTTTCTGGTTTTGTGGGATGAAGTGGGGATATGGGTCAAAGTCAAGGTGTCGCCAGAGTACAGTGGTTGCTGTGGCAGAAGAAACAGAAGGAATTGATCAAGTGTTTGTGGAAAGTTGTTGGACTAATTTGCCTTTAGAATTATTGAGAGAGGTTCTTATGAGGATTGAGGACACTGAATCTAAATGGCCTTTGAGGAAAAATGTTGTAGCTTGTGCTGGAGTTTGTAGGAGCTGGAGGGACATTATGAAGGAGTTGGTCAAGACTCCTGAAGTCTCTGGCAAGTTAACTTTCCCTATTTCTGTCAAACAGGTAAATAAATTTCCATCTTCCACTTGATTAACGGTGTGTTAGTTCTATTTTTTCTTTGTTGGAATTGCGTTGCTTTTTTAGATGGTTTTGTTTTATGACTTATAGTCTAGACTAATACAATTTAATTTCTTCGAGACTTAGATTTTTTATGTGTTATACAGCTTGAATTAGTTCAAGATTAGATTAGGCTTAAGCTGAGCTTGAGGAAGCCATTGAAATGATATACGTTTGGCACTAGGCCACTCTTTGGTTCATTTTTCATATTTTTGGTGGCATCTATTCTATCTTCTTGCTGATTATGTTCACCCTCCACACCAATTTATGTGCCACCTTTCATATTTCGAGATTCAAACAAGTCTTATCTTTGACTGTATTTTTCATATATCTTTTAGTAAATATTTGAATTGTCAATTATTGTGACTTATAGTAATTTTTACTTAGTTTACAAATATAGGTATTTTCTTTCAAAAAAATTGACAATTTCATGCCCAAATTTCACGTTTAAAGTTAAACTGCCCGACTCTCAAAATCTTAACCGTGCCACATAAACAGGGACAGAGGGCGTACTTTTTTCTGTTTACACAACTCTTGCAAGTTTTATTCTTCTTCAAATATGAATTATACTGTCTAATTGCTGGGTAATTTTGGATCAAGGATGGCGAGTCAGTCCTCCCATGAGCGAAAAATAAGAAAGAAGTAAAAAATTGTAAAGTCCCTCATAAGAATTTACATATAAGTTATGAAGTTCATTATTACTTTTATCTTTGTTTCATGTATTCTTAGTAGTATTCCGAATTGTTGCAGCCTGGTCCACGAGACACGCTCCTTCAGTGCTTTATAAAGCGAAACCAGACAACACAGACATATCATCTATACCTCAGTTTGACTCAAGGTGAGCATTTATTTACTGTTTCCGAATCTGAAGCCTTCAGTTTATTGAAGTTTTATCTTTTCAAACGACGGGTTGCGTGGAGGGAAGCATGATGTTATGTTCAGCTAGAATATACCCTCAAGTTTGGAATCATCTTACATTTTTCTTTCATCTGCTTATTGTGGCAGCATTGGCTGATGATGGCAAGTTTCTTCTTGCTGCTCGGAAGTACAGGAGGCCCACCTGCACTGACTATGTTATGTCACTGGATGCAGATGAAATGTCAAAGGGAGGTGGCACTTGTATCGGGAAATTAAGGTATGGCTTGCTTATTGTTGATGGGGTGAGTGGTAAAGCTTAGGTAGTGTATAAAGGAGTCTTTTTTTTTTTTGGCTAGATCAAATTTCCTTGGAACCAAGTTTACTGCATATGATTGTATTCTACCTTATGCTGGAGCCAAGCTGGTGAAGAGCCGTTCGACTAGGCTTGTAGGCTCAAAACAAATGAATCCTAGAGGGCCTTGTGGAAACTATGAAGTTGCTCATATTTCCTACGAGTTGAATGTACTTGGAGCCAGGTGAGGCTTTAATTTTCTTGCAAAAGTTTGGAGTAGGCTACTAAATAAATTAACTGCTCTCTTTGCTCTATGGACTAAATTTCTCTTGACACATGAATCATCTTATGTAACTAGCAGGGGGCCAAGAAGAATGCATTGTGTGATGGATGCTATCCCAGCTTCTGCCATTAAGCCTGGAGGTACAGTTCCCACACAGGTTGAATTTCCAATGGGCAATAGTGGTTCCTCTCTTCCAATGCGATTTCTTCGATCCAAATCAAGTCGCTTGGAGAAGTCTTTGTCTGGGCCTATAGAAACTCAAAGAGAAGGTTCACTGGTTCTGAAAAATAAGGCTCCCAGATGGCATGAGCAGCTCCAATGCTGGTGTTTGAACTTTCATGGTCGGGTAACTGTTGCCTCAGTGAAGAACTTTCAGTTGGTGGCTTCTCCAGAGAATGGTGTGGCTGGACCAGAACACGAGAAGGTTATTTTGCAGTTCGGCAAAGTAGGGAAGGATATGTTTACAATGGATTACCGCTATCCACTATCAGCATTCCAGGCATTCGCAATATGCCTTAGCAGCTTTGACACTAAAATTGCTTGTGAATAACTTGTCTTCAAGGTTAGGCTCTACCTCTTTCCTTGCAGAAGTTAAAATTTACAATCAAACATTTATTACATAGTCTTTCATAGTTATCAATATAATGAGGATTTTCTTGAGCGTTACAACAGTCATGGAGGAAACTTTTATCATTTCATTCTACAACTTTGTCACTTGCATTGAACCTTTTAATCTAAATTCCTGTTTTTGGTCGTCGAAGAGTTTAGATTCAAGCATCTTTCTTACATGAGAATACTTCGACTTGATGAAAGATTTTAACTCCATTTTCGCATCCATTTCAGTTTTAATATCTAAAGATCATTGGGGTGTGCATATTGTGTCTCCCCTCTGGTTATTGCAGCCTTAAGGCTCTTCGAGCTGGTCATGCAATTAGTTGATTACCAAAAGGAATTTGCAGTAGTTGTGGCTTAACATTCTCTTTTAAGCTTCTACTGTGGCTTAACGTTCTCTTTTGAGCTTGCAATTAATTGCTACATAAAGGGAAGAGAGGATGTTCAATGTTGTTTCGTTTAGGTGGTTTAGAACACATAATCAATGAGTAGAACAGATAAAGTAGATTTCACATGGTACATCGGTGTTTTAGAAATTCAAGTATTATGACACGTCACACAAACTGTTGTAGTACCAACTTTTATTACCTTCAGTATGTTCTTCTGGCTTCTACATCCCGTCTTTGCATTTGTTCGACAGCGGGGCGTGGTTGCTTGGAAGTGCAATAATTCCAGCGGCGAAGTGATTGATTGCGAAGCACGAGAATGGCGCAAATGCAAATAAGATGCCAGATTAGTTGATATCATTAGTTCTTGTATGTTTTCTCAAGGACCACACCAAAAACTAAAGAACCACAGAATGTTGCAGCTAGAGATTAGAGAAAAATATTATGATCCTCTATTACATACTGTTTTGTACATTTCGTTTTTCTGTACATAATTTACTTAAATCATCTCCTTCTTTGAAAAGTCTTGTAATGCTGCTGTTGCCTTTTGAATTTTCATGACCTTCCTTCCCTTTCTTTATCTTTTACTATATATGTACTTTCAGTGTTTTCCATAATTTGCTGCTTGAAAACATTTGATGTCATATTTTCAAGATTTTGTCCTGTGTGGATATGGTTTTATTTCTTTCCCTTTCCCTCTTAACTTTCTATTTTATTTATAGCAACTTTACATGCGTGGTGCAGAGATGATATTTAAATGTCTATTATCCAAATTTATTTGAATATCTCGAGACATTTGAATTATTCCCTCCAATTTATTTGTCTTTCATTTTCTTTCTAATCCCTTTCAAAAGTAATCCCTCTTTTTCTTTATTGATAGCTTTTTAATTTTAATTTTTCAGATAACATGCATAACATTACAAGATCCAAAAAATATTTTGATATATTTATATACTTTTAGTGTAGGCATTTGGACAGATAATTTTATCTCATGATTTGATGAAATCAACGCTTGGACATGCGATTTCATCTTATGATTTCAAATAATGAGATGATATCTCAAATTCTCCAATAATAAATAAATAAATCATGATTTGAGATTTTAAATCATTATATCAACTTTTTAAAATAAAAAAATATGGTCCATAAGTTTATATTTTGAAAAAAAAAATTATTTTAAATTTTGAAAAAAAAACTCATGCTCAGCATGAATAGACACGTACAATATGAAAGAATTATATTGAAGAGTAAATATTCACTAGTATTGTTTATTAGTGGATCTTTATAAAATAATGTCTGCTTGAAAATTTGTCATCACAAACATTTATTTATAAAAGGAACATGGAGATATGCAGTTTATCATTGTAGTATCTTAAAATATTACGATATTCTATTTATGAATTATGATTTGCTCATTTGATAACATTATATAAGAATTGCGAAAAATTTAATAGATTTTATAACTCTGTGGAATTTTCATGTTTATGAGAAACATAGTCAAAATTACATATTCATATAAAATTTCAACTTTATCTTAAATGATTTCATATCATGATCTGAAATCATAATTTTATCTCATGATGAAACGACCCTTAATTTAAAGTCACATAACTCAAAAGCTTCTTTACTTTTTAAACTTCATATTAAAATGGATGGAGTTACCTTTCCAGCTTCTATCTACAAAGACAGATGGATATATATTTTGTTACTACTAGACTGTGATAGCTTGTACAAATGATGTTAATTTTTAATCAGTTCTTTTTGAGATAATTTCTTTTTAGCAATAAAATGTACATATTATCATATCAATAAAATTTTATACACGTAAAGAGTATTTAGTTGCTTAACCACCTTCTAGGAACGGTATTAAGCTAGCCTAAGCCTCAAATAGATTCTAGTTACAAGAGAAAATTGAAGGAAAGATGTTTTTTAAGTCTTGAATGAAGGATTAGTGACATTGACCAACTTAAAGGATCAAACATAATTAGGAAACTTGATTAAGTTAATTGTGGACTTGATTAATATTTTTAAAACTTTCTAATCTATTCAAAAATACAAATCAACCCAACTCACACCCCTCTTTAATCCAAATCATCAATCGTCTCTCTCCTCTCTTTCGACAGCTTCTCTCAACCAACAGTTCTGTAAATTTCTCCTTTCAATCCCTGGCGACTTCAACCTCCGACGACAAATAGTTAGGCTTCGAGTTCCTTTTCAACTTCAACCGTCAATCAACGTGACAGCTTTGCTCTCCGGCCACAACAACTTTGAATTCTTCATCGTTCCTTTTCTTCTTTCACAGGTAAAAAATTATGGTCTTTTCAGTTTTGAAGAAAACGAGGAACTTGAGTCAACTTCTCTTATAGTATTGCTTAACAATTTCAATAGTTGTTGTTTTAATTTGAAATGCGGTCTGAATAAAACCCTAATTTCTGATATTTCTTCTCTTCTTTTCTCTTTTGTTGTTTGATTTCGAAGTTTAATTTGTTGTGCCCGTTGCTGGGTTAATTTGTTCTTGTTCTTGGTAAAACTGGTGATATTGCTGTTGTTCTGTTGAACAAAATCGTGCTACTATTTTTTTTCTCCAACAGATTATCCATCTGGTGCAACATATTAACCATATGATGCAACAGATTTAACATATGATGCAACAGATCAACCATCTGATGCAACAGAGGAACCATCAGATTAAAATTCTGATGCAACAGATTAACCATATGATGCAACAGATTAACCATCTGATGCAACAGATTAACCATCTGATGCAACAGATTAATCATCTGATGCAACAAAGGAACCATCAGATAAAAAATCTAATGCAACAGATTTAACATATGATGGAATAATTTAACCATCTGATGCAATAGTTTAATCATCTGATGCAACAGATTAACCATATGTTAGAATAGATTAACCATCTGATGCAACATATTTACTATCGAATGCAACAGAGGAACCATCGGATTAAAAATCTGACGCAACAGATTAACCATCTGATGCAATAGAGGAACCATCAGATTAATGGTCTGATACAACAGATGAACCTCCTATTAGATAAAATCTTATCAACTCTTCCAACAGGACATGTCCAAGACTTGATTTTTCCAACTGATCATTCATCTGTCATGACAGACGACCCTTTTATTGGAAGAAATCTAAATAATATTGACCGTTGATAACTGTTCTAACAGATCACTCATATGTAGCAATAGATGTGTGACCTGTTGTACAGACCATTCATCTTTCTTAACAAATGAGTGATATATTTTGTATTATTGCAACAAATTACTCAGTCGTTGCTACAGATTAGTTAACTGTTGCAACAGATCACTCATATGTTGCAACAGATGTGTGATCTGTTGTATAGACCATTCATCTTTCTCAACAGATGAGTGATATATTTTGTATTATCGCAAAAGATTACTCAACCATTGCTATAGGTTATTTAACTGTTCCAACAGATCATTCATATATTGTAACAGATGTGTGATCTGTTGCACAGAACATTCAACTTTCTCAACAGATGAGTGATATATTTGTATTATTGCAATTGATTACGTATCCGTTGCAATAAGTTATTTAACTGTTCCAACAGATCACTCATATGTTGCAATAGATGTGTGATCTGTTGCATAGATCATTCATCTGTCTTAAAAGATGAGTGATATGTTTTGTATTGTTGCAACAAATTACTCATCCGTTGCAATAGGTTATTTATTTAGTGCAACAGATAACCTATCTGGTGCAATAGATGTGTGATTTATTGCAACTGTTATTTTACTATTTTACATGTTAAATTTACTGTTATCCTTTTTTTACGATGCATTAATCAACTATAATATTTTTTTTTATGTTCTTATTAATTTTAGATAATATGGCTCCCAAAAGAACAGAAATCAAATCAAGTCCAAGTAAAGGAACAAGTGAAGCAGCTAGGTTACATCCACTACTCTATGAGTTTGCTTTACTAGCGTTATCTCAATCAAGAGCAGAATATGATGAACATGGGGAGGAGAAATATTTTAAAAGAGATGATTCAAATGCTAATAGCCCTTCCACCGAAGAGTTGGTCAAAACCTTCAGCATTGATCGTTATCCTGTGAGAATACAGTGCGATAGTGCCACAGATTTAACGGGTGATTTCGTGGTTAAGTCAGCCATGGGAAAATATTTTGACGCCTTTAGAAAAATACTTTGAGAACAAAAATTGGATGCTTATTTCAGGGACAGCTGCTTTGGAAAATATCTAGATTTACCGGATGACAACAATGCTCGTTTTCAAATGAAAATGGTATATGAACTTCTCAAGCGTAGGTTTATGTATGAAAATAAAGATAAGATGGATGAGGTGTGGATAAATTACTATGGCATGCCTGTTCGTTTGGTTGGATGGAGTTTGCCATAGTTACTGGACTAAAATGTTATCCTCTTTCTCCTTCTTATGTTATACCTATTCTAACCCCAAAAAGCACCCTGCACACCCAAAAAAGGCAAAAGCAAGTCGTGTGATCGTGATGACCTGGTGTCCATTGTTGGTCCAAGCTTCAAAAATAAAAATTTGATAGAAGCATTGAAAGGTAAAAGAATTTCAAAGAAGTACAAACAATCATTGTGCTTGGTTTGGTTTGTACATAATATTCTTTGGGCGAGAGACGTTAACAACAACATAAGCATTGGTTTAATAAATCTCTCCGAGGATCTTGAGGCGTTTAACAACGATCCTTGGGGTTATGAAAGCTTCAAAATAATTGTCAAATATTTGTTGACTCCGTTAGCGCCAAAGACAGTCAACTTATATGGCTTTCCATGGGCTTTCATGCTAAGTGTTTCTTTCTTTTATTATGATATCATTCATTTTTTTTTACTCAATAATGGTTTTGATTTATTGACATTATTTTATAGGCTTGGGCGTTTGAAGCCATTCCTTATTTGAGACAACAAGTGAACTACCAGGAAGAAGTTTCCTATAACGCCCTGAGTCTGCACCCCGAACTCCACATGGTGCTTAAGAACCCGAAGGACCACAAGCTAACTCATGACTAGTACCTGCTGTGAGCACTAAATAATAATACTAAAATAATGCAAAAGTTAGGCTGAAATGCCATAAGGTTCATAATCTGAATACTATTAAGAATAACATCTATAATAATATCTGAAACTGAATACTGTCTAAACTAGTCTAGCCTGAAAAGCCTCTAAGTGAACTATCTGAATGTGGAGTTGATGGGACAAGCCCCCAACTAACTCCGACTACTGAAATACTGAAGCTGCTGAAAATACCAAAATAAAACCATATCCTCGATAGATGAGGACTCACTACTAAAAATGTTGCTGCTATCCGAATCTGTCTAAGCGTGGTCGGGAACCTGAGCATCCGGACCTATGATATGAGACATCATAGTACAAAGAAAAAGTATGCATCAGTACGTGAAATATACTGGTATTCTAGGAGAGGCAAGGCTGAATGCAAGGGTTCATATGCATGAATAGTATCTGATTGAATGATATGTAGTAATTGATGAGAGCACATGGAATACTAAAACTACTGTAAATACTGAGTATGTAATGCTGTACATATACATGTATATACTGTATCTGAGATTATTACTGAAACTGAGTCTGAGTTCTGATAACTGAGTTACTGATATCTGAGATTACTGATAACTGTATTAATGATAACTGGGTGACTATTTCTGACAGTCCCAATTTTGAAGAACTGAGCTGAGTTCTATACTGAGCTGGGTGACTGTGTTTGACAGTCCTAATTCTATAGAACTAAACTGAGTTCTATACTTAGTATGAAACTGAAAATGCGGGAGGTAATCATCTAACTGACATGCCCCTCTCTAAATGGATTGGGGTCCAACCTGTAACCCCAGTTGGAAGGGTGCCAGTACTGTGTCACAGGTAAAGACAAACTAAAGAGTCACCCTCATCTAGTAGGTGCCCTGAATGAGAATGGTGGTACCCTCAATTGGCAGGTAAAACACCTTATCAACCCTCAACTGGCAGGTTGATATCTCAACCTACGCTTTCTACATAGTTCTGGAACACAAGGACTGCTACTAGGGATCACATCCTCTACTGGCAGGTGAGCCCCCATCCTTGGGTTCACTCGTTGCTGAATCCTACTCCCATCTGAAGACACTGATTATTATACTAAGCTGAACTGGACTGATACTGAGTTTCACTAAGTTCTGTAATTGACTTAGTACTATTGTTCGTGACATTACTGAGACTATTCTGTAACTATTGTAGCTCTAGGTAAACAACTAGATTTTCGGGTATTGAATACCCCCAGGACTCGAAAGCATGGAAAGTAAAGCATGTCATGATCTTGAAAAAACATAACAATAAATACTCGTTAACAATACATTCACCTAGGCATCTTGTCAAACATTTGAGATACATGAACTTGTTCATGAATGGGACCTCATGATGACATATCATGATTTCTTTATTCAATTCACATAGGCATTCTATCAAACACTTGGAGAGCATGGTTATTTTACATGAGGATAGTCAACACATGAACATCATTGATACAATAATCAATTGTAATTCCAAGGGTTTAACATGCAAATCATATAATTAACCACACATGCTAATTTAATTTCATGAAACTTGTAGTAAATCATGGATTAAAACCCAAATAATATCATGAACATGAATACAATCAAATTCAATATAAAATTCATGAAAGCAATCAACTTGTAGTTATAAAAGAGGTTCTTGAACTCTAAGGGTGGAAGGAAGCCCTTAGATGAACACCTAACAAACCTTGGTAATCAATTTCGTGAAGATTGATGGTGTGTTCTTGAAGCTTGAATTTGAAATTGGATGCCCTAGGCTTTGTTCTTGAGAAAATTTGAGAGAGAATGAGTGATTTAGCGTTTAGAAAGGCTTAACTCATGTTTTTGGGGCTGATATAAGGTGGAAAAATGACTCAAATAACCCTCTGGACGTGGACTTTTTATTACTGAAAATGTGCCCAGCGACGCGTAAATCGACGCGCTGCATCGATGGTATCGACACGATGACCAACGCGCCGCGTCGAGTTCACGTTGGTTTACTAAAATTTGCATTGAAACCTGGGAAAAAATATCCATCAACGCGATGCGCCACATCGAGATTGCTCCGACCCACTATTTTGGTCACCCAAATATGATTTAAACGAGGTCCAAAAAATCTAAAACTCATCCAAAGTGACCTATACAAAGGCTCAGTTGAGCTCAACACAGGCTCAACTTTATACACAGGCTCCAAGCGTCCAGTTAGTACCCTATAAGCCCAGACCTCTTGCATGTTTGCCATGGCGTTATCGTACAGAAAGGTCATTGGCTCAACCATTTTTGTGCCGGTCAGCAAATATTCAATGTGTGTAAGAGCGTGCGACCTGCACGCAACAACAGTTTCATTTTTTGGAAGGTTCCTTATTTTGACCTTTAAAATCCTGTGGTTGCATCATCAACACTTTCGTTGGCCAATGATCCATTAGTTTACTCTACCTCAACAAGATGGGGAACAACTCTAACAGTGGCTACATGTAGGTAAAAAAGTCAACCTCATCTAAGACAGGTAAGTTGCAATAAAAAACCTTGATCTTTCCCTCCTCAAAAAGTATCTCAACAGCCCGATAATGTACGTCGTCCACGTTCATGACTCGAAGAATCATCTTTTTCTTGGTCCATCTCTTACTGTGTGGATTTGGCCTCTCCCCTCTAACATATTTTTTTATTTTTTTATCCCATTGGAACCCAGAAAGTAACGAATAAAATCGCTCTCCACCGAGAGTTGACGCTAGGTTACTGAGATAATCATACCTATCCTTGAGATTCTTGTAGAAGTCGAGGTCCATTATCCTATCAGCAGTATCATAAGCTTCCGGGTAGGCTAATTGCCTGCCCCTCATGAGGCAAAGAATTTCTTCAACATACTGTGATATAAGAAGTCAATTTTTAAATAGGTTAGTAATTGTAAAGAAGGAAAACATAGTGAAAGATACAACAGATGGTCCATCTATTGCAGAGGGTTCTTTATGTTCTTCTCTTGTTTTTCATCAAATGTATTTCTCTTGTTTGCAGATAAAAGAAAGTGAAACTGGATCAACTTTTGCCCGACCAACATTAAAGGCTAGAGTAAAAATGAGTTCGAAGGAATAAATTGCTTGCAGATGGAAGTACTTTATATGTGGGAGGTATGTATTACTGATCAACCTATCAAGAAAAAAAATATCCAGTACAATGATTTTGTGAATGTTGGTTCTTTACCTATTAGGCATTAATCCTTCAAACAAGATATGGTATTTTACAGTTAAGATTGTTAGGTTCGAACTGTTAAGGCTGAGGGACCAAGTAGGTGGTGTCGATACCCTGTTACGGTTTAATGAAGATTTTGCTAATGTTTATGTGTCAAGTTTGGAGAAGGATTAAGGTTTTTAGTGGTAGTGTAAACATTCAAATAGTGATTGCACTGACTTTAAGGGTTCAATGGACTTTTGAATGGCCTAAAAAACCTCGCACTGCTGCAAAAAGAATGGAAATGAATATAGTTATTGCTCTGGTCCAAATTTATATGGATGGGTTGCTTGAAGAAAATATTATATAATAGAAGGTTATTGTAAGAATACCTGTATGGGAAGAGGGAGGTGGAGAAGACCATATATCAACTCAGACCTTATTAAAAAAGAAACACAAGGTAGGAAGAAAAGTGTAGCAAAACTGGCTGATGAAATTGACATGAAAAATGAAAAAATTGAATAGTCTGCAAATGTGAAAGTGTATTAAAAAATGAAAATCCATCAGTCCATTTTGAAAAAAAATTGCTGAAGTGGATTAGAGTTGTGCACTTTGTTAGAGGGTCTGTAACTAGCTATCGTGGCCTAAATGAAGACCCACAAAATGCAGGACCAGAACTCTAATGTTTCAGCTTCTCGAGCACCGATGGTGGTAAGATTGTTGGTCAGGAACAAAACATGAAATAATAACTCCTGAAGTAAAAATAAGGGATCAAGCCAAGGTTGCAATTTCTCAAGATAAACTTGCATCCCATGCCTCCTGTTTATGTCTCTGGTCTGGTCAAAGGCAGTGAAAACAATAAGGCATGGGATTTCTGCCCAACTTCAGACCTTTTTGTTTCTACTGCCATTGACCTGATCTTAGCTACAAACAGAAGGCATGGGATGCAAGTTTGACTTCAGAAATTGATGCCTTGGCTTCCCTTATTTTTAATTCTAGAGTTGTTGGTTCAGGTTTTATTCTTGACTAAAAATCTTACCAATCTCCTGTGCTCGCGTAGCTGCTTCCTTAGAGTTCTAGTCCTGCACTTTGTGAGTCTTCATTGAGGCCACACTCTCTAGTTGCATTCTCTAGCAAAATGACCAGGTCCAGTCCTTTTAACCATTCTTCTTTCTCTTCAACGACTGATGGATTTTTATATTTGGATACACTTTCATATTTGAAACTCATTTAGTTTTTTTTATTTCTCATGTCAATTTAATATGCCAGATTTTCTAGAAGTTCCTTACTTGCTTCCCTGTGTTTCCTCTTAAACAGGATAAAAAATGATATATGGTCTTCTCCACCTCCCCTTTCCCACACAGGTATTCTCCCAAGCACCTTTTGCTGTATAATAGTCTCCTCGAGAAACCCATTCATAAATTTGGACTAGGGGAATTTCTATTGGTTCCATCATTTTTTGCTGTAGTGCGAGACTTTAGAGGCCTTTCAAGAAGTCCATTGTGCCATTAAAATTGGTCCAATCTCTATTGGATATTTACACTGCCGCCAAAAACTTGAACGCTTCCTCAAACTTGACACAAAAACATGAGCATAAATCATCATTAAATTTTAATAGGGTATCGAAACCATCATCTTGGAACCCTTCGGCCTTATCAGTTCATACCTATTAAACTAAACTGTACAATGCAGGATTTTATTTGAAGGATAAATGTCTAATCGATAAAAAATTGCATTAACAAAATCATTGTACTTTATGTGTGTCTGTCACAGTATCCTGATCAATAATACATAACTCCCATACATGAAAGTGGATCCATTTATATGCACGCACCTTATTCTTCCTATCCTATCAATACATGTCAGACATTGTTTATTTATCTACACGCATGTGATGACTATTAAAAAAGAGGAGAAAAGTCGTGTCTTTTTATCTAACACATTCAAAACAACTGATGAATCAAATTCTCCATATGTTGCAACTGATGAATAAGCTATTAGAAGAAATCAAAACATCTTCTCTAACAGATGGTTCATCTATCGCAACAGATAATCCCTATGTTGCAACAAATGGTAAATCTATTGCGGTAGATCAAACAGTGTTTATTCATCTGCACGTATGTGATGACTATTAAAAAAGAGGTAAAGAGTCATGACTTTTTATCTAACACATTCAAAATAGCTGATGAATCGAATTCTCCATCTGTTGCAACTGATGAATCAACTGTTAGAAGAAATCAAAATATCTCTTCCAACAGATGGTCCATCTGTCGCAACAGATGTATCATCTGTTGTACATATAAACCATATATTGCAACAGATGGTAAATCTATTTTGATAGACCATCTGTTGCAACAGATGGTAAATCTATTGTGAAAGATGGATGATCTATTGCAATAGCTCAATAATAATAGCTGTTATCAAGTCTCAAATCATTTTTAAAAGTTAAGAAGTTTGAATGTAAAAGAAAAAGTCATGTCTTTCCATAGAAAATTAAAAGCCAGCAGTTTGAAGGTAATTAATACAATGGACCTGAACAGTTGTGCTTTTTGGCCTAACACATTCAAATTCAATCCTCTATAAATAGGTCCCTCCACTTTTATTTATTTCTTGGATTTTGTCTTTTCGGATTACATCTTCAACCACTTCTCTTCAAAAAACATATTTCTTTCTCGTTGAGGTAAGTTTTTTTTGTGTAAATCTTCCAGTTCGTAGTATACATTGTATTACATTTGGACTCTTTTCTTTACTTTTTTTCTCAATTCATGCGTGTTCTTAATATGGATGATACTAATTAGGATGTTGTAATTCTACAAGACACTGTCCGAGAACTTGAGTCGCAGGTTCACGACCTGCGGTAGGAGTTGTCCACCATGAGAGCCCAAATAATCATGGAGATTCGCAAACTTAGGAGGGCATTTCTTCTACTGGTTGAAGCTTGGCCGACTGGCAATAATAATGCTACTGCTGATAATAATAATAATTAGAATATATTTTTTTTTAATTGTATATCGGATCTATACCTAATGTATTTTGTTTTTTTGTTTAATGAAGAATTTATTTTTAGTCGACTTTGGCTTTTTAATTCTTATTTAATTTTTATTCTGTCTATTCCTTCTTCTAAACATATTAACATGTCAACCGTTGGAGCCGTACGGAGCAATTTTAAATCTAGAAGCAATAGCAATTTTGGCATTTGAGTTCTATCAACATATGGACCATCTGTTGGAACAGATCAGTTGGATTTCTGTCAGCAGATTATCCATCTGTTGGAGGAAAAAAATCTAGTTTAATGGAACTGTGTTGTGTTCTTACAGCTAATGTCCATCTGTTTCCACAGATGGGTAATCTGTTGAAAATAATTATGGTCTGCTATATTATTTCATTTTTTACCTCTTTTTCTATACCTAATGTATTTTTTTTTAATGGAAAATTTATTGTTGGTCAATTTTGGCTTTTTAATTCTTACTTAATTTACGTTCTGTCTATTCCTTCTTCTAAACATGTTAACATATCGAATGTTGGATCCGTAAGAAGCAATTTTGAATCCAGTAGCAATAGCAATTTTGGCGTTTGAGTTATTTCAACAGATGGACCATCAGTTGGAACAAATTGGTTGGGTTTCTATCAACAGATTATCCATCTGTTGGAGGAAAACATTCTAGTTTGATGGAACTGTGTTGTGTTCTTCCAACTAATGTCCATCTATTGAATATAATTATGGTCTGCTGTATTATTTAATTCATATTTTGCCTCTTTTCTATACCTAATGTATTTTGTTTTTTGTTTAATGAAAAATTTATTGTTGGTCGACTTTGGCTTTTTAATTCTTATTTAATTTTCATTCTGTCTATTCCTTCTTCTAAACATGTTAACATGTTGACTGTTGGAGATAAGGAGCAATTTTGAATCCAGTAGCAATAACAATTTTGGCATTTGAGTTCTTTCAACAGATGGACCATCTGTTGGAACAGACCGATTGGGTTTCTGTCAGCAGATTATTCATCTGTTGGAGGAAAACATTCTAGTTTGATGGAACTGTGTTGTGTTCTTCCATCTAATGTCCATCTATTTCCACAGTGGGTAATCTATTGAAAATAATTATGGTCAGATGTATTATTTAGTTCATGTTTTACCTCTTTTTATTAATGCACAAGTTATTAAAAAAGATATTTTATATATAATAAATGATAACATTACGTTCATAACAATGAGTTAAATATATAAAAGTTCATAACAAACAATAACACAAGTTTTTGCAATTACAACGATCATGGTGGATTACGATCCGGGCATGTATTTCTTTTGTGGCCAGCGTGCTTACATACAGAGCAGTTGTTTCTTCTTAATGAAAATGATTCTACGACTCTACGCCTCCTCATATATGGCTTTCTTTCTGGTTTGATAGAGATTGAGTTAATATATGGAGGAGGTATTAATCTCCCCAAAAGCTTTTCAGGAACAACCCAACATTCTTCGGGAGGCACCGAAGTAATATCCTCACTATATGCCATTTCATATTTTTCCACCGAATAATATGAAGAGGAGAGCTCGTAAATTTTAGGTCCATATTTTGCACCGTATTGAGCTTGAAGCGCTGCCATAGCATGTGGACAGGGTATTTTGTCCAAGTCAAAAATTCTGCACGTACAAGATCTTGTTTGAACATCGATCGTGGCAACATCACCATGACCGGTGATACTAAATTTGTAATCTGCTATTTGATGAGATAATAACCTATTCCCCAAACTAATGCTTGTTGATATTATTTTTTTGATTTCTAGAACAAATGGGTTTCTTCTTGGGCCCTCGAACTGCACACGCCTTTGATTAAAAAATTAGCCATACTTCTTATTTATTATTTCAAATAGAGCCACGATGAGAAATTCTCTTTCATCGCCAAATAATGAATTCTCTGATTCAGCTATATTTGATGTCATAATATTGTACCTATACAAAAGAATCACTTAGTATTACATCATACCAAACTTGTAACTCAAACAAGACATTAAATTCATAAGAATGTACCTATCTGCTGGACAGAATGACCGACTCTATCTCTCAAAACCGACACGTACGAGATGTTCTGCTACCTTGGGATGCACATCCGCTATTTGATTGAAATGGTCTAAAAACTCCTCTCTACTATATGCTTTAGCTACTCTATAAAAAAGAGCCACAACCCTTTTGTTGTGATAGTTAGTCCGAATGTTCTCTCCATGATGCTTGATGCAACAACCAAAGTAAGTTGAAGTGAAGAAAATTAGACCCATTTTTGGAATATTTGGATGCCTATCCAAAACAAAATACAACTCTTTGGTATCTTCAACGCAGCTTTGCAGTTGTTAAAAAAAAATCCATAAGAGGCATCACATTTCTTGTCCTCTACACAAAAAGCGACAGGAAAGATGTGATTCTCCACATCCTGCGCCACCTCCGTTAGCAGAACTCCATTATACCTGCTCCTCAAGAAGGTACCATCGACGGCTATGCCTTTTCTCAAATTTCAAAAACCTTGAATCCAAGCACCATAGGATACAAAAAATTACTTGAACCTTCCATTTTTATCAACTTGCAATCCCGTCTTACTTCTGAGATTTGTGGACTCAATCATGTAATGGTAGGCATCCAGGACTACATACCCATGATCGTGTGTCCCCTAACCAAGTCCTTGTAAATCACGATGGCCGTATATATCTTTCAATAACTGACCAGTACACCCAATTCCATAAGGAGTTGATTGGTCATAACCCTTGTAGAAGGGCCTTTGCCACCGGGGAAACTATTCTTGAATTATTCATCGAGGAACTTTGCTGTGGCTTGAGGATTTTAGCCCGATATGTGCTCCGAAACACTTGTGTGATAATTTTCATATTTATAAATGACAAATCTATCAGAACTTACATACTTCACCGCTCTCAACCACCACTTGCTGTTCGGATTAACACATTTGTAGGAAAAGACACTGCTCGAATTCATCACTTTCTTTATTCTAAATTTTTTTTCATGCAAGAAATAACTAAAGTGGTAGATAGTTCTTTCTTTTCGTTGAATGATATTCCATTGAAAAATCCGATCCCATCGTCTTGAAAATTGCCAGACTGTGTCGATCGAGAAGAACTGCCCACCGTATTAGTCGCATCAACGGGTGTAGGTGTTTGATTATCATCTGAAATATTCATGTCTAGATCATCCAACCTATCATCAAAGATGTATTGTTGTTGTTGTTCTTCTATCTCATCTTTTCTACCACATATACCCTTAACACCGGCATGGATGAATCACTAAGATAATCACGCAACCAAACCTTCTCGATTATATTGAAAGGTAGTACCCTCTAATTTTCAAAGGAGCTGTGCATGTAACTGATGACGAATTCTTCTAATTGACAATTTAGTTCATAATAACTGATGATTAAGTTCACAAAATCATCATATGAAACATCACTTTGGACTATCATAGCTATCGTCTCTAGCATTTCACCCTCCTTTCAATGCCATACATATCGATATCTCTTCTCGATCCATTGACCATAACAAACCACCCCTATTATTATTTCTCCCTCCATTAATGGTACCTAAATAAAGTCATTTGTTAAAAAAAGTTAATAGTGATTTCATAGTGCCGTACATGAATCCCAACAGATATGTAATCTGTTGCAACAGGTAAGTGATCTGTCGCAACAGATTACTTACCTGTTGGGATTTATGTTACGCTCCTAAAGCTGATTTTAATAGACGAGTCATCTGTTGTAACAGATGAATCATTTGTTGCAATAGACTATATATCTGTTGCAACATATGAAGCTTATGTGGGGATTGAAATTATAGTACTAAGGCATCTTTGAAGCTAATTCCAACAGATGAGTGACATGTTGCAATAGATAATTAAACTGTTGAGACAGATGACTTACCTGTTGCAACAAACGACGTGTCTATTGGAATCGAGGTTAGGTTTTATCACAACAAATTACTAATGTATTGTAACAGATATTTATCGTCTGTTGGAATTGAGTTCAGTAACCTGTTGTAACAGATATTTACCTTGTTGCAACAGACGGCACGTCTGTTAGAATTGAGTTCAGGTTCTGTTTCAATAGGTTTCTAATCTGTTGCAATGGATATTTATTATGTTTCACCAAATAGCTAATCTGTTGCAATAGATGGGTCATATGTTTCAAAAGATGACCCATCAATTCGATTTATGTTATTACACTATAGAACCGTAAAATGAATCCAACATATGAGTCTTTCATTGAAACATATCTATTTAAACAAATGGCTCTTACATTGCATTCATGTTCATGTGCTATCTATTATTGAAAAAACAACACAATAATAGTTACCCAGATGACAAATTCAACTAAAATCATAATTTAACTTACCAAGGTCTCCTATGAAGTAATGCCAAAGTTGAAAGTGATGTACAAAACAAAATTTGACCTAAGAAATTAGTCAAATAGCAACAGTAGCAGTAATAAATGGTCAACAATAAGAAGATGAAGATGATAATGAAGTAGAAAATGATGATAATGAAGCAGGAGATGACGAATAAAGCAGCAACAACAATGAACAACAAAAATTGCTAAGAGAGAGAAAATAATAATGGATGAGAAGAGAGAGAAATATGCCTTTTCCCCCTTCATTTCTCATTATATTAGGTAAACATTTGGATCAAAGTGTAAATTTAAAAGCTTGTGGACTATTCTCAAACTTACCCAACTTTCTTAATCCATAATAAAGTAATTGTCACCTCCACTCGATTATTAAGACTTGTGTCACCTATACCTCATTTTCAAACTCTTTTGTCACTTTTAGCTCAAAGCCCCTAGTTACAAATTCTATCTATATAAACCTCACATTTCCTAACATAGTTGAAACATCTATACATGTTAACTCTCCCCCTCGCTACTATTTGTACTTGTTGAACTAGAAATCAACATTCACATTATGCCCTCTAAAAATATTAGCATGCCTAGCTAGCCAAATACTATAGATCATGACTCCATAGCTTGCTGCAATAGTTTTCCTCTTGAATCTCTTCCACTTCTTTCTTCTGATCAAGTAAATTATTCCTTCCATATTCTTGATATGTACACTCACTTCAAGCCGAGTGGTTAATTTTTACCAAACATCATGAGCTACACAACATAGTTCAAACAAACGAGTAGTACTTATGACACAAAATACAAGTATCACTGTCACAAGGGATACCTATCCTTATCATTCTTTCTTTGGTGAGTATCTTACCTTGAATTACAAGCCACAACATGCATCTATGTTTAGGAATCAGAACTTTACTCTATACAAAATCAGCACCCCTCCATACAAGTTTATTTGCCCCAAAAATAGTTGCTTTTGGGGATGGAATAATTGCATGTTACTGTAAGGTTGTACTACCTTGACTGTACCATCTCTCCATGTTCATTTATATTTTATTTGACTCTTTCCAATACCAACCAAAATCTTTAGGAGGTTGACGAGTTCAAATATCCTCTCTATCTTTCCTATAAATGATATGAACCCATTGTATAGATAATTGATCCTTTTTCTATTGATCCATCAGATCAGTTTACCAAAAACAACAAGGTTCTAAGTTCTACATCCTTTGATGTCTACATATCCTTGATCTTTTAAGCAACATATTGTATACCCCTTGACTAATTCAATTTTTCTCTTGTCTATAATGACCATCTAGTTCATTTTCTCTGTTTACGTATATTTTCTATATTTTGTTCCTTCTCATAAAGGCTACAAGTCATTTATGACTTTTTAAAACTGTCTGTTTAGTTTCTGGACAGTTTATTTGGGTTTTAGGACCATTTCCCTTTTTATAGCTTTTATTGTTAAGGAATTGATCTCAGACCAAAACTCATAGTAAATGGACTAAGATGAGAACCAACAACGCCGTTATCTTCAAAATGTTGATTTTAGGCTAAGGGGACCCTTGGTCTAGGCTTCGAGGCTTTCGAACTCGTTTTGGCTATTGGATGGAAATTGGTTTAAATGGAACCATAGGTGTGAGATCCATATTTAATCGAAACAACCTCAGATGAAAGTTTTGATGGTTTCTTTGGGTTTGTATTATCAAATTTGGTATGTTATCATAATTTATTTGTGCGTACGGGGTTACGAATGAATTTTAAGCACCCGATTGGAGTCTGTAAGGACTTGGCTCCTTGCTGGTTTACCGTTATCTGGTGCAACCAAATTTTCACCTTTGCATTTATGAGGCTTGGCCATGTTCACAAGATATAATTAACATTTGTAAGCAATTCTTCATGTTTACGAGGAGTAAGCCATCCTGGACGACTCAGCTTTGCTCTTCACGTACGTGGTGGACCGACTGCATTCACGAAGGACTTGTCCGGGATGGAATCACGTTTGAGACTCATGCTCTGCATTCGCTAAGGGCATTGCCCTGGCAGTATATAGATACCTAAGCTATAGCGGAGAAATCCTTTCTCTTGCAGCGATCAAAGGCGCGGTGAAAATCATAGTTAATTAAATATTTCTCCCAAAATAGTTTATTATTTTAAAATTCATTTTGAGGTAAAAAAGTAGAGATTTGGGGAAATTTACACTAGGAATTCTTCGTTGGTTTCAAAAAAGTAAGGAATCCATTCCCATTAACTTATAATTGATGATTAAGCCTTAGGATTTCTAATTTATGGAGTTTAAAGAGGGTTTTAGGGTGGAGTTTAGTTGTTTTATGATTCAAGGGAGGAAATTAAGCAATAGTTTAATGAATTTTGTTTATTAATCATTAATTTTCCCTTGCATTCCATTAATTCACTAAATCAACCATGGAATTGGTAGTTTTAGATGAATTACAATAGAAAAATCCTAGAACGGGAAAGATATGATCATGGACTTGACCATAGGGGTTTGGGGTGAGTCATGATTTTCGACATGGTAGGTCACTGTATTAATTATGTGTTTATATACCTATTCTAGGCCACAAGAAAGTAGGAACTACACGAAAGGGCAAAGCTCCGACTTAGTGGAGCTGTGCAAACTTGATTTGAGGTATGTGATGGTAATGTAGTTTAAATCAATTTGTGCTATATGTGCATGTTAACTACTTTGTAGTGTGGATTGTTGGTGCATGTTTTTTGGTGTGGTCAATGCATATGATTTATGATTGCTATATGATTTTTGACCAACCTTATTTGTTAAATGTTGAAGGTTCGGTATTTAGAACGTTCTCATAAGATTTTGGTAAAAAAAGATTGGCAAGCACTTGTATCTGGGGTTTAGTATATGGACAAAAATTATCCCTGCAAGTCATGGCTAGAGGGTGGTTGTATTACCTCTTACGTGTATGTTCGAGGGTTATGTGAGTTTTGACGTTTTATGAGTGAATCGGGGAAATATATTTATATACTAAATTAATTATTCTAACTTGTCTTGACTGAATTTGACAGGTGATAATATATTGACTTATCGATTTTGATCCCTAATTGCTTATTTCCTGTTTGTTATGCTAAGTGTGATTGTTGAGCGTGGATTAATTATTGTACTATAATATGGTTATGTGTTCATATTGTCATCTAGGGTTGGTGAAATAAACCTACCTGTACACTGCTATTTTTTGTGCGCTGATAATACACCTGCTCTTACTTTTGTGAGTGCAACACATATTCTAGCAGCTCCTACGAGACCTTACTTGTGGTCCCAGTAGCTGACTTCAGATTTCAGGGTGAGCAGCATATCCGAGCTACCATGCAATCTCTCTTTATTGGCATAGTTACGTATTTTTAAACCTATGTTTCCATTACTGTTTTTGAAGTTGAATCCCCTTCTTGACATTCTTTAATAGTTTTTGTACGGAAGACTTTTGGTTCCTAAGGATGGTTTATTTCCTTAAGTACAATATTTTGGCTTAGATTGTACTTTCTTTTTTTGTTTATCCTTGATTTTATCTGTAAATGGATTAGTTCTTGATTTTCTAATATTGCTTGTGAGATTGTTCTACCACCAGGTGATAGCGTGGGTGATACCCATGATGATTTGAATTATGAAAAAGTTGGTATTAGAGCCTAGGCTTGCCGATCTAGTCGTATTAAAATTGGTCTAGTAGATTCTCATTGAACAGTACGACGATGTCAGTACTTTTCTTCGAAAAGCTATAGGACTCTAGAAAATCTGTCATTCTTGTTTCTTTCATGCTATACTTTATTCCAATAGGTATTTCATGATCCAAATTAGTATCTAATCCCCTTCATTTTTTTGTCCATAGATGGTGAATACTAGGTCCAACAAAATTCAGCTAGCAACACCCATACTGAATGCTTTAGTTGTGGGGCCAACCGAGAGAGGGAGAGGATGAGTGAGAGAGAGAGATAAAAGAAGGAGAGGATAAACCACACCCACTAGGTTTAGAGCTGAAGCAGCGGCTAGCCTGACTCTTGAGAGGTCAGTATCATCTTCCTTACCTCAAGATCATTTGTAGGAGAAAAAAATAGTAGAGGAATAGGGTGTGGATCCCGAGGTAGCAGCTCAAACTAGGGTTGCAAGATTACCCACTATTTCTGCTGAGGTTGTGAAACAGGTGTTAACTTTTCTGAATGGGTTGGCTGGGACTTGAGCCACTCCAACAATATCAATTTATCAGGCTCCAGTTGTTCATCCTACTGTCGCCATTAGGGGTGGCATAATATAGTTTGATATTTGAAATTTTGATATGATTATTTTTGTATTCGGATTCTAAAAGTATTATATCATTACCATATCATATTGATTCGATATGATTCAGTATTTTGGAATTTGATTTCAGTATTTTACAGTATGGTAATCGGTAATCATAGTTTGTTCAACTTCAATTATAAATAGTTGTATAATAGATTATTATGACTAGAACTTTCCAAAAACATGTATCAATTGTCTCATACTAGCACATTACACATGTCGAAATATACATTCAAAAGAAATTACAAAAACTTCTTTTGTAATCAATTACATAAAAAGACATTTCAATCAAAGATAAAGTAGCAAAAGTTCCAATGTCTAAACATTTAGTTTTATAATAATACTAAGTTGTGCATTTGTTAATATTTTAATAATACATATAAGTTATATATATACAACTACATACTTTGATATGATAATCGGTATTTTGATATGTCATCTATAAATACTAAATACCATACTGAATACCAATTTTTTTTAAAAATGTATATCATATACTACGCCAAATACCATAATAACAAAACCACGGTATCAATAATTTTGGTTCGATTTGGTAATTTGATATATATCATTCCATGGCCACCCTAGTCGCCATGGCTCCTATGATGGATAAAGCTTAAGGGATCAATGATTTTCCTTGTCTGTTTTTGGATTCAGTGATGACTGGTACAAAACATGAACTATTGACAAAATTTTTGAAGTTGAAACCTCCAACATTCTAGGGTACAAAGCGGAGGATGCTTTTGAGTTCATTATTGATTGTTATGAGAGGTTACACAAGATGGTATGATGAAGCAACATGGAGTTGAGTTTGTTACCTTTTTGTTGGAGAAGAATAGTAAGCAATGGTGGAGGGCGTATGTTGAATACCAGTCATCGGCTTTGCCTCTATTGACTTGGGACCTGTTTCATGCTTTGTACTTAGAAAAGTATATGCCACGGTTCCTCTATTACCGCAAGAAGGATGAGTTTTTGGCATTGGAACAGGGACATATGTTAGTTGGGCTTATGAGGATAAGTTCCATGCTTTATCTCGCTATGCCCCTCTGTTGTTGACCTATAAGGAGGAGAGGATTTGCCTTTATGTTAAGGGTTTGAACTATGATCTTGTAATACCACCGATTTTTGTCATAACCCAAACCAGGGTTGTGATAGGTATTTTAAGTCCCACTTGGACCGAAGATCACTCCCTTCACCTAACCTAACCAACATATCAGCCATAAGCGTCGGATAAATTCCAAACATATAATAAGATAGAGCAAAATAAGATTAAAGATAACTCATGAGTGTCTAAACCAATCCACTAAAACACACACCCCAAGTCAACAGTAATCCAATAAAACCTCTACAAATCCAAAGTCAATAAAATATCGTGACATGACCCCGACAATAGCCAAAATCAAGTCTAAACAAAGTCTGAAACATAGTATGAAAAGACTATGAAATTAAGCCTTCCGAAGTATGGAAGCTCACTACTTCAAGGTCAACCCACGAACCACTTGAACAACTAATCACTATGTAGGAAAAGAAGAAGAAGTTTCGGTCCCTGTATTGCGTGGGGATACAATGTTCGGAGATGGTTAGCGGTTGGAGCGCTAGCATGTAACTCAAGGATAAGGATAAATAATGCCTATATGAATAACCAAGTCAACCAACATATGCACACAAACATATATATATATATATGTATATATATTGTGCCGGAATAGGGAACAAGGCTTAGCATGAACTTTGAAAATATTAACCTGGGTTATGTAGCATAACAGTCATATAAAAAGGCACCCACGAGCTGTATGGGTCCAGCTCTCCCCTAGATTGAAAGGCCCCAGTGTGTTTAGCCGTACGACCCAGAGAATATCCATATTCGTATATACCATTATAGGGACTCGAACCTCTCAACATAATATAGGTGACTTAGCACCCATGTTTACAATATGGGGGACTCAAACCTCTCATTCATATACTCATTCGAGAGACTCAAACCTCCCGGTCATATAGACACCCACACCAGCTAGCATGGTTTTTAGTGTTAGTCCTTCAGACTCTATTTTTACAGCCCGAATACACATCCCACTTTAAAGCCCAATTAAAACATTCTTCACACATACCCAAAACCATTAGTCCATTTACTTACCAAAGGCATCTCGTTGATATCGCATACCAACCTCATTTGCAAGTGTACAACATGCCATAACCATTATCATTCAACATTGGACTCAAACTCATTGTCTATACAAAGACATCAATTCAATTCAACATTTAGGGACTCAAACCCATTTAGTCATTTAAACTACTAAGGTTACAATTCAAATCAACTTATGGCTAACAAGGCCCCCATGAAATCATTTACCACCCATTTATATTATTAGGCCCATGACTTAGTTCAAATCACAATTTAATTTAATTTATGGTCATCAAGACCTTCATAAAATCATTCACCCTTCATTAATATTCTTATGCCAAGCATTAGTTCAAAACACAATTCATCATGTGATAAAATTCTTCTCATAGACATTTTCACAAACAGGTTGAGGACATATCATTATCAAATCATTATTCAAGTAAAAAACCATCATGTTAGGGTTAACCATGATCCATTTATTAAACCAAAATTCCCATGCACCCATATGTGAAAAACCATCATAAAAACCATGTATAAACAAAAGTGAAATCATGACAGAACAATACTCAACATTATGCATTCAAACTCTCAGCCATGGCTTTCAAAGCCACTATTTATGATTCACGAACAATGTTTAAAACACATAATTTTTGTGAACTAACAATGAAGGAAGAGTCACATGCCTGAATTATGAAGATTCACAGAGAGATTTTGATGCTTAAGCCTCTATATGGCCACCTTGATGAAACCCTAGCCCAATCTTCTTGAGAGTTTTTTTTGAGAGTTTTGAGAGTGTTTTGATATTTTATAGTGAGGAATGAGGGACTAAATAGTGATATGGGATGTGGGGTCTTAAGGGATTGAGGTGGGAAATTTCTAAAATACCCTCAACTTAAAAGATGTAGAAGACTCGCAGGAGGATACGGTTGGAACTCTACACTTGTACCCACATCATATGAGTGGTACCTTCCACTTGTACCTTGATCCAAAAGTTGGACATCATATTTTGTCCAACATAGGACTCCTTAGACTAACTCATACCCTAACCATACGACTAGTACCCTTCAATTCGTACCCTTAGCAAAAATATCTAGGCTAGACATTGGACAACATACAGTTTGGACCCTAGCTCTCGTATCATGTACATACGACTCATATGGAATCTTCTCATATCAAGAACAAAACTTAGACAATGTGACACTGACCATCATACTACTAGGGTCCTAGACTCATACCCAAATCATATGAGTGGTATGGTGTAAGTCGTATGATGCGCAGAAGGTTCAAGATTCAGGAAACTTTGCAAAGGCTAAAGTTCGGGGTATTTCAGTCTCCCCCCTTAGAATCATTCATTCTCGACTGATGGGATGGGGCATTTCAGGCATGATTTAACCCCCAACATCTCTACTGTTACCTTTAAGACAGAAAACAAAACACCAAGGAATTCACATTCCACCTTTAACAAAGACATAAAACAAAAATGTCAAGAACAATACATATTTCAAGCATATTTTTTTGGAATCAGGAATAGGAATAGATATTAGGACTTCATATCTTCCTTGGCCTCCAAAGTAGCTTCCTCAAACTTTTGGTTTCCCATAGAACCTTCACCAAATCCACGTCTTTTGTTTGCAACCGACGAACTTGCCGATCCAAGATCCTCACCAGGACCTCCTTATAGGACAAATAATTTGAAATACCAATGTTCTCCAAAGGAATAACCAATGAAGTATCACCCACACATTTCCACAACATAGAGATATGGAATACCAGATAAATGGAACTCATTCTAGAGGGAGAATCCAACTCATATGCAACACTACAAACCTTCCTCAAAATTACATATGGGCCAACATATCGGGGACTGAGCTTCCCCTTCCCCCCAAACCGCATCACTCCTTTTATGAGAGACACTTTTAAGAATACCCAATCTCCAACCTCAAACTCCAAGTCTCTTTGTCTCACATTTGCATATGACTTTTGGTGACTTTGGGTGGTCTTAAGCTTATCTCAAATCACCTTCACCTTTTTCATAGCTTGGTGAACTAAATCTGGGCCAAACATTTTTACTTCACCAACCTCAAACCACCCAATAGGAGACCTACAACTCCTACCATACAATGCCTCAAACAGATCCATACCAATGCTAGAATGGTAACTATTATTATAAGCAAATTAAATTAGAGGCAAATGGTCAAACCAACTACCACCATAATCAATCACTCAGGCTTGCAACATATCTTCCAAAGTCTGAATAGTCCTTTTATCCATCCAACTGTGGGTGAAAAGCTGTACTAAGACTCACTTTAGACCCCAAACCATGCTGAAAAAAGTATCAAAAATGCAATCAGAACTGAGTACCATAATAAAAAATAATTGAGATAGGATCACCATGCAATATTACAACATTTTAAAGAAACAACTTTGCATATCCTCGATAGAATAAGTCATCCTCATTATCAAGAAGTGAGCAGACCTAGTCATCCTATCCACAATGACCCAAATGGAGTTGTACTAATTCCTTGGCCGCGGAAGGCCGATAACAAAATCCATATTATTTATCTCCCATTTCCACACCGGAAATTCAATCTCTTAAAGTATCTCACCAAGCCTCAGGTGCTCCACTTTCACTTATTGACATACCATACACTTAGCCATAAATTTGGCTATATCCCATTTCATATTATTCCACCAATACATTTCCTTGAGATCATAATACATCTTTGTTGAATTGAGATGAACTGTATGCTGTGATTCATTGGCCTTAGCTAAAATTCTATCTTGTAATCCATCCATGTAGGGAACACATAACCTCCTTTGGTACATCAAGATACCATCACCACATACCTCAAAGGCCACCACCTTCTGTTTACCTACGTCATCCTTGATCTTTATTAGAAAAGGATCTAACACCTGCTTTTCTTTTATTTTTGAACCAAGAGATGATTATGCCACCTGTTGCACAAATACACCACCACTCTTGGACTCCAAGAGATGAACTCCAAGATTTTCCAAATAGTGAATATCCTTCACTAATTCCCACTTATCCTTATCCATATGCGATAATCTACCCATGGATAATCTGCTAAGAGCATCAACAACTATATTAGCTTTACCTGGATGGTAGTGAAGACTCATGTCGTTGTCCTTTAAAAACTCAAGTCATTTTCTTTGCTTAAGATTAATCTCAATATGAGTGAACATATACTTTAGGCTCTTATGATAAGAAAATATATCAACATAGACCCCATACAGATAGTGACACTAGATTTTTAACGCGAATACCACATCTAACAATTACAAATCATGAGTAGAATAGTTATTTTCATGAACCTTCAACTTTCTAGAGGCATAAGAAGCCACCTTACCATGCTGCATCAACACATAGCCCAAGACAACCCGAGATGCATCACAATTGACCACGAATCCCTCTGTACCCTCAGGTAGAGTCAAGACTGGAGCTGAAGTCAACTAGTCTTTTAGCTTATCAAAACTACCTTCACAAGAATCAGATCATAAGAATTTCACTTTATTCTAAGTTAATTTAGTCAATGTGGAAGCTATAGAAGAACAACTCTCCACAAACCTCTTGTAATACCCGACTAAACCCAAGAAGCCCCAACTATCAGTTGGAGTCAAAGGTCTAGGCCACTTCTTAACCACAACCACTCTTTGAGGATTCACCATAATCCCTTCACTAGACATGACATGACCCAGAAAAGTTACGACATTCAATCAAAATTCACATTTAGAGAACTTAGCATACAACTACTGATCCTTCAAGGTTTGCAACACAATACAAAGGTGGTTGCCATGATCCTCATCATTCTTAGAGTACAATAAGATGTAATCAATGAAGACAGTGATGAACAAATTGAGAAATTGATGGAAGACCCTATTCATCAAATCTATAAATGCAGAAGGGGCATTGGTCAGCTAAATGACATCACCAAGAACTCAAAATTCTCATACCAGGTATGAAAAGCTGTCTTAGGGATATACACCTCCATAATTATTAAAAGATGATACCTGAATCAAGGATTGATCTTAAAAAAGAATTTGGCACCCTGAAGCTAATAAAAAAGGTCATCAATCCTCGAAAAGGGATACTTATTCTTTATCACCACCTTGTTCAATTACCAATAGTTAATATATATCCTAAGGGAACCATACTTATTTTGCATGAATAACACTGGGGCACCCCACGGGGACATAGTAGGACATATAATACCTTTGTCTAAGATTGCCCAAGGTTTTTGCCTTGACAACGAGTCGATATCATGAGTCGTTAGATCAGGTCACGAGTCATAATAAGTATCTCATAACCATACCTGTGAAGGTTAGGATTTGGGACCTCAGGTAACAAATCTAGGTAACGACTCATGGTTGGTGGTCATGAGTTGTTAACATAATCATAGCGACTAGGCTCAGTTTTCCTGCACATTTTAAGTGGGGTTATTTTGGTCTTTTCCTCCCATCCAACTATTATCCCACGACTTACAATATCTCAAATAATATTTTTTTCATAAATTAACAAAATCAAATACACTCCTCTGCTCTTAAACTTCCCAAAGTAAGAGAAAGCTAGGATTTGTAAGGAATTAAATATCTAGGCTCCAATTTGTGATTTCTCTCTAACTTTTTATATGTTTCAGGCATGTATCTCCTCCCTAAACATCAATTTTATATAAAAGCATATGTTAATCATTATTCATGTGGTTTTAATGGTTGGTTTGAAATTGGGTTAGTGATTCTTGATGATTATTACTTGAATTATGTTTCCCATGGTTTAAATGTTTTTGTTATGCTTTAATTGATACTTTTTGGGCTGGATGGGTTCATGGTTAATATGGCTAGAATGGGGGACATGGGTTCCCCAAAATTTATGGATTTTTTATTTGAAATTGGCATTAATCTCAACCCACTTTATAAACTTGATTTTTTAAACATGGATATGCATGATTTAACTTATTTTTTGACATTGCATTACACATAAAGGCTAAATGGATAAACATGGATTTGAAAGGCCTTGGTGGCCATGTTTTTGGATTTTTAAAATGGAACTTAGGAGTCAACTTGTAATTGGATTGGAGTGGCATAATTGGATTAGCTTACAAGCATAATTGGTATGATAATACCAAATTGTAAATGCCTTACTAAATGAATCCATGGGTAATAGTTGTGATTATGTGCAAATGTTTTAATTTGGGCTTAAAGAGGTTTTGTATCTCATCATGAAGGTGGAGGTCCCGGGAGGACTGATACCAGAAACCACATTTGTCGGCGTAGGGATTTTTATGACCACGTGTATGTTCACACAATATATATTTTTTTTGGTATGGTTGGAGACTTGGTGTCTCTGGACCTCCCTTAAATTTCCTAGGTTCGTGCAGTTAACATATGCTGGGGCCCTTTTAACAAGAGGAGCTAAATCCATATAGCTTATGGGTTCCCTTAGGATGGATAGAGATATATAATCCAGGTTAATAATTTTTAAACTCTCACGTTCATGACCCTTTAACCTATTCCATCATCCTATATATGTATGTATGAATGTGTGTATGTGGTTTGACTGATTTTGGACATGACATTATTTTCTCACTTTCTCTGCGTTACATACCATTATTTCCCAGTGATCTTCCTTGGACACTATAATATTTAATAATGTAGGATCCTAGGGTTCTCTTGTAACTTCTGTGTAGTGTTAGGTGGTGAGGATCTCAGTGAGTTACTGTAAAATGGTGAGCCTCCATTATTGGGAAAGTTTTACCATTTCATTAGGTTTCTTTTCAGAATTTAGGAATTGTGAACTCTCTTTTTTAGGGTCGGGGGCATATCCCGACTTAGTTTGGTACTTTTGTATTTAGAGGCTTTTATGGGCAAACATAGGTGAGATATTTGTTATTGACTCGTATTAATTATTTGGTTTATCTATTTATCTTATTATCACATCTGGTTGTATTTTGCTATTTATTCTTATTGTGCTCTTGATGTTAGGTTAAGGGGTGGTCTCCGACTCTTAGTGGGCTTGAGATACCCATCTCGACCTGACCCTAGTATGGGTCATGACAAACTTGGTATCGGAGCACGATTCAGGGTCTTTGGGTGTCCATAAAGCCTTGTCAAGTAGAGTCCCTTTTATAAGTGTGTAACATGCCTACTTATAAGGGGGAGGCTACAAGGCATTTAGGAATGTTTCCCTTTCTTATGTTCTAGTTCAGGCTATGGAGTCTAGTGTCTTGAAAAATCTCTAACTCCCGCTTTACTTATGTTTCAGATCATGCCTCCTTGAAGATCTAATATTCATAGAAACTCTGCTAGACCCTCTGTCCTACCTGAAGACAATATGGATAGAACTCACCCTATTTATGGAGTGCAGATAAGGTATAAGGTCCTTGCTCCTGATTGTACTGCCCTACATGGAGTTCCACTAGTCACTACTAGCCTTCTTTGGGCTTCTCGAGCTGATGGTACTCATGCCCAGACACCTAAGGGAGATATCTCTAATTCAGAGCTTCTCCATTCTATTCATCTGCTTACCCAGTTGGTGGATTCTTAGTTTCACCAGTTGGATCGTGTTGGTTCTGCTGCTCCTTTGTCTAAGGTCACTCAGGTTGGCCATTTGATGAGGTTGAATCCCTCAACCTTTATAGGCTCTATGGTTGAGGAGGATCCTCAAGGGTTTTTAGATTATATGGATAAAATTTTTAGAGTGATGCATGCTATTGATTTGGAGGGTGTAGGGATTTTTGTGTATCATTTGAAAGATGTAGGTTATCAGTGGTATGATGAGTGGGAACACCTTAGAGGTGGTGATGCTGAGCCAGTAGTGTAGGATGAGTTGTCAGGTACTTTTCTTGATCATTTCCTTCTCCAATAGTTGAGGGAGGCTAAGGTAGAGAAATTTTTATATCTGAAGCAAGGTAAGATAAGTGTGAAAGAATAGGCATTGAAATTTCAGCATTTATCTCGTTAATGCACCAGAGTTAGTGTCTACTATGAGATCCAAGGTATGAAAATTTGCTTCTGGTTTGTCCCGTGACTTGGTATTGGAGTGTATGGTTACAATGTTGAACAATGATATGGACATCCCTAGACTTGTTGTTTATATGCAGTAGGTAAAGGATGAAAAAAAGAGGTAGGTAAAGATGGGAGAGAGGCAAAATAAGAAGTTTAGGTATTCAGAGTAGGGTATGAATTAGTAGAACAGTAGGAAAGATGGTAGGTAGTGGACCAAGTAAAAGGCTTGGGGAAATTTTAGTTCATATTAATATGACGATAAATGCTCCTTATCCTAAGCCATCCAGTGATAATTATTTACAGACTAGCAGTGGACCAAGGAGCATAGTGCCCAGTCTCAGTCTAGTGGAGCTTAGTTGGCCCTACCTTATCCTTCTTTTAGATTTTGTAGACAACTTCATCGTGGTTATTGAGATGAAGAGGAACTTATCCTTTAACTATGGTCAGCCTAGACATATGCAGAGGAGTTGTCCTATAGCTAAAGTTTCCACCAGAGCTAATAAGGTCCAATTTCCACTTATTCGACTCCTGTGGAAAAGGGCGCCATTTCTGGAATTAGCATCGGCTAGAATCATCTCTATTCACTTACTACCCATCAGGAGTCTGAGGCATCTCTTCTCCCATGATGTTCACTGTTTGCTTGATCTAGGTTCTGCCCTATCCTATATAAACCCTTATGTGGCTGTGCATTTTAGTTTTGTTCTTAAAAATATTTCCAACTCCCTCTCAATTTCTAATTTGATGGGTGATCTTATAGTTGCTAGAAAAATATACAGGGGTTGTGTGGTATCCATATTTCATAGGGAGACATTAATAGATCTGATAGTGCTTTATATGGTACATTTTGATGTAATTATTGGGGATGTTTTGGCTTTATTCGGGCTATGTGTCTCTTGATTGTAGGACCCAAAGGGGAAGTTTCTAATTTCCTAATGAACCGGTAATTGAATAGGAGGGAAGTTTCTTACTACCCAAAGGGAGGTTCATTTCCTATCTTAGAGCTTGAAAGTTGATTTCCAAAGTGTGCTTGTATCATTTAGATTGGGTTAAGGATTCTAATTTTGAGGGTCCCTCTTTTCAATCTGTCCCCGTGGTTAGTGAATTTCCTGAAGTGTTTCCTAATGATCTTCCTAGAATTCCTCTTGATAGGGAAATAGATTTTGGGATTGATCTTCTATCGGATACCTATACTACTTCTATTCCTCTCTATAGAATGGCTCTGCCTGAGTTAAAAGAGCTATAGGAGAATTTTAAGGATCTTTTTGATAAGGTTTTTATCCATCCTAGTATTTCTCCATGGGGTGCTTCGATGTTTTTTGTGCATAAGAAAGAAAGGTCACTTCATATGTCTATAGATTATCGGTAGTTAAAAAAGCTGTCAGTGAAGAATAAGTACTCTTTTTTCTAGGATTGATGATTTATTCTACCAACTTAGGGTGCTAGGTAATTCTTTAAGATTAATCTTCATTTGGGCTATCATCAACTGAAAATTAGGGAGGTGGATATTCCCAAGACTGCTATCTGCACCCGGTATGGCCACTATGAGTTTTTGGTTATGTTATTTAGGTTGACTAATGCTCCAGCTGCATTTATGGATCTTATAAATTGGGTGTTTAGGCAGTTTTTGGATTTATTGTCATCGTCTTCATGGATGACATCTTGGTGTATTCTAAGAGTAAGGAGGATCATGCCAATCACCTCTGAATAGTATTGCAAACTCTTAAGAATAAAAAATTGTATGCAAAATTTTCTAAGAGTGAGTTTTGGTTAAATACTGTGACATTCCTTAGGTATGTATTTTTTAGTGAGGGGATCAAGGTGGATCCACATAAAGTTAAGGCTGTTAAAAAGTGGCCCAGAACCATGACTCCAATCGACAATAGAAACTTCTTGAGCTTGTCTGGGTATTATAGGAGGTTTGTGGAGAGTTTCTCTTCTATTGCTGCTTCATTGACAAAGTTGAATCAGAAGAAGGTTAAGTTTTTGTAGTTCGATGCTTGTGAGAGTAGTTTTGAGAAGTTGAAGGATAAGTTGACTTCTGCTCCTGTTTTGACCCTGCCTGAGGATACTGAGGGGTTTGTGGTGTATTATGATGCATCCCGTGTGGGACTGGGTTGCATCTTGATACAATATGGTAAGGTTTTGGATTATGCTTCCAGGCAACTTAAGGTTCATGAGAGAAACTATTCGACTCACGACTTGGAGTTGGCGACTGTGGTTTTTACTTTGAAGTTTTAGTGCAATTATTTGTATGGGGTGCATATGGATATCTATTCAGATCATAAGAGTTTGCACTATGTGTTCACTTAAAAGGAGTTGAATCTCATGCAAAGGCAGTGGATCGAGTTACTCAAGGATTATGAAATAAGTTTGCACTATCATCTAGGTAAAGCTAATATTATTGCGATACTTTGAGTAAGTTGTTTATAGGGAGATTATCTTACATGGATGAGGAGAAAAGAGGATTGGTGAAGTGCATTCACCAGCTAGCTAATTTGGGAGTTCATCTGTTGGACTCTACGAATGAGGGAGTGATTGTTCAAGAATTGGTCAAATCATCTCTTGGTGCTTAGGTGAAGGAGAAGTAGACCTTGGATCCTATACTGATGCCAATTAAGAAAGATGTGGATCAGCATAAGGTTATGGCATTCGAGATCAGAGGAGATGGCATTCTGAGGTATCGAGGTAGGTTATGTGTTCCTAATGATAATAGGTTGTGAGTAAAAATTTTCACTGAGGCTCATGAGTCAAGATACACAGTTCATCCGAGGTCAACTAAGATGTACCATGACTTTAAGAAAATCTACTAATGGAACAATATGAAGAGAGATGTGGCAAATTTTGTGGCTAAGTGTATTTCCTATAAACAAGTTTTGGTAGAGCACTTGAGGCCTAGTGGTATGTCTCAAGATATAGAGTTGCGTGTGTAGAAGTAGGAGATAATTATCATGGATTTCATTATGGGTGTTTCGCGGTCTCGCAATCCGTATAACTCGATTTGGGTTATTATGGATAGGATGACTAAGTTTACTCACCTCTTACCTATGAGGAATAACTACTCTAGTGAGGATTATGCTAAGTTGTTTATCCAAAATATTGTCAAGTTGCATGGTGCTCCTATGTCCATTATTTTAAACCAAGGTACACAGTTTTCTTCTCACTTTTGGCATTTGTTCTAGAAAGGTTTGGGTACTAAGGTGAATCATAGAATTGCTTTCCACCCTCAAATGGATGGATAAGCAGAGCAAACTATTTAGACTTTAGAGTATTCCCTAAGGGCTTGTGTGATTGATTTTGGGGTTAGTTGGGTTGATTATTTTCCTATCATTTAGTTTTCTTACAATATTAGTTATCGTTCGAGTATTCAAATAGCACCTTTTAAGGATCTTTATGGTAAGAGGTGTAGGTATCATATTGGGTGGTTTGAGATTGGTGAGACTAGGTTGTTTGGTCTTGACTTGGTTCACCAAGCCATGGAGAAGGTGAAGATTATTAAATAAAGACTTAAGACTACCCAAAGTCCCCAAAAGTCTTATACGGATGTGAGGAAGAGGGAGTTGGAGTTCGAGGTTAGTGATTAGGTGTTTTTGGAAGTTTTTCCTATGAAAGAAGTCACGAGGTTTGGGAAAAGAGGAAAGTTTAGTCCCCGTTATGTTGGCCCGTATTAAATTTTTAGGAGAGTTGGGAATATTGTTTATGAGTTGGATTTGCCATCAAGCTTGGAATCTATTCACCCTATTTTCCATGTGTCGATGTTGAAAAAATGTGGGGGTGATCCTTCTTTGATTGTTCCTATGGAGAATGTTGGCATTTTGAATTCCTTGTCATATGAGGAAGTCTCGGCAAAGATATTGGATAGGCAAGTCTGTAGGTTGAGGACTAAGGATGTAGCTTCGGTAAAAGTGATTTGGAGAATTCAAAAGGTGGAAGAACCTACATAGGAAGTTGAAGATGATATGAACGCTAAATACCCGTTCTTGTTCCATGTGTTTGATGAAGATGCTTAAGGTATGTATTTCTTTCTTCTTTATTATTTTTTGAATTTGATCTTGATTTCTAGTTGCATTCTATCTTATATCGTGATAAGGGTAACCTTAACTTCTCATTTAGTGATGAATGATCCTAAGAGGTAGGGGGAGATAATGTAATACCCCTGGTTTTGGACTCTGAAAATTCTGGAGTATTGGCAACACTGCCAAGACTACGACTCATGTGATGAGTCGTTAACACTTGTCATAAGTCATTAGGTGAGACTCGTGGTCTCCCCAGTAAGATTTCTCAAGGTTTCTGCCTTGACAATGAGTCGACGTCACGAGTCTTCAGGTTAGGTCATGAGTCATAATGAGTGTATCGTGACCATACCAGTGAAGATTAGGATTTGGGTCCTCAAGTAATGAGTCTAGGTAATGACTTGTGGTTAGTGGTCATGAGTCATTAACATACTCATAACGACTGGGCTCTATTTTTTGCACATTTTAAATGGGGTTATTTTGGTCTTTTCCTTCCATCCAACTATTATCCCATGACTTAAAATACCTCAAATAGTCTCTTTTCCATCAGTTAACAAAAGTAAATACACTCCTCTCCTCTTAAACCCCCCAAAGCAAAAGAAAGCTATGGTTTTCAAGGGATTAAATATCTAGGTTCCAATTCATGATTTCCCTCTAGACTTTTTTGTGTTTCAGGCACGTCTTTCCTCCCTAAACTTCAATTTCATACAATAGCCTGTGTTAATCATTATTCATATGGTTTTAATGGTTGGGTTTGAAATTGGGTTGAGGATTCTTGGTGATTATTACTTGAGTTATGTTTCCCATGGTTTAAATGTTTTGGTTATGATTTAAGTGATAATTTTTGGGCTGGATGGGGGCATGGTTAATATTGTTAGAATGGGGGACATGGGTTCCCCTATATTTATGGATTTTTGTTTTGGAATTGGCATTAACCTCAACCCACTTCGTAAACTTGATTATGGAACATGGATATGCATGATTTAACCTATTTTTGGACATTGCATTACACATAAATTCTAAATGGATAAAATGGATTTGAAAGGCCTTGGTGGCCATGGTTTTGGATTTTTAAAATGGAACTTAAAGTCAACTTGTAATTGGATTGAAATGACATAATTGGATTAGCTTACAAGCATAATTGGTATGGCGATACCAAATGGTAAATGCCTTAAAAAAATGACTCCTGAGTTAATGATTGGGATATGTGCGAATATTTTAATTTGGGCTTAAAGAGGGTTGTGTATCTCATCGTGAAGGTGGATGTCCCAAGGAAACCAATACTGGAAACCACGTTCGCCGACATAGAGGTTATTATAACCGTGTGCATAGTTTACACATTATATATATTTTTTGGGATGGTTAGAGGTTTGGTGTCTCTGGCCCTTTCTCGAATTTACTCAGTTTATGTGGCTAACATGTTCTGGGGACCTTCCAGCAGGAGGAACTGAACCTATATAGCCCATGGGTTCCCTTAGAATGGATAGAGCTACACAGTCCAGGTTAATGATTTTTAAACTCTCATGTTCATGACCCTTTTTTCTATCCCGACATCCTATATATGTATGTATGAATGTGCGCATATGGTTTAACTGATTTTGGAAATGGCATTATTTTATCACTTTTCCTGAGTTACATGCCAGTGCTTATCCCACTAACTGTCCCTAGACACTGCATCATTTTAAGATATAGGGTCCTAGGGTTTTCTTGTTACTCCTGTGTAGTGTTAGGTGGTGCGGACATCAGTTGAATTTCTGTAAAGTGGTGAGCCTCCATCATCTGGAAAGCTTTACCATTTTATTAGGTTTTATTTCAGATTTTAGAAATTGTGACCTCTCTTTGTCATGGTCTGGGGCATATATCGAACTTGTTTGGTACTTTGGTATTTAGAGGTTATTATGGACAAGTGTGGGTTGGATATTTGTTGTTGACTCCTATTATTCATTTGTTTTATCTATTCATCTTATTATCATGTCTGGTTGTCTTACACTATTTATCCTTATTGTGTTCTAGATGTTAGGCTAGGGGCTGGTCTCTAGCTCATGGTGGGATTGAGATACCCGTCACGACCAAGCCCTGGTTTGTGTCATGACAAATCTTCAGGCATTGTATATGTATATAACTTCTGCAAAAATTCAATGAAGTTTCAAACTATGTGAAGAAGTTGGAGGGGGTTACCCAAGTAGGTTTAGCTAAAATGTTAGCCAAGAAGTCACAAAATATTGGTAATTTCAATGGGTCTTAATCTAAGGGCCACGGTCAACATGCCTATTTAGCCCGTCCTATTCAGTAAGCTTCGCTAGCTTTAACTGTGGTTCCAGTTAAGGCTTTTTCTCTACTACAGATTGTTAGGGGCCAAGGGGCTTCCTTGTCTTCCACTAGTCGACCCTATCTAGAGTAAGGGTGTTTCCATTTTTTTATGATTATCCACTTTAAGAGGGAGTGTCCTGTGAGACAGGAGAATGGCCAAGCATAAAAGCAGATTTAGGCTATAATTCTAGTAGGTAGAGGAAGAGAAGACGACGATAAGGGTCATCCATAGGGTGGACAAACAAATTAGATAGGTTGTGAGAGTGATCGTCAAAATAGTAGCATGGGGGAAGGAGTGCATCCAGGGAAAGAGTTATCTCAAATCGATGATTGGTCTTATTGTTATGCATGTCTGAGAAAGACTAATACCGAGACTTCTGATGCGGCGATCATAAGTACTATTTTTATTTCTAACCAGATGTCTTCTATTTTATTTGATCAGGGGTCCATTTATTCTCATGTATCTATTTAGTTTTTGGTGGGACTAAATCTGTTCTTTGATGTACTTGATTATCCTATTTATGTTCCACTCTAGTTGGTGAGTCTGTGGTAGTAACCCATGTTTACCATTCTTGCCCTGTATTATTTATGGTTTTTAGACTTGGTAGACTTGATTATTCTGGATATTTTAGACTTTGATGTAGTTTTTGGTATGACCTAGTTATCTCCATATCACACTGTTATTGTAATGCCAAGACAGGGACTCTAGCTATACTGGGAATGGGTAATCTAAAATAGAAAAGAGTGTATCAGGCCAAGCCGATAAAAAATATATTTTTTTGGGACAGAGGGTTAGTGGGGAAGGGATGTTCAAAATTTTTATCTCATCTTCGAGATATGAGTTTGGGATCCTCTTCTATAGAGTCAGTTTTGCTAGTTTCCAGGATGTGTTCCCTTCAGACCTACCGGGTGTGCCTCCAAATAGAGATATCAATTTTGTATTGACTTATAGCCGGGCACTTTCCCTTTATCCATTTTACCTATAGAATGTTTCCAATAGAGCTGAGGTAGCTCAAAACTCAATTGTATGAGCTACTTGACAACAATTTTATTCCTCCAAGTACTTCACCTTGGGGATGCTTTGATCATGTTTATAAAGAGAAAGGATGGTAGTTTTAGGATGTGCATTGATTATAGACAATTGAATAAGGCTTCTATCAAAAGTAAATACCTTCAGCCTCACATAGATATTTATTTGACCAGTTTCAAGATGCATTAGTGTTCTCAAAAATTGATTTATGATCGGGTTATCAGTAGTTAAAAATTATATTGGAGAATGCGACAAAGACAAATTTTAGAACTTGGTAAGGTCATAATGAATTTCTAGTGCTGTCTTTTGGGTTGACTAATGCACCTTTATCCTTTATTAGTTTGATGTACAAGGCTGTTCTAGGATTCTTTTGTTATTGTGTTTATTGATGATATTCTTGTCTACTCCAAGAGTAAAAAAGAGCATGCAAGCCATCTTCACATAGTCTTGGAGATTCTAAGGGAGAAGCGGTTGTTTGCAAAGTTTTCAAAGTGCAAATTTTGGTTGTCTTTAGTTGCCTTCTAGGGGCATATGGTTTCTAAGAAAGGGTCATGGATCCCCCGAAGATTCAGGCATTTAAGAATTAGATTTGATGTAGTTCAGTGACCGATCTATGTGGGTCTAACTAGTTATTACCACAGGTTTGTCAAGAACTTTGCATCTATTGCAACGCACGTGACAAGGTTGACTTTGAAGGAAGTGTTGTTTGTTTGGTCAAATCAATGTGAAGAGAGCTTCCAAAAGCTCAAGTCACTCTTGACTCCAATGCTTATTCTTTCATTGTTGTTTGAAGGTAAGGATTTCATAGTGTTTGCGATGCTTCACTTTTATGTTTGGGTGCTGTGTTCATGCATAATAAAAATGGCATTGCTATGCTTTGAGATAGTTGAAGCTTTACAAAAGTAACTACCCAACACACGACTTAGAGTTTGCAGCGGTGGTGTTTGCATTAAAGATTTAGAGACCCTATGTTTATGGTGTCAAGTGTGATGTCTTCACAAATCACTGTAGCCTACAACACGTGTTCACTCAAAGGGTTTTGAATCTAAGGCAATGGAGGTGGATGGAATTATTGAAGGACTATAATATAACTATTCAGTATCATTTGGGTAAGGATAATATATGACAGACACATTGAGATAAAAAGCAATAAGAATGGCCAGTTTATCATTTTTGAGGGTGTCTTAGTGACCACTAGGTAGAGATTTTCTAACTCTTGCATCTTTGAATAGTTTATTTAGGGTCTCTGATAGGGTGATCTCGAGGTAAAGTAAACATTTATGAATCATATTAAGGCCAAGAAATTTAAGGATGAGAGTTGAATGTATTTCAAAATCCAGTGGTGTGCAGAGATGTGGTGGCGCCACTCTTAACGTGGGTGGGGTGTTGTGGTTTATGGAAATATTATGTGTTCCTCAAGTTTGTGATTTGATTTGCGATATGCTTTCAAAATCCCATGGTTTGCATTATTCTTAGTACGACCAAGATGTACCATGACGTAAGGCAGCTTTATTGGTGAATTAGGATGTAGAAGGACATAGTGGATTATATGACCATGTGTCATAACTATCAACAGGTGATATATGAACACCAAAAGGCAATGTGGTTGCTTCAGAGAATGCCTATACCAATGTAAATTTGGAGCATATTGCTATGGATTTCTTGGTTGGACTTTCTAAGTCTCTGGGGAAGTTATTTTGGGTGATAGTAGACTGGCTAATGAAACTAGCTTACTTTTTACCGGTTTGGGTAAACTACAACTCTCAGTAGTTACTAGAATCTACGTTAAGGAATTTTTCAAACTTCATGGGGTGCCCGTTACAATCATTTTAGATAGGGATGCCAAGTGCACTTCCAAATTTTGGTGCAGGTTGCTTGAGGAGTTAGACTCCATACTTACATTTAACAAAACCTTTCATCCTTAAATTGACGGGCTATCAAAGAGGATAATTCAGGTGCTAGAGGACATGTTGAGGGCTTGCATAATTAATTTTGGTGGTCATTTAGACCAATTTTTTTCGTTGTGTTAATTGTCATACAATAAGAGCTATCACTCCAGCATTGATATAGCCTCATTCAAGACCCTCTATGAAAGAAAGTGTAGGTCATCTATTGGGTGATTTGAGGCTAGCGATGTCAAACATTTGGGCACAAACTTGGTAAAGGAGGCTCAAGAGAAAGTAAGGTTTATTCAAACTTAAGTTGTTGGCTTCTCCAAATAGGCAAAAGTTGTATGTGTCCACGGGCTGTAAGGTAAGAGACATAGACTTCAAAGTTGATAAGAATGTTTTGCTTAAGGTGTCTTCTATGAAGGGAGTCATGAGGTTTGGTAAGAGTGGAAAGATCAACCCTCGTTATCAGTCCCATCGAGGTTTTTGAAGAGGTGTGTCAGGCTTTAAATTTGCTAAGCATGTTTTTCTTAAGGTGTCTCCTATGAAGGGAGTCATAAGGTTCGATAAGAGGGGCAATCCCAGCCCTTGGTATCTTTCCTATCAAGGTTTTTGAAGAGGTGGGTTGTATTTCATATCTCAATGTTGAAAAGGTACCATGGGGATGGAGAGTACATCATTAAGTGGGATTCAATGCTTCTAGATAGAACCAACAGAGATTCTAGAGTAGGATGTTTGGAAACTGAGGACGAAGGAAATTTGTTTGGAAAAAGGTTCAATGGAAGAATCTTTTGGTTGAGGAAGACATTTGGGAAATCTATAAGAACATGGGACAAGTACCCTTAATTGTTTGAGGATTTAGGCAGTTTCTTCATTCCTAATTTTAGCCTACTTTTAGATTTAATCATCTGGGGATGAAGAATGGGTATTTGGTGTCTGTTGTAATGATAGATTCCATCATTATGTATGAACCTTCTGTTAAAAGTCCCAAGTTTAAATTCTTTCTGGTTTTGAAGCTATAAATTTTAGGCTAGGCTAGTTTCAAACAAAATTGGTGCGAGGTGTGGTATAGGGAAATTAAAAAATGATTCGGATGGTTTTAACGACATTTGTCTTGAATTCGAGGTAGCTAAGACAATAAAAAACTCATTAAAATTTTACGTACTCGAATTAGGGTGTGTAAAACTCCCAAAATTGGTCTTAGCATAAAGTACATTGTTTGAAATATCTCGAGTTTAATTTGTATTGTAAAAAGTGAGATTTTGGTGCAAAATTAGACATTTTGTCCCATTGAAGCTTCTATAGCGGTTGGCACCCTGCTATATCGACTATCAAAGGTTAGTCAACGCCGCTATAATGACGAAACTCACAATTTAATTAACTATTTCTCTTCAAAATAGTTTATTATTGTAAAACTTATTTTGGGACAAAGGAGGGGCGATTTACACCTAAATTCTTTGTTTGACTTTAAAATGGTAAAGAATCCATCCCCGTTAACTTGTAATTGATCATCAATCCATAGAATTTCTATTTTATAGAGTTTAAAGTGGGGGTTTAAGGACAAATTTAATGGGTTTTATTTATTAACAATTAAGTTAACCTTGCATTCTATTAATTCACCAATTTAACCAGGGAATTTATAGTTTTAGGTTAATTATGGTAGAAAAGCTCTAGAAGGAGAAAGGAATGATCATGAACATGACCTTAGGGCTTGGGGGTGAATTATTATTCTTGACATGGTATGTCATGGTATTGGTTATGTGTTTATATGTTTTTTCTAGACCACGAGCAAGCAAAAATTATACAAAAGGTCTATGCTCCAACTTTGAGGAGTTGTGCAAGCTGGGTTTGAGGTAGGTGATGGCATTATAGTTTAATAAAATTTGTGCTATATTTGTATGTTCACTACTTTGTAGTGTGTCTTATTGGTGCATGCTGTTTGGTGTGGTCAATGCAAATGATTTTAGGGTTGCTATATGATTTTTGACCTACCTTATTTGTTAAATATAGGATGTTTGGTGAAATAAGGTTGGCAGACACTTGTGTCGGGGGTTTAGTACATGGATGAAAATTATCCCCTGTAGGTCATGGCTATAAGGTGGTTGTATTACCCCTAGGGTGTATGTTCAAGGTTCATGTGAGTTTGACAATTTCATGACTAAATTGGAGAAATATGTTTATGTGCTAAATAAATTGTTGTGACTTGTCTTGACTTGATTGAATATTGACTGTTGATAGTATGTAGACTTATCAATTTTGATCCCTAATTGCTTATTTGTTGTTTGTTATGTTAAGTGTGATTGTTGATCGTGGATTAACTTGTTGTACTATAATTTGGTTATGTATTCATATTCTCATCTTGGGTTGCCAAATGACCCTGCCAGTACATTGTTATTTTTTTGTGTGTTGATACTACATATTCTCTTATTTTTGTGAGTGCAATGCATATTTAAATAGCTCCTACGAGACCTCACTTATGATCCCAATGATTTACTTCAGATTTTAGGGTGAGTAAAGGGCTACCATGGAATCTCTCCTTATTGGCATAGTTCCTTATTTTTGAACTTATGTTTCCGTTACAGTTTTGGGGGTTGCATTCCCTTCTTGACCTTCTTTAGTAATGTTGGTACGTATGACTTTTGGTTCCTAGGAATGGTTTATTTCCTTAAGTACAATATTTCATCTTTGATTGTACTTATTTTTTTTTGGTTTAGCCTTGTTTTTATCTACTGAAGGATTAGTTCTTGATTTTTTATGTGTTGCTTGTGAGATAGTGTTTTGGGATAGATAGTTCTCCCACCAAGTGAGTTGTGTGGGTGTCAGTCACGACGAGTTTTAGGTCGTGACACTCTTCCTCAATTTTTCATTCATTCCAACCCCTTTTATGCCATTAGAGGACTTTAGAGCTTGAAAATTATTGGGATTTCATCCTATTGAACTTAGGTAAGTTAGCCTATTATATCTTGGTCAATTTCACTTTTTGTTCTCATGTTATTTATCCCAAAATCTGTTTATTTCTTGGTTTTAGGGTTAGTTTCCTTGAGCTTATGGGCTAATCTGGGCCCCCATTTATGCTCTATTCGTTCTTAACTTTTGAGCACATATTTCTTATCCTTTAAGGAACCTCGTGGTAGACTCAATATTGGGATTTTATTAGTCGGCCCCACGGGCCTATTTTAATTAGATTATTATATAATTCGTGGCAGACTGGTTATGGATTGGTACCCAAGATTGTAGGTACACTTTTGAGCTTCTTTACTTCCTACTATGGTAAGATTTAGTATTGTTATGTTATTTTATGATTTTTCACTTCGGGTAGAAACCTTGATTTTGCTAGATAGCTCTCATATCACTTATGGCCCTTGATATATTAGACTATCTCTCTCAGATTAGTATCTTCGGGTTTGGTTATCGGTATAGAGTTGATATAAATTTATATATGTACTCCCCTAGCCATGATTTGCATATTATTTCCTTCTTTCCTAATACTATACAATGTATATTCATTTCTTCACTCTACTATTATATAAGGTATATCTCTTCCTTCAATTTACTATTGTATATTTGCTAGACACTTATGGTATCATGCTTGTCTCGGGGTATAGGTAGTTCATGATAGCTTACCCTTATCGTTTCATTAGTATTATTAGGTTTAGCTTCTTAGATAGTTGTCGGCAATTTATATTCCAACCTTACATGTTATTTATATTTGCATTATCTTTAAGGCTCAGTCGACCGATTCCTATTGAGAACTACACTCTTGGTACTTATACTACATTTCTGCGTACGACAGATCATAGTATGAGTTCTCTCCAATGATGTGTGCATCATGCAGTGAGGCCATAGATCAGAGAATTGGGGTGAGCTCCTGACGTTCGGAGTTTCCTTCTCTTCCTCTCATTATTAAACCAATCTCTGTTCTTGTATTTTAGAGGTGACTGTGTATATATTTATTTTGTATTTTATCTTGCTCTCCTTATTAGATCTTTGAATCTAGAAATTAGCTAAATATTGTAAGTGGTAATTGATGATAAATTCGCAAAGCTCTACTATTGACTATTCGTTGGAATTAAATTAACTTATCAATTAAATTGTTCTAGTTAAGATGGTTAGACTTTATGTGCTTGTTTAGAATTTTTGAAAGATGGGAATGATTCATAATTGACAAAGGCGTGAGTAATATAACAAAATTTATGAAAAGATGGAAACTGCTGCTACCGAAAAGCCACACATTGATAGAGTAAAATAATTAGATAAATAAAATAAATAGAAAGTGGGACATAAGTAATTTATCGGTTAATAAATATTTTATATCAAAAAAAATTAAGTCTGATATAAGTCTAGCACGATCGTGCTAGAACCATTTGACTTAAGGGGTACCTCACACCTTCCTCTCGGTCAATAGAATTCCTTACGTGGATTTTTAGTTTATAGACCAATATAATAAAGAGTCATTTCCTTTTGATTGGGAATTCACTAAGATGATTTGAAAAATCAAAACTTTATTTCAAGTGGCGATTCTATAAATAAATAATCCCTTCTCAAAATTGTCACTTTAATTGAAAAAACCTTTTTTAAACCAACTCTTAGCATGGTGGGTAAAAATCGGGGTGTAACAGATAACGACTCCCCTGGGTACATAATAGAAAAATTCAAGCTTTTATATTGACTTGTTTGGCTTTATTTAATTATTGGGTATTTTGTTTGTTTGCCTAAATGTGCTATTTATCTATTTGCTTACCGCTTTGATATTATTTAAATTGCAATATGAATTGTCTTCTCTCGCACACCCATATGAGTCTTCTTAAAGATACTTTACATTCAAAGATGTGGTGTATGCTTCTAATCTTTGAGATATCAGAGTTGCAACAATGCTCCTGCGAATGATTTTATAGTCACACATGTTTTAGGATGGAACGGACCAATAGAGAGGCCGAAATGCACTACTACCGTTAAGCTTTCCTTGCCCGATATAGGTTGTCCGCTCATTTTGCAGCTAGTCTAGACACTTATTCCATCAGGATGTTAAACCTAGTAGAACAATCCTTAGATAGTGATTATCCATAATAGGATTCACTTTATACATCACGTGCATTTTGACTTAGTGGTGGATCAATAAGGGCCTGATATGTCTAAAAAGTACCCTATTTTAAGACTATCCATTTTTTGTTCTACTAGTTGCATTAATTATCAGGCTATTTTGAATGTTGATCGAATTTAAAGTGAATCTGTTAATGTAAGAGAGGGTGAAAATTGCTCTCTAATACCTGCTATTTATCAAAACCCAAATGAGATGTGATGTTTGCTTTCACAATTTTTTTTTAAAAATTATTAAGTTTGCTCCCAGTCAGACGAACAACGCACACCTGATTCTCATCTTAGTGAGATACGTAGGCATCCCTCCGTGGGTTCGTGATTCTTAAATAAAAGTTTGGATTTCCTTCTAAAAAAATGAGAGTTTGATCCTTATACAAAAAAATAATTCATTTTTGAAAGTTTTAAAATAATTTTTTAATCATCATTAATAAATTCAACAAAAAAATCTTTTTTCTTTCTCATTATTTTACAAAATGGGTGGTTATTCATATCTCCAATTTCAAGAACTACACACATCTGATTTTTGCTCCGATGAGATCGCAAGCAACCCTACTCAGATTCAGTGATCCCTATTCAAAAATTCAAAAGAAAAAAAGATTTTAGTCCTCATTAAAAACAATTATCTTTTATACTCATTAAAAATATAAATAATAATAATAAAAAATTTCTATTAAAAAAAATTTCCTTATGTTTCAAGTTCTGAACTACGTCTGACCTGATTCTTGTTTCAACAATATACGTACGCAACCCTTAATTTGGGTTTGGGGTTACCTATAAAGGTTCTTGACTTGGTTGGTACCAAAATACTTAAGAGTATGGAATTAAAAAAAAAATAAGTATTAAATTATTTAGCATGTTATAGTGGACCAACTTTGTTGTGAACCATAGATTCTTTTAGTACCTCTAATTGTACTTAAGTTACACTTGAAGATTTTTGTTGCTCTATGCAAGAGTTAAAATAAATTAAACTTAAGTATTTTATGAGCATTGTGTGGTGATATTTAGAATGATAATTCAATGACTTAGTTCTGTTGATCTAGAACTTGGCCTGAATGTTTGTTGAGGCAAAATTTTAAGCAATACATGTCTTGGATAAAGATTGTAGGCTTTCTTTGACCTGATTGTGCCTTTGAAGCCTACCAATTAACATATGATCTTATAATTCCCCTTTTGAGCCTAAAGACTTTTTATTGGATAGTTATGCCTTCAACTGATATCTCTTTTAAGTGCATCAATGTGCTAATCCCTCTTTTGACCCTACCTCCCTGAACGCACTACATCTAATTTGGATGACTAAGCAAAAAGGTGAAATGTGAAGGTTAAAAAAAATGCAAAGGAAATTGAAAAGTTCAATGCAAAAAGAAATGATACTATATAAATTGAGGAGAAAAGTCGAAGAAAAATGAGAAGAAGCAGCAAATTATGATCAGATGCAAAAATACCAAATTTAAAAGTAAAGTGCAATGCTTAAGGAGGGAATAGTCACTCTAAACTAAATGAATATCCTCACATCCTCAAGAATACATTATAATTAAATGACAAAGTCATACTTGATCTCAATTTGAATGTTCTCACATTAGTGGAGACCCACAGAAGAGTCAAACTTATGGTATCTCTGTTTAATGCATTGAGCATCTTTCTGGTTGTGAGTGCCTTCCAGGACGTCCTAATATCTAAACACTTCTATTGTGAGTGTAGTAGGACTTTATTTGTGGTAACAGAACTTGAAAAATGAGGATATACATAATTTATACCATTGATTTAGGCAAGATGAACAAATCTTGTCAATACTTAAATATATTTGAGGTACTGTTCTTGGGAGTATTGATACATTCAAGTTCTAGTTATTACTTATACTTGTGTCTATTTTGTGAGATATATTGAATATATATTCACTTGATTGATCTTAACTTGTGTACATGAACAGATGGATATGATTAGAGTTTCAGGCTAGATTGTTGCAAGAAATGAGCTTGATTTGGTGTCAATACCCTTCTTGTGGATGATTGAAGGTGTTAGGAATAATATCAGGAAGCAAAACAAGCTTAAAATGAGTTGGAAAGGTATTTACAATACATGAGACACAAAGAAAAGTGAAGAGACTAAACCATAGAGGAAATTTGGAATTTGAGACACAAGAGCATGCCACGCCCACTGAGCCACATGATAAGAGTGTGCCAAGCCCTTGGACAAAATTTTTAATGGCACAAAATAGTATGGATATGTGATAAGAGCATGGCATGCCCACTGAGCCATGAGATAAGTGTGTGCCATGCTTTTATTGTATTTTTGGGAAAAACTTATACTACACTATAAATAAGACACTTAGCTTCCATTCTAAAAACTTTGGAACGACTTGGGGGAGAGAAAACACACGAGAGAGGATACAAATAGGAGTTTTCTTATTTACTTTTTTTCTCTTGTAGTTTTTACTTATGAATTCCATTATTGTGATTCTTTATAAGCCTATGAGTGGCTAACCCCCTCATTCTAGGTTAAAGGCATGATTATAAATGTGTAATTATGTTTTATTGTTGGTTTATATATTTATAAAGTATGTGATTATTCTTATGTTCTTGGTTTACTATTCTATAGACTCATGAACTTTACGATAAATATAAGTCCCAAAACAAATTGATCATATGAGTGGAGGGATGGAATAAAAAATGTATGAAGTGTGGTTCTTGTCTTTAATTATTATATACTAATCATTAGAGGATGATTTGTATTTAGGATAGAGATATACCTAAATACCGCACTTAGTTAATGAAATGGAAAGATAGCTTAATACATCTAAATTAAAGACTCACATCCCCACTCAATGATGTAGTTGTGAGATTAAATTAGGGTAGATGAATTAGAGGATGACCATTCCCAAGTTATAATATCAACTCCGTAAATCACTAATCATGATAAACACCAACACCAACTAGAAATCATAGTTATGCATGAATATGATGTAAATGCCTCAATCCTGAAACTCTCCACATATTGTTTGCAATCCGAACATCATATCATTGCTATTTTTTTGTTACTTAATTATAATTATAAGGTTCATACTATTGTTACAAACCCACACTTATTTAATCTTATTAGTAATGCTAGAATTGAATAGTCTGCTAATCACCAAGTCCTTGTGGGATCGATATTTGGCATGTAAGGGTCACTTTACTACTTGATTGACTGCGTACACTTGCATGGGTTCTTGTGTGTAACAGGTACCATTTGAAACTATAGGAATTACTTCTAAGCTGACTTTGAATTTTTCTAAAACTAATTGGAGTTGATTTCAATGCATAATACAAATTTTTGGTACCGACTGAAGTTAAGAAATGAATTGAGTTGATTCTCTTCATTCATCGATGCTCTTTACAAAGAACACCTTAAAAAAGTAATTTAATATTATATTTTGTGAACTACGTTAGACCTAATTCTTGCTATACAGGATATGTAGACGGTCCTACAATATGGCTCAGCCTCATTGAATGAAAATTTTATATCCCTGAAAGGTTTAATACTGGACATTTTTTATTTCTTTCAAAAAAAGAGAAAAGAAAAGAAAGAAGTCAAAATGAATTTCAAAATTTCTCATATTCAAAACTGGGACATTTTTTTTATATAAAAAAGTATATATCAAAAATTGCCTTCATAGAGTACAACACTCCCTAGCTGCATTTTAAGTCACAAAAATTCTTATTTTTCTTCGTTAAGTCTTCTTAGTGCACAACACTCCTTAGTTGCATTTTAAGTTAGAAAATCCTTATTATTTCTTTTAATTCTTCACAGGGTACAATATTTTCTAGTTTTCATTATAAGGAACAAAACTTTTTATTTTTTTTCTTTTTAATTCCGCATAGGATACGACATCCCCTGATTGTCATTTTAGGGATCAAACCCCCTTTTTTCTTATTTAAATCTTCATTGGTTACAACATCCCTTGGTTTCGATTCTAGGGAATAAATATTCTTAGTTTTCTTCTTTAAGTCCTCACCTTGACATCTGCTAGTATTCATTTTAGTGAACAAAACCTCCTATTTTTCTTCTTTAAGTCTCATAGAGTACCACATTCTCTAGTTGCAATTTTAGAAAACAAAATCTCCTATTTTTGTTCTTTAAGTCTCCATCGGGTACAACATTCCCTAGTTTTCATTTTAAAAAACAAAATTTCATACTTTTTTCTTTAATCTTCGTAGGGTACGACATCCCTAGTTGTCATTTTAAGAAATAAAATCCCATATTTTTTTTCTTTTGCAAGACTTCACGGTGTAGGACATTTCCTTGTTGTTATTTGAGGTAACAAAAATCCCTACGTCATTTTCAAGTTTTCACAGGACAAGAATCCCCTAGTTACCATTTTAGGATTACACCAAAACCTCTCACTTTTTCTTCGTTTCACGCATGGGTTAGGTATTTTGTATTTCGTCTCCTAGGATAAATATTTTCTAGTAGTAGGCAATTAGTTTGCATTCACCTCCTGGGATAAACATTTCCTAGTCTGAGATAGTTTTTTTTATTTTCTCTTAAGATATCACTTTCTAGTCTGAGGCTGTTATTTTGTTTTGTTTTCTCCTGGGATGACATTTACTTGTCTAATACAATCACTTTTTATTTTTCTTAGGATGACATTTTCTAGTCCAAGACAGTCGTTTTTCATTTTCTCCTAGGATGATATTCTTAGTCTGAGACAGTCGTTGATCATTTTCTCCTAGGATAATATTTCTTAGTCTGAGACAATCATTTTTTCTTTTTCTCCTATGATAAATGCTTTCTAGTGGGAGATAGTTCTTTTATTTTTCTCCTAGGATATCACTTCCTAGACTGAGACAATTATTTTCCTTTTTCTCATAGAATAAACACTTCCTAGTCTAAGACTGTTATTATTCCTTTTCTCTTAGGATATCACTTCCTGGTCTGAGTCATTTTTTTTTCTCCTAGAATAAATACTTCCTAGTCTGAGTTTTGTTTGTGTAGTTTATAATTGCTAATAACTCCCAAAAGTTTTCTTCTGTGAATTGGAGCAGAAAATTTTTATTCGTCTTTGTTTTATTTTTGTTTGATGGCTTGCAGATATTTCTGGAAAGTACAAATTTGGTTTCTAAGAATGGAACCCTATCTATGGTTAGAGTATAGAAACGTGTTCAATCATGAAGACAGTTTAGAGTCAACCTTTTCTCATATAGTAGCCTAATATCTCTAGAGTATCTTCTTAGCATCTGATTAAGAAAATAAGAATCCAAGAATATTCTATGATCTGCATTCCTGAAAGAGTGTCAACTACTTATTTCAAATTTCAAATTCAAGTCTCAAATTCTAAATTAAAGATCACATTTTGAGATCAAGATACACACCAGAAGAAGGTGTGGCGATAACTGAAGATCCAAAAGGAAGATATGAAGCAAGAGAATCAAGATAAGTAGAATAGATATGATCATGTATTTTCCTTTATAGTTTTATTTTTTTTGATGTAATAAAAGAAGCCGCATACTAGAACCTGGATGGGATCTCACTCGATTCTCCAACTCATCCTTTCACTCCTAAACTCATTTGAAATACACGTGACCTAATTGTCTTGTAACCCTTGATATGTAGACTATTCAAATCTAGGGCTCGATTACACATCTTTCCTATAATTTATTTTCCTACGTTTGAATAAATTGTTAGGTCAAAAATTAGTCATGATAACCTCTTTGCTTGAAAACTCTTCACGTACTCAATCAACGAGAGAAATTCTGTAAACACCTAATATTTGACCAAACCCTAAAGGTTTACACCATTATAGCATTTAAATATCTCTTTTAGGTCTAAATTAGATAATTTGATTTTATCTTTTTTAGTAAGTTTATTTTAAAAGATTTGCAATTACAAAAAATAGAGTAACATTTTAGAATAAGTTTTGTTTTGATTTTTAAAAGAAAAGAAAATTTTCTAAAAATATGTTATGTTTAAATTTAGTTTTTAATAATTAATAAAGTGATATTAATATTTTCTTAATTGTATTTTTAGGAATAGATGTATAACAACCATTTTTTTCGTTATATATAAACCTTCTGTTGAAAATATCATGTTAAAATTCCTCCCAAATTTTGAAGTTATAAATTTCAGGCTAGACTTGTTTCGAGCGAAATTAGAGCAAGATTTAATTTAGGAAATTTTGGGAATGATTTGGACAAGTTTGGTGGTGTTCTTCTAATTAGTAAGACAATAAAAAGTCCGTGAAAATTTATGAAATTAAATTTGAATAGGTAGAACTCCCCGAATTGATCTTAGCGTAAAGAAAATTATTTGGAATATTCCAAATTTAAGCTGTGTTGCAAAAATTGAGATTTTTAGGCGAAACTGGACATTCATGCATCCTGCTAAGCAATCATCGCCATAGAAAAGAAAGTCCCGCTATAGCAATGGTCAAACTCGATCAAAGACCACTATAGTGACAAGTGCCACTATAACGACGTATGTCACTATAGCAGCGAATGTCGTAAATTTATTTAATTTCCCCCAAAATAGCTTTTTTGAAAAACTTATTTTGGGGAAAACGAAGGAAAATTTGGGGAAATTTCCATCTAATTTTCATCGTTTGACTTTGTTAAGTCAAGGATTTCATTTCTGTTAACTAGTATTTAATAATCAAGCCTTAGAATTGCTAACTTACTGAGTTCAAGGGGGTTTTAGGGATGATTTTAGTTGTCTTCGAGTGCAATAGATAAAATTAAGCAATAAATTATTGTATTTTGATTATTAACAGTTAATTTACCTTTACATTTTGTTAATCACTAATTTATCCATGAAGTTTGTAGTTTTAGGTGAATTACAGTAGAAAACTCCTAGAACAGGAAGGGAATGCTCATGAACATAACCATAGGGGTTGGGTGTGAGTTATAATTTCGAACATGATAGATAATTTCATTAATTATGTGTTTATATGCAAGTTCTAGATCAAGAGTAAGCAAAAATTACTCGAAAGTGCAATGCTTCGAATTTGAGGAGTTGTGCAAGCTTGTTTGAGGTAGGTGATGGTAGTGTAGTTTAATCCAGTTTGTGCTATATTACATGTTAACTTCCTTGTAGTGTGTCTTGTTAATGCATGTTGTTTAGTGTGATTAATTGTCACAATCATAACCAAGGCCTATTTGTGACGGGTATCTCAAGCCCACTGTGAGCCGGAGATCACCCCCTTAGCCTAACATCTAGAACACACCAAAGATAAACAACGGAAGACAATCACATATATAAAAATGAAAGTAGATGAGACCATGAAAGTCAAAGATCATAACTAACATCTGACCCACACATATCCACAAAAGCTTCTAAAAACATGAATACCAAATTAGGTCGGGACATGCCTCCCACCATGACAATGGAACTCTTCAATTCTCAAAATATGAAAAGGAACCTAAGGAAATGGCAAAGATTTCCAGAAGATGGAGGCTCACCACTTCATATAAACTCAATAGACAATTGTACCACCTAACGCTGCATAGAGATGACAAAAATTTTTTTGGACCCTACATCATGAAATGATGTAGCATCCTAAGACGGTCAGTGGGATGAGCACTGACATGTAACTCAAGGTAAGTGAAAAAATAATGCCATGTCCAAAGTCAGTCAAAATTATATGCACACATTCATATATATATATATATATATATAAGATGCCGCGATAAGGTACAAGGGTCATGAACATGAGATTTTAAAATCATTAACCTGGACTGTGTAGCTCTATCCATCCTAAGGGCACCCACGGGCTATATGGGTTCAACTCTCTTTGTTGAAAGGGCCCCAAAATGTGTTATCAACATGAATTAAGAAAATTCGAGCGAGGGCCGGAGACACCAAGGTCTAACCATCCCAAAAATATATATAATGCGTGAACCATGCATACGGTCATAAAGATCCCTATGCCAGCAAACGTGGTTTCCATTATTGGTCTACCAGGGATCTCTACCTTCACGACGAGCTACACAATCCCCGTTTAAGCCCAAATTAAAAGATTTACACATAATCCTAACCGTTAACCACAGATTCATTTATTAAGGCATTTACCATTTGGTATCGTCATACCAATTATACTTGCAAGCTAATTCTATTATGCCATAACCATTCCATTAACAACTAGACTCTCAAGTTCCATTTTAATCCAAAACGATGGCCACCAAAGCCTTTCAAAACCGTTTTTATTCCGTTTAGCCTTTAATGCGATGCAATAGTTTAGAGGAGCAAGTAAAGCCATGCAATTACCCACATTTTAAAATCAATTTACAAAGTGGGTCAAGGTTACATGCCAATTTCAAGCAAAAATCCATCAATTTAGGGAAACCCGTATTTTCCATTCCAAACCATACCATATTGCCCAATTCAACCCTAAACCATTAATTAAATCATGAACAATTCATTTAAAACCATAGGGAAAATAATTCAAGTGATTACCATCAAAATCCTTCAACCCAAGTTTTAAACCCACCATTAAATCATATAAATATCAAAACAATTCATAATATAATAAAGACTATAAGATTAGGGATGAGAGATATGCTTGAAATACACAATAATAGGGGAAAATCAAAAGTTGAGAGGTTAAAGATTGAACTCCTTGAAAACCCTAACTTTTTCTTGCTTTGGGGAGTTTTAGAGGAGAAGAGTGTATTTGATTTTGTTAAATGATGGAAAAAAGACTATTTGAGGTATTTTAAGTCATGGAATTATAGTTGGATGGGAGGAAAAGACCCAAATAACCCAATTTAAAATGTGTAGGAAAACTGGGTCCAGTCGCTACGACTTAGTTAACGACTCGTGATTTCTGACCATGAGTCGTTACCTAGACTCGTTACCTGAGGGCCTAAATCCCGACCCTTTATTGGTATGGTCACGAGGCACTCATTACTACTGGTGACCTGACCTAACGACTCATGATATTGACTCATTGTCAAGGAAGAAACCTCAGGCAATATTACTGATGAGACCACGAGTTTCACCTAACAACTCGTGACGAGTGTTGACGACTCCTCACCTAAGTCATAGTCCTTGCAGTGCTGCCAGCACTCTAGAATTTTCAGATTGCAAAACTTGCAGTATTACATTATCCCCCTTAGGATCATTTATCCCCAAATAAGAAGCTAGGTGTATCCTTAGTACGGTACAAGATAGAATGCAACCAAAAATCAAGAGCAAATTCAACTAGCATTAAGGAAGAAAGAAACTCATACCTTAAGCATCTCTATCCAACCCGGGGAACAAGAACGGGTATTTAGCCTTCATATCATTTTAGCTCCCCATATAGCTTGTTCCACCTTTTGATTTCTCCAAAGCATCTTTACTGAAGCTACATCCTTAGTCCTCAACCTACGTACTTGCCTATCCAATATCTTTACCAGAATTTCCTTATACGACAAGAAATTCAAAACACCAACATGATCCACAAGAACAATGAAAGAAGGATCACCCACATACTTATTTAACATCAACACATGGAAAAGAGGGTGAATTGAGACTAAGCTCACAAGAAAATCCAGATCTTAAGCAACATTCACAACTCTCTTCAAAACCTGGTATGGACCAACATAACGTGGATTGAGCTTCCCCTTCTTCCCAATCCTCATGACTTCTTTCATAAGAGAGACTTTCAAGAACACCCAATCACTAATCTCAAACTCCAACTCCCTTCGCCTCAGATCCGCATAAGAATTTTGGCGACCTTGGACAATCTTAAGCCTTTCTCTAATCACCTTCACCTTCTCCATGGCTTGGTAAACCAAGGCAAGACCAAACAACCCAGTCTCACGAACCTTAAGCCACCCAATAGGAGACCCATACCTCGTACCATAAAGAGCCTTGGAAGGAGCCATCTGAATACTCGAGTGATAACTATTATTGTATGCAAACTCAATAAGTGGTAAATGATCAACCCAACTATTCCCAAAATGAATCATACAGGCCCTTAGCATATCTTCCAACATTTGAATAGTCCATTCTTACTGTCCATCCATTTGAGGGTGGAAATCGGTGCTAAGGTTTACCTTAGTCCCCAAACCCTTCTTAAACAAATGCCAAAAGTAAGAAGAAAATTGCGTACCTTAGTCTGAAATGCTGGACACATACACTCCATGCAACTTCACAATCTCCTGAATGAACAACTTTTCATAATCCTCTCATGATTAATTAGTCCTCACATACAAGAAGTGAGCAAACTTAGTCATTCTATCCGCAATAACCTAAATCTAGTCATAGAGGTTTTGAAACCGCGACAGACTCGTAATGAAATCCATGTTAATCATCTCCCACTTTCGCATAGGCAACTTTATCTCTTAGGACATTCCACCAGGCCTCAAGTGCTTTACCTAAATTTGCTGACAGACCATACACTTAGGCAAAATATTTGACGCATCTCTCTTTATATTGCTCCACCAGTAGATCTCCTTCAAGTCATGATACATCTTAGTCGAACCCGAATGAACTATATATTTTGACTCATGACCCTCAATCAAAATCCTTTCTCACAGCCCATCAATATTAGGAGAACATAACCTACCTTGATATCTCAGAATACCATATCCCCCAATCTCGAATGCCATAACCCTTTGCTGATCTATATCTTTATTAATCTACATAAGTATGGGGTCCAAGGCATGCTTCCTTTACCTCAACACCAAGAGATGATTTAAAAATCTCTTGAACAATCACTCCTTCATCCTTGGAGTCCAAAAGACGAACTCCCAAGTTAGTTTGTATATTTTTCACCAATTCTATCTTATCCTCATCCATGTGAGATAAGATCCCCATAGACAACCTACTAAGAGCATCAACAACAACATTAGCTTTACCTAGATCATAGTGCAAAAATATGTCATAATCCTTGAGTAACTCGAGACACTGCCTCTGCTTGAGATTCAACTCCTTCTGAGTGAACACATACTACAAGTTCTTATGATCTGAATTGATATCCATATGTATCCTATATAGATAATGGCACTAGATTTCTAATCTAAAGACCACAACCACCAGCTCTAAAATGTGAGTTTGGTAATTCCTCTCATGAACTTTAAGATTCTAGGAAGCATAAGCCACAAACTAACCATGCTGCATCAAAACACAATCTAGTCCCACATGAGATGCGTCAGATACATAATAAACCTATTAATATCCTCAGGTAGGGTCAAAACTAGGGCAGAAGTTGACTTAACCTTTAACTTCTTAAAACTACCCTCACAAGCATCAGGCTGAGAAACTTAACCTTTTTCTAAGTTAACTTTGTTAATGGAGCAACAATAGAAGAGAAACTCTTCACAAACCTCCTATAATACCCAATCAAACCTAAGAGCTAATATCGATCGGAGTCATGGGTCTAGGCTATTTTTTAACTTCCTCAACCTTATGTGGATCCACCTTGATCCTTTCACTAGAAATAACATGCCCAAGAAAAGTCACAACATTCACCCAAAACTCACACTTAAAAAATTTAACATACAACTTTTGATCCTTAAGAGTCTGCAACACAATTCAGAGGTAATTAACATGATCCTCCTCACCCTTAGAGTACACCAAGATGTCATCAATTATGACTATGACAAATAGATCCCAAAACTGCCTAAATATCCGATTCATAAGATCCATAAATGCAGCCAGAGCATTAGTTAACCCAAATGACATAACCAAGAACTCATAATGGCCACACTGGGTGTGGAAAGTAGTCTTGGGAATATCAACCTCCCTAATTTTTAGCTGATGATAGTCCAAATGGAGATTAATCTTAGAGAAACACCTAGCACCCTAAAGCTGGTCAAGAAGATCATCAATCCTATAAAGATGGTACTTATTGTTCAGTATCACTTTATTCAACAACCGATAATCTATACACATCCGAAGAGACCCATATTTCTTATACACGAAAAATACCAAAGCACCTTATGGAGAAATACTAGAATGAATGAAACCCTTATCAAAAAGATCCTTCAACCGGTCATTTAACTCCTTTAACTCAGTCGGAGCCATCGTATAAGAAGGAAAGGAAATGGGATGGGTATCTGGTAAAAGATCAATCCCAAGTCTATTTCTTTATCGAGAGAAATTCCAAGAAAACCATTGGGAAACTCATTAATGAAGGGGATAGATTGCAAAGATGGACCCTCAAAATTAGAATCCTTAACCTAAACCAAAAGATATAGTCACCCTTTGGAAATCAACTTCTGAGTTCTAAGATTGAAAATGAACCTCCCTTTGGGTACTAAGGAACTTCCCTCCCATTCAATGATTGGTTCCTACAGAAATTGGAAACTGGCCTATCAGGTCCTACGATCTTGAGACGTATAGCACAAATAAAGCTAATCCATCCCAGGATTACAACAAAATCTACCATATCAAGCTCTATCAGATCCTCCAATGTCTCTTTGTGAAAGAAGGACACCACTCAACCCTATAGATTTTTCTAGAAATAATAGAATCACCCACCGAAGTAGAAATAGAAAATGGGTCAGAAATATTTTTAGGACGAAAACCAAAATGCACAACCATATAAGGGGTTACATAGGATAGGGTAGAGCTCAAATCAAATAAATAATAAACATAATGTGAGAAGAGATGTAACGTACCAGTAATAACAATATGAGATGACTCAGACTCCTAATGAGTAGCAAGTGAATAGAGACAATTCCGGCCAGTGCCGGTACCCGAAGTGGCACCTGTTGGTACAAGAGCTGAAGAAGTGGTGATCGAGATCTTATTAGCTTCGATGACAACTTTAGCTGTAGGAAAATTCCTCTACATATGCTTGGGATGACCACAGTTGAATCACAAGTTCTTCCCCTTATCATAATAACCATGGTGAAGTTGTCCACAAACTCTAAAAGGAGATAAGGTAGGGCCGACTGAGCTTCACTAGCTTGAGCTAGGCATCATCTGCCTTAGGACCACTTCTAGTCTACAAGAGACAATCAGCAGATGACTTGTGAAAAGGAGAACGTGCCGACAAATATGAATTTCCCAAGTCTTCTTCTTGGTCCACTACCTCCTATCTTTCTCGCTATTCTGCTTTGAATACCTGAATTTCTTATTATGTCTCTCTCCCATTTCTGCCTGCCTTTTCTTTTCATCCTCTACCTACTGCATATAAACCAAAAGTCTGGAAATGTCTATATCATTGTTCAACATTGCAACCTTACACTCTAATACCAAGTTACGGGAAAAAACAAAATCAAGCTTTCTCATCTTAGATTTCATACTAGACACCAGCTCTGGAGCATAACAAGAAAACTACTAAAATTTTAATGTATATTCTTTCACACTTATCTTACCTTGCTTCAGATTCACAAATTCCTCTGCCCTAGCTTTCCTCATCTCTTGGAGAAGAAATGATCAAGAAAGGCACTTGAAAACTCATCCCATACTGCCGGCTCAGCATCATTACCTCTTATCTCTTACCACTCCTCATACCACTGATAAGCAATATTTTTTGCTGCTACATAATAAACTCGACACCCTCTAAATTAGTAGCATGCATCACCCTAAAAATCTTCTCTATCTCATTAATGAAACCCTGAGTATCCTCCCCAACCTTAGAGCCTATAAAGAATGGGTATTCAATCCCATAAACTGGCCAACCCGAGTGACCCGAGATGAAGGAGCAATAGAACCAATATGATCCAACTGGCAATACTGAGATACCACCAATTGAGTAAGAGGTGAATAGACTGATGAATTTCCACATTAGAGATATCTCCCTGAGGCATTTAGGTATGAGTACCAATATCTCGGGAAGCTTGAGGAGGACTAGTAAAGACCGTTAGAACTCCACGTGGAGTAGTACAATCGGGAGCATGGACCCTAGATCGAGTCTGCACTCCATAAAGAGGGCGAGTTCCCTCCACATTATCCTTAGGTAGGACCGAGGGTCCATCAGAGTTTCTCCAAACATTAAATCTTCGAGGAGGTGTGGCCTAAAATATGAATAAACCATGAGTTAGAGAGTTTTTAAGAAACTAGACTCTATTAACCGAACTAGAACACAAGAAAGGGAAAAATTCCTAAAAGCCTTGTAGCCTCCCCCTTATAAGTATGACGTACTACACACCTATAAAAATGACTCTACTCGACACATGTTTGTGGACACCCAATCTGATACTAAGCTTGTCACGACTCAAACCAAAGACTAGTTGTGATGGGTACTCAATCCCATCGTGATCTGGAGACCACCCCCTTAGCCTAACATACAAAATACAACAAAGTTAAAATGTTGAAGACATTCATATATATAGAAATAAAAGTAGATGAGACCAATACAGTTTAAGAATCATAACCAACATCCGACCCACATATGTCCACATAAGCCTCTAAAAAGTAGAATACCAAATTAGGTCAAGACATGCCCTCGACCATGACAATGGAACTCTTATATTCCCAAAATTTAACAAGAAACCTAAGGAAATAGTAAAGCTTCCAGGAAGATGAAGGCTCACTACTTTAAAATAACTCAACAGACAATTACACCACCTAATGCGGCATAAGGGTAATAGAAAAGTGTTTGGACCCTACTTTATGAAATAATGTAGCATCCTAGGACAGTCAGTGGGATGAAAACTAACATGTAGCTCAGGGACAGGGATAAAATAATTCCATGTCCAAAGTTAGTCAAAATCATATACAGACATTCATATACATTTATATATATGTATATAAGATATTGGGATAGGGTACAAAGGTCAAGAAAATGAGATATTAAAACCACTAACCTGGATTGCGTAGCTCTATCCGTCTTAAGGAAACCAACGGGCAATATGGGTTCAGCTCCCCCTAATGAAAGGGACCCAACACAAGTTAGCCACCCGAATCAAGGAAATCCAAAGGAGGGCCGGAGATACCAATGCTCTAACCATCCTAAAAATATATATAATATGTGAACTATTCATATGGTTATAAAGACCCTCATGTAGGCAAACATGGTTTTCAGTATTGGTCCCCCCAGGACCTCCACCTTGACGACGAGCTACACAGGCCCCTTTAAGCCCAAATAAAAATGCTTACATATAATCCCAATTGCTAAGCTAGGAGTCACTTATTAAGGTATTTACCATTTGGAATCATCATACCAAATATGCTTGCAAGATAATTCCATTATGCCATAACTATTCCATTAACCATTAGACTACCAAGTTCTATTTTAATCCCAAACCATGGCCATCAAGGCCTTTCAAAATAATTTTTATTCCATTTAGACTTTCATTCAATGTAATAGTTTAGAAGATCAAGTAAAGCCATGCAATTGCCCATATTTCAAAACCAATTTACAAAGTGGGTTGAGGTTATATGCCAATTTTAAGCCAAAATCCATCAATTTAGGGAAACCCATGTTCGCCATTCCAAACCATATTATATTACCCCAATTCAGCCCCAAACCATTAATTAAAGCATGAATAATGCATTTAAAACCAAGGGGAAAACAATTCAAGTGATTACCATCAAAACCCCTCAACCCCAAGTTTCTAACCCATCATTAAATCATATAAATATCAAACCAATTCATGCCATAATAAAAATACAAGATTAGGGATGAGAGACATAAAAGAATAGGACTAAAATCCAAATTTGATAGTTTGAAGATTGAACTCCTTTAAAACCCTTGCTTCTCTTGCTTTGGGGATTTTAAGAGAAGAGGAGTGTATTTAATTTTGTTAACTGGTAGAAAAGAGACTATTGCATAATTTGTCTTGAATTTCCTTAACTTGGCTTGACTGAACTTGACTTGGTAATAATACGTTGATAATATGTTCCACAATTATTTGTACTTTTGATTTTGTTTAGACTTGAATAATTATCGATTGATTAGTTTCATTATCTCTTTAAGTGTTTATTTTAAGATAGTATTTTGGGATAAATGGTTCTACAACCGGGTGAGTAGTGCGGGTGACACTCACGATAGATTTGGGTCATGACAAAGTTGATATCATAGCCTAGGTTCATTGATCTCATCGTACCAAAATGGGTCTAGTAGAGTCTCATAAAATGGTGTAGAGAAGTTTGTACTTTTCTTTGAGAGGATATAGAACTTTTGGAAATCTGTGATTCTTGTTTTTCTTGTGCTGGAACTTAATTCTAATTAGTATCTAGAGATTCAAATTAGTATTTGATTTCTTCACTTTTTATACCAGATGGTGAATACTGGTCCAAAAACCTGAGCAACAACCCTTTCTCGGTCGCTCCAGCTAAGGAGCTAGCCATAAGGAAAAGAAGATGAATAAGTAGGAGAGGTTGGATAGGAAGGGTTTGATCCATACTCTCCAGGGCTGTATCTCGAGCAACTGCTGGCTAGGTTCCTGAAGGGTCAGTATTCACTCCCCCATCTCAGGATTATTTTGAGGAAAGAAAAGCACTAGAGGGGCAGGTAATGAAGCTCGATACGATGGTATCAACTAGGGTTACAACCCTCACTTCCATATATACTAAGGTTATTCAACAAGTGTTAGCTTTTTTAAGTTGGTTGGCTGGGACTGGAGACACTCTTACTGTACCAAATTTTAAAGGTTCATTTGTTCACCCTACTAATGCTGTGGCTCTTAGGACAGATAAGGCTTCAGGTATTGATGCTTTTATTTATTTGATTTTGGATTATGTGATGACTGGTATGGAACACGATCTGCTGACTAAGTTCTTGAAAATGAAACCACCTGCTTTCTAGGGTACTGAGTTTGAGGATGTCTTGAGTTCATCATTTACAATTATGAAACGTTGCATAAGAAGGGATTGTTTAACAATATGTAGTTGAGTTTGTGACTCATTTGCTGGAGAAAGAGGCTAAGTAATGGTGGAGAGTATACGTTGAATGCCGGTCTATAATTTTTCCTCTATTGATTTAGAAGTAGTTTTATATCTCATTCTTAAGGAAGTATGTGTCGTGAGCCCATAGTAATCATAAGAATGATGAGTTTTTGGCATTGGAGCAAGGTGATATTTTAGTTGTGGACTATGATGATAAGTTCTATGCTTTGACCCACTATGATACTCATCTTGGTTACTGAGGAGGAGAGAATTCGATGTCATGTCAATGATCTGAATTTTGATCTTCAGGTTCTGTCTATGCATATGACTTTTGCAGAAAAGGCGTTCAATAAAGTACCAGATTATTTGAATAAGTTGGAGGGGGTTACGCAATTGGTTTAGGCTAATATGTTAGGCAAGAAGTCCCACAATGTTGGGATTTTCAATGGGTCTTACTCTAAGGCCACAGTCACCAAGCCTATTGAGCCCACCTAATTCAGTCAGCATTGACAACTTTTACTATGGTTCAGGCTATAGTTTCTTTTCAGGCATAGGTCATTAGGGGCCGAAAGGCTTCTTACTCTTCTACCAGTCAGCCTTTTATCTAGGGAGGATGTTATTATTTTGGTGTTGTTAGTCACTTCAAGAGGCAGTGTCCTGTAAGATAGAAGAATGTCCAGGTGCAACAAAAGATCCAAGCTATATTTTCATTGGGTAGAAATGGAGAAGGTAATGGTAGAGGTCCTCCACATGATGGATGGATAAATTAAGCAGATGGTTAGGTTGGTCGAGAAAATGGCTGTGCAAGGGGAGAAGCACAGTTGGGGAAGTAGCTAACTCAGACTGATGACGAAGCTCACTGTTATGCATTTATAGGTGTCACGACCCGAACCAGGGCCTGGTCATGACAGGTATCTCAAGCCCTCAGATATCAGAGACCACCCCCATTTGCCTAGCCAATAGAACACAATAATGATAATAGTGGAGGCAATCCAAATAAACATATGGAATAAAATAGTGAAACTAAACATGAAGTGTCTAAGAATCCATAATACCAAATCCACCCACCTCCTGTCCATAAAAGCCTCTAAGAAACCAACATCAATCTAAATCGAGACATGCTCCCGACCATAGCCAAAAAGGGAACCAAAGATAGTCTATGACATATGTAAAGACACGACCATGAAATGAGATATTTCCGGATAATGGAAGCTCACTACTTCAAACTGACTCGTGGACAATCCAAAATCACCTAACATGTTTCAAGGAAGCAAAAGTGTCCTTGGATCCTACATTATGAAATAATGTAGCGTACTAGAACATTTAGCGGGGTGAACGCTAGTATGTAACTCAGGGATAGGGGATAAAATAATAATGCTATTTCAAACCATCCAAAACTAATGTCAATGTACATGATTACATACATGCATTTACATATACATAAGATGCCGGGATAGGGAATAAGGCTTAACATGAGATTTAAAATTATTAACCTAGACTGTGCAGCTCTGCTGTCATGAAAATAGCCATAGGCTACATGGGTCTGGCTTCCCCCATAAAAAAGGCCCCAGTGCGTGTAGCCACACGAACCAGAGACATCCAAGAAAGGCTGGGAAATCCATGATCCTATGCCAATTAGGATACAAATTATAAAATATAACGTATGCACACGGTCATCAACACCCCTACGCCCTAACGTGATTTCCAGTATTGGTCCTCTAGGGACCTCCACCTTCACGACGAGCTATACAACCCCCTTTAAGTCTAATTAAATCATTTACACATAACCCAACCATTTAAAAAAGGAGTCATTCATCAAGGCATTACCAAATGGTATCGTCATACCTGTTTAAGCTTGCAAGCAATTTCATAATGCCATCATCTTGGGGGAATCCACGACCTCCAAACTCTATTATCCATCAACTTGGGCGAATCTACAACCCCCAAGAATTTAATTTTGAAACACACCATGGCCACCAAGGCATTTCCAAGCCATTTTATAGGTCATTAACCATTCATGCAATGCATTAGTTTAGATAAATGGACAAAACCATATTTCAAAGCCAATTATGCAAGTGGGTTGAGGTGATTACCAATTCTAAGACTAACAATCCATTTATTTAGGGGAATCCATGACCCTCATCCCATTCACCATACCCATGAACCCAATGAGTTCACAAACCATCAATTCAACGCATGTATAATCCATAAAAACCATGAGAGAAACATTTAAACAATTACAATCTAAAACCCTCAACCCATCTTTCAAAACTAAACATTACAACCATGGAAATACCAAACCATTACATTCCATAATGAAAATACAAGTTAAGGGAGAGAGATTCATTTCTGATACACCATGATTTTTTAAGAGGAAGTCACCCTTTGATCCCTAGATGACCAATCCCTTAGAAAACCCTAATTGTTCTTGCATAGGAATTTGAGAGATGAGAGGTGTATTTGATATGTGTTGGAATGATAATGAGGTCCCAATGGTGTTTTGTGGACATGGGATTTAATTAGGGAATGAGGAAAATAACTGAAGTGCCTTTACATAAAATGTAGAAAACTATCGCCAGTGACTACGGGTCACCTTATGACTCGTAAGGACTCGTTATGAGTTGTCACCACGGCTCCTGGTATGGAAATAACTCAAGGAAGCCATTATGCTAAGGACACGAGTCCCACACCATGAATCATAACCAGAACCATAACGAGGACCCTACGAGTCATTGGTTCTGGTTATGATTCATGGTGAAAAAGATCAAAAGGGAACCCATACCTCAAACGTCATAATCCAATTCGGGGAACAAGAATGGATATTTGGACTTTTGTCCTCTTCATCTTCCCAAGTAGCTTCTTCCACCTTTTGATTCCCTCAAAGCACCTTTATCGAAGCTATATCCTTATTCCTCAATCTACGGACTTGCGTATCTAAAATCTCAATTGGGAGTTTCTCATAAGACAAAGAATTCGAAATACCAACATTCTCAATAGGCATAATCAAAAAAGGGTCACCCACGCACTTCTTCAACATCGACACATGGAAGACCAGATGAATAGAACCCAAAGCTTATAGAAGATTCCAATTCATAAGCAACACCCTCAACTCTCTTCAAGATCAAATATGGACCAACATAATGGGGACTGAGTTTTCTCTTCTTCTCGAATCTCATTACTCCTTTAACAGGGGAAACTTTCAAGAACACCCAATCACCTATATCAAACTCCAACTCCCTTCACCTCATATCTGCATAGTACTTTTGGCGGTCTTAAGTCTTTCCCTAATGACATTCACCTTCTCCATGGCCTGATAGCTAAGTCGATCTCAAACATTCAAGTCTCACTAACCTCAAACCACCCTATAGGAAATCTACGTCTCCTATCATAAAGAGCCCCAAAAGGAGACATTTCGATACTACAGTGATAACTGCTATTATAAGCAAACTCAATGCGAGGCAAATGATCACCCTAATTGCTACCAAAATCAATCACGCAAGCCCTTAGCATATCCTCCAAGGTCTGAATAGACCATTCCATTTGTCCATCTATATGAGGGTGGAAAATAGTGCTAAGGTTTACCTTAGTTCCTAAACCTTTCGGAAATGAATGCCAAAAGTAAGAATAAAATTGTGTACCTCAATCCAAAATGATGGAAACTAGCATACCATGCAATCTAACTATCTCCTCAATAAAAAACTTAGAATAATCCTTCATGTAATAGTTAGTTCTTATAGGCAAGAAGTGAGCAGAGTTAGTCATTCTATCCATAAAAACCTAAATCGAATCATACTGATTGCGAGACCGTGGAAGAAAGGTAATCAAATCCATTTTTATCACCTCCCATTTCCATATGGATAACTCTATCTCTTGAGACAAACCACCCAACATCAATGCTCAACCTTGACTTGCTAAAAGACCATACACTTGGAAACAAAATTCGCCACATCCCTCTTTATATTATTCCACCAATAAATTTCCTTTAAGTTATGGTAAATCATTATCAAACCAAGATTAATAATATATCTCATCTCATGAGCCTCAGTCAAAATCCTTTCCCATAGCCTATTAACATCAGGGACACACAACCTTCCTTGGTACCTCAAGATACCATCACCACCAATCTCTAAAGCCAAGACCTTTTGCTGACCCACATCATCCTTTATCTACATAATAATGGGATCCAAAACCTATTTCTCTTTCACCTCTGCACCACGAGATGACTTAACCTCCTCTTGAATAATAATTTTGCCATCCTCAAAATCTAATAGATGAACTCCCAAGTTAGACAATCCTTAAATATCCTTCACCAAACCTCTTTTTTTCTCTTCCATATGTGATAACATCCCAATAGATAGACTGCTAAGAGCATCAACAACCACATTAGTTTAACCTGGATAATAGTGAAGACTCTTATCATAGTCCTTGAGCAACTCAAGCTATCTCTTTTGCCTGAGGTTCAACTCCTTTTGATTGAACACATACTGTAAACTTTCATGATCTTAATATATATCCACATGAACCTCATATAGATAATGGCACCAAATCCTTAGAGAAAAAACCACAGCTAACAATTTCAAGTCATGTGTCAAATAATTCTTCCCATGAACCTTAAGCTACCAAAAAGTGTAAGCCATAACCTAGTCCCACGTGGGATGCACATAATAAACAACAAAACCATTAGTACCTTCGGGTAGGGTCAAGACCTGAGCCAAAGTCAACTTATCCTTCAACTTCTCAAATCTACCCTTACAAGCGTCGGTCCATGAAAACTTAACCTTTTTTGAGTCAACTTTATCAATGGAGCTATAATATATGAGAAACTCTCTACAAACCTCCTATAATACCCAACCTAGCCCAAAAAGCTCCAACTATCAATTGGAGTCATAGGTCTAGGCCACTTGTTAACTACCTCAACCTTATGTGGATCCATCTTGATCCCCTTACTAGACACAACATACCGGATAAAGGTCACAACATTCAACCAGAACTCACACTTTGAAAATTTTACATACAACCGTTGATCCTTAAGGGTCTGCAATACAATTAAGAGGTGATTGGTATGATCCTCCTCACTCTTAGAATACACCAAGATGTCATCGATAGACACTATCACAAATAGATCTAGAAACTTCCTAAACACCCAATTCATGAGATCTATAAATTCAACCAGAGCATTAGTCAATCCAAATGATATAACCAAAAACTCATAATGACTATACTGGGTACAAAAAATAGTCTTAGGGATATCCACCTCCCTAATCTTCAATTGATGGTAACCCAACCGAAAATCAATCTTTGAAAAGCATCTAGATCCTTGAAGATGGTAAAAAAGATCGTCAATCCTAGAAAGAGGGTATTTTTTCTTCACCATTACCTTATTCAACTAATGATAATCTATACATATCTAAATAGGCACATTCTTATTATGTACGAAAAGCATAAGAGCACCCCATAGAGACACACTACGGCTAATGAAACCCTTATCAAGAAGATCTTTTAACTACTCCTTAAGTTCTTTGAACTCAGAAGAATCCATTCTATAAGGAGAAATAAAGATAGGATGGCTATTCGGTAGAAGATCAATCCCTAAGTCTATTTCCCTATTGAGAAAAATATCAAGAAGATCATCGGGAAATACTTCTAAAAATTCAATAACCATAGGGACAGATTGTAATAAAGTACTTTAAGAATCAAAATCCTTAACATAAACTAGATGTTGTTAGAACCCTTTTGAAATCAACTTTTGGGATATAAGATACAAAATTAACCCCCCCTTAGGTACTAATGATCTCCCATCCCATTCTATTATTGTAATACCCCAAAAATCTAAGCTAATGCTAGAGTCATGTTTCAAGCTCATGCATAGTACATTATTGTTCTTTGATAGCTTATGAGTTAGTTTAATATATATTAAGGCCTCAAATAACTCCTAGCTATTAGATGAAATAAAATAATCCTTACCGATTGAATTTTGTATAAGAATGTTGCTTTAGTCAACTTCAAACAAGCATATCTTTTTGTATACTTAGAATTTTCCATCTCAAGACCCAACAAACTGTAGGAAATTGAATAATATTTCTAACGATACCAAATTCTTCATAATTCAATACTTGGTTGACAAGTTATGGTACTTTTAGTGAAAGTAGTAGCTCAATATGAGCAGCGTCGCGTCGCGGTGACCCCAAGAATGACACTTGTAAGTTTTCAGTGAATCACCATGATAGTACTGCATTGTTATGAAGTTTTAGTTCCCAATTGGCATTTTCCAGTAAAGCACCGTGATAGGCATCGCATTGCAAAGGAGTGCCAGTTCTCACTCATCAATTTCCAGAGACGTAACGCGATCCCATCGCATTGCGTCAAAGTAAATTTTTGCACTTTTCCGAGGGATAAACATGCAATCAAAATTTAGTGGCTTACCGCGATGGCACCGCATCGCGGTGATGGATAAAATTAGGATTTCCAGTGACAAAAATTTAATTCTTTCCAGGGGAAGTTGGTCTTTTTGCATGACCCTAATCAGTCCAAAACTCGAGATTAATGCCCTAAATAGCCTAATTAGTTATTATTTTATTCAAATTTCCTCAAATCAAGAACATTCTCTCTCAAATAGAAAACCCTAGACTTAAAGATTCAAGATTAATTCCTAAGAAAATTTCCAAGAAACTTCAAGAATTCAACTCCTCAGGTATGTTTGGTGTTCATCCTTGGGTTTTCTTCCACCCTTCGAGTTCAAGAACCCCTTTGCACGATTTAAATTATGATTTATATTCCTAAATTGAATTGTGTTCGCGCATGTGTTGATTTTATGGGTTTTAGACCAAGAAGATTATGAATTTTAAGTAAATAAACTAGTATGTGTGTTGATTTATGTACTCCTCATGTCATAACCCATTAATTGTGAATTGAATGTTGTAATCATGATAATCCCATGTTATTTTCCTTATGTTCAAGAACCATGCTCCCCAAGTGTTTGACGAAATGACTATGTGAATGATTTGTGCATGATATCCTAATTGTAATGCTTTGAACTCGTGATATGGTTGCTTTAGTAATGCTATCAAGTCCTGGGGGTATTGTATACCTGAAATTAGCTTCTTACTTAGTTCCAGTCATACTCAAATAATCCCATAGTCTCCAGAATCATCATATTTGGTCAGTTAACAGAATCAGTGAAAGTTCAGTCAAGATTAATACAGTCTAGTGATCAGTGTCGATTTAGTTGGGAGTAGGATTCGTCATCGAGAAAACCTAGGAATGGGGGAATTCCTGCCAGTATAGGGTTTAACCCTTAGTAGCAATCCCTAAGTTACAGAACTACGTATTTAGCGTAGGGTAAGTCGTCCTCCTGCCAGACTAGGGTTGACCCAATCATATATATATTTCATGAGTCTTCCTGTCAAATTAGGATTGGCGCAGCATTGTTAGTATCCCATGGCAAGTTGCTAAAACCTTTCCAACTGGGGTCACAGTTTGGACCCTAAATCATTTTATAATCGGGGTATGTTGGTTAGATGAACACTCCCACAATTACAGTTTTAGTCTCAGTATTCAGTAAAGAACTTAATCAGTTTTAGAGAACCATGACTATCAATTATCAATTACTAAGCCATCAAAATTCAGTACTCAATTTTAGTATAATCTCAGATACATGATGTATATCTACATGCACAATATTGCATGTTCAGTATGTTCAGCATGTTCAACAATTACAGTTTTGCATGTACACTCATCCAGCTACTTCATGATGTTCATTCAGTCAGTTATCATCTCATGCATATGAACCCATGTAGATAAGCCTTACCTTACTGAGCATACTAGTACATTCCACGTACTGATACATACTCTCTCTTTTTCGTGCTCAGTTTCAACTGCATATCACTTATGTCAATCATGCATTCACAGAACCCGTTCAGTCATTAATCATGTTTCAAACTCATTCATGTACTCATGCTTTCATCACATATATTCAGCATATAATCTCAATCCCTCATTGATTTCAGCTTAATCAGTTTCATTCGAGGATGAATGTTCCCAAGGAGGAGATATTGTAATACCCAAAAAAATCCAAGACAATGATAGAATCATTTTCCAAGCTCATGCATAGTACATTATTGTTCTTTGATAGTACATGAGTTAGTTTGATGTATATTAAGCTCTCAAATAACTCCCAGCTATTAGACGAAACAAAATAATCCTTACCAATTGAATTTCGTATAAGAATATTGCTTTAGTTAAATTCAAATGAGCATATATTTTTATCTACTCAGAATTTTCCAGCTCAATACCCACTAAATTGTTGGAAATTGAATAAGCTTTCCAATGATACCAAATTCGCCCAAATCCAATACTCGGGTGAGAAGTTATGGCAGTTTTAGGGAAAGCAGCAGCTAAATACGAGCAGCACCGCGTCACGGTGACCTCAAGAATGGCACTCGTCAGTTCCAGTGAATCACTTTGATAGTAACGCATCACAGTGAATTACCAATTCCTAATTGGCATTTTTCAGTGAAGCACCGCGATAATCATCGCATCATGGAGGATTCCCAGTTCGTACTCATCAATTTACTGAGATGCAACGCGATCCCACCGTATCGCATAAAAGTGAATTTTCACACTTTTTTGAGGGATAAACATGCAGTAAAAATCCAGTGGCTTACCACGATGGCACCGCATCACGGTGATGGCCAAAATTGTGGATTTTCAGTGGCGAAAATTTAGTCTTTCCAAGGGAAGTTGGGTCTCTTTTCATCACCCTAATCAGTCCAAAATACGAGATTAATGCCCTAAATAGCCTAATTAGTCATTATTTTATTCAAATTCCCTCAAATCAAGAACATTCCCTCTCAAATAGAAAACCCTAGCCTTAAAGATTCAAGATCAATTCTCAAGAAAATTTCCAAGAAACTTTAAGAATTCAACTACTCGGGTATGTTTGGTGTTCATCCTTGGGTTTCTTTCCACCCTTCGAGTTCAAGAACCCCTTTGCAAGATTTAAATTATGATTTATATTCCTAAATTGAATTGTGTTCACGCATGTGTTGATTTTATGGGTTTTAGACCAAGAAGATTATGAATTTAAAGTAAATAAACTAGTATTTGTGTTGATTTATGTACTCCTCATGTCATAGCCCATGAATTGTGAATTGAATTTTGTAATCATGATAATCCGATGTTATTTTCCTCATGTTCAAGAACCATGCTCCATAAGTGTTTGATGAAATGCCTATGTGAATGATTTATGCATGACATCCTAATGGTAATGCTTTGAATTTATGATATGGTTCCTTTAATTATGCTATCGAGTCCTGGGGGTATTGTATACCTGAAATTAGCTGCTTACTTAGTTCCAGTCGTACTCGAATGATCCCTTAGTCTCCCGAACAGTTACATTCGATCAGTTAACAGAATCAGCGTGAGTTAAGTCAAGCTTAGTATAGTCTAGTGACCAGTGTCGGTTCAGTTGGGAGTAGGATTCAGCTCCGAGCGAGCCCAGGGATGGGGGCATTCCTTCAAGTATAAGGTTTGACCTTTAGTAGTAATCCCTGAGTTACAGAACTACGTAGCCAGCATAGGATAAGTTTTTCTCATGTCATACTAGGGTTGACGCAATCATATATATATTTCATGAGTCTTCCTGCTAGATTAGGGTTGATGCAGCATTGTTAGTATTCCATGGAAAGGTGCTAACACCACTTCCAACTGGGGTCACAGTTTGGACCCCAAATCAGTTTATAATCGGGGTATGTTGGTTAGATGAATACTCCCACAATTACAGTTTCAGTCTCAATATTCAGTAAAGAACTTAATCAGTTTTAGAGAACCATGGCTATCAATTATCAATACTAAGCCATCAGAATTCAATACTCAATTTTAGTATAATCTCAGATACATAATGTATATCTACATGCATAATATTGCATGTTCAGTATGTTCAGCAATTACAGTTTTGCATGTACACTCATCCAGTTACTTCATGATGTTCATTCAGTCAGTTATCATCTCATGCATATGAACCCATGTATATAAGCCTTACCTCACTGAGCATACTAGTACATTCCACATACTGATGCATACTCTCTCTTTTGTGCTATGATGTCTCATATCATTGGTTTTGACACTCAGGGTCCTGACCGTACTTAGCAGCTCAGGATATCAGTGGCAGATTCAGTAGTGAGTCCTCATCCATCGAGGACATTATTTTATTTCAGTATTTCAGCAAATTTAGTATGTTCAGTAGTCGGGGTTAGTTGGGGACTTGTCCCATCAACCCCACATTCAGATAGTTAGAGGCTTTTAGACTAGATTACTTCAGACAGATGTTCAGTATTTTTAGTATTATTATCAGTATTCAATATTTGTTTTCAGTTTATGAACCTTATGGCATTTTTAGTCTAACTTCCACATATATGTATTTTTAGTATTATCATTTAGTGCTCACAACAGGTACCAGTTATGGGTTAGCTTGTGATCTTTCGGGGTCGTAAGCACCGTGTGACGCCTAGGGTGTAGTCTCGGGGCGTTACAATTATGGGTTCATTAGGGAATTGAATACTGACCTTTTGGGTCCTACAATCCAAGGAAGCATAGTATGAATAGAGCAAATCAATGACTAATATAACATCAAAGTCCACCATATCCAACTCTATAAAATCCTCCAATTTCTTCCTACCACAGATAGACACCACATAACCCTTATAGACCTTTTAGCCATAATAGAATCACCCATCGGGGTAGACACAGAAAAGGTATCGGAAATACTCTCAAGACCAAAACCAAAATGAATAGCCACATAAGGGGTCACAGAAGAAAGGGTAGACCCCAGATCAAGTAAACAATACACATCACTAAAGAAAAGCTGTAATGTACCAGTAACAAAATCAATAGATGCCTCAGATTCCTAACGGGTAGCAAGAGAATAAACCCAATTCCGGCCAGTGCTAATACCAGAAGTAGCATCCTTTGGTGCAGGAGCTGATGAAGTAGCAACAGGGACCTTATTAGCTCCTACTCTATCCATACTAAGGAATCTGAACACTACACCATATATCCCTGTCCAATATTCAAATAAAGGGTGAAAGAAGGACATATAACAATATACAAGGCCAAGGAATGAACATACAATCTGAATAAATAGAGGAAGGATATATGGTAGTACCATAGCTACATGTAAATAGTTATAGATATATTTTTATAAATGAGGTCAGTGCAAGGTAAAACTTAAATCACCAGACTAGAATCTAGAATCTTAAGACCTCAGAATCATAGTAGGAAATAGCAGAATACTATAAGTCTCTAATCCATGCGTCTAATAATGAGTTAATCAGGCATAATTATGAAATCATATGAGAGAAGAGCTAGAATCATACCTTAAATCTTGATATCGAATCAGTAACCAATCTGTCACGAACTAGCCATAACAATGATAATAACAATATAACAACACGAGTAATCAGCTAGTCCGGACAACCAATACCTAGCTGATCCTTTCACGTACCCCTATCGCCCCCAACATAGAAGGTTCAATCAACATATAACATACCATAAGGAATAATCATCACCGATACCTATGCAACCCCTCATAAGTCTGATAGATATAGATGCATCTTGGTGACAACTAATATGCATGTAAGAATGAATGCAAAGTATATAAACAATATAACAATTACACTCCAAACTCGAATCGGGTATATAATAAGTATCATAATCATCCTCCGACCATGCAGGGTATACAAGTATATCATCATAATTATCTTCCGACCTTGCCAGGTATATAAGCATATCATCATAATCATCCTCCAGACTTGCCGGGTATATAAGCATACCATCATAATCATCCTTCGCCCTTGCTGGATATATAAGCATACCATTATAATCATCCTCTGGCCTTGTTGGGTATATAAGCATATTATCATAATCATCCTCCGGTCTTGCCGTGTATATAAGCATATCATCATAATCCTCCTCTCGCCTTGTTAGGTTATTAAGCATATCATCACAATCATCAACACATATATATGTATAATGTCAATACTATAATCTTTTGTTGGGTTTACCCAGAATTTATATCATCAATACACAATCTTCTTCAATCCCATACGGAAGAGAAGTGTATATAGATATATAATATGTGCACGGACTTAAGCCATTTCTAAATAGAGTATAAATCCATTGCTCGGAGTGAACTTTGGGACTAAATCATTATAAAAGTGTAGAAAGGGTCAGAATCTCTCACGACCGAAATAATTAGTAGGATCAAATCATAGACCAGAATTTGGCTAGGTCGAATATTTAAAACATCATTATTAATTTTCTTTACACATAAGTAATTCATTAAGATAGACAATTATTGTTACAAAGAAAACAAGACCCATATTCCCACATAATAGGTCAGGTCGAATTTTGAGTTAAGAACGGGCCTTCGCGGCCCGCTAATGAAATCCAAAATTGAAACAATCACAAGGTACCTCGAAGGAAAAGGAAATTGTGCTCAAAAGTTAAGCACAAAAGGAACACAATTTGGGTCTCAAATCAACCTTTAAATTTTAGGAATTCAAAGCCCTAATTTCTAAGAATTTATCAAGAGATTAAAGAAAACTTACCATGAATTCAAAGGGAAATCACGGAATAATGGATAACCAAGATCCTCGAATCTTCTACAATCTTCAATCCCACTTAATCTCACTCTCTAGGGTTTTTTCTCTAAAGATATGGATGAAAAATAGGCTAATTCGTGACATAAGGGGTCTATTTATATCCAAACCAGGTGTTTGGATGTCGCGTTCGTGACCTGCAGGTGTACGATCGCACCACCTTTTATTTGCCACATGAGTCGCAATCACGGCAAGGCTATGGCAATCGTATTATCTCTTTGCCAAGGGTACCTCTATCGCAGCCCTTGACTAGTGATCTACGCCACACCAATTGACAGCAGTGGACTTGGAATTTCCAAGTCTTCACCAAGCCCTCGAGATTCATTCAAAACCCTGTTTATACAAATAAACTATGTAACCATACTAAGTTCGACATTTTGGATGCTATGACGCATTCAAAATTTCCATCCAAGGTTGTTTTGATGAAATATGGGTCCCACACCTATTTTCTAATTTCTTAATTTTTTGATCAATAGGTCAAAATGAGCCCAGGTGCCTCGAGACTCAAACCAAAGGTCTACCCTACCTAGAATAGATTTTTTGGAGCTGATAGCACTGTCAGAATTCTCATCCAAGGTCATCTACTAGGAGTTTTGTTCCAAGACCAAATCATAAATAAAGAAAGCTCCAAAACAGGGAAATAAATCTAAAATCCAAACGAACTATCCAATGACCGAACTGATAGTTCCAACAAGTCATAAATGACTGTAGCCGCTATCAGAAGGCTAAAAATGCTAGAAATACATGTAAATCAAGGAAATGACATGGAGGGTCATTGCAATATCTACTACTAAAAGGATTTTCATCCTCGAAAGTCAATGAATTGAAAAAATTCTTAAAGCTCAAAAGGATGTGGTACTGGGTTTGCATGCTCCTAGCATGACTTCCTAGATAACCCCCACGAAGAGAGAACACTTCTAAGGGATTTTGCCACAAGTATATCTTTTTCAATCAGATCTCTCACTTCACTTCCAAACATCTAAAACTCAACTTTAACCACCAACTGGCCTCTAATTGATTTGAAAAAGGCTGATGTACGTAAATCCAAACCATGACATACTGATACCATCTCGATGTCCACACAAATTAACAAAGGCTCGTCAAGCCAAAAGAAAACCAAGGCATGAGTCTTACCATCGACTCCAAATCTAAATATAACCTTTTTTTTACCATTCCACACCTTCTATCCACTCCAAACCAGGAGGAAAATCACCTGAGTCCTATTTACACAATCTCATCACAGAGAACTCAAAAGACAGAAGTTGATCTATTGAAAATCCATACGATAAACATGAGAATAAGATGATAAGGCGCTGTCTGGGCACACAAATACAGATAATCAGGGAACACATTCTAAGCCAATACTACAACTAGTCTGAATGGTAATCGAAACTAAAATTCAAAATATCAAGGCATAAATAATCATCAATGAATGATCTATTCCAGGATGTCTCCTTAACCGAGAATGAAACCATATTGTATACCACTCAGGCATACTACTCTTACTGAGTATATTATCAAAAATTCCCATAGAAAACTAAAGACCTATGGTCAAAGCTGAAGGAACCAATACTGGGTCTATGGGCTATCAGCTGAACACTTATAACCTATAATCCATTCAAAGTTGAGAAAACCAAATAGGTAACCACAGAGTAGGCTTAACCAACTATAAATAAAATTCTAATTGAGATAAATCTAAAATGAAGGCTGCACTTAAGATCTACAACTCCAATTTGAAATCTCAACACCAAGGTTGAATTGCTCAATCTCAACTACCCAAACCAAACTCGAAGTCTTGTCGGCATTCATACTCCAACTCTATCATAACTTCCAAATCACCATCCGAAGATGTTAAATACAAAATTGAGCCAACAAATCCAAACTAAAGTCAAATACTCACATAGACCATGCTGTTCAAATCAAACACATCTATGCTAAATTATGCCAAGTCGTAATTGAAATATAACTGAAGAACAAAATCATAAGAGAGGGTATATCTCCGATTGAAAACACAGGAAATCAACTCCATATATACTAGAGGCATGAACTAACAAAACATGCTCAAAATCTCCCCAAGGCTTCAAACCACACTAGTAATGGTAAAAACTTTAGAAACTCAAAGAAATGCAACTTTAGCCATAAACTAATCAATCCAACACTTCATCTCGATAGCCACCCTGGGAGCCACACAGTGCTTATGGTCCCCTGAGACCATAAGCTAACCTATGGGATGGTACCTGCTGTGAGCACTGAATAAAACTGATAAAAAATATATGTGGAATTTCAACTGAAATGCCATAAGGTTTTTATAACTGAAATTAAAACTGAATCATGGTTTAAAATGTCTGGAGATATATTGATAAAAACACTGAAAATCATAATTGAAAACTAACCAACTATCTGTACTAGTCTGAAAGCCTCTAAACTGTCTAACTTTGGAGTTGATAAGACAAGCCCCCAACTAACTCCGACTAACTAAATAACTGAACTACTAACATAAATGAACATAAGATAACTCATCCTTGAAGGAATATGACTCACCACGGCTGCTGCTGCTGATGCAATGGAAAATCTAAGTACAATCGAGAATCCGAGCATTTGAATCTATGATATAAGACATCATAGCGCAAGAAAAGAGTATGCAGTCAGTACTTTTAAATGTACTGGTATGCTAAATGAGATTAGGCTGATATGCACGGATTCATGTTCATAAGTAATAACTAACTGAATGTATAGCATGAGGTACTGAGTGAAACTGCATAAAACTATAAAGACTGCGAATGCATAACCACACATAAACAAGCTCTAAAGTAGCCTAAACTCTGATAGATGTATAACTGGTAAACTTATTGATATGGTCAAGCAAGAATGAACTAAATTCTAAACTGATTACTGAAACTATGGGAGCTTTCATCTAACCGATATGCCCCAATATAGTCTGATTGGGGTCCAACCTATAACCCAAGTTGGAAGGGTGTTAGTACCATGCCATGGGCTACTAACAATGGCTGGGTCAACCCTAATCTAGAACAAAGAATCATGAGATATAAATATGTATGTCAACCCTAGACCGGCAGGAAGACATATTATATTAACCTACACAAGCTACGTAGTTTTATAAATCAAGGATTGCTACTAAGGGTCACACCTTAAACTTGTAGAAATACCCCCATCCTTGGGTTCGCTCAGTGCTGAATCTTACTTCCAACTGAACTGGCACTGATCACGAAACTGGGCTAGGCTTGACTGAATTCACACTGACCATGTTAACTTACTGAGTACTACTTTCATAATTCGACTGGGACCTTTTTGTGACTACTGTAAACTAGGTGAGTAACTAAATTTTGAGTATCATAAACCCCCAGAACTTAATATCATTGAAAATAGGACCATACCATACTTTTAAGCATAACAAACAACCACATCTCAACTTTTCACTCATTTAGTCATTTTATCAAACACTTGGAAGGCATAACCTTGTACATGGGAATGATCAACATGCTAACATATCATTACTTCGTCATTTAATTCATGATTTAGGAGATTCAACATGAAACTTACATCAACCAACATACGCATTAGCTTATTTCACATAAAATTCATACATTCATAACTTGACACTCAAATTACAACACATATATGGACATATATGGTTTAAATCAAACAAACTCATAACTTGAGTTTTGAAAAAGGTTCTTGGACTCTAAGAGGTGGAATGGAACCAATGATAAACACTTAACATACCGTGGTTGATGAAATCGTGAGAGTTGTTGGTGATTTCTTGAAGCTTGGACTTGAATTTGATGAACCTAGGGTTTTGTTCATGAGAGAATTTGTGAAAGATGAGTGAGTTTTTGCCCTTTCTAATCCTTATTTTCATGTTTTTGGATATATTAGGGTGGGGAAAAAGACTTAACTCCCTCTCTAGACTCATAACTGATTAACCAGAAAGCGCCCAGTGACGCTGCAGCCGACACACCATGTTGATCAACCCACTCTGATGGGTGATGCACCGCATTGCTGGCCAATGCAGTGACCGATGCGACGCGACTTAATCATATTGGGTCACTAGTTTGGTCATCCAAACATGGTTCAAACGTCGTTCAAAAAATCCAAAAATCACCCGAAATGAACTATAGATAACCCTGATCATGAATTAATTTAGAAACCAACTTTTCAGGGTTGAGAAGGTCGATATTAAAACCATCAAAGTTTAGAGGCCAAAAAAGAGACTAAGTCTTCAATACATAGATAAATATTTTGAGGTCTTAGGACTCTCATGTACACTTTATGAGCTGAATTAGATTAAGAAGCATATGTGGTATTAGAATATCTCCTTCTTGGGAACATTCATTCTCGAATAACACAAGTTAAGATGAGAATACTTAGAGTGAGGTTATATACTGACATGCACAACTAAAACATGACTAAATCTTGAAACATGACACATGGCTGAACTGATTCGCCAATACATAAATGACATGAGAATGATATGCAACTGTAACTAAGTATGATATAGAATAAATCTAAGGAATATAGTTACCTTAGGTTGAGTTTTATTTGCGGAGAAGAGATGAGGGTACTTGGTTCGCATGTCTACTTCTGCTTCCCAAATGGCTCCCTCAATGGACTTATTTGCCAAAGAACTTTGACTAAGGGAATTTCATTGTTCCTTAGTCTGCGAATCTGACAGTCAAGAATTTTGACTAGAACTTCTTCATAAGAGAGACTGTTTTGAACATCTACACTTTCTAAGGGGACTACAACCACTGGGTCACCAATATACTTCTTTATCAAGGAGATGCAAAATACTGGGTGCACTGATGATAAGTCTGTAGGCAACTCAAGTTCATAGGCTACCTTTCCAAAATGGCTCAGAATTCTGTAAGGTCCAACATATCGGGGACTAAGCTTCCCCTTTTTACCAAACCTCTTTACCCTCTTCATGGGGGAGATTTTTAAGTAAACTAAGTCACTATTCTCAAACTCAAGGTCTCTTCTCCACATCAGCATAGGATTTCTGTCCACTTTGGGCTGTCTTAAGCCTTTTGCCTGATCAACTGAACCTTTTCTAAGGCATCAAATACTAAATTGGGCCCTATTAATATGGTCTACCCTACCTCGAACCAACCAATTGAAGACCTACATCTCCTCCCATAAAAAGCCTCAAACGGAGCCATCTAACTACTGGAATAATAGCTATTATTATATGCGAACTCTACCAAAGGTAAGTGATTATCCCAGCTACCTTTAAAATCAAGGACACACGCTCTCAACATGTCTTCTAGGGTCTAAATGGTCCTCTTTTCTTGACCATATGTCTAAGGGTGAAAGGCTATACTGAGGTGAACTTGGGTACCAAGACCCTTATGGAAGGATTTCCAAAAGTAAGAGGTAAATTGAGTACCTCTATCAGAAATGATGGTTAATGGAACACCATGAAACCTAACCAACTCTCTAAGGTAGATCTTGGCGTAATCCTCAGCTGAATAGGAAGTATGAACTGGTAAGAAATAGGGTGACTTGGTCATCCTATCCACAATGACCTAAATTGAATCATGCTGATGATGAGTATGAGGCAAACCCGTCACAAAGTCCATATTCACTTTCTCCTACTTCCAAGTGGGGATACTGAACTCATGCACAGAACCACTAGGCTTTTGGTGCTCAATCTTAACCTTCTAGCAAGTAGAGCACTTAGCTACAAACTCTATAATGTCTCTCTTCATCTCACTCTACCAATAGTCTTCCTGAAAATTATGGTACATCATAGTGGCCCCTTGATGAATAGAGTAACGTGTATCATGCACTTCAGCATGAATCTTCTATCTCAAGTTATCTACACACGGCACACGTAGTAGTCTACCCTAGCAATGCAACACACCATCTCCTCCTTGGGAGCAAACCTCTACTTTCTGATCTTTGGTAGATTTCTTTAACCTAACCATACTAGAATTCATATCCTGCTTTTATTTCACTTCGGAAACCAATGAGTATTCCGAACTATTTTGCACCCACACATTACCCTTGGCTGAATCAACCAAATCGACGCCTAGTCTGGCAAGATGATGAATTTCCTGAACTAGCTTCTTCTTATCATTTTCAATGTGAGCAATGCTATCCATGGACAATCTACTAAGGGCATCTTCCACTACATTGTCCTTGCTTGAATGATACAGAACACTCATGTCATAGTTTTTTAATAACTCTAACCACCTCCTCTGGCGCAAATTCAAATCTTTATGTGAAAATACATACTGCAAGCTATTGTAGTCTATGAATACATCAACATACAACCCATACAAATAATGCCTCCAAATTCTTAAAGCAAACACAATAGCTGCTAGTTCGAGGTCATAGGTAGGGTAATTTCTTTCATGAGGCTTAAGTTGTCTGGAGGAATAGGCTATAACCTTACCCTTCTGCATCAAAACTCACCCCAAACCAACTCTGGAAGCATCACAGTATACAACAAACCCGTTTAAACCATCTAGTAGCATTAAGACTGGGGCTATGTTGAGTCGAGTCTTCAACTCTTGAAAACTCTTCTCACAAAAATGTGACCACTGGAACTTGACTTTCTTCTGAGTCAATCTGTACAAGGGGGATGCAATAGACGAAAACCCTTCAACAAATCGTTGGTAATATCTAGCCAAACCAAAAAAACTCCTAATATCTGATAGAGAGATGGGTCTAGGCTACTTTTTTTACAGCTCTGGTGTTCTGAGGATCAACTTTAATACCATTACCAGAAAACAATATGACCAAGAAAAACTACTGACCTTGGCCAAAATTTGCACTTACTGAATTTGGCAAACAACTAATGGGATCTAAGAGTCTGTAGTACTATCTGAGGTGGTCTGTATGATCATTTTCGTTATGGGAATAGACAAGAATATCATCGATGAAGACTATGATGAAAATTTCCAAGTATAATTTGAACACTCGATTCATCAAGTGCATAAAGGCTGCTGGGGCTTTGTGAGACCAAAGGACATGACTAGAAACTCAAAGTGACCTTACCAAATTCAAAAAGCTATTTTTGGAATGTCATATTCTCTTACTAAGAGTTGATGATAGCGGGATCTGAGGTTTATCTTAGAAAAGTAACTGGCACCCTGAAGTTGGTCGAATAAGTCATCTATTCTAGAAAGTGGTTATTTATTCTTAATTGTGACTTTGTTCAACAAACGGTAGTCGATGCACATCCTAAGGGAACCATCTTTCTTATGCACAAATAGGACTGGTGTGCCCCACAAGAAAATACTGGGACTAATGAATCCCTTATCTAGGAGGTCTTTCAACTGTTCTTTCAATTCTTGGAGTTTGGCTGGAGCTATTCTGTATGGAGGAATAGAAATGGGCTGAGTATCCAAAAGAAGGTCTATTTCAAAGTCAATTTCCCTTTTGGGAGGAACTCCGAGAAGATCTTCTAGGAACGCATCTGGAAATTCCCTTGCTACTGGAACTGACTCAAGATTGGAAGTCTCAAAACTAGAGTCCTTGACTCACATAAGATTATAGAAACAACCCTTGGATATTATTTTTCTCGCTCTAAGGTATGAAATAAGTTAACCCCTAGGCATTGTGGTACTACCCCTCCACTCAAGGACTGGTTTATTTGGGAATTAGAAGTAGACAATTTTGTTTCTACAATCAACTAAAGCATAGCATTAATGAAGCCAATCCATGCTGAGAATAACGTCAAAATCCATCATCTCTAGTTCTATAAGGTCTATTGATGTGAATTTCTGAGACACTGTAACTAGGCAGTTCCTATATACCCGTTGGGCTATAATAAACTTACCCACTGGAGTAGATATTGAGAAAGGCTTTATTAAGGTTTTGGGACTAACTCCATAGTTGAATGCTATATATGGGGTACAAAAGAAAGAGAAGATCCAGGGTCAAGCAAAGCCTAAACATGTAAATGAAAGACTTGCAACGTACCAGTAACAACATCAGGAGTAATTTTCTGATCTTGACAAGACTGAAGTGCATAGAGCCTGTTTGGGCGCTGCCAACTAGTGGCACTGGAAGCAACACGCTTTTGAGAAGGGTGACCAGACTGAGCTGGGGGACGATTATGCTGACATTGTGAACCTACCTGAGGATATTTTTTAATTCTATGACCTGGCTTGCCACACCCAAAACATACATCGCTGCTAGCTCTGCAAACACCCTGATGGTTCCTACCACATTTATGATAAAGAGGATTTATTAGAGCACTATTTATACTACCCTGAGACTTAGAGCCTGACGCCCTATCCTTCTTATCATTCCTAAATTTGGACATTAGTGCACTAGCCGAAGACGAAGCTGGGATTGAAGATTTCAGGCAAAACTAAGGACGGTTACCACCCTCTGACTTTGGCTGAGTAAAATTAAAGCTACCTATTCGAGCCCTTTTATTCTATCTCCCTCTCTTTAACCTTTTCCTCCTCTATCTCTGAGCATGGACCGTAAGCCTAGATAAGTATATTTCCTTAATCAGCATCGCGGTCCTACACTCCTTGACCATACTATCAGATACCCCAGACAAAAACTTGCTTATCCTGGACCTGTTATCAGCTACTACATGAGGAGCATACCTAGCTAGCTGAGTAAACTTGAGGGAATACTCTTTCACACTCATGTTGTAACACCTTAGCCTCTCTCAAATCCAATAGGAAGAATCTATTTAGGAAGGCAGTAGCAAACTTCTCCTACTCTATAGGTCCAACCTATGTGCCCCTATCTCCTTTCCACTGCTTATACCAACTATGAGCCACATCTTGTAACTGATAAGCAGCTAGTTCAACACTCTCACTGTAAGTCACTCCCATGATGTCTGTTACCTTTTGCACTATGTCTAGGAATTCCTGTGGATCTTCTTCAAACTTAAATCCTAAAAATAAAGGAGGATTCATTCGGGTGAAGTCCCAAAATCTGGATGCGACAGTATTGGCCATTGGGTTGGCCTGAACAATAGCTGGTCGTATATTTTGGACTGCTATGGAGTGAGCTAGAGTGATGAATATAGCTCTGAACTCTGCATGAGAAACATTCTTATTTAGGGAATCTTTCTGAATGGGCGAAGGTGTTGGATGGTTTCTGGTTCTTCTTTCATTAGTCTTTCTGTGAGGCATATTCTATAAACGGAAGGAAAAGTTGAATTAGATAGAGAGTTTAACTTGAGATCCTGCTCATTCACACGATATGAACAGTAAAAGAAGGGAAACAATTCCTAAAATGTCTTGTAGCCTCTTGCCCATAAGTGTGGCACGCTACACACCCATGCACAAGACTCTACTCAACGCAGCTTTCAAACTCCCTAGAACACTTTAAAACCTTAGGATCTGATACCAAATTTGTAATGACCCGGGAGTACACCCTGGGAGCCACACGGTGCTTATGGTCCCCTAAGACCACAAGCTAACCCATGAGCTGGTAGCTGCTGTGAGCACTGAATAAAACTGATAAACAACATATACAGAATTTCAACTAAAATGCCATAAGGTAACAGAAAATAAAAATGAATCATGGTTTAAAATGGCAGGATACATACTGATTAAAAAACTAAAAATCACAACTAAAAATTGACCAACTGTTTGTACTAGTTTGAAAGCCTCCAAACTGTCTGACTGTGGATTTGATGGGACAAGCCCCCAACTAACTTCGACTAACTAAATAACTGAACTACTGACATAACTGAACATAAGATAAATCATCCTTAAAGAAAGATGACTCACCACGGGTGCTGTTGCTGATGCAATGGAAAATCTAAGTACGATCGGGAATCGAGCGTCTAAACCTATGATATAAGACATCAAAGCACAAGAAAAGAGTATACGGTCAGTACTTTTGAATGTAATGGTATACTAAATGAGGTTAGGCTGATATACATGGATTCATGTTCATGAGTAATAACTAAATGTATAGCATGAGGTACTGAGTAAGAATGCATGAAAACTGTAAAGACTGCGAATGCATGACCCCGCATAAACATATTCAGAAGTAGCCTAAAATCTGAGATACTGAAATCTGATAGTTGTATAAATGGTAAACTATATGCTATGGTCAAGCAAGACTGAACTAAATTCTGAACTGATTACTAAAACTAAAACTATGGGAGCTTTTATCTAACCGACATACCCCAATATAGTTTGATTGGGATCTAACCTATAACCCCAGTTGGAAGGGTGTTAGTACAGTGCCACAGGATACTAACAGTGGCTGGGTCAACCCTAATCTGGCAAGAAGACTCATGAGATGTAAATATATATGTTGACCCTAGACTGGCAGAAAGACATTTTATATTAACCTACGCTGGCTACGTAGTTGTGTAACTCAGGGATTGCTACTAAGCGTCACACTCTAAGCTGGCAGGAATTCCCCCATCCCTGGGTTTGCTCGGTGCTGAATCCTACTCCCAACTGAACTGACACTGATCACTAAACTGGGCTAGGCTTGACTGAATTCACACTAACCATGTTAACAAACTGAGTACTACTGCCATGATTCGACTGGGACCTTTCTATGACTACTATAAACTAGGTAAGCAACTAAATTTTGGGTATCATAAACCCCCAGGACTCAATATCATTGACAATAGGACTATACCACAACTTTTAAGCATAACAAACAGTCACAATTCAACTTTTCACTCAGTTAGTCATTTTATCAAATACTTGAAGGCCTAACCTTGTACATGGGAATGATCAACAAGCTAATATATCATGACTTCATCATTTAATTCATGATTTAGGGGATTCAACATAACACTTACATCAACCAACATACGCATTAGTTTATTTCACATGAAATTCATATATTCATAGCTTGACGCTCAAATTACAACACATACATAGACATAATATGGTTTAAATCAAGCAAACTCATAACTCAAGCTTTGAAAAAGGTTCTTGGACTTCAAAGAGTGGAAGGGACCCAATGTTGAACACTTAACATACCGTGGATGATAAATCATGAGAGTTGTTGGCGATTGCTTGAAGCTTAGACTTGAATTTGATGAACCTAGGGTTTTGTTCTTGAGAGAATTTATGAAAGATGAGTGAGTTTTACCCTTTTTAATTCTTAATTTCGTGATTTTGGTTGTATTAAGGTGGGAAAAAAGACTTAAATACCCCTCTGGACCCATAACGGATTAAAAAAAAATACTCCCAGTGACGCTGCACCTGATGCACCACGTCATTGGACAATACGGTGATTGACACGATGCAACTTAATGGCGCAGGGTCAGTGGTTTAGTCATCCAAACATGATTCAAAAGTCATCCAAAAAACCCAAAACTCACTCGAAATGAACTATAAACAATCCTGATCATGAATTAACTTAGAAACCAACTTTTTGGGGTTGGGAAGGTCGATATTAAAACCATCAAAGTTTATAGGCCAAAAATAAGACTAAGTCTTCAACACTTAGATAAAATTTTTGAGGTGTTAGGCCTCTCATGTACACTTTTTGAGCTAAATTAGATTAAGAAGCATATGGGGTATTACAGAAGTACTCCACCAAATCTTATCAGGCCTAACATACTCTGAAATGGGTATTTTCTGAATCTGCCTAAGTAGGACAATCAGAACTTGATCAATCCATGAATCACATCACCGAGGAAGGATGCACCAATCTTGACAAAATGCCAAGGTCAAGACCACTACCAGAAAATGAACCCAACAACTCAAGATAAAGAATTTCCAATTTGCCAACTTATGAAGCAGTTATAGGAACTATCACCTATCTCTAACTCTCTAACTCTACTAGAATGAGAACCATATCACGGTGAGTATGGGGCATCCAACTTACACCAATAATGAGGATAAACCAACACTGAGAGACGAACCCAACAAATCTAAGAGATTAATCCAAGACCTATCGACATTACTATCAAGCCACTATCAGGCAATGAAATAGCCACAAATGAAGAACGGACTCCAAACTGGTCAATCTAAAAAATATGCTACATAGAAAAGGATAACCAATGCAACAACATTCGTAACCCAGGAGGCAAGTCTAAGGATCCCAAACTCAAGAACGATAATATAACTAAATAACCAATTCTAGAACCATACAGAACCATAGAAGGTCAATTTACCTTTGATACCACAATTCATTCCTGATCAATCTAGCATGGCTAACCAAGAGGAACACGACCAAATCTTTACCTCGCTATAGGAAAGAAATAAAAAAATTGAGCTATAGTTGTCCGGGCCAAAGAATAAGGACTGCAACGAATGGTATTCTAACTAGACAACACTAGTATAAATAGCTACCTAGAAAGGATCAATAATGTCAAGCAATGACAACAATTTCAACATCAATATCAACATCAATATAATTAATAGGAGGTACCAAAATAAAAATCAATAGCAAGTACCACTAAAGGGCCACAATAAGGCCAATGTGCCAAGGTAAATGGGATTCGAACCTAAATGCTACACTCATAGGGATAAAACATTAATACAGATCTACTCCATCCACTACTAAAAGAAATAAACTACGAGGGTAGTCATATAATCATAAATTCAATAACAAGGCACACATCAACTAATATGAACTCATCAAGGCATATAATCATTAATGGGTATGAGGACCCCAGTACACACAATGAAAGAGGTAAATGCTGGAAAATAAAAGCACACCAATCTTAGTGATATCTACAACCACATGCCTGTCAGATCAAATTGAGAATAAATCTGAATGGGTCCAAACTCAGACCAACCTATTGAATCATCAACCGAGGTGCCATGCACATTATCTCTAACTAAAGGTATCATAACATCACCAGGATGATGTGAATAAACTGAATGACTAGAAATTCTATATCGGGGACACTCTCTAGACTAGTGGCCGATCTATCTCTTATTGTAGCAAACTAAGCCACAAATAGATGGCTAACTGACGCTAAGAGAACTTTGTATTACCATGATCATCCTTCCTGCAACCATATCCTACCTCAAGAACTCTAAGCAAGTAGGGGATCCACGCTAACTCTGTCTGATCAAGTAACTCATATTTGGGGAACTCTCTAAACCAATGTCCCATCTCGCTACAACCATAATAAGGTCCTGGAATAAACTGAGGTACTTCCCCTCCTAATCCAGAATGGCCACCACTGCCTGAAGACCCATATAAAAAATTCCACAAGTTCTGATGGAATATATGCCCACTATGATCACCACGATAAATCTGAGAGCTACCCATAATCTGGAATGCTACTCACATAGAACTGATAGGTTGCAAGTGAAACTGACTTCTATCTGAAGGATCCTTACTCTCGAATGAAATATCGATAACACTATACTGATGGCATGGTCTCCTACCGCCACCTCCACTAGTCTCAATACATGCTCTCTTTCTATGGCCCTTATATAATTAGCATTCTAAAAGAAGGATGACCCAACTGCTATCAAGTGCTTCAATGACAAATAGAGTAGAAATGCTAGTCCTCTAATAAATCTATGCACCATGTTAAGCTCAGAAGGATATAACATAGAAATATGCCTATCCCACTAAAGAAACCTAATCTCATACTCAGAAACTGATAAATAATCCTGATGAACACCAATAGACCAAACTCCAGTCTGAAAACTTCTCAATGATCCAGATGTCATCCCTTACTGTGAGGGGTTTACAAAGAGATTTGGGATCCCTAATACTGATCCTCGAAGTGATAAAGTAAGCATGAGATCTAATGGGGACTGAGATGGTCCAAATCCTATGGCTGACATTGAAGATCTTTGATATCCATTTCTGACTCTCTACTTTGGCGTTGCATCAAAATATATGCTGAATTCCCATCCGCATCTATTGATAACCTCATAGTCTTTTGGGGACTGAATAGATTCAAATAATGTTCTTGAGGCCCATAGAAATGCGGACACATAACAAGGACTCAAGATATGAATTTTCTAAGAATGTCCATGTAGACTCCCAAAAATAGGTTACGAACGTCTCCATGCCAATCCACAAGACTCTACTAAAAACTTAGCTCTTGTACTAATTTACTGGTGAACCTAGGCTCTGGTAACAATTTATCATAACCCATTTTTTTAGGTCATGATGGTGCTTACTATAACCCACGAGTAGGAAAGCCAAACCCGTACTCCAAAACTGCTAGTAATATACTTCAAAAAAAGGAAGGAAAGAATATGAAATATATGAAATAAAAGACTAACATACATAATATAGCCCCAAAACATAGTGGTATCAGTACAAGAGCTTCAAATATAATGAGAGTACAAAAATAAAATACCAAGGGATTTACACTATTATAACTCATCTCTGAATATAACATAGGGACTAGTCTAGTACATCAGAGGGAGGAAGGTAATACTCTGAATGTCAGGATCTACCCTTATGTCTCTGAACCATGGCTGCTCTGTACAATGCATATAATACCGATAATAACCTGTACTATGATCTGCCCGCTATAGAAGTGTAGTATGAGTATCAAACACATGGTACTTAGTAGGCAAATTCCGACTGAGCTCCAAAGATAATGCAGATATATACAACATATAATTAGAAATAGAACTACATGCAAACGTCCAACAATCACATAATAAAGCTAGTGAAATAGTAAGGGCAACTATTCTACTCATAGCCAAGAAACTAGTATAATAAGACTAATGAAGTATCAAGGATGAACTATCCTCCTCCAGCAATACTCAGGAGTCTCAACACTATACTGCATATCCCTAGCCAATTTACAAATAAAGGGAGAAAGAAAGACATATAACAATATACAAGTCTAAGAAATGAATATGTAATTTGAATAGATAGAGGAAGAGATATACGGTAGTACCATAGCTACATGTAAATAGATATAGACATATTTGTATAAATGAGGTCAATTTAAGGTACGACTTAGATCATTAGACTAGCATATTAAGACCTCAAAATCATAGCAGGAACTAGTGCTAGAATACATAGGGTCTCCAATCCATATGTCTAATCATGAGTTAATCAGGCATAATAATGAAATTGTAAGATAGAAAAGCTAGAATCATACCTCAAATCTCGATATCGAATCAGTAACCAATCTATCATAAGCTTTCCATAACAACGATCATAACAATATAACAATACGAGTAACCGGCTAGTTTGGACAATAAATACCTAGCCGAGCCTTTCACGTACCCCCACCGCCCAGACTCTGAAGGTTTAATCAACATACGACACACCACAAGGCATAATCATCACCCATATCTATACAATCCCCATAAAGCTGATAGATATAGACGCATACTTGTGATAGACAATACGAATGCAAGAATGAATGCCAAGTATATAATCAATATCACAATTATCCTTTGAACTTAAATCGGGTATATAATTAGTATCACAATCATCCTCCGGCCTTGCGGGGTATATAGGCATATCATCATAAGCATCCTTAATCCTTATCGAGTATATAAGAACATCATCATAATCATCCTCTGGCCTTACCAGGTATATAAGCATATCATCATAATCATCATTTGGCCTTGCCGAGTATATAAGTATATCATCATAATCATCCTCCGCCCTTATCGGGTATGTAGACATATCATCATATTCATCAATACACACACATATATAACGTCAATACTATAATTTAACATCAAGTTTTACTCGAAATTTATATCATTAGTACACCATCTTTCTCTATTTCCTACCAGAGAGATGTGTATATAGATGTATAATAGGTGCACGGACGTAAGCCGTGGCTAAATAGAGTGTAAATCCATAAATCTATTACCCATAGTAAACTTCGAGACTAAATTATTATAAAAGTGTAGAAAGGGTCGAAATCTCTTATTACTTGAGTAATTAGTAGTATCAAATCATAGACCGGAATCTGCCTTGGTCAAATCTTTAAAACATCATTATTAATCTCTTTTACACATAAGTTATTTATTAAGACAGATAGTTATTGTAATGAAGAATTTGTTTTTAAGGTGAAAAGTGGGATTTAACCCTTATTTAGGAAAAATAATAATAAGATCATAGTTTAGATAGAATCACATCATTTATCGATTTTATGATCGTGATGTACCAACTCTTTGCATTACATCACCAGTATTCAAATAATGGAACCATAAGCATCACTATATTCATAAACTACAACTGCATACTTTACAAGGATATCACTTTCCAGATGTCCAAACTATATAACAACACGACCTTGGGCCCAATAATGTGTCTGGAATAATTACAACATCATAATCACGGTCTTAGGCCCACAAACAAATTCGGAACCCATATCAATAATTATATTTGTAAGCCATCTCGTATTTATAAGCCATAACATGTATATTAGGCATAACATATCTATAAGCCATAAAATATATCTATAGTCATCTCCTATCTATGAGGCATCTGATGTCTATAAGGTATCTCATACCTATAGGCCACCTATCATATCTATGAGGCATACTATCTCTATAAGCCATATATCGTATCTATGATGAATATCACATCTAGGAGGCATAATATCAATAAGGCATCTCTCATCTAGGAGGCATAATATTAATAAGAATCTCACATCTAGCTGGCATAATATCAATAAGCATCTTACATCTAGGAGGCATAATATCAATAAGCATATCACATCTAGGAGGAATAATATCAATAAGGCACAACTCATAACTATGAGGCATATCACATCTATAATACACCTTATATCTATTGGCCATATATCATAACTATGTCTATGCCTATATTATTAAGCATGTCGATGGGCCATATCATAAATCAAGTTTGAAAGCCATATCATAGCTACAATCCCCAAATCATAATCCGAGAAAACCATCATCATTCAACGAGTAACCTTATACTAAAGGCTCAAAAGTCTCAACTATGTCTAATATGAGAATATAAGTCCACAAAGGCTAACATAAGTTTTGGCCTAATATGGGCCGAAAGAATCCACTTTTAATCCTCGAATTCCATATTTAGTCAAATTCTACCCCAAACTAGGATAAGGTGTCTATAATGATTTCTAGATGGTACACGAGCCATAATTATCTCTAAGATAGGAATTTCACCTAGAACATGAGCAATTAAGTCAACTTTACCTATTTTACAATTTCAAGATAACTAAAATGGTCCAAATAAGGGTAATCATACTAACAACATTTCCAAAACTTAATCCACATTCCAAACCTAGCATCATATCATATCTATTCTACGGATTAGCTCAATCTATGAAAAAGATAGTAGGGTCTTAGAAATATAACAAGTATTTCTCCTTACGAGTCAAACCCCTCATCAAATCTCTAAACTTAAATAATCAAGGCTATGTCACGGTGTTCTACCTATAATAAATATTAACATTCATATACACATGCAATATATAACACACATTATCTTATGGAGAAGAGTAGACAAAAGACTACCTCAAAGTCGAATCACAAATCCTTAAATGATCCACAAAATATTCGTATTCACTCCATGATCTCAAAAGGCCGGTATGCTATCAAAATTGTAATCTACTCATTATTAGGAGTAAAACAAGACCCATATGTCCATATAATGGGTTAGGTCAAATTTTAAGTCAAGAATGATCCTGCGGAGCCCACTAATGGAATCCAAAATTAAAATTGTCACAAGGTCCCTCGACGAACAAGGAAGTTATGCTCAAATGTTGAGCACAAACGGAACACAATTCGGGTCTCAAACTAGCCCTGAAAGTTTAGGAATTCATATCCCTAATTTCTAAGAATTTATAAAGAGATTGAAGGAAACTTACCATGAATTTGAAGGGAAATCATGGAATAATGGATAACCAAGCTCTCCAAATCATCGACAAGCTTCAATTCCACTTAATCTCACTCTCTAAGGTTTTTTCCTCTAAAGATATGGATGAAAATAGGCTAATTCACGACATAAAGGGTCTATTTATACCCAGACCAGGTGTTTGGATGTCTCTATCATGACCTACAGGTGTGCGATCGCACTACCTTTCGTATTCCACATGAGTCGTGATCACGACAAGGCTATAGCAATCACACTATCTCCTTTCCAAGGGCAATCGCCTCCACACCAGTTGACAAAAGTGGACTTAGAATTTTCAAGTCCCAGCAAAGCCTCGGGATTCGTTCGAAATCCCATATACGCAAACGAACTATGTAACCACACTAAATTCGACATTTCAGACGATATACTTGAAATTTTCATCCAAGGTTGTTTCAATAAAATATGGGTCCCACACCCAATTTCCAATTTCTTAACTTTCCGACCAATAGGTGAAAATAAACTCGGATGCTTCGAGACCCAAATCAATGGTCTACCTAGCCTAAAATTGATATTTTAGAGCTGATGTCACTATCGGAATTCTCAGCCGAGGACATCTACTAGGATTTTTGGTCAAAGACTAAATCTTAAATAACAAAATCTTCAAAACAAGAAAATGAGGTAAAAATCCAAATGAACTTTCCGATCACCAAATTGATAGTTTTGGTAAGTCATAAATGACCTATAGTTGATATGGAAATGATAAAAATGCTCAAAATACACAAAAATCAAGGAAATAACCTGGAGGGTCATTACACTCCCATAAAGAGAGTCATGAGGTGCTACAAGAGGAGAAAGCTTAGCCCTGGGTATATTGATTCCTTCGAGGTTCTTGAAAATGTGGGTCGAGGTGCGTACAGGTTAGATCTACCACTAGGATTATTGGGAGTCCATCCGGTATTTCACCTCTCTATTCTCAAAATCTACCATGGGAATGGAGACTATATCATTAAGTGGGACTTAGTTATTTTAGATAATGACTTGGTTTATGAGGAATAACTCGTAGTGATTCTAGATTAGGATATTCAAAAATTAAGGATGAAGAAAAATTTTTCGGTTAAGGTTCAACAGAAGCATAGTATGATTGACAAATCTACTTGAAAAACTAATAAGGACATGCGAGACAAGTACCCTCAATTGTTTGAGGATACATGTACACTCTCCTCTTCTCATTTTAGCCTATTTTTTATATTTTATTATTCAGGGATGAATGATGGGTAAATTTTTATCTGTTATAATGATCATTTTCATTTTTACGTATAAATCTTTAGTTGAAAAAATCATGTTAAATTTCTTCCCAATTTTGAAACTATAAATTACAGGCTAGGCTAGTTTCGATCGAAATTAGAGCAAAGTATGATCTAGGAAAATCCAAAAATAATTTAAGAAAGTTTGGTGGTGTCTGATTTGATTTCTAGTTATCTAATACAATAAAAAAACTGCAGAAATTTATAGAATGGAATTTGGATAAGTAGACCTCCCGAAATTGATCTTAGCGTAAAGGGCGTTGTTTGAAATATCCTGGGTTTAAGGTGTGTTGTAAAAATTAAGATTTTTGAATAAAATTGGACATTTTGTCCCATCAAAATTGCGATATCAACATGCACACAACTATAGTGACCACCACTATAGTGTAGAAATTCCTGCTATAGCAATGGTCAAACTTGATCAACGGCCACTCTAGCGATGCCGCTATAGCAACGTATACTGCTGTAGCAGAGAAAGTTATAGATTTATTTAGTTTTTTCCAAAATAGTTTATTTTTTTAAAACTTATTTTGAGAGTAAAAGATGAGCAATTTTTACTAGATTTTCTTTGTTTGGCTTCGTTAGGGTAAGGATTTTATCCCCGTTAACTAGTATTTGATAATTAAGTCTTGAAAATACTAAATTATAGAGTTTTGGGAGGGCTTTAGAGCCGATTATAGTGTATTCTGGGGCAAGGGTCAGGTGAGTTTTTGTAATACCCCGTATTTCTCTAGCATAACTTGAGTCACAATGCATGAGCAGTCATATATAAAATTTTCGAAATACCCATTATTTTTCAATTTAGAGCCATTAATTGTGTAGGAAATTCAATTATCTTTCCAACGATATAAAATTCGCCCAAATTCGATAACCGGGTAAGAAATTATGGCAATTTTAAGCTTCAGTCGTTAAACACCGTCATTTTGGTCACTAGAGCATCGCAGAGCCAGTCTAAATGACAATTTTCAATTTCTAGTGAGCCTCCGCGATAAAGGTACTTAGCAGAGGTGTCCAAAATGGCATTCCAAAGGCTTACCGCGATAGCTCCGTGTCGCGCCAAGCTTTCAGGTCCCAGTCGTCAATTTCCAGTGAAGCTCCGCGATCCTGGCGCATTGCGCCAAGGCCTCAAATTAGGATTTTCAATTTTCTAGTTCTGCATTTTTAATTTCCAAGGTGTTGTTTGGTCATTTTTCTAAACCCTAAACTCATCCTAAACCCGAAATTAAAGCCTAATAGGGCATCATATGCCCATTATTCTCAAATTACTCAAAAGGGGATCTATTCTCTTCAAAAACACAGAAACCCTAGCTTTTAAATTCAAGGCCAAATATCAAGGAATCACCATCAATTCTCTCAAATTCATTAACCCAGGTATGTTAAATGTTAATCCATGGGTTCCTTTCACCCATGGAGTCCAAGTATCCAATTTAAATTACAAAATTGTGATCTTTTCTAGTTATTTTGATTTTAAATTATGATTTCACCCATGAATCTCCATGAACTATGATTTTACACCATGTATAGATGAAATTGTTGTTGTTATTCAATTCTCCATGTTTTAATGTTATCATTCACTGAATTAATCATGATTTAGGACTATTCATGTTGAATTCATGCTATTACTACAAGTTCCCTAACATTCCTATGATTTGACCAAACTGTGAACTACAAGTGTTTGATAAAATGCCTACAAGAATGCATGTTTGATAAAAGCCTTCATGCTATGTCCTTTAAGCTTAAGTATCATGTTACTATTATTGCTTTTGAGTCCTGGGGGTATTGAATACCCGAAAACCATAGCTTCTTACTTAGTCTCATCTCAGTATCTTCAGAATAACTTTGGAATACATACTATGAGCATTACTAGATCAGTCAGTTAAACTCAGAATAGTCAGTAACTCAGTGTTATTCAGTTGGGAGTAGGACTTTGCACCGAGTGAGTGTTGGTATGGCGGCTTCCCCGTCAGATAGACAGAGTCTCTAGTAGTAGCCCCTAAACTATAGAACTATGTATCCAGCGTAGGATATGAGAAGTCACTCATTAGTGTAGGCTTGACTATCTCGCTGGGGTCGCCCGTCAGTTTAGGCTTGACAGCCTTAGTCCTTCGGGATAGTACATCAGTATAGTGGATCCACATAGCCAGTGTTAGTACCTGTGGCACGGTATTAACACCCTTCCAACTGGGGTTACAGGTTGGACCTCGATTAGCTCAGATTGGGATATATCGGTTAGATGATAACTCCCACAGTCTCATTCACAATCTCAGTTACAGTCTTAGTCCAGTAATCAGTTCAGACATTCAGCCTTAGTGTTGTTTGACCAAAGTATACAAATATCAATTATCTTAGTATTTTAGTCTATAGATTTTTATTCAGTTCATGTTATATGCTTGGTCATGCATCCCCATTATCTATAGATTTTACATACTTTCAGTATTTACAGACTTTCATGCATATACAGTATTTACAGATTTAATATATTTTTAGTATCTACAGATTTCATGATCTCTATTCAGTATTCCTTGTTTTACATATATATTCAAATAATTATTATTCCTATTCATGAAACCATGCATGTTAACCTACCTCATTTAGCATACCAGTACATTCAAAGTATTGTTCGCATACCTTTCTTTTGCACCATGATGTATTATATCATAGGTTCTGATGCCCAGTTCTCGGATCGTGCTTAGACTTCTCAGACTCTCAGCAGTAGCAGTGGTGAGTCCTCATATTTTGAGGACGAATTATTTTATTTCATGCTTTAAGTCTAGTATTTAGTTGGAGTTAGTTGGGGCCAGTCCCATCAACTCACAGTTATTCAGTTTAGAGGCTTTCCGACACTACAGTCAGTTATTGAGTATTCATACTTCAGTTGACATATGAGTTAGTTATTTTGTTTATCTCATATTTCAGTATTTAGTCAGACTTAGATAGTTATTTCTTCAGATTCATAATTCAGTATTTGTTTTAGTTATTAAAAACTTATGGCATGTCAGTTATTCTTCCGCATTTATGATTATGTTATTTAGTGCTCACAGTAGGTACCAACTCATGGGTTAGCTTGTGGTCCCTTGGGACTGTAAGCACCTTGTGACGCCCAGGGTATACTCTTGTGGCGTTACAATTTTATGGTTCCATGAGTGAACCGGGAAATATATTTATATAGTTGACAATTTGTATAATTTTTCTTGACTTGTCTCCAGTTGGATTGACTGAACTTGATTTGATTATAATATATTAAATTGTTGACTGAAATCCTAAGTTGCTTATTTGATATTTATTGTGCTAAGTGTATGTTAGTTGAACATGGATTAATTTGTTGTACTATATTTTGGTTAAGTGTCAATATCCTCATCTTGGGTTGGACAAACGACCCTACAAGTATAGTGTTGTTCTCTTGTGTGCTGATACTACACCTGCTCTTACTCATATTCTAGTGACTCCTACGAGACCTCACTTTTGATTCCAGAGTTGACTTCAGATTTCAGGGTGAGCGGTATAGCCAGGCTACCATGAGATCTTTTCTTTATGACATAGTCCCTTGTGTTGGACATTATACACTTTCTTCTAGTTTTAAAGATGCATTCCCTTCTTGATAATCTTAGATGTTTTGGTACGGATGACTTTCGGATCCTAGGGATGATTTTATTTTGTTTAGTATATTATTCCGCAATTAGTTGTACTTTATAATTATCGATGGATTAGTTCTATTATCTCTTTTAAGTGTTGATTTCAAGATGGTGTTTCAGGGTAGATAGTTCTCCCACAGGGTGAGTAGTGTGGGCGCCACTCATGATGAATTTGAGTCGTGACATGCTTTTGGACTTTTCTCATATTTTTTAAGTTCAAAATTATTATTTATTATTTTATCATTATATTATATTATATATATATATATATATATATCATTAATTAAAAAATGAATAAAAATGCTAAACTACCCCACTAATCCTTTTAATCTACACACCCTAATTTCTCTGTCTCTCAATCAAACTACCCGATTTGCCACTCATGTTCCATTTTTCATGGAACACAAACACAAAAATAAATACACCCCTATATATAACATGCACCACAGAACCTTGCATACTCATCCATTATCCACACTTTCACACATAAAGACATGGCACACTACTTTTCTTTTTTCATTTTTTTTACCATTCAAAAGGAACACAGACAACATACATCCACATACACTTAGCCACTCTAAAACATAAACAATAAAAAGGAACGTGCAAAAATTAGGAAAAAAAGGAAAGAGAAAACAGAGGGAGGACGAGAAAGAAACAAGTTGAAGTTTGAGGATTCTGTTTACAGTTTTGAGTTCATGAACCTAAAAGTTAGCTTTTCTAACTTTGGAAATTTGTAGATTGATCATCACTTTTCATTGTTAATCAAAATTAATTTGAAGGTTCATTTCAATTATTACTTCTCTTGCTTAATATTTTCATGCGTTGGAAGCATATAGTACCTTTGAACTATGAACGAATTTGGTACGACACACTCCAACTTCATTGGGGTCCTATTACTCCTGAATTAAATTTTAGCGTATTTTGGTCAACCTTTTCAATTGATGTGACATGATATGGACCCTATTTTTATTTAATAAAGGTGACAAACCAGCACAAAAGGGTGACAAAATACGCTAAAATTGACTTAGGAGTAATAGGACCCGTGTGAAGTTGAAGTATGTTCGTATTAACTTTGGCCATAATTCAAGGGTGTACTGTGGATGCTTATCTCTTTTTATGCGAATCATAGTTTTGTTGAAAAATCATTTTTATATGGATCTTGTAATAAAACAACAAAGAATAAAGAAGAAAAGTAGAGAAAATAAAGAGAGTAATTATTATTTCTCTTGAGGGATGAGAAATCATCTTGATTGATAATACAATGAACAAAACCCCTCTATTTATAGGGAAAAATACTCCTAATTTCTGACTAAAAGACAAATACTTCAAATCCTAATAGATATCAACTAGATCTTATTAGATCTTGATAGACATTCGCTATGAATGTAAATACATTTATAACACTTCCCCTTGAATGTCTAGATAGATAATGTGCCTCGTTAAAACCTTGCTAGAAAAAAACCCAGTGGGCAAAAAACCTAGTGAAGGAAAAAGAGTACATATCTCTAACAATACATATATAGGTTGCCTCATTAAAAACCTTACAAGGAAAACCCAGTGGGACAAAATCTCGTAAGAGAAAAAGAGTACATCGCATATCAACTCCTCCTAATGAGAACATCCTTGAACCTTTGCATCCCAATCTTGTACAACATCTTCTTGAAAGTTGTAATTGGAGAAGATTTGGTGAATAAATCAGCCACATTGTCACTTGAACGAATCTGTTATAGAGTGTGCTTCGTTCTATCTCCTTTTATTAATCCTCCCTTAAGATGTGCTATGTATACTGCATTATCTCTGTATAAAATTATGGGTAGATTATCATATTTCACTCCACATTTTTCTTGAATGAGATGTATCATGGACCTCATCCATGCACATTCTCGGCTTACTTCATGAATAACTATTATCTCAGCATGATTCGATAAAGTTTCTATGATAGACTGCTTTGTATATCTCTAAGATATGGCAGTACCACCACATATGAACACATAACCTGTTTGAGACCGAGCTTTATGCGGGTCAGATAAGTACCCAACATCAGCATGACCAATAAGATTGGGACTGCAATCTTTAGAATAAAATAAGCTCATGTGTTTTATGTCATTCTGATGTCTCCTAGTAGGAGCAGAAATATACCTTGCTAACATTAACTGGAAAGGCTATATAGGGACTTGTAGTATTTGCAAGATACATGAGTGCACCATTTTCGCTAAGATATGGTACTTTATAACTAATCTATTTCAGTATATTTCTCATTTCAGCAAATAATCTATTGCTTTGAAAACTCTCCAAGAGTTTCGATAATTTTCAAGCTATAAGCTTATACAATATAAGGATTATCAATAAGTTTCTCAAAAACTTTTATATTTTGAATCCTTAAAGAAGTTTTCATATAAATTTTGTCAAATGACAATATTCAACATTTCATGTGTGACATCTTCAAGTGTCTGGACTGCAAATCAAATAAGTTTTATGCTTACCAAGATGCATCCTCTCACGTCACTTGATAAATGTTTCTACGTCAGCATGCTTAAATTAACGTAGAATTCAGATCCTCATAATTTTTTACAATATTGCGCCAATATTGTAACAAAGATATCGTCGATGATTTCTCATTTTCTATCGGTTCACAATGCTCATCACTTCTTTATTTTCAGGTACCTGAACCTCTCATAAGGTTTTATGAAGTTTTATGTCGTAGGCTCTTCAAGAGCACATTGCCTTCTTATTATGATTATTTTCTCTTTATTTTTTAATGATTATTTTATTTAGAACTGATTAGTCTAGCACGCTTTATGCATACAGAGACTTTGTCCTTTAGGGACACAAAATAGGGGTACTTGCAACTTAAATATAAGATGCTTTCGGTATTTGACTTGAATTATCTTTTGAATGAGGATCTGGTGATAATTCCTAACATATTTCATAGCTTCTTATAATCTCTCCCTTATGTTGGGAAAACTAATATACATCCACCATCTTCTTTAAGGAATCCATCTTTGTGCATAATGGTATATTCATTAATCGTATACCGCACATCAAAACTATTAGATGGAATAGTTGGTTCTTGACCTTGAACCAATTGAGAGGGAAGAAATAATCATGATATATTGGTCTAATACATACAAATGCTATTGTATGAAACATATCTTATTTCATACCAATACATGAAACTTTGTTCTCATTAGTAATGGTTCAACTATTTATGGAAGACATTCAATGTTAAACCATCATCATCAAGATGAATTATCTTATTACACAATCTGAAAATTATGGTCAATTTTTATTGAGCAAGTAACTTTATGAATGTCAAACGTACGTTGATAATGAATGTACATGTAATCATCTTATTGATGCATCTTTTCAACATATCACATGATAGGTGAACTGGCCCTTATTCACCTTTTATAATTTTTAGATTTAAGGGATACAATCCCAACATTAGTTGGTCCAACTAACTTATCATGAGAACAAGAGACATTAAAGTTCATGGAGAGTTTTTGAATTCTTCAATATATGTTCAATACTCAGTATGCACATCTTTGGGATGTCGCAATCGTTCATGTCAATTTATGAACTTTTAATTTAGTAAACTTGCATGATATGTATTTTGCTTTAGTAAATTTCAGATTTACTACTTTTGAAGTAGATTTCAAAATAACTCTTCTCAGTTATTCTGCCTCATTCAGATGTGAGTTGTGATACCATCACAATCAAGTTCACGTTTGCATTAATAAGTTTCTCATTCTCCAGGATGAACTATAATCGTGCCTTAAGCCTATAAAATTTTGATAGCTTATAACCTCTTTCATGATATTGCTACTTCAGGAGCAAATCGAGGCATAAATATGATAGAGAGAATTTATCTATATTGCTACCACATTCACTTCAAGAATGGAACAAATTGTCATTTTTCAGACTTATCATATATTGCTACCACATTCACTTCTTAGAATGGAGCATATCCATTGGACAAGTTTCATGACTTTTCATCAAAAACATATTATTTTGCCTTAGCCATCATAATATCATCAATATGGTGCATTGAGATTCAAACTCAATGTCTTACCCATATAAATGCGTCTTAGGCATAAATCAATGGGAATTGAACCCAACATATTATCATCCCTTTTGATAATATTATTCTAGAGGAATAAATTTAACACATAAATGGTTCCAAACCAATTATTTTTCTCAAATCCAACAATAATTATATTATTAGTAGCAAAAGACAAATAACAAAAAGAATTACTAACCTTGAAATTACTTTTAAATTTATAATCTCACCTTGTTCAGCAGAGCAATCAACACATAGAACAATTGGCAGAAAATCATATTAATATAATGTAGATTTTTTTTTTCTAAAAATTAATTTCAAAACAAGCCACAATGGCCGTACATATGAAGTTATATATTCCTTTACAAACTCATTATTGTCATTACCCATTGAACACAATTCCCAGTTTACTTAAGTGATTCATCACATAGATATCTCACCAAGCTTACCATGTTTATCGTCGGACTCATTAAAGTAGAGATCGGTTAGAGACTACGTGCTGATAACGCGTTATAAAACAACAAAGAATAAAGAAGAAAAGTGAAGAGAATAAAGATAGTAATTTTTATTTCTCTCGAGGGATGATAAATCATCTTGATTGATAATACAATGAACAAAACCCCTCTATTTATAGGGGAAAATACTCCTTATTTCTGACTAAAATATAGATACTTCAAATCCTAATAAATATCAACTAGATCTTATTAGATCTTGATAGACATTCACTATAAATGTAAATACATTTATAACAAATCTAAAACTTTCTTCTATTCAATAGTTTAAAGTGCATTATTAATTAAGTCGTTAAAAATGACATCATTGAATTATTCTTTCATTCTAATAATATGTTAGTAGTTATGTTCGTTAATTAGTCAATGATAACGTGATTTCGTTGAAACCTTAAATTTTTTATAAATAGAACCTGCTAATTATGTGATTAGTTGACATTTGTCGGATTCCATATCAAACTTTGTTAATTCTTTAGTTATAGTCTAGAATTTGGTTAAGTAAAAAAAGTCATTGTCATGAAAATGTGTTAAATGATTATGAGCTATAAAATAATTAAGAAAATTATAAATAAAAATTCTCTTGATCCATCAATTTGTTCTGTACTACATGTTTATTGTATAGTAATGCTCAAAATAAAAGTTTATCCTTTATGATAGAGTCCGTTTGGATAGTAAGTATTAAACAAATAATTTTTTAATTTATGTTCTTAAAAGTTGAAAATAAGTTTTTATAAATCACGCAGATAAGTATTTAGATAGAAATGTTGAAACTGAAAAAAATTGTTGATGTGTTTGGTAAACAAATAATTATTTAAGCATTTTTTGTTATCAAAATGACTTAAATATCATTATAGGGGTTAATACCATAAATAAGTTGAATTATATATAATTTTCAATTCTAATATTCAAAACAAAGAAGAAAGATGAAGAGGAAACTAAAGTGAAAAGACGGAGAGAAGCGGCAAAGAGAAACAGAAAGAAAAAATAATATATTTAAGGGCTACAAATTCGAGAATTGAAAAAAAAATGTAAGGAATAAAAAAGTAAATGTCTTGGTCAAATTTAAAAGAATTTTAATTTAAAAACTAAAATGTTGGGGGTACCCAACTTCTCACTTTTTATTTTTTAAATCAGTTTTAAGCCTTTTTTGAGTTTTTTTTTTCAAATACCTAAAAAAGTTAAAAAAGAGATTAAAAATTGATTTGATCAGATTTTAATCCTATCTAAATGAACTCTAAGTAGTAATGCTTATAAAGTTTGGAAAAATAGGCCTAGTGATGTAAGTAATTTAAATAAGTTTTTTTTTTTTTTTTTTTTATCATGATAAGTTGAAATATATTTACAGTTTAAGTTGTAAAAATCCTAGAATAGCTTTGGTATTCACTTTGACTCGTTAACTTATTACTATTAATATCATGTGTGCAATTTGTCATCTGTTTATAGTTTTCTTTTACTCAAAATATTATCTTAGGCGTAAGACTAGGCGTTTTACTTGGTACGGGGTAAGGCGTAAGTACCACAGATTTTTTAATTTTTAATATTTTATAAATTAATATTATTAGAAATAAAATTTTTTAAAAGAGGTAAATCACCCAAAATGGTAAAATTATATCAAAATTATAAAAAGAAATAAGTGGAAATCCATCTAAAACTATTTCAGCAAAAAAATAACCAAAGTCACATAATACAACTAATATATAAAGTCATCTTCTCATATAATAACCTATTATGTCCTAAAAAACACAAGTTGGTATAAAAAAATAGTACATAATAAATCAACACTCATCTCCTCGTTACTCGATCAGTATATTTAACACACCCATTTACCAAAAATTGTATTTTAAAGAGAGCAAAAAAAGTAAATATCTTGAAAACTAGTCATTATGACTTGCAAAAATCTAAAAGAAAAGAAAGGAACTAGGATGATGAAAGTGTGTGCCCAATACCTTCTTGAGTAGTGGTACCGTTGATATCCACCGACAAATACATTTGAAATTATGATTTTTAAGCTTTCTTTTATTTTTGATTTGGGTATTTAAGTATTTATCAATCATATATTTTAATATTAAGTTTAAATTAGATACTTATTAATAGGAAAAAATAATTTTATTTTGTAAAGTTTTCTTGGATTACGCCTCATGCTTAGGCGAATGCCCCAACGCTTAGGCAAACACCTTAAATTTTGGGGCATTTTCCTTTCGATACTTTCGCCTCCCTAAAATGCCTCGATGTATTTTTTGCTACAGACGACATTACTTGTATGGAGTTCATTGTGAGATTTTTTCTAATCATCATAGCCTTCAGTATTGCATTAATGGCGTGAGTTGTTTAAGGATTAGGATCTCACTATTCTTTATCATCAGGGTAAGGCCAATGTGGTTGCGATGTCTTGAGTTGGAAGGAGATGATTATGGGGAGTTTAGCTCATCTTTTGACCTAGGAGCGACCTTTGGCTTTGGAGATTTAGTCTTTAGCTAACAAGTTGGTTAGGCTTGATATTTCAAACACACACGCATGTGTTCTCCTTTTTTGAGGTTAGGTCTTCCTTGATGGAGAAGATTCGAGCTCATCAGTTTGATGATGATAGATTGATGGTGATTCATGATAGAATATTGAGTGGTGATGTCAAGGCGACATTATTTTATTTTGATGGTATTTTGAGGAATAGTTGACAAGTTTGCATACCGAGAGTTGGTGGATAGGTTAGAACTATTTTAGAGGAGGCTCATTGTTCTAGATTTTCCATTCACCCAAGAGTGGCTAAGATGTATCACGATTTAAAGCAATATTATTGGTGGGGTGGTATAAAGAAGGATATTAAGGAGTTCATGACTAAGTACCTAAATCGCCAGCAGGTGAAGTATGAGCATTAGCGACCAGGTGATATGATGTAGATGATACCTATTTTTGAGTGAAAATGAGAGCAGATCACCATAGTTTTCCTAACCCCGACCTTGGGAAGTTTGACTCTATTTAGATAATTGTGCCTAGTTTGACCAAATCAACATATTTTGTATTAGTGAGTGCGACTTATAATGCGAAGAAGTTGACTAAGATCTATATTAAGGAGATTGTTCGACTACATGGTGTCCCTGTGTCCATTGTATTTGATAGAGTTACTCAATTTACCTCAAGTTTTTTCAGTACCATACAGTATGAGTTGGGTACTCAGCTTGATTTGAGCAAAATTTTTCACCCTCAAATGGATAATCAGTCAAAGGGGACTATTCAGGTGCTATATGATATGCTCTGAGCAAGTGTGATGGATTTTTTTGGTCATTAGGACCAATTCTTTTCCTCAGTGGTGTCACACCCTATTTTTACCTACCTCCGCTAAGAGTTGATTTAAAATACTCTTTTCAATTAAAGTAACGATTTTGAGAAGAGATTATTTATTTATAGAGCCGCAACTTGAAATTGTGTTTTGGTGTTTCAATTCACATTATTGAATCCCCAATCAAAAGAAAATGACTCTTTATTATATTGGTCTACGAACTAGAAATTCGTGTAAGAAATTATGTTAACCGTGAGAAAGGTTTGAGGCACCCCTTAGTCCCGTGGTTCTAGCACGGTCGCTTTAATGACTTGTGACTGGCTTAAATCAATCATTTGGAATTGTAATATCTATTATCCTAGAAATTATTTATGTCCCATTTTTTATTTATTTTAAATTTATGTAACTATTTTATTTTATTAATGTGTGACTTATAGTAGTACTTTCTAACCTTACCATGAATTTTGATATGTTTCTCACGCCTTTTGAGGCATTTATGAATCGTTCTCTTCTTTTCAAAGTCTAAACAAGCACTTAAGTCTAACCACCTTAATGATAAGTAAATTTTATTAAAATGATAAGTTAATTTTATTAAAATGAATGGTCGATAAGAGTGATTTTTGACTTCATCGTCAATTATCACTTACAATAATTAGCTAATTTTTAGATTCAACGAGCTAAGAAACCTAATCTGTTCTTTAGAAATTATTTTTTCACTCTTTTTGACAATAGACTTGAAAGCAATTTCGCAATATATCTCTATCTCTCTCAACTTCCTGTCGAACTAACATTAGAATATTTGAGCGTAAAATTTTGGTCTAGGCCCTCAAATATTTTATAGAATACACGTTCCTATTTATATTTCAAATCAGTATTTTAAAAGGCAGTCTGAAGAGAGCCCCGGGGAAAACCACTGTGTCCAACTTCAAATCACGGGTAGGGTTATTCTTCTCATGAGACTTCAAATGATGAGAAACATATGAAATCACCTTAACCTTTTTAATCAACACAATGCCCAAACCAACACTGAAAGCACCACAAAACACAATAAAACCTACGTCTTCCTTGGACAAGGTAAACATAGGCTTCGAAATCAACAACTCTTTGAACTTTTGGAAGCACTTCTCACTTGCATCTGATTGCTGAAATACAATCTTATTCTACATCAAATTGGTCAAAGGAGTTGAAATAAAAGAGAAACCCTCCATAAAAAGCCGATAATAACACAGTAAGATAATAAAACTCTGAATCTCGATAGAAGTAGGTCTAGTCAAGTCACAAATTGCTTCTATCTTGTCCAAATCGACCATAATACCGTATTTGATCACCCCATGACCTAAGAAATAAATAGAATCCAAAAAAGACTTACACTTAAAGAACTCAACATATAACTTCTCATTTCTCAACCTCTGAATCATAGTTCATAAGTGTCTCGCATGGTCAAGACACAACTCCCCCTGCAAATGTAACTAAACACCCTAAAGTAAACCTGCGAGTATCAAAATCAAAAATCATGCCTGAATCAGTATAACCCTAATGAATAGGCTTCACTATACCAAAGCACAAACTCAAACTAAATATGCCACAAAGCTATCTCATAATCCACTTTAATGTATTTCAATGCTCTCTTTCTGGATTAAAAAAAAAATCTAACAATACCAATAACATAAGCAATATCTGATCTTGTATAGATCATTGCATACATTAAACTACCAACAACTAAACATAAGAAAATTTCTTCATATCTTTCTTCTTTTCATCACTGCAAGGACACTATTTTGTGCTCAATTTGAAGTGCATAGCTAAAGGTGTACTAACAACCTTAAATTTATTCTTGTTGAACCTTTGAAGTGCTTTATGAATGTAATTTTCTTTGATAACCACAATTTTTTGGCCTTTTTTATCACAAATAATCTGCACACCAAGAATCTGTCTTTGTGTGCCTAAGTCATTCATAGCAAAAGACTTATTTAATCCTTTCTTCAACTTTTGAATCCTGCAAGAACAAGCATGTCATCAAGATAAAGAAACACAATAATAAAGTCATCACTAGATAATTTTTGCACAAAAATATAATGGTCTGTAGAAGTCTTCTTGAATTCCTGCTGACTCATAAAAGAATCAAACTTTCTGTACCACTTTCTGAAGCTTATTTCAGACCATATAAGGTCTTTTTCAATTTGTAAACATAATTCTCTTTTATTTTTGACTTAAAAACTTTCTGACTGTTCCATATAATGTTTTTCATCTAAGTCACCATAGAGAAAAATAGTTTTAACACCCATTTGCTTAGCCTTTAAGTCCAGGCTTGTAACTAAGCCTAGAACTACACAAATGGATGACATCTTTACAACTGAAGAAAATTTATCATTAAAATATACTCCTTTTTTTTGGTTAAATCCCTTCACAACTAATCTAGCCTTGTACTATGAAACTGGATTACCATCTTCATGTTTTACCTTAAAAATTCACCTATTTTTCAAAGCATTTCTATCTTTAGATAGCTTAACCAAATCAATGGTATGATTATCATGCAAGGATTTAATTATATTTTTCCTAACATCAAACCACCTATCCATTTTTTCACTATTCATGACCTCATTAAGACTCTTAGGTACTCCCATGCCAGTCAACAGTACATATACATTGATAGAATAATAAAATAAAGGTATTTTCTCTCTAGTAGATCATCTGAGAGTACATTCTAGAGCATAAAAAATATTTAGTTGTTGGTCAGCCATATCATCTTGCACTGGAGCATCAACAATATCATACTGGTCATTTTGAATTTGATCATCATGTTCATTATCAATTTGATTTTAATTATTTTGAAGATTTTTTTCAAGTTTAAAAGTCAAAGGAATTGGATCAATATCAACTAAGCTCTCATTACTCTGAGAATCAATCTTCTCAGCTATCTCAAAATCTTCAATTCTTTGGTCTTCAAGGAATATAACTTTACAACTTCTAATAAGTCTCTTCTCAACTGAATCATGAAAATAATAACTAATTTATCTTGACCATAACCAATCAAGATACACTATCTAGTTTTAATATCCAACTTTGGCCTCTTATCCTTAGGGACATGTAAAAAGGCTTTACACTCAAATACTCAAGATGATCATAAGAGATTCAAGGACATCAAATCTGTCAGGGACATCACTACCCAAATACATAGTAGGAGATAAAGTGATAGCATAAGCAACAATATTAACCAATTTTTCTTAGAAGGAATCTATCAGCTTAGTATCTAAAAGCATATATCTAACCCTTTCAACTAGAGTTTTGTTCAACCTATCTACTAAATTATTTAACTAAGGAGTCTTTGAAAGAGTTTTTTGAAGTATAAGATCCTGCTCTCTATAATATTTATCAAAATAATCAATATATTCACCACCATTATCTGAACGGGTGCATTTAATTTCATCCCTATTTGCCTCTTAACCAAGGCCTAAACACTCTTAAACATATCAAGTACTTTATCCTTGAATTTCAAAAAACTATGAAAAATTTGTGAGAATGATCTTCAATAAAAGTCACAAAGTAAAGTACACCACCATGGAAACTTACGTTAAAAGGACCACACAAATCGGAATGTTCTCCAACAAATCAATTTTTCTTAAAGGTGGATGACTCTGAAAGGATATATTTTTATTTTTTTTGGCTACGCAATAAACACATTTCTTTAACTTTGTTTGTTTCACTCTAGAAAACAATTTTTTTAATCAAACTATTAATACCCTTCTCACTTATATGACTCAAACTTTTATTCCATACTTATGATATTCTACACCAAGTTTAATGATCCCCTTGAAATAGAGCCTTGAAGTACACACAAATTAGAAAACTGGTTACTTCGATCCACTACCATTGAAACTCCAGTAATTTTCACTAGCCAGCATGAATAGTGTTCATATAACCCTCATCATTAAGGTTTTCTATAGAAATCAAATTTAAGCAAATATTTGAAGCATGCTTGACATTGTTGAGAACTAGTCTCAAATCATTATTACTTTCCAAACAGACAATACTAATGACAATGTAACACCCTGAAAACCCAAGCTAAGATAAGAACCATGCTTCAAATACATGTAAAATCAAAATTCATATTTTGATCGTATGAGAAATTATTTAGACATATATTACGTCCATAAGTAACTCCTAGCACATGGCCAAGTCAAAACCTCTCTTAAAGATCAATTTCTTGTGAAGAGCTATAGTCAACTTCAAATAAGAAAAAATCATAGATTATGAAGTAATTTTCAAGACCCACCAAATGAAATACTGTGATGTTTCTTTCCAACGCATTAGTTTCAACTTAATTCGTATTTGATTACAGCGTTATAGCCATTTTAGTGAAATATTATCCAATAGTGAGAATCTACGAGCATACGTACAATCTTGGTTACGTTGTACAATTGGACAATGCTATCATCTAAGAAAAACAGCCCCAAACACCTAAAAGTTGATAATTATACCTCCCAACTATGATATAGAAGTACGATCGTGGCTTGAAACCATGATCTTAGGTACGGTCATGTGTCCTAAAGGGAATCTGGTTTGGACTTCCAACCTACGAACCAAGGTACAATCATAGGTGGGTCCCACGATCATACCAAGGATTATCGAATGGAGTTCAAATAGCCCCAAATCATCCACCCAGCCATAAATACCACCTAACATCATAAGTGGGTCCCATAATTGTGGAAAAGGTCTCGTACGTTCGTTCCAACAATTTTTTCAACTATGTTTTATAAGGGATATTCTAGTCTTTTTCCACTTTTAAACCACTAAAATATGTCTTTTAAGCTACCCCAAGAATAATTATTAAGGTTAATATTGCCCTAATCCCTCATTACTTTGAAAAACATTCAATACTTAACATTTATAGAGAAAAAGCAATTTCTCTTCTTCAGGGCAACTAGGGTTCATCTTCTTCAAGCTTTTAATTTCATAGATTTCTTTAGAATTTTCATATTTAGGTATGTGATATTTCATCAATGAGACTTTTGAGTCCCAAAATTAACTCAATTTCTCAATTTAATTCTATCCTCAGAACTTAAGGTTCATGAATGTTGTGAATTACTTGATATTCCAATTTCTAGATCTCATTAAGTTATAATCTCATATTTTAAAATGAATTTTAGAACCATTATATGTTCATAACAAGCCCTAATTATATCGTAAAATCCATGATTGTTGGACTTGAGTTATTAAATTTCTTAATTCACTCAATTTATGAAATTATCATAATAGTTGCATTCTTCAGAGATGTTGGGTTATGAATACCCGATGACCTAGGATTCATGCATATACTTATGATTATTATATCCTCCAGTTTATATGTTCTGATTTCTCTTAAACAATGTATTTATTTTCAGTCTTTAGAATATTACCATTATTAAGCATTTCAGTTATTAATGTTATTCAGTTGGGAGTAGTACTTAGCACCGAGCAGGTACATGGATGAAAGATCACCCGTCAGTTAGGATGAGACCTTTAGTATAAGTCACTAAGTTTCATAGCTATGGAACTACCATAAGTTTTATAGTGTCACCTGTCAGGCCAGGCTTGACACGTTAGTCTTTTTGGACATCAATTTAGTGGATCCACATCAGATAATGTTTGTATCCTTGGCAACATACAGAATAACTTTCCAACTAGGGTAATAGGTTGGATCCTGATTTGAACAGATTAGAGTATATCGATTAATAGTAGCTCCTACAATCCACATTCTATAGTGGAATTGGTCTTGCATCAGTTTACCTTGGTCTTGCATGACCTTGTATTTAGTTATGCAACTTATCATACATTACATATTTGTTACTTGGTCTTGCATTAGTTTACTATGGTACATGCATCACGTTAATCTTATATCCGTTATTTCCCATATCATATACTTAGTTCATTCAAAGTACAGTCATACTTTTTTTGTGCTATATTGTATTATAATATAGGTTCTGACGTTCAACATTGTGATTTTCCTTAGTATGATCTACTATATCAAAAGCAATACTTGGTGAGTCCTCATAATTTGAGGACTAGTATTGATATTTTATTTTATTTTATTTCAGTTTCAGACAGTTAGAGTTTGCTAGGGGAGAGTATCCCAGCAACTCATCTTATTAGAGGCTTTCATATATACAGTTAGATGTTCAGCTTTTGTGGTTTTAGGATTTGTTATTATTATTGGCTAATTTATTATTTTATCATCCAGTTCAGCTTTCACATAGTATTTTTTTATCAGTTATTTCAGTATTCATAGTGTCATGTCATGTCATGGGTTATCTTGAAATCACTTGTGACTCTAAGCACTGTGTTATGCCTAGGGAGTAGTCTTGAATCGTGACAGACAACTACCTCCACCTCATTATCATTTCCTATTTTTAATATTTCAAAATTACTTAAAGTATAAGAAAAAAATAATTCTTTTTTTGACGTGATATGGGAAGTAGCTCCAAAATCCACAAACCAACTTGATTAATCACAAATAAGATTAATGCATTGTCACTACAAGCAACAAGAAGATCATCCTTAGCAACAACAATTACACAATTTTCATTATCGCCATATTTCTTTTGTCTTCTCATATCTTTCTTGTGCTTGTGACTCTATTTAATGATATGCCCATTTTTATGGCAATAGTCACATACAACATTTTAAATCTAGACTTTGACTTGATTCTATTTTATCTCTATCATTCTGACCTTTGAACTTGTTTCTTTTCAGTAACCAAAACATCAGAGTGAAACTGAAGAAAATAAAACATGATATTTTTTTAGTATCTCTTAGTATATGCAATAGTTACAATGTCACTAGGAGTAGAATTACTCAAAGATACTTGAAGATTTTCTCAAGAGTTTGGCAGAGTATTAAGAAGTCATAGTCTCTGTCTTTTTTTTTAACTTTACACCCATTTAGGACAATTGGTCAAGGACACTCTAAAAATGACTTATATGATAAAAAAAATAGGACTTCCCTTATTATTATTTATCAATCTTTTCTGCAGAAACACCTTGTTGTTGCTCTGATGCCACTTTATTTACAAAAATAAAGCACTAATACAAGTGTGGATGGAATTGCAGTGGAAGGATACCCAGGTCTAAACTTTTTCTTCAATTAAATCAAGAGAAGACAAATAAATTCAAGCACAATAATGATAGTGCAACAAGTATATCAACAAAAATATATATGGCTATGCAAAATAAAATCAATCATACGAGACAACAAAAAATTATGTGAAAAACTCTTCAATGTGAAGAGCTAAAAACTATGTGACTAAAAACTCCACTATAATAATCAGAAGTTCTAATAATATTCTCCAACATGACAACCAAAAAAGTTCGAAACAACAAACAATAATATATTAGAAAACAACATAAAAATTAGAGAATTAAAGGATCAAAATAACAAAAAATGCAGTAGCTATCTACGGATCAAAATCTAGAGCTATAAGCCACTCTATCTAAAATTAGCTCAATCAATCAAGAAACAAAGTAAAAATTTCAATTTAAAGCTGATTTCTAGGGCAAAAATTTAGTGCAAAAATCTACATTCTCTTCTCTCTATATGGCTATTGTAAGCTCTCTTCTTTGTGTGAAAACAAGACCTAAAGAAATCTTAAATATGAACCATAGTATTGGGCTTATAAGAAAAAATAGGCTGGTCCAAAATGAGTTGTATTTTGAGAAAATTTTGCAGATAACAAACTTAGGCCCCTAACTACGAGGGTTATAACAACATTATCATAATTACATTATGATATCAAATAGTACATGTATTTGACATGCTATTTTTTGTGTTTATATATGTATGTATATATATAAGAAGAGTGTTATAAAATATTATAAGGTGGATATCCACTATTTCAAGAGTTTACTTCCACTACTTATTTTCATCACTTCCCTATAATATGAAGATAATCTCTACCATTCATGATCATTATTCTTATAACCTCACACATCCATAACCTCCTTTATTATCTTCATGATCAATGTGATGTTTACGATAACCTTTTTATGACTCTATGTGATACTATAAATAGAGTATAGGAGTTCATATTGTAAAGACTTGAAACACTTTGACACTTGAAAAAATAAGAATATTTTATTCTCTTGTCTCTCTATATTTATTATTTAATTTATTTCTTCATATTGTTATTCTTTATATTAGTTTTAAAATACATCATCAACATGAGATTCATAGATTAAGGGTGATGAATTATCTTTCACCATTTCTATTATATCGATAATCTTCCTTTTATGCCCCATGCTAAGCAGTCCAACAAGATTTTTCTCTGCTGGTTGGGTGCTATTCTTATGGTGTATTTTTTATAACTCTTTTTCTTTTTTAAATATTATAAAAGAGTTGTCACATCGAATCTTATTTTTTTGTGAGAAAAATAGGGAGAGACGTCTATAGGCTATATTTTAAAATAATATAGCGCAAGAAAAGTATGCATCATTACGGAAAGGTACTACATATGTAAGAAAATGACTAAGCAATTTAAGAACATTGAAAAACATATTGAAACTAAATTTGAATAGATGAAGAACTCAATGACTAAATTTTAACTTTCATAAATGTATGTATCAACCTAAGAGTTGAGAGTAAAAACCATTAAAGATCATAAATAAGGATTTCTAAAATAATGAATATTTGATTTCAAGTTATCTGAGATCATACTATCTGAAATCATATAAATATTTTATCAAGTATATATATAAAAATGGATTTAAATCTTTTAAGTGGGAGTTCCTTATAACTGATGTACACTATGTTGCTCATGACAAACAAACTTACAATCCTAGTTAGAGAGGATTGTCCTATAACTTGGTAGGGTTTATGATTGATCTCTATCTGTGAATCCACTAAATGAGAATGTAGGCTAATGATCAATCGATATTGCAATGAAAACATAATTCTACAGTGAAACATAATATGAACTTGGGTTACCGAGAAACCTAGTTCACTCAGTGCTAAATACTTCTCCCAAAGTTTATTCTTATTATCATATGCTCAATAATGATTTAAAATCACTATCTATCTATCTATTGTAAAGATTGAAACTCTACTAAATTCATATCTTGAAACTATCATAAAATTCGTCCTTCTATGGATTTTGTGTTATCTTCTTGAAGATTCATAATAAAATAAAAGTTCTAAAATCATGCTTTAAAATATAGGCTTCATAAAAAATATACAAATCATGTCAAGATTCAAAAAAGGGCAATAATGAAACTTTTCTAAGTTTAAAAAGGAAATACAATAGTCATAAAATTCATAATCATAAGTAAAGACTTCAATAAATCATGCAATTGGATCATAAAAATGGTGAATTTGACAGTGAATTTGTAAAACCCAACTATGAAATCAAATTCATGAAAACTGAGAATTTTTTGGACATGAGGATGACAGAAATTCCTCATTGAAGTCCTACATACGTGAGACTAGACAAATTTATGGAGAAAAATCTTATATTTGGAACTTTTTGAGATTTGAACTTGGAAACCCTCTTTTCCATCCGCTCTTGCATTTATTTTGGAGGAGAAAGAAATTTAAAAAGATAAGCGATATTTATTTTGAGAATTTAACCCTTATTTAATGATTTAAGATGTGGGTAAAGGTTTTGGGGTAAAGAAAGTACTAAACTACCCCCTTAGAAAACTCTTAAAAAGTGCAAGAAAAACTCGTAGGACGGTTTTAGGGAAGGACGATGGTCAAAACCATTGACAAGGGGATAATTTTTGAGCTTACTAGTTAGGACGAATGGCAAAGGCACAGACATTTATCTCAGTTACAGACTGTCACTTTTTGCGTCATCCATTGGCAGATGGATAGCCTCTGGTAAAATTGTCATGACCTTTTACTCTTGTATTAGATTGATGACGGTTAGTAAAGTTGGAAAGAAAAATTGAAAAACTTTTATTTTGTGGGTCATGGGATACAAGAATCTTTATATTCTAAGCGTTATGCTATTTAAGTTGATCCGAGTAAAATCTTATTTAGAAACTCAATTGGTAAAGAAACTTTCAACTTAACTTTGAGCTAGAAGTTCCTGATGACCTTAATTTATATCCAAAGGTCTTCCCACACTATGAAATTTTTATTAACACCTATATACATTATGTATCATCGTGTTTAGGTCTATATGCATTGGAATAACAGTTGGGGTCTTAGCTTAGAATTTGTTGGGTGTTAAAATATCTTCTCTTTGCTACCGTTAATCCTTAAATAAAGGTCAAAGCTAGAGTAAATCAAGATTTCTTTGAGCTATTTGTGCTATATATACTAGAAAGGCTTGAACTATATTAACAAGGGTTTGGCAATCAATATTAACAATTGTGGAAGTATGAGATATGAGTGCAAAGTATTAGCATAGGTATAGACTCATAGAAAGATATGAGTACACTGGATAATAATCAAGAATAGGACTACTCTCCTCTTAAGCGGTATGATCAGTAATCTTTAACCGTAGCAATACTTTTCAACTATGCCCCTCTTTCGTACTACTACACTTTACTAATGTCTACTTACAATCCCCATGCAAACAAAAACCTATTAGATCCTAACTCTTGCTATAATTTAATTCCCTGTTCAAGCCTAACTCGATGGTAGAAGGTGCTATACATAAGCAAAATAACATTTTAAACTACAAGAGTCTATATTTTATAAGAGCTTCCCAAGGATACCGCTTCTTCTCACCATCTCAAGAAACTAACTTTGAGCTCAAATCAAAGGCCATTAGTGCACAATATCTTGACCTATATTCTATCAACATGATATTCAAGCCTATCATTATAACCACTTAATGAACTTCTAGGGAACCAAACTATCTATGAATTTCCATCTTTCCTAACATTTCTACCAACTATTTCATGTAGCAAATTCTCATCTCATTCTTCCTCCACACTTATAACCTTAGATACAATAACACAATTTTTTATAATAAGGAATACCTACGCTCTCCCATGTAAACTATTTTTTAGCCTCTTTCATCACCACCATCATAACATAAAAAGATTCACAGAAAGACTATGGATGAGGATCCTAAATACGAGGGATACTTCTTAGTTATGGCTTATTGGAACCTGTGAGGTACGATTCAATAGGGACAAATACTTCATATATCAACACATAGGGTGTGAGTATGGATTTGTTCTAGGTAAGGACATAACATAACCATCTCGCACTTTTATTGGTAGGCGTACACATGGCTTAGAGTAAAAGGTCATAAACATGAATTATTTAAGAGATCTGATATAAAAATATACATGACATAACATGACTTCACTAGTCATTAAGGGCATATCATGAATTTGTAGGAATGAGTATCCTTTGAAATATGAGGGCACATCTCATAAGTTGTTCAACATAAAGATGGAATTCATAGATTCATGGAGCATAGTTAGGACCATTGAGTGAAGCTATTGTTCATCATACTAGTAACAGAAATCGGATGTGAACATGAGAAATACACTAGTATATAAATGAAATAGTATCTCATCATAACTCTTTCTAAGGCACATCACTATTTGATTCTTAAGACCCAATTTGGTTGTTCACCCTATCATCTCTTTCTTAGATCAAACCTGACATTTTAAGTCCGTGGGCCTATTTTATAATCTCTCACTGAGATATAATCACCTTACTCTAATAATTAAGTTTGTCACTATGCATATGAATGCTAAACTTACATGTATCAACTTTGTTTTTTTTAGTAACTAGCAGATTTTCGTTCATACCAAAAAAATTATAATTACATAGCTAAATAAATGCAGATCATCTATTTCTCAGTTCTATCTGCCTGTACTACCATTCCTAGTTTAAACAAACGTTAATTACATATAAACCTCTTATCTAAGAGAAGAAACAATTACATGGAGGACAATCTATTACTCCATCATTATATCAGTCCCACACCTAGTCTGTAACCCCTTTTTCATGGGTTTCCACCAAGTTTACTTTGATCACCTATTCATTTAGGCTAGGTTTGACCTATGATGTTACATGAAATGTAATTTTCCTGCAGAGCTTGTCTGGTTGAAAATTTACCCTCCTGGAATCTGATCATGTTTCTCTCCCTCTAGATAGTAGCAACTACCATAGGTAAAACTTGTAATAGTTCCCAGACCAGATTTGTGCTTACTCGTACCACTTGCCTAAGTCAATTCTTCATGACAAGTACCAATAGGTCTTTGGAACACTAACCAAGATAGAATCCACAACTATAGTGCCTTAGTGATAGAATATTCAAAGAATAAATGATTTGAGAATTCCAAAGTAGTGCTATAGATTTGCATTCCAAAGACATGAATACCAATTTTTTGCAGTCTATCAGTTGTGGAAAGTCTCTTCCAGGATGCTAACCATAACGTGAACTTATTTCTAGGATGAATAGTTGAATGTGGTGCAGTACTCTTCCACATCATTTTCTAATAGTTAGGAAGCAAGCTTAAGTATATATTTTTGATATAAAATTTTTTATTTGCGACCATCAATTTCAATCTAGTTGGTAAATCACCAGCAAGTTCCTAGCTTTCATTATATACTTCCTTTTCTCTTGTAACTTTCTTAGCACCCAAGTTGCATTTGTGGGAATAGGACAGTCTTCTGTAGTTATCCCCTTTATATATCCACAAACAATCTTTCTTCGTTATTACAAGCCACAATATTTTTAAGATAGCAAACCAATTTTATATTCTCGTGTTGATAATGTTTTGACACCTGACAGCTTTAGGAGTACACATATTATTTCATAAAATTAAAGATTCCTTGAGCTAATAGTAGAACTACTCCAGAGATAAGTCCCGCATATTTGATCAATCAACTTTAGAATTTATTTAGATAGTATAAAGATTAAGCCCAATAATTCTGAACTCCAAATAGGCTAGAATTAATCAATTTTGCTTTGCCTGCATAAGATAATCTTTTTGCTGACCAATACCTAACTCTCTTAGTAATCTTTTTAACTATACGCATACATTGAGAAATTGTTTGTTTTTTTGAGGAAAAGGGAATCCCTAAGTACTTAAAGGGTATTTCACCCTCCTTGTAGCCTAAGGTGTTCAAAATATAATACTTTAGAGTAGATTTAACCCCAACAATGTATATAGAACTCTTCTTAATGTTGGCTTGGAGTCCTGATGTAGTAGAGAATCTATTAAAAATACCCCTGAAGTAGTTGAATATAATCTATATCAGTCTTGTAGAACCTGAGAAGATCATCTGCAAATCAAATATGTATCACTCTTAATCTTTTACACCTAGTATGGTATTGAAAAGATTTTCTATCACACACTATACAAGTTCTCTCTATAATTATTCTATTGCCAACACAAAGGTAAAGGGACATAGGGTCTGATAGTAATTTTTGGAGCAAAACAGTGTACCTTTAGTTTGCAGCGGAAATTGTTTTTGCTTCTGAAAGAATTTGCCCAAGTCTGCTTTGAATCACTTTGAAACAAAGCTTGAATCACAAACTATATGCCTTCGTTTTGGTGCTTTCGCTGATTTCAATTCATCCTTATTGACCCAATTTGTATTTTTCTCTTTTGTTTCTATGTATTCGTTTCTTTCATCTTTTGTCAGAAAATAGAAAAATCATATATAAGATCTCTTTGGGGCAGGAACAGTTATAACCGTTCCCCCCTTTATTTTTCTTTTAATTAAGATTATCTGTTAATCTTATTTTCTGACTAAGATAGATGGTTCGGGCCGGGTCAAGTCGGGTCGGTTCATATGGGTGACCCATACCTGTAATCCAACATCTCCCACTTCACACACATGACCTAAGCCAGTACGGCATCAATAAATCACCAATTCATACTGTAAATAGTTCGTGTGACCTGTGAGCATTACGAGCTTTACCTATAAGGTTTTACAAACTATACTTAGGAATCCAATCACATGTGGAAAGAATTCTCTACTAATATGAGGATACTTGTATTCACAACACCCCAAACATTATTCACTACTTCAGTAGTTACTTATCTGATCCCTCGTTCTCTTTAAAGAGGTGAACTCAAGTTCATGGTTAACTTCATATACCCAATTACACTTGACTCTTATATGGTTAGTGTAATAGTCGTCTTGTGTAAACAAGTTAAAATATTCATTTTAATCGTCTTCCCTTTCTACTCCAATCTATCTATTCCAATCAACTGCTTTCTTAGACATGCAACTCATTGCCGAATCTCTCATGGCTATTAGTAACATGCTAAAGTAGGAACATAGACCGAAACTTCAAGAAACAGTTAAAGGTCTAAGGGTATTCCAATGAAAAGTTTAAAATAACTTTTAGGGTCTCACACAATGAAGAAACAGGGATTCATTCTTTCATTAACCCATTGGTCGCTAAGTACATGTGGTATGAAACACGTGATACGATGTTATCACTTTATATTGGTGTGTGTGTCTCATTCTTTTAGTCATTCAACATCGTACAGATATAGGTTTAGACACCTCTAAATGTCTAACCTGAGTTTCTTTCTTTAATAATCCTTAAACCCACATTCTTACAGAAACACACATCTGGATTTACAAAATAAGTCATTATCTTATGGTAGAACTTTTCTCTTCACGTTCCTTGATGTGAGAGGTGATTGCTCGTGTGAGAGAGCCAATCTTGCAACTTGTTCTAACACTGTTTTAATACAACATATTTTCACATGCATATGAGATTGAACATAAATTCAAGATTCTTATATTGATAATAATTATAATCAAGTTATCTATAATATATAAACATAATCATATCCTACGTAATCCAAGACCCACAACATGTTTCTCAGACAAGTCTCTAGCTATCGCTTTTGTAAAGGGATTAGCTATCATTTCTCGTGTAGGAATGTATTGTAAATTTATTTCTCCACTTACTACTATGTCTCTTATAAAGTTATACTTAATATCAATGTTCTTGGTCTTGCTGTGATATTTAGGATCCTTCGTATAGACAATAGCCACTCGACTGTCACAATATAAAATCATAGGACCCTTAGAATTCTTTGTGATGTTCAAATGCTCAAAGAATCTATTCAACCAAACAGCTTCTTGTACTACAGATGCACAGGCTACAAATTCTGATTCCATAGTTGACCGGGTTGTGCAAGTTTGTTTCTTACTTTTCCACAAAATTGCACCACTATTTAGCAAGAAGGTGTAACCAGAAATTAATTTTCTATCATACCGATAACCATCCCAATCAGCATCTGTATAACCTCTTATGGATAAATCAGATCCACTATAGCATAATGAATAATCAGCAGTTCCCTTCAGGTATCAAAAAATTCTCTTTATTTCTTTCCAATGATCTCTTCCAGGATTGGATTGATACCTTCTAACCAGACCTACGACATAACAAATGTCTGGGCGAGTACACATCATAGTGTACATCAAACTCCCAACTGCACTGGAATATGGTACTCGAGACATGTCTTTTTTTTCCAGTCTTTGGACACATTTCAAGGCTTAAAGTTTCACCTCTTGCTATAGGAGTATCCATGGATTTGCAACTATTCATTTGAAAATGTTCCAAAAATTTTCATTATGTATGTTTCTTGAGACAGACTCAAAATTTTCTTGGAACTGTCTCTTTGGATTTTAACACCCAATATATAGTCTACTTCACCAATATATTTCATGTTAAATGACTTTGAAAGCCATGACTCAACAGTTTTTACATACTCTAAATTATTTCCAGCTAATAAAATATCATCCACGTAAAGAGAAAGAATCACAAACATTTCATTGGACTTTTTCACATAGAAGCAATGGACTTCATCGATCATGGTGAAATCAAATGAAATCACTTCCTTATAAAATCTCAGGTACCACTGCCTTGAAGACTGCTTAAGGTCATATATTGATCTGTTTAATTTACAAACCTTCTTTTCTAGGTATTTAACAACAAAACCTACAGGTTGTTCCATGTAGATTTCCTCATTTAGTTCTCCATTGAGAAAAGCGATCTTCACGTCTATTTGATGTAATTCTAAATCTAAACGTGCAACTATAGCCAAAATCAAGCGAATTGAGGTAAATTTTACAACTGATGAAAAAGTTTCGTCATAATATATTCCAGCTTCTTAAGTAAAACCTTTCACCACCAATCATGGTTTATGTCTTTCTATTGACCAATCTGATTTGCGTTTAACTTTAAGAATCCATTTGTTCCTAATAACTTTACACCTAGAAGGAAGGTCAACTAGGTCCTAGACTTTATTGGTTTTCATGGACTTTAATTCTTCTTTAATCGCTTTTATCCATTCATTTTTTTCAGGACTTGATAATTCCTCAGTCACAGAATTAGGTTCATCCAATTCTGTGGGAGGTACCAAGAAAATATAATCCTCAATCTCACAAGATCATTTAGGTACACCTTTTCTGATACTCTTACGTATTTGAAGTTCAGATTCCTCAATAGGATTTCAGGATTCATGACTCCTACTTGGATCAAGAATCATTTCTTGATCATTTGAATTATCAAGCATGTCATGCGACATTATTTGATCATCTGAATTCAACATTTCGTAAAGAGGTTCATTTTTCTTTATTTCATTCTTTTTTGAAAAGTTATTTTCCAGGAATGTAATATTTCATGATTCAATTTCAGTAGTACTTCCATATTCTAATTCACCAATGAACACATATCCTTTTGAGTGTTTTGAGTATCTTATAAAGATACATTTCTTTCCTTTTGGACTTAGTTTTCCAAACTTACCAAAATGATCTTTAATAAATGCAGCACAACCCCAAGGTCGTAGATCATTAAAGTTTGGTTTATTACCAGCCCATAATTCATAAGGAGTAGAAGATACTGATTTAAAAGGAACTTTATTCAATACGTAGGCTGTAGTTAATAACGCATCTCCCTAAAAAGAGATTGGTAAATTTGCCTGCACCATCATAGACCTTGTCATATCCAATAATATTCTATTCCTTTTTTCAGCTACACCATTTTGTTTAGGTGTATAAGGAGTAGTCAATTGTCTGATAATGCCTTTTTTAATACACAGTTCTTCAAACTGTTTTGACAGATATTCTCGTCCTCTATCGGTTCTTAATATCTTTATACTTTTGTCTAATTGATTCTCAACTTCATTCATATATATTTTGAAGCATTCAAGTGCTTTTGATTTGCGAGATATCAAATATACATAACCAAAGCTCGTGAAATCGTCAATGCATGTAATAAAATATAAAGCACCAGTCCTTTCCCTCACATTCATAGGACCACAGATATCAGAATGGATTAATTATAATGGGAATTTGGCTCTTTTAGCCTTCCCAAATGGTTTACATGTAATCTTTTCGGCAAGACAATTTTCACAAGTTGGCATTTCAATTTTAGAGAAAGAACCTAGATGTCCTTCCTTTGAAAATCTATTCATACGATCTTGCCCTATGTGACCCAATCTAGCATGCCATGTAAGTAATTCAACATCATTATTACTAGAATAACATGACATTACACAACGGTCAACATAATAGTTATAAGTTGAAGGATTACATTCTAAAATAATAAAGTGATCATAACGATGTTCAAAACCATAAAAAATATTATCTAGAGTAATTCTTACACAATTATGACTAAAAAATAAATGAAAACCAATATCTAAGAGAACAGACACAGATACTAAGTCTCATCGAATTTCTGGAGTACATAGGACGTCATGCAACATGAAAGATCGAACTCCACACAAATCTACTTTTCAAGTGTCAATCCCTTTGACTTCAAGTATTGCATTATTTCCTACATAGATCCACCTTGATCCAGGTAAAACTCGATGGAACTCCAAAAATGCTTCTCGATCTCGACTCACATGGTCGGTGGCTTGTGAGTCTACAATCCACATAGGATAAGATTCAGTTAATAAAACAGTGCTAGAAACATATGTAGCACTTATAGATACGTTTAGAAATGCTACATTTTTCTCCTCGGACATTCACGAGAAAAATGTCCCAGATTTTGGCAATTGTAGCACTTCATTTTGCTCTTGTCTTTCTTTTTGAAAAACCTTTTTCCCTTCTTGGAATTTGGCTTATTCTTTTTCTCAGAGGGTCCTTCTTTGGTCTCTTTACCCTTCCCGTTCTTTTTCCATTTCTTCTTATGCTTGAATCCTAAAGAATTCTTACCACTTGATTCTACCATAAAGGCATTAGAAGCAGCTTTAGCAGCACTAAGCCGCTCATCTTCAAGTTCAACGTGACGTGCAACATCAAATTTTTTTTTAATATTGTCATTGTGGGTTAAGTTAACCTTTAGGTGTTCCCAACTATTGGAAAGATATTGGATCACTGCCTGAACCTGTTGCTCATCCGAGAGAACGTGACCAACACTTTTGAGTTGAGCTATCATATTCGACATCAACCTAAGGTGTTGTTTGATGTTCTGATCATAACGCTTCTTATAAATGTCAAATTTAATAGTCAGCTGTCTGATGCGGGTAACAGATGCACCCCCATATGTTCCTCGCAAGTGTACCCAGATGGCATTGGCAATAGGAAATTCCTTACACTCATGAATGAGGTCATCAACCACAGAACTTACAATGATTCCACGTGCAATGGAATCAACCTTTTTTCCAAGCTTTATAATCTTCAAGTTCTCTTCTGTGTTGTGTAGCATTGCCCTCTTCTGGTAGACTTAAGACATGGTTAATACCTTCAAGAGCATTTTGATCTTCAAGTACATACCACATCTTACGACTCCAAATGTGGCAGTTGTCTCCATTTAGTTTTTCTTCTTTGTTCAAGACATCAATTATGCTTTTTGATGCCATGTTTGTTATTAAGAGACAATTATGCAAGTATATTATCAATTATGCATGCAAGTTACACATTCAAGCAAATCATTTCACTTAAAGGTTTCATGTTTAGTGTATAATCGAAAGGACACTTAAGAATTCAATCATCATATACTAACTAAACACTTAACCAAAAATAGAAATTAATTTCTTAATGTGCATTAGAATGATAGCTTTTAATTAAGTCATTTAAAACTCAAACAAATGAATGAAATTCATATAAAAGGAGATAAACAACTTAATATATATAATATAAAGTTTATAATAACTTCATGTTACAAGTCAATCTAAAAATAAAAGTCATTCCACAAATATTCTAGACGACTTATGTACACCCAAAAAGGCTCACTAGGCCAAATCTCGTGGTAAACATCAATTAATCTCTCACCCCAAGGGTCATGGAGAGAATTTTCTAAAATAGATAATGCTTCCCAATCTGAGATTTCTACATAGTTTTCTTGTTCTACACTTTTCATCTCAAGCAGATGTATAAAACTATTAACACTAATGTTAGGTGACATCTTAAAAGACTTGAACTCTTTCAATTTCTTCTCTTTCCCTTCGTATAGTCCTTTCATTCCATAACAGATTTTGAGTTGCATTGGGGACACCATTTCGTCTGATCTCTCGACCTTGAAAACATACCCTTCGACGACATGCTCTTCTACCTTGTCTCTTTGCTCGACATCTAGAACTCCCACTTGAAGTGATTCGAGTTTTTTCCTGTTCAGCCGTTTCTAAAATAGGAACCAAGAAACAATAAGAATGGATTTACCACTCTATGTAACACTTATGTCACATTTATTTGTAGAATGTAAAATCCGTAAAAGAAAAATTATGGAATAATTAAGACAAGGAAAGAAAAATATCAAGTCATATATATATATTCTCTTATGTAATTCATAATGTCACAAAATTGGTCAATTTTGTTTTAAAACAAAATCATTTCTGTATTTATTTATACAGAATATAAAATATAACATTAATAATACACTTTTAGAGTAGTACAATAGCAAAAGACATCATTTTATGTACTAAATGCTTTTTTATATTAATAAAATAGTACAATAGCAAAAGAGAAATTTAATGTACTACGTACTTTTATATTAATAAAGTACTAGTACAATAGCATGCTATACACCCTTTAACATTGTCCTTTCCAAAAGGTCCTTTCAAAAGAAAAAAGTTCAAAGTCCTATGTTAAAATAAAACCAAAGAACCGCTAATATCTTCATTCACTGATTCTCAAATTCGCATAAATTTTTTTTTGAGAATTGGAAACAATAATCGCATAAGCAGATTCAAATCTGACTTAATTCATTTTATTTTCTCCAAATCAAAATTAAAAAGTCAGATCCACAACAAAATTCATGACGTAATGGTTGTGAGTTTGACCGGATTCAGAACGCGATTGAAGTCGCATCTGTCTGAAGATCAGAAGTTCAACTGGATGATTTTTGTCGGATCTAAAATTTTTACATCAGATTCGTCCATTTTCTTATTAGGTAGGCAAATATATAAAATTTTAAGATATTTGCACAGTAAAATTCTTCTTTTCATGCAAAATCGGACAATTTCAACCTGGCTCTGATACCATTGATAGTAATTTTCAGAGCAAAATGGTGTACCTTTAGTTTGCAGTGGAAATTATTTCTACTTCCGAAAGGATCTGCCCAAGTCTTCTTTGAATCACTTGGAAACAAAGCTTGAATCACAAACTATATGCCTTCGTTTTGGTGCTTTCGCTAATTTCAATTCATCATTATTGACCTAATTTGTATTTTTCTCTTTTGTTTCTATGTATTCGTTTCTTCCGTCTTTTGTCAGAAAAGAGAAAAATCATAATAAGATCTCTTTGGGGTGGGAACAGTTATAATCGTTCCCCCTTTATTTTTTTGAATTAAGATTACCTGTTAATCTTATTTTCTGACTAAGATAGATGGGTCGGATCGGGCCGGATCAAGTCGGGTCAGGTCGGGCCACATGGGTGACCCATACCCATAATCCAACAGGGTCTCCTTGCCTTATTCCTATTTTCCCTCAAAAGGAGTTCTTAAACCACCAAATAACACAAGAGAATAAGAAACTGAGGTAACACACTAGATTATCCACTAAATAAATCTACAAGGAAATTCCAGTTTAGGAAGTACACTCTGTAAGAATTTCTACTCAATTGAGTCATAGTCTTTCCTTAAGTCCACCTTTATAACACATCTTTGGCATAGGCCTTTCTTTGTATACCACTTCAACCCGTCATGTCTGAATAATATATTATCTATAATGCTCCCCCTTAACAAATGTCAATTGAGTAGGTCTAATAATATGATAAATCACTTATTTAATTTTTTTGTCAAGACCGTAGTAACAATTTTGTAAACTATTTTACAATATGCTATAGGTCCTTAGTCTTTATGTTGGGAAGGGGTAGGAACTTTTGGGACAAGGTTGACTACAATAACACTAAAAGCTTTTAGTATTACACCTGTCTGGTAAACTTATTTTGTTGCATTCAGAACATCATTTAATGAATGACCAATTTTTAGTAAAAAATTATGCAGGGAAACCATCTACTCCAAGAGACTTATGTTATATTAAAATAGAAATACACCACAGATTCACATAAATCAAGAACACCTATAAAGTAACGAAATATGTAAGAAATAAGGTGCATACCTTTTTCTGCCATTGGAACACATAATCGAAGATGAACTAGGCTAAGTCTTCCTCTCCTTTGCTTATGACGGCTAGCAGTTTATGTGAATACATCTTATGTTAAAGCCAGAAAAAGGGACCTAGCCTTATATTTATAGGCTTAAAAGCCTTAACCTAGTGCACCCCCCATTATGGGCTCACAGGTCTACTACAGGCCTACACTATTACCAGCCCACACCAATAACATGAAATGGATACAGGCCCATATGGAAACCGCATGAATACATGGCCTGTGTCTTGTCCACCAACTTATAACATCAACTCATTTTACTTTAATGTAATAAAAGTTAATGTTAAGTCCACATAAAATAAATAATTCTAATATTCTCCCACTTGGACAACGTTAACTTTTAAAGAAAAGTTTTGGAAAACTTATTTTTATAAAAATGACTCTCAGGCTGAATAGACAGTAGCTATAAATATTTAGTGGTGGAACACCATCTCCAACATAGTTCAGTCAAGGAAAACAATGTTGTATGTAAACCTCTTCATTAAGATCACCATTCAAAAGGCTGTCTTTACGTCCATATGATGTAGCTCAAGATCAAAGGGTCCCATTTGTTACTTATTCTCTGCGTATCTACCATAGTACTCACCCCTTTGATCAGACCTCACTTTTAAATGACCTTTCCCAGTTGTTTCTCTACTTCAGTTTTAAATACTTTGAACATTTCAAGCGAATATGATTTTTCTTTAATAAGAAAAACATAACCATATCGAAGAAAGTCATCAATGAAGATGATAAAATAACTTGAACCATATATTGTAGTAGAATATAGACCACTTATGTCTGTGTGAATGATTTTCAACAAATTAGAACTATGAGTAGCATTCTTTTTTTTATCCACTTTCCTCTAATGCAATCAATACATGTTCCTATGTCCCCAAAATCAAGAGAAGGTAAAATATTAGACTTAACCAATTTATCAACTCTATCCTTAGAGATATGACCTAAACGCCTATGCCACCACATGGCCAATTTTTTGTTTAAAATTATCGTTTAGACTCAACAATTTTAGAACTAAAAGAGTTGTATTTAAAATCAGAAGCCAAGGAAATTTTAAACAAACCATCAGATAGGATTCCATGACCAATAACTCGAGAGTTCAAAAACAAATTATTTTTTTCATTAAGAGAATCAAAACCATAACCAAATTAAATTTATTCATTAGATCTCCAGTCTTAAGCTTATTGGATATAAGATACTTTTCTTCCACTTGGGAAAGAAACCTTTTTGCATCGATAGTTTCAGGCAAGCCACTTTTGAGGTGCTCAACAATCAACCTTCTAAAGGAAAGGATGCATAACCTATTAGATCTCTCCTACTTAGCATAAAATTCTTTTTCAGCATCTATACTAGAATCAGTAAGAGCTAGAGGCTCATCCTCATGCAAGGCTTGATCTATGTCAGTCATGCCCAAAGCAAATTCAATATATTATTTCCATCACTTAAAGTTAGAGCCCGATAGAACCATAACCTCAATATTTTTATTGTTCAAATAAATAGTAACTTTTCACAACATAACATGAATGAATTTATCAAAATAGCAAGGCATAAGAATAATAATCTTATCACAATGATGAGTCCCACAGCATCAACAAGTAGGCCCCTTTTGGGCAGGGCAAGAAAATATTTTTAATATTAGAAACCTATCCCATTTGGGCAGATAAATTTACTAAAATCAAACTATTTTCACATAATGGGGCTCATCACAATACTAATTTAAAAAACACACAATAAATCTCCTTTGGGAAGATCATTGTACATTCTAACTTAGTGATATCCCTCGAAATGGATTAAACAAGTCTCGTAAAGCAAAGCAAATAGGTCACTTTGGTGTACACTATTTACCCTAATTTACAAAACAAATTCAATCTCAGGGATTCAACATGCCATTGCTTAATTTGCTCATGTGACACAGTAAGTAACCACACAATTAAAAATATTATAAAATTGATTTAGTTACAATTCAAATGAAACCAAATTCAAATAGAATAAATAAATAACAATTCGACATCTTTTATAAACAATAGCTTTATTTTTTTATTTTTTATTTATAAAATTTATAACTTTTTATATTATTTAATCTAAGCATATAGAACTAAATAAATGAATGAATCTTTAATAACATAGCTGCCAGAACGCATTCTTAAGAAGACTTTAGTTTAGCTGACTTTACTTCAGCCAATATAAAAAATAAATAAAATTAACACTCTGTAAACAAGAAATGTAGCGAAAAAACACTTTAATAAGGCACATCTTTGATAGAATCTTTCTCAAGATCATTTTTGCGACACAAGTCTAGGCTTAACTTATCACCTTTCACCACAGTGACATCATCGGGCTTGCAATTTTTCATTTGAAATCTTTTTCAAAATACGATCAATATAGGTCTTTTGTGAAAGCCCCAATAACTTATGAGATCTATCTTGGCGAATCTCAATGCCCAGAACAAATGATGCTTCTCCTAGATCTTTCATATCAAACATTTTGTTCAATGAATGTTTAGTTTCATGCAATAGTCCCAAATTATTACTAGCAAGTAAAATATCATCAACATAAATGATATCCAAATTTAACATAACATAAATGTCAATGCAAGAGATAATATCACCATAAGCCCAAAACAATAAGGTGAATAGTCTAATGACAAATGAATAATAATATTAATTACTCCCACTAACCCAACAAATCAATTTACTCAACAACACCCATATTCTTAACATGTTGCATAAAAAATATGGGTCTTAGCCCCTTGGTTAGTGGATCAGCAAGCATCAAATCGGTAGGTATATGTTCAATCACAATGTCCTCCCCTTTACTATGTTATTGGTCCTAGGATAATCAGTCTGATCTTTACCATGCCTTTTGTTGTCCTGACTCTTCTTAAGAGTATGATTATTAGATCTTTCAAACTTCCTAGATCACTTGCTAGAGCTTTCTTTAGAATCATAAGAAGCTAACATGGCAACCTCAACCTTATCCTTTTTAATTTTTCCATCTTCAACAACATATTTATAGATGAGATCATTGATTGACCAAGATTCATCTTGAGTAAAATAGGGATTTTTCATTTGGCCAAACTCAGCAGGAAAAAAGTTAAGAGCAGAGTGAAAATGTAAGTATCAGGAAGAGTTATTTTAAAAGTTTTCAATTAGGATTGAATGTGGACCATATTAAGTATGTAATCTCTAACACCCCCAGTAAAGTCATACCTCATCCCTGTAAGTTTATTCATTACATACCACATCATATCCATAGCCCTTTTATTCAAAATCATGATAATGACCACCCAAAATATTTAAACATCACATGAGGAGTTCTTATTTCAAAACACATGAAAACTTATACTTTATTATACGGTGGTCATCTCTTTCATCAATCACATGCACATTCTTTATTAGAAAACATGAGCATTTGTAAATTAAGAAAAAAAAACCCTCTCATTCATTCATAAAACAATAACAATCCATAATATTATTAGGATAATGGATTTCATAACAAGAGAGGTAACACTCAAATCATGCTCTCATATAACTTTTCAAACTAATAACACATGTACACATGAAAACAATTCAAGTTTAGGGATAACAACCTCATAGTTTATATAAGATTTCATCATAAAACGGGCCTTACAATACATGCTCATTAAAAATTTCAAAACCCATCTCATGTATGAAATTAAATACCTTAAATGCTTGTTTAATCGATAAATTTATGCCCACGGAGTTTAGGATAGTCCTACATACAAGAAATTTTTCTTTTTAAGTTTCAACTATTCTGGTTCCCCTTGTAAGACAGTAAAACCTGTATACTTTAGAATGAGCTGGATAACCAATGAAAAACACAACACGAGGTTTTAGTTTTATTTTTCTTTTTTGAAGGGTTATATATCTTTACCTCCGCAGGACATCTCCAAACTCAAAAAAAAAAACTAAACTGGGTTTTCTATTGGCCCACAAAAATAGTGATTCATATATTAATAACACTATAGAACCCAAATTAAATCCTCTCATTACCTTATAGAAAGTATAACACTTTACTATGCAATAATATTACCAAATTCTAATTCGAAACCCCATCAAATTTCTACCAACAACCTTTTTTTTTAGGAATTACAGCTCCAAACAATTTTATTTTAAAGTAACAGAACTCCGTAGATTAATTTTCATATTTCCATATCGAACATAAACAACAGTTCCATTACCCACAATAATAACCCCCAGAACTCAAAAAACACGCCACAATTTCTAAAAAACCAAATTCAATTAATTTGATTTCATCCACTTTCCCAAATCTAATTGATTAGGCCATCGCCTGACTCTTAATCATATGTACACCTTTTGAGATTTTCCAAGTTAGTTAGACCAAATAGAAAACTAATATTATCACAAAATAATTTCAGCAGTAAACTTGAGAAGAGCTTGATATCTTATGACTTTGTGGAGCCTACAAATCAGTATTATGTTTAACAACCTATGTCTAATATAGTACTCTATCTACAACTTATTTTATCTTTCACGGCTTTGCCAATTATTCAAAGAGCCAACAAAATTTGTAAAAAAGTTGCATTAAGAGTAGATTATAATCCAAAAAGAAAAAAAGAAAAGAAAAAACAAAGATCCATAGATGTTCCAAATAATCTATATAGTAACCATCTCAATACTAAATCAACTGCCTTTCAAATATTGTAGTCTATTAAGCAAGCGACAGTGAAGATTCATACAAATTCGATCCAAATCAATCCACGAGCTGTATCGAGTTTCAATTTTAAAAGATCACGTAGTATTTACATAGTCATAACATCAATTAACACCTTTACTTGAACACTTTATCATCAAAAAATGTAGCGGAAAAGAAAATTAACTTACAATCATATTGAGGTTCTCAAAATATACATCGTAGTATTCGGTCATAGGGTTCAAGATCTATGTGAAAAGCTCTTGATACCAAGTGTTATATTAAACTAGAAACACACCACAGATTCACACAAATCAAGAACACCTATAAAGTAACAAAATATGTGAGAAATAAGGTACATACCTTTGTCCACCATTGGAACACCTAATCAATGATGAACTAGGCTAAGTTTTCCTCTTCTTTTCTTATGATGGATGGAAGTTTATGGGAATACATCTTATGTTAAAGCTAGGAGAGGGGACCTAGCCTTATATTTATAGGCTTAAAAGCCTTAACCTAGTGTACCCCCCATTATGGGCTCACAGGTTTACTACAAGCGTACACTATTGCCAACTCACACCAATAACAAGAAATGGATACAGGCCCATATGGAGTCCACATGAATACACGGCCTGTGTCTTGTCTACCAACTAATAATATCAGCTTATTTTACTTTAATGTAATAAAAGTTAATGTTAAGTCCACGTAAAATAAATAATTCTAACAACTTATATATTGGTAGGACTTTGATAGCATCAAGAATCTCCACATCTGTAATATTTTCCTAATCTACACTTCTGAGCATAAATGGTAACTTCTGATAAATGCAGCATTAGGACAAGGCATGCTATCAACTTTTGATCCCATTAGACTTTAGAATAACCACACATATTTATCCACAACAATTTTTAGATCCTACAATTTCAACCCACGTGAATCAAGGATTAAAGTTGTTGAATTTCTGCCAGCATTAATTTTCACTTGTTCATGGAAAAAATAGTGTTAGCATTTTCCCGTGATATATGTCATGACCCGAGACTACCTCTAGTCGTAATAAGATTCTCAAAGTAACAAGTGACCTCAAGTTAACCCATGCTCTGGCAAAACACTAAGAATACTAAAGAAAATGATGAGATACTGAGTGTAAACTAAACTGAAATGACCTGATTATAATAAAATCAAAACCAATACTGGATGTCAAAACTAAGACTGTCTTACATAATCAACATGCTAAAAATATAACTATCTATCTGAAAGCCTCTAAATCATATGAGTTGTTGGGACAAATCCCCAACTAACTTTAATTGTTTGAAACTAAAAAACATACTAAAAATAAATATTGATAATTGGTCCTCGAATGATGAGGATTCACCAAATACTGATGCTGATATAGTATGAAATTACACTAAGAGAGATTTGGATGCTGAGTGTCAGAGCCTATGTTATAAGACAATATAGCATAAAGAAAGTATTCGATCAGTACTTTGAATGTACTGAGTATGCGAGATGGGAAAATAGCTGATCTAGGCAAAACATAATGCATGTTACATGGTAACTGATGCAAGACCAAGTAATAAACATGTACTGTATGATAAGCTGAACGACTGAATACAAGGTCATGCAAAATCTGAATTTTAACTATAAACTGTGGACTGTGAGAGCTACCATTAACCAACATACCTCAGTATAAGTTAATTAGGGTCCAACCTATAACCCCAGTAAGATAGGTATTCAATATCTTGCCAGGGGTACAAATACTGACTGACGTGGATCCACTAAACTGGTGTTCAAAAGGATTAAGGTGTCAATCTGGTCTGATGGATGACCCTTTAAAACCTATGAAGGTGTTGTAGTTCTGGAACTTAGAGACTTTTACAAGAGGTCTCAACCTAATTAATGGGTGAGCCTCCATCGCTACGTTTGCTCGGTGCTAAGTACTACTCCAAGTTGAATAACATAGATAACTGAAAATGCTCAATAAAAGTTAATATTCAAAAAATAAAAAATAAATGCATTATCTGAAAGTGTTCAATAACATCTAAGATGGAGAATCTATCATTTTTAAGTGTATGCATGAAATCCTAGGTCATCAGGTATTCATAACCCACCATCTCTGAAGAATGCAACTAATTATGACAATATTAAAATTTGAACATAATAAGAAATTTCATAACTCAAGCTCAAAAATCAATAATTTATCAATATAATGAGATTTTATAATTCTAATTATGGGAAGATGCTCAAACTTATGAGAAAATATATCCATGGTTTAGTTAGAGAAATAAACTAAAAACATAAGAAATTCACACCTTCCATGGAAACCCTAAGCTTGAAAGGTGAATTAAACTTAAGGAATTGCGTAATCTTTGGGGCTCAATGGGTGAGATAAAACCCATGGATGAAATCACACATACTTGAGGTTGAATACCTTGATGGAATCTTTGGATTATAAGTTTGAAGTTGAAGAACCCTAATTTTTTCCTTGGGTGAAGAAACACATTTTTTTCTCTTTTATTCTCTCTATATGTCGATTGAATTTGAGTTAGTGGAGAATTTAGGGTGATTTAACCTTAAATTCCATCCTTAGGATAGCTTAAACGACTTTGTTTTGGTGTTAAAAAGGTGGAAAGACAAAAAACCACTTTGAAAAGGTTATAACAATGCAGAACTATCCCAATGGTCGGTTTGGGAGATGGGCCGTCACTCCAGTGACCAACCGTCACTCCAACCATCCTAAAATGACCAATTTTAGTCATTTTTCTTAAGGTCAATTGTTTGGACCGACAGGCCATCGCTGGTGCGATGGTCCATCACCCGGGACGTCACACTTTAGCAGATCAATACCCTTTTGGTAAATCAAGCATCATTTTTACTCAAATGTTGGATTAAGGGAAAACTGGTGGAGTTGGAAAGATAATTCAATTATATATATTTTGGTGGGTCTTGAGATCAATAACTCTTAGTAATACAAAAGTTATGCTTATTTGAAGTTGACTATAGAAACATTCTTCCCAAGAACTCAATTGGTAAGGGATATTTTGAGTTACCTATAAGCTAGGAGTTATTTTGTAACACTCCACATTTCCGGGATAGAATTTATACCATCATTCCTACGTGTATAGACTCGAACCCAATGATTCTATGTAAATAGAAGTGTAATGATCAATTTTATAGTGCAGAAAAATCTTTGGAGATGAATCGAGATCATATAAATCTTCTAACGTAAAGATAAATTGAGAACTTTTCTACCAATTGAGTTTTAGTGGATGTTTCAAATTAGGTATAATTGCAATGACTATTACTTTCATAATATAATGAGTTAGTGGCCTACTATATACCCCAAAAAAAATCTTTGGGTCTTCTTTCGAATGCATCCAATTTTACCTTAATCTGATATCATAGTAGAAGATTATGCTCATTTTACCTAGGAGTGTCTGTCTGAGAGAAGGTGACAACTTGAATTGATGAGCTGTCAACTAGGTAACGAGATGTCAACTTAATCATTAATTTTAACTAGAAAATACCTTAAATCTTATATATAAGGTGGCGACTAAGTTTACAAGCAGGCAACTAGTTGACAAGTTGTCAACTAAGTCGTCAACCTTAACCAAAAATTGTCCAAATCCATCTAGAGATTGCCGACTAAGTTGACAAGTTGTCAATTAGGTGATAAACTGTCAACTTAGTTGTCAATTGAGAAATTCCTTCAATCTTGTTCAATTTCTTTAGGGGTATCATGGTCTTTTCTTCACCTCAAACCCCATCCCATGACTTAAATCACCCAATAAATAATCTCTACTCATCATTAGTCAATTAACAATGCTTATTCTCCTCCTCACTCTCAAGAGAAAGAAGTTAGGTTTCTTTCCAAAGTTCAACTTCCAAGACTCCAATTCAAGATTCCTTCATCACTAACTTCAGGTATGTGGGGTTTGAACAAGGATAACCTTCATCCTTGTGCTAAAAAAAACTTAATTTTTATAATTTAATTTATGAGATTTCAGTTTAGGTTCATACCCATTTTTTATGAGATTATGACATAATCATATGCTTTAAAGTTCAGTTAGCATAAGAATTTATCTTTACTCATGTTTTTACTTACACAATTGCTATTATGAGATGAATTTCAATATTTTGACATGAAGTTTCATGAGTTGATAAAAGAATTTAATTTGAGAATTGAACATTCAGTTTACAAGAAGTTTCAAGTTTACTAGTTTGAGTTTTAAAAATATTACAGTAAAAATCACAGTTTCAGTTTTATATGATATTTTAGACAAGCTACAATGTTCACATAAGAAACCAAGAATTTAAGATAGAAACATTGGCATGTTATGTTTTTAGACTTATCAGCTTATATGCCTATTTTCAGGTGATCTTGATAGATACAGATGATCAAGGTAGTAGTATCTAGCACAGATAGGTGAATGTGGGTTTAGCACATCCTATTTTCCAGAAACAATGTGCCATCGTAGGTTATTTCAGTTATACTATTCATCTTGTCTAATCGGACATGTTAGGGTGATCACCCCAGTTTTCCTTTATACACTAACAAGGTATATTGGGCCGTTGTGATAAGAGTTTGAGTCATCGTGTCATTCTCGATGAAGGGTTGAGTCATCGAACTCCATGTGGCTCGCATATTTTATGTCGGTTACAAGAATCTCCCACAGAAAAGAGTATTTTAGAAACTAAATGTAAAGACACAGTTTTATTCAGATATTGTTTTATAAGTTATTATCCATGAGATTTCTGCTTTCAGTTTTATTCATGATCCGATGAGTCCTTTTGCACTTAGATTGCATGATTCAAAAGTATAGTCAGCTTCAGTTTTACTTTTTTTACAAGAGTAAAGATCTAAGAAACTAAGTATAGTGACTCACCCAGTTTACCAGATTATGCTTTGTTATTCATGTTTTATGGTATTTTAGTTTTCAGTTAATTCAGTATCTTAGTGAGTCTATTTACACTTAATATGCATGTTTTAAGATTACGCATTGATTTAGTTTTACTTATTGCATTCACCCCTACTTACTCAGTACGTTCTAAAAATACTAACCATATACACAGCTGTGTTGCTACATTTGTTTCATAATGTAGGTACCAGTTGTAACCCACACATTTGGGTCAGACAGTTTATAGTTTTTAGCCTGTAGGTGATTTGTCATGTCCCTAACTAGGGCCTAGTCGTGATGGGTATATCAAGCCTACTATGGACTGACACCACCCCTTAGACTAACCTCAAGAGGACCATAATCATAAAAATAAAGCAGAATCCAATCAAACCAATAATAATACTAATAGAAATAGATGAATCAAGTGACGGTTCAAAGAACTCAAATAACAATCCACCCACACCATAATATCCTTTAAAACAAGAATAATAACTATGTCGGGACATGCCCCTAACTATGACCAAAAGTAAAAAATCCAACAATGCTAAGTTAATAAAAGAAACCAATAAATTGATAGTGCCTTCTGAAGAATGGAAGCTCAACACTTCACAACAACTCAACGAATACATCACACCACCTAATGTTGCACAAGAGTAACAGAAAATCCATTGGACCCTACATCATGAAACAACGATGTCGCATCCAGGGATAGTTAGTGGGATAAGCACTAGCATTTAAATTAGGAAATAAGAAATAAGATAATGTAATTACCAAAACCCAATCATATACCATATGCACCATAACCATATAGATATATATAGGATGTCAAGATAGGGTCAAGGGTATTGAACATGAGAGTTTAAAGATTTAACCTGAAATATGTAGCTCGATTGATCCTAAAGGAACCCATGGTCTATATGAGTCCATCTCTCCCAGTTGGAAGTGCCCCAGTGTGCATTAGCTGCACGAACCGAGAAAAAATTGAGGGAAAGCTAAATCCACCAAGGCAAGAGCAGACCCTATCAAGTTTGCACCAAGCACACGATCATATAGACCCTCAATATCGGCAAACATTGTTTTCAGTGTTCGTTCCCTTGGGACTTACACCTTCAAGGTGAGCTATACAATTTTATTTAAGCCCAAATTTAAACAATTTTCACATAAATCAATCAATTAACCTAGTAGTCATGCATTAAGACATTTACCACTTTATATCGTCATACCAATATGTTTGCAAGATAAATTAATTATGCCAAACTAAATTCTGTATAACCAAATTGGACTCTAAAGTTCCATTTCAAATCCATAACCAAGACCACTAAGGCAATCAAAAAATATTTTCACTCATTTATCATTTAATGCAATGCATTGAGTTCAAAAACAAGTTAAACCATGTAATTTTCCATATTTAAAATCAAGTTTACAAAGTGGATAGAGGTTAATGCAATTATCAAGCCAAAATTCCATCAACTTGGGAAACCCATGTCCCCCATTCCAACCATTTAGACCATGCACCAATTCAGACCCAAAAATATCAATTTAAAGCATAAATAATCAATTTAGAACATGGGACAAGTAATTCAATCAGTAACAACCAAAACCCCTCAACCCAATTTCAAAACCCATAATTAAATCACTTGAAAATACATTCAATTAATGCCACAATGTAAAATTAATGTTAGGAAAAGAGAAACATTCCTGAAATACACAAAGAATTGAAAACAGTTCGAAGTTCAGAGGTTGAATGGTGAATCTCTTGGAGTTTCTTGATTTAAGTGTTATAGAGGAAGAGAGTGGTCTTTGATCCTTGAAACTGATGAAAAAAAGATGTATTTTGTATTTAAATGTCGTACAAGGGGTAAAAGACCAAAAAACCCTCACCCTAAGTGAAAAACAAATCTGGATGAACTTAAAATAGTGGCGTGGCATACCACTATCGCGGAGGTTAGCCTCCGTGCCACGCTAATATCGCAGAGGTTAACCTTCATGACACGAACTTATCACTGAGGCTTATGGCCTCGGGGTCTCAAAATGATCCTAAACCCCCTCCGAAAAATTCAAAACTTTTCCAAATTACCCATTTAACACTCTTAAACATAATTCAAGTCAAAAATTAAGATTACGCATGCGGGAGGATAAAAAATAAAATGATTAAAATTTTAAAGGATCTTATAGAGTTCTTTTATTTTGAGGGCTCGAGTAAATTATAATTTTAGTAATTCATATTTTATTCAGTTGTATTGATTTGGGATAGCTGTGTGTTATGTCTCGGCTACCTATAGTCCATAGTAGTATAGGCTTCTTAGACAGTCGGTCAGAGTTGATGAATTCAGTTTTAGTTTTCTTTTGTATAACTAGTGCGGTAAATTTCCAAACAGTATTGTATTGAACAAATTCAACTAAAGACATCTCTTCCTCTTATTATTTTCAATTTTATGTATTTTATTCAGCTACTCATGAATTATGTTAGTATCATGGGTTGTCTTAGGATCACTTGTGGTTCTAAGCACTGTGTGACATCTAGTAGGTAGTCGCAGGGCATTACAAGCTTGGTATGAAAGCACAAAGTTCAGCAGTATTAGGGTGTCTGTGAAGCCGTATCTAGTAGAGTCTTGCGGAATGGTACAATGATGTTTATACTTTTCTTCAAGAGGCTATTGGGCATTTAAGAAATGTTTCCCTTCTTTTATGCTCTATCATGTGGTAAAGTTGTCCTCTCAGAAAATTCTATTGACTCAGGTGTTACTCCAAAATTCTCCAACTATGACTTATTCTTGAGATAACATAAGTAGTAAATCTCAAAGCTGATCGATATGCTACTCTCAGATTAACTATCAGTAACTTTAAAAATCATACAAAGGGCTTGAGAGGATCCGGTTGATGTGTTATAAGTCCTTTAAATCAAAATCTTAGGTCCTTATCCATATGATTTGTGCAATTAAGACAAAATATAATATGTTTGTAGATTCCTTGTTAACCCCTTATTATAGATAGCATTCATGAGCAGAGAGAGTATGTTCCTAGAGTACTGAATATAGTTTTCATTAAAGGATACTATAATCTAGAGTGTTATGATTCATAAGTGGTAGAACATCCTTAAAGTCTGAAGTATGGATTTATAAGTGTAGTGACAAAAAAGGTAGGGATAGCGATTGATTAAAGGTATATAGATGAATCTATGCATGTTATTGAGTTAGTATTGAGGTGATATATTTTTGGGTGTTAACTAGAGGGTAGTGAGTGTGGTGTAGATTTCATGATAAAAAATAGAGAAAGAGTTAGTAGTTAGGGTGACTTAGAGTATGCTTGAGATAGGAAAAGACTTCTTAATGGTATTTCATTGTGTTAGAAAAGTGTAGCTTATTAATCAAAATTCTGGTGGTTAAGGATTATTAATCTAGGTTTTCCCTTTTGGTTGTGAAAAAGTAATTGATTGATTCTTGTTGGGTTAGGAGTATAATTTATATATATTAATGGGTAAGTAGTAGTGACGTGTGAACAGAGGATATGCTAATGGATTATACAAAGATATACCGTAAGATTATGATCAATTATTGTTATTATGAGGTTGTAGTGGACTAATGTTTCTTGATGTTTTGCCAATTGAGAATAGTATGCGAAGTTATGTTGTTAATCATTTCTTATGTCTATACTAGACACTAAGTTTGAATAGTGGATAATCATCAAGGTGGAAATAGTGATTGCTTGGGATAGTGATGCTAATTGTATGAAAGTTGAGCTAGTAGGTTTGAAAGAATGTATGCAAGAATGTAGGTTCATTCATTTGCAATTAAGTATGATTCTTTAGGTATGATGTAGAGGTGTACCCAAGGTAATATAGGGTTGCATTATTTTCTAAGATTATTAAGTGTCGTACGTGTTTAGGTAGTACCCTTGAGTTACGAAGCGAGAGAAGGCTATTTATATAGTATATGGTGTTCTTAATAGCTAAGTTAAGGAGTTATGGATAGATGGTGTTGAGTCTTTTGGTCGATTTTGATTCTCAAGGTTTAGGAAAAATATAAGCTTAGAGGTATGATATTAGTAACTTTAGTAAAAAGGGTAGATTATGTGTTTAGAGAGACAAGCATGTTAGCAAAGAATAGTGTAAGTATATGATGATGATTATTGAAGTTAGATAAAGTTAAGGGTGGTATATATGAAAGGAGTGTCTAGAAATGAAGTTAGTATTTTCAAAATAAAATTTATTCGGGTGAGTTGAGCATTCATATGTAGACCATTAGAGTGAAGAAATCATTGCTCAGTCTTAAGGATATGGAGTAGACCTATAGGCTTACAATGCTGGCTTTGTTCTAAGGGAAAGATGATAGGGTGAAGAAATGTCACAACCTGAGGCTAGCCCCAGTCGTAACATGGTACTTAGAACCACAAGTGATCCTAAGCTAACCTATGTAATGGCATAATTCTTGAGCAACTGATTTATAATGTAAATAAAAGCTAAATTTGCTGAGCGGAAACATAATCATGAGGAAATCTAAATAAGTATAATACTGATTAAGTTTACAATATGATAAAACTGAAGAGACAACTAGAATTACACATCATGACTTTGACTGACTATCTATGAAGCCTCTACTACACTAACTATAGATAGCTGGGATATGTCTCCAAATACCACTAATCAATACATATGGATAATCAAAATACAACACATGAGCTGCAATGGACTAGAGTTCCCAAAATAGGAGAACTTATCACCTGCTAGCTGAAAGCTAATAACTATTTGACCTTGGTGTGTGGACTACATCTGTACCTATATTATGAAAGAATGTAGACACAAACGCATATATGTGGTCAGTACTTTAAAATGTACTGAGTATTTGGGGACATGCACTAAATCATGAAAATATTTAAATCATGCTTTAAAACTGAGGACATAAGTTATTTATTGAAACATACATTTAAAACATGGCTTATACGTGAAAACTGTAAATCATAGTATGATTTATAAATCATGATCTGAAAATAATTCTATAAGCTGGGAAGCGGTAGAAACATGAATAATGTAGGTAAATCTCATGTAAAGCTGAACATGCTGTAAAACTGAACTGAGGATCATGTAAGGATATTGATCATGAAAATATGAACATGTAAAACTTAAAATACAAGATCAAGCATAAACATGTACTGACATGATCTGAATAACTTATATCTGAATAACTGAATAACTAATGTCTTAATACTTGATCATGCAAACCTGAACTTACACACTCTGAATACTGTACTGAGACTGTGGGAGCTAACTATAATCAACATGCCCCAATCTAAGCTATCGAGGTCCAACCTGTAACCCCAGTTGAAAAGGTGTTGGTACCTTTCCAGAGGTACCAATACATGACAGATGATGTGGATCCACAAGGCTGATACCCCGAAGGACGAGGGTGTGATGTCTAACTGACGGGGGACCCATCATAATCTATGATTATGCCGTAGGTTTGGAACTTAGGGACTAGAACTAATGACTCATGCCTAACTGAAGAGGGAGCCACATCCCTGCGTTCACTCGGTGCTAAGTGTTACTCCCAAATGAATGACACTGGTATTATTATTCATTTAACATGATTTGGTACTGTACTGATATGTGCTCAGCATGAACATGGTAATCTGAATGTGATAATAAAATCATAGTCTGACTGACTTATTACGTGAAAACAGAATTATGTAAAAACACATTGGTATCGGGTGTCCATAACCTTATAGCACTGAATAATCACAAAAATATGATAACAATGCTTAAAATAGTGGTATGAAATCATAGTTTAAAGACCCGAAACATGAGACATTTTAATAGCCTGATAAATTACATGAATTTGGACATGGAGATGCTTTAAAATTAAGAGGATAACAATTTCACATAATTTAGTTCATAACTTGATGACTTAGCATATAATCAATGGAGAAATATATTGATTCACATAGGAACACATGTTAATAAGGCTTGAATTCACGTTACTAAGAAAAACATGGATTAAAATTCATAAGTTGCATGGATAATTTCATAAAATAGGATAAAATTCATATTTTTAAACCAAAAGAGGGGTTTTGGGCTAAATGGGTAGAAGGAACCCATTGATGAATACCCCACATACCTCAATGATTAAATTCTTGAAGAAATCTTGAACTTGAAAACTTAAAATCTTGGATTTATTTGGAAGACAGTCTTGAATTACTAATTCTTGGAAAGGGAAAGGATTTCTATGTGAGTTATTTTGATGATAACGGGCAAATAATGCCCTTTTGGGGCTTTAATCTATCACTTAGGGGCTTGGGGGCAAGGGAAAATGACTCAAATGCCTCTTGGGATATTACTTATGACTGCAGAAAACATATCCTCCACGTCACGGAGGATAGCACAGGGCCCAAGATCCGCATCATGGAGCTATCGTCGACCCTTACTATTTCTCACAAAAATGGTCATAACTTTTTGCTCGGGTATCAAATTAAGGCAAAATTGGTATCGTTGGAAATTTAATTCAATTATATATAATTTTATAGGTCTTACAATGAAAAATTCCACATATGTAAAAATTTATACACATTCAAAGTTGACCCTTGTAGAATCAAATACCAAAATTTGGCTGAATCAAAGGCTCTTAGCTCAATTTTGCTCTAAGTGATTCCTATGAACATTCTTTACCTAATGAGCACTCTTCACACTAGGATAACTATAATGACATATATATTCAAATACAAATCATGGGACTAGAGTTTACACGTAGAAACAACGGTTCGATTTCTAGCTCAAAAATGCAGGGTGTTACAAGAACCAAATTAAGGTTTGAGAATTAAATTATGATGCATGTCAATAAAAGTTTTGATGAGATAGTGATCCATTATTAATCGATCATATTCCTTTCCTTAGATTTTATTTATTATGGCATGTTATCCATGTCTTCCATGATAGAGTCATGCCTGTGACAAATGTTTATACACTTCATGCATATTCATGTTTATTCTCAGCTCGTAGTAATGAAGTAAAAACTTCACTCTATTTTTTGAGTCATCCCTCATGAATCTATGAACTCCAGTCTTATATTAAGTAATTTTTTTTTAGTATGATCCCATATTTTAGAGTATGCAAAATTCCCTAAACTCATGATATACCCTTAATGACTAGGAAAATTTGCATTATGTCCTGTATGTCCTTAGATTAGATCTCTTTAATGAATCCATTCCTTTGATAGTTTAATACCCAGACCCAGTTAAGTGACAAAGTTATGTATAGCATTCTTCATGATTTAGGTCCCCATGTTCTAGTCCTTTAGTGACCTTTTCTTATGTTAATATAATAGTGATGAAAGTAGATGAACACTGATTTAGATGGGAAAGAGTACATGTTCCTTATTAGGGAAAATTTTTGTTGAATTCTTGTTTTATCTAAGGTTATATGTATGAAGGAAGATCGAGGCAAAGCTTTGGTATATGTCATAGTTACTTGAGAATTTTTGTTGTGCTTTTGGAGATAATTAATGAAAATTGTTTTTTGATAGAGGTATTAGAGAATGGGAAAAATTCCTAGGTAGGTCGGTTGCTTGGAATTTCATATGTGGTTATAATGTTAGGCTTGAATATCATGTTGTTATATAAGTGGATGAATCTGTTGTGCATTAGTGAATTCCTAGTAAGAGGACGAAGTTAGTTGTTGAAGTGGTAAGGAGTATTATTCTTGAGATGAGAGCTCTAAAAATACATAGGATATTGAATCCCATCGTTTAGACTTGTATTATGGTGTTATATAGAGTACCTTGTGACTTCGAGTTAGGCTGGAATATGGTGAGAGTATAAAGTTCAACTCAGACTTGGGTAGTAGGAGTCATCAATACTCATGATTATAAGTTGCATCAAATGAAGTGTAATATTAAGAGGAAAAATATATTTGAGGAGAGTTTAAGATATGTGGTTAAGCTTGAGAATTAATAGCTTTATTGCCTAGGACATAGTAATACTATTTTAACTTCTATTCTATATGCCTATATTCCACGAATTGTAGCCATGTTAAGATTCCTTATTCTAATTCCATACCCATATCATGACCAAAAATTCTTTCCCTTCATTGTTATTATAAGTTATGATAAGGAGAGCCTGAGGAAACTCATATTTCCATTCTTAGTAACTCTTGGAGACTTTTTAATATCAACTATCACTTTGTTGTTTTTTTATGATGATTGAGTCATAAATATTTCAATTGAGTTCTAAACTCTCATCATGAATGTAACACCCCGCATTTTCATAGTGTAATCTAACTCCCAAAATATGAGTATTCGTATATAAATTTTTTAAACACTCATTATTTTTCAGTTTAGAGCCTGCCATTACGTAATAAATTGAATTAGCTTTCCAACAATATAAAATTCTCCCAAATTCGATAACCGGGTAAAAAGTTATGGCGATTTTAAGTTTCAGTCGTTAAACACTGTCATTTAGACCCTTAGCACGTCGCGGAGCCAATCTAACTAACAATTGTAAAAAACCAGAGGGCCTCCATGATGTTGGTGCGTCGCACCATAGGCTCAGTTCAGAATTGTCAATTTCAGTGATCCCGCGCGATACCACCGCATCGCGGTGAGATTCCAGGTCGCAAACAAGGTGTCAACGCGATAGCACCGCGTCGCACCACTACGCATTTTCCCAGTTGTCCAATTCCAGTGACATGGCGCGATAGCGCCGTATCACGCTAGTGGTGTTTTTTGGAAAAATTTGATGAAAATTAAAAGTATCGCCCAGGGTTAAAATAGTCCTTTCCTATTATTTTAATCCGCCCAGGTGTGATATTTAAGCCCTAAAAATGTTTTAAGTTCATTATTCACTCAATTTTCTCCCAAAATTCAAGAGCTTTCTCTCTAAAATACAAACCCTAGCTCTCAAATTCAAGGCCAACCCTAAAAAATTCACCAAGAACTTCAAGAAATTCATCAGTTAAGGTATGTTAGTTGTTCATCCATGGATTCATTTCATCCATGGAGTCCAAGTAACCTATTTAAATTATAAAATTTTGATCTTTGCAAGTTCATTGATTTTAAATTGTGATTTTACCCATGAATCTCCATGTACTATTGATTTTATACCATGATTCAATGATATTATTATTGTTATTCTATCCTTTATGTTTTAATATTATTATTTATTGAATTAAACCATGATTTAATAATTTTATGTCGAATTCATGCTATTTCTATAAGTTCCATGACATTTCTATGATTGTTTTAAACCATGAATTACAAGTGTTTGATAAAATGCCTACAAGAGTGATTGATTTAATAAAAGCCTTCATGCTTTGTCCCCCAAGCTTTAGTGTCATTTTACTATTGTTGTTTTTGAGTCCTGGGGGTATTGAATACCCAAAAACCATAGTTGTTTATGTAGTCTAGTCTCAGTACATTACAGAATAGTGTTTAGAACATACTATGACCATTATCAAAATAGTTAGATATCAGTCAGTTAAACTCAAAAAAGTCTAGCATTTCAGTGTCTTTCAGTTGGGAGTAGGATTTAGCACTAAGAAAGTGTAGGGATGGCGGCTTCTCCATCAGATAGGCAGAGTCGTTAGTAGCAGTCCTTATACTTCAGAACTACATAGCCAGCGTAGGATACGAGAAGTTACCCATCAGATTAGGCTTGACTATCTCACAGGTGTCACCCGTCAGTTCAGGCTTGACACCCTTAGTCCTTTGGACATTATATCAGTTTAGTGGATCCACACAGTCAGTGTTAGTACTGTGGCATAGTATTAACACCCTTCCAATTGGGCTTACAAGTTGAACCCCGATTAGCTTAAATAGTGAATGTCGGTTAGATGATACCTCCCACAGTCTCAGATACAGTCTCAGTTACAGTTACAGTTCAGTTATTCTGTCTTAGTGTTGTTAGACCAAAGCATACAGATTTCAGTTATTTTAGTATTTCAATTTACAGATTTTACTCAGTTCATGTTATATGTTAGGTCATGCATCCTTGGTATCTACAAATTTTCATGTATCTTCAATATTTATAGATTTTCCTGCATACTCTGTATTTACCCAGTACCTATAGATTTTATGCTCTCTATTTAGTACTCCATTCATTACATGCATATTTAGTTAATTATTAGTTCTGTTCATGAAACCATGCATAGTAGCCTACCTCATTTAGCATACCAGTACATTCAAAGTACTAATCGCATACCTTTTCTTTTGTGCTATGATGTATTATATCATAGGTTCTGACACTCAATTCCTGGCTCACGATTAGACTTATCAGATCCTCAGCAGTAGCAGTGGTGAGTCCTCATACTTTGAGGACAGGCTTACTTTATTTTAGGTCTCAGTTTAGTAGTAAGTTGGAGTTAGTTGGGGCCTGTTTACAGAACATACCTCCCAATAAAAACAGAAGAAGAACAGAAAACTAGCCAGCCCCTCAGCCCGTCCAGGTAGATCTTTTGGACGAGCATGTCTCTCATGTAGAATTCAGAGCTGCGTTCACTACTCTAGCGAACTCCGTAGCAGCACAGAATAAATGACCAACTGTTGTTCTGGCCAACCCAGTGGCTAATACTGCTGCAACCAGAATTTGGGATTTCACCTAGATGAATCCTCCTTCTTTCACAGGATCCAAGTCTGAAAAGGATCCACAAGAATTCTTAGATATGGTTCAGAAGGTCACGAATGCTATGGGGGTGACAGCTAGTCAGAGTGCTAAGTTGGTTGCAAATTAGTTGCAGGATGTAGCCCATACTTGGTTTAAGCAATGGAAGGTTGATAGGGGTGTAGATACAGGGCCTGTAGAATGGGAAGAGTTTGCCATATCTTTCTTAGACATATTCTTCCTATTGGAATTGTGGGAGGCCAAGGTGTTAGAGTTTATTAACTTGAGGCAGGACAGAATGAGCGTGTGGGAGTATTCCCTCAAGTTTACTCAGTTAGCTAGATATGCTCCTCATGTGGTAGCTGATAATAGGTCCAAGATGAGTAAGTTTGTATCTAGCTTATCTGATAGTGTGGTCAAGGAGTGCAGGACTGCAATGCTAATTAGTGAGATGGACTTGTCTAGGCTGATGGTTCATGCTCAATAGATAGAAGAGCAAAATATTAAGGAGAGGGAGAGAGAAAATAAGAGGGCTAGGAAGGGTAGTTTTAACTTTAGTCATCCAAAGTTAGAGGGTGGTAACTGTCCTCAGTTTTATCAGAGGTCTTCAGCCCCAACACCCTCTTTAGCCAGTGCTCCTGCACCAAAATTCAGAAATAACAATAGGGATAGAACACCAGGCTATAAGTCTCAGGTCAGTGTAGCAGTGCTCGTACAAATCCTCTATGTCAAAAATGTGGCAGACACCATCAAGGTGAGTGTAGAGTGGGTAGTGATGTGTGCTTCGGGTGTGGCAAGCCAGGACATTAGATTCGGGAGTGTCGAGTAGTTTCTCAGAAAGGTAGGGATGTGCGCCAACAGGGCCAGTCCCATCAGTTGTCAGTTCCATCCGGTCGCCCAACTCAGCAGGGTGCCGCTTCCAGTGCTACTAGTGGTCAGCATCCGAACAGATTATATGCTCTTCAGTGCCGCCAAGTTCAGGAAAATTCTCCTAACTTAGATAATGGTACGTTGAAGGTCTTTCACTTACATGTTTATGCCTTACTATACCCTGGAGCTTCTCTTTCTTTTGTAACTCCATATATAACCGTCAATTTCTGAGTCAATCCCGAAACTCTAGCAAAGCCCTTTTCAGTGTCTACCTCAGTAGGTGTTTCTATTGTAGCCAGACAAGTATACAGGAATTGTCCGGCCACCATATCTCAGAAATTTACTTCAGTTGATCTCGTAGAGTTAGAGATGATAGATTTTGACGTTATTCTCGGCATGGATTGGCTCCACTCATGCTATGCATCAGTTGATTGTAGAAACAAAATAGTTTATTTTCAGTTCCCAAATGAACCAGTCCTTGAATAGAGGGGTAGTACCATAACTCATAGGGGTCAGTTGATTTCGTACCTTAGAGAGAGACAGATGATATCGAAGGGGTGTATTTACCATCTTTTGTGAGTCAAAGACTCTAACTTAGAAACTTCAAATCTTGAATCAGTTCCAGTAGTAAATGAATTCTCAGATGTATTTCCTGAAAATCTTCCCGGAGTTCCTCCCAAAAGGAAAATCGACTTCGGAATAGACCTTCTTCCAAATACTCAGCCCATATTTTTTTTGCCATACATAATGGCTCTAGTTGAACTCAAGGAGTTAAAAGAACAATTAAAGAATCTTCTAGATAAGGGATTTATCACACCTAGCATCTCCCTATAGGGCGCAACTGTTCTATTCGTGCATAAGAAAGATGGTTCTCTCATAATTTGCATAGACTACTGTCAGTTGAACAAAGTCATAGTCAAGAACAGATATCCACTTCCTGGAATCGATGACTTATTTGATAAACTTCAAGGTGCTAGCTATTTTTAAAGGATAGACCTCAGATTAGGCTATCATCATCTTAGAGTCAAGGAATGTGACATTCTGAAAATAGATTTCCGAACCCGGTATGGTCACTTCGAGTTTCTAGTTATTTCCTTTGGTCTCCAAATGCCCCAGCAGCCTTTATGGACTTAATGAATCGAGTGTTCAAGAAGTACTTGGACATGTTCGTCATAGTCTTCATTGATGACATTCTTGTTTACCCTCGTAGTGAAACTGATCATGCAGACCATCTTAGAATAGTGTTACAAACTCTTAGAGCTCACCAGTTATTCGCTAAATTCATTAAGTGTGAATTCTGGCTAAGATCAGTAGCTTTCCTTGTCTATATTATTTTCAGTGATGGCATTAGAGTTGATCCTCAAAAGACTAAAGCGGTGAGAAACTGGCCTAGACCCATCTCTCTATCAGACATCAGGAGTTTTTGGGTTTAGCTGGCTATTTTCGTTGGTTTTTTAAAGGATTTTCTTCTATTGCATCGTTGACTCAGAAGAAATTTAAGTTTTAGTGGTCAGATTCCTGCGAGAAGAGTTTTCAGGAGTTGAAGACTCGACTCACCTCAGCCCCAGTTCTTACCTTGCCAGATAGTTCAGATGGGTTTGTTGTGTACTTCGATACATCCAGAGTAGGTTTGGGTTGTGTCCTCATGCATAGAGGTAAGGTTATAGCCTATGCCTCCAGACAACTTAAACCTCATGAGAAGAATTATCTGACTGATGATCTTTGGTTAGCAACAGTAATAATCGCCTTAAAAATTTAGAGGCTTTACTTGTATGGGGTACATATTGATGTGTTCACTGACCATAAGAGCCTACAGTATGTGTTCTCTCAGAAAGATTTAAATCTGTGTCAGAGAAGGTGGTTAGAGTTGTTAAAAGATTATGACATAAGTGTTATGTATCATCTGGGCAAGGCCAATGTAGTGGCTGATGCTCTCAGTAGAATATATATATATGGGTAGTATTGCTCATGTTGAGGATGGTAAGAAGAAGTTAGCTCAGGAAGTTCATCAGCTTGCCCGACTAGGTGTATGCTTACTTGATTTAGCAGAAGGTAGTATATGGGTACAGAGTAGATCAGAATCATCTCTAGTTTTCGAGGTAAAGAAAAAGAAGGATAGAGATCCCAGTCTAGTTATGTTAAACTAATCAGTCAGAGATCAGAAGATGGAGGTTTTCTCCCAAGGGAGAGATAGGGTGTTGCGTTATTAGGGTCGGTTATATGTGATTGGTATAGATGGCTTGAGGCAACGAATTCTTGTAGAAGAGCATGGTGCGCGTTACTCTATTCATCCAGGGGACACTAAGATGTACCATAATTTGCGGGAGATCTATTAGTGGAGTGGGATGAAGAGAGATATTGCAGAGTTTGTAGCTAAATGCTCTATATGCCAGCAAGTTAAGATTGAGTAGCAGAAGCCTAGTGGGTTCATGTAGGAGTTCAGTATCCCCACTTGGAAATGGGAGGAAGTTAACATGGGTTTTATGACGTGTTTGCCTCGTACTCATCATCAGTATGATTCTATTTGGGTTATCATAGATAGGATGACCAAATCATCTCATTTCTTGCCAGTCCATACCTCTTATTCAGCCGAGGACTACGTCAAACTCTATCTCAGAGATTAGTCAGGTTGCATGTGTTCCCTTATCTAACATCTCAGATAGAGGTACCCAGTTTACCTCTCACTTCTGGAAAGTATTCCAAAAGGTCTTGGTACCCAAGTACATCTCAGTACAGCCTTTTACCCTCAGACAGATGGTCAAGCAAAAAAGACCATTCATACTCTAGAAGATATGCTGAGAGTATGCATAGTTAATTTTAAAGGTAGTTGGGATAACCACTTGCCTTTGATTGAATTCGCATATAATAACAACTATCATTCCAGTATCCGTATGGCTCCATTTGAAGTTCTCTATGGTAGGAGATGTAGATCCCCATTGGTTAGTTTGAAGTAGGTGAGGCCGTAGTAGTAGGGCCTGACTTGGTGTTTGACGCGTTAGAGAAGGTTCAGTTGATCAGAAAAAGGCTTACGGTTTCCCAGAGCCGACAGAAATTGTATGCATATGTGAGGAAAAAGGATCTCGAGTTTGAGGTCGGTGATTTTGTGTACTTGAAAATCTCTCCCATGAAGGGAGTGAAGAGATTTGACAAGAAAGGGAAACTCAGTCCCCGATATGTCTGTCCCTTCAGAATTCTCAATCATTTCGGAAAGGTAGCGTACAATATTGAGTTGCCTTCATATCTAGCCTCAGTACACCTAGTGTTCCATGTCACATTGTTGAAAAAGTATATTGGTGATCCAGCTGTAGTTGTTCCCTTAGAAAGTGTAGATATTCAGAACAGTCTTTCCTTTGAGGAAGTTCCAGTCGAAATTCTTGATCATCAAGTTCGTAGACTAAGGAACAAAGAAATTCCATTGGTCAAAGTTCTTTGGCAAAATCATTCCATTTAGGGAGCCACTTGGAAAGCAGGGAAGATATGCAGACCAAGTACCCTCATCTTTTCTCCGCGAATCCAGATTCAGTATGAGGTACTAATCATTTTAAGATTTCTCTCTATCATGCTCAATTTCAGTTGCACATCATGTTCATGTTAGTCATGTATTCATGAGTCAGTTCAGTCATGCATTCCATGCATCAGATATGCATATTCATTGTGTAAGCACAGTCCATCAATTTTTCCTCAGCTTAACCAGTCTCATTCGAGGACGAATGATCCCAAGAGGGAGTTATTGTAATACCCCGCATTTTATTAGTGCAATCTAAGTCTCAATACATGAGTATTCCTAAATAAAATTTTTGACACACTCATTATTTGTCATTTTAGAACCTGCCATTGCGTAGAAGATTGAATTATCTTTCCAACGATATAAAATTTGCCCAAATTTGATAATCGGGTAAGAAGTTATGGAAATTTTAAGTGTTAGTCGTTAAACACCATCATTTTGACCCTTAGCGCGTCGCGAAGACAGTCTAAATGACAATTGTCAAAAACCAGTGGGCCTCCGCGATGTTGGCGCCTCGCGCCATAGGCTCACTTCAGAATTGTCAATTTCCAGTGATCCCACATGATACCACCGCGTTGCGGTGAGATTCCAGGTCCCAAACAAGGTGGCAACACAATTTCACCGCATCGCGCCACTATGTATTTTTTTAGTTGTCCAATTCTAGTGACACGGGAGATAGCGTCGCATCGCGCCAGTGATGTTTTTCAAAAAAATTTAACGAAAATTAAAAGTGTCGCTCAGGGTTAAAACAGTCCTTTCCCATTATTTTAATCCGCCCAAGTGTGATATTTAAGCCCTAAAACGTTTTAAGTTCATTATTCACTCAATTTTCCCCCAAAATTCAAGAGCTTTCTCACTAAAATACAAACCTTAGCTCTCAAATTCAAGGCCAACCCTCAAGAATTCACCAAGAACTTCAAGAAATTCATCAGTTAAGGCATGTTAGATGTTCATCTATGGATTCCTTTTATCCATAGAGTTCAAGTATCCTATTTAAATTATAAAATTTTGATGTTTGCAAGTTAATTAATTTTAAATTATGATTTCACCCATGAATCTCCATGTACTATTGATTTTATACCATGATTCAACAAGATTATTGTTGTTATTCAATTCTCCATGTTTTAATATTATTATTTATTGAATTAAACCATGATTTAATACTATTATGTCGAATTCATACTATTTCTATAAGTTTCATGACATTCCCTTGATTGTTTTAAACCATGAATTACAAGTGTTTGATAAAATACCTACAAGAGCAATTGATTTAATAAAAGCCTTCATACTTTGTCCCCCAAGCTTTAGTGTCATTTTACTATTGTTGTTTTTGAGTCCTGGGGGTATTGAATACCCAAAAATCATAGTTGTTTATATAGTCTAGTCTCAGTACATTATAGAATTGTGTACAAAACATACTATGAGCATTATTAGAATAATCAGTTAAACTCAGAATAGTCTAGAATTTCAGTGTCTTTCAGTTGGGAGTAGGATTTAGCACCGAGTGAGTGTAGGGATGGTGGCTTTCCCGTCAGATAGGCAGAGTTATTAGTAGCAGTCCCTATACTGTAAAACTACATATCCAGCGTAAGATATAAGAAGTCACCCCTCAGATTAGGCTTGACTATCTCGCAGGGGTCACCCATCAGTTCAGGCTTGACACCCTTAGTCCTTTGGACTTTATATCAGTTTAGTGGATCCATACAGATAGTGTTAGTACCCGTGGAACGGTATTAACACCCTTCCAACTAGGGTTACTGATTGGACCTCGATTAGCTCAAATTGGGGAATATCGATTAGATGATACCTCCCACAGTCTCAAATACAGTCTCAATTATAGTCTCAGTTCAGTTATTCAGTCTTAGTGTTGTTTGACCAAAGCATACAGATTTCAATTATTTTCGTATTTTAGTTTACAGATTTTACTTAGTTCATGTTATATGCTTGTTCATAATTCTCAGTATCTATAGATTTTCACGTATCTTCAGTACTTATAGATTTTTGTGCATACTCAGTGTTTACAGATTTTCACATATTCCCAATACCTACAGATTTCATGCTCTCTATTCAGTACTCCATGCTTTACATGCATATTCAGTTAATTATTAATTCTGTTCATGAAACCATGTATATCAGCCTACCTCATTTACCATTCCAGTACATTCAAAGTACTGATTGCATACATTTTCTTTTACGCTGTGATGTATTATATCATAAGTTCTGACGCTCAGTTCCCGGCTCGTGATTAGACTTATCAGATCCTCAGCAGTAGCAGTAGTGAGTCCTCATACTTCGAGGATAGGCTTACTTTATTTCATATCTCAGTTTAGTAGTTAGTTGGATTTAGTTGGGGCCTGTCCCATCAACTCACAGTCATTCATTTTTATAGTCTTATCAAACATTAGAATCAATTATTTAGTATTCAGATATTATAGTTAGTTATCCAGTTTATCAGTATTTTATCAGATTCTGTCAGTTATTTCTATAGATTCATATTTTAGTTTTGAATTCAGTTATTAAAACCTTATGGAATGTCAGTATTCTTTTGCATTTATGATCATGTTATCCAGTTCTCACAGCAAGTACCAGCTCATGGGTTAGCTTGTGGTCCCTCGGGACTATAAGCATCGTGTGATGCCTAGGGTGTGCTCTCGGGGAATTACAATGAATCATCTCCTTATAGTAAACCAATTCAGCTTAGAAATAAGTTTTATGTTAGAAGTTCTATCGTTTTATCTCAGTTAGCAGATATGTCATGTCTGCATCACTTCATACGATGACTATGTATGTCGTGTTGAGGGAAAATTCAAAATGTGAAGTTATGTCTTTTATTCCGTACTGCTAAAGATGCAATAAATTCCTACCCATCATTCGAGGATGAATGATTCCAAGGCGGCGATAATGTAACACCCTGCATTTTCGAGCTAGAATTCGAACCGCCGTTCCTACGTGTAATAACCCAAACCCAATGATTCTATGTAAATAAAAGTGTGATGATCAATTCTATAGAGTGGGAGAATCTTTGGAGATGAACCGAGATCATAAAAATCTCTTAACTCAAAGATGAATTGAGAACTTTTATACTAATTGAGTTTTAGTGAACGTTTTAACTTAGGTCACTTACAACGACCATTACTCTCAGAATATAACGAGTTAGGTGGCCTATTATATACCAAATGAAAAATCTTACAGTCTCATTTTCAATGCATCAAATTTTACCTTAATCTCATATCAGAGTACAAAGTTATGCTCATTTTTCCTGGGAGTGTCTGTCTGAGAGGAGGTGACAACTTGAATTGACGAACTGTTAACTAGGTGACGAGCTGTCAACTTAGTCGTCAACCTTAACTATAAAAGACCTTAAATCTTATAGAGAAGGTGACAACTAAGTTTAAAAGTCGTCAACTAGTTGACAAGTTGTCAACTAAGTCATCAACATTAACCAAAATTTGTCCAACTCCAGCTAGAGATTGATGACTAAGTTGTCAACTAGCAGACAAGCTGTCAACTTAGTTATAAATTGAGAAATTCCTACAATATTGTTCAATCTCTTTAGGGGTATTTTGGTTATTTCTTTACCTAACCCCTTATCCCACGACTTAAATCACCCAATAAATATTCTCTACTCATCATTAGTCAGTTAACAATGCTTATTCTCCTCTTCACTCTCAAGAGTAAGAAGTTAGGGTTTCTTCCCAAAGTTCAACTTCCAAGACTCTAATTTAATATTCCTTCAAGAGATTCACTAAGCTCAGGTATGTGGGGTTTGAACAAGGATAACCTTTCATCCTTATGCCCAAAAAACCTTGATTTTGATAATTGAATATATGAGATTTCAGTTAGGGTTCATACCTATTTATCATGTTTTTGAGATTATGGTATCATCATGTGATTTAAAGTTCAGTTTGCATAAGAATTTATCTTTACTCATGTTCTTACTTACACGATTGCTATTAAGAGATGAGTGTCATTATTTTGACATGAAGTTTCATGAGTTGATAAAAGATTTCAATTTGATCATTGAAAATTCAGCTTACAAAAAGTTTCAAGTTTATTAGTTTGAGTTTTAAAAATATTGCAGTAAAAATTATAGTTTCAGTTTTATATGAGATTTCAGACAAGCTAAGAAGTTCACATAAGAAATCAAGAATTTGAGATAGAAACACTAGCATAATATGTTTTCAAAATTATTAGCTTATATGCATATTTTGAGGTGAACTTCATAGATACATATGAGAAAAGGAGTAGTATCTATCACCGAGAGGGGAATGCAGATTTAATGCATACTATTTCCCAGAAACTGTACGCCATCATAGATATTTCAGTTATACTATTCAATTTGTCCAATCGGACATGTTAGGGTGATCAACACAGTTTTCCTTTATACCATGGTAAGGTATATTGGGCCATTGTGATAAGGGTTTGAGTCATCAAACCATTCTCGATGAGGTCTTGAGTCATCGAACTCCTTGTGACTTGCATGATTTATGTTGGTCACGAGATTCTCCCACAGAAAAGAGTATTTTAGAAACTAAGTGTAAAGACGCACAATTTTATTCAGATATTTTTTTATGAGTTATTATCCATGAGATTTCAGCTTTCAGTTTTATTCATGATCAAGGTGAGTCCTTTAAAACTTAGCCTGCATGATTTGAAAGTATATTCAGCTTCAGTTTTACTTTTTCTACAAGAGTAAAGATCTAAGAAACTAAGTGTAGTGACTCACCCAGTTTACCAGATTATCCTTTGTTATTCATGTTTTATGATATTTTAGTTTTTAGTTAATTTAGTATCTTGGTAAGTCTATTTACACTTAGCATGCATGTTTTATGATTATGAATTGATTCAGTTTTACTTATTGCATTCACCCTTACTTTCTCAGTACATTCCAGAAGTACTAACAACAAATTCGTTTGTGTGGCTACATTATTTCATAATGTAGGTAGCAGTTGTAGCCCATACATCTTGGTCAGACATTTCAGAGTTTTCATCCAGTAAGTGACGAGTTCTTTTGATTCGAGGACTCGAGTAGACTATAGTTCCAGAATTCATAGTTTATTTGGTTGTATTGATTTGGAATAGTTGGCGGTTATGTCCCGTCTACCTATAGTCAGTATTAGTAGAGACTTCATAGACAGTCAGTTAGAGTTGATGTATTCAGTTTAAATTTTCTTTTATATAACTAGCGTTATAACTTTTCAAACAATATTGTATTGAACAAATTCAGCTAAAGACATCTCTTCCTCTTATTATTTTCAATTTTATGTATTTTATTTAGTTGCTCACGAATTATATCAATATCATGGGTTAGCTTGAGATCACTTGTAGTTCTAAGCACTGTGACGTTCGTGGGGTAGTCTCGGAGCATTACATATTTGAGGCCTCAATATATATCCAAATCACTAGTAAAACTACCAAAACATGATATTTGATTTTTCATAAGCTTAAAACATGGTTCTAATATTGATTTGGATTTTCGGGGTGTTACACTATCTGGTTCACCCTTGATTTTTATTTTAATATATGTTCCTCCACTTCACTCCATTTCTTAATTTGACCAAACAAGCATTTTTCCTATTCTATTAGGCTAGAGCTGAAAGGATCAACACACAACAAATTCTGAGTAATTTCTACTCATGGATAACTTGCATCAATTTTTTACAATAAAGGGCCATATATCTATTCAAATCCTTTATCTCTTGGTTTATATCCTTTAGTTTCTTCCACAATATACTCATTTATGTTACATATTTATCCTTATTCCTAACTATCTCTAGAATATTCTAAAAATCTCGGTGGTTCAACACAGTCTTGAACAATTTGAATGGTCTGGGATTAGAGTGTGGTGGGGGGCATACCCGAATAAGGATTTGGGAATGATCAAACATTCCTAGAAACATATAGTCTGCCTCAACATAACCATAAGTACTCATCCATAGAGAGTTACCAAATGCCCAATCTATTCTGGAGTAAACCCTATTGTTGGCTTGTTTGCTTATTACAGAAAATATAGTGACATCCTATAGCCCTAAGAGTTGTAAGCTGCAATATATTTATAAAATATTGGAAATCCTAGGTCTCACTTGGTAGAATTGGCGATCCTAATTTATTAGCATTTGTAAGCACACTAACAAAATCACCAACCAAAAGCAGCTGAGGTAACTTATCAAAAGCACCTCAGCTGCTTGTATGGTTTCTGTTCCTTTGCCTAGTCAATGAATACTCAAGTTATCTCCAGTAACTGTTGCATTCCTTTTCGCTCCTTCTGATTCACTTTCTCCTCTAGTAACGCCTCTTTTTTTGCCACAAGGAATATTTAGGTCTACGCCTTTTTATTTATTTCTTTTTCTTCTTCTCCTAAAACTCCACCTCTGCTTATAGCTCTTCAATATTATTCCAGCATTTCTAAGAATCATGATGAAACTTCATATAATGTATACGAAAATGTTGCCTCTAGTCATATTCATTGTTTACTGAAATTCCCCATAAGGGGTGAAGATATCAACTATGTCAAGTAGTGTCTAGGAAACTTTAACTTCCAGTAGTATACGTGCATATGAGATACTTTTCATGGATTCCATAAAACTTTCTGTGTACAGGGGTCTCCCACTCACACTAACAAGCTTACTCAGGGAATCACTAGACCAATACCCTAATGGTGCTAACTTCATTCTAGGATGTTCCTTCCAGAAGTACTACTTTCTCTAGGCCCTATAACCACCATCCTATAACTTACTTCTCATTAATGAACATGACCACTTCTCTAACACTTAAAAATTTGACCTTTCCATCATATCCTAGTAATGTCACACCTCGAACCTCATATCCACCCAATTAAAAGGAATTTGAAACTATACTAATACACTCAAGATGGTCTATTTATAATCCCTCAATTTCATCTATTAACAACGCAATGCACTACATAATTAGCCTTCTCCACACTTAGCAACTCAAGGGTACTTACTAGACATACATAGAACTTCAAAACATAAAATCTCATTCAACCACAACTAATACCTCAGATTTCACCTTTTTTGCTTATAAAACGTAAGGCTCTTATTTGTCTAATGACTTATCTATAATTTGTTGTTTCATCTGTAGTCCAAAAATATGCCTACTAGATCAATTTCATAAAACAAGATCACTAGCCACAAACTATGATTGTTTGAACTCAATGGTCATCCATAGTTCAAACTTTGGTTCTAATACTTAACATGAACAACCATACAAATTATCATGTACCATATTGGCTTATAGCTACTACATAGAAATCAAAAAACACTAGTCCACTAAAACCTCCTGATACAATAGTTAATTTAATCTGACATTTTGTCCAATTACAGTCCATTAACATATCCTTCTTTCTCACATCATTACTACTTATCCATCCATATGTCTAAACTACATTCATAACTCTATAAATATAAGTATTTTTCTTTTCAAAATTACAAAGTGCAGCCTAGATGTGTCAATCCTTAACCACTTTATACTTTCATTAGTGATCTATACTTTTCTAGCACAGTGACACTCCATCATGAACTCCTTTCCTAGTTCAAGTATACCCTTAGTCATCTTAACCAATAACTCCTTCTCTACCTCCCACCATGAAATCTACACTACACTTGTTATCCCTTAGTTTATACCTAAAGACATATCACCTAAATTTTAACTTAATGGATACATAACTGTATCTATATGCTATATTTTAAATACTTACTGTCACACCTTTCTGGCAACTAACTTTCTAAATTCATACCGCAACTCTGAGATCATTCAACTGCTTATGGCTCATAACACTCTAAGTCACACTATCTCTCAATTGACGACTCAATCCATAATCTAGGCATATACTTTCTCATGTCATGGTTGCTATCAGCAATAAAAGATTAAAGAAGGATACAAATACATATCATATTCTAGTTCAACAATAAAATTCATATAGATAAAGATGTAAGCTTTTGAATTGAATGACAAAAAACACTCTAACGGTCTCCTCTCAAGCCATTTATGTAGTTTCTAAAATATCCAGTAATTCTATCTGCGAGTACTATATACTATAGGAAAGGATCATTACTATTTATATTACCTCGTAGATGAGGTATAGTCGGAGGAATTTGAGCAACACACAAATCCTTCAAGAGTTTTTAGGGGACTATTATATTGCACGGTCTAGAGAATGAAAGAATGAAAACTTTAATTAAATATCTGTAGTCCCTCATTTTATAGAAGTGGGGACTTCATAATCATAAATAGATCTTATTGACACAACTTCATAGACTTCACAGGACACTTGAACTCTATGCTTTGGTACCAAGTTTGTCACGATCCGAGTCTACACCTTGAATGAGACACATTGCTTAGAATCACAAGTGATTCCAATCTAACCTTTGGCATGTCAATATCTAACCGTAATTTGAGAAACTATATAATAAAATAGTATGAACTTTTTTTAAATTTAAGTATTACAAATGTTTAAAAAATGACTACAACTGACTTGACTTGGTTATGTCTATGAAGCCTCTATGACAAAAATGTTTTTTTACTACTACAAAGAAAAGACAAGTGACTAACTAAACTATTGTCAGGTCCTCAAAAAAGATGAGGACTCACTCAAAGCTGATCACTGAAGCCTAACTATATACATGCATATCTATAAGCTACATTATAAAATAATGTAGAACAAGAAAAATATACGTGATTATAGGGGAAGTATTGCGTATGTAAGACAATGACTAAGCAATTTAAGAAAACTGAAATACATATTGAAATTGAATCTGAATCTGAATAGCTGAAAAACTCAATGACTAAAATTTGACTTTCATATATATATATACACACACATATATACACATATATATGTATGTGTGTGTGTATATATATATAAGTGAGAGTAAAAGCAGTTATAGACCATAAATAAGGATTTTTAAAGACAACAGATATTTAAAATCATGTTATTTGAGATCATGCTATTTGAAATCATATAATAATTATATCAAGTAAACTATATAAATGAAGTTAAATCTTTTAGGAGGGAGTTTCTTATAATTGACATACACCATGTGAGCTCATGATTTATCAACGTATAATTCCAGTTGAAGAGGGTTTTCCCATATCTTGTCAGGGTATAGGACCTATCTATCTATATGAGGATCCACTAAATGAGACTTTAAGACTAATGATCAACTGACATTGTGGTATAACCATAATTCTATGGTATCACATAGTTCTAAACTTGACTTATCTAAAATTCAAGTTTTCTCAGTACTAAATAATACTCTCAAAAATATTTTATAATCATATATATACTCAATAACTAATTAAAATTACTATCTTCTATTGTAAAGATTGAAACTTTACTAAATTCATATCTTGAAACTGTCATAAAATTTACCCTTCTGTGGATTTTGTTCTATCTTCTTGAACATTCATAATGACACAAAATTTCTAAAATCATGCTTTAAAATATAGACTTTAAGAATAAGAAAATTTTTCTAAGTTTAAAAAAGAAATATAATAGTCAGAAAATCCATAAGCATAAGTAAAGGCTTCATGAAATCATGAATTAAATCATAAAAATGGTGACTTTGAAAGAGAATTTATAAATTCTAACTATGAAATCAAATTCATGAAAATTGAGGAGTTTTAGACATGAGGATAAAAGAAATTTCTCATTGAAGTCCTACATACTTGATATTAGAAAAAGTTGCGGAGAGAAATCTTGAATTTGAAATTTTTGGAGCTTTGAACTTAGAAATCCCCTTTACTATCTTTTTTTTTTTTTTTTTGTATTTCTTTGGGAGGAGAAAGTAATTGGGAAAGAATAGCAATTTTTATTTTGAGAATGTAGCCTTATTAGATGTTTAAGATGTGGGGAGGAATTTGAGGTAAGGAAAGGACCAAACTACCTCTTAAACGCTCTTAAAATGTGTAGAAAAAATTTATCGGATGGTTTTGAGGATGGAACGTGGTCCAAACTGTCGACCTAGGGATAATTTTTGAGTTCACTAGTTAGGCCTTACTGAAAAAAGGGATAGACCTTCATCCAAGGGATGGACCATCACTTTTTCCAACATCCATTGGCACATAGATACCCTCTAGTAAAATAATCATAACTTTTTACTCTGATATTGAATTGACAAACAGTCACTGATATTGGAGAGAATACTTGAAGTCCTTTTATTTGGTAGGTCTTGAGCCAAGAATATCTTTATATTCTAGGAGTTATGCTCATTTAAAGTTGACCCTAGTAAAGTCTTATTTAAAACTCAATCGGTAAAGAAGCTTTCAACTTAACTTTGAGTTAGAAGTTCCTTATGACCTTAAATCATTTACAAAGCTCTTCCCATACTAAGAAATTATTCTTAAGTTCCTTATGACCTTAAATCATTTACAAAGCTCTTCCCATACTAAGAAATTATTCTTTAACACTTATGTACCATTAGAAATCATTAGGTTCAAACCCATACGCATTCAAAAAATGATCTGGGTCTTAACTTAGAATTTGTGGGGTGTTACACTATTCTAGTAAACATAGTACAATTAAAGAACTTAATATATTTATCATAGAAACAAATATGAAAAGAAAGGGCGTGGAACAATAAAAGACAAAGATAGTATGACAGATAAGTAGATTAATAATAACAATATTTCGTAAGAGGCAACAGTAACACATATATATAGAGGGTTGAGAGAAGGCCATCTGATATGATTTGGTAATTATAGGCAAAAACTTATCTGCTATTGTCTTCAATACAAAAAATTGATTTGTTTTTTTAAACTTTACGTTGGTCTTCTTTTTTGATCCATCACATAAGAAAAGTAACAAAAACTTTTGAGTCCAAAAGAAAGAAAGATAGAAAATAAAGATTAAATTACCAAGTAGCTACTGAAGGCAACACACTTATTAGCAAAGTAGTTATTCTACAAATACTAAGATCAAAACTAAACAAAGAAATTAAAGAAGTGTTGAAGAGCCATATAGATTGACTAAATCTGTGGTAGGATTCACCAATATAATGAGGCTCTATGGTCTTCTCAAGCAAGTTGCATATATCCATGCCTTTCCACCTCCCTTTTTATACTAAAATAATGCGTAGAATAACAATAATCCATAAAATAAAATATAGGGGTAGGTATGGTATGGTATGGTATATATTTTAGGATTTTTGTCCTGATTTTTTTACTATATTTAAGTTTTATTTTTTCTTAGAAGAAAAATAAAAGTTATCATAATTAGTTTTACTTTTTCTGAAAGAAAAAATATAATTCATTTTCATATTTGGCTAACCTCTTTCTATCTATAAATAACCCCCTTCTCATACCATAATACAATAGCATCCACAATCTAGTATTTTAAGATTTTCGTTTAGGGGAAGATTTTCTCTTTTATTAATTTTATGTTTTCAATATTAGGTTTTATATGTAGGCCAATTGGCCAAATTATATAATAAAATTATGTTTTTAGTATTGTTATTCGTTGTCATCTTATTTATCGTCTCATAGTTTGCAACTAATAGCTTTCGCATGACGCCCTCTCAATTTCAAACCCAACAAATAGTATCAAAGCTTACGGTTCAATGGTCCAATGGTGGGGTGAGACGAGATTAAACAGGTTCAAAGCGGTTTCAAAATCAAGCTACAACAATTTGGGCGATAATGAAGATTTTTTTCGAACTACATGTGGAGAACAAGTTTCAACCATATTTTCAACACGCCTGCTGTTGCATCTTTAAAAATGAAAATAAAATATTACTTTTAAACCAATTTTTAACCATGATATTTTAAACTTTATTTTTAACAATGTCAAGCAGCAGTTATGAAAATTATATCAAGAACGAAGTTCATGCACGTGATATGAAGAGAAAACGGATCAAGTAAAGAAAATCAAGCCAAAAAGGGGAGATTTGTTAGGGTTTTTGCCCTGATTTTCTTACTATATTTAAGTTTTATTTTTTCTTAGAAGGAAAATAACAATTACCATAATTACTTTTACTTTTACTGAATGAAAAAATATAATTCTTAAAGAAAAAATATAATTCTTTTCCATATTTGACTAACCTCTTTCTTGGAGGAAAGGTTTTAGACATCTATAAATAGAAGACCCCCTTCTCATGTCATAACACAATAGCATCCACAATCTAGTCTTTTAAGATTTTCGTTTAGGGAAAGATTTTCCCTCTTATTAGTTTTATGTTTTTAATATTAGGTTTTATATGTAGGCCAATTGGCCAAATCATATAATAAAATTATGTTTTTAGTATTGTTTTTCGTTGTCATCTTATTTATCGTCTCATAGTTTGCAACTAATAGCTTCTGCATGACGCCCTCTCGATTTCGAACCCAACAATATACCGAATACCATATCGAAATCGAAAATTTTTATCCCGCGGTATGGATGTTATGGTATTTGGTAGGAGTTATAAATTATTATGGTATTTGATATTTATGCAATAAATACCGAAATACCTTATACCACATCGATGTTTTTTAATAATTTATAAAACCTAAATATTTTATATTTAAGATTATTAAATATATTTATATGTCATCCATTAGACAATTTAACATAAAAGTAACTTTTATTCAGAAATAAATTTTTTGAGAAATTTATTATTTCGAAGTATTATGCTTAATTTTAGGTAATGTATGTTGCTCAGAGTTTGCATCTTGGATTACTCAGTCTGATTGAAATGTTCTTTTTGTGTAGATGATTAACAAAGATAGTTGGTAGTCTGATATGATTGAAACGTTTTTAAAGTTTTAAAGTTAATATTTTTTTTATATGAATATATGCAAATCGAAATCAAATAAAGTATGGTTACCGAATTACCATACCATAAAATACCGAAATCGAATTTAAAAATATCGAACCATACCGAACTAATTTGGTATGGTAATAGTATTATTCTTTTAGATATCAAAAACCGAAATTACCGTACCAAAATTTAAAATACCGTACCATATCATACCATGTCCACCCCTACTAAAATATATATGGTTGGCCGTACAATTATATTGTTCAACAATCAAAGATGCACTAAACCGAGGAAGCAAGAACTATTCCCCAAATTATCAACTTCTTTATACGTCTCATTATCCACATCAACCTTGCTAGCACTAAATTCTTTAACATCAGATGAATCCATTTCTAGGGGAATTTCATCTCTATATCGAGTGATGACAAATAGTTCACATAAAGAATGCATTTATGTAGAAGTGCATCTATTAATAAGATCTTATCTTGATTGACCAACTAACCAGATACTCTAGCATATCTTTTATTTTATTTAATGTCCAGCTTGATATATTTGGAGTTGCCACTATTGAATATTACAATATGCATAAGCAAGGTGATTGATCTGAGGACCATTTTTGTGCAAGACGAAAGGAATGTAATTTTGATTTTTGAGTAAAGGACCATTCTTGTGCATGGAGAAAGGACTGGAATTTTAATTTTTGAGTAAGATGTTAAGAGATTTTGAGAGAAATTCTGCAACAATAACAAAGAGGGAGAGGGATATTGGATCACCTTGCTTCAAGCCTTGTGAAGAAGTAAAGAAACCTTGCCTTGAACCATTCACTATTATTGAGTGCCACACATTCAAAAAAGTTCTCAGATAAGATCAATCCAAGCATCATCAAACCCAAACCTCACTAGAAATTTAATAAGAAAGGACTACGAAAACTTTTCATAGGCCTTTACCATATAAAGCTCCGTACTACATTTCCACCATTATTTTGCACGAAGATGCCATGTATAATTTCTTGAATTAATAAGCAATGATGAGCCTGCCAGAGATAAAACCACTTTGGTTCTCCAAAATAAGAGTGTGAAAGAGAGGGTTCAATCTATTATTTGGCCATGATTTTGGAGATTATTTTGTTGGTATAGTTGCTCAAATAATGGGCCTGAGATCATCAAAGGTAACAGGGGAGTCAATTTTGGGAATTAACGCCAAACAAGTATGAGTAAAAAATTTGATACTCATTCTGTTTCGAAATAAGTGAATTATTGGGGTATTTATTGATGTTTCAAAATAAGTGAATTTGACAATCAATTAACTTTTGAAAAGGTATTACAAGGTAACTTTGTTTTTTTGGGTAAAAATGAAAAGTTGTGTTAAATTTATGTCTTTAATGTTTTTTTCTTAATATGTATGTCAAAATTCAACAATTCATTTATTATGAAACGGAGGGAGTAACATCTTTGCCAAGGAAAAAGTTTTGAACAAAATCTATGACATCAATATTAACGATATCCCAATAATTTTGAAAAACTTACCATTGAAACCATCTAGCCTATAAAACTATCTATCTTTAAAGTAAAAACGGCCAATTGAATCTCCTGTTTCTCTGAAACAATGGTGATAGAAGCATTTTCTAATCTATGATGAACTTGGAATGCAATCCAGGAATCAACTATCCTTCTCATGATGATGAAGATTAAACTGTTTCTTGTAATGTTTAATAGAATCCCTGAATATATTATTCTCCCTCTTAATTCATTTTTTCTTATAATTTTTAATTCTATGAATTTGCAGCATCATCCTCTTATTTCTCAAAACACTATGAATGTGTTTGGTGTTCTTGTTCTATTTTTGAACCATTAATGTTAGACTCTTTTCTTAAAAAATAGATTCTTGCATATTCAACCATTCCACATATTCTACATAACCTTTGTTAAGATTTCTCTGCCTTGTTCATCATTTTGCCCAATTTTCAGAGTTTTCAAAATTTTCATTTTGTTTTCCCATAGCAAAACCTATTCATGCACATTACCAATCTTATTTTTATTTCTAGAAATACTGACTCAACCAAATCTCTACTAAGACTTTTCAATTTTCTTTGAAGTTTCCATATAGAATTGTCTCTCACCAGTTCATTCCAAGAGTTTTGAACAATTTCAAGGAAATTGTGTTGCTCTATCCAGAAATTGGGGGGAGTTGGCTAAAAGATCACTTCCCAAATATTTTTTTTTTTTATATTTAGACACCAAGTTTTTTTAATTGAAAAAATAGACACTCTAATGGGATTAAAAAAATAAAATGCAACCCTAGCACTCAACTTATAAAATCTACACTTTAGCCCCTTTCCCCATATTAGCCCCAATTTTTTTTAAAACTATACTTTAGTCCATCTCCAAAAATATAAATATTAGATAAAAAATTTTAAAAAATATCCAAAAGCTTCTCAACCAATCCACTAGCAACCACTTAATTTTGACGTCATTTTCTCAATTTTTCGACCATTTTTCGGCGAATTTTTCGGCATCCATCGGAAAGACCATTATCTCCATTGTTATAAGTCATTTTCGCTTATTTTTAGCTCCAATTTTTCTTCTATTTTCATTCAAAAAGCTTGAAAATCAGTCCCACATTTCGAAATCGATTTTTGGCTCAATAGGAATATTCAAACACTCCTTAGGTTGTTTGAAAGCTGAAATTCGTCGGATTATTTCAGTGGTCGTCGAAAAAGGGTCGATCGTGCACTGTACGACCAGCAACTAGGAAGAAGACGACTTCAGTCTATTAAGTCTAGGCGCATAAACCACTATTTAAGTCTATTGAATACTATTATTGAGGTATATCATGTCTATTATAGATTACGTGGTTGTTGGTGGTATATTTTCTGGTTAATGGGAGGAGACTCCTAAATGTTGGATTTGGAAAATCGCGTCTAAGGAGACAGTGTCCATTTTCCTTCGTCGCAATGGTTCATACGCCGATAGGTTAAAAGCGCAGTAGAGAACGGTGAATTAAGTTGGGATTAAAGCGAGCTGGTAATTAATTACCCATCCAACGTTCATAAGGAATGATAGACACGTGGAATTATATATGCTTTGTGTTGATTCTGATAACTCCAGACCTATATTACGGGTTAAAGTTGTTGAAAGGTCCGGAAAAGAAGCTTCCACATCACCCCCACCCCCGACGTGGATGATACGTCAATGGAATACGATTGCATGGGTGGTGATGAATGAGATAATAGTGAAGATTATGAAGAAGAGGAGTGTGGAGGAGGTGAGGACGGGCAGCTCGAACCACAAAGAAGCCACTCTTTCTATGAAACGACACCAATCTTTTTGTAGGAGAAACATTCAAGGATAAGAAAACATTGAATCTTTTGTTAAATCAGGCGTCGGTGAAAATGTCGTTAAATTACACAATGGTGAAGAGTTGTAAGAAATACTTGAGGGTGAGGTGCGTAGATCCTACTTGTCGATGGATGGTGCACGTATGTGCTATCGGAGAATCGGATTGGTTTCATATCCACAAGTACGCGGGAGAGCATACTTGTGGCGTTGATCATGTCACAGGAAAGAATAAGAATGTCACCGTGGAGGTCATTGCCTCACTTATTTTAAAAAATTTTGTCGACAACAAAGGTCCAAGCCCGAAAGAGATCGAGAGGATCGTATTTAGGGAGCTACATTGCAGGACGGGCTATTGCAAGTGTTGGATGGCAAGCGTCATTGCGAAGAACATAGTTTGAGGTACTCTCGAGCATAGATATGCAGTGCTTCCCGCATTTTCATATGTTTTCAACGGCTTCAATCCCGGGTCTATTAATTCCCTCATGGTCGATGAGGAGTCTGGCAGGTTTATTTACTACTTTATGTCGTTTGGGGCTTCCATCCGTGGATATGCACACATGAGAAAGGTCGTTGCCGTTGATGACACACATTTGCCTGGCAAGTACGAGGGCGTGCTGCTATACGATGTCGCTCAAGATACGTAAAATCATATCTATCACTTAGCGTATTGTGTGGTGGATAAAAAGAACGATGTGTCGTGGGTTTTCTTCTTCGAGAAGCTTAAGGCCTTTGTCGTCGACGAACCAGAGTTGTGCATTATCTCCGACAGACATGTAAGCATAGACAACGGCCACGTAAGGCATTATCTACTTGCGCATCACGGTGTTTGTATGAGGTATCTTGGTGAAAATCTCCGAACAAATCACCATTGTTTTGATTCTCTCTATTTGTACTACCATGCGGCCAAGGCATACACGTTGGAAGAATTTAATGACTACTTCAACGCCCTTAAAGAAAGATGCCCCTGTGCAGCATCTTGCCTCGAGCATGAAGTTGGATTTGATAAGTGGAGCCAGGCTCATTTTTCAGGTAATCGATTCAACGTCATGACCACAAACATCGCCGAATCGCTCAACTCAATATTGCGTGATGAAAGAGAGTATCCAGTAGCGGTCATCTTCAATTCAATTGCGCATAGGTTTGGATAAATATTTAGAAAAAGGTATGCCGAGGTGGACAATTCAAAGACAACATTCGTTCCCATAGCCGAGATGATCTTGGGGGAAAACATGACCGAGGGCAACAAATTATATGTGAACAATATAAACGAAAACACCGACGAATTCACCGTGCTTGGTTATGGTCGTTTCGCCAAATTTAATCTTTCGAGATAGTCATGTTCTTGTAGAAAGTACGACTTGGTGAAATTGCCATGCGCCCATGCAATGGCAGCGTTGTGTTTGAAGTACGGGGATGAATACGACACTAGCATTTACAACTACTCTTCGTAAATATATTCGAAAGAATCATACCTCCTTGCCTACTTGGAACCTATTTGTGCAGCACCACTGGAGTCGAAGTGGAGTGTGGCGCTAATGTATCTAGAAATACAAGTTCTTCTGCCCGATTTTGATCCTAAACTCGAAAAGAGGAAGGTGAAACGCATTAAGGGTGTGTCGGAGTCTTCAAGGTATAAGAAAAGAAACAAGTTCTCCAAGTGCAAAAGGTTGGGACATAAGATGACAACATGTAGCCTTAATGTAGATAATATAATTGGCATTGTACTTTATGTTTTTGTTTGTTCAAATGCACTGGACAGTAGGTAATGTATATTCTGTTTTGAAAACCACTGAATTGCAGTTTAAATTGACTTTTTTGGTTGTACATTATCGATTCCAGTTCATATATTATATACTAAGTACTAATTAGATTATAGATTTTTATAATCGACCAGACTCATAATATATAATATATCAGTGTTTGGTCTACAGAGTAAATATTCAATACGTAGTGTATAATAAACCTACCCGGTTATCTATTGAACAAACTCTTTTCTTCATACAATGCTGAATTCAAAATAATTATGACGCATTGGAAAAGTGTCATTTTGAAAACAATCATCTCAAGTTATGAAATCGACTATATACATTACACATCGACTGGACTCAAAATATATAATGGATCGATGCATGGTCTACGGGGTATAGTTTAAACTACATAGTATATCATCTACCAGTCGTGCAGTCTATGAAATAAACCCTTTTCCTTATACACTGAACCTTTCAATATAATTATTACACTTCGGGAAACGATGCGATTTGAAATGCCTCGACTGCCACAACTGTTGCGACTTTTCATTTTTTATTCTCACACGCCTTCTCCCTTTCCATCAATATGTGTACAACTTTTATTGGTCGATTTTCTCATGCTCTGGTCCATTTAAAGAGGCCCTTGTCGATTTTAAACCCAATTTTTAAAGAAAAAGACAAAGGGAGAAGAAGATGGCTAGGAGGAGGTACACACTACAACCAATGCACAGAATGACAACCATCAACAACATAGAGTTGCTTAGGATTAGCAGCGACCTGGATTTCCTTTTCGAGGGTCTTGCCGTCGATCAACGACGGCTAGACAGAGAGCTTCGGCGGATGGCTCGTTTTCTTTGAGCCATAGCCGAGAGGATCAACCTGGACCCCGTGAACTCATCACCCCCTTCACCCCCCTAGTCTAGTTTAGGTTTGTTTGTTTTGTAGTTCATTGCCGAATGAAGCTTTCATGGTAGGATTATGTAAATGAAAGCTTCGTTTTTGCCTTTTTGTTTGGGATTTTTTTTTCAAAAATTGTAAATATAGACGCAATGAACATTTCTATATCTATAAAAAAGTTTCTGTCTTCATGATATTCTATTTATCTATAATGTTTTGTTAGTACTTCTTCAATAGTCCCTATTTAAAGATTTGCAAATATTATTTAAACTCAGAGTACAATACGAATAAATAATCGACTATGCTAAACACGAATTCTATAATCGACTGTGTCACGTATGTATTATATACTGGTATCAGTGTTGATGATTCTGTGTATTGACATAGTATTGATTTATACAGAGGTCGATTATAGACCTTTCATATAGTCTATGATCAACTTACTTAATATATGGACAACTTAAAATAATGATAAAAAAAGGAGAAATTAAATAAAATAAAATTAGAGTATGTCAATTAACAGCATTAAAATATTGTAAAGCAATTTTGATACATCAATTGTGACTCCTAATCACTTTTGGATGTGATCAAGTATTATCTAAGACACGGTATAGTCGTAGATCATTAAGATGACACAAGAAGAAGAAGAAATAAAATAAAATAAATATTAATCATCCAAGCACTAAAAAACAATCACTTATCATGACTAGAGATTAGACTTCTGTGATGACCATAAGGAAGAGTGGTGGTTGTCACTTGTGAGTGTTCAATGGAAAAGTAGAACAAGGAGTCCTTCTCAACAGAGACGCTTGTTATGAGTAATTGGTTGTTACTACCATTTTCCTCCCTTATACTCATTTGATCGAGTGCCCAATTATTTGGTAATCTCTTATTATGATATTTAGTCACTTTACATTGCGTGAATGATGTTTATTTTATTTTATTTCTCCCTTTTTTTAATCTCACCTTCTTTAAAAATAGACTTAGTTGGTCGATACATGACTAATAATATAGTCTGGTATAGATAAAACTAATTATCTATAATATAATCAACATACTAACTGAGTCTATTTTCAAAGGAGGTGAGATTAAAAAGGGGAGAAAAAAATAAAATAAAATAAATAAACATCATTTACGCAATGTAAAGTGACTAAATATCATAATATGAGATTACAAAATAATTGGACACTCGATCAAATGAGTATAGGGGAGGGCAATGGTAGTAACAACCAATTACTCATAACAACCGTCTCTGTTGAGAAGAACTCTTTGTTCTCATTCACTACTTGTCCATTGAAAACTCATAAGTGACAACCACCACTCTTCCTTATGGTCATCACACAAGTCTAATCTCTAGTCATGATAAGTGGTCGTTCTTTAGTGCTTGGATGCTTAATATTTATTTTATTTTATTTTATTTTATTTCTTCTCCTTCTTGTGTCATCTCAATGATCTATGACTACACCGTGTCTTAGATAACACTTGACCACATTCAAAAGCGACTGGGAGTCATAATTGATGTATCAAAATTGTTTTACAATATTTTAATGGTGTTAATTGACATACTCTAATTTTATTTTATTTTATTTTTCATTTTTTTGCTATTATTTTAAGCTGTCCATATATTAAGTAAGTTGATCATAGACTATATGAAAGGTCTACAAGCGACTTCTATATGAATCGATAATATGTCAATACACAAAATCATCAACACTGATACCAGTATATAATATATATGTGACACAGTTGATTATAGAAGACATATACATTCTTTAGAAGCCCTTTGAAATAAATGATAATCCACTTAAATTTTCTCTAACGGTACAATTCAAATCGGCAGAATTTTCCAACGGTCAGATTTAGGTAGCCTTTCTATATTAATTAAAGGGTCCCTTTTGAACTCCTCCATGTTCATTTATTCATCACTTTCTAGTTTTGCTTCAACAATAACAATGTCGCAGTCATCTCAAGCGTCCAAATATTCTTATATTTGTCGTTGTGGTAATCCTACGGTGTTGAAAACATCACGAACCGACCGGAATCCGGGTCAAAAATTCTACAGTTGTGCGGTTAAAGAGGTTTGTTTTTATTTAAATCAATTTTTTTTTCATCACATAATCTAATTTACTAATTTATCCTTATATTTTTAGGATAATGGTGGATGCTCTTATTTCAAGTGGCTTCCCTCCGAATTCAGAGTGTCAAAATTTCAAGGCTTGCAAAGTTTGAAATGTTAGAAAGGCTTAGAGATTCCGAAGAAAGCAGGGATCTTCTTCTAACATTATATAAAGAATCGGAACACAAGATTGATCACTTAAAGGGATTGTTGAAAGACGTCAAAATTGAGAGGGATCAACTTAAGCATAGGTTGGCTATGGCTGAAGAAAAAAAAAAGGGCATGAAAATTATGGTGTATGGTTTACTATTAGTTTTAGCTTTTTGTAAAGGTGTAATGGGGGTGTAGTGGGATTGAATGTATTATGACTCTTTTATTAATCGACTACTTTTTACTTATATTATATATGGTTTACCTTTTTCATTCATCGACTACACAACACTCTACTGTATATGCTTTACTTTTTAGTCAGAGTCTATAATCAACGATGACATTCATGTAAAAGCAATGATACATTGATTATATAAAATAAAAAATATTTATCATAAACTGTAAAGGCAGTTTAGAAAATAAAATTATTTAGCTTTACACATCCCGAGCTGAAAATTAAAAAAGTTAAGATTGTCTAGTCTAATAAAATAATCATCAGCCACAAATAAAAATTAAACATTCAACATTTTCGTCTTCCACTTGCATCTTGTCGATATCCTGAGTAACTTCATTAAGAAATTCATCTAAGTTCGGAAATTTGTTTTTATTTTCGTTTTCTTTCTCCACGATGCCTTCTTTTTCTGGTGCATTATTTTTTCCTTCTTTTTTTATGTTATTCTCTCTCTTCTTTCTCTACTTCTTCTGCATTCTTCTCTTCTACTTTCTCGCCATTTCCTTCATTGTTTTCTTCTTCACAACCACTTTTCTCATTTTTATCATCTTCATCCTGCCTGCCTTCGTCATCATCCTCCTTCTCCATACCAGCTGATCCATCAGCTTTGTTTTCTTCTTCACAAACAACTTCTTCATTTTTTTCTTCTTTTTTCTCTTCATTACCTTCATCGAGATTTTCCTTCTCTACAACAGCTGCAACCTCAGGGATCATCACCTCATCAATATTGATCAAGGCCTGTTCCAAAGCTGCTACCTCAAGGAGCGCTTCTTTAATGCCGTTGTCATCTCGGACAACCCTTGCCACTGAATGCCGATTTTGCACCTGCACACCTATATTTTCAAGTATTTACCATTTATAATAAACTAAGATATCGGTTGATGAAGAATAATATAGATTTTATTATAAGTAAAAGGGATTATATAAAATATGCAACTTCTATAATATATAGAGCAGATATTACCTTCATTTTCATCTCTTTTCTTTTGCTTCTCCTTTTCTTCTCTCCTCAGCCTCTTCTCTTTAACAAAATCAATGATGTCCTTAATCGACTCCTCCAGCCTAAACACACGCTCTTCTAGATTTTCAATCATCGGTGTCTTTTCCGATGCTCTCGGCTTACTCATCCCCACACCCCGAGTAACATGCCTTGAAATAGTGTTTCCACCCAAATCCCGATCATCATACCCATCCTCACTATCCTCTGATGAGGTGATGACAGTCACACCCTCCAGATGGGCCTTCAAGCCATCAATGAATATGTCCTTCGGTTCATCCGTGAATGCTTTGAACTTTTTCATGTAGTGCTGCTTCATTTCATGGACTGTGGGGATAAAGTACGGGTGCACTATCTACAGATAAATAGGCAAATGTGATTGATTAGAAACACAATATTGGTAAAAGTATTAGTCAAAAAAATAGTTTCACACCTTTGTGCTCCATCCATTCAAATATAGATCACTTTCGATTAGTTTCTCTCCTTTTGAGGTGTACCATCTGAGCAATCAGGGAATGGGCAGTGGGTCTTCAGTTGATTTACCATTTCCCCTGCCAAGCGCAGGAAAGGTTTCGTATATCCAAATCTGTAATCAAAATAAAAAATAAAAAAATATAACTGAGAGTCAGTATATTATAGACACCATAGATGAATGAAAATATATAATAAACTACTTCAATGGTTTATAATCAAATACCATAAATGCCAGGGAAATCCGTAGAGCGCATACGTTGAAACTCCCTTTGTCTCAAATGTCTTCTTCTACCTGCTGAAGTCTATCCGCTTCTTTAGATAGTCTAGAGTCAAGACAAATGACTCTTTACCCCAAGGGTATCTCTCAAAGAAGTTCAAGTTATCCACCATCTTGATGGTGTCTATGTCCACGATTTTTTACTAGTGGCGTGTAAGCAATATGCAGTGCACGAACCAAACCAAGAAACATTTGAACTTGTCCTCCTTGTCCAGCCTCCCACCTCTAATAAGCTTCAACAATCTCTTAGTATTTATACTTCTTTTTTCATAATTTTTTTGAAAAAAGCTTCACCCTCCTCCAAGGCTTTGACATATTTTGAATCATAGGGATAACGCCCACAGTTTAAACTCGTGATTAGCGCAAACTCCTTCAGGCAAAAACATGCAGGCCTGTCATTGATGCAGAACCACATTTCATGCAGCTTGTTGTCCTGTTCAACTCGGCAAAGAAGTGTATAGTGGACAAGCTGTCCGTTGAACTTCATATGTTCTAGCAGGTCCCATAAACCACCAAAACAGGAATTCTTAAACCTAGACTTCAGACGTTGATCAACCACGACTTGTTTGAATTCATTAAATATTTTTAAATGAGACCTAACAGATATCTTAGCCGGAAATGATCTGACATCATCCAGGACTGTGGCGAGGTCGTACCTCTCAGACGAAATAAACCTTGCACAGCTGGGCAAGATCAATGCTTCCTCGTCTATCCTAGACTCAATTTCTATTTCCTCTGGCTCATCTCGAACCGAAGCTTCACCAGCATCCTCGCTGCAATTTCTATTCTTTGATTCATCGACTACTCATTTTTTTCTTTTCTCAGACCTATCAACTTCTACAGCCTTGCGTTTGTTACCTCTATCCATTTTTTATGATCTACGGACGAAAACTAACATTTCTTAGCTATAACAGCAAATATAATAACTAATCGACCTAGCAGTCTATTAACATGGCAGTAGTTGCAGCACTAAAAAATCCTATTGCAGAACAAGTTTCTTCCAAAACAACTCCATCACCCAAAAGAACATATATCTAAATCACCATTATATTTAACAAAAATAGAAAGGAACCCAAATTATTAGCACGCAAATCGAGAAAAATTGACAAAAAAATCTCAATGCAATCGTCGAGGAAGATTAAAATCCAACAAAAATAATGCACAAACAAACCAAATACCAACTTAAAAACACAAATTATAAGTAAAATCAAGCCCCATATTTTTTTTTTAAAATTCAATTTTCGGGTCCAAATATCAAACAGTGAAGAAATCCCCAACATGAACATGCTTCTACAACACCATTTCATTGGAGAAAAGTTTGAACAAAAATCACAAATCTTGCCACATTCTGACAAAATTAGTGAAGAAATTTCAACATGCAACCACCAAGGATAATCGATATACACCAATTATCCGTCAACAATCAAGTAAATACCAACTAAAAACAACCAGTTTCAGTGAAATCAAGCCCTATTTTAAAAAAAATCAATTTTTTTAACTCCAATGAATTCAACTATCACAAACGAATTCGAAAAAAAATAAAAAATACCCCATCAATATGGAGAACAAATTAACCAGAACAAGAATATAACTTACTTGAAGTTGAAGATCGAAGTTGGAGATGATTTACACGAGCCCAAAATTTAAAAATGATGGAAAGGGGAGATGAAACGAGTGACAGTAAAGACAGAAGCAAGAACAACAACAAAAAACCCAGCATATTCCCACATAGTGGGATCTGGGGAGAGTAAAATGTACGAGTACATACCACTACCCCCGAGGGAGTAGAGAGGCTGTTTTTTATACACCCCCGGCTCAAGACGAAGGACCGTAGACCAAAAGGCAAGCAAAATGATAAAATAACAGAGAAGAGTCATCCACAAAAAAGTGCAATTACCCAACCAAAGAACCCCCTCCCCCAAATCTAGAACTACCAAACAAGCTACGCCTAACCCTCCTACTTACAGACTACGACTCGACCACACACCTTAGCCCTCTAACTTAGTACTCTTCCTCCAAACTTTTCTATCTAGGGTCATGTCCTCAGTAAGCTATAATTGCTCTATGTCACGTCTAATCACTTCTCTCCAGTACATCTTTGGTCTACCCTTACCCCACTTAAAACCCTTCAAGGCCAATCTCTCACACCTACGAACTGGGGCATCCGTTCCCCTTCTCATCACGTGGACAAACCATCTCAACCTCACTTTCAACCAACACAATATTCTCATTTCTGCCACCTTCAACTCTTGGACGTGAGAATTATTAACAGGCCAACACTCCGCCCTATATAACATGGACGCCGAACCGAAGCTCTATAGAATTTAACCTTAAGCTTGAAAGGCAACTTCTTATCACATAAAATTCTCGAGGCTAGCCTCCATTTCATCCAACCTTCCCCAATACGGTGAGAGACATTCTCATTAATCTCTTCATTCCCCTGGATCATATACCCTAGATACTTAAAACTATCCCTCTTATAAAACCGTCTGCGACTCCACCTTCACTACCACATCGTCCTCTTGCCTCGATTCACTAAAATTGAACTAAAATTGAACTCCAAGTACTCCGTCTTGGTCTTACTCAACCTGAATCCTTTAGATTCTAGGGTTTGTCTCCAAACCTCTAACTTATCATTGGCACCTCGACGCGACTCATCAATCAAAACTACATTAAATGCAAAAAGCATACACGAAGGTACCTCCCCTTGTATATTCCATGTCAACACATCCATCACCAAGGAAAATAAAAATGAACTAAGAGTAGATCCCTGGTGCAACCCTGTCAAGACCAGGAAATGCCCGGAGTCCCCTCCCACCATCCGCACCCGAGTCTTCGCCTCCTCATACATGTCCTTAATCGAATAAAAGTATGCTACTAGGACCCCTCTCGCCTCCAAGAATCTCCAAAGAACCTCTCTAGGGACCTTGTCATACGTCTTTTCCAAGTCGATAAACACCATGTGCAGATCCCTCTTCCTCTCTTTATATTGTTCTACCAGCCTCCACACTAGGTGAATTATCTCTGTTGTTGAGCGACCATGCATAAACCTAAATTGATTCTCCAAAATAAGCACTATCTTCCTCAACCTCCGCTCCACCACCCTTTCCCAAATCTTCATCGTGTGAATCAACAACTTAATACCATGGTAGTTGTTGCAACTCTGAATGTCCCCTTTGTTCTTATATAAAGAGATCATCATGCTCCATCTTCACACCTCGGGCATCTTAGCAGTCTTGAAAATATTGTTAAACAAATGGGTTAGCCACCTCAACCCTGCTCCGCTAGCATACTTTCAAAAATTTACCGAAATCTCATCGGGCCCCGTTGCCCTGCCCCTTCGCATATTGCGAATAGCCTCACAGATTTTCTCCACCATAAAACGCCGACAGTAGCCGAAATCATGAGATTTCTCGGTGTGATCCAACTCCCCTAACACAATACCTCTGTTCCCCTCATCATTCAAGAGCTTATGAAAATACGACTGCCATAATTTCTTAATTAGAACGTCCTCTACCAAAACTCTGTCATCCTCCCCTGTAATGAACTTCACTTGGTCCAGATCTCGACCCTTATGCTCCCTAGTTTTGGCAAGCCTATACAACCTCTTTTCCCCGTCTCTCTCATCTAAACTCAAATATAGTCTCTTAAAAGTTGTTGTCTTAGCAATTGTAACTGCTAACTTAGTCTCTTTCTTGGCTAACTTGTAATCCTCCCTACTCACCCGCTTCTCCTCGTCATCCTTACTCTCAACCAACTTAACGTAAGCCGCCTTCTTTGGCTCCACCTTCTTTTTAACTTCTTCATTCCATCACTAATCCCCCCGATGCCGGCCAGACCAGCCCTTCAAGACACCCAAAACCTCTCTAACAGCTTCCTTAATGCAACTCACAGCCCTATCCCACATACTATCCACGTCCCCCCGACACTCCCATGCCTCCATCTCCTCTAATTTCTCCTCTATCTCTAATGCACTGATCGGAGTCAGGCCACCCTACCTAACTTTAGGTCTACCCGCCCCACCCCTGCTCTTTTTGCCCATCTTTATAACCAAATCCATCACCTGGAGTCTATGTTGGGTAGCAAGATTCTCATTCGGAAAAACCTTACAATCCTTACACAAAGCTCTATCCCCCTTCTTAAGCAGCAAAAAGTCAATCTGAGTCTTGGTTATCCTACTATGGAAATTAACCAGATGCTCCTCTTTCTTCGGGAAGCTAGAATTCACTAACACCAACCCAAAGGCCCTCGCAAAGTCCAAAAGAGCAGCTCCCTCATCATTCCTATCCCCAAAACCAAAGCCTCCATGCACATCATCGTACCCTATCGGCAAAAGCCCGATGTGCCCATTGAAGTCCCCTTCTATGAAAATCTTCTCCAAACTAGGCATGCCTCGAATGACCTCATCCAAAATATCCTAAAATCTCCTCTCCTCCTCCTCACCCAGGACCAGCTGTGGTGCGTAGACACTACAAACGTTCACTGTAAACCCCTTAATGACCAACTTAATAGTCATCACCCTATCACTAACCTTATTAATCTCCACTACCTTCCCCCTAAGCCCTTTATCCACTAAGATACCTACTTTATTCATATGCCTCTCACAACCTGAGTAACACAACTTATACCCATCCATATCCCTAGCCTTAGCACCTACCCATTTAGTCTCCTGGACACACACAATATTGATCCTTCTCTTCCTAAGAATCTTAACTAGCTCTATCAACTTACCCTGAAGGGTCCCTATGTTCCACGACCCTACCCTCAACTTACCAACTTTCTCCTCTCCTCTTCTAAACCCCCATCCGCATCTCAACTTTAACACAACACCTGACCCCGACTCCACCTCTAGCCCCTCAGGCCCCCCAGGACATAACCCTAGTCCACCCTTTACCACCCAAGCCACTACACAACAGAAGCAACAGAAGAGGTTCGAAAATAGCAAGACAATAAAGACACCCTCAAAGCACACACTATATCCAAATTTTAAGAACAACAACTACTAGAAATTCAAATAACAAACAGGGAATCCCACGTAAATTACAAACAACAAAAATACCAAAAAATCGTGCGATAAAATAAACTTCAAGGGTTAGAAGTCATCGAGATATGTATATCATGTAATCTGCTCTTGCTTGTTGTGATGGAACCCGGCAAATTGGCTTGCCAGAATCACTTTGCCGGCTCAAATCTGGATAGTAGTTGCAATATTCGATAGAGACCCCCACCTGCTTTTTTTTGCTCTGCCGCCTTCACCACCGACGTCTTCCGAAATAGTTCGCCGAAGCCGATCGTGGACCACTAACCAATAAGTTGTTGCCTATGCAAATCTACTGACAGTGGGGAAGAGAGAGAGGGAAAGATGGGGAAAGGGAGAGAGAAGGAGAGAGAGACCAAGAAAGAGAGGAAGAGAGAGAAATGCGCCTACCTGTCTCTGATGTTGTTTCGCCGCCGGCGTCTACTTCACAGAGACTGACCAGTCACGTCAAAGAGAACGCAGGGGAAGGGAGAGAGATGGAGCAACGTACTTACCTGTCACCGGCGTCTGCTTCACCAGCGACGACACGGTTAAGTTATAGAAGACGTCGAAGGATACGTTAGTTAGAGAGAAGGAGCGTAAGAGAGAGAGTGTCCAAAATGCTAAACTTCTACTATTTCAAAGAAAAATGAAGTAACAAATAATAAAAACATATTGAAGAGTAAAAACATATTGAAGTAACAGTAAAGAGAGAAGATGAGAGAGAATTTACTTTTTTATATTTAATGAAAGAGTAGGGTTAAAAATATATTTAATAAATATATAAGGGGTTCTAAAAGATTTAATAAATACATAAAGGGTGCCAAAAGGTTTTTTATTTTACACTTAAACCCATGCCCCATAAAACCATAAAAAATTAGGTCAAGCCAAAAAACGTGTCTATTTCCCAAAATAAATTTTCAAAGTGGACTTCTACCTAAATCTTCTCCAGAAATTAAGGAACTTAAAGTATTTAATTTGATTCCTTAGATTATTGTGCCACTTAAATAGTAATGCCTGCGGTATTCTTTGCTTATTTTAATATCACATGGTCCTTAGGCTCATAACCAAAAGGTGATGACTTATATTAAAGAAATCTATGAATAAACTCAAAAGGCACTCCTGGAACTATTTTTCTACAAGTTGGTTCTAACCCTCCTCTAAGGTTGAAAATTATAATGTTCTCTTAAAAATTAACTTCATGAAAATGTCCATCGTGTCACGTTACATCAAAATAGGGCCCTTTATGCGTCACTATGATAAACGTCTTCTTTTCAAGATTTCAATAAGCTAATGAACAAGGAATTCCTTGATTAATAATCAAGATATAGTCGTTGGTTGTATAAGGATCCAAAGAGAGAAATATGTTTCAACATAATACTCAAATTATAATCATTATCGAAACCCTCCAGGGTTTGGATATTGGGAAATTCAATTGGAGAATAAGAGTTGAGGTGGAGAAAATTCATATTCCCTTTGAGTTCAACTACAAGTACAAAATCCATCTTGGAATTCAACCACCCAAATAACGTTTTCCTAAAAGTTTTGGAAAATTCATAGTGTACGTGACACCCTTTACTAAGTTGAAAACTCACATTTATCATTATTCCCTAATTCTCTGCCAACATCAAGAATGGAATGGGATGTGAAACTTCAATAACCATTTTTATTATATTCTAAGCAAAATCAAATAGTCAGAGGCAAACTAGAATTTGAACGGTATGAATATAAATTCTAATATAGTGATTAATGATATTACTATGATAGAATACAAGAAACCTAGCTATATTGTCCACTTTTATAAGCCAAGAAAGAGAAATTAAATCAAATTTGGTATAACCTAGGTTTTTGTACCCCTTTTATAAGCCAAGAAAGAGAAATCAAATCCAATTTGGTGCTAACTATAGGTAGGGGTGTCAATGAGACGACCGGTTATTTTAAAAAAAAATTATATCATCCTAATTTTTTGAGTATTTTACAATGTATAACCAAAACTAAGACCTTTTAAAACAATTCCAATCATGTAGGTTTTTCTTTGATGTTGGTATGTTTTGATTAATTTTTAATTTTTTTATTCTTAAAATATCACCTCAAAATACACAATTACTAAAATATTTATTTGTTATTCAAAGAAACCAGGTTAGTAAAATGCGCAAAGGGGAAACACATTTTGTTGTTCTACTGAAATGTTAACTATCCGGTACATGAAGCTTAAAAACACCAACCAATTTTATCATTTTCCGTAAACAGTAAGCTAATTGCATGGCGTATCAAGTTTTAAGATATATGGGTGTATGATCCTAGGAGGAGTGAGGTATCCAGTAGGCAGTATCTTTTCAAAACTAATCCAATTAAATAGAGGCTCAAAGTTTAGTGGTATAATTTTGGAAAAATTACAGAAACTAGCATACTTAAGACCTTAATTACAATAAATAGCAATATTTTCTCAAAATTATAAGTTATAGAAAAAGTAGCAATATTTTAATCATTATATTGAAAAGCGCGTGGGTTTCACCCTCACATTTGATAATGCTCAAATTACACTCTTGAATGGGTGTAAACAATTGTTGTCAAAATAAAACCCAACTATATTGGGGTCGAATCCCACAGGGAACAATGTGAGTGCGATTAAACTAGTTTGAAACTAAAGCTACAAGTTAAATTCAAAAAAATGATATAAAAAGATAAAATGGGGGTTTTGGAGATTAAAAAATAATTTTTGGTCACTTTAATTTCAGTGTTTGTCAATCAAGAGTTTATAAAATAACCAGAATTATGTTCACTAGGGCTTACGGTACATGACAGATGCTAAAGGTGACTCAAGATTCTCATGATGGTTAGGATGACAACCTATCTTTATCGATGATATGCTCGAATGTCTCTCGACCTATTCAAGCGTCTAATTTCCTAATCCTCCCGGACTTAGGGAATCGCTACTCACTGTCTAGATTTTACCTCAGGTTAATCAACCTTTTTACAGAGCTGATTATTAAACAAAGTCTTTCCGAGTCTCTGTTGATAATTCACTTCCTACTGTTTATGATTTCTTTCTCAAGCAAATCAAAGTAGGTACGCCTACTGTTTGCAACCAGCAGACTTTAATTATAATCTCAGAATTACCAAGAAATCCTAACACCTCTTAAATCTTGAGCATTTAACACCTTATCATGACCTAACCCTAGATCCCATAATCCAGATTAAAGGTGTTTAGCCACTCATGATGCAAGAAACAAGTATGCAAATTGAATTCATAACTGAAAGGATTAACTTACAATGATGAAGAAAATCAAAAGTATACTTTGAATTGAATCACAAGACAAAACTCCAAAATATTAGTTTTTGAGAGAGAGAAAGAAATATTGTATATTGTATCTTGTAGGATATGTCCAATCCTTAATGATCGAATGAAAAAAAAAACCTAAAACAAGGCTTTAAATAGTTAATCCTAAATAAAAAAATAAAATTAAAGTTCAGATTTTCTTTGGAATAGATGTCGGCGCTCGTGATGGCCTATCATTAGTTTGACGACCTATCACAGACGTCATCAGCTTCTCTACAAGTTTAGCTTCTGTTTCCTAAGGTTGACGACGACGGTGACGCCTTATCAGCATCTTGATGGCGTGTCATGAATGTCGTCACAAAACTTCCTGCAACTTCCATCTTCTGTTTAAGGTTGACGACATCCTTGACAACCTATCACTAGGCTGACGACGTGTCATGGATGTCGTCAGCCACACTTTGTTTTTTATTTGCTTCCGATTTCATGCTTTTTTCTTCCTTTATTTGTGGTTCCCCTTATTTTCTACTTATACTGCAAAATCAAAGTAAACTAATCAAAAACGACTAAAGTTGCTCAAGACTTTGCAATTATTTAGAGTTAAAAGTTGTAAATGTGTTAGCATGGGCTCACACATCAACACCCTCAACTTAAACCATTGCTTTTCGTCAAGCAACCAGAACATAACCAAGAGTATACAAAGTACAAGTTGGCAGCTAACTACTTATATCAGTTCAGAATATATGCACCATCTCCAAGGTCAGTCAAATTAAGAGCAACTGTGTCTATTATTGAAAACACCCATGCAACTCACGAGGATCAAGATATTGCAAGAATTTTAGCAATAACAACCCAGAACATAACCAAATCACACTATCTGAATAAGGCAGTGATTAGCAACATACCTAGTGTGCCCTCACAACAAAGAAATCCTTTTTTCACTCATGTCAGAATTTACATACATAAACACAGGGATAAGCACAAAACTCACTCTCAGAATGAAGTTCCAACATTATGCATCAAATGCCATAGGCTTGCCCTTATAGTCAGTACCCAAGTCGTCAGACAGGTCAGTTAGGATCACTAGGGCTTGTCTTAAGCTTGTAACGTAGGATAGGGATTGGTATGATATTCATGGATATTTCAGAGTGACTATTCCTCCTTGACACTACACTAAAATCTTGGGGTTTCAACTCCCAATCTTCTTTTCTTCCTCTCTTTTATTGATCACACATGCTCAAGATGGATACGGTCTTTTCAATTATCACATTATCTTTTTATCATCTTTTACACAACTTTCTCATTTATTATTCCTTTTTCACCGCACCCAACTTTTTATTCTTTTCTTTTATTCTTCCTCTCTTCATACTCATTTTGTATCACGCACCCCTATGATAGCTACCCTCAACTTAGGCTGTTTGCCTAAGTCAAGGTGCACAGTGTCCAAGGAGGACCAGGGTCAAAATAGGTTCATTGTGATGTAGACGGGAAGGTGAGAGGTTTCGTAGAAAGAAATAGGCTAATTAGGCTCAAAACAGGGATCAAGAGATATTATACACATAGGGAGGATCATTTTGGCTAAAGTGGGCTAAAATAAAAAATGGCCTATGATTCTTTCCTAACTCCTATCCTATGACCATGGCAAGACTAACAGGGCAAGTTCTAGATTCAACACACAATGGGAAGTGAGTAAGACCTTACACACACAAGGCACACAAGTATCTTGCATATCACTACTTATCCAATTCATGCACTTGTTTAACAAAGGTTATTCAGTTGCCAGACTAATGCCACAAAAAGATACACCGTGGTCACAAATGGATGCAATTCACATAGTAATATATCATACCTATGGAGAGGTGCTCAAAAATCACAAAAACAAGTTAACTGCCTTAGTTACTTGTATTTCTCCTAATTAACTACAACACATCACAAAACAAGCGCAATACGCCTAAACATGATGGCTCTACTAGGAACATGACTTTGGGAAAAAGAGGCACGGCAACAAAAACCCTAAGAGGACATCAACACCCAAAAGTAGCCCCAACACCCTCAACTTAAAATCATGCAATGTCCCCAATGCGTCAAACCAAAACAAGAGAGTTAGAAACATACCTGTGGCACCATGGGTGCGAAGATCTGATGTCAATCACATAATACGAATACAAACAATAAAATACCCTGGGTTGCCTCCCAAGAAGCGCCTAATTTAGTGTCATGGCATGACAAGACCAATCATCCTTTATCCCTCAACTTTGATGATTTAAATTATCGTCCCATATTTTAATCATTACATCTTTTAGGTCCGTTGGGAAATGTGAGGGCATGATAAGAAATGTTCTATCACGCCACTTCGAAGACTTGAACCGCTTGCCCAATTTTGCATCGAACTTTCGTGTGGGATCATTGGAAAACGATGAGGATCTTAAAAAGCTACTAAATGGATATCGATCTTTAAGCTTCTTGTCCCTCAAGACTGGGGTTATAGTATACCCTTTTGGAAAGATAAACTCCAAAATATAATAATTTTCCTCCTAATTTTCAAAATTCACCATTTGCTTGGGTGGTTCAAATTTCATCACATCCACCAAGAAGACTAACTCTCAATTTTGGAGTAGAATCTCTATTAGTATCTTTACCCCGAAATAGACTAGAGTCTTCACAAGGATTGTTCTTGATTTCTTCTTTTAATTCTAGTACCATTTCCTCGTCTTTGGCATCTTCGTTCATAAATGGTTCGGTTGGTTGGGAAATCTCTAATGAAAGATCAACATCAAGCTTATCATCAGTATAGGATTCTTGTTCCTCATCTTTACACTCTTTCATTATGTTAAATGATTCCACAGAAAAGATATCATCTAAACATAATATGGAAAAATGTTTTGAATAATTGACCTTTGTGTCCATCTCCTCATGAATGATTTGCTTCATGTCTTAACGCATATCACATACGATATCATATATTTCTTTCTGGAGATCCAACATTCGTTAAAACATAGCTTTAATGCCACTCTTACCGGTGCTTCGTTCTTCTTTTTCTTGACCATAAGACCTATCAAACTCATAAGAAGAACTAAAATTTGGGTTAGCGCAATAGGGGGAGGGAATTTAGGCTATCACTCCAATGTCCATCTCGACCACCACATAAAGAACAATCATACTCCCGATAAGATGGAGATGGTGTACACATCTCTCTCCGGAGAGCATATCTACAATCTTTCCAAAAGTGAGGTCCATCACAATATAGACATAGATCATCAAGATAAGATTTCCAACCACCAAGCTCATGTTCATTCCACGATGCCATAGTAATAAGTAAACTAAAACAAAAATCTACCTAACACAAGAAATAAAAGAAAACTAAAAACAAATATTTACAAGTTTGAATTCAAGCTAGTAGGCTAAAATTCCAAACCAACTCAATACGCCAAATTGTTCTCCGGCAACGGTGCCATTTTTGATAACGCTCAAATTACACTCTTGAATGAGTGTAAACGATTGTTGTCAATATAAAACCCAACTAGGTTGGGGTCGAATCCCACAGGGAACAATATGAGTGGCGATTAAACTAGTTTGAAACTAAAGCTACAACTTAAATTCAAACAAACGATATAAAAAGATAAAATGGGGGTTTTAGAGATTAACAAATAATTTTTGGTCACTTTAATTTCAGTGTTTGTCAATCAAGAGTTTATAAAATAACCAGAATTATGTTCACTAGGGCTTACGATACATGACAGATGCTAAAGGTGACTCAAGATTCTCACGGTGGTTCGGATGACAAGCTATCTTTATCGATGATATGCTTAAATATCTCTCGACCTATTCAAGCGTCTAATTTCCTAATCTTCTCAGACTTAGGGAATCACTACTCACTATCCAGATTTTACCTCAGGTTAATCAACCTTGTTACAACGCTGATTATTAAATAAAGTCTTTCCGAGTCCCTGTTGATAATTCACTTCCTACTGCTTATGATTTCTTTCTCAACAAATTAAAGTAGGTACGCCTACTGTTTGCAACCAGCAAACTTTAATTATAATCTCAGAATTATCAAGAAATCCTAACACCTCTTAAATCTTGAGCATTTAACACCTTATCATGACCTAACTCTAGATCCCATAATCTAGATTAAAGGTGTTTAGCCACTCATGATGCAAGAAATAGTATGCAAATTTAATTCATAACTGAAAGAATTAACTTACAATGATGAATAAAATCAAAAGTATACTTTGAATTGAATCACAAGACAAAACTCCAAAATATTAGTTTTTGAGAGAGAGAGAGAGAGAGAAATATCGTATATTGTATCTTGTAGGATATGTCCAATCCTTAATGATCGAATGAAAAAAAACCTAAAACAAGGCTTCAATAGTTAACCCTAAATAAAAAAATAAAATTAAAGTTCAGATTTTCTTCGGAATAGATGACGACACTTGTGACGGCCTATCAGGAGTTTGATGGCCTATCACGGACGTCGTCAGCTTCTCTGCAAGTTTATCTTCTGCTGCCTAAGGTTGACGACGATGGTGATGCCTTATCATCATCTTGACGGCATGTCATGAATGTCGTCACAAAACTTCCTGCAACTTCCATCTTCTGTTTAAGGTTGACGGCATCCTTGACAGCCTATCACCAGGCTGACGACGTGTCATGGATGTCGTCAGCCACACTTTGTTCTTTATTTTCTTCCGATTTCATGCTTTTTGCTTCCTTTATTTTTGGTTCCCCTTCTTCTCTACTTATACTGCAAAATCAAAGTAAACTAATCAAAAATGACTAAAGTTGCTCAAGACTTTGCAATTATTTAGAGTTAAAAGCTGTAAATGTGTTAGCATGGGCTCACACATCAATATTCACTTCACTTTTTTCAATTTCCTCCCATATTTCACTTCACTTTTTTTAATTCCCTCTCATATTTCACTCAATTTTTTTTAATTTCTTCCCCTTTTTTTAAAATTATGATCCATCAAATAAGGTAAGTTATATTTACAGTATTTGCATGTTATCTTTTCTTATAATTTATATTTTTTTATTTTTTTCTTCATCCATCTTCGTTTTTTTTGGGGGGGGGGGAGGTTGTGATTTGTTTTTATTGAAAGATTGTGGAGGTCTGCTATAATGGAGGGATAAGTTATTTTATGGAGGTCTGCTATAATTTTTTCTACGTTATTTGATGGACTTTTGTTATTTTTATTTGTTGAAAGTTTGTGGGGTTTTGTGCTAAGTTGATTTCTACTCCTATTCAGTTGAACAAAGAAGTTGTCATAGAAGAAGAGAGATCGAAGCATTGTGACGAGCCAAAAAATATTGGGGAACTCATAAAACGGAAAACATTAAGAAAACTTTCATCTCCAAAATCCCTAAAAGAACAAAAATATATGAAAAAGGAGAAGTCAAACGAAAAAAGGTATTTTTCCAGTTGTTCATATATATATTTATAAGTAATGCATATGTATGTATTTTTTCAGTTATACATATATAATTATGAATAATACATATGTATTTTACCAGATTGTATATGTATTTATGACTAATGCATATGTATTTTTTCAGATATGCGTATGTATTTTTGCATAATACATATGTATTTTCTAGTTATTCATACGTTTTTATGGGTCTGCATGCTATATTTATTGATTTAAAAATATATTTTTAGTTCTGCTTAGGTTTTATAGATGCATATGTATTTATGAATAATACATATGTACTTTTTCAGTGTGCATATGTACTTATGACTAATGCATATGTATTTTTCCAGAAATGCATATATATTTTTCCAGTTATGCATATCTATTTATGAATAACACATATGTATTTATGATTAATACATATGTATTTCTGGATGATGCATATTTTTTGTCATAATAATATTTTTGATGTCTACATCATGAAGAAGAAATGTGTAGTTCAAGCGCAATTAGATAAATATATTATGTCACTTTTTGTTATAGTAATTTTGTGTCCTATATTTTTATACATACATATGAGTCAAATATGTATTTCTGTAAATACATATGCAGATATATATGTATTTTTTGTACTGTAAATACTTACACATATCTGTATGTCTATGTATTTTGTATATTTTTTTAATATGTATATGTGATATAGATATGTGTCTTTAAAAATAAAAGCAAAAGATAAAAGAGTAAAAAAATAAAAAAAAATAAAAATAGAGAAAGAAAAAAAGAAAAAAGAAAAATTCAAAGAAAAAGAAGTGAAAACCAAAAAAACAAACAACGAGAAATATAAGTGTAAAAATAAAATCCAAAAGAAAAGAAATAAAGAAATAGAAAAATAAAAAAAGAAGAAGAAAACAAAAATAGAAAAAGAAAAAGAAAAATATGAGAAAGGAAAAAAAAAAGAAAACGGAAAAGAAAAAAAATGAAAAAGGATAAAAAAGAAGAGAAATAGAAGAATCAAAATAAAGTGGAAAGAAAAAAAAAAGAAAAAGAAGTCAAAATAAAAAAGTAAAATGATAAAAAAAGAAATAAAAATAGGGAAAGAAAAAGAAAAATATGAGAAAAGAAAAAAAATAAGAAAACGAAAAATTAGATAAAACATAAGAAAAAACGGAAAAGGATAAAAAAAGAAGAGAAATGGAAGAGTCATATTAGGAAAATGAATCTTTATAATTAAATGTAGCATGAATTAAGGACAGTAACTTTCCTTATTTAACTTAAAAAATTTGGGGTTAATTAAAGAACAAACAACAAAAACATAGAAGGTTTGGCCTCTAATTACAATACATACCGAAAGTTTGATCCCTAGTTACAAGACATACCAAAATAATAACCTACACACACAAGCAAAAATCAGGTGTATCTAGATATACACAACAAAAATCACGTGTATCTATCGAATTCCAACGAGATTCATGGAATTTTAGTCAGATCCATGGATTTTTTGGAAATGGTGATGATAGGTCTCTAACCATGTCTCTTACCCAATTCATGTGTATCTGTGTATCCCAGTCTTAGATACACAATTTCGAATACACAGTCCTAGATACACAGTTTCAGATACACGCGAGTCTGTTTATCTAAAATACACACGACCTCTAAGATACACACAACCTCGATATATTTTGTAATCTAATTTAAAGTTAAGAAATCTTTTAGTAAATAGGTCCTTTATGTTTGGTTGTTTTTGTTATTTACCCTTGATTAAATTAACTAAACACTCTTGTACTATCACTTAATTATAAATAGACCACTTGTATTTTAAAATCAAATACTTATACTCCTTATAATATGAAATTTTTTCTTGGTATAAACTATTTATAACTGAAATATACAATGTATTTTATCATGGTATAATAAATATTATCGGCATAGATTTATATGGTAGAATATTTATATTAAATGTAAAATATATATTGGTAGCTCATTATTTTAGGCCTAAACCTGACCTTTACCACTGATGCAAATTGATAGCAACTAGAGAATACAAATATCTACTGTGATTTCATATAAAATCTTCTACATTTTAAATATCTAAAACCTTATTATTATTATTATTATTATTATTATTGTAAATAAATCTTAAGAATATTATTGGGATTGTCTTACAACATAATTTGAAAATTACTTGAAATATATCGTAAGACCATTTTTTTTTTATGGTGAAGTAAAAGTGCATTAAACAAAGAGAAATAGTTTTTTATATGGAAAGGCCTAGTCAGGCACAAAAACATAATTGATGGAATCTACATTCCCAACACTGGGTACCAAACGGGAGAAAGATTTTCTAGTAAAATCTGCCCAAAAAACTACTCCTACACTAGCAGGTGGAGTTATACAAATATGTACTTTGTCAAAAAACTCCTGCTCTGAGCCTTACTTTGCCATCAGGTCTGCTACTCTATTCTACTCCCTGTAAGTGTGGTTGACTGGAGGGTCCCCCAATCTCGTCAGTAAGGACCTGCATTCATAGATAGCTGGATCATATAGCAAGTTACCATAATGTAGCATGTGGATAATTTCCTTAGAGTCAGTGCATATTTCAAGGGGTCTCTGATTTTACTCAAGGGATAACTTCAGGCTCTCTTTCAAGGCCAGGAGTTCCATGAGATTATTGGTGGCATGAGTGAAGCTTTTGCTGAAACCAATAACCCAATCTCCTCTGCAATTTTTTATGACACCCCCTATCCCACCTCTGCTAGGGTTGCCAAGGCAAGATCCATTAGTGTTGAGCTTAAAGTGGTTGGTTGTATGGGTAGTTCATTGAATGGAGATGTTGGTCCTGAGAGTGGAAACAATGAAGTTGCCCAGGTGGTGGTATTCCACTTCTTAAGCATGGGAAGTGCTAAAACTGGGCTGGGAGTTTGTATTGTAAAAATTATTGTTATTTCTGGTTTTCCAGAGGTGCCATAAGCAGAAGGGGAGAAGAGTGCCCCAAGGAGTGTGGTTATCATACCACTCCTTCTTCAAGATTTTCCATGTGTTAGACCAATTACTGGTGTCAAACATGGATAACTGAAGATGGGTACCCCCTTGTAATTATGGATAAGCCTGTGCCAAAAGGTCTTGGCCAAGGTACACCAAAATAAGATGTACTGCTGGTCCTCAGTAGCAGAATTGCAGCTATTGCAAGTGGTAGGGGCATTTAGGCCCCCTTTGGAGAGAGTGGCTCTGGTGGAAAGGTTGTTATGATGCAAGAGCCAAAGAAAGGTTTTGATTTTGTTTGGGGTTTTGAGTTTCCATATCCAGTTAGAAGGACTGAGGGTTGATTGTGGATTAGACTTAAGGCTGGAGAGGTAGTGGTAGGAATTTTTGCAAGAGAAGGTACCATCACTACTTAGTCTCTAGAGAGGGGTGTCTTGACTTAGGTGGCTGCTGGGGGGAAGGTATTTTTAATATTGGAGGTGATATTTGGGGGGATCTCAAAAGGTAGGGGAGAAAAGTCTCACCTCCCATCCTTCCAACTATACTTAACCATAACATGCTCAGGGTTGTGAGTGTTGGGGCCCTGGAGAATGATAGATAGGGGGCATTCCAGGGATCCATCTGTCATCCCATACTCTAACCCTATCTCCATCCTTAATGTCCTAAAGAACAATATCTTTACACAGATTCCAGCATTTCTGTATGCTGTTCCAAGTTCTGGAACCCTTATTACCATTTCTTCTTTCTTTGGCATATTTGGAGAAGAGGATGTTGGCCCAAAGGGAGTTAGGATTGGATACATCCTCCAGCCCAGGCTGCAAATCAGGGAGTCATTCGTTATTGCATGCCAAGACCTCCATCTTTCTTAGGAAGAGTGATGGTGTCCTACTTGACCATATGCATTTTCTCTTAGCATTAGTGGTACTCCAGATGAAGTTTCTTTGGGCTCTATCAATAAGGTTATGAGAAGTACTAGGAAGGTAGTGTATTGTATGACATGGTTGGGAATTCTGGCTATAGAGAATTTAGCAAGGGTTGTCCTGCCAACCATGTTCAGGAAATTGGTTTTCCAGCCTGCTAACTTACTGTTAAGGTTGTTAATGATAAATTGGAAGTCCCCCCTCTCTGGTTTCTTATGAAAGATAGGGAACCCTAGGTAATTTCCAAAAAAGTTAGAAGGGTGGATGCTTAGGATAGAGGAAAGGTTATTTTTGTTCTCTAGGTCACAGTTGTTGGAGAAGATAACCTTGGAGTTAGCATGATTGACTCTTTGTCCAGAGTAGGAGCTGAAACTTTGAAGAATCTTATTAATGGTATGACAGTTTTTAGAGTCATCTTTTGCAAAAAGGGCCAGGTCATTAATAAAGAAGAGGTGAGAGATGTGGAGACCTCTCTGGAGATGGAGACAGGGGTCCAGTAGAGGGTGTCAACTTTAAAGTTTATCCTCCTGGAAAGGAGTTCCATGCACAGGATGAAAAGGTAGGGTGACATAGGGTCCCCTTGCCTAATACCCCTAGTTGGATTAAAAGGGGTGGTTTTCCCCCTATTGACTAAAATGGAGATGGTGAGGTAGAGATACAAGAGAGGATGAGGTTGCTGAGCTGGTGGGGAAAATTAAAAAAGGAGAGAGCCTTTTTGATAAATGACCATTCAAGCCTATCAAAAGCTTTCTCAAGGTCTATCTTAAGGATCATATTAGTTTTCTTGCCCTTCATTTTGGAGAAATGGCTAATTTATTCCTGGAGAATAATGGCATTTTTTTGGCTCTTCTTCTTGCCATAAAACTAGCTTGGTTTTCACCAGTGAGGTTAGCCATCAAGGGTTTCAGCCTGGAGGCTATAATCTTGGTGATGACTTTATACTGGGTATTGCAGAGACCTATTGGTCTAAAATTTTAGGAAAGTGGAATTTCTGCATTTAGGGATGAGACAGAGATAAGTTGAATTGACCTTAGGGCCCATAAAGTAAGTAGTAAAAGTCTCTTTGCAGAACTTGATAAGGGGGGCAAGGATATCCCAGAACTTTTGGTATAAAAAAGGGTGCATGCCATCTGGCCCAGGAGCTTTATTGAGCTTCAAGAAGAAGACAACCTTTTGATCTCTTCAGGGGAGGGGATAGCCTGAAGGATGTCATGGTGTAACTGACTGATGGATCCCATAGAGGTGGTATTAGTTTGAGTGGTGAGATACCTAAGGGTATGTTCAGTGGAGTAGAGATTAACATAGAAATTGGAGATAGTAGTGGCAATATCCTTATGGTGGTACTGCCAGGTCCCATTTTTATCTATAAGGGAGTTAATTTTATTCCTCCTTCTCCTGTTGAGGGTGGATGTGTGGAAGAACTTGGTATTAGTATCCCCCTTTGGGGAGCCAGGATATTCTGGACTTTAGTTTCCAGAATTCATTCTCCAAGGTTAGGATATGGTTGAACTCTTTAAGGAGGATGTGCTCCAGGCTTTGAAGAAAGTGGATAGTGTGGTATTTGGGAGATTTCTGGATGCCAGCTAACCTTGCAAGCAAGTGCTTTTTCTTATTAAAGATGTTCCCAAAGATGTTCCTGTTCCATTCCCTGGCATTCTCTTCAAAATCAGAAGTGGCTGTGGTAATACAAGGATAGTTTAGGAAGGAGTCTTTGATCAAATTTGGGAAATCATGGTGACTAAGACATATGGATTCAACCCTGAAGGGTTTAATCTGATTCATAGGGGAGGAGCCCAGATTCAGGGGGAGGGGAAAGTGGTCAGAGTGAGTTCTAGAAAGGTGAGTGACAGAGGCCTCTAGGAAAAGAAGGATCCAGAGATCATTAGCTAGGCATCTATCTAATATTTCAAGGATTAGGCCTTGTCTGTTCCTATATCTCATGTTGGACCAGGTGTATTTCCTTTCCCTAAAGCCTAAATCTATGAGTTTGCAATGTTTAATACAGTTCCAAAAAAGATTGGATCTATTAAGGTTGATTCTAGAGCCACTAAATTTTTTAGCATCTCTAAGAATCTCATTGAAATCTCCTCCTACCAGCCAACTCTCACCTTCAGGGGAGATGAAATTATCAGAGTAGTAAGAGAGTTGGTCCCAAAGGTCAATTCTAGTTTGGAAGTCAGTACTAGCATATATAATACTAATAAACCAAGAGGAAGTAGGGAGATAACCTTGGATTTTACATGGATAGCCTGGGAGAAGGTGGAGAAAGAAGTAATTAATATGGATTCATCCCTCCACATGATTACCAGACCCTTAGAGTTTCCAGTAGCTTCAGATTGGATATAGCAGTTGAACCCTAGCTCCTCACAAAGGTCTTGGTGGTCATTCATTTTGGTCTCCAACAGGGCTAGAATGAAGGGCTTGTGGATATTAACCATGGCTTTACAATGTTTCCTGAACTCAGCATTCTTTACTCCCCCAGCATTCCACATAATGCAGTTCTTCATCTTGGATTGAAGTGGGTGGAGTGGTTCCATTGTAATATCCTTGCCCTTCCCCATGGGGTAGGAGGAGGATGTCAAGAGGGAGGCCTTTCTTTTCCTGCTGAGAGGAGTTAGTATGACCTTGATGCTCTCTTCTTTCATAGGGTTTGCTAAATTTACTTTTAGACCTAGGTCTGCTAACCCTATAGGAATCAGGATGATCAAAATCTCCTAGATTGGCTCTGTGTACTCTAGATTTAGAGGTTCTTCCAGATTGAGTACTTCTGTTCTTGGGACCCTAAGTTGTGAGAGGAATTCCTCTATGCCCCTGTTGCTTGCTCTTAGAGCTTCTAGTGCATTTAGTCTCTCCACCCTCTGTAGAGTCAGGTGAAGAGAGATTGTGATCATGGATAAGGTTTGAACCTGGCTAGGAGAGTCATAGTTTCCCTTAATGGGAGTCACAAAAGCTGGTCCTTGGAGCATCAGGGCTGGGTTAGGAGGTGGAAAGAATGGGAGGCTGAGACTTCAGTGGTTCAGAATACTGGACAGTGATTCTATTGTCAGCTCCTCCTAGAATGGGGAGTTGATCACCTGGAATAGGGCAACCATCCATACATGGCCTCAAACATCTGCAACCCATGATTCAGGCTCTCCATGGGTAGCAGATCCAGGAACTGTGGGTCCTGAATCAGGATGGTGACTTATTTCCTCTCCCATTTTAGGTGTAGGGGAACTGTTTGGTGGGATAGACAAATTTCTAACCAAGATGTTGGTTGGTGGTCTGGGGACAAGGGAGTTGTTTTGATAGTGGTTGAAATGGAGTTTGAAAAGTTTATGGTTTTTATCTTGAGGAGAGTCTAACATGGTTTCCTCAGGGTATATAGGGATGTGTGAGTGAGGGATGGGAGCTGAGAGATTTCTCTTTTGAGAACACCATTAGCATTTAATGCATTGTCTGCACTATGGATAGGAGCTGAGAGGTTTCTCTTTCGAGAGCACCAGTAGCATTTAATGCATTGTCTGTACTGTGAATAGTTCCCATCAAATCACTACGAAAAGTGGAAAGGTTTCCCACCTTCGGGAATTTAGGCTCATAATTACCTAAGTCTAGGTGTCTTGAGGGGGTCACACATTGAGAGGCCTCTTTTTTTTCATTTCCACAAGAGTGGGAATGTTGATAATATTAGAAACTTGGGGATTTAAAGAGATGGGGTCGGGTCTTTTGGGATAGAATTGGGCATGAATAGGAGGCCCATGCGTAGAAGAAGGTCTGAACCCCTTAATGGGCGTGGTCCTAGTTGGGACCCTAACCTCAGCCAGTGTCTCGTGGGCCTAAGCTTTTTTTGGCCCATTAGTGGCCCTGGTATTTTTTTGGGGCCCTGTGGATTTAGGAGCTTTCCCTTAGGCTGGCCCATTGGCAATAGGCCCAGCAGGGATGAAAAAGAGGGCTTTCTGGTGAGGTCTCCAGCGACTTGGGTTTACAAACTTACCTGTCACTGCATCGAAGGTTTTAACCTTTACGGTGGGTGTGCCCTTGCTGATTACTGAAGGATTTTTTGGCCGCTTGTTTTTTATTTTTGACAAACGAGACTATTTTCCAATCATTGGTCTGGTCTATTAGCTCCGCTTGCGTCTGCGATGTGTTTGCTTCTGCTAAGTGTTCTGTTTCTTTAGCTCAGTGATGAATGAGCAGTTGGTAATGGTGTGACCTAGCTGCCCACAATTCTTGCATAGGAATCCTTCCCCCTCATAGAGGAGGGGCTGCGAATGGTGGCTATGAAAATTGAGGCTACGACTGGGGTGTTCAATGGAATTTGAACACAGATCCTTGTGTATCTAACCCACAGTGTAGTTGAAGTACAAGCATTTACCTTTAGTAGGTTCCCGATCTTCTTACTGATCCGTTAAAGGATGGCGCTGTCATAGAACTTGGTGGGCAGATGTGGCAATCTAACCAAAATTGCGGTTGAGTCCACCTTCGATACACTTGGCATGAAATTGGGTTCCCATTTTCTCACTGAAATGAAGGTCCCCACGATGAACCAAGGGCCCCCATGGAGGGCTACAGATTGGCTCTCCGATTTGGAGAACTTGATGGTAAAGAAGCCCATGCCAAGATCTATGAGGCATAGGGGTTTGGCAGGTTTCCATAGATCCTCCAATTTCCTCTTGAGATATTGGAGATTGAAGTTAGATTTGACTGGTTTAATGATAACGGAGTGTCTCCATAGGGCATATAACCACTGCTTATCTTCCTCCAATAGCAGTATTTGGTTTATGTCAATTTCTGCCTCTGTATTTTTTGGGGTGACCATGGACCCCAAACCCTTAATCGGGTCCTGTATTTTCCCAATAGCGATGTCCTTGTAGGAAGGGGTAGCATCCGCTATCATAATCTCTTTTGGGGAATTTGGTAGAAATAGAGGAGTGAGGGTTGTATCCATGGCAGGGTCGGTGCTAAAGGAGAATAAATGGAATTAGAGAGAGGGAGGTCTTTCTCTCTCTGGAAAAATTTTCTGGACTTGAATACTTGAAAGACCCACTCTGTAAGACAAAAATTAACTATAATACCTATGAGTTTAAGTTTACCAAAAATATCTTATTTATACGGAAAATAGTGTATGTAATGTTGACTTCTTTACATGTTGTTGAACTATTAGAAATGACTCATTTATCTATTGTAAGTTTGGCTCATCTATGTCATTACCATGGAATGTTTGACTCCTCCATGTCACTGTCATTACAGAGAGGTTCATTCATGTCATTATTTTGTACTGGTGATTTTTACAAAATAATTTTTGCCATTGGCCTTTTATTATAGGTCCACATTACCAAATTTAAATCAACCAATATTACTTATAATAAAAAATAAAAATCGGATCAATTAAATAAATTTGATCCACACAAGTAGAATAAAAATTAGACTTATTAAAAATAAAAATTGAACTAATTAAAAATGAAAATCAAATTCATTAGTTGTGTCGGATTTTATTTTAATGGGTATGAATTTTTATTTTTATTTAAGTAATATTTGTTGATTTAGATTAGTGATATGGACTTCTATTAAGAGGTCATATGGAAAAAACAGTTTTGTATAATAATGGCACAAATGAATTTTTCTGTAATGGCAACGTAATGATTTAATGTTTGGTGAATTTTGTGAAATATTTATTTGTGTGATTTGACCTTTTACCCAGTAAGACCCCGTAAGATCCTAGCTCAATTTATCTCACTATTTCATGTTAAAGGGGTCCAAGAGTTAGAAAATTTCCACTAAGTGTTAAAGACTTAGCTATTTCAAGACCCCTAATCTTTGAAGATTTTTTAGTTTGGCCTTCCCGGCCTTAGAATGTTGATTTCTAAGTTGATTTATGTTTAGGGAGGCCAAAAGTATGTCTCGGAGAAGTTTCAAAACTTTTAGACGAGGTTTAGACCGTGTTTGGATGTTAAAAACAGTGAGGAATTGCGTTGGGGCTGCTCCGTTATGGGTAGTTGACCCAGGCTCAGGGTCGCGCCGTGTTGGTTGCTTGACACAACCAGGGGTCTCCCCGAATTGGCTGCTTTACCCATCTAGGGGTTGCATCGCATTAGGTGGGCTCTCCAGCTTTTTAAATCCTCATCATTAAGGGCATTTGGGTCAATTATCCCCACCCAAACTTGTCCATAACACAAAATTTAGGCCCCTTAGGAGCATTATTTGCCTAATTATTCACAAATCCTCTCAAAGAAAGTCATTCCTCTCTTAAGAACAAACCCTAGCCCATTTAATAGAATCAAAGAATTCAAGGTCAAGTTTCAAGAAAATCCTCAAGACTCTTCACGAAATAGTCAAGTGAGATATGTGTGGTGTTCATCCATGGCTTTGTTTCACTATGGAGTTCAAGAACCTATTTTATGATTTAAATCATGAAATTTGCATGTTTATAACGAATTATTTCCATGAAGCTTTCATGAATTTTGAATATACATTATGTTTACAAATGATATTCGCTGAAAGCAACCCTTAAATGTTTGATTGATGGAAAATTTATGTTTAATCTCAAATTCATGGTTTCAGTATTGTGATTATGCTATTCCCATGTGTTTCACTCACTTTCATGCTTAAGTATATGACACCCTTCTAACTGGGGTTACAGATTGGGCCCCAATCAGTTTAGAATGGGGCATGTCAGTTAAATGATACCTCCTATTGTCTCAGTTTAGTATTCAGTACAGAATTCAGTTCAGGTGGCTTGACAAAGGCATATAGATTATCAGTTATTCAGTTATTAGATTTTGGTATTTTAGTTTTACAGATTATTTCAGAAAAGCTTATATGCTTGGTCTTGCACTTTCAGCATTTCAATTTTCATGCATATTTATTAAGCTATCTCATATTATTGAACCAGACATGACATTATGTTCAGTTAACCATGCATTTCAGCCTAACCTTATCTCATATACCAGTACATTCAAAGTATTAATCGTATACCTATTTTTTGCGCTATGATGTCTTATATCATAGGTTCGGATGCTCAGTTTCTTAACCAAGCTTAGACAAGATCATCTAGCCAGCATCATCAACAGTGGTGAGTCCTCATACTCCGAGGACGAGTTCATCTTTATTCAGTTGAGTTAGCAGTTCAGTTATATGATTAGCTGGAGTTAGTTAGAAGTTGTCCCATCAACTCCCCAGTCAGTAGTCGTAGAGGTTTTTGAGACACTCAATACAGTTAGTTAGTTTTATTAATCTGTTTAGTCAGCTTTTAGTATTTTCACATATGTTTCAGACTTACTTATTTTGTAGCTTTATTTTAGTATTTACAACCTTGTGGCGTGTTCAGTTGAATTCCACACATGTATTTTATTATCAGCATTATTCAGTGCTCACAGTAGGTATCAACTCATGGGTTAGTTTGTGGTCACTTGTGACCGTAAGCACCATTGTCCCGACTTAGGGGTTGCCTCATGTCGTGACAAAACTTGGCATCAGATCCTAAGGTTTTAAAGTATCCTAGGAAGTCTAAAATTTTCATCGAGTAGAGTCTTGTGCATGGGTCTGAAGTGCGCCACTCTTATGGTAAAGAGGCTACACCACAATTTTTGGAAAAGTTTTCTTTCTTTTAGTATTTATGTCATGCGATTGAGAATGAGCTCTATTTGAACTCTCCTTCTAATCCAACCTTTATTTCTATTACATAAAATGCCTCCCATAAAGAATAATGAAAGAAGGAATGGAAATCAGCCCGCACCTCCACCTGTTCAGGAAGATCCCCTGAATGAGCATATTTCTCATGCTGAGTTTAGAGCTGTATTCTCTACCTTATATCACTTGGTAGCATCTTAGAATAATCAGTAGGTTTTTTCCCCAGCTAATCCAGTGGCTAACACAATTGCAACTAGGTTTCGGGACTTCACCCAAATAAATCCCCCTCAGTTTTTAGGATCCAAGTCTGATGAGGATTCACAAGAGTTCCTTGACATGGTTTAGAAGGTAACAACTATTATAGGTGTCACATCTAATGAGATTGTAGAGTTGGCTACTTACCAGTTGCTGAATGTAGCTCACACCTAGTTTAAGTAGTGGAAGGAAGATAGAGGCATAAATGAAGGGCCTATTGAGTGGGAGGAGTTTGTTATAGCCTTTTTAGACAAATTCTTTCCTTTAGAGTTAAGAGAAGCTAAGGTGCTAGAGTTTATTAATTTTAAGTAGGGAAATATGAGTGTGAAAGAGTATTCGCATAAGTTTACTCAGCTAGCAAAGTATGCACCTCATGTAGTGTCTGATAACCGGTCTAGAATGAGTAAGTTAGTGTCTGGCGTATCTGATAGCATGGTCAAGGAGTATAGGACTACAATATTGATTAAGAAGATAGACATATCTAGGCTTATGGTCCATGATCAATAGATTGAGGAGCAGAAGTTTAAGGAGAAAGAGAGGGAGAATAAGAGAGCCAGAATAGGTAGCTTCAGTTTTGCTCAGCCGAAGTCAGAGGGTGGTAATCGTTTTTAGTTTTGACTGAACTTTTCAGCCCCAACTCCATCTTCAGCTATTGTCCAGTGCCAAAGTTTGGGAATGACAATCAGGATAGGGTGCCAGGCTCTAAGCCCCAGGGTAGTGTGAACAGTGGTCGTACTAATCCTCTTTGCCAGAAATATGGTAGGAATCATCAGGGTGTACGCAGAGCTGGAAGTGATGTATATTTTAGATGTGGCAATCCAGGACACAGGTTCAAGGAATGTCGGTTATTTGCTCAAAGGGTAAGAGATTCACGCCAACAGGGTCAGTTCAATCATCCATCAGCTCCAGCAAGTCGCTCGACTCAACCGGGCGCCACTTCTAGTGCCACCAGTGGTCAACATTAAAATAGGTTGTATGCACTCCAGTCCTATCATGATCCAAAAATCTCTCCTGATGTTGTTATGGGTATGTTATAAGTATTTTATTTTCATGTGTACGCTTTATTAGACCCTAGAGATTCGCTTTCTTTTGTAACCCCCTATATAACTATTAATTTTGGTGTCAGTCCCTAAGCTTTAGTAGAACCCTTCTTAATGTCTACCTTAGTAGGTGTATATATTGTAGCCAGGCAGGTATACAGGAACTTTCCGATCACAGTATCCCAGAAAGTCACTTCAGTAGATCTTGTAGAGCTAGAGATGACTGATTTTGATGTCATTCTCGGCATGGATTGGATCCACTTATTATATGCTTCAGTTGATTTTAGAAACAGAGTTGTTCCTTTTCAGTTTCCAAAATGAACAAGTTGTTGAATGAAGGGGTAGTACTTCATCACCTAGGGGTCAACTTGTTTTGTACCTTAGAGCGAGGAAAATAATATCCAAGGGGTGTGTTTACCATCTTGTTCGAATCAAAGACTCTAATTCTGAGACTCCCAGTCTCGAGTCAGTTTCAGTGGGAAGGGAATTTCCATATGTGTTCCATAAAGATTTTCTCGGAGTTCCTTCCGAAAGAGAAATTAACTTCAGAATAGACATCTTTCTAGATACCTAACCTATCTCTATTCCGCTATATAGAATGGCTCCAGCAAAGCTCAGGGAGTTGAAAGAATAGTTTAAAGACCTCTTAGATAAGCGATTCATGAGGCCCAGTGTTTCCCCATGGGGAGTTTCTGTCCTTTTCATGCATAAGAAAGACAGTTCTCTCAGAATATGCATCGATTACCGACAGCTGAACAAAGTCAACATCAATAATAAATATCCACTACCCAGGATTGATGAATTGTTTGACCAAATTCAAGGTGCCGGTTATTTCTCTAAGATAGACCTCAGATCCGGCTATTATTAGCTCAGAGTTAGAGAATGTAACATTCCAAAAACAGCTTTTCAAACTCGGTATGGTCACTTTGAATTTCTAGTTATGTCTTTGGACTAACGAATGCCCCAATATCCTTCATGGACTTGATGGACCGAGTGTTGAAGTAGTACTTGGACATATTTGTCATAGTCTTCATTGATGATATTCTTGTCTACTCCCGTAGTAAAAATGATCATGCAAACCATCTCACGATTGTATTATAGACTCTTAGAGTCCATTAGTTGTTTGCCAAATTTAATAATTATAAATTTTGGCTAAGATTAGTAGCTTTTCTTAGCTATATTATTTCCGGTGATAGTATTAGAGTTAACCCTCAAAAGACTGAAGCAGTAAGAAACTGGCATAGACCCATCTCACCATTAGATATCAAGAGTTTCTTGGGCTTGGATGGATATTATAGACGGATTATTAAAGGGTTCTCATCTATTGCCTCCCCATGTCTCAATTGACTCAGAAGAAAGTCAAGTTTCAGTGGTCAGATTCCTATGAGAGGAGTTTTCAGGAGTTGAAGACTCGACTCACCTTAGCCCAATCTTGACTTTGCCAGATGGTTCAAAGAGTTTTGTTATTTACTATGATACACCCAGAGTTAGACTTGTTTTTGTTTTAATGCACAGAGGTAAATACATAGCCTATGCTACTAGACAGCTTAAACCCCATGAGAAGAATTACTCTACCCATGACCTTGAGTTAGTAGCTGTTGTCTTTGCCTTGAAAATTTGGAGGCACTATTTGTATGGGGTTCATGTTGATGTGTTCATAAATGACAAAAGTTTGTAGTATGTGCTTTCGTAGAAAGAATTAAATCTTCGTCAGAGAAGATGGTTAGAATTGTTGAAAGATTATGATATGAGTATACTGTGTTATCCTGGCAAGGCCAATGTAGTGGAAGATACCCTTATTAGGTTTTTTATAAGTAGTGTTGCTCATGTTGATAATGATAAGAAGAAGTTTGTTTAGGAGGTTTATCAGTTGTCTAGATTAGGTTTTCGTTTGGTCGATTCAGCCGAGGGTAGTGAATGAGTTCTTAATAGCTCAGAATCTTCATTGGTTGCTGAAGTAAAGAAGAAGCAGGATAGGGATTCCAGTTTAGTTAAGTTGAAGGAGTCATCTAGAGACCATAAAGTAGAGGTTTTCTCCCAAGGGGGAGATAGTGTATTGCAATGTCAGGGTAGGTTGTGCGTGCCATATGTTGATAGGTTGAGGTAGCGAATCCTTGCAGAAGTGCATGGTGTGTATTATTCTATTCACCCAGAATCCACTAAGATGTATCGTGATTTGTGGGAAATCTATTGGTGGAGTGGTATGAAGAGGGATATTTCAGAGTTTGTAGCTAAGTGCTCTAACTGCCAGCAGGTTAAGGTTGAGCACCAGAGGCCTAGTGGCATAATGGAGGAGTTCAGAATCCTTACTTGGAAGTGGGAAGAGGTGAACATAGATTTTGTGACAGGGTTGCCCTGCACGCATCATCAACATGATTTGATATGGGTTATCGTAGACAAAATGAACAAAACATCCTATTTCTTGCCAGTTCATACTTCTTATTCAGCCGAGGATTATGCCAAGCTCCATATTAGAGAGTTGGTTAGATTGCATGGTGTCCCATTGTCCATAATTTCAGATAGAGGTACGCAGTTTACCTCTCACTTTTGGAGAGCTTTTTAGAAGGGTCTTGGTACCAGAATCCATCTCAGTACCGCTTTTCATCCTCAGATAGGTGTCCAAGAAGAGAGGACCATTCAGACCCTAGAGGACATGTTGAGAGCATCTGTTATCGACTTTAAGGGTATTTGGGATGATCACTTGCCATTGATCGAGTTTGCCTATAATAACAGTTATCACTCCAGTGTTCAGATGGCTCCGTTTGAGGATCTCTTTTGGTGGAGATGTAGATCTCCTATTGGTTGGTTTGAGGCTAGTGAAACTACTTTGATAGGGCCAGATTCAATATTTGATGTGATGGGGAAAGTTTAGCTAATCAGAAAGAGGCTTAAGACAGTCCAAAGCCATCAGAAATTATATACAAATGTGTGTAGGAGAGATATCAAATTTGCAGTTGGATATTTAGTCTATTTGAAAATCTCCCCCATGAAGGGAGTGAAAAGATTTGGCAAGAAGGGGAAGCTTAGTCCTCGATATGTTGGTCCTTACATGATCTTGAGTTATTTTAGAAAGGTAGCTTATGAGCTTGAGCTGCCTACAGATTTGGAACTAGTACATCCAGTGTTCCATGTTTTCTTGTTGAAAATGTGTATTGGTGATTCAACTGTAGGTGTTTTGTTGGAGGCTATTGATGTTCAGGATAGCCTTTATTATGAAGAAATCCATTTGAGATCCTAGATCGTCAGGTTCACAAACTAAGGAACAAAGAGATTCCATTGGTCAAAGTTCTTTGGCGGAATTAGTCCGTTGAGGGAGCCACTTGGGAAACAGAACCAGATATGTATACCAAGTACCCTCATCTTTTTTTTTGCAAACTTAGACTCAGCTTAAGGTAACAATTTTCCTTAGATTATCTCTTTTCCATTTTCAGTTCCATCCATATAATCAATGCATGCATTCACGAATTAGATTAGTCATGTAATCATGTTTTTAGTTACTCATGTTTTATATGTAACCTTAGTTCCTCAATATTCTCAGCTTAATCAGTCATATTCAAGGATGAATATTCCCAAGGGGGAGATATTATAAGACCCCGTAAGATCCTAGCTCAATTCATCTTACTTTTTCATGTTAATGGGGTCCACAAGTTAGAAAATTTTCACTAAGTGTTAAAGACAGCCATTTCAAGACCCCTAATCTTTGAAGATTTTTTAGTTTGGCCTTTCCGGCCTCATAATGTTGATTTCAAAGTTGATTCATGTTTAGGGAGGTCAAAAGTATGTCTCGAGGAAGTTTTGAAACTTTTAGACAAGGTTTAGGCCGTGTTTGGATGTTTAAAATAGTGAGGCATTGTGTTAGGGCCGCGCCGTGATGGGTAGTTGACCCAGCCAGGGGTTAGTACCGCATTAGGTGGCCTCCTTCAGCTTTTTAAATCCTCGTCATTAAGGGCAATTGGGTCAATTTTCCCCCACCCAAAATTGTCGATAACACAAAATTTAGGCCCCTTAGGAGCATTATTTGCCTCATTATTCACAAAGTCTCTCAAAGAAAGTCATTTCTCTCTCAAGAACAAACCCTGTCCCATTCAATAGAATTAAAGAATTCAAGCTCAAGCTTCAAGAAAATCCCTAACACTCTTCACGAAATAGTCAAGTGAGGTATGTGTGGTGTTCATCCATGGTTTTCTTTCACCATGGAGTTAAAGAACCTATTTCATGTTTTCAATCATGAAATTCGCATGTTTATAATGAATTATTTCCATGAAGCTTTCATGAATTTTGAATATACATTATGTTTACAAGTGATTTTCGCTGAAAGCAACCCTTACACGTTTGATTGATGGAAACTTTATGTTTAATCTCAAATTCATGATTTTTGCACTGTGATTATGCTATTCCCACATGTTTCACTCACTTTCATACTTAAGTATATGAATTTCAAGTTTTTGATGAAATGTCTAAATGATTTAATTTTGAACTATGATTACCTATTATGGTTTTATGGCTTTCATGAGTTCCTTATTGTTATTTCAATTTAGTGTTGGGGGTTATGAATACCCGAAACTTAGTTATTTACCTAGTTTTCAGTATCTCTAGAATGATTTTAGATAAACCATAAGCCTTGTCATTCGGTTAGCATCATATTCAGTTGTTGGCTCAGTTAAGCTCTGTATAATTTAGTAATCAGTGTCTTTCAGTTGGGTGTAGGATTTAGCACCGAGCAAATGCAGGATGGAGGCATCCCCGTCAGTTAGGCAAATTCTTTAGTAGTAGCCCCTGTATTCCAGAACCACGTAGCTAGCGTGGGTTATGAGGAGTCACCCGTCAGTTTAGGCTTGACTACCTTCAAGGGGTCACCCATCTGTTTAGGTTTGACTCCGCCCAGGGATCACTGATGTTCCGAATTTTGACGGATTATTTTGCATCTTTTTCTTGAGAAAATTATGTGTTTTCAAGCAGCTAAAGTGGCATTTAATAGTGGGTTTGAGTGTTTTCAGGTAAACGAGTTAGGCATAGAAGAAACCTGGAAATTTGGCATAAAAAGGGTTCTGATGGGCAAATTAGTAGACCATCAGCCATGCGACAGACCGCCGAAGTGATCGTCAGGCGAAAAGAGGAAGAAGAAATTTCAGAACCTCTGCGACGGACCAAGTGGAGGACCGTCAGACTTGCGACGGATCGCCAAATTGGCCGTCAGGTTTAACCAGAATTCAATATTCTAGAAGACTCAGCGACGATCTAGATGGTGGACCGTCAGTCCTCCGACGGACCGTCAACATGACTGTCAGTCCTTAACAGATCCTGGCATCTTGGGGTAGGTAGCAGCCTTCCACCTGATGGACCGTCAGACTCCTGACCCGTTAGTTAGATTGTCAATTTGGACGTGGCATTTTCTGAGTTTAAATTTTATTGAGAACATACTGAATTTTGGAGATTGTTTTTATCTTAGTTTTCCATCTTTGAAATTCTCTGTAACGTAGAAATCTATGAATAAAACTACATTTGTGGATCTAATCGTTCCATTGGAATTTAAGATTCAAGAATTAATTCTTGTAACCTTTGTAAGTGAACTTTGAATTTGTTTATGAATATTACAAGTATTCTTTCTTTTTTTTCTGTGGAGATGAGTGGCTAAGCTCCCATAACCAAGGTTATGGGAGCCTTGATGTAAACAGTTGATATGGGTTATGAGTCCAAATGAGTTTTTATAGGTAATTGATGTTGGATAAACCTTTCTTCACTCTAATGACTTTTCTTGGTTGCAAACTTCAAAAGTGAACAATCACTTGTTCGAATAGAAAAGTGTTTGTTGGGAAAAGAAAGGGTTTACATGAAATCTAGAGACCTAAATCTTTAGATTATTGGATAATGACTTTACAAGGATTAACCTACATAAGAAAATGGTTGAATAATCAATATATTCTTTAAGTTGAGAGAGTTAAAGGATAAACTATCCATTAAGGTTGAGAAATTAATGGGTAAACAATAGAATTCAACTGCTCTTCTAATTGAAGTTATTGAGTGGAACTCATAAGTGATCCACAACCTTAACTATTTAAACATCTTGGTAACCATAACTTTAGTTTGTTTAATATCATTTAATTATTACTAGCAGAAACAAACATTAGTTGGAACAACTCAGCTACAATTACTTAGAATACAATTTATAAATCAAAACCCCTCTTATTTAGGAACCTTTGATCAACAGTCTAATAACAATCACAATACTTAGTGAACACAGTATTCTCTGTGGGATTCGACACCCAACCTAGTTTGGTTCTATATTTGACAGCAACCTCTTACTCTCTCATAAGAGAAGTATAATTTGGGCGTATCAAATTTTGGTGCCGTTGCCGGGGAATACGGTTGTCAGTTAAGTTTGTGTTTGTTAATTGACCTATTGGTCAAGTTTTCCAAATTTTACTTTTGTTTGTTGTTTTTGTTCTGTGAAGGGTAGTTATTATGTATGCCAAGTACACAGAGATCGGGTGCACCGTTATTACCAATACATCCAGAACCGCAGTTAATTAGCAGAATGGCAGACCCCTAAGGTGCTAAAAGACAAGCCGCTTTGGCTAGAGCTCAACTTGATCAGCAAAATAACGGCCAACAGGCGCGTCATCCTAATCCTTATGATGATGATTTAGGGGATGATGATTTGTTAGATTCTGTTAAGCCAAGGAATGCAGAGAATGTGGCTGCACCAGTGAATCATAATGTAGATAGAAATAGTCCCCTTAGGGTGAGGCAAGATTGACAATTGGTACATTTTGATCTGAATGATGACAAAGATAGAATGGATGGAGCAGGTGCAACTGGAGTTATCATTCCTCCACCTCTAGCACCTGGAGCTAAATTCAATATTACCAGTACGATGATTCAACTCCTTCATCTTAAGGGGTTATTCGGTGGTTTCTCGAAGATGATCCAAATATGCATTTAGTGAACTTTGTCACCATTTGCAAGTCTTTCGATAACCCAGGAGTGGGTCAAAATGCTATTCACCTGTGTTTATTTCCATTGTCTCTATCTGGGGAGGCAACACTGTGGCTCAATAGGCTGATCCTGAATCTATAACCAACTGGAGGCAGTTGAAAAAGGCTTTCCTAGAAAGGTTTTTTCCACCCTCCAGGAGGGTACAGTTGAGGAAGGAAATCAGTAACTTTTGGCAGCTTCCCACTAAAGCTCTTCATGAGATATCTGAAAGGTTTAAAAAGAAGCTGATGCAATGCTCGAACCATAATATTATGGATATTCATGTGATGGAGACTCTTTATCAGGCTTTGAACTCTATTATAAAGCTAGTTGTGGATAATGCTGCAGGAGGATCATTTATGGAACTCACTTTTCCAGAGGCTTCGGAGATGTTTGATCAGATGACCAAACAAAGTAGAGCTCCGAATACCAGGGTTTCTGTGGTATCAAGCCCTACTATGTCTGGTTGAATAAATGCAGAGGAATGCAAGAAAGAGGAGGAACATGACCAGGACATGGCACACACTTGAAGACACAGATGGATTTACTGACTAAGCATCTATTGTCTGGAAAGACAGAAAAGGCAAAAGTTATTACATCCCAAGGTAGAGCTGACTCTGATTCATAAGAAGAGGCAAATTATTTAAATAATCAAGGGGGTTTCTGAGGCAATAGTCAAGGAAACCAAGGTTGGAACTATTACGACAAGGCTGGTTATAAGGATAGGGATCAAGGAAACTGAAAGAGTAAGAATAATAGAAGTGGACTATATGTACCTCCTGGAAGTAGAGATAATGTAGAAACTAGCTATGGCAAGATGTCCATGGAGGATATGATGGAGAAATTATTAAAGAGAGTTGAGGCTACCAACTCTGGGGTGACTACCATTAAGAGTGATTTGTCTTTTATGAGTCAATTGGTAAACTCACACTCTACTTCTATCAAACAGTTAAAGCAACAAATGAGCCAACTTTCAGCAATATTGAATCAGAGGAAGAGCAGAACATTGCCAAGCGATACAGTTCAGAATCCTCAAAATGATGGTTTATGCATTGCCGTTTCCACACGGAGTGGTAAAGTATTACCAGGACCTTCTATGGGTAAGGCTGTAATTGAAGAAGTGATTGAAAAAGATACTGAGCATGAAGAAAGTAATCCAGTAGAATTTGAGAAACTAGATGGCATTGATGTTTCTTCTAGTCATCAGCAGGTTAGTGGACTGAAAAAGGGGAAAGACAAGAAAAAAGAAGCAGTGGTGACTTCTCTACCAAAACCACCTCCTTCCTTCCCTCACAGATTGAATTTGAAGGCCGACGATACTAAGTTTAGCAAATTCATGGAAATGTTGAAGCAGCTGACAGTGAACGTGCCTTTGGTGAAGGCACTAGAGCAGATACCGGGATATGCTAAATTTATGAAAGATCTTGTGACAAAGAAGAGGGAAGTAATCTACGAACTAATGGATAACCTCCATCATTGTAGTGTTATTTCTACAAGATCTTTAGTGCAGAAGAAGGCAGACCCAGATGTATTCACCGTTCCTTGTACAAGTGGGTCTCTTGATTTTGCTAAGCCCTTATGTAATTTGGGAGCGAGCATTAATTTGATGCCGCTGGATGTTTATAAAAAGTTGGGTTTGGGTGATCCCACACCCACAACATGCGACTTATGATAGTGGATAGGTCGGTAAAGTGACCTGTTGGGATTCTGTATGATGTTCTAGTCAAGGTAGCTAGCTTTATATTCCCTCTGGATTTCTTTATTCTGGATTGTGAGGTGGACTTTGAGGTGCCCATAATCTTAGGTCGACCTTTCCTCGTAATCGGAAGTGTGTTGATTGATTTACAAGATAATTAGATCATATTCAGGCTAAATGATAAAGTGGTATGATTTTATGTGTTCAAATCCATGAAGCAACATAAAGACATGAGTGTGTTCTTGATTATTGATGTGTATTATAAGGATGAGCAAGAGGTGCTGATAGAGAAGAAATTTACTATCGAGCCTCCAGTTGTAGTGCTGATGAATTTTAATTGTGAAGGCATTGAGGAGTATGAGGAGACTGTTTGTTCTTTGATAGGAATGGGATCATACTCTTATGCTCCTACGAAACTAGATCTTTATCTTAAAAATTGACCAACACCACCGACTAATCCATTCATTGAATAGCTACCGGTGTTGGAGTTGAAAGAGATACCAGGGCATTTAAGGTACGTGTTTTTGGGAAATGGAAACACACTACCCGTGATCATTGCAACTGATTTGAGTGAGCAGTAGTTTGAAGAACTTATTTCTGTGCTTTGAAGATACAAAAGGGAAATAGGCTAGACTATTATAGATATTATTGGTATTCCCCCTGGCATCTGCACTCATAAGATACAGCTTAAGGAAGACTGTACTCTGACCATTGAGAACCAACTCTGTCTTAATCCACTGATGCAAGAGGTGGTTAAGAAGAAAATTATTAAGTGGCTAGATGCAGGAGCAGTTTACCCAATTTTCGATAGTAAATGTGTAAGGCCAGTTTAATGTGTGCCTAAAAGAGGGTGCATAACTGTTGTTGCAAATGAAAAGAATGAGTTGATTCCACTCAGGCTTGTGACTGGGTGGAGGGTTTGCATGGATTATCGCAAACTCAACTCATGGACTTTGAAGAACCACTTCTCAATGCCTTTTATGGATCAAATGCTTGATCTGTAGGCGGGAAGGGGGTGGTATTATTTCTTGGATGGTTATTCTGGTTTCAATCAAATTTCTATTGCTCCTAAAGATCAGAAGAAGATGAAATTCACATGCCCGTATAGCACTTTTACATTCAAGTGGATGTCGTTTGGATTGTGTAATGCACCTGCTACCTTTCAATGGTGCATGATGTCCATTTTCTCAGATATGGTTGAATACACCTTGGAGGCGTTTATGGATGATTTTTCTGTGGTAGGAGATTCATTTGAGATGTGTTTGGTGAATCTTAATAGAGCCTTCCAGCGGTATGAGGAGGTCAACCTTGTGCTTAATTGGGAGAAATGCCACTTCATGGTGAAGGAGGGCATTATTCTCAGACACAAAATTTCAGCAAAGGGGATAGCGGTCGATCGAGCTAAGGTTGAGGTTATTGAGAAGATACCACCTCCCATCTCAGTGAAAGGAGTACATAATTTCCTTGGTCATGCTTACTTTTACCGGAGGTTTATAAAGGACTTCTCAAAGATTGCAAACCCACATTGTAAATTTTTGGAGAAGAAAGCTAAATTCTCCTTTGATAATGATTGCTTAAAGGCATTTGAATGCCTTAAAGGGAAGCTGGTTGATGCTCCTATCATTGTTGCACCGGAGTGGTCAAAACCGTTTGAGATCATGTGTAATACAAGTGGTGTTGATGATATTCTTTTCCTCCCATGTGCTATCTAGGAGAATCAACATGTCTAGGATTATGTTTAAGTTCACATTTTCTTTTCTTTTCTAGGATTACCTTTAGGCTTGCATTTTTCCTTTCTTAAATCTTGTTCTGTTGTTAGTGTTGGTCTATGAAATAAAAGTGTTGTTTCTGTTAGCACCTTGTTGTAAATATTGATGATGAATGATGTTGGTATCAAGCTATGACTATGTTCATATGACTGTTTACTTTTGTCTTCTAGTATATGTTATCAACTGTTAGTGAATCTGTAGTTGGCATTAATTGTAAAATGTGCATGACTGTGATGTAAATCTTAGGAACAATAGAATGAGTTTGACTCAGTTGCCTGTGTGTGCGAGTATTTGTATTAGTTCTTACTTAGTGTAGTACCTAGAACTTGCCTGGTTCAATTGATGCTGTGTTGTAGTTGATGAAACAAGAAATGATAGCAGGCTACCTTGTGATTTTAGTCCACTTAGCCAAAATAATTAATCCCACCAAAAAGAATTTTACACTTTTGAACCCTTCTTTGAGCCTATGTTAATTTCTTTTATTCATCACCAATTACTCTAGTTAACTCTCTTTAAGTTGTTAATACTTAGCTATAGCCTTGGCCCAATAGTGGGCATCGTGAACCTAAACTTAGGCAAAACACCTAAGTTGAGGGTAGCTATTGTCAAGTTGTTAGTTATCTAAGGGAAAGTTGGTTTAGAGCATGGTTTAGAGCATCCAACCTTGGTCTACTCAAGACACTATACACCTTGACTGATTGCATCAGCATAAGTTGAGGGTGGCCGATGCTTGTGTGTATTTATATAAAAAAATAAAATAAAAATAAAAGGGGGGTTATTATGATAAATTGTAAATGAATGAGAAAAAGGTGAGCGAGCTAGTTCAAAAATGGTCTTGGTAGGTAGAACTTGAGGGAAAAGAGAGTTAAATCCCAGTGTTGAGTCACTTTTTCCCAAAAGCTCTTCCTTATCTAGCCCCGAAGCCTTATTACAAGCCTAAGAAAGACATGCTTGATCTTGGTGAGTCAGCTATAAGGGAGCATTAAATGATAAGGGCAAGCCTATGGGTATGTGTACTATGTTTGTAACTTCTTTGACGAGTGTGAGAGTTCTGATTTGTATCCATAAAATATACTAAGTGGTGGATTTCCTTGACTATGAGGGCAACCTGAGTTACACTTAATTTGGCTGATCTTTGTAGATTCTTGTATCCATGTTTGTGTATATGTATTGATTGTGAAATAATGCCGGTTATGGACACTGATATGTTGAGCCACATAATTAGGATGACAAGTGAATGGTTGTATGAAAATTGGTTCAGTAAGTTGAATGCCTGTCATTGTATTGTCCATATCTGTAATTTGGTGTTGAGTTGCTTGAGGACAAGTAATTATCTTAAGTTGAGGGTATTGATGTTCTGGCTTTTGACGGAATATTTTGCATTTTTTTCTCAGAAAAATTGTGTATTTTCACGTAACTAAAGTTGTATTTAATAGTGGGTTTGAGTGTTTTTAGGTAAAGGAGTTAGGCACAGAAGAAACCTAGAAATTTGGCATAAAAAGGGTTCTAAAGGGCAAATTGGTGGACCGTCAGCCATGCGACAAACTGCGGAAGTGATCGTCAGGCTAAAACAGGAAGAAGAAATTTCAGAACCTCTGTGATGGACCAAGTGGTGGACTGTCAGACTTGCGAGGGACTGCCAAATTGGCCGTTAGGTTTAACCAGAATTCAATATTCCAGAAGACTCAGCGACGGTCTAGATGATGGACTGTCAGTCCAACGATGGACCATCAACATGACCGTTAGTCCTTAATAGAACCTAGCTTCTTAGGGTAGGAAGCAACGGTCCACCTGACGAACCATCAGACTCCCGACGGGCCGTCAGTTAGACCGTCAATTTGGATGCGGCATTTTTTATTTTAAATTTTAAATCTTCTAAACCTGGGAGCATATAAATACCCAATTAGGGTTTTATTGAGAACATACAAAATCTTGGAGATTGTTTTTATCTTAGTTTTCCATCTTTGAAATTCTCTGTAAAGTAGAAATCTGTGAATAAAACTACATTTGTGGATCTAATCATTCCATTGCTATTGAAGATTCAAGAATTAATTCTTGTAACCTTTGTAAGTAAACTTTGAATTTTCTTATGAATAATACAAGTATTCTTTCTCTTTCTTCTATGGAGATGAGTGGCTAAGCTCCCATAACTAGGGTTATGGGAGCCTTGATGTAAACAGTTGATATGGGTTATGATTCCAATTGAGTTTCTGTAGGTAATTGATGTTACATAAACCTTTCTTCACTCTAATGACTTTTCTTGGTTGCATACTTGAAAAATGAGCCCAAGAATAATCACTTGTTCAAATAGAAAAGTGTTTATTGGGAAAAGAAAGAGATTACATGAAATCTAGAAACCTAAATCTTTAGATTAATGGAGAATGCCTTAACAAAGGATTAACCTAGATGACAAAGTGGTTGAATAATCAATATATTTTTTAAGTTGAGAGAGTTAAAGGATAAACTATCCATTAAAGTAGAGAAACTAATGGGTAGACAATAGAATTCAACTGCTCTTGCAATTGAAGTTATTGAGTGGAACTCAAAAGTGATTCGCAAGCCTAACTGCTTAAACATCTTGGTAACCATAACTCTAGTTTGTTTAAGATCATTGAATTATTACTAGAAGAAAGAATCATTAGTTGGAACAACTCAACTACAATTACTTAGAATACAACATATAAATCAAAACCCCTCTTATTCAGGAACCTTTGATCAACATTCTAATAACAATCATAATATTTAGTAAACACAGTATTCCCTGTGGGATTCGACACCCAACCTAGTTGGGTTCTATATTTGACAGAGACCGCTTACTCTCTCGTAAGAGAGGTGTAATTTGGGTGTATCAATCACCCATCAGTTTAGGCTTGATATCCTAGTTCTTCAGTAGCTTAGTGGATCCACACAGCTAGTGTTAGTACCCATGGCACGATACTGACACCCTTCCAACTAGGGTTATATGTTGGACCATAATCATTTTAGAATGGGGCATGTTTGTTAGATGATACCTCCCACAGTCTCAGTTCAGTATTCAGTACAAAATTCAGTTCAGGTGGCTTGACCAAGGCATACAGATTATCAGTTATTCAGTTATTAGATTTTCGTATTTTAGTTTTATAGATTATTTCAGAAACTTTATATGCTTGGTCTTGCACTTTCACCATTTTAGTTTTCATGCATGTTTATTCAACTATCTCATATTATTGAGCCAGACATGACTTTATGTTCAGTTAACCATGCATTTCAGCCTAACCTCATCTCATATACCAGTACATTCAAAGTACTTATCGCATACCTATTTTTTGTGCTATGATGTCTTATATCATAGGTTTGGATGCTCAGTTTCTCGACTGGGCTTAGACAGGATCAATTAGACAGCATCAGCAGCAGTGGTGAGTCCTCATACTTTAAGAACAATTTCATCTTATTCAGTTGAGTTAGCAGTTCAGTTATATGATTAGTTGGAGTTAGTTGGGGGTTTATCCCATCAAATCCCCAATCAGTCAGTCTTAGAGGCTTTTTAGACACTTTAGACAGTCAGTTAGTTTTATTATTCTTTTTAGTTAGATTTCAATATTTTTATATATGTTTTAGACTTGCATATTCAGTTGCATTATTTTAGTATTTATAACCTTATGGTGTGTTCAGTTTAATTCCGAACATGTCTTTTATTATCAGCTTTATTCAGTGCTCACAGTAGGTATATGCTTATGGGTTAGCTTGTGGTCACTTGTGACCATAAGCACCATTGTCGTGACTAGGGGGTTTCCATGAGTCATGACATACCCCTTTCTTATGGTTACTTTATGGTATTTAGGGTGTGGGGATGATTGACATGGTTTCTAATGCATTTAGGTGTGATTTGTGCGAGATTGTGATTATTAGTGGTCTTAAAGGCTTATTAGTTGACTTCATCAGTCAACACATTTTGATATGTTCTTTAGATGGCAAAACAAATTGCGCTAGCAGATCTAGAATGTTTATTTTAGGTTGGTAACATGGTTGATGTGGTTTTACGACTTTTATATTTTATTTCACTCCATTCAAAAAGTTGTGAAAATAGATCTTGAGGATCAATTTTGTTAAAATAATATTATTTTAAAAAATATTGCCATTGAATCCGAAGCATCGAATTTGATAAGGTAGCATAGTTCATTTGCATTCTTAGAATTTTGGATGAATTTTGAGGGGTTTGTGGAGACTTGAAATCTCATGTCTCCACAGCTAGTGCACCTCTCAGCTGGTGCAGCCGCTAAAGCTCCACTTTGGCTACTATAGCAGTAGGCGCTAAAGAGCTACTTGGTCGCTTTAGTAGATGACTACCAAGTGGGCAAGTGCACTTTAGTGGACCTCGTCCACTTTAGCGGAGAGCGCTAAAGTAGCGCTTGTCCACTTTCACAAACTGATATGCAAAGCAGGTACCGCTAAAGCGATACTTAACCACTTTAGCAGTGAATGCTAAAGCAACCACCTGTCCACTTTAGTGGCACCTGATACCTAGGTATAATTAATCATTTTCTTGATTTTTCTTCACTATTTTTCAAGATTTGGAGCTTGGGTATCGAGTTTTTGGGTATATTCTTCCATTTCTAAGCTTGGGTAAGCTCCAAACTCTTATTTCAACTACTTTTCTTTGATCCTATCATTTAAATCTTGTTTAAATGCAAATTTAAAGATGAAATTAGGAGATTTTGGTTCGAAAGGCCCAAATCGTTCTTTCTTCGATTCAAACCCCAATTTCACTCTAGTTTTCTCCTATAAGTTCCTTTAATCTTGAAAAATATGTTTTTGGATAAAAAATCAGGTTTTACCCTTCTTTTCAAAATGCCATTTTGGTTGTCCATTTTGACCCCAATTTGAACATGGGCATTATGGATATCATTGGCTTTCTTTTGATACGTAGATTCCATATTTTTATATTTTAGTTGATTTTAAGCTATTCGTAAGGGAAATGCTTCATAGTTGGAGCTCTTTAGATTGGAATTCTGTCATTCGAGGTAGGTTATGGCTTAACTATCTTTGAACTGAATTGGGTAGTTAATAATAATATAAAATCATGCTCTGGGTATGGGTTGTATCATGGAAAATATGTTAGGCTATTTATGTGCTCAGGTGGGGGCCTATTGGATAATATTTAGAGGTTTGAGTCATTACTTGCTATGTGTGGTTGTATGGGGTCTTGTATTATGTTGTTAGATTGGTATTAATAATTGTATGTTTGGTTACACTTTTTTTGGTGGAAAAAATCCTAGATTTTGAGAATTATATAGTATCGTTATATTTTCTTGCATATTTAGCTTAATGGTTTCTATATTATATTGAATCATGGATGGTTGGTTGATTTGAGTGGATTTTTGGCTTATATAATTGGTATATTGGTTGGATATTGGATATTCTCATTTTGGTTTGTTATGAGCATTACATCCTTAAATCATATTCTTTCATGAAATATTGGTACCACCATGAAAATACTAGAAATACTAGCTTTTTCTGATAGAAGATATGACATCTTTAAAATCCCTCTACCTATATATGTGTCGGTGAGGAGCTATGAATATTGGTATTGGATATTGGCTATATACGGGTTGATGAACCTCTCATGTGTCTTACCTGGGAGCAGAGCTCGGTAGGTATGGGTTGACAAACCTCTCATGGGTCCTACGTCTGTAGTTGAGCTCGATAGGTGTATACAGAGGTTGTTTGACAACCTCGTGCATCATTATCATCATCATTATCATCTTCATTGCATCCCATAAGTTATGCTTATTCTATTATTGTATTTTTTTTGTGATTTGATATCTATTCATTTATTCTATCTTTTTGTACTTGTATTTGGAATATGTGTATACTTGTTCTTGTTTCCCCTACCTATTGTTATTATATGTGTATAGAGTAAAACTATTAGTGGAGACAATGTGATCTACTATGTGAGACATTTTCTGATTACAGATGACGTTCCCATAGGTTGTGTTTATATGCTTTATTTTTTACTTTACTCAGTCGGACTATGATACCTACTGAGTATAAATGGGTCTTATTAATCCATACTGTTCCATTTTGGTGTAGATTCAGCTATAAATATGCCATACGAATAGCTGATTCAGGCGACATTTAGAGTTTACTCGAGGTATTAGTTGATATATGTATTCGGAGTTGACTACTATTTTTTCTTATTTAGACTATGTTTTATTTATATTCATAGACAAAGTATATTCAGGTATGAGTGCGCTGCACGGATAGCTTATTCAGGAAATATTTGGAGTCTATTCAAATTAGTGGTTGATCTATGCATCCAGAGTCGACTACTATCTTTTCCTTATTTAGACTATGTCTTATTTGTATTTTGACATAGAGTTTTTCCTTTTGTGATATCCTATGTATATTTTGGCTTTGAGTTGTATTAGTTGGTTCATACACTGTGACACTAGGTTTTTGGATATTGTTATTGTATCTCTGACTATGTATTTCATCTTTTACTACATATATGTGTGGTTCAACTCTGTTCCAGGGGTCTTGACTTGGATTTTGGTATTGAGTTATTATTTCATATCAGTTTGGGTGATAGGCTTACTTGTCAAGGCTTTCCACAACAAGTGCCATTATGATCCTCAATTTTTTGATCATGACAAATTAGTATCAGAGCATCCAGGTTCCTTAGTTTCTACAGTGTTAGAATAAGGTGTCTAATAGAGTATCGTAGATCAATACATAGATGTTTGGATTTATCTTCGATAGGCTATAAGATGTATTTAGAAAACTTTCTTTATTCTGCTCCTCATCGTGCAGATCTTTCATACCTTGCATTCTAAGTTTTATTTCACTCTTTCTGTGTTTGTATCCTAGTATAATATTCCGAGGTTAGGAGTTCAACCTTCTTTTATGTTACCGCCTCAGATGGGTTCTCGACAAGCCAAATTTACTATGCCACCTATTGTTGCGAGTATAGTTATGTATTTTGAGGATCAAAAAAGATTTGAGAGGTTCACTCGTTTGGGTCCTCCTAGGTTCAGTGGTACTGTAGGAGAGAATTTCTATGATTTCTTGATGGATTGTCATAAGAAATTACATAACCTTGGTTTTTTTGAGTCATATAGGATGATGTATACTACTTATTAGTTGACAGATGCAGATTAGTGGAGGTCACTTGTTGGTTGCTGACCTTTTGGTTCTCTAGAGATGACTTGAGATCAGTTTACTAAGGATTTTGGATCCAGAGATGAGTTTGATTTCTTGTACTAGGGCTCCATTTCTGTTACAGAGTATGAGACACATTTCCATGCCTTGTCCAGATATTCTTATGCTAGTATTACCACTAAGTATGAAAAGATTCAAAAGTTTGTAAAGGGGTTGGATGTTTCTCCTTAGCTTGCTATGACTCAGATGGTAGTGAATAGGGCATCATTTTTTAGTATTATGGATCGTTCTACCATGAGTTATTTTATTCATCGAGCATCTCAGGAAGGCACCAAAAAAAGGCGCTGTTAGGGAGAGTTCAAGGGTTAAGTTTCTTGAGATAGAGATTCTAGAGGCTTTCATGTGTATCATGGTAGACCAGTACAGGAATACTTGCAAAGCTTAGGTAGTGGGTCTTCTGGTTCAGCATCTTTAGGTGGTCGTCCTGGCTCAGCCCTACCTCTTTCTATTGAGTCAGGCCATAACACTTGCTTTGTGTGTAATAAGGCTGATCATATGGCCAAGTATTGTCCCTGCCATATTTTTAGAGCTACTTTTATATCTTTTGTTAGAGGTAAAGGTTCTACTAAATATGTAATAGGTAGAGGTAGGTGGTGCACCTATATCTATCAAGTTAGAGGTAGAGGCCTCTGATGCTGTCATCATAGTTATTATCCCTATTTATTTTAGATATGCATATATGGTATTTGGTCTGGATCAACTTTATATTTGTATATTTTTCTTTGGGTTTTAATTCTACTTGTGAGCCTTCTGATGTCCTTATCCGTGTATCTACCCCTGTAAAAGACTCTTTAGTGGTGGATCGAGTGGACCGGTCTTGTATTATGACTTTTGTGAGGAGTGAGACTTGGGTAGATCTAATTGTCCTTGATATGGTGTATTTCGACGTCATCTTGGGTATGGATTGGTTGACTCCTTGCCATGTTATCCTAGATTGTTATGTTAAGACTATTACTTTAGCTTCGTTGGGTGTGCCAAGGATAGCTTGGAAGGTTGTGCTTCATTCAAATTCCAAGAGAGTTATATCTTTACTTTAAGCTTGTTATTTGGTTGAGAGGGGATGCTTGTCTTATTTTGCTTATATTTGTAATACTAGTGTTGCTTCTCTCTCTTTCTTAGATTCTATTTATGTTGTCCATAAGTTCATGGATATTTTCCCTATGGATTTGCCTGGTATGCCTCTGGATCGTGATGTTGAATTTATTGTTAATGTTGAGCCGGGAACCAAGTCAATTTCTATTCCGCTTTATAGGATGGCTCCAGTAGAGTTGAAAGAATTGAATGATCAATTGTAGGAGTTATTAGATAAGAGGTTTATCCAACCTAGAGTATCGCCTTGGGGTGCGCCTATCTTATTTTTGAAGAAAAATGACGGGTCTATGCGTATATGTATTGATTATTGGTAGTTGAACAAGGTGATAGTTAAGAATAAATATACTCTTTCTTGTATTGATGATTTATTTGACCAACTTACGGGTGCTTCGGTGTTTTCAATGAAATATCACCAGTTGTGGATTAGAGCTTTGGATATTTGGAAGACAACTTTCAAACTCGGTATGATTATTATGAGTTCTTGGTTATGTTTTTAGGGTTGACCAATGCCCCAACCACATTCATGGAGTTGATAAACATAGTTTTTTGATCGTATCTCAACTCTTTTGTCATTGAATTTATAGATGATATCTTGGTTTATTCAAGAGTGAGACCGACCTTGAGGAGCATATGCGGATTGCACTTCAGAGTTTGAGGGATGAGAAGTTTTATGCTAAGTTCTCCATGTTTGAGTTTAAGTTGGAGTCCATTTCCTTTTGGGGTCATGTGGTGACCAATGATGGTATTATGATCAATCTAGCCAAGATTGCAGTAGTTTGTGATTGGGATGAGCCTACTTGTCCCATCGAGATTTGAAGATTTATTGGTTTAGTAGCTACTATCAGTGTATTGTTAAAGGTTTTCCATCTATTGCAGCTCTATTGACCAAGTTGACTTAGAAAATGATTTCCTTATAATGGTTTGATGCTTGTGAAGCGAGCTTTCATATGCTCAAGGCTTTGTTGACTTTATCTTCTATGTTGACTTTGCCCAAGATTGGCATGGGTTTAATCATCATTTATGATACTTCAGGTGTTGGTTTTGGTGTTCTGATGATATAGGAGGGTAAGGTAATTGCCTATGCTTCTCGTCAGTTGAAGCCTCATGGAATGAATTATCCTATCTATGATTTGGATTTGTGCACGATTTTATTTTCTTTGAAGTTATAGAGGCACTATTTGTATGGAGTTCATTGCGAGATTTTCTCGGATCATCGTAGCCTTCAGTATTTCTTCACCTAGTGAGATCTTAATATGAGGCAGCGTTGTTGGCTTGAGTTTCTTATGGATTATGACTTGACTATTTTCTATCATCTGGATAAGGTAATGTGGTTGTGGATAGCTTGAGTCAAAAGTCAACTAACATGGGTAGCTTGGCGCATTTTCTAACTCAGGTGAGACCTTTAGCCTTAGAGGTTCAGTTTTTGGCAAACTGGATGATTAGGCTTGATACTTTAACACCTGGGTGTGTTCTGGCATTCGTTGAGGCTAGTTCTTCTTTGATAGAGCAAATATGAGATGTTGGGTTAAGAGTGATTCAGCATAAGGTGTTAAGTGGTGAGGCTAAAGAAGCCTCACTTGATTCAAATGGTTTCTTAAGGATTAGAGGTCGAGTTTATATGTCGAGACTGGGTGATTGGATTATATTAATTTTGGAAGAGGCTCATTTCTCCAGGTATTTGATTCATCTGGGAGTGACTAAGATATATCGTGATTTGAGATAACATTACAAGTGGGGTGGTATAAGGAAGGATGTAGCAATTTTTGTAGCTCATTGCCTGTGTTTCCAATAGGTGAAAGCATAGCATTTGAGATCAAATGGTTTACTTCAGAGGTTGCCCATTCTTGAATGAAAGTGAGAACATATCACTATGGACTTCGTGACAGGGTTGTCTCATACTTCTCATGGTTCTGATAGTGTTTGGGTCATCGTGGATTGATTGACTAAAATTTGTTCATTTTATTTTAGTTCAGGTTTCTTTCAATGCTGAGAGGTTGTCCTACATCTACAATTGTGATATAGTCCATCTTCATGGTGTGACGGTGTCTATCATCGCAGATTGAGGTTCAGTGTTTCATCTTACTTTTTAAAGACTTTTTAGGAGGAGTTGGGTACCTGGGTTGATCTTAATACAATATTTCACCTAGACCAATGGTCAGTAGGAACGGAATATTCAGGTTTTTGAGGATATGTTTCATGTTTGTGTGATATATTTTGGTGATCAGTGGGATCAACATCTAGCTTTGGCGGAGTTCTCATATGATAATAGCTATAATTTTAGTATTGAGATGGCTCTATTCGAGGTTTTTTATGGTAGGCATTGTCTCTCTCCAGTTGGTTGGTTTGATGTTCCAGAGATTAGACCTCGAGGTATGAACTTTCTTTGTTAGTCTTTGGATAGAGTTTGGGTCATTCAGGATAGAGTTCGAGCATCTTAGAGTAGGCAGAAGTGTTATGAAGATCGTTGACTTTGTGTCTTGAGAATCCATGTGGGTAATCGTGGTTTCCTTTGGGTGTCTCCCCTGAAGGGTGTGATGAAGTTTTAAAAGAGAGAAAAGCTTAGCCCAGGTATATCGGACATTTTGAGACTCTTTAGACTATTGGGGATGTGGATTATGAGTTAGAATTACCTCAAGATTTATCAGTGGTTCATCTAGTTTTTTCATATTTCTATGCTTCGGCGTTACATTCCAGACGAGTCTTATGTGATTCATTAGTATTCATTATAATTAGATGAGCAATTATCTTTTGTTGAGGAGCCTGTCTCCACCCTAGCAAGGGATGTTAGATAGTTGTATTCTAGAGTCATTCCTATTGTTAAGGTCTAGCAGAGGCATCGACCTATAGAAGAGTCTACTTAGGTGGTCTAGTCTGATATGCCTAGTAGTTATCCCGAGCTTTTCACTGATTCAGGTATTTCTATTATCCTTAGTTTGAGGACAAACTAGATTTTTAGTGGTGGATGATGTAATGATTTGCTTTTTGGTGGTTTTTGTGAAATATTCATATCTATGTGATTTGGCCCTTTTACCCTTTCCTGTGGTTGCTTTGTGGTATTTATTTGTTGTGGGGATGATTGGCATGGTTTTCAATGTATTTCGGTGTGATTAGTGTGTGATTGTGATTTTTGGTGGTCGTAAAGGCTTATTAGTAGACTTCGGTCAACATCTTTTGATCTATGCATCGAATGGCAAATGAACTGCACCAACAAATCTGAAACATCAATTTTAGGTTGGTATCATGGTTGGTGTGGTTTTACGGCTTTTATATTTCATTTCAATCCTCCATTCAGAGAGTTGTAAAAATAGGTATCAGGGATCAATTCTATGAAACAACTTTTTTTTCAAATATTTGATATCTCCATTGAGTTCGGAGCATCTAATTAATAGAGTAGCATAGTTCATTTGTATTTTTAGGATTTCAGATGAATCTCGAGGGGCCCGTAAATACTTGGAATTTCTAAGTCTCCACAGCTGGTGCACCACTCCGCTGGTGTAGCCGCTAGAGTTCCACTTTGGTCGCTTTAGAGGCAGGCGATAAAGTGCCACTTGGTCGCTAAAGCAACCGACTACCAGCTAAGCAAAGGCACTAATGCGGACCATATCCTCTTTAGCAGACTAATACGCTAAGCGGGTACCGCTAAAGTGGTACTTGAATGCTTTAACTGTGATCTCTAAAGCGAACACTGGTCCGCTTTAGTGGCACCTGGCACCATGGTATAATAATCCTTTTCTCGATTTTCTTCACCATTTTTCGAGACTTGGAGCTTAGGGATTGAGTTTTTTTCCATTTCTAAGCTTGTGTAAGCTTCAAACTTCTATTTCAACTATTTTTCTTCGATTTCATCATTTAAATCTTGTTTAAATACATATTTAAAGGTGAAATTTATGGATTTTGGTTTGGAAGGCCCAAATCATTGTTTGTTCTATTCAAAAACCAATTTCTCTCCGTCTTCACTCAATGTTTCTCCTATAAGTTTCTTTACTCTTGAAAGATGTTTTTAGACAAAAATATTGATTTTATCCTTCTGTTTAAAAATCCATTTCGCGGGTCTATTTGGACCTCAATTCAGAAGTGGAAAATATGAGTATCATTGGCTTTCTTTTCATGCATAGATTCTATATTTTTATGTTTTAGTTGATTTTAAGGTCATTCATGAGGGAAAGGATTCGTAGTTGGAGTTTCTTGGACCGAGATTTCATCATTCGAGGTAAGCTATAGATTAACATTCTTCAGAGTGGGTTAGGTAGTTAATACTAATGTAAAAGCGTGGTATGGATATTGGGTTGTATCTTGAAAAATGTGTTAGGTGATTTATGTGCCCGGGTTGGGGTCTATGTTGATAATATTAAGTAGTTTGAGTCATTACTTGCAATGTGTGATCGTATGGGATCTTGTATACTGTTGTTGGCTTGGTATTAATAGATGTATATTTTGTTACACTCATTTAGGGGGAAAAGCCTGGATTTTGGGAATTATGTGGTATCAATGATATTTTCTTGCATATATCACTTGATGGTTTCTGAATTAGACTGGATCATGGATGGTTGGTTGATTTGAGTGGATTTTTTGCTCACATGGTTGGTATATTGGGTATTATCATTTTGGTTGGTTGTGAGCATTACATCCTCATATTATATTCATTCATAAAACACTGATAGCACCGTGAAAATACTGACTTTTTCTGACAAAAATATGACATCATTAAAACTCCTCTGTTGATGTATGTATCAGAGAGGATATATGGATATTGGTATTAGATATTAGTTGCATCCGGGTAGATGAACCCCTCTTGGGTCCTACCTAGGAGAAGAGCCGGTAGGTATGGGTTGATGAACCTCTCATGGGTCCTACATTCGTAGTTGAGCTGGGTAGATATATACGGAGGTTGTCTGTCGACCTCATGTATCATTATCATCACTATCGTTATCGTTATCATCATCACCCTCATTGCATTCCATATGTTGTGTTTATCATGTGATTTTATTTCTTTTTATGACTTGATATCTGTTCATTTGTTCTATGTTTTGTACTTGTATTCGGCGTATGTGTATACTTTTCTTATTTCCCCTACCTGTTGTTATTATATGTGTACATAGTAGAACTGTTAGTGGAAATAGTGTGGGCTATCATTTGAGACATTTTCTGATTGTAGGTGACGTGCTCATAGTTTGTTTTTATATGCTTTATTTTCCACTTTACTCAGTAAGCCTATGATACCTACTGAGTATAAGTGGATCATGCTCATCCCTACTGCAGCCTTTTGGTGCAGATCCAGGTACAAGTGCGTTGAATGGATAGTTGATTTAAGCAGCATTTGGAGTCAACTCGAGGTACCTTTTTTTATTTAGACTATGTCTTATTTGTATTCAGAGACAAAATTATTTATTTCGGGATATCCTATGTATATTTTGACTTTGAACTGTATTAGTTGGTTCTTACACTATGACACCAGGTTTTAGGATTTTGTATTGGTATCTTTGACTGTGTATTTATGCTTTTACTATATATGTGTGTGGTTCGACTCCATTATAGGGGTCTTGCCTTCAGTTTGGTATTGAGTTATCATTTTATATCAGTTTGGCTGATAGGCTTACTTGTCAAGGCTTTCCGCGATAAGTGCCATCATAACCCTCAGTTTTTGGATCATGACAGGCAGTGGCATAGATGGGCCAATCATTTAAAAGTGAGAACATAGATGAACCCAACTTATAAAAAATAGCATAGATGCACAGTTTTCAATAATTCGGTGGCATTTTTTAGCCTTTTCCTTTATTTACTTAAATCTATTTTGCAACTTTAGTTCGGAAGTGATATGATACATTTGATAAAAGGAATTTTTAGTAACTATATATGCACAATAAAAGGTTATGACTATTAAATAATCAGTTTTTGACAGTTTAGACCAAGTAGACCCTTAGGGATCGGTTGGTTGAGAACAAGTTATTTCGGGATAATTTCGAGATTAGTCATCCCACCATTTATATGGAATAACTTATCTCATTACTGTGGTATAAATTGTGAGATAAATAATACTGAGACTAACAAATACCTCCACCCAAATGCAGGATAAAATAATCCTGCATTTTATTATGGAACTATTATACCTTATTACTCACACCAAACTATCCCTTAGTGTTGAAACATAAACATTCCTTATTTTTCTGCTCATATTCATTGTATTACTCTCTCCTTTTTTATTTTATATTACTTGGCCCCTATTAATACTTATATTTAATAATTCCTCCATTTTCTTTTACTTGAACACCTTTTCTCTTTTTAGGTTAATTTACATCAACTTTGACCAACAATTTAAGATACATGTTTTCATTACATTAGTATGAGATGGATTGCAACTTATAACATTTTTCGTATAATTTTTAACCATCTAAATTTTAACTTAAAATATTAAAATATTCATCTTAAAATATTGGTTAAAGTTAATATAAATTGATCTTGAAAAGCAAAAAGATGACAATTAAAAGAAAATGGAGGAAGTATTAAAGGTAATATGGAAAAGAAGTAATAAAAGTTAAAACTGTTTTGATTTGCAAAAATGGATAAATAAATCAAAATATCTATTTTTAATATAAAAACAAGTAAAATAAAATGTAGTAAGTAGTACCAAGTTGTGGGATTTCTTCGTTATAAAGAAATTTATACCTAATTGGTCTTGAAAAGAACAAGAACCATAAGCACTAGGCTAGGGTTTTCCATCCTTCCTCGCTCTCTCAATACGAAAATCACTCATCCTTATGACCCTTAAAAGCAAATGGCAAGATGAGTTCCTCTTAGAAATCATGATGATGATAGTGAAAAAGTAAGCAGTGGTGTCTAAGTGTGCATGGTTGCCGTTTGCAAGTCATGGAGATACATGCTTGCTCATGCACATGTCTTGCCATTTGATGTTGAAGCTCCTTGGCTATTACGACTCAAATATTGTGCATATAACCATCATATAGGCAGGGGTGACTCAAGGGTCAGGCTAGTAAAATATTTGCTTTAGGCTCCAGAATTTTGAGGCCTCAAAAAGTTTAGGAAAAAATTAATTATATATAGAAAAAAAAATATTTACCAAAAAAGTAACCAATTTTTTATTTATAGAAAAAATAGCCAAATACTATGCGACAATAAATACAACCAACAACTTTTTCACATTCAAAATGGAAACAACATAATGAAGAATATTTCTCTCCCATACAAACTCTTCCAAAAACGCTAGTTTTAGGGTTGATTCTCACATCAAAGCTATGATTTTTTAGTTGTTTCTTCAATTTTAGAAGGAAATATTCATCAATTTTCAATTGATTATTCATCAAATTTTTGGAATTCGTCAATTTTGGAGGTATTTCTTCCTTAATTTCTATCTAATTTTTCATCAAATTTTCAATGTACATCAATTTCGGAGGTGTTTCTTACTCAATTTTGAATTGAATCCATCAATTCCTGTTAATTTCTCTAATAAATAGTTCATTAATCTCTCATTTATCATTCTCATGGATACTTATACCATTATAATTTAACATAAAGAAAAATGGGATACTGACAGTAGGTATGTCGATTATAGCATTGATGTAGTGCTATTAATTAAGGTTGTGATTTTGAAGAGTTATCTCATATTATTTCTTGAAAAATTAAAGTTGATATTGGTTGAAATTTCATGAAAATAAAATATGTTCTGAGCGATCAATGTCTAAGTATTTTGATACATAATAACATGAGTGTTCGTGATTATTTTGAGTTGAAAAATAAAAACTCTGAAATCACTACTTATCCATTGTGTGTAACTGTAAAAGAGAAAACTGCAAATAATATGCATGAGATGTACGATTCAGATACAATCTAGATGATACAAGGTGAAACCATAGAGAATGGAAAAGTTAAGGAAGAGAAAGTAGGTGATATTATTGATAATTGTTTTCACCTGGAAGTTGAGATGATCAAAATTATAAGGACATGTGACCATTGTCAAAGTGATAAGAACTATTTGGTTCACAACCACTTTTGAACTAGGGTCAAAGATCAAGTGCAGACAGATATAACTTTGTATAGTAATATAAATTAATTGTTTAATTTTATTTAGTGAGTGTATATGCTTGATTATGTTGTATTACCAGGTATTATCTTTGATGTATCGATGAAAACTACAATTGATTTTTTTATTTTTCAAGTACAAATCGAATGTATTTCGAGTTCAAAAATTCTATCTCATTCATACTTGCAATATGATGGAATTGTATATAGAACAGACTCAAGCTAATTCAACCGTTATCTCAAGTTTGGTAATTGACTAATTTAGTAACCCAAAGACTGTCTATACACCTCAAAACTAAATAAGAGATATTCTGAACGAATACTCGATTGAGATCAAATAGATGTAGGAACAGAGGGAAAAATAAAAGGTAATTAAATTGTTAATAAGTCATCCTTTGGATTTATACTATAAAATACTAATGTACTTGTAGATGTTATCGCATACAAATCCAGGACCAGTAACAAGATTTCACAAGTCAGACGATGATCGATTCCCTTGATATTATGTATTACTTTGTGCATCTATCAAGAAATAAAAGTTCTACAAACCTATAATGGTTGTAGATGGGAGCTCTCTAAAAGCAGCATATAAAGGGATAATTTTTATTGCTTCAACATAAGATGCAGATGGTAATTGGACTTTGGATAGGGATTTTAAGCTCGATATATAATAAGGCATATGTATTGTTATAGTCTATATTTCTTAATGTATATATTTATTCATTTCATGGATTGCAGGTCATATTTTGCTTCTCGCCTATGCATCTTGGCAGTGGTTCTTTGAGCAAATTAAGGGAACTTTTGAAATTCAAAAAGAGATATGCATAATATCGAATAGGCATAAGAGTATAATGAAGACGGATTCTATTGTTTATCGAACAATTCTACATTGTATATGCATCTATGACTTGTGGAACAACATCAAAACTAATTTCAGAAAAAATAAAGCAAAGATCATAAATTTATTTCTATCCATGGACAAAGATTATACAGTAATACGATTGGATCATTTGATGGTAGAGCTGAACAAAATTGACTCTAGAGTATCAACATACTTGATAAAAATTAGATATGAAAGGTGGCTTAGAGTGAACGCAAGAGCCAACAGGGGTTTTCTTATGACTTCAAACATAGCAAAGTCTCTTAATGTTGTAAATAATGTTGGAAGAGATATATCAGTTCTGCGTTTGTTAAAATTTATGACAATGATGATTCAAAAGTGAAATTGTTCAAACAAGAGATTGCAACAAACACAATCACATACCTTTTTCCCCATACTATGAAATTCTAATAGAAAATATGAAAGAATCAACACAGATAAAGGTAAAATATAATTTATTAACTTAATTGTATATGTACTATATGATGAATATATAACAAGTGTATCACTATTCTTACCTTGTTTAACTACTGTATCTTTTCACTGTGTTTTCAAAAATTTCTAGGTAATACCTTCAAGTGAGTGCTTGTTCGTTGTGGTCGACAAACTTAAGCGATACATTGTGTGTCTTAGAGTAGGAACATCTACTTGTAAGAGATTCGAATAAATCAATTTCCATGCAAAGATGTTTCTACAGTTTTGAAGAAAAAATATGTGACTTGACATGCGTATTGCTCCTTGTACTACACAAAGGATCATAAGCTTAAAATGTAGGAAGATCATATTGAATCTCTTCTAAATGAGATATTCCTCATAAAGTCTTATAAGAGGTTGTGCGACCACCAATAGGAAAAATAATTATAGGAAGTCCAAAAAAGAAAAAGGGTGAAATCATGTGGGGAAGGCAGGAAAAAGAGGGAAAGGACTTTATACGGGTTATGCGGGGTAAAAGGGCACAATAGGAGATCGTGCAAGGACATCCCACTTTGAAGTTGTGAACTCAGTAATTTGTTAATTGTTGAATAATCGATGATACTTGTTCCTATGTTGCTAAATTTGGTTAAAAAATAATTGATACTTTCTGTATTTTTTCTTTTGGGGTTGTAAAGTTGTTGATACTTCATGTGGGTTTTTTATTTGGATCATGAATAAACCACTTACTTTATTCTAACTATATTACAGATGATATTGTAAATTACTATTGTTGTAATGTCATCTAAGTGATGTGTGGCTCTTATATAAAGTGAATGATGTTGTAATGAATAGATAGTGTATATCTAGTGATATGAAATATATAATTCATGTATCATGAACATATATCCTTATATATTTGAAACACACGACTATCACTTAATGACATATATACTTCATGTATAATATCATATACATGGAATATATAAAGCATGACTGTCATGACTTAATATGCAATGACATAGAAGAAACCAAAACCAACATGAACAACAATCACAATAGTTTGATTCAAATTGAGATCCAAAAAATCTATTCAACATAGACATAATAAACTGTGAGCATACTACAAGTAAATAGAAGAAGTTGACTATAGAACAAAATAACTTCAGCCATAACTTTAAAGTCGATAAGAATTTTAAAAAGAAATCAAAAATTAAAACTACATAATTCTTTTTCTTTTTGGCCTTCCTATCATCATTTTGTGCTCTTTTATCCTATGGATGTTTTTTTGCTTCTTCTTTACCCTTTGAATGACGTTTTTCTCCTTCACCTTTTGGATCAATCTCTTTTATTTTATGCTTGAGTCGGTTTCTATTTTTTGACTTTTTTTGCATAAAATCTGCCAAAGTCATTGATTCAACCACCTGCATCTTCTTTTTCTTTTACATAATCCGATAACACAACCACATATCTTGTACGAACAACCTCAATATTTAATTTCTTTAGAACAGGTTTGTCCATTATCAACTAATCAACAAAGGCTGCCATATATGCACTACGGCCCTATAAGTATCAAAAATAAAAAATGCATCAAACCTAAAAGTAAGAAAACACAACTAAAAAGAGGTATGTGAATTCAAAGATAACATACGCGATGCACTGTTGTAGCAATCTTTCACTATCCAAAAACTAAGGATCATGATGGCACTTGTCGCGACACACCTTGACAAGTAAACCTCTTACACAAATTGATACAAAAGGGAAAAATAATGACAATCACCCAAAGTAAGGTTTGTAGAACGAAGCCAAACCACACAATATAATAACATCAGAAGAACATAACCAAAGAAATCATACCATAATCCCAAAACCTGGTGTCATAGTGTAAGAAATAACTAGTACAATTCGAGATCAAAATACATAAGATATCCCAAAATAGGAACAACTCTATCTCAGAATGCAAAATAAAGACATAGTCTAAATAAAGAAAGGTAGTAGTAGACTCCAAAAGCAAGAATCCAACCACTACCTCAAAAAGCTCCAAAGTATCGTCGGAAGTCAATCACCATAAGTCACACTCAAACCTGGATCTGTATCGAAAGGGAACAGTAGGGGTGAGTATGGTTCACTTGTACTCAATAGGTATCATAGGCCGATTGAGAAAACAAGAAAATAAAGAGTACAAAATACACACTAAGGGCACATCACCTGCAACAAGAAAATGTCCCAAATGGTAGCCCATACTGTCTCCACTAACAGTTCTATAATAGTCACATCTGACACAGCAGATACAAGACAAACGTATAGATAGATAGGTATAACACACACTAGTAGCAAAGGAAGAAATACACATAGACTAATATCCCACTAAAAAGGAAATAATGCCTCACAAAAAAGTACAAGGTAAATACAAATACAATACAGATGATGATGATGATGAAAATGATGAAGATGCTCGAGGTTGTGGCACAGCCTCCGTATACACCTACGGTGCTAAAGCTTCCTGATGTAGGACCCATGGGGTTCTTCAACCCATATAAACCAATATCCAATACCAATATCCATAACTATTCTTCGATACATCCATCTCTAGAGGGTTCTAAAGAAGTCATATTTCTGTCAGAAAAAGTCAGTATTTCCAGAATTTCGACGGTGGTATCAATGTTTAATGAATGAGTCTGTAATAATCACAACCAACCAAAATGAGTATTTTCATATCCAACTAATATACCAACCAAGTTAACTAATAATACACTCAATATTTCCAACTATCTATGAATGCCAACATAAACCATATGCCAAGAGAGTAGAATATAATTAAATACACCATTGAATAATTAAATACACCATTTATACCACAATATGCTTTTTCATTATACAAGAACAATTAATTTCACGTATACAAGGTTAACAACATCACATAAGACCCCTCATGGTCACACATAACAAGTAATTTTCCAACAACGACCAAATACAATAGTATATTGGCCCTACACGGGAATAACACATATAACCATTTTCATGATTATTTTCCAAAGCCTTAACGTGCTTTTGCTTCAACATTAACTACCAGAAGAAATTTAAACCATAATCTACTTGGAATGCAGAAAATTGGTCTGAAAACCTTCAACCCGAAACCTTACTCCACACGAATAGATTTAGAATACACTAAAATATAGAAATATTGAATCTATGTATCAAAAGAAATCCACCGATACTCATATTGCCTATTTTAAATTGGGGTCAAAACGGATCCCCGAAATAGATTTTTCAAAAGAAGGATAAAATCGTAACTTTATTTTTGAAACATGTTCTCCTTATTTTTAAGAGTCTACAACTAAAAACCCAAGTAAAACGAGTTTAAAATGAGGGCAAAATTAAAGAAAAAACATGTTCAAGCTTTATGAGCAAACATCCCTAAAAATCATTTAAAAATTGAGAATTGAAGTTATTTTGAAAATGAAATAAAAAAAAGTAATAATTATAAGGTTAGAAACTCATTCAGAAGAAAAACAAGTTAAAATAGGGGTTTAAAATGGAGAATACTAATTTTTAGGCCTTACGGGACAAAATCCTCAATTTCTACCTTTAAATCCGCGTTTAAACAAGGATTACATGATCAAATTTGGAGAAAGTAGTTGAAATAGGTGTTATAGAGCTTACCCAAGCTTAAAATTAGAAAAAAATGGCTCAAAATCACAAAACCCTAAGCTTCAAAGATGATGAAAAATGGCGAAACATGGGTATAAAAAGAGCCCAGGCATTGCATACATAGTATTTGGCCTGAGGGCAGGTGTCGTATATGTGAACCTGTCATTGCATTTATGGCGCTTGCGATCATAACTAAGATGTCGCGTATATGAAACTTGGTGCTGATCAACCATGGCCCATCGCAGTTGTAGGTGCACCAGCACCAGCTAGAGACTTGGAGAATTTCAAGTCTCCATTCTCTAAGTCTCCACAGACCCCTCGAGATTCATCCAAAATCTCGTGAAAGCAAATAAACTATGCCACCCTATTTAGTTCAATATTCTAAATTCAATGGCAATACCAACTTTTTAAAAAACTTTGTTTTCACATAGTTGACCCCCGAAATCCAATTTCACAACCTTTCAAAAAAGGGTCAAAATGAGATATAAACTCCATAAAACTTTACCAGCTATGTTACCAACCTAAAATCAATGTTTCGGATTTGCTGGAACGGTCTCTTTTTTCATCTGATGCACATATCAATTAATGTTTTCCAAAGTCTACTATAAGGCTTCTCAAATAACCAAAAACCATAGTATCTCATAAATCACAATGAAATACACCAGGAACCGTGCCAGGCATCTCGTATTACAGAAATACCACAACGCAGTCACGGGGAGGGATAAAATGGTCTAATCGCACAAAAATAAATATTTCACATAAATCATCAAATAAATCAAGTCGTTACACCATCACCACTAAAAATTTAGGTCGTCCTCAAACTAAAGCAAGGAAAAATACCTAAATCAGCAAAAAGTTGGGATAGGAACTATGCATATCAGATTTAACCTCCCAAGTAGCCTCATCTATAGGTCGATGCTTCCATTGGAACTTAACCACTAGAATAAGTCTAAAACACAATCGCCTGACATCTCTAGCTAAGATGGAGACAGACTCCTCAATAAAAGATAACCTCTCATCTAACTGAACTGAATCCCAATGAATGACGTAAGACTCATCCAAAATGTAACAAAAAATCATGGAAACATGATAAACTTGATGAACAACTGATAAAGTTATGGGTAAAGATAACTCATAAGCCATACCACCAACAGTCTAAAGAATCTCAAATGGCCAAATATACCTGGGGCTAAGTTCGCCTCTCTTCCCTAACCCCAATATAGGGCTTCTAGAATAAAGACAAACCATATAAGGGTAACAAATGCGAAAATTAACATAAATGATAATGCAACCATAACTCCTAAAACCTGATATCAATAGTATAAGAACGTGTCTAGTACAAATCGAATCCAAATAAAGTACATAAGAAATCTAATAGATACAACTCTGTCTCTAAAAGCTAGTAAATACATAGTCTGATGATAGAGAAGATAGTAAAAGACATTTGGATTCCTGAAACTCATCCACTACCTTGAAATTTCCACAATCTCTTGAATCAAGCAACATGGGGCACACACAAAACCTAAATTTGCAATAGAAGGGTACTGTAGGAATGAGTATGGTTCACTTATACTCAGTAGGTATCATAGGCCAACCGAGCAAAGTAGAAAATAAGACATACAAAAATACACACTAAGGGCACGTCACTTGTTGTCAAAAAATGCCCCACAATGGTAGCCCACACCGCTTGCACTAATAGTTTTAATATATATGCATCACGTACATTGCAAAAACATAACTAGGTAGAACACAAGCATAGATTAGATCACATAGACTTAGAAATTAGGAAGAGCAGGTATATACAAGATAATCAAGTACAATTAACGGAAGATAGAACAAATAAAGGCATAACAAATCAATATGGAAATTTCAATCACAACATAAAAATAATAAAGTAAGTTCAATGTATAAGAACAAGAAGATGATGATGATGATGATACACGAGGATGTCGTACAACCTACGTATAGACCCACATGGACAAGAATCTCGATGTGGGACCCATAGAGGGTTTGTCAACCCATATACTACCTTGTATATACCTACAGAGGCAAGAATTACGATGTAGGACCCATGGAAGGTTTGTCAACCCATATACAACAAATATCTATGACTCCTCTCTGGCATAACCTTCGGAGAAGGTCTATAAGATCAAATAGTCAATACCTAATTCCATGACTCCTCTTTGGCACCTTCCTCAAAGAAAGTCTATAAAATCTGATGTTACCAATATTTCTAGAGTCTTCAGTATTTCTAGTATTTCCAGTATTTTTGGTGTTCCCAGAGTACATACATAACATAAGACACAATTCAAGTACACATTCAACAACAACAAATATATATAAAGCATACAAAAAACAATTTAAATTTTGAGTGTGATACCATGGGGATGATGATACAATGTTCACAACTAACAAAAATACGTATTTCCACAGCCATCCAATATACCAATTACATGAGCCAATTATCTTCTCGTTATTTCAAACCATTCATTAATTCCCACATAATTCATATGCCAATAAAGTATGAATAATATACAATACATCAATGTTACTACATGATGTGCTATAGAAATATAACACTTTTGATGCATAAAATAAGGAAAATATGCATATTTCTGAGGCCTTTTTGTTAGATATGGTCTGTTTTGGGTATGTTTTGTAGGAAACCATATTTTGGATGATAAGTTTGTGAAAATGGTGAAAAGATAGGTTTTTGGCCTCTTTTGGAGCGATTATGGATGATTGGGATATTTTCTGGCTTGATCTTGATCAATACATATTTGAGAGTCAAAGAAGAGCTAAAAAACTAACTCCCCGCACCTACTAAGTCAACCTATGGACTTCATGTACACCTATAGATTGCATGTAGATAAAGCGGGTACCAGAAATAACAAATTCCGAGAGCTGACTTGCAGGAAATTGACCACCTACAACCTGCAGTCTACATCTACGCCCTGTACCAGACCGCAGGTGCCACCTGCGCCTTGCCAGATCATAGGTACAGAGAGTAGGTGGCCACTGACCATGTTTTATTCTATTTCATCCGAGCTTAGTTTTTAGGGTTTTCACTTGTACTTTAAATACCGCTTATGTACTTTCTAGTAGAGGTTACGCACTTTTAACACTTAGAAATATATTTTGATTTCAAGATCCATCTTTGATCTTGGGATTTCATTGTATTGACTTTGATTGATCATTCAGTTTACGATTATAGGCTTTATTTCATCTTAGCTTTCCAATTTCATCTTAGCTTTCCAATATGAATGTTATTGATTTCTTCATAATCATAAGCGGATAAAACCCATAGCTAGAGTTGAGGACATCTTGTTAAATTAAGGAAGTAGGGAAAGTGAGATTATTGATCTAAACCAATACCCACGGCGTGCATTGCTTTATCTTTGTTATGATTGATTTCTTAATGGGTTCACACATTAGGATCCCGCCTAGATATTGATACTTACTTTAAAAGAGGAGTAGTGATTAGTAAAATATAAGGACAATAGTGATTTAGGAGTTAATTTCTAATTCGTTGCAACATAAGGGAATATAGTGAATGGTCGTTATCTTTCATCTAATAACTTGAGACTCAAAAGGTAATAGTTAACTAGGATTAAGAAAAAGGGTTAGTAATGCAACACCCTGAGACTCAAAAAGTAAATGGTGAAATCCTTCTACTCATCTAAAATACTGTAGGAACTACCTAACTTATCAGTTCTACAGGAAAGCTATTGGGTTGGTTCAACAATGCACGATAAGCCTATGGAGTTGAGACGCCAGGGGAACATAATCCTAGTGTTCACTTACAATTGATTTTCAACCAAGTTAATATTGTTCTTTGTTCAAAAAGACTACAAATAAATCCCCCATTAACTTTTCCTATTTTGCCCATAAACTTCAACCACTGAGATCTGTCAAACCACATATTCCCTTGGGATTCGACCCAAACCTTAGTTGGGTTACTATATCTTGATAGCGAACGTACCATTATTTAAAAAGAGGTTTTGCTTGGAAGTCATCACCACAATAGGTATTCCAACAACACAATACAATTATTCACATGTATTTCAGTCTATCAATATCACATGGGATCATACACAGCCAATATATCACATACTATCTCAAAACCAACAATCGAATCACATATAGGCCCCCACACGGGCATAATACATTAATATAGCCAATTTCATGAATAGTTTCCACCCTCTTAGGATGAATTTTGTATACAAATTTACTACTCACCCCGGTCTGAAAGAGTTAAGCCATAACTTAGATTCAATGCCGAAATCAGTCCACAACACTTCACACTACAACCTCACTTCTCACGAAAGATCCTAAAATTAACTAAAACTAAGAAATATAGAATCTACGTTTCAAAACAAAGCCAACAATACTCATATTGCCTACTTTTAGTTCAAGGTCAAAACAGGCCCCCAAAATAGGTTTCCAAAAAAGAAGGAAAAATCATAATTTTATTTAAAAAGGGTTTCCCATAATCTAAGTAATATACAACTAAAAACCCATATCAAATCGAGCTAAAAATAAGGTCCAAATAAAAAAAAGCCATTTTTAACTTTACAGCTTAAAATCCATAAAATTTATTTTAAAATCAAGAATCAAAGTTGTTTTGAAGATGAAATCAAGGAAAAATAAGTAATTATAGGATTAGGAGCACTATTCAAGTCAAAAGGAGTATGACGATACCCAAGCTAATATGATTGTTATGAGATAGAGGTAAGCTTGCAAGTGTAATGGTATGACGATACCCATGGTGTGCCTTAATGGTAAATTCTTTGGTCAATAAATGTGAATGTGTGAGAAGTGTTTTAATTGGGATCTTAATGGAGGTTGTATAGCTATGCCATGAAAGTAGAGGTCTCGGTAGACCAATATTGGAAAATGCAGTTGCCGACGCAGGGGTCTAAATGACCGAGAGGTTTGAGTCCCCTTATTATATGATTGAGAGGTTCGAGTCCCCTATGTTATTGTTTGAGTGCTTAAGTCACTCTTGTATATGCTGGGAGGATGGAGTTCCCCACAGTGTATATATTTATATGATTATTCTTTGGTTCGTGTGGCCACATACACTAGGTCCCTTTCAACTAGGGAAGAGATGGACCCATATAGCTTGTGGGTGCTTATTATAATGGTTATGCTACACAATCCATGTTAATGATTTTAAATTCCATGATAAGCTTTGTTCCATATCTCAACATATTATTCACGTATTTTCACATAGATTTGAATTGGGTTTAACTTGGCATTACTTTGTCCCCTATCCCCGAGTTACATGCTAGTGCTCAACCCACCAACCATCTTTGAATATTGTATCCCCATGCGATGTAGGCACCAGAGATACTTCTACTTTTTCTTTGTAGTGTTGTATGGATCGTCTTGGTTTGTTAATCATTGCTGGTGAAGTGGTGAGCTTCCATTCCCCAGAAGACTTGGTCATTTCAATAGTTTCCATTCATAGACTAGAATTGAAGAGTCTACATTAATATTATCATTGTTATTTTCATTGTCAAAGTCGGGGGCATATCCCGACTTAGATTGGCTTTCGGTATTATTTAGAGAATTTATGGATATTGTTATGGACTTGGGTGGTTTGGGTTATTGGTTGCTGGATATTTATTTATATTAGATTCCTTTGAGCTTTATATATTATCTTGTTATATGTTTAAAATTCAGCCTTTGTTAGGCATTGTGTTCAATTTGACTTAGCAATAGGGGTGGTCTTAGGTCCTCGGTGGACTTGATATATGCGTCATAGCTAGGCCCTAGTTTAGGTCATGACAAAGTTGGTATTAGAGCCTAGGTTTAGTGTCATTAGACGTCCATAAGGACATGTCAAGTAGAGTCTCTTTTAAGGATGTGTAACGCACCACACTTATAAGGGAGAGGATACAAGGCATTTAGGAATATTTTCCTTTATTGTTGTTCTATTTTGGGTTATAGGGTCTAAGATCCTGAAATCTTCTCTAATTCTCGTTTGTTCATTTTTCAAATCATGTCTTCCAGAAGATCTGATGCTCGTGGAAACTCTTCTTTTTTGTCTGAGGATAATGTCGATGGAGCTCGTACTACTTATGGAGTTTAGACCCGGTCTAGAGCTCTAGCTCCTGATTGTAATTCCACAGGTAGAGTTTCACCGATTCTTTCTAGCCCTTCCGAACATCTCAAGCTGATTTGTTTAATATTAAGTTTTGCCAGTTTATCCATTTTCTTACCTAGTTGGTGGCCTCTCAGACAAAGCGTGTTGCTTCTGTTGCTCTATCTTGTAAGGTCACTAAAGTTTTCCAATTTATGAGATTGAGTCCTCTAATTTTCACTGGTTTGAAGCTTGAGGAGGATCCCCAAAATTTCATTGATGATATGGAGAAAAATTTTCAAGTGATACATGTTGCTAAAGTAGAGGGTGTGGAGTTCGCTGCCTATTAGTTGAAGGATATGGCGTATTAATGGTATGAGGAGTGGGACCAATCTAGGGGTGATGATACTGAGTCTGCTTTATGGGATGACTTCTCTAGTGCTTTTCTTGATTGCTTATTTTGTCAGAAGTTAAGAGAGTCAAAAGCTGTGGAATTCATGAATTTGAAGCAAGGTAGGATGACAGTAAAAGAGTATACCTTGAAGTTTCATCAGTTGTCTTATTATGCTCTAAGTTAGTATCTAGCATGAGGGCTAGAATGAGGAAGTTTGCTTCTGGATTATCTCGTCATTTGATTTTGGAGAGCAACGCCACCTTATTAAATAAGGATATGGACATATTTAGACTTGTGTTGTCTATGCAACAAGTAGAAGAAAGAAGAAGCAAGAACAAAAAGTTTTGATATTTGGACCAGGGTGGAGGTCAGTAGTAGAGTCGTAGAGATGGAAAAAATTGGTCTAACAAAAAGTGGGGCAAGACTGGTTCCTATTCTATAGCTAGCGCCCCATACCCTACGCCATTTAGTGATTGTTACTTCAGAATAATAGTGGGTTTAAGGTAAAAGGTGCCCAATCTGAGGCTAGTAAGGCCCAGTCAGCTCTATCATATTACCCTTGTCATTTTTGTGGTCAGGTGCATCATGGGGTTTATGACCAGGAGAGAAATTGGTGTTTTAGTTGTGTGGTCAGATTGGTCACATGCAGAGTGATTTTTCTTTTAGGGTTGCTTCTGGAGTAAATAAGGTTCATGTTGCTACTTATTCATCCCCTGCAGGAAAGGGTGCCATTTCTCATTCAGGCACTGGTTGGAATCGTCTTTATGCTCTATTTACCCGCCAGGAATATGAGGCTCTCCTGATGTTGTTACCGGTATGTTGAAACTTTTGTCTCATGATGTATATTGTCTTCTTGATCCCGGGTCAACTTTATCTCATGTTACCCCTTATGTGGCTATTTATTTTGGTTTTGATCCTAAATGTATTCCTGATCCCTTTTCTGTGTCTACCCCAATGAGTGACTCTATTGTGGCTAGAAGTGTCTATAGCAGTTTCTTATCCATTTGTGGTAGGGAGATGTTAGTGGACCTAATTAAATTGGACATGTAAGACTTTGATATAATTTTGGGGATAGATTGGTTGCACTCGTGCTATGTTTCTCTTGATTGTCGGACCCAAAAAGTCAGTTTCCAATTCAAGAATGAACTGGTAGTTAAATGGGAAGGTAGTTCCCTAGTGCCCAAGGGAAGGTTTATTCTTATCTTAGATCTTGAAAATTGGTTTCCAAGAGGTCTCTCTACCATTTAGTGCATGTTAAGCATTCTAGATCAGAAGGTCCTTTTTACAATCGGTTCCTATGGTCTGTAAGTTTCATGAGGTGTTTCTTGATGATGTTCCTGGTGTTCCTTCAAATAGGGAAATTAATTTTGGGATTGATCTTCTTCCGAACACTCGTCTTATCTCCATCCCTCCCTACAGAATGGCTCCGACTGAGTTGAAGAAACTTAAGGAGCATTTGAAAGATCTTTTAGAAAAGGGTTTTATCTACCCTAGTATATCTCTGTGGGGTGCTCCGATTCTCTTCGTGCATAAGAAGGATGGGTCCCTTCAGATATGTATAGACTACCACCAGTTGAATAAGGTGACTTTAAAGAATAAGTACTCTTTTCCTACAATCGGTGATCTGTTTGACTAGATTCAAGAACCTAAGTACTTTTCCAAGATTGATCTTCAATTGGGTTACCACCAGTTGAATACTAAGCATGTAAATATCCCTAAGACTACTTTTCGTAATCGGTATGGACATTTTGAGTTTTTGGTGATGTTCTTTGGTTTGACTAATGCCTCGGAGGCATTTGTGGATCTTATAAATAGAGTATTCTATCAGTTCTTGGATTTGTTTGTAATTATGTATATTAATGATATTTTGGTATATTCTAAGAGTGAGGAAGATCATGCTGATCATCTTCGCCTTGTGTTGAAAACCTTCAAAGAACAACGGTTGTATGCAAAGTTCCCTAAATGTGAGTTTTGGTTGAATACTGTGACCTATCTGGGTCATTTTGCTTCTAGTAAAGGTATCATGGTGGATCTACCAAAAGTTACGATGGATAAAAAGTGGCCTCGAGAGGTTGTGTAATTGGTTTTAATATGGGCTTAAAGAGGGCTGTGTCGTAAAGACATAGAAGGTGGAGGTCTCGGGGGGACCACTACTGGAAACTCATGTTTGCCGATGTGAGGTTTGTTCATGGTGATCGTGTGCATAATGTCACACTTTATATTTTGGGAGATGTACTAGTCATCTCGGTTATTCTTCGGTTCGTACTGCTAACACACATTGGGGCCCTTTTAGAAGAGGGAGATGAACCCTTATAACCCGTGGGTAGACATTTAAAATGGCAGAGCTACACAGTCTAGGTTAAGGTTTTAAATGCATACTAAACCTTGTTCCCTATCCCAACACGATATATATGTATACATGCGATTGCATATGGTCATTTGATTTGGTTTTGAAATATGGAATTATTTTATCTTTATCATTGAGTTACATGCTAGCGTTCACTTTGCTAACCGTCTTCGGGCATTTTATCCCCACACGATGCAGGAACTTGTCATACTATCATTCCTCCTACTCAGTGACTTAGATTCAGGGACAGCTTTGAGTCAAACAGAAATGGTGAACTTTCATACTTCGAAACACTCTATTTCATTCTATGGACTTCTTTCATTAATTGTTATTTCTTGGATTTTTATTTTGGCTATGGTCAGGAGCATGTCATGACCAGATGTTCTTGGGTTCTGGTTAAAGGCTTTATTAGACATAGGCAGTGTCAGTATTGGTGCCAACCTTAGTATTAGTATTAGCATTAAGGTTGGCACTGGTTGGATATTCGGTTGAGGTTGTTGGATTATGATTTTAGACTTTATTTGATGTCATTGAATTATTATTGTTTTATCTTGTTATATGTTTGAATTTACCCGACATAGGGTGTAGGGAAGTTACGGTTGGGTATTGGGGGTGGTCTCCAATCCTGGTTGGACTTGAGATAACCGACACGACTAAGTCCTGGTTCGGGTCATGTCTGATTGGTATAAGAGCCCTAGGTTCATGGTCAATTAGGTGTCCGACAAATTTATGTTGAGTAAGTCTCTTTTAGGGGTGTGTAGCACGCCCCACTTATAAGAAAGAGGCTATAAGACATTTAGGAATATTTCTCTTTCTTGTGTTCTTTTTTCAAGATATAGAGTCTAAGGTCCTGAAATCTTCTCTAATACCCATTTGTTCATTTTTCAGATCATGCCCCCCAGACGATCTAATGTTCACAGGAACTTTTTTATCCCCTCTGAGTACAATGTTGATGTGACCCATCCTGCTTATGGGGTCCAGATATGATCTAGGGATCTAGTTACTGATTGCCCTTATAAAGTTTCATCGGTTCCCTCCAGTCCTTCTCAAGCACCTAACGCTAATGTGATGAATGTTAAGTTTGGTCAGTCTATTCATACGTTGGTATAGTTGGTTGTTTCTCAGTCTGAGCGTGGTGCTTCTGTTGCTCTATCTTTTGAGGCCACAAGGATTGGCAAATTATAAAATTAAACCCTCCTGTGTTCACTGGTGTTATGGTTAAGGAGGATCCTCAAGGTTTTATCAATGAGATGGAAAAGATCTTTCACGTTATGCATGCCACTAATATAGAGGGTATGGAATTTGCTGCCTATTAACTAAAGGATGTATCATACCAATGGTATGAGGAATGGGAACAAACTAGGGGTGATGATGCTGAGTCATCCCTGTGGGATGATTTCTCTAGTGCTTTTTTGGATGGCTTCTTTCCTTAAGATTTGAGGGAGGTAAAAGCGAAAGAGTTTATTAACCTTAAGCATGTCAGGATGTCATTCAAGGAGTATGCCTTGAGGTTTTACCAGTTATCTCGGTATGCTCTGGAGTTGGTTTTTATCATGAGGGCTAGAATGAGGAAGTTCACTTCTAGATTATCCCAAGACTTGATTTTGGAGAGTAAGGTTGCCTTGTTGAACAAGGACATAGACATCTCCAGGTTGGTGGTGTACATGCAGTAGGTTGAGGAAGAGAAGAAGAAATAATTTGAAATGGGGGAGAGGTAGAGAAAGAAGTTTAGATTTTTTGAGCAAGGTGGTGGCTAACAAGAGATTAATAGGGATGGAAGAAAGTGGCCCTAAAAAGTAGGACAATTTCGAGTCTTACTCGACTTCTAGTTCCCTCTACCCAATGTCATTTGGTGATAGGCATATTTAGAATGGCGATAATTATAGGGCACAAGGTGCCTAATCCTAGGTTAGTGGGGCTCAATCAGCTCCATCCTATCTTCCCTACAGATTTTATGGTCAATTGCATTGGGGTTACTGTGATGAAGGAAATGATAAGTGCTTCAACTGTGGTCAGCCAGGACACATGGTTAGGAATTGTCCTATTGGTAAGGTTGCTTCTAGGGCAAATAGGGTTCCTAATTCCTCTTTTTAGCTCTGTCACCAAAGGGTACATCATCTGGCTCCGGCACTAATCAGAATCGACTCTATACACTCACTACCTGTTAGGAGTCTTAGGCATCTCCTAATGTCATTACTGGTATATTGAAACTTTTTTCCCATGATGTGTACTATTTACTTGATCTAGGGTCCACTCTTTCATATATGACCCCATTTGTGATTTTATATTTTGGTTTTGGTCCCAAGTATATTTCAGACCCTTTTTCTATTTCTACATCAGTAGGAGACTCTATGGTGGCTAGAAGAATCTATAGGGGTTGTGTGGTGTCTATGGGTGGTCAGGAGACTTTGGTGGATCTATTTAAGCTAGATATGGTTGATTTTGATGTCGTATTAAGGATAGATTGGTCGTACTCATGCTATGCTTCTCTAGACTGTCGAAACCGTAAGGTCATCTTTAAATTCCCTAATAAGCAGGTTATTGAGTGAGTGGGTGGTTCCCTAGCTCCTACGGGAAGATTCATATCATATATTAGAGCTCAGAGATTAATCTCCAAGGGGTGTCTCTATCATCTAGTCTAGGTTAAAGATTTTAACTCGGGGGGTCCTTCTCCATATTATGGTCAATGAATTTCTTGAGGTCTTCCCTGATGACCTTCCTGGTGTTCTTCCTGATAGGGAGATTAATTTTGGGATTGATCTTATTTTAGACACTCGTCCTATTTCTATTCCCCCATATAGAATGGCTCCAGCTAAGTTAAAGGAGCAACTAAAGAATATTTTAGACAAGGGTTTGATTTGTCCTAGTGTGTCTCTGTAGGGTGCATCAGTGTTATTCGTGTGTAAGAAGGATAGTTCCCTTCGTATGTGTATTGATTACCGATAATTGAATATGGTAATGGTAAAGAATAAGTACCCTGTTCCAACAATAGATGATTTGTTTGACCAGCTTCAGGGTTCCAAGTCTTTCTCAAAGATTAACCTTCAATCTGGGTATCATCAGTTAAAGATTAGAGAGGTTGATATTTCTAAGACTTCTTTCCATACTCGATATGCACATTTTAAGTTTCTGGTTATGTCTTTTAGGTTGACCAATGCCTAGCGACATTCATGAACTTAATGAATAGAGTCTTTCATCAGTTTCTAGATTTATTTATCATTGTATTCATAGACGATACTCTGGTGTACTCTAGAGCGAGGTGGATCATGCCGATCACCTCTGTATCGTGTCACAGACCCTAAAGGAGCAGTAGTTGCATGCCAAATTTTTTAAATGAGAATTCTGTTTGACTTCTGTAACTTTTTTGGGTCATGTCATTTCTAGTGAATGGATCATCATGGATCCACAGAAAGTTGCAGTGGTTAAGAAGTGGCCTAAACCCATAACTATAACCTATATTAAGAGCTTCTTAGGTTTAGCTGGATACTACAGGAGTTTTGTAGAAAATTTCTCTCCTATAGCTTCCCCGTTGACTAAGCTGACTCAGAAGAAGGTAAAGTTCTTGTGGTCTGATACTTGTGAGGGTAGTTTTGAGAAGTTAAAGAATAAGCTAACTTTGGCTCTAGTCTTGACTTTCCCTGAGGAATGGATGGATTTGTGGTATATTATGATACGTCCCGTGTAGGGCTTGGTTGTATCTTGATACAGCATGGCAAGGTGATAGCTTATGCCTCGAGACAGTTGATGGTGCATGAGAATAATTATCCGACTCATGACTTGGAGCTATTAGTTGTGGTGTTCTCATTAAAAGCCGTGCGTTAGTATTTTTATGGAGTGTATGTGGATATCTTTTGAGATCATAAGGTCCAGCAATATGTCTTTACTTAGAAAGAGATTAACCTCAGGCAAAGAAGATGGCTTGTGCTGCTCAAGGATTATGACATGATTCTTCACTACCATCGAGGTAAGGCTAACGTTATTGTTGATGCTCTTAGCAGGTTATCTATGGGGAGTCTAGCTCATGTGGAAGAAGGGAAGTGGGAGTTGGTGAAAGATATTCACCGTTTGGCAAACCTTGGAGTTCGTCTCTTGGACTTTGAGGATGGTGATATGTTTTGGCAAAAGGTGGTGCAATCGTCTCTTGGTGTGGAGATAAAGAAAAAGCAAGTGTTGGATCTTATCATGATGAGGATCAAGGGTGATATAGGTAGGCAAAAGGTGATGGCCTTTGGGATTTATGGTAATGGTACCTTGCGGTACCAAGAAGGATTGTGAGTTCCCAATGTGGATGGATAGTGAGAGAGGATCTTGGTTGGGGCGCATGAGTCATGCTATGCTATCCATCCTGGATTGATTAAAATCTATCATGACCTTAAGGAGATGTATTAGTGGAATAATATAAATCGGGATGTGGCTAGTTTTGTGTCTAAGTGCATGGTATGTCAACAAGTGAAAGTTCAGCACATGAGGCCTAGAGGATTGTATCTAGAAATTAAGTTACCTGTGTGGAAGTGGGAGGTGATCAATATGGATTTTGTTATTGTCCTTTCTCAATCTCAGAATCAGTTTGATTTGGTTTGGGTCATCGTGGATAGGATGAAAAAGTATGCTCTTTTCTTGTCAGTAAGGACCAATTTCTTGGCAGAGGATTATGCAAGGTTGAACCTCCAAAAGATTGGACATTTTCATGGGGTGCCTATTTCTATCATCTCAGAGCGCGGTATGCAATTTTCATCACACTTTTGGCGGTTATTTCAGAAAGGTTTGGGAACCAAGGTGAGTCTTAGCACTATGTTTCACCCGCAGTTGGATGGGCAAGCAGAAAGAACTATTCAGACATTGGAAGATATCCTTAGAGCTTGTCTGATTGACTATGGTAGTAGTTGGGTTGAGCATTTGCGCTTTATAGAGTTTTCATATAACAATAGCCACCATTCTAGCATTCGGATGGCTCTGTTTGAGGCCTGTATGGTAGGAGGTGTAGATCCCCGATTAGGTAGTTTGAGGTTAGTGAGGCAGAGATATTTGGTTTGGATTTGGTTCACCAAGCCGTTGAGAAGGTGAAGGTTATTCGGGATAGGCTTAAAGCTGCCAAAAGTCACCAAAAGTCCCATGCAGATGTGAGGCATAGGAAGTTAGAGTTTGAGGTTGGGGATAAGGTGTTCTTGAAGGTATCTTAAATGAAGCGAGAGATGCGGTTTGGGAAGAAGGGAAAGCCTAGTCCCCGATATGTTAGTTCGTACTTGGTTTTGAGAAGGGTGGGTAATGTTGTGTATGAATTAGAGTTTTCTTCTAATTTGAGCTCCATTCACCCAGTATTCCATGTTTTGATGTTAAGAAAGTGTTTGGGTGATTCATCGTGAACTGTGCCTATCAAGGATATTGATATTTTAGATTCCTTTTCTTATGAGGAAATCCCTATTAAAATCTTGGATCGGTAAGTTCGTTAGTTGCAGACAAAGGATGAAGCTTCAGTAAAGGTTCTATGGAGGAACCACAAGGTTGAAGAGGCTACTTAGGAAGCTGAAGAGGACATAAAGTCCAAGTATCCATTTTTGTTTTCCTCTTTGGAAGATCGTGCGTAAGGTATGTGTTATTTTTAACATCCTTATTTTCTAACTTAGTTTAAGGTCAGAGTAGAAATGTTGGGGGATTTTATCGTTCTACTCAATACCTTGTTATATCATTCGTGTATGAATGATCTAAGTCAGGGAGAATTGAAACACCCTGGATTTTGGCCCTTGGAAATTTCTGGAGCTTTGAGATCACTGTCCTTGTAACGACTCATCATATGAGTCATATGATGTGGGTATGGGCAGGTGACCCTAGTCGTAAGGAGTCAAGTGGGTGGTGGTTGGAGTTCTGTTTTGGTTATGATTTGGTGGTATGGGTCATAAGGTGTAGCGACAGGTCGTTTAGATGATCCTTTATCAAATTAGAAACTTAGTGATTTGACTTGGCTCTGAGTACGAGTGGCTCACTAAGAGTCGTGAGGATAGGGTACGAGTGGTAAAGTCAAATCATATGTTTTCTAGTGCCAATCCCTTTGGTTTCTATCTTGGGTACGACTAGGCCATACGAGTTGTATGGTTTGTTAACAAGCGGGATCAGGGAGTCGTATGGTGGACAGTGTGTAGGTGTCCAACTCACTATATTGGTGATGACTCAATGGTACAATTTGTATGTTGTGGTCACAAGTCACAGGATCGACTCGTAACCACCTACAATATTTTTACAATTTTTAGTTGGGAGCATTTTGGACATTTCCCCTTTTTAACTTCCTTTGATACCATGAATTAAAACACCTTTTGGGATTTCATTAACCTATTATTCCAAATCAAACACTCTTAAAATCTCTCTCAAACTCTCTTTCAAGAAAAAGGCTAGAGTTTCATTAAGATAATAAATTAAGGCTTTTAAGGGTGGTTTCTCTCTATCTTCCTTGGTGTCTAAGGAATGTTACTCCTCCCTCATTATTATTTTACAAAAATCATGTGATTTAATGTATGGTTTTCATTATATTATTATAGTTTTGCAATAAAGGTTGGGGGTTTTGGATGTTCATGGTTGAATAATATTTCTCATGGTTTAATTATGTTTTCTTTCATGATTTTAGTATGATTTTGACATTTTGGGATGCATGTTAATGGAAAATGGATTTTGGGGTATAATGGATTCCCAAATTGCTTGGTTATGCTTTTAAAACTTATGTGCCCTCAACCTAATTGTTAAAATGCCAATGAGAATGATTTTTGTCATATAGTTTGATTATCCTTGGAATCTTCCTTGGCATAAATGGTAAATGGAGCATGAATTATTTATGGTTTGATTTCATATGGATTTGGAAAGGCCTTGTTGGCATTGTTTGATTATGAGTGGTTTTGGTAAATTGGAAATGATGGAGTCTAATTTGATTTAATGGTTTAGATGGCATAGTTGGAATAGACTTGCAAGTTCTAATTTTGGTATGAAGATACCAATGGTTAATACCTAATTAAAAAGACTCCTTGGTAAATGGTTGTAAATGTGTAATTGGTTTTAATATTGGCTTAAAGAGGGTTGTGTATCAAAGTCGTGGAAGGTGGAGGTCTCAGGGGGACCAATACTGGAAACTCATGTTTTTCAATGTGAGGTTTGGTCATAGTGAGCGTATACATGATGTTACACTTTATATTTTGGGAGATGTACTAGTCATCTCAGGTTATTCTTCAGTTTATGTGTCTAACTAGCACTGGGGCTCTTTCGGTAGGGGGAGCTAAACCCATTTAGCCCGTGGGTGGACATTTAGGACGACAGAGCTACATAGTCCAGGTTAAGATTTTAAATGCATGCTAAACCTTGTTCCCTTTCCCAGCATGTTATATATGTATACATGTGATTGCATATGGTCATTTGATTTAGTTTTGAATGATGACATTATTTTATCTTTATTCCTAAGTTACATGCTAGAATTCACTCCGCTAATCGTCTTCGGACGTTGTATCCCCACGTGATGCAGGAACCAGCTATACTACTATTCCTCCTTCTTAGTGACTTGGATTTGGGGACAGATTTGAGTTAGATTGAAGTGGTGAGCTTCCATACTCTGAAAGAATCCATTTCATGCTATAGACTTCTTTTATTTATTGATATTTCTTGTATTTTGGTTTTGGCTATGGTCTTGGGCATGTCCCGACCAGATGTTATTGGATTCTGTTAAAGAATTTGTCAGACTACTATGGGCATGGTTGGTGTCAGTATTGGTGTCAACCTTGGTATTGGTATTGGCATTAGGGTTGTCACCGCTTGGATATTTCATTTAGGTTATTGGATTATGATTTTAGACTTTTTTTAATGTCTTTGAATTATTATTGTTTTATCCTTCTATATATTCAGAATTCATCTGACATAGGGTACAGGGCAATTACAGTTGGGTATTAAGGGTGGTCTCCGATCCTGTATGAACTTGAGATGCCCGACACGACTAGTCCCTAGTTCGGATCTTATCACCTTCGCATCGCCATCAACCCCCAAGCAGAGATAACCATTTAGATATTGAAGGATATGCTAATGTCTTGTGTGCTCTACTTTTGTGGTAGTTTGGTCGATCATTTTCCCCTAATAGAGTTTTCGTATTATAATAGCTATCACTCTAGTATTGGGATGGCTACTTTCAAGGATCTTTATAGTAGGAGATGTATGTCTCCTATTGGGTAGCTTGAGGTTGGTGAGAATAGGTTGTATAGTCTCAACTTGGTTTACAAAGCTATGGAGAAGGTGAAGGTGATTTGGGAAAGACTTAAAACCACCTAGAGTCACCAAAAGTCCTATGCAGACGTGAAGCGAAGAGAGTTAGAGTTTGAGGTGGATGATTTGGTATTCTTGAAGGTGTGTCCATGAAGGGAGTGATGCGGTTTGGAAGAAAAGGGAAGATTTGTCCTCGTTATGTTGGTCCATACCATATTTTGAGGAGTGTGGCTTATGCGTTGAAATTACCTCTAAGTTTGGGATCTACCCATTTGGTCTTCGATGTGTCGATGTTGAAGAAGTGCATGGGTGATTCTTTCTTGGTTGTTCCTTTGGAGAGTATTGGTGTTTCAAAATTATTGTCTTATGAGGAAGTCCCGGTTGAGATCTTGGATAGACAGGTCCATCATTTGAGGACTAAGGAAGTGGCTTCGGTGAAGGTTCTTTGGTGAAACAAAAAGGAGAGGAAGTTACTTGGGATATTTACCCTTTCCCCACTTGTGACCTACGACTATAAAACACCTTTGGGGCATTATTTTCTCCTTTTAACAAATCAAAGCACATTCTGTTCTCTCTCAAATTCTCTCAAACAAAAAGTACCTAGGGTTTCTAAAGGTTGACCATCTAAAGCTTTAAAGGTGGAATTCTTTCCATAATCCTTGATAATTAAGGTTTGTTACTCTTCCCCAATTATTACTTTATGAAAATCTTGTATTTAAATGGTTTAATTGGATGGTTTTGAATGTGGGTTTTGATGTGGTTGAGGTTTTTGACATGGTTGATTCTTAAATTGTTTTCCATGATTTATTATGCATTGTTTATGCTTTATTGATGGTTTTCAACTAGTAGGGTTGCATTAGAATGGTGAATAAACTGAGGGGTCATGGTTTTCCCCAAAATTGGTGTTTTGAAATTTGAATTGGCTTTGAATAATTGTGTTCCCTCAACCTACTTGTGTAAATGATTTTCAATTGTGAAATTGTCCCTTGGTTCGACTGACCCACCTATGTTATTGCATTGAATGAAAAGTTAAACAATGAGCATGGTTTTAAAAGCCTTGTTGGATATGATTTGATTTAATGAACAAGAGGGTTGAGGTATTCCCTCAAGCTAATGTAATTGTTATGGCATAGAGATAAACTTGCAAGTGTAAGGGTATGACGATACCTATGGTGTTCCTTAATGGTAAATTCTTTGGTCAATAAATGGGAATGTGTGAGAAGTGTTGTAATTGGGTTTTAATGGAGGTTGTATAGCTGTGCCGTGAAGGTTCCGAGGGACCAATACTAAAAATTGTGGTTGTCGACGCGAGGTCTAAATGATTATGAGGTTCGAGTCCCCTTAATTATATGATTGGGAAGTTCGAGTCCCTCATGTTATTGATTGAGTGCTTACGTCACTCTTGGTATAAGCCAGGAGGTTCGAGTCCCCTGTAGTACATATGTTATGTGATTATTCTCTGTTTCGTGCAGCCACACGCACTGGGGCCCTTTCTGATAAGGGAGAACTGGACCAATATAGCCCGTGGATGCCTTGTTATGATAGTTATGCTACATAGTCCAGGTTATTGATTTTAAAGTACATGATAAGCCTTGTTCCTTATCCCGACATATTATTTACGTATGTACATGATGATATTCACATGGATTTGAATTAGGTTTGACTTGGCATTACTTTATCCCCTATCCCTGAGTTTCATACTAGTGATCAACCCACTAACCATGAATATTGTATCCCCATGAGATTCAGGCACCAGAGATACTTCTACTTTTCCTGTGTAGTGTTAGGTGGATCGGCTCAGTTCGTTGGTCGTTGGTGGTGAAGTGGTGAGCTTCCAGTCCCAGGAAGACTTGGTCATTTCATCACTTTTCTTTCATACACTGGAATTGAAGAGTTCGCATTAATATTTCAATTGTCATTGTCAGAATTGGGGGCATGTCTCGACTGAGATTGGCTTTCGGTATTGTTTGGAGGCTTTGTGGATGTTGCTGTGAACTTTGCTGATTGGTGTTATTGGTTGCTGGATACTAAGTTATCTTAGATTCCTTTGATCTCTATATCTTATCTTGTTATATGTTCAAAATTCAGCCTCTGTTGGGCATTGTGTTCGGTTTTACAAGGCAACGGGGGTGGTCTCCGATCCTCGGTGGACTTGATATACCCGTCACGGCCAGGCCCTGGTTCGGTTCATGACATTTACCCTCAAAAACCTCAAACCAACCGACAGGAGAGCGACAATGCCTACAACACAAGGCCTCAAAAGGATCCATATCAACACTGGAATGGTATCTGTTACTATAGGGAAACTCTGTCAAAGCTAGATACTGCTCCCACTGACCACCAAAGTCCATCACATAAGCACAGAGCATATTTTCTAAAACATGAATAGTCTGTTCTGAGTGCCCGTCTTTCTGGGGGTGAAATTTTATACGAAGATCAACACGAGCACCTAACTCATCCTGAAATGTCTTCCAAAAGTGAGATGTGAACAATGAACCTCGATATAAGATAATATACACTGACATACTGTGTAGATGCACAAACTAACGAATATAGCTATGGGGCCAACCTCTTAGCACTGAAAGAGACTTGAACCAAAATAAAATAGGTAGATTTGGTCAAACGATCCATGATGACTCAAACACTATCAGAACCATACAAAGACGAGGCAACCCAATCACGAAGTTTATAGTAATTTGTTCCCACTTTTGTTCGAGAATGGGTAACCTCTAAAGAAATCCACTAAGCCTCAAATGCTCGACCTTCACCTATTGGAAGCATAGGAAATGAGCTACAAAATCCTCTAATCCACTTTTGCGTCGTAAGATTGATGTGCCACTTCAGTTATCGCATCGGGTGCCCAGTTTGTTTTAATGATTTACGGCTCCAGGAGGGTATTTAAATCTTTTTCCCTTTCTTTATCTCAGCCATAACATAGGGTTAGGATCTCAAAAGAGCATTATTTGCCTCTTATTTCATATTTTGACTCAATTGAAAACATTCCCTCTCAAGAACAAACCCTAGTCCTTCAACTTTCAAGATCAATTCTCAAAAAATCCACCAAGACCTTCCAAGAATTCTTCAATTAAGGTATGTGTGATGTTAATCCATGGTTTTCTTTCACCATGGAGTCCAAGAACCTATTTTTACATTTTGAATCATGAATTTACATTCTTACAATAAAAACTATCTCCATAAATCTTTATGGTTTTCAATTATACATGGTGTTTACAAGGAGTTGTAGTTGGAATTAAACTTTGCACGTTGGATTGATGATGTTTTCATGTTAAATCCCTAGTTTATGATTTAGTATTATAGCCATGTGAATGATCATATGTTTTAAACTATCCTCATTCTTTAAATCATGACCCTCAAGGGTTTGATGAAATGCCTAAGTAATGATTTTAGGGTAATGCTTACCTATTGTGGTTTTTAAATGATCTCATGTGTTCTTATTGATAATGTTATCGAGTCCTGGGGGTTATGACTACCCGAAAACATAATTGTTTACACAGTTAGTTATAGTATTTTTAGAATGGTTTGTAGATAAACCATAAACAATAACAATTCAGTCAGTTATCATAACCAGTTAACCTAAGATCAGTCCAGAAATTAGTGTCTTTTAGTTGGGAGTAGGATTTAGCAATGAGCGAATGCAGAAAGGCTACTTCCTTATCAGTTAGGTGGAGTCATTAGTAACAGTCCCTGTATTCCAAAGCTACATAGCCAGTATGGGTTATGAGGAGTCACCTGTCATTTTATGCTTGACTACCTCCTAGGGATCACCCGTTAGATTAGGATTGACTGGGCCCAGGTGTGACCCATCAGTTTAGGCTTGGCATCCTGACTCTTCAGCAATGTAGTAGATCCACACTGCCATTGTTAGTACCTGTGGTATGTTCCAGACACCCCTTCCAACTAGGGTTACAGGTTGGACTCCCAATTAGTTCAGAGTGGGGCATATTGGTTAGATGATACCTCCCACAGTCTCAATCCAGTAATCAGTACAGGATTCAGTTCATGTTTCTTGACCATGGCTTACAGATTATCAGTTATCTAGTTACCAGATTTCAGTATTTCAGTTTCCCAGATTATTTCAGAAAGATTACATGTTTGGTCTTGCATTTTCAGTAATTCAACTTTCATGCATATTTACTTAGTTATCTTGTGTTATTCTGCCAGTTATAACTTTGTATTCAGTTAACCCATGCATTTTAGCCTAACCTCATCTCATATACCAGTACATTCAAAGTACTGATCATATACTCATTTCTTGAGCTATAATGTCTTATATCATAGGTTTAGATGCTTAGTTTACCGACTGAGCTTAGACAAGATTATTTAACCAGTATCAATAGCAGTGGTGAGTCCTCATACTTTGAGGACAAGTTTATGTTATATTCAATTATGTTAGCAGTTCAGTTATTTAGTCATTCGGAGTTAGTTGGGGGCTTGTCCCATCAACTTTATAGTCAGTCAATTTTAGAGGCTTTCAGACACTCAAACAGATATATAGTTATTCAATTGTTTTGTAAGTATTTTTGGCACGTTATTAGACGTTTAGAACTATAATTCAGTATTGTTATTAGTATTTAGTTTTTCTAAAACTTATGGAATCCTTAGATTACTTCTGCACATGTCTTGAATTTTCAGTATATTGTTCAATGCTCACAGTAGGTACCAGCTAATGGGTTATCTTATGGTCTTTCGGGACCATAAGCACTGTATGGTGACTAGGGTTTATTTTTTGGTCATTACAAACTTGGTATTAGATCCTAAGGTTTTAAAGCGTCCTAGGGAGTTTGAAAGCCACGTTGAGTAGAGCGAAACTTATGGACAAGAGGCTACAAGATATTTTACAAAAAGTTTCCCTTCTTTTAGTATTTATGACATGTGAGTGGGAATGATCTCAACTTAAACTCTCTTTATAATTCATTCTTCCTTCCGTTTACAGAACATGCCTCTTAGAAAAAACAATAGAAGAATAAATAGGAACCACTCCGTACCTCAGCCCTTTCAGAAAGATCCCCTGAATGAGAATGTTTCTTATTCTTAGTTTAGAGCCACATTAACCACTCTAGCCCTCTCAGTAGCAGCTCGTAACAATCAGCCAGCTGTTATCCCAGCCAAGCTAGTAGATAATACTGCCGCACCTAAGATCCGAGACTTCACCCAAATGAATCCCCCTCAGTTTTCGGGATCCAAGTCCGATGAGGATCCACAGGAGTTTCTTGACATGGTTTAAAAGGTAACAGATATTATGGGTGAAACTTCTAGTGAGAGTGTAGAGTTAGCTGCTTACCAGTTGTAGGATATGGCTCACACTTGGTTTAAGTAGTGAAAGGAGGATAGGGGTGCTTATGTAGGGCCTATAGAGTAGGAGGAGTTTGCTATAGCCTTTTTTAATAATTTGTTCCTTTAGAGTTAAGGAAATCTAAGGTGTTGGAGTTTATAAATTTGATGCAGGATAGTATGAGCGTGAAGGAGTATTCACTTAAGTTTGCCCAGTTGGCAAGGTATGCTCCTCATGAGGTGTATGATAACCACTCTGAAATAAGTAAGTTTATGTCGGGCATATCTAATAGTGTGGTAAAGAAGTGTAGGATAGCTATGTTGATTAAGGAGATGGATACATCTAGGTTTATGATCCATTCTCAACAGATTAAGGAGCAGAACCTTAAGGAGAAGGATAAGGAGAGTAAGAGAGCCAGAACGGGTAGTTTTAGTTTTACTCAGCTAAAGTAAGAAGGTGGTAACCATTCTCAGTTCTGACAGAAGTTTTCAGCCCCAGTTCAATCCTCAGCTAGCGCGCCAGTACCAAAGTTTAGTAATGACAATCAGGGTAGAGCGCCAGGATCTAAGCCTCTGGGTAGTGTGAACAGTGGTCGTACCAACATATTATGCCAGAAAAATGGTAGGAATCATCTAGGTATGTGCAGAGTTGGTAGTGATGTATGTTTTGGATATGGAAAGCCGGGCCATAGGTTCAAAGAATGTCAATTAGTTGCTCAGAAAGGGAGAGAGTCGCACCAATAGGGTCAGTCCATTCAGCCATCGGTTCTAGCAGGTCGCCAAACTTAGCAGGGCGCCACTTCCAGTGCCACCAATGGTCAGCGTCAAAATAGATTTTATGAACTCCAGTCCCGACATGATCAGGAAAGCTCTCCTGATATGGTTACAGGTATGTTGTAAGTTTTTCACCTTCATGTGTATGCTTTATTAGACCCTAGAGCTTCACTAACCCCCTATATAACTGTGAATTTTGGTATCAATCCTGAGACTTTAGAAGAACTCTTCCCAGTGTCCACCCTGGTAGGTGTCCCTATTGTAGCCAGGTAGGTATACAGGAACTGTCTGATCATAATATCCCAGAAAGTCTCCTCAGTTGATGTTGTGGAGTTAGATATGTCTTATTTTGATTTCATTCTCGGCATGGATTAGCTCCACTCATGCTATGCTTTAGTTGATTGTAGAAATAGAGTTGTTTATTTTCAGTTTCCAAATAAACCAATCCTTGAATTGAGGGGTAGTACTTCAGCACTTATGGGTCAACTTGGTTTGTACCTTAGAGCGAGAAAAATGATATCCTAGGGGTGTGTCAACCATCTTGTTCGAGCTAAATACTTTAGTCTAGAGATTCGCAATATCGAGTTAGTTTTAGTAGTGCAGGAATCTCCAGATATGTTTCCCAAAGATCCTCCTGGAGTTCCTCCAATAAGGGAAATCAACTTTGGAATGGACCTTCTTCCAGATACCCAACCTATCTCTTTTAAGCCTTAAAGAATGTCTCCCGCGGAGCTTAGGGAGTTAAAAGAATAGTTGAAAGATCTTTTAAATAAGGGATTCATTAGGCCCAGTGTTTCCTCATGGGGCGCTCCAGTTTTTTTCGTGTGTAAAAAAATGGTTCTCTTAGAATGTGCATCTATTACCATCAGTTGAACAATGTCACAATCAAAAATAAGTATCCACTCACCAATATTGATGACTTGTTCGATCACCTTCAGGGTTCCAGTTATTTCTCTAACAAATTCAGTTATCATCAGCACAGATTCAGATAATGTGATATTCCGAAAACAAACTTCAGAACTCGATATGGTCACTTTGAATTTCTAGTCATGTTTTTTGGTATAACGAATGCCCCAGCAACTTTCATGGACTTGATGAACAGAGTAATCAAGCAGTACTTAGATATGTTCATCATAGTCTTCATAGATGACAACCTTGTTTATTTCCGTAATGAAACTAATCATGCAGACCACCTCAGAATAGTATTAAAAACTCTTAGAGCCCTTTAGTTGTTCACCAAATTCAGTAAGTAAGAGTTTTGGCTAAGATTAGTAGTTTTCCTTGGCCATATTATTTCCGGTGATGGCATTATAGTTGACCGTCAAAAGATCAAAGTAGTGAGAAATTGGCCCAGACCCATTTCTCTAACAGATATCAGGAGTTTTTTGGATTAAAGATGGTTTGTCAAAAGGTTTTCATCTATTGTGTCCCCCATGTCTATATTGACTCAGAAGAAAGTCAAGTTTCAGTGGTCATATTCCTGTGAGAAAAGATTTTAGGAGTTGAAGACTCAACTCACTTCAGCCCTTGTTTTGACCTTGCCAAATGGATTAAATGGGTTTATTGTTTACTGTGATACTTCCAGAGTTGGGTTGGGTTATGTTTTGATGCAGAGAGGTAAGGTCATAACCTATGCCTCTAGATAATTTAAGGCGCATGAAAAGAATTATCTTACCCATGATCTTGAGTTAGAAGATGTTGTGTTTACCTTGAAAATTTGGACGCATTATCTGTATGGGGTGCATGTTGATGTGTTCACAGATCACAAAAGTTTGTAGTATTTGTTTTTGCAGATAGAGTTAAATCTCCATCAAAAGAGGTGGTTAGAATTATTAGAAGATTATGATATGAGCGTTTTGTATCATCTGGGAAAATCCAATATAGTGGCAGATTCCCTTAGTAAATTGTCTATGGGTAGTGTTGCTCATATTGAGAATGATAAGAAGATGTTGGTTTAGGAGATTTATCAGTTGGCTAGATTAGGCGTTTGTTTGGTTGACTTAGCTGAGGGTAGTGTATGGGTTTAGAATAGCTAGGAATCTTATTTGGTTGCCGAGGTGAAAGAAAGAAAGATAGGGACCCCAGTCTAGTTAAGTTGAAGGAGTCAGTCAGAGATTAGAGAGTAGAGGTTTTCTCCCAAGAGGGAGATGGTGTGTTGTGTTGCCAAGGTAGACTGTGTGTGTCTTGTTTAGGTGGTTTGAGACAACGAATTCTTGCAAAAGTGTATGGTACGCGCTACTTTCTTCACCCAGGAGCTACTAAGATATACCATGATTTACAGTAAATCTATTAGTGGAGCGGTATGAAAAGGGATATTATAGAGTTTGTAACTAAGTATGCTAATTGTCAGCAGGTTAAGGTTGAGCACCAAAGGCCTAGTAGCGCTATGCAGGAGTTCACCATTCCCACGTTGAAGTGGGAAGAGGTCAATAATGATTTTGTGACAAGGTTGCCTCGTTCACGACACCTGCACGATTCGATTTGGATTATTGTGGAAAGAATGACCAAATCAGTCCATACTTCTTATTCAGCCAAGGATTATGCCAAGCTCTATATTAGAGAGTTGGTTAGATTGTATGAAGGCCCGTTGTCAATCATTTTAGATAGAGGTACTTAGTTTACCTCTCATTTTTGGAAGGCTTTTCAGAAGGGTCTTGGTACCCAAGTTCGTCTCAGTGCAACCTTTCACCCTCAGATAGATGGTTAGGCAGAGAGGACCATTCTGACCTTAGAGGACATGTTGAGAGAATGTGTTATCGACTTTAAGGGTAGTTGGGATGATCACTTGCCATAGATCGAGTTTGCTTACAATAATAGTTATCATTCCAGTATTCAGATAACTCCATTTAAGGATCTCTATTGGAGGAGCTATATATCCCTTATTATTTGGTTTGAGGTAGGTGAGACCGCGTTGATAGGGCCAGATTCAGTGTTCGATACTTTATAGAAAGTTCAGTTGATCAGGGAGAGACTTAAGATAACCCAAATCCATCAGAAATCCTATGCAGATGTACGTAGGAAAGATCTCGAGTTTGTAGTTGAATATTTAGTCTATTTGAAAATCTCTCCCATGAAGGGAGTGAAGAGGCTTGGCAAGAAGGGGAAGCTCAGTCCCCAATATGTTGGCCCTTTCAAAATTTTGAGTCATTATGGTAAAGTAGCTTACGAGCTTGAGCTACCTGCATATTTTCCATCAGTGTATCCAGTGTTCCATGTGTCCTTGTTAAAGAAGTGTATTGGTGACCCAGATATCACTGTCCCTTTAGAAAACTTAGATGTTCAGAACAACCTATCTTACGAAGAACTCCCAGTTGAAATCCTTAATCGTCAGATTCGTAGACTGAGGAACAAAGAAGTTCCTTTGGTCAAAGTTCTTTGGCGAAATCTATCCGTAGAGGGAGATACTTGGGAAGTAGAAGCTGATATGTGAACCAAGTATCCTTACCTTTTCTATGCAAATTCAGATTCAGTTCAAGGTAACCATTTTGTTTTCCCTTAGATTATCTCTTTTTCATTCTCAGTTCCAGCCATATGATCATATTCATGTCATTGCATGTATTCACGAATTAGCTCAATTAGTCACCATGTTCAGACTCAGTTATGTAATCATGTTTCAGTTGTGCATATTCAACATGTATTCTTGGTACCTCAATAATATTCAACTTAACCAGTCTTATTCGAGGATGAATGTTCCCAATGGGGAGATATTGTAAGACCCCGCAAGATCTTAGCTCATTTCATCTCACTCTTGCATGCTAAAGGGGACAAAGACTTAGAAAATTTCACCAAGTGTTAAGACTTAGTCATTGCCAAATCCCCTTAAACTTTGATGATTTTAATTTCGATCTTTCCGAACTTAGAACGCCAATTTTTAAGTTGATTCATGATTGGGGTGGTCGATAGTATGTCTCGGGTGTGTTTAGGATTTTTCGGTTGACATTTTAGTCATGTTTGGATGGTCAAAATATAAGACCAATGCGATATAGTCGCGTCGCACCAGGAATCACGTAGGAAAGGTCCAACGCAATGCGTCATATTTTGCATCGTAAGACCAACGCATCGCGTCGGGTGCCCAATTTGTTTTAATGATTTATGGGTCCAGAAGGGTATTTCAGTCTTTTTCTATCACTTTATCTCTTCCATAACACGGGATTAGGGTCTCAAATTATTTTCTTCTTATTTCATATTTTGACTCAATTGAAAACATTCCCTCTCAAGAACATACCCTAGCCCCTTCAACTTTCAAGATCTTTCTCAAGAAATCCACTAAGACTTCCAAGAATTCTTCAATTAAAGTATATGTGATGTTCATCCATGGTTTCCTTTCACCATGGAGTCCAAGAACCTATTTTTATGTTTTGAATCATGAATTTGCATGCTTACAATAAAAACTATCTACATAAATCTTTATGGTTTTCGATTATACATGATGTTTAGAAGGAGTTGTTGTTGGAATTAAACTGTGCACGTTGGATTGATGATTTTTTCATGTTAAATCCCTAGTTTATGGTTTAGTATTATAGCCATGTGAATGATCATATGTTTTAAACAATCCTCATGCTTTAAATCATGACCTTCAAGTGTTTGATCAAAATGCCTACGTAATGATTTTGGGGTAATGCTTACCTATTGTGGTTTCAAATGATCTCATGTGTTCTTATTGATATTGCTATCGAGTCGTGGGAGTTATGAATACCTAAAAACATAGCTTTTTACATAGTCAATTACAGTATTTTCAGAATGGTTTGTAGATAAACCATAAATAGTAACAGTTCAGTCAGTTATCATAACTAGTTAACCTAAGATCAATCCAGAAATCAATGTCTTTTAGTTGGGAGTAGGATTTAGCACCGAGAAAATACATGACGACGGTTTCCTTATCAGTTAGGTGGATTCATTAGTAGCAGTCCTTGTATTCCAGAACTACATAGCCAGCGTGGGTTATAAGGAGTCACCCGTCAGTTTAGACCTGACTACCTCCCAGGGGTCACCCTTAGATTAGGCTTGACTCCGCCTAGGTGTTACCCTTCAGTTTAGGCTTGACATCCTGGTTTTTAAGTAGTGTAGTGGATCCACACAGCCATTGTTAGTACCCTTGGCATGGTACTAACACCCCTTCCAACTAGGGTTACAGGTTGGACCCCCAATTAGTTTAGAGTGGGGCATGTCGGTTAGATAATACCTCCAACAGTCTCAGTCCAATAATCAGTACAGAATTCAGTTCATATTTCTTGACCATGTCATACAGATTATCAATTATCCAGTTACCAGATTTCAGTATTTCAGTTTCACAGATTATTTCAGAAAGATTACATGCTTGGTCTTACACTTTCAGTAGTTCAGTTGTCATGCATATTTACTCAGTTATCTCATGTGATTCAGCCAGTTATTACTTTGTATTTAGTTAACCCATGCATTTCAGCCTAACCTTATCTCATATACCAGTACATTCAAAGTACTGATCGCATACTCATTTCTTGCACTATGATGTCTTATATCATAGGTTTGGATACTCAGTTTCCCGACCGAGCTTAGATAGGATCAATTAGCTAGCATCAGCAGCAGTGGTGAGTCCTCTACTTCTAGGAAAAGTTTATCTTAGATTCAATTATGTCAGTAGTTCAGTTTTTTATTCAGTCGAAATTAGGTAGGGGCTTGTCCCATCAACTCCACAGTCAGTCAGTTTTAGAGGCTTTTAGATACTCAAACAGATAGACAGTAGTTCAGTTGTTTTGCTAGTATTTTTAACACGTTTTTAGACGCTCAGAACTATGATTCAGTATTGTTATCAGTATTCATTTTTCATAAAACCTTATGGCGTCTTTAGATTACTTTCACACATGTCTTTTATTTTTAGTAAATTGTTCAGTGCTCACAGCAAGTACCAGCTCATGGGTTAGCTTGTGGTCTTTCGGGACTATAACCGACCAGGGTGTATTTTTGAGTCATTACACTTACCCTCTTGCGTCAACACAACACCTAACCCAACACTTGAATCATTACAAAAGATGATATAACCCACACCTTCCTTGGACAAAGTTAAGATAGGAGCTGAAGTCCACAAATCCTTAAGCTCTTGGAAGCTCATCTCACAAGTATCAGACCACTGAAAGAAAATATTCTTCTGAGTCAACTTGGTCAATAGAAAAGTAATAAATGAGAAACCCTTAACAAAACGTCGGTAGTAACCTACCAAGCCAACAAAACTCCGAATCTCAATAGGCGAAATAGGCCTAGACCAATCATGAACCATTGCAATCTTGGCTGAATCACTATAATACCTTTCTTAGACACCACATGACCCAAGAAAGAGATAGACTCCAACCAAAACTCACACTTAGAGAACATAGAAAAAAACTTCTCATCCCTAAATCTCTGAAGCACAATCCAAAAATGCTCCTCCTGATCGACCTCACTCTTGGAATAATCTAAGAAATTATCGAAAATACAAGAATAACAGAGTTGAGATACAGTAGAAATACCATATTCATCAACTTCATTAATGTGGCTGGGCGTTGGTCAACCCAAAGGACAGGACCAAGCACTCGTATTGACTGTATCGAGTCCAAAATGCTGTCTTCAGAATATCCAAAGCTCTAATACTCAATTGGTGATACACAGAGCTCAAATCAATCTTTAAAAACACTGAAGCACCCTAAAACCAGTAGAACAAATCATCAATACAAGCAAGAGGATACTTATTCTTGACCATCACCTTATTTGACTTTCAACAATCAAACACATATGCATAGACCCATATTTTTTTTCACAAACAAGACAGGCGCACCCCAAGGTGATACACTAGGTCGGATAAATCCCTTATCCAATAATACCTGCAACTGATCCTTCAACTCTTTTAACTCAATTGGGGTCATCCTATTAGGAGAAATAGAAATGGGGTTGGTGCTCGGCTCAACATCAATAGTAATGTCAATATCATGATTCGAAGTTATGTCAGGTAAATCTGCAGGAAAGAAATCCACGAACTCACGAACCACACAAACAGAATACAAAAAGGAGGTGAAGTAACACTAGTATCATGAATATGAGACAAATAACATAAGCATCCCTTCTCAACCAAGTGAAGAGCCTGAACATAAGATATAACCCTCTTGGTACCTGAATGTAGCGCACCCATTCGAACTATCCTTAGCATACCTGATGAAGCTAAAGTCACAGTCTTAGCATAACAATATGGGATAGCATGGTAAGGTGCCAACTATTTCATACCCAAAATGACATCAAAATCTACCATACAAAATGCAATCAAATCTAACCAAGTCTCACGCCTAGAAAAACTCACAACACAAGATCAGTACATCTAATGCCCCGAGTCTGTACTCCAGATACTACATGGTGCTTACGATCCCAAAGGACCATAATCTAATCTATGATTGGTACCTGTTGAGAGCACTGAATAATAAAACTGTAATAATGCGGAAAATAGGTTGAAATACCATAAGGTTCATTATCTAAATACTGATAAAGAATATCAACTGTAATAATAATCTGCAAAATTGAATAATGTCTAATAGTCTAGTCTGAAAATCCTCTAACTGAACTGTCTGAATGTGGAGTTGATAGAAAAATCCCCCAACTAACTCTGACTACTGAACTACTGATAAACTGAAATACTGAAATAAAAGTATGTCCTCGGTAGATGAGGACTCAATACTGAAACTATTGCTGATAACTGAATATGTCTATACGCGGTCAGGAACCTGAGCATCCAAACCTATGATAAGTGACATCATAGCACAAAGAGAAAGTATGCATTAGTACGTAGACTATACTGGTATACTAGATGAGGTAAGGCTGAATCCAAGGGTTCATATACATAAATAGTAACTGACTGAATGATATGAAGTAACTGAATAAGAGAATACATGGATAACTGAAACTGCTATAAATACTAAGTATGCGATATTGTCCATATACGTTTATACTGTATCTGATCTTTTATTGAAGCTGAGTACTGATTTCTGATACTGAGCAACCTAAATATGAGATTCTGATAACTGAATTACTGATAACTGGGTGATTATTTTTTATAGTCCTGATTCTGTAGAACTGAACTGAGTTCTTTGTTGAGACTGAAACTAAAAATGTGGGAGGTAGTCGTCTAACCGACATACCCCAAATAAGATAACTGAGGTCCAACCTATAACCCCAGTTGGAAAGGTGTTAGTACCGTTCCATTGGTAAAGACAAGCTAAAGAGTTACCCTCATCTGGCAAGTACTCTAATGAGAATGGTGGCACCTTCAACTGGAAGGTTAAAACACCTCATCAACCCTCAACTGGCAGGTTGATGTCTCAACCTATGCTGGCTATATAGTTTTTGAATGCAAGGACTGCTTCTAATAATCACACTCTCTACTGGAAGTCGAGCCCCCATCTTTGTGCTCACTCGGTACTGAATTATACTCCTATCTGAATGACTCTGATTACTATGCTAAGCTGAACTAGACTGATACTGAGTTCTGTAACTGCCTGAGTACTTACTGTTTTGGGACATGACTGAGACTATTCTGTAACTACTATACCTCTAGGTGAACAACTAGATTGTCAAGTATTAGATACCCTCAGGACTCGATAGCATGAAAATAAAGCATAGCATGATCTTGAAATACATAACAAGGTTTACTGGTTCATAATTCATTCATAGAGACATTTTATCAAACACTTGTTGGGCATAAACTTGTACATATGCTAGCATGTCATGATTTCACCATTTAATTCACATGGACATTCCATCAAACACATGGGGAGCACAACTTAATGCATATAATAATGGACAACATGTAAACATTGTAACTACAACACCCAAGCTTGCAAATTCAAGGATTATAACATGGGAATTATACAATTCAATATACATGCTATTTCAATTTCATGGAATCTATAATTAATCATGGATTGAAACTTAATTAATGTCATGAACGTGAATACAATCCAATTTCAAGCATGTAAATCATGAATCAATAATCTTGTAGTTTTAAAAATGGATTCTTGGACTCTATGGGTAAAACAAACCCATAGATGAACACCTAACATACCTGAGAAGATTAAATCTTGAAGGTTCTTGGAGGAATTCTTGAGTTTGTTCTTGATTTCTTGAAAACTAGGGCTTTACCCTATTTGAGATAGAAAGTTTTCATCTTGAGAGAAAGTGAGTAAATAATGATATAATAGGTTATTTAGGGATTTAATTTCGTGTTTAGACTGATTAAGGCCATGGAAAAATACAAAATTACCCCTACGAATAATTAAAACTTTCATCACTGGATGCCCGATTTTGGACCTCACTGCGATGCGGTGGAATAGCGCTGAGCCACTGGAATGTGGCTAACACTATGTAAAAATGGATGACTGGAAAATTTGCTCTTGGCGCAACGCGGCACCATCGCGGAGCCTTACTGGAATTTGACAACTGGAAAAATAGCCCTTGGTGCAGTGCGGTGGGATCTCGATGGCAGACTGGAAAATGACAATTTTCATATGAGCCCTTAGCGCGATGCGGTGAAGTACCAGGTGGTACACTGTTTTACTAAAAATGTTATAACTCTTCACTCGGGTGTCGGATTTGGGAAAATTTTAAATCGTTGGAAAGCTGACTAAATTTCCTACGCAATGGTAAGCTCTAAACTGATAAATACTGAGTATTTTAAAAAAAAAATATGAGTACTCATGTACTGAGAGTTAAATTAAGCTAGGGAAATACGGGGTATTGCAGTACACTTAGTTCAGCACTAAAGAGTCTCCTACAGGGGTAGATACACTAATAGCCACATCAAGAGCTCACAAACTAAATCAAAACCCAAAGAAAAGTATGTATACACATAGGGGAAAGTCTATCTGAGATCAAATTACATAGATACAGATCTGAAACAAATGGGGATGATACCTATGATAACAACATTGAAAGCCTCTGCCTCTGGTCTCGTGCGTAAAACATAGCATTGTGCACGACCATTACCTGGCTGAATGGCTCTGCAACCACTACCATGGGACCCACCACCTCTACCTCGCTCACTCCTAGTAGAACCTTTACCTCTTACCACTGAAATAAGAGTAGTTCTGAACACATGACGGGGATAGTCCCTGGCCAAATAGCAAGTCATATCACTAACCTATCAACCTCAACGGCCCGACACAGTAGAAGGAAGTATTACTGGATCGGAACGGCCACCTGGAACTATAGAACTAGAAGACCCACTATCTGAACTTTGCAAGGTTTCCTGCATGGGTCTACCATGATAACCGTAAAAACCTCTAGAATTCCTACCTCGAGAAGTGTAACCTCTGAACTCGCCCAACCGGTCCACCCTCTTGGTGCATCCCTAAGATGCTCGAAGAATACCCCCAGGCATTTTAGCATGATCCACTATACTCTAAAATGAGGCTCCAAATAATACCATCTGAGATGTAGGTAGCTAAAGAGAAACATCAAACCCCTTTACAAACTTTCAAATCATCTTAGATTTAAGGGCAATATTGGCATAGGAATATCTATACAATGCATGAAAGCGTGTCTCATACTCTACAATAGTCATGAAGACCTGCTCAAGGTGATCAAAATCATCCCTCATCCGATCTCTTAGATAGTGGGGCATGAACCTCTCCATAAAGGCCTTACCAAACTTATCCTAAATCATCTCTAGAGAATTAAGAGGTCTTCAACCAACAAGTGATCTCCACCAATCCCTAGTATGATCTCTCAACTGATAAGTAGTATACATAATACCATGCGACTCAAGCAAACCCAGGTTATGCAACTTCTCAAGGCAGTCAATCAAGAAATCATAGGCATCATCACCCACAACACCATTGAACCTAGGGAACCCAAACGAGTGAGACTCTCAAACCTCTTCTAATCCTCAGAAGACATAAATGTACTAATAATAAAAGGAGGTATGGTAAATCTGGAAGGTAAAATCCCATATGAGGAGGAAACATGGATGAAGGCTAAACTCCCGACCTCAGAATACCATAATCAAGTATGGGCATTGAAAGAGTGATAACACTTAGAGTCTGTGGAATACCAAAAGAATAAGTAGGTACTACTGGAGGATCCACAATTAGGGATAGAGGAACATCATAAGCAGACTCTAGCAAAGACAGAGGTAAATATTTGGAGCTGGTGGAACACCAGGTACACTAAAGGAGCCCCCTCCAAATGGTACAACAAGTTATTCAACAACCCCTCTAAGACTAGGGTTGAAGAACTCAGTGGAACCAAAGCAAAACCCATATCTCCAATATGCTTAACATGGGGCTCAGGGAAGAGTCCCCTAACACTACTTCTAGATAGGGTAAATCCATATTCCCATCCACTACATCGAGCCATCCACGAATCATAACCCTTTCTCTAGACTAGGATATTTTCTCAGATAAAGGCTCTGCATCTCTAACCTCACGAGATCAAGTCATCACCATCTACATGGAAGAGAGTGAAATATACTTAGAACACAAGGTATGAAGAAAATTCACACGATAAGGAACAAAATGAGAAAATTTTCCTAAGGACATCTCATAGCCTCTCAAAGATAAATACGAATGTCTACATATCAATCTGTGAGACTCTATTAGATATCGTATTCTTACACTATTAAGATGAATGAACCTGGAATCTATGATACCAATTTTTCATGATCCAAAAACTAAGGATCATGATGGCACTTGTCACACCATGCCTTGACAAGTAAGCCTCTCAAACAAACAAATACAAAAGGGGAAAATACTGACAATAACCTAAAGTAAGGTTTTTAGAATATAGCGGAACCACATAATATAATAAAAATGGAAGAACATAGCCAAAGATATCATACCATAATCCCAAAACCTGGTGTCACAATGTAAGAAATAACTAGTACAACTCGAGCTCAAAATATATAAGATATCCCAAAACAGGAACAACTTTGTCTCTGAATGTAAAAGAAAGACATAGTCTAAATAAAGAAGGGAAGTAGTAGACTTCAAAAGATAGAATCCAACCACTACCTTGAAAAGCTCTAAATTATTTCCCGAAGTCAACCACCGTGAGGCATACTCAAACCTAGATTCATACCAAAAAGGGGCAGTAAGGGTGAGTAAGATCCGTTTGTACTTAGTAGGTATCATAGGTCGGCTAAGAAAAGTAGAAAATAAAGCATACAAAATAAACACTAAGGGCACGTCACCTACAACCAGAAAATATCCTAAATAATAGACAATACTATCTCCACAAATAGTACTTTAATACTCACATCCGACAGAACAGATATAAGAGAAATATGCAGGTAGACATTTATAACACATACTAGTAGAAAAGATAGAAATACACATAGACAGATATCCCATTAAAAAGGAATAATGCCTCACAAAAAAGTACAAGGTAATTACAAATATATGTAGATGATGGTGATGACACCCTATCACGACCCGAACTAGGGCCTGGCCGTGACGAGTGTCTCAAGTCCTGTGTGGACCATAGATCACCCCTTTCACCTAACTAAACAAAAACACCATACCCCAAGGTCGATTGAATTCCAAACTTATAACAAGATAAGAAAACATCCATTTAAAGACAATATAATACGTCGATAACCAAAACCAACCGATACCAATATCAATGGCAATACTAATACCAATACCAGTACCAATACCAATACCAATACCAATACCAATACCAACACCGCCCATGCCCACAGTAGTACGACAAAGCCTCTATTCAAAATAAAAGAATATCCAGTCAGGACATGCCCCCGACTATAGCCAAAATCGACACCAAAAGAATAGTAAATTCATAAAGAAATCCATAGCATAAAATGTAGTCCTCCAAAGTATGAAAGCTCACTACTTCAGTCTGACTTAAAAGTTGTCCCTAAATCACCTAGTCACTGAGTAGGAGGAGTGAAAGTATGACCAATCCCTGCATTGCGTGGGAATACAGCATCCGAAGATGGTTAGTGGGGTAAATGCTAGTATGTAACTTGAGGATAAGGATAACATAAAGATATTATCAACAAATTAAAATCATTCAAAATCCAACGCACATAATCAAATGCAAATACATAAGTACATATGTCACATATCGGGATAGAGAACAACGTTTATATGTTTTTAAAAATTTTAACCTGGATTATGTAGCTCAACTATCATGTAATAGTACATACGAGCTATATGGACCCCAACTCTCAACCCCTGGTCGGACCCCAGTGTGTGTAGCCACACGAACCGGAGAATAATCTCATATATATGCATATGAGGGACTCGAATCCTCCAACATATACCAAGGTGACTTAATCACTCGATCATATAATGGTTTAAGGGGAACTCGAACCTCCTAAATCATGAAATAATAATAAGGGGGAGTTGAACCTACCTGGTCACCTTGACCCCCGCATCAGTAAATTCGGTTTCCATTATTAGTCACTCAGACCTCCACTTTTATGACTCAGCTACACAACCTTCATTAGATCCTAATTAAAATATTTATCACACAATTCTATTCAATGAACCACAATACATATTCAGGTATACATTGTTGGTATCATCATACCAACTACACTTGCAAGGTAACATATCATGCCAAAATAATTTCCATTAACTTGGGGAGAATAACTCCCATTGTTCATTAATAAACATTGGGGAACACCGACTCCTGTTCATTAAAACATACCCTTGTATTTCAAATACTTCTTTATATCATACAATAGTTCAAGACTAGTTCAATTTTACAAATTCCCACAGTTCTCATAATCAAAACCAATTTCATATTATGGGGTTGGGGTTATAACCATTTCAAAAGTCACAAGTTTGTGAAAGTTATAATTCCCTAGTTCATTCAAAATACACATGCACCCACAAGTTCAAAACTATATTAAAAGCATGAAAATCATATATATATAAACCATGAGAAACATTGTTCAATTCATAACATTCAAAACTCCAACCTTTATTTTCAAAACCAAAACAATAATATTATGAACAATAATTTAGATGACACGCTTTCACAAAAGTAACAATGAAGGAAGATTAACATTCCTTAAGCACCAAAAAGTACGGAGACAAACCACCCTTGAGAGCCCTAATTGATTAGCCTTTTGAAAACTGTTATTGTTCTTGACCTTGAGGATTTTGGGGTGTTCTAAGAGGTAATTTGATGTGTTTATGATAGCTAATGATGTCCTTATGAAGTTATAAGTCGTGAGTTTTAAGTTGGACAAGAGGGAAAATTTCCAAAATGCCCTCAACTTAAAAGATGGAAAAAGCCGCCATTAGTTACGAGTCAACCACTGACTCGTACCCACACCTTACGACTCGTGACCATGAGTCGTAACAAAGACAGTGACTAAAACCCCATACACTGCCCACCTTACGACTCCACCAACCAACTTGTAATGAGGTCTTACGTATCAAAATGTCTATTCATGAGAAACACATAACCCAAATGAATTGAACACTGGACATCCTATGATTTAGACCTACAACTCATGACATATCCTTACGGCTCATAGTGAGCCACTCGTGATCAGAGCAGAACCTTTCCACTAAGTTGTTGATTTGGTTAAGACCAGGGTCCTATGACACATAACCATATCTCACGACTCATCACCACAAGTCGTGACCAAGGTAGTGAACCCAAAGCTCAAGAATTTTCAAGGGACAAAATCTAGGGTGTTTCAATTCTACCCACTTAGATCATTCATCCTCGAATGATGGGAGAAGTCAAATTCTAGCACAATTTGACTCCATATACCCCTAATCTTACCTTTAACAAACTCTAAAAAATAAAGATGCCAAGGAAATTAATCTTTCCTTTAACAAAGTTAGAAAAGAAAGATGTTAAGACTAACACATACCTTACGCACGATTGTCCGAAGCGGGAAACAAGAATGGATACTTGGACTTCATGTCCGATGGATACTTGGACTTCATATCCTCTTCGGCTTCCCAAGTAACCTCTTCAACCTTATGGTTCCTCCATAAAACCTTTACCAAAGCTACGTCCTTCGTCCATAACCGATGAACTTGTCGATCCAAGATTTCAACCGGACTTCCTCATTTGATAAGGAATCCAAAATACCCACCTCCTCAAAGGAATAACCATCAAAGGATCATCCACACACTTCCTCAACATCAAAACATAGAACACTGAGTGAATGGATCTTAAACTAGGAGGCAACTCCAATTTATTACCAACCCTCTTCAAGACCAAGTACGGGAAGACATACCGGAGATTAACCTTCCCCTTCTTTCCAAACTATATTACTTCCTTCATGGGAAATACCTTTAAGAACACCCGATCGCCAACCTCAAACTCTAACTCCCTACGCCTCACATCCGCATAGGACTTTTGGCGACTTTGGGAACCTTTAAGTCTATCCCGAATCACCTTCACCTTCTCTATCGCTTGGTGAACTAAATCCGGGCCAAACATCTTTGCCTCACCAACCTCGAACCACCCAATAGGAGATCTACATCTCCTACCATACAACGCCTCAAACAGATCCATCCCAATACTCAAGTTGTAGCTATTATTATACACAAACTCTATAAGAGACAAATGTTCAACCCAACTACCACCATAGACAATTACATAAGCCCAAAGCAAATCTTCTAATGTCTGAATAGTCATTTCTGCTTGCCTGTCTGACTGCGGGTGGAAAGAAGTATTAAGGCTTACTTAGTTCCAAAACCTCTCTAAAACAAATGCTAAAAATACGATGAGAACTGAGTACCACGATCTAACATGATAGAAACAGGCACCTCAAACAACTTCACAACCTCTTGGAGGAACAACTTTGCATAATCCTCTGTTGAATAATTAATCCTCACTTGCAAGAAGTGAGAAAACTTGGTCATCCTATCTATGATATCCCAAATCGAATTAAATTGATTTTGTGATCGAGGAAGACCGATTACAAAATCCATATTAATCACTTCCCACTTTCACATAGCAACTCAATCTCTTGAGTCAATCCATCGGGCCTCAAGTGCTCAACTTTCTCTTGTTGACACACCATGAATTTAGCTAAAAAAACTGGCCACATATCGCTTCATATTGTTCCACTAGTAAATCTCATTAAGATCATGATACATCTTCGTCGAACCGATATGAATGACAAAACGTGACTCATGATCCTCAGCAAAAATCCTCTCTCTCAACCCATCTACATAGGGAACACATAATCTGGCTTGGTATCTCAAGATACCATCGCCACCAATCTCAAAAGCTACAACTTTTTGCTATCCCACATCCCCCTTAATCTTTATTAAGACAAGATCCAGTACCTACTACTCTTTTATCTCCACAATAAGGGATGACTTTGCCACCTCTTGCAAAACTACACCACCATCTTCAGAGTCCAAGAGACGAACTCCAAGGTTAGCCAAACGGTGAATATCGTTCACCAACTCCCATTTATCCTCATCCGTATGAGCTATACTCCCCATAAATAACCTGCTAAAAGCATCAACAACCATATTAGCTTTACATGGGTGATAGTTGAGACTCATGTCATAATCTTTCAGCAACTCAATTCACCTTCTCTTCCTGAGATTCAACTATTTCTGGGTGTACATATATTGCAAGCTCACATAATCATAAAAGATATCTACATGGACTCTGTACAAATTATGATGCTAGATCTTTAATGCAAACACCACAGCCAAATATTCCAAGTCACGAGTCGAGTAATTCTTCACATGAACTTTGAACTACCTAGAAGCATAGGCCTCCACCCTACCGTGCTACATTAACACACAATGAAGTCGCATACGGGATGCATCACAATAGATAACAGAACCATCAGTTCCTTCAGGAAAAGTCATAATTGAAGCTGAAGTTAACTTATCTTTTAGTTTCTCAAAACTACTGTCACAAGCATCAAACCATAAAAACTTCAGCTTCTTCTATGTTAATTTAGTAAATAGGGAAGCTATAGTTGAGACACTCTCCACAAATCTCCTATAGTAATCGGCTAAACCCAAGAAGCTTTGACTATCAATTGGAGTCATAGGCTTCTTAACCACTGCAACTTTTTGTGGATCCACCATGATACCCTTACTAGAAATGACATAACCCAAAAAAGTAATAGCTTTCAACCAGAACTCGCACTTTGAAAATTTAGCATACAAATGTTGTTCTCTAAAGATTTGCAGCACGATACAGAGGTGACCGACATCATCTTTCTCACTCTTAGAATACACCAGAATATCATCTATAAACATAATGACAAGCAAATCCAAAACCTAATGGAAGACCCTATTCATCAAGTCCATGAATCTCATTGGGGCATTAGTCCAACCAAAAGACATGACTAAAAACTCGCAATGACCATACTGCATTCGAAAGGCAGTCTTAGAGATATCCATTTCCCTAATTTTTAGCTGATGATAACCTAAGATCAGTCTTAGAGAGACACCTAGCACCCTGAAACTAGTCAAATAAGTCATTAATTCGAGGAAGAGGATAATTATTCTTCACTGTAACCTTATTCAATTGACGGTAATCGATGTGCATTCGAAGGGAACCATCCTTCTTACGCACAAACAAAATAGCAACACCCCATGGATAATACTCTTGTCGAGGAAGTCTTTCAACTTCTCCTTAAGCTCCTTCAACTCCACCAGATCCATTCTACAAGGAGGTATAAAGATAGGATGAGTGTTCAAAACAAGGTCAATCCCAAAATCAATCTCTCTATCATGAGGGATACTAGGAAGATCATCAGGAAAAAACTCAAGTAATTCATTAACCATGGGAACGGATGTAAATGAAGGACCCTCCGAGTTAGAATCTTTAACCCGAACCAAATGATCCCTTGGAAATCAACTTCCAGGCTCTAAGATATGATATGAACCTTACCTTAGGAACTAGAGGACCCCCTTCCCACTCAATGACCGGCTCATTAGGGAATTTAAACATGAACCTATGGGTTCGACAATCTAAGGAGTCATAGCACAAATGGAACCAATCCATCCCCTATATAATATCTAAATCAACCATGTCCAATTCTATCAGTTCTACCAGAGTTTCTATACCACCAACAAATACCACACAACCCTTATAGACTTTTCTAGAAACTATTGAGTCACCCACCGGGGTAAAAACAGAAAGGGAATTAGGGATACACTTGGTACTGAAACCAAAATGCACAGCCATAAATAGGGTCACATAAGAAAAAGTAGATCTTGGATCAAGCAATCAATACAAATCATAAGAAAAGAGTCATAACATACCAGTGACAACATCGAGAAATGCCTCAGAGTCCTGGCGGGTAGCAAGAGCATACAAGTGATTTTGGCCATTTTCAATACCAAGAGTAAAAGTAGCACCCTTTGGTACAGGAGCTGATGAAACGGTATAAGGAATCTTATTTTCTCCCTAAGCAACCTTAGAAGGAAAATCCCTCTGTAGATGACCAGTCTAACTACATTTAAAACACCTATTTCTCCCTTCTTCATAAAACCCACGATGCAACTACCCGCAGAATCTACAAGGAGGAAATATGGTAGAAGAATAAGCCCCACCAACCTGAGATTGGGCACCTTGTTCCCTAAGTCCACTATCATATTGAGAACGATGATCACCCTACGGCTTCGAATAAGGAGCACTAGACATAGAGTATGGACCAGAACTCCCCCACTTCTTCTTAGACCACTTTTCCCCATCTCTACCACTCTGTTGTTGACCTCCACCCAGATAAAAAAAATCTAAACTTCTTATTCTACCTTTTCTCTATCTTTTCCTTCTTCTTCTTATCTTTCTCAACCTTATGCATATACACAACTAATCTGGAGATGTCCATATCCTTGTTCAATAAAGTAGCCTTACTCTCTAGAATCAATTCACGGGCAATCTAGAGGTGAATTTTCTTATTCTAGTCCTCATGATAAACACTAAATTGGAAGTATATCGATACAACTGATGGAATTTCAAGACATACTCCTTGACCGTCATCCTGCCTTGCTTTAGATTAACCAACTCTTCCAATTTTGCATCCCTCAACTCCTGAGGAAATAAGCGGTCCAGGAAAGCACTAGAGAAATTTTCCCACAGTGTGGATTCAGCATCTTCTCCCCTAGACTATTCTCATTCCTCATACCATTGGTATGCTACATCCTTTAGTTGATAGACAGTGAAATTCTACACCCTCCACATTAGTGACATTCATAATGTGGAAGATTTTCTCCATATGATCAATGAAACCTTGAGGATCCTCCTCAACCCTAAAAATAGTGAACACAGGAGGACTCAACCTCATAAACTGGCCAACTCTTGTGGCCTCAGAAGATGGAGTAACGGAAGCTACACACTCAAACTAAGAAGCTACCAACTGAGCCAATATATGAATGGACTCACAAAATGCCACATTTAACACATGAGCCTGAGGAGCTCGAGGAGGACTAGAGGGGACCAGTGGAACTCCATGAGGGTAATTAGGAACTGAACCCCTAGACCGAGTTTGTACCTTATAGGCAGGGTGTGTCCTATCAACATTGTCCTCAAAGTGGATAGAGGAGTTTACATGAGCTTCAGATCATCGAGGAGGCATAATCTGGAAAGCAAACAAAAGGGAATTAGAGAGACTCAAGACTTTAGACTCTATAGCTTGAAATAGAACAACAAGAAAGGGAAACATTCCTAAATGTCTCGTAGCCTCTCCCTTATAAGCGTGGCACACTACATACCCATAAAAGAGACTCTACTAGACATAACTTTTATCGGACACCCAATGACACCAAACCTAGGCTCTGATACCACCTTTGTGACAACCTAAAGTAGGTCCTATCCGTGACGAGTATCTCAAGTCCTGTATAAATCGGATATCTCCCCCTGCACCTATCCAAACCAACCATACCACACCCCAAGATTGGCTGAATTCCAAACATATAACAAGATAAGAGAATATCAATTTAAAGACATTATAATAAGTCTATAACCAAACCAATCAATACTAGTATCAATGCCAAAACCAATACCAATACCGACACCGCTCATGCCTATAATAGTTCGACAAATCCTCTAATCAAAACCAAAGAATATCTAGTCGGGACATGCCCCCGACCATAGCTAAAACCAAGACCAAAGGAATAGTAAAGTCATAGAGAGTTTCATACCATGAAATGGAGTCCTCCGAAGTATGGAAGCTCACCACTTTAGTCTGACTCAAAAGTTATCCCCAAATCACCTAGTCACTAAGTAGGAGGAGTAGAAGTATGACCAATTCCTACATCGCATGGGGATACAACATCTGAAGATGGCTAGTGGGGTGAACGCTAGCATGTAACTTAGGGATAAGGATAACATAATGATATGATCCACAATTTAAAATCATTCAAAAGCCAACACACATAGTTAAATGCAAATACATAAGTATATATATCACATGACAGCATAGGGAACAAGGCTTAACATGTTTTTTAAACTTTAAGCCTGGATTGTGTAGCTCAACCATCATATAATAGTACCCATGGGCTATATGGGCCCCATCTCTCACCCTCTGGTTGATCCTCAGTGTGTGTAACCACATGAATCAAACAATAATCTCATATATATGTACATAGGGAACACGAAACCTCCAACATATACCAAGGTGACCTAAGCACCCGATCATATAATGATTTACGGGGGACTCAAACCTCCCTGGTTAATTTGACCCTTGCGTCACCAAATACGGTTTCCAGTATCGGTCACTCGGACCTCCAGTTTCACGACTCAACTACACAACCCTCATTAGAGCCCAATTAAAACATTTATCACACAATCCCATTCAATGAACCACAATACGCATTCAGGCATACATTGTTGGTATCGTCATACCACTACACTTGTAAGGTAACACATCATGCTAAAGCAATTTCCATTAACTTGGGGAGAACAACTCTCTTTGTTCATTAATATACACTGGGGAACATTGATTCCCTTTGTTCATTAAATCATACCCTTGTCTTTCAAATACTTCTTTACATCATACAATAGTTCAAGACTAGTTCAATTTTATTAATTTCCACAGTTCTCATAATCAAAACCAATTTTGCATCATGGGGTTGGGGTCATAGCTACTTCAAAAGTCACAAGTTTGGGAAATTCACTATTCCCTAGTTCATTCACCATACCCATGCACCCACAATTTCAAAACTACATTAGAAGCATGAAAATCATATATACAAACAATGAGAAACATTGTTTAATTCATAACATTCAAAACTCTCAACCTTTATTGTCAAAACCAAAACAATAATCTTATGAACAATACTTTAGATCACATGATTTTACAAAATTAACAATGAGGGAAAAGTAACATGCCTTAAGAACCAAGAAGTATGGAGAGAAATCACCCTTGAGAGCCCTAATTGATCATCCTTTTGAAAAACCTAAGTGTTTTTTTACCTTGAAGAGTTTGGAGTGTTCTAAGAGGTTATTTGATGTGTTTATGATAGTTAATGATGCCCTAAGGAAGTTGTAAGTCGTGGATTTTAAGTTGGACATTAGGAAAAATGTCCAACATGCCCTCAAATTAAAATCTGAAAAAAGATCTCATTGTTTACAAGTCAATCCCTTGACTTATACAAACCTTACGACTCGTGACCACGAGTCGTAACCAAGACAATGACTAGGACCCACATACACTGCCTTCCTTATGACTCCATCAACCAACTTGTTATGAGATCTTACGACTCGTAAGGTCTAGTCGTGAGTAACACAGAACCCAAATGAATTGAACACTAGACATCCTACGATTTGAACCTATGACTCGTAACATATCCTCATGTTTCATAGTGAGACACTCATACTCGGAGCAAAACCTTACCACTAAGTTTCTGATTTGGTTACTAGAAGGGTCCTACAACCCGTAACTACATCTCACGACTCATAGCCCAGAGCTCAAGAATTTTCAAGGGCCAAAATCTGAGGTGTTTCATGCCCGAGGTTATCGTACAACCTCCATATACACCTATGGAGATAAAGCCTCTAGATGTATAACCCATGGGGGTTTTGTCAATCCATATATAACCAATATCCAATACCAATTTCCATAACTCCTCCCTGGCACATCCATCAATAGAGGGTTTTAAAGATGTCATATTTCTATCTAGTGTTTCCAGAATTTCCACGGAGGTACCAACATTTCATTAATGTGTATGATATGAGTATGTAATGTTCATAACCAACCAGAATGGGTATTTTCATATGCAATTAATATACCAACCAAGTAAGCTAATAATCCACTCAATATTTCCAACTATCCATGAATTCCAACATAAACCATATGCCAAGCTAGTAGAATATAGTTAAATACACTATTGATACCATATTAGGCTTATTAATTATACACGTCACAATTAATTTCATATATATAAGGCCAACAACATAACATAAGACCCCACACGGTCACACATAACAAGTAATGTTCCAACAACCACCAAATACAATAGTATACTGGCCCTCACATGGGAATAACACAATAATGATAGTCATTTTCATGATTGGTTTCCACACCCGTAACATACTTTTGCATCAACATTAACTACCTAGTTCAGTCTGAAGAAAGTTAAGTCATAACCTACCATGAATTCCAAAATTTAATCTGGAAGCCTTCAACCCAAAGCCTTACTCCACATGAATGGTTTCAAAATCAACTAAAACATATAATAAATATTCTATGCATCAAAAAAAGCCAACGATATCCATATTGCCTATTTTTTAGTCGTGGTCAAAATGAACCCCCAAATGGATTTTTTTTTAAAAAGGGTATAATTGTAACTTCATTTTTTGAATATGTTTCATATATTTTTAGTAGTCTACAGCTAAAAACCCAAGCAAAGCCTAGTTTAAAATGATGTCCAAATTGAGAAAAAATATGTTCAAGCTTTACCGACAAAAATCCCCAAAATTTATTTTAAAATTAAGAATTGAAGTTGTTTTAAAGATGTAATAATTATAAGGTTAGAATATCACCCATGTATGGTTTTGAACCCGTATGGTTGGTGGGTGGAAGGAAAACTAAGCTACACAACCTAGGTTAAGGTTTTAAATGGCATGATAAACCCGATCCCTTTTCCCATAACTTATATATATTTATGGTTGTGTCTATTGGATGGATTTTCACTTGGTTTTGGTAACTTACACTACTTTATCTTTATCCTGAGTTTGATGCTAGTGTTCACCCACTAACCCGTCTACTGGCGGCTATATATCCACGCTATGCAGGAACCAGACGTTTAACTCCTCCTTCATAGTACTTGATTTGGGGATAGCTTATTGGACTGAAGTGGTGAGCTTTCATCCTTTCGAAAGGCATCATTTCATGTTGGATATTCTTAGGCATTTTACTTTCTTTCTGGATATTGGTTTTGGCCATGGCTAAGGGCATATCCCAACTAGATATTTGTATTATTTTGGATAGAGGCTTTGTGGTACTTTTGGATGTTGGTATGGGTGCAATCGGTATTAGTGTCATCCTTAGCAATGGTATTAATACTGAGGTTGGCATCATTAGACATAATTTCTCCATGCTCCGTCATATTACATTTTGAGTTTGATTATCATATTATAATATTCTCTTTGGTTTTGGTATGGTATGGATGGTTGGTTTGGTATGGACAGACTCAGTTGGGTCAGTCATGGTCGTGATCCTATCCCAAAGTCTTGATATGAACAATAATTTAATCTTGTTATATGTTCAGAATTCGGCTTATCTGAGGCTGTGAAAGGTGATTGGGTTGGATTAAGGGGGCAGTCCACAATCCTAGTTGGACTTGGGATGCCCATTATGACAAGGCCCCAGTCTGAGCTATGTCAAGTTGGTATCAAAGCCTAGGTTCATGGCTAATTGGAAGTCCATAAAGTCGTGTTGATTAGAGTCTCTTTTAGGGGTATGTAGAATGCCACACTCATAAGGGAGAGGCTGCAAGACATTTATGAACATTTTGCTTTCTTGGTATTCTTTCTTTAAACTTGACTTCTCAGTCCTGGAATATCCTCTAAACCTTGTTTGTTCATCTTTCAGGTCATGCCTTCTAGATCTAGAACACAAGAAAATTCTTCGATCCTATCTAGGGATTATACTGAAGGGGCACCTCCTACGTCTGGAGTACATGTTCGATCTCATGATTCTATTCCTGATTATACCGGAGTTCCTCTTATTTCTCCTATTGCTCCTCAGGTCCCTCAAGGTAATATGATAAATGCAGAGTTTCATCAGTCTATGTAGGTTATTGCCCAACTGGTTGTTGCTCAAGCTGAGCGGGGTATGACTAGTGTTATATCTGTTGAGGCCGCTAGGCTTGGAAAGTTTATGAAAATGGTTCCTCCGACTTTTGTGGGTGTGAATGTAGAGAAAGACCCACAGGGCTTTCTTGATGAGATGGAGAAGATCTTTTAAGTAATAAGGGCTACTAATGTGGAAGGAGTAAACTTTGCATTTTATCAGCTCAAGGAGGTTGCTTATTTATAGTATGAGGAGTGGGACAAAGATAAGGGTGATATAAAAGAAGGTGGTTTATGGGAGGCCTTTTTTTATGCCTTCATGGATTGGTTCTTCCTTCAAGAGTTGAGGAAAACTAAGATGGATGAATTTGTGAACCTCATACAAGGGGGATGTCTGTGAAGGAGTACGCTTTAAAGTTCCATTAGTTGTCGAGGTATGCTCCTAACTTGGTGGTTGATATAACGTCGAGAATGAGGAAGTTTTCTTTGGGACTGATCAAAGATCTGATTCTAAAGAGCACTAATCCTTTGCTCATGAGGGATATGGACATGTCGAGGGTGATTGTTCATATGCAGTAGGTTGAGGATGAGAAGAGAAAGCAATCAAAATATAGAGACAGGCAGGATAAGCGGGGTAGGTTTTCTTGTCAGGGAGGTGCACAGTCTCAAGGTGGTAGAGATGGTAGGAAGTGGCAGAAAAAGAAGTGAGGGAGTTCTGGTTCCTTTTCTACTGTCAGTGCTCCTTACCCCCAGCAGTCGGGCGATAAGCATTATCATGGTGGTGACAATTCTCAAGCACAGGGAGCCCAGTCTCAGGTAAGCAGAGATCAGTCTATTTCTTTATATCCTCTTTGTTGGTTTTTCAGTCGTCCTTATTGGGGATTCTGTGAGGAAGGTAGGGATAAGTTTTTCATGTGTGGCTAAGTAGTCCATCAGCTAAGGGATTGTCCATCTAACAAGGTTACTACGGGGGCGAATAAGATTCTGGTGGATTTATCTTTTATTTCTACACCCGGTAGTGTGGCATCTGCTTCTGTTACTGCTCCTAGTTCTATTATTGGTCGGAATAGGTTGTATGCTTTGGCGTCCCATCAGGAATTTGAGGCATCATCTGATATTGTTACTATTACATTACAGTTTTTCTCTCATGACGTGTATTGTTTGCTTGATCGAGGTTCTACACTTTCCTATATGACTCCTTATATAGCTGTGTCTTTTGATTTTGATCCAGAGATTATTTCAAATCCATTTTTTATTTCTACACCGGTAAGAGATCCAATCTTTGTTGAACGAGTCTATAGGGGGGGGGTATCTATAAGTGGTAGGCAGACTTCGGCAGATTTGTTTGAGTTGGGTATGGTAGATTTTGATGTAATCTTAGATATGAATTGGTTGTATTCTTGTTATGCAAATTTGGATTATTGAACCTGTAGGGTCATCTTTAGGTTTCCTGGTGAGCCAAAAATAAAATGGGAAGGTTGTTCCTTAGTGCCTAGGGGGGATTTTATTTCTTATCTTAAAGCTCGGAGGTTAATTTCTAAAGGTTGTCTTTATCACTTGGTCCGAGTTAAAGATTCTAATTTGAAAGGTCCTTCTTTGTCTTCGGTCCCTGTGGTTAATGAGTTTCCAGAGATCTTTTTGGATGATCTTCCAGGTATTCCTCCGGATAGGGAAATAGAGTTTGTTATCGATTTACCTCCGGACACTCATCCAATTTCTATTCCTCCGTATAGAATGGCTCTGGCTGAGTTAAGGAAACTCAATGAGCAAATTAAGGATCTTCTAGACAAAGGGTTTATTCATCCTATTATTTCTCCGTAGGGTACACCGGTGTTGTTCGTGCGCAAAAAGGATAGTTCTCTTCGTATGTGCATCGACTACAGGCAGTTGAATAAGGTAACGTTCAAGAACAAATATCCTCTCCCTCAGATAGATGATATGTTTGACTAGTTACAAGGTGCAAAGTTCTTATCTAAGATAGATCTTCAGTCTAGGTACCATCAGTTGAAGATTAGGGAAGTGGATATCCCTAAGATGGCTTTTCGCACTCAGTATGGGCATTATGACTTTTTGATGATGTCATTTGGACTGACAAATGCCCCAGCAGCATTTATAGACCTAATGAATAGGGTGTTTTAGCTGTATTTGGATGTCTTTGTCATTGTGTTTATTGATGAAATTCTGGTATATTCGAAGAGTGAGGTGGATCATGCTAATCACCTCCATGTTGTATTACAAACTTTAAGAAAACAGCGGTTGTTCGCTAAGTTCTCTTAGGGTGAGTTTTGGTTGAATGTCGTGACTTTATTGGGTCATATCATTTCTAGTGAAAGGATCATGGTGGATCTGCAGAAGGTGGATGTGGTGAAGAAGTGGACTAGACCCATGACTCCATCAGATATTCAGAGCTTCTTGGGTTTAGCAGGGTATTATAGGCGGTTTGTGGAGAGTTTCTCATCGATAACTGCTTTTTTGACTAAGTTAACTTAGAAAAAGGTTAAATTTTCTTGGTCGGATACATGTGATGGGAGTTTTGAGAAGTTGAAGGATAAGATGACTTCGGCTCCAGTTCTAACATTATCAAAAGGCAATGATAGGTTTGTAGTTTATTATGATGCATCTCGGGTTGGTCTTTGTTGTGTGTTGATGCAGCATGGGAAGGTAATAGCCTATGCTTCCTGGCAGTTGAAGGTGTATGAGAGGAACTATCCTACTCATGATTTGGAGTTGTTGGCCGTTGTGTTTGCTTTGAAGATATGGAGACATTATTTATATAGGGTCCACGTGGATATCTTTTCGAATCACAAGAGTTTGCAGTATGTGTTCTCACAGAAAGAGCTTGTTTTCACTGTAACACCCCATATTTTTGGACTAGTCTTTGAACCGTAGTTTCTACGTGTATAAGTTATAATCCAAATGATTCCCATGTGAATATAAGTTTCATGATCTTTATCCTCGAGTTTGATGTGCTTAAGAGGTAAACAATGCTTATAAGAATCGCTTAGAACAAAGTTGAGCTATGAGTCTTTAATTCATCATAAATTTGGTATTCGATTCTACAAGGATCGATTTTGAACATGTATAACTTTCTATATACATAGAATTTTACATCTCAAGACCCACCAAATTTTAGATAATTAATTCAGCTTCCCAACTATACCAAGTTTGCACTAATCTGATACCCGAGTGAACAGTTATGGCATTTTTCGTATGAGGTAGTAAGCCAACATGATTGGGGTGAGGCACGGCACTTTATCAACGCGATAAGCAACACGACGCGTTGTTGTCCCCAACATAATATCTGACGCGATGTGGAGCTATTTCACATGTTGCTTCAGTTCCTAAAGGGTCTAGGGTCACTTTGATCTTTTTCCCTCACTTAAATTTGTCCATAACACCAAATTAAAGACCCCAAGGAGCATTATTTTCCCTTTCACTCATAATTTCTCTCCAAGAAAGCCTCCCTCTCTCAAGAACAAACCCTAACCTCCAACCAATAAATTTAAAACCCATTATAATATCTTCAAGATAAATAAGAATTTGAGTTCTCTAGTTCAAGAATTTCAAGAAAAGCTTTCAAGAACATTCCCAAGGTTTTCAAGTCAAGTTATCTACATCAAATCAAACCTATTAAGGTATGTGCGAGTTCATCTATAGGTCCCCTTTCACCCATGGAGCCAAAAAAACCATTTTTCAAGTTCAAAGTTATGATTTTTACATATTAATATTAATTATATTAATTATATCCATGAAATTTCATGAGATTCGATTATGTATCATGTTTACAAATGGTTTTTGTTGAAATTGCCTTTATATGTTCGAATGGTGATTTTCACATGTTAAATCCCTAACCCATGTTTCTAATATTGAAATTTATGTGATTTTCATTGTTTAACTACTACCATGTTTTAACTCATGATCCCAATGTGTTTGATTTCAAGTTAAGAGGATATGTGTTTCCAAGTAGAATGAGCCAATACATATTTTGAATGTTATATCTTCATATCAAATCCATAAGTTGTGAATTGATTCGTGTAACCATGATAATTTTGTATGATTTCTCATTCCCATGCATAATTTTATGGTCCCTATATGGTTGATGAAAATCCTAAGTGTTGAATATTGAACAATGATTCCCACCTATGGTTCCAAAGTTTTCATATGGCCCTATTATTATTTCTATCAAGTCCTGGGGGTTATGAATACCAAAAAATCAGTTGTTTACTTAGTAACAGTATTTCCAGAATGGTTTTAGATATGTATGAGCATTATCAGTTTATATGTAATTACGTCAAAATCTGTATGCACTGTTATTTTCAAAATACCATGACGTGAGCTTATCAGCTATCTGTTAACAGTGCATGCACCAGTTAGTAATTCAGTGTCTTTCAGTTGGGAGTAGGATTTAGCACCGAGTGAGAAGTGTGGGTTCAGCACATCCAACTTCCCCAAAAACTATGTGCCATTGTAGTTCTAGGGGCCTCGCCAGAGAGTGTTTTCCGTTGCCCAATATGGGCCCAGTTTAGTGATCACTAGAGTTCAAGATCTATTGTGATGGTAAGGATAGAACAACCCTCCTCAACGTGGGTCAGACGTTGGACTCTATGATAGCTCACATGGTTTATGTCGGTTACATGATAGCTCCCACAGTCTCAGTCAATATTCAATGTATTTTCAGTTTAAATTTGCTTGACTAAGTGTAAAGACTTTCAAATACTTAGTTTTACAACTTTTAGTCTTTCAGATTTTATATTTGTCTAAGTAACATAACAAATATACACTTAATCTTGCAATCTCAAATATTACAGTTTTCATGCATTCATGCTCAGTTATCTTATGTTGTTCAGACAGTCCTTACCTCATATGTATAGTACTCCATAGTTTCATTCCAGTTGTTCAGACTAAGTACAGTTCATTCTTATATAACCAGTATTCAGCTATCAGTCATTCAGTTAATCAGATAAGCTTAGTATATTTTATGTTTGGTTTTGTATTTTATGCATTCGTGCTCAGTATAATTGTATATTCAGATCCTCGAGTTACGTTAATCTTTATCACATAGTTTTAGACCTAGTATTCATACAGTACCCATGTTTTACTATTTTCTATCTCCAGTTCTACTTATATTATAAGAGTAAAGTTTTAAGAACTATGTGTGGTGATTCACCAGCTTATCAGATTATGTTTGTTACTCATGTTTTAAGATATTTCAGCTTTCAGTCTATTTTAGTCTCTTGGTGAGTCTACTTACCCCTAGTCATGCATGTTTTAATATTTCGTATGAAACCAATTTTACTTATTGCATTCAGCCCCAGTTATTCAGTACATTCCATAAGTGTTGATCCACATATACGTCTGTGTGGTTATATTGTTTCATAATATAGGTACCATTTATAGTCTGCACATCATGATCATACATTTGTAGTTTCCAGCCAGTAGGTGATGAGTTCTCCTACTTCGAGGACTATAGTCAGATATTATTCATGTATTTTATTTTTATTACTCATATGTATTGATTAGTGGTAGCTGGAGGCATGTCCCGGCTATCTATAGTCAGTATAGTAGAGGCTTTATAGATATCAGTCTAAGTCGGTCATGTAATTTCAGTTCTCTCTTCAGTATTATCAGATTATAACCTTTATTAGTATTGTATTTATCCAGATTATGCCTTGATTATGTTTCTGCACAGCAAACTCACTAGTTTATGCATATTAAATTAGTTGCTCAATAGTATGCCAGTTCATGGGTTAGCTTGGGATCACTTATGGTTCCAAGCATCGTGTTGCGACAAAGAGGTAGTCTCAGGTCGTGAAAAACTTAGTATCAGAGCCCAAAGTTCAAGTTTCCTAGGGTGTCTATGAATCCGTGTTTAGTAGAGTCTTGCAGAACAGTATGAAGATATTTGTACTTTTCTTCAAAAGGCTACAGGGAATTTAGAAATATTTCCCTTCTTTGATGTCTCAGATCATGCAGTAGAAGTATCCTCTAAGAAATTTATACAGATTTTCATGTTAATCCATTCGTGCCAACTCTGCCTTATTCTTTAGGCAACACAAATAGCCCAGCTTAAATCCTTCTAAATAGAGCTTTCTCAGACAATCCCACAGATAGTTATAGGATTGCACGCAAACTCAAAAGAATCCCATCAGTTCTTTTAAGTTCTGAAGTTTAAAGGACTTAATTCAGGTTCATGAAAATCGTACATTAAGCCAAAGTCAGATGTGCTTTCAGGTCCATTCTCAAAATCCCTTGATAGCATGTGGTCTAGAGTTAGAAGCATGGACCTAGAAGTTTAGCAGTAGTAGAGTTGGGATAGTGTTATCTGGATTGAGCAGATTATGTATTCATAGGGCTAGTTATATGAAAGGTGACCTAGTAGGCTTGAAATAGTATATGCAAGAATTTAAGTTATTGATTTGAAATTATATGTTGTTGATGTTGGATAGGTTGGTATAATGGTAATTCTCATGGTTTATATATGATGTTAGTAGGCTATGATAGTTTTAGAATATCCATGTTAAGTGTTAGAATCTAAGTTTGAATCTTTAAAGATTAAGCAAATAGAAAAAAGAATTGAAATTGCAGATGGTGATGCTCCCAAAAATTCGAAGTTAGTCAGTGTTTAAACTATTGTATGATGATTGTTGGGACTATAGGAAGTTAAGAGTTCTATCTCAGAAGAAAGTATTAGCAGTGGGTTTTACACTTTCAGGTGCAGGCCTTCAAGGAGAGATTAGTATTTATGTGTGTTGATATATCTCGGGCTCTAGAGTAAAGTGGTTATAGTTTAGTTTAGAGTTATAAAAGGGTCCATAGACTTAGAATGATGGCTTAAAGCTAAGGAGGAGATGATAGAACAAGTGACCAAGTCAGGCTCTCAGATTTTAGTAGTGATGCCAATTTGTGTAGAAAAGTAGTAAGAGAGGATGATTCCCAACCTATTTTTATCTCAGTGCAAAGTTTTTCAGTCATTACGACATCTACTCATTCCTTACAGGTCAGCTCCATCATCACAGCTTATATTCATGCACTTTATAAAAATTCATGTACACTTCTAGTTCCTAGTATGAGGAGTTCTAGTTCTCTCTGTAGTACGAATCATGTTCCAGGAAATCATGAACTCCAAACTTAGGTAATGCAGCTCATAACTCATGTACTCATGCTTTATAGTATGTTTAGTTCCAGGTACTCATGCTACACTCCTAACGATCAGCAAAATTTAGTTTATTTCCATGTATGCCCTCAGTTTAAATCTCTTTGATTAATCCATAATGTCGATACTTTATTCCTCAGGCCCCAGTTAAGTGTCAAAGTTATCCTTTCATGTTTCAGGTCCTCATGTTCTAACTTTTCAGTGACCTCTCCTTATGTAATGATAGTGGTGATAAATAATTATTTAGATGAGAGATAGTAAATGTCTCATGTTGGGGAAATTTTGTTGTATGCTTGTTTGATCTATAGTTATAAGGCTTAAGAAAGATTGAGGATAAGCTTTTTGTATATGTCATGGTTAGTTAAGAATTATATGTGTGTTTTCTTGGGCTAGTGCAACGAAGTTGTTAATGATAGGGGTTTAGAGAGTATGAGATAGACGTTTTTGTGGTTGTTTGCCTAGAAGTTCATGTATGGTTATGAAGATAGGCTTGAATGTTATGTTGGTGTATAAGTGGATGAATGCTTTGTGCGTTAGTGAATATCTAGTAAGAGGTTGAATGTAGTTGTTGAAATGGTAATAAGAATTATTTTTGAGATGAGAAGTTGTGAAAATGCATGGTGTATTGAATTCATGGTTCAGACTAGTATTACAGTGTTATGTGTGCACTTTGTAGATTCGAGTAGGCTTGAACATAGTGGGAGAATTTAGTTCAACTCAGACTTCAGTTGATAGAGTTATCAGTGCCCATGTGAAGATTTTAAGTAGCCTCAAGTGAAGTGTAGTATTGAAGTAGAATGTATAGTTGAGTATAAGCTTTAAGTATAATTCAGTCCGCACAACCAGTAATCCAGTTTAGTAGTCAGACAGACAAGTTCCTATGGTTTTCCCATCTTTCCTATTACTGAGGTAATTTATTCACATCCATGCAAGTTGTAAATTCAGTTCAGTTTATGCATCAGGTTTCAGATTCAGATATTCAGTCATGATTTAGTTTGTAAGTGTCCCGTGCATCATCGCAGTCTTTTCCTAGTATTTCAGCCAAGTCAGTATTATTCGGGGAATTAAATATCCCAAGGTGGAGATATTGTAATACCTCGAGTATTAATGTCCTAAATCTTTCATATTTTCTTCAATAAACAAGATCCAGCTTGAAGTAATGGTTACTCATAAGTTGACTCTCTCGTTTCTATCTTAGCCTTATAACCATTCTTATGTCATTGCATGTATTCATGAAATCAGTTCAGTTCATGTATCATACACAGAGTCAGTTATACAATCATGTTCCAAGTCATGCATATTCAGAATATTATCTCAATTACCTTGGTACAGTACTCTAAGTCTAACTAGTCTCATTTGAGGATGAATGTTCCCAAGGGGGGAGATAATGTAACACCCCACATTTTTGGGCTAGTCTTTAAACCATCGTTCCTATGTGTATAAGTTATAATCCAAATGACTCCTATGTGAATATAAGTTTCATGATTTTTATCCTAGTGTTTGATGTGCTTTTGAGGTGAAAAAAGCTCATAAGAATAACTTAGAACAAAAAGCTAAGAGCTTTTGATTCATCAAAAATTTTGTATTTGATTCTACAAGGGTCTACTTTGAACGTGCATAAATTTTCATATATGTAGAAGTTTTCATCTCAAGACCCACCAAATTATAGATAATTGAGTCGGTTTTCCAATGATATCAAGTTCTCCTTAATCCGATACCCGAGTGAAAAGTTATGGCATTTTCAATGTGAGGAAGTACGCCAATGCAATTGGGGCGTGGTGCACTGATTTCTCAATGCTATAAGCAATGCAACGCGTTTCTGTCACCAACACAATATCCTACGCAATTTGGAGCTATTTCACACACTGCTTCAGTTTCTAAAGGGTTTAGGGTTACTTTGGTCATTTTCCCTCATCCAACTCCGTCCATAAAACCAAATTAAGCCCCCAAGGAGCATTATTTTCCCCTTCACTCATAATTTTTCTCCAAGAAATCCTCCTTCTCTCAAGAACAAACCCTAACCACCATCCAAGAAATTCAAAACTCCATTACAATCTCTTCAAGATAAACAAGAATTTGAGTTCTCTAGTTCAAGAATTCCAAGAAAAGCTTTCAATAACATTCCCAAGGCTTCCAAGTCAAGTTTTCTACATCAAATGAAACCTATTAAGGTATGTGGGAGTTCATCCATGGGCCCTCTTTCACCCATGGATCCCAAAAATCCATTTTTCAAGTTCAAAGTTATGATCTTTACATGTTAATATGAATTATATCCATTAAATTTTATGTGTTTCGACTATGTATCATGTTTACACATGGTTTTTGTTGAATTTTCCTTGATATGTTCAAATGGTGATTTTCACATGTTAAATCCTTAACCCATATTTCTAATATTGAAATTTATGTGATTTTCATGGTTTAACTACTCCCATATTTTAACTCATGATCCCCATGTGTTTGATTTCAAGTTAAGAGTATATGTGTTTTCAAGTGGAATGAGCCAATACATATTTTGAATGTTATGATCTTCATACCAAATCCTTAAGTTGTGAATTGATTTGTGTAACCATGATATTCTCCCATGCTTGTTCATTCCCATGCACAAGTTTATTGTCCCATGTGTTTGATGAAATGCCTAAGTGTTGAATGTTGAACAATGATTCCCTCCTATGGTTTCAAAGTTTTCATGTGGCCTTATTGTTATTGCTATCAAGTCCTGGGGGTTATGAATACCTAAAACTTAGTTGTTTACTTAGTCTCAGTATTTACAGAATGGTTTTAGCTATGTATGAGCATTATCAGTTTATATGTTAATAATTACTTTATAATCTGTATGCACTGTTATTCTCAAAATACCATCACCTGAGCTTATCAATTATCTATTATCAGTGCATGCACCAGTTAGTAATTTAGTGTCTTTCAGTTGGGAGTAGGATTTAACACCGAGTGGGAAGTGATGGTTCAGCGCATCCTACTTTCCCAAAAACTACGCTCCACTATAGGTTTAGGGGCCTCACAAGAGAGTGTTTCCCTTTGCTCAATATGGGCTCAGTTTAGTAGTCACTACAGTTCAGCTTTTATTTCGATAGCAAGGATAGAACAGCCCTCATCAACGTGGGTCAGACGTTGGACTACATGATAGCTCACATGGTTTATGTCAGTTAAATGATAGCTCCCATAGTCTTAGTCAATAGTCAATGTATTTTCAGTTCAAATTTACTTGACTAAAAGATTTTCAGATACTCAGTTTTACAGCTTTCAGTCTTCCATATTTCATATTTATCTTAGTAACATAACAGATATACACTAAGTCTTAAATTCTCAGATATTACAGGTTTCACGTATTTATGCTCAGTTATCTTATGTTATTTAGATAGTCCTTACCTCCTATGCATAGTACTCCACAGTTTTAGTCCAGTTGTTCAGAATAAGTATAGTTCATCCTTACATGACTAGTATTCCTCTATCAGTTAATCAGATAAGCTTTGTATACTTTATGTTTGGTTTTGTATTTTATGCATTCGTACTCAGTATAATTGTATATTCAAATCCTCAAGTTATGTCAGTCTCCATCACGTACAGTACCCATGTTTTACTATTTTCCAGCTCCAGTTCTACTTATATTATAAGAGTAAAGTTTTATGAAACTATGTGTGGTGATTCACCAGCTTATCAGATTATGTTTATTACTCATGTTTAACATATTTTAGCTTTTAGTCTATTTCAGTCTCTTGGTGAGTTTAATTACCCCTAGTCATGCATGTTTTAATATTTTGTATGAAACCAGTTTTACTTATCACACTCAACCCTGATTACTCAGTACATTCTAGAAGTACTGATCCACATATACGTCTGTGTGGCTATATTGTTTCATAATATAGGTACCATTTGTAGTCCACACATCATGATTAGACAGTTGCAGTTTCCAACTATCAGGTGATGAGTTCTCCTACATCAAAGACTCCAGTCAGATATTATTCATGTATTTTATTTTTATTACCCATATGTATTGATTAATGGTAGATCGAGGCATCTCGGCTATCTATAGTCAGTATAGTAGAGGCTTCATAGATGTTAGTCAGAGTCAGTCATGTAATTTTAGTTCTCTCTGCAGTATTATCAGAGTGTAACCTTTATCAGTATTGTATTTATCCATATTATGCCTTGATTATGTTTCCACACAGCAAACTCAGCTAGTTTATACATATTAAATTAGTTGCTCAATAATATGCCAGTTCATGGGTTAGCTTGGGATCACTTGTGGTTCCAAACACCGTGTTGCAATTAGGGGGTAGTCTCGGTTCATTCCACTCAGGAAGAGTAGATGGCTTGAGCTTCTTAAGGACTATGATATGAGTCTTTACTACCACCCAGGTAAGGCTAACGTGGTTACTGATGCTCTTAGCATGTTGTCCATGGGTAGTTTGGCTCATATGGAAAAAGGAAAGCGGGAATTGGTTAAAGATATTTACTGTTTGGCAAATCTTGGGGTTCTTTTCTTTGACTCCAAGGATGGTGGTGTGGTAGTGCAAGAAGTGGTTAGATCGTCTCTTAGTGTGGATATTAGGGAGAATAAAGTATTGGATTCTTCCTTGATAAAAATCAAAGATAGTGTTGGCGGGCAAAAGGTGGTGGATTTTAAGATTTATAGTGATGGTACTTTGCGGTAACAAGGAAGGCTGTATGTTTCTGATGTAAATAATTTACGGCAGAGGATCTTAGATGAGGCACACGAGTCGCGCTATGTTGTTCATCCTGGTTCTACTAAGATGTACCATGATCTCAAGGAGATCTATTGGTGGAGTGGTATGAAGTGGGACATGGTTAATTTTGTGTCCAAGTGCATGGTGTATCAAAAAGTTAAGGTTGAGAACATGAGGCCTAGTGGGTTGTATTAAGAGATTAAGTTGCTTGAATGGAAGTGGGAGGAGATCAATATGGATTTTGTTACCGATCTTCCTCAGTCTTAAAATCAATTTGATCAATTTGGGTCATCATGGATAAGATGACGAAGTCTGCGTATTTTTTTCTTTGCGGACTAGCTTTTCGGCGTAGGATTATGCAAAGCATTATCTTTAAAATATTGTGAAACTACATGGGGTGCCTGTTTCAATTATTTTTTATTGCGGTACGCAGTTTATATCACATTTTTGGCAGTTTTTCTAGAAAGGGTTGGGGACTAAGGTGAGTCTGAGTACGGCTATCCACCCATAGTCGGATAGGTGGGTGGAAAGAACTATTTAGACATTGGAAGACATGCTTCGAGCATATATGATTTATTATGGTGGTAGTTGGGTAGAGCATCTACCTTTGGTAGAGTTTTCTTATAACAATAGTTATCATAAGAGTATTGGTATAGCTCCTTTTGAGGTGTTATATGGTAGAAGATGTATATCTCCTATTGGTTGATTTGAACTTGGCAAGGCTAATTTATTTGGTTTGTCAAGCTATGGGAAAGGTGAAGGTAATTCAGGATAGGCTCAAGGTTTCCTAGAGTTTTCAAAAGTCCTATGTGGATGTTAGGCGTAGACACTTAGAGTTTGTAGTTGGGGATAAGGTGTTCCTTAAGGTGTCTCCTATGAAGGGAGTAGTACGGTTTGGAAAAAAGAAAATCTCAGTCCTCGGTACGTTGGTCCTTATGATATTTTACGAAAAGTGGCCAATGTTGCGTATGAGTTAAAGTTTCCGTCCAGCTTGAGTTTGGTTCATCCGATATTTCATGTTTCTATGTTGAGAAAGTGTGTTGGTGATCCATCTTCGATTGTTCCTTTGGAAGGGTTGGATATCTCGGATTCTCTGTCTTATAAAGAAGTCCCGATTAAGATATTGGATAGGTAAGTTCATCGATTGCGGACCAAGAATATGGCTTTGGTTAAGGTTCTATGGTGAAATCTCAAGGTAGAAAAGGCCACATGGGAAGTGGAATAGGACATAAAGTCCAAGTATCCGCTCTTTTTTCTGCTCCTGGTATTTGTGCAGAAGGTATGTGTTCTTGAACACATCTTTATTTTCTGAGTTTGTTAAAGGAAGAGTTGTATCTCTCGTACCTTGTTTTCTGCCTTTGTAAAGGTAAGAGTAGAGACATCAAAGGTGGAATTGATGTTTGATAATGTAAATGACTCTGCGTGGTAACCCTTTCCTTATCTTTCATTCAAGGATGAATGTTCCTAGAGAGGGAGATTGAAACATCCCAGTTATGGACCCTTAGAAAAATTTTTGGAATCTCATTCTTTAGACCTATTATGACTCATGGTACGAGCTGTAATATGGGGTACAAGTGGTGAAGTCCTATCGTAAGCTGACCGGTGTTAGTTGGTGGGATGGTCTTGGACACTGGAATGGATACGACTTGAGGATATGAGTCATAAGGCATGGGTACGAGTCGTATAGGTGATTCATAAGGTAGACAGTGTTTGATCTTCATGGTGTTACATTCTGCCAGGGATACAGATCATGGGTACAGATCGTATGCTAAGGTTATGACTTAGTTGGATGAGTCGTATATTGGACAGTGTGTGATCTATGATATAGGCTTGGTTATGATTAGGTTGTGTCAACTGTAAGCTAGGTTACTACTCGTAAGGAGGTTAGTCGTGACCCTATATCAGGTTTTTATGGGATTTAGTGGGGGTATTTAGTGGGGGTATTCTGGATATTTCCCTACTTACCCTAATAAGGACCCATGACTTCTAATATACTTAGGAGGTTATTTACCCTATTATTTTATTCTTAAGCACTTAGAATCTCTTCCAAAACATATCATAATTCCCTTAAGAGCTTTTGAGGCAAAGAGCTAGGGTTTCAACTAAAGGATTTCCTTGGGGCTTGTCTTGGTAAATTCTTCCATGAATCTTCTTAGTTTAAGTCATAATTCTCTTCCCTACTTGTGATTTTAATTAAAGGCGTGTTTATATGGTTGATTTCATGGTTTTACTCTTGCATGGTTTTGGTTTTCAACTATTGATTTGGGGATTTTGATATTAAAGGCTTGGTTATGATTTCTTATGATTTAGTTATGTTTTCTACACATTATTGGTGGTTTTGGATAATGGAATTGCATTGTAATGGTTTAATGGTAATGGAATTTGGTTTTGGTTATGTTATGCCCCTAAGGTGTTTGTTAAATGCTTATAAAGATATGTTCATTGCATTGATTCTTTTAAATGGAGCTCTTGCTTGTTTTCAGCTTATGCATGAAACTATAAATAGTTTAAATGGTATACAAAGGTTAAAGGCTAATTAGTTATGTTTGTGGAGAACATGGTAGTCTCCCAAGAGGTTAACATGGTAAACGAAAAGGGCACCAAGAGTCCCCTTAATCTAAATGGTTTGGTTATGGATAATGCTTGCAAGTATGGTGGTATGACGATACCACTAGTTTATTAAATAGCCTTGGTTAATAAATATATAATTGCATTGGTTGTTAATAGTTTTAATTAGGCATTAATGGCGGAAAGTGTAAGCTAAGCCATGGAAAGTGGTGATCCTGGGGGGATCAAAATCCAAAACTCATATTTGTTGATATGAGGGGTCTTCGATATCCACGTGTGAATATCATGTTTATATTGGATGGATGTATTAGTCATCCCAGGGTTACTGCCTGGTCGTGCGGCTACACACACTAGGACCCTTTCTGCAGGGAAGATGAACCTATATGGCCCATGGGTAGAAGGACTGCCAAGCTACACACCCCAGGTTAAGGTTTTAAATGGCATGATGAATTCGATTCTTTTTCTCAACACTTATATATATGTATGGTTATGTGAATTGGATGGATTTTCACTTGGTTTTGGTAACTGGCATTACTGTATCCTTACCCTGAGTTTCATGCTAGTGTTCACCCACTAACCCATCTACTGGTAGCTGTATACCCACGCTATGCAAGAACCGGATGTTCGACTCCTCCTTCATAGTACTTGATACGGCGAAAACTTATTGTACTGAAGTTGTGAGTTTGCATTCTTTCAAAAGGCATCATTTCATGTTGGATACTCTTAGACAATTTACTTTCTTTCTGGATAGTGATTTTGGACTTTGTTGGGGGCTTTTCCCAACCATATATTTGTATTCTTTTGTATAGAGGCTTTGTGGTACTTCTGGGTGTTGGTATAGGCGAGATCGATATTGGTGTCGGCCTTAGAATTGGTATTAATATTGAGGCTGGCATCATCGAACATAATTTCTAACTGTTACATCATATTATAGTTTGAGTTTGATCATCATATTTTGTTCCATATTCTCTTTGGTTTTGGTATGGTATGGATAGTTTGTTTGGTATGGACAGACTCGGTTTGGTCGGTCACGGTCGTGATCCTATCCTAGAGTCTTGATGTGAACAATAATGCTAGCTTGTTATATGTTCGAAATTTAGTTTATCTGAGGCTGTGAAAGGTGGTTGGGTTGGGTTAAAGGGGAGGTCCCCGGTCCTAGTTGGACTTGGGATGCCCATTACGATAAGGCCTTGGTCCAAGCTGTATCACTGACACTGTTTAGTTGGGGTTTGCCTGTGCACCTGAATTTTTGGCATTCCTTTTTTCTGTCTTTTCATGCGTGGTCATCATCGTTCCTAGCCTCAAGCTATTTCGTTATTGCCCGAGAGGATGTTCCTTGTCTTTATTCTGCTCCTGGGACGACATGATTATGGGTCGGTTCCAATTCTATCTGAGTCGAGCTGGCCTAATCTTTGTTAAAAGTATTTTACCCATACAGTTTTAACTAAAACTATTAAGATGAAATGAGAAAAATTTACCAAATCCTTTTTTTACTTTCATGAGAACAATTTACTAAATCAAATAGTAATTGTTATCATATAACTATTACTTTTGGGAATCTAAAATAAAACATCAAACCAGAACTTTGAATAGATATTCATTGAATCCACTATATTATCAGCGTACAATTGTTCTTGATATAAAAATTTAATATTCTTTTTAACACAAATCAAAAAAGATATACCATACCAATTGAGACTGAATGGAATGTCATATGAGTTTCTTGCTTGGTGAGGTTGTGTTATTTTTGTAAGAGTAGGTCAGTAATTTATATAAGATCAAAGATTGTAAGGTATTCAATTATCTCTTTTGTGGTACATGACAAAATTTGAGTGCACTTCAGTTTGAATAATATAAGATGATATGACAAAATCATCAGTTTTTTATACTCGTTATGAGTTTTATGAAACTACTATTCATTGACTTAAATCTATATTATGGCGAAAAAGATTGAAGAGAATATCACAAGTTCATCTCAATATTGAAAGAATCATCGATGAAAATCCCAGTAGTTGAGGAACTTGATAAAATATCGGATTACATAAAATTCATGAAGGATTTGATGATGAACAAGAGAACCATGAGTTTTTAGCCCATTTATAATATACACCAATATAGTATAATTGATTCTTGGTCTCTAGTTGAGAAGAAGGAAGATCATGGAGCTTTAATGATTCCATGTATCATTGGGTCTTTCAATTTTTCTATAGCTTCGAGTAACTTGGGGGGTAGCATTAATTTGATACCACTAGCAGTATATAATTAGTTGGGGATGGGATTAAACCAAATCAACTTCAATGAAACTTCTTATGGAAAATCGCATACTGAAGAAGACCATGGGGATCTTATGTGATTTTTTGGTCAGGTTGCATCTTTATTTTTTATTGATTTCTCATCCTTGACTATGAAGTTGATTTTGAGGTTTATATTCTCTTAGAAAGACTATTCCTTGTGACAGAATGAGCATTGGTTGATATAAATACTGGGTAGATGAGTTTCAATTGTCATAAGAAAGTAACATTCAATGTATGCCAGTCTATGAAGTAGCCAAGGGACATGTGTGTGATCTCTATCATTGACACAGTCAATGAAAACACATTGGTAGTCCCTATTAAGGAAAAACTAAGAGTTGAAGCACTTGCAGTAGTAATTATAAATTTCAAAGGCAGTGACATTGATGGGTATGATGAGATGGTCAACATATTTGCTGGTTTGGGTTCCTATAACTTGCACTAAATAAGTTAGATCTTTATTTTAAGAATAGAGTTATCCCACCAGCTAAGCCTTTTATCAAGGAGCCCCCTGTTTTGGAGCTCGAGGCTCTTCCGTCACATCTTCATTATAAATTTTTGAATAATATTTTTCTAGTTATTATTGCAGTTGATTTGGTTGAGTGGCAGGTTAAGGATCTAGTGTCTTTTTTACAGAGGTTCAAGAGAGCCACTGGAGGTTTATTGCTGATATCATTGGGATTCCACCTAAAATTTGCACATAAAATCCAACTTGGGTCAGATTATGTCCCTAGTATTAAGTATCAACAAAGACTTAATCTGCCTTGCAGAGGTAGTTAAAAAGGAGATTATCAAATAATTGGATGATGGGGTAGTTAATCCTATTGTTGACAGCAAATGGGTGAGCATGGTCAATGTATACAGAAAAAGAATAAAATCATTGTGATTTCAAATGAGAAGAATGAGCTTATTCCTACAAGACCAATCATGATCTGGTGTGTATGCAAGGACTATAGAAAGTTGAATGCATTTATTGAGAAAGATCACTTTCCGATGCCTTTCATGGATCAGATGTTATATTGTTTTACTAATAGATGATGGTATTATTTTCTTGATGGTTATTCGGGTTATAATTAATTTTTATTGCTCCTGAAGACCAATAAAAAACCATTTTACTTGTTTATATAGGACATTCGCATTTAGGAGAATGTCTTTCGGTCTATGTAATGCTCTAACAACCTTTCAGCGTTGCATGATGTGCATCTTTTCTGACACAGTGAAGGATACTATTAAGATATTTATGGATGATTTCTCAATTATTGGTGATTCATTTGAAGATTGTTTGTCTCATCTTGTTAGTGTCCTGAGGTGATGTGAAGATTACAACTTGATGTTAAATTAGGAAAGGTGTCATTTCATGGTCAATGAAACAATAGTGCTTGATGACAAGATTTTGAAGAGATGGATTCAATTCGACAAAGCAAAGATTGAAGTGATTGAAAAAATGCCTTCACCAATTTCTGCTAAAGGTATTTGAAGTTTTTTGGGGCATACTAGGTATTATAATAAATTCATCAAAGACTTCTCTAAATTGAACATTTCTTTTGTAAGTTATTGGAGAAAGAGGTAAAGTTCTTTTTTTATGGTAAGTGCCTCAAAGAATTTCAATTCCTGAAATAGAAGTTGATTTCAGCCTCTATTATTGTGTCACCTGATTGGTCTATGTTATTTGAGGTTATGTCTGATGCTAATAGCATGGTGCTAGGAGTAGTCTTAGGCCAAAGGTAAAAGAATATTTTACATTCCATCTATTATGCTAAAAAGCATTTAACCCTGCTCATAAAAATTATGTTGTGACTAAACAAGAGTTGTTTCTTGTAGTATTTGTGTTTGAGAAATTTTGATCTTATTTTATTGGAACAAAAGTGATTGTGCATACTAACCACATATCTCTTAGGTACCATATGATGAAGAAAGATGTGAAGCCAAGGTTGATTCGTTGGGTACTTTTATTGCAGAAATTTGACTTTGAGGTCAAGGATCAAAAAGGGACTGAAAATCAAGTGACTAGCGACTTATGACAACTTAAAGAAGATTAAATGCTAAAATTGAAGGACGAGCTTGAAATAGATTATACGTTTCCAGACTAGCAGGTATTGGTTGTATTGCAAAACTTCATTCTATGGTTTGCGGATTTTGTCAATTATTTGGTGAGTGATATTGTTCTTGAGGATTTATTTTTTCAATATAAAAAGAAGTTTATGCATGACGTGTGTAAAATTTTCTTGGATGAGTCAAACTTATTTTGGATTTATACAAATGGGCTGATTCGTAGATGTGTTCTAGAGATAGATATGATGAGTATTTTAGAAGTTTGTCATTCATCACTAGTTGGAGGTCATCATAGTGGTGTGCGGACTGCTCATAAGATTTTGCAATGCAGGTACTATTATCCCACCATTAATAAAGACGCACATAACTATGCAAAATCTTGTGACAATGTCAAATACAAGAAACATCTCACAGAGGCGAGAGCTCTCAACGACCCTAATACTAGAACTAGAGCTATTTGATTTATGGAGCATTGATTTCATGGATCCATTTGTGAGCTCATATGGTATGAGTATATTTTGGCTATTATTGATTATGTTTCAAAGTGGGTGGAGGTGGATGCACTTCCAAACAATAAAGCAAAGAGTGTGACAACATTTTTGAGAAAGAACATATTTTCCAAATTTTGCACACCAATCATCAGTGATGGAGGTTCCCATTTTTGCAATTGTCTGTTCAAAGCCATGTTGGAGAAGTATGGCATGAAACATAAGAGGGGAACCCTAACTATCCGTAATTAAGTGGGCAAGTTGAAGTCTCCAATCGGGAGATCAAGTCCATTCTGGTAAAGACTGTGCATGTCAATAGAATTGAATTTCTAGAAAGTTAATTGTGGGACTATTGGCGCTTTTCCATATCAGCTTATTTTTGAGAGGGCATACCACTTGCAAGTTAAACTTGAGTATAAGGCATAATGGGCACTATAATTTTAAAATTGACAATGAAGTGATGCAACAAAGTTAAGATTATAGAAATTGAGTGAGATAGATAAATTCTATCTCCGTGCCAATGAAAGTTCATCTTTATAGAAAGAGAAGATAAAATTGTACCATAATAGCAAGATTGAGAAAAGAGATTTCACCGTTAGCGACATGGTATTTCTATTTGATTGTAAGCTGAAGCTATTTCCTCTCAAGTCGAGGTCAATATGGAGGGGATCTTATAGAGTATCAAAGGTGTATCCTTATGGTGCTATCGAGCTTGAAAATAATGAGGGCCTGAGTTTAAGGTGAATTTTCAAAGGGTGAAACATTACCTTAATGATGTAGATAAGGTCAAGATGACATTTGATTTAGTTCTAGGTGAAGTCTAAGTAACCAAGAACACCTGAATCATGCTGCAATGTTAAATTAGGAAATGCATGGGATGCAACCCATGGATTAATATAGTGAAAACTGAGTAGCCATACTAGCCATGTTGTGTTGGGACGTTAAATCAAGCGTTGCTTGGAAGGAAACTCAAGAATTTTGTTTTTTTTTGTTACTTAGGTTTATTAGTATAGGGATGACATTTTTTGAAGTGTACAAGGATCAATACAGCTAGGGAGAAGTAGACTACTGTATAGAGTAAGGACTTATGAGAAAAGTCCACGAATCGTAAAATAACCTATGACTCATAAGTTCACTAGTTAAAATCAAGTTGAAATGTATGGTTGCATATCATGGTTCATGAATAGTTTCAATGGGTTACGGAATTAGTCTACCAATACTAGACATGACCCATGGAAGCAAGACTTCCTGATTTAGAGAACCAAAGTCCACCATCCTATATCCATGATTAGTGGAGCAATCCACGATCCGAGAAAAGGGAGTCGTAGACCACAGGTAATTAACTTTCATTATTCCTTATATACATCATGACCCACACACCTAACCCGACACACCAACCCTAACCTTAATTTAATCAAAATTCTACACACCTAAACTAAAACTCGATCCAAACTTTTTAAACTCCCTCTTTCGCGCAAAAACCCTACTTCTTCACTGAAACTTTACCGCACCTCCTCCGCCCATCCTCAAATATACTTGATCTCACTAATTACCCAAACCTCCATCAAATAACTTGAATATTTCTTGGTGATTGAGAAACTTGGCATAAATTCTTGTATTTCTTGAGTAAATTTCACAAACTACTAAGGTATGAAGCTTTCGTTCCATTATTGTTTTGGGGGTGTTTCAAATTACCCAACCTAGGGTTGATTTTTGGGATTTAAATTCTAAAAACCCATGGGAATAAAGTTTATTGAGTGATTTTGATTAAAATCATTAATTTAGTATGTGTGTAATGGTGCCTGCTTGTATATTGTTCAACTAAACTTGATCTGATTTAAGATGTGGTTCATGAAGTAGTTCCACGAGTCATCAAACTTGATCATGAGTAATGAACAGGACTCGTAGAAATCAAAAATACTAAAGTCCTACTTCTAGAAAATTATTTATGCAATCCACGAGAGTCTTCCATGATTCGTGGACCCACAGTCTACCAATCGTAGACTTGACTTGTGGACTTTAGAATTAAAGTAATTTTATGTTTATCATCTGATTTTTATATGTCCTAACACATTTCTCCATAGGTATAATGCCTCTAAAAAGGAACCAAAAATAAAGAGATGCGGTCGCAGTATGAAAGAAGAAAACTAAACCAATTGCAATTAGGTCAAGACTCATAGACGAGTCTTCCAATTGGGATAAGAGTGATTCATAGGATGAATATGAAATTGAAAAATATGACACTTCACTTGTGCCTTGTAATATGAGGGAAAGGATGAACGAGTGAGCGGTAAAACATGCCACATCCCATGCTGCTCCATAACCTCTATCTCAAGTTCTACCCAAAGTTATTAATAGGTGATTGACACCTTTCCCAATATGTAAAGAGATATAGATCCTCTAATTCTAGTAATAATGAGAAGCTAATGCTCTGAGTCTAGTATTGGGGTACAAAGTTTAACTGATATATTGATGGAACCCGATGTTGTACAAACGGTCCGATCAGTTGTAGTTCAAGTGAAAAGAAGGTGTTATGTCCAAGATAAATAATAGGGGTTCACAAAATCATAATATTTACAAAGAGCCACATATTGAGATGGCTGACTTGCTCAGGATTCTAGAGTTTTAGGCTACCTTAAACTAATATAAGTTTAGTTGGATGTAGATACCAGGAAGCTATAGTCCAGAGTTAGTTCATTAGTTTTATGCCCTTTATGCTGCCTTCATAGATAATAAAACACCAGTGAATTATAAAACTAGAGAGAAACCTTCTTTGGATAGTACATTTGTGCGAGATGTGTAGGTGGATATCTTTAAGCATACGATTCAACGCATCTTATTTAGGATCATGTATGAGGTCCCAGAGAACATACTAGAGGTTGATCACCAAATGGATATAGTAAAGACTAAGACTAAAATAAAAGATCCAATGTAGAAAAAAGAGTTATTGAGATGGGTTGCTAGTTACATCACTGAAAAAAGAGTTGATTTTTGTTGGGTTGTTGGTAATCCTGAGATAAAAAGTGTAACGCCCTGAATCTAACACACGGAACACCACACGGTACTCATGAACCCGAAGGTCCAGAAACTAACCCATGACTCATATTTGTAACTGAGTATTGAATAATATACTATAAATATATGGAATATAATCTATAAGGCCATAGGTTCAAAACTGAACTAATACTGAATATAAAATAATGTCTGTAATGGGGTATAACAATACCCAAAACTAAAATAAACTGTCAGAAATATACTGTAGTCTGAAAGCCTCTAAACTGCCTGAAATCTGTGGAGTTGATGGGATATGTCCCCAACTAACTCTGAACTACTGAAATAATAAATTTAATAAAATAATCATGTTATCCTCGTATGATGAGGACTCACTGCTAGTCTAGTTGCTAAACGCCTGATCTACTGAATATTCTCGGGAGCTCGTGCTTCTAAACCTATGGTATAAAACACCATAGCACAAATGCATTAGTACAATTGAATGTACTGGTATGCAAGTAAGGTAGGCTGAATGCAAAAGGTTCATATGCATGAACAATACTAATTGACTGTATAACATGAATATGAGAATACATGCATGAATACATAACTATAACTGAGGTCGTGATAGGACTAAATACTGAGTTTTGACTACTGAGTCTACTGACAACATAGATTTCCTGATATCTCATCTTACTAGTAAATGATAACAGGAAGACTGTTTCTGACAGTCCTAATTTGTTTCTAATAGTCCTAATTATAAATAACTGATCTAAGCATTATACAGAGCTAGATAACTGTATCTGACAGTCCTGAAATCTGATGAAACTAGATGAGTTCCATACTGAGCTAAGTAACTGTGTCTGACAGTCCTGATTTTTATAGAACTGAACTCAATACTATTCTGAAGACTGAATCTGAAATTGAAACTATGGGAAGTAGTCATCTAACGGACATGCCCCAAATAAAGCAACATAGCTAGGTTGGAGTCTAATCTATAACCCCAATTGGAAGGGTATCAATACCGCGCCACTGGTAAAGACAATATATAAGTGACCCTCATCTGACAGTGTCCCCAAAAGAGAATAGTGAAACCCTCATCTTCCAGTGCTTATCTACCTCATCAACCCTCATCTGTCAGTGTTGATGTCTCAACCTATGCTGTCTACATAGTTTTGGAGAGTAAGGATTGTTTCTAAGAATCACACCCTCAACTATTAGTGTCTGCCCTCATCCTTGGGATCACTCGGTGCTAATTCCTACTCCCATCTGAATAGACACTGAACATGATTTACTGAACTGAACTAGACTTATTTCATTGAGTTCCGTTGACTGACAAAATACTATTGAGATCTGATGACTGACTGAGTGTACTCAAATTACTGGGTTGATACTAAATTTACTAAATTTTCTTGAGTCACATGACTGAATGAGTTCTACTGATCCTGGCTTGACTTTGAGTATCGTGAAAACATAACACTGGCTCTAGGTAAACAGCTAAATTGTTGGGTACAAGTGCCCCAGGACTCGATAGCATGAAACTGACAAGACTTGACACTTCTTGAACACATGACCAATATCAACAATTCATCATACAATAAGTTGGGGATTTCATGAAGCACATGGTTATTATAATCTGGTACATGGTAGGAATACATATAATGAACATCATAATTTCATACTCTAACATCATGAGCATTCCAACAAACATCTACATTGCACCATAATAGCATGGAAGTCATTTGAACATAAGGGTAAAATATACATTTATCATATGGGTCACGATTTAGCTATAATACACAATTTCTATCCTCTTAGGCATTTTATCAAACACCATACATGCACGACTTAGGGCATAGGTGTAATCATCAAATTACACATCATAAATAACTCAATTCATGGATTTCAACTTACATGCTAATGTAGTTTCATGAAAAATATGTAAGGATTCCAACTTGGGAATCATACAACAAGATAAACATGGTTACCAAATAACCCATAACATAAACAGCATGATTTATAATTTGAAATAGGGTTCTTGAGCTTTATGGATGAAAGGAATCCATAAATCAACACTATGCATACCTTGGATGGAAGATTCTTGAAAATTAATGGTAGAATCACTTGAATATGAAGATCCTATGAAAACCCTAGACTTGTTCTTGAGAGTATTTGAGAGAAAAAACAATATTTTGGTGAAATAATGGTTGAATCTCATGTTTTTAGACTTAAATAGGGTAGAAAATTGACCCTTTTGCCTTTGAGGACACGGTCATTTAATGACTAAAAATAGGGTGATGACACTATAAGCGATGTGGAACATTGATAGCTGTAATGCAAAACTTGATGTGTCGCTTCATGATCGCATCGAGCCTCAGAAGTTTTGGATCTGGCATCCTGCACAAATGTTGACCAACGCAATTGGCAATGTGGTGCGCCAAAATCACGTTGGTCCACTGTTTTGGAACTCTGAACATGATCTAAACGTGTTCGAAAAAATTCAAAACTTGTACGGCAACACCTATTGATCTTCTAAATCATGAATTTATAAAAATATAGACCCTTCAAGGATGTTAAGGTCACATCATGAGATTGCCAACTTTTGAAGGCTAAAATAAACTAAATCTAGAAGCTTAGCTAGGATTTTCCAAGTATGGGACCCCTTGACAAGCTTAAAGGACTTAATTTAGCTTAAGAAATTTGTGGGGTCTTATAATATCTCCCTTTTGGAAATATTCATCCTCAAATGAGTCTGACTGAGATGGGAGAAATAATACACTGACGTACATACTGAACGTGAACATCTGAAACATAATTGACATTACTGGGATTCATACTGAGCATTCATATATGATGCATGAGTATCTGATTCATGAATACATGACTGAGATTTCTGATGTAATGAGTTTCTCATAATGAGGATGCATATCTAATGCATGAATACGTGACTGACATGATGCATGAACATATGAATGAATATGCAATGGTATTTGATACCAAGTTTATGATAGAATTCTGAGCATGAGACTGAATACAAAGTTGGTAATGAAACTGAACATGGTAACTGAGCAAGCTTAAGGAAAACTATTACCTTGGGCTGAGTCTAAGTTAGTGAAAAAATAAGTGAGGATATTTGGTCCTCATATCTGCTTCTACTTCCCAAGTAGCTCTCTCAACGGATTGATTCCACCAAAGAACTTTGGATAGAGAAACCTCTTGTTCCTCAGTCTGCGAGTCTGGTAGTCAAGGATTTTGACTGGAATCTCTTCGAAAGAGAGGTTGTTCTGAATATCAACTCTCTCAATAAGGACTACGACTACTGGGTCACCTATGCACTTCTTTATCAAGGATACATAGAAGACTAGATGAACTGATGCTAGATCTGAAGGAAATTCAAGCTCATAAGCTACTTTGCTGAAGTGACTGAGAATTTTGAAGGGGCCGACATATCGGGGACTAAGCTTTCCCTTCTTGCCGAATCTTTTCACTCTCTTCATGGGAGAGATCGTTAAATAAACCTGATCACCAATCTTGAACTCGAGATCCTTTCTAAACATGCATGAATAGAAAAATAAGAACATGACTGAGTTTGTAATGTGTGTTATGGACTGAGCATCGTGAGCTGAACTGAGTCATTGAGTACATGGCTTATGACCAATATTGAAGCTAGAGGGTCAATCTATGGATACCCACTACTCCGAATTAGATTCATTATGTGAAGAGGAAAATAGAGTGTCTAGGTTATGGTAGCTTGAGAGTTATAGGGTATCTCCTCCTTGGGATACTATGTCTCTCAAAGAAGGCTGACTTGATTGAGATGTTGAAGAAAACTGAGGTGATATACAAGGAACCAGCAAACTGAATTGTGACTGTATATCTGGGATCTGAGACTCAGACATAAAACAAGGACTGAGCTGCACACGCAACTACAAGATTGATCCATCTAAGAATGTTCACATTCATGAGACTTCGGATAGTGTGACTAGATGGACAGAATAAGAAAATATATGAACTTTTCTGTCTGACTGTTGGACTGGGGTACTAGTTGTTCAAACTAATTCCTACTGACTGACTCATCTAATTTGTTGACTGACTGATGGCTAAGTACTGGGCATGTAAGACTGAACGGTACTTAGTTTAGATAGCTAGACTTAAACTGCAGACTATCATGCATAGAAGGTAAGTACTGACTGGGTAATATGAGGTAACTGAGCATAAATAAGTGAAATCTATATTATCTTAAGTATGCAAGACCAAGCGTATAACATGATTCGGAAACTCTTTGTAATTTGAGGTACCAAAATACTACTAACTAAGTAACTGTTGGCCATATGCTATGGTCGGGTAATCTTGAAAGTGAACTGAGTTTCTGATCTGGATGGACTATTACTGGGGATGAGATTGTATCTATGATAGTAATTAAAACTGTAATCATAACTTAGACTGTAACTGGGACTGAATGCTGCTTTTTGATAACTGAGGTTTAGACTGGTAATGAAGTACTGAATTCTGATGGCTAAGTAACTAATAACTGAAAGCCATAGTCCTGTAGGAATACCTAAGTCCTTTATTGAATATAGATTATTGAACTGACATGGTAACTAAGGCTTAGGGATAGAACATCAATACCATGGATACACCGAGGGATCTTAATTAAGGTTATTCGTGACATAAATCTGAGTTCGACTGATCACAAGGAGTGGTGCATGTGTCATGTGAGTTGGGCATACTATAAAGAATGACATGAGTGTATGAGTCATGAGCTAATGACCTGAGTCTGAAGTTTCTGTACTCATGGGACATAATTCGTAACACTGAGTAAACTGGAACTCCTTATCCTAGGAATTAGGAGCGTACATGAGTATTCACTAACGTGAATGAAAATGAGTGATGGTCATAGAGCTGACATGTAGGACATAAATAGATATCATGATAAATGATGGGTTTTGATATTCTGAGATGGTCTGCAGAATCACGCTCACTTCAGAAATAGACAAGAATGTCATCTATGAATACTATGATGAACATGTCCAAGTACTGCTTGAACACACGATTCATTAAGTCTACGAAAACTGTGGGTGCGTGTGTAACACCAATGGATATGACTAAGAATTCAAAGTAACCATACCGAGTACGGAAAGATATTTTCGGAATGTCACATTCTCTGACTCTGAGCTGATGATAGCCTGATCTGAGGTCTATCTTAGATAAATAGCTAGCACCCTGAAATTGGTCAAACAAGTCATCGATTTTGGGAAGTAGATACTTGTTCTTTACCGTGACGTTATTGAGATGACGGTAATCAATACACCTTCTGAGAGAACCATCTTTCTTTTGCACGAATAAGACTGGCGTGCCCCACGAGGACACACTGGGTCTGACGAATCCCTTAACTAGGAGATCTTTCAACTGTTCTTTCAATTCTCTGAGTTCTACAGGTTCCATTCTATATGGCGGAATAGATATAGGTTGAGTATCTTGAAGAAGGTCTATGCCAAAATTTATTTCCCTTTCTGGAGGAATTCCTGGAAGATTTTTGGAAAAAAATATCTGAATATTCATTCACTACTGGGATTGATTCAAAACTGAGATTTTTCGGAACTAGTGTATTTAACTTGAACAAGATGATACACAAATCCCTTAAATAAATTTTTCCATGGCCGAAGGTAGCAAACAAGCTGACCTTTGAAAACTGAAGTACTACCTCTCCACTCTAGGATGGGTTTATTCGAAAACTGAAACTGGACAATTCTGTTTCTACATTCGACTGTGGCATAGCAGGAATGAAGTCATTCCATGCCGAGAATGACATCAAAATCAGTCATCTCTAATTCGACTAAGTCTGCTGAAGTGACTTTCTGGGATACCATAATCGGAAAGTTATTGTATACCCGTCGGGCTATGATAGTTTTACCCACTAAGGTAGAAACTGTGAAGGGTTCTACTAGAATTTCAAGACTGACTCCGAAATCAACTACTATATAAGGAGTAACAAAAGTCAAAGAGGCTCCTAGATCTAGAAAAGAGTAAACATGCAAGTGTAAGATCGGTAACGTACCAGTGACCACATCAGGAGAATTTTCCTGATTCTGTCAGGACTGAAAAGCATATAGTTTGTTTGGGCATTGCCCACTAGTGGCACTGGAGGTGGCACCCTACTGATTTGGGTGATCGGACTGAGCTGAAGAACGGTTATATTGGCTTTGTGGACCATCCTTAGGATAGTATCGGACTTTGTGACCTGACTCGCCACACCTGTAACACACATCACTGTTGGCTCTACATATACCCTTATAATAATTGCCAAAAGTCTGACAAAGAGGATGGGTTCGGGCACTGCTAACACCGCTCTGAGGTTTAGAACCTGGCGCCTTATCTCTGAATTTAAGGACCGGAGCATTGGCTGAGGGAGGAACTAGAATCGAAGACTTTGGGCAGAACTGATAATGGCTACCACTCTCTGACTTAGGTTGAGCAAAATTGAGATTACCTATTCTCGCTCTCTTAATTTCTCTCTTTCTTTCTTACTATGCTTTCCCACCTCAAACTGCTGGGCATAAATCATATGCCTGGGTGGGATAACAGCCTGCTGATTGCTCTGAGTTACTACTGAATAAGATAAAGTAAGAGAGTCAATTCTGAATTCACTATAAAAGACATGCTCGTCCAGGAAATCTACCTGAATAGGCGGAGGTGCCAACTGATTCTCGGTTCTCCTTTGCTTAGTCCTTTTGGGAGACATGTTCTATAATGAAAGAGAGAGCGGATTAGACTAGGAGTTAAATTTGAGCTTATGCTCACTGGCACGACATAAAAACTGAAAGAGGGGAAACTGTTCCTAAAACATCTCATAGCCTCCTGCCCATAAGTGTGGTACACAATACACCCATGCACAAGACTCTATTGGATGCGGCTTTTCAGAGTTCCTAGGAATCTTTTGAACCTAGCTCTGATACCCAGTTTGTAACGCCACGAATCTGATACCCAGAATGCCACACGGTTCTCAAAACCCCAAAGGACTACAAGCTAACCCATGACTGATATCTGTAACTGATCACTGAATAATATACTGTAAATATGCAGAATATAAGATGTAAGGCCATAAGGTTCAAAACTGAACTGATACTGAATATAAAACAATATCTATAATGGGGTATGACAATTCCCAAAACAGAAATAAACTGTCTGAAACATACTGTAGTCTGAAAGCCTCTAAACTGCCTGAAATCTATGAAGTTGATGGGACATATCCTCAACTAACTCTGAACTACTGAAATAATAAAGTTAATAAAATAATCATGATATTCTTGAATGATGAGGACACACTGCTAGTCTGGTTGCTGAATGTCAGATCTACTAAGGATGCTCGGGAGTTCGTGCTTCTAAACCTATGGTATAAAACACCATAGCGCAAATGCATGAGTACGATTGAATGTACTGGTATGCAAGTGAGGTAGGCTAAATACAAAGGGTTTATATGCATGAACAATACGAATTGACTGTATAACATGAACGTGAGAATACATGCATAAATACGTAACTATAACTAAGTTCGTGATAGGACTGAATACTGAGTTCTAACTATGGAGTCTACTGACAACATAGATTTACTGATATCTCAGTTTACTAGTAACTGATAACTAAAAGACTATTTCTGACAGTCCTGATTAAAAATAACTAATCTAAGCATTATACGGAGCTGGATAACTGTATCTAACAATCCTGAAATCTGATGGAGCTTGCTGAGTTTCGTACTGAGCTGAGTGACTGTGTCTGATAGTCCTGATTTCTATAGAACTGGACTGAGTTCTATTCTGAAGACTGAATCTGAAACTAAAACTGTAGGATGTAATCATCTAACCGATATGCCCCAACTAAAGAAATATAGATAGGTTGGGGTCCAATCTATAACCCCAATTGGAAGGGTGTCAATACCGTGCCACTGGTAAAGATAAGCTATGAGTGACACTCATCTGACAGTGTCCCCAAACAAGAATGGTGGGACCCTCATCTAATAGTGTTTATCCACCTCATCAACCCTCATCTGTCAGTGTTGATGTCTCAACCTATGTTGGATACATAGTTCTAGAATTCAAGGATTACTTCTAAGGATCACACTCTCAACTGTCAGTATGTGCCCTCATCCTTGGGTTCACTCAGTGCTAATTTCTACTCCCATCTGAATAGACACTGAACATGATTAACTGAACTGAACTGGACTTAGTTCATTGAGTTCCATTTACTGATGGAATACTACTGAGATTTGTTAACTAACTCAGAGTACTGAGATTACTAGACTGATACTGAATTTACTGGATTTTCCTAAGTCACATGACTGACTAATTTCTACTGATCCTGGCTTGACTGTGAGTATCATGAAAACATGACACTAGCTCTAGGGACACAGCTAAATTATCGGGTACAAGTGCCCCCAGGGCTCGATAGCATGAAACTGACAGGACTTGACACTTCTTGAACACATGACCAATATCTACAATTCATCATACAATAAGTTAGGGATTTTATAAAGCACATGGTTATCATAATCTTGTACATGGTAGGAATGCATATAATCAACGTCATAATTTCATACTCTAACATCATGAGCATTCCAACAAACATCTACATTGCATCATAATAGCATGGGAGTCATTTGAACATAAGGGTAAAATATACATTTATCATTTGGGTCACAATTTAGCTATAATACACAATTTCTATCCTCTTAGGCATTTTATCGAACACCATACAAGCACAACTTTGGGCATAAGTGTAATTATCAAATTACACATCATAAACAACTCAATTCATGGATTTCAACTTGCATGCTAACGTAGTTTCATGAAAAATATGTAAAATTCCAACTTGGGAATCATACAACAAGATAAACATGGTTACAAAACAACCCACAACATAAACATCAAGATTTATAAATTGAAATATGTTTCTTCAGCTTTATGGATGAAAAGAATTCATAAATCAACCCTATGAATACCTTGGATAGAAGATTCTTGAAAATTAACGATAGAATCTCTTGAATTTAAAGCTCCTATGAAAATTCTAGACTTGTTCTTGAGAGTATTTGAGAGAAACAACAATATTTTAATGAAATAATGGTTGAATCTCATGTTTTGGGACTTATATAGGGGTGTAAAATTTACCCTTTTGCCCTTGAGGACGCGGTCATTTAATGACTTAAAACTGGATGCTGACGCTATAAGCGACAGGCCGCGTTGATGGTTGCGATGCGATACTCAATGCATCGTGCCATGATCACGTCGATCGTTAGAATTTTTAGCTCTGGCAGCCTGCACAAATGTTGACCAACGTGATTCGAGATGTGGCATGCCAAAATCTCGTTGTTCCACTATTTTGGAACTCCGAACATGATCTAAACGTGTTCCAAAAAATTCAAAACTTGTCCGGGAACACCAATTGATCTTCCTGATCATGAATATATAAAAATATAGACCCTTCAAGGATGTTAAGGTTGCGTAGTGAGATTGCCAACTTTTGGAGACTAAAATAACTAAGTTTAGAAGCTTAGCTAGTATTTTCTAAGTATGGGACCCCTTGACAAGCTTAAGGGACTGAATTTAGCTTAATAAATTTATGGGGTCTTACAAAAAGTCATCTTCATTTTTTAGAAAGTGTTGACGGTCAATTATGCATAACTTCTTTGGATGAACAGACACTGATAACTCACTCACTCCTGATCAAGCATTTCTAGTAGAAAGCATTGAAGTAAGGTATGACATCAACTTTGCGAGATATATTATTGATGAGATATGTAAGAGCATATTTTGTAAGGTAACTAGCATCATATTCCAGTTCCTGGTTCATCATCTATGCATGGATTTAGTTGTATTAATTTACTAGGCATTGATCATACAGTAGAGGTGGCTTGAGTAATAAATATGTGGTTGATTTGAGATGACACAAAGTCAGTTTCCCCAAAAAGAATCCAGACATCTACTTTATTTAGTATAGTTTTATTCAATAGACCATTAGACACGAGTGAGTAAGTTGACACCCCAACACTGGAGGTGATAAAGAGGCCACATTTTAGCCTTTCGAGAGTATAGGTTACAATACTAATGGGATTTAGACAGACACTCAGTTCCTCCTACAATAGGTGTTGTATTCTTTTTTCCTTCTACATACATAACCACTATGCTTCCATGTCCTTCCACTCCTAGTATGGTCACAATAGCCTATGACTTTTTCCCATAGATAATCGATAGACAGAATCAGACTGGTGCATAGTTGGCTAAATTATTAAAATAGTTGAAACCATGAGTCCAACTTTTATAGAGGCCTCTGAGGCAAGAGTTGAGACTAGATTGAGGAAAAATATGGATGGATTTATAAGGGAATTACAATGGAGGATTAACATCTTTGAGATGTGGATGACTTCTAAGCCTTATGAGGTCTAGAGACTGAGTATAGTTCTATATATAGTTTTGATGATGAGCAACTAAACTACAAGGGACCAGGTCCCTGGACATGCAAGGTATAGTATAGCTAGCACGCGTCATCTGCACAGTTTTGTCCTCTTGTGTAACAAACTTGCAGGTGTTATTTTTACTAACTTGGACAGCTAATTCAATGATATTTCAGCCCTAATCATCACTCAGCTATAAAAGGGAAGAGACACCTCTTTATGAAATAGTTTTTGCAAAAATTAGAAAGAAAAAAGAGGCAGCAAAAACTCTAATTCAAGATTGCTCAAACATTGCTCATATTCTTATCTTTGTAATATGCTTAAAGAGTGAGTGAGTGTTCTTTAGTGTTAATGTGTATGCAAACTACTCATGTTATAAGAGTAGTGCTTTTGTTTGTTGAAAGAGTTGCTTAGGTAGAGTTGCCTAAGCTTGAATTTGATTAGATTTAATCACTGTAGAGAGATACGTTTGTAGAGTTACCAAGATGAGCTTGTAGTAGAGTTTCTACTAGTGCAAGGAGCCTGGAGGTGTGCTAAAATCTAAGCTGTAATCAGGAGGTTGATTATAGTAGATTTCGTTGGTGCTTGTGAGGGAAATCCATGGTTTTTCCCTTCTTGGGTTTCCACATAAAAATACTTGTGCATTTACTTTTTGTTCACTATTTTTGGTTTTCCTACACTCTATTATTTGATTGCCAATGATTTATCTTGAGGGACCTGGTCCCTTATTGTGTGATGCAGACCCCCAAGGGTTTTAACAATTGGTATCAGAGCCAAGTCACTCTAAAAGGTTCACACCTAGAGTTTCTTGGTTGGAATGGCTGCTCCACCTAATCTAGAAGAAGGAAAATCTACAACTAGACCACCAAGATTCAATAGACAGCATTATGGGTGGTGGAAAACTAGGATGTTTGACTTCATCATGGTTGAGGATAGTGAACTAATGGACATCATTTTTTATGGTCCTTATGTTCTTGTAAAAGAAGTCAAAAAAAGAGATATGACAAGAACGGTTGTCAAAAGTAGGAGGGAGTTCTATGATGAAGACAAGAAGAATATTGACAAGAACTACAAGGCCAAGAAGCTGTTAGTATGTGGCATAGGTCCTGATGAGTACAATAGGATCTCAGCTTGTGAAAATGCTAAAGAGATATAGGATTGCTTGAGGACTACTCATGAGGGCACTACAGATATGAAGGATTCTAAAGTTGACATGCTGACAACACAGTATGAAACACTCACTATGTAAGAAGGAGAGACAATACAAAAAATGCATAAAATATTCACTTCCATCACAAATAAGCTACACTGCTTAGGAGAAGTTATTCCATTGTATAAACAAGTGAGGAAGATTCTAGTTGTTCTTCTCGAGTCATGGGAAAGCAAAGTAGATGTCATAACTGAGGCAAGAAATTTGAAGACCCTCACTATGGATGAACTTATTGGAAACTTGAAAACTCATGAACTCAAAAAACAGCAAGAAGAAGAGAACAATAAAGTCAAAAAGGAAAAATCTTTGGCACTAAAAGCCTTAAAGTCAGGTTCAAATAAAGAAGACATTGATGTTGCCTACTTGGTGAAAAGAATTGTTAGATCCATGAGGAAAGATGGTTAGTTCCAAAGAAGTGAAGGTAGCAGCAAAACAGGTGTCACTATATAGGTGTGTCATAAATATAGAAGTCCTAAGCATTTCATCAAGGATTGTCCAATGCATAAAATGGATCATCAAGATTACCTCAAGGCTATAGGTGACAAAGGAAAGATTAGGGACTAGGTCCCTGACAATTCAAGAAAGAAGGTTGCAGTTGATTACGCAGTGAAGTAAGCTTTGGCAGCATGGTGAGATTCTTCTAGTGATTCAGGTGATAATCAGAAGACTGGAGATGTCTCTATGCTAGTAGAGGAAGAAGGCCCAGTTATCAATAATTCCTTGTTTGTACTCAATGCACACACAAAAGGTGAAAAAGAAAAGGAGGTAACCTTATTCAACATTAAGGAGAATCTAGATAATTACACAGCTGGGAAGATAAAAAGGCTTGAGAGTGTGTTGATAGACTTTGTATGTGAACTAACTACTAAAAAGAATGTCTTAGAAGAAAAGGCAGAGAATCAAGATCATGAGTTGATTGCTTTAACTCTCAAAATTTCTAAAACTTAAGAGTTGTTCACAAAGATGAACTTTGAAAATCTGAGTCTAATGGGTAATCTGAAGAAATTAAATGGTGTTAATGGTAAAGGGAAGAATGAAGCCTCAAGGCTTGAGATTGATCTTGAGAAGAAATTAAAAGTATCCCAAGAACACCTTATGTCAGCACTTCGCATGAATGAAGAATAGAGTGGGACCTGGTCCGCCTGAAAGAAGAATTGAACTAGTCTCTTAAGTGGAATACTTCTTCACTAATCCTTTCTAACTTGACTAGTCAAAGTGTTAATGATGGTAGAGGACTAGTCTACCAAGGAAAATTCCAACCCAGTGAGTTCAAAGGAAAGGTCGCTCATGACAATGGAAGCAAAGGTCACAAGCTCTTATGCACTCACTATGGAAGAGATGGACATGTGAAAGAAAGATGTCAGCACTGGATTAAGGCAGAATTAAGGAATACTGAATATATTCAGTAGAAGAGTGCACATTCTAAGGGCTTCGAGTCTCAAAAAGGAGTAAAGAGGAAGTTATCCCTTCCTAGGTGGACTGAGAAGAATTTGATCACTCTATTGTCCTACTACTGGGAACTCAGACTCAAGTGGGTTCCTAAATCTGAAAAGTGATCATGATTCTAAGAATGAGAAAGGGATTGTAGTCAGTAATAGCTCATTTATTAAAAGGGTTCAAAGCTAAATAATGGAAAGTCTGATTATGTTCTCTCTCTCAAGACACTTTAGGTGAAGGTGTCTTATTATGAAAATATGAGTTCAAGGATATAGTCCTTGGACAATGAGAGCTAATATTCAACAAGGAGGTGTGTGAATCTTGTGTTCAAACGGAAGCCCTAGAATGACCTTCAAATTTGATGAATGAAAAACCACTGGAGAATGAACGAAAAAGAAATTTTCTAGGTAGATGAAAGGAGTGCATGTAGTTCCTGATTAGTGAGGAAAATTATTGATCTTTAATGATGCAGAAAATGATTAGGAAGAGGATAAAAAAGGTAGATAAGTCATGATTCTCAGGGACCTGGTCCCTAGGAAATTCATCTTAGAAGGAGAAGCTTTAATAGCCTGAATTTAGTCAAGTTTGGGACCTGGTCCTCAGACCTACATTAAGAATGAGATATGGAACAAGAAGGGTATGTAGAGACAGAAAGATTGAAGCAAGATTGATCAAAGTAACCTAAATCATCATGTGAATCAGTGTCTCTCCACAAAAATTGGCTATGATAAGTAGACAGGTATCCTTGATAAAGTGGGTGAACATTAGTCTAACTCAATACCATACCCTTGTAGGTATACACCCATGGGAATAACTTTGAAAGTAGACAATTCTGACTAGCACAAATTTGAAGATTCACTCAAAAAAGAGAAGGGTCCTGGTCTCATCTCATAAGTTAGTGCCACTGTAGTAATCTTTAATAATCATAAAATGTTTTATAGAAAGCCATGTGTTTTTCTTCTCTCAATAAAGCTGTCAATTCCTTTGCAAAATAAAGAGTCACTCTTATTAAAAGCCATACATGTTATTCCAAAAGAAATATCTTTTGATGAAAATAGTCACCTCTTCAAGTTGCAAAATTAGGTTATTTCCCATTCTTAATCTCAACTCATCACTCTTTGCCTCCTCTAAACCAAACTAATCCGTCTCATTCTCTTTCACTCACAAAACTAAATTGGATATACCCTTTATCAAATACCTTGATCCTTCAGTAACCAAAGTCATAGAAAAATTTACCTTAGGTCCTCTAAATTGAAGTTTGGTAACCTTACTGGAATGAGGTAGAAACACATAACTGTGAAAAGAGAAGAAAGCCTCTGAGGGACCTGTTCCCAAGAAGAGAAAAATTATAATTAAAAGGGAAGAGGTAAGTAAAGAGACCAAAGTAAGAGATGAAGAATGTGGGTAGTTAAAGAAAGAATAAAATGTTGATGACTCAGAAGGTTCTCTCGGGAAGAACTTTTGATCCCAATATATGTGAGAAGGATAGGAAATATGGAATGCCATATGGGTACTTTCTCAAAAAATTATTCGATAACTTTGGGGTAATTGGGATAAAAGAAATACCTAGAATAGCCACGTTGATATTCAGTCTGACAACACTTGTGGAGAATAAATGCATAAAAGAGCAAAGATGGACTGGAGTCTCAAGAATCTGAGTCGCTAGCTATTAAAAAGGAGTGGAGAATGAAAATGGAGGAGTTAAAGATCAAAGTTGACTGATAAAGATGCTAAATTAGTGCACCTAAAATTGCAGAATTAGAAGTTGTCCTCTGAGGGACTAGGTGCACTGATGAACTTGCAGCTGAAAATGCAAAACTCCAGGAAAGAGTGGTTGAACTGAATGCTAAAGTGAAGGACCTTACCTTACAATTGTTTGTTGCTCAAATTGCTGAAAATGCATGAACGGAGATACTGCTTAAGTCCTTTCACCTAAGACTTTGTCTACTTGAACCCTGTTATCCTTATCCCCTCATCTACCTTGTGTCAGTTCCATATCATGGTTCTCATAATGGCTTTTAAAGATAGTTATTCTTATTGTGATTATTTTAGATTACTATACTGGTACTAACTATTATGAATTAATGAATCTTTGATTTGTGTGTTACAATTGTTCTCTTTATATGGAAAAGTTATTCTTCATGTTAGTGTTGCCCTAATAGCCATGATTTAAATGATATGTGCTTAATTTACTCTTAATTTACTGCTCTTACTTTTTAATGATGACAAAAGGAGGGATACTGAGTTTATACAGTAGGAACTAGGTATCAGGTAGATTTGAAGGAAGTAAGTGATGTGCTAAGTCTGAAAGGAGTCAGTTGACATGAGGAAGTAAGCAAATGCACAAAGTGAAGGTGTATGCTGATAGAGAGAACTAAGTGATGTGATAAGTGAATGATAAGACATAGTTATAGTGGGAAGAGGGGGTTTTATTGCAAATGACAACAAGGGACCAGGTCCCTATGTTGCATGGCGAAGGAGGAAGCATGATGATAAGGGGACCATTAATCTTCAGGTGGTAATCACACTGATTAAATGTGATGAATGTGCACTAATACTCAAATTATACGGTTTGGTCAGTTATCATAAAAAAGGGGGAAATTTCTATATATAGTGTTGATGATGAGTAGCTAAACTGCAAGGTACCGGGTCGCTGGACGTGCAAGGTACAATACAGCTAGCACGCGGCATCAGCATATTTTGTCCTCTTATGTAACAAACTTGCAGGTGCTATTTTGTACTGACTTGGACAACTGGACCAATGATATTTCATCCCTAATCATCACTCATATATAAAAGAAAAAAAGACGTTTCTTTATCAAATAGTTTTTGCAAAAATCAGAAAGAAAAAAGAGGCAGCAAAAACTCCATTTCAAGATTGCTCAAACATTGTTCATATTCTTATCTTTGTAATATTCTTAAAGAGTGATTGAGTGTTCTTGAGTGTTGATTTGTAAATGAACTACTCATGTTTAAGAGTAGTGCTTTTGTTTTTTGCGAGAATTGCTTAGGTAGAGTGTAACGCCCCAAGAGTGCACCCTGGGTGTCACACGGTGCTTACGACCCCAAAGGACCACAAACTAACCCATGACTGATATATGTTGTGAGAACTGAACACTAATACTGAAATAAATGCTAAAAATAGGATGAAATGCCATAAGGTTCAAAATCTGAAATACTAATGATTGTAACATCGGTTAAAAATATCTAAAAAATGAAATAGTGTCTGAACTAGTCTAGTCTGAAAGCCTCTAACTAAACTGTCTGAATATGGAGTAGATAGGACAAACCCCCAACTAACTCTGACTACTGATTTAATGATAAACTAAAATACTGAAATAAAGTATGCCTTCAATAGATGAGGACTCACTATTAAATCTGTGACTGCTGAATGGATCTATCTAAGCACGGTCAGAAACCTGAGCATCCGAACCTATGATATGAGACATCATAGCATAAAGAAAGAGTATGTGGTCAGTACATGGAATATACTGTTATGCTAGATGAGTTAAGGCTGAATGCAAGGGTTCATATGTATGAACAGTAACTGACTGAAAGATATAGAGTAATTGAATATAAGAGTATGTGAGTAACTGATAATACTAAAATCTTTGAGTATGCAACACCGTACATATACATATAGACTGTAACTGAACTTTTCTAAAGCTGAGCACTAAGTTCTGGTAACTGAGTAACTGATATCTGAAGTTACTTATAACTGAATTACTGATACTGATTGACTGTTTCTGACAGTCCTGATTCTATAAAATGAATTGAGTTCTAAACTGAAAACTAAAGCTGAAACTGTGGGAGGTAATCATCTAACCGACATGCCCCAAATCTGAGTTGATAGGGGTCCAGCCTGTGATCCCAGTTGGAAGGGTGATAATACCGTGCCATGGGTACTAACATTCGAAAACCAGGATGCCAAGCCTAAATGGCAGGTGACAACTGGACGGAGCCAAGCCTAATCTAACGGGTGACCCCTGGGAGGTAGTCAAGCCTAGTCTAATGGGTGACTCCTCATCCTACACAGGCTACAAAGTTCTAGAGTACAAGGACTGTTACTAACGACTCTGCCTCTCTGACAGGGAAGTCGTCATCCCTACACTCGCTCGGTGCTAAATCCTACTCCCAACTGAAAGACACTGAACTGAGTATACAAAACTGGACTAGACTGATACCGAGTTTTCTGAGTTTTCCTGAGTTCTGTAGCTGACTGAGTTCTACTAATTGGGACATCACTAATAATATTCTATAACTTACATTAGCTCTAGGTACACAGCTAAATTGTCGAGTATTAAATACCCAAAGGACTCGATAGCATAAAATAAAGACATAACATAATCATAAAGGCATAACCATACTTGCTTTCTAGCAATGCACTTATTTAGACATTTTGTCAAACACTTGATATACATGAACTTGTGCATGAATGGGATCACATAATAACATGTCATGCTTTCACTTGTCAAATCACATAAGCATTTCATCAAACACTTGTAGGGCATAAGCTTGTAAATGATTGGGACCACATAATAACATGTCATGATTCCACTATTTACTTCATATAGGCAATTTAGCAAACACTTGGGGAGCATGAATTATTTACATGATAATGGTCAATATATGTAAGCATGAATACAACATTCAATTTCAATATCAAAGGTTAAGCATGCAATTTGTATAATTCACTAGATAACTATCTTAATTTCATGGGAACTTACAATTAAACATGAATTGGATCCCAATTACTATCACGAACATGAATACATTCAATTCCAAGCACGTAAATCATAAATCTTGAAGTTTTAAAAATAGATTCTTGGACTCTAAGTGTGGAAGGGACCCATAGATGAACACCTAACATACCTGAGAAGAAGAGTTCTTGAAGGTTCTTGAAGGATTTCTTGAGGATTGACCTTGATTCTTGAAACTATGGTTTTTGCCTCTTGAGAGAGAATGTTTTAAATTTAGAGAAAAGTGAGTGAATAATGATATAATGGGGTATTTAGAGCATAATTTTGTGTTTAAGGCTGATCAGGGTCATGGAAAAAGACCCTATTACCCCTGGAACATTTTTAATTTTCATCACTGAAAACCCGATTTTGGGCCCTGGCGTGACGCACCGCTGTCACACCAGGCCACTGGAAGATGACAACTGAGAATGTGGCTAGTGGTGCGATGCGTTGGAATCACGTTGAAATACATGATGGGACCTGGAAGCTCAACGCAACGCGGTATAATCGCGTTGGCTCACTGGAAATTGACAAATGTGAAAACAAGCTTTGGCGTGACATGCCGGTATCGCGGTACCTCACTGGAAACTGACAATTGCCAATTTGTCTTACTCTGTGATGCGCCACTAGACTGAATTACGGTGTTTAACAATTGAAACTTAAAATATCCATAACTTATTACCCGGTTATTGGATTTAGGAAAATTTTATATCGTTGGAAAGCTGATTCAATTTCCTATATATTGGCAGGCTCTAAACTAAAAAATAATAAGCATTTCAAAATTTTTATATTAGATAACTCATGAATTGAGAGTTAAGTTAAGTTAGGGAAATATGGGGTATTACAATATCTCCCCCTTGAGAATATTCATCCTCGAATGAGACTGATTAAGGTGAGGAACACTGGTAGATTGATTTTACACACTGAACATGCATGTTGAAACATGACTACATGACTGAACTACTGACAAGCTGAGTTCTTATACTGTACATGCATATCTGATGCATGGAATACATGGCTGAACTGATTCATGAATGCATGACTGAATATGCAACGGTAATGGATACTAAGTTTATAACTGTAACTGGATCATGTAACTGAGTAAATCTAAGGAAGACTATCACCTCAAGCTAAGAATATTAATGAACCTGAGATCATTTACTGAACATGTATGAATGGGAACATGAGAACATGACTGAGTCTGAAACATGATACATGAACTTAATACCATGAACTAAACTAATTTATTGACTACATGTCATGCCATGGAATGGTCATATGGCTGAGATTTGAATGAGAGAGTTAACTTATAAGCACCCATTACATCAAACTGGATCTTGTTATGTGAAGAGAAAATGAAAGGTTTAGGATATAAAAGCTCGGTGGTTATAGTGTATCTCCCCCTTGGGGAATTACGTCCCTCAAAGAATACTGACTTGGCTGAGATACTGAAGAAAAGCTGAGAAGATGCACGGGGCACCTACGAACTAAATCGTGACTGATATCTGAGATCTAAAACTGAGGCATGATACATGAACTGGGCTGGTGTCATAACTACTAGGATGTTCTATCTTTGAATAGTTATATTCATGAAACTTTGGATAGTACGACTGGGTGGAAAGATGGGGAAACCGTACGAACTTGTCTGCCTGACTGCTAAACTAAATTCCTGGCTTTACGGACTAACTCATCCTGAAAACTTATACTCAACTGGGGTGTTTCTTGACACTCTTTCTATAAAGTTCTACTAACTTTAGGGAGAAAGGAGATCTTGGCATGGTCTGAATAAGACATCTGGATAAGAAGTCACAACATGGCTAAAATTTTGTGATATGGGCACTAATAACTCTACCTACTGAGGTCTGATCTGGACTAAATTCTCCTACTATGTTCAAGCCTACTTAAATCTCCAAAATGCATTTAGCCCCTTACACATCATCATGACATTCAAGCCTATCTTCATAACTACATCCTCGTCTAAAACTAGCATGCAACAATCTTTCTTAACATGAAATATTTTCTCTCTCCCATCTAAGCAATTGCTCATCACCGCACCATCTAATTAGGAGAGTTCACTGAAGGTTAAAACATGGGGACCTGAAGTATGAACGGACACTATACTAAACTTGACACTTAACAGAGGCCTGAGGAATAGAATATCAACCTCATAGATTTATCAAGAGATATAGACTGAGGATATACATGACATAAATCTGAATTTAACTGATCATTAGGAGTATAGCATAAGTCATGGAAACTGAGCTCACTGTAAGGCATGAGTACATGAGTCATGAGCTGCATGACCTGAGTTTGGAGTTTCAGTATTCATGGAACATGATTCGTAACACTGAGTGAACTAGAACTAATCATACTAAGAAGTGTAAGCATACATGATTTTTGATAACGTGCATGAATAGGAGTTATGATCATAGAACTGACATGGACTGCGTGAGTAGATATTGTGATAGCTGAAGTGCAATACTTTGCACTGAGGTAAGGACGGGTTGGGCATCAACCTCTCCCACTGCTTCTCTACACATACTGACATTACTACTAAAATCTGAAGGGACGAATCTACATGAATTGACATGATTTATAAATCTCGTACACATACTGACATTACTACTAAACTCTACATCGAGCTAAGACCACTTTAAGCTAAGGGGGAGATGGTGGAACAAGTAACCAAGCATAGAAATCATAAATCATAAATCTTGAAGTTTTAAAAATGGATTCTTGGACTCTATGGGTAGAAGGGACCCATAGATGAACACCTAACATACTTGAGAAGAAGAGTTCTTGAAGGTTCTTAGAGGATTTCTTGAGGATTGACCTTGATTCTTGAATCTAGGGTTATTGCCTCTTAAGAGAGAATGTTTTAAATCTTGAGAAAAGTGAATGAATAATGATATAATAGGGTATTTAGGGCATAATTTTGTGTTTAAGGCTGATCTGGGTCATCGAAAAAGACTCTATTACCCCTGGAATATTTTTAATTTTCGTCACTGAAAACCTAATTTTGGGCCCTAGAGCAATGTGCTGCTATCACATTAAGCCACTGAAAGATGATAACTGAGAATGTGGAATGTGGCACGAAGCGATGGAATCGCGTTGTAATACTGGATGGGACCTGTAAGCTCGGCGCGACGCAGTACAATCGTGTTGGCTCACTAGAAATTGACAAATGTGAAAATGTGCTTTGGCGCAACGCGCCGGTATCGCGGTACCTCACTGAAAACTAAAAATATCCATTTTGGCTTACTCCGCGATGCGCTACTGTCCTGAATTGCGGTGTTTAACAATTGAAACTTAAAATAGCCATAACTTCTTACCAGGTTATCGAATTTAGGCAAATTTTATATCGTTGGAAAGCTGATTCAATTTCCTACACAGTGGAAGGCTCTAAACTAAAAAATAATGAGCATTTCAAAAAATTTATATTAGATAACTCATGAATCGAGAGTTAATTTAAGCTAGGGAATTATGAGGTATTACATAGAGTTGCCTAAGCTTGAAGCTGATTAGAGTTAATCAGTATAGAGAAAGTCCTTGGTAGTGTTACCAAGATAAGCTTTTAGTAGAGTTGCTAATAACGCAAGGATCCTAGAGGTAGGCTGAAATCTAGACTATAATCAGGAGGTTGATTATTGTGGATTTCTTTTTTGCTTATGAGGGTAAGCTGTGGTTTTTTCCTTACTAGATTTCCATGTAAAAATATTGTGCATTTATACTTTTTGCACTGTCTTTAGTTTTTCTGCACTCTATTATTTGATTTCCTACAATTGATCTTGAGAAACCTAGTCCCTTACTGTGTAGTGTAGACACCCAAGGGTTATAACATATAGAATCTTGAGGGAAGAGGTGGCACGTTTAAGGATAGAGGTCTATTCATTAGCCACAAGCAACACCGCAATGGTACTGCCCATCCCCATACTAATGCCTACAGCATCGACATTGTTTGTTGATCTTTTTCCAGATGACGAACTCCTAACTGATGGAAGCAAGAGAGAATGGAGTCCTGAGCACCATAATTATAATACCCCAAACTTTTCTTAGTTCAGTTAAGCTTATAGTTCATGCTTAAGGGGCTTAGAACCTAAAAATCTTAGCTAAGTGTTGAAGACTTAGTCTTATTTTTGGCTTTGTAACTTCGAGGATTTTTAAGTTGACCTTCCAGGCTCCAAGATGATGGTTTTTGAGTTGATTCATGTTCAGGGATGTAGGTAGCATGTCTCGGGTAAGTTTTGGATTTTTTGAGTGAGGTTTGGACCACGTTCGTATTTTAAATTCAGCAACTCAACGCAATTCCACCGCATCGCGCTAGGGATAGAGATGAGACACTCATCGCATTGGTGTGAAGGTGTTTTTTTCATGTTCTTGATCCAAAAACTGAATGCATGTGTCACGACATTTATCCTAGTGTTTGAAGTGTTTATTCGGTGAAGAGTGTTCATAGAAATTACCTAGAGCCAAGTTAAGCTAAGAACCTTAGATTCGTCTAAAGTTTGATGTTCGATTCTACAAGGGTCAACTTTGAAAGTGTATAACTTTTGATGTATGTAGAATTTTTCATCTCAAGACCCACCAAATTGTAGATAATTGAGTTAGCTTTTCAACTATACCAATTTTGCCTTAATCCAATACCCGAGTGAAAAGTAATGGCATTTTTTGTGTGAGGCAGTAAGACACCGCAATTACACTGCGTCGTGGTGAGCCTTCAAAACGCAATCCGGGTTATGAATTTTTGGTTTAAATGATGGAGGGGCAATGGTGCTTTTCCCACCTCGACCCAAGTCGTAAAAACATGATCTAAGGCTTCAATTAGGGAATTATTTGCCCTCATTCTCCAATTTTTCTCTCATAGAACAAGCCCTAATCATCCCTCCCGAAAATCATCCATTCTATCATCTTCTCTTCAAGAAAGATCAAGATTTTAAGTTCCCCAATCGAATAATCTCAAGAAAGCTTTCAAGATCATCTTCATGGCTTTCATAGTCAAGCTTTCATCCATCAAATCAAGTCTATTAAGGTATGTGGGGTTATGAACAAGGATACTCTTTCATCCTTATGCCCAAAACTAGTTTTAAAGTTTAATTTACGTAAATTGTAATTAGAGTTCATACCCAACCTAACTTGTTTTGACTTTATGGATTTATAAAGTGATTTAAGTGTTAAAGTGCATACTTGTTCTCATCTATTTATGCTTTGATTTAAAGATTTTCAATTGAGATTTAAGCATGATATTATGTTGCAAGTTATATGAAAGAAAGTATGAGAATTAAAGGCTTTAAGTGCATCAAGATTACGCATGCTCATGTTTTGATCCATAAGATTCATATTGTGATTTTAATTTCATTATCTTGACTGAAACTATTGAAGTATTTCAAGAAGATTATTGAGCATGAAGTACTATTTTGATTTGACATGAATTTAGGGCATGGGTTTTTAATCCCTGAGTTTAGTTGATATTTCAAGAAGATTATATTCTTAAGTTTCTTTTGATGAGTTATATCAAGATTTTAAGCAAGATTTGATCTTTTGATCCTAAGCTAAGATAAGGAATCCACATTGTTCATCTTGATCGTGATTTAAAGAAAGATAAGCATAATTGTTTTTCATTGTAAACCCTTATGCTAGTTTTAAAGTGGATTTTCTACAGAATGAGCATACAGATTAAAGGGAGTAGTACTTATCACCGAGTTGGGTATGTGTCCTAGTTCACATGCCCCAGAACTACAAGCCAACGTAGGTACAAATTTAGATTATTCACATTTATATGGATGCGGATACAGATTGTGATCACTTAGCTCAGGTTATACTCTTTGGCAAGAGTATGACACCTCTCCCCAACGTGAGGTTTTTTCCTTAGGGTAACTAAAAGTTGGACTCCATGATAGCTCGCATGGTTTATGTCGATTACAAGAACCTTTCTAATAGAAAAAATAACAGAAAAGCTTTTAGAAGAAACTCCCTAAGTCCTAAGACAGAGTAACAGAACAGCTTTTAGAAACTAAGTGTAAAGGCTCACAATTTATTTCAGATATTGTTTTTCATAAGATATTTTCTATGAGCTTTCAGCTTTCATTTTACAGATATAAAGGTGAGTCATTTTTACGCTTAGCCTGCATGATTTGAAAACAGACTTAACTTCAGTCCTACTCAGTTCATTATCAGAAAGAGTAAAAGTACAGCTTTTAGAATTAAGTTCTATGGCTCACAAGATTTATATAGTGTGCTTTATTTCTCATGATTTGTGATTTTTAGTTTTCAGTTATTCAAGCCAATGTGAGTAATTTACACTTAGCTTGCATCCTTTTACAAGTTTATATTAACATTGAGATTTTGTTTTACTTATGCATTCACACCCACATGCTAAGTACATTCTAAAAGTACTGATCCATATATACGTCTATGTGCTACGTTGTTTAATAATGTAGGTACAAGTTGTAGTGTGCATATCAGAATCAGAGAGTTGCAGCTTCTAGTCAACAGGTGATGAGTTCTTTTGATTCAAGGGCCCGAGTCAGTCAGAGTTTGTGTAGTATTTTATTTTCTTCATTCAGTCGTATTGATTCGGGATAGCTGGGGGTTATGTCCCGGCTACCTATAGTCAATACTAGTAGAGGCTTCTTAAATAGTTGGTAGAGTTAATGTATTTGATTCTAGTTTTGTTTTGTATAATCAGAGTTGTAATCATTTCAATATAGTTTTGTATTGATCATATTCAGAAAAGATTTATCTTCCGCATTATTCTTTTAGACTTATGTATTTATTTCAGTTGCTCATGAGTTATGCCAGTACAAGGGTTCGCTTGGGATCACTTGTGGTCCTGAGCACTGTGTGACATCCAGGGGGTAGTCTCGGGGTGTTACAATAATACTAATTATGAAGAGTTTGATAGAGAAATACGGAGGGCGACTAAGACCTCTCAAACTGAGTATCATGTTGACCATATTGCTCATGAACAAAAGAAATTGGAAGCATCATCCAAACAGTAGCCGCTAGCACCACCATCACACTTGAGTGCACCGGTCACTACCGATCTCGTCAGATTGGAGCCTGAAGTGCTTTCTAAGACCCCTACAACATAAGTGTCTGCATCTGACACCTAGGGAACCATAGGTATGTCTTATCTCCTTGTTTTATATTTTCCATAGTTATATAATGAGGACATTGCATAGTTTTATAGTTGGGTGTGAGGGTATACCACCACTCGGAGCTTTTTATTGTCGTAATTCTTTTTCTCGAGTGTGCTATCATAGTAGAATTGGTAATATTTATGATTTTACTTATTTTTTGTTTTGTTATATGTTTGTTGTGTTTAATTATGAGAAAAATAAAGAAATATTAGTGAAGTCAAGTTGGATGTTTTAATTTTAATGTTTAAGGGATACCTCTTTGAAAATTGTTTTAGTCTATATGTTGTATATAATTTGAATTGTGAACATTGTGGATCTTGTCATGGCATTAGTATTATAGACATAATAATTGTAGCTTAGCAATGCATGTTCTGAATAGGTAGTAGTTGATGGTGTGACCTTGTGCTATGTGTGTGAGAGATACTTACTTAGTCTAGTAGGTGTGTATGATCTAAAACTTGTCTAGTTAGTCCTGCCTAGGTTTTAGGATAGGTAGTTAGGAGAGGATAATAGGTCGTTCTTGATTAGTTCAATTTTAGCCTAATGTCCAACCAAATGGAATAAAAATCTCTTGATCTCAATTTTGAGTCTAAAAGAGATCTATGTCTTTCACTAGCTCGTTCTCCTTTCCTTTTTAATTATAATGAACCTACCTTGGTACTGATCCTCCTTGAAAATTGCATACCTCAAATTAGGCAAATTGCCTAATTTAATGAGACTATTGTAGGGGTAAGTACGAAAAGTGGGTAAGAAAAAGAAGTTAGTAAAAGAAAAGAAAAATAATTGATTTGGCTACGATAAAAGAAAAATAAAAGAGAGAGAAATGTGTTATGAATAAAATACGAAAAAAGAAAAAAAAAAGAAAAAATGTGAAAGAAAATCGCATCTGAAATCTAAAGAAAACCAAAGGAGAATAAGGGAGACGAAAATAAGTGAGGTTGGAAAGTGGAGTCAAAAAATAGTACAGTGTCAAAAAGGGTTGAATCACCTTATCCATATCTACCTTATCCATCCCCAAGCCTACATTACAAGTCGTGAAAGTCCTATGGTGATTCTAGTCGTTGAGTCACCTTATCCATATTTACCATATCCTTCCCAAGCCTACATTACAAGCCATGAAAGTCCTATGGTGATTCTAGTCTAGCTATCCAAAAAACTAAGTCATAAAAAATAAATGCAAGCCTATGGTATTTCATTCACACTGTTTGAATTTCTTTGTGAGAGTGAGTGCTTAAATTCAGTCCCTATATTGATATTCACTGTTATAGTGTAAGTGTGCAGACTTCACTGTTGTGAAGGTACATGGGTTGCATTATCAGCTGGTATTTGTTTGGGTAATGTGATTTGCATATGTGCTTGGTTGTTTGTTTATAATCTGGTGACAACTATTTATCCCTTTGTGTCATGGTAATGGGTTGCATGTATACACACAATGGGTTTTGATTTTTATATAAGTAGGGGTAAAAATTTTGTGCTAAAAGTAATGAATTGACTGTCGTAGGTGTCCTGAGTTTTTTTAGTTAAGTGTCGTATGTTTTTGTTTTATTTTGATTTCCTGAAGACATGCAAATGTTCTAAGTTGAGAGTGTTTATGTGCCATGATTTCATGAAACTTTAGAAATTTAAGAGGAGAAAAATATGCAAGAACTTCGGTATTTTAGTAGGTATGATATGTTTTTTGTTAAATCATATAGGAGAATAGAATTTGGGAGGAAAATAAAAGAAAAAGACTCAAAATTGATCAAGAAGAAGAGTCGTGAAACCATCCACGACTCATCAACCTTGGTCGTGAAGCAAAGTACTGAAGAAAAATTAAAATTTTGATTCCAACGACTGATGTTCACGACCCGTGAACTGAGTCTACGATTGGTAGACTTGATCCGTGGAAGAGATGCTGAAGAAATATAAGAGAAGTCTGATTTCCATGACCTGATTCACAATTAGTGGAAACCTATTGACTTTATTTTCCTATACAGATTAGGTTATGATTTATTTTGTATCTATAAATACTACTATTAGGTTTTATGTTTTAGTTTACATTCTATTGATATGTTTGAGGCATTACATTATTCTTGCAAGTACAAACATCGACTTTTGTGGTTTTATTCATAACTGAGATTCGTGATTTTTCAGTTAATTCTTTGTAAGTGCATGATTATGACTTCTCTCAGAATTATTATTGTGTTCTTATAATTATAAGTAGCAAAATACTACAACTAGGGTTGTGGGAACAATGATGGATAAACAAAGTAGTATTCATATTACGAAGTGATTCTCAAAGGGTGTTTGAGCGTGTATTGTTGTTCTCTACGATTTGATTACTTTTCAACGCCTACAGACTTACAACTCGCCTTATCTTTACCTACAATGAAATAAGCGATAACGGATGAGAAAAGAAAATAAATAATAGAGACTTAGATTTATCAAACTTCAATTAATAGTTTGAGCTAATAATTCAAAAAACTTAATTTGGGATCCACGATTGGGATTAGTAGTACAAAACTCAGGAGAAGAGAAAACTTACTTGAGGATAGTTGTCTAAACAAGTGTGGAAATCCATTTATGTGAACATAACCTGTCGATTCTACATGTCAGCACCGAAAAAAATCACGAGTATGAAAAAATGACGAAGTTATGAGGAACACAGTATTAGTGTCTCTCTCATATTAATTACAAACGAAATAAAATCAGCGATTGTTAGGATTTTGTAGTCAGAAATACAAAACCCTCTTTTACATAAAATTACTTATTGATTGCTTAGAGACACAGTAACAGAAATTTTTGCCTATTCCTTGTGGAATCGACCCTAACCTAGTTGGGTTCTATATTTGATCATGACCGCTTATTTTTGTTAGAGGTGTAATTTGGGAAACATTAGTAATATTATGTAATTGTCTTGTAAATATTAATGTTATTTTAATATTTTAAAATTTAATTTAAATTTAAAAAATTATAAAAGATATTTTTTTACAAGTGGGGTGACCGGTCAAGGCCCCAAGCTCACATACTGGTGAGCTGAGATTGCGTATTTTTGGCCCATCATCTTGATGGGCCATCCCGACCTGGTCTGTCAAATATCAAAGCTCGTATGATCTAGTTTGAATGGATTGAGCCAACACGTACTGACAGTTGTACGCCATAAGCGGCATGTAATGCTTAATGATGACGAAACTCTTGAGAATTATTGAAGATGCCTTTGATATTATTGAAGTTCGTACAAACCATGCTCAAGGTTCTATTCGAGTAATGCCTTCATCCTTGACAAAAACAATCACGATGGTGAAATTTAAAAAAAAAATTGTAAATTCTTTGTTTTTTCAAGAACATAAAGATCTATTAGAGGACAGAAAAATTGAATCACCAAATCTGTACCATTTTCAACGTGAATCTAATCATTGCCATTGTAATCACTTTGCACAATCATGTTGCTTAAATCATTTATGATATTGACTCTTAGTACCCAAATCATGTTACCATGAGTCGAAAAAGTAAACACGCTATACGTTTGCCAAATGTGAGATATTTCCATGTTTTAAAGGTTTCTCATTTGTGCGACTATATTATTATTATGGTCGGTGGCCGTTGCCTACTTAAAACTACTTTCTTGTCCTCCTAGATTACTAATCTTCAAAGCAAAGGAGAATCCTTATTATGTTACTTCTTCCCTATCAATTTCTATGTGATACTGATGACTATATAAATAATCTTATTAGAAATATAACTTGAATTATTCTATACATAAAAAATACTATTCGAATATAAATAAATTTTAAAAAATGTACTACATCAATTGAAACCAAAGGAGAATATCCTATCTATAGGATTGGGGTATGCATCGATCGATTTGGTTTGATTTTGTGTATTATCGATTCAATTTATTGATTTTTGATTTGTCAAAATGCTAAACCGATAACCAAATCAATAAGACATTTGCTATTGATTTGCGGTTTATCAGTTTTGGACCTCAATGGTTCGACGTATCGGTTTAACAAATAAGAAAATTCTCCTTTTATTTTTTTCAACTTCTCTTCTTATTTTCATATGTTTATATATATATATATACACACACACACTCTACCTTCATGCAAAAAAGCCTACACAAAGTATAATAGAAACAAATTGAAATACATTTTTACTAAAACAAACTTGTTCTCTTTTTGGTTAAGTAGCGAACTTGAATGTAGTAGCAATCGATAGCATCTCTGTAACGCCCCGAGATCCCATCTCGAGACGTCACACGGTGCTTATGGACCCGAAGGACCACAAGCTAACCCTTTTCTGATATTTGTACCTGTACACTGCATAATATCTGAAATAAATACGGAAACTTGCCATAAGGTTCAACGCATCGATACATACTCAAAACTGAAAAAAACTGAATATTAATACATCCGTCTGAAAAGCCTCTAACTATTTGAACTGTGGTGTTGATGGGACAAGTCCCCAACTAACTCCGTCAACTGAAAATAAATAAAATCTGAAACAAGAATAGTAAACTGAGATTCGTCCTCGAAAGAAGAGGACTCACTGCTACTGCTGCTGACTGGGACCAAACTGCTGAGGATAAACTGGATCCTGTGCCTCTGAACCTATGGTGTCAAATAAAACACCATAGCGCAAATGCGTCAGTACAAAAATGTACCAAGTATGTAGATGGAGTAGGCTAATGCAAGGGTTCATGCATGTGCAATATCTAAACTGAATAATCATGAAAATGTCGCATGAGAACACATACATGAATGCACAGAACATGAACACAATTATCGCAGCTCTAGAAACGAAAACTCAGATACCACTTTACTACAGACTGAACTTACTACTGACACTGAGATACTGAATCACTGACTCATCTGATACTGATAACTGGGGATCTAGATGTGCTTACATCAATGACTGAATTCTTAGCCTTACTGCTTTCGACTGACAGGATTAGAGATCAACCTTTCTAACAGATAATTTCGGAAGCTTTATCAATAATATGAAATATAATTATATCTGAATCTGACAACCAGAATACTCAATAGAAATATGATATTGTGATCAAGCCTGTCTGATGGAATATCTCTGAATATGATATCAAATAACTGTATGTGAGACCCAGTCTATCTGATGGGATAGTCCATAAATTAATGGAACTATCTAAGTTCCTTACAATGATAGATGATTGTATCTGACAGTCCTGATTCTGAAACTGAGACTGAATCTGAAACTAAAACTGTGGGAAGTAGTCACTTAACCGACATGCCCCGACCTACCACAGGTGGGGTCCAACCTGTGCCCCAGTTGGAAGGGTGTCATTACCGCGCCACTGGTAAAGATAACTCTATGTGACCCTCATCTAGCAGGTCCTCAAACGAGAACGGTGGAGCCCTCATCTAGCAGGTCAAGCCACCTCATCTACCCTCATCTAGCAGGTATGATGTCTCTCATCCACCCTCAACTAACAGGTGTGATGTCTCAACCTACACTGGCTACATAGTTTTGGAGCACAAGGATTGCTTCTAAGAATCACACCCTCTACTAGTAGGTGAGATCCCATTCTTGAGCTCGCTCGGTGCTAGTTTCTACTCCCAACTGAAAGACTCAGAATTGAATTCTCAACTGAACACTGGCTGAACTGAATCTGACACTGATCATATTACTCAAAAGGTCTGACTGAGTTACGCTGAGATCACTTGGTTCCGTATTTGACGGAAAAGATACCAAATCATGGTATCTGACTGACGATACAGATCTTGAATAGATTACTTAAATCACTTCTGATATTAGAATTGAATCACTTGAATACTATTAGAACTAAGCTAATTGCAGGTCTGAGGCTAGATTACTAGCGATACAGAGATTACAGAGATAACTGAGATTACTGAGCTTTATTAAGCTTCGCACTTGTTTGAGGATACAGAGTTCTATAATTCACTGAGTTCTGAGAATCATGGCTCGATTAGAATTATCGAGAAACTGACACGGGCTCTAGACAACAGCTCTATTTTTGGGTATAAATACCCCTAGGACTCGAAAACATAAAAGTAAGACATAATCATTCTTCATCACAAATCATTCATGCATCATCACGGTTAACCATTCATTCATCATTACAAGCATTCATTCATGTATTACAAGCATTCATTCATCATTACAATCATTCATGTATTATCACAATCATTAAAGCATCACTTCAAGTAGTTGGGCATCATAACATACTTTCCCTCTCAAGATCCTTAGGACATCGCATTAAATATTTAGAAAACATAAACCTCTATTCATCGTCATAACCACCAAAGGGTCACTTCAAACCTTTAAGGATAATCAACATCGGTTCACCATCATATACTAGCCTAGGGAAGACATGTTATTAGATTATACCCCATTCAACGAGATCTTACATCAAGTACTTCATACCTATATCAGTCTTGTCATGTATTTGGATATCACTTGATTTGGGGAAAACTTCATACTAACACGTCACTATTTTCTTGCTAACCACTTGACACATATTAAAAGCTTAGGATATATCAAAGAGCATAAAATCGGGGAATCTTACAACCATCATATCTCGACTTGTTCACTAGGGTCTTTCAACATCCACTAGACATGACCGATTTTACACCTACTTGGGGATTTCATGCTATTTGGCACATTTCACTCACTAAGGCATTTTATCAAACACTAGGCATGCATGGACTAGCTCACAATTTGGAGTTTCCTATTCAACATACTATAGTGGCCCTTATGCTTCACCTAAGCTCTTTATCAAACCTATGGAGAACGTTCTTCACTTATTCAACCATTTCTACACCCAAAAGTCATGAACACATCACATGGAGAAACAACTTCAAGAAGGTCTATCACCAACATCACATGAATTCCACATACTAGGGTCAAAGCTCATAACTTTTGTAGGAAAACATAAATAAAAACTCAACAACACATTAAACATCCATTTCAACTCATACAAACCATTAACAACTCATAAACATAAAAATCTTTTATTTTTAAAAAGGGTTCTTGAGCTTCTTGGATGAAAGGGACCCAAGAATCAACATCTACATACCTTAACCTTTGAAATTGGATGAACTCTAATGTTTGAGACTCTATCCGCACTTATAATAAATAATTCTTGAAGCCCACACTATGAGAAACTTTATTCTTGAAGAAATCTTGAAGAATTTATGGATGATTTTTGGAAGATTAGGGTTCTTGATTGAAACCCTAGTTATTTCTCTTCTCAAGAGAATTGAGAGAAATGAAAGAGAAAAATGTTGAAATTAGGTATTTGAAAGAGGTTCCCATATTTATAGAGGCTCAAAAAGGGTAGAAAATAACAAAAATACCCTTGCAAAAACGTCTCTAAGTTGCTGGAAAAAAATGGCTGACGACATTTGTGACAGGCCGTCACAAAATGTCATCACAAAAAGGGTGGATTTTATGATTTTTTGCCCAGGGCTGACGACGTCGTCAGAAATATTGTCAGAATCTGACGATGTCGTCAAAAAGGTCGTCAGAAACGTAGTAGCCCGTCAGAAACGTCGTCACCGTTTTCCAGCTTGACAGGCTGGAGTAAAATGGGCATAACTCTTTGCTCCGATATCGGATTTAGGCGAAATTGGTATCGTTGGAAAGTTAATTCAAAGATATTTCATTTGATATATAGAAAGGCACCCAGTTCTCCATATACAATGAGTTATGATCGATTGAAGTTGATCCAAATTTTGACGGTCACTAAAACTTGAAATATAGGAAAGCTTTCAACTCGATCATGGGTTAGGGGACCTCTATGATCTTAATTCATGCTCAAATAGATTCTCACATGATTCAAAGTATTTCATACTTGGGAGGATATTTTCAAAACATTTTGACTCGGATTTTTGCTTTACCAAATATGCTCTAAGGCTAGACTGGAAGAGGATTTTGCGGGGCATTACAATCTCTCAAAAGAGAAAATCAGTATAAATTTATAGTTTATATTAATGAGCAGAACCCAACAAGCCAACACGTTAATAAAAGAACAACAATAAGATAACAACTGGCAAATGCAAAAAAAAAAATATAGGATGTGTATTTAAAATATAAAGTCACTATTATATAACTAGGGATAAGAATTTAATTGTAATATAACCTTATTGGGTTATCGGTTTAACCATTAACAAAAATCTTAAAAATGAAACTCGATCAATAAAAAAATTCTAAAATTGTTAAAACACCGTTAACCCAATAACCCGATATCGATAAACCAATAACCATTTTTTTTTATTCGATTTATCGGTTAATTCAGTTTTGCATACCCCTATAGGAGATTAATTTGATTGGTACATTAAATAGTTAGAAAAGGATTATAATTTTCAGACTAATTTATTTGTAACGTGAAAAAATAATACCAAATTTGATAAGATAATGTGGGATATTGATCAGAATTAAATTTGAGATTCAATTTATAACTTCAATCAAGCAAAATTCAAACTTAATGGTGAGATATCATACCTTATCCAACGAACAAACCAACGAGTTTCTTGCTTAGCGAAATTGTGTTATTGAAAACTTGGGCCCAGACTCTTGTTTCTATATTTACTAGAGAGGCATGGCCCGTGTCATCACGGGTCCAACATTAAGATATTTTGACCATGTACGATAAGTTAGATTGATGTCAATTCCAATTATAAATTATAAAATATAAATATACAAAACATATTAACTACTTGATAGTATTTTTCAATGAGCCAAATTATCTCACAAGATAATTATGTATAACTTACTCATATAAATAATAAAATTTGATGCATTTTGAAGTTAGATCTTTAATCTTATGACTGAGATTTGCTACATTAAGTATAAAATATGAAATTAAAATTGATACGTAAGACTTGATACTTGTTGAATAAAATAAAGAATAATTATTGAAAATGATAAAGGGTTATCTAGTAATTGCATATTAAATCACATGTGGGTTGCAATTAATAACCCAAAATTGAATTGTAATCCCCTACTAAGCCGACATAAATATTCTTTATTTTTATTTCTCCTTTTCTTTTATTTATCAATTCGTTCTTTGAAGTTAAATTAAATTAATATTTTAAATTTAACTTTTAAGTGTTTTGAAAATTATAAAAAAAGAAAACTACAAGTTACCATCTTTCATATTAACTTAAGTTATTTGACTTTGAGAACACGATAAAACATACTTCTGTAAATATTTTATCGAACTTTTTTTTTGTATATGTTCCTTTCATTGAAACGTAGAAGTCGTTTGTATGCTAACATTATTTCTTATACACTACTTGATGTGATGTATTAGAACTTGCCTTTTCAATTTTGATATATTTAAAAAAAAAGTTTTTTTAAAAAATTGCATATACATTCTCAGATTCATCTGGGATCTAGCACGGATTCAATATATGCTATTTTTTTGTCTAAAGTTATGTGACACAAATAGAATTTAGATAATCAATCATACTTTTAATATGCATTTAGATAATTTAAGTTGTTAATTGTTGTCATTTATAATATTTTTTATGTAATTTTTAAATAATATACATTACTTTTCTTGTCCAAACTTTTGTGGCATTAATAGTCAATTATATTTTTAAAATAATTTTAGTTTTTAATTATTGTGATTTATAATACTTTTCTTCTATTCCAATTTAAGTGACACTAATATAATTTCGAGAGTCAACCAAATATTTTATATTTTATAAAAAAATTTAAGTTGTTAATTATTGTGATTTATAGTATTTTTTACATATTTTTTTTGAAATATATAACAAATTAAATTATTTTTAGATATCTTAAGTTGTTAACTATTTTAGTTTATAATACTTTTTATGTAATTTTTTAATAATATATTTTACTCTCCTTGTCCAGAGTTTTGTGTCGTCGATAGCCAATTATATTTTCTAAATAATTTAAATTTTTAATTATTATAATTTATAATATTTCTTCTATTTCAATTAAGTGGTACAAAGCTTAGATGATCATAATAATTAATAAGGGGTGATATAGTAAAATGACGATTGAAGCAGCGAAGCATAAATATCTTAAATGGCTTACAATAAATAATTAGAAGTGATATAGCAAAGTTACTACAAAAAGTGCACGTGAAAAAAAATTAAGTGGACCTCATATAAGACGTCAAGTTAATTTTAAACATCAAGAGTTAATTTATCATTTTTATATCTATCTTACCTTTTTTATTAAATATTATTAATTTTTTAATACTTAAATGACTTACAATAATTAATTAAGGGTGATATTTAGTAAAATCATGGTTGAAGTAGCTGAAGCAGATATGTCATAAATGTCTATTTTACTTTTTTAGTTAAATATTATTAGTTTTTTAATACCTAAATAACTTATAATAATTAATCAGGGATGATATAGTAAAATCATGTTTGAAGCAGCTGAAGCAGACATGTCATAAATGTTTATTTTATTTTTTTAATCAAATATTATTAATTTTTGTAATACCTAAATGACTTATAATAACTAATGAAGGGTGATATAGTAAAATCACGAATTGGATATTATTAATTTTTTAATATATAAATGACCTATAATAATTAATTAGAGGTGATATAGTAAAATTACGATTGAAGAAGATATATCATAAATGTCTATTTTATAGTTTAATTAAATATTATTAATTTTTTAATATATAAATGACTTATAATAATTAATTAGGGGTGATATAGTAAAATTATGGAGTAGTAAAAATTTAAATGCGAAATATAGTGAAGAAATTATTTACTTTTAAGAGAGTAAAATAAAAAAATATCTGAAATATTTAATTATTGTTATGAAATATAAAGCAAATAAGAAGAAGAATAGAAAGAAGAGAGAGTAATTATTATTTCTCATGATGGGGTTAATTACAATAAAGAAAAACCCCTTTATTTATAGGGAAAAACTAACCTTGGGGTTTTTAACTTTTTCATAAATAGACATTCACTATATATGGTAAAGTAGACATCCACTATATATGGTAAAGTAGACATTCACTATATATGATAATATATTTATAACACTCCCCCTTGAATGTCTAATTGATAGATAATGTACCTCGTTAAAACCTTACTAGAAAAAAATCCAGTGGAAAAAAATCTAGTGAAGGAAAAAGAGTACACATCTCTAACAATACGCATATAAGTTGCCTCATTAAAAACCTTATAAGGAAAACTCAGTGGGACAAAATCTCGTAACGGAAAAAGAGTACAGCGCGTATTAACTCCCCCTAATGAAAACATCCTTGAACCTTTGCATCCCGATCTTGTGCACCATCTTCTTGGAAGGTTCAATTGGAGGAAACTTGGTGAATAAATCAGCCACATTGTCACTTGAACGAATCTGTTGCACGTTAAAATCACCATTCTTTTGTAGCTCGTGTGTATAGAAAAACTTTGATGAAGTGTGCTTCGTTCTATCTCCTTTTATGAATTCTCCATTAAGATGTGTTATACATGTTGTATTATCTCTGTATAAAATTGTGGGTACATTGTCACATTTCATATCACTTTTTTCTCGAATGAGATGTATCATGGATCTCAACCATACACATTCTCGGCTAGCATCATGAATAGCTATTATCTCAGCATGGTTCAATGAAGTGGCTAGATAAACTGCTTTATATATCTCCAAGATATGGTAGTGTCCCCACATGTAAACACATTGCATGTTTGAGACCGAGATTTATGCGGGCTAAATAAATATCCAGTATCAGCATAGTCAATAAGATCAGGACTACAATCTTTAGAATAAAATAAGATCATGTGTTTGATCCCATTTTAATGTCTCCTAGTACGAGTAGAACCATACCTTGCCAACAAATTGACCGATAAGGTTATATCAGGCCTTGTATTATTTGCAAGATACATGAGTGTACCAATTGCACTAAGATATGATACTTCATAACCAATTCAAATTGGTATATTTCTCATTTCAGCAAATATTCTATTGCTTTTGAAAACTCTCCAAGAGTTCCAACAATTTTCATATAAGGATTATAAATAAGTTTCTCAGAAACTTTTATATGCTTCAAACATGTTGAATCCTTAAAAAGTTTCATATAAATTTTGTCAAGTGACAATATTCAGCATTTCATGCCTGACATCTTCAAGTGTTTGAACTGTAAATCAAATAAGTTTTATGCTTACCAAGATGCATCCTTTCATATCACTTGATAAATATTTCTATGTCAGCATGCTTAAATAAACATAGAATTCAGATCCTTGTAATCTTTCACAATATTGCATCAATATTGTATCAAAGATATTAATGATATTTCATTTTGTATCGATTCACAGTGTGACATAACATTTTGAGATCTCATCGCTTCTTTATTTTCAGGTACCTGGACCTCTCATAAGGTTTTATAAAGTGTTATGTCGTAGGCTCTTTAAGAGCACATTGTCTTCTTATTATGATTATTTGCTCCTTATCCTTTTCAAGGATTATTTCATTTGGAGCCGATTAGTATACCATGCTTTATGCATGCGTAGACTTTATCCTTTAAGAATGCAAAATAAGAGCACTTGTAGCTTAAATATGATACTAAATTTGAGTCAACAGATGCTTCCGGCATTTGACTTGAATTATCTTTTGAATGAGGATCTGATGATAATTCCTTATATATTTCATAGAAACTTTTATTTTCCCCCTTATGTTAGGAAAACTAACATTCATCCTCCATCTTTGTGCATCATGGTATATTCATTAATCATATACCGTACATCAAAATTATTAGATGGAATAGTTGGTTCCTGACATTGAACCAATAGAGAGGGAAAAAATAATCATAATTTATTGGTCTAATGCATACAAGTGCTATTGTATACAACATATCATATTTCAGACCAACACATAAAGTTTTGTTCTCATTAGCAATAGTTTAGCTATTTATCGAAGGCATTCAATGTCAAACCATCATCATCAAGATAAACTGTCTTGATTACAAAATGTGAAAGTTATGCTCTTAACTCAATTTTACTGAGCAGGCAACTTTATGAATGTCAAACTGCAGGATGACAATGAACGTACAAGTAATCATCGTATATCGATGCATCTTATTAGATCACATGACAGGTGAACGGGCTCATATTCACCTTTTATACTTTTCAGATTTTGAGGGATCAAATTTCAACATTAGTTGGTCCAACCAACTTATCATGAGATCAAGTAACATTAAAAATAATGAAGAATTTTCTAATTCTTCAATCTATGTTAAATACTCAGTATGCACATCTTTGAGATGTCGCAATCGTTCATGTCAATTTGATGAACTTTTATTCTAGCAAACTCTAAGTTTATCATGACATGTACCTTTTACTTTAATAAATTTCAGATTTACTATTACCTGAATAAATTTTGGATTTGCTACTTTAGAAGTAGATTTCAAAATAACTCTTCTCAATTATTCAGCCTTTTTCGGAAGTGAGTTGTGATACCTTCACAATCAAGTGCACGTTTGCATTAATAAACTTCTCATTCCCTAGGAATGGAATATAATCGTACCTTAAGCCTATCAAATTTTGATAACTTACAACCTCTTTCATGATATTGCTACATCAGGAGCACATCGAGGCATATATATCTTTCAAAGTATATCATATACTGCTACCACTTCAAGAATGAAGCAAATTGTCATCTTTCAGATTTATCATATATTGCTACCACACTCACTTCATGGAATGGAGCATATTCAATGGACAAGTTTCATGACTTTTTATCAAATATATATTATTTTTGCCTTAGCCATCATAATATCATTAATATGGTGCATTGAGATTCAAACTCAATGTCTTATCCATCTAAAAGCGTCTTAGGCATAACTCGATGGGAATTGAACCCAACATCTTATCATCATGGTGCATTAGAACTTTTAACCCAATGTCTTACCCTCCTAATGAGATGAGACTTAAATTCATCATCATATCTTTTAATAACATTGTTCTTCATGAACAAATTGAAAGCATAAATAGCAAAAGACAAATAAAATAAGGAATCACTAACCTTGAAATTACATTTAGATTTATAATCTCACCTTGTTTGGCAGAGTCTCGTGTTGATAACGTGTTATAAAATATAAAGCAAATAAGAAGAAGAATAGAAACAAGAGAGAGTAATTATTATTTCTCTTAAGGGATCTCTTGATGGGATTAATTACAATGAAGAAAAAACCCTTTATTTATAGGGGAAAACTAACCTTGAGGTTTCTAACTTTTTCATAAGTAGACATTCACTATATATGGTAAAATTGGCATCCACTATATATGGTAAAGTAGACATCCACTATATATGATAATATATTTATAACAACTATACATTTTAATAAGTATGGGCTCCACCATATTCAATAGAACTTAGGCATTATTGTAATTAAATAGAAAAGAGAGAACTTTTATTTAAGGTTATGGTTGTAATTAAATAAAAATGATTGGGTTTTTTCTTTAAAAGTGTTGCTAATGTTCAACAAGTAAAGCATTAAAGATAACTATTATGATCAGCAAGTTAATTCTATAAAAAGATCATTATATCCTTAACCTTTTTATTAATACCTTTAACCTGCCATCTTGAAACCAATGTTCCTATTATATAGAAAAGAAAGTCAAAGATGGTAAGATATCTAATTGTCCCTTTTAGACAAGGTTTGAGAGCAATTCAGTTTAAAACATACTACTATGAGATTGATTTGAAGAAATCATCTGAGTCTATTTCGTACACGTTAATCTGTTCTATGCAACTAGCCAGGTGGAGAGTAATCATTGGCTTTACTCCAAAGTGTGGAAATAGGCAAAAGCTTTACATATGCAAACTTGGGAAAAACGGAAACACGGATTGATGCTTCAGATTTTGATTACTTGAGTTGCTCAAATTACTTAACCAAGACGTGCACAAGTTGAATGATATCTTTTCTCCTCTCTTTATACTACGAGAACACCAAATTTGTGTTTCAATAAACGGATCAAACCATCAATGAGGTGCGTGAAAACAAAGGAATTCAAAACTTTGGTAGGCAAATTTACTGACATAAATACAGGTAGATGCAAATATAGTATCTAGTGAACTTGTGAGAAAGCTTAAAATAGAGGGGGTAAAGGGGAGTTGTTGCTTTCATACTCTTCCAATGTTCAACCAAGAGAAAAGAACTCCAATTTACTAAGGGCCCAAAATCTGCAACCAAATACACAAATATTTGAAAGCTATCTTCATAATTCAAGCCAAAGAACTTTCTCATACTGTAACAATATAAATATATAACAGACAACCCGAACGACTGCAACTTTCCGCTACAACCTACTCATCACTCACTATGTAATGTGTATTACTAGCATTACAGTTTGTATGATGATGTCCAATATGTACATAGAATCTGCACCTAAGCTGCTTGCATCTGGAGATGATTACTCGCAACACGTATTTCTTCTTTCATTGGTTGATCGTCCGAATCCAGTTCTGGTTGATTAAGGTTCCGGACAAATTGAGTGAATGCAGGGAAATGTTCAGGAGAAAAGAAATCAGCACCCATTCTTTGATATGTGAACAAGCTCATTTCTTTGTCACCTGACAAGTTCTTCTTTATCTGTTCCAAACCATTTGCTGCATTTGCAACCAATGAGTTTTGGCCCAAGATTTCCACTCCGTGCTTTCTGCAAGATGATGTAATTTGAGCTAGCAGCAACTCTGGGCTCGAGAGAGATTGGTTTGGCTGGTGATTGTCCGAGAGATCCATCCCAGGCAAGATAATTTGGCACGAATGCTTTGCAAACATCTCCACAACTTCTACATAACCATCTCTGTTGGCAGTGTTATAGAAGCCGGATGTTAGCTCGCTCGGGTGGGACCGGGTTCTATACCAAGAGTGTACAAGGGGAACTTTGCCACAAATGGAGATTGGAACGTCATGGAATGTTTCAGAGGCAAGAGAAAGAAGTTGGCTTCCATGTGAAATCAGCTGCTCTGAGTACCAAGAAAGGAAAAAGTCACCATAAGTCGTCTCCCAAGATCCTCCATTCTCCTTGAAGAAGTTGCTTGTCATGGGTGGTTGATCATAACCAGGGGCGTCGTGCGGACCACCCAACCCCCAAAGAGGATTCCCATTGCTTTCAGCACACTGTTTGAGAGAACTCAGCATGTATTTATCATAGCACTGGAATTCACCAGCTCCCTGATGATTGTTCATTTTGGATGGATTGTGACAAGAAGGATAACGAAGCTCGCCTTCTGGTCCTAGACCAATGGAAATGCCCTGAAAGATGACATGATGTACTAATGTGTTAACTTCTATGCATTGAAAGAAAACTACCCTTAGATTTTTTGTGCAGAAAATAAAACACGTAACTTACTACAGCATGTTAAAATATTCTAATAGTGTATGAAATCTTTACGTTCAGTGTATACAAGTTAAATCCAATGCAACCATAATGCTCAAAAGCTTGAAAGTTAAACTGAACAAATTCATACCGTGATTGTGGTACCCATGAATGGGGAAAACGTAGCTTTGAAGCTCTCACAGAACTCTGTGTATACTTCAACTGGAGTCTTTCCATCAAGGACGGGAACATCAGTAACAGCAAAGGAAAGACAATCTTTATAGCTTCGTCCTGATCCGTTTTTAAAAAAGATACTAGGATCAGTTTCCCCAATCCGAGAAACCCATTCTGGGAGTGGAATTTTCGCTTCCTCTGATGCATGGAAGCAAAGTGACACATGAAGCTTAAGTCCCAACTTCTGGATCATTTCAGCAAGTGCAAGGTAGCCTGTCCAGTTATACTTTCCCATGGTTTCCTTCTCAACAACTCCCCACCAGATTGGGAGTTCTATGCCATCTACACCTAGTAACTTCAGCGCTTTTAATCCAGCTGCAATTGCTCTAGCATGGTTTACTGTATTAGTATTTGAAACAGCATCAAGTGGCAACCCAACGAATAGTTTCACACCGTCAGTCTGCAAGAGTGTTTCCCATAGAGCAAGACATGTCAGTATAGCCATAGAACAATGTTTTAATAAGGAAAAAGTGTAAAAGAAAACGATAAGGTCCATGGGGCTTAAAGCAAAAAGTGAGAAATGAAGCGCACACTCCCATTAAGTGCATCATGAAATTTTCGAAAGTAAAGTGAATATCAAACATATATGAATTTAGTACTATGATAATCAAATCACAATTAACATAACCAATTTTAGCATCCAACATAACCAATTTTAGCATCCAATAAACAATAGCGTTGGTATTAATCCAATTTCTCATTGATGTTCCTAATTATTGAACTATTCAGGACATTTGAACTTAAGTCACTCGCAGAGTTATCTTCAACAGTCCTTTAGCTAGCTAAGGTCCTAAGAGACAAATGTGGCACATAAACGCAAACAGTGCACTCGCCATGCTTTGCATAAGGCAACTCCACTCCACACAAATGCTAAAAATTTGCCTACATTACAATGCTGTATTCATAAATTCATAAACCGAGGACTAGGAGAATTTCTAACCAAAAAACCTTATTAATTGACTGCCGGAACAATGTAAGCTGTAGTTGCTTGATTAGAATGGTAAAAACACCACAAGACAATCGCATATCAATTTTATCCCAAAAGTTTGTAGTGTTAAGGACATCAACCAAAAACATCATTTTACTTTCCACTTAAGAGCCTGTTTGGATGAGCTGGATTTAAGTAGCTTTTAAACTCAAAGAGGTGGAGCTTATTTTATATTGAACAAAAATAATTATTTGTAGTTAAAAATATTAACAGACTAATCAAAGAAAAACAGTTGTCAAGCCAAAATAAAGAATTGGGCAATCCCAATTATTTGGCTTAAAAGCTAATCTGGATTTTACCCCACACTCCAAAAAGCTTAAAAGAAGCATTTAAGCCCATTCAAACAGGCTCTTATAAGTTGTTGTTTTTTCCTTTTTTCACTATGTTCAAAGGCATGGAAACAACCTCTTAGCATATATGCAAGGGGAAGCCCTTTATTGTTTTCACAATTTATAGATATAAAGCCCCAAATATTAAAGCAAAAAACAACATGACAATTAGCATATTCTATAACACACTCAAATTTCCAAATTTTTGCCATACAAAATGAAGAAAATAATTATAACCAATACAAGAACAAGAAGATCTATCTTACCTGCTTAGGATTTCTGTTATTCTTTGATAGGACTGGTTCAGCTTGTGAACAACCAGATGCTTTCAGACTAAACCTACTCAAACATTTTCCACCCAATTTTACACTTTGGCCAACACATATTTTTGAATTTTTCAAAGAAGAAGAGATGTTCACAACCAGATTCTTGGTAAAACTACAATTCACAGCTTCTCTGCATCCCAAATCATTCCTACCAAAATTCACCTGAGAACTTCCCATCACTGAAACCTCCATAACTTTTTCCAGAAGATTCAAGAATCTGAAATTTATAATATGACTAGAAAAATTGATCTTTTGTCACAGAAAAAGGGCTTGAAATACTAAATACTGAACAATCAGTAAAGGGGGTTTCAAGTAATTGGGTAAATGAAGGATTTAGAGCTACAAAATTTGAAGAAAATTGAAGGAATTGTAGATGTGGAATGAAGATTGAAATGGATTTGGGACCAATTTATATAAACAAAGGAAAGAGGAAAGGAAAGATGAATGTGCCACGTGTCGACTCTACAGCTAAAGAAAATTCAGCCGCATAATTTTAAGCTTTCTTTATTTTTTTCTCCGAATATTCTCAACTGTTACATATTAGCAACTTGCATATAACAACCACACCAACTACTCAAACGTAATTTGAAGTAGACCTTGTCAACTTGCATAACGTTATTTTGAATATACTGTTTTGGAAATAAACTTTTTATTTTAAATATACTGTTTTCGAAATAAACTTTTTAAAAGAAAGAATGTCTATTGTTATAGATTTTTCCTTTTTTTTTTTTTTTTAAAATTGATAGTAAGGAAAAAAAAAAGATTTTCGAATGATCATTAACAAATAAAAATTTAAATAACTAATTAATTAAACTATTAAGATTTTTTCGATCTCTTCAATCAATCGCTTAATAAACTTAATTTGTTAGATTAGTGATAATTTTTTCAATTGATGTGTTTCTTACTCTATTTCACACCATACATGTATGGACCTAAATAACAAATACTATAAAACAAAGAATAAACACAATAATATATTTGAAATTCAATCCCATGTTCAGAACATGCAAGAGGCTATTTTTTCCCTCTGAAATAATGACAACATCTTATTTACTGAAATTATGAAATTTTTAGAAAGTATTACCTTTTTTCAGATGTTGATGTAGAATTATTTTTTGTTAAGCTTCTTTTTTCTTACAAAAATATTTAAATAAATGATGCATTTTTATATTTAATAAAATATATTTTCTTCCAAAAGTTATATGATCCTCAAGAAAATCGATTAGAATAGATTCTTTCCCCTTTTATTTTACTTATATAATGGAGGAGGAATACATATTATTAAATTACTGTTCGCTACGGAGTAATGTTAAGGATAGTCATTGCTGTTAGCTTGGGGGTAATGTGAAATAAAACGTGTGAGAACCACCTAAATAGAAAATCAGATGAAAACACAAAAGAAAGATGGATATTTTGTGTGGATAAGAAAACATGAAAGGTGCACTGCTGCTGATGTCAACTAAATTGACCACCATTTATTTCATTTTTCTCTCTTTTTGTACGATTTGCTTCATTTACTATAGTACTGTTTAAATCTCAATAATTCAGAAAGCATAAACAATATGTTGGGACACGTGTCATGATCCAGTGACTCTGCTGACTCACTTCCATGCCAGCTTCCTTATATTATTCAAACAAAGCACTCGGTAGATTCCTGACTGATTGGTTCTGATTGCTGATCATTAACAGTACATCCTCCAGAAATTGTGGATAAGGTTTATGCTTACGTGGAAAAAAAAAAAAGATGAATGTTGATCTGGTTTATAACATAATTTTGATTTCCTGTTTTACTAGAACAATATGCAATGGATTTAGATTAGAGTTCGACTTAACAGTTGCAAATTCATCTTTTATTTTTGTATTATGTATAAATAAATGGGGTAGAGTAATAGGGGAATTTATTTGTCACATCTGAATTTTAAACACGATTTAAAATAACTTATGAAGATTTTTGCTTGTACTAATCTTATATTATGAGGATTTGATAATTTACGACAAATAGGATTAATTGAACCACTTTCAAAAATCGAGCCATATAACTTTGTCCTTCGTGGATGCGGGAGTGCAATCATATGAAAATACTTCTTCGACTTTTATCTTGTTTTCCCAATTATTTATCATGAGTAAATTTCTGGAATAAGATATTTTTTTGATAGGGGGGGGGGGAGAAAAAGTGCAATAGATCTGTTCCTAATTGATTTTAGAGTCTTAAGAATATGGCTTGCCTGTTTTGGGTAGTTGAAAGTCTCACTCAGAATAGAACAAGCCTATTGTCTATTATGTCCACTAATTTTTTGAAAAATTCGTGACCAATAGGAAATTACTAGTGACTCGTTTATCTTGTATTATTGTTCATACAATTCTTATAGTATTTAAAATTTGTAATAATTCAAACCCATATAACCAAATGAAATACTTTCGATCCAATTTTTACAGTTCAAATTATTTTTTCGTTAACTATAGAAATGAAATATAAATGTCTTTGATTTTATGATGTCACGTAAAATTCAATTAATTAGTACTGTATCTTTTATTTTTTGGGTGATGTCACATAAAATTCAATTAATTAGTACTATATCTTCTTTTTTTTTTTGGCTAAGTCTAACTCCGAATATTATGTAATGATCCTCAAGGTTGTTTTGTGATTTTCACTTCTATGTTCTTGTTTGATCATCCTCATAATATCGGTTAGCCGATTATGATTTTCGAGGATGGGTGACACAATTTCTGAGGTGATCGAATGCGTTTCGGGTGAGTTTAGAGTTTTGTAAAATTGAAACTTGAAAAGCTTGATCAAAGTTAACATTTGGGGTTGGCGAGGTCGTATTCGAGTTTTGATGACTCCATTAGGCCTAGAGGGTGATATATAACCTTGTTCGAGGATTGACACAGTTCTCGAGGCATTCAGGAGTGCTTTGGATCATTGATTCCTAGCTTTTTCTAATTAAAGCTTAGAGTTGATAGATGAGGATAAGACTCAGGTGAGAACTATGGAAGGTGACTTGGAGCACTTTCCCGTATTGATTGAGTTGCATCAGGGATCGACTTTTAGTCCATTTTTGTTTGTCTTGGTGATGAATGTACTAATGCAGCAAATTCAAGATGAGGTGTCTTGGTGTATGTTATTTGTGGATGATGTAATTTTAATTGACAAGACTCGTAGAGAAGTTAATGCTAAGTTAGAGATTCAGAGACAGACCTCTAAGTCCATAGGGTTTAGGTTGAGTAGGACCAAGATATAATATTTGGAGTGCAAGTTCGGTGAGAAAACGCAGGAGGCTGATGTGGTAGTAAAGCTCGACACTCAGGTTTGTTCAAAAGAGGGATAGTTTTAAGTATCTTGGACCTGTGATTCAGGAGAATGGGGAGATTGACGAGGATGACACCCACCGTGTTGGTGTAGGACAGAGGAAATGAAGGCTCACTTTTAGAGTTTTGTGTGATAATAAGGTTCCTCTTAAATGTAAAGGAAAGTTCTACAAAGTGGTGGTTAGACTAGCTATATTGTATAGGACGAAGTGTTGGCTAGCCAAAAACTCTTACACCCAAAAGATAAAGGTGGTAGATATAATGTTGTTATGATGAATGTGTGAGTTTAGTAGGAGGGTTAGAATCAGAAATAAAGTTATCCGAGATAATGTGGGGGTGGCTTTGGTGGAGATAAGATGCAAAAAATAAGATTGAGATAGTTTGGACATATGACGAGGAGGTGCTCGAATGTCCTGGTGTGGAGGTGTGAGAGGTTATTTATGGATGGATTCAAACATGATAGAGATAGACCGAAGAAATATTGAAAAAAGATGATTATACATAATATGGAGAAAATACAACTTACAAAGGACATGACCCTAAATAGAAAGATGTGAAGGACGCGAATAAAGGTAGATGGGTAGTAGGTCGGAGTGTATCTCTAATAATAGGTAAATGTGTTTTGTTTTGTTATCCGTGCTAGTTATCATAGCGTGTTACTTGTAGTGTCTTGCTCCTAGAATTTTTATGATGAGAGGTCAAGTGTGGTACTACTTTGTGGTAGGCTTAAATTTTTATTATTATCTGTTGTTTATTTCTACCTCTTGAATCTTCTTATATTATTTCCTTCTATAGAATATTTTTGTCTTGAGCTGAGGTCTTTCCAAACAGTTTCTTTACATCACCTCTGAGGTGTGGTATGGACTGCATATACTTTAACCTTTTCAGACCCTACTTTGTGGAAATATACCAGACATGTTATTGTTGTAGACTTGACCGCAACCAACATTTGGTCAAGACAACTGATTTGATGATTCCAACAGGCCCAAATTGTGTTTTATGATTGATTTACACTACTGGTTTGTGTTAGAAAGATTTCAAATGAGTTTCGAGCATCTGTTCTAAGAGTTGGGTTGTTATGGACATTGTTGATATGTAGTGTCCTTCTTTACGATTGTGAGAGGACCACTACATTCGCAAAGAAGTAGGTTGGTTGGCCTTCAATTTGTGAAGAGGGAGTTGAGCGGGTGAGGGCCAGTTGTGCATTGTGTTCGCAAGATGGACCTCGTACTTGTGAGTGTCTGGTTTGGGTCATGGCTCACATTCGCGGAAAACACCAGGGACATAGACAAAATTAAATCTCATTTAGAATTTAGACTTCCAAATTCAATTTGGTGAGATTTTGAGCTCAAATTGGGATAATTTTTTAAGTTATTTCGAGATTTCATCGTGGGTGTAAAAATTCTAGTTCTCTACTTTATATTTCCCCATTGATTTTTGAATTATTTCATTGTTTAACTATGTATGGGTATTGGAATTTGGAGATTTTTCTCTTAAACTTAAGAGATCGTAATTGGTGATTGAGGGCGATTCAAACTCCATTTTCAATGAAAAAAAATTATTTGAGTTTCTTAATGGTTAAATTGATTTTGAAAAATAAATTTAATTTCGCCATTAGATATTAGGATTGACTTTTGACCCATTTTTTTGCCTACACTTTTATCTTATAATATGAATATTGATAGGCTCGTAGACTCATGAGGATCATGATTTTGATCGACGGTGAGATTTTCAAGTCTTTATGCGAAGCAAATGTGATTGTGTGACGGTTCGTGATGCATTTTCTGGGCTTTCGAATACGATTGGATAAAAATTGGTTAATAACTTGTTGGGTAAAGCATGTTATGTATTGGCTAAAAATTGAGTTTGGAGTATGGGTTGAATTGAATTTGATGTTGTGAATCTGAAATTGAGATTTAGTTAATAGATGACTTATGATTTAAAATTGTATCACTATCGAGTTTTACGTAGCTTCATGTATCTTATCGTATTGGAGAGATTATTCTTCTAAGATGAACATTGTTTTGAAAACAATCTGCTTAATTTAATGAAATATATCCTATGGACACTGTTTTTAAAAAGTAAAGTTGTTATTCAAGAAGGCTTGGAGTCTATGGTATTGTAATGAGAAAGACAATTATATGTATTTAATGCATTTAAATTTCCTCCTTTACTTTAATTATGCAAACATATTTATTTCTATGGATTATGGATATTGAAAGATGGTTGTAACAAGGAGATTGAAACCCGAGGTTAATTCTAGATACTTGGTATTGTTATGTTGTTGAGGTCTCTTTCAGGTAAGACAAGGTCTTGGCATAATTCGAGGGATTCTCTAGATGACCTATGGACCTTGAGAGTTTCTCGTGGATCTTATTTTATAGCATATTTTTTGAAGGAGGTCACTACTAAAAAAACTGATAAAACCGACCACCAAAAATCGACCACAATTTGTGGTTGGTTTTTGATTTTTTTTTTTTTTTTTTTTTTTAAAAACGAACACAAGTGGTCGGTTTTATATTTTAAAAAATTAAAATAATTATTACAATAATTTTAATATTAATTATTAATTATTTTACAAATAAAAATAAAAAAAATAGCAAAACCAACCACTTGTGGTCGTTTTTTTTTAAATATAATTAAAAAATATTTTAAAAAAACAACCACTTGAGGTCGGTTTTTCAAAATACTTTTAAAATTTATTTTATAAAAAACCGACCACATGTTGTCGGGGTATTTTTTTATTTTAAAATAAATTTATTTTAAAAAATAATACTTCCTCCATTCCATTTTACTCGTTCCAAATTTTCTAATTCGATTTTTTATTTTACTTGTTATTTTTCATTAATCAAGATAAGACAATTTTTTTTTTCATTTTTACCCTTAGTATTAATTATTTTATCTTCAAATTAAAATGTAAACATTATTTAATAAATGTACTATGGTAAAATAGTCATGTTATTAATTATTTTTCTTAATCAATGTGCAATGTCAAATTGGAACGAGTAAAATAGAACGGAGGGAGTATATTGTTATTCCTATTTTGCCCTCATTAAAAAATAATTAAAAAATAATTTTACTATTTTGTAAGGAAATAAAGAGGTTAGGGTGTAAATTGTAAAAAAAAAATAGGATAGGATATAAGTTAAAAAAAAAAAAGACACCTTGGGGTGTAAAATGCAAGGGATCCAAGAGATTAGGGTGTAAATTGTAAAAATAAATAGGATAGGGTACAAGTAAAAGAAAGGAAAATACTTTGGGGTGTAAAATACATACATGCCTAAAATGTACAATCCTTTGTTAAATGGACCATATCGAAGAACAATCAAAAAAGGGATTTCACCTTCAATCATAAACAATAATTCGCTAGAAAATTTGAAAGAGAGAGTTAGACTAAATAGGATTCATACTATCTTTCTTCCGAATACTGATTACCAAGAATTTGAACAAAAAGTGGATACGATTGATAAAAAGTCATTATCAACAAAAATTGACGAGTTCTTAACTTTAATCAATGAATTTGGTAACGAACCAAAATCTAGTTTAAATTTTAAAGATCTTTCTTAATTTTCAGACAAAAAACAGGTAAGAACGAATTCAGAAAAAAATTAATTTTTTAAAATTTATATTCAACGCAATTGATTCTAATGAGACAAAATCTGGAAACAAATCGATTGCACCCGTAGATATCTTATTATACTACTTGTCGTGCTGAATCACAACACTTTTTCTTTCTTTTCCGAAAATGAATTATACAATTATTTACACAACAAAGCCCCACCCCCCCACTCTCTCTATCTGACGAAGACCCATCGCCCCCTCTCCTCTGTTTTGGAAGAGAAAAAAAAACTGAAAAGGGTACTTCGATCCATTTTTATTTGTTAGTACTAAGACGCTACTCTTTTTCTAACTTTCACCTTCTATGCAGCCGCCACCTTACTCTATTTGTTTGTCTGGAGCTATTCCTGCTATATATGTATGTATTTGTACTTTTTTTCCTCTAAAACTAAAATCTCAATGTACTTTAAAGTGAAACAAGAAGAAAAAAAAATGGAAGTACTTTGACATCTCAAATATGATAGTTTGGGTTAAACCTGTCAAACGGGCCGGGCTGGCCCGGCCCGAACCGGCCCGAACCGGCCCTACATATCAAACCGGACCGGTTTGACCCGGCCCGGTAAGCCCTAGGGCTTTAGGGTTCCGGGTTCCGGTCCGGTTTTTTTTTTAAACTGGGCCCGGTTAACCCGGCCCGGACCAACCCGGTCCAGGCCCGCCGGTTAACCGGCCCGGAATTAAAAAAAAAAAAAAAAAAAAAAAAATTATTGGGCCAAACTAGCCGTTGGCCCAACGGCTATATTACCGTTTTTGGGTCCAAACGGCTAGTTTGGGCCCATTAACTTAAAAAAAAAAAAAAAAAAAAAAATATTTTTTAATCCCCAAAATAAATCTATAAATACCCTACAACTTCAAATCATTTCTCACACAATTTTTCACTCTCTCAAATCTCATTCTCTCTCAAATCTCAATTCTCAATTCTCAAATATTCAATATATTTAATTTCTTAAAGTGTTCAATTTAAATTTTTAATTTTTCGTTTACAAAGTACGAGCGGAAGTTTCTAAAGTCGCAATCTTCGGATACTTCCAAAATTTGGTATTGTCGTTCCATCTCTTACGTTTAATTTTTATTTATTGTATTAATTGTTTAATATTTAATTTTATTATATTTGTGTATTTTGAATATTTTTAGTTTAATTTAATTTATATTATGGATAAATTAAAAAACCTCGCTACTAAAGGTGTTAGAAATTTTTGTCCCGGAAGCGGTAGTGGTAGTAAAAAGCGAATTACTAGCGGTAGAGGTAGTTCAAGTAATAGATATACCCGTGTGACTTCGCCTCCGGTGCCGCTTGGTACACCTTTTGAGGAAGAAATAGGTGTAGGTGCTCACGATATGGATTATGTAGAATTTCAGGAAAATTACGGTATAGAAGAAGAAAATGAAGTAGATGCAGTTAATGTAGACGAAGATGATGAAAATATTGCTGAAACACCCGCAGTAGGACATGCTAACGTTAGATCTGAATCAGTTAATCTCCCTTCCCGTCCTCCCAGTGCCCCAAAACCCCGTAAAAGAACTAGTATTGCATGGCAATTTTTTGAACGTATATCAGATATTGAGGTGCAGTGCAATATTTGTCAACAAAAATATAAGCATAGAAGTGGCGGTAAGCAAGGGGGTACGGGTACGTTAATGAGACATATAGCTGAAGATCACACTAGAGAGTTGAATATTGCAAAAGGTGGTGGGGATGTTGGTGGGTCAACGCAAACTAGAATGGACCCAACAACCGGTCAAGTAGCGAAAAAGTATAATAAATTGAGGGACAGAGAAGAAATAGCTAAAATGGTAGCTGTGGGTTGTTTGCCTTTTAGTTTTCCTTCTTCTGATGCCTTTATTCGTTATATACAAGCAATTTATAATCCTATGTTTAATGGTATTCCTAGAACTACTTGTCGGTCTGATATTTTTAGACTCCATTCACAATATTGTTTTTATTTATCAACATTCTTAAAAAATATTCAATGTAGATTGTCCCTAACTTCCGATCTTGGTCGTGCTGTAAATAAAAATGATTATTTAACCGTTACTTGTCATTGGATGGATAGTAATTTCATAATGCAAAAACGTATTCTTGCTTTTTTATATGATGAAAATCGAAAACATACTGGACAATTTATTGCTGATTCTATTATTAAAATTGCCGGATATTATGGTATAGAAAATAAAATTTTATGTATTGCTTTTGATAATGCTTCTAACAACAAGACTGCTATAACAAAAATAAAATCTACGCTATCTCCGCCCTTTCCTGAAATTTTTCATGTTAAGTGTGCATGTCATATATATAATTTAATTGTAAAAGATGGTCTTGACTTTTTTGAGGTTTATATTGAAAAAATTCGTCTTGCTGTTGGTTTTATTCAAGGAAATAATCGTAGATCTAGAATTAAAGAATTTAAAGTTAAATGTCAAGAAAATGGACTTGCACCGATTTTGATGCCTGAGGAAATTGATATTAGATGGAATTCTACGTATGAATTTTTAAAAACTTGTTATAAATATAGAATTCCTATTACACTAGCTTTTAACCAACATTGTGGTTCATTTGCTGATTCTGCTGATTGCATGCTACATAATTCTGATTGGGTTATAATTAATGATCTTGTTAAGTTCTTAGAAAAATTTTATGTAGCTACGGTTGAATTTTCCGGTGCATACTATCCTACTGTTTGTAATATTTTGGCATATATAGCCGATATTTCTGGTTTGCTCCGACAATATAAAGATAAAGAAGGTTATACAGAAGCTGTTGGCGCTATGTTTACGAAATTTAAAAAATATTTCTTCCCGATTCCCCCTATTTACTTGGTTGCTGCTATGTTAAATCCGTGCATGAAATATAATCATATGTGTCACTTTAGTACTCTTATTTATACTAACTTAGAAATAAATACTAACCATGATTCTGAACAAGTACAACCTGATTTGTGGACGGCTACGGCTGATGCAAAAGATTATATAGAAAAATTATATAATCACTATGCTGATTTATTTGATTCAGCCGTACCTACAAATATCACTCCAACTGTCGCTCCTCATCCTCCCGAGGAGCCATCAGCTTCTAAAAGGCCGGCACATAGTGGTTTTCCTGATTCGTTTTATGATTTAACTTGTTGGAACAGTGTGGATGAGAGAGCTTACACATCAACTTATCGGGAAGAGCTGAAATATTATCTGCGGACGCCACCAGAGGATCGCAGACGACGGATCAACACGCTGGATTGGTGGAGGAATAATGAATCACAATATCCTGTACTTTCAAGATTAGCCAGAGATATCTTGAATGTTCCTATGTCAACCGTTGCATCAGAGAGCGCCTTCAGTCAGGGACGACAGCAGCTTGGAGACAACCGACACTCATTGGGAAGCAACGCAATGAATGTTTTAGTTTGCCTCAGAGATTGGATTAGAGCAGAAAGAAGAAACCAAGGAATGGAACCAGAGCCCAACGACGACCTCAAACTTGAAGAAATTATGACTTCACGGGAGAACTCAGCAGAATCAAGTCCAATGCATGGTTTTTCCCCCGTTGACTTCGACTACCCTATGCAAGTTCCAATTAATATTAACATGAATGAGTTGGAAAAAATGATGCATAATTTATAGATTTTTCATTCATGTAAATTATAAATTTTGGATCATTTTGCAATCAATAAAATTCCACAAATTCATTCACTCCTTAGTCGTTGTTTTTTATTTTTTTTTATTTATCGATTTATAATTTTAATATCTTCTATACAAGTGTATATTTAATGTATACATGTGTATATGTTTATATATCTTATATAGAAGTGTATATTTAACGTATATATGTGTATATATTTTATAAATTAGAATATAACTATACAAATATATATTGTAATGTATATATATTGTAGTATATCTCATTTAAAGTATTACCTATACATAGAATAGAGTGTATATATGTGAATAGATCTTCTATAGACATGTATATTTAACGTATACATGTGTATATGTTTTATAAATTAGTATATAACTATACAAATATATATTGTAATGTATATATATTGTAGTATATCTCATTTAAAGTATTACATATACATAGAATAGAGTGTATGAATGTTTATATATCTTATATAGAAGTGTATATTTAACGTATATATGTGTATATATTTTATAAATTAGAATATAACTATACAAATATATATTGTAATGTATATATATTGTAGTATATCTCATTTAAAGTATTACCTATACATAGAATAGAGTGTATATATGTGAATAGATCTTCTATAGACATGTATATTTAACGTATACATGTGTATATGTTTTATAAATTAGTATATAACTATACAAATATATATTGTAATGTATATATATTGTAGTATATCTCATTTAAAGTATTACATATACATAGAATAGAGTGTATGAATGTTAATAGATCTTCTATAGACGTGTATATTTAACGTATATATGTGTATATATTTTATAAATTAGAATATAACTATACAAATATATATTGTAATGTATATATATTGTAGTATATCTCATTTAAAGTATTACCTATACATAGAATAGAGTGTATATATGTGAATAGATCTTCTATAGACATGTATATTTAACGTATACATGTGTATATGTTTTATAAATTAGTATATAACTATACAAATATATATTGTAATGTATATATATTGTAGTATATCTCATTTAAAGTATTACATATACATAGAATAGAGTGTATGAATGTTAATAGATCTTCTATAGACGTGTATATTTAACGTATATATGTGTATATATTTTATAAATTAGAATATAACTATACAAATATATATTGTAATGTATATATATTGTAGTATATCTCATTTAAAGTATTACCTATACATAGAATAGAGTGTATATATGTGAATAGATCTTCTATAGACATGTATATTTAACGTATACATGTGTATATGTTTTATAAATTAGTATATAACTATACAAATATATATTGTAATGTATATATATTGTAGTATATCTCATTTAAAGTATTACATATACATAGAATAGAGTGTATGAATGTTAATAGATCTTCTATAGACGTGTATATTTAACGTATAGTCGTTGTTTTTTATTTATTTTTATTTAACGATTTATAATGTTAATATCTTCTATACAAGTGTATATTTAATGTATACACGTGTATATATCTTCTATAAAAGTGTATATTTAATGTATATATTATGTATATAGCGTATATAGTGTATATTTGACCGGTTTTTAACCGGGTTTGACCGGGTTTTAGTGGGTTTGACCGGATTGGGTTAAGTGGGCCGGTTCCGGGTGGGTTTTAATATTTTTACTGTGCAGCCCGGCCCGGCCCGGACCGGTTAAGGCCAAACCCGGCCCGTAACCGGCCCGGAACCCGGTAAGAATGAGAGGGCCGGTTCCGGGTTGAACCGGCCCGGCCCGTTAGACAGTCTTAGTTTGGGTTGAATTTGAGAAAAAAGTGTAAATGTAAGATTTTGTTACGATTTGTCATAGACATAACAAAACACTGATTTAATTATTTTTGATTTACGTGTAACTCGTATAATAGTTTGTTACATTTTATAAATTTATTAGGTTTTATAATATTTTTTTATAAAACGTAATAATTTATTATATTTTATAAAAAGTTAACTTCGTTAGTTGAACGTTAAAAAAGAGAGTATAAAACGTAATAATTTATTACGTTTAACCTATTTTGATTTAATAAGTGACCTATTTTAATCACTTTATTTATTACGTGACTTATTTTTGTTTCGAGTTCACTAAAAATAGATGTGCAAGAATACTTGTCCAATTTGAAAAATTAATTAAAGAATAATCTTTCCTTTTCTAACCATTTTATCCTTGCTCTTAAATAATATTTATTACTCATTGTGTTTTCCAAAGTATTAAATTTATTATTTTCAAAGGCCGATATAGTAAACATTCGTATTACTTTCTCCGTTTATTTTAGTTGGTCCTCTTTCTAAAAATATTTGTTTCAATTTAATTGTATATTTAATGAAATCAAGAGGATTTTAATAAGTTCTTCCAATAATTCCTTTATCATTAAATGATTAAACAAATTGTATAACTCAAATTTATATTTTCAAAGTATAACTAATAAGGCTAATTCGATAAAATAGATCTTTAATAAATATTTTTTTTAATGAATATACTAAATTCATAGGGTCAATTAATACGAAACACAAAGAATATTTATTACTTCTTCCGTTTCGAAATAAGTGAATTATTGGGGTATTTATTGGTGTTTCAAAATAAGTGAATAATTGATTTTTTTTTTAAATTTACTCTTATGATTTGACAATCAATTTACTTTTGAAAAGGTATTACAAGGTCAACTTTTTTTTTTGGGGTAAAAATGAAAAGTTGTATTAAATTTATGTCTTTAATGATTTTTCTTTAATCTGTGTGTCAAAATTCAATAATTCATTTATTATGAAACGGAGGAAGTATAGCTTAATATGTGTGCCAAATCAATAGCCCAAGTATTTTTGGACGAATCTGAGTAATCTATCATAAACAAAGAGTACTTGGCCTGCGTGCTAACGTGGAGTGTCAAAGTGAGATGTTGTGTTGCTTCAAGTTTAGATGCAGTTGATGAAGTGAGTCATGAATGAGTCAATTCACGTTGAAGATTGCATAGGAATCAGGAAAATTGAATGTGTGAAGTTTGAACACCATTACTCACATGGATATATACAATTATATGAACGTCCATTTAAATATGCAACATTTCTTAGCGTAGTTGCTAGCTATACTGTCATATCCACTACCTTCATTTTATCAAATGTTAATTTTTTTTTTTCCCTAATGTGTGGGTCAAAATTCAAATCCAATAGTTGAGTGTATCAAAAGGTGACATGTGTGGATATTAAAGACAGATTAGATATGATCAAGGAAAGATAACACATATTTCAACACACAATAGTCAGTGCTCCGGAGATGCAAAATTGAGAACATAGCAATAGCCAACCAAGATTAACCCAAACTGCAATCGTTTTTGTAGAATTTTGGTATCAACTTCAGAATATGTACCGTCACAAACAAAGCTACTATAACGTGCAAATATAAGGCACTGTGAGGAGCGAAGATCATGAAAACATTACCTAGGTTAAGTTTAAATATACTCTTTCCTCTCTATTGTGTCTCATCACAATTTTTATTATTGATTCATTATCTCTTTCGAAGCATTGTAACTCAAACACTCAAGCTCAATGATTCTCGCTTTTCTGGTGACATGTCCAGACAACTACACAGGAGACAGGCTAATAATATTCATTACTTTTATTTCGTCAATTATTTTTATGGTTAACTATTTTTTTTTCACTTTGATTTCGTTTAACAAGCAATTTAGCATCAACAATCTTATTGTTTGGTCACTATAGTTTGTGTATCTTTCAATCACATAAACAAATTCAATATAACATTGTTACGAATTTAGGGCTAAACAGTTTGACTTCCATATAGTAGGAACAGAACAATTACAGTATTATTTTGACCCACTGCTTACTTTCTGCCAACTTGCTTTAATCTATTTTGCAAAAATAAAAATAAAAAATACTATCAGGTCACAAATCGAAGAAAACAATTAGTTGGATGGAAACCAAGTCAATAAAGGAGTACACCCCAACACAAAATGTTAGCTATTGATAAGCTCAAAATGGTAACCAAAGGCTACAACCAACAATAAAGTATAGACTATGATGAGATATTTAGTCTACTTATCAAGAAGGCATCAAGGTTAATTAGGTGCGACTTATTCTTCTTACATGATTTTGCATACTATAGTGTTGTTGTAGCATTATATATTGTATTTTTACTTTTTTTTTGCTGTTGGGATAAATATGACTCCTTCTCTTCTTCTCACCTAGGTATATAGGATATATTTAAGAAGTGAACATCCTACTTAGCAGCAAGGTTCAGAGAAAGAAATGAATGGTTGTTCACTATATTGTTTTTAATAGAGGAAAAAACTCACCATAAGAATATTGATTTGTTGGGGTGATATAATTATCAATCTTTTCTTTCATTTCAGGAGAAAAGATTATATCTTAAGATTATGTAACACGGTGATATGTAAATATATTAACCCAAATTAGGTTGGAGTTAAATTTCACTAGGAATATGGTGATGTAACACCCCCAATTTTTTTGTCATATTCATATAGTTTCTTACGCTATTTTAAACCTAAAAATCAAGTCTAGTGACCCTTAGATTGATTAGAAATTATTTGCATTTTTAGACGTGAGAGTAGCCCGTGTGCCGCATCATTCAAAGGATCCATGTATTGGGACTCGTACCGCATTTCAAACCATAGGAGCCACTGGATCACCTCCGCGTTGGGAGGTGCACTGTGCAGGCAAACCTTCTGCAATGGGAGGCGCGCCACACCTGGCCTCTCTCAGCCAGGAAATTTTCCTCCTCCTTTACTATCAGGAATATTTTGATCTCTTTACCGTCATAAAACCTTCTGGATCCAATTTCAAATAGATATAATGCCTAAACTAAGTTTTTTTATCAATTATTCTCACATTCCTCCTCTCAAGAACTTCCAAACTCAGAAGTTTCTCCAAGAGTTCAAGCTAGGGTTCTTCTTCAAATATTCTCCACTAAGCTTCTTCTTTTAGTTAATTACGTAATGGATAAACCTTTAGTGAGGGAACTCCGCTCTCTCCATAACCAAGCATAAATTCGATTTATGTTCATAGTTAATATTAGATATTTGGGAAATTGAAATACTTAAGTTGAATTCTTTATTTCCTTGATGAAGTTCCTTGATTATTCCATGATTTTTAATAGAGATCTTATGAGTTGGAATATTTCCCTTGAGCTGAGTTCCTAAATCACGCCTTTTGAATTTCCCCATTAAACTTTATGGATTTGTTCTTTAATTTATTATTGAAAGTATATTTCATAATTTTACTTGATTAGTTCATGATTTTTCTTAAAAATTCATTTGAAGATTGCAAGTTTGTGTACATGAAGAGCTTACAAAGATATCCATCTGTTTTTTTATGTCTTAAGAAGGGAAGAAAATTTTCATATCTTAAAACACTACCAAAAAAATGCGTTTTACCCACAGTTTATTAGCCACGGTTACTAAAACTGTGGCTAAATTAACAAAAAAAATAAAAAGGTTCCCTACATATTAAAGAGCGTGGCAAATATACCGTGGCTAAAATAGGCGGTAAAATATTTCATTCCCTCCCTCCAAAATTTTATTATTTTCCCACTTTTCTTTCATTCCATCCCAAAATATTTCATTCCATCCCAAAGGTTAAGGTTTTCCCCCAAAAACTAAACGCTCCACCAGTTAGCCCTAGTTCGTAATTGGACGCTCCACACCACAAAGATACACCGCTCCACACCAAGATATCTTCAGTAGTAGCTGAATATTAGCGGAATCAATTCTCCCAAAAATCAATTCTTCAATATTTCTAGCTTCAGTAGTAGCGGAAGGTGATACAAGTGTTTCTTTCAGGTAATAAATCGTTGCAATTTAGAGTTTTTAAGGTCAAAATTGAAAATAAGGTTCTATATTTTTCTTGTTTATTGAAATTGTGAGCTTACGAAATTTGTAATTTGATGTATTTTGTGAATTTTCTAGTTGTTAAGAATGAAAATTTTGATGGGTTTTGATGAATTTTCTAGAATGGGAATTTTGATGGATTTTTTAGTTGTTAAGAATGGGAATTTTGATGGGTTTTGATGGATTTTGATGTTGGGAACCAATATTGTTAGGGTTCGATCTGTGGGATTAAACTGGGTTTGCTGTCGTTGTGATCTGTTCTAACGCTCTAAAATTGCAAATGACTTTTGTTTCAAAAATATTTTGAACTGTAAAAGTTAGAGAATGGATATGAAACATGTTGTTTGCTAGGGAATAAAGGATTCAGGTGAGTTTTGGCTAATGGTTCATTACATAAAGGCTCAAATAAGCTTGATTGGCTGATTGAATAGGTTATAAATGTAATCTACTTTAGTTGAGAAGGGGAAAAAATTTGAGAGGAACAATAGTTATGTGTTCTTGAAGTTATATGTTGTTTCCTATAAGCACGTACTGGAGTTTTAAGATTAACCCTTACAAGCCATTTTTGTAATACAGAAAATAATTTGTGGTCCTATTTCATTGATCGTTGGCATGTTTGCTGTGAATTATTCTGTAATGTACATAAGCTACACATATACTTTTGGACCTTTGGAGCTGTGTTGCTTGCTATTCATGAAATTGTTATTCTAGCACTTGGATTACATGACATGCTGAATGGCTTCATCATGTTAAGGGCAAGTCCTTAAGGGCAATGCTTGGTCGGTGTGAGTCTATTACTGTAACATCGAGGTCTCCAATCCGACATGTTAAGGTATTGAATATCTTATAACTCTCTTGATACGTAAGAGAAAACTTTCATTAATAGTAGCACAAAACTTTCATTAATAGTAGCACCAAGAAGATGCTAAATATGTGATGGCATATGGATAGGCAGATTCATCTCCTATCAATTTATACATCCAAAATTTATAGAATACTTTTCAAATAAGAGTATAATAAGTTCACACTACTATCCAAGGAAAAAAAATCAGCGATATAGTTGTGGCTTTGTCCTAGGTTTCCCAAACTCTTCAAAATCCTTGCTCCACACATGGTGATGCGAGAAGAATTTTGTGTGGGATTTATATCGGATTTGGCTAAGTTACTTGGGTGCTTTGACTACGCATATGACCGAGGAGTATAGATTGATAGGGTATTTGGTTTGAATTTTGAGTTTATATCATATATATGTACTTACATCAAGTATGAGAATGCTTTAATTAAACTTAATTAGTTTTAGTTCAATAACTTTAACTAATCAAAATATGTTGTGTTCCAGCACCCATATCAGCACTCAGATCCACACCTTCGAATTGTAAAACTTATGTGATGAAAATTCCAACCTCGAGATCCTTACCCATATAGAATATCTGCAACTGAGTCCAGGCAATATATGCTTTGTCTTAAAAGTTTCTGTCTGCTCCTTTCCAGATTATCCAAGAAAAATACTAGCTGAAAGGTCTTCTTAAAGTGTCTTTTCCTCCTTTTCAACTTTCTCCCCTCGCCAGCTACCCAAAACTGCTTGAACCGATTCTGGCATAGTTCATTTCACTCCTGATATGCTTAGAATAGACACCATACTTCCCAACCATAATTACACATCGATTGGGAAGCTTGATTTCTTTCTTCTGCCTAGTATCATGAGATAGACAAGCCTCATGAAAGGCAAAACATGCTGCCCGAGGAGGTGCTTTAGATCTCCAAATAATCTTCCACTGACAGATATGTTCTTGCTCTGTTAATCTAGTTTGAGGGTGATAACATGTTTTAACAGAAAAGAACTTATGTTTGCTTGGGCACTCTTCAGTAAGTAACTCTGCCGCTTGTCAACTTCACAGTCAAACATATTTTTTGTGAAATTATTGTGAAAGATACAGAAATATAGTTCAGTGTCCGATATGTCAAAGTGAAAATATATAGAGTTCGGTGTCTGATATGTCAAAGTGAGAATATATGATTGTATTGAAGCAGCTTTTCAAGGAATGTAAACTAAATCTGAAAATGTGGACAAACAATGATGAATGTCATTTATACACTACTGAATTCAAAGAGTTTTGAGGTTTTGGATGAACTGACATCTCTAGCATTGGAAATTGTTGTATCTAAGTTTTGTATTTGCTTTTAAGTAATCCTTGCAGGAGAAGTCTCAATCTAGAAGAATATGAAGCAGCAACGCAAGAAGTCAACACAATCATTATTAGTAAGCCTACGAGGGCGGCAAACTGACAACACTAACATAACTTCTCAAGATTTGGATCAACAAGATGACCATGTTGTGAATGAGAATACACAAAATCCTACTCTCAGTGTTGACAATCTAATTTCTTCTTCAAGCTCTAATGAAGCTAGCTCACAAGTGAAAGAGGAGCCGCTACTTGTCCAAATTAAAGGTTAGAAGTAATTTCATTTTTACTAATAAATGAAGACCTCGGTGTTACAGTAATAGACTCACAATTCAATTTCCTTTATTACGTAACTTGAAAGTGTACATTTTTAATTCCAATTATAAAAGTGACGCAAATAGGAGGGGGATGAGAGAGTATTAATATTATATTAGCTTGATTGTAGGCGTAAATAAAGGAGCACATATATGGAGCAAAAATCAGTGCACTAAAATAGGAGCAAAATATGGTATTTTGATATGTATGAGGGGGATGAGAGAGAAAGAGTGAATTTAAGGGATTTAAGTAATTATTTTGGAATTTTTGTAATTTCTTTTCCAATATGAGATTTTATGTAATAAGGTAAAGTTAACTTGTGTATGTATGTAATTTTTAGTTTTTCTTTTTTTACATAAAATTGGTCAAAGTAGCCGTTGGGCCAACGACTACTTTGGGCCCAACGGACCAATTCTGATTTTTGTTAAAAATTAATTTTAATTTATTAATTATAGTTTATTAAATTTTAATTTATCAGCATTATTTTTTATTGTTATTGTTTTCGATTAAAGCTAATTGTTTGTTAAAATAATAGATACTTCTATCGGAGAAGTTACAACTCAAAAGATGCAAGCTGATCGAGTTTGGAACTTAGAAAAAAATAAGAAAGTCATGGAGGAACTCAATGGAGATGGACAAAGAAGTGATAATGGTTCAAACTTTCTTGTGAGATTTCATGGCAGACTTTCTCAAAAGTCTGTATTTTGTCCCATATCAGTTGGGAGATGGGATAGGATGCCAAAACAAAAAAACAAGTAATATGGGAGACTATTGAGGTAACTACCAAACTTTATTATCATTCAATTAGTTTATATTTTTTTTGATATATATTGATTTATGAATTACAAATATATTTGAAGGAGCATTTCGAGTTTGATTATAACAGTGGAGTTGATTGGGTGATGCAATCTTTACGCGATATGTGGAGGTCCTATAAATATAAGTTACGAAATGACAACTTCTATCCCAATAAAAGTAAAGAAGATCTACTTGAGAAAACTCCCAAAGAAGTTGATTTTATTGTTGAGTGGACTGCTTTTATGCATCACTAGCATGATGAGAAGATGAAGGTAGTTGTTTTCATAATTTGATTCTTTCTTTCTCTTTCATAATTTGTTTTTTTTATTCCCTTCTACTACTTATAACTGAATTGATGTTTGAGAATTACAGAAAAAATGTGAACAAAATGCAAAAAACAGAAAGAAACTTAAAGTTTCACATGCTGGTGGTAGCAAAAGCAATGCAAGGAGAGGTCGTCAGATGGTAAGTTTCTTAATCTTAAATTTTATTTGAAAATCATTTTATAAAATGTGTTTCATGCTAATTATTTTTTTATATATATACTTGGTTAATGGTAGGAATAAAAATTGGGAAGGTCTGTGTGTCAAAGTGAGGTTATTTTATCAACTTTACTGAAGAAGGATAGCAATTTTGTGAATGAAGAAGGGAAGATTTTAGCTGTAAGATTCATATACTTTTCCATATTCAAATTTTAGTTCTGGTGTTGATTTATTCATGTCTAATTTTACTCCGCTAGCTATCACAAAGTAATTAATTGCCTAGACATATGAAAATGTTTCCTTCAGCTACCTGTTGTAGACTATCAATAGTTTTTACTTTTTCATTTCAAATTCAGGAATATGATAAACACATACACACTTCTAAGTGGTGTTAACAATCACTTTGCATTTGTATTAGTCTGGGGATTTTTAAGCTAATAAAACTATAAGTTGTTTGATATGCGAGATGAGATAAGTAGGAATATTTCATGTCAACGGCCCCTTTGCTTAGAGAGACCATGGATATATCATGACAGCTCTGCAGCAGGTGCTTATGTCAAGCTAGTGAAAGCATTTTGTGCTGATTACAGTTCCCATTGCAAAAATACTTGGCGAATGGGTTGGTCTGTGCAAGATTGATTCTGAAGGGAAAGCAAAGAAAGTTGTTGAATATGGTTGTGTTGTAGTGAAGGATTACGGTAAGGATACAGAGGGTATCCATATCGTCCAAGAGTATATGAAATCTCATTAGATGGAAGTTGGTTGTGGAGCTTAGGATTATGGAGCTAGAGATCCCCTGAGGCTATCTTTTGTTAGTTATTTGTACTTGCATTATCATTGAGTTTTTGAGTATTCAAGTTTTGGTTTTCCCAGGGAATATCATCTAATACTCCTTTAAGCTAAAAAAAGAAGAAGGAATATTTCATCTCATGAATTGAAATATTTCATGAAATCATTTTATTCTTCTTCTACATTCTTCAGTACTTGAATGGAAATCACCATATTCCATGCTTCAACTATTTGAATGTCACTGGCCATTCTATATTGTTGTTGTTGTGATTGCTTGAATATATATCAGAGAGAAGTTTTATTGAGACGAGGATATCTCATTTATCTATTTTGCTTGTAGGATAAAATATCGGAGTATCTACCTGAAGATCAGGAACTTGCTGTCATTTATGGTGTTCCTTTGAAGATACTAGATCATCCTAACGACGTCATTGGAAAAGTTTTTGGATCTAAACATTCTGTACGTGTGCGTGGTTTAGGCGGTAATGTATGTCCTTCAAAAGCTTTTGGAATGTTCAGAAATAGTCATGTGAATTTGGGTAGCTCAAGCAATATATCTCGTCAATGCGTTGAAGATATTGAGAAACAAGTAGAAACCTTGAAAGAAAAGTTGACCGGATATGAAGAGACCAAAGAAAACTTGGCAACTCTTCATATTTTTTTACAATCTAAATTTGGTAGTGAGTTGCCTACTTTGAACTTATCTTCTTAGCCTCTAGTTTATTTTGAAACAAACGGATATGGTGTTTCTGTAACTTTTAACATTTAGTATTTGTGCTATCTTTTATGAATATTTAAGGTTTGGACCTTATCTTTTGTGATAATATATTGAACAATATCAGAACTTTGATAATTATGTTGCAATTAATATCAATCGTGTGTGTAATGGTCAATTTATAAGTGAATGTCTATCATTATTCAGGAATTAGTATCAGACTATATCAGTGTATTTAAAAGGCAAACAACTGCAATATATATATATATATATATATATATATATATATATATATATATTTAAAAAAATCTGGGCACTTTTGCCACGGTTAAAACCGTGGCAAACTTATATGCAAATTACAACTTTTGCCACGGTTAAAACCGTGGCTAATTTATATGCAAAGAATTTATTTCCTAAAAAAATAGGTATTTTGGCCACGGTGAAAACCATGGCTAATTGATATGATAACAAAAATAATTAAAAATTTTAACCATGGAAAGACCGTGGCTAAATACATCTGGAAACCGTGGCTAGTAAAATGTTACCACGAACGGTAAAACCTTGGCTAATTTACTCGCCACGCCCCTGTTGGACACACTTTTAACCGTAGCTAAAAAACAATGGCGAAACTATTTAGCCACGATTTATATACCATATAGCCACGGTTTTGCACGTGGCTAAAATGCGTTTTTTTTTTGTAGTGAAAGTCAAGTTTAGCATGAATAAGAAAGATTAGAGTTGAGGCTTCAAGCATGATTATTGGATTATGTTTAAAGATCTATAACATGAACGAGTAGTATACTTTTGAGAGAATTATTTAGAACTGAGATGGGTATGAGTCCGAGATCATGTACTCTAAAATTACATTAACACCATAGTATAAGATTGTCCTCAATTAGGGTGACTCCTCGTTTAGTCCAAGAGGGCAACATGGATCTATAGATTAAGTTTCATCCTATGCCCTGGCAAGGTATGAGATGACTCTCCCCAATGTGAGCAAGAAGTTGGTCATTGACGAGTCAAAGGTGTATATATATTCTAACTCGCACTCTGCTAAATAATAGTATAAACAGATGTCGAACTGATAAAGATTATTTTATCTATTCTACAAATGTTTCTTATTTTAATTATTATTTGAGAAAATCAGAAGGGTAGAATGGTGAATTAGCTTAATTAATAATGCGTGAACAGAGAAGTAGAGAAAATATCTTGTTTTTCACAATATTTTGAAAAAGTGTTAGTATCTTAACTTTACTTGATATTTTTATTATAAAATAAATTATTTATTCCGTAATTTCTATTACTAATAAAAGTATAAATACCTCTCACGATTATATTTATATATAATTACTAAAGTTGAACAATTAAATGCACTCATATTGATTATACAATTCAATCATCAAAATAATAATATTAAAGAATCAAAATTATGTACTTGAACCGAACACACTCTTGAAAGTAAGTCCCTTTAAGTTACCTTACTTGTTATGACTAATTATTACATAATTCTCCTCTCTTGACTACAAATAAGTGTAGAATTAATTATAATATAAAATAGGTAGATGTCACTAAATAAATATTAACAATCTATGAATACTCCAATTAACGATATTACTTTCTCTGCCTCTCTCAATTAAAGAATTAGTAATATGTCAATATATAGTACAAAGTAGATAGATGTTAACAAATTAAATAACATCTAACTTGTAATGCCCCGAGACTACCCCTCGACGTCACACGGTGCTTAGGACTACAAGTAGCCCCCCCGAGACTACCCTCTCGACGTCACACGGTGCTTAGGACTACAAGTAGCCCCAAAGCTGACCCATGGTATACACTCAACACTAAATAAGAAATACTTAGTGTGGACATAAGCTGAAATTTAGCTTATAAGATGAATCATACTTGAAATATCAATCTCAATAAAAATACGATAAACCAAACCACAACTAAAAGTCTGAATGCCTGAATAAAATTAACAACTAACAGGTTCTGACAAGCCTCTAACTGAACTAAAAATTCACTAGGACAAACTCCAGCAGACCTGAAAGGAACATCAAATCTAAACTTCTATTTCTTAAATGAACATATAAAGTAACCATAATATTATCCCTAAGAGCATGTGGACTCACCAACTGATAGGATGTAGGAAATAGTGGTCACGACTAACCAAACTGTTGAGAACGAACACCAAAATCTATATTATGAAACAATTTTTCCACGCATACACATATGTGGTCAGTACTCCTGGAATGTATTTAGTATATGAGGTAAATGCAATAAGCAAAACAGAAGTTAAATATACTCATAAAACATACATGCTAAGTGTAAATAGACTCACCTTGATTATGAATAAAAATGAAATATGAAATCTCATAAATCATAAATCGTAAAAATAACATCTGAATAAGGCTTGTGAGTCATTACACAGTTTATAAAATCTTTTTTGCTTTTCTTGTGGGAGATTTTTATAACCGAATAAATCATGTGAGCTAGCATGAGTCTAACATCTTACCCACATTGAGGAGAGTTATTATACCCTTGCCATCAGTATAAAACCTTAGAGAGATTACTAAACTTAGCCCCTTGTGGCAAGGAGACACTCTCTGGAGAGACCCCTTAAACCTGTGGTGGCACGCAGTTTCTGAAAAATAAAATGCGCTAAATCCACATTTCCCTCTTGGTGCTAAATACTACTCTCAAAATATATACTCGTATGCTCATACTTATGAAATTTACCTTAAAATAACACGTGGGTTTATAAAACTAAAAAACTAACTATGCTTATCTTACTTAAATCATTCTTATAAAGAAACTTGTGAATTTCATATCTTATCTGTGATCATAAGATCAAAACTAAAACTTTTATCATGTTGTAATGCTTTGTAACTTGAACTAGTAAGCTTGAACTTCTTGTGAACTTAGTAACTTATGCTCAAAATTGAAATCATTTATCATCTCATAGAAAATTCATAACAAAATATAAAACTCAATATTTAAGATCACTTTCATGGATAAAAACACTAGTCAATCTAAAATCTAGTGCTAAATAAGGCTTAAATCATGCGAAAATATCAAAATCCTAAAGCATAAGAAAAGTGGGTATGAATCCTAGTAAACCAATTTCTTCAAATTCAATTAAAAATCACCTTTTGGGCAAGGACGGAAAAATATCCTTGTTCAAACCCCAAATACTTGGACTTGATGATTCTTCTCTATAGAAAGCTTAAACTTAAGCCTCGGGAGCTTGAATTTTGGAGAGAAACCCTTACTCGGTGTTCTTGAGAATTTGGGAAGAAGATGAATCGTGTTTTCTAACTTATGAGGTTGGGAATCATGTTTAGTATGGTTTTAAGATCATTTAAGATGTAAAATACCAAAAATCCCTCGAAAAATTTAAAGAAAAATCAAAATTTGGCGTTTTTGCACCCTTGGGCATGGCACACGCTTATCACGCCACACTAAGGGCGTGGAATGCCCTTATCAGGGAGGCCAACCAGCGTGGGACTCCCTTATCATTCTAGGCTACTGGTTTTCATGTAAAGGGGTGCCATACCTCCGTGGCACGCCCTAAATTCGAATCCTTACTATTTTGAGGTCTTGAAATATCCCGAAATGCATTCAAAAAATTCTAAAATATTTCCTATTATCATTTCTTATCATTATTCAACTTAGAAATCACAATAAAACGTGAAGGATATATCAAAATAAAGTTGTTGAAATCTTAGGGTCTAACATTATCTCCCACTTGGGACCATTCATCTTCGAATGAAGGTTGAGATGGGGAAAGACCTATCTCATAGGTTCGTTAGGTTGAGATATAAAGCTTATCTTACTCTAAAATTGAAATAATTCACCTCAAATATGAACTTACAACTGAAATGACTCATCAGACATGAACTTCATAGGGTAAGAGTCAAGATATTGGTGAACAAAATAGATTAAAAGGGATTTCTTACCTCAAACTAACTCTGTGATAAAAGTAAATAGATGATGATATCGACTCATTATGTCCACTCTACTTCCCATGTTGCTCCCTCAACTGACTAACTCCTTCATAGAACTTTAACTTAAGCCACCTCTTTATTCCTTGATCTTCGAACTTGTCGATCAAGGATTTGAACTGACATCTCCTCATAGGACAGACTATCTTTCACTCCAATAATCTCTACGGGCACTACCAAAGATGGGTCTTCAATGCACGTTTTTAACGTCTACACATGGAAGACTGGATGGACGATGACTAATTCTGCCAAAAGGTTTAACTAATTGGCAACATCTCTAACACACTTTACTATTTTATAAGGACCAATATATCAGGGACTGAGCTTTTTTTTTCTTCCAAATATCATCACACCCTTCATAGGTGACACATTCAAAAATACCCAATCACCTACCTCAAACTTTAGTTCTCTTTTTCTCACATCTGTATATAAATTATGACAACTTTGAGCGATTTTCAACCTCACACAAATCAATTGAACTTTCTCCTTAGCTTTGAGAATAGAATCCATACCAATCATAACTGTTTCACCAACCTCAACCCAACCTATATGTGATCTACACCTCCGCACATACAAGGCCTCGAATGGAGCTATCTGAATACTAGCATGATAATATTGTTATAGGAAAACACAATTAAGGGTAGATTATCATCTTAATTTCCTTTGAAGTAAATCACACATGCTCTCAAAATGTCTTTTAAAGTTTGAATAGTATGCTCGGTCTGACCATCTATCTGCAGATAAAAAGTAGTACTAAGCTCCACCTTTGTACCAAGGCTTTTTTGAAATGACTGCCAAAATTGTAAAGTGAACTAAGTACCTCGGTCAGAAATAATGGTCAAGGGAATCTTATGGATCCTTACTAACTCGTGAACATATAACTTAGAATAATCTTTTATCGTATCTGAGGTATTAACTGGTAAGAAATGGGTTGACTTGGTCATTCATCCATGATGACCCAAATCAAATCATGCCAACGTCTGGCACAATGAAGTCCCATAATGAAATCTATATTAATAACCTTTCTTTTCCATGTAGGGATACCAATATCTTGAAGTGTACTGCCTGGTCTTTGATGCTCAACCTTTACTTGCTGACAATTGCAACCCTTAGCCACAAACTCTTTTATGTTTCTCTTCATACCATTCCACCAATAAATTTCCCATAGGCTGCGATACATCTTGGTATCACCAAGGTGAATCAAATACTTAGTATTGTGGGATTCTACTAATATCCTTTCTCTCAACCCATTAACACCGGGAATGTATAACCGACCCTGATAGTGGAGGGCTTCATCTCCCCCTTGGGAGAAGACCTCAACCTTTTGTTGATGAGCTGTATCCATTAACTGGCTATGTATAGGATCATTATGTTGCTTTTTCACTTCTTCCACTAAGGATGACTCTGAATCATTATGAACCACTACACCACCATTATCCATGTTAAGCAAGCGTACTCCCAATCGAGCTAATTATGCATCTTCTTGGATAACTCCTTCTTCTCCTTTTCTACATGAGCCACATTACCTATGGACAACCTACTCAACGCATTAGCACTATATTTATTTTGCCCGGATGGTAGAGCACATTTCTGTCATAATCCTTTAGCAACTTAAACCATCTTCTCTAATGAAGATTTAACTCCTTCTACATAAATACGTATTGAAGACTCTTATGGTTGGTGAAAATGTCTGTGAACGCCATATAAGTAGTGTCTCTAAATTTCCAAGGAAAACACAATAACTACTAACTCCAAATCATGAGTTGGATAATTTTTCTCATGGTCTTTAAGTTATATGGATTCATAAGCTATTACTTTCTAATTTTTCATCTAAACACAACCTAAGCCAACTCTGGAGGCATCACAGTACACCACAAATCCATTTAACCCCTTTGGCAAAGCTAGTATTGGTGCTGAAGTCAATCTATCCTTCAATTCTTGAAATCTCTTCTCATATTTCTCTAACCATATAAACTTAAATTCTTCCGTGTCAATATTATAAATGGTGCATATATTGAGGAAAAACCCTCAACAAATCTTCTATAGTAACCAGCTATGCCCAGAAGGCTTCTAATATCAAATGGAGTAATGGGCCTAAGTCATCGCTTCACTTCATCTATTTTCTGAGGATCTACATGAATACCTGCACTCGAAATCACATGCCCTAAAAAGGAAACCGATGCCAACCAAAAATCACATTTACTAAACTTTGCATATAACTTGTTCTCTTTGAGGGTCTACAACACTATTCTCAAATGGTTTGCTTGCTCCTTCTCACTTCGAGAATAAACAAGTATGTCATCTATAAAAACAATGACAAACATATTCAAATAGTGTTTGAAGGCCCTATAAATTAAATTCATAAAGGTTGCGTGAGCATTTTTTCGACCAAAAGACATAACCACAAACTCAAAGTCTTCTTATCATATCATGAAAGTAGTGTTCGAAATGTCATATTATTTGATCTTTAACTGATGATATCTCGACTAATATCAAACTTTAAAAACCAATGGACACCTTAAAGGTGGTCAAATAAGTCATCAATTCTAGGGATGGGGTAGTTGTTCTTGATGGTAACTTTATTTAACTGTTGGTAATCTATACACATTTTGAGAGTACCATCCTTTTTATGTACGAATAAGACTGGAGCACCCCATGAAGAAACACTAGGTCTGATGAACCCTTTTTTTAAGAAGTCCTTAACTTGTTTCTTCAACTTCTTAAGCTAAGCCAAAGCCATCTATAAGATCCCCCAAAATTCTTAGCTTAATTCAGTCCTGTAAGCTTGTTAAGGAGTCTCAGACTTAGAAAATTTTAGCTAAGTATTCTCATTCAGAGTCATTTTAGCCTTCGTAAGTTGGCAATCTTATTTCACAACCTTCCTGACCTTAGTTTGTCGATCTTCAAATTGATTCATGATCAGGGTCACTTGTGGGTCATCTCAGGCAAGTTTCAAATTTTTTGGACTAGCGTAAGGGCGAGTTTGGATGCCTAAAATAGTGAGAGGTCGCGATAGCCCCACGTCGCGAGGGTTAATCAGCCCAAGTAAGGGTCGCGCCATGATGTCTGCTTGACCCGAGCAGAGGTCGTGTTGCGATGGCTAATTGACCCAAGCAGGGGTCGCAATGCGAGGGTAACCCTGTTCAGCATCATTTTAATACGGGTTGTAGGGGAAAATGGGTCATTTTCCCCACCCTTATTTAGCCTTAACACGAAATAAATCAGCCTATAGGGCAAAATCTCATTCTTTACTCATAAACTCTCTCAAGATCAAGCCCTAGCCTGATCAAGTTCAAGAATTCAAGTCTCAAGAACTCACTTTAATCTCCTCGAAAGTAGTAATCAAGGTATATGAAGTGTTCATCCAAGGGTTCCTTCCACCCTTGGAGTCTAAGAAACTTTTTTTAAAATTCAAGTTTATGGATTTCATGAATTCCATATTAGGTTTGATTATATTTATGTTTAAAATGATTCATTGGGATTCTAATCCATGTTTTATGATACGTTTCATGTGAAGTTAATTGATATATATGTAATATCATGTGGATCCATGCAAAACCCTTGAAATTGTGAAGTTGGAGTTGAATTATGATGCCCACTTATTGTTAATGTTATGTACATATATCATGCTCACTAAGTGCTTGATGAATTTCTCATGTGAGCTAATCATGTCATGTTATCTTATGTGTAAGTTGTATCATGCAAGTGTTTGATAAAATGACTCCATGAATGAGTTTTGAACAAGTGTACATGATTATGCTTTTCAAGGTTATGCTATGATTTACTTTTTATGCTATCGAGTCCTAGGGGTATTTAATACTCGAAAATTTAGCTGTTTACTTAGAGCCAGTGTCAGTTATAATATGGTATCAGTCATGTCACGACAAGTAGTATTCTCAGTCAGTTACAAAACCCAGTAGTATTCAGTCAGTTAACAGGATTAAGTAGTATTCCATTAGTCAACGGAACTCAGTAAACTTAGTAACAGTTCAGTTAAGCTTAGTATGAACTAGGAAATTAGTTCAGTGTCTATTCAGTTGGGAGTAGGATTTAGCACCGAGCGAACCTAGGGATGGAGGCGCACCCGTTAGATAGGACTGGGTCCCTATAAGCAATCCCTAAGTTCCAAAACTACATAGCCAACGTAGGTTTTGAGATGTCACCCGTTAGATAGGACTGACATACTCAGGGATCACCCGCTATATTAGGACTGATCTTAGGGGTCACCCATTACTTAGGACTTACTCCACAACAGTTGTCTTTACCCGCGACACGGTACTGACACCCTTCCAATTGGGGTTACGGATTGGACCCCAACTCAGTCATCTCAATTAGGGAATATCGGTTAGATGATTACCTCCCACAATTTTAGTCTCAGTATCAGATTCAGTTTCAGTATAAAACTTAATTCAGTTCTACATATTCAGGACTGTCAGATACAGTCATTCAGTAACTAGTAATATAGTATCAGTAAACTTAAATATTAGTTAATCAGTATTCAGACTCAGTATTCAATGCTATCACGATCTCAGTTACAGTTTATGTATTCATGCAAGTACTCTTATTCAGTCATACTTATGTTATTCAGTTAGTATTGTTCATGCATATGAACTCATGCATTTCAGCCTACCTCATTGAGCATACCAGTACATTCAAAGTACTGATGCATGCCTTTCTTTTGCGCTATGATGTCTTATATTATAGGTTCAGATGCACGGGTTCCCGAGCACCCTTAGCAAATTCAGATTCTTAGCAGACAAAGTAATGGTGAGTCCTCATAGTTTGAGGACATGATTATTTTTTTCAGCATTTTAGTTCATTTTCAGTAGTCGGAGTTAGTTGGGGAATTGTCTCATGAACTTCATAGTTCAGACAGTTTAGGGGCTTTTCAGACTAGAGTATTTTCAGACAGATATTTCAGTTTTCGTATTGTTATACCGTATTTTTTTTCCATATCTGAACCTTATGGCAGTTTTCCATATTTATCTCAGTTATATTATTATTACAGTATTACTATTATTCAGTACTCACAGCAGGTACCAGTCATGGGTTAGCTTGTGATCTTTCGGGACTATGAGCTTTGTGTAGCTTCCGGGGTATAGACTCAGGGCGTTACAAACTTGGTATAAGAGCCTAAGGTTCAATGGAGTCCTAGTAAGTCTGAAAGCCATATCTAGTAGAGTCTTGTGCATGGGTGTGTAGCGCGCCACTCTTATGGACATGAGGCTATGAGATGTTTTAGGAATAGTTTCCCTTCTTTCAGTATTTATGTCGTCTGAGTGAGCATGAGCTCAAGATAAATTCTTAGTTTAATCCTTTTCTTCCTTCTAGTTATAGACCATGCCTCCCAAAAAGACTAATAAAAGAAGAACTGGAAATCAGTCAGCACCTCAGCCTGTTCAGGCAGATCCCCTGAATGAGCACGTCTCCCATGCAGAATTTAGAGATGCTTTCACTACTTTAGCCAATTCAGTAGTTGCTCAGAAAAACCTATAAGCTATTGTCCTATCTAGGCTTGGGGTTTATACTCAGCAGAGCAAGGGGGAGAAGTGTAGGAAAAAAATAAAAAGAATGAGAGAGTCAGAACAAGTGGTTTTAGGCCAAGGTTAGAGGGTGGTAACCATTTCCAGTTCCATCAGAAATTCTAAGTCCCAAATCCTTCTGTAGCTAGTACTCCAGTGCCAAGGTTTAAAAATGACAGTCAAGATGGAGCACCAGGCTCTAAGTCACAGGGTAGTGGGAAGGGTGTTCGTACTAATCTGCTCTGCGGAGAATGTTATAAGAACCTTAAGAGAGTGTGTAGAGCTGGCAGCGATGTTTGTTTCGGGTATGGCAATCCAGGCCATAGATTTAGGGATTGTCCTCAGCCAGGTTTACAGGGTCAGTACCACCGTCCTTCAGCTCAGTCTGGTCGCTCGAATCAGTAGGGTGCCACTTCCAGTACCACTAGTGGTCAACACCATAACAGAATTAATGCACATTAATCTTGCCATGATCAAGAGAGTTCTCATGAGTTAGTTACGTGTATGTTATTAGTATTTCATTCTTGTGGTTATACTTTATTAGATATAGAGGCTTCACCTCCTTTGTAACTCCTCTATAGTAGTCAACTTCAATATCAGACCTGAAATATTAGTAGGGCCATCCTCAGTGTCTATCTTAGACTCTAAAGTAACATGGTTTCAGTTTGGTTTAGAGTTTATTAAGTGGTTCACAGATTTAGAATAACGACTTTAAGCTAAGGGGGAGATGGTGGGATAAGTAACTAAGTCAAACTTTTAGATTCTAGTAATAATGTCAGTACGTGTAGAAAAGGAGTGGGAAGGGATGAGACCCAACCCGTCATTAACTCAATGCAATGATTCATCTTCAGTTATCATGATATCTACTTATGCCTTGTACGTCAACACTATAATCATAGATCGTATTCGTACACATTAGCAAAAAAAATCATGCATGCTTAGAGTTCCTAGTATAAGGAGTTCTAGTTCACTCAGTATTCAGTTCCAGTATAAGCTCTGTTAGAGTCTCAGATATTAGTTACTCGATTATCAGAACTCATTATCCAGCTTCAGTAAAATCTTAGTTACAGTCTCAATTACCATCTTAATTACAGTCTCAGTCACAGTCTCAGTCCAATAGTCATATCAGTAGCTCAGTTCAATTTTAAGTTTGCTTGATCATAGCGTACAATTATCAGTTATTCAGTTATCAGTATTTCAGTACCTCAGTTTACAAGCTATTTCAGAATCATGTTATATGCCTGGTCTTGCATTCTCAAATAATGCAATTTTCATAAATTAATACTGAGTTATCTCATGTTACTCAGTCATTCCTTACCTCATATGTATAATACTCTACAGTTTCAGTCCAATTATTCAGACCTAGTATAGTTCAGTCTTACATGCCCAGTATTCAGCTAACAACCATTCATTTAATCAGACAAACTAGTATGTTTTAACATTTGTACTCAGTGCCATGTAGATATTTTAGTAGCCTCAAGCGAAATACTGTGCTAAAGTAGAAACTATAATTAAAGGAAATAGTTGGAAGATGTGGCTGAGGTTATAAGTCAGTAGTTCCAGTGCAGGAGGCTTAGTCACTCTATCTTAGATGGTATTCCATAGGCCTCACCCCATATTACAAAATTTTAGCCAGGGTGCGATTTCTTATTCAGATGTTTTATTCAGCCGATGTCAAGATTTTATTGCTCCCTAAAGTCACTAAAACTCTATAGAGAGAGTGTAATAGAAATACTACGGTCGAGCATAAGTTTTTAGTATGAGCTAGTCAGTAGGGTCAGAATTCAGTTTAGCAGTCAGGCAGATAAGTTCGTGTGGTATCCCATCTTTCCACCCAGTCGTCCTATACAAAGTATCATAAGTGCAACTATTCCAAGATCGAGCAACCATGCGGTTGCAAGTTTATCTCAGTTCAGGTGTTATGCCTCAGTTTTAGATTCTTGATAGGCAGTCATGATTCAGTTCGTAGGTGCCCTGTGCATCGTCTCAATTTTTTCCTCAATATCTTAGCCAATTCAGCATTCTTCAGGGGACATAATGTCCCAAGGAGGAGATGCAATGTAATTCTTTGAGATTTTACGACCTAAACCTTTTATCTTATCTTCATGTAATGAATCCAGTTTGGAGTAGGGGGTACTCATAAGTGGACCCTCAAATTCCAATCTCAGCCATAAGCCATGTATTCAGGGGCTCAATTCAGTTCATGTGTCACATTTCAGGCTCAGTTATGTTCTCATGTTCCCATTCATGCATGTTTAGTAAATAATCTCAGGTTCATCAGTATTCCCAATTTAAGGTAACAGTCTTCCTTAGATTGGCGTAGTTCCATGTCCAATTATAATTATGAACTTGGTATCCATCACCGTTGCATATTCAGTTATGCATTCAAGGATCAGTTCAGTCATGTACTCATGCATCAGATATATATGTTCAGTATACAAACTCAGCTTATCAGTAATATCAGTTACGAAGTTAAGCCTCAGATATGCACATTTAGTATGATAATTCAGTATATTAGCAGTGTCCATTATAAAATCATGTTGCAGTTACACATGTCCAGTACTCAAGTTCAGTTTGTCAGTTCTCTCATCATACTCAGTCTCATTCGAGGATGAATGTTCCCAAGGGGGAGATATTGTAAGACCTCATAAGATTCTTAGTTTAATTCAGTCCTTTAAGCTTGTTAAGGGGTCCCAGATTTAGAAAATGTTAGCTAAGTATTCTCATTCAGAGTCCTTTTAGCTTCGTAAGTTGGCAATTTTATTTTACGACCTTCCTGACCTTAGTTTGTCAATCTTCAAATTGATTTGACGTTATTTCTGACGACGTCGTCACTTTTTGACAACATTTATGACGATGTCGTCAGCCTTAGGGAAAAAATTGAAAATTCACCCTTTTGTGACGACATTTCGTGACAGCCTATCACGGGTCTGACGGTCTGTCACGGATGTCGTCAGCCATCATTTTTCAGTAATTAAGGGGCATTTTTAAAAGGATATTTTGGTCTTTTCCACCCATTTTGACCCTCTATATATATCCAAGTAAAGAATAAAACGTCATTCTTCTTCCAATTCTCTCAAGAATATCTAGGGTTTCATTCAAGAACCCTAATCTTCCAAAAGTTATCCATAAATTCTTCAAGGTTCTTCAAGAATCAAGTTCCTCATAGTGTGAGCTTCAAGAATTTATTTATTTCAAGTGTGGATAAAGTTTCAAGCACTAAAGTTCATCCAATTTCAAAGGTTAAGGTATGTAGATGTTGATTCTTGGGTCCCTTTAATCCAAGAAGCTCAAGAACCCTTTTTAAAACTATAACATTTTTATGTTTATGAGTTGTTAATGATTTGTATGAGTTGAAATGGATGTTTAATGTATTGTTGAGTTTTGATTTATGTTTGCCTATAAAAGTTATGATATTTGACCCTAGTATGTGGAATTCATGTGATGTTTGTGATAGACCCTCTTGAAGTTGTTTTTCCATGTGATGTGTTCATGACTTTTGGGTGTAGAAATGGTTGAATAAGTGAAGAATGTTCCCCATAGGTTTGATAAAGAGCTTAGGTGAAGCATAAGGGTCACTATAGTATGTTGAATAGGAAACCCCAAATTGTGAGCTAGTCCATGCATGCCTTAGTGAGTGAAATGTGCCAAGATATCATGAAATTCCCAATTAGGTGTAAAATCGGTCGTGTCTAATAGTTGTTGAAAGACCGTAGTGAACAAGTCGAGATATGATGGTTGTAAATTTCTCGATTTTGTGCTCTTTGATATATGCTAAGATTTTAATATATGTCAAGTGATTAGCAAGTAAATAGTGACGTGTTAGTATGAAATTTTCCCCAAATCAAGTGATATCTAAATACATAACAATACCGATATAGGTATAAAGTACTTGATGTAAGATCTCATTGAATGGGGTATAATCTAATAGCATGTCTTCCCTAGGCTAGTATATGATAGTGAACCAATGTTGATGATCCTTAAAGGTTTGGAGTGACCTTTGGTGGTTGTGATGATGAATAGACATCTATATTTCCTAAATGCTTAATGCGATGTCCTAAGGATCTTGAGAGGGAATGTATGTTATGATGCTCAACTACTTGAAGTGATTCTTAAACGATTGTGATAATACATGAATGATTGTAATGATGAATGAATGCTTGTAATGATGAATAAATAATTGTAGTGATGAATGGATGACCGTGATGATGCATGAATGATTTGTGATAAAGAATGATTATGTCTTACTTTTATGTTGTCGAGTCCTGGGGGTATTTATACCCAAAAATAGAGCTATTTTCTAGAGCCCGTGTCAGTTTCTCGATAATTCCAATCAAGCCATGATTCTCATAACTCAGTGAACTATAGAACTCTGTATCCTCAGACAAGTGCGAAGCTTAATAAAGCTCAGTAATCTCAATTATCTCTGTAATCTCTGTATCGCTAGTAATCTAGCCTTAGACCTGTAATCAACGCAGTTTTAATAGTATTCAAGTCATTCAATCCTAATATCAGAAGTGATTCGAGTAATCTATTTAAGCTCTGTATCATCAGTCAGATACCATGATTCGATATCTTTTCTGTCAGATACGGAACCAATTGATCTCAGCGCAACTTAGTCAGACCTTTTGAGTAATATGATCAGTGTCAGATTCAGTTCAGCCAGTGTTCAATTGAGAATTTAGTTCTGACTCTTTCAATTTGGAGTAGAAACTAGCACTGAGCGAGCTCAAGGATGGGATCTCACCTACAAGTAAAGGGTGTGATTCTTAGAAGCAATCCTTGTGATCTAGAACTACATAGCCAGCGTAGGTTGAGACATCACACCTGTTAGTTGAGGGTGGATGAGAGACATCATACCTGTTAGATAAGGGCTCCACCATTCTCGTTTAAGGACCTGCTAGATGAGGGTCACTAGAGTTGTCTTTACCAGTGGCGCGGTAATGACACCCTTTCAACTGGGGTACAGGTTGGACCCCACCTGTGGTAGGTCGGGGCATATCGGTTAAGTGACCACTTCCTACAATTTTAGTTTCAGATTCAATCTTAGTTACAGAATCAGTCTTCAGAAATTAGGACTGTCAGATACAGTCATCTATCATTGTGAGGAACTCAAATCGTTTCATTGATTTATGGACCATCCCATCAGATAGACTTGGTCTCACATACAGTTATTTGATATCATATTCAAAGATATGCCATCAGACGGGCTTGATCACAGTATCAGATTTCTATGGTGTATTTTAGTTGTCAGATTCAGATATAATCATATTTCTTATCATTGATAAAGCTTCCAAAATCATTTGTTAGAAAGGTTGATCTCTAATTCTATCAGTAGAAAGTAGTAAGTCTAAGAATTCAGTCATTGATGTAAGCACATCCAGATCCTCAGTTATCAGTATCAGATGAGTCAGTGATTCAGTATCTCAGTGTCAGTAATGAGTTCAGTCTGCAGTAAAGTGGTATCTGAGTTTCAGAATCTAGAGTTGCGATAATTGTGTTCATGTTCTGTGCATTCATGTATGTGTTCTCACGCGGCATTTTCATGATTATTCAGTTTAGATATTGTGCATGCATGAACCCTTGCATTAGCCTACCTCGTCTACATACTCGGTACATTTTTGTACTGACGCATTTGCGCTATGGTGTTTTATTTGACACCATAGGTTCAGAGGCACAGGATCCTATTTATCCTCAGCAGTTTGGTCCCAGTCAGCAGCAGTAGCAGTGAGTCCTCTTCTTTCAAGGACGAGTCTCAGTTTACTACTATTATTTCAGAATTTGTTTATTTTCTATTGATGGAGTTAGTTGGGGATATGTCCCATCAACTCCACAGTTCAGACAGTTAGAGGCTTTTAAGACGAATGTATTAGTATTTAGTTTTTCAGTTTTGAGTATGTATCGATGTGTTGAACCTTATGGCAAGTTTCCATATTTATTTTAGATATTATGCAGTGTACAGGTACAAATATCAAAAAAGGGTTATCTTGTGGTCCTTCGGGTTCATAAGCACCGTGTGACGTCTCGGGATGGAATCTCGGGGCGTTACAGTGTTGGGGGACTTAGTCTTATTTCTTTAGCCTCTTAACTTTAAGAATTTATAAATTGGTATTCCCTACCCCGAGACTTAGATTTTTGAGTTAATTCATGTTCAGGGGTGTAAGGAGCATGTCTCAGGAAAATTTTGGATTTTTCGGACGAGGATTGGGTCGTGTTTGGATTTTGATTCTAGAAGCTCACTGCAATAGTGGTGCATTGAGGTGGGTATAGTGATGTTCTCTTCACCGCTTCACGATGCCCTTTCAATAAGTAGTCCAATTATGAATTTAATCTCCTGAGGGGCAGTTAGGTATTTTCCCATTGACCTAATTTATAAAAACACGAATTAAAGCTTCAGGTAGGGTATTATTTGCACATATTCTCTTATTACCTCTCAGAAACAAACCCTAATTATTCCCCCATATTCTTCAATTTCATTAGTTCCTCTTCAAGAAAACCAAGAAAATAAGTTCCCAATTCCAAGAACTGTAAAGAAAAGCATCAAGATTGTGTTTATCTTTCAAGCTTAAGGATTTAAGGTATGTGTGATGTTCATTCATGATCCCTTTTCACCCATAGAGTCCAAGAATCCCCAATCTGAGGTTGGACCCCGATTACCTCAGATTGGGGCATGTCAGTTAGATAATACCTCCTACAGTCGTAGTTTAGTATTCAGTACCGAGTTTAGTTCAGGTTTGCTTGACCATAGCATATAATTCATCAGTTATTCAGTTACCAGATTTTAGTATTTCAGTTTATAGACTATTTCAGTATCATGTTATATACTTGGTCATGAATTCTTAGATTTTACAGCTTTCACACATTTACACATTAGTTATCTTATTCTATTTAGTCAGTCATTATTTCATACACATGAACCTATGCATTTCAGCCTAACCTAATCTCATATATCAATACATTCAAAGTACCGACCACATACTTTTCTTTGCGCTATGATGTCTTATATTCTAGGTTTGGATGCCCAGTTTCGTGCCCACATTTAGACAGTTTACTTATCAGCAATAGCAATTGTGGTGAGTCCTCCTATGTCGAGGACCTATTATGCTATTTTAGTATTTCCATATTTTTTTAGTTAGTTCAGTATGGAGTTAGTTGGGGCCTTTTCTATCAACTCTTCAGTCAGTTAAAGACTTTCAGATGTTTCAGTCTTTTAAACAGTTAGTCAATTTATCAGTTGTTTGATAATTTTTTTAGTATGTCGTCAGACGTTCAGACTTATGATTTAAATTATATTTTTTGTATTTGAACCTTATGGATTTATTCAGTTGTTTCCCATATGTTCATTATCAGTATATTATTTAGTGCTCACAGCAAGTACTATCTCATGGGTTAGCTTGTGGTCACTTGTGATCGCAAGCACCGTTGTTGCGACTAGGGGGTAGCCTCAGGTCATGATAGAACTCATCCTACTTATGGAGTGCAGGCATGATTTTGGGTCCTTGCTCCTGATTATGCTGCTCCACGTGGGGTACCACCAATCCCTACTAGTCCTTGTTGGTCTTCGTGGGCTGGTGATACTTATAATCAGCCTCCTCAGGGAGACATCTCTAATGCAGAGTTTCATCAGTCTATTCATATACTTGCTCAATTAGTAGAATCGGTGTCTCATCAGTCTGATTGTGTTGGTTCAGTTGTGAGTTCATCTGAGTTCATTCGGATTGGCAAATTCATGAGGTACCCCAACCTTTACAGGATCCAAGGTTAACAAGTATCCTTAAAGGTTTATTATTGTGATGGAAAATATTTTTAGGGTGATGCATACTATTAATTCTGAAGGCATCAATTTTGTTGGATATTAGTTAAAGGATGTAGAACATTAGTGGTATGCAGAGTGGGAGAAGATGAAAGGTGATGATACTAAGCTAGCAGTATGGGATGAGTTTTTAAGAGCCTTTGTTGAGCACTTCTTTCCTCAGGAGTTGAGGAAAGCTAAGGCTGAAGAGTCTGTGAATTTAAAGTAGGGCAATATGAGTGTGAAGGAGTATGCCCTAAAATTTTAGTAGTTATCTTGGAGTTAGTGTCTAACATGAGATAAAAAATAAGGAAGTTTTCCTTTGGGTTGTCCCGTGACTTTGTATTAGGGTGTAAGGTTGCGATGTTGAACAATGATATGAACATCTCCAGGTTTGTGGTTTATATAAAACAAATTGAGGATGAGAAAAATAAGTAGGTAGAGATAGGAAAAAGGCAGAGCAAGAATTTCAAATATTCAGAGCAGAGCATAACTAGTGGAATACTGGAAGAGATAGTTGATAGTGGACCAAGGAGAAAAATTAGGAAAGTTCTAATTCATATTCTTTAGCTTGTTCTCTGTATCCTAAGTTGTTTGGTGATCGCCTTTTTTAGACTAGTAGTGGTCCTAAGGCACTGGGTGCCCGGTATCAGTCCAGTGGAGCTTGGTCAGCCCCACCTTATCCTCCTTGTATTTTTGTGGGTAGATTCACCATGGTTATTATGAGAAGAGGAGAAATTGGTCTTATAATTATGGTCAGCTTGGTCATATGCAGTGAGATTGTCCTTTATCAAGGGTTGCCACTAGAGCTAATAAGGTTTTGGTTGCCACTTATTCAACTTCTATGCCAAAGGGCATTACCTCAGGTATCAACACTAGCTGGAATCATCTCTGTGAACTTGCTACAGGTCAGGAATTTGAGGAATCCTAGATTTTGTTACGGGCATATTACAACTCTTCTCCCATGATATTTATTGTTTGCTGATCTGGGTTTTACCCTATCTTATGTGACCCCTTATGTGGCTGTACACTTTGTTTTTGGTCCTTAAAATATTTTTGAGCCCTAAACTGTGTCTACTCTTGTGGGTGATTCTGTAGTTTCTAGAAAAATATATAAGGGTTATGTTGTGTCCATCTTTTATAGAGAGACATTGGTGGATTTGATAGAGCTTGATATGGTGGATTTTGATGTAATCTTGGGGATGAATTGACTTCATTCGTGCTATGCTTCTCTAGATTGTTGGACCCAAAAAGTCAATTTTAACTTTCCTAATGAACCGATATTAGAGAGGGGAGGAAGTTCATTAGTACCTAAAGGGAGGTTTATTTCTTATCTTAAATCCCGAAAGTTAATTTCCAAAGGGTGTTTGTATCATCTAATTCGGGTGAAGGATTCTAATTCTTTCTTTGCAATCATCCCCTGTGGTAAATGATTTTTCTGAAGTATTTCTCGATGATCTTTTGATAGGGAAATAGATTTTGGGATTATCTTCTACCGGATACCTTTCCCATTTTCATTCCTCCTTATAGAATGGCTTCGGCTGAACTAAAGGAACTTAAGAAATAGTTAAAAGATCTTCTTGATAAAGGGTTCATTCATCCTAGTATTTCTCCGTAGGATGCTCCTATACTTTTTGTGCGAAAGAAAGATAGATCTCTTCGGATGTGTTTAGACTATGGCCAGTTGAATAAGGTGATGGGGAAAAATAAGTACCCTCTGCCTAGTATTGATGACCTTTTTGATCAGATTCAGGGTGCTAGGTGTTTCTCTAAGATTAATCTTCATTCAAGCTACCATGAGCTGAAAATTAGGGTGGTTGATATTTCCAAGATTGCTTTATGAACCTGGTATGTCCATTATGAGTTTCCAGTTATGTTATTTAGGTTTACTAATGCTTCATTTTCTTTCATGGATCTCATTAATCATTTTTTCAAGTAGTTCTTGGATTTGTTTGTTATAGTCTTCATTGATGACATCTTGGTGTACTTTAAGAGTGAGGAGCATCATGCCAATAATCTCCAAATTGTGTTGCAAACTCTTAAGGACCAAAAATTAAATGCAAAGTTTTCCAAGTGTATGTTTTGGTTAAGTGCTATGACTTTTTCCGGGCATGTTGTTTCTAGCGAAGGGATTAAGGTGGATCCACAAAGAGTTGAGGAAACTGCCTAGACCTATGATTCCTACCGACATTAGGAGCTTCTTGGGCTTTGCTGGGTATTATAGGAGGTTTGTAGAGATTTTCTCATCTATTGATGCTCCATTGACGAAGTTGACTCAGAACAAGGTTTAAGTTCTTGTGGTTCGATGCTTGTAAAGGTAGTTTTGAGAAGTTGAAGAATAAGTTCACTTCTGCACCAGTTTTGACCCAACCCAAGGGTACTGATGGGTTTGTTGTGTATTATGATGCATCCCATGTAGGAATGGGTTGTGTTTCGATATAACATAGTAAGGTTATGTCCTATGCTTCTAGGAAGCTTCAGGTTCATGAGAAGAATTACTAGACTCATGATGTAGAGTTAGCGGTTATGGATTTTGCTTTGAAGATTTGGTGCCATTATTTATATAGGGTGCATGTGGATATCTATTCCGATCATAAGAGATTGCAATATGTGGATATGCAGAAGGAATTGTATCTTAAGCAGAGGCAGTGGCTCAAGCTACTTAAGGATTATGACATGAGCCTTCACTACCATCTAGGTAAAGCCAATATTATTGTTGATTCTCTTAGTAGGTTTTCTATGGGGAGCTTATCCCATATTGATGAGGAGAAAAAGAGATTGGTGAAGGACATGCACATATCGGCTAACTTGGGAGTTTATCTCTTAAACTCTAAGGATGGGGGAGTTATTGTTCAGGAAGTGATAAAATCATCTCTTGGTGCTGAGATGAAAGGGAAACAAGCTTTGGATCTCATACTTATGCAGATTAAGGATGATGTGGGTCAGTAAAAGGTTATGGAATTCGAGATTGGGAGAGATGGTATTTTGAGGTATCATGGAAGATTTTGTGTTCTTGCTGCTGATGGGTTGCGGGGAAGGATTTTGATTAAGACTCATGAGTCTAGATATAAAGTTCATCCAACTTCGACAAAGATATATCATGATTTGAAGGAAATTTATTAGTGGAACAATTTAAAAAGAGATGTGGTGAACTTTGTGTCTAAGTGCATGATTTGTCAGCAAGTTAAGGTTGAGCATATCAGGTTGAGTGACATATCTCAAGAGATAGAGCTGCCTATATGTAAGTGGGAGATTATTAATATGGATTTCATTATAGGTCTTCTGTGGTCTCGAAATCTGTATGATTTTATTTGGGTCATCATGGATAGAATGACTAAGTCCGCTCACTTTTTGCCTGTGAGGACTAACTACCCAAGAGAGGATTATGTTAAGTTGTTCATTCAGGAAATTGTTAAGTTTCATAGAGAGCTAGTGTCCATTATTTCAAATCGAGGTACACAATTTTCTTCTCATTTTTGGCATTCGTTTCTTAAAGGTTTGGGTACGCAGGTGAACCTTAGCACCGGTTTTGACCCTCAGATGGATGGACAAGTGGAATGGACTATTCAAACTTTTGAGGATATGCTAAGGGCCCATGTGTTTGATTTTATGGGTAGTTGGGTTGATCATTTACCCTTCATTGAGTTTTCATACAATAATAGTTACCATTCTAGCATTCACATGGCTTCTTTTGAGGAACTTTATGGTAGAAGGTGTAGGTTTCCTATTGGGTGGTTTGAGATTGGTAAGACTAGGTTATTTTATCTTGACTTGTTTCACCAAGCTATGAAGAAGGTAAAAGTGATTAGATAAAGACTTAAGACTGCTAAGATTTACCAAAAGCCTTATGTGGATGTGAGGAGGTAGGAGTTAGAGTTTGAGGCTAGTGATTGGGTGTTCTTGAAGTTTTCTTCTATGAAGGAGTCATGATATTTGGGAAGAAGGTGAAGCTTAGTCCCCGTTACATTGTTTTGTACCAGATTGTGAGGAGAATTATGAATATTGCTTATGAGTTGGATTTGCTTGCGAGTTTGGGCTCTATTCATCCTATTTTTCATGTGTCTATTCTGAAAAAGTGTGTGGGTGATCTTTATTTGATAGTGCCTATTAAGGATGTTGGTATTTCGTATTTCTTATCTTATGAGAAAGTCTCAATTAAAATATTAGATAGGAAAGTTCGTAGATTGAGAACTAAGGATATAGCTTCTGTAAAGGTTCTTCAGAGGAATCAAAAGGTAGAAGAAGTTACTTGGGAAGCTGAGAAAAATATGAAGGCAAAGTATCCATTATTGTTCCCCACCTTGGATGAAAATGCTTGAGGTATGATTTTTATTTTTATTCTTGTGGAATTTCGAATTTGTCATTTGGTTCTATTTCTATTCTTTCTTATTTTCGTGCCAAAGGTGCCCTAACTCCTCATTCAGCGATGAATGATCCTAAGGGGGGAGGGGTAACCTGACACCCCAAGTTCTTAAACTTTGGACCCTCCAAGAGTTAAGTAATTGAATTGCCAAGTTTCTAAAATAATGTAAAACACTGCCAGTGGTAATGGTCTAGGTCACAAGCCGTGACTTCATGTAATGAGTTGTTGGGACTAAATCATCACCACAGAATGAGTTTGGCCAGGTTTTGTCCCTTGAAAATGAGTCCAAGGTATGAATTGTTAGGAGATGTAATGATTCGTTGGGAGGGGCTCATTGTCTTAACAATAAGGTGGCCCTGGGGTTCTTTCTTGATCACGAGTCTTCGTCATGACTTATTTTTGGGGACAACGAGTTGTGATGAGGGACTCGTGATCATAATAGTGGGGTACCAATATTTTGATCCCCAGGTAACGAGTCTAGGTAATGACTCGTGGTCAGACCTCATGAGTCGTTACCTAACCTATGAGGACTGTATATGTTTTCCTGCACATTTTAATTTAGGTCTTTTTGGTCTTTTTCTCCCATCTAGCTATTATCCGATGACTTGAAAACACTCAAACAACCTCTTTTCCTTCAGTGAATCAAAATCAAACTTGCTCTCTTCATCTTAAACTCCCACAACAAAAGAAAACTAGGGTTCAGAAAGACATCATCCCTCAAGCTCCCAACTTCAGATTTCTTTCAATTTATTGGTATTTCTGGCACGTATCTCATCCCTAACTTGAATTTTATACGATGACATATGTTTTAATCATTGTTCATGTGATTTAATTGTTGGGTTTGAAATTGGGTTGAGGGCTATTGATGATTATCACTTGAATTATATTTCCTATGGTTTAAATGTCTTGTATATACTTAAATTGATGATTTTTTGGACTGAATGGGTGCTTTACTTTGGAAATTGGAATGGGGAACATGGGTTACCCCAAATTGATGGATTTTGGATTGGTAATGGCATTAACCTCAACCTACCTGCATGATTTTGGTTTAAATGTGGAATTTGCATGATTTAGCTCACTTTTAAAACTGCTGCATTACATTAATGAACAAATGGATAAAAAAGAATTTAAAAGGCCTTGGTGGCCATGGTTTTGGATTTTTAAAGGAAGTTTGGAGTCAATTGGTTAATCGGAATGAATTGGCATGATTATATAAGCTTGCAAGCATAATTGGTATGACGATACCAAGTGGTAAATGCCTTAATATAAGAGTTGTTATGGTTGGGATTATGTGCAAAATGGTTTTAATTTAGGATTTAAGGGGCTTGTGTAGCTCACCATGAAGGTGTAGTCTCCAAAATCCTTTTTATTTTTCTTGTGGGAGATTCTTATAACCAACATAAACTATATGAGCTATCATGGAGTTCAACACCTTAACCACAATGAGGAGAGTTATTTTTCCCTTGCCATCGGTACAAAATGTAACTTAGAGTTATCACTAAACTTAGCCCTTGGGGTATAGAGACACTCTATAGCGAGGTCTCTTAAACCTACGGTGGCACGTAGTTTCTGAAAAATAGGATGCGCTAAGTCCACATTTCCCTATTGGTTCTAAATACTACTCCAAAAATATATACTCATATGTCCATACTTATGAAATTCACCTTAAACTAGCATATGGGTTTATAAAACTAAAAAACAACTATGCTTCTCTTACTTAAATCATTCTTATAAATAAAATTATGAATTTCATATCTTATTTGAGATTATAAGATCAAATCTGAAACTTTCATCATGTTGTAATATTTTGTAACTTGAACTTGTAATCTTGAACTTCTTGTGAAGTTAGTAACTCATGCTCAAAATTGAAATCATTTATAATCTCATAGAAACTTCATATCAAAATATCAAACTCAATGTTTAAGACCACTTTCATGGATAAAATCATAAGTAAACATGAAATTTTCTGCTAAATAAGGCTTAACTTATGAGAAAATATCAGAATCTTAAAGCGTAAGAAAAGTGGGTATGAACCCTAGTAAACCAACTTCTTCAAATTCAATTAAAAATTAACTTTTGGGCACAAGTACGGAATAATATCCTTTTTCAAATCCCTTATACCTGAACTTGATGAATTTTCTCAAAAGAAAGCTTAAACTTAGACTTTGGAGCTTGAAATTTGGATAAGAACCCTTACTTGGAGTTGTTAAGAATTTAGGGAGGAGATAAATCGTGTATTATGACTTATGAGGGTGGGAATCGTGTTTATTATAGTTGTGGTATCATTTAAGAGGTAAAAGACCAAAAAGCCCTTCAAAAAGCTTAAGAAAAGCTAAAATTTGGTATTTCTGTGCCCTTGGGTGTGGAACGCCCTTATTGCGCCACACCAAGGGTTTGGCACACTCTTATTGTGGAAGCCAACCGGTGTGGCATGAATTTATCATGTCAGGCTACTGATTTTTGCATAAGGGTGTGCCATACCTCTGTGACATGCTCTAAACGCGGATTATTACTATTTTAGAGTCCCAAAATATCCCAAAACATGATCCAAAAATTCAAAACACTTTCTAATGGTTTCGTTATTATTTCTTGTTATTATTCAACTTAGAATTGCAAAAAAACCTTGAAGGAGCAATCAAGAATAAAATTATTGAAATCTTAGGGTCTAACATAACTATAAAGCAGATAGAAATTAAATAAAAAGTTTGAGCTCACGCACGTGGATTTAAGGATTAATATTTACTATTATATAGAAATATCATGTCATGAGCCAACTTCTCAGGTTATGGCACCTACCATAACTCACCCATGCGTAAGCTTACCCATAATTTGAGATAGTAATGGACTCATAAGAAAGGCAGAAGAAAAACTAAATAACAAGGAGAAATAAAGCAATAAGAAAGTAAATATATCTCTAAAACCCGGTGAAGTTATTACAAGAGCTTCTAATACCACATGAGTATAAGTAGAATACAGAATAAATATATACAACTCATCTCAAAAATGAAAAAAAAAGTGATTAGTCTAACAATAAGGAGAGTAGGGACAACTCCAAACATTAGGAGCTTATTCCAAATCTCTGATCCATGTATGCTCTGCACGATGTACACATTAATGGTGAGAAGTCGTACTAAGATAATCAGGCTGCAGAAGTGTAGTATGAGTATCAAACATGTAGTACTCAGTAGGCATAGGCCTACTAAGATCTAGAAATTATGCAAGCATAAATAAGATATAAAGCATGAATATAAACTACAGGTACCTACTCCGACATTAAAACATAACAATACTAATGAGGCAGTAAGGATAAACTATGCTAATCTACCAATAGTCAGGGATGTAACCCGAACCTACTATTCTAAGAACTTAAAATTGACATTCTTGATTCAACAACACTATCAAAATTTCTATCTGAGGCCATTTCGATAAAAAATGAGTCCCTCATCTAATGAGTCATTCTTACTAATTTCTAACCAATATCCCAAAACCAGTTTGGACGCCTCAGGGTCTGATCAATTCCCAAACTACACCTCCAATTAAAGATAAAGCGGTCGCTGTTAGAGTATAGGTAATACGTGGACTTGCCTATCTAGCTTGCTGGAATCAACACTGAAACTAAATAGGGGGTTTGTAGTAGTAATATCACAAAAGTAACCAAACTCAAAAGCTTTGGTTGTAAACAATCAGAAATGAATACTAGGCTTGTTTTCCCCCTTGCTTCTAACTCAATCGTCTTGTCGTGCTCAATCCAACTATCAAACTATTGCGCATGTAGAATCTGGTAAGTTAGATATCACCAAACGCCTCTCAGTATACTTTGGTGAATTTCACTTATCTCCTCTCGATCTCAGTGCATGCCTTACTAACCCTTACCTTGGACCCCAGTTTTAACTATCTCCTCACGATCTCAAGTTGATTATATGTAAGTTAATCATCTTAAGTAGATAATACAGGTAAGCTTATTTTGGTAATTAACCCTAAATCACTGTTGTGATCTCCTTTTCCCAATCTCTACCTCCCTCTCGGGTTCATAGTGAATATAGGTTGGATCCTAACGTTTACAACCATTAAGAAAGCAATAAGTATGAAGAAAACCACAATGCATGCAACAACAACTATCAATATGGATTGAACACTTTCCCTACTTTGTTATTTAGCCAGGGTTCCCACAAACCTAGATAAGGGAATTATCCGCTCATATTTTAATACGATCAAAAGAATTCATAATTGAATCTATTCAAATAATATCACAATAATCAATAAATAAAACCCAAAGTATTTAACTAAATAAATAACCAAAATTAGTACAAAGCGATCCCAAGATCAAAATAGAATCCTGGAATCAAATATATGTTTGTAAGTATAGAGAATACGTAAACTAACTAAAAATGTCAAAATGGTATTTACAGAATACAAGGAAACAACATACCTAGTGTATTCCCACATAGTATGGTCTTGGGAGGGTAGAGTGTACGCAAACCATACCACTAGATCAGATGAAGTCAAAAGGTTGTTTTCAATCGAATACAAGAAAACCTTAAAAATCAAATTTTGACTGAAAAAGAAAAACTGAGGTTGGTGGCCACCTACAAGCAGTAGATGGTCCCAAGTAGGTGCCTTTTTCCTCTAACAACTCTTGAATTCTCTAGACATGGCTTTTCTTCAACTTACTCCATCACCTACGGACTGTTGATGGCACCTACGAACCATAGGTGGCACCTATAGACCCTAGGTGGCACTTACGGACTGTGGGTTCTCTATGTAAGTGATAGAGTATCTTTTCTGCACATCTGAGCCTCTAGACTTCTAATTTTTGACACCTACTTTGGAACCTATGCCCAATAAGTGGTACCTACAGGTTGTAGGTGCCCAGGTATGTAGCCCAAATATTTAATTTTCATCATTTTCTTCAGTTTAGAATCCAAAACCTAGTTTCCTACCAAACATGACACAAAACACGTCATATTTAACAAAAAACCTAAGTAACTTGCTTATTTATATTGTTTTAAGCGTTGAAAGTGCCATTAATCCATAACACATCAACACTCTCAACTTAGAATGTTTACATGTCCTCAGGAAACACAATAAAATAAAATAAAATAATGATGCTTAACTAGGAGAACTCTAAGCTATCTATGGTAGTCAATTAACACTTTAAGCTAAAAAACATTACCCCTTACTATTTCAACAATCCAAAACCAACTTTATGTATACATGAAGCACAACAGTGTGACACAAGGGAAACAAGATATGACATTACATTAGCAACAAACAACTATGCATATATAAGAGTTACACTATCCAAACAAGTAAGCAGCTAGAAATACAACCCATGTGACCTCACAACAAAGAAGTCCTACTCATTCATATGGAATAATGCATGTTAATGCAGTGATGGTTAACAGATATTTGAGCTCAAAAGAGAAGTTCCACCATTATGAATAAAATACCATAGGCTTGTCCTTATTTTCTTTACCTTAGTTTTCAGACAGTCAAGTTAGGATCACTATAGGGCTTTATTCGGTTTGTAATGTAGGCTTGGGGGCTGGTATGGTACATATGAACATATTTAGTACTAAGTATCCTTGGAACTACACACACTTTGGGGTCCACTCAACGACTAATTTCCATTTCATTCCACCATTATTTCTTCCTTTTTATTCTTTTATCGCACATTCAGGTTGGGTGTGTTACTTTTATTCTTTATTTTTCTTTTTCTTTTTGTACCACACCCAGCCATACTATCACTTTCTTATTTTTACCCTTATTCATAACCACTTTATATTATGCATACTTATGATAGATACCCTCAACTTGGCTGATTTGCTTGAGTTGAGGTACACAATGTCCAAGGTGGACCAAAGCCAAAATAGATTGATTATAACACAAATGGAAAGGTGAAAGGTGTAACAAGAAAAATAGTCTATAAGGCTAAAAAATTGGGATCAAGGGATACTTATTCACACATAAAAGGTCATTTAGGCTAATAGTGGACTAATATAAGAAATGACCTATGATCCTTTCCTAACCAACTATCCTACAATCTAGGCAAGACTAACCAGAAAAGTTCTGTATTTAACACACAAAGGAAACTAAGTAGTATCTCACACACACATGTCACAGAGTCAAAATTCAAGCTACTACCTATCCAATTCATGCACAAGTTTGTAATGATTATCATGTCCCTAATCCTAATCCAAGAACTGGAAGTGAAATATGAAAAGATGAAGTGAAAACCTAGATTAAATGTGTAATTAGTGCCTTTGGACAAGTTGGTAACAAGAACAAGTCACGTTCTTGCCTTTTATTAAGTCTGGGGAAGTGGGTAATTTGAATTTGAAAGGGAAGAGGAAATTTTGAAGTTAAATGGGTTGTAGGAGAGGTTTAGGAGCATAAATACCATAGGGGGTCGATTAGGGTTGGGTTAGGGTTGGTGTGGGCCCAAATTCTTAAATAAAATTGGACCCCAAAGTTGCCACTTACGGCACCACCTACGGATCGTAGGTGGCACCTACGGGCCGTAGGATCCATTCCATAGGTGGGCCCACTTTTTTGACCCTTTTCCCTGCTCTCTGGACTTTGTATTCTGACATATACTGCACTGCTTATGAAGTCATAAGTGGTAATTATGACATCATAAGTATATTCATAATTTCAAGTCTAGAAAATCCCCAAAAATCTTCTAAATTTCCTTTTAACATTTAAAGCACAACTTACCTGGCCCACGTGGGATTTATGACCTTTATGAATTGGTCACAAAGTCACGTTACCTGGAATATTCTGGATGAATCAATGTATTACCGTGTTTTAGGTCGTTCCTCATGCTACTGTACCTACAAAAAATAAAAAACACTTGTAGACACTAATATAGTGGGTTGCCCCCCAGCACTTGATTTAATGTCGTAGCGTGATGTGGCTAAGTTGGTTACTCATATTTTGCCATCAAGTCCATGAGTTTCCTCCCATACAGTGCTTGATTTAACGTCGCGGCACGATGTGGGTACCTTTACTACTTAGAATTCATCAAGGTACCAAAAGGAGTAACCTTCAAGATATCAACACAATGAATAACTGACACCACCCTCATGTCGGTAGGATGCTTCATAGTTCTTCAGACGTTGAATGCGACTTTTTCATTAGTAACTCTGAACTTGAGCTCCCCCTTTTCCATAACAACCATCGCTCTACCCATGGTTATGAACAATTTTCCCAATATAATGGGCATCTTGTAGTCAACCTCACAATCCAAAATGACAAAGCCAACCGAAAGAATAAAGTCATCAACTTTCACTAACACATCAAATGATATGCCTATAGGTTTCTTTACTGTGTGATTTGCCATTAATAACCGCATAGTAGTTGGCTCTAGCGGGATTAAGTCCTATTTTTTGAATACAACCAGCGGTATCAAATTGATGTTGGCTCCCAAGTTACATAATGCTCTAGCGAATCTGTATGTCCCTATAGTACATGGGATTGTAAATTCTCCGAGATTACCCTTCTTCTGGGCTAGAGACTTAGAAGTGACTACACTGCAGTGGTGCAATCCACCAACGTCTTCAAAGCTAACTACTCTATTCTTTATTAACAATTTCTTTATAAATCTAGCATACCCAGACATCTTCTCTAAAGCCTCAAGGAGAGGGATGTTCAAGTTCAGATCTTTTAGTATCTCAATAAATCTTTTGAACTTTCCTTCCTCCTACTTCTATTTTAGTCTTTGAGGAAAAGGTAGGGGCAGTCGTGGAACTTGCTTCTCTATGGGAGGTCAAGGCAATTGTGGAATTTGCTTTAGTATCTCATTGAATTTTTTAAACTTCCCTTCCTCCAAGATTTCCTCTTACCTTTATCCTTACCTACACAAACATCAACACATGTCGGCTTGTCTGAATCCATGATAGGTGTCTTATCAACCACAGTACTATCATTCTTTGACATATCCATGGTAGGTAACGGAGGATTAATAGAAGGCTTACAACTTCGAGTGGTAATAGCAAGACAATAACCATCATTCTTTGGATTCCAAACCGTGTTACTTGGAAGGATGCCCGGCTACCTCTGATTTAAAGTAGAAGACATCTGCCCAAACTGTTGTATAACTGCTTGATTACAGTCACATGAGACTCAATCTTCTGGGTTAAACTTGAAATATTAGCCTTAATCTCCTTAAAGCATATTTCTTGATTTTCTTATCCCTTCACTAGTTTGGATAACAACGCCCTCATTATTGATTCAGTATTACGACTGCCTGGTGGTACATGCCTATCTCCCTTCTATATGCCCAAACAACATCATCGAATTATCTTTCCCAATTCATACATCCAACATTCATGGATTTCTCAAGGATAGACTTGATTTCACGGTTCGAAACTTCGACTTGGCCACTAATTTGGGGATGATACAGAGTAGCAACCTTATTCTTCACCCCATACTTATTAAGCAAAGCACCGAATACCCGATTAAAAAAATGAGAGCCGTCATCACTAATAATTGCCCTTGGGGTCCCAAACCTTGTAAAGATGTACTTTTAAAAGAAAAATATGACACCCTTGTTTTTGTTGTTCGGTAAAGCAATGCCCTTCACCCTCTTCGAGACATAATCGATGGTTACCAATCTATATTTAGTACCACATGACCTCATAAAGGGACCCATGAAGTCGATCCCCTACACATCAAATAGTTCAACCTCAAGATTGGGCTTAAGACACCATCTTGTATTTGGCACTGAGGACATATTTTGACCAACTCATAAGCATCTCTATGAAGGGTAGGCCTATACTATCCACTTTAAAGAACCTTAGCGGTTGTTCGGATCCTACCATGATTACCATCGAACGGAGAAAAGTAACAAGCTTCAAGAATATCTCTCATTTCCGCCTCCATAACACACCGATGGATCACGCCATCCGCACACTCCCTAAACAAGAATGGTTCATCCCAAAAATACCTTTTCACATCAAATATGAACTACTTCTTTTGATAATGATTGAGCTCATCGGGAAGCACACCACTCACAATATAGTTAGTATAATCTGCATACCATGGTGCAACGCTTCCCAAAAGTGACATGACTAGCTCATCTGGGAAGGTGTCATCAATAACAATATCACCCAACTTTTCATGATTGGATTCAAGGTGGGAAAGGTGGTCGGCTACTTAGTTTTCACACCCCTTACGATTCTTTACTTCAAAATTAAACTCTTGCAAGAGTAATATCCATCTAATCAATCGAGGGTTTGGCTCTTTCTTGGCCATGAGATATCTAAGAGTGGCGTGGTCCATGTGCACAACTATTTTCATGCCTAACAAATAGGCCCCAAACTTTTCAAAAGCATAAACCACCGCTAACAACTTTTGTTCTGTAATCGTATAATTACGTTGAGCATCATTCAATGTATTGCTTGTATAGTAAATCAGGTGGAACAACTTCTCATTTCTTTGGTCCAATATCACAACTAGAGCAATATTACTTTCATTACACATTAATTCAAAGGGCGATGACCAATCTGGGGTTACTACGATAGGAGCCGACACAAGGAGTTCCTTGAGACAATTAAAAGCCTTTACACAATCATCATCAAATTCAAATTTCATGGCCTTTTCAAGAAGATTGCACAAAGGATGAGCTATCTTTGAGAAATCCTTAATGAAACGCCGATAGGACCCAATATAATCATGAAAACTTCTAACGCCCTTCACGGAGATCGGTGGGGGTAACTTAGCAATCACCTCAACTTTTGCTTGGTCCACTTGGATGCCCTTTACTGAAATTTGTTGTCCTAGAACAATGACTTTCTTGACCATGAAGTGAAATTTTTCCCAATTCAAAACAATATTAGTCTCCATACATCATTCAAGGACTTTACTTAAGTGGGCAAGGCAAGAATCAAATGAATCCCCAACCACGGAGAAGTCATCCATGAAAACCTCTATTGTATCCTCTACCATATCCGTAAAAATGGATCACATGCATCGTTGGAACATGGCTGGTGCGTTGCATAACCCAAAGGGCATGCGCTTGAAATCAAATGTGCCATAGGGACAAGTGAAGTTGGTCTTTTCTTGATCTTCCGGGGAGATGCAAATTTGGTTATTCCCCGAGTAACCATCAAGGAAGCAATACCAACCACGACTGGCAAGTCTATCCAACATTTGAGCCATAAAGGGCATGGGAAAGTGGTCTTTCTCGGTCCATAAGTTTAATTTATGATAATTCATACACACTCTCCAACCCATAACCAGACGCATAGGTACAAGATCATTATTCTCATTCAGAACCACCGTCATGCCGCCCTTCTTAGGAACACATTCGACTAGATTCACCCACGTTCTATTGGAAATTAGGTTGACAATTCCCATATCAATCCACTTAATGATTTCCTTCTTGAACACCTCTTACATCGGTTAATTTAGTCCCCTTTGGTATTCCACACTAGGAACATGATCAACACTTAACTTAATTTTATGAGAGAAAATTTTGGGAGCAATGCCTATAATTTTTGCTATAGTCCACCCGATAGCATGACTGAAAATTTTCACAATTGATTTCAAGGCATCCACTTGACAAGGTTCAAGATCATCCGCAACAATGATTGGCAAAGTTTTGTTCTCACCTAAGAAAATGTATCAGAGATGATAAGGCAATAGAGTTAGTTCGAGTTGAGGCGATTCAATAATAGACGGCTTGGCAGGTGGACTCTCATGATCAAGATGCACGATCCAAGACCCGTCAATGAATCAACCACCTCACTCCCAAGGTTCCACAATACACCCACCAAGGGGTCATCCATAAGTTTTACTTCTATGGTGTTATTCACTTCATCCTCTATTACATTAATTACCAACACTACTTGGAAGTCTGTTGGTTGCTTCATGGACTTAAACACATTGAAGGATACTTCTTTATTGTTCACACAAAATTTCATCTCCCCACATTCCACATCCACTAAGGCCCTTTCGATAGCTAAGAATAGTCTACAAAGAATGATTGAGACCTCATAATCAATCTCACAATCAAGAATAATGAAGTCAGTTGAAAAGATAAATCGGTCAACTTTCACCAAAACATCATGCAATACACCAACAGGCTTTTTGATTGAACGATCGGCCATTAAAAGCCTCATAGTGGTGGGCTTAGGAGCACCTAAGACTAACTTTTGAAACACGACAAATGGCATCAAATTAATACTTTCCCCAAGATCACACAATGCTTTTCCAAATTTGTACACCCCGATAGTGTAAGGAATAGTAAATGTACCCGAGTCTTCTTTCTTCACCACTGTTGTGCTAGACATTATAGCACTACAATTGTGGGTTACCTCAATTATTTCAAAATCCTTGACTCGTTTTTTCGTTACCAAGTCCTTCATAAATTTAGCTTACCTATGTATTTCTTGTAAAGCTTCTAGCGAAGGAATATTTACCGATAAATTGCTAAATTTTGCAAGAAACTTTTTGAACTTGGTATTATCATCTTTCTTCATGAGCCTTTATGGGAAGGGGGAGGAATTTTAATTTGAGGCAATGGAACAATTGGAGTTTCATCCACTTTTGGAGTGTCATCATCAATTACCTTATGAGTTTTCTCACTTTCAACATTTTCTTCAACTACCTTCGGCCTTTCAACACTTGTTTCATTAGGCTTTGGATCATCATCATTTGGCTTTTTTAGCCGCTTTCTCTTTGCATTGGCTTGTTCATTATTTTCCTTTTAATTGGGTTCTTAACTAAGATCAACAATATCTTTACCAAGAGTCCGACCACTCCTAGTAAAAATAGCCATGATGTGAGCATTATTTTAAGGATTGGCAACCATGTCACTAGGCCATCCACCCCTTGGTCTTGCATTAAGTTGTGCCGAGATTTGGACCAATTGAGTTTCAAGTTGCCTGATAGAGGCCGAACGAGATGTCATCATTTGACTGAGTTGTGAGAAGTCACCTTTCAGCTCTCTCACCATCTTATCGGTCCCTTCAACACCCATTAAAATCCGAGCAAGGACATCTTCATTTTTGAGCTTATCTGAGTCAATGAAACTTGACTCTTTACCCTTTGCCCGATCATGTAGAGGTACGTACCGGTCATAATCTCTCTAATCCTGATCTCTGTCATGATCTCTTTTCTTCCAACCTTGAGTCCCACCTTGCCTTTGATAGGTAGGGAGGGAACCCCCAATTGGTTCTACAAGAACCGAATTTCTTCATCAAGGGACTCTGTTTCCTAGTCATCATAAGCTCAAACACTCTTAGAAGCAATGACGTTAAACGCCTTAGGAGGAGCTCCAATCAAATGCATGGTGAGAAGATCAAGTTGCATCACCACTTTAGCCATATTTGCATCTCTCTTTTCGTTCTTTTTTTCCCTCTTGGCTCACAAAAGATGCGGAGGGAGCCCCCACGGCTACCTCGGTATCTCTTGTGTGCCACCCTCTACTTTGCTTGGTCACTTGATCTAATAACGTTGAAACAACACCATACGATAGTTTGATAAGAGAACCCCCGACCGCATTATCGGCTACCGTCTTGTTTAATTGATCCAATGCCCTATAGAAAATTTAAAGAAGCATTTTATTTGAAACCTCATGATTTGGGATTGCATTAACTTGTTGTTGAATTATTTCCAAGCCTCGTATAATGGTTCACCATTAAGTTTTCAAAAGTTGGTGATTGTATTCCTTAGTTGTAACATCAAAGAAGGAGGAAAGTATCTTTCTAAGAATGCCTCCGTGAGCCCAACCCATGAAGTGATAGACCCTGCGGGCAAAGACCGCAACCATAAGATAGTTTCTCTCATTAAAGAGAATGGGAAAAGACGTAATCAGATTGACTCTTGAGATATATGGTCCATGTCAAATGGAGGACACACCTCAATAAAATTTGTCAAGTGTAGATTAGCATCCTTATATGCTTGTACTTCAAATAACCCTTTCATTTGAAGCAGATGAATCATCATGCTAGTAATGTGAAACACTCCATTTAATTCTGCCGGTGGAATACAAATAACACTAGCTCAGCCTGCATCACCGAGATGATCCTCATCCTCAAGATACCCATCAATCATCTTGGTATTACTATAGTATTGTCTCATAGTATCGTGTATACTATTATACGCACCTGAGAAAGAACAGAAACACCAAACAATGTAAAATAAAATACTATGGCTAACCCAAAGTAACTAAAAACTCTACTAGAATGAAAACTATGTTTCACTCCCCAACAACGGAGCCATTTTTTATAACACTCAAATTACACTCTTGAATGGGTGTAATAGATTGTTGTCAATACAATAACCGAACTTAGGTTGGGGTCGAATCCACAAGAAGTGAAAGCATAGAATTCAAAACTCAAGAGTGTTGATAGTCTATTAAAAGGTGACCCATAATGTGAATGAAACAAACATAAATATAAAATAGGGGAATTAGTTTGAATGTGTTTATAATGTCAACAATTTTAATTTTTGAGCACTATCTTGATGTTGAAAAATGCTAAGAGTAAATTCAATTGGGAATAGGCCTTGGGGTTGTGCAATTCTAGATATGGGTTCATGCATGGGTACTTGACAATTTATCCAACTTTAGCTAAAAGTCATGGGTAGGCTAGATGTCAATGTATTGATATCAATCTTTCAATTATAACACTAAATTTCACAAATGGGTTCTTTCAAACACCTCACAAGTGTGACAAGTTTGCACATCTACTGCCTCAATTTGCATCCTTCTATCTAAGAGATGTCATTAAATGAAATGATTCAAGTCATTGGTTGCATTTATTCCTTACCCATATCCCCTCTTTCAAGGATGACATGGATTCAAGGGTGGTTGGGGTTTGCAACCCCAACTCTTGATTAAATCTTGGAATAAATACAACACCCATAAAAAATAACTTATTAGGAGGATAAATAGCTATCACCCATACACTACCACAACCTAAGCATGCATAAACCCAAGATTTAGAATTAGTTAGTCATAGACAAAAAGGGTAGAAATGTACCAAAGTTATCATTTACTTCATCCATGAGAAATAAAGAGAATGTAGTTCCAAACTTGGAAATTCAATAAATATTCAATGGAAAGTCACTAATTCTTATTTGGGAATCACTCACATATATTTTTCATCCAAGACTAGTACAATATTCTTCTAAGATGAAAAGATAGAAGTTAGAATGGGGAAGAAAAACTGGGTCTTAAAAAATGAGCTAAAATCCTCTTTTAAGCTCCAACTCTGCATTGGTTGAAAATTTCAAAATGCCACCTTGCTCTTGATCTGCTTGAGTGGTTCCAAAGCAGATGGCGAGCAGATAGAGAGAAGATGAATAATAGCTCCAAAGCAGATGCAAAGTGAATGTAAGGCAGATGCAAAGCGAATGACTCTTTTCCTTCACATTTGGCCTCTTGTTGACTTGAATGACTTGCCCATCTTTCCTTTTTAACTTTCACCTACATAAATGAGCATTAAGTAAGAATTACCATCAAATCAATATAAAATCATGATAATTTAAGCTTAAAAGGTGCTAGCAAGTCGTCAAATTGACAACTTATTACTAATATATATATATATATAATCATTTTTTCAGAGATCTTCTCATACTCCTACAGAGTATTTTTGATTATCTTCAGAGAGACTGAATCAGCAGTAATAAAAATAATGGCATCATCTACATAAGCTTTTCACTCCATTTAGGCATGGAAAATCCCTTATACTTGTTATCTTCCATTAAAGCATTAAGAGCTCCAGTCAGCACTTCAGCAGATAGAATTCCCCCTCTAATTGAATGGAAAAAAACCCTTGATCTGCCATTAAACAAAATGGAATACCAGTTGTTAGCTAAAAATCTCCAAATCATGTCAATGAACTTCTCATTCAATCCCACTCTTCTGAGAACTCTTTATTCATGTCTAGCTTAATCGCTAATTTGGCTGGCTTCCCTCTTAATCTGATGTCAGTGACTATCACTTAATTTAAAAGAACATTTCTAATAATGTTTGCCAGATTGATTAGAGGATATAATTTATGGCAGGAATCCCTCTAATCTGCTATAAGTATCTTGTAGATCACTTTGTTAATGAAATTACTTAGACTAATGGGTCTGATATCTGTAAGTATTATTGTAGGTAACAGTACTAGATTAGTGTGAGTGATTGTCCCCGAAAGGGTATGACCCTAAAAAAGGCCTGCACCACTTTAAGAACATATTCCCCTACTATATCCCAGCAAGTCTGGTAAAATTATCCTGGTAGACCATCAGACCACTTGCACTGCTTCCATTCATCTAAAAAATAACCTTTTTTATTTTCATCATATTTGGATTCTTGCATAATTGATCATTTGTGTCCACAGAGATCATGGTAGGTACATGATCCAAAAGAGAGAAGTCAGTATGGTCCTCTACCTATGAAAACTATTTGTGATAGAATAAAATAGCATCCTCAGCCATTAAATCCTCCTCTTGAAGCCATTGACCTTCACTGTCCTGAATTCTTTTACTATGCAATCTTCTTCTCCTTTATTTCACCATATTGTGAAATAATTTAGTGTTTCTGTCACCTTTTATGAACCAGCTAAGGCCAAATTTTTGTCTCCGAAATTCTTCTTCAAAATGCAAATATCTTTTCAAATCAGCCTGAGCCTTTTGAAGTATCTTCCTGTTAACAGTGGAAGGTTATTCTTCAAGAAGTTGTTCTTTTAACTTGACTATCTCTTCCCTGATAATCAGTTCCTTGAATATGTCCTAGGATATCCCTGCTCCATTTAGACAAATATTTTTAACTCTCTTGATTTTTTGGTTAAATCTATGAAAATATTTGCCTTCAGTATCCACCAACTAGTTATTCCTAACCATATCCATAAGCCCCTCATTTTCTGTCCAGAATGATAGGAATTTGAAAGGTTTGAAAAGCTATTGCATCTATTTCTTTATTGTAATCAACATTGGGGCATCATCAAAACTAATTCTAGAGAAATGCTCCATTTTTATGTCTGCATACCAATCTTGCCACTGCTGATTAATCACTACTCTATCCAATATCTTATAAAGATAAGTGTTTCATCCCTATTAATTAATTTTTAGTTAATTAACCTTAAAATCACTAGTTCACAGGTGTTGGGGAGGGTTTAAGCTTGAATTAGTGGATTATCTAGTGCAAGGGGTAAACTAGGTTTAAAACCCTTGGGTTTTAGTTGTTAATCATTAATTTATTCCCACATGTCATTAATTCACTAATGTAACTTTGGAATTGATAATTTTTAGGTGAATTAATGGTAGAAAAACCCTATAATGGGTAGAATGATCATGAATTTGGTCTGGGGGTTTGAGAATAGGTTATACCACTCGACATGGAAGCTCACTTGGTTGATTATATGTTGTATTTATATATTTAGACCAAAATCAAGTGAAAGTTTCATAGAAAGGCAAGGTTCAGGCTTAATTGAGTGGTGCAAGCTTGGATTGAGGCCGGTAAGGATTAATGTTGTTTAATCTAATTTGTTATACGTGTGCATGATAACTATTTCTTAGTATTACTTGTATAATGCATTTTGTTAAGGAATGTGAAAAGTGTTGTTTGATATTCTAAGTGTAATTACATTCAATGAACTTGTATGTAAAGCTTGTTGGTTGTTATTATTTCTTTATGATGTTACGAATCTATTAATTATTTGTGAAATGTACCGGTATTTAGACATCTTTGCAGGATTTAGTGGAATAAGATTGGCAGACACTTGATGTATGAGTTGGCATAAGGACAGAGCTCATCCCCTGTAGGTCATAGCTAGTGGGCATACCCACAAGACCCATGGCATGTATGTACAAGGTACAAATAAGTGTGAGAGTTTCATGAGTGAACCAGGGATTATATGCTTTATTGTTATCTTGGTTCCTTGAGTGAACCGTCTTAAATGTTGAATTGTTAGATTGTTTTTTAAAGTAGACTGGACATATTTGGTAATTTTTTAAGATGGTTTCTTGTGTAAATCGAGTAGCATAATAATGGTTTTTGGGTCATATGTTATCCTTGAAAGATTTGGGCTAATAGTAGGGCATATTCTTGTTGTTAACTTAATTTTGTAAATTGAGGTGGAATTGGTGTTAAGGGTATGTATTGTGACTTGGTTATGGTTTGAGTTTGGTATTGTTGACTTGTTATGGTTTGAGTCATGTATTGTTGACTTGGTTATGGTTTGTGTCCTGTATTGTTGATTTGTAGTTTTGTTGTTGGAATTGAACTGACTTGACTTGTACTCTTGTCTGACTCACATTTACTTGTTTAATACTGCTCTCAAATAATAAGTGTTGTGGACAGAATAGAGGTTGTTAAGTAGTGAACATATGTTGGCTTGTTTTACTCAATTTTAGTTATATGTTCACATATATCTTCTTGAGTTGGTAAAATGACCCAATCACATTGTTGTTTTCTTGTGTGCTGATACTATATCTGCTCTTTCTTTTGTTGAGTGCAAAGTATCTTCCAACGACTACTACGAGACCCCATCTGTGATCCCAGCAGTTGATTTGAATTCAAGGGTGAGCTACATATTTTGGGATACCATGGATTCTTCTGTTGATGTTTTTAAGCCCTTTGTTTTGAGCTTATGCGCATCTTAGTTTTCAGGGTTGCATCCCTTTTTGACATTCTTTAGTAGCTTGGTACAAATAACTTTCAAATTCAAGGTTTTTTTTATAAATACAATGTTTTCACATTATCTGATTGTGCTTATGTTTATTTCAAGTTTGATTTTATTTTGGGATTATGAAATTGGATTAGTTATACTTTTGGCTAAGTATGATTAATGTTATTTCCATTCTCAAAGGTTTGAGCCATGAAACTAATTGAGAATGGAAATAAAAATATTTGTAATCCTAAATGTGCCTTACCAAATGTAGAGAGATGCCTATATATCACACAATATATATATAGAATAAAGGACATATGTAGAGAAAATTCATCACTCTCAATTAAGAAGTATCTCATGTTACCCGAAATAGCCATAAGCTTGACTATTATATGGTTCTTCACTAGTGTAGGAGTCTTTGGTAGAGATCATGTAGGACTTTTTGTGGTTGTAATGTAGGTTTAGGGACAGGTAGGATATATATGGATAATAATGAATTAAATTCTATATAGGCACTATATTTTATTTTCTTTATCGAGTACAATTGTCTTCCGTTTCCTTTTAAATTATCAGTTTTATAGGAATATTGCCAATATCTATTTGTTATTTTTGTTTTTCTCTTCTTTTTCTTCAAATTTCCAACAATGACATCCCAAAAGATCAATAGTCTGGATCAAATTTTTTCAAGTGATTTTTTTCATCATTGACACTTGATTTTATGCATTAAAATTGACTCTTGAAGTGCCTAAAATGAAATAGGTTAGCAAATTACAAGTCATAAAAAAGAATTGGTAAGGGTTAAAGATTGGCGAGTAATTAAATAAGGATAGTTTATTTAAGCTCAACAAGGCTTGCCAGGTATAAAAATCATCAAGGTAGGTTAATTTAGTCCATTTTCTTAACAAGGAAGCCCTACTTTCATTTCTCAACTCAAAATCTACCTAAATTTTTTTCTCAAGCTACCTTCAAGGCAAGTTCTGAATTTTCAAATAAGCATGAGAACGAGGTAATATATACTGACCACACAATGCACTTGGAACTAGTGAACACCATAATTGCAATCACCAATAAGCAAGTATGAGTTAGGAAAGGTAGTCATACAAGACAAGCATACTCAATTAAACTGATCTTTCTTAGTCTCATATGTTTCAAGTAAAATCAAATTTAGCCAATTTATTTTTAAAATAAAGATAACTAAAACTCTTAAAAATATGTTCTATTCAAAATATTATGATCATGGCAAAGAACTGAACCAAGAAATCCATAGAAGTACATAAAATAAGTTACCTTATGAATAAAGCAACTTAATTTTTTTTTCAATTTTTTGTTAACCAGAAGTATTAAAAAGTTTTTTTTTTAAATTTAGAAAAAATACACAGACATATTTATATAACATTCCTTTACCCCCACACTTAAACAATGTCATGTACCCATGACATATAATTTAAAAGTAAAATAATATGAAGAAACTTTTCTGATCTATTTATTTTCTGCGGTTGTGAAGTTCTCCTCAAATCTGATTGTATTTCTTTGTTTCTTGCTCCTTGGGGTTTCTCTGATTGAACACAACTAAGTTGAGATAAAAATTATATATATTAAGGAACGTAAACATGTATATATATACACACATACATACACATATATAACTTAATTTAAAATATACTTAAAATAAAATATTGTACTTCTAACTATTAATAATTATTTAACATACACAGGAAGGAATAAGAAATAGTTCTGAGTTTAATGTCATCAGCCTGAGTTATTAGTATTTTCTTTTGGCAAAATAGTCTTCTGTATCATTGGACTTGTCCGAATTTGTATTGTGAACCCTTCTACTTAACCTCTTACTAACTAAACCCTTAAACCCATTGAAAAAAAATATTTAAAAACCCTTTTATGACTTCTCAGTGTGCGTGTAACACAATTTCTTACACATGGAGTCCATGTCATTTTTTGATGCCACGTAAGAAATTAAATATTATAAAATAATTAAATCTATACCCATTTTATCTTCTTCACACCACGTAAGAAATAATCTTAATGTAATGACCCTTTCGATCATTTTCTGCATTTCTACATATTTTTTTAGCATTTTGAGCTTTCTCATAGTGGTTACAGGTCATTTATATGTAACGCCCCGAGTCTGTACCCTGAATGCTACACGGTGCTTAAGACCCCGAAGGACCACAAGCTAACCCATGACTGATATCTGCTGTGAGCACTGAATAATCACACGGTAATAATAATAATACTGAAGTAAATGCGAAAATTGGACTGAAGTCGCCATAAGGTTCACAACTGAAAACAAATATTGAATACTAATAGATGAATACTGAAAACTGAATATCTGTCTGAAATACTGTAGTCTGAAAGCCTCTAACTGTCTGAATATGGAGTTGATGGGACAAGTCCCCAACTAACCCCGTCTACTGAATGTAGGGGTGGAATTGGTATAGTATGGTACGGTATTTAAAACTTTAGTACGGTAATTTCGGTATTCAGTTTTTAAAAATATTATAACATTACCATACCATATTAATTCGGCATGATTTGGTATTTTGACATTTGATTTCGGTATTTTGTGGTATGGTAATCGGTAGCCATAGTTTGTACAACTTCGACAATATATACTCGTATACTAGAGTATTATTACTTTGACTTTTCAAAAACACGTCTAAATTGATTCATAAATACACATTACAAATGAAAAAATATTGAAAAAGAAGTACAAACAATTCCTTTTGTTAGTCAACTACACAAAAAAGACATTTCAATCAACATAGAGTAGCGAAAGTTTCAATGTCTAAACATTCTTATACTAATACTAAGTATTATATTTGTGTGTTTATATATATATATATATATATATATATATATATATATATAAGTTATGTAACTCTATATACTTCGGTATGGTATTCGGTATTTTGGTATGCCATTTGTAAATATCGAATACCATACCATATACTAAAAAAATTTAAAATGTATACCATATACAATACCAAATACCATAATAACAAAACCACAATATCAAAATTTTTGGTTCGGTATGGTAATTCGGTATATACCATACCATGCACACCCCTAACTGAATATGCTGAACTACTGAAATACTAAAACATAACATTGTCCTCAAACTATGAGGACTCACCACTAAATCTGTTGTTGATAATCCGAGCTGCTAAGTACGATCAGGAGCTCGTGCGTCTGAACCTATGATATAAGACATCATAGCATAAAAGAGAAGTATGTGTTAGTACTTTGAATGTACTGGTATGCAAAGTGAGGTAGGCTGATATGCATGGGTTCATATGCATGAACAATAACTGGCTGAGTAACATGGTCATAATTGAATGAGAGTACATGCATGAATACATAAACTGTAATTGAGATCATGGTAACACTGGATACTGAGTTTTGAATACTGATTAACTGATATCTGAGTTTACTGATACTATATTATTGATAGATGAATGACTGTTTCTAACAGTCCTAATTCTGACGAACTGATCTGAGTTCTACACTAAGCTGGATGACTGTATCTGACAGTCCTGAATCTGTAGAACTGAACTGAGTTTTGTACTGAGACTGAAACTAAAACTGTGGGAGGTAATCATCTAATTGACATGCCCCTCACCGAAAGGATTAGGGTCCAACCTGTAACTCCAGTTGGAAGGGTGTCAATACCGTGCCATGGGTACTGACTCTAGCTGTGTGGATCCACTATATTGATGTACTGTATTGTCCCTAAGGACTAAGGGTGTCAAGCCTGAACAGACGGGTGACCCCTACGAGAAAGTTAAGCCTAAACTGACGGGTGACTTCTCATATGCTACACTGACTACATAGTTCTGGTGTACAGGGACTGCTACTAACGACTCTGCCTATCTGACGGAGAAGTCGTCATCTCTGCACACGCTCGGTCCTGAATCCTACTCCCAACTGAATAGACACTGAACTGATTTCTAGACTGCACTAATCTTGGATGAACTGTTATTGATCGTGCTATGTAACTGAACTGAGTTTACTGGGTTCCGTTGACTGACAGAATACTACTGAGTTCTATTAACTAACTGAGTTCACTTGAGGTGTGAACTGAATATTAAACTGAAACTGGGACTGATTAATGAGTACTACGGTTCGTGACACTACTGAGACTATTCTGTAACTACTGTAGCTCTAGGTAAACAACTAGATTTGTCAAGTGTAGAATACCCCCAGGAATCGATAGCATGAAAAATAAAACACTACATGACTTTAATAGCATAATAGAACTTGCTTACCAATAATGCATTCATTTAGACATTTTTGTCAAACACTTGATATACATGGGCTTGTGCATGAATGAAATCACATAATGCTTGCACTAGTCAATTCACATAAGCATTTTGGCAAATACTTGGGAAACCCTTGGATGAATACTTCACATACCTTGGTACTTAAATTAATGAAGGTTGATGGTGAGTTTTTGAGTCTTGAATTTGAAATCAATGGCCCTAGGGTTTGTTCTTGAGAGAAATTTGTGATGAATGAATGAATTTTGCCCTAGGAATGACTTAATTTCGTGTTTTTGGGGCTGAATAAGGTGGAAAATGACCCAATTACACCTGAGGATGTGGCTTTTTAATTACTAAATAATATGCCCAGCGACGCACAGAGACGTGCTGCGTTGATGGGGTTGATGTGATGGTTGGTGCGACGCGTCTAGTTTGCATCGGCTCACTGGAATTTGGCACTGAGAGCTGAGGAAAATATTTATCGATGCGATGGTCGATGCGGTGCGCTGAGATAGCATCGATCCATTGTTTTGAATTTTCGAACGTGCCTCAAACAATGTTCGAAAATTCTGAAACTCGTTCGACAACACCTATTGACATTCTTGATCATGAACCAACCTAGAATTTGACATTTTAAGGTCGTAAGGATCGTAAAATAGGTTCTCCAACTTATGAAGGATAAATAAATTCAAAGTGCAAGCAATTAGCTGAAATTTCTTAGCCTGGGACCCCTTTTCTAGCATTAACGAACTAAATTAAGCTTAGGATTTTGCGGGGTCTTACAATATCTACCCCTTGGGGATATTCTTCCTTGAATGAGACTGACTAAGCTTAGAATACTGAGAGACTGAACTTGCTTATTAAGCATGCATAACTGAAACATGATTTCATGACTGAAACTACTGATATACTAAATTTTCTTACTGAACATACATGACTGAATTCTGGAGACATGACACATGACTAAGTTATTTCATGAATATATGCATGATATAAGAATTCTATGCAACTGGACTGATATCAAATTCATAGGGGAGATCTGAACATGGAACTGAGTAAGTTCAAGGAAAGACTGTTACCTTGGGCTGAGTCTGAATTTGCAGAGAAGAGGTGAGGATACTTGGTCCACATATCTTCTTCTGCTTCCCAAGTAGCTCCCTCAACGGACTGATTCCACTAAAGAACTTTAACTAGAGCGACATCATTGTTCCTCAGTTTGCGAATCTGATAATCAAGGATTTTGACTGGAACCTCTTCGTAAGAGAGACTGTTTCGAACATCTATACCTTCTATAGGGACTACAACTGCTGGGTCAGCTATGTATTTTGTTAGCAAGGATACATGAAACACTGGATAGATTGAAGCTAAGTCTAAAGGCAACTCAAGCTCGTAGGCTACCTTTCCGAGACGGCTGAGAATTCGATAAGGACCGACATATCGGGGATTGAGCTTCCCCTTCTTGCCAAACCTTTTTACTCCTTTCATAGGAGAGATTTTCAAATACACAAAATTCCCAATATCAAACTCAAGATCCTTTCTGTGCACATCGGCATACAATTTTTGTCGGCTCTAAGATGTCTTAAGACTTTTCCTGATCAATTGAACTTTTTTTAAGGTATCAAATACCAAGTAAGGCCCTACCATTGTGGCCTCACCCACTTCAAACCAACCAATGGGAGATGTATATCTCCTCCCATAGAGTTCCTCAAACGGAGCCATCTGAATGCTAGAATGGTAATTGTTATGATACGCAAACTCAATCAAGAGCAAGTGGTCATCCCAACTACCCTTAGAGTAAATGGAACACACCCTTAGCATATATTTCAAAGTCTGAGTGGTCTTTTCTGCTTGCCCATCTTTCTAGGGATGGAAGGCTGTACTAAGGTGAACTTGGGTACCAAGTCCATTTTGGAAGGCTTTCCAGAAATGAGAGGTGAACTATGTACATCTATCTGAAATGATGGATAACGGAACTCCATGCAATCTGAAAAACTCTCTAACATAGAGCTTGGCATAATCCTCTACTAAATAAGAGGTATGGACTGGTAAGAAATGGTCTGACTTGGTCATCCTATCTACGATAACCCATATGGAATCATGCTGATGATGAGTACGAGTCAAACCCATCACAACGTACATGTTCACTTCTTTCTATTTCTATGTGGGAATACTGAACTCCTGTATGGACCCACTAGGGTTCTGGTGCTCAATATTAACCTGCCAACACATCGAGCACTTGGCTATAAACTCTGCAATGTCTCTCTTTATCCCACTCCACCAATAGACTTCTCGCAAGTCATGGTACATCTTTATGGCCCCTGGATGAATCGAGTAGTATGCACCATGCGCTTCTGCAATAATCTGCTGCCTTAAGTCATCTACACCTGGCACACATAGCCGTCCTTGACAATGCAATACACCATCTCCCCCTTAGGGGAAAACCTCTATCTTATGATCTTTGACTGATTCTTTTAGCTTAACTAGATTATGATCCCTATCCTATTTTTCCTTCACCTCGGAAACTAGAGATGATTCTGAACTACTCTATACCCATACACTACCTTCTGTTATATTGACTAAGAGAACGCCTAGTCGGGCAAGCTGATGAACTTCCTGAACTAACTTCTTCTTATAATATTTCACGTGAGCAACACTACCCATAGACATCCTACTGAGAGCATCATCCACTACATTGGCCTTTCCCGGATGATACAGAACACTTATGTCGTAGTCTTTCAGCAAATCCAACCACCTTCTCTGATGGAGGTTTAGATCTTTTTGAGAGAACACATACTGCACTCTCTTATGGTCAGTGACCATATCAATGTGCACTCCATACAAATAGTGCCTCCAAATCTTAAGGAAAATACTATAGCTGCTAATTCAAGATCATGAGTGGGATAGTTATTTTCATGGGGCTTAAGCTGTCTAGAGACATAGGCTATGACCTTACCTCTCTTCATCAAAACATACCCCAAACAAACTCTGGAAGCATCACACTATACCACAAATTTATCTGAACCATTTGGTAGAGCCAAAACTAGGGTTGTAGTGAGTCGAGTCTTCAACTCCTAAAAACTCTTCTCACAAGAATCTAACCACTGGAATTTGACTTTATTCTGAGTCAATCTAGACATAGGGGATGCAATAGATGAAAATCCCTCAACAAACTGCCAGTAATAGCCAGCCAAACCCAAGAAGCTCCTAATATCTGATGGAGAGATAGTTCTGTGCTAGTTTCTTACTTCTTTGGTATTTTGGGGATCAGCCCTAATGCCATCACTGGAAACAATATGGCCGAGAAAATCTAATGACCTTAGCCAAAATTCGCACTTAGTGAATTTGGCAAATAGCTGATGGTTTCTGAGAGTCTGTAATACTATTCTAAAATGGTCTGCATAATCATGCTCACTATTGGAGTATACAAGAATGTCATCTATGAAGACTATGATGAATATGTCCAAGTACTACTTAAACACACATGAAAGCTGCTGGGGCATTGGTAAGACCAAATGACATGACTACGAATTCGAAGTGACCATACCAAGTTTTGAAGGCTATCTTCGGGATGTCATATTCTCTGACTCTGAGATGATGATAGCCTGATCTGAGGTCTATATTAGAAAAGTAACTGGCACCCTAAAGTTGGTCAAACAAGTCATTGATTCTGGGAAGTGGATACTTGTTTTTGACCATGACTTTATTTAGCTGACGGTAGTCAATGCACATTCTGAGAGAACTGTCTTTCTTACGTATGAATAGATTTGGTGCACTCCACGGGGATACACTAGGTCTGATGAATCCCTTATCTAGGAGATCCTACAACTGTTTCTTTAAATCATTGAGTTCTGTTAGAGCCATTCTGTATGGTGAGATAGAGATGGGATGAGTATCCAGAAGAAGGTCGATTTCAAAGTCAATTTTATTTTCGGGAGGAACTCCGAGAAGATCTTTGGGAAACACATCTGGGAATTCCCATGATACTGACACTGATTCAAGATTAGGGGTCTCTGAACTAGAGTCTTGAACTCGAACAAGATGATAGACGCATCCTTTAGATATCATTCTTCTCGCCCTAAGGTAAGAAACAAACTGATCCCTAAGTACTAAAGTACTACCCCTCCACTCTAGAATAGGTTTATTCGAAAACTAAAATTGGACAATTTTTTTTGCTGCAGTCAACTGAGGCATAGCACGAATGAAGTCAGTCCATGCCGAGAATGAAATCAAAATCTATCATCTCTAATTCTATTAAGTCTGCTGAAGTAACTTTCTGAGATACCATAACCGGATAGTTCCTGTATACCCGCTTGGCTATGATAGATTTACCCACTGGGGTAGAAACTGAAAAAGGCTCTGCTAGGATTTTGGGACTGACTTCAAAGTCAACAACTATATAAGGAGTCACAAAGGATAAAGAAGCTCCTGGATATAGTAAAGAATAAACATATAAATGATAAAATTGTAACTCACCAGTGACCATATCAGGAGAACTTTCCTGATCCTATCGGGACTAAAGTGCATATAATTTATTTGGATGCTGACCACTGGTAGCACTAGAAGTGGCACCCTGGTGAGTTGGGCGACCGGTTGGAACTGACAACTGATAGGACTGGCCTTGTTGGTGCAACTCCCTACCTTTTTGAGCAACTACCCAAAGCACACCTAACTACCAGCTCTACACTCACCCTGATGGTATCTGCCATATTTTTTACATAGAGGATTTGTACGGGCACTATTAACACTTCCTTGGGATGTAGAGCCTGCTGCCCAACTCCTATTATCATTTCTGAATTTGAGTACTGGGGCACTGGCTTAAGAGGGTGCTGGGTCCTGAAGACATTTAATAAAACTGAGGACGATTACCACCTCCTGACCTAGGATGAGTAAAGTTAAAGCTATCTATTCTAGCTCTTTTATTCTTCCTCTCCTTCTATTTATTCTTAGCCTCTTCTATTTACTGAGCATATACCATGAGCCTAGACATATCCATCTCCTTAATTAGTATTGTGGTCCTACACTTCTTGACCATACTGTTAGACACACCCGACACAAACTTACTCATCTTCGATCTGCTATCTGCTACCACGTGAGGGGTATATCAGGCTAACTGAGAAAACTTAAGAGAATACTCTTGCACTATTATGTTGCCCTGCTTCATATTAATAAACTCCAAAATGTTAGTTTTCCTCAACTCTAGTAGGAAGAACCTATTAAGGAAAGCAGTGGTAAACTCCTCCCATTCTATGGGCCCTGCATCTGCGGCCTTCTCTGCCTTCCACTGCTTGAACCATAAGTGAGCCATATCCTGTAACTGATATGCGACCAACTCAGCACTCTCATTTGCAATCACCCCCATAATATCTATAACTTTTTATACTTGATCAAGGAACTTCTGTGGGTCCTCATCTGACTTAGACCCAGTAAAAGATAGAGGGTTCATTCGAGTGAAGTCCCAAATCCTGGTTGCAATAGTATTGGCCACTAAGTTGGCCGAAAAGGCAGCTCGACGTTCATTCTGGCCTGCTACTGAATTGGCTAGAGTGGTAAATGCCGCCTGAATTTTGCTTGGGAGACATGCTCATCCAGAAGATCTGCCTGGACGGGCTAAGGGGATGGCTGATTTCCTATTCTTCTTCCGTTATTCCTGGGAGGCATGTTCTATAAACAGAAGGAAGAAAAGTATTAGATTGAGAGTTTAATTTGAGCATATGCTCACTCTCACAATATGAATATTGAAAGAAAGGAAACTTTTCCTAAAATATCTCGTAGCCTCCTATCCATAAGTGTGGCGCGCTACACACCCATGCACAATTCTATACTTGATGTGGCTTTCAGACTCCCTAGGACTTTGTTGAACCTTAGTATCTTATAATAAGTTGTAATTCCCCGACTCTATACCTCGGATGCTACATGGTACTTACGACCCCGAAGGACCACAAGCTAACCCATGACTGATATCTATTGTGAGCAATGAATAATCACACAATAATAATAATACTAAAATAAATGCAAAATTAGATTGAAGTCTCCATAAGGTTCACAACTGAAAAAAATACTGAATACTGATATATGAATACTGAAAAATGAATATATGTCTAAAATACTCTAGTATGAAGCCCTCTAACTGTCTGAATATAGAGTTGATGGGACAAGACCCCAACTAACTCCGTCTACTGAATGTGCTGAACTACTGAAATACTAAAAGATAATATTATCCTTGAACTATGAGGACTCACCACTAAATCTATTGCTGATAATCTGAGCTGCTAAGTATGGTCGGGACCTCGTGCGTCTGAACCTATGATATAAGACATCATAGCACAAAAGAAAATTACGCGTCAGTACTTTGAATATATTAGTATGCTAAGTGAGGTAGGCTGACATGCATGAACAATAACTGTCTGAGTAACATGGTCAAACTGAATGAGAGTACATGCATGAATACATAAACTATAACTGAGATCATGTTAACACTGGATACTGAGTTTTGAATACTGATTAACTAATGTCTGAGTTTACTAATACTATATTACTGATAGTTGAATGACTGTTTCTGATAGTCCTAATTCTGAAGAACTGATCTGAGTTCTACACTGAGCTGGATGACTGTATCTGATAGTCTTGAATCTATAGAACTGAACTGAGTTTTGTACTGAGACTAAACTGAAACTTTGAGAGGTAATCATCTAACCGACATACCCCTCTCCAAAAAGATTGGGGTCCACCTATAACACTACTTGGAAGGGTGTTAATACCATTCCACGGGTACTGATTTTGGTTGTGTGGATCCACTATACTGATGTACTGTATTGTCCCAAATAACTAAGGGTGTCAAGCCTGAACTGATGAGTGACCCCTGCGAGAAAGTCAAGCCTAAACTGACGGGTGACTTCTCATATCCTACGCTGGTTATGTAGTTCTAGAGTACAAGGACTGCTACTAACGACTCCGCCTATCTGACGGGGAAACCGTCATCCCTGCACATGCTCAGTGCTGAATCCTACTCCCAACTGAATAGATATTGAACTGATTTCTAGACTGCACTAGGCTTGACTGAACTATTACTGATCAGGCTCTCTAACTTAACTGAGTTCACTGGATTCTATTAACTGACTGAATACTACTGCGTTTTGTTAATTTACTGGGTTTACTTGAGGTGTGAACTGAATACTGAACTAAAACTAGGATGATTACTGAGTACTATTGTTCATGAAACTATTGAGACTGTTCTATAACTACTGTAGCTCTATGTAAATAGCTAGATTTTTTGACTATAGAATACCCCCAGGACTCGATAGCATGAAAAATAAAATACTGTATAACTTTAATGGCATAATAGTACTTGCTTACCAATAATGCATTCATTTAGACATTTTCGTCAAACACTTGATATACATGGGCTTGTGCATGAATTAAATTACATAATGCTTGCACTAGTCAATTCACATAAGCATTTTGACAAACACTTAGGGAGCATGGGCATTCCACATATCAATAAACATGTAATACTATCATGGACACTACATTCAACTTGCAATTCTAGAGTACAACATGAAGTTCACATAATTCAACCTACACTAACTAGTTTTCATGAAACTTGTGATAATTTATGGAATAGAAAACCCATTTGACATCATAATCAAGATTACATTCAAATCCAACATGAAATCAATTAACTTGTAGTTTAAAAGAGTTTCTTGAACTCCAAGAGTGGAAGAAAACCCTTGGATGAACACTTCACATACCTTGGTACTTTAATTAATGAAGGTTGATGGTGAGTTCTTGAGTCTTGAATTTGAAATCAATGGCCCTAGGGTTTGTTCTTGAGAGAAATTTGTGATGAATGAATGAATTTTGCCTTAGGAATGAATTAATTTCATGTTTCTAGGGCTGAATAAGGTGGGAAAATGACCCAATTATCCTTGTGGATGCGACTTTTTAATTGCTGAAAAATGTGCCCAGTGACGCGCAGACTGACGCGCCGCATCGATGGGGTCAATGCAATGGTTGGTACAACGTATCAAGTTTATGTCGGTTCACCAGAATTTGGCACAATGAGCTAAGAAAAATATTTATTGACACGATGGTTGATGCGACGTGTCGAGACAGCGTCGATTCACTATTTTGGATTTCCAAACGTGCCTCAAACGATGTTCGAAAATTCTGGAACTCATTCGAAAACACCTATTGACATTTATGATCATGAACCAACCTAGAATTTGTCATTTTAAGGTCGTAAGGATCGTAAAATAGGATTGAGAACTTATGAAGGCTAAATAAATTCTAAGTGCAAATACTTAGCTAAAATTTCCAAGTCTGGAACCCCTTTTCTAGCATTAACTGACTGAATTAAGCTTAGGATTTTGCGGGATCTTACATTATGACTTGTCGGGACTGATAGTTTGATTTTTGGAAAGTTCATTTGGGGTTTAAGCCCAATTCCCAATTTTGGAGATTTTGAATTTTAGAAATTGGTCTTGGATAAAAAATTCTAGTAGAAGACCTCGAATGAGAATTTCAATAGTGTTGTTAACTCTGAAACGTGAATTTTAGGCTAGGGAGACCCTTTCTTGGTCCTGAGTCTTTCGAATTTATTTTAGGCTATTAGGTAGATTAGTGAAAATAGAATTGTGGGTGGGGGGCCATTTTTAATAGAAACAACCTTAGATAGTAATTTGACCAGTTCTAGGATAAAAATGTAATTCGAGCCTTAGACTAGAATATCTGTTATGGTTGTAGGATTCTATTACACCTTATTATAGACTTGTGTAACCATAGACTAACATGAAAGATTTTTATTGTAAGACTTACCATACTACTTATTGAATTGGACGATAACCCTTAATTAGACCCTCATAGTAGATTTATGCCCTTGTTTTTCATAGTATCCCCAATTATGGTTTTGATATCCTATTAGTTTATGCATTGTTGGATTTAAAGTCGTGGTTAAGATATCAGTTGTACACTAGGCTAGTACTCTATGAAAAGATATGGTTTTAGTTTATGGACGTGTAGATATTCATGGTTATATTATTTGGATACCGATGATAGCATGCATACATTTAGACACATTTACGCTTATTAGTGGAAAGATTTCTATTGAAACCTTTATTTTACTACTATTTATAAAAAAAGGGTTCATTCAGACATTTTAACTCTAAAATTGATTCTTTACTCAGAAGTCATGTCACCTTCATCAATGAATTACGAGCTTTTGAACTAAACTTATTAATTTAGAAATTTAGATCGAGGAAAATTTTGATCCATTAATTATCCAATCTTTTCATACTATTTATTTATTTCGATCGAGGGAGAATCTGACACTTTCTATATTACTCTACCATTTTAGTCCTGACTTCAATCTCGGGCAGTAGATTTATATATTTATACTTATTTACCATCATTTTGAGTTTTAGTACCCTATTATATTCTTATTTCTCTCGAGTATTGGATGGATTAGATTTATTATGATGGCTATTGAAGTCCTGGTTTGGGATCAGGCAGTATATGCGGATACCCCGAGTCTCCTATAGATTCCTCAGATTGGGACCACGATCCAAAAGAGGTGATATCTTTAAGTCATGCCTTGTAATACAACAAGCCGAAGGATATGTATATACTTGGTATGGTTTGGCATTCAGCTGGTTAGGTAGTATTGGTTTTTGTTGTATTCATTTATTCATATGCATTTCCCATCACCAGTATGATTCTTTGATACCTATATTTATTAGTCTTATGCAGGGTTGTATAGGTACAAGTTATGATTTCTATTTTTTGAGTGTTTGCTTGTGCCTTATGGGCTTATGGGATCCGAAGAGGTTACTATTTAGCCGAGCTAGCCGATTATCTTATTATTTTATCATCTTTGAATAGTTAATGGCAAACTAATTATGGATTAGTATTGAGGTGATAGGTACATTCTCAAGTTCCTACCCCTTTATTATGTTAAGCTTTGTTATTAGTAGACTACATTATGACTATCCCTATTTTAGTTAGAGGCTATGATTTTTCTAGAGTTAACTCCCTTATTGTTTATGATCCTCGAGGTGTTAGACTAGTTCCCTCGGTATAACACCTTCACATTGGTTACTTGTATAGCGTTGTTGTATATCCATTACTCTCTAGTTATTCTTCGTATATCCTTTCCTTCCTTTCTACTACTATTGTATATTATATATATATATATATCCTCACCCTACCATCATTTATTGACTAGTTATTTATGGTATCACGCTTGTGTCCCTTATTAATTGTTGTATGTGATGGTTATCCTTACCTCTTCATTGGCAATGTCATGTTTCATTTCTTAAATAGTTGACTGTAGTTTATATTCCTACTTTATATGTTATTGTAATACCCCGTATTAATCTTAGTTCAGTTCAGCTCATAGTGCATGCATAAGAGGCTTAAAGCCTGAAAATTTAGCTAAGTGTTGGGGACTTAGCCTTATTTTTGCCTCTTAACTTCGATGATTTTTAAAGTGAACTTCCCGACCCTGATACATAAGTTTTTGGGTTCATTCATGTTCAAGGGTGTTAGTAGCATGTATCAATAAGTTTCAGATTTTTCAAACAAAGATTGAGGCACGTTTGAATTTTGTTTTCAGCAGCTCAACGTGATTTCACTGCGTTGAGGTGAAATAGCGATGTAATCATTGACGCGTCGTGGTTATGGACTAATCGGCATCCCAGTTATGAATTTAAATTGTAGAATGGCATTCTTATCTTTTCCCATCACCCCAATTCGTAAAAACATAGGATTAAACTATTGATCGAGTATGATATGCCAAAATTTCCCATTTTTTCTCTCAAATAAACCCTAACCTTTCTCCAAATTCATCAAGCTAAATCATCTTCCTTTCAAGAAAACTAATAACTCAAGTGTTCCAATCCAAGAAAGCTTTCAAGAAAGTTGTTCTCTTTCAAAATTTAAGTATTAAAGGTATATGTGATGTTCATACATGGTTTCCTTTCACCATGGAGTCCAAGAATCCGCTTTTAATGTTAAATTATGAGTTTTCCATGTTTTGAATGAATTATATCCATGAATTACTTGTTATTTTGATTTCAAGTTAAGATTACAATTGTTTTCAAGGGGAATGAATTATAGTATATTATGGACATTGAAGTTCCCTTGTCATGTTCATACAATTCAGGATAAATCCTCAAATTATGGTTTTTGGTCATGTAATCAAGCTATCTCATCATGTTTAAAAGCATTCCCATGTTAAAGTCTTAATCCCAATGTGTTTGATAAAATGCCAAAGAGAATGCATTTGTAGAATGATTTTCCCATTATGGTTTTGAAGGTTTTACATGCCTTTATTGTTATTTTCATTTAGTGCTGGGGGTTATGAATACACGAAACTTAGCTGTTTACCTAGTTTTCAGAATCTTCAAAATAGTTTCAGATAAACCATAAGCATTATTAGTTCAGTCAGTTATCTTAGTCAGTTAAGCTCAGTTTAGTTCATAAATTAGTGTCTTTCAGTTGGGAGTAGGATTTTGCATCGAGCGAATGTAGGATGATGGCTTCCCCATCAGTTAGGTAAAGTTATTTATAGCAGTTCCTGTATTATAGAACCACATATCAAGCGTGGGTTATGAGGAGTCACCCATCAGTTTAGGCTTGACTACCTCCGAGGTGTCACCCGTCAGTTTAGGCTTGACTCCGCCCAGGGATCATCCATCAGTTTAGGCTTGATACCTTGGTTCTTTATTATCTTAGTGGATCCACATAGCCATTGTTAGTACCCGTGGTACGGTACTGACACCCTTCCAACTCGGGTCACAGTTTGGACCCCAATCATCTTAGAATAGGGCATGTTGATTAGATGATACCTCCCACAATCTTAGTCCAGTATTCAATATAGAATTCAGTTCAGGTTGTTTGAGCAAGGCATATAGACTACCAGTTATTTAGTTAGCATATTTTAGTTTTTTAGATTATTTCAGAAACATTGTATGCTTAGTCTTAAAGTTTTAGTATTTTAGTTGCAGACTATTTCAGAATCATGCATTCTCAGATTTTACAGTTTTTCATGCCATCATGTATCAGTTCTATCGTGCAATTCAGTTAGTTTTTATTTCATGTGCATAAACCTATGCATTTCAGCTTAACCTCATCATGCATTCCAGTACATTCAAAGTATTGATCGCATACTCATTTCTTGTGCTATGATATCTTATATCATAGGTTTGGATGCTCTGTTTCTTGATCGATCCTAGACATGATCAGTTAGCCAGCATCAGCAGTAGTATTGAGTCCTCATACTTCGAGGAAGATTTTATCTTTATTCAGTTGAGTTAAAAGTTCTGTTATATATTCAGTCAGAGTTAGTTGGGGGGTTTTCCCATCAACTCCACAGTCATTCAATTTTAGAGGTTTTCAGACATTCAGACAGTTAGTCAGTTTATCAGTTGTTTTTCAGTACTTTCAGGATATTTTTAGATGTTCAGATTTATGATTTAGTGTTGTTTCATGTATCTAAAACCTTATGGAATTTTCAAATATTTTCCAGAAATGTCTTTATTATTAGTGTACTATTCGGTGCTCGCAGCAGGTACCAGCTAATGGGTTAGCTTGTGATCATTTGTGATCGTAAGAATTGTGTGGTGTCTAGGTGTATTTCTGAGGCATTACAAACTTGGTATCATAGCCTATGGTTATAAAGTGTCCTAGGAAGTCTGAAAGTCGCATTGAGTAGAGTCTTGTGTATGTCTGTGAAGCGCACCACACTCATGGACAGGAGGCTACAAGACGTTTTAGGAAAAGTTTCCCTTCTTTCAGTATTCATGTTGTCTGAATAAGCATGAGCTCTATTTGAAATCTCTTTCTAATTCACTCTTCCTTCTATTTATAGAAAATGACTCACAGAAAGACTAACAAAAGAAGAAATAGAAATTAGTCCACACCTCCGCTTGTTCAGGAAGATCCCCTGAATGAGCATTCTCTCATGCCGAGTTCAGAGCTGCATTCCCTACTTTATCCTACTTAGTAGAAACTTAGAACAATCAGCAAGCCGTTGTTCCAACAAATTTAGTGGCTAATACAGCCGCAGCTAGGATTTAGGACTTCACCCTATGAATCTCCTTAAGTTTTTGGGATCTAAGTCTGATGAAGATCTGCAGGAGTTCCTTGACATGATTCAGAAGGTGACCAATATTATGGGTGTTATGTTTAGTGAGAGTGCAGAGTTGGCTACTTACCAATTATAGGATGTATCTCATACCCGGTTTAAGTAGTGAAAGAAGGATAGAGGCACTGATGCAGGGCCTATAGAGTGGGAGAAATTTACTACAACCTTTTTAGACAAATTTTTTCCTTAGAGTTAAGGGAAGATAAGGTTCTGGATTTTATTAATTTGAAGCAAGGCAGTATGAGTGTGAAAGAGTATTCGCTTAAGTTTACTCAGGTAGAAAGGTATGCCCCTCATGTGGTATCTGATAACTGATCTAGAATGAGTAATTTAGTATCTGGCATATCTAATAGTGTGGTTAAGGAGTGTAGTACTGCGATGTTGATTAAGGAGATGGACATATCTAGTATTATGGTCCATGCTCAATAGATTGAGGAGTAGAAGTTTAAGGAGAAGGAGAGAGAGAATAAGAAAGCCAGAACAAGTAGCTTTAGTTTTGCTCAATCAAAGTCAGAGAGTGGTAACCGTTCTTAGTTCCGACAAAAGTTTTCATCCCCAGCTCCATCTTTAGCTAGTGCACCAGTACCAAAGTTCAGGAATGACAATCAAGATAGAGCGCCAGGCTCTAATCCCCAGGGTAGTGTGAACAAGGGACACACTAATCCTCTTTGCCAGAATTGTAGTAGAAATCATCAGGGTGTGTGTAGAGCTGGCGATGATGTATGTTTTGGATGTGGCAATCCAGGACACAGGTTCAAGGAATGTCGATTAGTTTCTCAGAGGGGAAGAGATTCACGTCAACAGGGACAAACCAACCAGCCATCAGCTCCAGTAGGTCGCCACTTCCAGTGCCACCAGTGGTCAGAGTCAGAATAGACTTTATATACTTTAGTCTAGATAATATCAAGAAAGTTCACATAATATGGTTACTAGTATGTTACAGGTCTTTCACCTCCATGTTTATGATTTGTTACACCCAAAGCTTCACTTTCTTTTGTAACCCCCTATATAGCTGTTAATTTTGGTGTTAAACCTGAGTCTTTAGAAAAACCCTTCTCAGTGTCTACCCTAGTAGGTGTATCTATTGTAGCCAGATAGGTATACAGGAACTTTTCGATCTTAATATCCTAGAAAGTCACCTCAGTTGACCTCGTGGAGTTAGAGATGACAGATTTTGATATCATTCTCGGCATGGATTGGCTCCACTCATGTTATGCTATAGTTAATTGTAGAAATAGAATCATTCAGTTTTAGTTTCCCAATGAACTAGTCATTGAATGGAGGAGTAGCACTTTAGCGCTTAGGGGTCAAATTATTTCATACCTTAAGGCAAGAAAAATAATTTCCAAGGGTTGTGTTTACCATCTTGTTTGAGTCAAAGACTTCAATTTTGAGACCCCAAGTCTCGATTCAGTTTTAGTACTAAGGGAATTTCCAGATGTGTTCCCTGAAGATCTTCTCGGAGTTTTTCCCAAAAGAGAAATTGACTTTGGAGTAGATATCCTTCCAGATGCCCAACCTATCTTTATTCCACCATATAGAATGGCTCCAACAGAGCTTAGGGAGTTGAAAGAACAGTTGAAAGATCTCTTAGATAAAGGATTCATTAGGCCTAGTATTTCCCCATGGGGCACTCCAGTCTTTTTTGTGCGAAAGAAAGACGGTTCTCTCAAAATATGCATCGATTATCGTCAGTTGAACAAAGTCACAATCAAGAATAAGTATCCACTTCCCAGAATTGATGACTTGTTCGACCAACTTTAGGGTGCCATTTATTTCTCTAAGATAGACCTCAGATCCGAAAATCATCATCTTAGAGTCAAAGAATGTGACATTTTGAAAACAACTTTCAGAATTTGGTATGGTCACTTCAAATTCTTAGTTATGTCATTTGTACTAATGAATGCCCTAGTAGATTTCATGGACAGGATGAACCAAGTGTTCAAGCAGTACTTTGACATATCTATAATATTCTTCATTGATGATATTCTTGTTTACTCCCATAGTGAAAGAGATCATGAAGAAGATCTCAGAACCGTATTGCAAACTCTTAGAGCCTATTAGTTTATCGCCAAATTCAGTAAGTGCAAATTTTGGCTAAGATCAGTTTCTTTTCTTGGCTATATTATTTTCGATGATGACATTGGAGTTAACCCACAAAAGATCGAAGTAGTGAGAAATACGCCCAAACCCATCTCTCCATCAGATATCAAGAGTTTCCTAGGTTTGGCAGACTATTACAGGCGATTTGTTGAAGGGTTTTCTTCTATTGCATCCCCCATGTCTCGATTGACTCAGAAGAAAGTTAAGTTTCAGTGGTCAGATTCTTGTGAGAAGAGTTTTCAGGAGTTGAAGACTTGACTCACCTCAACCCCTATTTTGACTTTGCCAGATGGTTCAGATGGGTTTTTGTTTACTGTGATGCTTCTAGAGTTGGTTTGGGTTGTGTTTTGATGCAGAGAGATAAGTTCATAGCCTATGCATCTAGGAAACTTAAGCCTTATGAAAAGAATTACCCTAACCATGATCTTGAGTTAGCAGTTGTTGTGTTTGCCTTGAAAATTTAGAGGCATTATTTGTATGGGGTTCATGTTAATGTGTTCACCGATCACAAAAGTTTACAGTATGTGTTCTCATAGAAAATTTAAATCTTCGTTAGATAAGGTGGCTAGAACTGTTGAAAGATTATGATATTAGTATGTTGTATCATCCGGCCAACACCAATGTAGTGGAAGACGCCTTTAGTAGATTGTCTATGGGTAGCATTGCTCATGTTGAGAATGATATGAAAAAGTTAGTTCAGGAGTTTCATCGGTTTTCTAGATTAGCTATTAGGTTGGTGGATTCAGTTGAGGGTAGTGTATGGGTTTAGAATAGCTCAGAATCTTCATGGGTTGTTGAAGTAAAGGAGAAGCAGGATATGAATTCCAGTTTGGTTAAGTTGAAGGATTCTGTTAGAGACAAGAAAGTAGAAGTTTTCTCCCAAGGGGTAGACGGCGTGTTGCGATGTTAGGGTAGGCTGTGTGTGTCGGTGTTGATGATTTGATGTAGAAAATTTTGGCAGAAGCACATGGTGTATGTTATTCTATTCACCCAGGAGCCACTAAGATGTACCATAATTTTTGGGAAATCTATTGGTGGAATGGAATGAAGAGAGATATTACAGAGTTTGTAACTAAGTGTCCTAATTTTCAAAAGGTTAAGGTTGAGCACCAGAGGCCTAGCGGCACAATGTAGGAGTTCATTATTCCTACTTGGAAGTGGGAAGAGGTGAACATAGACTTTGTGAGAGGGTTTCCCTATATGCATCATTAGCATGATTCAATATGCATTATTGTAGATAGAATGACCAAATCAACTTATTTCTTACCAGTTCATACTTCCTTTTCAGTAGAGAATTATGACAAGATCTATAATAGATAGTTGGTTAGGTTGCATGAAGTCCCGTTGTCTATCATTTTAGACATAGATACTCAGTTTACCTCTTGCTTTTGGAGAGCTTTTCAAAAGGGTCTAGGTTCTCAAGTTCATCTTAGTAAAGATTTGCATCCTTAAATAGATGGTTAGGCAGAGAGGACCATTTAGACCCTAGAGAATATGTTGAGGGCGTGTGTGCTTGATTTCAAGAAAAGTTGGGATGATCACTTACCCTTGATCTAGTTTGCCTACAATAATAGTTATCACTCTAGTATTTAGATGACTCCATTTGAGGCTCTCTATGGGAGGAGATGTAGATATCCTATTGGTTGGTTTGAGGTAGGTGAGACTTCTTTAATTGGGCCTAATTTAGTGTTTGATGCAATGGAGAAAGTTCATTTAATTAGGGAGAGGCTCAAGACATCCCAAAGCCCTAAAAAATCCTATACAGATGTGCGTAGGAGAGATCTCGAGTTCCCAGTTGGAGATTTAGTCTATTTGAAAATCATTTCCATGAAAGGAGTAAAGAGATTTAGAAAGAAAGGAAAGCTTAGTCCCCGATTTGTTGGCCCTTACAGAATGTTGAGTCATTTTGGAAAGGTATCTTATGAACTTGAGTTGCCTGCAGATTTGGCATCAGTGCATCCAGTGTTCCATGTTTCTTTGTTAAAAAAGGGTATCGGTGATCCAGTTGTAGTAGTCTTTTTATAAAGTACGGATATTCAGGATAGCCTTTCTTATGAAGAATTTCCAGTTGAGATTCTTGATCGTTAGAATCGTAGACTTAGGTACAAAGAAGTTCCATTGATCAAAGTTCTTTGGCGGAATCAATTCATTGAGGGGGCCACTTGGGAAGCTGAAGCAGATATACGTACCAAGTACCCTCATCTTTTCTCCACAAACTCAGACTCAGCTTAAGGTAACAGTTTTCCCTAGATTATCTCTTTCCATTCTCAGTTCCAGCCATATAATCATCTTAATGTCATTGCACATATTCCTGAATTAGTTCAGTCAAGCATCATGTTTCAGAGTCAGTCATGTAATCATGTTCCAGTCATGCATGTTCAGTAAGTAATTGCAGTCCCTCAGTATTCTCAGCTTAATCGGTTTTATTCAAGGATGAATATTCCCAAGGGGGAGATATTGTAATACCCCGTATTAATCTTAGTTTAGTTTAGCTCATAGTGCATGCATAAGAGGCTTAAAGCCTGAAAATTTAGCTAAGTATGGCCTAATCGACATCCCAATTATGAATTTAAATTGCAGAAGGGCAGTCTTGTCTTTTCCCAGCACCCTAATTCATAAAAACAAAGGATTAAACTGCTGATAGGGCATTATATGCCTAAATTTCCCAATTTCTCTCTCACATAAACCCTAACCTTTCTCCAAATTCATCAAGCTAAATCATATTCCTTTCAAGAAAACTAAGAACTCAAGTGTTCCAATCCAAGAAATATTTCAAGAAAGTTGTTAGTATTAAAGGCATGTGTGATGTTCATCCATGGTTTCCTTTCACCATGGAGTCCAAGAATTCACTTTTAATGTTGAGTTTTCCAAGTTTTGAATGAATTATCTCCATGAATTATTTGTTATTTTGATTTCAAGTTAAGATTACAATTGTTTTCAAGGGGAATGAATTATAGTATGTTATGGATGTTGAAGTTCCCATGTCATGTTCATGCAATTTAGGATAAATCCTCAAATTATGTTTTTTTGTCATATAATCATGCTATCTCATCATGTTTAAAAGCATTCCCATGTTAAATTCTTAATCCCCATGTGCTTGATGAAATGCCAAAGAGAATAATTTTGTAGAATGATTTCCCCATTATGGTTTTTAATTTTTTTGCTTGCTTTTAGCATTATTTTCATTCAATGCTGGGGGTTATGAACACCCAAAACTTAGTTGTTTACCTAGTTTTCAGAATCTTCAGAATGGTTTCAGATAAACCATAAGCATTATTAGTTCAGTCAGTTATCTTAGTCAGTTAAGCTTAGTTTAGTTCAAAAAGCAGTCTCTTTCAGTTGGGAGTAGGATTTAGCACCAAAAAAATGCAGTATGACATCTTCCCCATCAGTTAGGTGAAGTCATTAGTATCGGTACCTATATTCTAGAAACACATAGCCAGTATGGGTTATGAGGAGTCACCCGTTAGTTTAGGCTTGACTACTTCCCAGGGGTTATCGGTCAGTTTAGGCTTGACTCCACCTAGGGATCACCCTTCAGTTTAGGCTTAATACCCTAGTTCTTCAGTAGCTTAGTGGATCCACATTTCCATTGTTAGTATCTGTGGCACGACACTGGCACTTTTCCAACTGGGGTCACAGGTTGGACCCTAATCAGCTTAGAATGGGGCATGTCGATAAGATGATACCTCCCACAGTCTTAGTTCAGTATTTAGTAGAGAGTTTAGTTTAGGTTGGTTGACCAAGGCATATAGACTATCATTTATTTAGTTATATGCTTGGTCTTGTAGTTTTAGTATTTCAGTTTACAGACTATTTTAGAATCATGCATTCTCAAATTTTACAGTTTTCACGCCATCATGTATCAGTTATATCATGTTATTCAGTTAGTCTTTATTTCATGTGCATAAGCCTATGTATTTTAGCTTAACCTTATCATGCATACCAGTACATTCAAAGTACTAATCTCATACTCGTTTCTTGTGCTATGATGTCCTGTATCATAGGTTCAGATGATCAGTTTCCCGACCGAGCCAAGACAGGATCAGTTAGCCAGCATCAGCGACAGTGGTGAGGCCTCATACTTCGAGGATGAGTTTATCATTATTTAGTTGAGTTAGCAGTTCAGTTATATGGTCAATCGGAGTTAGTTGGGGGTTTGTCCTATCAACTCCATAGTCAGTCAGTTTTAGAGGCTTTTAGACATTCAAACAGTTAGTTAGTTTATCAGTTGATTTTTTAGTACTTTCAGTATATTTTCGGACGTTCAGATTTATGATTCAATGTTGTTTCCACTATCTAAAACCTTATGGAATTTTCAACTATTTTTCACAAATATCTTTATTATCAATGTATTATTAAGTGCTCGCAGCAGGTACTAGCTCATGGGTTAGCTTGTGGTCACTTGTGACCGTAAGCACCGTGTGGCGTCGGGTATATTTCTGGGGCATTAAAGTTATTTATACTTGCATTATATTTGGAGCTTAGTTGGTCGATGCCTACTTAGTACATCCTGTTTAGTACTCATACTACACTTCTGTACCATGTAAATCATAGTACGAGTTCTCACCACTGACGTTTGTATTATGTGGAGCTGCCATAGATTAGATATTTAGGGTCATCTCCTAACGTCGAGAGTTGTTCCTACTCTCCTTTAGTTACTAGACTAATTTTTATTTTGCATTTTGGAGACAGTTCTATATATATATATTATGCTTTCCTTGTACTCTTGATTCTTTAGAAGATCTTGTACTGATTTTATCGGGTTTTGGGCTACTTCTATATATTAGTCTCTTTATTGGATTTTTTTCATTTCTTTCTTCTTTTCTATTGATAGTCTGTTGCTGGCTATTCTAGACTATGGGTTGGCGTACCTACTGGGGGGTTATAGTAGGTTCCATCATGATCTGAGAAATTTGATCGTGACAAATTGATATAAAAGCCTAGATCCTATCTTCGAGAGGCTATGGGGAATTTATAGGAAATTATATTGCTTAATTCCTTGTCATGTGTTCGTACTTCTATGAAACTCTAAGTGCTTTTTTTACTCCACTCTTTCCTAGATGTATAATACAAGATTATCTATAGATGTAGATGTGACTTATACATGTGCTACCAGAGTATTAGCTCAACATTGGGGTAAGGAGTTAGAGATTGATATTGAGGATCTTCTGTGTCAGCCAGAGGGTCTAGGTCCAGCCCAGGCTCTAGTAGAGTGTGTGAATATCTTAACTTTTCATGATACCATGCTGGTGATTCTGATTCTTTTCTGGATACTTTACAGGAAGTCATGGTGCCCCATATATTGAATGGTTCTCAGGAAAGAGTTAGGTTTATTTGTGTGCAGTAGGGCTTTTTATTATTTTTTGAATATGAGATTGGGTTTCTTAAGTGGACCATACATACTCTTATATACCCTTCCACTATGTTGTATTGTGAACTATCCTATACCTTTGGTTATACCCATGGGTTGCCTAAAACTCTCTTAGGTTACTATTAACTCCAACTCTATATTTACATTCTGTTACCCATTCTCAATAAAAGACATTATCATCTAGAACACCAATAATTCCCTTTATCATTCCTATTAACCCCTACTCTATATTTATGCTCCGTTAACCTTTCTCAGTATAAGACATTCTGGAATACCAATAACTCTCTCTACCAACCCTAGCTTACTACTTACTCTCCTTTTTTACCATACTTAACTCAACCCATACTTATGCACCACAATATTCAATTAGTTAGTTTAGATTCTCATAAAATATCACCCATTCCACACTTTGAATATCACATCAATGGGCACAACAATAGTTAACTATATTAATTTAGCCTAATTAATTTTTTATTATTCGATCCTTCCAAGAACCATGCCTGAAGACCTAATGCATGAGAACTCCCCGTATTACTATCGATGTTATATAAATCTAGCCTAAGTCTAATTACTACAATAAAAACAACCATAACCTACTTCATAGATGAAACAAGTTGCTATTAAGAGAAGAAAGTTATCCCATAAGTTCTAAGCATCTCTCCACATTGGATTCTCATCGGTGTGCCTCAAAACTTCCCTCATGAAGCTTTGCCTTTGGAATCTCATATCTATGTAGGTGGGGTTTATTCAAGGTATTTCTAGAGGGAGGAGGGGGAGATAACCTAGGGGGATAAAATAAGGGAGAGTTTTAAAATTTACCTCGGGCTAGGTAATGTCAAGTTATAGCATGTAGTGGTTGATTTACCACTGCAGCGGTAAGCAGTAGGCCGACCCAACTTTTTCTTTAATTTTTGGCCTAATTACGTTAGGCCTCATTATTCCCCACAAAATAATTTTTCTCCTATCCCATTAAAATCATTTTACTTACTGTAAAAAAATTTGAGGTATTCTCATGATGTTTTGGGTCATTACAGATACCAATATACCCACCGTTCATCCTCGAATGACCACAGATTAGGATTAAAGATTTTTTAATATGACTCTACAAGGAAATTTGAACTATGATACTTTCAAGGGAAGATGGCCTTAATTTTTCACTAGTTCGCATTGGCCTACCTTCACTTCATCTAATAATGGAACCCCATACTGACTATCCTAACACGTTAGCAGACCTTTGCACTAATTTACTTTTACTTACCCTACACATAAAAAATATTAATGGAATTTCAAAAATATTCATGTGTCAAGTGTTTCAAAAGGTATGGAGGTCGTACAATACCATAAAACATTAAAGTCAGGATGAAAATGGACACCTGGAGGTTTTTCCACTACGTTAGTTGATTTTTGGTGCAATGGTAAATTTACCACAACAGTGATTCATGGCAGTTCAAACTTTTCCCTCATTTTCACTCCTTACTTCAAACTCTCTCAGTTTTCTCTGTGAAATCTCCTCCATACTTGTATATTTCCCTTCCCTACTACTTTATTAATGTATTGTCATTGTAGAATCTAAAAATTCCATTAGGATAGAAAATTTTCTATTGGTTTTTGGTGCAAATTTTAGGACTTGAATTTTGATGGTGTTCTTGAATGAAATGACAAACATGTTAGGTTCTCTTACATCTACAACACTCCTACAACGTCTTGGGAGTAAGAATAACGTAGTTCATGGTGGATTTTTGTCATAGGAGGGGTAGGGGTGAAGGGTTGTATTTCCCTACAGAATTTGGGTGATTTGAGGGTGAATTCGAGTGTTGTATACTTCCATTTTAGTGTAAAAAGGTTTATGTGAACTTTGTTAAGCCCGATTTTCCCTTAATTCTTGGAATTATGTTGAAAGTTCAAAAATCTGTCATGAGAGGAGAGGTTAGCAAGTTGGGGATAATGGGACTACTACAATGGTAACTTTTCCACCACAGTAGTGCTACGATAGTGGTAAGTTACCACTTTAGCGGTTAACTAACCATTATGGCGGTACCCAATAGTAACCTCCCTAGGTTTTTATGTTCTTTTAGTTTACAATTCCCCCTCCCACAGTAGCATCCTGATATGGTTTCTGACTATGTAATTGTGATGTTTGCAGGATTATAATAGCCTAACAACAACCCCGCTACCATAAGTTTCCCAAAACTGTCAACCGTAATTGCTATGATAAGGGGTGACATAATAGAAGTTTCCTTCACAGGAGGAGTTTTTAAATGAAGGATGTGGAATATAAGGCTTTAGACTTCTACAGCCAGCTGAAAACCTTTGAATGGGAGATACTAACATAGCCTTTCCTTGAGTGTAACCTGGACTTAGTCCGGAAGTTTTATGTTATTCTCCCTACTATGGAGTGGTCAGTGCCTCTCCCCACTATCGGTATTTGAGGAAAGAATGTCCCAGTGGATGCTTCCACCATCAATGAAACTCTAGGTTTAAATGTATCCTTCTAAGATTAAGACCAAGAGACATACCTAAAATGGGAAGCTAGGGTCTTGGCGCCAGAAAGTCAAGAAAATAAAATGAAGTGGTTGGGCCTCAAAGAAACAAAGAGTGCTTACTTTTAGCTGAGGCTAAGGTGTGGCTGTAGAAAGTGTCCCGTAGGATTTATCCTTCAGGAAATATGACATATATAGTTTTTCACTGAGCCATAGTGGTGGCATATGATTTAGCAAGGATTGAGATAAATGTGAAGACACAGATTATGGATAAGTGGCGGCATTTCTATGAGCGGGAGAGGTTGGTGGGGGATCTTTCTTGCCTTCTTTGATTACTGAGTTGTGCAGATGGTTGGACATTGTAACGCCCCATAATCTGAACCCCGAATGCTACATGGTACTCATAATCCCAAAGGACCACAAGCTAACCCATGACTTGTACCTATTGCAATAACTAAATAATAATACTATATAATGCAGAAATTTGGCGGAAACTTGCCATAAGGTTCATATCGGAAATAAAATTGTGTAAGGTATAACAATACAAAAAATTAAAACAATTATCTGAAAATAATCTAGTCTGAAAAGCCTTTAATCTGTTTGAACTGTGGAGTTGATGGGACAATCCCCTAACTAACTCCATCTATTGAAATACTAAATATAATGTAATAATAAAATAAAGAACATCCTCGAATGATGAAGACTCACTACTAAGTCTACTGCTGCTGGCTGAATCTAAATTGCTAAGGGTGCTCGGGAGCCCGTGCATCTGAACCTATGGTATAAGACACCATAGTGCAAGAGAGGTTAAATGCAAGGGTTCATATGCATGAATGATAACTAACTGAATGATATACAAGAGCTGGATTAGCATACATGGAGGATCTGTAACTACTGAACATACTGTGCATACTGTGACTGAGAATACTGGAACTGAATCTGATAACTGATAACTGATTATACTAATAATCTGAGATCACTTATAATTTGTATTACTGATAACTGAGTCTACTAGTACTGGATTACTGATGACTGATGTAGGGTCGATCATATCTAACGGGTGACCTCTGAGATCAGGCCTATCTAGCGGGTGATCTCTGAATCTGTTGATACTAATACTGATTGACTGTATCTAACCCTCCTAAATCTGTAGAACTATCTGAGTTCTTTACTAAGCTGAGTAACTGTATCTGATAGTCCTAATTTTTGAAATTCTGAACTGAGTTCTATTCTGAAGATTGAGACTAAAATTGAAACTATGGAAAGTAATCATCTAACCGACATGCCTCAAATCTAAACTAGTGGGGTCCAACCTGTAACCCCAGCTGGAAAGGTGTCAGTACCGTGCCACTGGTAAAGACACTGTTGTGGTCAGGCTTATCTAACGGGTGACCCTAAATAGAAAGTCAAGCCTAATCTGACAGGTGACCCCTGGGAGGTAGCGAAGCCTTAATCTGATGGGTGACTCCTCATCCTGTGTTGGCTACACAGTTCTGGAGTAAAGGGACTGCTACTAACGACTTTTCCTAACTAACGGTGAAGTCGTCATCCCTTTTCTCGCTCGGTGCTGAATCCTACTCCCAACCGAATAGACACTAAACTGATTCTTAAACTGTACTAGACTGGGCTGAATCTGTTACTGATCATGTTACCTGGCTGATCTAACTGAGTTTACTGGGTTTTGTTGACTGACGAAATACTATTGAATTCTGGCATGACAGAGACTATTCTGTAACTGAAACTGGCTCTAGGCAAATAGCTAAATTTTCGGGTATTAAATACCCTCAGGACTCGATAGCATTGATAATATAAAGCATGATAATTTTTGAACATGACAATAGTCTATCATTCACAATACAATCAATAAGGCATTTCTTCAAACACTTGAAAGTTATGAACTTGTACATGAACAGGAATACATATTAGTATGTCATGATTTATTCACTAAGGCCTTTCATCAAACACTTATCATGCATTAACTTGTACAAAAATGGGGATCTCATGTTGACATGCTATAATGGCACTACTTCATTCTCATGGGCATTTAATCAAATATATGGGGAACATGCTTTGGTCATACAACAATTTACTATATCTAGGTATCATGGCTACATCAATGAACTTGCAACTTGAAGGATTTATCATGAACAACATGCAAATCATCACATACTAGGATCAAATCTTGGAACTTGTAATCTAAAACATGAATCAACACCCAACAACAACATAAACGTGAACTTCAATTCAGGTAAATCATGAAAACTCATAAATACACAATCTTGTACTTTGAAAAGAGATTCTTAGGCTTCATGGGTGGAAGAGACCCATGAATAACCATCTAACATACCTTAATTCGATGAGTTCTTGAAGTTCTTGGAGGGAATCTTGAAATTGACCTTGATTTCTTGAGACTAGGGTTTTCTAATTTGAGAGAGAATGCTTTTGTTCTTGAGGAATAGTGAACATAATGAGCAATTTTGGCTATTAAGGGTATAAATCCCGTATTTAAGCTGATTGAGGGCTTTGGGAAATTACCAAATGGTCCTTCAAATTAAATAACGGAACCTGAAAAAAATACCAATTTTACATACTGGTGCGACGCGGTGAAATCATGCCAGCTCACTGGAAAATGGACGACTAGAAAACTGGTTGGTGGCGCGGTGTGGTGGTATCGCGTTGCCACCTTGTATGCAAAGTGGAAGGGCACCACGATGTGGTGGAATCGCGTTGGAACACTGGAAAAGGACAATTGCCATTTTGAGCCTTGGTGTGATGCGCTATAATCACGGAGGCTCACTGTATTTTGATGATTGTCATTTTGTCTGGATCCGCGACGTGCTGATGGCTCAGGTGGTACACTGTCTTACTAAAATGGCCATAACTCTTCCCTGGGTGTTGGATTTGGGCGAATTTTATATCGATGGAAAGCTTATTCAATTTTCCACACAATGAAAAATCAAAATCTTGAAAATTACATAAGAATAAAATGGTATTCATTTTTGAAGCTAGTTCTTAACATTCTAGGAGCGAATTTAAGATAGAAAAAAATACGGAGTGTTATAGATATACCTAAGGAGGATCACAATACTATGTATGAGTGTGATATGATGTTCAACCCATAGATAGTCAGGAGTACACGGGGAGGGGTTAAGAAGAAAATAAAAATAGGAGAGAAGGTGAGAGTAGTTGGGATACTGGGAACGAGGATTCTGGCATCCCTCCCAGCTAGATACCCTCCCATTTCTTATGTCTTATTGATTTAGATTTAGTTTGTCCTTATTTGGGACATGTAACAAACAATTACTTTTCTTTATTTATCTTGCATTATTAGGAAATCTATCACTCCCTGCCTTTAATAATAATCATTTTAGCTTATATTGCATTCCAGAGTTAATTTATTTTAACTATCGTGAATATAGGGTTGCTTTACAACAATTGCAAAATCACAGAATAGAGAAAGAGGCTAGCAGGTTACTGCCCAGAGTTGTTGCAGTGGTAAAAGTTAGATTGTGGAAGTAACCTCTAGTGTTTTTGTTTTTTTTTCCTTTTTCTAACTATTTTTAGGTACTTTCTCATACAATTCTAACCCTTGAATACTATTACAGTTTTTAGCTCTCACGTCCCATATATTTTATGGTCTAGAATAATTAGATTGTGATATGGACTATTGTAAATGCAACTAACTCCTCAACTTGATTAATTCTAGCATATTCTTACCTTTGTTTCGTCTCAAAAACTACATCCCACACAATAATCTTCATGAAATGGAAAAGCATCTAGGTAATTTGTTAGGATTCGATTTGAAATTAAGGAACACTCTAAATCACGGAGAGATAAAGCATGCCTTAAGTCATGGAAATAAAGATACACCTGAGATCGCACCATCCCTCATGATCCTCCGTTCCCTTGGCCACATATTATACAATTTAACATACACAATAAACTTTTGTACTTAAGAAGTTTGACAATCCAACAACCAGGTAATGATATGATCAACAATAAACATATATATCAGAAATACACAATGTGTTTTATCAAAACAGAATAAAAACATTTGAAGCACCATTAATTTAACATAATATCAAGAAGATTTCACAACATAATAACACATTTGTTTTTTATTGACCTCTACTTGTTTGAATACCCTGCTCCAACCTTTTAAATATTTGAGTGACACCAATTGGGACTAACTAATCCCAAAACTAATGGTTGAGATACCAATTGGAATTTTTCAGATACCATCTAGACTCAACTCATGGGAAATGACACTGAAACAACATAATATGAGAGAATAAGGTGGAACATATTCCTAGATGCCTTGTATCCTCCTACAAATTTGATCTGGACATCAACACACCAATTTTTATGAATTAACTAGATATTTTCTCTTGTACTGGGAGAATGGTATCATAGGCTGATACAATCTTGTCATAACCCAACCTACGGATCGTTCTAGCACCTACCTAACACCTACCGCAAATAGAAGAACCCTTATTACCTAACCATTCAATTAATGCAGAAGTTAAAAGTATTCATTTTCAATGACTTAATCCAGTTGACTCATACTTATATAACTCTAGTTAATACATTTAATACATAAAGGTAATAGAAAATAATCAATTTGAATCCCAATAAACTATCCTAAACTGGTATAAAAACACTATACAAGGAACATAAAAGTCCATGACACAGCACCCATGCAGGATAGAGAGGGTAGGACCTACTGCAGAATAATCATCATCACTGCTATAAAAACTCTAACTGACATGCACTATGACTATATCCACAAATGAAAATATAGTAAGTGTAACATTAGTACAACCACGCATACTGATAGCATCATCGACTGACCAGAGTTAGAAACAAATAATATTAATAGCAAATAGGAAGAAATCATAACATCAATTAAGGTGTTGATTTTCTAATCCACAAATTATCCAATTATTAACACCACACTTTAGCATCTATGTGATTTATTGGCATATAAAATTTTCATATATCTTTGTCCTTTGACAATCTAATCTAACTTACATCCTTTAAATCTTTCCCTACTCATTTTCTGGTTTATACAATTCTAACCCACTCTAAATAACCTACAGACTTCACTAATTTAGGACATGAGGACACCCCATGTCTAGATTGAATTTTTGTGATACTCAACTATGTAATGCGCTGCGCGATTTACAACGATCAAGATGCTTATGCATTGACAATCTTACAGAAAGGGATACTAGATATACCTCTCCTATACAATTATATACTTAATAAGTATTATAGATATTTTATTTTTCATAATATGTTAAAAGTGTTGGGATCCTAACTTAACTCCATCTTTTTATAATAAAGTAAATCATTTATCTCTTAATTTCTATTTATCATAAAAGTATAAATACCTCTCGTGATTATATTTATATGTAATTATTAAAATTGAATAATTAAATGTATTCCACTTGGTTATACAATTTAATCGTCAAAACAGTAATATCAAAGAATGAGAAATATGTACTTGAACTAAAACACTCTCTTAAAAGTAAGTCTCTCTCGGCTACCTTACTTGTTATAGTTAATTATTACGTCATTCGCATAACTTGATTACAAATAACTATAGAATTAATTATAACATAAAATAGATAGATGTCACTAAATAAATTAAGATACTTTATCAATATTCCAATTAATGACATTACTTTCTCCGTCTCTCCATTACAGAATTAGTAATATCTCAATATGTACTACAAAATAGGTAAATGTTAGCAAATTAAATAACATCTAACTGTAAAGAGAATAGAAATTAAATAGAAAGCTTCAACTCAAGCACGTGAAATTTAAAAATAACATTTACTATTATATAGAAATATCAAGATTCATCATTCTCCAATTCAAAAGAAAATTAATCCATATTAAAATTGGTGCTACTAACCAAAATATTCTTCTCTATTAAATAAAATTATAGATGAAGTATTCAAGAAGAATATTTCACTATTTAATTAAAAGCAAGAGCGTAGAATTATTTTTATTCAAGAAGAAGAGGAAGAAGAAGAAGAAGAAGAAGAAGAAGAAGAAGAACTAAAATTATATGAAATGCTTTGTTCTCTAGCCTTTGAAATGAAAACTGATACATCTATTTATAGGAACAAACACTGGCTAAGAAACCAATGAAATGACATTGCTTTGCAATTTACAAATTGCCAAAGTTGCAGGCGCCTATTACTTCTCGTTAATCTTTTTTTTTTAAATTTTGTGGATTCCACCAACCCAAATTTTCTCTTTCATCCTCACTTTTCTTTTTTTCTCTCGCCTTTGAAATGAAAAATGATACATCTATTTATAGGAACAAACACTGGCTAAGAAACCAATGAAATGACACTATTTTGCAATTTACAAATTGCCAAAGTTGCAGGCGCCTATTACTTCTCGTTAATCTTTTTTTTTTTAAATTTTGTGGATTCCACCAAACCAAATTTTCTCTTTCATCCTCACTTTTCTTTTTTTCTCTCGCCTTTGAAATGAAAAATGATACATATATTTATAGGAACAAACACTGGCTAAGAAACCAATGAAATGACACTATTTTGCAATTTGCAAACTGCCAAAGTTGCAGGCGCCTATTACTTCTCGTTAATCTTTTTTTTTTTTTTAATTTTGTGGATTCCACCAACCCAAATTTTCTTTTCATCCTCACTTTTCTTTTTTTCTTTTGATTTGTGAGTCTTTCAGTTAAGGCAAAAATTTTCATCTTTGCAGCTCTTCCTTTTATTTTGATTTTCAATTTTGTAGGTCCTGTGATGAATGCAATTTACTTTTCATCTTTGAAAACTTGCTTCTTCGTCTCTTCTTCTTTTTTATTTCTTTAATATTTTTATTTGTGTTGGATCTTCTCTTGTAAGATCAGTACTTGAATTTTTTTGCTAGATATATCCTTAGTTGATATTTTTCTTATAAAATTATGAAATTTTCTATAAAGAAAGATAAGAATATTAGAATTAAAATTAAATAACAAATAAATTTATGTATAGTATTTTGGTCACATCAGTTATCAAATGCTCACATAATGTACATTGACTAATAAGAGAAATTCCCTAAAAAACAGAAAAACTTAGTATTTTCCACTATTACTATTTATATATATGATTGCATCAAAGAAAATTTTGAACACATTTCAGTTACTTGTTTTACATGATTTTTTTAAAAGGTCAGGTAATATGTTCTAGAAGCACTAATTATCATTTATAACATTGTTTTAATCCTCCAATTTTTGTAAGAAAAAAATCGGCAAGCTTTACATTTATTTTTCTATACTCAGTTGTTTATCATGACTTCGTTAGAATGTCATTTAAATTTTTGTTTTTATTTAGTGAAAACTATTTTAATTCTACTATATTACGTACCAATACATTCAATTGTATTGACCGCTTTTCTTGTGCTATATCTTTTCATTATGTAGATTCAAGAGTTCTGATTTAGGCCCGATTGAAGACGTTTCATTAGACTCTCATTATCGACTTGTGGTAAGTCTTTCTTGCATCCAGGGATTTGGTTATGTTTTACTTAGTTCTCAATTCATGGAAAATTTTAGTTTCAACTTTTTAATAAAGATAGCTCGGGACCATGTCCTAGAAAACTTTGTTCGTTATTATGTTTCAGGGGCTTCATTATATATTATTAGTTTCAGTTATTTATGGTGTCTTTCAGTTGACTTTCAATAGTAAAGTATTAAAAATATTTTTCTTTTTATTTAGAAGTTTTGCTATATTTATTATTTTTCAGCTTCTACATTGGTCAAAATTTAGCTTTACTAATTTTATGTCAGGCTAAGTGGTTCTCTTGGATCATTTGTGATTCCGAGTGCCTATCATATTTAGGATTTTGTCTCAAATTGTGATAGGTGAAACTATAATAATTTGATGAATACTCGATCGATAGTCTTAATTCTATTTTGTGTTTGGAGATAATAGGTTATTTTATCTAAAGACTAAAAATTGCAATAATAAGTTGAGCGTAAATTATAAGATTAAATAAGTAATTAAGTTGTATCCAGGGGTGGATCTAGGGGTTTAGGAGGGGGTTCCCGGGAACCCAGTAACTTTCCTGTGGATCTAGTATTTATATAGAGAAATCTAGTAAATATATAATAATCATAAGTTGGGAACCCATAAACAAAGTGTATTATTGGTCTAGTAGAGTAGAGGGACTAGTAAAAGTTTTATTGACCTCTTGTATGTAGGTTCAAATCTCCTTAGGTTACTCTTTGATTTTATTTTTATCTAATATGGGAACCCACAAACTTTAAATGTTGGATCCTCCTCTGGTTGTATCCCCGCAACAAGATGCAATATTCAAATTTTAGATAAAGATATTTACTTAATCCCTACATCATCACTCAATCTTTGTAAGAGTTAGAGCGATTTACCTTAATATGATCTTCTCAAATTTATACTAGTTAATTAGATCAGAATGACTGATTATGTCATGTAAATTTAATTTATTTACAAGAGAATTTATTAAACAAGCATTAGCACCTTAAGTTCATTAAAACTATCTCTATCAAATCCTAATACACCTTCTCAACCAAAACTAAGATACTATGACACTTGTTAATATTTGCAACCACCAATCAATTATTAAAAACAAGAAATTGTTTGATACCTTGATTTCCAAAAATTATGCAACAAATGAAAAACTTTAAACTTTACCCCCCCCCCCCATTGGGTTCACAGCCACGATAGGAAATTTAAATACAAATAAATCAAGAAAAAAAAGGAGTAATGATGACGATGAATTAAAGATAAAAGAGTAACTTATACTTCATTCTTCACAAAAGCTACAAAAGTTAGATATAAACGGCCAACTAAAATAATTCTAAAAAATATGAAAAAATACCAAAGTCGAATTAAAAAGACCAAATGAAAATCATTTATAAAAATCCTATGAGTAATCGAACTGCCGACACCATCCAACTGTAGGTATTCCTTCTAATCTGTATCTTCTTCAAATATACAAATCATGAATATGACATACAATCAATATATTCCTCCGTAGAAAGATCCTCTGCAAACGATGCTTTTTGCACTTAATATTTCCACAATCAGATTCATGTATTGTATCTCAATCCATGGCTGTGGATTTCTTTTTTTAAAAAAAATTCCATAACTTTTGCTCCTTTTTAACCATATTTACATTCAATACCTCTAAATAACATTCTAACATGAAAACACAAAAATTCATACAAAAAGACGGAGAAATTCTAGTAAAAGACATTTGATGTTCCATAAATTCAAGACACAACAGTTGCGCCCCTTAATTTTGGAGGATGACCCCGATGGTGGAACATACCCGAAGTGATGATTCTATTCATACCTCTATTCACAATAGAGATAAAGACATCTATCAAGAAATGGCTCGTACTACCGATGGTGAAGAGGATTACTATGAGATTGATAGGAGCGACCATCAACATGACACCCGCTTTGAAAAATAGGTGATAATATTCCCTATTAGGATTGAAGATGATTGAAATTTAAAATGAGAAATTCAACACAATATATAGATAGATGATAAATTAGAGATGAGAAGTGAAGAAAGAAGGGCTCAATTGAGTGCATAATAGAACCAAGAGAAAACAAACTTGATCTTAGAAAAATTGAGAAACACAAATTACTCCAAAAAATAGTAACTCAATATAAAAATCAAGGTAAAGGCATTTTCAATCAATCAATGAGAATCCATCAATCAACTAATCTTACTAATATTACAATTACTCCTAAAGGGATTCCACCCTATACTCTTCAAGAGCAATATTCAACAAAGTCTAATGACAAAAATAGCTAAGTCAATAATTTATATTTATTGTCTTTACAACAAGAGCTTATTCCAAAGAATAGCTCAACGTGAGTATTTTATAAATAACCCACAAATTTCCTTCTTGATTGTTCAAATGAAATCTTGATCGCCCATGGCATTGTATATTCGTTGTTCCATGGTTTCTTCCTGGCTCCAAACTATCATCCATTAAAAAAAATTCTCCTAATGTTCTCCAAGCTAATTGTACCCATATCATTATGTCCTTATTAAAAAGAATTAGTCGTCAAATCTAAATCTTAACAACATATGAGAAGGACAAGTAACCATATTATCCTCAATGAATAAGGGTTAGAACAAGGGTTAGCAATAACGTTTTTATAACCAAGACAAGGGTGCACAAATTTAGCATATTACCAAGCATCAAAATAAGCCACAAATGGTATAAGATCAAGTAATAACACCAATCAAAAATCCCATGAGAGAAAAAAATGTTACTATGATATTTATCACCATTCAAGCCAACAACTTCACTCGTAACTGACATTATGGGTGTGACTCCTAGTAAGAGTGTAGATTTGGTTACTTACCAGTTGTAGGATATAGCTTATACCTGGTTTAAGTAGTGGTAAGGGGTTAGGGGCACAGATGCAGAGCCTATAGAATGGGAGGAGTTTGCTACAGCCTTCTTAGATAGATTCTTCCCATTGGAGCAGAGGAAAGCTAAGGTGTTAGAGTTCATCAACTTAAAGTAGGGCAATATGAGTGTGGGAGAGTATTCCCTCAATTTTAATAAGTTATCTAGGTATGATCCTCATGTAGTGGCTGATAACAGATCTAGGATGAGCAAATTTGTATCCGGAGTGCCTGATAATGTGGTCAAGGAGTATCGGACTGCAATGTTGATTAAGGAGATAAACTTGTCTAGGTTGATGGTCCATGCTCAGCATATTAAAGAGGAGAAGGTTAAGGAGAGAGAGAGGTAGAACAAGAGATCAAGAACAGGTAGTTTTAATTTTTCTCAGCAGAGGTCAGATGGTAGTAACCGTTCTCAATCGAGGTCAGAGGGTGGTAACCATTCTTAGGTTAGTCAAAAATTTTCAGCCCCAGCTCCATCTTTAACTAGTGCGCCAGTACTAAAGTTCAGGAATAACAGTCGGGATGGGGTGCCAGGCTCCAAAACCCAGGGTAGTGTGAGTAGAGGTCGTACCCATCCGCTTTGTGGAGAATGTGGTAGAAATCACCTAGGTGTGTGTAGAGTTTGTAGCGATGTATATTTTGGAAATGGTAAGCCAGGCCACAAGATGTGGGAGTGTAGAATAATGGCTTAGAAAGGAAAGGATTTACGCTAACAGGGTTTGTCCAACCATCCACCAGTCCCATCCAGTCACCCGACTCAGTAGGGTGCCATTTCCAGTGTAACCAGTGGCCATCGTCAAAATAGGCTATATACACTTCAGTCCCGACATGATCAGGAAGGTTCTCCTAATATGGTTATGGGTATGTTATGGGGTTTCATATTCTTGTGTATGTTTTACTAGACCACAGAGCTTCACTTTCTCTTGTAACCCCCATATAGCTATCAACTTTGGTGTCAAGCCCAAAACATTAGCAGAGCCCTTCTCAGTGTCTACCTCAGTGGGTAAACCCATCATAGTTAGGAGGATACACAGAAATTGCCCAGTTACAGTATCCCAGCAAACCACTTTAGTTAATTTTAGAAATAGAGTCGTTCAGATTCAGTTCCCCGATGAACTAGTCATTGAAAGAAGGGTTGGTACCTCAGTACTTAGGAGTCATACGTGTTTTCAAATTCCTTCTTAGAATCCTATGATAGAATATGATCTAATATTTGAAGCATGGAACTAGGAGTTTAGCAACAGTAGTAGAGTTGGGATGGTGTTATCTGAATTTAAGCAGATTATATATTTCATAGGACCAGTCATGTGAAAGGTGAATCAGTAGGCTTGAAGCAGTGTATACAAGAATTTAAGTTTGCTGATTCAAAACATGTGTTGTGGATGTGATATTTGTAGGCTATGATGAAAGTAGTAGAGTTATTAAAGATTTGGGGATATCCATGTTATGTGTTAGAATCTAAGTTAGAATCTTTGAAGGTTGAGCTACTAGAAAGGGGAGTTTAAAATTCAGAGTTAGTCAATCTTAAGTTGTTACATGATGATTGTTGGGGCTATGGCTAAGAGTGGCATCTAGAAGAAGGTACTAGCAGCAAGTTTTATATTATCATAGTCCTCATATAACTCATCGCCTCTGTACTTATAGTCCACACCTCTACAAGCATACACATTAATCTTATCACCACAATATTCAAAATTTATTCATGAAATCTTCCTTATATCACCTTGTACCTATCATCAAAACTAGAAAACAAAAAAATTCGCACGCCTCTCTGATAACGCTCAATCTACAGCTCTCGTAGGAGTGTAAAACGGTCGTTAGCAAATATAGAACCCAAATGGGTTGGGTATCGATCCCACAGGGAATAGCTTGGTCAACAAGTAAGTGAAGATTACTAGACTTTTAGTGAAAGTCTCGAAAAAGGGGGGATTCTTGTTGTGCAAGTAATGTAACCAAATAGTAGCTAAAAACGGCAATAGCAAAGTAAAAAGAGAAAGAATGTTTTAGTAAAATGTAAACAATGAGAATTGAGGAGTTGGGATTATGTCCACCTTCTGAGTTATACGTCTCTATTGACTATGAGTGTGTTGAATTCAGACATGCATGTGCTTATAGAGAATTGTATTCGATGGTAAATCCAGGCGTTTTTCGACCTATTCGAGGATTATTTCACTTTAACTCTTTCGAGCTTAAAGCGTATCTAACGGTACGAATTCTCCAAGAGGTTAATCCAGTTACGACACTAACTTTTTAATAGGGGATGGGACCCTACTACCTTGACATTATCTCTTTTCCAAATAGATAACCTTTCTTTCGAACAAGTTAAATGTTATACTGGCGTATTCTTGCGTTTGCAACAACAAAGAATTTAGATTAAGATGAAGAGAATAATGATATAAGCAACATACGTGTCACAAACTCACAAACTCACAGCAATAGATAGTATCTCATTCGGCTTCCATAACCCCAACAGAGAAGTTTAGTTACCCATGAGTGCGAAGGAAATCACAATTGACATTGTTGTTATACCACAATAAAGATTTCACGTTTGTAATGGTGTGGTAGGCGTTAGGCGTGAATTCCTTAGCAAGGTAACGTTTCTCTTGTTGCGGAATTTAAGAATAGAAGAAGAAAAATAGAATTAATGGAAGAATATGTTATGAGATGTTCTAAAATCTCTAGCAAGATAGGGTATTTATAATACCCATATCCTATTCCTACTAAGCTAATTAAATGCTTAACCAAATCCTACTAAGCTAATGAAATACTTAACCCAATTGTACTAGGTCAATGTATCATTATCCTAATCCTAATAAGCTAATAAAATACTTAACCCAATTGTACTAGGTTAATGTATCATTATCCTAATCCTAATAAATTACTGCTAGTCCCCAAAGTCTTCAGAAATGTTGTTTTAGCCCGGGACAGATTTTTCATGCGCCATCTTTAGTCCTTGGCGTCCAAGATTGGTTTTTCTCCTTTCGTGAAGCTTTCTTAGGCGTCAAGTTATCCATAAAATGCTGAATTCTGCATCATTTATACCTGAAACTTTGCTACTCATGTTCGTTAGCTCACTTACAGGAAAAAGGACTAAAAGTGCATGAAATATATAATTTGTTCTCAAAACTAGGCTAAAATATGGGCAAAATATAGTGCTATAGGCGTGTAAATTCGCCTATCATCAACACCCCACACTTGAAGCTTTGTTCGTCCTCGAACAAAATATCATATTCCTCTAAACATCAACTTAGGGTTTCACAGCAACAACATAAAATATTCGTCAAGACAAGCACAACAATTATCAACAAAGAGTAGTTTTCCGATCATTAGTAGAAACAGTTTAACCTCTAGCATAGACTCGTGATGGTGGTCAACTCATATTCAAAGGTTAAGGCACAAAGAATCATACACAACTACCCAAAACTCATCAACCATGTGTGTCTCACAATATATTACCCATAATCACTCACAAGTATAGCATATTTTTCAAACATGGGTATCAAAATATCCTTTCTCTCACTCTCACAAAGAATTCATATGCAGCAACTGATGACCATAGGATTGCCCTTAGTGTAATGCTCCACTAAATGTCAGAATGCTAAGCTTAGAATCAAATAGGTCTTTTGATGGTTGTAATGTAGGCTAAGGGACGGGTAGGACTATTTTGGCCAGAAATAGTGACTATGTTCCTAAGCGCTTTAATACATCACATTGTGTCATTAACACTTTTCTTTCTAACAACCTTTCTTTCATTTATTCTACCACCCTTTTTCTCCTCTTTTGTTTTTCGATTTTAAACATGACTAACTTTTCAGTTTTTTTCTTCCTTTTTCTTTTCATAACATACCTCTTATGATAGCACTTCTTTTTCATAGCAATTTCAAGCACCAATGCATTCTAAAGAATCATACTCACCCAATTTCCTCTTATTTTGTCACATGACTTTTTCACTTTAAAGCACTTAGGAATTTGGATCAAATTATGGTCTTGAAAAAAATGGATTAGGCTTACATACGAGGTTTGTCAAAGAAAATAGGCTAAAGGCTCAAAAGGGTTTAACTAGGATGATGTCCATGGGTAGGTAAAAAGAAGGTAAATAATCATAGGTTGCCAAAGAAATGCCTAAATCATCTCCTAGACTTGCACTCTTTATTTTCGCTTTACATACATACCAGGCAAGTTCTAGCATCAGCCACAAGCATAAAATATACTATTATCTCACACACACAAGGCACATGGTCGACTTTATTGGGAGTAGTATAGACTCTTGACCCAACAGATGAAGGAATTAAACCAAACAATATCACATAGTGAGTCACAATTAGAGCCTAAACGTCTCAATAGTCATGATTTTAGCACAAACTCTTGTCATAATCTCAGGCTGCCTATCAAAATAATTTCATGTGAAGTTAAAAAAAATTTACTACTAAAAAAAACGAAACAAAAACAAAGCAAACAAACATAGATGCGAGTAATGAAAAAAAACGAAACAAAAACAAAGTAAACAAACATAGATGCGAGTAGAGAAGTATAGCATGCAATACCACCACCCCACACTTAGTCGGGACACTGTCCTCAGTGGAAAATAAATACGAAGAACCTGGTCAGTCGGACTCCTCCTCAATGTTGGGGGTCATACCCCCTTCGTCGGAGTCGTCATCATCAGAATTCTCCTCTATGTCGGAGTCTGGCATTCGTCGATCATCATCGGTTGTCACGTCGTCATCGAGAGGTTCCTCAAAGTATGTACCTACTCCACACATCTCCCATGCATAAATATTCATTGGATAGTCATGGTCCAGCTGTTGGAGCTCTGCAGTAGTGGGAACACGACCTCCGTTCATCATTGTAAACCTCATCATGCCGTACATATGGCGGGAGAAACTCTCATCCCGAGCATGTCTCTCTGTCGTAGTAAGGTTGATTCCATGTGTTGATTCAACATCTTTGACCTTTGTGAGGTCAACCTTCTTCGGATTGTGTGGGAGTTTATGATCAGCTGGTTCCTCTTCGATGTCTTCCTTCCTCAAGATTGCAGTCAACAGATTGCCAAAGCTGAAATGGGATCGCTTGTGTAACCTAGCCTTCCGCATTGTAGATCGAATGATTGTCCCAATGTTGATAGGGACATTCGTCATCAATGCGTATACCAATCACACTCTATCTCTTGTTATTTTTATGTATTGCGTCCCTGGAATGAGGCAACAGTTGACCATGTGCAACCATATACTTGCTTCCCTATTCAAAGAAGCATATGGGAAAGTGTTGTGTCGACCAGTGTCCTTGTGTCTACTCCAGCGTGCCATGGATCTTGTTCCACAGAGTGTGTGTCGAATTGCTCTATAAGGAGGTCTGCTGTACAACTCTTTGAATGGTGCTGGATCGACTGAAGGCAAGCCAAGAAAGGAGTTGAAGAAATCCGCATTGAGTTGTAACACTTGGCCCCGAATCTTGACTTCGCTGCCTGTGGTTTTTGGCGACCAGTTGGCATAAAATTCTCTTGTCAAATCAAGATTACATTCTCCCATGTCGCGGAAGATGAAATCCAGATTTAATGCCATGATCTTTGCCAACATGCGCGGATCCTTCTTCGCTAGGCTTTCCTTGTTTATCAAGTCGACATGAACATATTTTATTTCCTTGTTGTTCCTATACCATTCCTTGGCTTCCTCCTCAAGAACCCATTTTATTCCAAACATACGGCGTGGTAATTGCATTGAGGATGATTCTCCTTGCTCCTTGCGGCCTCTTTTCTTGCCCTTTTGGGAAGTGGTAGCCTTCTCCCTGCCTTGTCTCGCTTTGGGTGCCATTGTACCTGAGACTTGAAATAGAGTTCACGTTAGCACAATCTCAATGGATACAATCTATACATAAGCAGTAGGGGTACCACCCCACACTTAGTTTGTTGATACGAATTAGTGAAGTGAAAGTGGTCGATTACTTAGACTTCATCGACATACGTTGTAGGAGCTATATTCCAACAAGAAAATCAGAGATGTATCACTTGTTGCAACCTTTGCAATATTTTCATGTTAGATATATCAAGACTGCTACATAGGGGTTACATCATGGTATTGTTTCTATCAATAATCACAACCTCCTATGTCGGTAGGCAACTATAAGTCTTATTCCGATGAACGGGACATTCTAACATGTAAGCATTCTAGTGACAAGATTATGCAATGTTCATGACTGTAGCAATTCCGCAAGTAGTATAACAATGCATCAAAATCAAATTCAAGTCGTAAACAAGTTAAGAGTATCCTAACATACATGTTCACTCACTTGGTTTTGTATCAACAATTCAAACACATTAACATCACCAATATTTCTTCAAGATGTAGCAATTCATAATAGACATAGAAACGTAGCACTTATGAAAAATAGATGAAGAACAAAAGAGTACTTACGTGATTGAAGCCTTTGGAGATGTTCTTGTGAAGTGGGAGAGCAAAAAGAAAAGTTTTGAGATGATTTGGAGAGTATGTGCGGCGCCTAGGTCAAGTTTTCAATGTGTTTGTGTTTCAAGACTAAGTCTCCTTTATATAGGAAAAGAATGGGTCGGGTTTTGACCCATTTAAAATCGGTTTTGGAGACAAAAAGTAACCATAGGCGGCGCCTTTAGCTTTGCCTATGGTGACCATAGGCGGCGCCTAATGCAAAGCCTATGGTGAGCATAGGCGGCGCCTAGTGAAATGCCTTTAGTGACCATAGGCGGCGCCTTTAGCATGGCATATGAGATTCAGAGACCAAATGCTTTAGCATAGGCGGCGCCTATGCTATGGCATACTTGAGCATGGGTGGCGCCTATGCTATAGCACACTAGATTCCGAGACCTTGGTCTATAGTATAGGATTTGCCTTGTTTGTGGCCTAGTTTTACCTAGGCCTAGCCTTGCTCGATGCCTATTTTGTCATGAGCAATGCTCAATCCATAGCCTTATGCATCTTCATGCCTAACTTACCACCTTTACCATGCCATACGTCCAAATCAAAATTTGAAACCGATCTCCTCGTTGAATACCTCTTGCACCTACATTTGCTCAAAACCAATAAAAACAATTAGTACGATGGGTTGCCTCCCACCAAGAACCTTAGTTTTGGTCGTGGCACGACTCTTATTTTTGGATTTTTATTTATCAAAAGCAAACACGTAGTAGAACGAAAGAAAAATGAAAAACGATAAACGATGGGTTGCCTCCCATCTAGCGCTTGATTTATTGTCGCGGCACGACATAGTTACCTCGAGTACTTAGACTTTGTCGAGATAGATGGTGGATCATTTTCTGAATGGATTCAGACGATAATGAGGCTTACTTGTAGGCATGCAATCTTCTTCGAGATGACCCTTGTGCATGCCTATCCCAGGAGGGATACCAATTATATCATCAATAGTCCAACCCATAGCTCTCATGTATCTCTTCAGAGCAGAGATGAGAGCCTCTACGTGCTGTTTACTTAAATCATCCGCACTTACCGGAAGTATATTTATACTTTCCAAGAACACATACCTTAGATAATCGGGGAGCTCTTTCGATTCTAGCATTGGTGGCTCTTCAAGGGAAGTCTTCGCTGTTGGTGACGGTTGATTCTTAAGATCACGCTCCGGTTGCTTAGGAGTATGGGAATAGGACTCTATTTCTGTTAGAGCACCCATAAGTTCTTCATAATCTTCATCGTCCTCATGCTCAACATTCAGTGGCGCAGCAGACAATGGCTCAACAGTAAGCTGTTTCTCTACATATAATGCTTTCTTATCCTCATGATGAACATCAGCTACAGAGAACACATTCATATCGTTGGGCTGCTTCATTGCTTTGCATATATCAAAGCGGACCACTTCGTCATTCAACCGAAATAAAATCTCATTAGCTCCCATGTCAATAAGAACACTTCCTGTTGCAAGGAAATGACGTCCCAAAATTATGGGAACTTCAGAATCCACCTCGCAATCCAAAATCACAAGGTCTGCAGGAAAAATGAAGGTAGACACCTTCACCAACACATCATTCAAGATACCCACAGGTCGTTTTACCGACCTATCCGCCATCACGAGCCGCATATTGGTTGGTGTATGGTCGCCCAACCCCAACTTTCTGTAGACGGATAGTGGCATCAAATTGATGCTAGCTCCGAAATCGCACAATGCCTTAGCAAAATTCATAGATCCAACGGTGCAAGGAATAGTGAAAGCTCCGGGGTCAGCCTTCTTCTGAACTATTGATCGAGTAGCGATTGCGCTGCAGTGATGGACATCATCTTTCAACTCATAACTTGCTGCCCGCTTCTTTGTCAAAAGATCCTTCATAAATTTTGCATACCCAGGCATTTGTTCAAGTGCTTCCACCAATGGAACATTAATGGTCAGCTGCTTTAACATAGTCATGAATTTGCTGAACTTCGTATCATCCGCCACCTTCTTCAATCTTTGGGGGAAAGGTGGTGGTGGGTATGGAATTGTTCTCTCCACAGCTTTCTTCTTCTCTTGCTTCCGTTTTTCAGCTTTTCCAGGCTGCACGTCGTGAGGAGTGACGTTAAGGATGTTAGGATCGGCTGCTGCGGCATCTTCCCCTTTCGCCTTATCATCAACTTCCACTTCTTCGTCAACCACTTGCTTGCCTTTTTCTGAAGTTTCCAGCACCTTACCACTTCGGGTAGTGATGGCCATGCATGACCCCTCATTCCTTGGATTTTGCACAGTGTCGCTAGGTAAAGTGCCAGCCTTTCTTTGATTGAGTGCTGCTGAAAGTTGGCTCAATTGCTGCTCTATTTGCTTGATTGAAGTGGAATGTGAATCAACTAATTGCTTCATAGCGGACAAATCATTTATTACCTCCGTTACTCCCGTGCTATTTGCTTCCACTCCTTTCAATAGTTTAGCCATCATGTCTTCCATACTTCCAGAACTAGATGTGGTGGCGTCACGTCTTCCAGGGGGAACATACAAACCACTATTGTCATTCTTGTTCTTCCAACTACCTTGGTCCATGTTTCCAGATTTACCATGATAGTTCCGACCTTGGTTTCCTTGGGCATTGCCTCGGAAACCCCCCTGATTGTTCAAGTAGTTGGCTTCTTCTTCCGAATCAGATTCGTTTCTTCCTTTTGACGCAACAGCTTTGACTTTTTCGGTCTTCCCTGATAATAGATGCTTTGTAAGAAGATCCACTTGTGTTTTCATGTGCGCCATATCTTGATCACGTTCTTCTTCTCGTCTCCTTTGGTCTGCAGTCATGCCAATAGAAAAAGTGGGGCTTGCTACCACAGAATCCCTGGTATGCCAAGCTCTACTTTTCTTCGTCATACGATCTAGCATATTGCTTGCCTGACCAAAGGTGAGATCTATAAAAGATCCTCCGACCGCATTATCCACCACTGGTTTAGTTATTGAATTCAAGGCTCTATATAGTATCTCCATTAGGTGAACATTAGTCATGTGATGGTTTGGGCACCTCGCTAGCTTTGTCTTGAACCTCTCCCATGTTTCATGAAGAGCTTCAGTGGGAAGCTGACGAAAGTTGCTAATTTCATCTCTCAATTGTGCTCTTTTGGATGGCGGAAAGAATCTTTCTAGGAAAGCGTCTCTCAATTGCCTCCAATTTGTAATAGAATCAGGAGTCAGCCCATTCAACCATAGAGTTGTCTCCCCAGACAGAGACAATGGAAATAAACGTAATCGAATTGCATTCTGACCAACACCAGGATTGTCAAATGACTTGCATGTAGAAATAAAGTTGATGAGATGCATATTCGGATCATCGCCTGCTAGTCCACTAAATAATCCCTTGAGTTGCAATAACTGAATCATGGTGCTTGTGATGTTGAACTTGGCTCCGGGCGCTAATGGTGGGGGAATAATAGCTCCTGTGGCTCCGGCTCCATCAAGATCATCATCATCATCATCGAAAGCTGGCTGCATAGCATGGCGTTCAGGCCTAAACCTAGCTTGACGATCTCTTCGGTTGGCAGGTGTTGCAATCTCAGCGGCATGCCTAGGGGTTAGTAGCTCGTCATCACCTAGATCTTCATCGTCAGGATTTGTTGCTCGCCCAGGGTTATCAATATTCTGTTGATGCACTTGAGCGGTGGCTAGTGCAGCTAGTCTCGCCTGTTCCTGTTGAGCAGCCATCCTTTCAATTGCGTGTTATGCCTCCATTCTGCGAATACGTTGTGGTTCAGGATTGATAGGTAATAACGGTTGACCAGAACTTCGGGTATGGGGCATGCACTGAATAACAACCTGCAGTAAACAAAAACAAAAACTAAAAGTAAAAGTACGAGAATCTTTGACCAATGGGTCTAGTAATTATTACGAACTTAATTGACACTTGTATTCCCCGGCAGCGGCGCCAATTTTTGATAACGCTCAATCTACAGCTCTCGTAGGAGTGTAAAGCGGTCATTAGCAAATATAGAACCCAACTGGGTTGGGTATCGATCCCACAGGGAATAGCTTGGTCAACAAGTAAGTGAAGTTTACTAGACTTTTAGTGGAAGTCTCGAAAAAAGGGGGATTCTTGTTGTGCAAGTAATGTAACCAAATAGTAGCTAAAAATGGCAATAGCAAAGTAAAAAGAGAAAGAATGTTTTAGTAAAATGTAAACAATGAGAATTGAGGAGTTGGGGTTATGTCCACCTTCTGAGTTATACGTCTCTATTGACTATGAGTGTGTTGAATTCAGACATGCATGTGCTTATAGAGAATTGTATTCGATGGTAAATCCAGGCGTCTTTCGACCTATTCGAGGATTATTTCACTTTAACTCTTTCGAGCTTAAAGCGTATCTAACGGTACGAATTCTCCAAGAGGTTAATCCAGTTACGACACTAACTTTTTAATAGGGGATGGGACCCTACTACCTTGACATTATCTCTTTTCCAAATAGATAACCTTTCTTTCGAACAAGTTAAATGTTATACTGGCGTATTCTTGCGTTTGCAACAACAAAGAATTTAGATTAAGATGAAGAGAATAATGATATAAGCAACATACGTGTCACAAACTCACAAACTCACAGCAATAGATAGTATCTCATTCGGCTTCCATAACCCCAACAGAGAAGTTTAGTTACCCATGAGTGCGAAGGAAATCACAATTGACATTGTTGTTATACCACAATAAAGATTTCACATTTGTAATGGTGTGGTAGGCGTTAGGCGTGAATTCCTTAGCAAGGTAACGTTTCTCTTGTTGCGGAATTTAAGAATAGAAGAAGAAAAATAGAATTAATGGAAGAATATGTTCTGAGATGTTCTAAAATCTCTAGCAAGATAGGGTATTTATAATACCCATATCCTATTCCTACTAAGCTAATTAAATGCTTAACCAAATCCTACTAAGCTAATGAAATACTTAACCCAATTGTACTAGGTTAATGTATCATTATCCTAATCCTAATAAGCTAATGAAATACTTAACCCAATTGTACTAGGTTAATGTATCATTATCCTAATCCTAATAAATTACTGCTAGTCCCCAAAGTCTTCAGAAATGTTGTTTTAGCCCGGGACAGATTTTCCATGCGCCATCTTTAGTCCTTGGCGTCCAAGATTGGCTTTTCTCCTTTCGTGAAGCTTTCTTTGGCGTCAAGTTATCCATAAAATGCTGAATTCTGCATCATTTATACCTGAAACTTTGCTACTCATGTTCGTTAGCTCACTTACAGGAAAAAGGACTAAAAGTGCATGAAATATATAATTTGTTCTCAAAACTAGGCTAAAATATGGGCAAAATATAGTGCTATAGGCGTGTAAATTCGCCTATCATCACTCTCGTATTTCAAACTCACAACTCACTTTTCTAGAGTGTCTTCCTAAAGTTGATAGAGTACCTTTGTCCAATCAATTCACAAGGTTATTTATCCTTTATAGACGAATAGATTCTTGTTGACCAAATAACAGATGACTCAAATAAGAAATGGAGAGATCCAAGAAAAATTCAACAACATACATGATAAAATCTTAGAATGAAATAGCTTAAAAGAATAAGTGCTCAAGAACTAATCAACAACTAAGTAGATCAATTACTAGTTGAAAATTAGTTTATAGAATCAAGTGCATTAGAATCAACAAAAGAAAAATAAAATGTCAGAACCTGATATTCGTGGAGCATGTTCTATAAAAAGTGGAGATGTTTCAAAAAATTGTGGAGCCATTTTCTCAAACTGTGGAGACATTTTTCTCTGGCAGCCAAAATATGGAGACATGTCTCCAAAAATGTGGAGACATTTATCCAAAAATGTGAAGTCATTTAAAAAATGTGGAGACGTTTTTGGAAGATTCTTGAATGAAGTTTTTCTCAAAGTAGGCTATTTCTTTTTATGAAATATTTCATGAAGATATTTCTAGGAGCTGAAATTGGAATTTTATGGTCCCGTTGTAATTTTTGGTGTCCTAGTAGTTGTCCTTTTTGGTACATTCCATTGTACAAGTACACCTCTTTTTATTTTTCCCTTTTTTGGATCGAACAACACCTTTTGAATAATTCTTATTCAATAAGACATGCATTTGACAAAGAACATGACTAACATGGATGAACTTCAAAAATTGATATCTCCTTCGCTTTAGCTTCAAAATTCACAAAACTTGAGACTTAAGTTCCTTTTGATATGGAGATCAAACCCCAATACTTTTAAACCTTAATTAAAAGACAATCAAATAAGATTTTTAGATTCATTTTCTTTTTCTTCAAGGTACAATAAACACCATGAATAAGATGAACTCCAAAATTGATAAATCCTTCTTTTTAGCTCAAAATCTTATGAAATTCAAGATTCAAGCTTCCCTTGATATAGAGAACAAAGGCCGATGCTTATCAAGCTCTAATTTTGATTCAAAATTTTCAGATTTTAAAACTCACTTCAAAATATGAAGAACACCATGAAGATGATGAACTTTCAAAATTGACCCCAATGGATTTCAACTCTGTTTTCACTTAAATTTCAGATTTGAACTCCAAGTTATAAGGAGAACAAACCCCAATACAAATAAACCTTCAATTCCACCTAGAACTTCAAACTCACTTCAAGTTCTTGATATTTCAATAATGGTTAAAATTTGAATCTCCTCAAATCAACTCAAAACTTAGATTCGGACATTATGACACTAGAGGAATATAAATCTAGCATTGGAAACTATAATAAACACAAAATCAAATAATTCTTATTTAAAAAAAATTTAACTCAATTTCTTTTTTATTTTAAAATTTCGATCAGTAAAAATAATTACCTAGCCTAAGCTCTAATTCCCCATTAGGGTTGAAGCAAATTGAAATCCAGACTGCAGAATTCAACACAAAATTAAAGATGAAAAATTAGAGATGAGAATTGAAGAAAGAAGGGCTCAATTGAGTTCATAATTAAATCAAGAGAGAAGAGACTTGCATATAAAAAAAATTGAGAAACACAAATGGATCCACAAATGAGTAACTCCATTATGAAAATCAAGGTAAAGGAGATTTCAATCAATCGGTGAGAATCCATCCATAAACTAACCTCGCTAACACTACAACAACTCCTTAAGAGATGTCACCTGCACTCTTCAACAACAATAGTCAATCGCGTCTAACTACAAAATGGCTATAGCAACTAATTATAATTATTGATTTTACACAAATAGCCTATTACAAAAAATAGTATAAAAGTGATTATTTTAGAAATAATCCACAAGGCCCTTGGTGTGGTGAACTTGTTATTTCATGACTTCCTTAGGTCTCCAACCTATTATCCATCTATGGAAACCCTCCTAATGTTCTCCAAGATAACCGTTTTTGTATCAATAGGGGTGAGTATGCCACTCCAATCCTCATAATGTCAAAGAATGAATCGCACCTGAAAGCGGTGGTAAAACTACTATCTCCTAGCATAATTGATTGATGGCTCAACCGCAAGAGTTGTGAGAATTGTTTTCAACAAAGTCAATTCTAGCATGTAAACGCCAGTGGATATTTCTATGGATCTAAAACTCCCACAAAATGGACAAAATTAACTAACTCTAATATAGAAGATCTTCTGGAAAATATCAGGGTGGGAGAGTGTAGGCTAGAATAATGCAAGGTCAAGTAATCCATTCAGAGCTAAAATTAAGAAGCATTTAAAAGATAATCACTCCCGGATACATCAAATTTTAAGGGCTTCATCAATCATCAAATGTGGAAGATTCTAATAAGTACGCATAGTAGTCATACAAATTATCTGCAATGTTTATTTCGAAAAGGTTCAAAATATAAGAAATCTCAAAATATGATGAAGTAATAAATTCATAGGATGCGATGATCAATATGACCAAAATCAAAAGGAGTGATTTGACATCAAATGAAATAAAATCTATTTTGATTAAGAAGTTCGATAAAATGGTGATAATGAGAGCCTTGGTACTTATACTTGCTTAAAAATTCTATTGATTCTTTTGCTATGCTTGCAGAAACCTTCTTGAAAGCTCACACTAAATCCCAAAAAGTAGAAACCCATAATGAGGATATCTTCAAGATGAAACATGACAACACAAAGTTACTTTAAGATTTCATGGATAAGTTTCAATAGAAAAGGATGTTGTTACCCTTTATACCAGATAAATGGTCAAGATTATCAAGTCTTTGATGTTGACATGTTGAAGCCACGTAGAGATTGTATGTTGGAAATGTGAATTGCATGTCAAACATTTACTGAAGTACTGAAAGTTAAAAAATTTAAGTTCTAAGGTACTAACATATAGAGTCAACATATAGATTGTATGGTGAATATACAGGTCATATGTGTATTGTACGTCGAGTCAGTAATTTGGTCCAACTAGAAATCTATCGAAATTGACATACGACTCAACATGTGGACTATATGTTGGATATATGGGCCTCATGTGGCAGCCATATATTGCATATCGTCATAGAAGCCTCATCTGGAGTGCACTAGAAATAGAAAAATCACTAATAATGATTGAAAAAGACCATAAGTTTTTCATAAAAACTTGAAATTTACTGGTTCATATTGTTACAGTTGCGATATCACTGTATGTATCTAGTGATTCACTAAATATATAATTTGAAACTTGTTTTTTCGTGTGGTAGGTGGCATTTCTGCTCATGTTGTCAAATCATCAAATGTCGAATACACACTCAAAACCTATCTGAGATCCTCGGAAACAAATCAAATATATGAATTACTCATAAGACACACTCCAGACCTGTTGAAGTAATCAAATCACCGATTCAAAATTCTCATCCTCAAATATTTATCGTGGACAACTCAAAATCTTCAAATGATCTAAATTTCATTAAATGATCCAAATCATTTCTTTTGTATAAACCTATAATATATTATTAATATAGCCTAAACACCATTACAAGGAAATCAAAAATAACATGATATCCATTTCCCTCCAACTTTTGGAGCAGAGTTGGTTCTCATGAACAAAAAGAATAAACAAAACTACAAAGTTCTAATTATAGATTTTCTCAATAAATCCTATAGAGTTTTGCACCCTCTTTGTATCATTATAACTTCCTATTCTCTCCTTATTATGAACTTTAACTATTGTGTAACCTCTAAAAGATCTATTTGTTGCTTCCTATAATCCTTTTAATTTCTTGTTTGCCATGTAAGATATATTACCCCACCATATATTGCACTGATTACCTCTTTCTTGACTCTGCACCAGTGTTTCTTTTGGATCTTTTGCAATGTTTATTTACCTCCAGTTGACCAAGCTTGACACCCACCCATTGATAAATTACTGACCACACCTGCTTAGTCAACTACACTCCGTAAATAGATGACAAGGATCTTCTAACACATCAGCTGCATATAGTACATATGTACTAGTGTCACTCGGTAATCCCATACCAACCATCCTTTTTTGTCAATAACTTCTTAAGAACTGCCAGTCATAGAATAAAGCCATGCTTTAATAGTATCACTCTGATCCAAATTAACCTACTAGTTGTTAACAAGATCCATGTCCCTATAATGACAAGATAACCCCAAGACATAGAGTATTTACCAAAGTGGGTAAGAATATATCTACCATTGTTATACCATCCTTTCATCTCATTCTTGATGATATTGAGGTTCTTCCAATACCAACTGTAGTCTTTTTTGGCCTTATGCTCCTAAATACTCTCCCCTTGTTTCATATAAATGCCATGGATCCACCTAACCCACATGCACTCCTTATTGGTGACTAACAACTATATCAGCTTTCTACTGCAACCAAGTTCCAATATTTGCAACTCGTGTTGTTAAGTCTTCCATAATTTTTTGGCATACATATTTTGTCCCATTCCACCCGTGATATCTTATTAGCCTCTTCAGTACTTCCCACATGATATGGAAATAAACTATGAAATCAAAACTAATCTAAGAAATAAATAAAGCAAAGATAAAGATAGATAGATAAAGCAATAAGATAGACACAAGAAGGGAATGGATATCAAACGAAGGGCATATCAAACCCTTAATCCTCTATTCAATATTCTATCAAGCACCTAAATCTTATGTAGACCTCAAAGGAATTGGATTCTCGAGAAACCCATAATTCTAAATGAAAAATCAACACAAGCAATTCCATGCTTGCCATAAGCTAATTCAAGCTTTCCACTCACTCAAAAAGGAGTAATAATTCATAATTCATCAAACTTTTAGAAAATAAAATATCTAAGGCACTTGTTTATAATATCTGCCTTTGTAAAAACAACCTATTACAAAAATAGACCAAAAGTGATTATTTTGGAAATAACCCACGAAGGTTCACTTTATTCGTTATGTCATGGCTTTTCTCGGCTCCAAGCTATCTTTCAAATACGACATTGTTTCATTAGGAGCTCAAATAAGGTCCTCCAAGAATATTCTTTAATCCTTAGTGTGATCATGGCTTGGACCATCTTATGTCGGCCTCGAGTTGTGCGATCAAAAACGTTAACACCCATTTGGCTCGTATTATTCTCTTTTTCTTGAAAGGATTCGACCTTGAATCCAAACCTTGTAAAACCAAATAAAGGACAAATAAACACAATATCCTCATGGCATGAGGGTTAGAGTTGGCATAATCAATCATAATAGAATGCTAAGGTTACACACACTTAAGATATAACCAAGCATCAAAATGATCAATCAAGGGTGTGTAGGCCCATAATATAGAAGTTACTCGGCCATTCAAGAGATTTGGACAACGGGGAAGGCAGTAACCATGGTAATCAATCAACCACTTATGAAGGTTCACATAGGTTCCACGTTGCAATAAGAACATAGCCCCTCTATAGAACTCAACTTTGTTGAGATCCTTTCCTTACACAACTTTGGTCCCTACAGTAAATTAGAAATCTTTAAGAAAGACTCTCTATCATAGGGATAAGTTCCAACAACCTTAACCATGGTTTGCTTGTCATTTTGAACAAGCACCAAGTAGGGTGAATAAGAATCATCACATTCCACATGGTCACTGGGGTCAGATAGGTATAGTGACCATAGACATGGGCTTAGGCAACACTCCCATCCCCTAAGAGTACCACCAATACAAAGAGTTATACCCTCTACATTAGCATAAGCATCATCAAAGGTAAATAGAGGGTCACTCATATTCGATTGAACAACATTTTCAGAATCATCACTCACTTGAGGTTCATTTACCACATTGCAAATATCCTTAAGTAGTGGACTAGGTTCACACATAAGGTGGACATAAATCGATCATAATAGAAGATTCAATTAGGTAATCATTAGGATAAACTAGTTTATCCACTCTCTAAACTTGTACATTATCACCATGAAGTAAAGATACATTAGGATCATCTAAAGATAACCTATCACTCCCACTTAGTTGGCTACTGATCTGAGGTAGATTTATGCACCTTAGTGTTGTTATTCCAATCTATTTACCCTTGTTTAGAGCACTTTTGTGTTCTTAATGTGTTAATAATGATATAATTGAAAATCTTAGAGTCAAATCACTTGACTGTGATGTTAAAGTTATGTTTAAAATAATTTTGTAATTAATTTGGTCACTTAGAGTTTAGACGAGAAAACTAGTGTTGCTAGCTTGAGCTATGTGTTGTTCTAGTTGATCTCGATGAATTATAATGTGTGTAATAAGTTTCTAATGGTATTATTGAGTAATTATTTGTGGAACAACTTGTTTATAGTGTTTATGGTCCAATTTAATCAATCCGAGAGTCAAAACTAAGTTAAAGATCAAAAGGGCAAAACTAGTTCTTATCTTAAGTTTGTAGTTCACCGTCTTGGATTGTGTGTTGTTCTAAGCTCTAATTCGTGGTGTTTGATTCTATATGATGATTTATGAGTTTATTATGATTATATATGGAATATACACAAACTGTAAATCAAGTTAAAACAACACCAAAATCTTGTAATGGATGGACAAAAGCAAGGGACAAGATTTTACGTAAAATGGATGTCTTGGAGTTAATGGCACGTCGCGGAACTTTCCCAACGCTATAAGGTACATGACATGGACTTGTGAGATGACTAAGGTAATAAAAACAGTGTGTACCCGTGATATTTTGGAGATGTGGACCCTAGGAAATGGAATAATAAGGGCGACGAGAACCCTAGTACAAAATCAACAATTTTGTCCTCCTATAAATAGGACACTTAAACATGATGCAAAACACCTTAGACGACCTTGAAACTTTGAGGGAGTATATATAACACTTAAAATGGGGTTCTTATTCCCTTACTTTAGTTTATTTATGGATTTTATCATGTATTCATCTATCGTGACTACGGTTAGGTCCATGAGCAGCTAAATGCCTTTTTCTGGGGTTAAGGCCAAGAATATGATTACTCTTGTTATGAATTGAATTGGTTTTGATTATTTATAATATTTGTTTTCTTATGTATCCTTGTTATTACTATTTTAATGATTCACAACCCATAGAATATATCCATTGTCATCTTGTGAGCCCAGAAGGAGGAACAAGAGGATAGAACATGCGGTAAATAAAATAGGATTGTAATCTTCTACAGAATGAAGTTATACTTTACATTTAGGATATGAATATACCTAAGTGGCATATTTTTTTTTCTTACAGGATAAAATATGAATGCATTTAACTTATCTCTCACATCCCTGCTCAACGATGTAGTTGTGGGTCTAAGTTATTTAGGTGACTAGAGGCTCGGAAGACCATTGTCATAATATCAACCCGTGAATAAACAACCAAGATAAGTAACCTAACCAATGAAGTTTAATAACATAATATTATTGTTCACAGATCCTTAACCCTGGGTTTATCCTCATTTGTCCAAGAACTTTACTTTATCGCATTGTTTACTTTACTTCCAGTTTATAACTCTCAACTTTGTGGTTACATTTGCACTCGATTAATCTCAATAGTGAACTAGAATAGGATAGTTGTCAACACAAGTCTTTGAGGGATCTATACTTGTCTTTCATAAGGACACTTTATTACTTAGTGAGACCCCATACACTTGCGTGTGCGCTTGGGCACAATAAAGTTTTTGGCATGGTTGCCGAAGACTTGTAATTCAGCAACTGCTTTAGTTTTAGTTTTACTTTTTGGATTTCTTTGGTGTTTTTCACTTGGTCTTGATTTTGAATTTGCAGGCACGGGTTAACAAAATAGTAAGCTGGCAAGGAATAGGGAGTTGGTTGAAACCGACCCTGAACCCGAACAATGCTTACACCAAAGGAGGAGAGATGTTGTCCTTCCCTATTGCATCCCATAAATCAATGAAGAATAAGATATTACTACTCCCATGGATGAGGACATACTAGCCCACAAGATATTTTGTGAAGTGGCAATCTCACTTGCGATAAATTTAACCTCACCTATTCAAAAATCGATTATTAGAGGTAGATTCAAGATAAAGAAGAACATGGTGCAACTCTTGCATAGCGGTGGACAATTCACCGGGCTGTCACATGAAGATCCACAAGTCCACTTGCAAATATTTTTAGATATTAGTGAAACATTCATCTCATGGGTGTATCGACTAATTATGTAAGGCTGACACTCTCCCCCTTTTTATTATTAGGGAAGCAAAGAAGTGGTTGAACATTGAGCTAAAAAATTTAATCACAACTTGGTATGACTTATCCCAAAAGTTACTCATCCATTTCTTTCCATTTAGCAAGACTACGAGACTTCGTAGTGAGATTTTAAACTTCAAACAGAGGCCAAATGAGAACCTTTATCATGTTTGGGAGAGATTCAAGTCTCTTCTTTGGGACTGTCCACTTCATTCGCAGTCCAGTGTGGTATTAGCTCACACCTTTATTGAAGTCCTTGACCATAATACCAAAATTTTGCTAGATTCAGCTGCAGGTAGTCAGGATCTCGAAAAGACTTATGATGAGTTGTATACCTTGTTGAACCAGATTGCACAACAAAATCCAGATTGGCATGGTGATACCCCAATAGGATTAATTAAAAGGGTTGTAGGTGTGATTGAAATTGATTGTACTACATCCTTAGCCGCCCAATTATCAGCTCTACAGAACCAAATGATGACACAATTCAGCAAGTTGGGTATGCAGTAGTCTCAAGCTTAGGTGAATGCAGTGCAGCAGACCCCAGCATAGTGTGAGATTTGTGGCAATAGGGTACACTCTGCAGATTTGTGTGTTGGAAATCCTAAGTCAGTCAATTTTGTAAGTAATGCTCAAAGGCCAAATTATGGTAATGCCTACAACCAAAAGTGGCAGACGCAGGCACCGAATTATTCATGGAACAATAATCAACAAATTCAGTAGCAGAAAAACACATAAGTCAGTAACAGAGAGGACATGTTAAAGAAGATCATGGCCACCCAAGAATAGATGGCTGTTGAACTCTAAAATTATCAAGTACTTTAAAAGTAGTTGGAGTATCAGTTGGGACAAATGCAGCAGGCACAAAATACCAGTCTTCAAGGTGGTTTGCCAAGTGAAAATGAACCTCATAAACAAGTAATGGAAATCACTTTGAGGGGTGGTAAATAATTTATTGATATACCTCCAAAGATAAATAATGAGGTAGATGGAGAGTTGATTCCTCAACCGATTGTAGACAAAGTTGCTGATTATTTGGGGTAGTTTGAGTACCCAAAAACAAAAGTTGTTGAGTTGGTTAAATAAAGACTACCACCACCATTTCCATAGAGGCTAATAAAATCAAAAGAGGATGCATGCTTTAAGAAGTTCTTTGACACGTTAAGAGAGCTTTACATTAACCTTCCTTTTTTAGATGTTTTGCAGGCAATACCCAAGTATCCTAATTACTTGAAGGACGTGGTGACTAATAAAGTTAAGCTGCAGGATACTGAGAAGTAGCACTCACTGAGGAGTGTAGCTCTATGGTGATGCAAAAGATACCCAAAAATTTTAAGGACCCTGGGTGGTCCACTCTCTCTATTTAGATTGGTAACAATGAGGTGGTCCACATACTGAGTGATTTGGCGGAAAGTATCAATTTGATGAACCTATCAATGTTTAATACTTTAGGTTTGGGGAATCCAAGACTAAGCTCTATGCTACTCCAAATGAAAAACCAAACCATAGTTTATCCTAAAGGAATCATCGAGGATGTTCTAATCAAGGTTGGTAAGTTTGTTATTCCTGATAATTTTATTGTTTTGAATTATAAATAAGACGTCAGGTTATCGATTATCTTGGGAAGTCCATTCTTGGTGACTAGAGGATCATTGATAGATGTGAGAGGGGGCATGCTCACAGTGAGGTTGGATGATGAAGAGGTTATTTTCAAAGTTTACAAACCACTTAACATACTATCCCACTACAAAGATTTATGCATAATTACAGTGATGGAAGTGGATCAGTGTGGGAGGGAGGGTGGAGCCCGATCTACCAAAGACCACTTCAGACTTTCTCATTAAGTTACCCAAGCCACCAATACCTCAACCCGGAGTGATGTTGATTGGTGAGCCTTAAAAGGCTATTGTTGAGAAAGTTGTTGACATTGAGAGTTCACACTCAAGAGGTAAGAAATAAATAAGAATATGGCCTCCAAGTAAAAGGAAAAGGATGAAGAAAAATACTTAAGTGTGACGTTGGGTCGTTCCTCAACACTAAATTAGGCACTGCTTGGAAGGAAACCCAAGTTAAGGTAAGTTTTATTTTTAGTATTTTAGTTTTTACTTTACGTAGTTTTTGTTTTTGTTGAGTCACAAGTTGATGGGAAGTCTGAGTACCAGAAATCTGAGTTAAGGAGCATGGTGTAGACTGAGTGTGGGGTCCCCGGACCTCTTAATAAATAAAGATGCAACTATCTAGGCCTAGAGGCCTCAGGGAGGATTTCTATACCTACTTTCAAGTATACTTTGGGGAAAAAGTAAAATTTTAAGTGTGGGGTTGAGGGGGGAAATTTCCATGGTATCCATTTTCTTTTTTTAGTAGTAGTTTTAATAAATTTTGTGTAGCATAAGTGTAATGTTCTTATTGGTGCTATGTGTGATTGCATGATGCAAGTGGGTTTGTATGACAAGAGCATGTTGACTGTGTGAATTATTACTTTTGAAACCCTAGGCTCTAGTTTATGACTCTTGAATGTTGTTGGCTTAATGTTGAATTCATGTTATTGTTTGGTTAAGAGTCTATAATGATCCTACTTGAGTTGAGCATGTGCCACATGTGTGATGTAAGGTAGTTGTGCATTCCTTATTGCATGTGATGTATAGAACTTGAATGGTGTATGTGCAAAGTGAAATAAAGAGTGTGGGTTTAGGAGATGATATAGGCATTTCATTAATAGCCATGTTTCATACCTTCTTTTGACCTACCATTGTGCATAATCCTAGCAATCCCTGATGAGACATTAGCTTATTTTCTTTGAAAGCCTCATATGTGGCATGTTCACCTTCTTTGATTGACCTTAATTTGATCCAATGCTATTAATGGAGTTGAGGAGTCTGAAATTTAAGTAGGGAAAAGGTGAAATTGAAGCCACAAAGTAATACCTATTGGTGTTGAAAATTCATATGTGTTGGGTTTGGGAGTTGTGTAATGAAAATAATAAAGATTGTTCAAATTGAATAAGATATGAATATAAAATACTCCCTTCCATACTATATGTGAATAAGATAAATGAGATGAGGCAAAAAAAAAGATATGGGTAAACAGAAGTGGAGGAAATTAGTTGTTAGAGGTGAATTGAATGAAAAGTATGATGTATTAAAGCGCTTAGGGAATATAGTCACTATTCTTGGCAAAAAAAGTTCCTACCCTTCCCTTGATGTTCTATAGAAATATAGCACGTTTGACGCTTAAAACTATGAAAATATATAAGTTTCTGAGGTTATTTTGTTAGATATGATGCATTTTTGTTTTGTAGGAAATCATGTTTTGGATGCTAAGTTTGTGAAAAGGATGAAAAAGGTGTTTTTGGCTACTTATGGGAACAATTATGGATGTTCAGGATATTTTTTGAATTGATCGTGATCAAAGCATGTGCGGGAATTAAAGAAGAGTTAAAAAATAACTTCCAGCACATGTGGACCGCATGTAGCACATATGGACCGCATGTGGGAGAAGCATGTTTCAGAAGTCAAAAATCCCGAGATCCAACCTACAGGATTTTTTGGTTCGGGCTTACAGGCCGCATGTACCATATATGCCTAAGGCTAGGGCGCATGTAGGGACCACGAGTAGCCACCGACCCTTTTCTTCTATTTCATTTAGGCTTTGGTTTTAGTGTTTCCTTATGTACTATAAATACCCCTTATGTGTTTTTTAGTAGAAGTTACGCACTCTAGATACTCACAAATATATTTTGATTTCGAGATTTGATTTTAGTCCTGGAATTCTCTTGTATTGATTTCGGTTAATTATATTAGTTACGATTTTGGGTTTTAACTTGTGATTATTGTGATTTCATATTATCCTTTTAATAATGAATATTGTTGATTACTTCGCAACCATGAGTGGCTAAATACCCTTAGCTAATATTGTGGAAACCCTGGAGTATTGACGAAGTAGGGGAAGTGCTATTGTTGTTCTGAACCGATACCCATGCATGCATTGTATTATCTTTTCTTTAATAGTTTTATTAACGGGTGCACACGTTAGGATCCCACCTATATTATTTCTACTTACTCCAAAAGAGGAGCAGTGACTAGGATAAGATAATAACAACAGTAATTTAGAGTTTAACTATCGATCCACGCTACTAGGTTTTATCTACGTAAGATCATTAGATTGTATCTAATAACTAAAGAATCAAAAGTTAATTGGTAACTGTATGAAGATAAGGGTTAGTAAGGCGACATCCTGAGACTCAAAAGGTAATGGGTGAAATAATTCTACTCATCTAAAAGATTGTATAAGGTACATAACTTATCGATTTTGCGTGCAAGGTATTGGGTTGGTTCAACAAAGCACGATAAGCCTATAGAGTTGAGAATCTAAGGATAACACAATCCTAGTGTTCACCTACGACTGATACAACTGAAATTGATATTTACCACTTGTTCGACATTGATATTCAAAACCCCTCATTTTCTTTTCCAATTCCACCCATTTATTACAACAGCTGAGAACCATGATTCCACGTATTTCCTTAGGATTCGAGTCCAACCTTTGTTGGGTTACTATATTTGGCAGCAACTGTATCATCTTCTGAGAGGAGGTGTATCTTGGACGTCACCATCCCTTAGCCTATATTATGACCCTTGAAGACCTATTTGATCCTAAGTCTTAACATTTTGATATTGGTAGAGTACTACACTAAGGGCAAGCTTATGGTTCATCTTGTGTAACTTGTGAATTCTTTGAGAGGGTGAATGTAGATTGATTCTTATACCCATTTTGTGATAAATTGCATCTATGTGAGTAAGTATAGGTAACTCTCTTGTGGTGAGGGCACATGTTTGATGATAGTTGGGTGATTTGTACGATGTATGTGATTGAGCAATATGTATGGGTTTGCCAACTTGGTGAGTCAATTCTTAAGGCTAGTATGTTTTGGAATAGTGTTCTTGAGCGTTCAATTGTGTGTATAACATGCTTAGTGTAGAAACTTGTATTTTGTGTAGTCATTGTAGTACTAGCTTGAGTGTCTTGCTTGTTATAGAAGTGTGGAGTCTCCTCTGATTATGATTCTTTGAGTAAAGAGTTATTCAAGGACAAACAAGGCTTTAAGTGTGGGGTTGTGATCTGAGGTGGATTTATGCACCTCAGTGTTGTTATCTAGCCTATTTAGCCTTATTGTGAGCACTTTTTGTGTGATTAATGTGTTTATAATGATATAATTGAGAATCTAAGGATTAAATTACTTGATTGTGATGTTTAAATGTGTGTTTCAATTAAGTTTGTAATTAATTTGGTCAGTTAGAGTTTAGACAAGAAAACTAGTGTTCCTTGCTTGAGCTATGCATTGTTCTAGTTGATCTCGATGAATTTAATGTGTGTAATGAGTTCCTAATGGTATTATTGTGTAAATATGTATGGAACAAATTTTTTATAGTGTTTAAGTTCCAATTTAACAAAGCCAATAGTCAAAACTAAGTTAAAGATCAAAAGGGCAAAACTAGTTCTTAGCTTATGTTTCTAGTTCACCGTCTTGGATTATGTGTAGTTTTGAGCTCTAATTCGTAGTGTTTAATGCTATAGGATGATTTTTGAGTTGATTATTATTATATATTTAAGATTCCAAATCTGTAAATCAAGTGAAAACAGCACCATAAGGCTTGGAATGGATGGACGAAAGCAAGGGACAAGATTTGACGTAAAATGGATGTCTTGGAGTTGATGGCGCATCGCGGACCTTATCCAACACTATAAGGTCTGATAAATGGACATTATATATTACTAATATATCAAAAATAGTGTTTACCTATGATATTTGGGCAACATGGACCCTAGTACAAAATCGGCAATTTTGTCCTCCTATAAATAAGACACTTAAACATGATGCAAAACACCTTGGACGACCATGAAACTTTAAGGGAGGCTGGATAACACTTAAAATAGGTTTTTTATTCCTTTAGTATTTTTATGGATTTTATCATGTATTCATCTATCATGATTATGGTTATGTCCATGAGCGGCTAAACGCCCTTTTTTCTGGGGTTAAGGCCAAGAACATAATACTCTTGTTATGAATTGATTTGGTTTTGATTATGTATCATATTTGGTTATTTATTCATACTTTTTATTACTATTTTAAGGATTTGTGACCCTTATAATATATCATTGTCATCTTATGAGCCCTAAAGGAGGAACAAGAGAATAGAACATGGGGTAAATAGAAGAATTGTAATCTTCTACAGAATGAAGTTATAATTTTCATCTAGGATAGGAATATACCTAAGTGACCTATTTTCTTTTCTTATGGAATGAAATATGAATGTGTTTAACGTAGCTCTCACATACCTTCTCAACAATGTAGTTGTGGGTCTAAGTTAGATAGGTGACTAGAGGCTCGAAAGACCATAGTCATAATATAAACCCCGTGAATCAACAACTAAGATAAGTAACCTAACCAATTAAGTTCAATAGTATAGTATGATTGTTCATAGAGCCTTAACCCTGGGTTTATCCTCATTGTTGGTACAAGAACTTTACTTTACCGCATTGTTTACTTTACTTCCAATTTATAACTCTCAACTTTATGGTTACGTTTGCACTCGATAATCTCAATAGTGAACTAGAATTGGATAGTTGTCAACACAAGTCTCTGAGGGATCGATAATTGGCTTTCATAAGGCCACTTTACTTCTTGGTGAGACCACTTACACTTCTGTGTGCACTTGGGCGCAATTAGCTACTAGCCTCACAATGATCTTTCATATTTACTAGAGTACAAAAGTTAGCTTGGTTACCTTGAAGTTTGTTTGGAGAATGTCCACTCAAGGGAGATTGAAGGTTGGATTGAAGATAGTTTAGATGATCTATCATGTTATCTGTCCTCCTACACATATTATCTATCTTCCGGTTAAGAGATTCAAGGGCTACTAAGATAGCATATGAGGTGTTGTCATCCATGGTACCTAATAAAAGAAATACTAAACGAAAAAAAAAAGAATTTAAAGTTAAGAAATCAATCTCACATGATCTCGAAGTTCACACCTTTGTTTTTTCTCTCAATTGGCATTTCAAACATTGATAAATCGTTTTTACTCCAATGAGTTTGCTTGCTACCAATTGTGGCTTGAGGTCATAATGGATTCTTGTTTGAAAGATGCAAAATAAAAATTAATCAAGGACTTGAATAAAGAAATCACAATGAATTTAAGAAAAAAAAATCTTAAAAGAAATTGGGCAATGAAAGAAATGAAACTCAAGAACTAATCAATCAACTTAGTAGATGAATTACTAGTTGATGAGTAGTTGAAGAATCAGAGATGAGTTTAGGAATCAAGAAAATGAAACTAAAGAACCAAAACTTGAGCAATGGAGTAATTTAAGTGTTGATGCATTTGTAAGCGTGAATTTGAGACTTGAAACTCAATCTGCATTAGGGAGGGGTTGTTTGCATTGGATAGCCTGCTTTAGCATGTAGAATGCAGGTGCAAGGTAGATTGGACGTAGCTGATACTGATTTAAGGAGACCTTGATCTGCTTTAGCAGGTTGGGTGCACTTCCAAGGCACCTCCAAGGTAGATGGCTCGAAATTCAACTTGTACAAGGCCAAAAATGCCCGATGAAATGGCTTAAATGCCCTCCAATGGTTCCCCTTTTGTTCTCTTCTCTTGGAATATCCTTGGGATATTTCGAGATGCCCTAGTTCAAAAAATTTTACGCACCTTTTATTTGTTATTTATGGATCAAACAACCAATATTAGCTGAAAATTCTTCTTAAGATAACAATTTCTTCAAGAACGCCAAGAACACCAACTTTTCCAACTTTTTGCCCTTAGCTCAGAATGAGTTGAAATTTCAAACCTAAGGACTTTTCAACATTCTAAACTCATTCCAAACATTATTTTTCTCAAAATGTTCACCAAAAATTTCAGGTCTTGAACCAACTTCAAAATCCTAAACCCAAGCTTTCAACAAGGATAGAACACTCAATAATACTCTGATTTAGTTCGAATCTGATATTTAGACTCTACTAGTGTTAGGGAACTCAAATATAACACTAGAAACACAAGAAAAATCAAAAATTGACCTAAGACCAAAAACATGAATGGTAACTTTTTTTTTGATTTTTTGATTTTGTAAAACGATTAGATCCAAGATAGACTTCGTGGGGAAAAAAAAATCAAACTTGGCTCTGATACCAGATGATACGAAAAAAAACTACGAAATTAAAACTAAGCTAAGAAATGAAGAAAATAAAGATAAAGATAGATATATAAAGAAAAAATATAGACACAAGAAGGGAATAGATAGCAAACAAAGGGTATATCAAACCCTTTGTTTGATATAAATATCCAATCAAGTGCCTATCTTATGTAGACCTCAAGGGAATTGGATTCTCGAGCAATCTACATTTCTAAATGAAATATCAACAAAAGCGACTCCACGTTTGTCACAAACTAATCCAAGCTTTCCACTCACTCACAAAGGAGTACTCATTCATAATTCATCAAAATCTAAGGAAATGAAATGTCTAAGTCACCTATTTATAGTATTTGCCTTTGAATAAATAACCTATAATGAAAAGATCCCAAAAGTGGCTATTTTGTAAATAACCCACAATGGCTCTCTTTATTCCTTATGCCATGGCTTTCCTCGGCTCCAAGCTATCTTCTAAATATGAAATTGCTTAATTTGGAGCTTAATGAAGGTCCTTCAAGCACATTCATGAATCCTTAGGATGATCATGGCTTGGACCTTATTATGTCGGCCTCGAGTTGTGTGATCAAAAGCATCGATGCCCATTTGTCTTGTATCACCATAGGAAGCTCCTACATCTTTTATCCACTTATTTCACCACACTCTATGGAAAAATGAAAATAGAACCCCAAAAGTTGTGTAGTGAGAACAGAACAACATTAATAACTTAGAGCCGACCTGCATAGGAAAGATGTCTAGTGGAATATGCTCGAATTTTCTCAGTGATATTCAGACATAGTTGGTGACAATCTAACTTGTTCCACTTTCTAAGAGATAGTGGTAATCCCAAGTATCTCATAGAAAAGTTCCAGGGACAAAACCAGTTAGTTGAAGTAATTGCAGTCTCTTCGTTTCTTTCACCCCTGCTATGTAAATACTGGATTTATCTTTGTTGGCCACTAAGCCAGTCACACTGGAAAAGTGATCTAGTGCCTCATTTACCCTTCCTACAACAGTGTTTGTAGCTTTGCAGAAGACCACTAGATCATCAGCAAAGGCTAGATGGGTTATTTTTGTCTCCTTACACATAGGGTGATACACAAAGTTAGGCAAGGCAATCATTTGTTTTAGTACCCTTAATAGGTATTCCATGACAAACAAATAGTAGTAGGGAAATAGAATCCCCCTCCTTCATAGAAAAAGTCAACAAATAACCAACTGAGAAAATTTAGTAGGGAATTGATAACCTTCCAGCATTTCAACAATAAAACCACATTTTATCATATCATAAGCCTTCTGTACGTCAATATTCATAAGACATCTATGATTTGTCTTTCTATCATAATGTCTAAGAATGTCTTGACACATTAATACATTGTGTATTAATGACCTTTCTTTGACAAAAGAAGCCTGAGTATCAGTCACTAAGTCAGGTAGCACTTTAGCCATTCTATTATACAAAAGCTTGGATATGCACTTGTAAAGTACATTACAACATAAAATAGGCCCTAACTGAGATGCAGATATAGGACTGGCCACATTGGGAATAAGAGAAACCATTGTTGTATTTATCTACTTCAGTATTTTTCCTGTATTAAAAAATCCAGACACAGCTGGCATACACATCTTTTCCAATCACATCCCGAGAGATTTTGTAAAACCCACTACCATATCTATCAGGTCCCAAACTCTTGTTGCAATTAATACTAAACATGGCATCCTTGATTTCCTTATCTGTGACTGGTAGTAATAGTATACTTTACTGCTCAGTGGAGAGTATCTGACCTACTCTGAAAAATCCTGTATGAGCTCAGCTTCTTTATCTACTCTCTGTCCCTAGTAATTTATGATAAAAAATAAAAAACACTTGAATAATTTTTAGAGTGTCATACTGCATTTGTCCTTGATCATCTTGAATCTGGCATATAGACTGTACTAATTTCCTCTATTAAAGCATTGATTAGAAATATTTAGTGTTATCATCCCCCAACTTAATCCAATTTGCCTTACTCTATTGCAATAGAATTCCACTGTAAGTTTCGAAGACACATATGTTTTGCAGAGAAATGACTTTAAGGTTTTTTCACAAGTTCAAATGCTTTTGAAAAAAAGTTTTTAAACTCGAAAATAGAGTCACCACTTAATTTATTTAGAAAAATTAAGAAAATCTTTGGAAATTACTTAAATGATTCAAAATAGAAAAGATCATTTAAGTTTGAGATTCTGGGTAAGCGGTTCCTGTTAATACTCTTGGAAGTTGTTAAGGCACCAAGTGTATCCGCTAACTTGCAGTTATCCGGACTATTTGAAAACGACTCTTTTGACTAACTTTAAAAAGGAAAATTAATTGTTGTAAAGAAATTGATTAAGAAAAAATCCGCGCAAAAGAAATTTTGGGAAACTTGGTGGAATTTAACTAGTTCTAAGAAAGTTAAAATCAAATAGCACATAAAGGGAAAGGGAGAATTAGATAACTTAGGCTCATAAGCCCAAATCCATCAACTCTATCCTAATCTAATTAGGATTTTAGCCAACTTGCACCTATCCTAAACTATTATTTGGGATTTTGGCCCGTCATCAGCTATCCTAATCTAAATATTGGGTTTTTGTTCCATAACCTATTCTAAATAACATTTTCGTACCCTTTGTCCCAAAATCTGCTTCACATGTATTAACTTACAACTTTGTCTTCGAGGCCGCGAATGAATGAATAAAAAAGTAACTAAATGAATAATGACAAGTAAAGCAATAATAAATAAAAAATGTCATGAGATTTTCAATTCACTTAGCTAATTCAACAATGGGTTTTTGACCCATTTTCTTCTGCTTCCACATTATCAGCCTCTTTATCCAAGATTGATCAGCTAAAAGGGATGGGCGTCATTGGCCCATTATGAAATACAAGGAGGGAAGGAGTCCGTTTGGACTCCAAAATAGATTCACATGCAAAAGAAGACATAAATGAAATTAATGCATATCCAAAGTGCAAAATGAAAAGTAAAGACAATAACCTATATTCAAAAGTTAACATGTAACGAATGGATGATAAGAAAGGGCACTCATGCACATAAAGAAATAGGAAGTATCCCAACAAGTGGAAAATTTCTATATCAGTCTGTGATCTCTTTATTTTTTCATTCTAGGAAAATTATAGAAGTTACGATGAGAATCCTTTGGAAAACAAAAACATTATCTACTATATATGTTATCTCAAGATTTAGGTAACTAAATAAAAATAGAACATCACAATCAACCTCAACATTCTCTATAAGTGAAGCAAACAGTTTGCACTTCCAATATTACACAGGAAAAAGATTGCATAAGGTAGGGACAAAGATGAGAATGAGTCAATTCAGCAAGAAAATCAAATTGGGCAAAATCTCATTAGACTATTATGCGATTTACAAAAATTAAACAAGTTTGTCGCGCTAAAAGAAAGAGAAAAGAATAGGCAACCAGGATCATAACTATATCTCAGTAAGGTAAACAAATCAAGTGTCATATTATTTAAAGAGGAGAGTTAAGAAACTTGTTGACTAAATTTCAACTATTTTCAATCACACAGTGTACAAATGGAACCACAAAATTTTCAGAAAGAGGCTAAACCATATTACTTGATGAAAAACATGAAGCAAGCAAAATTTTGGGAAGCAAATCAATTCACTGCATCAATTCCGAACATGAAGAAATGGATCAAATGGAGTTGCTCAATGGTGAAAGATTAACTCTATGGATATATGTGATTTCATATTATTATTCAAAGAAAATTAAAAACAAATTGAAAGCATGACATTTGCAGATGTTAGGGTCCATGGCTTTTATCCCCTAACTATCCCAATGACAATCTCTTTTCTTTCATCTATACCACAACATACTATAAATCCTCTTTTAAAACATGTTCATTTAAGACAAAAATTACAACTTTTACGTTAATCATTGCGAGGAAGTAAGAGAGACCTAACATCATTAAGTCATTCATACACTATTGAATCTATCAAAAAAACCACTATTTGCATGACAAAGTTAGGAAAAATACTCAAGATGGATAATTTTAAATATTGATCTATCATTCATTTAAAGGGTAAATTCTGGTGTTTCCTTTTGACATTATGAGTCAAGGAAAAAATCGTGAAGATTCCCCTTTTAACCAGAAAATAAGAAGAGACAAGCAAGGCTAAACAAGAGTAGAACTCAAAAATTTCTTTTGAAAAATATCAACCGTAGAGGATATAAAATTCACACTATTCTAGGATAACTATTTCGAGTAGTTAAATGCAAACAGAAAACGAATAACATCATATCCAGAGAAGATCAAACAACTATGAATAAAATAGAACAAATCCCGAGAAGACCTATGAAAAATTCATCAAGGTACAATTTTTAACTTAAGTAATCATATAGATTATGATTTTGAACTCAACCGAACCTGTTTCATAGTCAACCCATTCTTTACATGTGTAGGGTAAGACGAAGGAAAAAACTTTTAAAGAATTTATATTTTAGCAGTACACTGTAGGAAGAAAATGTACCTTAAACACACGAAAAGAATATTTCCATCTACAACAACTTACTGATAACACAAAATGACATTTTAAGAACATAGCAACAAGAATATTTTCGCAACTAAACCTACGACTTTTGAGGCCTCTACAAAAAGCAATCCCAGCATACAAGGCTATCGCAGAAGCTACTACGACTAAGAATGGCGAAAATAAGAAGAAAGAAAATGAAAACTAAAATATGGAAGTATTACCTTTTTTGGAGCAGCAAAACGTGACTTCAAGCTTCCGTTGGAGTCGCAGACACCACCGAAAAACTTCACCGTCATTTTGGAAACTTTGATTAGCCGACGACTTTCACTAAAAAAAAATTTCACTTGTTTGCCCAAATATTTTTTCTTCTCTTGAGATTTGAGATTTTCAGCTCACAATGAGCTTTTATATAGGAAAACTTGAGGGTTGGTTTTTGGGACCTCAACCGATGTGGAAAAAGGGAAATCGTGGGCAATTTTGCAAATTTTTAAAGAAATATTTTTTGATTTTGGATGATAACATAATTTTGGCTCCACCTTGTACTAATTTTTAGACTTTTTTGAAGAAATTTGATATGGGTGAGCAAATAGAAATTGGGAAAAGAGGGATTATACACCATAACCAATAAAATTTACACAAATATGTATGAATTTGTACGAATTCAACCGTTAGGGAGCAACCTAAATATTTTCTAGAAGATTCTCGGCCCTTCATGGTATAAAATCGCATGGGGGTCATGTAATATGCACAAATTGAAAGGATGGAATGAATATTTCCGTAAAATGAGGAAATTTTTTTGGTTGAAACTTGGGTCGGAGCTGAAATTGGGTAGCAGGTTTTATTGGGTTGTAGAAGCTGCGGGTTGAAACTGTTGTTGTCGTTGGTCGCTTGTTGCTGATGTATTATTGTATTGTTGAGGTTTTTTGAGAATAAACAACAACTGATCCGGGTCAACAATTCTAGGGTGTTGGGTCGATTTTAGTTGTTGTTGCTTTGTGAATAAATAGCCCTAGCAGGTTAGGGTTGTTGTTATTGAGTAGATACATGGTTGATTAGGTATTAATAGGATTTGGGGTTATTTAAATCATAGCCCCAATTAGGATTTAGTCAGCCATTAAATTTTCGGTCAAATTGAAAATTAATTGGCCAATTGTATCTCTATTATGGTCAATTTGATTTCAATTATCGTTATTGGCCAATTGTATCACTAATACCTCATTTAATTCCGAGCTTCTTGATTAGATAAAACCAAATAAATATTTCTCCAAATGAATTATTTTTAAGAACCAATTATATTTAAATAAAGATTTTACCCATTTGCATTAATTTTCAAGCTTAATCTCAATAAAAGTCCAATTTTGATAAAAATATTCATTTAAATAACAAAATTTATACAATCCTGTATATGTAAGTACGAAAAACATATAATCTTCACTTAATTAACAAAATTAACACAAATAAATATTTTAGAGCGCATTTATCAGGATAAAATAAATATTTTAATTTTATTAACAATCAAAGAAACTCAATATTAAATTTAGTCATGGAGGGCAAAAATTAGGTGTCAATAATTTCCCCCTCCCTTTGGGTAGGGTGGATGCAAGTAAGTCTGGCCAAAGAGAGTTTGACGTTTCTAATTTTGGTCCGACCATAAATTCATTTCTAAAAGAGGTTGATTTTTGCACGAGTTTCGTGAGTTATGGCCGGACCACGGCATTGAGTTTCCTACATATCTTGGGTTACATGAGAATTTGAGGTACTTGTAGTTCATAAATCTTGATTTTAAGCACGATCTTTAAGAAATTCACAAGTTATCCCAATTTTTGAATTTTAGTAAAATCAAAAAGTCAGGAAAGAGGAGGATTGGAGAGAGGTTGGAATACAATTGAGTTTTAAACATGAATTCCAGCCTATATATCCCCAAGGCTTAGGGAATCAAACTGTTTATAGTTCGACTCAATCTGTAGAAAAGATTGTTTTTTATTTCAGACGATCTTTGATTCGGGATGAGTGACAAGTTGATTAAGTTGCATAAAAAAGGCTTGTAACCTATCAACCATGAATGTGGAGCTCTTCACATTCATAAGTAATAATTTACCTAGACATAATTTCCCCATCTCTAGGTGTCCTGTCACTCGAATTTGAAGGAAAGAGAAGGTTACCCTCGACATGAGTTTAGAAATATCCCAAAGGTGAAGCTGAAACCAGAATATCCAAAAATACCCACATGCCTTCTAATATGGGTATGGTTGGATGGTGGTGGCGATCATCCTTTAGCTCGCATCTAAAAAGTTTGACGTCCCTCTCTAGACTATGTCTCATTTTGCTGCTAAGAAAAAGTTTCACGTTGTGTTGCATCTTTTTTGGAGTCATCCGCACCTGTGGTTTTGATTTAAGATCTTCATCCTCTCAGATGCTCTTGACAATCTCAAACAAATATTGTTACTCATAAACATAATTCACAAAAGGATATATAGTCGTTTACTATATCTCCATGTGGATTGTTTATCTAAGAAGTAAAGTCTCCCTCCCATGTACCTGTTTAGAGGGAAATAACTCGAAATAAAAAACACAACAACCCTCTTGGTTGTCGAATAAAATAGCTCTTTTGTTGATTTAATATGTCTTCAAAGTGGGGTGGCCCTCTCGGACACCGATAACACTTTGTGTAGAACGGTCCCTGCAACCGCTTAATCTTATGCTGATGTGGCAACTTTTTTTATCCCGATAATTCTTGTCGTATGTGGAATGATAGCCTCTTCAGCTATTGACAATGATCTTTTATATGTGACCTCGGGTACGTCTTGCGCATCTTTCGTATCGATACAGTTTATAGATTTCCCTTGAATTATCAATCTTTGGGTAATCTTGTGCATTATTTGATATTGGATATGAGACGGCTTACAGATATCCTTTAAGTTGCTAGATTTTAAGGTAATCCTGCATATTATCTGACCTTGAATAAGAGATGTCTTACATATATCCGTCCAATCGTTAGCTATCAGGTATTCCTGCATATCATCCTACCTTGGATACAACATGACTTATAGATATCTCTCAAATTTCTAGCTTTTTGGGTAATCTTGTGCATAATCAACTTGGATATGACGTGACTTATAAAGAACCCTTAGACCTATCAATTTGATAATCTAGCATATTCTCCGGTAAGGATCTAGTTTTGACTTATGGATAACCTTTGGACTATCAATTTTTTGGGTAATCTTGCACACTATCTGGTTAGGATATTGTTGCGTCTTACGGATGACCTATGGACTATCAACTAATAGGTAATCTCACACACTATCCTATTTCAAATAATGTGACTTGTAGATGACCCTTGGTTTGTCAATTTCTAGGAAATCTTATATGTCGTTTGTTTTCAGATATCGACTTAAAGACGTCCTCTCAAATCATGCTTTTCAACTTGATATGTTGATGCACCCTAATTCATAAAATACTGAAATATCCTCGATGTCAAGATATAGCCTTTGAGTGGTCAACGAATATAAAATATTGAGATATCCTCAACACCAGATTATGTTGTTTCGCCTGGTCAACGAATATTGGTGCTCCAAAGCATCTTCTAAGGCTAGACCTTATCGTCTTGCATGGCAAGCAATTATGGATACGCAGTTGAATTGCATAATGGACCTCTTGGTGATGAAATGATATAAAATAGCCCACTTGACATGGCCCCCTCGGCATAACCTCTCAGTAATGGAATGAAATGACCCTCTTGGCAATGACATGATATGAAATGGACCTCTCGGCATGGATATCTTGACAATGGAATGAAATAACCCTCTTGTCAATGACATAATATGAAATGGCCGTCTTGACATGTCCCTCTCGTCAATGAAATAAAATGGAATGGCCCTCTCAACATGCAATAAAATGGACGACCCTCTTGGCATGGCATGAGAGAAATGGAATGACCCTATCGGAGATTTGAAGAGAAGCTTAATCTAAGATCATTTTTCTATGTTTTTGCTTTCTACATGTACCTGTAATCAAGGTAGACAGTTAGTAGACACAATGTCGCTCTTACTGGCAACCATAGTCAAACTTTATGAAAGTTTAAGTGACAAATACTCGGCATCATAATCAAAATGGTTTAATCCATTATTCATCCTCTCTTTTTGAAGAAGTATTTAAATAGAAGACCTACCAGATGCAAATAAATGGGTAAAATCCCTTTTTGGGGTCACTCAAATACTATTTTGTTCGCTTCAAGAAGAATTTTGAGAATGACTTTCTACTCTTCCTCTTATTGAGTGTTCCTTTTGACTGTGTATTTATTGTGCTGACTTTTTTTAATGTACCTGCGCTCAAACTAAATATTTAGTAGACACAAAGTCACATTTTCTAGTGACTATTATTTAGAAAAATTCTAAATAAAATATTCATAAAGAGGATAAGGCACCTTTGTTTGTCATTCACTATTTCTTGAAATAAGATAGATAATTTAAAAGGTCCTTGATGGATGGATGTTGAACCCGTCTTCGGGGCTAACCAAAAATACCATTCTCAAGCAACATATGCTTGGCGTGGTTCCCAATTCTCTTGGGATTTTTTGAGGAAGATCCCCATTTTTGTGTTTTGGTCCCTGCATCCACAGAAAAATGGTCAGTTTTGAGTGAAACTACTTCATGTTGACAACCTTCGATCCGTAGTTTGCTCCTCTCCATCTTTCAGGTGCTCTATCATGTTGGGACTTCCACCCTGACTCCCTGTTCCAATAGATGTCTAGGCAATCACTTAGTAAAAATATTTGTATAGATTTTCAAAAGTAGTCTTAATTTTAAAAACTAGTTTCAAAAGCTTCTATAAAAGATTTAGAAAATATCTGCCAAACATGTTATGTACTAGCTCAACAAACGTCTTCCTCTTGGTTCTAACTATATCTAACGTTTGATGGAGCATTTTTAGGGATTCATCATCATAGTTGAGGCTTTCTATCAAAATTTTTGTCATAGTCAGAGATTTAGTCTACCTAGACTTGGTTGCAGCTAGTGATTTCCAAAACCTGACATTGACCTCTGGAGATGGGGGATTTGAAATATATTTCAATATATTAGTGGAAATTTTAAGGACCGCCTCAAAATTTCTGCCCCAGTTTAATACTATTTGAGATAATTTTGGCTTGAGAGGATCTGAAGTCTTTGCGGGTCTTTATCTTCTTTATTGGATAATGATCTTCCTTTTGTGGTTTTCAAGATTCCTTCTCAAAAATTCTACCCTAGTTTTCATTTCCTGAGGTTATATGATCGAGCCGTTGAGGATCCTACTTATCCCGTTAAAGCAGGAATCAGGTCAAACGTAGTTCAAGCCTACATTAAGGATATATAGAAAATCTAATGGGTTGACCGAAGCCAATATATGTCGCCTATGTATCCTTTTCTTGGGAATTCAGGTCATCACGTAGTTCATATGTAAAATGAAAGGATAAATTCTCCTAAGGGGTTGACCAAATCCGACATAGGCCGCCTACATATCCCTTTCTTAGGAATTCAGGTCAAACATAGTTCATACATAAAAAGAAAGGGATTTTAGGCAATTACACATCATAAACAGATACTATCATAAAGACGATTACAAATAAACCAAGAAAACAAAAAATAAAAACATCCTTCAAATGTAGTATATCTTTACCACATCGAAATTGATTTGTTTGGTCAACTCTTGACCGTCCATCTCAGATAGAATTAGAGCTCCTATGGATAGTACCTTACAATCTATGTATGGTCTTTGCCAATTTGGAGCGAACTTGCCTTTGTAATCTTCTTGGTTAGGGAATATGTGTTTGAGAACCAATTTCCCAATTTCAAATGTTTGAGCTCTTACCTTCTTGTTGAAGGAACGGATCATCATGTGTTAGTACAACTAACCATTACATATGGCAACCATTCTCTTCTCATCAATCAATATGAGTTGTTCATAGCGAGCGCGAACCCATTCTCCGTTACTTAATCTGGCTTCTTGAATAATCCTAAAGCAAGGTATTTCAACTTTGACAGGTATCACAACTTTATTTCCATAAACAAGTAGATAAGGGGTTAGCCCAATTGAGGTTCGAACTGTTGTGTGATACCCTAGCAGAGCATAAGGCAGCATCTCATGCCATGATCTATCATTTTCAACCTTTTTCCTCAAGATCTTTTTGATATTTTTATTGGCGGCTTCCACAACTCCATTTATATATGGACGATATGCGATTGAGTTGCGATGAAAAATCTTGAACTGATCATAAATCTCTTTTATCAAGTGACTGTTAAGGCTAGCCCCATTATCAGTAATGATTGATCCTAGCACTTCAAATCGGTAAATCAAGTTATTCTTGACAAAATTTGCAACCACCTTCTTGGTGACGGCTCTATATGAAGCAGCCTCGACCCATTTAGTGAAGTAACCAATAGCAACCAATATGAATCTATACACATTTGACATCAGTGGCTCTATTGGTACGATAACATCCATACCTCAAGCTACAAAAGGCCAAGGTGAACTCGTCGCATAAATCTCATATGGAGGCATTCGAATCAAATTTCCATGTATTTGGCAGTTTAGGCACTTCTGTACGTACTTGCTATAATTATTTTCCATAGTCATCCAGAAGTAACCAGTTCTCAGAATTTTTCTAGCAAAGGAAACCCGTTCATATGGGGCCCTCAAACTCCTGCGTTTACTTCTTTTATTAATTTCGTAGCTTCCGCGGCAACAACACATCTTAGGAATCCTAAGCCTGGAGTTCTTCAAAAAAGAATTTCCCCACTCAAAAAATAATTCTTTTCCAAATGCTGAATTATTTTTTCTGACTGTTGCTGGCCTCTTTAGGATATGTTCCAAATTCTAAATACCTTTTAATATTGAAGTACCACGTCTTTCCATCGGGTTCTTCTTCGACATGTGCACAATGTTCGAGTTGTTCCTTCAAGATAATTTATAAAGGATCAATGTAACAATGATCTAGGTGTTGAATCATGGAGGATATAGTATCCAAAGCGTCAACAAACTCACTTTGTATCCTTGGGATATGTCTGAAATCAACTTTCTCGAAACTTCCACACAAATCATGCACCAGCTCTACATAAGGGGTAATCTTGGAGTTTTTTATCGCCCATTCCCTCCATACTTGGTGAATTAGAAAATCTGAATCTCCAATGACTACCTGACATGACCCGAGCCTAGGCCCTAGCCGTGACGAGCATCCCAAACCATGAAGGCCCGGAACACTCATTCTCTATCTGGTTATCATGCACAACATTCATAATCATAATAAAATGCGGAATTGAAAATGAGTACGGAAAACATGGTCAAGTCCTGCAATATTTCTGAATAATACTATCTGACATCAGTCTGCGAAATCTCTACTAGGAACATAAACATTTGTCTGAAAAGAAGTTGGGACAAGGCCCCAGTAAACCAAAAACATAATAAATAAGATAGTGTCTGACATAATTAGGCCTTCCGAATAATAAAAGGCTCACCACTGTGAGATCAAGTCTGTAAACCCGAGAATGTCTACTGAGTAGCTGGACCCCTAGACTGTGCCTCAGGACCTAGAAGGAGGGGGGGTCAGCACAAAAGTACTGGCATGCGAAGCAATACAAAAGTAGTATAATGGAACATACATACATATATATATATATATATATATTAAGGGAAAGCAATTTTTCATCAAGACATCATGTATAAAACTGTTTCTAAAAAATACATGGGCACTTTCTGAAAACATGCAACCTGTCTGTCCATTTCAAATCATGATCTGTGTTTTACTTCTGAGTTAGGTGGTATTACCCTACAAGTCTGAATATTCCACGGGCTGTATGGAATCCGCCATTGACTCGGCGGGGAAGCCCCCAACCCAAGTGTGTCGCAAGGGTTGGAGTGTCTGAGTATGATACGCCACAGGACATTTAAGTCAGCGCATAATAATATACCCGGGTCGGCAAACCACGGTTTTAGGCAAAGAGTTGTCTGAAACACCCGCCTTCTTCAGGGAACCACCTAAGCTCTCTTTATGCCCTATTTTAGCCTTTTCTGAACATGTGTCATTCTGAAATTTCTAAATCATGAGAATCTGATAAAAATCTGATTTCTGAACTAGTCTGTGTCTGTTATGGCATTTGTCTGAGTTGGTATCGTCATACCAAGACTTGCAAGTCCTATTTCTGAGCCATAATGTATTAAGCAAGAGCTTTCATTCATAACATAGTTTAGACCACCAAAACATGTAATTTGCATTAAAGATGTCATGTTCCGAAACTCAAGTCAAATCCATGCAAAACTTTCATCAAACATATGGTGGTCATGTGCATTTTTGGCAAAACCATGCATTCTTTCATTACATGCATATTCAACATTCACAACCCTCTCTTTCATGTTCAAAACATTGTATATTACGTGAAACATGAAAAAATTTACATTAAGAGAGAGGTTTCATGAAAATCATGCTCTAAATTCATATTTCAGGACAAACGCATATATATATATACATATAACTTTCAAATCACTTTGGGGGAAAGCCAAAAGGCCAAAACAATATCATTAAAGCTTCTGAAACATGAGTATGTACATGAATTCGAAAACCAAATTCTTAAAACATGATTTTTATGCCCATGAGATTTTAGGAAAACCCCGTTACCTTATTCTCCACGAATTTTTGGTGTCTATCGAAGCCTACGTCGAGAGGATTCCGAATCTGTAATTTGTTTCACGAAGAAGTTTCAGAATGATCGGTCCTTCAAGCTTATTTTCTCAAACCCTAGTTTCTCCTTCTCTTAAGTTCTTGAAGGATTAGATTTTTGGGATTTTATAGGAGGCTTCAATGTTGTTAATAGGCCCAAATCCATTTAGGAGTGGGTAAGGACGATTTTGGGTTTTGTAAGGACTAACTTGCACTTAAAGTAACTCAAAACGGAGTGTTTTCGTCACCTGAAACCATAACTATGCTCCGCCCTTTGCATTGCCTAAATTTACATAGGCGCCTCCCTATGCATCGCCTATATTTGCATAGGCGCCTCCCTATGCATCGCCTATATGTGCATAGGCGACACATTCAACTTTGAAAGGCCATAACTTCTTCACCGGGTGTCCGTTTTAGGCGAATTTGGTATCGTTGGAAATCTTATTCAATTATATACAATTTGGTATATAGTAGGCCACCCAGTTCATCATATACAATAAGTTATGGTCAATAGAATTTGACACAAATTACAACGTCCACTAAAACTTAATCGATCGAAATAGTTTTAACTCATCCTTGAGTTGAAGGACTTCTATGGTCTAAATTCATGCTCAAATGGATTCACATACTACAAACTTGATTAACATGCCAAATTGGCATAGGATTTAAGGCTCGGGGATTATCAACGCATCAGAGTCATATATTTTATTCTAGCCCGAAATGCGGGGCGTTACATTATCCCCCCATTGGGATCATTCGTCCCCGAATGATGACACGGAAATAGTCACGCATGATTTCAAACAGATTCCTACATAGAAGGAAACATAAAGCAAGAATTGTACCTTTCAATTCATCTCTTGCTGATTCAAATAGGCTCGGGTATCTCACTTTTATGTCATGCTCCGACTCCCAAGTTGCTTCTTCAATTTTCTGATTTCGCCATAACACTTTAACTGAGACTATCTCTTTACTCCTCAATTTTCTCACTTGTCGATCAAGGATTCCTACGGGCTCTTCCTTGTAAGACAAGGAATCGCTCACCTTGATTTCATCAATGGGCACCACCAAAGAGTGATCTCCGATGCACTTCTTCAACATGGATATGTGGAATACTGGATGAACAGAACCCAAACTTGCAGTTAATTCTAATTCATACGCAACTCCACCTATTCTTCTTATAATCTGATACGGGCCTATATAGCGAGGACTTAGCTTACCCCTCTTCCCGAAACACATAACCCCCTTCATGAGAGAAACTTTGAGGAAAACCCAATCTCCAATCTCAAACTCTAACTCTCTTTTTCTGACGTCGGCATAGGATTTCTGATGACTCTGAGCTGCCTTTAATCGTTCCCTAATGAGTTTCACATCCTCCATTGCTTGATGAACAAGATCAGGCCCATACATCTACATATCACCTACTTCATACCAGCCTATTGGAGACCTACATCTCCTACCATACAATGCCTCAAAAGGTGCCATCTTAATACTAGAGTGGAAGTTGTTGTTATAAGCAAACTCTATCAGTGGAAAGTGATCAACCCAACAACCTTTAAAATCTATCACACAGGCCCTCAACATGTCCTCCAGGGTCTGGATAGTACGTTCAGCTTGCCCATCAGTCTGAGGGTGGAATGTTGTACTTAAGTTCACCTGGGTACCTAAACCTTGCTGAAACGATCTCCAAAACTGAGAAGAAAACTGCGTACCTCGGTCGGATATGATGAAGACAGGCGCTCCATGCAAACGGATAATTTTTGCAATGAACAACTTGGCATAATCTTCCCCCGAATAGTTAGTCCTGACAGGCAGAAAGTGAGTTGACTTGGTCAGCCTATCTACAATCACCCATATAGAGTCATACTGATTTCGGGACTTCGGAAGTCCTGTAATAAAGTCCATATTGATCATTTCCCACTTCCACAAGGGCAACGCTATTTCTTGGGAAGTACCTCCTGGCCTCAAATGTTCTACTTTCACTTGTTGGCAATTCAAGCACTTAGAAACAAAGTTAGCCACATCTCGCTTCATATTATTCCACCAAAACATAGATTTCAAATCATGGTACATCTTAGTAGAACCAGGATGAACAACATACCTCGAGGTGTGAGCTTCATCAAGAATTCTTTCTCGAAGCCCGTCGACATTTGGAACACATAATCTACCCTGAAACCTCAGGATGCCATCACCATCAATTTCAAAAGACATCACCTTCTGTTGACCCACATCTTTCTTAATTTGCATCAAGATGGGATCTTCAACCTGTTTCTCCTTCACTTCAGCACAAAGGGATGACTTAGCTAACTCATGAACAACTACCCCTCCATCTTCGGAATCTAACAGTTGCACTCCCATATTCGCAAGGCGGTGAATATCCTTCACTATCTCCTTCTTTTCTTCTTCTACATGAGAAAGGCTTCCCATAGACAACCTGCTGAGGGCGTCGGCCACAATATTTGCCTTGCCCGGATGGTAATGCAGGCTCATATCATAGTCTTTCAGGAGTTCCAACCACCCTCTGCCTGAGATTCAATTCTTTCTGCGAGAAGACATACTGCAGACTCTTGTGATCAGTGAAGATATCAACATGAACACCGTACTAGTAGTGCCGCCAAATCTTAAGGGCAAACACCATAGCCGCTAACTCCAAATCATGAGTAGGGTAGTTCCGCTCGTGCACCTTCAACTGCCTAGATGCATAAGCTACCACCTTACCATGTTGCATCAAAACGCAGCCAAGTCCCACACGGGACGCATCACAGTAAACCACAAAACCATCAACACCCTAGGGAAGAGTCAAAACAGGTGCAGTGGTCAGTCTGTCTTTCAACTTCTCAAAACTATTTTCGCATAAATCAGACCACACAAACTTTACCTTTTTCTGAGTCAGTTTTGTGAGTGGAGCCGTTATGGATGAAAAACCCTCTACGAATCTTCTGTAATAACCTGCCAAACCCAAGAAGCTCCGAATATCGGTTGGAGTCGTGGGTCTGGGCCATCTTCTCACTGCCTCAACTTTATGGGGATCCACTCTAATCCCATCACTGGACACAATATGCCCTAAGAAGGCAATAGTATCTAACCAGAACTCACACTTGGAAAATTTGGCATACAACCGATGATCCTTAAGGGTCTGAAGAATGATTCGGAGGTGATCGGCATGATCCTCCTTACTCTTAGAATAAATCAAAATATCATCAATAAATACAATGACAAACGAGTTAAGAAACTGACGGAAAACTCTGTTCATAAGATCCATGAAGGCTGCAGGGGCATTAGTTAACCCGAAGGACATGACGAGAAACTCATAGTGACCATATCGGGTTCGGAAAGATGTTTTGGGAATGTCTGTCTCCCTAACTTTCAACTGATGATAGCCCGAACGAAGGTCTATTTTTGAAAAACATCTAGCACCCTGAAGTTGGTCAAAAAGATCATCAATCCTCGGAAGAGGATATTTGTTTTTAATTATGACCTTGTTCAACTGACGGTAATCTATGCACATACGAAGGGAACCGTCTTTCTTACGCATGAAAAGTACAGGTGCACCCCAAGGAGATACACTGGGGCATATAAATCCCTTATCTAGGAGGTCTGCTAGCTGCTCTTTCAACTCCTTTAGTTCTGCGGGATCCATTCTATATGGCGGAATAGACATGGGATGGGTATCTGGCAACACATCAATACCAAACTCTATCTCCCTATCAGGGGGTACCCCTGGGAGATCTTCGGGAAAGATTTCTGGAAATTCATTCACCACAGGGACAGACTGAAGAGGAGGATTTTCAACTTTAGAGTCCTTGACTCGAATAAGGTGATACAAGCAACCCTTAGAAATGAGTTTTTGGGCTCTGAGATAAGATATAAAGTGCCCCTTGGGTGCTAAAGAATGTCCCTCCCATTCTATCATTGGTTCATTCGGGAAAGAAAAGGTAACTCTACGGGTCGTACAATCCAATATGGCGTAGCATGAATGGAGCCAATCCATCCCTAAGATAGCATCAAATGCAACCATGTCCAACTCTATAAGGTCTGCCACCGTATCCCGACTACCAACAGTCACCACACAACCCCTATATACCTTTCTAGCAACAACAGAATCCCCCACCGGGGTAGAAACAGAAAAGGGTTCAGAAATCACACTGGGCTCAAACCTGAAACCAACAGCCACATAAGGGGTCACATAGGATAAGGTGGATCCGGGATCAAGTAACACACTGACATCACGGGAAAAGATTTGTAACGTACCGGTAACAATATCTGGGGAAGCTTCCGCCTCCTGGCGGTTGGTCAAGGCATATAACTGGTTGCGACTGTTCCCGGCAGCTGATGTGGCACCCTTCTGAGATGGGGATGGCGCTGTGGAATTTCCCTGAAACTTCGCACCACCAGCACTCCTCCTAGCAGATGGACAGTCCCTCTGAAAATGGCCTGACTAACCACATGAATAACATACAAGTGTGCCCAACTGACATTTCCCCGGATGATTCTTACCACAATTTTCACATCGCGAGTAAGTGCGATGCTGCTGAGCCACACTACCCTGCAATTGAGTATCTGGTGCTCTAGATCCATGAGGAGTCTAAAAGCTCTGAGTCTGTCTATTTGCAGGGGGTCTGGGCGCTGGGGCGTTGGCCGCTGGCTGTGTATTATTCCAAAACCTCATCTTCTTTGACCACCTATTTCCCCAATTACCACTCTGCGGCTGACTCTGGTGACGATCCGCAGATTTGACTCTCTTGGCCTGTCTGTCCTTCTCTCTAGATTCAGTGATCTTTCTCTTCTTCTCTTCCACCTGTTGCATGTGGACTGTCAGTCTAGCAAAATCTAACTCCCTATTCAGCATTTCCCCCTGGCACTCAAGTATCAGGTTATCAGCAAGGCCGGATGCAAATTTCCTCATCCGGGCTCTCATATTGCTAGTCAATTCTGGTGCATAGCGGGCTAGTTGATTAAACTTCAAAGTGTACTCCTGTACGCTCATACTTCCCTGCTTCAGATTCATGAACTCTTCTGCTTTGGCCTCCCTCAACTCCAGAGGAAAAAATCTGTTAAGGAAAGCTTCTACAAACTCACCCTAAACTGTGAGCTCAGCACTCTCACCTTTTACATTTTCCCAGTCTGCATACCACTGATTTGCAACATCTTTAAGCTGATAAGTTGCCAATTCCACTCCTTCAATCTCATCTACATGCATTACCTTAAAGATCTTCTCCATCTCATCCACGAACTCCTGTGGATCTTCCTCCACCTTTGTACCAGTGAACTTAGGTGGATTCATCTTCATGAAATGCCCGACTCTAGTAGCCTCAGACGTAATGGATTCAGACCCAATATCTTCCAATCGTTGAGCTTGGTTAGCTACCAGCTGTGTCAGCATATGGATAGACCGCTTGAACTCTGTATTTGAGATATCTCTCTGAGCAGTTGGTGGACGGTTGACATTAGTCCAAGGAGCCCGAGATGGACTGGTTGGAACTGGAGGGACTCTCGGATTAGGGACAAGTTCTGGCGTGGAAGCTCTATTACGGGTCCGCATCCCATGGGTGGGACGGACCACATCTGCCTGAGCACTCTGATCGATGTTGTGACGGGGAGGCATAGTCGTGTTTCACTGTAATACAAGAGATCATTGATTAGGGGACGGTTTAGACTCTGAAGCACGAACTAAATCACAAAAAAGGGAAACATTCCTAAACGCCTAGTAGCCTCCTGTTTATAAGTGTGGCGCGCTACATACCCATAAATAAGACTCTACCCGACGCGATTTCGCAGACACCCTGGAACCATGAACCGTGCTCTGATACCAAGTTTGACACGACCCGAGCCTAGGCCCTAGCCTTGACGAGCATCCCGAACCATGAAGGCCCGGAACACCCATTCTCTATCTGGTTATCATGGACAACATTCATAATCATAATAAAATGCGGAATTGAAACTGAGTACGGAAAACATGGTCAAGTCCTGCAATATTTCTGAATAATACTATCTGACATCAGTCTGCGAAATCTCTACTAGGAACATAACCATTTGTCTGAAAAGAAGCTGGGACAAGGGCCCCAGTAAACCAAAAACATAATAAATAAGATAGTGTCTGACATAATTAGGCCTTCCGAATAATAAAAGGCTCACCACTGTGAGATCAAGTCTGCAAACCCGAGAATGTCTACTGAGTAGCTGGACCCCTAGACTGTGCCTCAGGACCTGGAAGGAGGGGGGGTCAGCACAAAAGTACTGGCACGCGAAGCAATCCAAAAGTAGTATAATGGAACATACATACATATATATATATATATATTAAGGGAAAGCAATTTTTCATCAAGACATCATGTATAAAACTGTTTCTGAAAAATACATGGGCACTTTCTGAAAACATGCAACCTGTCTGTCCATTTCAAATCATGATCTGTGTTTTACTTCTGAGTTAGGTGGTATTACCCTACAAGTCTGAATATTCCATGGGCTGTATGGAATCCGCCATTGACTCGGCGGGGAAGCCCCCAACCCAAGTGTGCCGCAAGGGTTGGAGTGTCTGAGTATGATACTCCACAGGACATTTAAGTCAACGCATAATAATATACCCGGGTCGGCAAACCACGGTTTTAGGCAAAGAGTTGTCTGAAACTCCCGCCTTCTTCAGGGAACCACCTAAGCTCTCTTTATGCCCTATTTTAGCCTTTTCTGAACATGTATCATTCTGAAATTTCTAAATCATGAGAGTCTGATAAAAATCTGATTTCTGAACTAGTCTGTGTCTGTTATGGCATTTGTCTGAGTTGGTATCGTCATACCAAGACTTGCAAGTCCTATTTCTGAGCCATAATGTATTAAGCAAGAGCTTTCATTCAAAACATAGTTTAGACCACCAAAACATGTAATTTGCATTAAAGATGTCATGTTCTGAAACTCAAGTCAAATCCATGCAAAACTTTCATCAAACATATGGTGGTCATGTGCATTTTTGGCAAAACCATGCATTCTTTCATTACATGCATATCAACATTCACAACCCTCTCTTTCGTGTTCAAAACATTGTATATTACGTGAAACATGGAAAAATTTACATTAAGAGAGAGGTTTCATGAAAATCATGCTCTAAATTCATATTTCAGGACAAACGCATATATATATATACATATAACTTTCAAATCACTTTAGGGGAAAGCCAAAAGGCCAAAACAATATCACTAAAGCTTCTGAAACATGAGTATGTACATGAATTCGAAAACCAAATTCTTAAAACATGATTTCTATGCCCATGAGATTTTAGGAAAACCCCGCGTACCTTATTCTCCATGAATTTTTGGTGTCTATCGAAGCCTACGTCGAGAGGATTCCGAATCTGTAATTTGTTTCACGAAGAAGTTTCGGAATGATCGGTCCTTCAAGCTTATTTTCTCAAACCCTAGTTGCTCCTTCTCTTAAGTTCTTGAAGGATTAGATTTTTGGGATTTTATAGGAGGCTTCAATATTGTTAATAGGCCCAAATCCGTTTAGGAGTCGGTAAGGACGATTTTGGGTTTTGTAAGGACTAACTTGCACTTAAAGTAACTCAAAACGGAGTGTTTTCGTCACCTGAAACCATAACTATGCTCCGCCCTTTGCATTGCCTAAATTTACATAGGCGCCGCCCTATGCATCGCCTGTATTTGCATAGGCGCCGCCCTATGCATAGCCTATATGTGCATAGGCGACACATTCAACTTTGAAAGGCCATAACTTCTTCACCGGGTGTCCGTTTTAGGCGAATTTGGTATCGTTGGAAAGCTTATTCAATTATATACAATTTGGTATATAGTAGGCCACCTAGTTCATCATATACAATGAGTTATGGTCAATAGAATTTGACACAAATTATAACGTCCACTAAAACTTAATCGATAGAAATAGTTTTAACTCGTCCTTGAGTTGAAGGACTTCTATGGTCTAAATTCATGCTCAAATGGATTCACATACTACAAACCTGATTAACATGCCAAATTGGCATAGGATTTAAGGCTCGGGGATTATCAACGCATCAGAGTCATATATTTTATTCTAGCCCGAAATGCGGGGCGTTACACTACCAATTCATGAATACCCATATTAAGTGCTAACTTGAGACCTAGGATGCAAGACTCATATTTAGCCATGTTATTGGTGCACGAGAAGCGTAATTTAGCGGTTACTGGATAGTGTTGGCCTGTTTCTAAAACCAAAACTGCTCTAATTACCGATCCTTTAAAGTTGACTTCTCCATCAAAGAACAATCTTCATCTGGGGTATGTCTCTGCAATGTCTTCTCCCACGAATAAAATCTCCTCATCTGGGAAGTAAGTTTGAAGTGGCTCATACTCATTATCAATCGAATTCTCAGCTAAATGATCCACTAAGTCATGCCCCTTAATTGCCTTTTGAGTCACATACACGATGTCAAACTCACTTCGCAACATTTTCCACTTTGCTAACTTTCTCATAGGCATGGCTTTATGAAATATATACTTCAATGGATCTATTTTGTAAATAAGATACATTGTGTATGAGGATAGCTAATGCCTTAACTTTTGTGCGGCCCAGGTCCAAGTACAACACTTCTTTTTTATAAGAGTGTAGCGAGCCTCATATGGCGTGAACTTTTTACTCAAGTAGTAGATTGTTTTCTTTTTCTTACCGATCTCATCATGTTGCCCGAGGACATACCCAAAAGCATTTTCTGAGACTGACAGGTAAAGCAACAATGGACTTTCCTCCCTTGGTGGAACCAAAAAAGACTAAGTGGACAGATAATCATTGATTCTATCAAAAGCCTTCTAACATTTTTCTTTTCACTCATTCAATGCATATTTCTTCAACATCTTGAGAATTAGCTCACATATGACTGTTGGTTGGGCAATGAACCTGCTAATGTAATTCAAATGACCCAGGAAACTCATAACTTCTTTCTTGATCCTTGGCGGCAGTAAATCCTAAATTGTCATGATCTTGGATGAGTCTAGCTCGATGTTCCTTCTGCTGACTATGAACCCGAGTAATTTCCCGGCTGGCATACTGAAAGCACACTTAGCATGATTCAACTTCAAGTTGTAATTTCTTAGTAGGTTGAAAAACTTTCCCAGATGTGTCAGATGATCTGAACTCTTGCAATATTTGATAATCACATCATCCATGTACACCTCAATCTCTTTATGAATCATATCATGAAAAATCATCATCATAGCCCTCATGTATGTCGCACCAGTATTCTTGAGACCAAACGGCATCATCCTATAATGATAAACACCCCAGGGCATAATGAAAGTTGTATTTTCTACATCTTTCCTATCCATTAATATCTTATGATATCTGGCGAAAGAATCCACAAAATACTGCATTTCATGCTTTGCACAATTATTAGTGGGGAGTGGATATTGGGTAGCAAAAAATTATCTTTAGGACTGCCTCTTTCCAGATATGTGTAATCAACACAATTCTGATCTTGTAGTTCTTTTTGGAATTGGAATAATATTGGCTAGCCATGTTGGATATCTTGTGACCTCCACAACCTTTGATTGAATTTGCTTCGTCACTTCTTCCTTGATTTTCAAACTTAAGTCCGTCTTGAATTTTTATATTTTTTGCTTACCTGGATCAAACTCAAGATGGATTAGTAACTTATGCGACATGATGTTGGTGCTTAACCCTGGCATATCATCGTAGGACCAAGAAAATATGTTAATGTACTCTCGTAGCAACTGAATGAGTTCTCTTTTTTGTGCCTCTGCTAAGTGAACACTAACACTTGTCTCTTTGATTTCATCGTGGTCTCCTAGGTTGACTATTTTAGTTTCCTCTAGGTTAGGCTTCTCCCAGTTTTCAAATTCTTCTATATCTTCTACTAATCACTCCTCATCATATTCTTTCCATTTATCATTATTCACCTCGCTTTGTTCTTCTAGCCCTTGACATGACATGACATTGGAAGGTTTTAAATTATTGTTACTGAATAAACAAACAAACCAAGTTAGATAATAACAAGACAATAAAGAAAATGGTAAAAAAATATAATCACATTTCAAAATAACTTCTTGGATAAAAGGAGACCTTTTCATTGAATTTTGGGAAATATTTACAAACTATTGCTCATGACCCGCAAAAATACGGGACCATGCTTTTTTTAAAAGAGTAAAACACGAGAAGGAACTTTGAAACATAAAATGGTGGATCACGGGGCCTCCTCCGGATCATCACCAATTTTTAAAACTACTAGTAATTTCCCTTTCATCTACCATAATGGGCGACGAGTCATGAGAGGAACGGAGGTCCAATATTTTAAAGCCTCTCCAGATGAGACCTTTCTTATTCCACCAGCCTTTGGGATATCTTTTGATATAACATTGCATCCCACAAAGATATTTCCTATCCCATCCCCAAGACCATCATCTGTTGACACCTCACACATAAGAAATGACTGGTACAGGAGTGGAAATGATTTGGGTAGACTCATCCTTGACTTATCTTAAATCTCATCTTCCTTTGTTGGCTGGTATCTTAACCCATACATAGATTCTTTTTTTGTGACCATAATAGGCTCAATAATTCTTCAAAATTCTTACCCAAGCCTCGGCTGGGCTTGAACCCACTTCTTAACATCACAGTCCCAATTATCTTGTAGATAGAAGGTATTGGTGTTTGGGGCGTTGGATCTTTCTCCACGGCATTCATAATTCCACCATATAAAAATTACTACCTCTTGGGATATCTTCAATGACAGGCACATAACCATTGGGATGATTTAAATGACTTCCTTCTCCTCGAATGACTACCTCGTGGTCTTCCCAAATAAACTTCAATAATTGATGAAAGGTCGATGAGACTGCCTTTGCACTATGAATACAAGGTCTCCACAGAAGTAGGTTGTAACTAGGATGGATATCCATAACATGAAATTTTGCCTTGAATTTAGTAGTTCCCATCTGGATGTACAAGTCAACTTCTCCTATAGTATCTCTCTTCCCTCCATCAAAAGCTCGCACATTAACATGGATTTGGCGAACCTTTCCCAAGTCGTAGCCCATTTAAACCAATGTAGAAAGTGGATAAATGTCCAAACTAGATTCGTTAGCTATCAATACCTGATTAATCACATAGTCCCGATAAATGACAGTAACATGTAAGGCTTTATTATGCATCACCCCATCAAAAGAAAACTCTTCTTTACTAGAAGATATGTGATGACTTTTCATAACATTCCCTATCATTGCGATCAGATTTTAAAAACTCGTACCTGCGGGAACATATGGTTCACCTAGGACTTTCAATAAATTTTGTCAGTGGTATTGTGAACTCATTAACAACGCCCAAATAGAAATCTGGGCTGAAGTCTTTTCTAAATGCTTTATAATTGAATACTCTTTCGATTGCATATGCCTCCAAAATTCTTTGACCTCTCCTTCAGTGATTAGCCTTTTTTGAGAATCCTTTCTGTTGGTCAAATATTTAGGAATATAGCATCGTGAAGATCGTGTCATCCCTTGGGAAGTGGCAGTCTCTATAATAAATTCCTATCTAGGCGGTAGTAGAGCATATACCTAAGTTGGGGTTGTTATCACTATAAACGGGGGCCTTTCATTGACACTTAAGACAAATGGCTCTCTCCATCTTCTCCACTCCTTTTGTCCTTTTGGGATTTTCTGAATCCACCTTAGCAATAGTCTTGTTAGATGCCTATTTGCCCTCTATTTTGACAATGTTAACTATGGTTCCCCCATGATTAGGCAATGGATTATTGTTGATATTTGGTGTTGGTGAATGAAGTATGATGACCTTCTGATCAATCAAGTCTTGAATCTTATGCTTTAGGTTAATGCAATCTTTGGTACTGCACCCCGCAACTCCTGAATGATAGGCATAATTTTGATCGACATGATAAAATTAGGAATTGGGATTGACAGGTTTTGGTTGGATAGGTTATAGATGACCAGCTTTTTTCAATCTTCCAAAGATTTGGGTACGACTATCAAATAATGGCATGAAGTTTTGGGGAGGTTTCTTTTTTAGATTTGGAAGAGGGGTTTACAATGGTTTTGATTAATGAGAGGAGGTACTTGATGATAATTTGGAGGAGCTACGACATTCATTTGATTATTTGGAATGGAATCTTGAACATGAGAATGATAATTTGGTTGCGGGACTTGATATTGAGGTAAAATATTTGGTTGTAGAGTTGGGTATTGAGGTAGGATATTTGGTTGTGGAGCTTGGTATTAAGATGGGATATTTGGAATTGGAGCTTGGTATTGGGATTGGGTATTTGGAAGTGGAGCTTGGTATTGGGATTGGGCGTAGAATACAGGCTGAAAACTTGGTGGCGGTGGAGAGGAAAGAACATTCCTTGGCTTGAATTTCTTTTACAATTTAGCAGCAGAATTAGTAGAGACCGTAGTCATATCTTTTATTTTCTTCTATGGGAACACAGAAGACCCAGATGATGTTGGGGTTTTGACAATCTTTCCTATTCGAATGCCTTCTTCTAGCGATTCCCCAATTTTTACCAACTCTATGAAAGTTGCCCTGACTACAAATATCATTCTGGTATAAAATTCTCCCTCCTGAGCACTAGAGAACACCTACACCATTTCCTCCTTAGACATGGGAGTTTGTACCTTAGCAGGTTCTTTTCTCCAATGAAAGGCATGGTCTTGAAAACACTCATCATTCTTCTACTTGATCCAGTCTAGTCATTATTAGTCAGGGACTATTTCAATGTTAAACACAAACGTATCGAGAAAGCTTTTAGTCAATGCCCTCCACACAAACCATCTTTACTGTTCCTGAGATGTGAACCAATCTAAAGCTTCACCGCTTAAGCTTCAGCATAATAAGCATATTAGTAATGCCTCATTTCTTCCTACCCTAAACATTTGATCACAATACCTTCTTAGATGAGCCATGGGATTTCCAATGCCATTGAACACTTCAAATTTAGGGACCTTGTACCCTTCTAGTAGATCTACTCCAAGGTGCACACACAGATTATCGTACCCCAAATCAACATTATCCCCTGTCCCGTGAGATTCCTTGATCCTCATAATCTCTTCATTCATGGCCAGCAACTTTTTTTCATACTCGATCCTCTATTCCTTTTTCTTCTCCTCAAACTGGTCTACCTCGAGATTAAAAAAGGGGTTGTATATGTCAGGGGATATGATTACATGAGAAGGATTTAGAATGGTAGCTTGATTTTAAAGATGAGAGAAGGTTGGGTGGTAGGTAGGGGGATATTTTGGAAATTAAGCATACTTTGTGGAATTTGAGAGTAGTTTGGTGGAATCTGAGAGGGATTTTGTAGAGTTGAGAACGTATTTTGTGGATTTGGAAATGAATCTTGTGGGTTTGGAAATTGATTTTTTAGGTTTGGAAGCGGATTTTGTGGGTTTGGAAATGGGTTTTGTGGATTTAGAAATAATTTTATGGATTTGGAGATGGATTTTGTGGGGTTAGGGATGGATTTTATGGATGGTAAGCATCTGGGGTTATTTTCTCGATTGGTGTTTTGGACAGCATGAACTGGAGGATTATTGATTATGGGATCTGTGGGAAATTGGGAAGCGTAGGTAAAAAATATGTTATTTGGATGATTACCACGAATAGGAGTACTGAGGGGAGGAATTTGGAGTAGAGGGTCGTGTCCTCCTGGGACAGAAGCGTTTATGGTGATGGCTAGATTAGCCAACTCTCTAGTACAATTCATCTCCTCCTAAAGCAATTCTAATTTTCTCGCAAGTTCAGCAATCATCTCTCTTTGTTCTGTTATCACATTGTCCCTGATGGTCAATGTGTTATCTTCGTTGCTTTCAGTCATATTTGAATGATGGTTAGGGGATAGGATTTTGCAAACTTTTGATCGGGTAAAGTAAGGATGCTCTACCAGCTTGTTTCAACACGGAGTAGTTTTTTATGATCTGTAAAGCAAAGTCACTCAAAGGTAGATGTGCCAGATCTCATATATGATAAATAATGCAAGATATTTGATAAGAAGTAACCACATAGATTTGTTTTCATCATAGGCAAACTAATCCACAAGAGCATAGTGGATAAATTTGTCTTTGATTCAAACAAATGCACATAAACACATAAGGTAGTTATATCACATAATAACATTGTAGTAAACACATATTCTAATTGGGGTGACCCTTTTGAGCCAAGTGTTAGCCTAGCGAATTTTGAAGGAAATATATGTCTTTTTAAAATCCAATCCATTATCCTCCCAAATTTATATAGATATATATAAAAAGAGCATAAACGCCTACAAAAGTAGCATAAGAGAGATACAATTTTTAGGGAAAAGGAAAATAACATGAACGAAAGAACAAGGTCACGCGCAGGGGATAGAAAAACTAGTTCCTAGACGAACCTTCATTGGCTTTACCTTCTTAGCTTTATCCGTCTCTTGCCATGTGTGATATCTGTTGGTGATTAGGTGACTCCCGCATAACTGTGATTTATTCTCGTAGTTCATAGTTCCTATGCTATCAATTTGAGAAACCATGCAATCATCTAAATCGATCAGACACTACCTAGTATCATCAACCTCTTGCTTGGCTCGCTTTAACTCTTCTCTTAACTGGTGTGTGGTTAAGGCATCCTCCATATGCATCAGTTGGATCGTAATCTCACTTTTTTGGAATTCATCTTGAAGCCTGTGGAGTCGGATCTGATGTTCTGACTCTACATCAACAATTCGGATGGGTACATTCAGCCTTGGATCAATGTTCCGGCAAGATTTTTCTTCAACCACTCTTTGTAAGTGTCATTGATTTCGGGTTCAAATCCGATACGAAAAGAGACTTCCTCAATCTTTCTTCTCCTTCACCCATCTACCATATAGTCCTTGAGTGGGGTTTCTCCTTCTTCATATTCGGTGATGAATCTAAGAATGGGCGCAATTTACTGTGTCTCCTGTTTGATTTTGAATTTCCCAAGGACTCTACCAGTATTTTAGGGACCAGTCCCTCTGATACCTAGAAGCACTTAAAAAGGCCATTCGCCCCTTCAAGTAATGTACTTCCTTGGGCAAAGATATCTGATGGACCACTAGACGTTGTTGTCTCTTAATTCCCTAAAAAACCTTAAACCAAAATTTTAAAGATGCCTTCCTCTTAAACCTGTGCAGGAATGACACGACCGAATTAGGGCCTAGTCGTGTCGGGCATCTCAAGTCCAACCAGGATCGGAGACCACTCCCAATACCCTACCATAACCGTCCTGCACCCTATGTCGGATAAATTCTGAACATATAACAAGATAAAATAATAATAATTTACAGACATTAAATAAAGTCTATGATCATAATCCAACCTCAACCAATTATCCAATCGGTGTCAACCCCAATGTCATTACCAGTATCACCGCTGACACTAATATCGACACCGTCTATACCCATAGTAGTCTGACAAAGCCTCTAACCAGAATCAATAATATCCGATAGGGACATGCCCCCGACCATAGTCAAAACCAAACCAAAGAAATAACAAAAAATAAAAGAAGTCCATAGCAAGAAATGGAGCCTTTCAGAGTATGGAAGCTCACCACTTCAGTCTGACTCAAAGTTGTCCCCAAAATCCAAGTCACTGAGCAGGAGGAATGGTAGTATGGCCGATTTCTGCATCACGTGGGGATATAGCGCCCGAAGACGGTTAGTAGAGTGAATGCCACCATGTACTCAGGAATAAGATAAAATAATTTTGGTAATTCAAAACCAAATTAATTAACCATATGCAATCACATATATACATATATACACCATGTCGGGATAGGAAACAAGGTTTAGCATGCATTTAAAACTTTAACTGGGTTGTGTAGCTTTGCTCTCTTAAAACTACCTGCAGGCTATATGGGTTCAGCTCTCCCTACTGAAAGGGCCCCAGTGCATGTTAGCCGCACGATCGGAGAAAAGAACCTGAGATGACTAGTACATATCCTAAAATATAAAATGTAACTTCATGCACACAATCACCTTGACCAAACCTCACATCAAATTTTTGAGGATCTGGCTGCTCTATTCTAGGATTTTTCACTAAGTGTGTCATCATCCACCATTGCAAGATGAGGTTGCAACCTTTAAAGAAACGATGCTCGGTTTGACACCTTCCCAAAGCCCAATATATTTCAGCTAGGATCATGGGAGCTAAGGTATGGAATACCTTCTTGGAACCGTAATATATTCTGTAGAATAGTATGTGCGTCAACATAATGACTCTTAGATGAATGGTGCTATTTTCTCTCTATGGGAACATCATAGTTCCGAGCAAACCTACCGCAAACACAAATGCACTTTTCTCCTTACATTTTGCCTCTGATTCAAATTTATGTCCGAACTTCTTAAAAGCATTATACCTTCCAAACCGGCGATACAACTCAGGAAAAGATATATTTGCCCCATCACAATCCCCCAACCAGGTATAGTCATTGATTGAAAAGTCATTCTTGATAACTTGATGGTTCCATTCAATATGGACTAAAATGCTTATATCAGGCGTACTTCTTCTTTTTGTACACATATCGATGCTCTCATAACAAGTCATCACCTCTTCAATAGTGGGGTTAATTCAACATCCCAAAGCAAAACACCATATTATCATCATCCCAAAATATCTTTAGCACATAGATCATTTCAGGCCAAGTATCCATCTTTATAAGCAAAAGAAGATGCCCGATATGTGTGCTAACAATCTTTTTATCTTCTCCACTCATGTGAGTCCACCATACTTTCCAGAAGTTATCCGATCTAGTAACAATCTTGAATCTTTTGTAGGAGTATGGTTGGGCCATTCTTACACGAAAGCAAACAAAAATAAGCCTTCCCCCTACCCCAAAGGATAATAGATTGGATTAAACAAACATATATTTCTTCAACACATAAACATGGTTCGTCTGTAATTAACTTGTGGTCAATAGACGCAGGAAAAATTTTCTAATGGGCCCAATGTCCCCTCAAGTATTGGGTCGTCCTAGGCTTAGTCCTAAAAGACAATTTTGATTTTCACTCTATCCTAGGTGTCTAGAGTGGGTTTGAACCAAGTTCCCAAGCGAACAACTTAGGTTTATAAATACGAACAGTCATCAGATGCCTCATGTGTGCATAAACCATCGTATTTCCAACATTTTATTTGGAGTTGAACAATAGGGATCGAGACATCCACAAAACCCCAAGCAATTTATATATTTCGAGTAGAAGTATGCCATGAAATGCAAGAGTTTATTTTTCATGAAATTTAAAACACATAGGCACATAAATAGTTTAAACTCTATAACAGTCAGACAAAAAAGCTAATTTAAATATTTGGTTAGAACCTAGTTAGAGTCCCCATCAGAGTCACCACTTTTGGAGAAATGACTTTTGGGTTTTTTCATAAGGTCAAATGCTTTTGAAAAAAAAGTTTTTAAATTCGAGAATAGAGTCGTCACTTAATTTATTTAGGAAAATTAAGAAACCTTCAAAAATTTCTTAAATGATTCAAAACAGAAAAGATCATTTAAGTTTGAGTTTCGGGTAAGTAGTTCCTATTAATACTCTTGAAAGTTGTTAGGGCAAAGAATCCACTAACTTGCGGTTATCTGGATTATTTGAAAACAACCCTATTGACTAACTTTAAAAAGGAAAATTAATTGTTGAAAAGAAATTGTTTAAGAAAAAATTACCGCAAAATCAATTTTGGGCAACTTGGTGGGAATTTAACTAGTTCTAAGAAAGTTATAATCAAATAGCACGTAAGGGGAAGGGGAGAATTAGAAGACTTAGGCTCGTAAGCCCAAATCTATCAACTCTTTCCTAATCTAATTGGGATTTTAGCCCACCTGCACCTGTCCTAAATTATTCATTTGGCCTTTTGGCTTATCATCACCTGTCCTAATCTAAATAATGAGTTTTTGGCCCATAACCTGTCCTAAACTATCTTTTTAGACCCTTTAGACCAAAATCTGTTTCACCTGTATTAATTTACAACTTTGGCTTCGAGGCCCCGAATGAATGAATAAATACGTAACTAAATGAATAAAGATAAGTAAAGCAATAATAAATAAAAAATGTGATGAGACTTTTCAAGTCTCTTAGCTACTTCAACAATGGGTTTTTGACCAATTTTCTTCTTCTTCCACAGTATCGGCCTCTTTATACAAGAATGATCAGCTAGAAGGGATGGTCCGTCATTGGCCTATTATGAAATGCAAGGAGGAAAGGAGTCCGTTCGGACTCCAAAACAGATTCACATGCAAAAGAAGACATAAATGAAATTAATGCATATCCAAAGTGCAAAAAGAAAAGTAAAGACAGTAACCTATATTCGAAAGTTAATACGTAACCGATAATGATAAGAAAGGGCATTCATGCACATAAAGAAATAGGAAGGTATCCCGACAAGTTCCCAATTTCTACATTAGTCTGTAATCTCTTCATTTTTCCATTCCAGGAAAATTATAGAAGTTACGATAAGAATCCTTTGGTAAACACAAGCATTAACTACTAGATATGTTATCTCAAGATTTAGGTAACTAAAGAAAAATAGAACATCATAACCAAACTCAACATTCTCCATAAGTGAGTCAAACAGTTTGCACTTCCAATATTACACAGGAAAAAGATTGCATAAGGTAGGAACAAAGATGCGAATGAGTCAATTCAGTAAGAAAAACAACTTGGGAAAATCTCGTTAGACTATCGTGCAATTTAAGAAAATTAAACAAGTGTGTCGCGCTAAAAGAAAGAGAGGAGAACTGGTAACAAGGATCATAAATATACTCAGCAAGGTAAACAAACCAAGTGTCATATTATTTAAAGGGGAGAGTTAACAAACTTGTTGACTAAATTTCAACTATTTTCAATCACATAGTGTACAAATGGAATCACAAAATTTTCAGGAAGAGGCAAAACTAGATTACTCGATGAAACACATGAAGCAAGCCAAATTTTGGGAAGCAAATCAATTCACTGTATTAATTCCGAACACGAAGAAATGGATCAAATGGGAGCTGCTCGATGGTGAAAGATTAACTCTATGGATATATGTGATTCCATATTATTGTTCAAAGAAAATTAAAAGTAAATTCAAAGCATGACATTTGCAGATGTTAGGGACCAAGGCTTTAGTCCCCTTCCTATCCCAATAACGATCTCTTTTGTTTCACCTATACCACAACATGCTATAAACCCTCCTTTAAAACATGTTCATTTAGGACAAAAGTTAAAACTTTAATATTAATCATTGCGAGGAAGTAAGAGAGATATAACATCGTTAAGTCATTCATACACTGTTGAATCTATCAAAGAAAACCACAATTTGCAAGATAGGGTTAGGAAAAATACTCAAGATGGATATTTTCGAATATTGATCTATCATTCATTTGAAGGATAAATTCTGGTGTTTCCTTTTGACATTATGAGTCAAGGAAAATATCGTGAAGAGACCCCTTTTAACCAGAAAACAACAAGAGACAAGTGAGGCTAAACATGCGTAGAACTCAAAACATCTTTTGCAAAATATCAACCGAAGAGGATATAAAATTCACATCATTCTAAGCTAACTATTTCGAGCAAATAAATGCCAACAGAACATGATAACATCATATCCAGAGAAGATCAAATAACTATGAATAAAATGGAACAAATCCTGAGCAGACCTGTGCAAAATTCATCAAGGCGCAATTTTTAACATAGGTAATCAAATAGATTATGGTTTTGAACTCAACCGAACTGGTTTCACAGTCAACCCATTCTTTACATTTGTAGGATAAGACGAAGGAAAAAAGTTTTTAAGAACTTATATTTTAGCAGTACACACAGTAAGAAGAAAAACGTAGCTTAAACACACAGAAAGAACATTTCCAGCAACAGCAACTTACAGACAACACAAAATGACATTATAAGAACATCAAAACAAGAATATCATCGCAACCAAACCTACGGCTTTTGAGTCCTCTACACCAAGAAATCCCAGCACACAAGGCTATCGCAGAAGCTACTACGACTATAGAATGACGAAAAGAAGAAGAAAGAAAACAGAAACTAAAAGGATGCGGTATTACCTTTTTTGGAGCAGCAAAACATGACTTCAGGCTTCCGTCGGAGTTGAAACCACCACCGGAAAACGGCGCCGTCAATTTGAGAACTTAGATTAGTCGACGACTTTCACTAAAAAAATTTAAATAAACAAAATATTTCTCTTGTTTGCCTAAAAGTTTTTTTCTTCTCTTGTGACTTGAGATTTTTAGCTCACAATGAGCTTTTTATAGGAAAACTTAAGGGTTGGTTTTTCGGGCCTCACCAATGTGGGAAAAGGGAAATCGGGGGCAATTTCAAAAAAATTTAAAGGGGTATTTTTGAATTTTGGATGATAACAGAATTTTGGCTCCACCTTGTACTGATTTTTGGACTCTTTTGAAGAAATTTGAAATAGGTGAGCCAATAGAAATTAGGCAAAGAGGGATTATACACCATAACCAATAAAATTCGCATGAATATGTATGAATTTGTACGAATTCAATTGTTTGGGAGCCACCTCGACATTCTCTAGAAGATTCTCGGCCCTTCATGGTACAAAATCGTTTGGGAGCCATGTGAGATGCACAAATCAAAAGGAGAGAATGAATATTTGCATGAAAAGAGGAAATTTTTTGGGTTGAAACTCGGGTCAGAGCTGAAATCAGGTCGCGGGTTTTGCTGGGTTGTTGAAGCTGCGGGTTGAAACTGTTGTTGTCACTGGTCGTTTGTTGCTGCTGTATTGCTGAGGTTTTTGAGAAGAAACAACAACTGGGGCGGGTCAGCAATTTAAGGGTGCTGGGCCGATTTTAGTTGTAGTTGCTTTGTGAATAAATGGGCCTGGTGGGTTTAGGCTATTGTTATTGGGTATATAGGTAGATAATTGGGTATTAATAGGATTTAGGATTATTTAAATCATAAATCCAATTAGGATTTAGTCATCCATTAAATTTTCGGTCAAATTGAAAATTAATTAGTCAATTGCATTGTAATTATGGTCAATTTGATTTCAATTATGATCATATTTAATAAATCGATTAAATTAAATTAAAATTCGATACAAACTAATACCTCGTTTAATTCCGAACTTCTTGAATAGATAAAACCAAATAAATATTTCTCCAAATGAATTATTTTTGAGAACCAATTATATTTAAATAAAGATTTTACCCATTTGCATTAATTTTCAAGCTTAATCTCAATAAAAGTCCAATTTTGATAAAAATGTTCATTTAAGTAACAAAATTTATACAATATTATATATGTAAATACGAAAAATATATAATCGTCACTTCATTAACAAAATTAACCCAAATGAATATTTTAGAGCGCATTTATCCGAATAAAATTAAAACTTTAATTTTATTAAAAATCAAAGAAACTCAGGATTAAATTTAGTCGGAGGGATAAAAATTAGGTGTCAACAACACTATATTTAATTCTTTAACCTTTTTTCCTCCCCTTTGCATTGAACACTTAAAGGGTTCTTCTACAGGCTTTTTTGTGCTTCAAACATAGCACTCCTAACCATTTGAGCTTCTTTTACCATACCCTTAAAATGCTCCTGATGTAACCATTCCAAGGACTTCTTCAACAGCTTCAACTTTCTCACTATTTGATACATTCGATAACCCTGCACAAATTTCTCCCATCCTTTCCTCACTATATTATGAACTCTTGATGTTTGCTCCATATATTTCAGTACTTAAACCTTTTTCTCCTTCATTTTTCATCCATCATTTCTTTCACTACCGGGGAGCAATGATTACTAACCACTTCTGGTAGTACTTCTATTCTACAAGCAGACATCATATCAATCCAGTCACCATTAATAAAGCACCAATCTAGTTTAGAGTACACTCTGTTATCCTATTTATCATTCCAAGTATATTTGCATCCAGTGTTGGGCAGTTCCTTTAATTAACAAGAATCAATACATTCTTGACAATCCTCTGCCTCGACATTAGTAATTTGTGAACCACCTATTCTATTCTCAGCCTTCAAGATAGAGTTGAAGTCTCCTATAGTTAACCAAGGCTCATTAATGACCCCCCTGAGTGTACAGGGGTGCTGCCATAATTCTTTCCTTTTCTCTTTTTGGGTATTCTAATATATACAAGCGTGAAGGGGAGGAGGTGATGGTCGTCATGCCTGCTTCCCCCGTATCACCCCCTAAGTAACTATTATATATCATTTAAGTATTAAAAAATTAATAGTATTTAATAAAAAATATAAAATAGTCATTTATGACATGTCTGCTTCAGTTGCTTCAACCGTAATTTTACTATTTCATTCCTAATTAATTACTATAAGTCATTTAAATATTAAAAAAATAAATAATATTTAATAAAAAGATAAAAAAAAATGATAAACAAGTTATTAATATTTTAAATTAACTTGACATCTTATATAAGGCCCGTCTAAATTTTTTTCACAATTATTTTTTTATATTAATTTTGTTATATCACTTCCAATAAGTTATTTCCTAATTGATTATTATATGTCATTTACGTATTAAAAAGTTAATAATATTTAATTAAAAAAAGACATTTATGACATGTCTGCTTCAGCTGTTTCAACCATAATTTTATTATTTCATCCCTAATTAATTATTATGCGTCATCTAAATATTAAAAAATAATATTTAATAAAAAAATAAAATAAAAAAATAAATGATAAATTAACTATTGGTGTTTTAAATTAACTTGACATCTTATATGAGGCCCGCTTAAATTTTTTTCACAACTATTTTTTATAGTAATCTTATTATATCACTTCTAATAAGTTATTATGAGTAATTTAAGACATGTTTGCTTCACAACTTCAATCGTGATATTTGATTGACTCTCAAAATTATATCAGTGTCACTTAAATTGAAATAGAAGAAAAAGTATTATAAATTTCAATAATTAAAAATTTAAATTATTTTTAAAATATAATAGACTATCAATGCTACAAAAAATTGGACAAGGAGAGTATTCTAAATTATAGCGGCTAATAACTTAAATAGTAAATTACAATGTTAAAAACCTATTATAAATTACAATAGTTAACAACATAAAATATCTAAAAAAAATATTTAAGATATAATTAATTATCAAAATTTTATTTGTATCACATAAATTGAGACTAAAAATAACATATATTGAGCTTGTGGTAGCACGGGCCTTCAATATCTAGTAAAAGTACACAAATGTTACAATAAACTCTAGTTGTTTAGCAATACAAGTGATGCCACAAGTCATAGCCTGAGCTACTTCATATTGCCTCTTTACTACATACCAATCAGGTCTCCAAACCACCACTAATCTACCATTGTAATGGGCTGAGTAATTACTCAAATACTCTCAACCCCTAAACATATTTTTGATAATCTGCTGAACTTAGTTTCTTTTTATTCTAGTTTCAACAAAATACATTAAACCTACCCTTATTTTATTACATAAGAGTTTTACCTCTTTCTGCTTCAAGAGGTCGTTTAGGCCTCTCACATTCCAACACAATATTTTAAACATCCCTTGGAGGCTGGAGTGTTAAAACACTGCCCCTCCTACCTTTAGCATGTGTGTTGCTACTTTCACCCCTATCCATACCAAGAACTTGAAAAGTATTGGTTATGTTCATTAGCTGAGCCTTACCACATGGTTTATTGTGATCCCTAACAGCTCTCATGTGCTTGCTAGTGAACTGTCTCTATTGCCCATATTTACCTGTAGGTTGTTGCCCCTGATATACCCCTACTTACTTTACACTTACTTTATCAGCTTGCTGTAGAATAAGCTCTATTTTTTCCTTCCCTTCTCTTACTCCTTCTTCTTTAGTCTACATTCTCTCTTTTTTCTCAACCACAGGCTTGTTCTTTCTGCATACAGCATCAGTGTACCCATATTTATTACAAATTTTACAAATGGATGGCTTCCATTCGTACTCTACTTTTTGCTCAACTACATATCCCCGTTCATCTCTGAAATAGATTTTTTCTAGAAGATCAACATCAACCTGTATCTCTACTAGTAATCTGGAAAAATTGAGTCTTAATTTCTTCTCAGTGTTACGATCTACCATTAAGGGTTTTCCCACTAGGCTCCCTAACTTTCTCAGACCTTTTACACTCCTATATTTGAAGTCCAGGCCTGGTAATTTTACCCATATTGGTACTGTATACAGCTTTATCCTTGTAAATTCCATATCAGGGTTCCAAGCTTTAATGATCAGCGGTTTCTTATCAAAGTGATATATTCCCCCTTGAATTACTTTATTCTTCCCCTCATATGATTCAAACCTTACCAAAACTATATCGTTCTTCATCATTGCAATCTTATTAATTTCATATTTTCCCCAAATTCTCTCTATGAACCTGTTTAATACAGTAAAAGGGGGATTTGCTCTCAACACATAACATGCAACAGTATTCCTCCAGTATTCAATTTCCGAATAGATATCCTCCTCATCAATTTACTCAATTGCCTTATTACCCAAAGAATTAGGTTTGACAAACTCCAATTTAAAGCCCGCATTCGGTAATTTTGAGATTTCAAAGTTATCCCACACACTAGCACAACTTTTTATAGGTATATTACTCACCTCCTCTACTTGTATTTTCTCTATTTGCTCAACTTGATTTGCCCATGAACTTCCCGTTCCCGTTGCTTGTGACCATTTTGTTATCTGAATCTTCTCCTCTATTGAGAGCTTCTTTATTGACTTGCATTTTGCTTTTTTGAGCGTGTAGCGCTTATATTTGCTGGAGTTTGACACACAACTAATTCAATTTCAGAAATTAATCAGGTTTTCAATTGTCTTGCACCTGTTCTCTCTACATCAGGGAAACGATTTCCCCTCGACACTACTGTTTCGATTGGTTAGGATCTCATCATTCCATTCCCTGTTGAAAATTTTCCGCGAGAAATCGCAGCTTTGGCTTTACTTCCCATAGAGTGGTACACATTAGCAACTTACACCGAGAGAGAACCGGAGTTTTTCATTCCCGACCAGATACAAAAAGAACTTTAGAATGTGACATGCATTCCCAAATTATTTTGGAATCCTATAGAACTTGTGTAAAATATCAACTCAAGTTATAGATCACCCTCTAGACCTAATCGAATAGACCAAACTCAAATTCAAATTCGTTAATGTAAAATATTGACTTTGATCAAACTTTTCATTTTCAAACTTTCAAAAATAGATTTCTTTTCTCTTAAATGTTTGATCACCTCAAAAACTTCTTCACTCATGCCCCTTAATTATAAGCAATACAAGTAGGCTATAGAAGCATCAAACTGGAAAAATAAGTTCAAAATGACCATGTGGTGTGTAATAAGATATCTTGAAAAAGTAGCACAAAATACAAGAAGTAACAAACTTAAGTCCATAATTAAGCTAAATAGCAACACTTTAAAAAAATTATGTGGGATAGCAATAAAAGCAATATTTTAGTGGTTCCTTATCCTTATTTTTCTCTTTCTCTCTGTTTTATCTCTAACCTTTTTTTTCTTTCTTGTTAGTTTTTTTATCTTCTTTTTTTAATCGTTTTGATTTTTTTTTCTATTTTGATTTCTTTTTCTTTTTCATTTTCTTCTTTTGAATTTTTTTCTCTCTTCTATTTCTGTTTTTTGTTCCCTTCTCATTTTTTTCTTTATTGATTTTCTTTTTCATTTTTTATTATTTTTTTCTTTCTAATATTTTTATGTTTTTTTTTCTATTTTTGTTTCTTTTACTCTTCTATTTTTAGCTTCTATTTTACTTTCTTCTATTTTTCCTTTTTCACTTCTTTTTCTTTTGAAAATTTTATCTTTTTCTATTTTTATTTTTTGTGTGTGTGTTTTCTTTTTCATTTTTTTACTATTCTATCTCTAGCTTCTATTTTTCTTTCTATTTTTTTTGTATTTTTTCTTTCTCATTTTTTTGGGTTCTATTTTATATCAAGCACAAGTCATAGATGATAATGAAAATATGTAACGCCCCGAGTCCTTATCCCGGACGCTACACGGTGCTCATAATCCCAAAGAACCACAAGCTAATCAATGACTGGTACCTGCTGCAATAACTGAATAGTAACACTGTAATTATGCAGAAATTAGGTGGAAATTTACCGTAAGGTTCAAAATTGTAAGTAAATACTGAGTACGGTACATCTATACCAAAACTGAACATCTGTCTATAAATACTCTAGTCTGAAAAGCCTCTACTGTCTGAACAAGGAGTTGATGGGACAAGTCCCCAACTAACTCCGACTACTGAAATAAACTGAGTACTATAATACTGGAATAATAAATTTGTTCTCGGACAATAAGGACTCACCACTCATCTGTTGCTGATGGATCGGGCTGCTAAGTATGATCGGGAGCCCGTGCATCGGAACCTATGATATAAGACATCATAGCGTAAAAGAAAGGTAGGTGTCAGTACTTTGAATGTACTGGTATGCTAAGTGAGGTAGGCTGAGATGCATGGGTTCATATGTATGAAAAATACTGACTGAATAACATGAGATAACTGAATGAGAGTATATGTATAAGATACATAAACTGTAACTGAGGTCATGGTAACACTGGGTACTGCGTTCAGAATCACTGGTTTACTAATATCTGAGTTTACTAATACTATATTATTGTTAACTGAGCAATTGTATCTGACAGTCCTAATTCTGTGGAACTATTCTAAGTTCCCTATTAAATTGAGTGATTGTGTATGACAGTCCTGATTTCTGTAGTACTGAACTGAGTTCTATTCTAAAGAGTAAAATTGAGACTGTGGGAGGTAATCATCTCTGAATAGATTGGGGTCCAACCTGTAACCCTAGTTGGAAGGGTATCAGTACCGTGCCATGGATAAAGATAACTATGAGTTAACCCTCTCTGATAGAAAGCTCTTTCGTCAACCCTCACTAGAATAAAAACTCGTATGAGATGTATCAACCCTTGCCTGGTAGGAAGATATCTCAACCTACGCTGGCTACGTAGTTCTGTAACGCAGGGACTGCTACTAAGGGCCTCTGCTGGAAGGAATACCCTAATCCCTGGGTTCGCTCGGTGCTGAATCCTACTCCCAACTGAATAGACACTAGACTGATTACTAAATTGTACTAGGCTGGACTGAACTGTTACTGATCGTACTATCTAACTGAACTGAACTGGATTCACTAAGTTCCATTGACTGAAAGAGTACTACTGAATTCTGTTAACTGATGGAATACTACAGAGTTTTGTTGACTAGCTGGATTTACTGAGGTCTGAACTAACTACTGAACTGTAACTGTGACTAATTACTGAGGCTATTGTTCGTGACACTACTGAGACTGTTCCGTAACCACCACAGCTCTAGGTAAACAGCTAAGTTTTTGGGTATTGAATATCCCAGGACTCAATAGCATGAAAAAAATAAATCATGGCATAAACTTGAAAGGAATAACCATATGCACTTGATCATAGCTCATTCATAGAGACATTATATCAAACACTTGCATGATATAACTTGCACATAAGCTAACATGACATGATTTTGTTCCTTTTTCTTTGTTCACATGAGCAATTTATCAAACACTTGGAGAATATAATCCATGCACATGACACTAAACAACACACAGGCATCATAATTTAAATCCCCATTTACAATTTCAAGGGTTTAGCATGGATTCACATGATTCTATACATATATAAAATAACTCCACATGAAACTTGCAACAAAACATGGATTAGAAACCCAATTAATTATTATAATCATGAATATAATCAAACCCGATATAAAATTCATGAAATCAATACACTTGAAGTTTTAAAAGTAGTTTCTTGAACTCCAAGGACGGAAGGGACCCTTGGATGAACACTTGACATACCTTAACAATTAAATTCTGAAAGATTGATGGTAAGTTCTTGAGCCTTGAATTGAATTTGAAATCTCCTAGGGTTTGTTCTTGAGAGCCACTTGTAAAGAATGAATAGTTTATGCTCTTAGAAGGGTTTAATTTCGTGTTTTGAGGCTGGTAGACGTGGGAAAAAGACCCAATTACCCCTAAGGACGCGGCTTTTTAATGACTGAAAACTAACCTAGCGATGCAAAGACCAATGCACCGCGTCGTTGGCATCGATGCGATGGCCAATGCATCGATTTGGTTCACTGGAATTTGCACTGGGAGCTGGAGAAAAATATTCATCGACGTGATGGGCGACGCTATGCGTTGAGATTGCATCGATCCACTGGTTTGAGCTTTCAAATGTGATCCAAACAAAGTTCGAAAAATCCAAAACTTGTTCGGGAACACCCACTGACATTCCTGATCATGATTCAACCTAAAAATCATTACTTTAAGGTCATGAGGGTCGTGAAATAATGTTGCCAACCTATGAAGTCTAAAATAACACTAAGTTTGAATACTTCGCTAAAATTTTCAAAGTCTGGGACCCCTTAACAAGCATTAAAGGTCTGAGTTAAGCTTCAGATTTTGCGGGTCTTACAAAATACCATAATTATTTATTGTATTTATATTTGTACCATTATTTATATTTTATATTTGTTGATACAATTAAATTCGTATTTTATAGTTTGCACTTGTATTTGTATATATTTTATAGTCTGCACTTGTATTTGTATATATTTTATAGTTTGCACTTGTATTTGTATTCTATAGTTCGCACTTGTATTTGTATTCAATAGCTCACACTTGTATTTGTTTTATAGTTCGCATTATCATTTATATTCTATATAATATACACTTGTATTTTAAAGAATTATTTTGTATTTTTATTTTATTTTTGACTGCATATTGTATTTTTATCTTGTGATTTTATTTTGTTTGTATTTTTATTTTCATCGATACACTTGTATTTTTAAAAAACTATATATATTTATATTTATATTTTTAAGTTGACCGTATATTTATTTGTATTTGTAATTTTATTTATTCGTATTTGAATTTGTAGTTGATTGCATCATTTGAATTTTTAAACAAGTGAAAAGAGTTGTTATTTTTCTTTCTATGTATGCTTGTGATTATATCCATTGATATGAATTGTATTTTACTGATACAAATTGAACAATACAAATACAAATAATAATATACAAATACAAATACTACATTTGTATCAAATGATACATGTTTATACAACTGGAACCATATAAATACAAATGATACATGTTTTTATATATATACAAATAATGATATATTTGACATACAAATACTAACGTTGCATTTGTATTTATGGTACTTTGCATATTTGTATATTTTAGGTTCAAGGAAATACAACTAATACATATATTTATTTGTACACTAATATAAACGATAAATTGTGCATATTCATAAGTAAACTATTCAAATACAAATAATAAATTTATTTAAAATATATAATTTGATACAAATAAATATAAAATATAAAAAAAATATAAATATAAGATACAACAAAAACATGAAAAAAAAAAATACAAAAAATAGTGCAAAGAAAAAAAATGTATAAAAGTGAAGGAGAAAACTAAAAAATTGCAAAGGTAGAAAGTAACACTAAAAAAATAAAAAATACGAAGGAAAAACTGAAAAAGAAAGAGAGAAAAATTGAAAAGTATTTTTTTAATCATTCAAACCTACTTTGAGTTTTGAAATTCGTTACAAGGCTTCTTATTGTTAGAAATACAATCTTCATTAATTTTTAATTAATTTTAAAAAGCTAAAATTCTTTTTCCTTTTTAAACTCAAATTGTTACCTAAAAATAAAATAATTAACTATATTTATATATGTATTTAATGTTGTCTTATGCATCAAATACATATACAAGTTGCTAATTCAAAAAATTATGAATCTGTTGCTATGAAATGTCTAATTATGGGCTTAAGTTTTTAACTGAATTTTTCCCTTAATATTTTTTATGCATTAAAATAGAAGAATGGACTTTGAAATATTTAAAATATTTATTCGGGAAAATCACATAAATATACAAATTTAGAGTCTATATTACAAAATCTACCACTATTATTTTTTATTTACAAAAGGTATTTTTTATTTACAAAATCTACCAACTATTCAACTGTCATAAGTTGTTTTGAAATAACCTTTACAAAACATCACTTTCTATACTATATTTATATTATAATTTTTCAATATAGTTAAATAATTTTTAGAGGATACTAATTTCTATATCAATTTCATATTATATTTACAGGAGCACCATTTTATATATTATTTTTATATCATTATTTTAGAAGGTAATTATACCTCATAGAAATATACCATATTCAAATGTCATAAGGTTTTTGACATAGCCTTTATGGAACACCAATTTCAATACCATATTTATATGGAGTATTATATTTTTAGGATGTAGTGAAATAATTTTTAGAAGACACCAATTTCTATATCAATTGCATATCATGTTTATAGAAACAACAACTTCTACATTATTTTTATGTCATTTACAAAATATATAACCTTTATGAAACACCAATTTCTATACCATATTTATATCATGTTTATAAAAATATCAATTTCTACATTATTTTTATACCATTTACAAAAATATGTAAATAATCGGAGAAGATATAACAACCACGATCTCTTTCGCTACAAATCGGATATCACCTGTACCAATACACATTTAGAGAATACGATCAACACGCACACAGACCCCACCATACATGCCACCGTCGAAAAATGAAAAAAAAAATAGAGGGGAAGAGTCCGAGAGAGGAGAGTGAATAACAACGAAAAATGGATTATTTCTCAAAGAAAGCAATCAAGATCTTTGAAAGTGATAGTAGCATCTAGTATTGCAGCTTTAATGGGAATAACTTTAAGTATCAGTACATGGTTTCTTCTTTTCAAAAAGAGAAAACTGTCTGAAAAGGCTGAGGATCTTCTGGATCTAGCACCAATCCTATGGGGAATCCTAACTCGATTCTCTTACAATGAGTTGAAAATAATTACTCAAAATTTCAGCAGAAAACTCGGGGAAGGAGGATTGCAGAAGCAGGATGATGATGAAGACGAAGAGGGAAATAGAAATAAGGGATTAAAATGATTTTTGTGCCTTTTTTTTCTATGTATTTAATTCTCTAAAAAAAATTTCTCCTATTTACTTTGTTTTGTTAGTTTTGTATTGGTATATTTTGTAAAATAGAATCTTCTGGTTGATTTTGTAATATAGGCTCTAACATTGTATATTTATGTGATTTTTTCTAATCCTATGCATTTAAAAACGAAGAATGGACTTTGAAATATTTCACGGGCTACTTATGTAATTTCACAATGGACTTATTGGCCCATGATAATGGTCTAGATGACCCCCAACTAGAAAATTACTTTAAATAACGAGAAATAATACGTCTACATTTACACAATAATTCTTGTATAAACTACAAAAATCTCACCTTTAATGAAAGTAATTACATTGTATCCCATATTTCTTTTCTCTCTCCCTGATTTGAAAAGTACATATACACGTTGACCTAACCTCATACATAACTCTAATGTATAAGATAATTATTTCGACTAAATTTAAGGAAATAAAATCAACTGCAATTATCTCTTACTAAAATTAAGGAAATAAAATCAGCTACAATTATCTCTATCTTAATTAATGGCAATCAATTATTTTCTGATTTGGTGGAGCCTTAAAAATAGTAACCATAATTCAAATTGATATTTTACTCTGAAAATTCACAACAATTAACTTTATTGAAAATTTGATTTCTCCACCAATAATTCTTGGCAAACATCAAAATCTTATTATTTTCAGTTTATTCATAATCATATTTATTCCAACTGACAACATCAATATGAACATCGCTATATTGTTGAGGCATTTGGATTCTTGGCAGTCTAAAATTGTATATGAACAATATAAAAGTGATGGTATTGTTGTTTCGGAAATTATAACATATTTGAGGTTGATCTCGACGATTGCTACAAAATTAGATGTTGATGAAGGTTGAAAAAATACAAGTAAATTATATTGTGAAAGATAATTCTTCACAAGCGACGCACCTGCGATTTTTTCTCAAAGGATATCTGAAAAGATAGTTTGTTTTTCGATGTGACGATCCAATTATGTTGGCTCATACTTTACATGTTCATCTGAAAGAAGCAAGTGATTAGTAATGTTAATTTTGAATAACCAGCTTTCATTGTCATGTAATGAATTTGAAAAATGGATGATCTAGTTTTAATGACGTTAATTCAATTTCAATTCTTAATAATTTGTTTTATATATTTCAATAAGATTATTCAATTTTATATTCATTTATGATTGTTAGTTCGTTTTCTTTAGATGCTTTAATTGTTTCAGATTTATATTTTCTGCTAACAGTAATATTCTATTGATGTGTATTTGTTTCACATATATTACAAATTGTATGATTATTTGGAATGATAAGACGTTGCGGGGCAGTGATGTATAAGATCAACATTATGTTGATGTATAACCAACCAGCTAATGTATAATGTTATCATATACAATGGTTAATAAATGTTAAATTATGCTAAAGTATGGAATCTGACGATATAATGGTTAAGTAAGAACTTGCATTAATATTACAAACTAATATGTAAGGGTTCATTATACAAGTGAAATCTTAATTGTAAAAATATCGATGTATAACCAATCAGCTAATGTATAATGTTATCATATACAATGGTTAATAAATGTTAAATTAGGCTAAAGCATAAAATCTGCTAATATAATGGTTTAAGTAAAAATTTACATTAATGTTACAAAGTAATGTGTAAGGGCCCATTATACATTTGAAATTTAATTGTATAATGTTTAATGAGTAAGTCCTATTAATCGTACAATTAATGTACAATAATTTATTATACGTTGAATATAAATATGAACTTTTTACTCTATTATTGTAACGTTTTATGCTATAGTAATATACATATAGTGAAGCGTTTGTATGGATCAACCAATTCAATGTTACAATATCTTCATAAAATATAGTTTCATGTATAAGGTTACCAAATTTTAGAACATTATTAAACATGTATGTGTAAACCTTATAAAATTAATAATAAAGTATTAATACATGTTTAATGAAATCTTATACATAGAATCATACTGCCAAAATAAATAAAGACAACTGTATACAACAGTTTCACATGTATATGTAAACCTTATACAAGTAATAAATATAATCTAATATTGTTTCACATGTATACGAACACCTTATACAATTCACTATGTAATCTTAACAACTGTATAATGAAATCTTATATATGGAATAGTGTTGCTAATACATATTTTAATGATAACTAAACCTTCGGCAGACGTGGTCGTCCAGAATTATCAACCTTTTTCTTACTTGACGATTTTGGAGCTTTCTTGTTTGAACTTGAACTGAAAACTTCCCTCAATTTCTTCATTGTTACTGGATCGTTTCGGTGCTTCGAACGGTTCTCTGCGAAATTGGGTTCTTCATAATCAAAAGAACCAAGAACGAAACCAACAATGGGAATACCAATACGCGACCATTAAGAAAATATTCCCTTTGGCTTTGGCCTTTACTTTTGTCCCCCATTAAGAAAATTCAATTTTTTTCTCTAGGTGCTTCATGAAATTTGAGAATGCTTAAAAATTTTTCTGGCTTTTTGATGAAACTGTTTTTTTTTCTCTAATATTGGATGAAATTGCAGTTTTTTTTCCTGGGTTTTGATGAAAATGGAGAAGATTTTATCGATTTTGGACGGAGAAAAAATAATTTTGGATGGAAAAGATTTTGTTGATTTTGGAAGGAGAAAATAGAGAAAAAAAATTTTGGAGAGAGATTATTGTAGATCGGGATTTGTGGGTGTGGAGAGATCATAAGGAGGTTTAATGCAGATAGATAATTGGAGAGATAAGGTAGCAAGGTTTTAGGCAAAAAATATGGAGTTGTTTGGGATGTATAATAAGGAAGAGAGAGAAAGTAAAAAAGATAGGGATTTAAGTAATTAATTTGAAATTTTTGTAATTTATTTTTTAATATGAAATTTTATGTAATAAGGTAAAGTTACTGTGTGTGTGTGTGTATATATATATATATATATAATTTTTAGATAATTCTTTCTAATAGAGAAGAGTGTGTGTGTAGTTCATTGAAATCTGTATACAAGATAAGTAATCTGTTAGAAGAAAGAGGAGAAAGTCCCATATTGGTGATTAATGTGATGGGTGGTCTCCTTATAAGGCTTGGGCAATCCTCCTCCTCATGAGTTAGCTTTTGGGGTGTGAGTTAGGCCCAAGACCAATTTTAACTTGGTATCAAAGTCAGGCCCATTCTAAATATTTGTTCACCGATGGTGAGCCCCCATATATATTGTCTACGCTCCAGTTAGCCTGTGCGTGTTGTCCACGCTACAGTTAGCCTGGGCGTGCGGGGGAGTGTTGAGTATCCCACATCGAAAGAGGAAAGGGTCTTTGGTTTCCTTATAAGTCTTGGGCAATTCTTCTCCTCATGAGCTAGCTTTTGGGGTGTGAGTTAGGCCAATTTTAACATGGTATCAGAGCCAGACCCATCTCTCCCAATGTTGGACCTCCGGATTGAGATTCGGGAGAGATTTTCCACGCCTAGTTAAGGTCTGGGCGTGAGGGGGATGTTAAAAGAAAGAGAAGAAAGTCCCACATTGGTGGTTAATGAGATGAGTGGTCTCCTTATAAGGCTTGGGCAATCCTTCTCCTCTTGAGCTAGCTTTTTAGGTATGAGTTAGGCCCAAGACCAATTTTAACATGGTATCAAAGCCAGACCCATCTCACCCAATGTTAGGCCTCTGGATTAAGATTCAGGAGGGATTTTTCACGTCCAGTTAAGGTCTAGGCGTGATGGGGATATTAGAAGAAAGAGAAGAAAGTCTCACATTGGTGGTTAATGAGTTGGGTGATCTCCTTATAAGGCTTGGACAATCCTCCTTCTCATGAGCTAGCTTTTGGGGTGTGAATTAGGCCCAAGACCAATTTTTAACATAATCTAAGCATACAAATGTCTTGAACACTATGTACACTTATCTTCATTATAGACAAGGTACACTATCTTTGTAGAAACCTTGTCTTGAAGTCTACGAACACTCATCTTTGTAGAAGGCACGTGTTCTTTGAGACTTGACAATTCTCTATTTGTTGGTAAGACTCGAAGCTTTATATAAGAAAGACTTGTAGAAAAATAAAAATCATGGTTGAGGTTCTCTTCTCCTCTAGTACACACATATATTCTCTTTCTTAACGATGAAAGAGAGATCTAAAGAATTTTGATGAACTGGCTTTGAGAAAGACGGTTATAAAATTCTTTGAAGAATCTTACACTTCTATCTCAACAAATTAAGGAGCAACGGTATTGTTTAGTACATTTTCTCTTCTCAATCATGTTAAATATAATCTCATGAGAAAAATCCTTTGAAAACTTGATTCATTATTGAAAATTAAAAATTTACACTCATTATTTGTTTTGTCTGATCCAACGTTACCATCACTAGGCTAGGATACATATAAAGCTAGCATTATTATTCACATGTTGTACATTTTTATATGGGAGAATCATCAAAATAGTTGAACGCTTATTACAAGCATCGACTTTGGTACATTCTTAAAAGAGTATTACAGTAAGACACTAAAAGGGCTTCAAAATACAAAAATAGATCATCCCATTAGAGTGCCTTGAGGTGGACCTGGTGGGCCAGGAAGTGTAATGGGAATATCCGGTGGATTAGGTCCCAATGGGCCTGGTGCTGAGCCAACTTCCCAACGTGGTCTGCCAACACCATCTTCCAGGACCCAACAGCAGCATAGGAAGTAGAAACTGCCACAATAACAACCAAAAAACAAAAGTTAGTACTCCTTTCGTTTAAAAAAGAAAAGTAGGAAAAAGAATTACCTACTTTGACTTAGCACAAAATTTAAGAAAATAAGAAAAGTCATTCTTTTTTAAAGAGAGAAAGTATTATTTGCAATCCGTGTCTTGTAAGTTAATTATAACTAAAAATTACATAAATACACAATTTATGTTTTCAATATTACAAAAAATCTCAACTCCCTAAACATATTACAAAAATCTCAACACATACACAGAATGTTATGTATATGTCGACTATGTTATGTATATTAATAGGGAGAGAGTAAAGTAATAAAAAAGTAGGAGAGTATAATTACCTCCAAAAAGGTTGGTATTTATGTATTTATACTTATTATAACCCATGTTTAATGTCTCATATGTTCCAAATGATACCAACATCATCCTGCTCTTTTCTTGGTGAATGATAAACTGAATTATTTAAGGGCCCTTTGGATTTGATTAAGAAACTGACTTTTATTGTCTGAAAATAATTGATCATTGAATAATACATTTAAATAAAAGACACACAACACCAGTGACATCTCCAATTGGACGTTTGTACATTATCACTTCGATTCTACCTCCTTCCCTCTCCCACTCTAGGAATTCCTTTTCCCTTTCTTTTAACAAAGGTTCGTTTAATTGATAACCAAACACTAAATACAATTGGAGAACGTCTTTGTGTTTGAATCGGTAACGAACCCGTTGGCTTCATCAAGTAATTTAATTAGTTTTAGATAAAAATCCAGCTGGCGTCTCATATGAACTAAAACAAATGGAGGGAGGACAGAATGGGTGTAAAGTATCATTTTCCGGCAAAGATGATTTTGTATGTCACATCCGTGATACAAATATAAATCTTGTGTTATAAATTTTCTGTAGACGTCACATAATTTCACAATTTTCACTAGTCGTAGCAATCAAATCTATGGACTACGTATGGAGGTCATAAGTCATTAATAAGTAAATAAGAAAGAGTAGTTGGTTCCTCGTTTATTTGCTCATCATTTCTATAGTGACAACTTAGCCATCTCAAAAATAGAAAATAGAAGGAGACATAAATGTGTATTAAAAGTAACATTCTAGTAATAAGAAAAAGTAGGTAATTACCAAGAGGATAGGGCAAGGCACAAGTTAGAAAAGTAGCGACGAACAAAACCAAAAGAAGGGCCGCTATGATACTGATGATAGGCCACGCTCGGTACATCTGGTGGTGCTGGTGCATACATCTCAAATTACTTCTACAAATTTGCGGTGGTTGGAACCAATTGGCAAAACAATAGATGAAATGACCCAACTATAATAACAAGAAATATACTGAGACAATTTCGTGTTATCTGGGGAAGTAAGCTAAGAGTAGGATGTCTTTATTGGATAGTGGCCAAAAAAGGAGTGAGATCATTTTATCCTAGTTATCCTAGAAACAAAGAGGTGGCTATTTGGTGCATATCCATGTTTCTTCCAAGTGTATTGCTTGAATGCATGTACACGTACTGTATCAAATTCGCCACTATGGACTGGAAGGCTTGTTATGTAACTTGTCACCGTGGACGATCCGATTTTATTAAATTTAAATCCGTACAAAATTTGAATTATATTAAATTTAAAATATATTAGTCTCAAATAAATATTGCGAATTAATATAATTAGATTAACTATTTAAGTTCAAACATATATGGATTTAATTAAAGTCTAATTTTTTATTGAGCTAGCCCATTGATTTGGGCTATAAATGATGAGCCCACTTTACTAAGCCCAAGTTATTGTCATATTCTAGAGGCCCAAATAAGCACCACGTGTCAAATGACGTGGCATGGCAAGTCAAGTGAAGGAGCCAATAGGACCATGCCACGTGTCAAAATGATGCAGTAAATTAAAAGTCCATAAGAAATGTCATGTCACTTAAATATGATTGGTCAAAGAAAGTTCATGTTTATCATGACTCTTTATTTCCTACAACTATAAATAGAGACCTCATAATTCAGAAAAGGGACCAACAAGTTTAACAAGAATCAAGGAAGAGCTCGTGGATCAAAGCAGCAAATTTCTCTACAAATTCAAGAACAAGCTCAAGATTTCAAGATCGAGAGTTCAAGGTTCAAGGTTCAAGAACAAGCTCAAGAGTTCAAGGTTCAAGAACAAGCTAAAGAGTTCAAGGTTCAAGAACAAGCTCAAGATTGCAAGATCAAGAGTTCAAAATTCAAGAACAAGTTCAAGTTTCAAGATCAAGACTAAGAGATTCAAGAACAAGCTCAACGACCCTTGAATTCAAATACAAGTCGAGATCAAGTTCATCAAGTCTTCAAATCAAGTTCAAGTTCAAGATCAAAACCGCAAGATTCAAGAACAAACTACCAAGCCCTTGCATTCAAGCACAAGTCAAGATCAAATCCGTCAAGTTCAAGTTAAAGTTCAAGATCAAGCTAGAAGCCCTTGAATTTATACTTGAAAAGGCGAATCAGAGGAATCATAGAGATTGTAACACTCACTTATTGAAATCAATAAATCGATTGTTGCAGTATTTTTCTTGTCTTGATTATTATTTTTGGTCTCGAAAAATTTATTGTCCAACAAATTCTGGCACGTCCAGTGGGACGATCTCTACCTCTCATCTCAGCTTTTCATATTTTGAAGATTAAGAACGCCGAAATGACTTCCAAGAAGATCAACTCTCAATCAACTGCTTCCAAGGCTGCTGATTCAAAGTTCTCTGCCGAAGTAGAAAGCATCCTTGGTGTTACTTTCGGGAGCTTGGGAGCTGTCACGAGGAGTAAGGCAAACATGTTAGGACAACAAACACATCCAGTGTCGTCCGCGCTAACTACAGTTTTTGGATTTTCAACCCCAAAAGGAATGAAGTCCAATGCAAGTGCTTTGGAAAGAGGAAGCAGTGTCGTAAACTCTCTTAAGAAGACTCTTTCTCTACTTGAGCATTCTGGTTCCAAATACTTTGGCGCAAAGAGCGATGGTCATTCAACAAATGTGTCATCTCCACTTACACCGCATAAGTTGAGCACTTCGAAGATCAACCTATGCGATAATCCATGTTACTCTCCGACGTCTCCGGTGATCATGCAAGCAATGGAAACTGATGCCTCGGCTATGGAGGAGCAACTTGCAAATCTGACAAAGGCAATTGAAGGCCTGACCAACTATGTTCAGAATCAAGAGGCTAGGATTGATAAGATAGTAGATAAGGTGGAAGGCTTGATAGACGGAGAATATAGCCAAGCACCGGGAAAAGCTCCAGAGGTTCATGAGATATAAAATTCTGTGAAACAAATACCACCGACTAAAGAGGTGCAAGTTTCTGCTGAAAGAATGATCCCGATTGGGCAATTGAGGGAATTCATTGAAGGGACCCTCAAAGAAAAGTAAGATGTTGTCACCAAGTCTTCCCTTGTGTATACCAATCCCTACACTGCGAGAATAGATAGCCTCAAAATGCCTGCCGGTTATCAACCGCCCAAATTTCAACAATTTAAGGGCAAAGGGAACCCGAAACAACATGTCGCATACTTTGTTGAGACATGTAATAATGCTGAAACTTATGGTGACTATCTTGTCAAGCAGTTTGCTCGTTCCCTAAAGGGAAATGCCTTTGATTGGTATACGGACCTTGAGCCAAACTCCATCGATAGTTGGGAGAAATTGGAACATGAGTTCCTGAATCGCTTTTATAGCATGAGGCGTACAGTGAGCATGGTAGAGCTCACAAATACTCGATAAAGAAAGGATGATCCATATATCGACTTCATCAATCGATGGAGAAATACGAGCCTATACTGCGAAGATAGGCTCAGTGAAGCTTCTGCAATAGAGATGTGCGTCCAAGGAATGCACTGGGGGCTTATCTACATTTTGCAAGGAATTAAACCAAAATCCTTTAAAGAGTTAGCTACTCGTGCTCACGACATAGAGTTAAGCATGTCTTCTGCTAGAAAGGAAGGATCGTCTATCCATGACCCTCGAAGGGGAAAGGATAAGCAAGAACCCAAAATATGGGGCAAGTTTGTCCCCAAAAATGACAACAGGGAGTCCATGAATATTGATGTGTCTCATGTGAAAGTCACCACAAAGGTAAGCAAGAAGCAAAGTGTGAAGACGACTTCTGGAGCACGTCCAAATCAGAAAACTTTAAAGGAGATGCAAGAAAAGGAATATCCCTTCCTTGATTCTGATATTGCTGAGATTTTTTATGAACTCCTTGAGCATAAACTCATTGAACTCCCAGAGATGAAGCGTCCCAACTAAGCTGAGAGGACCAATGACCCTAATTATTGTAAATATCATAGGCTCATAAGTCACCCTCTGGAAAAATGCTTTGTCTTTAAAGATAAAGTCATGCAACTGGCAAAAGAGAAGAAGATCTTCTTCGACGATAAGACGACCAGTTCTCATCAAATCTCTATCACATTTCGCTTACTCGATCCAGTCTAAATATGTGTCGAAGAGTATAATGATAAATTATTAGAGCCTTACAGGTCTTTAGTTAATGAAGGCGATGATGAAGGTTGGACTCTAGTGACCAGGCGCAGACGCAGGAGGATAAGTCTATGAAAGGATTCGGCTGAGCATCCAACCAGAAGGAGAATGGTGAAGAAACCAAGGAAACAGAAGCTGGTTGAACTTCCAAAAAGGACGACCATCACAGAGATTCACCTCGTAAAACTTCGGCGTCCGGTGACTTTAGAGAAATTCTTACTGAGTTGGTTTCGTGTAAAGACTGCCCAAGTCAACCTTGAGGCGTCTTGTTTTAATACCACCAAAGAGAGGGCAAAGTGTGAGAATCTACCCATGGAAGTTCCTTCATCTTCCGAAAAGCTTGCTGAAACTCTTGGCGAAGAGGCACATATGTGTGATACAAAAATCACATTCACAAATAACGATCTTCTGTTTGGTGAGGCCCTACATAACCGTCCCTTATACATGATGGATCAAATTCTAGGAAATAAGATCAATAAAATCTTGATAGATGAGGGATCTGGAGTCAACATCTTGTTTATCCGTACGATGAAGGAACTTGGCATCGCTACTAGCGAACTGGACGAAATTCGTATAATGATCCAAGGAATCAACAAAGGGGGCCAGAGGGCCATGGGATGTATCAAGTCGAGGATTTATATCGATGATTTTCAATCAAACCCATTGATGCATGTGATCGATGCCAAAACTTCATACAATATATTGTTTGGTAGGCCCTGGGTGCACGGGAATAAAATCATCTCGTCCTCTTACTATCAATGCTTGAAGTACCTCAAAGGCGGAGTGAAAAGAAAGATAGTTGCCGATGACAAGCCATTCACTGAAGCTGAGTCATATTTTGCCAATGCAAAATTCTACTTAAAAAAACATGTTGTTGATGAGAAAAGGGTTGAACTTGTCACTAAGACCAAGTGTGACGATCTTGCATCTAAGAAGGTCGCGGTGACTGTCGAAAAAGTTACCACCAAGAAGAAATAGAGAAGGCAACTCCACTTCAAATAAAGAAAGTGTTGCTTCTACGAAAAAGAAGGCAACTCCCCTTCTTTGCTATGTACCGAAGGTAAAGAAAGAGAAAGATCACCCATCGGATTCCCAAGATAATGTGCTAAAAGGGCTAACTTTACCTATCAGGAATATTGATGCAATAAATCTATCCTTAAGACTTTTTGAAGAGTTCGTGGCTTAAAATCTTCCACAAGATATGACACTCTGTACGAAGCGTACGAAAGAAGGCTTTGAACCAAATGCATATAAGCTATTTGTAAAGGTTAGATACAATCCTAATGAGTCATCAAGGTTGGGCAAACTTCCATCGGAGGGTACAACCAGGCAGGCACGTGAAGGCCTAGGATACACGTAGCCACCTCCAATTCGCATCTCCATAAGAAGGGCAGTCAGTAATTACATTACCGTGGAAGAAGAATCCACTGCTGCTAATAAAAGACCCTCTGTATTTGACCGACTTGGAGGATCAACTACAAGAACTTCTGTGTTTGAAAGGTTGGGACCTTTAAATAAGAGAAAAACAACAAGTGTAAGAGGAGTCGCCAAAGAATGATGATGCACTCTTCACTTAAAATACAAAAGGATTTTCAAAGCGTTATTCCTTCTAGAATGAAGCGACAGACGAAACTGGTAGTTTCATGCAACAAGGTGTTAAAAGAAAAGGCTCGCATTGTGGGTTTATACCAAGGAACGTGAGAAAGATGAAGAAAGTGTTGGCTCCTCATATCATGTTACAGCCCAGAATGAGAATGAGGCCTCATCTCAAATGAAGGTTGATGAAGAGATGAAAGATACTTTCTGGTGTCACCACATATACATCAACTACGATGATCCTCAAGAGGAGTAAGATGCTGGAGATGCTCCATCTCAACTTGAAGAAGGAGTGAAGGCTATAATAGATCCCTTGAAATAAGTTAATCTTGGAACTGATGAAAACCCAAGACCAACTTATCTAAGTGATTTTCTAGAGATGGAAAAAGAAATCACTTATATGGACATACTCAAAGAATATATGGATTTCTTCGTCTGGAGCTATAAGGAAATTCCTGGCTTAGATCTGAAAGTAGCGGTCCATCAATTGGCGGTCAAGAATGGTGCTCGTCCTATTAAGCAAGCTCAGAGATGCTTTAGGCCAGAGTTGGTTTAACTGATTGAAAATAAAGTTAACAAACTCATTGAATTTGGCTTTATTCACGAAGTCAAATATCCCAAGTGGATTTTAAGTATTGTTCCAGTACGGAAGAAGAATGGCCAAATTCGAGTTTGTGTCGACTTTCGAGATCTCAACAACACATTCCCTAAGGATGATTTTCCAATCCCCATACCAGATTTGATGATTTCCACCACAGGTTATGAGGCAATGTCCTTCATGGATGGTTCATCCGGCTACAACCAAATCCGCATGGCGCCAAAGGATGAAGAGCTCACTGCATTTCGTACGCCCAAAGGTATTTATTGCTACAAGGTGATGCCTTTTGGTTTGAAGAATGCTGAAGCCACTTATCAAAGGGCTATTCAAAACATTTTTAATGACCTACTCCACAAAAATATTGAATGCTACGTGGATGATCTAGTGGTGAAGTCAAGAAAAAGAAATGACCACTTAAAAGACCTAAGAATGGTATTCGAGTTACTTCGAAGATATCAACTTAGGATGAATCCATTGAAGTGTGCCTTCGGAGTTACTTCTGGAAAGTTTCTTGGTTTCATTGTGCGATACTGAGGAATTAAAATTGATCAAGCCAAGGTTGATACAATTTTAAAAATGCCCGAGCCTCGAAATATTCATGAATTAAAAAGCCTTCAAGGAAGGTTAGCATATTTAAAGAGGTTCATCTCAAACTTGGCCGGAAAATATCAACCATTTAGTTGTCTCATGAAGAAGGATACTCCCTTCGAATGGGACCAAGTTGTAGTAATGCCTTTGAGAGTATCAAATCATACTTAATTAAGCCACCAGTTCTTGCGGCACCCATACCTGGGAAACCATTGATACTCTATATCGTGGCACAAGAGAGGTCAGTTGGAGCACTACTGGCTCAAGAAAATAGTGAAGGCAAAGAAAAATCACTTTACTATCTGAGCAGAATAATGACACCATATGAGCTGAAGTATTCTTCGATTGAAAAGTTATGCTTGGCATTGGCTTTCTTTATCCAAAAGATGAAACACTACTTTCAAGCTCATGTTGTCCGGCTCGTGTCTAGGGAAAATCCCATTAAGTTTGTGATATCAAAACCATTCCTCAGTAACCGACTTGTAAGGTGGTACCTTCAATTTCAACAGTTTGAGATTGTGTACGTTCCCCAAAAAGCTGTAAAAGGACAAGCATTGGCTGACTTCTTGGTAGATCACCCAATACCTGATGACTAGGAGCTGAGCGATGAACTCCCTGGTGAATATGAAATGGCCGTGGAAGTTAGATCCCCACGGAAGATGTACTTTGATAGTGCTGCATATCAAGATAGAGTTGGTTCTAGCATAGTGTTTGTCACTCCACAAGAAGAGGGCATCCCCTACTCTTTTACCTTGATGAATCATTGCTCCAATAATGTTGCAGAGTATCAAGTGCTCATACTCAGACTAGAGATGGCTGTCGACATGAAGCAACTGCAATTATAAGTTTTTGGTGACTCCCAATTGGTGATAAAGCAGTTGTTAAGAAGCTATGAAGTCTGGAAGCCTGACTTAAGACCATATCATGATTATGCATAGAAGTTGATGGGATGGATTGGAGAAGTAACCCTCCAGCATGTGTCAAGGAAAAAAAATAAGCTAGCTGATGCCCTAGCTGCTTTGGCTTCAACTCTAACTCTTCCGAATTAGACACGAGTTACTATTCGCCAAGAATAGGTAGTACCGCCCTCAAATGAAGATGAAGACGTAAAAGGTAAGGTTTAATACCTCATCGCATCCGAAGTTGTAAAGGAGGATTGGAGACAACCTATCATTGACTACTTGTGTTATGGGATATTTCCAAAAGATCCAAGGATAAAAACTGACGTTCGTTGTCGTACACCTCGCTTTCTTTATTACAAAGACCCACTGTATCGAAGATCATTTGAAGGAGTACTCTTATGGTGTTTGGTAGAGGAAGAAGCAATTTAAGCTTTGCAAAATATGCACTCGGGAGTTTGTGGATCACATTAGTCTGGACCGAAGCTCCATTTTCATATTAAAAGGATGGGATATTATTGGCCAACAATGGTGAAAGATTTCTTGGACTATGCTAGAAGATGCAAAGCTTGCCAATTCCATGCAAATTTCATACATCAACCTCCAGAGGTACTACACCCAACTGTAGTATCTTGGCCATTCAATGCTTGGGAAATGGATGTTGTTGGTCCATTACCAAAATCTTCGGGTGGACACTTATACATCTTGGTCGCAATAGATTACTTCTCAAAATGGGCCAAAGTTGTTGCTCTCAAGGAAGTAAAGACGGAAAACGTTGCAAACTTCAACCGAGTGAGCATTATCTACCACTTTAGGATTCCTCAGTACATAATAAATGATAATAGAAAGCCTTTTGATAATAAGCTGATGAACAAAATTTGTGATCTCTTTAGTTTCAAGAAGTGCAAGTCTTCTATGTACCATGCTGCCGCCAATGGTCTAGCTGAAGCATTCAATAAAACTTTGGTCGTCCCTAAGTTCAAACGAGACTGGCATGAGCGAATGGAAGATGCTTTATAGGCATATAGGACAGCTTATCGTACACTGATGCAAGTAACCCCATACTTACTTGCTTTTGGAGTTGAAGCAGTCCTGCCACTTGAGCGTCAAATACCTTCTTTGAGACTGGCTATTCAAGAAGGGCTCACCGATGAAGAAAATGCTAAGTTGCGTCTTGTGGAGTTAGAAGATCTTGATGAGAAGAGGCTGGAGGCTCAGTAAAATCTTGAATGTTAACAAGCCTGGCTATCTCGTTCTTTCAACAAAAGGGTTCGCTTGAGGTGCTTCCAAGTTAGAGATCAAGTCCTTGCAGTAACAAAACCCATTATCACTTCTCGTAAGTCTGGGGGGAAATTCACCCCAAAGTGGGATCGACCATATGTCATACAAGAAGTATATTCAAATGGTGCTTACAAGTTTATCGATGCAGATGGCGTGAGGATTGGCCCCATCAATGCCAAGTTCTTGAAGAAATACTATCCTTGAAGGAAGATGACACTCCTTAAGGCACGAGTATAAACTGCATGTCTACTCCTGGCCCGCAAGAGTATAAACTGTGAACGTCTCAAAAAAATGTCCGCTAGGTTGAAAACCTCAAAAGAGGCAGCCTAGGCAAAAGTTAGGACGCAAAAAAAATCAAAAAAGAAAACACTCACCCCAGAACTACGTTGTGACTTGATCCTCTTCATTGAGGTACGTAGGCGCTTGGAATTTTATTCTGAGTTCAGTTTCATGAGTGTCAAAAAAAATACATGTTCCTCCTCATATAAAAAATTCAATCTTCAAAAGACTTTTAACATCATCAATCTTCAGACTTGCACCAAGTGTTGGTGACTCAATGGGGACAGATCCCTATGAAGTATAAGCTTCTTGGACATAAGTTGAAGTCTTCAAATTCTCTAAGTCTTCATGTTGGAGCTTTCAAGTTACCATATTGGAGCCTGTAAGTTCACGAAGTCTGATAGTTGAAGTCTTTAAATGACCTATGCATATAAGTTGAAGTCTTCAAATTCTCTAAGTCTTCATGTTGGAGCTTTCAAGTTACCATATTGGAGACTGCAAGTTCACAAAGTTTGATAGTTGAAGTCTTCAAATGACCTATGCATATAAGTTAAAGTCTTCAAATTCACTAAGTCTTCATGTTGGAGCTTTCAAGTTACCATATTGGAGCCTGCAAGTTCACGAAGTCTGATAGTTGAAATTTTCAAATGACCTATGTATATAAGTTGAAGTCTGCAAATTCACTAAGTCTTTTTGTTGAAGATTTCAACTTCACCATATTGAAACCTGCATGTTCACAAAGTCTACAAGTTGAAGTCTTCAGATGCTCTACGACTATAAGTTGAAGTCTTCAAGTTTGCCATATTGAAGCTTTCAGAGTTTGAAAGTTGGATTCATCAGATGCTTTGATCTATAAGTTGAAGTCTTTAAATCCTTCTAACCTTCTTGAGTTTACCTGTCAATCTTCATGAAATTACCCTTTTACCTTTACCATAAGACTACCATGAAGTTACCTTTTACCTTTTTCATAAGATTACCACGAAGTTACCTTTCTTATGGAAAGGACGAGTAGTCGTCCCTATGCGGCTAAGATTACCATAAAATTACCTTTTCTTATGGCGGAGACGAATAGCCGTCCCTATGCGCCATAAGATTACCTTCTAGGACTACCTTACTTATGGTAGGAAATGATATTTATCCCTTTGTATCGTAAGACTATATCCTTTACCTAAAAGGTTTTATCTTGAGCAAAATCTTGTAGTTCACCTAAAAAAAAAAGAAAAAAAAAAAGAGGAACGAAAAAAAAATAAGGAATGCTTACCTAAATATGGCGAGTATCTCGATCGGCAAAGATGGATCAAATTACACCTTTGAGTTTGCTCGCCAACCAAAAGTGTTGTAAATAATAGAGTTCTCTTTCCAACAAAAAAAGGACGCTCACAATTTCAACACTCCCACGCCTAGATATGATTTATCTTGTGAAGCCACGCAAACCTGAAATTGAAAACGTATCAGTAGGCAGAGGCAACTTTAAAAAATTATCTAGGATAAATCTGAAGGTTTTAAATCATGAATTTTAGTTATGTTACATATTTTCAAGTCTAGTTTTGAAAAAAATCAAGCGCTTCATGATTTCATCGCTCCTACTTTGAGATATGAAAGTTTTAGTGAAGACGTGCAGATCTGAAATTTTCAGCATGGCAAAATTTAAAGTCAACTTCAAAATTTTGTCTAAAATAATGCGGAAGGTATTAAATCATGAATTTTGGATATGTTATATATATTTGATTCTAGTTTCATAAAAAACCAAGCTTCTTATGATTTAATCATTCCTACATTGAGATATGAAGATTTTAATAGAGGTGTGCAGATCTGAAATTTTCAGCATGATAAAATTCCGGGTTAATTTCAAAAAATTATCAAGAATTATATTGAAGGATTTTAATTTTTAATTTTGGATATATTGTAGATCTTGAAGTCTAGTTTCTGGAACATCAAATGGATTATGATTTCAATACTCTTACAATAAGATATGAATTTTCTACCACTAACATTCTGTACTAAAACAAAAAGTGATGAAAATAAGAGAAAAGTGGGAGCAAAAGAAATTACCTCAATATTATTGATGACTTGGAAACCCCAAAATTGATATTGAAAAAGTGGAAAACTACCTCCTTTTATAGAGTTTTAGGATGGATGTTTCCTTCTCCAATATAAATTCAAATTGGAATAATTTTCATCTCCAAATTCAAATTGGAGATTGTTTTCTTCTCCAATATAAATTCAGATCGGAATAATTTTCATCTCCAAATTCAAATTGGAGATTATTTCCTTCTCCAATATAAATTCAGATTGGAATAATTTTCGTCTCCAAATTCAAATTGGAGATTGTTTCCTTCTCCAATATAAATTCAAATTGGAATAGCTTCCATCTCCAAATTCAAATTGGAGATTATTTCCTTCTCCATTATAAATTCAGATTGGAATAGCTTCCATCTCCAAATTCAAATTGGAGATTATTTTCTTTTCCCATACAAATTCAAATTGGAGGTTCTTTGCTTCTCCAATCTAAGTTCAAATCGGAAGAGTTTTATTCCTGATTAAGTAAGGCGATGAAAAAGTCTTCCAAAATCTGTTTGAAATTGGGTATCATGCCTCACCAATGGGTCTTAAGTTTAGAGATTCATGTAAAAAAATGAGAGAGTTTTGAGAGACAATATCAATATGGTTCGACTTTAAATTTTTGAATGAGGTATTCATATGTATGAGGATCGTTGAAGCATGAAGGAAACATGCTTAAATAATCACACTTCAAGGCTAGTCTCCAAAATATTAAATGTCTCGACAAGTCTTGAAGTAGGGGGCATTTGTGGGCAATTCGATTTTATTAAATTTAAATTCGTACAAAATTCGAATTATATTAAATTTAAAATATATTAGTCCCAAATAAATATTGTGAATTAATATAATTGGATTAATTATTTAAGTCCAAACATATATGGGTTTAATTAAAGTCCAATTTTTTATTGGGCTAGCCCATTGATTTGGGCTACAAATGATGAGCCCACTTTACTAAGCCCAAGTTATTGTCATATTCTAGAGGCCCAAATAAGTGTCACGTGTCAAATAACGTGGCATGCCAAGTCAAGTGAAGGAGCCAATAGGACCATGCCACGTGTCAAAATGAAGCAGTAAATTAAAAGTCCATAAGAAATGTCATGTCACTTAAATATGATTGGTCAAAGGAAGTTCATGTTTATCATGACTCTCTATTTTCTACAACTATAAATAGGGGCCTCATAATTCAGAAAAGGAACCAACAAGCTTAACAAGAATCAAGGAAGAGCTCGTGGATCAAAGTAGCAGATTTCTCTACAAATTCAAGAACAAGCTCAAGATGTCAAGATCAAGAGTTGAAGGTTCAAGGTTCAAGAACAAGCTCAAGATTTCAAGATCAAGAGTTCAAGGTTCAAGAACAATCTCAATATTTCAAGATCAAGAGTTCAAGGTTCAAGAACAAGCTCAAGATTGCAAGATCAAGAGTTCAAGATTCAAGAACAAGTTCAAGTTTCAAGATCAAGACTAAGAGATTCAAGAACAAGCTCAACGGCCCTTGAATTCAAATACAAGTCGATATCAAGTTCATCAAGTCTTCAAATCAAGTTCAAGTTCAAGATCAAGACCGCAAGATTCAAGAACAAGCTACCAAGCCCTTGGATTAAAGCACAAGTCAAGATCAAATCCGTCAAGTTCAAGTTAAAGTTCAAGATCAAGTTCGAAGCCCTTGAATTTATTGTTGAAAAGGCAAATCAGAGAAATCATAGAGATTTTAACAATCACTTATTGAAATCAATAAATCGATTGTTGCAGCATTTTTCTTGTCTCGATTATTATTTTCGGTCTCGAAAAATTTATTGTCCAACAGTCACCTTTTTCTTTGTATCGTTCTTAAAAAATAATAAATTAATTAAATTATCTTTATTTATTCTGTTATCTCAATTTAACACTAATTTTTTTATCGTATTAATTTCTTTTAGATTTATTGCGTCAGCATAACGATGAAAATAGAATAGTTAATTATATTTTAATTTTTAAAAATTGGATCAACTACAACAACAACAACATATTCAGTATAACTCTATATAGTGGGATCTAGAAAGTATATAGATCTTACTCCTATCTTAGATGTAGAAAAGTTGTTTATATACATCTTCGGCTCAAGAAAAAATAATCAAAAAAAAAATAGAAGACAAAAAGTATCAGACAGTAACTACAATAAATTAATATGATAATCGAAGTATTATAAACTACAGGAGCAATCCTAGAACTACTACTATGAATAGATAAAAAGACAATCAGAGGTGGATCTAAAATTTAAAATTTTATGAGTTCCTCAACTTGGCAAAATAAAACCCCACAATACACATAGTAGATAAGGGTATTCGGACCGATAATTTGGACCCATAACTCAGAGGTCAACAAAACTTTCACATGTTCCTCTCAGGGGAGGACCTACAGTAAACTCGATGCGGAATAGGTATAATTACATAGAAAATATACAAAAATAGGTATAAAAGATATAAAAGCACCCACTAAAACAAAAAGTTGGATGGGTGCACTGACATTAAGATTGATCTTAAGGTTCTTCACTGAAAGGGACATCCCGGGTTCGAACCTTGTTGAGATAATTTTTTACTTTTTTCTAGCTTTTTAATTTTTTAAGCACTCACAATCCTTAAATCCTGGGTCCGCCACTGGTTTCTCTGCTTTCATTAGACCAACAACACACTTTGTTTATGAGTTCTCAACTTATAATTTTTATATATTTACTAGATTTCTCTATATAAATACAAAATTGGCACAAAATTTACTGAATTCCCGTAAACCTCCATTCAACCCCTTAAATCCACTCCTGAAGACAATACATTACTATCTACTAAATTTATATGTGTCCTCCACAACCTCTTATCTAAGGTCATGCCTTTGATGAGCTAGTATTTCTTCATGTCCTTCATAATTATGTCTTTTTAATACTTCTTCATGTTGGGTTTAAAATCTATAGGTCGTCATGCGAAAGTTAAAAGTTGCAAATCAAAACGGCAATAATAAATAAGCTGACAAGAAAAACTTATCACAATTCAATTTCTCAAGTCATGATGGCACCTTATCCCACCAGTAAGCAAGCCAAGCCATGGCCCGAAATGATAGGTAACATGCTAACGGGCTGAAATCAGAAAAGATCACATATAATGATAACAGTAGTAATAATACGTGATAAATAGAAAGAAAACATATAAAGTATATCAAAACGAGCGAAGAAAAAAGACCAAATATACAAACAAATCCCTCCCAAGACCTGATAAGGTCAGTACTAGAGCCACTACTAAAAAATATAAAGAGTACTAGATAGAATCCAAAACATACACAATATATACAAGAAATCTCGAGTACAAAAGACTAAACTGGAATAGATAGAGGGGGATTAGCCTCAGATGACAACAAGCTCACCCTGCTTCAGATCAGTACTGAAAAATAGAAATCACGTCAACGTCGGCTGCTAGTACTCGAATCTGCATCAGGGGAAAGATGCAAAAATGCAGTATGATTACCAAAGCAACGGATATTCAGTAGGCATCATCGGTCGACTGAGCTCAATACAAGAAAGGCATAACTAAAGTGTGAGGGTGAAGTCTAAGTCAATGTAAATAAGAATAGAAAGATAAGAAACTATCGAGTTATGCAAATGCGATAAAGGAATAAGTAAAAATAATATAGAAAGATAAATAAAGTAGTAATAAAAGGAAACCAAAGCATAATCCCATAAGCCCGCCAAGCACACTCAAGAAGACAATTAACCCAACCGTACCTTCATAAGTCGGTGGGATACACAAGAAGTAATTAAAGAAAATAAACATAACTAATCCATAACTAAATCAATTCCAAGAAATCATTGTAGTCATCCAGATGTGCACCGAGTTTGAATCGGCACCTATAGGTAGTAACGAGAGGTCAGACACCGGGCTCGAACCGATAGTGATGGATAATAACAAGAGGTCATATGTCGGATTCGAACAAAACATTATGGGTAATAACGAGACGCCACATATAAGACATAGATCAGAACTCATAATCAAATGTCGGACTCGAACTAAAACTCGGAGAAACCACAACTCTCAGAATAACAATAATTAATACCAAAACTCTCAACTCATCATAACTAGATGTCAGACTCAAATCAAAACTTATAGTATTAATATCCAACAGTAGAATTAGATCCCAAATCATATTGTAACCAATACCAGAGTGTGTCAAATTTCACAATAAATGACAGAAATAAAGAATATGGTCACCCTAAATCGTAGTTAAAATACATTTAAATAATCATTCGTGTAACTTAATTAAAAAGAGATGAATCAAAGATTTCACAACTTAAATACCACATTCTAAGCTCATAAATACTACATTAAACTAAAAAAATAATAGAACTAAAATTTACTAGAATAGGATCCTAACGGGATAAATAAGACATGATATCTATCAAATGATACACAAACTACTACTACCTGTCCAAAACTAGCATAATAGCACACAGTTATCGTAAATAAGCTCAATCTAAAGATAAGGTAAACCTAGCCTACCTGGATGTCAAAGTTAAAAATCTCTTCGAGAAATCCCCGAATAGTGCCCTGCTAGAACTCGTGCTTGAATAATAGATGTGAATAATTATTTTTCTTTTAAGGACTGATATTTGATATCAAAATATACTAGTCCAAAATAACATTTTCAACACACATATAATTGTACTGATTTTAGTATTATTTCCATACAAAGATGGAAAATTCGTAAGAAACATGTATTAATAATATATATAGGTGCACGTACATGCCTAGGGACAATATGACTATGTTGCCTAACCCACTAAGGCTAAATGCCACTTTAGTTGACATTAATCTCACTTAGAGTCTATCTTAATTCATTACTTGACACCTAAGAACACAAATGTCATGTAGATATACACTGACAAACTATCAAATTTAATCTCATTATGTATATTCTCGGATATTGTATAAGTTCATGGTAAAAATAAATATCATATTTTGAATATATCATAATTAATAGAAAATCTCTATTATATAATAATAATAATAATAAAAAAAAAAAATAATACAACATATCTAGATTTACTATCTTCGCTTAAAATAATAATAAGTTATAAACTGATTTATAAATTAACATAGATATACCATAACTAAAGAATTTTTTACAAATTTAAAATATTTTAGAAGGTAATAAATTATATTTCTACCAAATACTAATTCAAATTAAATATTTCACAATATATTTGATATCACTAAATTTCTCAAACGAACCGTTTGAAAATTGAACTGTCAGTCCCGGCAAGTCATAAATAACTTAATGTAGTTATAAAAAAGCTCTAGATACCAAAAATGTATGAAAAAAGGAAAAATAACCATGAGGGTCACTACAACATCCACTACTAAAAGGACTTTCGTCTGTGAAACTAAAAGATAAGAAAATACCTGAAGGCTCAAACAGGTAGGGATACTGGCCCGTATCTCACTCACGGTCTCCCAAGTAGCCTCCTCCACTGGACAGTGAAGCCATTGAAAATTAACTACTGGAATGTCCCTAGAGCGCAACAGTCTGACATCTCTGGACAAAATGGACACATGCTCCTCTACCAATGTCAACCTCTCATCTAGGTAAATCGAGTCCCACAGAAGCACGTGCGATTCATCTGGAATGTATTATCGAAACATAAATACATGAAATATCAGATGAATGACTGGGAAGGTAGGAGGCAATACCAACACATATCTTACCTCCACAACTGTCTACAGGATCTCAAAGGGTCCAATATATCTAAGACTAAGCTTGCCTCTCCTTTCGAACATCATCACTCCCTTCATGACCGACACTCGTAGGAAGATCCTATCACCTACTCTAAACCTCAATGGACGATATTTGTGGTCAACATAACTCCTCTACCTACTCTGAGCTGCTCGTAGTCTGTCCTAAATTATCTGAACTCGATCAAATGACTCACGAATGAATCTATGCTACGAGGCCTAGCCTCAAAAGTCTCAAACTAATCAATAGGAGATCAACATCACCTACCATATAGAGCCTCAAATAAGGCCATCTGAATACTCGAATGAAAGTTGTTATTATATGCAAACTCTGCCAATGATAGAAATTGGTCCCGCTAACCCCCAAAATCCAATACACAAGCACTAAGAATGTCCTCCAAGACCTAGATTGTTCGCTTTGACTGTCAATCAGCTTAGGGGTGAAATATAGAGCTAAGGTCAACCTAGGTACCCAATTTCTCCTGAAATGTCCTTCAGAATCTAAATCTAAAAGTGAACTGAGAGCCTTAGTTTGAAATAATAGACACAGTTACCCCTTATAAGCGAACCACTTCCTGCATATAAATATGGGTTAACCTCTCGGCACTGTAGAAAATCCAAACTAGGATAAAATATGTAGACTTAGTCAATCGATTCATGATGACCCAAATGCTATCAAAATCATGGAAAATATGAGGCGATCCTCCTACTAAATTCATAGTAACTCGTTCCCACTTTCACTCGAGAATAGGTAACTGCTGAAGCAATCCACTGGGCCTCTGGTGCTCGGCCTTTACCTGCTGACAATAAAGGCATCGAGCCACAAATCCTATTATATCTCTCTTCATATCATTCCACCAATAATGATGTCTCAAATCCCTATACGTCTTAGATGTCCAAGGGTGAATAAATTATATGGAGCTATGAGCCTCGTAAATAATCAATTGAATAAAATATCCAACCCTAGGAACATAATACGACCACCAAACATCAAAACACCGTAAAAAACTAAGGTATCCCTTCTAGACTTCTCTCAACACTTGTCCTCGAATGCTACGAAGTCTATTATCCTCAAACTGCCAACCTTGAATCTACTCCAACAAGGTAGATCTAGCCTCAACACTAGCAATGATCCTTCGAGGGTCAGAAACATCCAAACAAAATCATCGAATTAGCTAAGAACTGAATGTCCAAAGCCAACTACTACTAAGAAACTGAAATGAAGGCTAAGTTATCCATACTCACTGACTTGCGACTCAAGGCATCTACTAACACATTCGGCTTGCATGGCTGGTAAAGAATATAGATATCATAGTACTTCAACAGCTCAACCCATTTACGCTGCCCAGGAAGGAGGTTCCATTTTAGTGGTCTACGAGTTGTAAGGTGAGCTTTCTGAAGCTCAAAGAATTGTGTACTTCAGCTTCTATTCTGACTCTTCCAGTTAAGGGTGAGGCTTTTATTGTCTATTATAATGCATCTGGTGTTGATTTAGGGTGTGTTCTGACGCAACAAGGTCGTGTTATTACATATGCATTGAGGCAGCTGATTGTGCATGAGCACAACTACCCCACTAATGACTTGTAGTTGGCAACGATAGTGTTTGCGCTTGGAATTTAGAGACATTATTTGTATGGGTTTCGCAGTGAGATATTTATTGATCACCACAATCTTTAGTAAATTATGACCCAAAAGGAGTTTCATTTTAATAAATTACCACCTTTTGCCTTCTTACAAACTTCAAAACTCGGTGATTGTGTATAAAAAAAGGTTGCAGAATCATAGAAAAGAAAAAAATACTATAAAATTTTCAGTATGAGCATCTAATTATCACACTTTCAAATTTCAAATATTGAATACTTGTCATTTCAACAGGCAATTTGCATGTCCACTGATGAAAACTTGTTGTGGCCTACCACTGAGTATTTTGTTTTCCTTTAACCTAAAATTTGAAGAGATTATATTGTATACAAGCGTATTCCAAGTGTGTAATGCCTAGTTAAAGAAAAAGTTATAATTTTCTTTCACAGTAAACATCGTACTAATGAAATGCTATGTTGCGCAGAGTCATCTATTTTGTCATTGAATCCGTTTCGACATGAAATTAACACAGATGTGGGTGTTGTCACTGTCTCAGATTTGGTCAAATGATTCTGAATACTTTGACCAAATTCAAGAAGAAATTTGAGAAAAAACATTACATAATAGATCGACGACTTATCTGGAAAAATTTTGATCGATGACTTCACCGGTGACTGAAAAATTTTCAATTGTCTATGTGCTTGGGAAGAAATAGAGACATGTCGATTATCGACTGGGAAATAAGAAACACAATCGACTACTCATGATGGAAAAAAACAGTAGTCGGTGTTGTCTTTCGAAGAAACAGTAGACAACAATATGAAATTATATTTATTTCTCGGCATATTAAAACGAATCAAGTCAGTTATGTGTGTCGTTATATTGTTTAAAAAATTTTATAATACAAAAATAATACTCCCCCTATTTAAAAATAAATAAATTATTGGGATATGACACACCCCTTAAGAAAAAAAAGTAAGACATAAATTAGTCATATTTTTTTTTTTATTATTATTTTTGCCCTTTTCAAACTTCAAAACATTACTCCCTCTGTTCAAAGTTCAAAATAATTGAATTGCTCATTATTCAAGATACATGTTGAATTTTTTTTCCAATTTTATCCTTCATTAATTACATTTTCTAAATTGAGTTTCAAGAGACTTAATTTTCTTAGAAATTTCTTACATTAATGTGGCTTAGATTTTCATTGACTATGATACTTTGCATCTTTTTCTCTTTCATCTTCATATCAAATTTGAAAAATAAAATTTAAAAGAGAGTTAAGAGATTTTATGAATTTTAATTTTGAAGATTTGGTTGAAACAGTTCACAATACTATCATGAATAAAGATTCGATTGAAATAATTCAAAGCACGATCATGAAAGACTCAGTTGAGAAAGTTCATGACACTATCGTTAAAGAATTGATTGAAAAAATTCATGACCTTATTGTTGATGAAAACTCAATGAGATAGTTCAAATCGTTGAAGACTCATTTGAAATGGCCTGAGACACCAATATTGAAAGATGAAATAAAGATTATGTTAAAAATTTATCTTCTCAAATTTTATAAGAATAATTTAAGCAAATATTGAGTGTGATTAGCATGATCATTAATGTTTTGGAGTTTGTAAAGGACAAAAATGAAAAAAAAAAATATGACTAATTTAGGTCTTACTTTTTTTCTTAAGGAGTGTGCTCATCAATTAAATTGTTTTAAAACAATGGGAGTAATGATCATGTTAATCACTCTCAATACTCACTTAAATTATTCTAATAAAATTTAGGAAGATAAATTTTTAGCATAATCTTTATTTTATCTTCAACATTGATGTCTTGAACTATTTCAATTGAGTCTTTAACGAACTGAACTATTTTAACCGAGTCTTCATCAACAATAGAATCATGAACTTTTTCAATCGGCTCTTCAACGATAATATATTGAACTTTTTCAACTGAGTCTTTCATGATCATGTTTTGAATTATTTTAATCGTATCTTCATTAATGATAGTATCGGAACTATTTCAACCGAATCTTCAAAATCAAAATTCATAAAATCTTTTAGCTCTCTATCAAAATTTATTTTTCAAATTTGATATGAAGATAAATGAGAAAAGATATAAAGTGTCATAGTCAACGAAAATCAAAATCACATTAATGCAAAAAACTGTTAAGAAAATTAAGTCTCTTAAAACTCAACCTAGAAAATGTAATTAATGAAGGGAAAAATTAGAAAAAACTTACAGCGTGTATTTTGAATAATGGACAAGTCAATAATATTGAATATTAAAAAATATCCCAACAATTCAATTATTTTGGTATAAAGAATTATATATCAATATATAATTATATATAGTTAATAATATTTTGACAGCGGTTACCGTAGCATTGAAAAAGGAAAAAAGTACTCCTAATGATACTTATTTTTTTTTCATATTTTTGGGTAAATATACGCAAGTTAAATTTTGGAAAAAGTTCCTAATACTAATACTATTCCTATATTTATAATATTTAATTTTTTTAGTTGAATCTACGCCCATCCGTATTCATATTCGGTTTCATACCTTCAATCTCATAATTTAAAGTTTGACGAATTCAACTCTTGAATTCACACCCATCTCAAATACCCGCATCAAAATCCAAGCAATTTAGATGAAATGCTATATGCATGCGGAAAGTTCATGTCCAAGGTAAACAATCAGAAAAAAAAAATTGATTACAACGAAATTTAAACGGTAACAACAGAACACTGTAACTGACTACTTAAAAAATCCACCAGTTTACAGCCGAAAGATTCAATATTCCCAAACTCTCTTTTCCATAAGAATTGAAAAAAGAAACAGATATACTAATAAGAATTGTCTCACATAACATAATGTTTACCCCAGAACACCATTTATCTTATTTCAAGTCTTCCACATTTCAAGATATTTCTCTTTTCCATTCACCATATATTGAGCAAATAAATAGAGAGACCATAAAAAATTCACCTTTCTCAGAAATAAATATGATATATATACACATCTAATTATTGCAACTCCTCAAATAATCTTCTCTAGCTACGTTATAATAAGAATAAGAAAAGATGATTGTTTAATGTATTGAATTGGATATTAATATTATTATTGATGATATCGAGTATTAGTCATTGATTAATGGAGGAGTAATTCATTTAGCTAAAGCCACCAATTAATACATAGTAAATATTTACTGGGGAAATGGAAGAGTTGAACTCAACGGCCTTAATTGTATTTGAATGTTTTTGTCTTTTTGTATTCATACCATGAATGTGGTGGAACTTTTATCAATTAAACTTAAATTGTGTATTTACATCTTCATCCAATAATGTTAAAGGAAATATTATTTTACTTGGGGGTAAAAACCTCCTTCTCACATATTATGGATAATTTAGTCGGGAAAAGTCACCGTTTTCATTCTAAATTATACACAAAAAGTCTAGGTCACACTTAAACTATCGTAGTGACCTATTACACACCTAAACTATAAAAAAGTAGAACTATTACCTCCCCGCGACACCCATTCTAAGACGCGTTTCTTACACTCGATTTAGGTGCGTCCAACCTTTTGAATAACAAAAATAAACGGCTAAAAACATTAAAAATATAGCACTTTTAATTTCCAACGGATCTATAGAACCCTAATTCCTATTTAAGCCAATTTGGGGCTCCAAACTAAGAACCCTAATTCCCAAATTTGTCTTTCAAAATCAAAATTGAAGATCATTTGTTTGAAGAATTGGTAACTAAATGTTAATAAAAATAATTTTTTTATTTATTCATTTTAATATGTGGGTCCCGCCTTCTTCAATTACTTTTTCTTCACCAAAATCATCATTAAAACACCACCATTGACACCATCATCATCAAACTCAAATCTTCACCACAATAATTTAAGAATCCACCATAGATTTCATTATTGGAATCACAATACAACCATTAGTATCATAAACAACAACCATAAAGTTCAACATCCACTACTAAAATTGTCATTGGAATCACAATATTACCGTTGTTAACATCCAAAGTTACAAAAATCACCACAAATTCGCATCTGCAACACTACTAAATTCTAATGACGCCTTACAATTGGCAATGAAACTTCCCATTTCCCTTTTGTCTTCCTCTTCCCGCACCTGCCACTGCAAAATTTCATCTTTCAACACATAAGTCACTTCTCTGAAAAAATACAAACAGTTGATGCACCACAAGATTCACATAAGGATAAAATAAAACCCCAGATGCACTAACCACGACAATCAAGATCACTACATCAATGATAACAGAATGAGACTGTTCACAATCACCGAATGACATTTTCTTGTTCAAAAAGGGGCTAGTTGAATTCTTGATTTTTGGGTCTTTCGGAGGAATTGAGGCATGTAAACAGACCATGTGGGTTGAAAAGTTCAAGATTGTACCTAGGAATATAAAAAGATTTAGTCTTGAATGAGATTTTTAGAAAATCATATCGATTAATCTTCACAAATTCAATGAAGATAGTGGTAACTGGCGGTGGATATTGAAATATTAATGGTTAGTCAAATTGGAAAATGTGAAGTAATTTGGAAGGAAGAAAAGTGATAAATGAGAATAAGCTTATGAAGATCTGGTGTAAATTGAATTTATGGCCGGCTATATGGAGATTGAAGTGTGTTAAATTCCTTCACATGAATGGTGAACTTCATACACTCCAAATTTATATTTTTTTTCTTCTATTTGGGTCGGGTCGGGTTAGAATGGATTAAATAGATGGGTCTAGTTAGATTTATTTAATAAAATAGAATAATTAAATTAGACACGTGGCACCATCACAGGGCGAGTGGAGTATACTCCACTCATTGAACTTGGGCATGGGTGTCATGGGGAGGTAATAGTATCACTTTTTTTATAGTTTAAGTGTGTAATAGGTCACTATGATAGTTTAGGTGTGACCTAAACTTTTCGTATATAGTTTGAGGTGGAAATGATGGCTTTCCCCTAATTTAGTCTTTCAACTTTCACACTTATATATATATATATATATATATATATATATATATATATATATATTGTGTGTGTGTGAGAGTGAGAGAGAGAAAATATAAATAAAAAAAATATGAATGTGAGCATAAAAAATGCATAAAAATTAAAATATAAATTTATTTTAGAAAATTACTTAAGACTAAAAAGCCTAAAAATTAATTAAAAGAAAAAAATGAACTAAAATTTAGTGTCTAACATAAAATACGTCATGCTTGTGATAAATGTACCATAGACAGTGAATGTCTACTTTATCATATATTGTGTATGTCTATTTATGGAAAAGTTACAAACCCTAAGGTTAGTTTTCCCCTATAAATAAAGGGGTTTTCCTTCATTGTAATTCATCCATCAAGAGAAATAACAATTACTCTCTCTTCTCTCTCTACTCTTGTTCTTTATTCTTTATTATTATATAACACATTATCAGCACGAGACTCTACCAAACAAGATGAGATTATAAATCTAAAGGTAATTTCAAGGTTAGTAATTCCTTATGTTATCTTTCTTTTGTTACTAATAATATAATTATTATTGGATTTGAGAAAAAATAATTAATTTGGAACCATTTAAGTTTTAAATTTATTCCTCAAGAACAATATTATCAAAAGGTATGATAATATGTTGGGTTTAAGTCCTATCAATTTATGTCTAAGATGCCTTTATATGGGTAAGACGTTGAGTTTGAATCTCAATGCACCATATTGATGATATTATGATGGCTAAGGCAAAATAATATGTTTTTAATAAAAAATCATGAAATATGTCCCATTGAATATGCTCCATTCCATGAAGTAAATGTCGTAGAAATATATGATAAGCCTGAAATATGACAACTTACTTCATTCTTGAAGTGTATATGATAGCAGTGCATAATATGTCTGAAAGAAGACAAGTGATTGAATGCACGAATATACGCGTGGAGGGACAATATGATAATGATCATCAAAAGTGATGATATTTTCACACGCGTATTATGATCATAAGATATGCTAGATAAAAATTCTCTAGATCATACGTATGCCTCGATTTTCTCTTGAAGTAGCAATATCATAAAAGAGGTTATAAGCTATCCATTTGATAGGCTTAAGACACGATTATATTTCATTCATGGGAATGAGAATTTTAATTGATATAAGCATAGATCCATTTCCTCGGTGAATGTGATGATATTTAGTGAAGCTTATCAACAAACATGAACTTGATTGTGATGGCTTCACAACTCACTCCGAATAAGGCAGAATAATCGAGAAGAGTTATTTTGAAATCTACTTCTAAAGTAGTAAATCTAAAATTTATTCATGTAATAGTAAATATGAAATTTACTAAGTAAAAAGGTACATGTCATGGTAAACTTGAAGTTTGCTAGAATAAAAGTTCATAAGTTGACAAGAACGATTATGACACCTGAAGATGTGCATATTGAGTATTGGACATGTAATGAAGAATTAGAAAATTCTTCAAGAATTATTCATGTTGTTTGTTCTCATGATAAGTTGGTTGGACAACCTAATTATTGGATTGGATTTCTCAAAATCCGAAAAATATAAAAGGTGAATAAGGGTCCGTTCACCTTTCATATGATATGTTGAAAAGATAAATCAATAAGATAATCACATGTACATTTATTTTCAACCTGTAGTTTGACATTCATAAAGTTACTTGCTCAATAAAATTGAGTTAAGAGCATAACTTTCAGATTATGCAATCAAGATAATTCATCTTGATGAAAATGGTTTTACATTGAATACCTTCAATAAATAGCTAAACCATTGCTGATGAGAACAAAGCTTCATGTGTTGGTCTGAAATATGATGTGTTACATACAATAAGACTTGCATGTATTAGACTAATAAATTATAATTATTTCTTCCCTCTCAATTGGTTCAAGGTCAGAAACCAACTATTTCATCTAATAGTTTTGATGTGCGGTATACAATTAATAAACCATGATGCACAAAGATGTATTCCTCAAAAAAGATGGAGAATGTATGTTAATTTTCCTAACATAAGGGGGAGATTACAAGCAACTATGAAATATGTTAAGAATTATCATCAGATCCTCATTCAAATGATAATTCAAGTCATATGTCGGAAGCATTTACTGACTCAAATTTAATCTCATATCTAAGCTGCAAGTGCTTCTATTTTGCATTTTTAAAGGAAAAAATCTACGCATGTATGAAGCATGGTAGACTAATCGGTTCCAAATAAAATAATCCTTGAAAAGAATAAGGAGCAAATAATCATAATAAGAAGGAAATGTGCTCTTGAAGAGCCTATGACATAACACTTCATGAAACCTATGAGAGGTTCAGGTACCTAAAAATAATGAAGTGATGAAATCTCAAAATGTTATGTCACATTGTGAACCGATACAAAATGATATATCATCGATAATATCTTTGATACAATATTGATGCAATATTCTAAAGTATTACGAGGATCCAAATTCTACGTTTATTTAAGCATGCTGACGTAGAAATATTTATCAAGTGACACTAAAGGATGCATTTTGGTAAGTATAAAATTTATTTGATTTGCAGTCCAGACACTTGAAGATGTCACACTTGACATGTTGGATATTGTCACTTGACAAAAATCCATATGAAAATTTCTAAAGGATTCATAATGCCTGAAGCATATAAAGTTTCTGGAAAACTTTTTATTATCCTCATAAAAGATAATTTGATGATTTGAGTATCATTGGAACTCTTAGAGAGTTTTCAAAAGTAATAGAATTTTTGCTTAAATGAGAAAAATGCAAAATTTAATAAGGATCCATTCCGACCTCAAAAAAAGAATGAGGAACTCCTTGGTTATGAACTACCATATCTTAGTGCAATTGATGCACTAATGTATCTTGCAAATACTATAAGGTCTGATATAGCCTTTTTCAGTTAATTTATTAGTAAGTTTGCAGTCCCGATCTTATTGGTCATGTTGATGTTGGGTACTTATCTTACCTACATAAAACTTGGTCTCAAATAGGCTAAGTGTTCATATGTGGTGGTACTGTAATATCTTGGAGATATACAAAGCAGTCTATCGTAGCCACTTCATGGAATCATGCTGAGATAATAGTTATTCATGAAGCAAGCCGAGAATGTCTATGGTTGAGGCATGATACATCTCATTCGAGAAAAATATTATTTGAAATGTGACAATATACCCACAATCTTATATGAAGATAATGCAACATGCATAGCACAACTTAAGGGAGGATCCATAAAAGGAGATAGAACGAAACATATTTCGTCAAAGCTTTTCTACATACATGAGCTCCGAAAGAATGGTGATATTAACATGCAACAGATTCGTTCAAGTGACAATGTGGATGATTTATTCACCAAGTCTCCTTCAGTTATAACTTTCAAGAAGATGGTGCACAAGATTGGAATGCAAAGGTTCAAGAATGTTCTCATTAGGGGGAGTTAATACGCGTTGTACTTTTTTTTTCTTATGAGGTTTTATCCGACTGGATTTTTCTTGTAAGATTTTTAATGAGGCAGCATATATGCGTATTATCTATCAATTAGATATTCAAGGGGGGAGGGGTGTTATAAATGTATCATATATAGTGAATGTCTACTTTACCATATATAGTGAATACTTACTTTACCATTTATAGTGAATGTCTACTTTACCATATATAGTGAATACCTACTTTACCATATATTGTGTATGTCTATTTATAAAAAAGTTACAAACCCCAAGGTTAGTTTTTTCCTATAAATAAAGGGGTTTTTCCTTATTGTAATTCATTCATCAAGAGAAATAATAATTACTCTCTCTTCTCTCTCTACTCTTGTTCTTTATTCTTTATTATTTTATAACAATGCTAATGTACTTGGAATGATTCATATCGCAAGGTTAGGGGACGATTAATACATTCAAGATTCAACTACCCATCAATTAGAGGATGTGGATGGCCATTCCCATTTTTGTTTGATTGTATGTACAACCCCGAATTTGCTTCTTATAGGGTTCATTAAAACAAAAAGGGTGTTTATCATGAATTTCTCCATTGCGGAGCTTTTTGATTATATTGTGACACTAGGGTGTACATGGTTGGATTGATTCAGATTTTTTAATATTAAATTAAATAAATTATTTATATTAGATTTTTAAATTTATAAATCAAAATCAAATCAATTAAATTTAGATTTTTCAACCTCGGATTTTTTCGGAGTTTTTAAATTTTATTGAGTTTTTTTACAAAGTCTTTATACAAAGATATAATTAACTTGTGCCTCGAATATTTCTTACTCTTTGTAAGATACAACTATCTTAATAACACAAAATATGAAATGAATGATGACAATAATATTCAACAATAAAAATAATAATAAATCATATAAAATAAATATTTCATATTAATAGTTGTAATAAAAATAATTACAATTAAAAATATTAGTCATGCTCTAGTAAATATTAGTTACATAACTAAATAGTAAATAGAAAATTAAATTTAGGTTATGTATTTATGACAAGCTAAAGAATAGATATCATTATTAGTGTCATTCCTGGTGTTTAATTAAATATTTTTATTAGTATTAGTATTGATTTGAGATTTATTTGAGTTACTAATATCTATGAACTAATAAAACTTATTGGACAATTCAAAATTCAAAGTTTCAAACTTGAAAGTTAAAAACAATGAAAAAGTTTTAAAAAGATTTATGAATTACATCATGAAAGTTTAAAAAAGGTTTATGAATTACATCATGTTAAATATTTTTATGTATTAAATATATTTTAAAATGGTATAAATGTAATATCGGGTTGATTCGATTTAGTTTGATTTTTTTTAGTTAAAACATGTTGTTCTATGTTTTGATAATGACTAAATAATATATTCACGGACCAAGTCCGCTATGTATTCATCAGGACTGTCGAGGGACAGTTGTACTGAAACAATCCAAACTTTGGCCCTTGCTAAATTTCTTGAGTCTTGAACCTTATAATCATCATACAACTTGCACCATGACTCGTATGGTGTGGATACGAATCTAGGACCCTAGTCGTATGTTGGTCAGTGTCATATTGGCTAAGTTTTTTTCAAGGTATGAGAAAACTCCATACGAGTCATATGCTCATGATACGAGAAGTATAGTGCACAACCGTATGTTGTCTAATGTCTAGCCTTTGATGTTCTGCTTAGGGTACGACTTAAAGGATAATAGTCGTATGGTGATGGTACGAGTTAGGCTAAGGAGTCTTATATTGGACTGGATGTAGTGTCCAACTTTCTGATCAAGTTACGAGTTTAGAGTACCATTAGTATGATGTGGATACGAGTTGAGAGGTCCAACCGTACCCTCCTACATTTTTCTTACAGCTTCTAAGTTGAGGGTATTTTGGACATTTCCTGCCTCAAGCCCTTAAGACCCCACGTCATATAAAACTATTTGGTCCATCATTCTACACTTTAGAAGATTAAAACTCTCTAAACACGCTCTAAAAAACTTTCTAAAAGATTGGCTAGGATTTCTTCAAGGTGGTCATCTAGAGGCTTAAGGATCAAAATCTCTCCGTTAATTATCGTAACTCAGGCATGTGACTCTTCCTTCATTGTTAGTTCATAAGAATCATGTGTTTTAAACATTATTTATGGCTCATAAATGATGGTTTTGAAAGTCATGGTTGAGGGTTTGAATGCATAATATCGAGTATTATTTTCTAATGTCTTAAATTATTATTATACATGTTTTGATAATGGTTTGGCACGTGTGGGTGCCTGAAAATTTTGATTCAAACTAAGGAGTCATGGTTAATCCTAACTTGATAGTTTTGGGCTTGAACAATAATTTGATTATGATATGTCCTCAACCTATTTGTGAAAATATCAATGAGAAGAATCTTGTCACATATGAATTATGTTTTGAACTATGGTGATGGTCTATGAATGTTGATCATTGGTAAATGGTTTATGAAGGTCTTGAAGACCATAACTTGATTTAAATCATAACCTTGGTGGTTTAATTGACTAAATGGGTCCGAGTTCCTAAATGTTGAATTGAATTGAGATCTTTGTTTAGATAATGAGTTCAAGTCTCAAAGTTGACTAATAGTGAATGTGACATGTTGTATGCTTGCAAGTGGGTTCGTATGACGATACCAACGGGATATCTTTGGTAAGCAATTGGATTAATGATTGTGCATATGTGTAAAGAATATTTTAATTGAGCTTTAAAGCGGAATGTGTAACCGGATCGTGAAAGTAGAGTCCAAAGGACTAACACTGAAAACAGCGCTAGCTGGTGCAGGTGTCTATATGACCGGGGAGTTAGAGTCCCCCGAATGGATATATGAATGGGAGGTCCGAGTCCTCCATATTGTATAGATTGGTACTTAAGTTACCTTGATTATGACGAGAGGTTCGAGTCCCCTATAATGTCATATACGGGTATGAATATTCTCTGGTTCATGCGGCTACACACACTTGGGGAGATTTTGGACCATATAGCCCGTGGGTGCCTTTTTATATGACGGTTATGCTACACAACTCAGGTTAAGGTTTTAAAAGTTCATGTTAATCCTTGCTCCCTATCCCAGCACTATATATATATATATATATATATATATATATATATGTTGATACCTTATTTTTGCTCTCCACATTCCAAATTAGTTTTCGAATTTCTCAACTTTAAATAGTTTTAAATATTTATTTTAAGTTATTTTGAAATAAATTTCAACCCCACCTTTTAAATTTAGGTGAAATTAATATATTTAGTGTTTAATTATACATGATTATATAATTATCAGTTAAAAAAATGCTTTAAAATTTATTCAAAGTGAAAAGTTTGATTAAATTGCAAATATTCTACTTTTTTAAAGATTGATTGAAAATAAGAAATTGACGACATACTTAGTTTCTTAATTTTTATTTATTATTATTATTATTGAAAAAAGAAATAAAATAAAATTTTGTTTCATTAAATATTTATTTTAAAATTATTAAATTTGAGAAATTCGTTATATTAATTAAAAGATAATTTTGTCTCGACTTTATCCGAATTTACTCAATTAAGACTATTTCATTAACATAAAATAACCTCTCCTATCTTTTTGGCCAGCCTTTTTAGCCAACCCAATATTAACAACAATACCAGCACCCCACACACCAGTAACAAAGTGAAGCAAGTCAACAATATCAGCTATTAATCCGAATTTTCCTCAAAATCATCCGATTTCGTACGAATACGGACGGTCACAATCAATTTGTTTTTGAGTTTTAAAATTTTCATCATCAATTTCTTATTTGTTTCCCCCCAAAAATCAGTCTTGAATTTTCTCTAAATATGCATGTATGTAGAGAAAAAGGGGAGAGAATTCTTGGGGGAGAATTTGAGGGTTCTGGAGGTGTGCACCTCTAACCCTATGTAACCAAGATATTTTCGGAACACTGCCAAAGAATTCATCAAAAATCGTTTGAATTTCAATGATGAATTGAAACTGCGGTGGAAGTCGTTCCGACGAGAGTTCGTAATCCCAGTTTGCTGCCCCGAAAAAGGTGTGAGTCTGCCCCTTTTAAATTTTGATTTTTCATCTCTTTTTTCTTTCTTTTTTTATCCTGTTTGATTTTGTGAATATGTGAATTCCTTCTATTCTTAATTTGTGGTTGTTGTTGTTTCCCGCTACCTTTACGGATGAAAAAATAAAAATTCTAATTTTGTGAATTTATCTCATGATTGAACATGTAAATTAACAAATGAATATGTGATCTTTTTAGTTTCTAATTGGTTATTGTGGTTTGTTTATCAAGTTTTGTGGATATGATTCCGTTTGAAGCCTATATTGATTTAATACGTATGGCTGATTTCTCTGTGTTATTTACCATCAAAATATAAGCCTGTGAATCATGGGAAAAGTATGCCTTCTCTCCGTATTCTACTTTTTAGTAAACTCCTTTTGTGTGCTTTTGTTATTGTTGTGATTTTAATTTTAGAAGGGGTGCGTGAAATCGTTTTGTCTCATCTCATACAACTATTATGAGTGGTTGTTTTGTGTAAATATGCTATGTACATGGTTCTGATTTTAGTTCACCAAGTGACATAGAATATAAGGGGTTGCTTAGGATTTCCTTTAAATATCAATAAGTTTGTTTGAAAAAAGTAAATATATATATATATATATATATGTGTGTGTGTGTGTGTGTCTTAAATGACTAGATTTGATGTATACAAATGTGGATGCATGTGTCCTGGATTGGCAGTGCTTCTTAACATTTTGGCCAACTTGAATGGCCTCGCAAGTAATCACTGTGTTGACCTTGGTGTCAAGTTATTAAAGTTTTATTCTATCTACGTATGTGTTTATTGATAAAGGTCTAAAGTAGTTTTTTTTCCTCCCGAACAGATTGAAATCATTAAAAATCTGGTAGTTTAGATCGAAATCATTAGAAATTTGACAGTTTACTTATTTATTACGCGCTCATATATTCGGGATATGAAATAGCTGTTGAGTTGCAAGTAATGTGTCACATGGGATAGTTGTTGAGATGTACAGAGCCTTTGTCCCTTTGTTTCTTACAACTCAATTGAGAGTATCCTAGTTAAATCATGTTGCATTGTAATGTGATGGACTATTATCAACTTAATCAATTTATTTGTATTGATGCTTTAGTTAGTCTATGACAAAATGTGCTTGACTTTTGAATTGTTCTAGTTTGAAGCCGTACTAAGTACTTGAATCTCGTGCATTTTTTTTGGAGTTATCTTCAGTAATACCCTTGAACCATATTTCATTATTTCAATTTGTTCAAACTTCATAGTATTTAATTTCCTTATGTGTTGCTCAACTCCTTTGGTTACGAATTGTACTTTGTTGTTCATTTACTCTATTCAAATTTGATTTTTAATTCTTATGTTCTCTTTGATGCATGTGACATGAATCCGAGTCTATTGGACTCCATTTTCCTCTCATATTCTGATAGGCCAAGGAGGCCTATGCTGTCTCGAGTCAAAATTCCATGTCGAAATTTTCCATTTTTTGGTTGGATTTTTGTTTCAGCCATTATTGATGGTCCTATTTATTTTTAATTTATAATCAAAGCAGGAGGAAATTTAACATATATAACAAAAACCTTCAGAATTGAACTTTTTCATTGCAAAATTTCAGTTTAGAAGTTGTTTCAGGTATTAAGATTTCATTGTTTTTCTATTTATTTCAGTATCGATTGTTGTTATTTTGATCGATTTAACAATTGATCAAATTGTGAAGCTTTGTAGAATATTTTCACAGTATTGTATAATGGATTATGAAAATAATTTAAATAAATTTTGAGTTGAATTTTATTCAATTATTTTCTGAAATCCTGGATCAATGGATGATTGAATTGAGTTGCTGAATGTGATGAAATTCTATTCACACATATCAAAATACAAATTAGGTATGCTCCATATGTATTTTTTGATATGTTTAATGTTAACACTGCATATGTATTTTTGAAATAATTAATGTTAACATTGAATATGTATATTTGGTTTGCTTGTCGAAATTTGAGAGTATAACTGTTTTTGCTGAAAATATATTTTATACAAGTTTTTCTTCCGTTCGATTCAGTAGTTTCTGTATTTGATTTAAAAATTCTTTTGTGTTTGTATTTTACTTTAAATAAATTTTGTTTAAATTTATTTTTTGAATGGAGATGTTGGTTGTGTAACATTGTTTGCAGTTAAAGCTGAAAAGTGTTTATTTTAAGAAGTTACATTTTGACAAAATATTTATATTTGTTTATTTTTTGGTTAAATCAAGTAGAAATGGGAAGCATACCGGTGCTTGTGAAGCACTCTGGTCGGTGGACGTATGAAAAAAACTACGAAAAATATGTCACTGATGCTATACTGTTGAGCATATCAGCAACATTCGTTGAACTGCACGATGAATTGACATCTCACTTAAGTGTGGATTTAATGAGGAAACATATTCTAGTGAAATATCAAATTACTGCTAATACAGGGCAGATAGAAATACATAATGATATGGGTTTTAAGGTGTCTATATTTCAGAAAAAGCAGGTACAAAACATGAATTGTCTTCCTTTATATGTAAGTATTTTGGAGAAAGTTGTAGGGAGCAACGTGGCAAGTTCATCTATATGTGTTGCTGAAAGAATAACCAACTGTGACGACTTGCAAACAGTGATAAATACAATAAATGAAGGAGCTTTGATGGTTTGTGAAGATACACAAGCATTAGATGTATTTGAAATGGATACTGTTGAGGTGATTATCTCAGATCCACATCACAAGCATGTTGAGGAAGACCAGGTTTACTTGAGAAAAAAAAATTAAAGTCAGTCATGAAGGACTATTCAATTAGGGAGAAGTTTCAAACGCGAAGTAAAAGGTCAAGTAAGAAAACGTACGTACATTCTATATCACTCTGTTGTTGTTTAATATTAGTTTGGATATGTATTTTGAATATAATAAATTATGTTGGATGCAGGTTTACGTTGTTTTGCAAATCAAAAAACTGCGAGTTTTTAATGCGTGCATCAGGAGTGGGAGAAACTGGAATGTTTAGAATAAGAGAATTCAGACCTCAACATACATGTCCGGTGAAGGACAAGATCTATACAAAGGTGCATGCTACTAGTATGTTGATAGGTGATATGGTTAAACAAAAATTCAAGAACCACAAAAGAAAATACAGTGCGACGAAAATAAAAAATGACATGAAGGAAGATTTTGGTATGGATCTGACATACACTTTATGTTGGAAGGCCAAAGAAAGAGCTTTAAAAGAGTTGAGGGATAAGCCATCAGCATCTTATGGGAAACTGCCATCATACTTATATGTACTGAATACTACCTATCCAGAGTCACATATAAGAATGAAGAAGACAGATGGAAATGAGTTCTTGTATGTATTTATCGCTCTAAATGCATTCATTAAGGGATTCAATCATTGTAGATCAGTCGTAGTTGTTAATGCTAGTCATCTGAGAGGAATGTATACTGGGGCATTTGTAACAGCATGTATAACGGATGGAGTAGGTTAGTATGATTTTATAATAATTATATTATAAAACTTGTTGTATTTTTTTTGTATTTCTACGTATCACCTGAAAATACATATCTCCACTAGATATATACATATCTGTATAAAATTACCTATATTTTCAAAGTTTCATGAATGAAAACATGTAAAATTGATTATGTTTGATAGTTATGTGTGTCTACATTTTATTATATGTAATTGATACCATTTATTTGATAAAATATACAGTTTTAATTACCTGTATATTTAATAAATACATATACAATTCCTATATGTATTTTTATTTGACTGCGCATAATTGTTTTGTATATAGAGGTCATATATTTCCTTTGGCATATGGTGTGATTGATTCTAAAAATGATGCATCATGGACGTGGTTCTTTCAGAATCTAAAGGAAGCATACGGGGAAAGACAAAACATGTGTGTTGTTTCTGATAGGAATCCAAGCATCATAAAGGTTGTTAGCGATGTGTACAACGATGTTCCACATTATGCATGTATGTGGCATCTATGGGGGAATCTTAAAAAACTTTACAGAAAGTCACACGATGCATTATCAGAGATCTTTTATACAATGGCGAAATCATAGTCAAAGTCAGAATTCCGCGTGTTAATGGAAAAAGTTGAGGCAGTTGATGTTAGGGTGAGGAATTATTTGGAGTTGGCTGGTTATGAGAAGTGGGCTAGGTCCTATGCAACAGTTCACCGAGGATGGACTTTGACTTCAAACATTGTGGAGTCAATAAATGGAGTACTTGTATCAGCTAGAGAACTGCCAATTTATGACTTTCTTGAGGAGGTTCGATTATTGTTTGCAAAATGAAATTGCGAAAATAGGCAACAGGCTTTATATACCTTCACACCACTCATTGGGAAGTTTAATGACCTACTCAAAGAGAACGAGGCTTTGTGTACTCATATGACGGTATGACCTTTTACATTTATGAAATTTATACTTCTGAAAAATATAATTAATAGAATAACTTTCATTCAGTTCTAAATTAATGAAAACATATAAAAATAAACTAAAAGTTCAGTAAAAAAAAATATTATGTATTCTGCATATGTATTTTTTTATTGAAAATAATTAACACTGCATATGTATTTGGATGCTCTGTAAACATGTACTCTGCATATGTATTTTTACTTTGCATATGTATTTTTTCTGCAAAATGTTGGTGTGCTTAAAACATATCTTACACTATGAATTTCATTTTTTTGTAGCATTTTTTTAAACTTTTTATTTTATATCATGCTGTACCAGCCACAGAATATGTGTATACGGTACACGATAAACAAAAGCACTTCATTATTTGCCTCAAGGAAAAAAATGCTCATGTAATGCATTTCAACTAGATCAGATGCCATGTGAACATGCTTGTGCGGTGTTGGAGAAGAAGAATTTTGAGAAGGGGACATACTGTTGTGATTTTTTTAAACCAAAAACTGTTTTGAAGACATATGATGTTCCCATCTACCCGTTGCCACACAAAGATGACTGGCTAATTCCAGAGAGCGTACTTGGTGAAATAGTACTTCCTCCAAAATTTAAAAGACCTTCAGAAAGACCTGTAAAGAAGGATCGTGGAAAATCAGGCCGGAATATATTTGAAAAGAAGAACATCAACTCATGTGGTGCTTGTGGGGATAAGGGTCACAATAGGCGTTCTTGTAGGAAATATAAAAAATGATACATTTCTCCTTCTGTATTATTGCTTAAAACTTTATTTTCATTTTTTACAATCATGAACTATTTTTTTAAGTTAATACATTTAATCATCATTTAACAATTGAATACAGTAAAATCTGAATATTGCATATGTATATGTTGCAAGATCTGAACAGTGCATATGTATTTTGAATCTACAGTTCATATGTATTCTTAACATTGAATATACATTTTAGTTAAAGTTGGTAACTTTGATTAACCAAACACTTATTTGGTTCGTAATTGTTCATTGATTTATCCACATATGACATATTCTGCAAATCTATGTTTGAATTCCAAAATCTTAGCGCTGCATATGTATGTATATGCTTAAAATACATTTAATGTATAATACATATGTATTTTTAAGAAAAATATTAACACTGCATATGTATTTTTGTAAATAAAATCTCACCATAAATTACGGAACTGTATTAAAAGCTCAAATTTATCTTTAATTTGAGTTTTCATTTATAATCATATTAAATGAACACATATCAAAATACATATTAGGTATGAACAATATGTATTTTAGAAAAACTTACTATTAACACTGCATATGTATTTTTAGGCTAAATTTAATTTATAATGCTTATATATTTCTTAGCAAAATATGAACACTGCATATGTATTTTCTAACTTTGCATATGTATTTTTAACATAACATTGGCATTTTTAAACTAAAAATTTCAGATATATTTTTGAAATGCTTAGGCATAACATTGCATATGTATTTTTGTTAGCTAAAAATACTAGATTTGTCCTGCATATGTATTTTAAGCATAATATGAATAATACATATGTATTTTTTAACTATACATAAAATACTCAGATTAAACTTTAAAACTGAATTAATTTCATTCAGTTAAAAATAAGTACTATTATAACTTACAATTAGAACCACTTCAAAACATCAAAATTAGTTTGTATAATCAGTACCTACATCCATAAACCAGCGTCTAAACTATACAAAATAATCAATCTAACATCCATCATACATCAAAAGCTTCAATTACACTAGTTATTCTACTTTGCCTTGCAGACCTCAAAGGTACTTCGACATCACTATGAGCATTTGCGTCTTATTTTCTGGTCCTATAGTCCCAAAAAAGTATAGCATATCTTGTACGGAGTGCATTGGGGTCGAACTCATTCGCAAGAACTTTGTGACCATAAAAAAGGCACTCCGCATATGTAACCATATAGACACCACAATCCCTACAAAATCAATAAAGAGGAACACATATGAGCTTTAATATATATTTTACAAACATACAATTTTGTTATATGTAAATTAAATAACTTACAAGCTTTCACTTGGTTGTTGAGGCGAACTCTCTTGAAATAACACATCAAACATATCTGAGGAGTCTTTGTCTTTGTATCTTGAATGGTTTTCAACATCAATTCCTTTCTTAACGTAGAAATCACACTGTTGGAGACAAAATGGGATAATCACAGCTAATTTCTCAATCACATCAAGAACAACCGGATAATTATCAGATGATTCATATGAATCATATATGAATATGCACCTCTCTGAGAAGGATAAAATTACTAGAACCCAATGATGTTTTTCCTTTATATTTATTGGAATATGAATGTATTCCACTGTATTCCATGGCACAGCAGCATGCATACGGAACTCATTTATGTATTCATTAAGATGTGCCACCTGTCCTTCCGCAGTAAGGTTTGAAGCATCCGCAAAATAAACATCATGAAGAAACCTAATTATGTTCATAAAATTGCAATCTACTGTGCTGAATTTGTAAGACCTGTTGGGGTCATACTTCGACTTCTTCCTCAAGTAGTAGAAGTAAACATCAATATGTTGTAGTAAGTAACAACACAAATTTTAGATCATTCAAACTATTTGTATACTAAATTTAGCATGTGTATGTAATATAAAAATTCATATGTAATTTAAAGTGTAACATATCCTTTCTTATATAATAAAAAAAAATACATAGTAAAAATACATATGTGTACCTGCATATATATTTACAAGTACCATAATATGTATTTTAATTAGTGCTATAAATGTAAAGTAAACATTGTAAAAAAAATATACTAACCGAGTCTGTCCATGACTGATCAGGGAACCTCATTGTGTAGAATCAATTTTTATCTTCAACAGTCTCAATTCTGAAATGCATCATTAGAATGGTTGATTTCCCCCTTTTGTAATGATCCGCATTTTCCTTTCTATTTTTTTGTTAATCAGTATATGTTAAATCATGAGAACATAATGTAATTTAACAAAAAAAAGTTAAAACAGTTCAATAGAAATACCTTTTAGCATGACCTTTGAGAAGGTCTTCAGAAATTCAATCCATAAACTTGTTGACAATCTTCGTATCCACTATCCCATCAATCGGGTGATAAATAAATGAATGTTTCTCTGGGAATATACATATGTGCCCTTCTGAGCTCTCTATATAGTTACGTAATACAAAAAAGTAATTATTAAAAAGTATTTGCATAACATGTTACATTGTAAACAAAATATATAACTAATTGTACGTACCGACAGCTGAACCAAATTTCATTGTGTAAGGTGACTCGTTGAATTTGGATGGTCGCCTAATCCTTAACTTTGGAATAGGAGTTTGAAGTTCACGATTAGCAGAGAGATGAACAATGATGCTTTTACTACTGTATACATTCAAACTAGGAAGCAAGTCATCAGGGATCGTGTCTTGTGAATCAGGCCAAACTGTTTCATCCCTTTGTTCATCAGTGGTTAATTCTTGTATTTTAAGAGTTGTCATAATCTGCTCCTCCGTACCAAGATCAACCTCTCCGTGCATGTCTGGTTTAGAGCTCAATCCAACGTTCTCTTTGTTTTTCTTAAAAAATGGAATTTTTTTATTTTTTATGTCCAAAATAATCCACATAACCTCAAATATGTTCATAATACATACCTGACAATGATCTTGAACAACATATTCGGACTTTTTATCATTAAAATGTTCATCGCTTTGTTCTTCTTCACAAGTTGCCAATGGATGTCTCGTGATGCTTTCTCTTCGGTATGCATTAAGACTTGGTAAAAACTCATCTGGGATTGTAAACTGCGAATCAAACATATTTGTATCATCCAATTTCTCATCAGTGATCTACAATAGAAATGAAAGAAAATATATAATTATCCTATGGATTGTTAGGATTGTTACATCACATAAACTGAAGTTCAATTCATTATACATACTCGAACATCATGATGAACAATCTTCTCAGAAAGATTATAATCCAAATTTATACTTTGGAGAAGCTCATCAGGGATTAAATGTTGAGAATCAATTTCAATGTTTGTTTTATCTGGATGCAAATCAGTGCACCCCTTGCAAACAAGCAAAAAAATTAAAACAACATCAACAAAAAATCAGTTGTATATGTTTATACAGGTCTATATATAAAATAACATATAACTGCTAAAAAAATCAATTACATATGTACACTCAAAAGAATAATCATATTTTAGTTATTATTTACCTTTGTACCATCCTGATTCTCATCCAAATTCTGATCAACAGTAGGACTGAATTGTTGTGGTGATGTTTCGACACCAACATAATTCATCTGTTGTGCTTTAACATCTGTATCTTCATGTTGCTTCTACAAGTATAATTTTGAATAAACTATTAATATTTGAGTTCACTTAATATGTATATACCAACTCACTAAAAATACATAGTGCTGAAAAAGACATTTCTTGACACACTGCATATGTATTTTGTATTACATTTCATATGTATTTTTCACACAGTAGAGCATATGTATTTTTGAATAAAATGCATATGTATTTTTAGAAATATACCACATATGTATTTTTTCGCATACTCTGCATATGTATTTTTAATACTCTGAATATTATATAATAATAAAACTTTTACCTTGCTTTGTTCAATTATTTTGACCATTTTTTTGAACTTTTTCTTCACTAATTGACAAATTTAAGTAAACTCTTCACGAACTCCTTTAAACTCTTGATGAACCTGTATTCATACAAAATCAGTAAACATAAATTTTTAAATGTAAAACAAACATTTGACAAAAAAAATTACCTCTTCGCGGAATGTATCAAAAACTTTCTTAGAAATAAATATTTTTTTCTCAACATGACTCTCACGCTTTGACACGACTACTTCTTCTACATGACTATCTGCCTTTGACTGTACCTGAGGAAAAATAAACCTAGCTGTTTGCTTCTCTTTCTTCGTTTTTGAAGAAGAAGCCTGTCGTGTTGGAATTGACTTGAATAATGGTGTCTTCATTCCAGCAGCCTTTGCAGCACGAGGAGGTGGAGTCCTCGTTTGGGTATGCTCGTCAACAATATTGACTTGCTTTTTCCCTGAAGGTTTCTTCGCTACTAGGGTTGATGAATCCACCTTCTGTTTTTTCTTTGAACGTTCATTGATGTTTTTTGGTGGTGGATCCTGGAAGTCATCGTCAGAATCAACTGAACGTTCATCTTCAGTTACATCCTTCTGTGGTATTTCAAGCTTTGCCAATTCCATTTCAGTTGGCTCTATGTTCTTAAATACAACCTACGAATATGTTAAATAATATGTTAAAGAATATGTTAAATAATTGTAAATGAAAAAAAATATATGTATACTATACAATACATATATATTTATTCACAACAAGCCTTGCCATTGTCCTTGAACATAACATTCATCAAAAACTCATAGCGTGGACGAGTTGCAATCTTCTTCCAATTTAATAATCGGAGAATCCAATTATCAACCTTCAATGTAATATTTGGTGGGAAATTTGAACAACACTCATATAGCCACACTTGAATAGCCAGTGGCATTCCTTGAATCAAATAAAATTTGCCCTCAGCTTTCAACCGGTTGTTCAAACTTCTGGACAGATCTTCAAAAGATAAAGAACCCCATGGAAAATCCTTATATCTTCCACTATCTACCAAATCGAAATGAAGACGGGGTATAACAACAGTGTCAATGTTAGACAACATAAATGAATGCAAGAAATACAGAATTGCAAATTTCTCAGCATCCTCATCATTGTTCTTCCCCCATACTTTCTTCGTGAATGCTAGAAATAGTTACCTTTTCTGTATAATTTCTGCCCCATTGAAATACTTTTCAATCATCCTATTTGGTACACCCTCATCAAAAATAAAGTCATACCTATTAGATACACAATTCAATCCAGTTATGATAGAAAATTCCCTGGGAGTAAAACTAAGAGAGGTGCCATTAACACAAATCAGAATCCCAGAAGAAGAACTACTCTTTACCTCAAGCGTCATAACGCATCTGCACAACTGTGCTTGCACTACACATTGCTTATTCTTCATAAAATAACCAAAAATTTTACCGTCGCAAAAGTTTTTAAACTGTTCCTTGTTTAAAATTGCATGTATGCTTCCATAAATATCATTGTCACTGTACGAGTACATGTGCGATGCAAATCTTGGAAGTTTTCTGACAATGAATATTTTGTCCCGCATCACCTATACAAAGTAAAACTACCACTTCTTAATCTGTAAACAAAATTCAAGCAGACAAAAAAAACATATAACATGCATATATATTTCAGATGATTAAAATGCATATGTATTTTGATCAAATCATAACTGCAACCAACACTGCAAAATACATATCAAATGTACTAAAAATACATATAGACAATAGACTGTTATGGTAGTTAAACTAAAATAACATCCATATGTATTTTGACCATATCAAAACTACAACCAACACTGAAAAATACAAATACTCAAATATGCATATCAACAACTATACTAAAAATACATATAGGCCAAAATTATTCTGTTGTACTAAAAATACATATCAACTTTAATAAAAATACATATCAACTATACTAGAAATATATATATCCAAATACTATTCATGAGTAGTTAATTCAACAATATATTTTCACATAATCCCTAAATATCATCATAACAAAAAATACATATTAATTACTTGAACCCAAACAAAAAAATACATTTACAAACAAAAAAATACCTCTTCCTCACTTTCTTCTTTAGATTCATCATAAGATTTGTCAACATAGTCTTCAATTTCTTTAGATTTTCTTTTCTTCTCGTACCGCTTTTTAGTTTTTTGTTCCTTTGGAGAAAGAGTTTTCTTCAACCCTTTTTTTTAAAAAAATTTCCGTCATCTTCACTTCATCGTTGAGAAACTTCGACCTAATCTCTTTCGATCTCCCAGATTTCTTCAACTGTAAAGGATTTGAAACAAATGTAACTAAATCTTCTTGAGTTAACCCAAGACTAAAAGATGGTGCATCAGACACTAATTTCATATTCCTTATACCACTATTTGTAAGTATTTTTGCAGTGTGTTCATCCATTAAAACACAAAACCCTTAAAAATTAAATTTCAGATGAATTAAAGTAGAAAAAAAAATAAACCGCTAACATGCAATATGCAATTAATATTTACCTGTAATAGGGAAAGCAAATCCTTATCACAGATCGTACAAGAATCGTGCAAAAGGAAATAAAATTGAGGCGAGAGTGATGGTTAATGGAGAATAAAAAGGAAAAAAATAAATAAATTAAGGAAAAATAAAGAAGGAGGAGTGAAAAGGGGGATTTTAGCACAGTAAAAAATTTAGGCAGCAAAAAAATAGGGACCACTTAAAATAATGCTACAGATGCTATAGAATGTAATTAGGAAAAAGTGTTGCTATTTTTTGTAATTTAGTACTTAGGTATGTTAACATATGTATTTTTTCTTAACATAAATACCAACCCTTTTGGAAGTAATTACACTCTATCTCTCACTTTTTTTTAATTACTTTACTCTCTCTCCCTATTAATATACATACCATAGCCGACATATACATAGCATTCTGTGTATATGTTGGGATTTTTGTAATATGTTTAGGGAGTTGGGATTTTTTGTAATATTGGAAACATAAATTGTGTATTTGTGTAATTTTTAGTATTTATTTCCTTGCAAATCCTATTTGATTATGTGTTTATATTAAATTAGTAATTTGGTTAGCCTTTATAAATCCCCTTTGAATCATTATTTCTGTTCGTCTTTGAATTTTTCCTTAGCGTATTTTATTTTGTAGCGTAATATTCAAAATTAATAAAAATATATCTTTCTTTATGTTTTTTTCTTAGAATGAACTTTTTAAAAATCAAAATGACATTTTATTTTTTCAATATGTTAAAGTAGTTCATTTAAGTTAAAAAGAATTCTCATCGACCTAAAATCAATTGTCTTTGCGAAAGATAAAAATATTTTCACTAGTTAGTCAAGGTTCATAATTTGTTTAAATTGATATTTTTCTTTAAAGGCAAATATTTTTTTGTCAAAAATGATATTCAAAAAAATATATATAGCTTTCTTTCTCCCTCTTATTTGAAAGAATAATTTATGAATAAAACGGGTTTAGCTCAATCTTCTTTACATAAAATTTTCCTCAAGTTAAATAGGATCAATTTTCGCTTGGTTGAACAAATGTCATTTTAAGTCTTCAATAAATAGTTAAAGGTAATATTTTTTATAAAATTAAATCTTTGCAAAAATTAGTCACTTTTAGTTAGTCAAGGTAGTTCTCTTTGGTAAACCGTTTTAAACGGATGCTCCTAAGTGCCTTAAAAACCTTCTTAGGCCGTTAATTGAACCCTTACCCAGTTTCTCTAGTTTTAAAAGTTTATTTCTGTTTTTGAACCTTTGAAATTCTTTTAATTTTTCTATAAAAATCAAGTGGCGACTCTGTAAATTTTCATAAAATTATTTCGGAATTTTCTTAAAGCTTTTGAAATAGTTTTAAGAGGTCAACCCATTTTCTTGCAAAAAAAAGAAATCCGAAAAAGGATAAAACAGAAATGACGACTCTGCTGGAAAATTATCTAGGTTATAACCAAAAGGAATTTTCTAACTTGTTGCGGCTAATTATTACATATTTATTTATTTAAATTTCATATAAACTGCCATTCCATTCATGCTTCTTCCATTCGAGAAAATTGACACAGTCACATGTACACGTGAGGTGTGTTTCGCGCACCCACAAACTTCTTTCAAATTCTAAATTCTAGGAGAATTGGCGTATGCACGGTGTGTTCGGATTTTTTCTGTGTGATCGCGTAGCCTTCTCACTCGAGTTGTCCACTCGGGAGCCTTATGTCTAGTAAGCCAAATTTTAGAAGAACTTAAGATAGAGCTTTCCTGAATATAGGCCATGAATGCATAAGCCTTAGGCGGTTTGACACGTGGTGTCATTCCACAAATTTAGGAAACGCCCTCATGTCAAAAGAATTCATGACCCAATAAAGATCCTCATATTATGTGCAGAGATAATGATAAATTGATCCAAGTCAAAATTTGACCAAATTGAGTTTGAAAAGTTCTAAACTCGAGTAATGTCATTAATTAAAGCTTGAATCAATTTATCGGAATCTCAATTGATATTTGACGTTTAAGCTCACCTTTAGATCAAAAGGGTCACCCAATTAGGACACACTATTTACTACTCTATTTGTTGCGTGATATAATTATCTTATGCGTAATAATTGTTTATGTGCTAAAGTGTTTTATTGTTTTTTCTTTGTCTATGTTTGCTTATCTGTATGTTTAAAGAACATACGTTTGTCTTGAAATAAGACTAGTCATTATTTTTATTTCGAAGTCCTAGAGCGTCAATAGGCATATAAGACTCAAAATTTGAACCTTCCAAGGTACCCTTAAAAGTTCTTTGATAAAATTCCTTCCAATTTACCCAGTTTTATTCAAAATTTCATTAGGTTATTATCCAATTCACATTGATCGCGTTGCCCTCACAAGTCCTTTTTTCCGCATTTGATTGTAGTCAGATCTATCCAGACATTCTATTAATAAAAAGATTATATTGTCTTTAAATCTTTTCAAATAAGCCTTTTAGTATGTTTATTCAAATCACTTAGTTCATCTTGTTCGAAGTTCTATTTTTCCCATCAAATTCAAGATCCATTAAATGATCAAAGTTGTGATCATCTAGTCACTTTCTCAAGTGTTTTATCCTCCAAATTTTGGACTTAGTCTATTTCAAACCAAATATATGTCATTCGTTTCGTATTTTACTTTGGTTAATCATTATGATCATGAACTAACTTTTTACCTTTTAAGTGTTCTTCTTTCCTTTTAGAGAGAAATTGATTTGTGTTGGTAGTCAAACTTGCTCACTTCAAATAGGCAAAAGTAATCGTTGGCAGAACATCAGTATTTCACGCGGTCTAAGGTCAAGAAAACAACTATAGATTCATCAGTTCTTGCTTGGGCTAACAGAAGAACTCGTTCAAGTATGGATCCTAGTCTGATCAGCACGAATACCACATCCAAGTCAGTTCCCATCTTCTCTGTGGCAATGGACCCAAGTGTCTCGATAGGAAGAGAAATAACCCAGAGCTTGTTGCTAGTTTGGAGCAACAAATTGCTGAGCTAAGGATCATGGTGATGCAAAGTAGGAAACCTTCTCAGTCTCCTCCAAATATAACTCTATCTCTTGATGCTCGACAAAAGAGACCTGTGATTCCAACGTCAGAAGGAGTTGATCAAGAAGGTCCTTTTGCTCATGCTTCTCACAATACCCCTTTTATGTACACATTTTCTCCTCCAAAGGTTCAGAACATATTCTTTTCACACCAATTATGCCAGTGTACACCTATTCTACCACTCCCTCAGTGATACAAACTCCAGGGTTATACCTCTTAGATGTTAATCATTATGTTAAAACGGAGAATGATCCGAGAGTGTGCACTGATGAGACGGTGAATAGAATGTTCAAGGCCTTGAAAGATGCAATGAGAAGTCTTCGTGGACTTGAGAATAATCAAAGTGTAAAGTATGAAGAGTTGTGTGCATTTCTCGAGATTGAGTTGCCTCCTGGTTATAAGATTCCAAAGTTTGATGGGTCTCAAAATACTTTCTTTCACTTGAAAACTAATTGTGAAAAGTTGATTGGTGTGGGTAAGAATGAAGGAATACAGGTCAAGCTATTTAGTCAAAGTTTGAGTGGAAAGGCTCTAGAATGGTATGCCAAGAAAGATGTGACTAAGTGACACACTTGAGATGACCTGGGATATGCTTTTGTGGATCACTACAAGTTTCATGTCGATATCATTCCTGATAGAATCTCTATCACAAAGCTATGACAGAGATCAAATGAGAATTTTCGTGGATATGTCATACGCTGGAGAGAAGAAGCGACCAGGATACATCCTCCTATGGAAGAAGCTGAAATGATTAGTTACTTCATCCATGCACTAAATCTAGAATATTTTGATCGCATGGTAACAATGGATGAAAAAAAAATTGTTGAAATTGTCAAGACTGGAGTAATGATTGAGGATGACCTCAACACAGGAAGGATAATAAATTTAACAGAACTTCAATCAACTCATAAGGGCTTCCAGACTGGCTCTTTCGAAAATGAAAAGAAAAAAGAGAAGGGAGTAATGAGAGTGATGACACAAGAGAAATCTTCCAACTACAAGCAACTTTCTCGATGCCAACCCAATGCTCGATGTTCTCATTATCTAGTCTTCAGCGTACAGGCGACATATCATGCTCAACCTCCACCTCAAAACTATCAAAATAATGTTCCTCGTGGAAATCATGAAAGGAAGCCCCCCAGAATTTTCACGCCGTTGGCAGAATCTCTTACTCAGTTTTTTGAAAGGTTGAAAGAAGCAAAATTACTTCATCCAGTGGAAGCAAAGACTGTGAACACTTCTGCTAATTGGTATGATCCAAACAAGCGATGTGCTTACCATTCTAGAGTTGTTGGACATGATACAAAGAAATGTATCACTCTCAAGCACAAAATTCAAGATCTGATTGACAACAAGGTGATAACGCTTGAAGACGCTTCAACTAATGTTAACAACAATTCATTGCTCTATCACAAGAAGTAGTCATCAAAGTCATCCATCAGAAGAAGCATGAATTTTTCTCAAAAGGCGTACTTTTGGCGTCCATATATCCTGCATTTAAAAGTTGTAATCATACTTTCTCATTTTGTTGACACTCAATTTTTGTTCTCTGTGCTTAAAATTAACGTTTTCAGGCTTCCTGATCATTAAAGAGCACAAAATACAATTTTCAAATATTTTTTACAATTGTTAATAACTTATTAATATTCATCCTTACTTTAGGATTTTATCAATTTATCTTCATATTTTTACTTTTTATAATTTATTGATAATTCTCCGTATATTAGGATTTTTATTAATTCATTATCGTCTTTAATATTTTTTCACAATAATGACATCACATTTTTTTTATAATATTTCTAAATTAATTACATTTCAATAATTTTAATATTATTTATATTTTTCTGTAATTACACATCAATACTTATATTTTTATATATTTATTACAATCCACAAATACTGAGTTAAATAAATTATTTTTACACAATATAATACAAAATAAAAAAAAGAAGACAAACTTCAGAGGGTAGATTTTAAATTTCTACCCTCTGAGCACATAAAAAGGGGAGCCACGCGTACACACTGACAATTTTCTAAAAAACAACAATATATACACACTGCCACCTTTCCTTCACTCTCACAACAACAATACACAAACACACATAATAAACAACACAAATACCAAATACACACGCACAAAAACAGCCGCCAACCATCAGCCACCACAAACCAGTCGTTCCCTTCCCCTTCCCTTTTTCTGCCGCCGACGAAACAAACACCAACGTCGCCGCCGGATTTAATCACCGGACGGCTGACGCGACAGTCCCCTCCTTTCCCTCTCTTTCCGCTGTCGTCGTTGGATTTGGTCACCGGACGACCGACGAACTACACATATACCGGCGGCCACCAGATCTGGCTACCAAACGTCGCCCCTTTCTCCTCCTCCCAATCCCGTATTACCGGCCAGTAATACCTCCACTGTCGCTGCTATTCATCCCTCTCCATCTCTCTTCAGCGAACTTGGCGGGAAAATGCGTTGCTCCATTGTTCTTTTGCCATTTGACACTTGATGATATTTTATCATGTTTGTTCCTGTATAATTTTGTTCTTTTTCAGATCTGACCGGAGACTAAAAAAATATATACTGTCCGGTGATGTTCCGGCGAGATCTTGGTTTCCTCCGCTAAATATTTTGACTTTAATTTTGTTTGTGTGGTTTTGCTCACTGTTTTACTTACTGCTAACATTAAATTTGTTGCTACAATTTTCATATATTTTTTGGCTATCTCTGTCATTAATATGTTGTTGTTATACTATGTTATGGACTGCTCCGTTAGTCTAGAATTGATTTTTATTCAAAAGTTTACTTTGAAAAATGCTTCTTCTTTCCGGATATTTAGTTAATTTTGGACTGTTTTGGATATTTTTTTATTCTTATTGCTTTGTTATTTACTACACTGCTATCGAACACATACTACACTATTATGGCCGATGATATTTTTTGAGGCTTCCACAAATAAAAAGATGGGTATTGCATATATAAATACGTAATAAAATAAATAAATTTGGACAATGATAAAATTTTTATAACAACACAAAAGATTTTACGATCTGTATCTTGGCTAGATAATTTATGATGGTCAATCAATTGAGCAATCACTTCGTACTCATGACGTATCTAAATTTAATCCGAGCTCATTTTTAATAAAAAATATATTTTTTATACATATATGCATACATACATTCTCAATTTATTTTGATAATTATTTATTGGTTACTAACATTTTATTTACCCGTGTTTATATAGGTTATTGGAATTACTTGTAGGGAATGACATTCAGAGAGAGTTTAAATTTTGTGTTTATATAGGTTATTGGAATTACTTGTAGGGAATGACATTCAGAGAGAGTTTAAATTTTGTGTTTGCATTTTTATATTTTTACGCTTGTATAGAATACCAATTATAGTGAAATTTTATTTTTTGGATGCTGGGCGGGATATTCTTTATTTACGTAATCCTCATCACGTGTTAGGCAAATTTAGGTTGTTAATATTCATATTAAATTAATTTAGATTATTTAATCGAATAATTCATTCTTTTACACTAAAATATTACATAATCTCCTTTCTTTAAAATAAATTTTTCTTTATTCAAATTTTGTATTATTGTTATATACTTTTGTTTATCTTCACATACCTGGACATATATATTTTACGATAATATACGTATTATATTATTTCAATACATATTTTATATCTATATTTACAATCATTGATTTTTTTTCTCTTTTAATAAACTTAAGTCTGGTTGGGAACCATATTTGTGGATTCTGAAGAGTGTTTAATCCCTTCCCTTCAAAATAATTTGAATCCTTACTTAAAATTTAAATTTGTTCGTAGATTGAAATAAAAATAATATTTGTTAATAAATAAATAGGTTTCCTATTTTTTTAAAAAAATTAGGTGGCGACTTATAAATTAATTTTTTTTAGAGTCCATAATGTCATGCTCGTTTTGACCTTAGGTAAAAATAGGGTATGCCACGTTTTATTTCCTTGTAATTGCATTCTGTTGCTTTGTTTCCATGTAATCGCACTTTATGTTTTGATTTCCTTGTAATTGCACCCTTTAGTTGTAATGAACTATGTTCGACTTGATTTCCCTTGTGGAATAAGTAGGTGGTTTATATTAACTTCGATCACATTATTTAAAGTATCAAATATTCCTTTTATTTGTAGGAACTACGTTTGATCTGAATTTTCAAAAAAGGATATGTAGGCGGCCTATGTCGGCTTCGGTCAACCCCTTGAAAAAACTTATCCTTTTATTATATGTATGAACTACGTTTGACCTGAATTCCCAAGAATAGGATAGGTAGGTGGCCTATGTCGGCTTCAGTCAATCCCTTAGAAGAATTATTTTTTCATTTTATGGTCGAACATCTTTCCTACCTCAATGGAATGCATAGGTGCCACTCTAGCTCGGTCATATTTCCCGTAATATTTTCATGGAAACTACGACAAATTTTTTGAGATATCCTTTCCCAAGTTGAATGAAGATGACATTAAAGCATGTAACTGGGGCTAAAAAAATTTAGAAGGTCTAAAAAATTTCACAGAATTTGACGTTGGCTACAAAGTTGAAGTTCAAACATCATTGAAGCTAAGATCGGGGCAAAATTTTAAAGTTTTATATGCTTAAAGTACTCTACGTCAGAAATAACTCAAATACTTTGCATTTTAGATTGAGGTAGAATTTTTGAGAAGATTTCAAAAATTTCGTACTTATAAATATCACAAGTTATAAGAAAATTCGAGAGTTATATGTTATAGAACAGGGCAGATTTTTTTAGGAAGATCCTCAAAAATTCTACAAAAGTCATACTTCAAGATCAAAAGTTTTCAAATCAATGATCAACAAGGTGCATCGGGAGAGCAAGGCAATACCAACGCAGTCATTCTCTCAAAAATAAGAATTTTTCTTTGGGTGCAGGAACAGTGAAGTCACAAAGTTGACAATTTTAAGCATGACAAAGGGCATTATCAGATCCACTGTGGTCTTGCCATGATAATCCAAATAATTTTTCTCCTCTATTTTCCTTTGATTGATGTTTCTATTACTTTGCCATGATCTCTAACACTTTCTCTAATGTTATAGGAAAATGATCGGGCATGACAATGAGGATGTGGAGATATTATCCAAACTACCATCTTTAAGTCATCATGGGTGACGTTATGCAAGACCACCTCAGAAATAATGAAAAAGTATCTTCTCAAAGTTTGAGGATTTAAACTAGAAGCTCTGGATATGCACAAGTCCTTTGAAGGACTCTTGATTCAAGGGATAAAGTTCATTATATTTTAATCGTCCACCATTTCAAAAGGACACATCTTATCTAGTTCAACCACCTTTTCTAAAGGACATATTTTATTTGGCCCGTCACCCCGTTCAAAATGATATGTTATATTCAAGATAGGTCGCCCGCCTTTCAATGAGACTAGTTGGACTGTCACTCTGTTCAAAGCAGCATATTACATTCAAAATAGGTCATCCACCTTTCAACGAGACAAGTTGGACCATCACTTCATTAAAAGTGGCATATTACATTCAAAATAGGTCGTCCACCTTTCAACATGACAAGTTGAACCGTCACTCCATTCAAAGTGGCATATTACATTCGAAACAAATTGTCCGCCTTTCAACGAGACAAGCTGGACCGTCACTCCGTTCAAAGTGACATATTACAGTCGAAATAGATCGCCCACCTTTCAACGAGACAAGCTGGACCGACACTCCGTTCAAAGTGACATATTACATTCAAAATAGGTCGTCCGCTTTTCAATGAGATATGTTGGACCGTCACTCCTTTCAAAATGGCATATTACATTCACTATAGGTCATCCGTCTTTCAATGAGACACGTTGGGTCGTCACCTCGTTTAGAGTGGCATGTAACATTCAAGATTAGTCGTCCAAATTTCAATGAGACACGTTGGGTCGTTACTCCCGTTCAAGTGACATGTTATATTCAGTATTGGCCATCTACCGATGAGACACATTAGGTCGTCACCCCATTTCAAGTGGCACGTTACATTTTTAATGAGACATGTTGAACCATCACTCCATTCAAAGTGGTTATGCAAATTGATTCAACTACCTCAGTATAGCATGCTCAAGCAGGTATGGACGACTCCAAAAAGGACGCAGCATAACATGGAATTTTTTCTTAGCAGCGAACTGGGACATAGTTCAAAGAGGAATATCAAACTCTTTGGACGCGAGCTAAAGGACGACTTCCGCCACCATCAAAGCACCCCCCCATTATAAGGCATGTGGGATGTTTTGAGTTATTCTGGTTTCAGTTTCACTTTTAGGATACTTCTAAACTCATACTGGAAGTAACCTTCTTTTTTCTTCAAATTCGAGTGATAACGCACTCAGAGTTTTGAAAATTATGTCCAGATAAATTCTTGCCTATGAATGTGAAATGTGAAGGATCCTACATTCATGGTTAAAAGGTTACAAGCCTCTTTTCTATAAGTTCAAATAACTTATCACTCATCCCGAATCAAAGGTCGTCTAATATAAAAAATCATTCTTTCTACCGATCGAGTCGAACTACAAGCAGTCTGATTCCCTGAGTCTCAAGGATATGTAGGTTGAGATCCATGTAGAAAACTCGACTGCATTCCAATCTCCCTCCAAATCTTCTTATTCCCCAGCTTTCTGATTTCACTAAATTTCAAAATCAGGTTAGCTTGTGAATTTTTTAAAAATCGTGCTTACAATCAAGCTTTATGAACTACAAGTGGACTGAATTCTCATGTAACCTAAGATATGTAGGAAACCCGATACCGAGGTTCGGACATGGCTCCCAGAACTCGTGCGAAAACCAATTTTATCTGAGAGACGAATTTGTGGTCGGACAAAATTAGGAACGTCAAACTCTTTTTGTCCAGAGTTACTTCCATCCAACCTAACCAAAGAGAGGGGGCAGTTGTTGACACCTAATTTTTCCCTACACATTCCAAATTAGTTTTCGAATTTCTCAACTTTAAATAGTTTTAAAATATTTATTTTAAGTTATTTTAAAATAAATTTTAACCCTACCTTTTGAATTTAGGTGAAATTAATATATTTAGTGTTTAATTATACATGATTATATAATTATTAGTTAAAAAAATATTTTAAAATTTATTCAGAGTGAAAAGTTTGATTAAATTATAAATTTTCTAATTTTCTCAAGATCGATTGAAAATAAGAAATTGATCACATAATTAGTTTCTTAATTTTTATTTATTATTATTATTATTATTGAAAAAATAAATAAAATAAAATTATGTTTTATTAAATATTTATTTTAAAATTATTAAATTTGAGAAATTCGTTAAATTAATTAAAAGATAATTTCATCTCGACTTTATCTGAATTTACTCAATTAAGACTATTTCATTAATATAAAATAGCCTCTCCTATCTTTTTGGCCAGCCTTTTCAACCAGCCCAATATTAACAACAATACCAGTGACCCCACACCAGTAACAAAGTGAAGCAAGTCAACAATATCATCTATTAATCCGGATTTTCCACAAAATCGTAGATTTCGTACGAATGCGGAAGGTCACGATCAATTTTTTTTTTTAATTTAAAAATTTCCATCATCAATTTCTTTTTTGTTTGCCCCCAAAAATCAGTCTCGAATTTTCTATAAATACACACGTATGTAGAGAAAAAGGGGAGAGAATTCTTGGGAAAAAAATTGAGGGTTCTGGAGATGTGCACCTCTAACCCTACGTAATCAAGATATTTTCGGAACACTACCAAGGAATTCATTAAAAATCATTTGAATTTCGACGATGAATTGAAACTGCGGTGAAAGTCGTTCCGACGAGAGTTCGTAGTCCTAGTTTGCTGCCCCGAAAAAGGCGTGACTCTGTCCCTTTTAAATTTTGATTTTTCATCTCTTTGTTCTTTTTTTTTTATCCCGTTTGGTTTTGTGAATATGTGAATTTCTTCTATTCTTAATTCGTGGTTGTTGTTGTTTCCCTCTACCTTTACGGATGAAAAAATAAAAAATTCTAATTTTGTGAATTTATCTCATGATTGAACATGTAAATTAACAAATGAATATGTGATCTTTTTAGTTTCGAATTGGTTATTGTGGTTTTTTTATCAAGTTTCATGGATATGATTTCGTTTGAAGCCTATATTGATTTAATACGTATGGCTGGTTTCTCTATGTTATTTACCATCAAAATATAAGCTTGTGAATCATGGGAAACGTATGCCTTCTCTCCGTATTCCACTTTTTAGTAAACTCTTTTTGTGTGCTTTTGTTATTGTTGTGATTTTAATTTTAGAAGGGGTGCGTGAAATCGTCTTGTTTCATCTCATACAACTATTATGAGTGGTTGTTTTGTGTAAATATGCTATGTACGTGGTTATGATTTTAGTTCAACAAGTGACATAGAATATAAGGGGTTGCTTAGGATTTCCTTTAAATATCAATAAGTTTGTTTGAAAAAAGTATATATATATATATATATATATATATATATATATATATGCGTCTTAAATGACTAGATTTGATGTATACAAATGTGGATGCATGTGTCCTGGATTGGCAACACTTCTTAACGTTTTGGCCAACTTGAATAGCCTCGCAAGTAATCACTGTTGACCTTAGTTTGGAGTTCTTAAAGTTTTATTCTATCTACGTATGTGTTTATTGATAAGGGTCTAATGTAGTTTTTTTTCCACTCGAACAAATTGAAATCATTAGAAATCTGGTAGTTTAGATCGAAATCATTAGAAATCTAACAGTTTACCTATTTATTACTCGCTCATACATTCGGGATATGGAATAGTTGTTGAGTTGCAAGTAATGTGTCACATGGGATAGTTGTTGAGATGTACAGAGCCTTTGTTCCTTTGTTTCCCTTGTTTCTTACAACTCAATTGAGAGTAGCCTAGCTAAATCATGTTGCATGGTAATGTGATGGACTATTATCAGCTTAATCATTTTATTTGTATTGATGCTTTAGTTAGTCTATGACAGAATGTGCTTGACTTTTGAATTTTTCTAGTTTGAAGCCATACTAAGTACTTGAATCTCCTGCATTTTTTTTTTGAGTTATCTTCAGTAATACTCTTGAACCATATTTCATTATTTCAATCCATTCAAACTTCATAGTATTTAATTTCCTTATGTGTTGCTCAACTCCTTTGATTACGAATTGTACTTTGTTGTTCATTTACTATATTCAAATTTGATTTTTAATTCTTATCTTCTCTTTGATGCATGTGACATGAATCCGAGTCTATTGGACTCCATTTTCCTCTCATATTCTGATAGGCCAAGGAGGCCTATGCTGTCTCGAGTCAAAATTCCATGTCGAAGTGCCAAAACGGGACTGATCTGCGGTGATATACAGTGAATATACACTGAAAACAATCGTTGCGCAATATCCCACAGTGTATAATAAAATATGGGGAAGAAATATGCTGATTTCTACACTGATATACAATGTATAATTGGAGATATACATGAAAAACGCAGAAAAGGGGGCCTGATATACATCTAGTATACAAATGGTATACAATGGGCCCAAAAGTTGGCTAGATTTGGAAAAAAGGCCCAAATTTTAATTCTTCTTATTTATTTCCTTGTAAATTTTATTTGATTATGTGTTTAGATTAAATTAGTAATTTGGTTAGCCTTTATAAATCCCCTTTGAATCGTTATTTCTGTTCGTCCTTGTATTTTTCCTTAGCGTATTTTATTTTGTAGCGTAATATTCAAAATTAATAAAAATATATCTTTCTTTATGTTTTTTTCTTAGTATGAACTTTTTAAAAATCAAAATGACATTTTATTTTATCAATATGTTAAAGTAGTTCATTTAAGTTAAAAGATTCTCATCGAACTAAAATCAATTGCCTTTGCGAAAGATAAAAATATTTTCACTAATTAGTCAAGGTTCATAATTTGTTTAAATTGATATTTTTATTTAAAGGCAAATATTTTTTGTCAAAAATGATATTCAAAAGAATATATATAACTTTCTTTCTCCTTCTTATTTGAAAGAATAATTTATGAAGAAAACGGGTTTAGCTCAATCTTCTTTACATAAAATTTTCCTCAAGTTAAATAAGATCAATTTTCACTTGGTTGAACAAATGTCAATTTAAGTCTTCAATAAATAGTTAAAGGTAATATTTTTTATAAAATCAATTTTTTGCGAAAATTAGTCACTTTTAGTTGGTCAAGTTAATTTTTTTTGGTAAACCGTTTTAAACGGACGCTCCTAAGTGCCTTAAAAATCTTCTTAGGGCGTTAATTGAACCCTTACCCAGTTTCTTTACTTTTAAAGGTTTATTTCTGTTTTTGAAACTCTTTTAATTTTTTCTACAAAAATCAAGTGGCAACTCTGTAAATTTTCATAAAATTATTTCGGAATTTTCTTAAAGCTTTTGAAATAGTTTTAAGAGGTCAACCCATTTTCTTGCAAAAAAAAAAAAGAAATCCGAAAAAAGGATAAAACAGAAATGACGACTCTGCTGGGAAATTATCTAGGTTCTAACCAAAAGGAATTTTTTTAGCTTATTGTGGCTAATTATTACGTATTTATTTGTTTAAATTTCATATAAACTACCATTGCATTTATGCTTCTTCCATTTGAGAAAATTGACACAGTCACATGTACACGTGAGGTGTGTTTCGCACACCCACAATCTTCTTTCAAATTTCAAATTCTAGGAGAGTTGGCGTACGTGCGGTGTGTCTGGATTTTTTTCTATGTGATCGCATAGCCTTCTCACTCGAGTTGTCCACTCGGGAGCCTTATGTCTAGTAAGCCAAATTTTAGAAGAACTTAAGATAGAGCTTCCCTGAATATAGGCCATGAATGCATAAGCCTTAGGTGGTTTGACACGTAGTGTCAATCCACAAATTTAGGAAACGCCCTTATGTCCAAAGGGTTCACGACCTAATAACGATCCTCATATTATGTGCAGAGATAATGATAAATTGATCCAAGTCGAAATTTAACTAAATTGAGTTTGAAAAGTTCTAAACTCGAGTAATGTCATTAATTAACGCTTGAATCAATTTATCGGAATCTCAATCGATATTTGACGTTTAGGCTAATCCTTGGATCAAAAGGGTCTCCCAATTAGGACACGTTACTTACTACTCTATTTTTTGCGTGATATAATTATCTTATGCGTAATAACTGTTTATGTGCTAAAGTGTTTTATTATTTTTCTTTGTCTATGTTTGCTTATCTATGTGTTTAAAGAACATACGTTTGGCTTGAAACAAGACTAGTCTATTATTTTTCTTTCGAAGTCCTAGAGCGTCAATAGGCATATAAGACTCAAAATTTGAACCTTCCAAGATACCCTTAGAAGTTCGTTGATAAAATTCCTTCCAATTTACCCAATTTTATTCAAAATTTTGTTAGGTTATTATCCAATTCACATTGTTCACGTTGCCCTCACAAGTCATTTTTTCCGCATTTGATTGTAGTCAGAGCTATCTAGACATTCTATTAATAAAAAGACTATATTGTCTTTAAATCTTTTCAAATAAGCCTTTTAGTCTGTTTATTCAAATCACTTAGTTCATCTTGTTCGAAGTTCTATTTTTCCCATCAAATTCAAGATCCGTCAAATGATCAAAGTTTTGATCATTCGGTCACTTTCTCAAGTGTCTTATCCTTTAAATTTTGGACTTAGTCTATTTCAAACCAAATATATATCATTTGTTTCGTATATTACTATGGTTAATCATTACGATCATGAACTAACTTTTTACCTTTTGAGTATTTTTCTTTCCTTTTAGAGAGAGGTTGATTTGTATTGGCAGTCAAACTTGCTCGCTTCACATAGGCAAAAGTAATCGCTGGCAGAACATCAGTATTTCACACGGTCTAAAGTTAAGAAAGCAACTATAGATTCATCAGTTCTTGCTTGGGCTAATAGAAGGACTCATTCAAGTATGGATCCTAGTCTGATCAGCACAAATACCACATCCTATTCAGTTCCCATCTTCTCTGTGGCAATAGACCCAAGTGCCTCGATAGGAAGAGAAATAACTCAGAGCTTGTTTCTGGTTTGGAGCAACAAATTGACGAGCTAAGGATCATGGTGATGCAAAGTAGAAAACCTTATCAGTCTCCTCCAAACGTGACTCTGTCTCCTGATGCTTGACAAAAGAGACCTATGCTTCCAACGTCTGTAGGAGTTGATCAAGAAGGTCATTTTGCTCATGATTCTCACAATGACCCTTTTGTGTACACATTTTATCCTCCAAAGATTCAGAATATATCCCTTTCACACCAAGTTATGCTAGTGTACACCTATTCTACCGCTCCGCCAGTGACACAAATTTCAGGGTTATAACTCTTAGAGGCTAATCATTATGTTAAAACAGAGAATGATTCGAGAGTGTGCACTGATGAGACGGTCAACAAAAAACTTAAGGCCTTGAAAGATGCAATGAGAAGCCTTCGTGGGCTTGAAAATAATCAAAGTGTAAAGTATGATGAGTTGTGTGCATTTCCCGAGATTGAGTTGCCTCCTGGTTATAAGATTCCAAAGTTTGATGGGTTTGAAAATCCCTTCTTTCACTTGAAAACTTATTGTGAAAATTGATTGGTGTGGGTAAGAATCAAGGAATACGGGTCAAGCTATTTAGTCAAAGTTTGAGTGGAAAGGCTCTAGAATGGTATGCCAAGCAAGATGTGACTAAGTGGCACACTTGAGATGACCTGAGAAATGCTTTTGTGGATCACTACAAGTTTCATGTCGATATCATTCCTAATAGAATCTCTATCACAAAGCTATGACAGAGATCAAATGAGAATTTTTGTGGATATGCCATACGCTGGAGAGAAGAAGCGACTAGGGTACATCCCCCTATGGAAGAAACTGAAATATCAATAAGTTTTTTTGGAAAAAAGTAAATATATATATATATGTGTGTGTGTGTGTATGTGTGTGTATGTGTGTGTCTTAAATGACTAGATTTGATGTATACAAATGTGGATGCATGTGTCCTGTATTGGTAATGTTTCTTAATGATTTGGCCAACTTGAATGGCCTCGCAAGTAATCACTGTGTTGATCTTGGTGTGGAGTTCTTAAAGTTTTATTCTATCAACGTATGTGTTTATTGATAAGGGTCTAATGTAGTTTTTTTTCCTCTCGAACAGATTGAAATCATTAGAAATCTGGTAGTTTAGATTGAAATCATTAGAAATCTGACAGTTGCTTATTTACTACGCGCTCATACATTCGGGATATGGAATAGTTGTTGAGTTGCAAGTAATGTATCACATGGGATAGTTGTTGAGATGTACAGAGCCTTTGTCCCTTTGTTTCTTACAACTCAATTGAGAGTAGCCTAGTTAAGTCATGTTGCTTGGTAATGTGATGGACTATTATCAACTTAATCATTTTATTTGTATTGATGCTTTAGTTAGTCTATGACAAAATGTGCTTGACTTTTGAATTGTTCTAGTTTGAAGCCGCACTAAGTACTTGAATCTCGTGCATTTTTTTTGGAGTTATCTTCAATAATACCCTTGAACCATATTTTATTATTTCAATCTGTTCAAACTTCATAGTATTCAATTTCCTTATGTGTTGCTCAACTCCTTTGGTTACGAATTATACTTTGTTGGTCATTTACTCTATTCAAATTTGATTTTTAATTCTTATCTTCTCTTTGATGAATGTGACGTGAATCCGAGTCTATTGGACTCCATTTTCCTTTCATATTCTGATAGGCCAAGAAGGCCTATGCTGTCTCGCGTCAAAATCCCATGTCGAAGTGCCTAAACGGGACTGATTTGCGGTGATATACAGTGTATATACACTGAAAACAGTAGCTACGCATTATCCCACGGTGTATAATAAAATATGGGGAAGAAATATGCCGATTTCTACACTGATATACAGTGTATAATTGGAGATATACATGAAAAACGCAGAAAAAGGGGCCTGATATACATCCAGTATACAGATGGTATACAACTGCAGGAATGGACTAAAAGCCCATAAAGAATGGGCCCAAAAGTTGGCTAGATTTGGAAAGGGCAAAATTCAGAAATAACATAATTAGCTCCTTAATTATGAGTTTCATAGCAACACTTTTATAATTACATAATATAGCAAGTTGTATTTTGTATTTTTGCGAACTGATGCTATAAAAATACAAATATAACAGTTTTTATTGCCCATAATTAACTGATTTTAATATGGTAATATTTCCTTAAATTAACTGTTAAAGATTACAATCCCATCAAAAGCTAGTTAATCAACGCGTTTTCCGTTATATGCTAACTACCCTATTCAAATTCAAAATACAGTTTCATAAACGTGATCCTTCATAAAAAAAATAATTCAAATTAAGTTGAATCTACAATTTTGCCCTAATTGAACAATCAAATTCAGTTATATTTGTTGCTATTCAATATCAGTTTGAACAATCAGTTTCTTTTACTTTAATGATCAACATTACCTTCTTCTGGATAAAATTTCGGAATTCAACTTTCAATTGAAAATTTGTGCTTAACTGTTGTTGAAGGTATTAATTTTTTTTTTTGTGATTCTAATTTATTTTCGGAACGTTTTTTCTATTGATCTAATTGTGATGCTTTGTTCAATTTTTTCATGACATCGTAAAACTGTTTATGAATATATTTTTAATAAATTGCGATTTAAAGTTTATGCAATAGTAATTTGAACTCCTAGAACAAAAAATGATTGAATTCAGATTTTCAAACTGATCAAATTCTATTTTTTTTTGTATTTTTTCTTGTTAGAATTTAAGAGTATAACTGTATATATGAAAATATCTTTTATATATATTTTGGTTGTGTTCGAATCTGAAAGTTCTGTATTTGATTGTATTTAACGATGAACACATACTTTGTCACTGTAGTTAGACTGAAATAAATGTATTTTTTAGTGTTGTTGTTGGGTGATATGAACTAATAGAACCAAAAACTGATAGAATTCAATTTTATCGAGTTGGTGAAATTCTATTTTTTTTGTTTTGAAGTTTTGCTTGACGGAATTCGAGCTGCTAAAAACTTTTGTTTTGTTTGTTTTTTAAGTTTAACAAATATTGTGGTAATATATTTTCGATTATAGTTGTTGGGTGTGTAACTTGCATTTCATTTATAACTAAAATATTGTGTTTTAATTTTTCTTTTGAAAAGTATTTGTTGTAACATTTAAAATCTTACAAATATGTATATTTGTGAATTTTAGGTTCAATAAGTTGAAAATGGGAAGAATACCAGTTCTCGTGAAACATTCTGGAAGGTAGACGTATGAAAAAACTACGAAGAGTACGTCACTGATGCTATACTGTTGAGCACAACAACATCATTCAATGAGCTGCACGATATTTTGGCATCACACTTAAATGTCGACTTAACCAGCAAACGTATTCTAGTGGAATATCAAATCACTGGTAATGCAGGGCAAATACAAATACATAATGATATGGGTTTGAAGGTGTTTATTTTGCAGAAAAAAGAGATACAAGACGTGAATTGTCTTCCTTTATATGTAAGTATTTTGGAAAAAGTTGTAGGGAGCAGCTTTGCAAGTTCATCTATATGCGCTGTTGAAAGAAGAGACGACGTTAAGAATATGTAAACAGTGTTAAATACATCTAATGAAGGAGCTTTGGTGGTTTCTGAAGATACAACAGCCTTAGATGTATTTGAGATGGATATGGTTCAGGTGATTATATCAGACCCATATCACAAACATATTGAGAAAAGACTAGGTTTACTTGATGAAAAAAATTTTAAAGTCGGTCACGAAGGATTATACAATTAGGAAGAAATTTCAAACACGAAGTGAAAGGTCAAGTAAGAAATGGTATGTACATTCTAAATTATTTTGTTCATATTTAAAATGATTTTGGATATGTATTTTGATAGTGTTAAAATATCTTGGATGTAGTTATACATTGGTTTGCAAATCAGGAAACTGTGATTTTTTATGTTGTGCATATGGTATGGGAGATTCTGGTATGTTTAGAATAAGAGAATTCATAGCTCAACATACTTGCCGGGTGAAGGACGAGGTCTATCTAAAGGTGCATGCTACTAGTATGTTGATAGGTGGTATTGCTAAACAAAAATTTAAAAATCACAAACGAAAATACAGTGCGACCGAAATAAAAAATGACATGAAAGAAGATTTTGGTATGGATTTGACATACACTTTATATTGGAGAGTCAAAGAAAGAGCGTTAGAAGAGTTGAGGGGTAATTCATCAGCATCTTATGGGAAATTACCATCCTACTTATATGTGTTGAACAATACCTATCCTAAGTCAGATATAAGAATGAAGAAGACGGATGAGAATGAGTTCTTGTATGTATTTATAGCTCTTCGTGCATTTGTTAAAGGATTCGATCATTGTAGACCTGTCGTAGTTGTTGATGGTAATCATCTGAGAGGAATGTATAATGAGACATTTGTAACTGCATGTACGATGGATGAAGCAGGTAAGTTGCATTTTATTTTATATTTACATTGTACACCTGGTCATATGTTTATATGTATTTATGCATATAACTTGATAATATAAATTTCTTTCTGATAAATACATATCTGTATAAAAATACATATATTTCCCAAGTTTCATGAATGAAAACATGTATAATTGATAATGTATGTTTGTGATGTACATTTACATGTTAGTATATGTAATTGATACTATTTCTTTGGTAAAATATACAGTTTTTTGGATATGTATTTTTAATAAATATATATGCAATTACTATATATATTTATATTTGAATGTCCAAAATGTAATTTATAAATACAAATCATATATTTCCTTTGGCATATGGTGTGCTTGATTCTGAAAATGATGCATCTTGGACTTGGTTCATTGAGAATCTAAAGAAAGCGTACGGGAAAAGACAAAACATGTGTGTTGTATCTGATCGAAATCCAAGCATCATAAAGGCTGTTGGTGATGTGTACAAAGATGTTCCACATTATGCATGTATGTGACATCTATGGGGGAATGTGAAAAAACTTTACAGAAAGTCACATAATGCATTATAGGAGATCTTTTATACAATGACCAAATCATATTCAAAGTCAGAATTCCACATGTTAATGGAAAAGGTTGCGACAGTTAATATCAGGGTGAAGAAATATTTAGAATTGGCTGGTTAGGATTAGTGGCCTAGGTCATATACAATAGTTCACCGAGGATGGACTATGACTTCAAACATTGTGGAGTCAATAAATGGAGTACTTATATCAGCTAGAGAATTGTCAATTTATAATTTTCTTAAGGAAGTTTGATTGCTATTTGAAAAATGGAATTACAAAAATAGGCAGGAGGTTTCATATACATTCACAACACTCATTGACAAATTTAATGACATACTCAAAGAGAACGAGATTTTGTGTACTTGTATGACGGTATGATCTTTTAGATTTGTGGAATTTATAATTATGAAAACATAAGTAAGAGAATTAATTTCATTCAGTTCTAAATTAATGAAAAACATATACAATATAAACAAAAAGAACATTAAAAAATATATTATGTATTCTGCATATGTATTTTTTGTATTGAAAATCTTAACACTGCATATGCATTTAGAAGCTCAATAAAAATGATGTATTCTGCATATGTATTTTAATGCAAAATCTGAACACTGCATATGCATTAATATTTATAAATACAGTAAAAAAATATTTGCATTAACAAATAAAAATATTTTTGTAATTTGTTTGTATTAAATACATATGTAAATGTATACTTGTGTAGCAAAAATACATATGTTGGTGTGGTTACAACATATCAGAGAATATGGTTTGCATTTTTTTGTAGCAGTGCATTTACATATTTTTTTTTAATCTTTTTTATATCAGGTTGTACCAGCCACAGAATATATGTACATGGGGCACGAAAATCAAAAGCACTTCATCATTTTCCTCAAGGAAAGAACGTGCTCATGCAATGCATTTCAACTCGATGAGATACCATGCGCACATGCTTATGCGGTGTTGGACAACAAGAATTTTTAGAAAGGGCCATATTGTTGTGATTTGTATAACCCAAAAACTGTGTTGAAGACATATGATATTCCAATCTATCCTTTACCACACAAAGATGACTAGATAATTCCAACTAGCATACTTGGTGAAATAGTACTGTCTCCGAAGTACAAACGCCCTCCAGAAAGACGTGCAAAAAAGGATCGTAAAAAATCGGGACAAAATATGTTTGGAAAGAAGAACATCAACTCATGCAGTGGTTGTGGAGCTAAGGGTCACAATAGGCGTTCTTGTAGGAAATATCGAAAATGAGACATTTGTTCTTCCGTATTATTTCTTAAAACTTTCTTCTTTTTTATATGAATAAACACAATTTTTTGGGGTTAAGATATTTATGCATCAGTTGATTTCTGAACTCTGTTAAATCTACGTATTGTAATTGTATATGTTGCAGAATCTGAACACTACATATGTGTTTTGAAGCTAAAATGCATATGTATTTTTAATAGTCTATATGTATTTTTAACACTCATATGTATTTTTACCCATTATAACTCAAAATCATATCTGAATTTTGTTAAATCTGAATACTGTAATTGTATATTTTGCAAAATCTGAACACTATACATATGATTTAACCTTCATCTGTATTTTGAATGCAATGTAGGAACTCTGCATATATATATTTTTTTAGTTAAATAGATATGTTGTATATTGCATTTGAATATTTTATTGAAAAATCTGAACAACTCAATTTTACTTTGATAGTAAATGAGCAAGGATTAGATACGTATGACATATATTACATATGATGTATGTATTTTACATAATGTTAACACTGCATGTGAATTTTTATGCTAAATACATATGATGTTTACTACATGTGTATTTTTATAGCAAAATCTAAACACTGCATATGTATTTTTAAGCTAAGCACATATCATTGTAACTGCATATGTATTTTTAATGCAAAATGTCAAAACTGAACAGCACAATATATATTGCATGTGAATTTTATTAAATCTGAAAACTGTAATTATATATATTGAAAAATCTAAACAATATACATATGATGTAAACTTCATATGTATTTTGAATGCAATATATGAACTCAGATATGTATTTATTAGTTAAATACATATGCTGTATATAGAATTTATATTTTTTATTGAAAAATTTGAACTACTCAAATTTAATTTGATAGTAAATGAGCAAGGATTAGATACATATGACATATATTGCATATTAAGTAAATTACATATGAATTAAATATCTTAATGTTTGTTTTTAGAATGTTAATAAATAAACATTAAAATACATATGATGTATGTATTTTGCATAATGTTAACACTGCATATGTATTTTTAACTTAAATATATATGTATACTGCATATGTATTTTTTTTAGCAAAATCTGAACACTGCATATGTATTTTTAATCTAAAAACATATGATTGTAACTACATATGTATTTTTAATGCAAAATGTCAAAACTGAATTGCACAATATATATTGCACATGAATTACATATTTTAATGTTAGTTTTAGAAGGTAAATAAATAAACATTAAAATACATATGATGTATGTATTTTGTAAAATGTTAACACTGCATATGCAATTTTGATCTAAATACATATGATGTATAATGCATATGTATTTTTATATCAAAATCTGAACTACATATATATTTTTAAACTAAATTCCACATCAAAATTTGAACACTGCATATGTATTTTTAAGTTAAATACATATGACTGTAATTGCATATGTATTTTTAATGCAAAATATCAAAACTGCATAATATTTTGTAGGTAAATCTCACAACAACAAATAAAACTGAACACTATAATAAAAGATTTAGTACAAAATTATTGAAAACATATTAAAAATAAACGAGTAAATGAATTACTTTCATGCAATTCAAAATAAGTATGTCTGAAACACTTCAAAACAGAAAGTTAGATTTTACAATTCGAACCTATATCCATACACCAGTTTGTCAACTATCCAATGTAATAAATCCATCAATCATCATACATCAAAAATTTCAGTTACACTAGTTATTTTGCTTTGCCTAACAGGCCCCAAGGGTGCTTTGAAGTCACTATGAGCATTTGTTTCTTGCTTTTGCATGCCATAGTCCCACAAAAGTGCAACATATCTTGTACGGAGTACATTGGAATTGAAATCAATTGGAGGAACTCTTTGACCATATGAAAGGTACTCTGTGTATGTAACCATGTACAACCCACAGTCCCTAAAAAAATATTGATTAATAACTAAAATATATTCTATATAAACTTTCAAAGTTGGTATATGTATATTAAAATACTTACAAGCTTCCACTTGGTTGTTAAGAACAATTATCTTCAAATATCACATCAAAAAGATCTGAGGGGTCTTTATCTTTGTATCTCGGATGTTTTTGTAGATCAATACCTTTCTTTTCATAAAAATTACAAGCTTGGAGACACAAAGGGATAATATCAGCTAATTTTTTTATCTCAGCAAGAACAGCCGCATAATGACCACTTGATTCATATAAGAATATACACCTCTCTGAGAAGGAAAAAACTGTGAGAACCCAATGATGTTTTTCCTTTATATTCACTGGAATATAAATTTCTTCCACAGTATGCCATGGCACTGCAACATGCATACGGAAGCCATTGATGTATTTGTTAAGATGGGCCTCCTGTCCTCCCGCATTTAGGTTTGGATCATCCACAACGTAAACATCTATCACCGACCTAATTATGTTCATAAAGTTGCAATCTAATGTGTTGTATTTGTAAGAGATGTTGGGCTCATACTTCGACTTCTTCCTCAAGTAGTAGAAGCAAACATTAATTTGCTGCAGTAATTAACACCACAAATCTTAGAACATTCAAACAATTTGTATACTAAATTAGCATGTGTATGTAATATAAAATACATATGCATTTTTTAGTTTAATGTCTAAGATTTGCGTATGTATAATTTCATTTGTAAACTACACTTATATACAGATAATGTAAGAAAAAAATATATTCAACAATATGTGATTAAATAAAAACTTCATATCTATATTAATAAGTTATAAATGTATTTTTAACACAAAATTTGTAAATTAGTAAAAACATATGTATTTACAGGTAACATAATATATATTTTAATTAGTGTTACAACTGTAAGGGAAAAATTATCAAAATAATATACTAACCGAGTCTGTCCATGACTGATCGGAGAACCCCATAGTGTAGAACCAGTTTTTATCTTCAACAGTCTCAACTCCAAAATGCATCATTTCAATTGCTGCTTTGCCCTTTTTGTAATGATCCACTTTTCCCTTCCTATTTTTTTTCATTACATGGTAAATCATGAAAACATAATGAAAATTTTAAAAATAAGTTGAAATAATTCAAAAGACATACCTTTTAGCATGAACTTTTAGAAGGTCGACAGAAATCCAATTCATGAACTTCTTGACAATCTTCGTATCCACTATCCCATCAATCGGGTGATAAACATATGGATGTTTCTGGGAGAATATACGTATGTGACCTCCTGATCTCCCTATATATTTACAGAATACAAAAATGTAATTAATAAAAATGTATTTGCAAAATATATTACGTTAAAAAATATATATCTTAGTGTACTTACCGGCTGTTGAACCAAACTTACTCGTGTATGGCGACTCCTTGAATTTGGATGGTCGCCTAATCCTTAACTTTTGTATGGGATTTTGAAATTCATGATTAACAGAGGGATGAACAATGATGCTTTTACTATTGTAGACATTCAGACTAGGAAGCAGCTCATCAGGGATTGTGTTTTGTGAATCAGGTCAATCTGGTTCATCTCTTTGTTCACTAGTGGTTAGTTCTTGTATTTGAGGAGTTTTCATAATTTGCTCCTCTGTACCAATATCAACCTTTCCATGCAGCTCTGATTTTGAACTCAATCCAACGTTCTCTTTGTTTGTCTTCTAAGAAATGAAAAAAAAAGATTAGTTTGTTCTGTCCAAAGTAACCCGCATAACCCCAAAACTATGTTCATTATATATACTTGAAAATCATCTTCAACAACAAACTCGAACATTTTATCCTTCAAATTTTCATCAGTATTTCTTCTGCACGGATTGCCGATGGATGTGTGGTGATGCTTTCCCTCTGATAGGCATTTAGACTCGATAACATCTCATCTGGAATTGTAAATTACAAATCAGACAAATTTGTTTCATCCATTTTCTCATCACTGATCTGCAAAAAAAAAAAAAGGATAATTGTCCTCTGAATTATTAGATCACATAAAGTCAAAGTTGAATTCATTATACATACTCGACCATCATGTTGAACAACCTTCTCAGAATGTATATAATTCAAATTTATACTTCGGAGAAGCTCATCAGGGATTAAATATTGAGAATCAGTTTCAACGTTTGTTTTATCTGGATGCAAATCAATACACCCCTTCCAAACAAGTAAAAGAAATTAAAATAACATCAAACAAAAATCCAATTGTATATGTTTATATATATATATATATATAAAATAACATATAAATGCTAAATACAAAATTACATATGTGCACTCAAATGAATAAACATACGTTAGTTAATTATTTACCTTGGTACCATCCAGATTTTCACCCAAATTCTGATCAACATTTAGACTAAATCGTTATGGTGATGTTTCAGCACCAGCATAATCCATATGTTGGAGATCAGAATCTTTATCTTCCTATTGTTTCTATAAATACAAATACAAGTTCAAAAATTATACTTGAGTTCACTGGATATGTATATATTTTTTTTTCAAATTGAATATATATATACAAACCTACTAAAAATACATATTGCTATAAACAACATTCTCAAAATACATACTAATATACAATACTAAAAATAAACTATTTTATAGATTATAATGTTTGCAATCAACCTAAAAATACATATTCTTATATCAGAATATAAATATATATGTACTATACATATGAAGTATAAAGAATTTGTATTTTTTATAGTAAAATGAGAACACTGCATATGTATTTTTTAACTAAATGTAACAGCAAAAAATAAAAAATGCATAAAATACAAAAATGAATCTTTTATTCTATTCAAAATTTGAAAGTTTGATTTACCTCATATGTATTTTGATAGTAAATAAACACAGATTATGAAGTTTAACTACATAATTTTTTTCAAGTGAATGTTCAACTAACACTGTATATACTCATATATATATATATATATATATATATATTAACATAAAAAAACAAAATAATCATAATGAAACAACATTTAAAAATGCTTGTAAATACGTATTTGAAAGTTTAATATTTACCTTTGTACCGTCAAAATTATTATCCAAAGTTTGAACAACATTAGGACTGAAGTGTTGTCCAGATTTGTCTAAACCAACATCATCAACATTTTGTTGTTCATTGTAATGCCCCGCAAAATCCTTTTCCAGTTCGAGCCTTAGAGCGTATTTTGGTAAAGCGAAAATCTGAGTCAAAATATTTCAAAAATATCCTCCCAAGTGTGAAATACTTTGAATCATGTGGGAATCTATTTGAGCATGAATAGAGATCATAGAGGTCCCCTAACTCATGGACGAGTTGAAAGCTTTCCTATCGTTCAAGTTTTAGTGACCGTTAAAATTTGGGTCAACTTCAATCGACCATAACTCCTTGTATATATCGAATTAGAGGACCTACTATATATCAAATGAAATCTCTTTGAATTATATTTCCAACGATACTAATTTCGTCAAAAACCGATATCGGAGCAAAGAGTTATGCTCATTTTACTCCATCATGTCTGACCAGGAAACTGGTGATGACAATTGTGACAAGACGTCACGCCCGTGACGGCCTATCACCAAATGTCGTCAGCCCTGGGCAGAAAATCAAGAATTTGACCCCTTTTTGTGACGACAATTCGTGACAGCCTATCACGGTCCTGACGGCTTGTCACGGATGTCGTCAAGAATATTTTTTCAGTAATTTTAGAACGTTTTTGCAAGGGTATTTTGGTCATTTCCCACCTTTTGAAAGCCTCTATAAATATGGAAAACCTCATCCAAAACCCTAATTTCCTTTATTTTCTCTTCCAATTCTCTAAAGAGAGAATATCTAGGGTTTCATTCAAGAACCCTAATCTTCCAAAAATCATTCATAAATTCTTCAAGATTTCTTCAAGAATCAAGTCCTCATAGTGTGGGCTTCGAGAATTATTTATTACGAGTGCGGATAGAGTCTCAAGCATTAGAATTTATCCAATTTCAAAGATTAAGGTATATAGATGTTGATTCTTGGGTCCCTTTCATCCAAGAAGCTCAAGAACCCTTTTTAAAACTAAAAGATTTTTATGTTTATGAGTTGTTAATGATTTGTATGAGTTTAAATTGATGTTTAATGTGTTGTTGAGTTTTGATTTATGTTTGCCTATAAAATTTATGAGCTTTGACCCTAGTATGTGGAATTCATGTAATGTTTGTGATAGACCTTCTTGAAGTTGTTTTCTATGTGATGTGTTCATGACTTTTGGGTGTAGAAATGGTTGAATAAGTGAAGCATGTCCCCCATAGGTTTGATAAAGATCATAGGTAAAGCATAAGGGACGTTATAGTATGTTGAATAGGAAACTCCAAATTGTGAGTTAGTTTGTGCTTAGTGTTTTGATAAAATACCCAAGTGAATGAATTATTCCATGGTAGTAGGAAATTCCCAAATAAGTGTGAACCCGTGCATGTCTAGTGTTTTGTTGAAGAACCTTAGTGAACGAGTGGAGAGGTGATAGTAGTAATTTCCCCAATTATGTGCTCCTGATATATACTAAGCTTTTAATACATTCCAAGTGGTTAGCAAGTAGGTTATGACGTGATAGTATGAAGTTTCCCCAAGCTATGTGATATCCAAACACGTGTCAAGATTGATATAGGTATGAAATAACTGAGGTAAAACCTTGTTGAATGGAGTACAATTTAGTAGCATGTTTCCCCTACGTTATTATATGATTATGATTCCGAGATGCCTAAAGTGACCCCTCGGCGACTGTGAAAATACTTTAATGATTATGAGATGCTTTGATAATTGTGATGATGCATGAACGATTGTGATAATATATGAATGAACGTGATGATGAATGAATGATTATGCTTTACTTTTATGTCATCGAGTCCTGGGGGTATTTATACCCGACAATAAAGCTATTGTCTAGAGCCAGTGTCAGTTTCTCGATAATTCCAGTCGAGCCATGATTCTCAGAACTCAGTGAATTATAGAACTCTGTATCCTCAGACAAGTGCAGAACTTAAGAAAGATCAGTAATCTCAGTTATCTCTGTAATCTCTGTATCACTAGTAATCTAGCCTCAGTCCTGTAATCAGCTCAGTTCTAATAGTATTCAAGTGATTCAATTCTAATCTCAGAAGCAATTCGAGTAATCTATTCAAGCTCTGTATTGTCAGTCAGATACCATGATTTGATATCTTTTTCGTCAGATACGGAACTAAGTAATCTCAGTGTAACTCAGTCAGATCTTTTGAGAAACATGATCAGTATCAAATTCAGCTTTGTCTAGTACAGTCTAAGAATCAACCCAGAGTCTTTCATTTGGGAGTAGGATTCAGCACCGAGCGAACCCAAGGATGGGAACTCACCTGCTAGTAGAGGGTGTGATTCTTAGAAGCAATCCTTGCGTTCCAGAACTGTGTAGCCAGCACAGGAAAATGAGTCACCCGTGAAGCAAGCTTGACGTCCTGTTAAGGGTCACCGCCAGAGAGCCTGATCTTAGAGAAAAGATAATGTCTTTACCCGTGGCACGATATTGGCACCCTCCCAACTAGGGGTAGAGGTTGGACCCTACCTGTGGTAGGTTGGGGCATGTTGGTTAGATGACTACTTCCCACAGTTTCAGTTTCAAAATTAATCTTCAAAAATCAGGACTGTGTGGTACAGTCGTTTATCTCAGAGAGGAACTCAGACAGTTCCATTGATTTATGCACCATCCCGTCAGATAGGCTTGGTCTTATATACAGTTGTTTGATATCATATTCAGAGATATGCTGCCAGACAGGCTTGATCACAGTATCAGATTTTTATTGAATATTCTTATCGTCAGATTTATATATAATCATATTTCTTATCATTGATAAAGCTTCCAAAGTAATCTGTTAGAAAAGTTGATCTCAGTCTCAGACCATATTGAGTATTCTTATTATTATATCTAGAGATATCCCGTCAGATAGGCTTGATCTCCATCTCAGATTCTATTAAGTATTCATGTTGTCAGATTCGGACAAGATCATATTTCTTATCACTGAGAATCGCTCCGAAATAATCTGTTAGAAAAGTTGATCTCTAATTCTGTCAGTCAAAAATAGTAAGCTCAGAGTTCAGTCCGTGATGTAAGTACATCCAGATCCTCAGTTATCAGTATCAGATGAGTCAGTGATTTTGTATCTTAGTTTTAGTAGTGAGTTCAATCTACAGTAAAGTGGTATTCGAGTTTCAGTATCTAAAGTTGCAATGATTGTGTTCATGTTCTATGCATTCATGTATGTGTTCTCATGCGGTATCTTCATGATTAGTCAGTTTAGATATTGTGCATGCATGAGCCCTTGCATTAGCCTACCTCGTCTACATACTCGGTACTTTCCTGTACTGACGCATTTGCGTTATGGTGTTTTATTTGACACCATAGGTTCAGAGGTACAGGATCCAGAGTATCCTCAGCAGTTCGGTCCTAGTCAGCAACAGTAGCAGTGAGTCCTCTTCTTTCAAGGACGAATTTCAGTTTACTATTATTGCTTCAGTCTTTGTTTATTTTTAGTTGATGGAGTTAGTTGGGGACCTGTCCCATCAACTCCGCATTTCAAGTAGTTTAGAGGCTTTTCAGACGAATGTATTAGTATTCAGTTTTTCTGTATTATGAGTATTCATAGGTGTGTTGAACCTTATGGCTAGTTTCCGCATTTATTTCAGATATTATGCAGTGATAGGTACAAATATTAATAAAGGGTTAGCTTGTGGTCCTTCGGGGTCATAACCACCGTGTGACGTCTCGGGATGGAATCTAGAGGTGTTACATTCATCTTTTTTATCTGCAAACTGTTCCTACAAGTATATAACGAGTTATTTGGCAAATGTGTTATATTTATATAATTCAATCCACTAAGAATACATATTAAAAACCAGATAAGTTTTTTTAAAGAATATTGTAATAATAAAAATTTTACCTTGCTTTGAGCATCAAATTGAACTTTTTTTCACTAGTCTACGAATTCCTTTAAACTCTTGACGAACCTGTTTTAATACAAAATCAATAAATAAAATTTTTATAGTGTAAAACAAGTATTTGACAAAAACTTGCCTCATCATGGAATGCATCAAAAACTTTTATAGAAATGAAGGCTTCTTCCTTTACAGGACTCTCAGGCTTTGACACAGTTTCTTTCTTTACAGGACTCTCTAGCTTTGACTGTTCTGGAGGAAAAATAAACCTAGTTGTTTGCTTCACTTTCTTCCTTTTTGAAGGAGTTTCCTGTCGTGTTTGAATTGGCTTGAAAATTGGTGTCTTGACTTTAGCAACCTTTGCAGCACGAGGAAGTGGTGTCCTCTTTTAGGTATGCTCGTCAACAATATTGTGTGACTTTTTCCTTAACGATTTCTTTACTGATGGGGTTAATGAATCAACCTTTTTTTTCTTTTTTGTATGTACTTGATCTATTTTGGTGGTGGATCCTGGAAGTCATCATCCGAATCTACTGAACGTTTATCTTCAAGTACATCCTTCTTTGGTATTTGAAACTATGTCAATTCCCTTTGAGTTGGATCTATGTTCTTAAATACAACCTAGGAATATAGATAAACGATGTTAAAGTATCTGTTGAACAATCGTAAATCAAATATATATATAGACTATAAAATATATATTAATACATATGTATTTATTAACAACAAACCTTGCCATCGTCATTAAACATAGCATCCATCAAAACTCAAAACATGGTCGAGGTGCATTTATCTTCCAATTTAATAACTGAGGAATTCGATTATCAACCTTCGATGCAATCTTTCATGGGATATTTGAACAACACTCGTAAAGCCACACTTGAATAGCCAGTGGCATTCCCTGTATCAAATAAAATTTTCCACCTGCTTTCAACCTGTTATTCAAACTTCTCGTTAGATTCTCAAATGATAAAGTACCCCATAGAAATTTTTTATATCTTCCACTGTCGACCAAATCAAAATAAAGTCGGGGTATAACCACCGTATCAATATTAGATAACATAAACAAATGCAGGAAATACAGAATTGCAAACTTCTCAGCATCCTCATCATTCTCCCCCCAAACTTTCTCTGTGAATGCTAGAAATAGTTATTTTTTCTGTATAAATTCTGCACCATTGAAATACTTCTCAACAATCCTATTTGGTACATCCTCGTCAAAAATAAAGTCGTACCTATTAGATACACAATTCAATCCAGTAACGATAGCAAATTCTCTAGGAATAAAATTAAGAGAGGTGTCATTAGCCCGAATTACTATCGTAGAAGAACTACCCTTTATTTTGAGCGACATAACATATCTGCACAATTGTGCTTGAACTACACAGTGTTTTTTCTTCATGAAATAACCAAAAATGATATTGTCGCAAAACTTTTTATACTGTTCCTTGTTTAATATGGATCGTATACTTCCATCAATATCATTATCATTGTACGAGCACATATGTGGTGCAAATCTTGGAAGTTTTCTTACAATGAATATTTGGTCATGCAGCACCTATACAAAGTAAAACTACAACTTCTTAAACTGTAAAAACAATTCAAAAAATAATCACCTTTGTATTTAAACAAAATAATACATATAACATTCATATGTATTTTGAGCAAAAAAAAAATAGAAATTCATCACTAAAACAAGATACATATGATATCTAATGTGAATGTATAAAAATACAAATGTTAAAAACATATCAGCTCACTGCAATCCATAAATACATATCAGCAGAAAATAAAGTACATATTAAAACTAGACCTTATTAAACTGTAAAGAACAACAAAACACAACCAAATCAGTAAAAAAAATACATATAACATGCATATGTAGTTTAATCAGAACAAAAATACAAAAAATACATATCAACTATACTAAAAAGACATATAGACAAATAACTCTTCATGAGTAGTTCATACAACAATAAATTTTCCATACATGCAACTTATCAAAGTTAAACTATCATCTTCACAAAAAAGCTTGCTACAATCCCTAAAAATAAATATCAGCAGAATATAAATACAAATTAACTACTTGAAAAGATACATATCATTCCAAACTTTGATAATATCTTTACTTAGAATGGAAAATACTTAACAGTAAATAGTTAAAAAATATTTACAACAAAAACATACCTCTTCTTCAGATTCATCAGCAGAAGAGTTCTGAACATCGTCATCAACCTCAATTTCCTTAGCTTTCCTTTTCTTCTCGTATTTTTTTATGTTTTGATCTTTTGGAGAAGGAGTTTCTTCAACGGTTTTTTTCAAAATTTCAGTCATCTTCACGGGTCGTTGCGAAACTTGGACCTAATCTCCTTCGAACTCACAGATTTCTTCGACTGTATAGGATTTGAAATAACTTTAACTACATCTTCTTAAGTTAACCCAATACTAAAAGATGGTGCATAATTAGACACCAAATTAATAGTCCATATACCACTATTTATTCATGATTTTGGTGTGTGTTCAACCATTAAAGTAAAAAAAACTTAAAATCGGATTTTAAGATATATTGCAGTAGAAAAAAGAGAAACCGCTAACATGCAATAACTGAATTAAATAGTTACCTGAAATAGAAAAAGATAATCCTTATCAGATCGTGCTAAAATCATGCAAAAGTAAAAAATATTTGAAGCGCGAAGTGAGTGATAATGTGTAACACTCCGCATTTCGGGCTAGAACGAAAACCGTCATTTCTATATGTAGATGTTCCAAAAGCCATAAATCCTATGCAAATTTTATATGTTAATAAATTATGTAGTGTGAGAACCTATTCGATCATGAATTGAGATCATAAAGATCCCCTAACTCAAGGTCAAGTTTAAAGTTTTCCTATCGTTCGAGTTTTAGTGAGCGTCAAAACTTGAGTCAACTTCAATCGATCATAATTCCTTTTATATGAATAAATGGGTGTCCTTCTATATATAAAATGAAATCTCTTCGAATTATCTTTCCAAAGATATCAATTTCCCCTAAATCCGATATCGAAGCAAAAAGTTATGCCCATTTTACTCCAGCATATCAGCCTGAAAAACTAAGTGACGACATTTCTGATAAGTTATCATAAGTGTAACGACTTATCACGGATGTCGTCAGCCTTAGGCAGAATCCATCCCCCAGTGATGATATTTCTGATAAGTTATCACAAGTGTGATGACTTATCACGAATATCGTCAGCCTTAGGCAGAAATCCATCAATTACATCCCCCAGTGACGACATTTGTGATGACTTATCACAAGTCTGATGGCCTATCACAAATTTCATCAGCCTTAGATTTTCAGCAACTGGGAAGCGGTTTAGTAAGGGTATTTTGGTCTTTTTTCTTCACTTCCCACGATTTATAACCCTCAAGGAGCGTATTATCTTCCATTCTCTTTAGTTAAACATCTCAAAATTCTTTGCACACCTTCAACCACAAGGTTAGGGTTTCAACATAAAAACCCAATTATCTAGAGATTCAACCGTGAGAATTCGATAATTCTTGCATAATTGAATTCCCTGTTAAGAGGGCTACGAGGGACACCCAATAGTTCGTGAATAACCTTTCGAAATTTTTGAAGTCATCCAAAAGCTCCAAGTTTAAGGTATGTGGGTTTTGAACAAGAACATTCTTTCGTTCTCGTGCCCAAAAGTTTTAGTTTTTCTTAAAGAATTTCATATTTTCAAGAATGAATTCATATTATTTTGCTATATTTCAAGTTTATGAGATTATGGAATTGTTCAAGTCTTGAATTGCTTGATTATCTTATTTAATTATGGTATAAATTGAGAGTTCATGACATAAATTGCATATTCCTATATTGATATCATATTTTCAAGAATTTTCAAGATTTGTTGTCGTGAATTGAGCCTTATTGTGAAATTGTGAGTCTTTGAGAATGGCTTATTGATACTTTTTAAAGTGTTTCAAGAAGAGTACATATATTTCTATGTTATTGAGACTTTAAATCTTATTCCTGATAAGTCTATCAAGATTTCAAGAAAGAAGTGAGTTTTGATCCTAAGTTAAGAAAGAAATCCACATCCTTGATTTTGAGATAAAGGGGATGCATTTTGGCTCCCATCACATATTGTTGAAATATTTTTAAGGTAGATTTTTTTAAGTTCTGAGCTAAGTAAGGGAGTAGTATTTAGCACTGAGTTGGGCTTGATTCTGAGGTCTCATGCCCCAGAACTACGTGCCCACGTAGGTTTCTGATTTGCCCCAAGTGGGTTAAGATAGTGATCACTAAAGTTAAGGTTTTATTCGATGGCAAGGATAGAACAGCTCTCCCCAACATGGGTAAGATATTGGACTCCATATAGCTCACATGGTTTATGTCGGTTAGAAGAAACTCCCAAAGTAGTCCCCCACTCTATCTACGATACAAGTATATGTATTTTGAAAGCTATGAGTCCAAGATTTCTAAGGCTCTCAAGTGTCAAAATCTTTAAGTTTCTAAAGAAGTTCCTAGTTTTCATGAGATTAAAGTGTATACTCTGAAAGATGTTGTTTTAAGACTTTATCTATCTTACAAGTTTGAGAATAAAGAAAAAATGCAGATTTAGAATGAAGTGCAATGACTCACGTGATTTACATTACCTATTTTCTTATTCATGATTATGATGGTTTTAATTCAAGCTATGTGAGTCATCTATACTAGCATGCATGTTTTCTATAAGGATTTATGATATTAATTATTTAATTGCATACACCCCCATATACTCAGTACATTCCCAAGGTGTTGATCCACATATACGTCTATGTGCTACATTGTCTCATAATGTAGGTACAAGACTTAGTATGCACATTCAAATTCAGTCAGCTCGCAGCTTTTAGTTAGCAGGTGATGAATCCTTTTAATTTAAGGGTTTGAGTCAGATAGATAGTTTGAACAGTTCTTTATTTTCCTATTTCAGTCGTATTGAGTTGGGATAGTTAGGAGTCATGACTCGGCTATCTAAAGTCAGTACTAGTAGAGGCTTCATAAACAGTCAGTAGAGTTAATGTATTCAGTTTCAGTTTTATTTTGGTAAAAGCAGAGTTTTAATCTTGTAAAGTTCAGATTTGTATTGATCAAGTTCAGAAAAAATTTATGTTCTTGCTGATTTTATACAGATTTAAGCATTTTATTCAGTTGCTTATGAGTTATGCCAGTAGAAGGGTTAGCTTGGGGTAACTTGTGACCCTAAGCACCGTGTGACGTCTCGGGACCTGATTTTGGAGCGTTACATAATGGCGTTAAAAATGGAAAAAATATTTTGAATTAAGGAAAAAGAAGAAGAAAAGCGTGAAAAGGGGAAAATATGCACGGTAACTTCTCTTAGGCGGCAAAAGTGGGAACCACTATTAAAATATTGCTACTGATGCTACACAATGTAATTTGATATAATTGTTTCTATTTTTTGTAATTTAATACTTAGGTTTGCTACTCTATGTAGTTTTTCCATTTGGAAAAGGCCCAAATTTTAATTCTTCTTATTTATTTCCTTGTAAATCCTATTTGATTATGTGTTTATATTATATTAGTAATTTGATTAGCCTTTATAAATCCTCTTTGAATCATTTTTTCTGTTCGTCTTTGTATTTTTCCTTAGCGTATTTTATTTTGTAGCGTAATATTTGAAATTAATAAAATATATCTTTCGTTATATTTTTTCCTTAGAATGAACTTATTTCCATTGTCTCTGTCTGGGGAGGCAACACTATGGTTGAATGGGCTGACTCCTGATTCAATTATAAATTGGAGGCAATTGAGAGACGTTTTCCTAGAAAGATTCTTTCCGTCATCCAAAAGAGCACAATTGAGAGATGAAATCAGCAACTTTCGTCAGCTTCCAACTGAAGCCCTTCATGAAACATGGGAGAGATTCAAGACGAAGCTAATGAGGTGCCCAAACCATCACATGACTAATGTTCACCTAATGGAGATACTTTACAGAGCCTTGAATTCAATAACTAAACCAGTTGTGGATAATGCGGCTGGAGGATCATTTATGGATCTCACCTTTGGTCAGGCAAGCAATATGCTAGATCGTATGACGAAGCAAAGTAGAGCTTGGCATACCAGGGATTCTGAGGTAGCAAGCCCCACTTTATCTATAGGCATGACTGCAGACCAAAGGAGAAGAGAAGAAGAACGTGATCAAGATATGGCGCACATGAAGACACAAGTGGATCTTCTTACAAAGAATCTATTATCAGGGAAGACCGAAAAATTCAAAGCCATTGCGTCAAAAGGAAGAGACGAATCTGATTCGGAAGAAGAAGCCAACTACTTAAACAATCAGGGGGGTTTCCGAGGTAATACCCAAGGAAACCAAGGTCGGAACTATTATGATAAATATGGAAACATGGACCAAGGTAGTTGGAAGAACAAGAATGACAGTAGTGGTTTGTATGTTCCCCCTGGAAGACGTGACGCCACCACATCTAGTTCTGGAAGTATGGAAGACATGATGGCTAAACTACTGAATGGAGTGGAAGCAACTAGCGCGGGAGTAACAGAGGTAATAAATGATTTGTCCTCTATGAAGCAATTAGTTGATTCACATTCCACTTCAATCAAGCAAATAGAGCAGCAATTAAGCCAACTTTCAGCAACACTCAATCAAAGAAAGGCTGGCACTTTACCTAGCGACACCGTGCAAAACCCAAGGAATGATGGGTCATACATGGCCATTACTACCAGAAGTGGTAAGGTGCTGGAAACTTCAGCAAAAGGCAAGCAAGTGGTTGACGAAGTAGTGGACATTGATGATACGACGAAAGGGGAAGATGCCGCAACAGCTGATCCTGACGTCCATAACGTCACCCCTCACGATTTACAACCTGAAAAAGCTGAAAAACGGAAGCAAGAGGAGAAGAAAGTCGTAGAGAAAACAATTCCTTATCCACCACCACCTTTTCCTCAAAGATTGAAGAAGGTGGCGGATAATACAAAGTTCAGCAAATTCATGAATATGTTAAAACAACTGATCATTAATGTTCCATTGGTGGAGGCACTTGAACAAATGCCTGGGTATGCGAAATTTATGAAGGATCTTTTGACAAAGAAGCGGGCAGTAAGCTATGAGCCGGAAGATAATATTCATCATTGCAGTGCAATTGCCACAAGGTCCTTAGTACAGAAGAAGGCATACCCTGGTGCTTTCACTATTCCTTGCACGGTTGGATCTATGAATTTTGCTAAGGCATTGTGCGATTTGGGAGCTAGCATCAATTTGATGCCACTATCCGTCTACAGAAATTTGGGGTTGGGCGACCCTACTCTAACTAATATGCGGCTCGTGATGGCAGATAGGTCGGTAAAACGACCTGTGGGTATCTTGAATGATGTGTTGGTGAAGGTGTCTACCTTCATTTTTCCTGCAGACTTTGTGATTTTGGATTGCGAGGTGGATTCTGAAGTTCCCATAATCTTGGGACGTCCTTTCCTTACAACAGAAAGTGTGCTTATTGACATGAGAGCTAATGAGCTTTTATTTCGGTTGAATGACGAAGTGGTCCGCTTTGATATATGCAAAGCAATGAAGCAGCCCAGCGATATGAATGTGTTCTCTGTAGATGATATTCATCATGAGGATAAGAAAGCATTATCTGTAGAGAAACAGCTTACTGTTGAGCCATTGTATGCTGCGCCACTGAATGTTGAGCATGAGGACGATGAAGTTTATGAAGAACTTATGGGTGCTCTAACAGAAATAGAGTCCTATTCCCATACTCCTAAGCAATCGGACCGTGATATTAAGAATCAACCGTCACCAATAGGGAAAACTTCCCTTGAAGAGCCACCAATGCTAGAATCGAAAGAGCTCCCTGATTATCTAAGGTATGTGTTCTTGGAAAGTATAAATATACTTCCGGTGAGTGTGGATGATTTAAGTAAACAGCACGTAGAGGCTATCATCTCTGCTCTGAAGAGATACATGAGAGCTATGGGTTGGACTATTGATGATATAATTGGTATCCCTCCTGGGATAGGCATGCACAAGGGCCATCTCGAAGAAGATTGCATGCCTACAAGTAAGCCTCATTATCGTCTGAATCCATTCAGAAAACGATCCACCATCTATCTCGACGAAGTCTAAGTACTCGAGGTAACTATGTCGTGCCGCGACAATAAATCAAGCGCTAGATGGGAGTCAACCCATCGTTTATCGTTTTTCATTTTTTCTTTCGTTCTAATACGTGTTTTGCTTTTGATAATGAAAATCTAAAAATAAGAGTCGTGCCACGAACAAAACTAAGGCGCTTGGTGGGAGGAAACCCATCGTACTAATCGTTTTCATTTGGTTTTAATCAAAAATAGGTGCAAGAGGTATTCAACGAGGAGATTGATTTCAATTGACGATTTGGACGCATTGTATGGTAAAGTTGGTAAGTTAGGAATAGTGATGCATAAGTCTATGGATTGAGCATTTCTCATGCCAAACTAGGCATCGAGGAAGGCTAGGCCTAGGTAAAACTAGGCCACGAACGATGCACAACCTATCCTATAGCCTAAGGTCTCGGAATCTAGTGTGCTATACACTATGCGCCGCCCAGTCCTAAGTGTGATTTTGACTATGCGTCGCCTATGCTATAGCATTAGGTCTCAGGATCTCATATGCCATAGACTATGCGGCGCATATGTCCCTAAATGCCATAGACTATGCGCCGCATATACCATTACTATGCCAAGCATTATGCGCCGCATATGTAGCATTTTTGTCTCCAAAACCGATTGTAAATGGGTCAAAACCCGACCCATTCTCTTCCTATATAAAGGGGACTTAGTCTTGAAACATAACCATACTAGAAATTAACCTAAAGGCGCCGCACATACTCTCCAAATCATCTCAAAACTTTTCTTTTTGCTCTCCCACTTCACAAGAACATCTCCAAAGGCTTCAATCACGTAAGTACTCTTTTGTTCTTCATCTATTTTTCGTAAGTGCTATGTTGCTATGTCTATTATGAATTGCTACATCTTGAAGAAATATTGGTGATGATTAATGTGTTTGAATTGTTGATACACAACCAAGTGAGTGAACATATACGTTAGGATGATCTTAACTTGTTTCCGACTTCAATTCGATTTTGATGCATTGTCATACTACTTGCGGAATTACTATAGTTATGAACATTGCATACTCTTGTCACTTGAATACTTACATGTTGGGATGTCTCGCTCATCGGAATAAGACTTATAGTTGCCTACCGATATAGGAGATTGTGATTATTGATAGAAACTATACCATGATGTAATCCCTATGTAGAAGTCTTGATATACCTAACATGAAAGTATTGCAAAGATTGCAAGAAGTGTTACATATCTGAATTTCTTGTTGGAATATAGCCCCTAAAACGTATGTCGATGAAGTCTGAGTAATCGACCACTTTCACTTCACTAGTCTGTACCAACAAACTAAGTGTGGGGTGGTGCCACTACTGCTTGTTTATAGATTGTATCCATCGAGATGATGCTAACATGAACACTATTTCTAGTCTCAGGTACAATGGCATCCAAAGCAAGAGAAGGCAAAGATAAGGCTACCACTTCACAAGAAGGCAAGAAAAGAGGCCGAAAAGAGCAAGGAGAACCCTCTTCGCTGCAAATACCTCGACTCACTCTTGGAATTAAGTGGGATACTTATGAGGAACTTCTGAGGATGACGAATCTGCTGATGATTCCGATGCAAGGGGTATGACCCCAGACATAGAGAATGAGTCCGACTAACCAGGTTCTTCTTATTTATTTTCCACTGAGGACAGTATGTCCTGTCTAAGTGTGGGGTGCTGGTATTTGCATGCTATACTTCCCTACTCGCATCTATGTTTGTTTGCTTTGTTTTTGTTTCGTTTTTTTTCATTGTTAGTAGTAAAATTATTATTTTTAACTTCACATGAAATTATTTTGATAGGCAGCATGAGATTATGACAAGAGTTTGTGCTAAAATCATGACTATTGAGACATTTAGGCTCTAATTGTGACTCACTATGTGATATTGGGTGGTTCAATTCCTTCACCTGGTGGGTCAAGAATCTATACTACTCCCAATAAAGTCGACCATGTGCCTTGTGTGTGTGAGATAATAATATATTCTGTGCTTGTGGCTGATGCTAGAACTTGCCTGGTATGTATGTAAAGCGAAAATAAGGAGTGTAAGTTTAGGAGATGATTTAGGCATTTCTTTGGCAACCTATGATTATTTACCTTCTTTTTACCTACCCATGGACATCATCCTAGTTAAACCCTTTTGAGCCTTTAGCCTATTTTCTTTGACAAACCTCGTATGTAAGCCTAATCCATTTTTTTCAAGACCATAATTTGATCCAAATTCCTAAGTGCTTTAAAGTGAAAAAGTCATGTGACAAAATAAGAGGAAATTGGGTGAGTATGATGCTTTAGAATGCATTGGTGCTTGAATGAGTTATGAAAAAGAAAGTGTTATCATAAGAGGTATGTTATCAAAAGAAAAAGGAAAGGAAAACTGAAAAGTTAGTTATGTTTAAAATTGAAAAACAAAAGAGGAGAAAAAGAGTGGTAGAATAAAAGAAAGTAGAAAGGTTGTTTGAAAGAAAAGTGTTAATAATACAATGTGATGTATTAAAGCGCTTAGGAACTTAGTCACTATTCCTGGCCAAAATAGTCCTACCCGTCCCTTAGCCTACATTACAACCATCAAAAGACCTACTTGATCCTAAGCTTAGCATTCTGACATTTAGTAGAGTATTACATTAAGGGCAAGCCTATGGTCATCAGTTGCTACATATGAATTCTTTGTGAGAGTGAGAGCAAGGACATTTTGATACCCATGTTTGAAAAATATGCTATACTTGTGAGTGATTATGGGTACTATAGTGTGAGACACACATGGTTGATGAGTTTTGGGTAGTTATATATGATTCCTTGTACCTTAACGTTTGCATGTGAGTTGATCACCATCACGAGTCTATGCTAGAGGTTAAATTGTTTCTACCTATAATCGAAAAGCTACTCTTTGTTGATAATTGTTGTGCTTGTCTTGACAAATGTTTTGTGTTGTTGCTGTGAAACCCTAAGTTGATGTTTAGAAGGACATGGTATTTCGTTCGAGGACGAACAAAGCTTCAAGTGTGGGGTGTTGATGATAGGCAAATTTACACCCCTATATCAATATATTTTGCCCATATTTTAGCCTAGTTTTGAGAACAAAGTATATATTTCATGCACTTTTAGTCCTTTTTCCTGTAAATGAGCTAACGAACATGATTAGTAAAGTTTCAGGTATAAATGATGCAGAATTCAGCATTTTATGGCTTACTTGACGCAAAAGAAAGCTCACAAAGGAAGGGAAGGGAGTTTACACGCCTAAGGACCAAAACTGCTGTATGGAAAATCTGTCCCGGGCTAAAACAGCATTTCTGAAGACTTTGGGGATTTGCAGTAACTTAGTTGGATTTGGACAATGATACATTAACCTAGTACAATTGGGTTATGTATTTCATTAGTTTATTTGGATTATGATAATGTTACATTAACCTAGTACAATTGGGTTAAGTATTACATTAGCCTAGTAGGATTTGGTTAGATATTTTATTTATCTAATAGGATTAGGATATGGGTATTATAAATACCCTATTTTGCTAGAGATTTTAAAAACTTCGAATTACAACTCTCATTCTACTTTTAACATCATCTTCTTACATCTTCTAATTCTTCCATTAATTCTATTTTTCTTCTTCTACTCTTCTATTCTTAAATTCCACAACAAGAGAATCGTTACTTTGCCTAGGAATTCACGCCTCACGCCTACCACCTAAGCTACACGAAATTACTCAATCTTGTGGTATAACAACAATGTCAATCGTGATCTCCTTCGCATTCATGGGTAACTAAACTTCTCTGTTGGGGTTATGGAAGTCGTATGAGATACTATCTATTGCTGTGAGTTTGTGAGTTCGCGACACGTACACTGCTTATATCATTATTCTCTTCATCTTAGTCTACATTCTTTGTGGTTGCAAACGCAAGAATACGCCAGTATAACATTTAACTTGTTCGAAAGAAAGGTTATTTGTCTGGAAAAGAGATAATGTCAAGGTAGTAGGGTCACCCCCTAAAATTCCCTACTAAATAGCTAGTGCCGTAACTGGACTAACCTCTTGGAGAATTCATACTGTTAGACACGATTTAAGCTCGAAAGAGTTAAAGTGAAATAATCCTCGAATAGGTCGAAAGACGCCTGGATTTACCATCGAATACAATTCTCTATAAGCAGTCGCACGTCAGAATTTTACACACTCATAGCCAATAGAGACGTATACCTCAGAAGGTGGACATAACCCCAACGCCTCAATTCTCATTGTTTACAACTTACGTAACAATATTTCTCTTTTACTTTGCTATTTTTAGCTTTTATTTAATTGTTTTGGTGACACATTACAATCCCCCCTTTTTACGAGACTTGCACCAAAAGTTTAGTAATTTTTCTTACTTGTTGGCCAAGCTATTCCCTGTGGGATCAACACCCAACCCAGGTTGGGTTCTATATTTGCTAACGACCGCTTTACACTCCTACGAGAGCTGTAGATTGAGCGTTATCAGATACAGGTCTCAAAATTTCTCCTACTTTTCCTGTGCAGGGATCAGGTGTTTGAGAAGTTCATAAGTTGACAGTGAAGTGGTGAGCTTCCATACTTTGAAAGACTTCATTTCATGGTCTTTATATTTTATATTTCAAACTTTGTTTAGACTTGGTTTTGGGATACGGTCAGGGGCATGTCCCGACCTAAATACTCTTTGGACTTGAGTAGAGTCTTTGTCAAACTACAGTTGATATGGACGGTGACGGTAGTGGTATTAGAATTGGTATTGGTATTGGCATTGATGCCGATACCCGTTAGTATTGGTTATGATTATACTTTGATGTCTTTATATGATTAAACTCGTATCTTATTGTATGTTTGGAATTCATCCGACTCTAAGACGTGTTGGATTGATTGAATGAAGGGGGCAATATCCAATACACGTGGAACTTGGGATGCCCGTCACGACCAGGCCCTGGTTCGAGTCGATACATGTACACTATTTCATTCTTTCACAGTTTTGTCATGTAGCATCATTACTTTGTAGGTGTACATTGTTCAATGTGGGACATCTGTCCTAATTGAATTATCACTCAAATTATCTCATAACATATATAAGCAAAGGCAATCAACTTGGTGACCTAGTTTGTGAAACTCATCTTCTCAACATTAAGCAAAAGTTGCTCCTGCTCAAGATCAAAAGTTACTCTTAGGGACCTGACTGTTCTTTAACTTTTGTTATCTTGAATATTGTTATAAAATTTAGTTTACTCTAGTGATTGTGAGTAAAAATTCCTTTAATTATGTTGAGTATTTACTTAGGTAGAGTTACCTGAGGTCAACCGACTAGATTTAGTAGATTGAGTGGAAGCGTGATAGAGTTGTGTCACTGATCTGTAATAGAGGTATTATAGCGATTAGGATTTAGAATTAAATCCTCTGAAGTTTATGAAAATTTGTAATCAAATATTATTTAATTATAGTGGAGCTTAAGAAATCCTGTGAGGATAGGTCGTGATTTTCCTCTCTTGAGTAAGGAGGTTCCACGTAAAAATCTTTGGTGTTGTTTCATTTCTGCAAGTTTATTTCTGTTTCTTCTTTATAGCTGAAAAATATTTCCTTGGAGACCTGGTCCCTAACAGGTGGTGAATTCATATAGTTTATTAATTGGTATCAGAGCGGTACATACTAAAAGGTTAACACCTAGAGTGGATCCTTAGTTATGACAGCTCCACTGAACTTGGAGGAAGGACAGTCAACCATCTGAACACTATAATTCTATAGATAATATTATGGTTGGTGAAAGATAAGAATGCACGACTTTATAATGGCTCCAGATAGCGAGTTATGGGACATAATCTATGATGGACCACATGTTTTCATGATAGAAGTCAAGGAAGGAGAAATTACAAGGTTGGTTCCCAAAACTCAAAAGGAATACAATGAAGAGGATCGCAGAAAGATTTAAAAGAATTTTAAGGCTAAGAAACTTCTGGTATGTAGAATAGGACCTGATGAGTACAATCATATTTTTTCATTTGAGAATGCAAAGAAAATTTGGGATTGTCTAAGAACTTCTCATAAAGGAACCAATCTGGTTAAAGAATCCAAAGTGGATATGCTTACTACCTAATATGAAGACTTCACTATGAAGGAACGTGAAACTATTCAGGAGATGTACAACAGATTTATCTCTATCACTAATGAATTACTTCACAGTGTCTTGGTGAAGTAATTCCACCTAGCAAACAAGTAAGGAAGATCTTGGGTGTACTGCCTAATCATGAGAGAGTAAGGTGTAACGACCTAAAAATTTAATGAAATATATAAAATTTGTGTTTTGTGTGATTTGAATATTTTACTCCCCCCCAGTAGTTGTATTGTTGTATTTTTGGAGTGTGGAGATGATTGACATGGTTTTCGAAGCATTTTGATGCCTTTTATGCAATATTGTGGTTTTTGAAGGCTTCGAGAGTCTTATTATGGACTTATGTGGTTATCTTTTGATCTGTATGACAGATGCCTGAACGGACTATGCTGGCAGATCTTAAACATTGATTTTAGGGTGGTAACATGTTTGGTTGGGTTTTACGGATTTTAAATCTCATTTTGATCCTCGATTTGAAAAATTGTGATTTCAGATTTTGGGGGTCAACTCTGTGAAAATGATATTTTTTTAAAAAATTGATATCGTCATTAAGTCCGAAGTATCAAATTTAGTATGGTTACATAGTTCATTTGTGTGTATCGAATTTCGAATGAATCCCGGACACCCCGTCGAAGTTTGTTTTGGACTTAAAATATCTAGTGCACCAAGTTGTTGTAGTAACTTGGACTACAGAGGGTAAAACTCATTTGAGGATCCCGATTTATGTCTTATTTACCTGGTACGAGTATAAATAGCCTTTTTTACCCAATTTTTGCTCATTTTTCATCTTGCATCTTGAGAGCTAAATCCTAAAATAGTATGAGAGCTTAAAAGTGAAGTTTGTGGGTGATTGGGAAGCTAGATTAACATCTATTTCTCGATTATCTGACGGATTTAAGGTAAGAATTCACCCTTTTCTTAGTGAATTTCTTAATTATTGTTTAAAATTTTTAAAGATTTTATTACTTGATTTATCCCCAAATTTCACTCTATTTTTACTTGAATAATATTATTAATCCTGTAATTACTTATTTTTTCTCGATTTCATCTTCAAAACAACTTTGATTCTTGATTTTAAAACAGTTTTCAAAGGTTTTACCCAATAAAGACTAAAAATGGGTTTTCTTAGATTTGAACCTTTTTTTAACTCTATATGACTTGGGTTTTCAACTATAGATTACTAAACATATGGGGAACATGTTTTTGTAATAAAGTTTTAATTTTGCCCTTCTTTTTCAGAAATTCATTTTGGGGGTCCGTTTTGACCCCGAACCAAAAGTAGGCAATATGGGTATTGTTGGCTTTGTTTTGATGCATAGATTCTATATTTCTTAGTTTTAGTTAATTTTGGGATCATTCGTGAGAAGTAAGGTCATGAGTTCAAAGTATAGCGGATCTATTTCGGCATTCGAGTAGGTTATGGCTTAACTCTTCAGACTGGGATGAGTAGTTAATTTGTATACCAAAATACATGTTAAAGGTGATAACTAATCATGAAAAAATAGCTATGTATATGGTGTGCTCGTGTGGGGCCTGAATATGATGTTATTGTTGAATCTGAGATATCATGTGATATGTGTGACCGTGCGAGATCTTATGTAATGTTGATAGCCTGAAATACATGTGAATAATTGTATTGCATAGTTAAAAATTTCTATTGTGGTGCCTTTGACATATTGTGGTGTATTCATACTTCGTGGGCATATGAATTATGTGAAAATTTTATGGATAGTGAAAATAATGAGTGGATATTGGCTCACGTGGTTGTGGAATTGTAACATTGTGGTTGGTTGTAAAAATACATCATGTGGATTGGTTGTGAAATACTCATTTTGAGTTGTTGCGAACATTGCATCGTCATTGTCATGTCATCATAGGCCTCATTTCTTTTGTTTGTTTTATTGTTTTATATATACTTGTTGTCATGTCTATGTACTTGATTTGTGTCTTATGTTATGTATGTTCTTTGGACACACTGGAAATCCTAGAAATACTAAAAATATTGGAAATACTAAAATATTGGAAAGAATGAAAATATTGAATATTGATATCGAATATTGGATATTATGGATCTTATCTAAAGGATTATGCCGGAGAAGAATCGATGACAGTGTGTCAACCTCAAGGCTGTGTGCCAAACTCAAGAGTGTGTGCCAAACTCAAGGTTGTGTGCTAAATTCAAGGATGTGTGCCAAATTCAAGGTTGTGTGCCAACCTTAAGACAGTGCCAACCTTATGCATCATCATCACATCGTCATCAGCATCATCATCTTATACATTTTATTTGCTTTACTGTGTTGATGTTGTGATAAAATTTACGTATTGACTTGTTATATGTCTACTTTCCCTATATCATGCTACTTATACTTGACCATCTTGTATATGCATGTTCTTATCTACTTTATACTTGTATGTGATATAATGTATAATTGTGTTATACTTGTTGTATTGTTGTTGCATTTATGATCTATTAAAACTATTAGTGCAAGTGGTGTGGGTTACCATTGTGGAATATTTTTTGATTGCAGGTGACGTTCCCTTAGTGTGTATTTTGTGTACTTTATTTTCTACTTTTCTTGGTCGGCCTATGATACCTACTGAGTACAAGTGAACTGTACTCACTCCTACTGTACCATTCTAATACAGATTCAGACTCGTGTTTGCCTCGCGTTGCTTGACTCAGGAAATTGTTAGAACTTTGAAGGTAGTTGATGATTTTCAGGTGTCCGTATGGCTACATTGTTGTGTTTCTTTCTGCATATATTATACTTGTATGGTTCACTTCATTCTAGAAACCTTACCTTGGGGTTATTTCTTCCTTGTTACCCTTCGTGTATCAGTTTGTGTGATAGGCTTACTTTTCAAAGTTCACCGTGATAAGTGCCATCATGAACTATCGATTTTGGATCGTGACATAAGGTTAATTCCATTTTTGAAGCAAAATATCTCAAGACTCTCTCCAAGGATGAATTAATTGGAAATCTGAAAACCTATGAGCTAAAGAAGAAACAGGACCAAGAGAAGAAAGAAACTAAGAAGGAGAAATCATTGCCCTAAAAGCTTTAAAATCTGATTCAAGTGAGGATGGTGAGGATGTTGTCTACTTATCTCAAAAATTCATTAAGGATATGAAAAAGAGTGCAAGATTTCCAATTAAGGGCAGTAGCAGTAGACCTGTAGGTACAAATAATTTAGGTGACAAATATGATAAAGTAGGGCATTTCATCAAGGATTATCCCTTGCACAAAATGGACTATTAAATATATATGAAATCTGGAGGAGACAAAGGGAAGAAGAAGAACCAGATCCCATAAAATTCCAAAAAAAAGTTGCAGTAGATTATGTACTAAAGCAAGCCTTAATAGCCTAGGGGGAATCATCAAGTGAATCAGATGAGTCAAAAAAAACTGAAGATCCCTCTATGGTGGTTGTAAAAGATGATGAAACTACCTACAACTCTCTTTTTGCTCTTATGGCAAGATTAGATGATGATGAAGATGATGAGGTGACCTCTTAACATTAAACAAAATCTGAATGACTACACTCCTAAGAAGTTAGGAAAACTTGCAAATATTTTGATTGATTCTCTATCTAAACTCACTATTAAGAAAGATCTTCTTGAACAGAAGGTAAACAATCTTGAATATGAGAAAATAGTTCTAACTATTTAAAATTTTGAGTTAGGAGAACACTCTTTAAAACTAAATTTTGAAAATGAGGAGATGTTGGAAAAACTGAAGAATTTTGTTGATTTTGATCGTAAAGGAAAAAGTAAGGCTAGTAGTCTACAACTTGAGCTTGAGGAGAAGCTGAATAAGTCTCAGAAGTTTCTCACAGATTCTCTAGAGAAAAATGATGAACTAGAAAGGGACTTGGTCCGTATAAGAGAAGATATTAACAAGTATCTAAAATGGACTACCTCCTCACAAATTCTAGCTAATCTGACAAATCAAGGAGTGAATGGTAAAGGTCTTGATTACTAACATAACAATCCCCCTTTAGACCCTCACAATATTTTATTCATTCATTATGGAAAAATGGTCATAAAAAGGATGATTGTCAGGCAAGGATTAGAGCTAAAATGAACTCAGCTAAGCATGCTCAGCAGATGTAGTCACTTAAAGAGGGACTGGTACCCTAACTAAATTCAAGAAGGGTAGACTGCCTAACTGGACCAAGAAAGTTGTGATTATTCTCGTGTCTCCCTTTTGGGAACTCAGACTCAAATGAGTTCCCAAATCTAATAAATGAGCTCTAAATGTAGGTGGGAGTAAGGAAAAACAGTCAATGTTGGTTTATGAATAGTGGATGCTCTAAGCATGTGACTGGAGGAACTGATTATTTTCTCTCACTCAAGGCACTTCAAGGTGGAGATGTCTCTTTTGGTAATGGTAAAAAAGGTTACATCATTGGTGTTGGAAAAATTGAAAAATCATTAAGCCATGTTATTGAAGATATATACTATGTTAATGGGCTAAAGTACAACTTGTTGAGTGTGTCTCGAATATGTGATAAGGAAAATGAAGTAAAGTTTTTGTCTGATTAATGTACTATAACTAGTCGGAAAACTAGAAATGTCATTCTCAGAGTTAAAAGATGCAAAAATATGTATGTGGATGATCTAGATTCAGTTCTTGAAAGTGAATTGACTTTTTTTATTGATCAAAATGAGAATTCAGATCTTTGGCATAGAAGATTGGGTCATGTAAACTCATCTCTACTTAACAAATTGGTCTCAAAGGACTTGATCCGTAGTGTTCCAAAAGTTGCAGTTTTCAAACACCAGGGTTTGTGATGCCTATGTCAAGGAAAAAATCATGTCTTCTTTCAAACAAAAGAAGCAAGTAGGTACTACTAGACCTCTTGAGTTTCTACACATGGACTTGTGTGGACCTGTCAAGGTTCAAGTAGAGGAGTAAAGAAATATGTTTTTGTTATTGTGGATAACTACTCCAGATTCACATGGACCATGTTCTTACGAACAAAGGATGAGACATTTGAAATCTTAGTGATCTTTGCTAAATAAATTCAAGTAAAATAGAATAACAAAATAGTAGGGATCAGGTCTGATCATGAAACATAAATTTAGAATGCTAGAGTTGAGAAACTTTGTGCTGAAAATAAAATCAGTCATAACTTTTCTGTTCCAAGAACTCCTCAACAGAATGGAGTTGTTGAGAGAAAGAACAAGACAATGATTGTTATTGCTAGGACCATGTTGATAGATGGTGGTCTTCCTAAAACATAAAGCTTTAAACACTACTTATTATGTCACCAACATATGTCTGATCAGATCCATTCTCAACAAGACTCTTTATGAACTGTTATTCAACAAAAGGCCCAAACTTAATTACTTCAAGCCATTTGGTTGTAAGTGCTTTGTGTTAAACAATGGTAATGATAAGTTGGAAAAATTTAATTCTAAAAGTGATGAAGCAGTATTTGTAGGCTACCTCAACTAGCAAAGCCGATAGAGTTGTGTGTTGAGGAAAGTGTTCATGTCATCTTTGATGCGTCAGGAATTATGAAGAACCATGCAGGTAGTGATGACACAGATATGAAAGAACTTAATTCTTATTCAAAGAAATAGCCCCGTAGAAGCTGAGTCTCAAGGTCAAAATACTAAGGATGATGTGATTGAAGAAAAAGGAGGAGAAGAGGAGCCAGATTATCAGGTTTAAGACTCTGATTTTGATGGGTCTCAACAAGGGACTCAAAACCAAATATCTAAGGGACCTGGTCACAGAATGCCTCAATGAACTTCAAAAAGGTCTAATTGGAAGCATAAGTCATCTTATACTCTTGAGAATTTGACTTCTCCCTTGGAATTAGGGATGCAGACAAGGGCACAAGCAAGAAACTTTGTGGCCTTTTCAGCATTCATATTCCAAATTGAGCCTAAAAATATAAAGAAAGCTCTCAAGAATGCTGACTGGGTAAATGTCATGCAAGAAGAACTTTGTCAGTTTGAAATGAGCAAAGTCTGGCCACTGGTTGCCACACCTGCTGATAGAACAATAATTGGGACAAAAAGGGTTTTCAGAAATAAGCATGATGAGGATGACACCATCACTACGAATAAGACACGACTTGTAGTACAAGGATACAATCACGAAGAAAGAATTGACTATGATGAGACATTTTCTATTGTTACAAGAATGAAAACAAATAGAATACTCATTGTTTTTGTAGCATATATAGGCTTTAAGTTGTTTCAAATGGATGTGAAGAGTGCATTTCTAAATGGTTATCTGAAGGAAGAGTTCTATGTCAATCAACCTCTTGGTTTTAAAGATATTGATCAATCACTTCATGTTCTAGAATTGGATAAAGCCCTTTTATGGATTAAAGCAGGATCCTAGAGCTTGGTATGAAAGATTGTTAAAGTTTCTTCTTGAAAATAGTTTTGAGAGAGGAAAAATTAACTACACTCTTTTTCTAAAGTTTAGAGGAAATAGCCTGCTAATTATGAAGATTTGTGTTGATGTCATCATTTTTAGTGCAACTGCAAAAAATTTATGTCAAGAATTTTCAAAACTTATGAAATGTGAAGTTAAAATGTGTATGATGAGTAAACTAAGCTTATTCCTAGGCTACAGATCAAGCAAACACCGTAGGGCACCATGATTTGTCAAGAAAAATATATCAAAGAGTTGCTAAAGAAATTCAACATGAGTGATGCTAAATCTATTCTTGATACACTTATTGGAACAAGCTCAAAAATGAATGCTAATGAACCTGGTCCTTTAGTAAATGAGACAATGTTTAGAGAAATCATTGGATATTTACTACACTTGACTGCTAGTAGGCTAGATATAGTGTTCAGTGTTGGTGTGTGTGCCATGTTCTAGGCCAGTCCAAAAGAGTCTCAGATGAAGGCTTCTAAAAGAATTCTCAAATATCTAAAAGGAATAAGAGACCTGGTACTGTTCTATCCTTTAAGAGATAATTTTAATCTGATAGGATACATTGATACTGACTATGCAGGGTACCTGGTAGATATGAAAAGTACCTCTGAAATAGCTCATTTTTTAGATTCATCTCTAAACTTATAGGGTTCTAAAAAGAAAAATTCTATTGTTCTCTCTACTGATGAAGCTGAATATAGAGTAACTACTTCATGTTGTGCTCAATTACTTTGGGTCAAGCAACAACTGAAAGATTTTGAAATTGTTACTGACATCATTCCCTTGATGTTTAATAATACAAGTGCTCTAAATATGGACAAGAATCCTGTGCAACACAAAAGGACAAAATATATTTGTGTGAAACATCACTTCCTTAGAGACAATGTGGAAAAGAAAGCAATCTTTATGAAGTTTTGCAAAATTGAAGATCAAGTGGCTGATATCTTAATAAAGACTCTTCACAGGGAGCAATATGTGAAAAACAAACTGAGATTGAGCCTAATCAAGATAAATTAAACTGCCTTAGAAGATCCAGTTCCTCAAAATCTTAGCTATGATTAGGGAGCAAGTATCCTAGTTTTAATTTACTTAGTCGGTCTAGATTAGTACCATACATTTATAGGTATACATGCATGGTGAGCAAGAACATAAAAGAGAGATGATGAAATAGACATCAAATGAATAATTTTCTTTCAAGTAAGAGTGCTCTGCTAGTGAATTTGGTCCATTGATGGAGGGACTTGGTTCCATCCCAAGGGTTAGTATCATGTGTGCCTTTATTGATAATTGAATAAAGCAACTATTCAAAATTTCCATGTGTTCTTTTTCGCGTCTTAAAATAGTTATCACATCTTCTAAATTCAAAAGGGCATGCCAATAGGGACTAGACACGTCTGTTACCCTTTAAGTCCAAACGTTACCTTTTTTTACCTTTGTAAAAACAAATTAAATCCCTTTCTTCTCATTAACTCTTAAAATTGTCATTAATTTTGTCTTCAAAGCTTATCAGCCTTTTGAAAAAAATTATTTCCCCTTTTTTTTCAAAATTGTACTGTCGTACAAAGCTTCCTCTTCAAATCCTTCAAATGAACCTAAAATTCGTTATTCACCCACACCTACTAAAGAAAATCCCTTATTAATCAAACCTTCTATACTATTGGATATAATATAACCTTCCATAAATGTGACCTCAGAAACCTCTAGAACAACCCTAGAAGTCATCACTGTCAATGAGTATTCTAGTGGAGTTTTTGGGTCACCCATGGAGTCCGAATCACTGGTGACTCCTTCTGAGACACCAACTATTGTTACCCCTTCTGAAATCCTCAAAAAACCAAGTTCCCCAATCCTCTCTGACTCAAAGTCAATCTTCGTACAACTATTTGGGAAAAAATTTCCACTTGAAAAATCAAATTCATTAAGCAGTGCCTTGGCAGGGAATTATTGGGTGGCTGAGAGCTTGACTCTATTGGTTAGTGATCAAAGAGAAAGTCAAAGTATATTAGAGGAAAATATTTTTTATGAGTCTCCACTTTCCACATATGATGGGACTCTTGCAACTACTCAGAAAGACAATGAGCCTGTGCAGCCTTCAATGAAAAATTAGAAAGAGAAGGACAGTGATGAGCCTTTGAAATAGAAATGGCGTGGACAAAGGGGAACTAAGGGTAAAGGGAAATATGTGGAACCTGAAAATTTGGTCAAATCATACACCACAAGAAGTGTTGAAATAAAGTTTCTAGGAGATGCTATGAAGGTTACCAAAACAAAAATAATAAAAAGGAAAAGGTTGAAAAAGACCACATTTGTGGAAGATAAGAATGTAGATATTCTGAATGTAGTTGAGGAGGAGGAGGATATTGTCACGACCCAAGTCTACCCCCTAGTCACGACCTTACGGTCATAAGTGACCACAAGCTAACCCATGAGCTGGTACTGTTGTGAGCACTGAATAAAATGACATTGCTATAACATATGCGGAAGATAAGCTGATAAACTACTAAAAATTAAAATACTAAAATATGTAATACTGTCGTGTCTGAGATAAATGAGAAAAAGTTGAAAGTAACTGACTGACTGTCTAACAGTTTGTCTGAAAAGCCTCTAACTGACTGAGGAGTTGATAGGACAAGCCCCCGACTAAGTTCTTCTGACTGAATATAAAGTACTACTGAAATAACTGGAATTAACAATCATATCCTCGATGGATGAGGACTCACCACTACTGTTGCTGGGTACGCTGAGTTGTCTAGAAGTGGTTAGGAAACTGAGCATCTGAACCTATGTTATAAGACAACATAGTGTAAAAAAAGTATGCGATCGGTACTTTGAATGTACTGGAATATGAGATGAGATCTAGCTGAAATGCATGGGGTACTGTGCACATGAGATAAGGACTAACTGAACAACATGAAATAACTGAGCATGAATGCATGAAAACTGTAATATCTAAGAATACAAGACCAAGAATATACATATTTCTAAAATAATTTGTAAACTAAAAGACTGAAATCTGTATAACTGAATAACTGTAAATCTGTATGCTTTGGTCAAGCAAAACTGAACTGAATATACACTGAATACTGTACTGAGTTTTTAGGAGGTAATATGTAACCGATATTCCCCAATCTAAGCTAATTGGGGTCCAACCTGTGACCCCAGTTGGAAGGGTGTTAGTACCGTGCCACGGGTACTAACACTGGTAGACGATGTGGATTCCACAAGGCTGATGTCCCGTAGGACTAGGAAGTTAGTCCTAACTAGAGAGTGAGCTCTAAGAGAGTGTTTGTCACGCCCTAAAATCCCATCTGGCTGGACTGGCACCCGAAGCCGAGAAGGCCCGGGAGAACCCGTTCAAATACCTGTACTTTCACTTACATGCCACCAAAAATTTGGACAGCACTTCGTTGCATATAGAAGGGTCTAATTACCTGTATCAGCACAACACGCACAAATATATATATATATATATATATAATACTTGGCCGTCAGGGCCACCACATATACAAATATAACATCACTATATAAACTTCCATGACTTTACCCTTCCTTATGTCTACAAAGCCTCTAGGATATACATGAAATAACTAGGGTCGGGACAAACCTCCCGCCCACACATGACTCCTGTACAATAACAAAACACAAGGAACCGACTCGGAAAGCTCCGAAGCAAATTGGAGCTCACCAACAATAGCTGTATGACCTGGCTCCTATCTATGTTGTGTATGAGCTGAAACACCTGTGCCTGCAGCATGAAATACAGGTCCCCCGTAAGGGACGTCAGTACGAAATATGTACTGAGTATGTACAGCTGTAAATAATCATATGTGATATGGGGGATCAAGAAAATCAGACACAAGTGAATAAATCATAATAGAAGTGAACCACACTTCATAAACACTTTTAGGATCATGTACATTATCATTAATCTGAATTGGGTTCTTGAATTCAAACACATTTGTGGAACGGTATACATTCGTTCATTTCATTCTTTACAATTATCATTCGCCATTACCTCCTCCTCCCGAACCTCCAACCACTAACAATAATCAATACTGTACCGTACTGTGACCATTAGGCTACCCCAGTACATATCAACTGTAATCATATCAAGTATCGGGATCGGCCCATGCTAGGCTTAAGCCCCTGAGCTACCACCCACACGTATATCAAGTAACACACATAGGAGATCTTTCCAATAACTTAGTTCAAAAGCTTTTGAGATTATTACATTAGTGTTAATGCCAATATAGTACCTTTGGAACAATGATACATCAATAGGAACCAAGTAATAGACCTTCTATACAATAACGATGTAATGAAGACTCATTGGTACATCAACAATGTGTTTCAGAATCATCAATATCACAACAATGAAATAGGAGCCTTTTGGTATATCAATGAAACATTTTGACACTTTATAGAATGGAAACAGCTTCGTTGGTAACGTAGAACAATACATGTTTTTTTTTGGACAACCTCAGAATCTTACTTGATGGAACATTGGTGTTTTCATGCCAAAGAACATCGTTAGAGTATGCTTTACATACCTCATTTTAGATTCGGATACCAATTCAACACAATTTCCCGCCTTTAAAAATCACTTATCTACAATGAAATGTTTGGCATCTAGTATTAGCAACCCAACACCACAATTCTCTTTCATAATTCCATACAACCAATATTTGCAAAGCATTCCAAAAACCAACTTGAACAATAGGTTTATGTGTATATATATACATATAATCATCATTTCAATACCACATCATCACACCAAATCCCTTCACAATTCAACATAATCCAACCATGCACAAGAATAATCCAACATCATTTCCAATCATCTTTCAACAACAATCAAATAACATACTTCTTATGCTCACATGCATATATATACATATCCATATAAATAACACCAACATAATTTACATCCTTACCATAAAATGGCCCTTTTGATTTTGAAGTCCTATTGGCACAAATAAGGGGTGCTTCTCGAAGCCCCGAGACGGTGAACACAACTACGAAATCAATTTGGATTTTCTACGGTTGAATCACAAGATAATTGGAGTTGAAATTAGGCTAGTGTTTCTTATTCTTCAATAATTTGGATGATAAATGATGGATGTGAGGCTAAGTATATGTATATAATGACCAATTTTCGTCCATGAGGTGATGGAAAATGACCATATTGCCCTTAAAATTTAAGTAAATTCGAATCTGTCCATGGTGGACTGTTTTGATAGGCTAAAGTAAATCAACCATAACTCTTTGCTCCGATAATGGATTTGGGTGAAACCAATTGCATTAGAAAGAAAACTCTCGGGGTTTCTCATCGATATATAGAAGCTCATACAGTTCATTTTGTACAAGGAGTTATGATCATTTAAAGTTGACCCAAAAATCTATTTGGCTGCAGTACTTTTGTGTGCAGAAAATTTCTGCACATTTACTGTTCATTGTGTCCACCGTTTTCAAGTTTCGAACATGCTCGCTTATATCCGATACTCATCTATTTTCAGAAATCTTTATATCGTTGGAAAGCTAACTCGATAAACTTCGCATAGAAACTTCGACGAGCAAATTCTGGTATAAATAAAGTCGATTCCTATACACATATAATCAAACTATACACTTGAAACCATCTCAAAATAATCAATACTCATACTTAAACTTATATAGACCTAACTTATGATCAATACATATACTCCAACACATATAACCATGGCTAATGCACGTAATTAAGTACGGGGTGTTACATTGTTAGTCCTAACTAGCGAGTGACATCTCATAATCCTATGTTGGCTATGTAGTTCTGGAACTTAGGGATTGCTACTAAGGACCCAGTCCTAACTGACGGGTGAGCCCCCATCCCTAGGTTCACTCGGTGCTAAATTCTACTCCCAACTGAACTGACACTAGTATTGAACTAAATTAAGTTTAACTGAATATTATTTCTGATAGTGCTCATCTTAATCATAATAACTGAATAAGTAAGGATATTCATGGTTTAACTGAATCATACTTGAAAATCTGAAAATCATGTAAGACACGTAGGTATCGGGTATTCATAACCCACCAGCACTAAGTGATCAATAAAACATGACATTTACACTTTTAATCATGGTTCAACTAAAAAACATGGGTATTTCATCAAACGTGTGGAAAGCATGGACTTATACATGGGGGTATTTTAAACATGAGAATTCAACATCAAGTTCACTTGGCTAAGACATGGGAAACTGAAATTCATAACATGAGGAATTCAAATCTTGTATTAGATCATAAATGAACCGAGTTGCATTTAAATTACCACGAAAACATGAATTAAACCCATCTTAAGCAATATAAAATACAATAATGATAGAAAAGTTTGTTCTTTAATTGAGAAGAGGGTTTTTGGGCTCCATGGGTGAAAGGGACCCATGGATGAACACCCAACATACCTTAAAATTTTAACTTGAAAGGAAAAAGGTTATTCTTGATACTTCCTTGAAGGTTCTTAAACTTGAGAAACTTGAATTCTTGATTTTTTGGGGAAATGGGAATTGAATTTGTGTTCTTAGGGAAAATGGAAGGGTTTTCTTAAGCGGTATTTGGAAAAAAGGGCAAATAATGCCCTTAATTATATCCCAATTTGTGTTATGGACAATTTGGGTTGAGGGTAAAAGACCCAATTGCCCCTCAACCATTTAAAAAAAAAATTGGACGCAATAACGTCACTGCGATGCGGTCTAATCGCGATCGTTGAATTCCCTCACCGCGATGTGGTAAACATGAGTTTGGGACTAATGCTGCGTCGCGGGTTTATAGCGCTAACCCACTGATTTCAGGATCCAAAAATGCCCCAAACCTTGTCCAAAATATCCAAAACTCCTTTTTGGCATACTTCTTACATCCCTGAACATGAATTAACTCAAAAATCAACGTTTCACAGTTTGGAAGACCAAAAATAAAATCCTCAAAGTTTAGGGACTTGAAAATGACTAAGTCCCCAACACTTAGTAAAATTTTCAAGCCTTAAGCCACTTATGCATGCAACTACGAGCTAAATAGAACTAAGAATAGTGCGGGGTATTACAATATCTCCCCTTTGGGAAATTCGTCCTCGAATAAGACTGATTAGACTGAGAGTACTGAACTAAGGCAACCGGTATCATATACTAAATATGCATGATTTGGAACATGATTTCATAAATGAGTTTGAAACATGATACATGAACTTAACTGATTTCGTAAATGCATGCAATGACATGAGAATGGTTATATAGCTGGAATTGAGAATGGGAATGAGTCAATCTAAGGAAAATTGTTACCACAAGCTGAGTCTGAGTTTGTGGAGAAAAGATGAGGATACTTGGTACGCATATCTATTTCTGTTTTCCAAGTAGCTCCCTCAACGGGTTGATTCCGCCATAGAATTTTAACCAAGGAAACTTCTTTGTTCCTTAGTCTACGAATCTGATGATCTAGGATCTCAACTGGAACTTCTTCGAAAGAAAGGCTATCCTGAACACCTTTACTTTCAAAAGTAATAACAACAACTAAATCGCTAATACATTTCCTTAACAAAGAAACATGAAACACCGGATGGATTGATGCCAAATCTGCAGACAACTCTAGCTCATAAGCTACCTTCCCGAAATGGTTCAAGATTCTATAAGGACCAACATATCGGGAACTGAGTTTCCATTACTAGCCAAATCTCTTCACTCCCTTCATGGGAGATATTTTTAAATAGACTAAATCACCAACATCAAACTCAAGGTCTCTCCTCCTCACATCTACATAAAATTTCTGACGGCTTTGGGATGTCTTTAACCTTTCTCGAATCAACTGAACTTTCTCCATCGCCTCAAATACTGAATTTGTCCCTATCAAAGTATCCTCACCCTCTTTGAACCAACCAATAGAAGACCTACATCTTTTTCCATAGGGAACCTCAAATGGAGTCATCTAAATACTGGAGTGATAGCTGCTATTGTAAGAAAACTCAATCAGGGGTAAATGGTCATCCCAACTACCTTTAAATTCAATAACACATGCCCTCAAAATGTCTTCTAAGATTTGAATGGTCCTCTCTGCCTGACCATTTGTCTGAGGATGAAAAGTTGTACTAAGATGAACTTGGGTACCAAGACTCTTCTGAAAAGCCTTCCAAAAATGAGAGGTAAACTGGGTACCTCTATCTGAAATGATAGACAATGGAACACCATACAACTTAATCAAATCTCTTATATAAAGCCTGGCATAATCCTCAGTTGAGTACGAATAATGAACTGGCAAGAAATGAGATGATTTGGTCATTCTATCCACAATGACCCATATTGAATCTTGCTGCTGATGAGTACGAGGCAAATCTATCACAAAATCCATGTTCACAACCTCTCACTTCTAAGTGGGGATGTTGAACTCCTGCATTACACTACTAGGCCTCTGTTGCTTAACTTTAATTTGTTAACGATTTGAATACTTAGCCACAAACTCTGCAATATCCTTCTTTATACCATTCCACCAATAGATTTACCGCAAGTCACGATATATCTTAGTGTCTCCTAGATAAATGGAATATCGCGTACTATGCGCTTCTTCCAAAATCCACTACCTCAAATAATAAACACATGAAACACATAACCTGCACTGAAAATGCAACACACCATCTCCCCCTTGGGAGAAAACCTCTACTTTTGATCTCTAAAGGATTCCTTTAACCTAACCAAACTGGGATCCCTATCTTGTTTTTCTATCACTTTGGCAACCAAAGAAGATTCTGAACCATTCTGAACCCATGTACTACCTTAAGCTAAATTAACCAATCGGACACTCAATCTAGCAAGCTGATGAACCTCTCATACTAACTTCCTCTTATTATCCTCAACATGAGCTACACTACCCATAGACAATCTACTAAGGGTATTCATAACCCACCAACACTGAGTGATCATTAAAACATAACATTTAAACTTAAACTGTAATATTCAATCATGGTTCAACTAAAAAACATGGGCATTTCATCAAATATGTGAAAAGCATGGACTCTTACATGAGGGTATTTTAAACATGAGAATTCAACAACATGAAGTTCACTTGGCTAAGACATGAGAAACTAAAATTCATAGCTTGAGGAATTCAAATCTTGCATGGGATCATACATGGATTGATTTGCATTTAAATTACCATGAAAACATGAATTAAACCCATCTTAAGCAATATAAAATACAATAATGATAGAAAAATCCGTTCTTTAATTGAAAAAAGGGCTTTTGGCTTCCATGGGTGAAAGGGACCCATGAATGAACACCCCACATACCTTAAGCTTTTAACTTGAAAGGAAACATGCTATTCTTGATACTTTCTTGAAGGTTCTTAAACTTAGGAAACTTGAATTCTTGATTTCCTGGGGAAAAAATTGAATTTGTGTTCTTGGGGAAAAAAAAGGGGGTTTTCTTGAGAGGGATTTGTCGAAAAAGGAAAAATAATGCCCTAAATAATGTCCCAATTCATGTTATGGACGATTTGGGTTGAGGGGAAAAGACCCAATTGCCCCTCAACCATTTAAATAATAAATTGGATGCAACAACTTTACAGCGACGTTTTCTAATCGTGGTTGTTGAATTCCCTCATTGCGACGTGGTGATGATAGGCGAATTTACGCACCTATATCAATATATTTTGCCCATATTTTAGCCTAGTTTTGAGAACAAATTATATATTTCATGCACTTTTAGTCCTTTTTCCTGTAAATGAGCTAACGAACATGATTAGTAAAGTTTCAGGTATAAATGATGCATAATTCAGCATTTTATGGCTTACTTGACGCTAAAGAAAGCTCACGAAGGAAGGGAAGGGAGTTTACACGCCTAAGGACCAAAACTGCTGCATGGAAAATCTGTCCCGGGCTAAAACAGCATTTCTGAAGACTTTGGGGGACCAAAACTGCTGCATGAAAAATCTGTCCCGGGCTAAAACAGCAATTCTGAAGACTTTGGGGACTTACAGACACAAAGCTGGATTTTGACAATGATACATTAACCTAGTACAATTAGGTTATGTATTTCATTATTTTATTTGGATTATGATAATGTTACATTAACCTAGTACAATTGGGTTAAGTATTACATTAGCCTAGTAGGATTTGGTTAGATATTTTATTTATCTAGTAGGAGTAGGATATGGGTATTATAAATACCCTATCATGCTAGAGATTTTAAACGAGGAGGGAGGAAGGAGGGAGAACACAATACTTCCTTCCATCCCTCACATCTTCTATCATCTTTTTACATCTTCTTAACTTCTCGTCTTATAAATCAATTCTATTTTCTTCTATTCTTCTATTCTTAAATTCCGCAACAAGAGAAACGTTACTTTGCAAGAAATCACACCTAACGCCTACCACTCTTGTGCTACACGAAATTGATCATTATTGTGGTATAATAACAATGTCAATTGTGGTTTTCTTCGCATTCATGGGTAACTAAACTTCTCTGTTGGGGTTATGGAAGCCGTATGAGATACTATCTATTGCTGTGAGTTTGTGAGTTCGAGGCACGTATATTGCTTATATCATTATTCTCTTCATCTTAATCTACATTCTTTGCGGTTGCAAACGCAAGAATACGCCAGTCTAACATTTAACTTGTTCGAGAGAAAAGTTATTTGTCTGGAAAAGAGATAATGTCAAGGTAGTAGGACACCCTTTCCTACTAAAAGGCTAGTGCCGTAACTGGACTAACCTCTTGGAGAATTCGTACCGTTAGACACGCTTTAAGCTCGAGAGAGTTAAAGTGAAATAGTCCTTGTTTAGGTCGAGAGACGCTTGGATATACCATCGACTACAATCCTCTATAAGCAATTGCATGTCAGAATTCTACACACTCATAGCCAATAGAGACGTATACCTCAGAAGGTGGACATAACCCCAACGCTTCAATTCTCATTGTTTACAACCAACGTAACAATCTCTCTCTTTTTACTTTATTATTTTCAGCTTTTGTTTACATTACTTGCAAGACAAGAATCCCCCCTTCTTACGAGACTTGCATCAAAAGTTTAGTAATTTTACTTACTTGTTGGCCAAGCTATTCCCTGTGGGATCGACACCCAACCCAGGTTGGGTTCTATATTTGCTAACGACCGCTTTACACTCAAACGAGAGCTGTAGATTGAGCGTTATCAAAAATTGGCGCCGTTGCCGGGGAATACAAGTGTCAATCAAGTTCGTAATAATTACTAGACCCTTTGGTCGAAGACTCTCGTACTTTTACTTTTAGTTTTTGTTTTTATTTACTGCAGGTTTTTGTTCAGTGCATCAATGGATGCACAACGTGAGATACCATTCGATGATGATGATGATGATGATCTTGATGGAGCCGGAGCCACATGAGCCATTATTCTTCCACCATTAGCGCCCGGAGCCAAGTTCAACATCACAAGCACCATGATTCAGTTATTGCAACTCAAGGGATTATTTGGTGGACTAGCAGGCGATGATCCGAATATGCATCTCATCAACTTTATTTCTACATGCAAGTCTTTTGACAATCCTGGTGTTGGTCAGAATGCAATTCGATTACGTCTATTTCCATTGTCTCTGTCTGGGGAGGCAACACTATGGTTGAATGGGCTGACTCCTGATTCAATTACAAATTGGAGGCAATTGAGAGACGCTTTCCTAGAAAGATTCTTTCCGACTTCCAAAAGGGCACAATTGAGAGATGAAATCAGCAACTTTCATCAGCTTCCCACTGAAGCTCTCCATGAAACATGGGAGAGGTTCAAGACAAAGCTAGCGAGATGCCCAAACCATCACATGACTAATGTTCACCTCATGGAGATATTGTATAGAGCCTTGAATTCAATAACTAAGCCAGTGGTGGACAACGCAGCTGGAGGATCTTTTATGGACCTCACCTTTGGTCAAGCAAGCAATATGCTAGATCGCATGACGAAACAAAGTAGAGCTTGGCATACCAAGGATTCCTAGGTAGCAAGCCCCACTTTATCTATAGGCATGACTGCAGACCAAAGAAGAAGACAAGAAGAACGCGATCAAGATATGGCGCACATGAAAACACAGATGGATCTTCTTACAAAGCATTTATTATCAGGAAAGACCGAAAAAGTGAAAGTTGTGGCGCTAAAAGGAAGAGACGAATCTGATTCGGAAGAAGAGGCCAACTAATTGAACAACCAGGGGGGTTTCCGTGGGAATACCCAAGGAAACCAAGGTCGGAACTATTATGGTAAATCTGGAAACATGGACCAAGGTAGTTGGAAGAACAAGAATGAAAAGAGTGGTTTGTACGTTCCCCCTGGTAGACGTGATACCACCACATCTAATTCTGGAAGTATGGAAGACATGATGGCTAAATTATTGAAAGGAGTGGAAGCAACAAGCGTGGGAGTTACTGAGGTAATTAATGATTTGTCCTCCATGAAACAACTAGTTGATTCTCATTCCACTTCAATCAAGCAAATAGAGCAGCAATTGAGCCAACTGTCAGCAGCACTCAATCAAAGAAAGGCTGGCACTCTACCTAGCGATACTGTGCAAAACCCAAGGAATGATGGGTCATGCATGGCCATCACTACCAGAAGCGGTAAGGTGCTGGAACCTTCAGCAAAAGGCAAGCAAGTGGTTGACGAAGTAGCGGAAATTAATGATAAGGCGAAAGGGGAAGATGTCGCAGCAGCCGATCCTAACGTCCTTAACATCACTCCTCACAACGTGCAGCCTGGAAAATCTGAAAAATGGAAGCAAGAGGAGAAGAAAGCCATGGAGAGAACAATTCCATACCCACCACCACCTTTTCCCCAAAGATTGAAGAAGGTGGCGGATGATACAAAGTTCAGCAAATTTATGAATATGTTAAAGCAGCTGACCATTAATGTTCCATTAGTGGAGGTACTTGAAAAAATGCCTGGGTATGCAAAATTTATGAAGGACCTGTTGACAAAGAAGCGGGCAGCAAGTTATGAGTCGGCAGATAATATTCATCATTGCAGTGCATTTCCACAAGGTCCTTAGTACAGAAGAAGGCAGACCCCGGAGCTTTCACTATTCCTTGCACCGTCGGATCTTTAAACTTTGCCAAAGCATTATGTGACCTAGGAGCCAGCATCAACTTGATGCCATTATCGATCTACAAGAAGTTGGGGTTAGGAGATCCTACACCAACTAACATGAGGCTTGTTATGGCGGATAGGTCGGTAAAACGACCGGTTGGTATTCTATGCGATGTCTTGGTAAAGGTTTCTTCATTTATCATTGCAGCAGACTTTGTCATCTTGGATTGTGAAGCAGATTCAGAGGTTCCCATAATCTTGGGACGCCCCTTCCTTGCAACAGGAAGTGTGCTTATTGACATGAGAGATAATGAGCTATTATTTCGAATGAATGACGAAGTGATTCATTTTGATTTGTGCAAAGCGATGAAGCAGCCAAGAGATATGGATGTGTTCTCTGTAGCTGATGTTCATTATGAAGGTAAGAAAGCATTATCTATAGAGAAACAGCCTACTGTTGAGCCATTGTCTGCTGCGCTGCTGAATGTTGAGCATGAGGATGCTAAAGAATATGAAGAACTTATGGGTGCTCTAACAGAAATAGAGTCCTATTCCCATACTCCTAAGCAACCGGACCGTGATCTTAAGAATCAATCGTCACCAACAGCGAAGACTTCCCTTGAAGAGCCACCAATGCTAGAATCGAAAGAGCTCCCCAATTATCTAAGGTATGTGTTCTTGGAAAGTATAAAGATACTTCCGGTGAGTGCGGATGATTTAAGTAAACAGCACGTAGACGCTCTCATCTCTACTCTGAAGAGATACATGAGAGCTATGGGTTGGACTATTGATGATATAATTGGTACCCCTCCTACAAGTAAGCCTCATTGTCGTCTGAATCCATTCAGAAAACGATCCACCATCTATCCCGACGAAGTCTGAGTACTCGAGGTAACTATGTCGTGCCGCGACAATAAATAAGGCGCTAGATGGGAGGCAACCCATCGTTTTATCATTTTATCATTTCTTCTAGTACTTGTTTTGATTTTGATAAATGAAAAATCCAAAAATAATAGTCGTGCCACGACCAAAACTAAGGCGCTTGGTGGGAGGCAACCCATCGTACTAATCGTTTTCATTTGTTTGAGTGAATATAGGTGCAAGAAGTAGTCAACGAGGAGATTGATTTCAATTGACGATTTGGACGCATTGTATGGTAAAGTTGGTAAGTTAGGAATGGTGATGCACAAGGCTATGGATTGAGCCTTTCTCACGCCAAAATAGGCTTCGAGGAAGGATAGGCCTTGGTAAAACTAGGCCACGAACGATGCACAACCTATCCTATAGCCTAAGGTCTCGGAATCTAGTGTGCTATACACTATGCGCCGCCTATTCCTAGGTATGCTTTTGACTATGCGCCGCCTATGCTATGGCATTTGGTCTCAGTATCTCATATGCCATAGACAATGCGGCGCATATGTCTACAAATGCCATAGACTATGCGGCGCATATGTCCCATTATGCCATAGACAATGCGCCGCATATGTCATATCTATGCCAAGCATTATGCGCCGCATATGTGGGATTTTTGTCTCCAAAACCGATTGTAAATGGGTCATAACCCGATCCATTCTCTTCTTATATAAAGGGGACTTAGTTTTATAACACAACACATTGCAAAGTGACCTAAAGGTGACGCATATTCATCCAAATCCTCTCAAAATTTTCTATTTTTGCTCTTCCAATTCACAAAACCACCTCCAAAAGATTCAAGCAAGTAAGTACTCTCTTATTCTTCATTTATTTCTCGTAAGTACTACGTTGCTATGTCTATTATAAATTGCTACATATTGAAAGATTGTTGGTGAAGTTCATGTGTTTGGAATGTTAATGCAAAATCATGTGAGTGAACGTATACGTTAGAATCATCTTGACTTGTTTCCGACTTGAATTTGGTTTTAATAGCATTGTCATACTATTTGCGGAATTGCTATAGTCTTGAACATTGCTTAAAATTGCTACTTGGATACTTACATGTTAGGCTATCCCGTTCATCGGGATAAGACTTATAGTGCCTGCCGACATAGGAGGTTGTGATTGCTGAAAGTAACTATATTATGTGGTAACCCCTATGTAGTAGTGTTGTTATATCTAACATGAAAGTAATGCAATGGCTGCAAGTAGTGATACATCACTGATTTTCTTGCCGGAATACAACTCCTAAAACGTATGTCGATGAAATCTGAGTAATCGACCACTTTCACTTCACTAATTTGTGTCAACAAAACTAAGTGTGGGGTGGTACCCCTACTGCTTGTGCATAGATTGTATCCATTGATATTGTGCTACCACTAACACTATTTCTAGTCTCAGGTACAATGGCACCTAAAGAGAGACAAGGCAAGGAGAAGGCTACCACCTTCTAAAAAGGGCAAAAAGAGAAGTCGCAAGGACCAAGGAGAACCCTCCTCGCTGCAAATACCTCGACTCACGCTTGGAATTAAGTGGGATACTTATGAGGAACTTCTGAGGATGACGACTCTGATGATGATTCCAATGCAAGGGGTATGACCCCAGACATAGAGGATAAGTCCGACCAACCAGGTTCCTCGTATTTATTTTCCACTGAGGACAGTGTCCCGACTAAGTGTGGGGTGGCGGTATCGTATGCTATACTTCTCTATCGCATCTATGTTTGCTTGCGTTGTTTTTGTTTCATTTTTTTTAGTAGAAAATTTTTTCTAGCTTCGCATGAAATTATTTTGATAGGCAGCATGAGATTATAACAAGAGTATGTGCTACAATTGTGACTATTGAGATGTTTAGGCTCTAGTTGTGACTCATTATGTGATATTGTGTGGTTCAATTCCTTCACTTGTTGGGTCAAGAGTCTATATTACCTCCAATAAAGTCGACCATGTGCCTTGTGTGTGTGAGATAATAGTATATTCTATGTGTGTGGCTGATGCTAGAACTTGCCTGGTATGTATGCAAAGCGAAAATAAGGAGTGTAAGTTTAGGATATGATTTAGGCATTTCTTTGGCAACCTATACATGTTTACCTTCAGTTTTACCTACCCATGGACATCATCCTAGTTAACCCTTTTGAGCCTTTAGCCTATTTCTTTGACAACCTTGTATGTAAGCCTAATCCATTTCTTTCAAGACCGTAATTTGATCCCAAAATCTCTAAGTGCTTTAAAGTGAAAAAGTCATGTGACAACATAAAAGGAAATTGGGTGAGTATAATGTTATAAATTGGAATGGTTCTTGAATGTGTTATGAAAAAGAAAAAAAAATGATATCATAAGAGGTATGTTGTGAAAAGAAAAAGGAAAAGAAAGCTGAAAAGTGAGTTGTGCTTAAAATTGAAAAAAGAGGAGAACAAGGGTGGTAGAAAAAAGAAAGAAGAAAGGTTGAAAGAAAAAAGTGTCAATGATACAAAGTGACGTATTAAAGCGCTTAGGAACTTAGTCACTATTCCTGGCCAAAATAGTCCTACCCGTCCCTTAGCCTACATTACAACCATCAAAAGACCTACTTGATCCTAATCTTAACATTCCAACATTTAGTAGAGTATTACATTAAGGGCAAGCCTATGGTCATCAGTCGCTACATATGAATTCTTTGTGAGAGTGAGAGCAAGGACATTTTGATACCCATGTTTGAAAAATATGCTACATTTGTGAGTGATTATGGGTACTATATGGTGAGACACACATGGTTGATGAGTTTTGGGTAGTTATATATGATTCCTTGTACCTTAACGTTTGCATGCGAGTTGATCACCATCACGAGTCTATACTTGAGGTTAAATTGTTTCTACTTATAATCGGAAAGCTACTCTTGGTTGATAATCGTTGTGCTTGTCTTAATAAATATTTTGTGTTGATTCTGTAAAAACCTTAAGTTGATGCTTAGAAGGACATGATATGTTGTTCGAGGACGAACAAAGCTCTAAGTGTGGGGTGTTGATGATAGGCGAATTTACGCACCTATATCAATATATTTTGCCCATATTTTAGCCTAGTTTTGAGAACAAATTATATATTTCATGCACTTTTAGTCCTTTTTCCTGTAAATGAGCTAACGAACATGATTAGTAAAGTTTCAGGTATAAATGATGCATAATTCAGCATTTTATGGCTTACTTGACGCTAAAGAAAGCTCACGAAGGAAGGGAAGGGAGTTTACACGCCTAAGGACCAAAACTGCTGCATGGAAAATCTGTCCCGGGCTAAAACAGCATTTCTGAAGACTTTGGGGGACCAAAACTGCTGCATGAAAAATCTGTCCCGGGCTAAAACAGCAATTTTGAAGACTTTGGGGACTTACAGACACAAAGCTGGATTTTGACAATGATACATTAACCTAGTACAATTAGGTTATGTATTTCATTATTTTATTTGGATTATGATAATGTTACATTAACCTAGTACAATTGGGTTAAGTATTACATTAGCCTAGTAGGATTTGGTTAGATATTTTATTTATCTAGTAGGAGTAGGATATGGGTATTATAAATACCCTATCATGCTAGAGATTTTAAACGAGGAGGGAGGAAGGAGGGAGAACACAATACTTCCTTCCATCCCTCACATCTTCTATCATCTTTTTACATCTTCTTAACTTCTCGTCTTATAAATCAATTCTATTTTCTTCTATTCTTCTATTCTTAAATTCCGCAACAAGAGAAACGTTACTTTGCAAGAAATCACACCTAACGCCTACCACTCTTGTGCTACACGAAATTGATCATTATTGTGGTATAATAACAATGTCAATTGTGGTTTGCTTCGCATTCATGGGTAACTAAACTTCTCTGTTGGGGTTATGGAAGCCGTATGAGATACTATCTATTGCTGTGAGTTTGTGAGTTCGAGGCACGTATATTGCTTATATCATTATTCTCTTCATCTTAATCTACATTCTTTGCGGTTGCAAACGCAAGAATACGCCAGTCTAACATTTAACTTGTTCGAGAGAAAAGTTATTTGTCTGGAAAAGAGATAATGTCAAGGTAGTAGGACACCCTTTCCTACTAAAAAGCTAGTGCCGTAACTGGACTAACCTCTTGGAGAATTCGTACCGTTAAACACGCTTTAAGCTCGAGAGAGTTAAAGTGAAATAGTCCTTGTTTAGGTCGAGAGACGCTTGGATTTACCATCGACTACAATCCTCTATAAGCAATTGCATGTCAGAATTCTACACACTCATAGCCAATAGAGACGTATACCTCAGAAGGTGGACATAACCCCAACGCTTCAATTCTCATTGTTTACAACCAACGTAACAATCTCTCTCTTTTTACTTTATTATTTTCAGCTTTTGTTTACATTACTTGCAAGACAAGAATCCCCCCTTCTTACGAGACTTGCATCAAAAGTTTAGTAATTTTACTTACTTGTTGGCCAAGATATTCCCTGTGGGATCGACACCCAACCCAGGTTGGGTTCTATATTTGCTAACGACCGTTTTACACTCAAACGAGAGCTGTAGATTGAGCGTTATCACGTGGTAAACTTAAGTTCGGGACTAATGTCGCATCGAGGGCTTATTGCGGTAACCCACTGATTTCGTGATCCAAACATGCCCCAAACCTTGTTCAAAAAATCAAAAACTCCTCTGAGGCATACTTCTTACATTCCTAAACATGAATCAACTCAAAAATCAACGTATCACAGTCTGGAAGACAAAAATAAAATCCTCAAAGTTTAGGAGTCTTGAAAATGACTAAGTCCCCAACACTTGGTGAAATTTTCAGGCCTTAATCCCCTTATGCATGAAACTAAGAGCTGAATCAAACTAAGAATAGTGCGGGGTATTACATATATTTACACTGATGTTGCTCCTGCAATATCAAAAAGGATAAAATAAGAATACGAAGGCGGGAAGACTAGGTCCTCTGAGGCAAAGTAAAAAATCATTACTCCAAAAAAGCACATTACAGTGAAGAGGAAAGTTTTTGAGGGGCCTGATCTCTTACGAACAAGTATAGCAGAAGAAGAATCTGGTAGTGCATCTAAAAGAAGAAATATGTAGAAGAAATAAAAATCCTTATCTAGGAAAGAAAGAAATGAGATGTTGAATCTTAGAAAGTGTTGTCAGGAAAGGTGTTATCCAAAGATTTTTCATCAATCAGGAATGATCGAGTTGGTTGAGTCTGTAAGGAATTAGGAGTAGATGCACCTATTTGTGAAACCTATTCCATTAGGATTTGAAAATGAGGTGAAGGGTATCTTTTATACCATTAAATTTGTAGAAGATGGATTGAGTCTAACAGCAATGATGCAGGGGATAAAAATAAAGTTAAATGAGGAAATTCTTGGGAGTAATCTGTACATTCCTATTGTTAGGGTTAAGTTAGTGAAACATTAGCAACCATCTGTGGTGTTTATGCAGTCAACCTCTAAAATAGGAGAGACCTCTACAACAAGGGTTAGAAAGAAGTTCTTGAAAGGTGAATTTCAACTACTTTATGAATTTGTCATCAAGATTTTATCGTCTAGGTATGAGAAGAGAATTGTGGCCTCAGCAGTAGATCTATTCTTGATGGAGTGCCTGAGCAAGTTTAATTTGACAAGCCAGCTTGCTTTGATGATTGAGCACATGCATAAATTTGTGTAGGTTATGAGAGGAAAACATAGAATACCTTATGATTATTTCTTGAATAGGGTGTTCAACCATTTTAAGGTAGTGTGTGCAAGAGGCATACCAAGTATTGTGAAGCATATGTTCACATTAAATACCTTGATAGAGAATGAGTGTGTTAAGGAAAAAGTTGGAACCAAGTCTCAAGTTTCAGGTTGATAGATATTTAAGAAAAGTTGAATGTGGATGTAGATGATTTGAGACTGGCACTAGTAGCCAAAGATGCAGAGATTTCATATCTTGAGTTGAATATTCAATTGCTATCATCAAAGGGACCTGGTGCTTCTGAGGAGTTGAAAACTGGAAATGCAGCACTAAAAACACAAATCACTATTTTATCCTGAGAGGTCAAGAAATAAAATGCTGAATTCAAGGACCTTATAAAGCAGTTTCTGAATACTTACACTGCTGAAAGTGTCAGGATGGAGATGTTCCTTAGATCACTTGCTCCCAAACCTCACCCTCTTAATCCCCTCCCCCCTTCTTTTGTTTTAAATCTTTCTTGTGTCAGTTTTCTTTGTTGTCCCAGTGGCTGTTATAATTCAGTTATTTGTGTTTTTTTTAGAAATGCTATGTATGGTACTTATCCTAATCAAAATAAATGAAACTCTTCAATTTGTGTCTATCATTTATTTCTTCTAATGGTTTGTTCATTTATGTCAGTGTTTCCCCAATGGTCATTAGTTAACCCATCGTGCTTATTATTTATCTTGGTTTACTGCCTTCACTTTTTATGATGCCAAAAGGGAGGAGATGGGTCTCACTGAGTTCAATAGTCAGCTCCAATTTCAAGGTACCTGATCTCTATGGTAATGCTAATAAGGAAGCCTGTTGATAGGGGAAGTACTGGTGAAAGGGAGCCTGTTGATGGGGAAGTACTGGTGAAAGAGAGGAATTCGAATGTGCTTGAGAATATGGTTTGTTATCATAAAAAAGTGCAAAATTGTTGTTCTATGTTTTGATGATGACTAAATAATATAGACCAGGTTCATTGTATGTTACTTCATCAAGATTGTCGAGGAACAGTTGCACTTTGTACAGTTTTATCCTGTAGCATTATTATTGTACAAGTGCACAGTGTATAATATGGGACACTTGTCCTAATTGAAATCTCAAATTATCTCACAACATATATAATCAAAGGCAATCAACTTGGTGACCTAGTTTTTGCGAAAATCATCTTCTCAACATTAAGCAAAAACTGCTCCTGCTCAAGATCAAAAACTGTTCTTGGGGACCTGATTGTTCTTTAACTTTTGTTACCTTGAGTCTTGTTCTAAAACGAGTTTGCTCTAGTAATTGTGAGTAAAAATTCCTTTAATTATGTTGAGTATTTGCTTAGGTACAGTTACCTAAAGTTAGTCGACTAGATTTAGTAGATTGAGTGGGAGCGTGATAGAGTTGTGTCACTGATCTGTAATAATGGCATTATGGGGATTAGGATTTAGAGTTAAATCCTTTGAAGTTTGTAGAAGTCTGTAATCAAATGTTGTTTGGTTATAGTGGATCTTGAGAGATCCTATGAGGACAGGTCGTGGTTTTCCTTCCTTGAGCAAAGAGGTTGCCACATAAAAATCTTTGGTGTTGTTTCGTTTTTGAAAATTAATTAATGTTTCTTCTTTATAGCTGGCAAATATTTTCTCGGAGACCTAAACTCTAACTGGTGGTGAATTCGTATAGTTCATCAAAACCAAACAAAGTATAGTCAGAGGGTTTTTTTCAACACCAAATCAAGTCAAACCAAATCATTAGTCGAATTATTTTTTTCTTGACTCGATTTGCGGTTTTGTTCGATTTTGTTCGCCCCTATGTGACACCTTGAGCCTTTCAAGCTTCAAAACAATTTAAAAGTTTGGCCATGAAAATAAAAAAAAATGGAGTTGGAGTAGTATTGACCATGAATATAAGAGTTGTTTTTGTATTTTTGTGAGAGAAATGAGAGTGAAAAAAATGAAAACAGTGAAAAAAGATATCTACATATTTTTACTTTTTCAAATATAACTCTAGGTTGTATCTGGAGTTTATACAACGAAACACCATTTATAAATAAAGTAATTTTTTTTTGAAAAATAGTAAAAAATTCTCGTGGCCAAGGTGTTAGTTTTTCACCAACACGATTCAACCTAATTGAATGAAAACTCAACGACATTTGCCACCGTGTACTCTTTTGCTCCTCGTCCTCTTTTTCTCTTTCAGCTTTTCAAATTATAACTTGTAAATTGATATTTATTCTAGTCCAACAAACGGACAAATAGCCTTTGCAAGCCCATTGAAGTTTATGACGGATTCTAATTTAGTACTTTCTCCGTTTCAAAAAGAATGGAGTAAATTCCCTAGATGGTCACTCATGTTAGGGAAATTACCTACAAATATTATTTTTGTTTCATTTAGGACAAGAATATCACTCAACTCTTTTTATTTTCCTTAAAATATACTTAACACCTCAAAAATCTTCTCTCTCCTACTTGGAATTTCATATCGTTAAAATTTCTTTCTTTTTTTGATAAATAGATTTGTTTAACTTATCAAACTTATTTAACTAAAATTTTATCCTAATTCTTATTTTTAAAAATAATACACATGATATACTAATCATTGAAGATTAATTTAATTACATCAAAAGCTTGAATTATTTTATTTGATATGTACTTTTCAAAGTTTCTTTTATTTACTTATTTATTTCACCACTTAATAATATTTAAAACTCAAGTACTTATAAAAATTGGTACTCATTTAATTTTTTTATTATTTATTTTATATATTAAAAAAATTTAAAATGTAAAAGAAATAAAACGACTGATTTCATATTTTAGACATTAAATTTGTTATTTATATGAGAATAAAAGAATAAAATCTACTTTTTGGGATTATACAAAAGAATTTTTGGATTAATATAATCCAAAGATATTATATTTCCTTCAAATATAGAGTAATAGAGACTAAAAGAATATAATTTGTTATTTAAAAGTATTGATGACAAACCTACGGTTTTTTTGCTGCCAAACAAAATTCAATAATTTTTTTTTAATATGTATTATTACCTAAAAAAATTAATTTGGACATAGATTACTTGCAATTTTTTATGCAAGATAATTTTTGATAAATATATAGTGAAAAAATGATTTCTTTTTTGCAAATATTTTACAAGTAATTTCCCATAAATAAATCAATAAATCCGTAAGATAAGACATAAATTTAGAAAAAAAAAAAAAAAAAAATTTAGTTTCTTCACTTTTTCCTGGGATCATTATATTTAGATTTCATTTTATTATACAATTAAACACTAATTTATATCCTCACTTCATTCTAAATCCATCAAAAGCAAAGAAGAATTGATAGAGTAATATTTTAAAAATCCATTTGTAATATTACTGAAGAAGGTATCATTTTGTTAATATTTCTTAAAAAGTTTAATTTGTTTCAAGACTACATAATTTTTTCTTTCCTTCAAAAAAGGTGATTTTATTTTTTCATTCTCATATAAATAACAAACTTAATGTCTAAAATATGAAATCCATCGTTTTATTTCTTTTACATTTTAAGAATTTTTAGTATATAAAATAAACAACAAAAAAATTATTGTACCAATACGTATAAGTACTTGTATTTTAAAACTATTATTAAGTGGTGAAATAAATAAGTAAATAAAAGAAACTTTGAAGATTACATATCAAATAAAATAACCTAAGTTTTTGGTGTAATTAGATTAATCTTCAATTATCAATATATCATGTGTAATTGTTTTATAAAATATAATTAGGATAAAACTTTAATTAAATAAGTTTGATAAGTTATATATTTATCAAAAAAGAAAAAAGAAATTTTAATGACATAGCATTTCAAGTAGGAGAGAGAAAGATTTTAAGATGATAAGTATATTTTAAGGAAAAAAAAGAAAAGTTGGATGATATTCTTGTCCTAAATAAAATAAAAGTGATATTTGTAGGCAATTACCCAAACATGGGTGATCATTCAGGGAATTTACTCAAAAGAATGACATACTTTTCTTTTTAGTCCGTTTAAAAAGGAATGACCCCTTTCCTTTTTTGGCAATATTTTAATTTCAACTTTCCACGTGGCATGTTTAGGACCACAAGATTAAGGGACATTTTGATACATTTGACACAACTTTAATTTAAGGCCACAAGATTAAAAAAAATTCTTTATTTTCTTAAACTTTGTGTCAAGTTAAAATAGGTCATTCTTTTTTAAACGGAGGGAGTATAAGATGTTCGACCACTAGGAATGGTTTTAATGTTTCAATGAGACACCCTTTTAAAGTGCAACTGAAGTCACCAACTTAGGCTATGTGCCTCTTGATCAGTCAATGAACCAGGGGGGAAGTGCACGGATTGCCAATTTTGGGGCCTCTAATTAAGTTATAGACAAAGTTTAACTACTTCTGAATCAATCTTTTTATAAAAAAAAAAAAAATGAAGTTTGATGCATATGATAGAGAAGCCAGAATTCTCGCTTAGCATCTAAGGTGTTCCAAGATATGGGCTAGAATGTCTCTCTGCCCAAGTAGCGGGATCTGCTATTTAGGTAGTGCTTATTACTGGATGTAGCCATGGACATTCGATTTTGTTTAATATCGATTTGATTTTTCGATTTTTGAATTGACGAAAATGTCAATCGTAACCAAATTTGATTTCTACAAATTCAGTTCGGTTATTTAGGATTTTCATTTCGATTTTACAATCTCTAGCTAAATGTTCTAATTTTCCACAATTATAACAAGTACATTCTTTTATAGATTTCTTTTTCCTATATGGTCTTTATGTTTATAATTTTTTAAATAATATCTTTTTCTTGATTTCTTATCTTTATATTTTGATTTTTTGTATTTTTTATATTTCTTATGTCTTTTTCTTTTCTATTTTATTTTTGCAACATGCTAAATTTCTTATTAAAGATTAAAGTACTGAGTCTTTCTTTGTCATGGCTGACATTTAAAATTCGTGATTTTTCTAGAAAAATGATTTTTTTCAAACCTATTTTTCATTCCCAGATATAAATAACTCAACGCGGATGAAATGAGATGAAATAACCGTAAGTTTAACATAATATATAACTATAATCGAAAACTCGACATCGTTGTCTCATCTCCTCGAAGCACCGCAGAAAGTCAGAAACAAGTCAACAACTAGTGTTGAAATGAACACTTAAGGTTAGGGACATAACTCATAACTCGTAAGAGGTTTGACGGTTTGGGTTACTTATTATATATTATATTTATACTGAATATATATATATATATACCAAATTTCTTTTTTGAAAAAACGAAACCAAATTTCTAAAATTTGAGACCGAAAGCCGTCCGAAAAAATCAAAAAACCGAAACCAAAATAAACTTTTGATTTGATTTTTTCGATTTAAACCAAAATATGTCCGACCCGGACCGTACGTTAGTATATGCATGGTTGAAAAAACAGAGTAAACACAAAGATGAAACTGAAAAGGGGCGATGAAACGTCAAGAATTAAATACACCCCCAAAAGCAAATAACATACAATAAGAAGAAGACACCAATGAACAAATAGGAAAGAGGAAGAAGAAGACGCAACTACGAAAAAACCAAAGAAGCAGCAGACAGTGAGAAATGGAGAAAATAAATTTTCAAATATCTACAATTTGAAAAAAAGTCGCCGTCTAAAGTTGCAAATATATCTGAAGCTTGACATATTGCTTATGCGAGCAAACTTCTGATATTTTAATCAGAAACTTTAGACATAAGCAGTTGAGTTTTAGCATATTAAAGCCAAAATTTCAAATATTTATACCTGAATTTTAAATATTTATACTTCACTTTAGACCCAAATAATCAGAAACCTTTCAAATTCAAATGAGCACCTACGAATAATTCCTCTTTAAATGAACTGAAGACAAATAGGCTTGGCACTACTGCAATGATGATATTTGGAGATATTTAGTGTTTCACTATGTTCACTTTCTCCTTATGAAGTCGAGATCGAGCAAGATTATTGTAAGTCATCAGATCTTGAAAGGCTGGAATGTTTATGATTTTCATTGATTCTTTTGATAAAGTGAAAAATTATTGATAAAGGGAATCTGGAATCCTAATTAAGAGTTCCATTACACAATATTTGTCACAACAACATACCCAGTGTAATCTCATAAGTGGGGTTTGTCTTCTTAAGACCTTAAGTTATGAACTGAGGAACACCGGGAAATTCATAAAGGAGATCCACATAAATAGATAAAGCTGTTGAAGTATAGATCTTGCAAGCAGAACGGAAGACTACATTGTAATTCACTACGTACTACTATGTAGGCAGAACATGCCAAAGTAACAGGAAAGAACGTATGTAAACTGTTTATTAGGATTTTCATTGATCTAAACAGAGTCTGCTAATATGAAGGAAACAAAATTTACATGTACAATAGTGAAAAGATTCTCATTATCCAAAAGAATACAAAAAGAGGATACTAGGATAAAAATGTATTTTACCTCTCTATGCTGTTGAAAAGTTTCTTACCCAACGTATAGGACAAATAATCTGCAAGTTCTGCAGCTCCTTCAAGTATACCAATTGTTGAATTGCATCATTCATTAGACTTTACATTCTTTCTTTTCCTTTCTTGTTAGAATCCTTCTTCGATGACTTTGTCTTTCTTCTCGGACCACCAACAGTAGCAGGTTCCACCAATGGTCCTGACCATGTTTGGATTGGTTCTTTTGAGTATGAGAAGTTCATAGAGGTAAATGGGACTTCTGAGGGTTCATATGCTGGATCAATGTGATGTGAAGAACCCAATGTATAACCTAAAGTTCCATCCTGGTGAGGTGGAGGAAACTTTTCACTCTCGCTCTTCGCATTTGCTTGTGTAACTAGACGCCGCCTCTGTTTAAACAAAAGTCAGGTACACAAACTCGCCGAAATGTACTAAAGAAATGAAATAGATTGTTTATTTCCATAAGGAATTGGTGGATGAACAGAAAAAAAAAAATTATATAGCCCTGATGTACTCTACTCCCTGTTTACAAAATTTATGTGATATTTTCTATTTCCCATGCTCAAAAAACATTAGAAACCGTACCACCAATAATACTATTTATTACAACTCACCAAATAATCAAATTCACACTTTTTTTCAAACAAACTTTTCAATTACCAAACTTCAATAATACTTATATCATTACATATAAAATACCCACGTCAAATTGACATTTTAGAACTTGTGTACCATCAACTGTTATCATACAAAATAAAATCTAGGGAGTACTAGTTCCAGATGTTGCAACATGAAAATAAGCATTGATTAGCTAACTAAAATGATATTAGAAGAATATAGTGTATAAAATGAAAAACTAATAGGAAATGCTGGGAGTAGTTTTGACTTTTGAAAATCATGACAACAGCAGACAACCCACCTCCTCCAGCTGCAAATCATTGAAAAGTAATACCTTGGAACTGTTTGGATTTTGGCATGTAATTAATCATTGAAAAGTGCAATATCTTGAACTGTTTGGATTTTGGCATGTAATGCTAAGAGACAATGTAAGTTGGAGAATTGTAGACCTAATCTCAAAAGTTTTTCTAGATCCCTTGCAATCTGATTATAACATATGGCAACATAGAGTTGAACTCTTTAATCCTGGGCAGGAAATTAACTGAGCTAAAAGAATGACCATCTTCGTATTTTATTTTCTTTGCTTTATTAATTTCGATATGCAATTATTCAAGCATTGAATGGTAACATATTGGAGGTAATAAGCTTCTTAAATGACGTACGTCAATATTAACTTGCAGCTCCGCGTTGGCTTCAGGAGCAGGAATTGCCCTCACCGCTCGATCACGATGACGAATTCTTCTAGCACCATCAGCATTGGCTTTGCCAGCAGCTCTTTGTCTATTTTATATATTTCAGCAAAAAAATTAGGAGAAAAATGATGAACTGCATATCAACATGAATTCAGATAGAAGAAAATGAAGTTACCCTACTTAATATCACTAAAATATGCCATCATTCAGACGACTGATTCAAGTTTTTATTTTAAAAAAACTCATTTTTTGGCAGGTCCTGAGTATAAAAGGGAATTATATATGAAATAAAATAATTTTGAACCAATTCTGATGAAGTATAAAAGCAAACACCGCATATAGGTATCTCAACAAGAATGGTGTATGTTATCTACAAAAGAATCATACACTTTCTTTTGGTAAGCTACAAAATAACATCATAAACTTTAATAGGAAAACATGAATGTGAAGTGTGAATATTAAATTAAAAAGGGAATCCAGATAACTAGACCTTCGAGCTTCTTCATCTCGCCGTTTAGCATCCATTTCTTTGCTGGGTGGATACTTGGGAAGGATGGAAGGTTCGCAAGCATAAGGTTTGGTAGTAAAGAACTGCACATTAATAAACGGAACATATGGAGACACTCCTTCAAAATATTCCAATTAATTTCAGAAAACTGTAACACACAGGCGTCAAATGCTCCACATGCGTTCTCATCTAACAAAGACATAGGTCAATTGTGTGACTGCATGTGACAATCTATGAAGGACTAACCAATAAAACCTTTTCTACTCAATCTTCTTCATGAATATTCTTTAGAAATCCATATAAGGAAAAAGACAAAAAAAAATCACTCCAAGTCTCTAGCAAGGTTATTGAAGAGAGAGAGAGAGGGTAAAAATTGCACGCACCTATAAATAATAAACGGATAGTAGCACTTTTGGTTCTTCAGTTGACTAATTTATGATAAATGACTCTCAAACATTTTAACTTCTAATTAATTAAAATGTGTGCTTTTGGTCCCTCTATGTAGATAATATGTTATAGTCAGATTATTTTATAAGTACATTACCCTGAAATATGAAGTGACAATACAAGTTTAACGTAACATATAGGTATTAAATATTTGAACAATCAATACTTAAACAAAAGGAATCAGACGTGCACATTTAAAGTATAGTGACTAAGTCTAGAATTGCCAATAACCGAGGAACCAAAATTGCTAACTCATTAATAATGCAGAAGAAAAAGATTTGTCAATACAGATGAATAGATTGAAGAACAAGTTCACATGAAAGCAAAAACAGGAGATAAAAAAACAAACAGAAACTTCATTTACTTAAAAAAGTTAATCAAGTGAGTTGCCTCAGACGTAAAATAATTTAAGTTAAAAAAAATAGATATGAACATCTTACTGCACTCTGCAATGCAGCTGTAGCTGTTTGACGGTCAGCTGGATCAATGGCCAGAAGAGTCTCAATCAATGGCAATGATGAAGGTGGAAAATCTTTAAAGGTTTCTGCTATACATCTTCTGTATGACTGCTGAGGTTTGAATATGGTAGCATGTGGAAGCCTTGACTTTTTCCAATACTCTTCTGACGGAGATCCGCATAGCTTGAAGATCTTGTGGAGTTGCTCAACCTGAGTATTATTGCAGTGTAAATCCTCAAGTCGTGGAGCTCACGGCTAAAATCCAGGGCATAAGAGGAGAACGAGTTCAAAGTTACAAAAATATTGATAGATGAAGAAATCACAAGTTTTTGCATTAATTTTGGTTCATGGTCCTAGATGGAGCAAGATGTTCAGAATTTTTTTTCAAGGCTTTTAGTCCTCTGGTTTGTGGTCCTGCCACTACTAACCATATAAAATCACATACACGTTTAAGCCCAAGAGGCTATTCTCCATCCTAGATTATGATGTATGCAACCATGTCTCAGTCTGACTCGACAACAAGCATAATGTTCGTTATTTCATGCAAATCTGTCAGCTCTAACTGGCTTGGGTTTCAGAGGAGAGAACCAACTAGAAACAGCATACATAATTACTCTGAAACCAAAATCTTTCATCTCTTACGTCCCTTTCTTATTCATGTTAAAGAAATTCTTTTAGCAGTTCATTAAAACTTGATCCAATCAAATAAAGCTACATCTTTCATGAATCATCCAAAAAAGGGTGTGCCACGTAGCAGCATAAAATTTTTCTTTAGGATTAAGGGGGATTTCATGAGGACAGAAAATTAGCCAAACGCAAAAGAAAGAAACATCGAGATGTCAATATGGACTATAAGTTCATCTAATTGTCCTCTACCATAGTTGGAGGGAAAAAGCTTCTCTTTAACTAACAGATGCAGAAGCAAACAAATTATTTAATGCAACCAACAAGCAAGGGGAAAACGAAAATCTTTTCCCTTACATCGCGCAAGACCTGTCCCTGTCAGATTGTTTTGACCAACAAATTTCAATACCATACCTCTGTACGACCAGGCATAATGGGTTTCCCAGCTAATAGCTCAGCTAAAATACAACCAGCGCTCCAAAGGTCCACACCAACACCATAGTCTGTGGCCCCAAGAAGAAGCTCCGGGGGTCTGTACCATAATGTAACCACGCGACTAGTCATGGGTTGCTTTTTATTGGGATCATAGATTGACGCCAAACCAAAATCTGCAATCTTGAGAACTCCCTCACTGTCAATTAAAAGATTTGATCCTTTTATATCACGATGCAACGCATGACGATTATGACAGTGTTCAAGCCCTGCTAATAGTTGATGCATGTAACATTTAACCTACAAATGATAATAAAGAAATAATATAAAGAACTTGGAAGCCCAACATTTGAAGCCATAATTCAAAAAGCAACTAATATAACCCCAACCTGAGCCTCTGTGAACTTAATTCCAGGGCTTGCAGCTAGTCCAGCTAAATCATGATCCATATAATCAAACACGAGGTACAAACTACAAGACATCCTTGACGTAACCAATCCTTGCAATGTAATAACATTCGGATGATCCAAGCGGCGCAAAATCAAGATCTCTCTTGCCATAAACCTCACACTCTCTGGCTCCAAATTATCAAACCTAACCTTCTTTAATGCAACAATGATCCCCGTGAGATTATCTCTAGCTTTATACACATTGCTGTAAGTACCTTGCCCAATCTAAATAGAACAATACAACATAGAAATGACAATGAATAAGATATTAATCAATCTACAAGGCGAAAGTCGAAAACTAGTAACTAACAAATGAGGTGAACAATTGCTTGCCTTAGCCAGCTTCTCAAAAGCATCCGCCCTTCGCGGGATCCATCCATTGATAGCCTCTCCAGCTACCTCAGAAAGCCATGACGGCCATCCAGCGGCAACTTGCTCGCCGTGCACATTCTTAGGTGGATTGCTCAGCCTTGGATTAGGTCTAGACCTTCTCCTCTCACCCCTAGGCCTTGCATTGTCATCCCTTTTCTCATTCTTCTGATCCCTACCATTCTTAACTTCACTGCCTCCTCCTCCTTCACTGCCGCCACCGCCCTCCGCCTTATTTACAGTTCCTACTTTCTCTCTCCTACCAGAAGGTGCAACCAAATCTCTATCTTCCCCATTTTCTCTCCTTCTTCCAACTACAACTTCTCCAGTAGGTGTCTCAGATGATGAAATCTCTTTCCCAAAAACACAGCCCATATCCTTCTACAATTTTAACCTTCATTTCTCATCAGACTGGAAAACACCCTCTTCCCTCATACAAAATCCCCCACATACAAAATCCCACATGCAATAACCTCTAATATGCAAACTTCACAAGAAAAAATCATCAAATGGAGCAATATTAAGCTTAAAAATGTAAACTTCACTAGAAAAACAATCAACTGGAGCAAGATTAAACTTAAAAATGTAAACTTTTTGGCAGTTCAATAAAGCAAGAGAAACAATTGGGGCTGCAAGTTAAATGGTTGTTTAAAAATGCAAGTAACAAAAATCAAGAATCTGAAGTAGAACAATTAAGGAAAATGGGGTTGCTAGTTAATTAATGTGATAAGTGGAGAAAGTGAGATACGATAATTGAAGAACCCAAGATATTGTGCCCAAGAAAGTAGAAGCACTAATGATTTGGAGTTAAGCCCACCATTTATGGCGGTCAAAAATGGAGTTTGTATAGCTAGACTAAAGAAGAAGAAAAAGAGAAGGAAACAAAAGGCAAAAATGCACAGTAGTAAACTAAATGCTAGTGTAGCTTTATTGCACTTCTTTTGTGGGATTGAAGATCCAACATACACATTAAAGTTTCAAACTACAGTCCCACATTTCCACCTTAAAAAATGCACCTCTCTGCCAAGAGTTCAACCCCTTCAAATTTCGAGAGTTAAAAATTACTAGGAGTAATAATTTTAATTAATAAATATAAGTTTTATACATTTAAAAATTACTAAATGAAAATATTATAAATAATGATAATTAATAATTTAAAATATACAATAAATTATAAGTAATCACAAAAATATCTATTTAACTCTTAAATTTAAATTTTTTTTTTTTTTTTTTATATATATGAGGTGAAGCGAGTACTTAGTATGGAAAGGTATCATTTAGTTTTTGCCCTTTAAATACAAGCTTATGTATTTATCTAAGGATTAGGAAAAATTAGTCCTGATGGACTATGCGATTGGCATTATATATATTGTGTCTAGTTGGCATTTTTCTGAATAAAAATTATAAATATATACTAAGCAAAATTACAAGTTAGTGAGAGCATTAGACATCCTTGTAGTCCAATCATGTCGATCAAATTACGATTGCAAATCATAATTTGTCTACCATGTAATTACTAGAATATTTTGTTCATACTGTATCATTTATAAACACCGGAGAAATAATTAAAATTCTTAGCCTATCAGAAGTACATTTAATGTACTACCGTAGTACCACTTGTTCCTAAATCAAAGAATTAGATCAGAGACGGAGTAAATAAATTTTGATCTGCACATTTAAATATTGCATATATACAATATAATATTAATACAATAAAGAAGAGATGAACCCAGCTACTGAACTTTTTCCTGCCGCTGGTCTTTGGTGGCTGCAGGTCAAAAAAGCACCTCTCCTTTTCTTTTTTTTTTCTCCCTAAATTCATGGAAATGAAAAATGAAAAAAGAAAATTTTATAGTTGACAGAAGTAAAGCTTCAGAGACGGATAAAAGGAAACAATTCATACAATGTGACATTTCTTTCCCTCTTTTGTAAGGGGGGGTCCAAAAATTGAATCGATTAGTAAATTGAATTAATAAAAATAGTATTAATTTATTATTATTGAGTTAATAATTTTTTAGTGGTTTCATATATATATATATATATATATATATATATAAATTTAATTTTCTGAACTAACATTCAGTTCAAACTTAAAGATTCTTGTAATTAAAATCCATCATATAGGATTTAGATTGCAATTAAGATTCAATTTATTTTCATGTTAGTTGCTACTATTTCTATTTTCTGAATATTTTCTTATCGATTAAATAAAAATCGAATCGTTAAGGACTAAAAGCCAATAAAAGAATATCTTATTGATTTAGTTTTAGCATATAAAAAAATCAAAAATCGATAAATTAAATCGATAATACATAAAACCGATCGATGCACACCCCTATTCTCTCCCCCCCCTTCTAGAAATTTTAGTTTCTTTATTTTATTAGAATTAGAACATGTTAATCAATTTTTGTCAAATACTAATTTTATTCGCATGAAGATAGCAATTATTAACTATTTTTCACAAATAAATCTTCTGTTGAAATAAAGAAAAGAAGACAGAAACTATGACGAGTACAATAATGAACAGTATTAATTACTTTTCGGAAGAGTTGGTTATTAACTGTTTCAACAGTTTTCTGAAATAAGAGACAGTTTGTTAGTTATGGGTAGTTGATTCTAGAATGATCATCTCTTTGATATATATATATATATGATATGATACTCAATGCACACTTAAAGAGTTCAATAACGAAAACTTTTTAATCTCTTCCTTCTCATTTTCTCCTTTCTTCTTCTTCTACTCTTTCCTTTGTTTCATTGTTTTGTTATTCTTGTACTTAATTACTAATTTTCTAGTATAAGAAACTCTAATTATGTTTATGATATCAGAGTCTTATGATTCTGAGAATCAAGAATCACAATTCAAGAAAACTGTATTGTTTATATTTCGCAAAATTAATGGTTAAAGAGTGAAAGAATTTTGCCTCTATAATGGCAACTACTACTTGTGAAGCTTCCAATGGATAAACTACCGGAAATGGATCTCAAGGGGCTATAGGAATTGACTACAATCATCTCTTGTTTATGCATTCTATTGTTGTAAGTGGTCTTTAAATTATCTCCTTTCAACTTACTGGCATTGAGAATTTCTTTATCTGATTTTGATCTATAAGGTTGTCATTGTTAAGTAGAAATAAATTGGGATTAGTCGATGAATTTAGTTCTAAAGATAAGTTTCCTGCTGAAACAGCTAATCATTGGGAGAGGGTAAATGCTATTGTATTGGCTTGGATCTTGAGTGTTATTGCTAAGAAGTTACTTGATGGTATTATGCATGCTACTAGTGCTTCGGTGATTTAGAATGATCTCTATGAAAGATTGCAATGTTAATTATTTAAGAACCTTCAACTTACATAAGGAAATTGCTATTATTTCTCAAGGAACTACTTTTATATCAATTTACTATTCAAGATTGAAAAATTTATGAGAAGATTTTGGGGCCTTAGTGCCAATTCTTAGGTGTAACTGTGATACATCTAAGGGCTATGTTGCTCATCTTCAAAAGTTAAAGTTATTCCAGTTTCTTATGGGACTCATTCTGAACCGACTAAAAGTCTAATCTTGATAATGAATTCACTACCCTCTCTTAGTCAAGCATATGTTATTGCCATAAGTGATGAAGGCTAAAGATTTCTCAGTGCTACTGTAGGAAATCTTGTATCTAACTCTGCTTCTACTGGATATCAGTCTGCAATGTTCTTAAAATGGATTCGATCTATTGTGTTTAATAAAGTTGGAGGTTAATAAACTCAGAAGTTGAAGAAGAACTACAACTTACAGAACCTTTTCACGTTTGAACCGCGCCCTTCACTTTTAAGGCTATGACATTCTAAGGTGCTACTAAATGGATGGATCTTATCAACGTCCATGAATGATAAAGTGAAAGATTAGGGTCATACAAAAAAGTGGTTAGTTATCCTACTGAATTCAAGTTCAAGAAAAAATATGGACATAATACTGCTCTTGAGAACACATCTCATGAGAGTTCAGGTGGAGTGCAAGAGTTGCACAATGCTAGTACTAGCAGATCTGTTGAGAACAATATGATGCTTGGAGGTCAAATATGGTAGGTTCCTCAAACAAGCGCTTGTATTTTCACCAATGATCATTACAACTAGATCTAGCAATTGCCCAATAAATTTTAAAAAAAGTCTAAGTACATAACGCATGATATAGGTAACATGGTGGAGTCAGAAGGTTCAAGTAACTCCAGTGTCACTTTTCAGTGGATTATTGACACTGGAGAAGCTAATCATATGATTTTTTATTTAAATTGCCTAATCAGACTACTATCACACAGTTAATTATCCCAAAGAAAGTGTATTCACCCGATCGTGATATATCCTTAGTCACTCATATTGGTTCAAGTAACATCTTTGGACAGGATATTATAACTAATGTATTTCATTTGCCTTAGTTCAAGTTCATCTTATTATTAGTGTCTAAACTATTAAAAAGGTTACACTGCCTTGTTGTTTTTTATCCTGACTTTTGTGTATTTCAGGTTCTCTTCAATGGAAAGGTGAAGGGATTGGTAGAGAGAAGGATAATCTTATCTATTTATCAATTTTATTATCAATGAGACTGCTAAAGATGTTGTGTTGAATGCTCAAAAACCTGCAGAGTTTATTAATGCTACCCTTCATTCTTTTTCTTTAGACATAGATATATGAAACAAAAGACTAGGACACGTGTCCTCTAATGTACTAAAATAATTACTTCCTGTTAATAGTAAGGTCATATGTGATAAATTTACTAGATGTAAAGTTTTTCCTGTTGCTAAACAAGTCAGACTTATATTTTTTTCAAGTTATATTAAGACCTCTACTTGTTTCGAATTAGTGCATATGGATCTATGCAGACAAAGTTCCTACATTTGAAGGCAATAAATATTTCTTGACCATTATAGGTGATTACTAAAGAATGACTTGGATTTTCTTATTTTAGCTCAAATCAAATGTTTATGTAATTATATCTCAATTTATATAGCTCATCAAAACTCAATTTGGTAAAATTGTAAAATTAACCGGGTTTGATAATGGGATTGAATTTGTCAATTCAGTTTGTACCAATCGACTCAAGGACTTAGGTATTATTCATCAAAACTAGTTGTACTTATAGTCCTCAATAAAATGGTGTTGCTGAGAGAAAACATAAGCACATCCTAGAAGTAACGAGAGCTCTTAGATTTCATAGGGAAATTCCTAACAATTTTTGGGGTTTATATGTTAAAGTTGTTGCTTATTTATTAGTAGATTGCCTACTACTGTATTAAATAATGTGTCTCCTTATGAAAGGTTGTATGGAAAGAAACCTTCCATATAACACATGATAATTCTAGGTGATAATACCCTTCCTTCACTAGTTTCCTACAATCTTAGAAAATCATTAGCCAAAGACTGTATCTCTCTTACAAATAGGCACCTGGACACCTCTAACTATGCTAAACTTCTGATACTCACCATTTTTCGACTGAGTACATCCACCACCATATTAGCCTTGCCTGAGTGATATAAAATTGAGATTTCATAGTATTTAATCAACTCCATCTATCTCGTCTGTCATAGATTCATATCCTTTTGGGTGAACACGTGTTGTAGGTTGTGGTGGATTGTGAATAGTTCATACTTCACTCCATAGATATAGTGTAACCAAATTTTTAAAGAAAACAATGTACCTATCAATTCTAAATATTGTGTGGGATAGTTTTTCTTATAAAACTTCAGTTGTCTCAAAGCATAGGCAACCATGTTCTGATCCTACATCAAAACAACACCTAAACCTAACTGTGAGGCATTATAATAGATAATGAAATTCTTACTCTCAATAGGCATGGTTAGTATTGGGGTCGAAGTCAACAAGGTTTTTGAGCTTTTGGAAGATCTCCTCACACTTGCCATCCCACATAAATGGAACTTTCTTCAGAGTAAGGCAAGTTATATGTGACATAATGGTAGCAAAACCCTTAAGAAATCAGTGAAAATAACTAGCCAACCCCACAAAGCTATGAATTTTTGTCACATTTGTTAATCTGCCCCGTTTCATAATGGCTTCAACCTTCTGTGGGTCTACCATTACTCCTACCTTAGAAACTATGTGCCCCAAGAAAGACACTAAAGAAAAACAGAACTCACACTTAGAATATTTAGCATATAGTTGTTTTTTTTAAGCAACTCCAACACCATACGCAAATGAGCTTCATTCTCTTTTTCACTTTTAGAGTAAACGAATATGTCATTAATGAACATAATAATGAATGAATTCAAGAATGACTTAAAAACTCTATTTATTAGACTCATGAAAGTAGTTGGGGCATTAGTCAAGCCAAAAGACATAACTAGAAACTCGTAGTGCCCATAATGAGTTTGAAAAGCAGTCTTTGAGATGTCCTATGCCCTAATCATAAGTTGATAATAACTTAACCTTAAGTCAATTTTGGAGAATAATGAAGCCCTTTTGCAACTGATCAAACTGGTCATCCATCCTAGGCAAGGGATATTTACTGAGAATGATCACCTTATTCAACTGGCGATAGTTTATGCACATCCTCATGCTAGCATTCTTATTTTTTACAAATAACACTGGCGCACCCATGGAGAAACACTTGGTTGAATAATACTATTTTCTAGAAACTCTTGCAACTGAGACATCAACTCCCTCAACTCTGTTGGTGCCATATCATAAAGAGGGATAGAAATGGGTCGAGTCCATGGCTCTAAATCTATACAAAAATTAACTCATCTGTCTAGAGTCATACTTGGGAGATTATTGAAAACACTTCTAAGAATTCACATACCATTAGAACTGATGCTATAAGAGGAACTACAAATTTATCCTCCCAAAGATGGTCCAAAAATGCCCTACACCACTTTTTTATTAACTTCATAGAATAAATTGCTGACATAACTCTCACAAGATTCGACTTAAAAGTAACCTCCCACTCTAGATTATTGTCACAACCCGACCCTCTGGCTTAGCCGTGATGGGTATCTCAAGCCCACCGTAGGCCGGAGACCACCCCCATAGCCTATCCAAACCAAACATAAACCAAATAATAATAAGCGGAAGACAGTCAGATAATAAGGATAAAACAGTTAAGGTAACTCAAGAGTAAGATCTAGGAGTCAACAACACCATTAAACCCACATAAGTCCACAAAAGCCTCTAAACCAATACGAATACCAAACTAGGTCGGAACATGCCTCGACCATGATAGTGACAATAATAATGATAATGTTAATGTGAACTCTTTAATTCTAAAATATGGAAAGAAATCGATGGAATAACTAAGATTTTTGGAGGGTGGAATCTCACCACTTCACTGCGAACCAACCAAGAATCAGACCACCTAACACTACATAAACCAACAAAAGAAACCCCTAGGACCCTACATCATGAAAGGATGTAGCGCCTGGGGACGATTGATAGGGTGAGCACTAGCATGTAACTCAGGATAGGGATAAAATAGCGTCATTTCAAAGTCAAGTCCAAACTTAGTGTACATGTTCACATACATATATATAAGATGTCGGGATAGGGAACAAGGTTTAGCGTGAGGTTTAAAAATTATTAACCTGGACTGTATAACTCTAATCATACTAAAAACACCAAGGGGATATATGGTTTTGGCTTTCCTCATCGGAAGGGCCCCAGTGCGTGTAGCCGCACAAACCAGAGAAGACCAATAAAGGGCCAGAGAGCCACAACCCCACGCTAATCTATGGTGTGTGTATATATATATTAAGTGTAAACTATGCACACGGTCTGAAGAGCCCCACGCCGACAAACGTGGTTTCCAGTATTGGCCCCCCTCGGGACCTCCACCTTTCACGGCGAGCTACACAACTCCCTTTAAGCCCAATTAAATCACTTGCACATAAATCCATCAATTTAATTAAGGAGTCATTTATCAAGGCATTAACATTTTGGTATCGTCATACTAATTAGGCTTGCAAGATAATCTATGTAAGATGGGGGAATCCACGACCCCCATCCGCCCATCTAAGTTTAGGGGAATCCACGACCCCCATTTGACTCCCAAACTCCAATTTAAAATCAATCCATGGCCTCTGAGGCCTTTCGAAATTATTTATATTCCATTAACTTTTTATGCAATGCAATAGTTTAAAAAATGATTAATTGTGCATATAGCCATGTTTTCAAAGCCAATTTCATAAAGGTGGGTTGAGGTTATTACCAATTCCAATACAAAAAATCCATACAATTCAGGAAATCCATGACCCCCATTCCATTATCCATACCCATGCTCCCAATAAGTTCCAAAATCCATCCATAAAACATAAACAAATGCATGTAAACCATAGGAATTTTGTTCAAACAATAATCATTCAAAACCCTCAACCCAAATTTCAAAACCAAACATTAAAACCATAGGAAAAACAAACCATTACATGCCAAAATAAAGTACAAGTTTAGGGAAGAGTTGCATGCCTGAAAACACTAAGAATTTGGAGAAGAAACCATACCTTGACCCCTAGATGACCAACCCTTAGAAACCATAGACTTGCTTTTGATTGAGAAATTTAAAAGAGAAGAGTAGTTTATGATTATGTTAATTGGGTGAAAATACGGCTAAGGGAAAGTTTTATTTAATGGGAATGGTGTAAAGGAAGGGAAAAAATCAATTTACCCATAATGAAAAATGTGAAGGAAAATAATTCCCAATCGTTATGGGTCTCGTAACAACTCGTGTTCACTGGCCACGAGTCATTACCATGACTTGTTGTTTGTTTAGTGACTCAAGGCTACCTCATTGGTTTGGTCATAAGTCCCACCCTACAACCCGTGGCCAAACCTTATGATTCATGGGGTCCTAGTCATGGTCAGGATAGAAACATGGGCAATCCTCACTGGTTGGACTACGACAGGAACAATATGACTCGTGAGGAGTCTTCACGACTCTTCACCTGAGATATACCTTGAGCAGTGAACTCAAATTTGAAGGAAAAATTTAGAGTCCAGAACCTGGGGCTACATTACCCCCAGGATCATTCGTCCACGAATAAGGAGTTAAGGCACCCATTAGCATGAATATAAGCTATAATGAAACCACAAAACCAAGAAATAAGTTCGAAAAGTGATATGAGCAAAAAGAGAACCCATACCTCAAACATTTTTATCTAACGTGGGGAACAAGAACGGATATTTGGACTTCATGTCCTCTTCAGGTTCCCAAGTAGCTTTTTACATCCTTTGATTCCTCCAAGGTACTTTCACCAAAGCTACATCTTTAGTCCTCAACATACGAACTAGCCTATCTATAATGTCAATCGGGACCTTCTTACAGGATAAAGAATCCAGAATACCAACGTCTTCCACAGGGACAATCAAAGAAGGATGACCCATACACTTCTTCAACATTGACACATGAAAAACCGGATGAATAGAACCCAAACTCGCAGGCAACTCCAATTCATAGGTAACATTCCCAACTCTCCTCGAAATTCGATATGGTCCCATATAATGGGGAATGAGCTTCCCTTTCTTCCCAAATTACATCACCTTCTTCATGGGAGAAACTTTCAAGAACACCCAATCACCTATATCAAACTCTAGCTCCCTTCTCCTTATATCTGCATGGGACTTTTGGTGACTTTAGGAAATCTTCAGTTTTTCTCTAATCACCTTCACCTTCTCCATGGCTTGGTGAACCAAGTCAGGACCAAACAATTGAGTCTTACCAACCTCAAACCATCCAATATGAGACCTACACCTCCTACCATAAAGAGCCTGGATTGGAGCCATCCCAATACTAGAGTGATAACTGTTATTATATGCGAACTCAATAAGAGGTAGTGATCTACCCAACTTTCCTTAAAGTCAATCACACAAGCCCTTAGTATATCTTCCAAGGTCTGACTAGTTCACTCAATTTTACCATCCGTTTATGGGTGGAAAGTGGTGCTAAGGTTCAACTTAGTCCCAAAACCTCTCTAAAATGAATGACAAAAGTGAGAAGAAAATTATGTACCTCAATCTGAAATGATAGACACCAGTGCTCCATGTAACTTGACGATTTCCTGGATAAACAACTTGGCATAGTCCTCACCAAAGTAGTTAGTCCTCACAGGCAAGAAGTGAGCAGACTTAGTCATCCTATCGACAATAATCCAAATAAAATCATATTGATTGCGAGAATGCAGAAGACCCATGATAAAATCCATACTAATTATCTCTCACTTCCACACAGGCAATTCTATCTTTTGAGACATCCTTCCAGGCCTCAAGTGTTCAACGTTACTTGTTGACAAGACATACACTTAGCCACAAAGTTAGCCATATTCTTCTTCATATTGCTCCACCAATAGATTTTCTTCAAGTCATGGTACATCTTTGTTGAACCCGGATGAACAGTATACCTAAACTCATGAGCCTCAGTCAAAATCCTCTCCTGCAGCCTATCAACATCAGGAATGCACAAACTGCCTTGGTACCTCAGGATACCGCCTCCACCGATCTCAAAGGACATAACTTTTTATTGTCCCACCTTATCCTTAATCTGCATAAGTATAGGATCCAAAGCCCGTTTCTCCTTCACCTCAGCACCAAGAGATGATTTAACCACTTTTTGCACAATTACTCTTTCACCCTCAGAGTTCAAAGATGAACTCCTAAATTATCCAACCAATGAATATCCTTTACCAATCCTCTCTTCTCTTTCTCCACATAAAATAAACTTCCCATAGACAACATAATAAGAGCATCAACAACCACATTAACTTTACCTGGATAATAGTGAAGACTCATATCATAGTCCTTTAGCAACTCAAGTCATCGCCTTTGTCGAATATTCAACTCCTTCTGAGTAAATACATACTGCAAGCTCTTATGATCCTAATAGATATCTACATGTACCCCATACAGATAATGGCACCAAATCGTCAAATCAAAAACCACAGCCACCAATTCTAAATCATGATTCAGATAATTCCTTTCATGAACCTTGAGTTGCCTAAAATAATAGGCCACAACCTTATCATGCTACATCAAAACATATCAAAACACAACCCAGTCCTACACGGGATGCATCATAATACACCACTCCATTGGTACCCTCAGTCAAGGTCAGAACTGGAGCATAAGTCAGCTTATCCTTCAATTTATCAAAGCTGCCCTCACAAGAATTAGACAATAAAAACTTTACCTTTTTCAGAGTCAACTTTGTCAGCAGAGCAGCAATAGAAGAGAAACTTTTCACAAACCTCCTATAATACCCATCCAAGCCCAAGAATCTTCGAATGTCGGTTGGAGTCGTGGGTCTAGGCCACTTATTTACCACTTCAACTTTTAGTAGGTCCACCTTTATCCCTTTACTAGAAACAGCATGTCCAAGGAAAGTCACAGCATGCAACCAAAGCTCAGACTTAGAAAATTTAGCATACAATTTTTGATCCTTAAGAGTTTGTAACACAATTTAGAGGTGATTGACATGATCTTTCTCACTCGTAGAATACACCAAAATATCATCAATGAAGACAGTAATAAATAAGTCCAGAAATTGTCTAAACACCCGGTTCATAAGATCCATAAAAGTAGCCGGAGCATTAGTCAATCCAAATGACATAACCAAAAACTCATAGTGACCATATCGATTTAAAAAACAGTCATGGGAATATCATCCTCCCTGATCTTCAACTAATGATAACCAAAACAAAGATCAATCCTAGAAAAGCATCTAACACCTTGAAGATGGTCAAGGAGATCATCAATCCTAGAATTAGGTACTTATTCTTCACCATAACCTTATTCAACTACTGATAATTTATACACATCCAAAGAGACCCATCCTTCTTACGTACAAAAAGCACGGGAGCACCCCACAAAGAAATATTAGGTTGAATGAAGCCCTTATCAAAGAGATTCGTGAACTGCTCCTTTAGCTCTTTCAATTCATTTGGGGATATTCTATAAGGAGAAATGAAGATAGGACGGATATCCGACAGAATATCAATCCCAAAGTCTATTTCCCTATTGGAAGAAATGCTAGGAAAATCCCCGGAAAACACTTCAGGAAACTCATTGACAACAGGGACAGTTTGTAAAAGGGGACCTTTAGAATTAGAATCCTTAACTCAAACTAGATGATAAAGACACCCTTTGGAAATTAAATTTTGGGTTCTAAGATAAGAAATAAACCTCACTTTAGGCACCAAAGAACTTCTCTCCTATTTAATTACCAGTTCATTAGCGATCTGGAAACTGACCTTTCAAGCTACATTCCAAGGAAGTATAGCATGAATAAAGCCAATTCATCCCAAAGATAACATCAAAATTTGCCATGTACAACTCTATCAAATCTACCAGGGTCTCTCTATGAAAGATAAACACCATACAAGCCCTATAAATTCTTTTAATGACTATAGAATCACCTATTGGAGTAGAAACAAATCAGGGCTCGAGAATAGTCTCGGGACCAAAATAAAAATGTACAGCCACATAAGGGGTCACATAATAAAGGGTGGACCCTAAATCAACCATATAATACATATTACGAGAGAAAAACTTTACCGTATCAGTGATAATATCAGGAGATGCCTTGGATTCCTAACGGGTGGCAAGAGCATAAAATTAATTTCATTTAGTGCCGGTACTAGAAGTAGCACCATTTGATGCAGGAGTTAAAAAAGTAAAAATCGGGACCTTATTAGCTCTAGTGGCAACTTTAGTTGCCGAACAATGTCACTACATATGACCAGGATGACCACAATTATAGCATTGATTCCTCTCCTTATCACACTGACCACGGCAAAACTGTCTATAAAATTGACATGGAAGATATGATGGGGCTGACTAAGCTTCACTACCTTAATATTGGGCACCCTGTGTATTAAAACCACTATTAGCCTAAAAAAGGTGATCACCCGAATGCTTAGGATAAGAAGCACTAGCTGAAAAATATGATCCAAAATTTCCCCAGGTCTTCTTCTTACTCCACTGCCTACCATCTCTTCCACTATTCTGTTGATTTGCACCCTCCTCTAAATACCTGAACTTTTTACTCTGCCTTTTCCCAATCTCTGTGTATCTCTTCTTTTCATTCTCTACTTGATGCATATATACCATAAGTCTAGAGATATTTATGTCATCATTTAACATAGAAGCCTTATACCCCAATACTAATTAACGGGATAACCCATAAATAAATTTTCTTATCTCCGCCCTTGTAAAAGACACTAACTCCGGAGCATTATGGGACAACTACTGAAATTTCAGGGCATACTCTTTCATACTTATCTAGCCCTTCTTCAGATTTACAAACTCCTATGTATTAGATTCCCTTAGCTCCTAAGAAAAGAAATGATCAAGAAAGGCACCCAAAAACTCATCCCATAAAGCTGGCTCTGCATCATCACTTCTCAACTACTCTCACTCTTTATACCACTGATAAGCTACATCCTTCAATTAGTATGCAACAAATACCACACCCTAAGAATCGATAGCATACATCACCCTGAATATCTTCTCTATTTCATCCACAAACCCTTGAGTATCTTTCTCAACCTTAGATCTAGTAAAGGTTGGGGGATTCAACCACTTAAACTAACCAACTCGAGTAACCTAATAAGAACTCATAATAGTACAAATAAAACCAGACTAACAAGACTGAGATATCACCAATTGAGTAAGAAAATGAATTGATCGACAGAACTCTACATTAGAGATGTCACCCTGAGGCATCGGGGTATGAGTATCATCATCTCAAAATCTCAAGGAGTATAAGTGGGAATTGGTGAAACTCCATAAGGGGCGGTACAATTAGGAGCAGAGATCCTCAACCGGGTCTACACTTCATAAGAAGGTCGAGTTCCATCCATATTGTCCTCAGGTAGGACAAAGGATCCTCCAGAGTTTCTATGAATAGCAGTTCTTCGAAGAGGCGTGATCTTAAACGCGAGTAAACCAAAGTTAGGGAAATTCAAGACACCAGACTCTATTGCCCAAAATAAAAAAAAAAAAGAAAAATATTCCTAAATGAATTGTAGCCTTTCCCTTATAAGTGTGGCATGTTACACACCTATAAAAAAGACTCTACTCGATATGATTTTGTGGACTCCCAACGATATTAAACCTAGGCTCTGATACCAAGCTTGTCATGACCCAACCCCCGATACTAGCCGTAATGGGTTTCTCAAGCCCACCATGGGCCTGATACCACCCTCATAGTCAGTCCAAACTAAACATAATCTAAAAAATAACAAGTGGAAGACAACTAGTGAATAAGGATAAAATAGTTAAGGTAACTCAAGAGAGAGCTCTAGAAGTCAACAACGCCATCCAACCAACACAAGTCCACAAAAGACTTTAAACCAATACGAATACCAAACTAGATCGGGATATGCCCCCGACCATGATAGTGACAATGACAATGATAATGATAATATTAATATGAACTCTTCAATGCTAAAATATAGAAAGAAGTTGATGTAATGACTAAGCTTTCTAGAGTATGGAAGCTCACCACTTTACCGCAAACCAACCAATGAATCGAACCACCTAACATTATACAAACTAACAAAAGGAACCCCTAGGACACTACATCATGAAAAGATGTAGAATTCAAGGACGGTTAGCGAAGTGAGCGATAGCATGTAACTCAGGATAGGGATAAAATAATGCCATTTCAAAATCAAGTCCAAACTCAGTGTACATATTCACATACATGAAAATTAATATACATATAAGATGTTGGGGCAGGAAACAAGGCTTAGCATGATGTTTAAAAATCATTAACCTAGACTGTGTAGCTCTAACCATTTTAAAAACACCCACGGGATATATGGGTCCGGCTCCCCCACCAGAAGGGCCCTAGTGCGTGTTAGCCGCACAAACCAGAGATGTCCAAGAAAAGGACAGTTAATCCATAACCCCATGTCAATCCAAGGTATATATATATATCAAGTGTAAACTATGCACACGGTCATGAAGACCCCCATGCCAACAAATGTAGTTTCCAGTATCGGTCCCCCCAGGACCTCTACCTTCTACGATGAGCTATACAACCCCCTTTAAGCGCAATAAAACACTTGCATATAAACCCATCCATTTAATCAAGGAGTCATTTATCAAGGCATTAACATTTTGGTATTGTCGTACCAATTAGTCTTGCAAGCTAATTCATGTAAAATGGGGGAATCCATGACCCCCATCTGCCCACCTAAGTTTGGGGGAATCCACGACTCCCATTTAACACCCAAACTCTAATTTAAAATCAATTTATGGCCTCCGAGGCCTTTCAAAATCATTTATATTCCATTAACTTTTTATGCAATGTAATAGCTTCAAAATGGTTAATTATGCATATAGTCATATTTTCAAAGCCAATTTCATAAAGGTGGGTTGAGGTTATTATCAATTCCAATACAAAAAATCCATACAATTTGGGTGAATCTACAACCCTGATTCCATGATCTATACCCTTGCAACCAATGAGTTTCAAAATCTATCAATAAAGCATAAATAAATTCATGTAAACCATATGAATTCCAGTCAAACAATAATCATTCAAAACCCTCAACCCAAATTTCAAAACCAAACATTAATACCATAAGAATAACAAACCATTGCATGCCAAAATAAAATACAAGTTTAGAGAAGAGATACATGCCTGAAAATACTAAGAATTTGGGAAAGAAACCATACTTTGAGCCTTAGATGACCAACCCTTAGAAACCCTAGCCTTACTCTTAATTGGAAAATTTGAGAGAGAATAGTAGTTTATGATTATGTTAATTGGTTGGAAATAAGTCTAAGAAAAGGTTTAAGTCGTGATAATAGTATAAGAAAAGGGAAAAAACAATTTACCCTTAATGAAAAACGTGCAGGAAAATAACTGTAGTCGTTATGGGTCTCTTAATAACTTGTGGTCACTAGCCACAAGTTATCACCATGACTCGTAGTCTGGGAAGTGACTCAAATCCACCTCACTGGTTTGGTCACGAGTCCCACCCTACGACTCGTGACCAAAATCTTATGATTCGTGGGGTCCTAGTCGTGGTCAGGAAAGAAATATGGGAAATCCTCACTAATTGGAGTACAACAAGCACAATACGACTCGTGAGGAGTCTTCATGACTCGTTACCTGAGTCGTACCCTAAGCAGTATGCTCAAATTACAAGGAAAAATTTAGAGTCTAGAACCTGGGGTATTACACTTATCTATCCCAAGAATCGCTATAGTGATAGGTTTTGTATAATAATAAAGAATGACATGATAAGGAGATAAAAAACCCATCCCCAATATAATATCAAACCCATCCATATCTAGAAAACTAGGACTTCTATGGTCTTAAACCCCATAAACAACACAATACACGTGATCAATATATACAAACAACCCAATTAGTATGGATACACATATAGAAATATTAAGATATTCACAATCTAAGTCTCACCTTTCACAAACATATAAGATAAAGTGGAATCGAGATCAAATAATACAGAAGCCATATGATCCCAAAAAAGAATAGTACATGTGATCATAATATCAGAAACTTTTACTTCATAATAAGCTAGAATAGCATAAAGATGGGCCTTATTACCACCCTAACCACCACATCAACTAGACTGATCACTATTTCTACCAATTTGTCCTCTACCTTAATTAGATTGGTTTTCACTCCTAACATGGCCACCACACATACCATATGGATGACCCCTACCATTTTTTTTTACCACAACGACCTATTATGTAATACCCCGTACTAATCTTAGCTCGATTTAGATATTAGTTACATGTTTAAGGGGCTTAAGGCTTGAAATTTTCACTAAGTGTTGGGGACTTAGTCATATTCAAGACCCCTAAACTTCGAGGATTTTCATTTTGATCTTTCCGACTCTGAGACGTTAGTTGTTGAGTTAATTCATGTTCACGTATGTAAGAAGTATGTCTTGGGGTAGTTTTAGATTTTTTGGATAAGGTTTGGGGAATGTTTGGATCACGAAACCAGTGGGTCACAATGATAGGCCCGTGACGCGGCATTAGTCCTGATTGCATGTTGACCGCGTCGTGGTGAAGGTGTTGTGTCCAGTTCTTGATTTATAATTGGATACATGTGTAATGATCTTTATCCTAGTGTGTGATTACTTATGAGGTGAAAAATATTAATAGGAATCACTTAGAACAAAGTTGAGCTAAAAGCCTTTGATTCAGCCAAATTTTGGTATTCAATTCTACAAGGGTAAACTTTGAATAAGTATAACATTTTATATATGTGTACTTTTTAATCTCAAGACCTATCAAATTTTATATAATTGAATTATCTTTCCAATGATACCAAATTCGCCTTAATCCGATACCCGAGCGAAAAATTATGATCATTTTCGTCAGAATCAATAAGCTACCGTGATAAAACCGCGTTGTAGTGACATAGTTGCATCCAGTTTTCTTATTTAAATAATTAAGGGGCAATTGGGTCTTTTTACCCTCAACCCAATCATCCATAACATGATTTGGGTTATTTTTTAGGTTATTATTGGCCCTTCTTCTCCAATTTTCCTCTAAAGAAAACCATTCCCTTTCCTTAAGAACAGATTCAATTCTTTTTTCCCAAGGAATCAAGAATCCAAGTTTTCCAAGTTCAAGAACCTTTAAGAAAGAATCAAGAATTATGTTTTCCTCTCAAGTTAAAAGTGTAAGATATGTGGGGTATTTATTCATGGATCTCTTTCACCCATGGAGCCCAAAACCCCTTTTCTTTTGATTAAAGAATGAATTTTCTATCATTATGGTATTTTATGTGCTCAAGAAAGATTGAATTTCATGTTTTCATGGTGATTTTAATTCTATTCAGTCCATGTATGATCCCATGCAAGATTTTGAATTTCTCATACTATGAATTTAAGTTTCCCATGCTTTATTCAAGTGAATTCCATGATAGATCCTAAACTCATGATTTTTAGCAACATTCTCATATTTTGAATTCATGTTTTCCCCATGTTTGATGAAATGTCCATGTCTTGAGTTGATCCATGATTCAATACTACAGTTTGAGTTTAAATGTCATGTTTTAATGATCATTCAGGACTAGTGGGTTATGAACACCCGATACCTATGTGTTTTTACATGATTTTTGTTTTTAAGTAATGAGTCAGTCAGACCATGATTTTTAATATCATATTCAGAACACCGTGATCATGTTGAGAATTATCAGTTTATATGTTTATGATTACCTCAAAATCCATATGCACTAGTATTTTCAGAATACCATGACCAGAGCTTATCAGTTATCAGTGCATGTACCAGTTAGTATTTCAGTGTCTTTCAGTTCGGAGTAGGATTTAGCACTGAGCGAACCTAGGGATGGAGGCTCAATCGCCAGTTAGGACTGGATCCTTAGCAGCAGTCCCTAAGTTCCAGAACTATGTAGCCAGCGTAGAATTATGAGATGTCACCAGCCAATTTAGGACTGACACTCTCTTAGGAGTCACCCGCTAATTAGGACTGACTCCCTAGTCCTTCGGGACATTAGTTTAGTGATCACGCTAGTTCAGATTCTACTCTGATGGTAAGGATAGAACACCCTTCCTCAACATGGGTCAGACAATGGACTTTATGATATCTCACATGGTTTATGTCAGTTACATGATAGCTTTCACAGTCTCAGTATAGTATTCAGTGTATTTTTAGTTCAGGTTTGCTTGACCAAGTGTACAGATTCTCAATTATTAAGTTATCAAATTTTAGTCTTTTAATTTACAGATTATTTCAGAAATATGTATATTCTTGATCTTCCATTCTCAGATATTATAGTTTGCATGCATTCATGCTCAGTTATCTCATGTTGTTCAGTTAGTCCTTATCTCATATGCATAATACCTCACAATTTCAGTTCAGTTATTCAGACTAAGTACAGTTCAATTTTACATGATCAGTATTTATATATTCGTTACTCAACATACCGACGTTAGTTATCCCTTTTCTTAGATTTTAGTTATTTGGTCACGCATTCATCAGTCATTCAGTTAATCAGATCTACTTAATACATGTTATGTTTGTTTTGTAAGTTTATTCATTTAGGCTCGGTATGTTTGCATATCCAGATTCATGAGTTAAGTTAGTTCCCACCACATAGTTTTAGACCCAATATTCATACATCATCATTAGTATAACTTCTACAGCATATTCATCCCCACAAGAGAATGGCATATAATATTTATTTTTCTACCGTCTCCTAGCTTACAAAATTATTTTAAGCTCATGATTTATAAATTCTCTATGATTTACAGTTTTCACGTATAGTCATGTTTCAAATGTATATTCAGTAAATAACTTATATCCTCAGTTTTACAACATGTTTGAAATATTTCCATGATTTAGTGCATGTGTATTCCCCGTATATTTCTAAGCTAGAAAATGAACCGTTGTTCCTACATATGAAACCTCCTATCCTGTAATTCATATTGGAGTACATGAATTAGGATGAGTATCCTAGTGATAATAGAGCTTATGATGTGTTAAGCATGTTCATAAGAGTCACTTAGAGTAAGCCAAGCTAAGAACTTTTGAATCCATCAAGTTTTCGTGTGTGATTTCACATAGGTCATCTTTGAACGAGCATAACTTGATTTATAGATGGTATTTTGACAGATTTATACCCTCCAAATTGTAGAGAGTTAAATAATCTTTCATCGATACCAAATTCGCCTAAAACGGACACCCGATAAAGAAGTTATGGCGATTTAAACTTTCAGCAGCGTCATTTCAGTTAGTGACGCGTCGCGCCATAAGACAAAATGACGTTTGTCAATTTCCAGTGTCTCTCCACAATTCCACCGCATCGCGGTGAGTTTCCAGGTCACAAATGGGGGGGCAACGCGATATCTCCGCGTCGCGCCAGGGGCCCAAATCGGGTAATTTTCATAGAAATTAAATGACGCATCTAGAGGGGTATTTGGGTCATCTTTCCACCCTTATATATTCCATAAATATGGAATTAAGCCCTTATTTTAGCAAAACATACTCTTTCTCTCAAAATTCTCTCAAGAACACATTAGGGTTTTCAATTGGGGATTCAAGTTCAAGCAAATTTCTCCATCAATCATCAAGAATCTTTCCATCTACGGTATGCGTAGTGTTCATCTATGGATCCATTTCGTTCATAGAGCTCAAGAACCATGTTTTAAATATTATATTATGATTGTCTTTTTGTGATATGACCATGTACATGTTGATGATTGTTGTTTAAGTTTCAAGATGATAGCTAAAGGTGTTTTCATGAAGTATATGTGTTCGTTAGTTGAAATCCATGAACTTTATGTGGTTTAAAACGGGGAAATTCATGAAAACACACCTAAGCTAAAAGAATGCATGCAAAGTGTTTGATAAAAGGCCTAGGATAATAGAATTCATGTCCCATGATTTAATAGTTCTTAAATGACAAGTCTATGCTCTATGTTTTATGATTTCACATGAATTTCACGTGATTGATATGCGTCGTTGTTGTGATATGGATTGAGCATGATATTGAGGCTATGCAAGTATACACATGTCGTATGAATTTCCCCTCCATACGTAAGATGTTGAGAACTATGCTTAGTGTGAAATCCCCTACTTATGATATGGTGAATTGTGGACTCCATTTTATGATCAAGTCAGTTATGTGTGTTAGTTTCCTTCCATCGAGTTCTGGGGGTACTAGTACCCGAAAAATATAGTTGTGTGCCTAGATCCATGTTACGTTATCACGATAATCTCAGTCAAGCCATGATCTATAGAACTCGTTTAGTTGTGTGACTCAGGAAATCTCAGAAATCTCATGATCTCAATAAATTCTCAGATAGTAGTACTATTCCGTCAGTCAACGGAAGTCAGTTACTCAGTCTATGTACAACCAGTTAAATTATGTTCAGTTTCTTCATATGGGAGTAGAAGTTAGCACCGAGTAAACCCAAAGATGGGAACTCACCTGCAAGTTTAGGGTGTGATTCTTAGTAGTCATCCTTGTGTTCCAGAACTACGTAGCCAGCGTAGGTTGAGACATATTAGCCTGCCAAATTAGGGTTGATGAGGTGTCTTAACTTGTCAGTTTAGGGCTACCACCATTCTCATTCAATTACCTGCCAGCTAAGGGTAACTCACAGTTGTCCTTACCAGTGGCGCGGTATTGACACCCTTCCAGTCGGGGCAGAGATTAGACCCCAACCTAGCTATATGTGTTATTGGGGCATGTCAGTTAAGTAACTACCTCCCACAGTTTCAGTCTTAGTTTTAGTAAAAGAACTCAGATAGTTCTTCAGATTTCAGTATACCAAGACTGTCAGTTACAGTCAATTCAGTTACAGTACAGAACTCAGGTAGTTCCATCAGATTCAGAACTGTCAGACACAGTCATCCATGTTATCAAAATTTCAGTATCAATCATATTAGATAATAGTAAACCATGTATTAGCGTATAGATCCAAATATCACGTATTCACGATTTTAGTTACTATGTATGCATGTTTGTACTCTTACGTTCATATCAGTCAGTCAGTTAGCATTGTTCATGTATGTAAACCCTTTTGCATTTAGCCTATCTCACCCGTATACTCATTACTCCCAGTCGTACTGACGCATTTGCGCTATGGTGTTTTTTTTCATATTACACCATAGGTTTAGAGACACGAGTTCCAGATCAGCAGTAGCATTCCAGTCGCAAAGTTGCAGTGAGTCCTCATCCATTCAAGGATGATACTATTTGATTTCATTCATTATTTCAGTTCAGTTTTGCTAGACGGAGTTAGTTGGAGACATGTTCCTTCAACTTCTTATTTCAAATAGTATTTAGAGGCTTTCAGATTTAGTTCAGATTTTAGATTCAGCTTTCAGTTGTTTTGGGTATTTGTTACCCTATATGGATGTTATTATTTATCAGATATTCTATTCAGTTGAACCTTATGGCCTATTGTTCATGTTTTCCGTATTCTACAAGTATATTATGCAGTGTACAGGTACAGATATCAGTCATGGGTTAGCTTGTGGTCCCTCAGGGTCATAAGAACCGTGTAGCATTCTGGTTCAGCAAATCGAGGCATTACAGCATGTCTCCATATACTCAGTACATTCCAACATACTGACCACATATATGCATTTATGGCTACATCCTTCATAATTTAGGTACTAGATGCAACTCTTACACCAGGGTCAGACAGTTTGCAGCTTTCAGCCAGCAGGTGATAAGTTCTCAATTTTGAAAACTCCAGACAGTTGTAGATCATGTACTATATTTTTTATTTTCTATATGTGTTGATTAGTGGTAGTTGGAGGCATGTCCCAGCTATCTATAATCATTATAGTAGAGGCTTTATAGATGTCAGTCAGAGTCAGTCATGTAATTTGAGTTTCTTTCTTCAGTTTTATCATGATGTAAACTTTATCAGCATTAACTTTATTCAGACCTTTCATGAGTATGCTTTTGCTCAACAAATTAAGTTTTGTTTTACATATTAAATCAGTTGCACAGAAGTATGCCAGTTTATGGGTTAGCTTGGGATCACTTATGGTTCCAAGCACCGTGCTACGACTAGGGGGTAGTCTCGGGTCGTGACATGTTAGAACTAGAGAAGTAAAAGCCAACTGTCGATTCAACTGACCTGCGGATAAGAAGTTAGGACAATACCTTCTGATATGGCCTAATAGGATAATACCTTCTGATATGGCCTAACCCCTCATACTCATGGCATATAATGACGAAAGCAGGCCTATGAACTAAAGAGGATGAAGGTATATAAATACCAGTCAGAGAATATTGATAATTGACCCCTGACGGGCTTCCGACAGACACTGATATAGATGAATTATAAGGTCGAGATAAATTATGACCCTTTGAGAAAGTATCGTTGAACTAGCCTAAGGTTCGAGCCTTCTTCTCTTCTGTATTATCTCTCTCTACTTGTCAAGTGCCTTAGACTTCTTGAAAAAAATTCAATTTACCTCTTGAAAGGACTTTCTAGATGTAGCCATAGATATGGTATCCAACTAAATCCCAAAGTGTAGAACCTTCACGAAGTACCTAATTCGTTCTTCCTCTGAGGTAATCAATTATAGTGTATAGCAAGATAAGGCATGAAACTTGACCTCATAGTCCGCCACAAACATGTTGGCTTAGTCCAATCTCAAAAACTCATCCTTATTCTACTCACAATAATTGCGGGGAACATATTTCTTAAGAATTATATTCCAAAATTCTGCCTAAGTAAGTAGAGGTAAGACAACCAATGCACTCTACAAATGACCTCCACCATTTCTTGGCTTCGGACTGCAGCTGAAAAAACAAATTCCACACTATATTTTTCAAAAATACCCATTTTGTAAAGGCATTGATAACAATCTATCAAGAAGTCAAATGCATCCTCAGACTTTGTACCTTGGAATACCAGGAGCTTTATCTTCATAAACTTACAGAATAGTCCATGCTCATCATGAGTCATCAGTGTCCCAAGTAATTATTCGAGATACACCCCTATTATAGAGCCTTTATCCATTATTAGGTCTATAGTAACAACATGTAGTAAGATTGGGGGCAGAAAGGCCGGAATGAATGGAGCGTGGCTAGTGCCAACCAAGCTACTCAAGGATACCAATAATGTTGAATCACTTTCTTAGACAAAAGGCATCGGGGCTTCAACGTTTAGTGCTGGTACCATATTCTCTGGAACTACTATCTCCTCCTCCTCAACCACCATTTATTTATTTTAAGCAAGGTATGACGCATTCTGTTGTGGGGGAAGGGATGTTGATCTCTGTTTTACCAGTCTTCTGGTTGCCCGTGCTCTACCACTTAATAGGTGTTGTTCCCTGTCCCCCCTCCTTGCTCCACCTCTAACTCAAGGCCTTCCCTGGACTGTGGCTCCAATAGTCGGTATGGGTGTTATTGTGGGTGCGACAGCTACTTTGGTAAAATGAGTATTCACTATCCGTGAACAAGAGTGAATGAATTAGATATCAATTTGGATCACTAGATACTAATTGAAATCAAGTAATGCCACAAAAGGAAGAAGAAAATAGATTCTTTTCCTAAAGACATATAGCCTCCTGAAGAAAATTATAGACGTCTCCATATTGTTCCGCAGGATTCTATTACACTTATTCTTGTATGATTATATATATGAATCCAATGCTCTGATACCATCTTTTTCACAACCTAATTGGTCATAATTGACACCCAACCTAACCTATGGTGGGAGAACTATACTAATCTCAATCCTCACTAACTCAAATGTTACTTTCATAGTCACTTTATATTAACTCTCAGTTTAAACAAGTGTAAAAAAGTGTTTATTCAATAACTTAAACTAATTGTCAAACTGACATCAAAATCCAAACTTATAGTGCAAAAAACCTCTATTTATTACATCTCCAGGACCTAAAGTCACTATATAAGAATATTTAAAAAAATCAAGTCTGAAAGATCAATGATTATCCAAAACAAGGAATGAATAAGAATCTCTTAGTCCCGAAATAAGGGACGTAAATAATAATAAAAGATTCAATAGTTGCGTGATCATGGTGCTCACCCTTAAAATTGAGTCTGGTACTGTGAGTTAAAGGTAAGGTATTGTCTCAAATTCCAAAACACGCCTTGGACTCAATAAAAGAAGAGCACGGGTAGCATCAGTACAACAACACATAGTCGTAGGCATTATAGGCTGACTCAATCCAACGTCATATGAATAAGTAAATCAAATAGATCCAAAGAGATCATCATAGAACTCATAATCAAAGACAAATAGACAATTATGGAATTTCACTTTAAGGGAAAATATAAACCCATACCTATGTAACTTTACACTTAGTAAAATTCTGCAACAAGATGCAACACACAATATGGTTATAAGTGGTCATTCAATGCACAAGAATGAACACATAAAAACAAGATATACTCATCATCTCTTTCTTTTCTCATTCTTATCAACATCATCTTTTCAACATCACAATCATAACTAGCTTCATGAACATCATGGGTTGCATATCCTTATCATCACCATCATCATCAACTCAATAATATTAATATGAATATGCAATGCAGTCATTAATCATAACTAGTGATTGAAAGACTTCAAAACATTCAATTCACATATAAGCATAAAGTCAAGCAAGTCAAATTGCTACAATAATCTTTAACCTACCTTATTTCCTTAGTTAAATTCACTTCTAGGCCACAAACTTGCCTTTTTTTTTCCTTTTCAACTTGTTTGTCATCTAAAACAACAAAATAATACATTATTCAATCAACTCATCCTTTTTTAACCATTAGAGATACAAAATTATTAATTTTTAATCCTAGTTTTCTTTATTTCATTTTCTTAAGGTTTTCTACTCCTTAAACCTCATGAACTCAATGAATTAGCATGAAGAATTGTAATTCTACACTCATTAGTGCTTTCTAATACCTTAGGATCGTTATCTATTGATTTTATACTTATTTTTATTAATTTTAATTAATTTCATAAAATAGGGCTAAACGATCATGAATCATTTACTAATGGTTTGCAGAGCTTATACGAAGTAATTTTAAGTTTAGAATATAATAACTTACCTCCAAAGATGAAAACAACTAAATTCTGCAGAAAATCGACTTTCTTAAAGCTCTCTCACATTTTTCATAAAGTGGAGAATGAAAAATATTTTTGGGTTTTTAAATCTATGAAATTCAACGCATTAACGCTGCAGCAATTAAATTACTGTTGCAATGGTTCCATGATGAAACATAGGCTATCTCTATAGTGGTACCACTTCAACAGTTATCTTTTTCACTGCAGCAATCCATGGCAGAAACTTGACACCTCTTTCTATTTCTGTCCATTTCACAATACACTTTTTAAAATATGATACCGTGAACTAATTCCTCAAGGGTATATACTGTATTGGAGTTCTATAACTACATTTTGAATGTTGAAAGTTGCTACAGCCTCCTAAACTTATTAACTATCTAAAAATTGAATCAAACATCACCATCTATACTCATATTAGTTTTATATTTCTATAGACTAACACACCCTAAAAAATCATCCAATCCTAGACTAACCCTGAATTTCTCAAAATGGCTTAAGGAAGGACTAAGTGTCAATTGTACTTCCTAACTCAGTGTAATGACAATATGAGTCGTTACATACATGAAAGATTTTCACCTAATATTTATCAAGTGCAATAGCAAGATGAGGTTCAATAAGTCATTCCGATAAATACAACACTACCTACTGATTAGTCAGAAGTGGTGACTAGAAGGACTACAAGATATAGGAAAACACCTCTTTGGATGAAAGACTTTGTGTCTCTAAACATACATCAGAGTGAGACATATGCTACGAATAAATTCCTAACATATAATAAGCTGTCAAGTAAGCGTCAAGCTTTTATAGCTAATTCTTCTATAACTACTGAGCCTACAAACTATAATGAGCCTATCAAGAATGCAAGATGAGTAGAAGCTACATAGAATGAAATTGATTCTTTTGAAAAGAATCAGACTTAGGAGATTACTAGCCTACCTCATGGTAAAAAACCTATAGGTTACAAGTGGGTATTCAAAATCAAATACAAAGCTACAGAAAAAGTAGAAAGGTTTAAGGTAAAGTTGGTTGTTAAAGGCTATAGTTAACAAGAAGACATTGATTTTCAGGAGACCCTCTCACCTGTAGTGATGATGAAAATAGTGAGAGCAGTACTGACAAGTGCTGCACAAAAAATACTAGTTTATCCATCAGATGGATGATTACAATATTTTTCTACAAGGTGACCTACAAGAGGAAATATCTATTCAGTTACCACGATGATTTAAGATTTAGAGGAGAAACAACATGTATGCAAACTCTTAAAATTCCTACATGGTCTGAAATAGGCTCCAAGATAATAGAATGCCAAACTTTTAGAAGCTTTAATCAACATGGAGTTTAAACAGAATCAGTATAATCATAGTCTATATGTAGAAGGGATAACTGAAGGTATCATTATTGTCCTGGTGTATGTGGATGACATGTTGATTATAAGAGATACACTAAAGTTGATTGAATTCACTAAAGAGAAGCTACAAAAGGCTTTTAATATATAGGATCTTGAAGAATTGAAGAATTCTTTGGGAATAGAATTTGCAAGATCAGGAAAGGTGTCTTAATGCATCAAAGGAAATATACATTGGAGTTAATTTCTAATTAGGACTTGGAGCAGCTAAACCGCAGATACACCTTGTGAGACATATATCAAGCTTACAACTAAAGAGTAAGATGATCACATCTGTAAAGATGAGACTGAACTTAATGATCCTTTGGTAGATCAATATGGCTATCAAGACTCGTTGAAAGCTCATATACCTCACAATGATCAGACCAAATATTGCTTATTATGTGCAGACACTTAGTTAGTCTTGCAACAATCAAAGAAGTCCCACATGGATGCAACTATCAGAGTTATTAAATACATAAAAAAAGAACCGGGACTAGGAGTTTTGTTATCTACTCAGGTTAAGAATGAAGTTATTGCATATTGTGACGTAGATTGGGTATCATGTCCAACTTCAAGAAAGTCTATTACTGGATACTTTGTGAAGTTGAGAGATTTTATTATGTCTTGGAAGTTTAAGAAGCAAAACACCATATCTAGAAGCTCAACTGAAGCAGAATACAAAAGTATTGTTGCAACAATTGTTGAACTAATCTGGTTATAAGGTCTTATGAAGGAACTTGATATTGAAATCAATTTACCTACTATAATTCATACTGACAGCAAGTCTGCTATGCAGATTGCTTATAATTCAGTCTATCATGAAAGCACCAAGCACATTGAAATATATTGTCACTTCATAAGAAAGAACATCAACAAAGGATTAATGTCAGTCAATTCTACTAAAGAGGAGCCTGTAGACATCTTTACCAAAGATTTTAACGGGGTTCGACATGAATATCTTTTGTTCAAGCTAGGCATCTTAAACATTTGTGAGATTACCTAGCTTGAGGGCGAGTGTTGAAGTAAAGAAAAGAAAGCAGAAACTGTGACAAGAACAATAATGGACAGTATTAACTATTTTTCAAAAGAGTTGGTTATTAACTATTTTAACAATTTTTTGAAATTAGCGTCAGTTTGTTAGTTATGAGTAGTTGATTCTAGAATAAGCATTGTTCTGTTATTTTGGCCAGAGTAGCATAGTATTTTGATAGTTATGAGTAGTTAACTTCAGAAATATCCCATTTTCAAAATACTATGGTCAAACACAATTTCAACCCTATTTTCAACTTCAAAAATATCAAATAAAATAAATATGTTTTTGATTTTCATGATCAAAGGGATCCGTGTAAGAAAAATATTCATGGTCATACCTTCCTTTTTTTTTTTTTGAAAATATAGCGATTTATTTATTTATTTATTTATTTTTGCAAGAAAGTACTAACAAACAGATACTTATTAAACTACGCTAAGAAACCTAAAAGATAACGTAACATATTCGAACATAATCATTACCATTTTCTTCTTTTATACTTCAAAGTCTTCAATAATAGTAATTGATAAAAGTGATTGTTTAGCATGATCTGTAGTAACAGTTCCTGTATTTAGCTCTTTAATCACTTTCAGTACTGTCAGAAATGTATAATTAAGAAAATCACCATTCCTAGATTACACTTCATTAAAGTCGTCCAACCTAAAGACATAATGTCCAAGGAAGAAGAAAACAATCTTCAAATTATTAAAAAAAATTGTATTGATTCATTGTCTTACGCCCTATTTTAGTTAAGTCAATCAAGTTTTTCTTCGGATTCTTTCATACATTTGTTTTATTATAAAAACTGTTAGTAGTACATAATTTATGTTACTTTTTATGTAACTTTTAACTACTCCATGAATTAAATTATCCTAATCAAGCTTAAATTCTCTTACCCCTTTCGCCATTGTTTGGGATTAAGAGTATTAGAACTGTTGAAATAAAACATCAAGTGCCATAAACAAACAAACAAAAAGGATTAAGACATTTGAGCAACACGAAAAATTATTGTAGAAATAATATTTGGTTCAGGAATGTGTGTACCGTAATAAATAGTCATTAAATACTACTCCCTCCATCCCAAATTACTCGTGTCAAATTGAGATGACATATTGATTAAAAAAAATAATTAATAACATGGTTAGTTTACTATAGTGTTCCTATTAAATGATGTTTGCATTTTAATTTGAAGAAAAAATAATTAATGCAAAGTGTAAAACATGGATAAAAAAAATTTGTCTCTTCTTGATTAATAGAAAATCAAATTAAAAAATTTGGAACGAATAATTTGGGAAGGAGAGTACCATATTGTTTATTGGAGCTCTGTGTTTTATTTCTTGACAGCAATTGTTTTGAGATTTGGACTAAACAATATTTTAATTGAAAAAGAAAATATCTAGAGATCTGATGTCTAGTGAATCTCGTAATACGGAGTACTATACAGTAATTTACTCCCTCCGTTTTATATTAATTAATACTTTTAATAAAAATTAATGGATCACTTATAAATCAAAATAAAATTAATTAGTTTTTTTTATTTTATCTTTATAATTAATATACTCTTTGATAGTTTAAATAAATTATATCTATTAATACGAATAAGGGGTATAGTAAAATAATTTTTTAAGTACTATACAAAATAAAAAGTGTTCAATTAATATGAACCCAGAGTGTATTAAATCTAAAGTTAAAAACCCATAGGATGATGCCGTTTTTATTTCACGTGAAATTATATATATATATATATATATATATATATATATATTGTAACATATACAATACTGACAACTCCCTCCGTTTCAATTACTTGTAACTCTTATTAAATTTAGTTGTTTCAGTTTACTAGTGATAATTTACTTCATCTATTTTTATTTGTCTATTATATTAAAGATAAATTTTTAATAATATTTATCTAGTTTAAAGAAAATTAATGAATAATTTGTCTATTTCTATCTATTGTATTATCAAAAAAGGGCCTAAATGTCTTTCAACTATTTAAAATGATGCTAATATACCCTTCTTCCAAATTTGAACTCTAAAATGTCTTTTCATCCATCTATTTGATCATATTTTACCCTTTTTCTTAACAAATAAATAATTAGAATTTTAACTTTACACGTGACAGTTTCTTATTAGTTGGACTTTTAGTAATAAAAAAAAAAAAAAAAAAACTTAACCCAAATGACTAAAATCTTCAATTGCTTCAACAAGTACAGCAATTCCACCTTCTTCAGCAATCACATCTTTCCCTATATCAATCCCTGCCAATATACTCAACACCACCATCGCCTTTTCCGCTAATCCATTCCCTTGTTCACCAACTAACCCCACTAATGGCTTCACTACACCAGCATTAATCGCCTTTTCCTTATTCAATCTCACTGAACACAACTTATAAAGCGTCGCCATTGCGTTTTTTCCCCCTCTATTCGTTCCATTTGCAAGCAAACAAACCAATGGAGGTATACCCCCACAAGCACCAATTTTCATCTTGTACTCATTAACCAATGCCAAACTCAACAACGCACAAGCAGCATTTTGCTTCGACGTATCTGTCCCGGTGTTCAACATATAAATCAGCGACTTCACACCTCCATACGAAGTGATCAACGCCTTATTCGGCTCGTGCAGTGACAAATTCAACAATGCTGTAACAGCATGCTCTTGTGTCCATGGATCTTGTTGGTGAAATATCAAGCTCAATAATTTTTTTAGTGATTTGGGTCCAACGGATGGGGTAGATTTTAGTGATTTCGATTAAGTTATTTTTTTTTTTGACTTTTGATTAATAAAAATTCAACTAATAAGAAACTGTCATGTGTGAAGTTAAAATCATAATTATTTATCTATTGAGAAGAAAGGTAAATAGGGCCAAATAGGTGAATGGAAGGGCATTTTAGAGCCCAAAGATGGAAGAAAGGTATATTTGTACTATTTTTAATAGTTAAGGACATTTTAGGTCTTTTTTCGTTTTATTATTAATCACAGTCATTACTCAATACATCTATGTCAATATTAAATTAATTATATTCAAAGAGTAATATGATAAAATTATTTTTATCATTTATTATTTTTAAGTCTATGTATCGAAATAATAGTAAACAATTACTGATGAACGGAGAGAGTACTATATGACCAGAACAATCATATCAATATTAGATGTTGAATCTTTTGTTTCAATTTACGTGATACAGATATAATTTAGATAATTATATTTTTAGATATTTAAGTTGTCAACTATTATAATTTATAATAATTGGTATGTAATTTTCAAATAATATATATTACTCTTCTTGTTCAAACTTTGGGGACATTGATAGTCAGTTATATTTTAAAATAGTTTAAATTTTTAATTATTGTGATTTATAATATCTTTTCTTCTATTCTAATTTACGTGACACTGACATAATTTCGAAAGTCAATCATATACCACGATTGAAGTAGCGTTGAAGCAGTTGAAGCAGATATGTTATAAATGTCTAATTTACTTTTTCTATTAAACATGATTAATTTTCTAATACATAAGATCTAACCAAATATCACGGTGTGGTGAATCAGACATGTATTAAATAACTCATAAAAACTAATTAGAACTGATATAATAAAATTGTTACAAAAAATATTTGTGCCAAAAAATTTAAGTGGATCTTATATAAGATATCAAAGTAATTTAAAACATTAAGAGTTAATTTATTATTTTATTTTTATTTTATTTTTTTATTAAATATTATTAATTTTATAATACCTAGATGACTTATAATAATTGATTAGGGAGTGATATAGTAAAATTACGATTGGAATAGCTGAAGTTTATATGTCATAATTGTCTATTTACTTTTTTTAATTAAATAATATTAATTTGTAAATACATAAATGACATATAATAATTATTTAAGGGTAATACAGTAAAATCACGGAAGAAGCAGCAACTTCGATGAAGAGGTGCGCACTTCTTCGCGTTTCTAAATAATTTTATGTGATACAAACTGAATTTAGATAATTAATCATATTTTAATACGTTTTTAAATATTTTCAGTTGTTAACTATTGTAACTTATAATATTTCTATGTAGTTTTTAAATAATTTATGTTATTCTCCTTGTCCAATCTTTTGCGACATTGATAGTTAATTATATTTTTAAAATAATTTAAGTTTTAATTATTCTAATCTATAATACTTTTTCGTCTATTTCAATCTACTAAGCAACAATGATATAACTTCGAGAGTCAGTCAAATATTTTATCTCTTTTAAATTTTTAAAATTGTTAATTATTGTGATTCATAGTATTTTTTTGAAATACATAGCAGATTAATTTTTTGTTAGGTATTTTAAATTTTTAATTATTGTAATTTATAATACTTTTTATGTAATTTTCAAACAATATATATTATTCTCTTTGTCCAAACTTTTGTGGCATTGATATGGGTCCTACCTCTATTCTAAATAATTTTTCTTCTACTCCAATTTATGTGACACAATGGTTTGATGACCATAATAATTAATTAGAGGTAATATAATAAAATCACGGTTGAAGTGGCAAAGTAGAAAATAACTTATAATAACTAATTATAAGTGATATAATAAAATTACTATAAAAAAAACTTGTGAAAAAAAAACTAAGTGAGCCTTATATAAAATGTCAAATGAATTTAAAAAATTACTTTACCATTTTTTTTCCATTTTAAAATCTTTTTCATTAAATATTATTAATTTCTTAATTTTTACATGACTTATAATAATTGATTAGAGGTGATATAGTAAAATTACAGTTGAGACAATTGAAGCAGACATGTCATAAATGTCTAATTTTTTTATTAAATATTATTAATTTTCTAATACATAGATAATGACTTATATAATTAATCAGTAGTGATATAATAAAATCACAATTGAAGAAGCCGAAGTAAACATATCGTAAATATCTATTTTTTTATTAAATATTATTAATTTTTTAATACACAAATAACTTATAATATTTAATTAGGAATAAATAAGAATAATCTTTAACAATATATAATTTCAGTCAATGTGCAATTTCAAGGAAAATGCATTTTAGTAACCATTCTAGGCAAGAGAAACCAAAGAAAAAAAAATCAGAATGGGACCCACATGACATAAAAGATAAGCAAAAGTTGTTGGTTATTTAAGCAGTAATAAGTAGTATATACTCTGTTTTTTTTGTCCAAAATTGAAAAAATACAACCATATAAAGCACAGTTGTACAATATGTTTAAAATAGCAGTACTAATAAAATGAAAGAAACACCCTTATCATATACTCCCTCCGTCTCATTTTACTCGTCTCAAATTGAGATGACATAACTATTAAGAAAACAATGATTGGTAATATAATTTTACCATTTTGCCCCTCTTAATTGTGTCTTGTTGTTAGTTTCAATATTGATGGATGACTAATACCAAAACACCATTTACATTCTTAATGATGTACTCTTAATGGTACTCATCTTTGCAATATTTTTCAAGAATGCTAATAATAAGGAGTAATCAATTACACTAAGGGTATAATGGGAAAAAAAAAATTCTTGTCTTAATAAGTAAAAAAGGATAATAAATCAAAAAATTTGAAACGAGTAAAATGAGACGAAGGGAGTACAGTAGAAGAATGAGAAAAAGCACACATGTTGACAAACTCCTGTGTGCTTCTTCACTCTTCTTTTTTTTGGTAAGCCTTCACTCTTCTGCGTAGTAGTAAAGTAATACTTGACAACATCATTGGCTAAATTAAATGTATGTAATAAAAAAAATTAATTGCATGCAGGATTAGCTTTAAAAGAGCTAGCAAGCATGCTTGGTCTTCCATCATGGAGCTCATTTAAATACAGGATTAGTTTTTGGGCACGTCAATCACTATCCCTGCATGCTTTTCTAAATTAAATAAAAACAATACCATGATTATTCATACAGATAGAATTAAGTTAATATAGCCACTTGTGACCACTTAATGTCATTCCAAATTTATTTTCATAAATAATATTTGGCCGCCAAATAGGCACCAATTTTGACTCAAAATACCTAAATTCAACTAAAACGAAGTGTTTCTTTAAACTGTTGTGTAAATTTGAAATATTTTGAGGTTTTAAAATTGAAGAGTATACATGTAATAACTATAAGTTGTTATCTTTATTATATCTAAAAAGAGAATTACTTCTTTTTTTTTCAATTGAGTACATGTGATATTTCTTAAGAAAGTGATTTCATAAGCCTTTTTTGAATTCATTTTCTAACATCAAGTAAAAATACACATATTTTGCACAAATGCACGCAAAACATGTAGGTCAAAAATTATTTTTCAGAAATTTTCGTCAAAATGCCAAATTACCAATAACATTCCGACGATAACATCCATGAAAAGTCTGGAGATTTCTAGTAGCGTTCTCTCTAAACTCGATTCACAGGCAATTAAGGAGAGTAAAGTTTGATTCTCATTAAGCCTTCTTCTTTCCCCTTTTTTTTTTCTATATTCTTTCAAAAATGACATAGTTTTTTCTTTTTCTTTTTAAAACAAAAAAAAGGAGAGAGGGAAATTACTTGGTTCCATTTTTTATTTTGACCTGATCCCTTTTAAAAGTTTACTACCGTAGAATAAGAAACAATCAAGTCAGTCGTAACAATAATTTAAATTGTTCTTAAAAAGGAAGAAGATAAAAAGGTTGTTAAGGTGGGTAAACAACGTTGACTCCAATATATGTTGGTCTGAAATTAGGTAAATAACAACAAAAATATTATGAAATCATGATAATCAAATGACAGTGATTAGTATTAAGAAACGTGTCACTCAAAGATTGTTGTATGAAAGCTGCGGCAATGGGCATATGAATCTAGAATTACTAAAATTCCTTGGCGTCTAAGCAATGGATGTGTAGAAGATTGCCCCTAAAACATGGTACTATCTTAAGAGGTCTACCCAAGAATTAATTATTAAAATGTACGGCCTCAGTTGAATTGCTTTTGAAAAGAAAAAGAAAAATGATATAAAATTATAAAGGAAATAACAAAATAACCCAAAAGTAGTCTGAAAATAGAGAGTGCAAGATCCTTTAATCTTTCATTGACAATGGCTATTTATAGCCCAAACTACAAGAATGGACACTTATCCAAAAATTGAAAATAGGTGTAGTATGACATGGTCTTTCACCTCTTCTCAAGGGTATGCCACATGTCCTTAATTTTGAACACATGACATCCAACTTCATAACATTCCCCCTTAGATGTTCATATAAAGAAAAATTTACTGAATAAGCATTTGAGTGTTGTCTCATTAAAAACTTACCAGGAAAAATTCAGTGGAATAAAAATCTTGGTTAAGGAAAAAAGAGTACAACGCGTATTCTTACTCCCCTGATGAAGACCCCGATTCAACTTATTCAGTCTTCGCATTTCAATCTTATGTAACATCTTCTCGAAGGTTGAAGTTGGTAAAGATTTGGTGAACAAATCTGCAGGATTGTCACTAGAGCGGATCTGCTGCACATTAATATCACCATTCTTCTGAAGATCGTGCGTGAAGAATAACTTTGGCGAAATGTGTTTCGTTCTATCTCCCTTTATAAAGCCTCATTTTAATTGAGCTATGCATGCTGCATTGTCTTCAAATATGACCGTGGGTACCTTGATATCGATCTTCAGACCACATCTCTCTTTGATGGAATGTACCACTGATCTCAGTCATATACATTCTCTACTTGCTTCATGGATCACTATTATCTCAACATGATTAGAAGAAGTAGCAACAATGAACTGCTTCGTCGATCGCCATGATATTGCGGTACCTCCGTATAAAAACACATAGCCTATTTGAGATCGTATTTTATGTGGGTCAGATAAATAACCTGCATCTGCATGACCAATAAGATCTGGACTAACTTTGTTAGTATAAAACAGACCCCTATCAATAGTCCCTTTTAGGTACCTCAATATATGCTTAAGTCTGTTCCAGTGTCTCCGCGTAGGAAAAAAACTATACCTCTCTAGCAAATTAACAGAAAATGTTATATCCGACCTTGTAGTATTAGCGAGGTACATAAGTGCACCAATAGCATTGAGATATGGTACTTTGGGACCAAGAATCTCTTCACCCTCTTCCAGAGGTCGGAATGGATCTTTACTTATATCAAGTGATCGAACAACTATTGGAGTACTTAGTGGATATGCTTTGTCCATGTAAAATCGTTTCAAAACCTTCTGGGTATAGGCAGTTTGATGAATGAAGATCCCGTCTGCTAAATTTTCAATTTGCAGACCAAGATAAAGTTTTGTCTTTCCAAGATCTTTCATTTCAAATTCTTTCTTTAGATATTCAATTGCCTTTTGGACCTCTTCTGGAGTCCCAATGAGATTTATATCATCCACATAAACAACTAGTATAACAAACCCCGACGCTGTTTTCTTAATGAAAATACAAGGACAAATAACATCATTTATGTAACCTTCGCTTTTCAAGTACTCACTTAGGCGATTATACCACATACGCCCTGATTGTTTTAGACCGTACAACAATTTTTGTAATATGATTAAATATAATCCCCGAGACTTTGAAATAAATGCTTCAGAAAATTTTAATTCTTCTGGGATTTTCATGTAAATATCGTTATCAAGTGAATCATAAAGATAAGTTGTAATCACATCCATTAGATGAATTTCAAGATTTTTATGTACAGCTAGACCGATAAGGTATCGAAATGTTATTGCATCCATAACAGGTGAATATGTTTCTTCATAGTCGACACCGGGTCTTTGAGAGAATCCTTGTGCAACAAGGCGTGCCTTGTATCTTACAATTTCACTTTTCTTATTTCTTTTACGTACGAAGACCCATTTATAGCCAACTGATTTTATACCATCTGGGGTTTGGACTACAGGTCCAAAAACCTCTCGTTTAGCAAGTGAGTTCAATTCTGATTGAATCGCCTCTTACCATTTTGACCAATCTTTTCTTCGTCGACATTCCTCGACAGATAGAGGTTCAAGGTCCTCATTGTCTTGCATGATATTTAATGCAATATTATATGCAAAAATATTATCCACCGTAATTTTCGATCGATCTAAATTTACCTCATTACTAGTGGAACTTATTGAAAGTTCTTCATTCACTTGAGTCTCGGATTCACTGATTTCTTCAGGAATATCAGGATTAATCAGATTTTGAGTCTCTTCTGGAGAATCTTTTATAATATTATCTTTATCATTTTTCGCGCTTCTTTTTCTAGGATTTTTATCCTTTGAACCCAAAGGCCTACCACGCTTCAGGCGTGTTTGGAATTCAGAAGCTATTTTATTAGAAGATGATTCTTTTGGAACTTCAATTCGGATAAGCACATTCGCTACAGGGATATTTGACTTGGTTATCCTTTTCAAATCAGTAAATGCATCGGGCATTTGATTCACCAATTTCTGTAAGTGAATGATCCTCTGGACCTCATTTTCACATATTGGGGTACGTGGATCAAAATGAGATAATGATGAAACTTTTCACGTAATTTCTCTTTTTAGTTCACGTTTTCTCCCCCTAATTGCGAAAAATTTGTTTCATCAAATTGACACTACAAAAAAGAGGTCAAATTACGGGGGTTAATTTTGCGATTTATGGGATTTAAAATTCCCATAAAATGTAATTGTGGGGGTTCCCAAAACCCCCGAAATACGAGCCGTCAAAAATGAGTTGCGGCAGTTTTTTTCCGACCCCCATAATTAATTTGCAGGGGTTATTTTGCGGCGGTTAAAACCCCCGTAATTAATTTGCGGCGGTTATTGACTCCCGTTATTCTAAATTTAATTTTTTTATAATAAATTTTTATTTAAAACTTGCGGGTGTTAAAATCTCTGCAATTGTTTTATTTTTTTAAAAAAATTAGTAGGACCCATCAATTTTCAATAACTAATTATAGATTGTAATTTTAGCTCAAATTTAATTGTTCCTTTAGGCATAACCTACAATCCAATATTTGTTCAATTCATATATCATTAATACAACATGAGTAATTAAATATTGTAATTGACAAGCATATCAAAAATAAATTGAACATTAAACTTCAAAATTAAATTTTAAACATTAACATCTTCAAACTCCAATTTTTCAACATTAACTATTATCTTCAAACTCCAAAATCAAATTTAAACACAAAACCTTCAATATTCTAAGATTCACTCCAACCACACAATTACATCGTCATAATTGAACATCCAAGACAAATGCAATAAAATCAAAGAATATCGTTAGGATCATTATCATCGCGTGATCTCCTTGCATCCATTGGCGAAATTGGTCCACTAGCCGCATCACTTGGCTACATAAAAATGAAAAGTATAAAAATCAAATATGGTATAATGGTGTCTCCAAGGAACACAATCACAAATGAGTTAAATAATGGGTGAAACGGGCAATCAAATAGTTGATCAAGAGTGTTTTAAGGGATAATAATGAACTTAATAATGTAAAATCACTATGTTCACTCTTTTGTGTGTCTTCAAAACAATAATAGCATCGAAGAGAAATAGGAAAAACAGAAGTTAAAACACAGGTGAATTATTGTCATATGAAAACCTACTCGTCTTTGTTAAAAGCTAATTACTCCAGGAATTTCTTCAAACATCCCACATACTATATAGTATATTATGCCATTTCATTTTCTTCACATTATCTCTTCTCAGAGTTAAAAAATGCAGTCTAATATCAATTGTTTCTCGTTTTATTCTCCTAATACAAGCACAAGGAAATTTCATATATTCTGCCTGTCCTCCCATTGCCCAACCCACCTACGTGCCATTGGAGACTTAAATAGGTGAAAACTCACATACATTCTCCACCCTATACAATCTCTAAGTATCTTATGCCATGAATAGAGAACTACTAAACACCTCAGTTCCACACATGAGAAAGAACATTTATTTTTTTGTGTAATGAAAGTTCTTTACGGTGACTGGGGTTCAGCGGGAAGCCTGCAAATACTTTTCATATTTTTATTTTTATTGATAATAGTGGTGTCACCTTACTCGCACTTTGACTTTCCACTGGTACGTATGCAAATATACATATAAACATTAGTGTTGCTCAGACTCTTCAAAAAAGTAAATGGGTGCATGTCGGATCCTACTGAAGTAATTTTGGAGGATATGACAACATTTTTGGAGAGTTCTAGCAACATAAGACTCTCTCTCATACACATACATATGGATGTCAAGTACCTATAGATTAAGACTGGAATTCTCTTCTTGACAAGCAATCCTACTATAGATATGGTTGGTATCTCTATGTCAAACAATTGATAATCCAGAATACTGTGGAAGCAGAAGGAAAAAATAATTAGTATAACTTCAGCTTGTAACTGTGCTATAACTTTGTATTGATTTCATTTGTAACAAATGATGTTGAGAAACAAATTTATTTATATTTAGCTGACCATAAAGAATATCAGTTGTCTTAGGAGGGGAACTTAAAAGACAAGCTTGTGGATCAACTCACGTGCTGCAGACACCCCAGCTGCAAACACCAACAAGCCTTGCATAAAGAGCCCTTCTCATATCTTGTCAGTTTAAGTAATTGACAGTTTCATCGTCAATGCAGACATCTATCTTCTCAGTATTTTCTTATAATTAGTATCAGTAAGACACAGTCAGTGTTAGTTGGATAAGACGTTGGTGAAGCCTATCGAAACAAAAGGAAGACAGTATTGGGACATTAACACAGTTGAAACAATAACTTACTTGTGGATTTATAATTTTGGACTAAGATAGCACCGATGACATATAGACATCGAGGGTAACATCATACTTGTCTACAAATTTGTTGGTTTCTCTACTGACTAAGCTCATGACTCTTGAACACATTGGCGATACATTATCTTTGTAGTACTCACTCACATAGTGAGAATAATTGCAAAAAGAAGTGAACATTTTGTACGTGGAGTCTGATATTACGCCATGAGACTAGAAGTACCTCTTCAGAGGTTTTCCTTTCGAATTCAAGATCAACAACAAGAACACAATGTAATGTGGTTTTCCTCTATAGAGGTTTTTTGATTCAGGTGTACCTCTCTGAAGTTGACATTTCCTGTTAGCTTCTCCAGTTCTGACGGTGTTAAATAACTGTTATGTTTATCATCAAACTTGCGAAAGAGCCTGTAATAAAACACAATCAGATGATAAGTATTAGTGAGATATTAATCCTTATTAACTTTTTGAGATGTTCAAGATTCTGAGTTCATTGAAAATATGGTTCAAAACTTGAGAGAATATTGCATACCTTTTAATGGATTCAATGTTGGGTCTACCATCATCTTTTAGAAGGTCCTCGAATTTAATTACTTGGTTTTGAATTTGCTTCAGAACTCTTGGTTTTTGAATTTGCTTCAGAACTCTTGGTACGAGCTCCTTAATTTTAACTCTCTTTTTGTTGTCCCTCCGTGTATGCCTTAACTACCTACATATATACGCAGTTGCAATGTAAATCAATTTACTAGCTCAAACTAACTGTAATCATACTCCAGCTTCTTTCAACGATATTCTTTTTGTTTGACCAACTAAAAGTTATCTTTTTGGTTACAAAACTAGCCCTTAGTGTCAGGCAGAAAAAGAAGATGAACTTTTTCCTCATCAAGAAATTTCTACTTAAAGAAAGTTTGTGACTAAAAATATTCCTACTTAAAGAAAAGAATTCTCAGGAACTAAAACTTTAGAGAAAGCATGGTTTCTTCACCTATCTAGAATCAGTATGATTATTCACATCATCTGAGAAAATCCTTTGATGACTACAACAGTGGTAGAAGTAGACGAAAACTAAATGAAGTTAAATTTCTAGTGGTACACAAAACATGAATGTAAAATTGCCAACACATATAACTAGTGCAAGTAGAGGTTGCAGAGTTATACCTCAGCTGAAAAAGTTTTAAGAGGGTCTCTGCTTCTTTTGAACCTTTCATTTGATCCTTTGCCACGAGATGGATTAGTATTACCCATTGCAGCTCTGGCCAGCTTCACAATCTTGCTAGCTTCTTGTGTTGTTGGATCCAATAGGTAATTAGGTACATCACATAGGTGTGGGGCAGGTTCCTTCTTACTTAACATCTTATCATGCTTCAAAAGATCTGCCCAAAATATTTGAATATGATGAGTACTATGATGTTCATTCAAATTATATCCCACAAATTACAACTTAATTACCTAGGTCTTTTGGATTGTCTTGAAAATGAGCCTTCAACCTGATTAAGACAAACATAAAAGTACTTAGGTTGACAGATTTCAAGTCAAGAACAGAAAAGTACAATCATGGAAAAATCGGAAATCGATAAAAAGAGGCTCGGAAAGTGCCACCCAACAGAGTAGGTGAAGAATAACAACAAACAAACAATTATATGAAAGTAAACTATTTACCAAGAAAAGGTAATGACCAGGACATTACCCACCAATTTTTCAATCACTTCTACACAGGTATCACCAAAACACCACAGACGTACTCCTACACACTAACCCTCTACCCTAATCCGCGTCCTCCACACCTTTCTATCAAGGGTCATGTCCTCCGTAAGTTGAACCTAATTCTAAAATTTCCCTCGATCAACCACTACGTAAAAAAGAGGTATATTGGTTAAACCATGCTCAGAATTAACACCTTCACATTGTGACGTTAAAGAGGAGAGGTATTAAGTATTTCCCAAATTAATGGAATATTCATTTTATTTGTTAACCTCGTTGGAGGTTCAGTTGACAATACTATAGTAATTGATATCACGCTTCATTATCTGGAACCTTTTTCTCTGTTACCTTTCTCCAAAAAAATGGTATTATGCCTCATTATCAATCAATGTTAAGTGAATATCATTTCTCGTTGTATAGCTCCAAGAATGCATAGAAGTGACTTGCATAAAATTTAAAGACAATACCAATTTACCAAGCCTGCTGTGTGCAAACAATTCCCAATCGTCTCCACAGCCACAGTCAATGAAATAACCACTTCCTATATCAAATGATACCTCACTGCTGTTATTGTAATTAACAGGAGCCTGAGAAGAAGAACAAATTGATGGCCCAGAGCTAAATGACCAGAGTGGTGGTTTCATAGTATTTAAGCTATTTTGCTCCCTTAAAGAAACTATACCATCTAGTTCAGCAAACAGAGTTGTCTCAGGTTTCCTGGTTCGAGAGAGTGTTGCAAAAACAAAGTCAAATAAATTTAATGAATCAGTAAGCATACCATAAGTATATAAAGTTACCAGTATGACACAAGGTGAACGTACGAAGACATTCTCATTAACTATAATACCCAAAATCACTGATTCAATCACTTCAACCAAGACATTCTCCACCAACTTTTCAATCTAATTAACTTCACTACTTCAAGAGTCAAACTTTATTCCTATAAACTATAATACCCAGTCCTCCTCAAACTAAATCAAAGATACAAAACTATAATAATCAATCAAATACATAAAATTACAAAATCCTGCCATTTGGAATAAACATAGCATACATATATTAGCAAACCGCAAAGAAGCACAGATTAACACTGAGTGTTGTATAATTAGCAGAAGAATAGTTATTAAAAATAAGAAACAATTACCTGGGAGCTAGGAGTTTGAATACACCGGAGAAAAAGGTAATGACCGACCACCGGAGACACCGGAGTAGCAATGATCGAAGCAGAGAGTAGCAGCCTATCAATGACTGGCGTACCCTAATTACCGCTATTTTGGAGAAAAATGAGAGAGAGAAATATTTTTGGGGCTATTATTAATGGATAATATTAAGGGAAAAAGAGGGAAAATACTTTTTGAGTTGGCGCTATTTTTTTTGGATGGATAGCGGGGGATAAAACCTTTGCAAATGTATAATTTTTAGTGGCACATTTTTAACCCCCGCATTTAATATAATTTTATAGAGGTTAAAATAACCCCCGCAAATAAACCTCCGTAATTAGACTTGTTTTTTATAGCGACAATCTGCAAATTGAGTAGTAAATAAATTCCTCGTCAATGGTTCAAGATAGCGAATTATAGAGGGTGACTCAAACCCAACATATATTCCTAACCTTCACTGAGGGCCCATCTTAGTGCGCTGTGGTGGTGGAACTGGCATATATACTGCACATCTAAAAATTCTTATATGAGTAATATTTGTCTCATGACGGAGGACTAACTGTAATGGGGAGTACATATTCTAATGAGTAGGCCTGAGACGAACAAGCGATACTGCATGTAAGATAGCATGACCCCAAACAGTAGTGGACAATTTTTTTTCATAAGCAGTGGTCTTGCTATCAATTGTAGGCGCTTAATAAATGACTCAGCAAGGCCATTTTGAGTATGAACTAAGCTACTAGATGTTCAACTCGTATCCCAACTGACATACAATAATCATCAAAAGCTTGGGATGCAAATTCTTCAGTATTATTGAGGCGAATAGCCTTGATAGGATAATATAGGAATTGCGCCCTTAATCGTATTATTTGTGCTAATAATTTTGCAAACTCCAGGTTGCGAGACGACAAGAGGCACACATGCGACCATCTTGAAGATGCATCTATTAGGACCATAAAATATCTAAATGACCCACTAGGTGGGTGAATAGGCCCACATATATCCCCATGTATACGTTCTAGAAACAGAGGGGATTCAACGTTAACTTTCAGTGGCAATGGCCTAGTTATCAGTTTGCCTTGATAATAAGCAACACATGAAAATTCATCAGTTGTAAGAATCTTCAGGTTCTTTAACGAATTTTCTTTTGAATTTTCAATAATTAGTCTCATCATTATTGACCCAGGATGGCCTATTCGATCATGCCATAGCACAAACGTATTTAGATCAGTAAACTTCTAGTTTACGATAGAGTGTACTTCAGCTGTACTAATTTCGGCATAGTATAAGCCGGAAGACAAAGTTGGTAATTTCTCTAACACTTGTTTTTGACTTGAGACATTCTTGGTAATGCCAAGATATTCAACATTTATTTCATTTGTTGTCTCAATATGATATCCATTTCGGCGGATATCTTTAAAACTCAATAAATTTCTTGCGGATTTAGAAGAGAACAATGCATCTTCTATAACTAATTTTGTCCCCTTAGGCAGAAGTATAGTAGCTCTTCCGGAGCCTTCAATTAATTTTGAATTGCCAGATATAGTTGTGACATTTGCTTTTCTTCTAAATAAGCGGGAAAAATATTTTTCATCTCTAAATATTGCGTGCGTTGTCCCACCATCAATTACAGAAATATCATCACGATCGATTATTGATTCCATATTCTTCAAAATGAAAATATAAATAAAGTAAATATTACAACATTACTAGCATATAATCGTATTTACACAAACTTTAATTATTTACGCGACTAGTAAGATACTAATAACAGAAACGTAAACTAATACAACTTAAACATAAAAGTAACATAATTAGACTATTTCATAATTATCACGACAGGATGATTTACATATTCTTCAGGAACTACAAAAAAATCTGAAACTTTCAAGTTTATGGGCTCGACATTATCTTCAAAGAGAAAGTTTGCTTCAACATCATTTTCTGCCTTTTTAAGGGACGCCTGATAGAGTTTTACCAGATGCTTTGGTGTACGACAGGTACGTGACCAGTGCCTTTTTCCTCCACATCGATAGCATTTACTTTCAGAGCTCGTCCTTGACGCTGCTTCAGGAGCTTCCCCCTTCTTTTTGCACTGCTGGTGCTGAGAGCTATTATTTATTGCAAGGCGATCACCCTGGTTAAAATACCTGCCACGACCATGACCACGACTACAACTGGGGTCAAGACTTCTTTCAAGCCTAGTTGGGCGAAAATTTGCAGCATTCACTTCTGAGAATGGAGCAGTACTAGCAGGTCGACTTTCATGATTTCTCATTAAAAGGTCAATTATGTTGTTCAGCAACAAAAAGATGAGAAATCAATTCAGAATATTTTTTAAATCCCATTTCTCGGTACTGCTGCTGCAGGAGCATACTCGAGGCGGAAAAAGTAGAGAATATTTTCTCTAACATGTCGCGATCTGTGATATCTTCCCCGCATAAATTAAACTACGATTTAATTTTAAACATCGCAGAATTATAATCAATAATATTCTTAAAATCTTGCAACCTCACATGGGTCCATTCATAACGAGGTTGTGGAAGAATGACCATCTTCAGGTGGTCGTATCTTTCTTTTAAATTGTTCCACAATATAAGAAGATTTTTAATCGTGAGGTATTCCATTTTTAAACCTTCGTCAAGATGATGGCGAAGAAATATCATGGCCTTGGCCTTACCTTGATTTGATGCCTTATTGTCTTTTTTTATGTTGTCTGCCAGATCCATTGCATTTAAATGTATTTCGGCATCTAATGCCCAGGACATATAAGTTTTGCCCGATATATATAGGGCACTAAATTCGCGTTTGAAAATATTAGACGTTATTTAAGAAAATTAAATACTAACCTTTAAATATTGTTGAAAAGTTTTTGCAGAGACTCGTGCTGATAATGTGATATAAAATTATAAAGGAAATAACAAAATAACCAAAAATTAGTCTGTAAATGGAGAGGGCAAGATCCTTTAATCTTTCATTGACAGTGGCTATTTATAGCCCAAAATTCAAGAATGGACACTTATCCAAAGGGAAAAGACATCATTTCCACCCCATACTATACAAGAAAAGTCTAAGCCACACCTAAATTATATAAGTGACCTATTACACACCTTAACTATATAAAAGTGATATTATTACCTCCCCGCGACCCCCATTCTAAGGCGCGTGTGTTACACTTATTTTAGGCGCGTCCAGCCTATTAAATAACAAAAGTAAACGACTAAAAACATTAAGGGAAAATGCATCGTTTTCACCCCAAACTATAGTCGAAAAGTCGAATCCACACCTAAACTATTTAAGTGACCTATTACACACCTTAACTATAAAAAGGTGATACTTTTTACTGACGTGGTGCTGACGTGACAGCGCGTGTAAAACACTACACCACATGCAAGTGGTGGTAGCCTGACAGGGTGTAAATAGTTTCACTTTTTTTATAGTTTAGGTGTGTAATAGGTTACTAGTATAGTTTAGGTGTGACTTCGACTTTTCAAATATAGTTTAGGATGGAAACGATGTCTTTTCCCCTTATACAAATATTAAAAATAGGTGTAGTATGACATAGTCTTTCACCTCTTCTCAAGGGTATGCCACATATCCTTAATTTTGGACACATGACATCCAACTTCATAACAAAAAAAAGTTTCTACATTAAGGGGTTGTTTCGTTTCTATTTAGAAAGTGAATTATCTGTGTACTAGAATTAATTTACTCCTTCCATCCTAAATTATTCGTCCTAAATTGAGATAACACATTGATTAAGAAAAATAATTAATAACATGGTTAATTTATCATAGTGCCCCTATTAAATGATGTTTAGATTTTAATTTGAAGAAAAAGTAATTAATGCAAAGGGTAAAACATAATTTTTTTTTTGGTCTCTTCTTGATTAATGAAAAAGAACAAGTAAAATGGAAAATTAAATTAGGAAATTTGGGACGGAGTGATTAATTAATACCATGTTAAGTACTCCCTCCGTCCCAAATTACCTGTCCCAAATTGAGATGACACATTGATTAAGAAAAATAATTAATAACATGTCTGCTTTACCATTGTACCCCTATTAAATGATGTTTACATTTTAATTTAGAAAAAAGTAATTAATGCAAAGGATAAAACATTGATTTTTTTTTTGTCTTTTCTTAATTAATGAAAAAAGACAAGCAAAATGAGAAATCAAATTAGGAAATTTGGGACGGAGGGAATATTTTTTTTCTTTTAGTTTTACTTGACCTCTACATTAAAATAGCTATTTTAATTTATTTGTTCATTTTTCACAAATTAAGATAGTTTTATTGCATTTTCTCCCTTATTACCCTTAGTATTAAATAACTATGTAAAGTACTAGTATCAAATTTAGAATTCTAAAGTATCATTAATAAGATTAATTTAGCAAATACATATTTAATTAAAGTTTTCGTAAAGAGTGCGACAAGTCAACATGAGTCAAGTCATATGAGATGAAAGTAGTAGTATTTTTTAATTGTCATGTATAACTTCAACATATCAAATATGACGTTTGGTTGTCAGTTTACAATCCCACACAACTTATAATACATGTTTAATAAAGTTATAGGGAATTTATGTAAGTATTAATTATATATGCAGGGTAAAAGAAAAATACTTGTATTAATAATTAATACGTAAATATTTAAAATTTGTATGATTGATTTCTACCTAATTAATTTTAATATGACTAATACATATATAACCCTACCGAACGACCAAACATTGGTACCAATGGCTTTGTTGTTCACAAATAAAATAATACAACAAAAAAAAATAAAAAAAATCCTTGTGTAGTTAGTTTACGTGCATGTTTATTTATTTAATTTGCACAAACCTAATGTCTTATATTTTGGGGCCCAAAAGCAATTTGCATGATATTTTGTTTGGATAACTTAAATATATCCATCTTGTCAAAAAAAGGTAAAGTTAATGACATAGGTAATCCTCAAAGCATAAATGGAAGTGAGATATAAAGGAAGGCATTATATTCCAAAAGCAACAACCAGATATATAAACTTCATTATGTTTATACTAATACGTGCATGACAAAAAGGAAGCATAACAAAATAATTATGTTAGTTGTAGCACAATATATACTTGAACCTACCACCACAAGGAAAATTTGACAGCAAAAGAAGCCAAATAATTTGTTGTTTTCAAGTATTTCACCAACCTTATAATTAAAGCTTTTACAAGGTTGAACTCTTTAAATTACTAATTAGAAAATGAATGTATGGACAACCCATGAATTTAAACTTCTAATTAGAAAATGTGAATTTCCGATGAATTTGTCAAAAAGTAGATTGCCGGAAACATTTTTGACGGCCTTTTCATCACAAACGTCTGGAGAAAATTTACATTTTTGAGTATTGTAACTTGTTATTGATCTTTAATTCATGTCCCTCGTAACAATAACTTTTTCTTGAGGCACAAGTTTATATTTTCTCATCAATAACATCTCACAAGTTATATCTAGACATGACTTTAGGTTTTAAGAACTTATCTCTCACTAGGCAGGAGTGATTATAAAAAGAACAAAAATTAAAGATCAATTCATTTAAAGGCAAAAATTATAGACCAATTTATTTGAAAGATAAAATTACGGATCAATTCATTTAAAAGACAAAAATTAAAGACCATTTTGTTTGAATTACAGTACATGAAATTTATGGTTAATACTTATTAATTGGTCAAACCCACACCATAAAATTATTAGTAATTGACCTTATAGCCCTACAAGTACAAACTAATTAATAGTTGCATTTACAAGGAAAAAAGAAAAGTTGGTGCAGATAGTTATAACGTGCAACAATGGACCAAGATCCCTCCTTATACGTAAATCAATTTGATTTATTAGAATTGACCTTAACCTACCACCTCAAAATAACCTAACATCAACCTATGGCAAAAGTTATGTAACACAAACCAATGTGTCTTTATTTTTTATACAATGACAATTTAATTTTTTATATATAAAAGTATTTAAAGTTAAGTTGATAGACCAAAAAATAAGTCGAGTAACAAAAATAAAGGCACAAGTGCAAATGATCCTTAGTTAACCTTAGGTAGCCCCATGACCCCCATATAATCCCCCCACCCCAAAACCCAAACCAATAGGTCAAATAATTGTCAAATGTTTACATTTATAACTCACCGATTTGAAATTGATGTCCATGCTTATTTTAAAATCAAGTCGAAACAATACCATATAATCCACTTTTCAAAAATGATTGCTAAAACAATATGCAAAGTCCACTTTTACTCTAATCTAATTCATGATAGAACTTTTCCATTTTAGAAGAAGGAGGAGAAAAATTAATACACGACTTTTACACGTTCCTTTAAATTAATTTCTATAATTCTTGTAATGTCAATTAGTGTCAAACCATTTAAGTTGAAATAGAATTGCTCTGACGTAGATATGACATTACCAGTCGACCCACTTGATTGCAAGAAGTTTGATAAAATATAGCTAACTGCCAGTTTAAACAAGGTTTATTTATGAAAAACTGAAAAATCATCTAACTGAATAAAACCGGAAAAGGAATACGGATATTTTCTTGGTTTGATTTGATTTTAGTTTTAAATTTGAAAATCAATAATGTTTGGGTTGGTTTTTAATTTAAGTATTAATAAGGCAGAAATTAAAATGATCATAATCTAAAAGTACTAAGTCATGTCAAAATAAGTATAACTAATAACTAATAAGTATTAGTTATATAACTAAACATTAAAGAAAATAATTAAGTTATGCATTTTTACGGTATAAATTAACCAATGCAAAATTAAAGAACAGATATCAAATATTATTTCTTTTGTTAGCATTAGTATTGATTTGGTTTGATTTTTTTTTTTTTTTTTTTTTTTGAGTTAATAACATGCATCTATGAGCTATAAAACTTATTGAACCATTTAAAGTTAAAGTCCAAACTTAAAACAATATGTTAAAAGACCAACAACACTATACAAAGAAGTTAAACAAATATTTATAAATTACATTACAATGAATATTTTATATATTAAGTATTTGTAAAACACATTATTATTGGCACACGACAACTCCCTTTTCTAACGTGCACCATCACCATTTCTCATGGTAAGAAGAGGTTGAGGAAGACCGCGAAAAGAGGAAATAAGTGATGCTAAGGCTGAGGAAGACCACACAAAGAGGAAACGAGTGATGCTAAGGCTACCGCGCACAACCCTACCATGGGGCTTAGAGAAGGAAAGGGATTGAGGGAAGGATATCTCAGCTGCAATAAGTCCAGGGATCAAAATTGAAGAAATTACGAGGGTTGAGCTACGGAAAATGTCGATAAGGATAGATTTAGATCGACAACCTAGTGAAATTGAAAAAAAAACACAGGGAAACCGATAACAAGAGTATCCAGAGAAATTGAGCTGGAAAGAATGTCATGGAACATGGATCTACCAGCAAGGTACCTAGGATAGTGACGACTTAAGGACTGCTAGAATCTATACCGGAGATCTAACATCCAATCACAGAAGTAGCCCGTCGTCAAAATTTGGTGGTAAATACTAATTCAAAGAGGAAGAAAATGTGGAATTAGCTTATTTTGGCTGAATTATACTCTGTTGCCACAGGTATGCCTCTTAATTACAAACCCCCAATGATAATTGATGGTAGACCAATTCTGATATTGAAAGCAAAAAAATTACAAAATAGACTAGGGAATGGAGTAGTGCTCCTGTGGTGTATACATTTAGAGAGGCACATACGTTCTCCTACATGACAAACTATATTGCTCGATATTATTTTGTTGCTGCACCTAAACTATAATATCATGATGTTGGCTGCTACGTAGTAAACTTTCAAAGTCAAAGTGATCTGGATGAAGTTTTGTTCACTGGCCCTTATACTATCAAAAGTGTATCGCTAAGCCTTCAAGTATGAACTCGATACTTTAATTTCAATCAATAACTCCCCACCACTATACCACTATGGTGAAGCTACCTGACCTCCCATTATACTTTTGGGGTGTGGAGATGATTAGCAAGATTGCTAGCTTCTTGGGGAAATCAATCATTGCAGATGCTTATACTACTAAATAGAGAAGAGTCTATTATGTTAGAGTACTAGTGGAAATGAATGTGACGCAAGATTTCTCCTGTGAGGTTGAGATAGTTGATTCTTTAGGGAGAAATTTTGGTCAACATATTGAGTGTGATTGAAAACTTGTGTTTTGTAAGTAATGTATAATAGTTGGCCATATCTGTAGAGCTGGGGAAGATAATAATGTTTAATATCATAATAGAAGGGGTCAAGGAGTTGAATTAATGCCACAAAAAAGTAGAAGAGGTCAGTTGCAGAAGTGGGTTACGAGAACATAACATAACAATACTACAACGTCCCAACCAACTGAAGATGATACAACTGAGATAGTTCTACCAAGTCAGATTATTGAGAGACAAAAAGAAATAAATATTCAGCAACAACCAAAAACATAAATCATAAGAAAGATGCACAAGGGAAATAACATAACACCCTAAAGAGAACAATCACATCCACTGAAGTGGATCATAGACAAAAAGGTCTGTCATATGCAAATTTGGTATAGTTAGATGGAGCTCATAAGAAGACACAACTGAGCTAGTAGTGCAAATGAAAAATTCTTTTCTCCACTTTCATAGGATAGTATGGTGAGTAGATAGAATGAGAACCCTCTAGATGAGAGGGTAAATCTTACACTTTGATGAGTTAGTTGTTTTGTATTGTAAGGGTAATGAAAAATCCCATGAAACAAAAGAAAATTCCTAGATACTTGGTGAAACATAAAATTATTGCCGGATTGCTTGAAAATAAGGTGAAAGAGCACAACTTCCATAAATGAGTAGCCAAGATTGCTAAAGGCAAGAACTATGCTCATAATTACTCCCTAAAAGTTAATAGTAGAATTTATATTTTATGGAGGTTTGTAGATATACTATTCAGGTGAAAGAAGTACATGATCAGTTTATTCACCTAAGGATAACAGACAAAGTATCTAATTTAACTGTATGTTAATAGTGGTTATAATAATGTGAATTGTAAAATTTTATTTTTATGGAATTTAACTATTTTACCCTCTTGTGTAGTTGTTACATATTGATTTTGGAGTGCAGAAATAGTTGGCATGGTTTTCAATACCTTCGAGAGGATTTTGGGAGAGTGTGTGGTTTCTATGGGCTTTAAAAGTCCTATAATTAACTTCGATGAATATTTTATGTTTCAAGTGTCGAATGATAATTTGAACCATTTCATTAGATTCGAAATAGCAAATTTAAGTTAGTAGTGGGTTGGTTCAAATTTGAAATCTTTAATTTGCATTTTGACCCTCTATTTGAAAAACTAGTGAAATTTGCTTAAAAGGAGTCCCAAAGGCTAATTTATTGAAAATAATTTTTTCTTAAAAATATGACATTACCATTAAGTCCAAAACATTAAATTTGTCTAGTAGCAAGTTCATTTGCATTCACGGAATTTCAAATGAATTTGAAGGATTGGTCAACAACTTTGCAAACTTAGCAAAGTTGTTGATGAGCTTATATCTGGTACAACCACTTAAGTAACCAAGGACTGTTTATGTGGTAGCCACTTTAGCAGCCAAAAATCGCTTTAGCGGACTGGTACCGCTTTAGCGGATATTTAGCCACTAAAGTGACCATCATTATATATATTATGTGTTGTTTTTACGTGGTACTTGGCGTATAATTAGATTCTATGTATGATTTCATGTATGCATGTTTCCTTTCGATTTACATATCTATATTAGAATTATTAGTAAAGACGGTGTGAGCTATTACATATCTATATTAGAATTATGAGTGAAGACAGTGTGAGCTATTGTTTAGGAACTTTTCTACTTGCAGGTTGTTTGCTCATAGTATTTTCTTTACTTGTATTATTTTCTACTTTGATCAATCAGTCTGTGATACCTATCGAGTACAAGTGAAACGTACTCACTCCTAGTGTGCCCCTTCCAGTGCAGATCCTAATACGAGTACGACACACAAAGAATGATTCATGCTTGATCAGTTGGAGTTTTTGAGATATTGGCATGCTCTAGGCTTTCAGAGTTGGTCCTAAGCCTCATTTTATCTATCTGTTGTCTTTATTTATTTTGGAGACAGATTTATATATTAACTCAGATTTGAATATGGTTTAGATGCTCTTGTACTTATGATACCAGATTTTGAGATTATTATGTATTCTGTTCAAACTTCTACATTTGTCTATATTTATGGTCTGACTTTTTTCTTGAGTCTCGTTGTGTTCTATTTTATCATTACTTTTGAATTTTCCTTATTTTAGGAATTTTTCTTACTTACCAAGGCTGGGGCGATATAAGTGCCATCATAATCTCAATTTTTGGATTGTGACAAATTGGTATTAGAGCGCTGGTTCACAGGTCACATAAGTGTAAGCGAAATATATCTAGTTGAGTCTCGCAGATTGGTACGTTGACTTTTATATCTATCTTCAAGAGGTATAAAATGTCTTTAGAAAAAACTTCTCTAATATAATTCCTTATCATGCAGATTGTTCGTATCCAACATTCTAAAATTGTATTCATTCTGTTTTCACAGATAGTGAGTTCTAGGTTCAGAGATTCCAAGGATACTGAGATGACACATTACATGAAAAACCTGATTAGAGGATGTGGTAAGGGTAGGTATCGACCTAGAGGTAGAGGATAGACATGAGGACCCGGCCCAGCCAAATGATGTACTAGAGAGGTTTCTCCCGAGCATGAGGTTGTGTATACTAAAGATGACTATCAGACAGGGAGCGTGTCCAACTTAGGTTCCATAGAGTTCAGTTGATACCTAGTTCTTTAGGATTTGTTAATTCTCCTTTTGAGTCGCTTGAAGGGTGTTACCTTAAGTGTACCTAATATTCCTCAAACTTTTAGTGGGGTTCTACCATCTGTACCGATATAGTACCCCTACGTGTGGATTTATTGCATGTTATACTTACTATCCCTTTGCTTTCTTTAGGTAGATTGATGCTTTTTAATGATCAAAAGAGATTTGGAAGGTTTATTTATTTGGCTCATTCCAAGTTTAGTGGAGAGATTAACGAGGATGCCTATAAGTTTTGATTGACTGTCATTAAAAGTTATATAACCGTGGGTTCCTTAAGTCTCACATGGTTGCTTTTACTACTTATAAGTTACGAATGTGGCTAAGGATTGGTGGAGGCCTCTATCCAGTTGTAAACCTTTGAGTTTACCTACTATGGCTTAGGCCTAGTTTTTCAAGGCCATCTTTTAGAGATTTTTGTACCATACAACTTAAGGGATCAAATACAATACATGATAAGTTTGATCACTTAGAGCATGGCTCTATGTCTATTACCGAGTATGTGGAAAACTTCCATGATCTATCCAGGTATTAAACTGCCAACATCTCTATCGAGTCAGAGAGTACACGTGAGTTTGTGAAGGGGTTAGAGGGTACTTATAAGTTGGCTACTGCCCAAATGATTATTTCAGGGGATTTTTTTAGAGAATTATTTGGCATGTCAAGTTGACTGAGTCTATTATCTAGGTTACTCAGGAAGGCACCAATAAGGTATATGCTATCAAGATAAGTTTAGAGTCTGTGCCTCCTCGAATAGATATTTCTCCAGTAGAGGTTCTCGTGGTTACGAAACAGGTACATCGTTAGAATGATTTTAGTAATTGCTCCTCTCGAGGTAGATATTTCTCTACTAGAGATTCTCATGATTATCATGGTAGGTTGGTTCAGGATGTTTTATAAGAGTCGGGTAGTAGACCTTCATATTTTATGGCTTCAGGTAGCCAAGCATCAGGTCATACTAATGGAGGTTCCAATTTAAGTTTTTTAGGCCAGGACGGTTGTGCTAGTTCTTTTGCACCCCCTCAAATTGAGTCCAGCTATAGAAAATGCTTTGTACGTGATGACGTTGGCCATTTGGTGAAGAGTTGTCCTAGATGTGTGTATAAACATACTCAACAAGGTTCTCAACTTTAGTTTTTACCTACTCATGCACCCACTAGTTAAAAACCATTAATAAAGTATAAACAATGCATAATAATTCATGGGAAAATATTTTAAGAGCCAACCATGTCGAAACCCTCAACCCATGTCAAAACTCACATTCAATTTCACATCAATAATCATTTAAATATAATGATTTAAGGAAAAAAAGTTTAAGGGTAGAGTCAAAGTAACACCCCGTACTTTTACCTAAGTTAAATTTCTCCCAAAAGTGTCAAAGACTTGCTTTAAAGATGAATACACTTTTATACATGTGGAACTTTTATACACTTTCATTGTGTGGTTATTGAATAAGTTTTCCATCGATACCAAATTCGCCCAAATTCGACACCCGAGAAAAAAGTTAAAGTCATTTTAGTAAGACAGTGTACCACCTAGTACTCTAGCACGTCGCGGAGGCAGTCCAAATAGCATTTGTCATTTTTCAGTGAGACAACGAGATACCACCGCATCGTGCCACTAGCTTTTTTCCCAATTGTCACTTTCCAGTGTGACTCCGCGATCATGGCGCGTCGCCCTAAAGAGAAAATTCGCAACCAGTGAGGCACCGCGATGGCGCTACATCGCGCCATCAGTCCAGTTCCCAATCGTCAGTTTCTAGTGACACGTCGTGATAGCGCCGCGTCATGCCAGGTGCCCAACTCGGATTTTCAGTGATGAAAATTAAAAACTTTCTAGGGGTAATAGGGTTTTTTTCCATGACCCAGATCAACCTTTAAACATGAAATTATTCCCTAAATACCCTATTATGTCATTTTTCCTCACTTTATCTTAAGAACAAAATCATTCTCTCTCAAGAGGCAGAAACCCTAGTTCAAGAAATCAAGGTCAAACCTAAGAAATCCTTCAAGAACTTTAAGAATCTCACAAATTAAGGTATGTTAGATATTCATCTATGGGTTCCTCTAGCACCACATGCGCCCAACACATGCGGTCATGTCCCATATGCACCCAACACATGATATCTGTAGTGAGAGATGGTTCATAGAGTGGCAAATATGGTGCTAGAGGTGCTCGAGGTAGAGGTAGAGGAGCTTGTAGTGGTGATTATAAGGTTACTCAGTCTAAAAATGAATATAAATAGTGTTATGCTATACTTGGGAGACCCGAGGTAGAGGCTTTTGATGCAATTATTATAAATATTGTACCAGTTTGAGACAAATCTGCTTTCACATTGTTTGACATTGGGCCTACATTCTCCTATGTGTCCACATATTTTTCTTTTAGTCTTTATGCTGTATGTGATCCCCTTGATATGACTATTCATATTTCTACCCTTGTATGAGATTATTTAGTGGTAGATAGAGTGTACCGATCTTGTGTAATTATCTTTGCGGGGTATGAGACTTAGGTAAACTTGATTATCCTAGATATTGTTGATTTTGATGTTATCTTGGGTATGGATTGGTTGGCTCCTTATCATGCTATTTTAGATTGTTAGGCCAAGACCGTGACCTTAGCTACACCAGGTGTGCCAAGGTTAGCTTGGAAGGATACTCTTAATTCGGGTCCAAAGGGAGTTGTATAATTTCTATGTGCTCACCGCATATAGAAAGAGTGTGATTGTCTTATTTTACTTATGTTCATGATACTAGTGCTGCCTCACCACCTTCTATGGATTCTATTCGGGTTGTTTGCGAGTTCATGGATGTGTTTGCTATGATTTTGCCTAGTATGTCTCCGGATCACGATATTGATTTTGCTATTAATGTGGAATCGGGTCACCAAGCCTATTTCTGTTCCTCTCTATAGTATGGTGTAAGACCCCATAAAATCCTAGCGCTTTTCAGCTCACTCTTGCATGTTAAAAAGGGTCAAAGACTTAGAAAATTTTCACTAAGTGTTAAGGTTTAGTCATTTATAAGGACCTTAACTTTGATGAATTTATTTTTGATCTTCCCGAAATCAAAAAGTTGATTTTTAAGTTGATTCATGACCGGGGTAGTCCATAGTACATCTCTAGTGAGTTTTGAAAGTTTTGGACCAACGTAAGGACGTATTTGGACGTCCAAAATAGAAGCATTGTAGAGTTTGTAGCTAAGTGCTCTACTTTCCAACAGGTTAAGATTGAGCACCAAAAACCTAGTGGTTCTGTACAGGAATTCAGTATCCCCACTTGGAAGTGGGAGGAGTTAAACATGAACTTTGTGATGGGTTTTCCTCGTACTCGTCGTCAATATAATTCGATTTGGGACATTGTGGATAGGATGACTGTAATTCCCTGAACTTTCTTTAAGTCAAATCTAGTCTCCAGAAGAGTTAGTGATGACTTCCTAAATGATTAATGTTTAAACCAGATATAATTTCCCTAATTTCAACTTCTTATCATGTGGGAAATTGAATTAGCTTTCTAATGATACCAATTTAGTCCAAATCCGGTATTGGAGTAGAAAGTTATGGACGTTTTACTGAGGGATGTCAGAATCACCCAGGTGCGATGGGCAGGTTGATAGACCATTGAGCTAGTGACGGAACGTCGCCTAAATCGTCGCCCAAGCCATCGCTACTAAGGCAGTGAGTCCCTATTCTGGACCAAGTGCAACGGTCAGAACGACGGACTGTCGAGCCAGTGATGAACCATCGCAGAGCCCGTTCAGCAATTTAAAGCCATTTTTAAAAGGGTATTTGGGTCTTTTACCACCCGTTTTAACCCCTAATTATACCAGACAATAGCTTATAACTTTATTATTCATTCACAACATCCAATTAGGGTTTCTCTCAAAGATTAATCTCCAAGAACAAGAAACCCTAGGTGCTTAATTTCAAGTCAAAAATTTAAGCTTTCCTCCAGAAATCTTTAAGAAATCATCCACCCAGGTATGTCAAGTGTTCATTCATGGATTCCTTTCCTCCATAAAGCTCAAGAATCCAATTTTAAATGATAAATTATGATGTTTATGTTGTGTATTGATTACGATCATGTTGATGTTGTGTATGATACCCAAGTTGGAATTGTTAAATGTGTTTTCATTAATTTATGCTGGCATGCGGATTGAAATCTACTAAATTGTGTTGATTTATGCAACCATGATGAATTAATTTAATGTCCAAGCCTAAACTTATAGTTATGCATGCAAGGTGTTTGATAGAATGCCTAAGAGAATAGAAAACATGTCTTATGACTTAATTGTGACCAAAATGATGAACCTATGTTTCACCCTTAAGTTCAAATGACTCCCATGTTATTGTTATGTTTTGTGATGGATTGATGTAATGCTCATGAGATTTGGCTTATGAAATTATAACATGTTTACATGTACTTCTATTCATGTGTGAGCTTATGGCATGCAAATACTTCATGAATATCCCCGATGATTATAATATGAATTATTGACTTTGGTCATGTGTCAAGAAGTGTCAAGTCTTATCAGTTTCATGCTATCGAGTTCGGAGGTACTTGTACCCGATAATTTAGCTGTGTGCCTAGAGCCAGTGTCATGTTTTCAAGATACTCTCAGTCAAGCCATGTTCAGTAGAATTCTTTCAGTCTCATGACTCAGTAAAACTCAGTAATCTCAGTCAGTTATCAGATCTCAGTAATATTCCGTCAGTCAATGGAACTCAGTAAACTCAGTCCAGTTAGTTTAGTATAATTAATTCAGTGTCTAATCAGATGAGAGTAGGATTCAGCACCGAGTGAGCCCAAGGGTGGGAACTCACCTGCGAGCAGAGGGTGTGATTCTTAGAAGCAATCCTTGCGCTCTAGAACTACGTAGCCGCAAAGGTTGAGACATCTAACCTATTAGATGAGGGTTGATAAGGTGGCTTAACCTGGTAGATGAGGGTCCCATCGTTCTCTTTAGAGTACCTGTTAGATGAGGGATTACTCAAACTTGTCCTTACCAGTGGCGCGATATTAACACCCTTCCAATTAGGGTTACAAATTAGACCCCAACTCAGCTATATTGCTTTATTTGGGGCATGTTGGATAGATGACTACTTCCCACAGTTACAGTCTCAGTCTCAGTAATAGAACTCAGATAGTTCTACAAAATTCAGGACTGTCAGATACAGTAACCCAATTTAGTACGAAACTCATCTAGGTCCATCGGAAATAGAACTGTCAGACACAGTCATTCAAATCATATTACAACAGTTATACGAAACCTATGTTATCAGTATTCAGATTCAGTGATGTCTTGATCTCAGATACAATTCACGTATTCATGCATGTATTCTCACGTTCATGTTATTCAGTCAGTTAGTATTGTTCATGCATATAAACCCCTTGCATTCAGACTACATCTCTTGCATACCAGTACATTCAATCGTACTGATGTATTTGCGTTATAGTGTTTTATACCATAGGTTCAGAAGCACGAGCTCTAGAGCACCAGTAGCACCAGTCTCACTAGTCAGAGTTAGCTGTGAGTCCTCATCCTTCGAGGACATGATCATTACTTTATTATGTCATTACTTTGTTTATTTCAGTAGTTGGAGTTAGTTGGGGACATGTCCCATTAACTCCTTATTCAGATAGTTCAATTTTAGAGGCTTTCAGACTACACTGTGTTCAGACAGTTTATTTCAGTTCATATTTTGGTATTGATATACCGTACTCTCAAATAGTATGTTTTATCCATTTTAAACCTTATGGCATATTCCAGTCTATTATTTCCACATTTTACATGATGCCATACAGTATACAGGTACAGATATCAGTCATGTGTTAGCTTGTGGTCCTTCGGGGTCATGAGCACCGTGTAGTATTTCGGATACCAGATTCAGGGCATTGCAAACTTGGTATCAGAGCCTAAGGTTCAATAGAGTCCTAGGAAGTTTGATAGTCGCATCTAGTAGAGTCTTGTGCATGGGTGTGTTGCGCGCCATATTTATGTACAAGAGGCTATAAGATGTTTTAGGAACAGTGTCCCTTCTTTCAGTATTCATGTTGTGCCAGTGAGCATAATATCCAGTTAATCTCTCAGTCTGGTCTAATACATTTATCCCTTTCTTCTACAGAACATGCCTCCTAAAAGAAGAAATAAGAATCAGCCAACCCCTCAGACCGAAGATCCTTTGGGCGAACATGTCTCTCATGAAAAGTTCAGAGCTGCTTTCACTACTCTTGGTCAGTCAGTTGCTACTCAGAATGAATGACCAACTATCGTTCCGGACAACTCAGTGGCCAATTCAGCTGCAGCCAGGATTCGGGACTTCACCCGAATGAATCCTCCATTTTTTTTTGGGTCTAAGTCTGATGAAGACCCTCAGGAATTCCTTGATCAGGTTCAGAAGGTTACTGATATCATGGGGTTACTCCTAGTGAAAGTGCTGATCTAGATGCATATCAGTTGTAGGATATTACTCACAGTTGGTTCAAACAGTGGAAGTTAGAAAGGTCAGTTGATACAGGATCCATAGAGTGGGAGGAGTTTGTCACCACGAGGTTCTTTCCCCTAGAGCTGAGAGAAGCTAAGGTGCTAGAATTTATCAACCTCAGGCAGGGGAACATGATGGTGAAAGAGTATTCTCTTAAGTTTAGTCAATTAGCCAGACATGCTCCTCATGTGGTTGCAGATAGCAGGGCCAAAATGAGTAAGTTTGTCTCTGGGGTGAATGATAGTGTGGTCAATGAGTGCAGGTCCGCGATGTTAAATAGTGACATGAACATAGCCAGGCTTATGACTCATGCTCAATAGATTGAAGAGCAAAAAATAAAGATAAGAGAGAAGCAGAATAAGAGAGCAAGGACAGGTAGTTTCAACTTTTCTCAGCCTATGTATGAGAGAGAAAACCGTTCTTAGTTCCATCCTAAATCATCAATTCCAGCTCCTTCTTCCACCAGTGTTCCAGCTCCTAAGTTTAGGGATGGTAATAGATATAGGGCGCCAGGCTCTAAGTCTCAGGGCAGAGTTAGCAATACCCAAACTGATTCTCTTTGTCAGACTTGTGGTAAGAAACACAAGGGTGTGTGCAGAGCTGGCAGCGATGTCTATTTTGGATGTGGCAAGCCAGGCCACAGAGTTAGAGATGTCCCCAGTCAGGTTATCAGGGTCAGCAGAATCATTCCTTAGCTTAGTCCGGTTGCCAAAATTAGTAGGGTGCCACTTCTAGTGCTACTATTGGGTAACGCCCAAATCGAATTTATGCTCTCTAGTCCCGACAGGATTAGAAAAATTCTCCTAATATGGTTACTGGTACTTTACAGATCTTTCACCTGCATGTTTATGCTTTGCTATATCTAGGAGCTTCCTTGTCTTTTGTTACTTCTTACATAGCAATTGATTTTAGAGCCAGTCCCGAAATTCTAGCAGAGTCCTTCTCAGTATCTACCCCAGTGGGTAAAACTATCATAGCACGACGGGTATACAGGAACTATCCAGTTATGGTATCTCAGAAAATCACTTCAGCAGACTTAGTCAAATTAAATATGACTGATTTTGATGTCATTCTCGACATGGATTGGCTTCATTCCTGCTATGCCACAGTCGACTTCAGAAACAAAGCTGTACAATTTTAGTTTCCGAATGAGCCTGTCCTAGAGTGGAGGGGTAGTACTTCAACTTTCAGAGGTCAGCTTATTTTCTATCTTCGAACACGAAAAATGATATCTAAGAGATGTATCTAGCATCTTGTTCGAGTTAAGGACACTAGTTCCGAAACTCCTAGTCTTGTCTCAATCCCAGCCGTGAATAAATTTTCAGATATCTTTCATGAAGATCTTCCAGGAATTCCTCCCAAAAGGGAAATAGACTTTGGCATTGATCTCCTTCACGATACTTAGCCTATATTTATGCCGCCCTACAGAATGGCACCAGCAGAACTCAGAGAATTGAAGAAATAGTTGAAGGATCTCCTAGACAAGGGATTCATCAGACCTAGTATGTCCCCATGGGGTGCACCTATCTTATTTGTGCGGAAGAAAGACAGTTCTTTCAGAATGTGTCTAAACTACCGTTAACTCAATAAAGTGACGGTCAAGAACAAGTATCCACTTTACAAAATTGATGGCTTACTTGATCAACTTCAGGGTGCCAGTTTTTTCTCTAAGATAGACCTCAGATCAGGCTATCATCAGCTCAGAGTCAAAGAATGTGACATTCCAAAAATAGCCTTTCGTACTCGGTATGGTCACTTCGAATTCTTAGTTATGTCCTTTGGTCTTACCAATGCCCCAGCAACTTTTATGGACTTGATGAACTGTGTGTTCAAGAAGTACTTGGACATGTTCATCATAGTCTTCATAGATGACATCCTTGTTTATTTTCGCAGTGCGCGTGATCATGCAGACCATCTCAGAATAGTATTGTAGACTTCAAAAATCATTAGTTGTTCGCCAAATTTAGTAAGTGCGAATTTTGGCAAAGGTCAGTATCATTCCTTGGTCATATTATTTCCGGTGATGGCATTAGGGTTGATCCTTAAAAGACCAAAGCAGTAAGAAACTGGCCTCTCCCTATCTCTCTATCAAATATTAGGAGTTTCTTGGGTTTGGCTGGCTATTACCGATGGTTTGTTGAAGGATTTTCTTCTATTGCATCCCCTATATCCAGATTGACTCAAAAGAAATCCAAGATTCAGTGGTCAGATCCTTGCGAGAAGAGTTTTCAAGAGTTGAAGACTCGACTCACCTCAACTTCTGTTTTGGCTCTTCTAGGTGGTTTCGATGGGTTCGTAGTATATTGTGATGTATCCAGAGTAGGTTTGGGTTGTGTCCTCATGCAACATGGTAAGGTCATATCCTACGTCTCCAGACAGCTTAAACCCCACGAGAAGAATTATCCTACTCATGATCTTGAGTTAGTAGCCATAGTTTTTACCTTGAAGAAGGCATTATATATACGGAGTTCATGTAGATGTGTTCACAGATCATAAGAGCCTTCAGTATGTCTTTTCTCAGAAAGATCTCAATCTTCGTCAGAGAATGTGGTTAGAGCTCTTGAAAGATTAAGACATGAGAGTCCTTTATCATCCGGGCAAGGCCAATGTGGTGGCCGACGCTCTCAGTAGACTGTCTATGGGTAGTATTTCTCATGTTGAGTACAGTAAGAAGAAGTTAGCTCAGGAAGTCCATCAACTTGCCGGACTAGGTGTCCTCCTAGTTGATTCTTCAGAGGATAATATATGGGTTCAAAATTATCTCTAGTTTCTGAGGTGAAAGAAAAGCAAGATAGAGATTCCAGTTTAGTCAAGTTGAAAGAGTCAGTCAAGGATAAAAAAGTAGAGGTTTTCTCCCAAGGGGGAGATGATGTTCTGCATTGTCAGGATCATCTGTGTGTTCTAGGTATAGATTACTTAAGGAAGAAAATTCTTGCAGAAGCGCATGGTGCACGTGAATCTATTCATCCAGGGGCCACAAATATGTACCGCAACTTGCGGGAGATCTATTAGTGGAGTGGGATGAAGAGAGATATGGCAGAGTTTGTGGCTAAGTGCTCTACATGCCAGCAAGTTATGATTGAGCATCAGAAGCCTAGTGGGTCTATGAAGGAGTTCAGTAGTCCTACTTATAATTAGGAATAAGTGAATATGGACTTTGTAAAGAGTTTGCCTCGTACTCATCACTATCATGATTCGATTTGGGTCATTGTAGACAGGATGACCAAATCAGCTCATTTACTTCCAGTTCATACCTCTTATTCAGTCGAGGATTATGCAAGACTCTATATTAGGGAGTTGGTCAGATTGCACGTTATTTCGTTATCTATTATCTCAGACAGAGGTACCCAGTTCACCTTTTATTTTTGGAAAGCGTTCCAAAAGGGTCTTGGTACCCAAGTTCATCTCAGTACAGCCTTTCATCCCCAGACAGATGGTCAAGCAGGACCATTCAGACTTTAGAAGACATGCTAAGGGCATGTCAATTGATTTCAAGGGTAGTTGGGATGACCACTTGCCTTTGATTGAGTTTGCATATAACAATAACTATCATTCCAGTATTCGGATAGCTCCATTCGAAGCTCTTTATGGTAAGAGATACAGGTATCCAATCGGTTGGTTTAAAGTTAGTGAGGCCTAAGTTATAGGGCTTGACTTAGTATTCGATGCCTTAGAAAAAGTCAAGTTGATCAAAGAAAAACTCTGGGCTGCTTAGAGCCGACAGATGTCTTATGTAGTTGTGCGTAGAAAGGATCTCGAGTTCGAGATTAGTGATTATGTCTATCTAAAGATATTTCCCATGAAGGGAGTGAAGCGGTTCGGCAAAAAGGAAAAGCTCAGTCCCCGATATATCGATCCCTTCAAAATTATCAGTCATCTCGGCAAGGTAGCTTATGAGCTCGAGTTGCCTTCAAATCTGGACTCAGTTCATCCAGTCTTCCATGTATCTTTGCTCAAGAATTTCATAGGTGACCCGACAGTCGTAGTCCCTATTTAGAGCATAGATGTTCAGAATAGCTTCTCTTATGAAGAGATTCCAGTCGAAATCCTAAACTATCAGACTCATAGACTGAGGAACAAAGAAGTCCCTCTAGTCAAAGTTCTTTGGCGAAATCAGTTTGTTGAGGTAGCTACTTGGGAAGCAGAAGAAGACATGCATACCAAGTATCTTCACCTCTTCTCCGCTAACTCAGATCTAGCTCAAGGTAACAATTCTCCTTAAGCTTTTCAGTTTCATATTCAGATTTCAGTTACAAACTTGGTATCCATTTCATATTCAGAATTCTATTACAAACTTGGTATTAAATACCATTGCATATTCATTCATTTATTCATGTATCAGTTCATTCAAGTTATCATGCATCAAATATGCATTCTCATTGTGAGAAACTTAGTTCCTCAGAACACTCAGTCATGCATTCAGGAATCAGTTACTCATGCATTAGATATACATGGTCAATATGATATATATTCAGTTTATCTGTCATGTTAGTCATGGAGTCATGTTTCAGTCATTCATGTTTAGGATGTGCTTCAGTCTATGTTTCTCCCCTCTCAGTCAGTATCATTCGAGGATGAATATTTCCTAGGGGGAGATATTGTAGTACCCCAAACTTTCTTTAAGTCAAATCTAGTCTCCAGAAGAGTTAGTGATGACTTTCTAAATGATTAATGTTTAAACCAGATAGAATTTACCTAATTCCAACTTTTTATCATATGGAAAATTGAATTAGCTTTCCAACGATACCAATTTAGTACAAATTCGGTATCGGAGTAGAAAGTTATGGACATTTTACTAAGAGCTGTCAGAACAGCCAGGTACAATGGGCAGGTTTATGGATCGTCGAGCTAGCGATAGACCGTCGCCAAAACCGTCGCAGCTAAGGTAGTAAGTCAATCTTCTGGCTAAGGTGTGACAGATATGTTGACGGACCATCGAACTAGCGACCGACCGTCGCCCAAGCCGTCACTACTAAGGCAGTGAGTCCCTATTCTGGACCAAGTGTGACAGTCAGAACGACGGATCGTTAATCCAGCGATGGACCATTGCACGAGCCATTGCAGAGCCCGTTCACCAATTTAAAGCCATTTTTAAAAGGGTATTTAGGTCTTTTTTCACCCGTTTTAACCCCTAATTATACCAGACAATAGCTCATAACTTCATTATTCATTCACAACATCCTATTAGGGTTTCTCTAAAAGATCAATCTCCAAGAACAAAAAACCCTAGGTGCTTAATTCCAAGTTAAGAATTCAAGCTTTCCTCAATAAATATTTAAGAAATCATCCACCCAGGTATGTCAAGTGTTCATTCATGGATTCCTTTCGTCCATAATGCCCAAGAATCCAATTTTAAATTATAAATTATGATGTTTATGTTGTGGATTGATTACGATCATATTGATGTTGTGTATGATACCCAAGTTAGAATCGTTAATTATGTTTTTATTAATTTATGCTAGCATGTGGATTAAAATCTACTAAATTGTATTGATTTATGTAGCCATGATGAATTAATTTAATGTCCAAGCCTAAGCTTATAGTTATGCATGTAAGGTGTTTGATAAAATTTCTAAGAGAATAGGAAACATGCCTTATGAATTAATTATGACCAAAATGATGAACCTATGTTTCACCCTTAAGTTCAACTGACTCCTGTGATATAATGCTCATGAGATTTGGCTTATGAAATTATGACATATTTAAATGTACTTCTATTCATGTGTGAGGTTATGGCATGCAAATACTTCATGAATTGTTGACTATGGTCATGTGTCAAGAAGTGTCAAGTCTTGTCAGTTTAATGCTATAAGTCCTGGGGGTATTGTACCCGATAATTAGCTATGTGCCTAGAGCTAGTGTCATGTTTTTAAGATACTCTTAGTCAAGCCATGTTCAGCAAAATTCAGTCAGTTTTATGACTCAGGAAAACTCAATAATCTCAGTAATCTCAGTCACTTATCAGATCTCAGTAATATTTCGTTAGTCAACAAAACTCAGTAAACTCAATCCATTCAGTTTAGTATAATTAATTCAGTGTCTAAGCAGATGGGAGTAGGATTTAGCACCGAGTGAGTCCAAGGATGGGAACTGACCTGCGAGTAGAGGGTGTGATTCTTAGAAACAATCCTTGCGCTCCAGAACTACGTAGCCAGCGTAGGTTGAGACATCTAACCTGTAAGATGGGGGTTGTTGAGGAGGATTAACCCGTTAGATGAGGGTCCCACTAATTTCCTTAGAGTACTTTTTAGATGAGGGATCACTCAGAACTTGTCTTTACCAGTGACGCGATATTGACACCCTTCCAATTGGGGTTACAAATTGGACCCCAACTCAGCTGTATTGCTTTTTTTGGGGCATGTCAATTAGATGACTACTTCCCACAGTTACAGTCTCAGTCTTATTCTCAGTAATAGAACTCAAATAGTTCTACAGAATTCAGAATTGTCAGATATAGTCACCCAGTTTAGTACGGAACTCAGTTAGTTCCATTAGAAATAGAACTGTCAGACACAATCATTCAAATAATAGTACAATAGTTATACAAAGCCTATTTTATCAGTATTCAGATTCAGTGATGTCTTAATCTCAGATATAGTTAACGTATTCATACATGTATTCTCACGTTCATGTTATTCAGTCAGTTAGTATTGTTCATGTATATAAACCCCTTGCATTCAGCCTACCTCACTTGCAAAGCAGTACATTCAATCGTACTGACTCATTTGCGCTATGCTATTTTATACCATAGGTTAAGAAGCATGAGCTGCAGAGCATCAGTAGCATTCCAATCTTAGCAATCAGAGTTAGCAGTGAGTCCTCATCCTTTGAGGACATGATCATTACTTTATTATGTAATTACTTAGTTTTTTTCAGTAGTAAGAGTTAGTTGGGGACATCTTCCATCAACTCCTTATTCAGCCAGTTCAGTTTTAGAGGCTTTCAGACTGCAGTATGTTCAGACAGTTTATTTCAGTTCATGTTTTGGTATTGATATACCATACTCTCAGACAGTATGTTTTATTTATTTTGAACCTTATGGTATGTTCTAGTCTATTATTTCCATATTTTACATGATGCCATATAGTATACAAGTGCATATATCAGTCATGGGTTAGCTTGTGGTCCTTCGAGGTCATGAGCACCGTGTAACATTCCGGGTACCAGATTCGGAGTGTTACAATGACCAAGTCATCCAATTTCCTACCAGTCTAAATTTCCTATTCAACTAAGGATTATGTCAAGCTCTACTTAAGGAGTTAGTTTAGTTGCATGGTGTCCCACTGTCCATGATTTCTGATAGGGGTACTCAGTTTACCTCTCACTTTTGGAAAGCCTTCCAGAAGGGTCTTGGTACCCAAGTTTACCTCAGTACATCCTTTCACCCTTAGACGGATGGTCAAGCAGAGAGGACTATTCAGACCTTAGAAGCTATGTTAAGAGCGTGTGTCCTCAATTTTAAAGGTAGCTGGGACGATCACTTACCTTTGATAGAATTTGTATACAATAACAACTATCATTCCAACATTCAGATGGCTTAATTTGAGGCTCTTTATGGGAGGAGATTTAAGTTTCCAATTGGTTGGTTTGATATTGGAGAGACTACGTTGATAGGGCTCAACTTAATCTTTGATGCTTTAGAGAAAGTTCAGTTAATTGGGGAAAGGCTTAAGATAACCCAAAGCCGGTAAAAATCGTATGCAGATGTAAGGAGAAGAAATCGTGAGTTTGAGGTTAGAGATTAGGTATATTTGAAGATCTCTCCCATGAAGGGAGTGAAGAGGTTTGGTAAGAAGGGGAAGCTCAGTCCCCGATATGTTGGCCCTTATAGAATTTTAAGCCATTTTGGAAAGGTAGCCTATGAGCTTGAGTTGCCCGCAGACTTAGCACCAGTGCACCCAGTATTCCACGTCTCTTTTATTAAGAAGTATATTAGTGATCAAGCTATTGTAGTCCCTTTAGAAAGCATAGATGTTCAGGGCAGTCTTTTTTATGAAGAACTCCCAGTTGAGATCTTTGACTGGTAGATTCGCATACCAAGGAACAAAGAAGTTCCCTTGGTCAAAGTTCTTTACAGTAATCAGTCCATTGAGGGAGCTACTTGGGAAGCAGAAGCAGACATACGTACCAAGTACCCTCACCTCTTCTCCACAATTTCAGACTCAGCTCAAGGTGATAATTTTTTGTAGATTATGTCTTTTCAATTTTCAGTCCTAGCCAAGTGCTCATCTCTATGTCATTGAATGCATTCATGAATCAATTCAGTCAGTCACCATGTTTTAGACTCAGTCATATTGTCATGTCTTCAGTTATGCATACTCAGCATATTACCTCAGTACCTCCGTATTTCCCAGCTTAATCAGTCTTATTCGAGGATGAATATTCCCAAGGGGGAGATATTGTAAGACCTCGTAAAATCCTTGCTCATTTCAGCTAACTCTTTTATGTTAAAAAGGGTCAAAGACCTAGAAATTTTTCACTGTGTTAAGACTTAGTCATTTATAAAGACCTTAACTTTGATGAATTTAATTTTGATCTTCCCGTCATCGAGAAGTTAATTTTTATGTTGATTCATGATCGGGGTAGTCTATAGTAAATCTCAGGTGAGTTTCAAAAGTTTTGGACCAGCGTAAGGACGTGTTTGGATGTCCAAAATAGAAGCAACGCGCAATTATTCCATGAAACACCCTCTATTTCACCCCTAGGGAGAGCCCATGATAGAGCCCGCGACGTTTGGTCTATTTTGGTGGACTAGATCCTGAGGCACGTGCTCCATTTTCCCCCATGTATTTCTAGCTTTCGGTTACGTTTTTCCAAGGGCATATAAGTCCTTTTCCTTCACCCAACTGATCAGAAACATGAGATTTAGGGCCCCTAAAGCACAAGTTACTATTTTATTCTTAAAAATTCCCCAATTGAAATCATCCCAAATCAAGAACAAGCCCCAGCTCTTCAACATTCAAGATTAACCTCAAGAATTCATCAGGAACTTTCCCAAATTTTCCAACTAAAGTATGCTAGGTGTTCATCCTTGGGTCTCTTCCACCCTTAGAGTCCAAGAACCTCTTTTTAAGTTTAAGTTATGAGTATCACATGATTTGAATCGAATTACATCCATAAATGTTTTGTTGTTGAATATTCAAGATTAGGATATATGGATTTTAAGTAGAATAAACCAATATGTTAATTGATGTAAATCTCATGTCAAACCTTTAAATTGTGAAGTTAATATTGTAGCCATGGTATGTTAGTATGTTGTTCATTCCCATGAATAATATTATGCCTATCATGTGTTTGACAAAATATCTAGATGAACGAGTTTTGAATAATAACTACTTGTTTTGATTGTAAAGTTGTAGTATGGTTCTATTGTCAATATTATGAAGTTCTGGGTTATGATACCCAAAATTTAGATGTTTACTTAGTTTTCAGTAGTTATAGAAGGATCCTAATCATATCATGGTCAGTAGTACTAAGTCAGTTAACATGGTCAGTGTGGATTCAATCAAGCCTAGTCCAGTTTAGTAATCAGTGTCGATTCAGTTGGGAGTAGGATTTAGCACCGAGAGAACCCGGGGATGGGGGCATTCCTGCCAGATTAGGGTGTGACCCTTAGTAGCAGTCCCTGAGTTACAAAAGTGCATAGCCAGCATAGGCTGTAATATTTTCCTGCTAGATTAGGGTGCATATTTACTTATATCTCATGAGTCTTCCTGCCAGATTAGGGTGGACCCAACCATTGTTAGTATCCCTTAGCACAATACTAACACCCTTCCAACTGGGGTTACAGGTTGGACCTTAATTAGTCTATATTGAGGCAAGTCGGTTAGATGATGGCTCCTACAGTTTCAGTTTCAGTACTCAATATAGAACTTAGTCCAGTTCTGCTTGACCATAGATCTCAGTTATCAGTTACTCAATTACCAAAATTCAGTACTTCTATTTCAGACTCCCTCAGATACACGACATGCATTGGGTCTTGCATAATCAACATTCTTAGTATCTCCAATTTTGCATGCATTTTAACATAGTTACCTCATAATACTCAGTCATTTATCATTTTATGCACATGACCCCATGCATATTAGCCTAACCTCATCTAGCATGCCAGTACATTTAAAATACTGATTGCATACTCATTTCTTGCACTATGATATTTAATATCATAGGTTCGAATGTTCGAATCCCAGACCGTTCTTAGACAAATCGATTTATCAGCAGCAACTACCGTGGTGAGTCCTCATCTATCGAGGACATGAGCTTTATTTAGCTATTGCAGTACTTTATTATTTTTTTTATTGTCAGACAATTTTGGAGTTAGTTGGGGGCCTATCCCATTAACTCTTTTATTTCAGTTGTTAGAGGCTTTCAGGCATTTTTCAGTCAACTCATTGTGTTTTAATTTTTATTACACTTTAGATAATTTCTTTCCGTATTTGAACTTTATGGAGGCTTCAGATTTAAGATTTTGCATATGTCTTTATATTATTATTCAGTGCTCACAGTAGGTACCAGTCATGGGTTAGCTTATGATCCCTCAGGGTCGTATGCATCGTGTGATGCTCAGGATGTACTCTCGAGGCATTCCAAACTTGGTATCAGATCTTAAGATTTCAAAGTGTAATAGGGAGTCTAAAAGCCGCGTTGAGTAGAGACTTGTGCATGTCTGGGCAAGAAGCTATAGGACGTTTTAGAAAATATTTCCCTTATTTCAGTGTCCAGATCATGCGAATAAGCAGGATCTCAAGTTAAACTCTCTATATAATTTAACTTTTCCTTCTGTGTATAGAATATGCCTCTATGAAAGACTAACGAAAGAAAAATCAGAAACCAGCTAATATTTCCGCCCATCTAGGAAGTTCCCCTGAATGAAAATGTTTCTCATGTAGAGTTCAGAGTTGTATTCAACACTCTATACCACTCCGTAGATGCCTAAATGAGCGTCCAATTTCTTTTCAGGACAACCCAGTTGCTAGTACTGCTGCAGTACTGCTTTACCCGAATGAATCCTCCTTAATATTTGGGATCTAAGTCTGAAGAGAATCCACAGGAATTCCTAGACATGGTGCAGAAGGTAACAAACATTATGGGGGTGGCTTCCAGTGAGAGTGCTGAGCTAGCTGCTTACTAGTTACAAGATGCGGCTCATACTTGGTTTAAGCAGTGGAAAGGGGATAGGGGCGCAAAGGCTGGACCTATAGAGTGGGAGGAGTTTTCTACTGCCTTCTTAGATAGATTCTCCTCGTTGGAGTTGAGGGAGGCTATGGCGTTAGAGTTTATTAATATTAAATAGGTCAACATCAGTGTGAAAGAGTATTCCCTCAAGTTCACTCGGCTAGCTAGGTATGTTCCTCACATAGTAGCGGATAACAGGTACAGTATGAGCAAGTTTGTGTCTAGGGTATCTGATGGTATAGTTAAGGAGTGTAGGACCGCGATGTTGATCAAAGAGATTAACTTGGTGAGGTTGATGGTTCATGCACAACAGATAGAGGAGAAAGAGGTTAAGGAGAAAGAGAGAGAGAGAGAAAGAAAGAGGGCTAGAATGGGTAGCTTTAGTTTCACTAAGCGGAAGTCAGAGGGTGGTAACCGTCCTAAGTTTCGCCAAAAATCTTCAGTCCCAGCTCTGTCTTCAGCCAGTGCACCAATGCCCAAATTCAAGAATGATAATAAAGATAGGGCATCAGGCACTAAGTCTTAGGGTAGAGTGAATGATGCTCGAACTAATCCTCTTTTCCAGAAATATGGTAGAAACCACCAGGGTGTCTGCAGGGCTGGTAGTGATGTATGCTTTAGGTGTGGCAAACCAGGCCACAAAATTAAGGAATATCCCCAAGTGGGTCTGCACAGTCAGAACAATCGTCCCCCAGCTTAGTCCGATCGCCCATCTCAGTAGGGTACCCCTTCCAGTGCCACCAGTGGCAGCGCCCAAATAGGCTCTATGTACTTCAGTCCCGATAGGATTAGGAAAGCTCTATTGATGTGGTTACTAGTACGTTACAGGTATTTTATTTACATGTTTATGCATTTATTGACCCTGGAGCTTCTCTGTCCTTTGTAAAATCTTATATAGAAGTCAACTTCAGAGTCAATCCCAAAATCTTAATAGAGCCTTTCTCAGTATCTACTCCAGTGGGTAAGTCTATATTAGCTCGGCGGGTGTACAGAAACTGCCCAGTTGCAGTATCTCAGAAAGTTACCTCAGTAGAACTTGTGGAGCTAGAGATGACGGATTTTGGCGTCATTTTTGGCATGGATTGGCTCCATTCGTGATATGCTTTAGTTGATTGTAGGAACAAAATTGTTTACTTCCAATTCCTAAATAAATCAATCCTTGAGTGGAGAGGTAGTACCACATCGCCTAGGGGTCAACTTGTTTCATATATTAAGGCTAGAAAAATGATATCCAAGGGTTGTGCCTATCACCTTATGCGAGTCAAAGACCCTAGTTTTGAGTCTCCCAGTCTTGAGTCAGTTCCAGTAGTAGGGGAGTTTCCAGATGTGTTCCCTGAAGACCTTTCTGGAGTCCCTCCCAAAAGGGAAATTAACTTTGGAATAAACCTTCTTTCAGATACTCAACCTATCTCTATTTTGCCATACAAAATAGCTCCAGCCAAACTCAAAGAGTTGAAAGAATAGTTGAAAGACCTCCTAGATAAGGGATTCATCAAGCCTAGTGTTTCCCCATGGGGCTCACCAGTCCTATTCGTGCGTAAGAAAGATGGTTCTCTTAGAATATGCATCGACTACCGTCAGTTGAACAAAGTCACAATCAAGAATAAATACCCACTTCCTAGAATCGATGACTTGTTCGACCAACTTCAGGGTGCCAGTTACTTTTCTAAGATAGATCTCAGATCCAGCTATCATCAGCTCAGAGTAAGAGAATGTGATATTCTGAAAATAACTTTCCAAACCCGGTATGGTTACTTTGAGTTTTTGGTTATTTCCTTTAGTCTTACAAATACCCCAGCATCCTTTATGGACTTGATGAACCTAGTGTTAAAGCAGTACTTATATATGTTCGGTATAGTCTTCATCGATGACATTCTTGTCTATTCCCGTACCAAAAATGATCATGTAGACACCTCAGGATAGTATTATAGACTCTTAGATCCCATCAGTTGTTCACCAAATTCAGCAAGTGCAAATTTTGGCTATGATCAGTAGCTTTTCTTGGCCATATCATTTCTGGTGATAACATTAGAGTTGACCCTCAAAAGACTGAAGTAGTGAGAAACTGGCACAGATCCATTTCTCCATCAGATATCAGGAGTTTCTTGGGTTTGGCTAGCTATTACCGACAGTTTATTGAAGGATTTTCATCTATTGCATCCCCCATGTCTAGATTGACTCAAAGAAAGTCAAGTTCAGTGGTCAGATTTCTATTAGAAGAGTTTTCAGGAGTTGAAGACTTGACTCACCTTAGCCCCGATCTTGACATTGCCTGATAGCTCAGATGGGTTTGTTGTTTACTGTAATGCTTTCATAGTTGGTTTGGGTTGTCTTTTGTTGCATAGGGAAAGGTTATAGCCTACGCCTCTAGACAGCTTAAGCCTCATGAAAAGAATTACCCTACCCATGATCTTAAGTTAGCAGCAATTATTTTTGTCTTGAAAATTTGAGGCATTATCTGTATGGGGTGCATGTTGATGTGTTCACAGACCATAAGAGCTTGCAGTATGTATTCTCGCATAAGGACTTGAACCTGCGCCAGAGGAGTTGGTTAGAGTTTTTAAAAAACTACGACATGAGTGTTCTGTAATATTCAGGCAGGGCCAATGTAGTGACAGATGCCCTCGGTAGACTATACATGGGTAGTGTTGGTCATGTTAAAAATGATAAGAATAAACTAGTTCAGGAAGTTCAAAAGCTTGCTAGACTAGGTGTCCTTTGGTTGATTCTACTGAGGGTAGTGTGTGGGTACAAAATAGTTTAGAATCTTCTCTGGTTGCTGAAGTGAAAGAAAAATAAGATATGGATTCTAGTTTGGTTAGGTTGAAGGAGTCTGTTAGAGAGCAAAAAGTAGAGATTTTCTCCCAAGGGGGAGATAGTGTGTTGCGTTGCCAGGGTAGACTGTGTGTGCCGTGTGTAGATAACTTAAGACATCAGATTCTTTTTGAGGTGCATGGTACGTGCTACTCTATTCATCCAGGGGCCACTAAGATGTGCCGCAATTTGTGGGAAATCTTTTGGTGGAGTGGGATGAAGAGAGACATTGCAGATTTTGTGGCTAAGTGCTTTATTTGACAACAGGTTAAGATTGAGCACCAAAAGCCTAGTAGTTCTGTGCAGGAATTCAGTATCCCTACTTAGAAGTGAGAGGAGTTGAAGATGGACTTTGTGACGGGTTCGAATTGGGTCATTGTGGATAGAATGACCAAGTTAGCCCATTTCCTACCAGTCTAAACTTCTTATTCAGCTAACAATTATGCCAAGCTCTACCTTAGGGAGTTAGTTTGGTTGTATGGTGTCCCATTGTCCATCATTTCCGATAGGGGTACTCAGTTTACCTCTTACTTTTGTAAAGCCTTCCAGAAGGGTCTTGGTACCCAAGTTCACCTCAGTACAACCTTTCACCTTTATATGAATGGTCAATCAGATAGGACCATTCAGACCCTAGAAGACATGTTGGGAGCTTGTCTCCTTGATTTTAAAGGTAGCTGGGACGATCACTAACCTTTGATAGAGTTCGCATATAATAACAACTATCATTCCAACATTCAGATGGCTCCATTTGAGGCTCTTTATGGGAGGAAATATAGGTATCTAATTAGTTGGTTTGAAATAGGTGAGACTGCATTGATAAGGCCTGACTTAATCTTTGATGCTTTAGAGAAAGTTCTGTTAATTGGGGAAAGGCTTGAGACATCCCAAAGCCGACAGAAATCCTATGCAGAGGTGAGGAGAAGAGATCTTGAGTTTGAGGTTGGAGATTGGGTATATGTGAAGATATCTCCCATGAAGGGAGTGAAGAGGTTTGGAAAGAAGGGGAAGCTCAGTCCCCGATATGTTGGCCCTTACAGAATTTTAAGCCACTTTGGAAAGGTAGCCTATGAGCTTAAGTTGCCCGTAAACTTAGCATTTGTGCACCCAGTATTCCATGTCTCTTTTCTAAAGAAGTATATTGGTGACCTAACTATTGTAGTCTCCTTATAAAGCATTGATGTTCAGGGCAGTCTTTCTTATGAAGAACTCCCAGTTGAGATCTTAGACAGGTAGATTCGCAGACTAAGGAACAAAGAAGTTCCCTTGGTCAAAGTTCTTTGGAGGAATCAGTGCATTGAGGGAGACACTTGGGAAGAAGAAGAAGACATACGTACCAAGTACCCTCACCTCTTCTCTACAATTTCAGACTCAACTTAAGGTAAATTTTTTTTGTAGATTATCTCTTTTCCATTTTCAGTCCTAGCCAAGTTCTCATCTCCATGTCATTGCATGCATTCATGAATCAATTTAGTTAGTCACCATATTTCAGACACAGTCATGTTGTTATGTCTTCAGTTATGCATACTCAGTATGTAACCTCAGTACCTTCGTATTTCCAGCTTAATCAGTCTTATTCGAGGATGAATATTCCTAAGGAGGATATATTATAAGACCCCTTAAAATCCTAGCTCGTTTCAGCTCACTCTTGCATGTTAAAAAGGGTCAAAGACTTAGAAATTTTTCACTTAGTATTAATAATTAGTCATTTATAAATCCCTTAACTTTGATGAATTTACTTTTGATTTTCCCGACACTGAGGAGTTGATTTTTAAGTTGATTCACGATCGAGGTAGTCCATAGTACATCTCAGGTGAGTTTCAAAAGTTTTGGACCAGCATAAGGACGTGTTTGGACGTCCAAAATAGAAGTATAGCACAATTAGCCCATGACACACCCTCTATTTTACCCCTGGGGAGAGCCAGTGATAGAGCCCGTGGTGCGTGGTCCATTCCGGTGGACTAGAGCTCACGACGCGTGCTCCATCTCACCCATGTATTTCTAGCTTTCAGTCATATTTTTCCAAGGGCTTATAAGTGCTTTCCCTTCACCTAACTGATCAAAAACTCGAGATTTAGGGTCCCAAAAACACAAGTTACTATTTTATTCTCAATATTTCCCAATTAAAAACACACCCATTCAAGAACAAGCCCTAGCTCTTTAACATTCAAGATCAATCCTCAAGAATTCTTCAGGAACTTTCCCAAATTCACCAACTAAGGTATGCTAGGTGTTCATCCTTGGGTCTCTTCCACCCTTGGAGTCCAAGAACCTCTTTTTAAGTTTAAGTTAAGAGTTTTACATGATTTGTATCGAATTATATCCATGAATGCTTTGTTGAATATTCAAGACTATGATATAAGTAAAATAAACCAATGTGTATGTTAATTGATGTAAATATCATGTCCAACCTTTAAATTATTAAGTTAATATTGTAGCCATGGTATGTTAGTATGTTGTTCCCATGTACAAGATTTTTCCTATCATATGTTTGACAAAATGTCTAGATGAATGAGTTTTGAATAATAACTACTTGTTTTTATCCTAAAGTCGTAGTATGGTTCTATTATCAATGTTATCGAGTCCTGGTGGTATGATATCCAAAATTTAGCTGTTTACTTAGATTTCAGTAGTTATAGAAGGGTCCCAATCATATCATAAGCAGTAGTACTCAGTCAGTTAACATGGTCATTGTGAATTCAGTCAAGCTAAGTCTAGTTTAGTGATCAGTATCGATTCAGTTGGGAGTAGGATTTAGCACTGAGTGAACCCAGGGATGGGGGCATTCCTGCCAGATTAGGGTGTGACTGTTAGTAACAGTCCCTAAGGCACAAAACTGCGTAGCCAGCGTAGGTCGTAATGTCTTTATTCCAGATTAAGGTGGATATATACTTATATTTCATGAGTTTTCCTGCCAGATTAAGGTGGACCCAGCCATTGTTAGTAACCCTTGGCACGATATTAACACCTTTCCAACTGGGGTTACAGGTTGGACCTCAATTAATCTATATTGAGGCATATCGGTTAGATGATTACTCCCACAGTTTCAGTTTCAGTTCTCAATATAGAACTCAGTCCAGTTCTTCTTGACCGTAGATCTCAGTTATCAGTTACTCAGTTACTAGAATTTAGTACTTCAGTTTCAGACTACCTGAGATACACGACATGCATTGGGTCTCACATATTCAACATTCTTAGTATCTCTAGTTTTGTATGCATTTTCAAATAGTTACCTCATGCTACTTATTCATTTATCCTTTCATGCACATGACCCCATGGATATTAGCCTAACCTCATCTAGCATGCCAGTACATTCAAAGTACCGATTGCATACTCGTTTCTTGCTCTATGATGTTTAATATCATAGGTTCAGACATTTGGATCCTTGATCGTGCTTAGACAGATCAGTTTATCAGCAACAACTACCGTGGTGAGTCCTTATTTATCAAGGATATAATCTTTATTTAGCTATTGAAGTACTTCATTATTTCCTTTATTGTCAGACAGTTTTGGAGTTAGTTGGGGGACTGTCCCATCAACTTTTTTATTTCAATTGTTAGAGGCTTTCAGATATTTTTCAGTCAACTAGTTCTATTTTAGTTATTGTTATACTTTAGACAATTACTTTTCATATTCGAACCTTATGGCGGTTTCAGATTTAAGATTTTATATATATCCTTATATTATTATTCAGTGCTCACAACAGGTACCAGTCATGGGTTAACTTGTGAACCCTCAGGGTCATAAGCACCGTGTGACGCCCAGGGTGTACTCTCAGGGCATTACATATGGCCCCGACTGAGTTTAAGAAATTAAAGAATCAATTGTAGGATTTGTTGAGTAAGAGGTTCATTAGACCTAGTGAATCTATTTAAAGAGCCCTCATCTTGTTCGCAAAGAAGAAGGATTATTCTATGTGTATGTGTATTGACTATGTGTAGTTGAATAAGGTATCGATTAAGAATAAGTACCTTCTTTCTTATACTAATGATTTGCTTGAACAACTTTTTGGTGCTTTTGCATTTTCCAAGAATGATTTAAGATTCGGTATCACTAGTTAAAGATTAGAGATTTGAGTGTCAGAAAGATGGATTTTCAAACTCAATACAATCATTATTAGATTTTTATCATGTCCTTTTAGTTGACTAATGCCCCAATAGTATTCATGGAGTTGATGAATTAGTCATTTCAATCGCATCTTGACTCCTTTGTAATTGTATTTTTAGATGCCGTCTTGGTTTATTCCAAGAATTAGGCTAATCACGTGAGAAACTTAAGTATTGTACTTCAAATTTTGTGTGATGAGAAGTTGTATGCCAAGTTCTCTAAGTGTGAGTTTTGGTTGGATTCTATCTCTTTCTTGGTTTATATGGTGATCAAGGATGGTATTATAGTTGATCCTACCAAGAAAATGGCAATTAGTGGTTAGGCTAGTCCTACTTATCCTATTATGATTTGCAGTTTCATTAGTTTAGCAGGTTATAATTGAGTTTTCTAGAGGGTTTCTCATCTATTGCGGCTCCTGACCAAGTTGACTCAGAAAAAAGTTGTTTTCAGTGGTCGGATGCTTGTGAGAAGAGTTTCCAAAAGTTTATGAAGTTGTTAAATTTTACTCATATTTTGACTTTGACCAATAAGGTCATGGGTTTCACCATATTTTATGATGTTTTTGGCATTAGTTTGGGTGCGTCTTGATGTAGAAGGGTAAGGTGATTGCTTATTCCTTATGTCAGTTGAAAAGAAGAATCATCCTACCCATTATTTAGAATTTACAGTCATAGTGTTTGCGTTAAAGTTGTGGTAACATTACTTGTATGGAGTTCCGTGTGAGATTTTCTTGGATCATTGTAGCCTTCAGTACTTCTTTAATCAGTGAGATCTTAATATGAGACAATTGTATTGGCTTGAGTTACTTCTCATAATTCTTTACTATTCAAGTAATGCTAATGTGGTTGCAAATGCCTTAAGATGGATGACGACTAGTATGGGGATCTTAGCTCATATTTTGACTTTGGAGTAGCCTGTATCCTCCGAGGTTCAGTTTTGCTAACCAGATAGTTAGGCTTGATATTTTAACACCTAGTGTGTTATCCTTTGTTGATGCTAGGTATTCCTTCATGGAGTAGATTAGAGCTCACTAGTTTGATGTTGATAGTTTGAGGGTGATTTAAGATAAGCTGTTAAGTGAGGCTAACACAACATCCCTTGATTATGATGGTATTTTGAGGATTGGTGTCTATTATGTATCGAGAGTTGGTGGATGATTGAGGTTGATTTTGGAGGAGGCACATTGTTTCATATATTCTAACCATTCTCGAGTGACCAAAATATATAAGAATTCAAAGCAACATTACCGGTAGGGTGGTTTGAAGAAGGATGTAGGGGACTTTGTAGCTTGTGTTGCCAGTAGGTGAAGATCAAGTATCTGACCGGGTGGTTTGATTCAGGAATTATCCATTCTTGAGTAAAAGTAGGAGCAGATCACTATGGACTTTGTAAATAGGTTGCCCCATACTTCTCGTGGTTCTAAAAAATTATGTCATCGTGGATTAATTGACCAAATCGACCCATTTTGTGCCAATTCAAATTTCTTTTAGTGTCGAGAGGTTGGCTCCTATCTATGTTCCCTAAGATATTTCATATGTATTGGGTACGTGTGTCTATTATTTAAGATAGAGGCTCAGTGTTCACTTCTAGCTTCTGGAGGATATTTCAGGAGGAGTTGGATACTTAGGTTGACTTTAGTGCAACTTTCAACCCTATACTAATGGTCAGTCAGAGCAAACTATTCAAATTTTAAAGGATATGCTCCACATATGTGTTATGGACTTCAAAGGTCAGTGGGATCCATATTTAGACTTCGTAAAGTTAATCTTAGAGGAGGCTCGCTGTTCTAGATATTCCATTCACCTAGGTATGAAAAATATGTATTGTGATTTGAAATAGCTTTACTGGTAGATTGGTATAAATAAGGATGTGGCAGATTTTATAGATCGTTGCTTGTGTTGTCAGTAGGTGAAAGTTGAGCATTAGAGATCGGTTACTTTTCTTAAGATATTACCCATTTCATAGTGGAAGTGGAAGCAAATCACAATGTATTTCGTGAACGAATTGCCTCATACTTCTTCTGGTTTTTACATATTTGGGTCATCATAGATCGATTGAACAAATTAGCCCATTTCATTCGTATTCAGATTTTATCTAGTGCCAAGAAGTTAGCCCATATCTATGTTCGTGAGATAATTCATCTTCATGGAGTACCCATGTCTATTATTTCAAATAGAGGTTCAATAATCACTTCTACCTTTTGACAGACCTTTCAGGAGGAGTTGGATACTTGGGTTAACCTTATCACAACTTTTCATCTCTAGACTGATGGTAAAATAAAGTGGACTATTCAGGTTTTGAAGGATATCCTCCATGAATTGTTATGGACTTCGAAGGTCAGCGGGAGCAATGTTTGGCTTTGGTGGAGTATGCTTAATAAAAGCTACTATTCAAGAATTGAAATGACATCTTTTAAGGCGTTATATGGTAGGCATTGTCGATCTCCGATTGGTTGGTTTAAGACTTCTGAGGTTATATCCCGTGGTACCGACTTGCATCATGAGTCTTTGGATAGGGTTTGGGAAGTTTAGGATGGGCTTCAAGAATCCCAAAGTAGGCAAAAAAGTTATGTAGACCACAAACTTTGTGGTTTGAAGTTTGGGATTGCTGATTGAGTTTTTCTTTGTGTGTCGCCCATGAAGGATGTGATGATGTTCGAGAAGAGGGGAAAGCATAACCCAGGTACATTGGACCTTTTGATATACTTCGAATAGTTGGAGAGGTTGCTTATGAGTTTTTCTTGCCTCTAAACTTTTCAGTCGTTCATCTAGTTTTTTTGTTTCTATGCTTCTGTTTTATATTTTCTATGAGTCTCGCGTGATTTTTTGTGATTCAGTTTAGTTGGATGATAGGTTGACCTTTGTAGAGGAGCTAGTGTAAATATTAGACAAAGATGTTGGGTTTCATTCTAGAGATATTTATATGGTTAAGGTTTAGTGGAAGCACCGTCTTATTGAGGAGGCTACTTGGGATGTCTAATCTGACATGCACAGTAGTTCCCTTAGCTCTGTATCTATTTAGGTATTTCCTTGCCTTTTAGTTCGAGGATGATCTAGAGACTTAGTAGTGGATGTTGTAATGACCTAAATTATAAAATTTTACTTTTTATGTGATTAGACCATTTTACCTCTCTCGTAGTTGCTATATGTTAATTTTGGCATGTGGGGATTGTTGATAGATTCTCAATGCCTTTGGGAGGATTTTGGAAGAGTATGTGCTTTTTAGGGGCTTTTAAAGTCCTATAAATGACTTTGTTCAACCTTTGATATTTTTGCATATCACTTTAGACAATACCATTAGGTCTAGAATGTCAAATTTGGGTTAGTAGCATGGTTGGTTCGAGTTTGAAACCTTTAGTTTCATTTCAACCCTTCGTTTGAAAAAATAGTGAAATTTGCCTAAGAGGGATCTCAGACGCTAATTTATTGGAAACAATCTTTTTTAAAAAATTCAACTTAAACATTAAATTCAGAACGTCAAAATAAATCTAGTAGCATAGTTCATTTGCATTTACGAATTTTTGAATGAATTTCGAGGGGTCGATCAATAACTTTACAAACTTAGCAAAGTTGTTGATGAGTTGATATCTGGTGAAGCCGCTTAAGCGGACAATGACCTCTTAAGGAGTAGCCGCTTTAGTGACCATGCTTCTCTTTAGTGACATTTGCTTTAGTTTCTAAATGATCACTAAAACAGTCATTGATGTATATATACTCCTTTTTGCATTTTCACTATTTTTGGACCTTGAGTTTTGGGTTTGAGTATTTTTTTAGGATTTTTATCACCATTTGAGCTTGGATAAGCTCCAAAACCTTATTTTCATTACTTTACATTAAATTATATCACCAAAAAACACTCTTTAATCTTGGTCTCAAAATAAAACTTTGAGAATTTTATCGGTAAAGCTTAAAAATAATTTTTCGTTGATTCGAACCTCATTTTTAACTCATTTTTGCATGGGTTTTCAATTGTAGACTCATATAACCTTGGGGAATGTATTTATAAATTCTGGTCTTACCCCCCTTTATTTTTGAACTCATTTTGGATCTGACTTAAATATGGGTAATATGGGTATCATTAGCTTTCTTAACACATAGATGTTGTATTTGTATGTTTTAGTTGATTAGACCATTTGAAAGGAGAAGGCTCCATGCTGAAGGATTTTAGGCTTGATTTTTAATGCTTTGAGGTAGGTTAAGGCTTAACCTTCTTCAGTCTGGACTGATAGTTAATGAATAAGTAAAGCATGCTATCAGTTGGAAAAAATAACTATGAAAAATATTTTTCTTGTGCTATTATATATTAGATGATGCTCGAGTAGGGGCTCATACTCTATTGTTATTGACTTGTGACATTATTTATTGCGTGTTGCCCATGTGGGAGTTTTATTTGACATCATAGGCTCTAATTGTGCATTTGAATATCTTTATTCATAACGTGATGCCCGTACGGGGGCTAGAATAGATAATATAAGCCTTTTTGAGCATTTTTTGCTTTTTGCTCTTATCATGGTAGAAATACCTGAGTTTTGGGTTGATGTGATATTAGTAATGTCTTACATGCATATTTATTTCAATGGTGCCAAATTAGACCTGATATCATGAAATGCTGACTTCTTGAGTCTATTTCTTGGCTCACTTATAAATGTATTGAATGGATTTGTTATCTTTATACTTATTTGATTATTAAAATTATATCCTCATTCAAATATATGCATTCATGAGATATCGGTACCATTGAGAAACATTGATTTTTGAAAGAAAATGACGCACTTTTAAAAATGCCTAGGCCTAGAGGTGAGCCGATCGAGTTGATTGAGATGAGATCGATATTGGTGGAAACTTTGAGATAGTATATGGCATGAGTCCTCTTTTGAAAGCATTGAGGCTCGATAGGTGCATACAAAAAGTCATGCAATGACTTTCAACTATTCACTCCATCATTCATTGCATTGTTTTGCATTTGCATATCATGTGTCGTTTTTATGTGGTGCTTGATGTGTAATTAGCTTCTATATATAATTTTGTGTATGTCTTTCCCTTTTATTTTCATACATATATTACAACTGTTAGTGAAGATGGTGTGAGCTACTGTTTGGGATTTTTTTTGCTTACAGGTTGCATGCCCATAGTATTTTTTTTACTTGTATTATTTTCTATTTTGCTTAGTTGTCCTATGATACCTACTGAGTACAAGTGAACCATAATCCCTCATGTTGTGCCCTTTTGGTTTAGATCTTAGTGTAAGTGCAACACACCGTGACTGATTTCATGCTTGATCAGTTAGTTCCAAGCCTTATTTTATCTACTTGATGTCTTTATATAAATATAGACCCATATTATTTTAGATTCGGATATAGTTTTTAGATGATCTTGTACTTATGATGCTAGGTTTTAGGATGGTTATGTATTTTGCTCAGACTTCTACATTTGTCTACATTTATGGCCTGACTTTGTTCTAAAAGTCTCGCCTTATTTTATTTTATTATTATTTTTAAATTTACTTACTCTTTGGAAACTTGACTTATCAAAGTTGGACTAAGATAATTCCATCATGACCTCAACTTTCGGTTCATGATAATGGTTTACCCCAAAAACATACGAGAGTAAAAAAAATCTTGTGGTAGGGTTACTTATAATATAAGCTATGATAAATAAAACTTGATGTATTTGTGGAGGTTCTTGGAGGCTAGAAGGGAGCCCGGGGCGTACACTAGGTCGATTCAGGACATGTATGATGGTACAAAGACGGATGAGGATGGTAGGTGGAGATTCAGAGCACTTTTTGGTTTTGATAGGGTTGCATCAGGGATCGACTCTTAGCCCTTTCATATTTTCTTTGGTGATGGATGTTTTGACGCGACATATTCAAGGGGAGGTGTCTTGGTATATGTTATTTGCGGATGATGTGGTACTGATTAAAGTGACTCGGGAAGGAGTTAATGATAAGTTGGAGATTTGGAGACAGACCCTTGAGTCTAAAGGATTTCGATTAAGTAGGACCAAGATGGAGTATTTGGAGTGTAAGTTTAGTGAGGTATTGCAGGAGGTTGACGTTGTTGTGAAGCTAGACTCCTAGGCTATTCAAAAGAGGGAGAGTTTCAAGTATGGTCCATAATTCAGGGAAATGGGGAGATTGGCGAGGATGTAACGCATCGTATTGGGGCGGGGTGGTTAAAATGGAGGCTCGCTTTGGGAGTTTTATGTGATAAGAAGGTGCCTCCGAAGCTTAAAGAAAAGTTCTACAGAGTGGCAGTCCAACTGGCTATGTTGTATGGAGTTGGGTGTTGGACAGTTAAGAACTCTGACATCCTAAAGTTGAAGGTGGCAGAGATGAGGATATTATGATAGATGTGTCTCCATACCAGGTAAGATAGGATAATGAATGAGAGTATTCGGGAGAAAATAGGAGTGGCCTCGATGGAGGACAAGATGCAAGAAGTTAGGTTACGTTAGTTCGGACATGTGATGAGGAGGGGCTCTGATGCTCCAGTGCGGAGGTATGAGACACTGGCTATGGATGGTTTTAGGAGGGGTAGAGGTAGGCCGAAGAAATATTGGAAAGAGGTGATTAGACATGATATGGAGCAGTTACAGCTTACGGAAGACACGACCCTTGATAGAAAGGTGTGGAGAACGCGGGATTAGGGTGGAGGGTTAGGGGGTGAGAGTGCGTTGGTTATAATAGGGTAGCGTTCTTTATTTGTGTCTAAAGTTTCTTATTTGTGGTGTTGAGTGTTGCCTATGGTTTCGGATAAACAATTTTTAGTTTAATCTTGTGGCTGTAGTATTATCTTATAGCTAGTGACATTAGTTTATTTTGAAGATTGTACTAGTTTATATGCATTTCTGTTTTGTATTTGTTATACTGCTATCGGTCCTAAGTCGGGGGTCTATCGAAAACAACCTCTCTACTTCATATGAGGTAGTGGTATGGTCTGCGTATACTCTACCCTCCCCTGACCCCACTATGTGAAAATACACTAGGTATGTTGTTGTTGTTGTTGTTGTATTTGTGGAGATTTTAAATCCCTCCTCCTAGATACAGATGGATTTGGAGGCTATCAGGTAAAACATTCTAAAACAAAAGACTTTCAACATGTGCTAAATGTCTGAAATTTCACAAATACAAAAGCAACTAACAGGAAATATACTTGGATAATTAGACACGTATGGAGTAGATTGATAGGGTACTTTATAATGACCCTTAGATAATACAACAGAGAATATTGATAGCTTAATATAAGAAGAGTAATTTTTTAGATCATAGACCCATCCATATAAAGCATCAAAGAGCAAGATGTGGTCATCAAAGACCATTCAAGTTTTTGAATATCTTGGCTGAGCACGAGAGCTTTACTAGTATTGTGCAGATTATTTAGAGACAAATTGTATAGGGTGGCAATATGTATTGCATGTGACGAAAATTGAAAATATGTGATGGTTCTCTCAAGAGGTTGTTGAAGCGGCGGTAGGTAGTCTAAATAGCAGAGTTACTGATACAAGAGAAAAAATGAATTCTATCCAAAAGCATATCATGGGTACAATTACTGTTCTTATTAACATGGAGAAATGAGTTATGGTTGATTTTCAAAAGTGGTCGGATATTTAGAAAAAGTATTTAAGTAGAAATAAAAGTTTCATTTACTTGAAGTGGGGGATAACACTAATAGGTATTTCTTTGCTTGTCTGATACTAGAGTTAGCAAGAATAATATAAAAGACATCGTTTCCATCCTAAACTATACCCGAAAAATCTAAGTCACACCTAAACTATACTAGTGACCTATTACACACCTTAACTATAAAAAAGTGATATTATTACCTCCCCGCAACCCCCATTCTAAGGCGCGTGTGTTACACTTATTTTAGGCGCGTCCAGCCTATTAAATAACAAAAGTAAACGGCTAAAAACATTAAGTGAAAAGTCATCGTTTCCACCCCAAACTATAGTCGAAAAGTCGAATCCACACCTAAACTATATAAGTGACCTATTACACACCTTAAATATAAAAAAGTGATACTTTTTACTGACGTGGAGCTGACGTGGCAGCGCGTGTAAAACACTACACCACATGTAAGTGGTGGTAGCCTAACAGGGTGTAAATAGTTTTACTTTTTTATAGTTTAGGTGTGTAATAGGTCACTAGTATAATTTAGGTGTGGCTTCGACTTTTCGGGTATAGTTTGGGGTGGAAACGATGTTTTTTCCCTTCTATTTTTACCAGTCTTGATGGCCATGTACTTCAAAAGCATGATGAGCTTAAAAAAAAACTCTAATTTGATAAAAGTTTGATGTGGTTTAGAAATGATTATTTACCTAGTATTGATATAACTGTTATAAGAAAAGGAACTAGATTGAATCCGACTACAAAGTGAACTAGTTGAACCTGTTACATATAAGAAATAAGAGATGCCTTATTTGAAATAGATTATGAAAAAATCCCTGAGAATTGATGGTTGTAATACTTGTTATTCTAAAAATGACGGAACATTATTAATGAGGATGTGTACGGTGTTGTCCAAGAATTCTTCAACAAGAATACTTTCTTGAGCGAGGAATACTACAATAGTTACTCTTATCCCTAGTGTTAAGGATTCGTGTCCTATTGATTATCTTATTTTCGCCTAACTGTTGCTTATCGATGAAACGGGTTGTCTAACGTGTTCCACTGACGTGTTCCAAGGAAGCAGTAAAACAGAAAGTAAAGAACACAATAATTTTTACGTGGAAAACACCCGGCTCAAAAAGGTGTAAAAAAACACGACCTGTACCTCTACAGGATTTAACCCCAACTTCACTAAATAACTCTGAGCCTCAACAACGACTGATTACAAAACTCTTGTAACCAACAAATAAGAATTATAAACTCTAATCCCTATAACTCAACAACTAGGAATTATAAACTCTAATTCCTAACTACACACACACCTCCCATGGTATGCTTTCCCAAAGTCTCTGAGTTTTCCCCAACTCAAAGACTAGCTCCTAATTCAGTTTATAGCACACTGAAACTACTATTACATCAATAGCTCAAACACAATGAACAACTCTAAAAATCAACGCTAAAACTCTTAGCTGAATTCTGTACTGAGGACCAGGTTCTTCAACGTATTTCTTCAGTGATTGAGTAGCACTTCGTAAAGTCAATCTGTCGATTGTGCTTTTCTGCTTTTTAAGTGCGTAAATTATTCTGACTGCTGCATCTTCTATTTAAGCACAACTCTCCAAAGAGTCATTCTTTATTTCAAACTCCTCCTTTAATTAGAACTCTCATTGCATAGAGTTCTACTTCAAGTGAGACTCTTTCTTTAATTTCAAATCTTGTTTCCTTAGTGTTGTAGTAAAACTCCAACTCTTTTAAATCAGCACATGTTTATTTATCAGAATCTTTCTCCTCCCACACATAGGACTCTTCAAGATATACTCAGAAGTGAAACTCCTTCTTCACGTAGGACACCTTTTTCAACTCAAATTGCTTTCCCTTATCATTAAGTATTTGAATCGAATTCAACTTGTTATATTCCCCACATGATCAGTAGCTTGAGTATATCAGAATTAGGCTTGCTTATTCGTTCTTGTCTTTAAGCAATCTTGTCTGCATCTATCAGTGAAACTGGAAATCTGTTTTCCTATGCGGGGACCAACTCAAGTAACATGTTTCATTCATGTGTCAGTTTGTCAATCATCAAAACTACATAGTACCCAACAAATTCCTCTTTTTTTATGATAACAAACCTCTTGTCTTGTGCATTCAACCATCTTCACCTGTATGTACTAAAGTATAAAACACTAGAATGAAACAAGTTAGTCAATGAGTTATAAACATTGCACAACCCTATTATCTTCCCCCTTTTGGCATCATCGAAAAACCATTTCAATGCAATAATATACTAGCCAAAGTGATTTATTATGCTATCCATGGCCACTGGGGCTACCACCAAAACAATCAGACAAAGACTCTAGCCAACATAGTAATGTATTAAAGAGAGCAAAAATGAGTCAACTTAGCAAAGATAACCATTCCATTTAACTGACAGAGCATATTCCACATTAACCTAAGCTAGTACTAAACAAAGCAAAACAACTGAGCATTAATAAAAAAAATATGGTATAAAAGTGGGACATGACTAAGGATACAAATAGTAAAGAGAAAGGAGGAACAAGTGATATCAACTGTGTCAATTGACGAATGACTTCAACAGTTTCACCCCTCACTTAATCAAGGTCAAGCTTCAAAGTCATGATCCAAGCCTGAAGGACCACTTATTCCACTTCATGACTGTCTTGTGCAACTTCAAGTTCAGGTATTTTTTTTTAGCCAAATCATTTTTTTTTCAATTTTTTTTGTGTTAGCCCTCCTTATTGAAATTAGTTGAGCAACATGATTCATCTGTACAAGAAAATCTATTGTTGTTTTCTAAGTCAACCTGAACTAGGACTGAGAAATCTAAAAAAATAACCAATTAGGAACTAAAAGGGAGATCATATCCCTTTTTTATTTCTCAGAAAACTTATGCTGCATGTGATTGATGATCAAGCTTGGAAAATCCATGGTACACAATTGATATTTTGGTTGAGAGAGAAGAAGGAATTTCTGGTGTAGGATTAACATATTTGTGCACAACCATTTGGAGAGAATCAAAGAAAGTTTGGCCAACCAATTCGTCAGCTTTATAAGACAATGGGAGAATGAAGTGGGGGGAATTGAACAGGTGTGCTCAACTGTTTCAACTTAGACAACCTATACTTATGTCAGTGAAGAACATACCTTCTAAGAAGAACTTTGTGGTTACAATTGCTTGCTTGTACCTATTTTTCTGCACAATCTAATACAAAATTAGGTTAAAAAGGTTAAAAATCTGAAATTGGGACACAACTAAATGTGCAAGACTGAATAGAATAACTTTTTAGCTAATAAGATTAAGAAAAAAATGATTATTGTAGTCAATCATTGAGGGGAGTTCATGCAATTTTAATCATCCCCAAATCTAACCTATTCCTTTCAAAATGCTCTCTACTTAGTGCCTTTAGTGCTTACATAGTCAACATTTTTATAGCCCTCAAGAGTGAAATTGCTTTCCTTTGGATACCATAGTCTCAAGCTATTGATTTCCCTGGGATATCTCAAGATCCTTTTGACAACACCAATTCTTATAAACTACCAACAAAATTACCAGCAACTTGTGTTGATTTTATTGATGCATTCATTTCTTTATTTGTTGTTTCCCCTGTCAATATGCCCTCAGTCTGTACAACAGTTGGACCAGGTAGTACAACATGTTCCTGTGCATGCTCATCAGTTTCATTGTCATTCCTTTTTTTAAAAAAAAAATCTCCCTTGCTTCCCCCTTACACGAGTACTACAAATCTGGCCATCTTTCAAATGATCTATTCCCCCTTTAAATGTGGTGAGTGAAAGAAACTTTATTTTCTTCTAGTCTTATGCCTTGAGCAAGCTTTATTTATGCACAAATTTTTCTTGCCTCCTTTCACTCTCAACTGCAAAATAAATTAGGGGTTAAATTTAGGCACCCAGACAAGCTTGGGTTCTTTCTTATGAGTAAATAAATGAATTAGATTTCTTCTAGCCCATGCAGGCAACAGGTTATGTGACCTGTTTCTCTGACCAGGTTTAGTTATCCTTTTCTTGGTCTGAGATAGTTTATTTGCCAGAGTTAGACTGCTAGATCTGCATTTGGCAGCAACTGGACATCTAGTGGTTGGATGTCCAAGGTTTTCACAGATATAGCACAAGTCTTAATAAGCATCAAGATTTTTGTGAAAACCCAAACCAGCTTTTTCACTGTGATATCTTTCACTCAACTTATGAACAATTCTTGAGGAATTTGTCCACCTGTTTGCTCTTTCAAGGTCAAGTTTTAGTTTAGAGACTTCTTGACTCAGTTTATTCACTATTTCTGTTGCATTATTGCACTCTTCTTTGTACTTGACCAATTCAAGTTCAACTTTTTCTTGTTCTTTACACTTGGTGTTTTTTTCTTTTTTCAGAGAGTGTCAATTTTAGAACTTTAGACTTAAGATCATTATTTAAAGAATCAAGTTGCTCAACCTGTTTCTTGAGAGAGCAGTTTTCCTGTTCAACAGTGTTCTACTGATTATCTTATTTTCGCCTAACTGTTGCTTATCGATGGAACGGGTTGCCTAACGTGTTCCACTGACGTGTTCCAAGGAAACAGTAAAACAAAAAGTAAAGAACACAATGATTTTACGTGGAAAACACCTGACTCAAAAAGGTGTAAAAAATCACGACTTGTACCTCTACAGGATTTAACCCCAACTTCACTAAATAACTCTGACCCTCAACAATGACTGATTACAAGACTCTTGTAACCAACAAATAAGAATTATAAACTCTAATCCCTATAACTCAACAACTAGGAATTATAAACTCTAATTCCTAACTACACACACACCTCCCAAGGTATGCTTTCCCAAAGTCTCTGAGTTTTCCCTAACTCAAAGACTATCTCCTAATTCAGTTTATAGCACACTGAAACTACTATTACATCAATAGCTCAAACACAATGAACAACTCTAAAAATCAACGCTAAAACTCTTAGCTGGATTCTGTACTGAGGACCATGTTCTTCAACGTGTTTCTTTAGTGATTGAGTAGCACTTCGTAAAGTCAATCTGTCGATTGCGCTTTTCTGCTTTTTAAGTGCGTAAATTATTCTGATTGCTGCATCTTCTATTTAAGCACAACTCTCCAAAGAGTCATTCTTTATTTCAAACTCCTCCTTTAATTAGAACTCTCATTGCATAGAGTTCTACTTCAAGTGAGACTCTTTCTTTAATTCCAACTCTTGTTTCCTTAGTGTTGTAGTAAAACTCCAACTCTTTTAAATCAGCACATGTTTATTTATCAGAATCTTTCTCCTCCCACACATAGGACTCTTCAAGATATACTCAGAAGTGAAACTCCTTCTTCACGTAGGACCCCTTTTTCAACTCAAATTGCTTTCCCTTATCATTAAGTGTTTGAATCAAATTCAACTTGTTATATTCCCCACATGATCAGTAGCTTGAGTATATTAGGCTTGCTTATTCGTTCTTGTCTTTAAGCAATCTTGTCTGCATCTATCAGTGAAACTGGAAATCTGCTTTCCTATGCGGGGACCAACTCAAGTAACGTGTTTCATTCATGTGTCAGTTTGTCAATCATCAAAACTACATAGTACGCAACACCTAGTACCTCCTATTCAGATCCTATAAAAGATTTCAGTCCATAGCATGTTATAGTGATCTCTACAAAATCATCTACAAGATTACTTCCAACAGGCATTGAAAGGTTGTTGATGAACTAGTTAGTACACGTCAGTCTGCTTTTATTCCTGGGAGAGTTATTTCAGACAATATCATTCTCAACCATGAGTTGTAAAAGGCTACACAAGAAAACAATTGTCTCCGAGGTGTATTATTAAGGTTGACATTCAAAAAGATTATAACTTTATTGAATGGGTGTTTCTCGAACAAATTCTCATAGAATTGGGGTTTCCTAGTAGCATGATAACATAAATAATGAGATATGGTTTCATCATTAATGATAGATTGTTTATTACCATAGAGGCTAAGAGAGGTCTTAGATAGGGAGATCCTATGTCGCCTTATCTATTTGTGCTTTCTATAGATATCTCTCCATATTACAAGAGGATCAAGAGTTTAACTTCCATTCTTAATTTTACAGATGATTTTTTATTTTTCATAGATGGGATCTGAAATCTATCCAAATTCTTAATATTTTCTGAACCATCTAGACTGAAATATAATCTTAGCAAGAGTCATGTATTTTGATGGTGTATCTAGGGATGTTAAAGAATCCATTCTCTAGGCTCTAGACTATGAAGAGGGGGAACTTCCATTTAAATACTTGGGAGTATCTATGTCAATGCAGAGGCTTATTTTTGCTCAATGTAAGCTACTTGTAAACAAGATGACTGCTAAGATTACTTTTTGGATGACTAAAACGGTCTCATATGTCTTGACGAGTGTACATGCACGACAATAAATTTACGTCTGTGATTGTAAGATTTTCTTATATCAATCTTAATTATGTTGGTCATAGTTATTTTTACTTCCCTAAAAGTGATTAAATTGGTAGAGACTACTTGTGGGAGATATCTATGGTCAGGGGAGGCTCAAATCACAAAGAAGACACTCGTATCTTATAATAAAGTTTGCTTAACTAGAGGGGCAGGTGGACTAAACGTCATAAATTTGAGAATTTGAAATCATGCAGCACTTTATATTTTACTTTGGGCGTTAGTCAACATAAGAAAAAACTTTAAATTTTTTGGGTTCACACTTATTATATAAAAAGGCACGATTGACTTAATATGAGTTGCCTAATCAAGCATCATGGATGATGAGGAAGATAAAAAATATGAGGTAATTTTGAACACCAATTATCCAATACCATGATGTGACCAAAGAGGTAACTTTGATATCTCAAAAGCATATCAAAGAATCAAGGGGAAGGTTAATAATATGGACATGAACAGTTGGGTATGTTACTCAGCTATCTATCCTAAATAGGTATTTACTTTATAGCTCACGTAATACGCAGAATTGAGAATCAAAGATGTCCTACTTAAATAGGACATACAAAGATTTGGTGACTATGTTTTATGTGGAAATCATCCTGAGAGTTTTCCCCATTCGTTCTTTGACTGTGAATATTTCCTTGAGGTGTGACAATGAGTTCTTAGTTTGTTACATTGGCAAATGACCATACTATTATAGGAGAAAAGATGTTGTTGGATTCAATAAAGCTGCCAAAATAATATCTCCAAGAGGGCCTCTACTCAAGACAACTTTTGCAGGTGTGGTACATGGTTTGTTGGGGGGGAGATAAATGCAAGAATTTTTAGCAAGAAGAGTAGACCTGTAGAAGAAGGTGACCCATGAACTAAAACCAAAACTATGTATACGAGTGCATAAGAATTAGAGGAGAGGTTAGTAATATGGACTAAAATAGCCAGTTATGTTACTCAGCTACCTATCCCAAATAGGTATTTACTTTATGGTTCACATTATATGCAAAATTAAGAACCAAGGATGTCCTACTTAAATGGGACATGCAAATATCTGTGTTTTATGTGGAAATCATCCTAAGACCTTGTCGCATTTGTTCTTTGGCTGTGCATATTCCCGTGAGGTGTGATAAGGATTTCTTAATGGTTTAAATTGGCAAAGGACCATACTACTATGTGAGCAAAACGTGTTAGGTCCAATAAAGCTGCAAAACAAGATGTCCAAGAGGGGCTTTTCTCAAGACAAGTTTTGGAGGTGGTACATGGTTTGCTGGGGGGGGGGGGGGGGGGGCTAAATGCAAGAATTTTCAGCAAGAAGAGTAGACCTATAGAGGCAGTGACCCGTGAACTAAAAACAAACTTGTGCATTATGAGTTCATAAAATTATGCTACTATTTACCCATATTTTATCACTATGGAATTGTATATAGATAGTTTTGGTGGAATTGTAGAAGAAAATGAATATAGCGTGAGATAAACAATCAGGTTTGGTTGGCTTTGACTTTATAAATATTTACTAGTGACTAATAAAATGGTTCATTAATTGTCCAAAAAAATAAGTATTGTTAAAGTTTAGACATGTAATGTTGAGTTGTTTGGTTCGATTTGACTTATTTTAGGTTAAATCTAAGCCAATTATGATTGAATTTTTTTCAAATCAAATTACTAGTCATATTATTTTCTCGATTTAATTTGAATTATCGATTTAATTCAATTTGTCTATTTTCAGTGTAGACCCCTCTCTTAGAATTTTAAATTTACCAAGTCTATGAAGACAACACTTTAGCTCTATCATTATATAATATATATGCCGAGCCAAAACCTTTCCCCTATATTTTCCTACTTTAATATCTTTGAAATATATGTGAAAGAAAGTTTCGTCTTTAGCTAATCTCCCGTTCTTACCATTAATAACAATTTTTTTTAAATTTTCTCATGTATGCTTCTTTTAATTTCCTAAAGACATACATTCTTTATATATCTTAGTTTGTGACTTTTTTATTACATTTTATTTTCTTCTTAAAATCACATCAATAGAGTATAATTGTGATAAATTGATTCTTCTAATTTCGATGACCCTTCAATTTGTCTAATGCAAGGAGTTCCTAGTATGTCGGAATGTAATTCTTCAATCGATGAAACAAACCTTTTCTATGAAATTACCTTATTATCCAACAAGTTAACCAAAAATACACAAAAATCAATAATAATTCAACTTAACTGACAAAAATTTAATCAATCAAAAATGACTTAATTAATTTGATTTAGTTTTTGTATTTTAAAAATTGACTTAGCTGATTTAATTTTCTTTTAGGTAAAAATTCGATTCAAATCGAACAATAAACACTCGTATGATGAAAACTCTACACCCCATATCATACTCTTATCTCTCCAACGAGTTTATTCTTCATCCTCATCTCCTCTATCCCTCCTTTGCTATTGAATTTGTGAACAATAATAGACATTCTTCGCTTACTACATTCATTGAAAATAAGATAGAATTTTTTTTGTCCTGTTGATCAAAAAGAGGGTTGTGAAAAGTACATTTATGGAGTACTTATATCGTCATGGAATAACTATGGGGTGCATTTGGGAATTAGGGAGATCATATTTATCCAACTCTTAGTCCCTTCATAGTTCTAAAATTCAAATTGAGAAAATATCTTATGTTGTTAAATGAAGCAGTTCGTGATTATAATTAATTGTGCTAGTGGTATTGTGGAAGATATATGAAATTAATTATTGAGTTGGTGTATATTTAAGTACTAGATGGTGGTTGTCTGTGCGTGCATGAGCCAATATTAGTAAGGTGACAGTTGAAAAATTAGCACAAAGTAGTTGTTCAAGAACATTTCATTGTAAGAGACTTGCCATATACATATACCTGCATGATTGCGTCGTCTATGCATCTATGTACATATTTACAAAAGCTGGTATGAAAAAAGGTGAAATAATAACATAGCCAGTTTGTTAGAGTTGTGACTCGAGTTTTGTTGGTCCGGCCCTGAAAGTTTCGCGGTGTGACCCATGTTTGTGATTTTCAATGGGGTCTGTGGTGGTAGCGTAGGGATCGGTCCGGCCCTAAAAGTTTCGCGATATGGACCTTTATGTTTTTGGACCTAGGACTTATTTGTATGCACATATTATATAAGTGCATTTAGTGGGTTGTTTTGTGTATTCAGAAATTGCGTCGCTACACATTGTACTCCTCTCCTTTCATAGTGAAACTTCCTTTGCCTCTGCCCGTCGTTTTCCCCGCAAGGATTTACACGTAAATCTTGTGTGTTGTTCTTGTTTTCTTTCTATTTGTGGTTTGCTTTATTTCTGCCCGATTCATAACAAATTGGTATCAAAGCTAGGTCGATTATTTTCTCAGGGAGGGCAACCATGAAGTATGATATTCCGTTGTTGAATTTCAACACTAGATTTTTGTTATGGCAGGTTAAGATACGGGTTGTGCTCATTCAGATGGATTTGGACGATGCTTTATTAGGGTTTGATAAGATGCCCTTATCATAGATGGACGAGGACAAATGATGTAAGGATCAGAAGGCTCTATCTCAGATCCACCTTTATTTATCTAATCAGATTCTACATGATGTTTTGAAGGAGACCACTGCCGCTGCGTTGTGGTTGAAACTGGAATCGTTGTGTATGATGAAGATCCTAATAAGTAAGTTGTATCTGAAACAACAAATTTATTCCCATCGCATGTCTGAGGGTGCGTACTTGGAGGATCACCTATCCGTCTTTAAGGAAATTATCTTTGATTTAGAGACTCTGGAGGTTAAGTACGATGAGGGAGATTTAGGGTTGATTTTGTTGTGTTGTTGCCTGCATCATATACGACCTTTAGGGATATAATTATATATAGTAGTGATATCATGTCCATAGATGAAGTCTATGATGCGTTGTTCTCTAAGGAGAAGATGAAGCATATTGTGAATGGGTAGGAGACTCATGCAGATGGTCTGATTATTCGAGGAAGGAATTGTGAGAGGAACTCTAGGGGTGATGATAGAAATAGATCAAAATCCAGAAATAGAAATAAAACCTATAATTATTGCAAGAAGAAGGGTCATATCAAATTCGAGTGTTTGAAGTTACAGAATAGAGAGAAAAGAGAAGCTCCAAAACCGAAGGGAAACCAACCAGAGAAGTCCGGTGAAGACAGTTTTGTTAAAGATGGCGGTAGTGATGGAGAACTCTTGGTAGTTTCTGATGGTAACTCCAAACCCTGTGAGGATTGGATTCTTAATTTAGCTTACACATTTTATATGTGTCGCAATCGGGATTGGTTTACAACATATGAAATAGTCTCTAAAGGTGTTGTGTTAATGGGAAATAACACACCTTGTAAGATAGATGATATTGGAACAATCAGAATTAAGATATTTGATGGTGTTATAAGGACACTTGGTGATATGCGATATGTCCCAGACCTGAATAGAAATCTTATTTACTTGAGTAGCCTTGATTCGAACGGATATAGGTACACTGGTGAAGGTGGAGTCCTGAAGGTTACTAAAGGCACTCTTATTGTGATGAAGGGACAGAGAAAGTCTGCAAATTTATATGTCTTGCAAGGCTCTACGGTTACAGGTGATACAGCTATTTCTACCTCCTCTCTATAAGATAGTGACGTTGCTAAACTTTCGCATGTGCGTTTGGGGTATATAAGTGAAAACGGGATGGCTGAACTAAGCAGGAGAGAAATTCTTGATGGGCAGAGTATTACCAAATTGGAGTTCTGTGAGCATTGCGTTTTGAGAAGCAGAAGAGTCAGATTCACTAAAGGCATCCACTCAACTAAAGGCACACTTGATTACATTCATTCTGATCTCAGGGTCTTTCTAGAGTACCTTCTAGAAGAGGTGAGAATTACTTGTTGACTATTATTAATGACTATTCCAGAAAAGTTTGGGTGTTCTTCCTGAAGCAAAATAATGATGTGTTGCCTACTTTCAAGGAGTGAAAGATTATGATTGAAAAACAAACAGGAAAGCAGGTAAAATGCCTTTGGGCTGATAATGTTCTAGAATTCCGTTCTAATGAATTTAATGCTTTGTGCAAGTCAGGAGGAATTGTGAGGCACTTGACAATTTGTCATACTCCGCAACATAATGGTGTGGCTGAACAAATGAATAGGACTATAATGGAGAAGGTGCGTTGTATTCTCTCTAATGTTGGTTTACCCAAGTCTTTGGGCCGAAGCTGCTTCCACAACTTGTCTTCTTATTAACTGCTCTCCCTCAGTCGCGATTGATAAAAAGACTCTACAAGAGGTATGGTCTGGTATTCCGGCTAGTTATTCTGATTTGAGGATATTTGGATATCCTGCGTATGCTCATGTGGATAATGGAAAGTTGGAGCCTAGATCTTTCAAGTGCTTATTTATGGGTTATAAGCCTGGTGTTAAAGGTTATAAGTTTTGGTGTCTAGAAAACAGAAAGGTTATAATTAGCAGGGATGTTGTGTTTGATGAAACTGTCATGCTTCGGGCTCTCTCTAAATCTAGTGCTTCGCCTTTAGATGAGATTAGTGACACAAATCAAAAAAATTCAAGCACCCACGTTGAATTGCAGATTGGAGCAGAGTCTACAGCAGTGCCTACTTCTCAGTCTAGTCTGGAGATACAGAGTGGTACTATTTCTTCTTCACCAGATGCCACAATATTCTATTGCTAAAGACAGGCCTAGAAGAGATATTAGACCTCCTCGAAAGTATGTTGAAGTTGATTTGGTTGTTTATGCATTGAATATAATAGAAGGTATTGAGTCTGGTGAAGAACCTTCTTCTTACTCAGAGGCAGTTAGTTGTAATGATTCTGGCCAATGGATGATTGCTATGCAGGAGGAGATGGAATCAATTCATAAAAATGGCACATGTGATTTGGTGAGATTTTCTAAAGATAAGAAAGTTGTCCATTGCAAGTGGGTATTCAAAAAAAAAAGGAACATCGGGAGTTGAAGATGCAAGGTACAAAGCAAGACTAGTTGCTAAAGGTTACAGTCAGGTTTCAGGTATTGGCTTCACAGATGTGTTTTCTCCAATTGTGAAGCATAGTTTGATTCAAGCCTTGCTTGGTATTGTGGCCATACATAATCTTGAGCTTCAGCAGTTAGATGTCCAAACTGCATTCTTACAGAGAACTTGAGGAGGACATCTATATGAAGCAACCATAGGGCTTTGTAGTTTTAGGAAAGGAGGACTATGTATGCTTGCTGAAAAAGTCTCTTTATGGCTTAAAACAGTTCCCCGGGAAGTGGTATAAGAGGTTTGACTCTTTTATGATCTTTTATATGTTTTGGAGGAGGAGTTATGATAGCTGTGTCTACTTCAAGGAGCTAAGTAATGGTTCGTTCGTGTATCTTCTTTTGTATGTTGATGATATGTTGATTACAACAAAGGATATAAGAGAGATAATAAAAGTCAAAGCCCAACTCAGCAAGGAGTTTGAGATGAAGGATCTAGGTGCAACAAAGAATATTCTTGGCATGGAAATTATGAGAGATAGAGAGAAGTGTAAGATATACTTGAGTCAGAAAAGGTATATTGAGGAAGTGCTTCACAAGTTCAATATGCAAAATGCCAAACCTGTAAGGAATCCATTGGCAGCTCACTTCAAACTCTCTTCCACTATATCTCCAAAGACAGATGATGAGCGTGACTATATGTCTAGAGTTCCATACTCTAGTGTCGTCGGGTCTTTTATGTATGCAATGGTGTGTTTCCGACCAGATTTATCTTACGCCGTCAGTGCAGTTAGCAGATACATGGCAAATCCTGGCAAAGAACATTGGAAAGAAGTTCAATAGATTTTCAGATACTTGCATGGATCTGTTGATGTTTGTTTACCGTTTGGGCAAAATAGAGATAGAGTAATCGTGTATGTTGATTCTGATTTTGCTGGAGATCGTGATAAAAGGAGGTCCCTTAAAGGCTATGTTTTTACCATTGGTGGTTGTGCTATTAGTTGGAAAGCTACCTTACAGACTACGGTTGCTTTGTCAACTACTGAGGCAGAGTACATGGCTATTACAGAGGCTTTCACGAAAGCTATATGGTTGAAGGGTCTGCTTGGTGAACTCATCAAAGACTTGTAGATTACTATGGTCTTTTGTGACAGTTGGAGTGTTGTATTCCTTACGAAAGATCAGATGTTTCACAAGAGGACAAAGCACATCGATGTTCGGTATTATTTTGTGCGTGAAATTATTGCTCGTGGTGTTATTGTGGTGAGCAAGATTAGTAATCATGATAATCCTGTTGATATGATGATCAAGACACTATCAATTGCCAAGTTTGAGCATTGCTTGGACTTGGTTAGTGTTAGCTGTTAAGATGTGCCCTTAAGGGCTTTTGTGGAAGAGGTGGTGAGTTTGTCTTGAAATGCATTTGAGTTCTGAATTAGAATTTGTGTCAAGGTGGAGATTGTTAGAGTTGTGACCCGAATTTTGTTGGTCCGACCCTGAAAGTTTTGCGGTGCGACCCATGTTTGTGATTTTCGCAGTATGGACCTTTATGTTTTTAGGCCTAGGATTTATTTGTCTGCACATATTATATAAGTGCATTTAATGGGTTGTTTTGTGTATTCAGAAATTACGTCGCTCCATATTGTACTCCTCTTCTTTCATAGTGAAATCTCCCCTGCCTCTACCCGTGGTTTTTCCCGCAAGGGTTTCCACGTAAATCTTGTGTGTTGTTCTTGTTTTCTTTCTGCTTGTGGTTTGTTTTATTTCTGCCCGATTCATAATGCAGTTACTATGTTGGTGGCTGTATCTTGGTTTTCTTAATTAATGTTGTAATTTTGCAATGCGATGATTGATTTATTACCTTTAGGGATTTTCTGTTGAAGCAGGAGAAATGTTTTGAGTAAAACTCAAGAGTATAATAGCAATAGAGTGTGCTGATTGTGTCGTGTACCTTTTAAAAGCAATGAACATCTTGTTTTAATTCATCCTTTACGTCGGTTTGAGGGTTGTATCCTTACATTCATATCTTACATGTGCATTTCTGAATAACTTGCATAAGCTCTACTTTCGATTGACGCAACAACCCTTCCCTCCGCATCGAATTCACTTATGCTAAATAGGTTGCAAATACATTCAAAGATTATTTCTTTGTAAACTGAACACACTACATTCAATAGCCTCTCCAGGACCGTTAGATGAAGTTGCAGTTGATGTCTGAAAAGAGGCCAATAAAAAAAGAAATATAATTATGAATTGAAATCGATTTCTTACCTTATAGTAATGAATTGGCTAGCCAAAAATCTAATCACAAGCTCAATTCACCCTTGCTACCACCTCAAAGGATCTGCATTTCAAATCTTAAAATAGTGCTCTAGATTCAAGAGAGTATATATCAGCTGCGACGATTTGTAGATAATAACCAGTTTGTAAGTTAGTTTTTAATAACTAAAGAAAATTTCCACATTAGAACAACAATAAGCTGAATATGGAAGAATGAGAACCTATAAGTTTAATTTTTGTTTGTTCCTGCTGAGAAATGTGTTCTTAATTACGATCAAGAGAATCTTAAAATATAGCTTTAATTAACTGAATCTCTAACATATTGACTTCAGTGATTTGGTTTCGTGCATGTCCATGTTGCCGCGAATTTATCCAAATTTATGGAAGGTCCAAACTCAAAAACATGGACACGATGATATATTAAACACTTTATTTTTATTTACTAGAAATATCTAGATAAACGAAACTTTTATCAGGTATTACATCATCTTTGATTTATCTAATCCGCAAACATGACTTACATTGTGAGAGAGTTTTAACTCCAAAAAAATAATAATCTTTTGGTCATTTAATCTACAAGAAAGAAGTAAATAAAAATCCTAAATAATAACCGTAACAACTGCAAATTACAAATTGCAAAGAAATTTTCGCTTCCGCATTGCCAAACTTTTATTCTTTCTGTTCATCGACATCATTATTAAGAGTATAATCATTTTTCGCTAATAGCAAAATTAAGGCTTTAGGCCCACTTCTTTTAATTTCATACTTCTTACAATGCATACTTTAGGAATAATTGATGGTAGATAATTGCTCAATGAAGATGTTCGTCTAAATAAAAAAATGATAGATGTTGTCGACAGATTGTTCTCCTTGAGAAAAGATTGGAGATCCTTTGGCACTAATAAGAATATATTACTTTTGAGGACTTTCAAAGATTGTATTGCCCGTGAATATGAGATCCCGAAATACTGAAATGTAGTAGAGCTATTAGCTATTCAAATTAAACATAGAATTAATCAATTAACATGTAGGCACAACAATCTCAAAATATCATCTTATACCAACCCATGAGTACAAATGAGATAACACTACGAGAAATTATAACCACATATGAAAATTGAAAGCTAAAAGGGGAATCGAGAAATATTCCACAATATCCATAAATAAGGAGAAGGTCAATGTTGTTATTTTCGGGTACACAAAATCTGTAATTTAGCAACACTACTTCAACACAAGTTCAAGAATAAATCAAGAACACTTATGAAGTTGCCCAACACCTTCAACACAAGATCAAAATAATCTTTCAAAGAAGTATGTTTTCAGTTTCTTAAAGAAAAATTAGATGAAGCAGAAAAGGTCAAGTCTTTCGAATTTACGGAGTGTCCTTAAGGAAATAATTTCCCTCAAGTACCCGAGGTTGCGGAATTTTCCTCCCAGAATAAAATAGCTTAACAATCCGACAGTAGTGGTACCTCAAACGATCGTATTCTCTTCGTGATCACATTGAGTTTTTTTAGAAGACAAGAAGTGTTTTTCAATTGCAAAATATTTGTTCCAAACCTGTGGAAAATGCAGGTTTACATAGACATGAAGTGCTTCTTCCGAAAGGAGGCAATGGTTCATTCGAAAAGGTGTATCTTTTCTGAAAAGTCATCTCTGTCCATTCAAAACAGTGTCTTTTTTGAACAGCCACAACCATCCAAACAATTATACCTTTTTTCGAAATAGTGTGTCATTTTCTCGAAGGGTTGCATCCCTTCCGAGGAAGCATTTCACATTGTTGTAGTTATTTTTGCACTGCATGCTTGCACATTAATGGAAGAATAAAACTGTTACATTTTTCCTTTGGAATTTCTGGATTTCCCTACGTTTCAAATAAATTTTGTCTAAAAAATTAATCTCATCGATCGCTCATTTGACAAATTCGAATTCGAATCTGAGCTGAGCGAGCACCGATGATGGCGCGAGGCACCTCTTGGTTCTTGCCTCACTTACCATGTGGAGTAAGTATTTTTTAATATAAATACTTGAAAGTTTCATTCTCCCACCAATGTGGGAGAATTAGTAGACTTTCCTATTTTTGAGTTACTTTCCATTTTGATTGTTATCTCAATTTTTTCCTTCACTTGATTTTCTATTCACACTTTTAATCTTGAACCCAAAAATACCCCACATGAATGGGGAATGACTATTTTTTTCGTAAAATTTTACGGACAAATATGTAATCATCAAGTAAAGACTGATTGCATCTGGATAAGTGAGTTTTCCTTTGAACTTTCCTTAGTGAACATGCATCGAATGCACTCGGTAGATTTGATACTTTTGAACCATCGAGCTTTAATATACACTTAGACAACACATGTCACACAACCAACCTTTTACCGTTTATGGTTCTCAAAGTTTTATTCGTTTCAGCCATGAACAGGTCTCATTCTTATGAGAGCTTGGATAATAGGACTTTACTAACATTCTCCTTGAAGCATCTTCCACCTTGCCCTCACATAGGTGATTTCTAAACGTTCAATCTTATAGAAACTATTTGGTCAAATTTTCCAAATTTATATAATCATTAAAAGACTTCACACCATAAGTCTTATCCTTGTTTACTAAACATTATCTACATCATGAGAACGGGTTGGGTACATTGACAATGTTGAACCTTCGAGACACAACATTGTTTGATCTTCTTGAACCTAGCTCTTGGGATCTCCAGTCTTCTAGGCAGAGAGTTACCGCCATGCTGACTTGTCCTAGGCCTTAAAACCATTTCCTTGGATATTTTCTCAACTTCTTCTCTAGCTAAGCTTTTTGTAAGTGGATCCGACACATTATACTTTGACTTCACTAGTCAACAATGATAATTCCACTAGAGAGAAGTTCTCGAATGGTATTATGTCTCCATCTTATGTGACGAGATTTACCGTTGTACATCATGCTCCCCGCCCTACCCATTGCCACTTGTCTATCACAGTGTATACATACTGGTGCCACTGGTTTTGACCAATAAGGAATATCTTCCAAAAAATTCCAGAGTCATTTTGTTTCTTCACCAGCTTTATCTAATACGATAAATTTTGATTCCATTATAGAGGGAGCAATACATGTCTGTTTGAATGATTTTCAAGAGACTGCTCCTCCACCTATAGTAAATACGTATCCACTCATGAATTTTATTTTATTCAATTCGGTGATCCAATTTGCATCACTATATCCTTCAAGTGCCGCTGGATATTTACTATAATGCAAAGTATAGTCTTGAGTGTATTTAAGATACCGTGAAACTCTTTTCATTGTCATCTAATGAGTTTTATTGAGATTACTCGTGTACCGACTCAACTTACTAATAGCACATGATATGTCTGTCCGTGTACAATTCATGATATACATTAGACATCCCAACACTATTGCATATTCCAACTGTGTGTCACTTTCACCCTCACTCTTTTGAAGTGTGAAACTTATGTCCAATGGAGTCTTGGCAATACCAAATTCCAAATACTTGAATTTGTCAAGTACCTTTTTGACGTAATGAGATTGTGACAATGCCAACCCTTGTGGAGTTCTATGATTTCTTATTCCCAAGATCACATCCGCAACTCCAGGGTCTCTCATTTTAAACTTGTTCTTAAGCATTCGTTTCGTAGTATTTATGTTAGAAATGTCTCTGTTGATGATCAACATATCATCTACGTACAAACAAATAATGACCTGGTGATTTGGAGTATTTTTAATATAAACACATTTATCACATTCATTTATCTTGAACCCATTTGCCAACATGGTTTGGTAAAACTTCGCATGCCACTGTTTAGGTGCTTGTTTTTAGTTTATAAAGTGACTTAACAAGTTTAACACCTTATTTTCTTTTTCCGGAACCACAAAATCCTCAGTTTTTTCCATGTAAATTTTTTCCTCCAATTCTCCATTTAGGAATGTTGTTTTCACATCCATTTGATGGATTTCAAGACCATATACCACCGCCAAGGCAATTAACATCCAAATTGACGTTATCCTCATTACAGGTGAGTATGTATCAAAGTAATTAAGGACTTCCTTTTGTCTAAAGTCTTTTTCTACAAATCTTGCCTTGTAGTTTTCAATAATACCATCCGCTTTCATTTTCCTTTTGAAGATCCATTTAGAACCTAAAGGTTTATTCCCGGGAGGAAGATCAAGCAACTCCCACATATGGTTGCTTAAGATTGAATCAGTCTCACTATTGATCGCCTCTTTTCAAAAGGATGAGTCTGACGACGACATCGTTTCTTTAAATGTTTGAGGCTCATTCTCTAAGAGAAATATTACAAAATCCGATCCAAACAAAGTTGATGTTCTTTGATGTGTACTATGTCTTGGATTCTCATCATTATGTACATCCTCACTTGGTTCATCTCGAAGTTGTTTAAACCCCCAACTAGACTGTTCATGTCTAGTTTTATATGGATAAATGTGTTTGAAGAATTCAATATTATCTTATACAATTACCGTATTTTCATTGATATTCGGATATTTAGATTTATGAATTAAAAATCGACATGCTTTACTACTTTTATCATATCCTATGAACACGCAGTCCACCGTCTTAGGTCCTATCTTTATCCTTTTAGGCATAGGAACTTAGACCTTCGCTAGACACCCCCACACTTTGAAATATTTCAAGTTGAGTTTCCTTTCTTTCCATTTTTCATATGGAATTGATTGTGTCTTACTATGGGGCACTCTATTGAATATTTGATTAGCTGTAAGGATAGCCCCCCCCCCCCCACAAGTTTTGCGGTAAACCTGAACTTATAAGTAAGACATTCATCATTTCCTTTAAGGTTTAATTTTTTCTTTCCGTAATTCTATTAGATTAAGGTGAATACGGGGTCGTAGTTTAATGGACAATTTTATTCTCTACACATATTTTCGCAAAGGGAGGTTCATATTCTCCGCCCCTATCACTTCTTATTGTTTTGATCTTTTTCTCCAACTGATTTTTAACTTCTATTTTATATTACCTAAACGTATCTATTACTTCATCCTTACTGTCTAGCAAATTGACATAACAATATCTAGGGTCATCATCAATAAAAGTTATAAAATACTTTTTTCCACCACGAGATGGTATTAACTTCATATCATAAATGTCAGTATATATTAAGTCTAAGGGATTTGAATTTCTTGTAACGGACTTATACGGATGCTTAGCATACTTTGATTTCACACACGTTTGACATTTTGATTCATTGCACTCAAAGTTTGACAATACTTCTAAGTTAATCAGCTTTCACAATGTTTTGTAATTGATATGTCCTAATCGTTCATGCCACAAATCATTAGACTCTTGCAAGTAAGAAAAAACTGAACATTTATTGATTTCAACATTCATTACATTCATTTTGAATAGGCCCTCAGTGAGAGCCTTTTCCTACGTACACTTCTTCTTTACTAAGTACATTTTTTTCAAAAATAAATACGCATTTGAATCTATTTTTGTCAAGAAGTTATACAAAAATCAAGTTCTTCCGTAACTCCGGTATATACAGGACATTGTTCAAAGTCATCACTTTGCCTGATGTAATTTTCAAGCAGACTTTTCCTGTTTCTTCAACTTTTGCAGTTGCAGAGTTGGCCATATATATCTTCTCTTCGCCTTGAGCCGGAGAAAAAGAAGCAAACAACTTTTTATTTGCACAAATGTTGCGAGTGGCACCGGAATCCATCCACCATTCTTGAGAATTTTTTACCAAGTTGCATTAAGACAACATGACACACACATCGACCATTTTTTTCTTGGATTCAACCATATTTTCTTGGTACTTCTTTTTTCTTTTCTTTAGGGAACGATAATTTGTTGACTTGTGGCCAATCCTGCCATAGTTAAAGTATTTTCCTTGAACTTCTTCTTAGACTGATTGCTTTTCTGTTCATCTTTCTCCACTTTTTGGAGTTGTTGTGGTCGTCTTCTACAATGTTTGCTCCACTTATTTCAGAATTTTCCTTCAATCACTTTTTCATGATTTTGTTGTCTTCTTCAATGTGCAGTCTCACTATAAGATCTTCGATTGTCATCTCCTTACGTTTATGTTTCAAGTAGTTCTTAAAGTCCTTCCACATAGGTGGTAACTTCTCTATTATTGCCGCGACTTGAAACACCTCATTCACAACCAAACCTACAATTAAGTTCATGTGAACATTAAGAACATTTTTAATATGTTCAACTAAGGTATTCATCAAACTCATACCTTCCGCGAGGAGATTGTGGATGATAATTTATAGTTCCTGGACTTGAGATACAACAGACTTGTTGTCAATCATTTTAAACTCAAAGAATCATGCAACGAAGAACTTTTTGGTTCCAGCATACTCAGTCTTGTATTTTTTTTCTAGCGCACCCCACAACTCTTTTGTCGTCTTCATTCCACTATACACGTTGTATAGTTCATCTTGGAGGACATTTAGAATGTAATTCCTGCATAGAAAATCAGAGTGTTTCCATGCCTCCATCAAGAAAAATTTCTCCTGGTCCAAAGTTCCTTCAGGCACCTCTGGAGCTTCTTCATATGTAAATCTTTGAAGACACAATATTGTAAGGTAGAAGAACATCTTCTGTTGTCACCTTTTAAAATCAACACCCATGAATTTTTTGGATTTCTCCACTGGTGTCATTGCCTGCGGAGCACTCGTACGAGTCATTATGGAAATATTAGTTGCTGCCACAGTCGTTGCATCATCATTCACATGACTGTCAGTAGTCATTTTCCTATCACAAGAAGACGGTAAATTTTAGTATATCGAAATATCTCTTATAAAGTTGCAACAACTTTAAACACCCATTGTTTCTAGTTTAACGATGAAGTTTTTATGACTTCCAATCGTTAACCGAGTGACCTTTAACTTATGATGAAGTTTTTATGACTTCAAATCACTTGTTAAGTTCAAACGGAGTAGAAAGCTTAAAGCTTTAATCTCCAGAAACCAAAATAATACAGATTGTATTATTTCCATAAGATTGCTATTTTCGGCTACACAAAATCTGTATTTTAGAAAAATTACTTCAACACAAGTTCAAGAATAAATCAAGAACACTTATGAAGTTGCCCAACACCTTCAACACAAGATCAAAATGATCTTTCAAAGAAGTGTGTCTTCAGTTTCTTAAATAAAAAATAGATGAAGCAGAAAAAGCCAAGTCTTTCGAATTCACGAAGTGTCCTTAAGGAAATAATTCCCCTCAAGTAACCGAGGTTGTGGAATTTTACTCCTAGGTTAAAATGGCTTAACAATCCGATAGTAGTGGTACCTCAAACGATCGAATTCTCTTCGAACTCACTCAACGGGAGATAATCACGCAGAATTTTTTAGAAGACAAGAAGTACTTTTCAAGTGCAGAAAATTCATTCCAAACCTGTGGAAAAATGCAGGTTTATATAGCCATGAAGTGTCTCTTCCGAAAGGAGGCAATGGTTCATTCGAAATGGTGTATCTTTTATAAAAAGTCATGTCTGTCCAATAGTGTGTCTTTTTCGAGCAATTACAACCATCCAAACAATCATACCTTTTCCCGAAACAGTACGTCATTTCCTCGAAGGGTTCCATCCCTTCCGAGGAAGCATTTCACATTGTTGCAGTTGTTTCATTCGATCATCTGACAAATCCAAATCCAAATCCAAATTCGGAACCGAGCCAGGCGAGCAAGGACGACGACGCGAGGTACCTCGTGGTTCTTGTCTCACTTACCATGTGGAGTAAGTATTTCTTAATATAAATACTTGAAAGTTTCAATCTCCCACCAATGTGGGAGAATTAGTAGACTTTTCCATTTTTTAGTACACTTTCCATTTTGAGTGTTATCTTAATTTTTTCCTCTAATTGATTTCCTCCATTTTCCATTCACACTTTTAATCTTGAAACCAACAAATGTCTAATTCAAACGAAAGAAAAATTTCTTTGGAAGGTTAAGAGAAGAGGAAAGGGAAAAAGAAAACAAAACTCAGGAGTCTCTTCAAATTCAATTGTGTATTGGTAAAAGAAATAAAGTTTGCTTGCATATATTATGACACATATATAAACAACAAACTGGCTAGAAAATATTTTTGACACGTATATAAACTACAAAATTAATAGATAAATGTCTTAAAGTAAAGAACCAAATGACGTATATACCCTCAAGAAAATTTTTAATGACATATAAAACACATGTCGATACCAATTTCATCCCATACTTCTACTATAGTAGAAAATATCCTCATGTATACTTCCCATGTATAGCAGATTGTATCTCATTTATATCATGTATATCTATATCTATTTATATCTATATCTAGATATATGTGTGTATGTAAGCGTGTGACATATATATCATAAAAATATGTGTGACATGGAGTGTTACATATCACACACACATTTTATTTTAATGATGTCCTGCACTGGTGATAAAATGAGTATGAAATTTAAGAATATCATTTTTACATGCATTGCATATAATTGTGAAATCTTGTGAATTAAATTTCTATTTTATTGTTTACTACTCATGAACTCAAAATATAATTTTTTTTTTCGAAGAACATTGGTAGGACAGGTTTGGAGTGTCTAACAAGGTTGTTTAACTTTATTTTTAGGGCGGTGAAGATGTACGAAGCTTGGAGATGGAGTACGATGATTCCGTTATATAAGAACAAATGGGACATTCAGAGTTGCAATAATTATAGGGGTATCAAGTTGTTATGGAGATTTGAAAAGAGCGGTAGAGTTAAGGTTGAAGAGAATCATGACTATTTTTGAGAATTAGTTCTGTTTTATGCTTGGTTGCTCGACTATTAGGCCATTCACCTCATGAGGAGATTAGTGGAGAAGTTTAGGGAGAGGAAGAAAAACTTGCACATGGTGTTCATTGATCTTGAGAAGGCGTATGATAAAGTTCCCAAGGAGATTCAGTGAAGGTGGTTGGAGGCTAGAGGCGTGTCTGTGATGTACACTAGGTCGATTCAGTACATGTATAACGGCGTGATGTCTCATGTGAGGACGGTAAGAGAGCATTCGAAGTACTTTTCTATTTTGACAGGGTTGATAGTTCATTTCTATTTATCTTGGTGATGGATGTTTGACACAACGTATTCAAGGAGAGGTGCCTTAGTGTATGTTATTTTCTGATGATATTGTACTAATTGACAAGACTCGAGTAGGATTTGATGATAAGTTGGAAGTTTAGAGACAGAGCCTTGAATTCAAAGGTTTTATGTCAAACAGGACCACAATAAAGTACTTGGAATATAAGTTTGGTGATTTATCACATGAGGTTGACGTGGTAGTGAAGTTGGATTCTCAGGCCATTTAGAAGAAGGTGAGTTTCAAGTATCTTGGGTCTATGATTAAGAAAAATGGTGAAATTAATAAGGATATTACGCACCATATTGTTGTGGGGTGGTTGAAATGGAGGCTCGCTTCAGGGATCTTGTGTGATAAGAAGGTGTCTTCTAAGCTTAAAGGTAAGTTCTACAGAGTGGCAGTCCGACCGGCTATGTTGTATGGAATGAAATACTGGCCAGTTAAGAACTCCTACATCCAAAAGTTTAAGGTGACGAAGATGAGGATGTTGTGATGGATGCGTGGACTTGCCATGAGTGATAGAATTAGAAATGAGATTATTCGCGAAGAAGGTGGGAGTGACTTCGATAGATGATAAGATGCGAGAAGTGAGGTTGTGATGATTCGAGCATGTGATGAGGATGGGCACGAATGCTCCAATTCAAAGGTGTAAGAGACAAGCTATGAATGGTTTTAGCTGGGGTAGAGGTAGGCTGAAGAAATATTGGAGGGAGGTTATTACGAAGGACACGACCTTTGATAGGAAGGTGTGGAGGATGCGGACTAGGGTATAGGGTTAGCGGGCAGGAGTTATCCCGTAATAGTAGGTAAGAGTGCTTTTGCTTGTATCTATGCCGGTATTTGCTTGTTCGTGATGATTCAGTGATGTCATTGATTTTGAATTAGATAATTTATGGTATTACCTGGTGGGTGTATTGTTTTCTTTATTATCTAGTTGTGTGTATCTCCTTTTTGTTATGTGTTTTATGTTTTGTTTGTTTGATTGATTATATTGTTATCTGTCCTGATCTGGGAGTCTATCGAAAATAACTTTTCTACTTCATCTGAGTTAGTGGTATAGATTTGAACACTTTACCCATTCCTTTATCTTCCCCAGAACCCACTTTATGGGAATACACTTGGTATATTGTTCTTGTGGTGAATTTATATTATATATGTGAGTACATATATTTAATTTAATAGTGAGTGCTGAGGTTAATTAACATGACACAGCAAAAACCTGAGATTTTTAAAGAAATTGAGTTGTTAGCTGTTAATTTTGAGCTACATTTCTAAGCATAATATAAGAACAAAATGTTGCTAATGTATATCAATTCTCTTTTATGTAATTTTTCAAATAATGCAGATCAATACTTATAGAAACTACAAAATATTTGATTATATTATATTAAAGTGAATAAATTCTTGCTTATTACAATACTCGTAACATTAATTAGAAAAATATTAAATTATCCATTAACAATTAATTTAAATCAAAATTTAGCTCAAGCTTAAGTTTTTACGATAATAATAATAATATAATGAGAAGTGTACCTTAAATGAAAATTGTAATAGGTAGTCACTTTAAATACAATCCTATAATATATAGTTCGCAAGTTCTAATGTCTCAAGTATTGAAAGACCAGTTTCAAGTTTGAGTAATATAACGAGGAAGTTGGCGATCCATACAACTGGACAAGTGGTTAGGAGGATTGTTTTGAAACCTCTATTTAAACATAATCGCAATGCACAATTTTGTAAGTTTAATCGCTTTATAAATTAATTTATATCAAATGCGACCAAGATTGCCTAATATTTTAGATATTGCTTGCAGAAGTAAAATTAAGATACTTTTTATATTGAAAGTTCAAACACAAGTGTTTGAGAACAAGAAGAGGATGAGGAAGATGAGAAGCAAAAGTCACAAGGAAAAGAAGAAGAAGAAGAAGAAGAAGAAGAAGTAGGTTGTCACGATCTAAAAATGGAATCATGATGGAACTTGTCGCAATTCAGTCTTGACAAGTAAGTCAATCACCAAACAGTACAGAAAATCCAACAAAAATAAATAGTAAATGAGACTTCTAAGTCAGGCTAATCATGGAATAAAATAAAACGGAAATATGAAGAAGTAACATAGATCACCCAAAATCTGGTGTCATAATGTAAGATCATCTAAGTACAAATTCAAAATTAAAAAAATACAAAATATGTCTCTGATCCAAATAAAGAGATAGTATAACAAAATGAGATCTCGAATCCGCCCTCAGAATGTTCCAGCACCTCAAATCTGATCAAATTAGCTTGAAACCTCAACGCCACGTAAAACACTCAAACTAGGATCTGCACCAAAAGGGCACAATAGAGATGAATACGATCTACTTGTACTCAGTAGGTATCATAGACTGACTGAATTAAAAAAAAAAAGATAAGTAAAATAACACTATGAGCACGTCACTTGCAAGCAAAAAAGTTTTAAACAGTAGCTCACATCGTCTCCACTTGCAGTTTTAATATATAAATAGAAATGAAAATAACAAAGAAATACATGAAGAATATACTAAAACTAAACACAAGTCAAGAAAAGTAAAGAGATCATGAAAGATGCATGTACAAATGCAATGATATGGATGGTGAAAGTCATCACATGACTTTCTGTATACACCCATCCAGCTCGTAGCCCCTAGGTATTACCTATGGGGGGTTCGCAACCCATACTATAACTGATCACAAACCTCAATCCACTTCTCTGGTCATGTTCACGGACAGAGTTTTTATAAAAGTGTCATTTTCGTTCAAAAATAGTTTTTCATATTGGTACCCGTATATCATGAATGTATATATATGAAATGAGGATGTATATATATGGAATGAGGATCACAATCCATCAATATAAAAATATCCAGTTCATCCAACACAAATATATATATATATATATATATATATAGAGAGAGAGAGAGAGAGAGATAGATATAGATATAGATATAGATATAGATATAGATATAGATATAGATATAGATATAGATATAGATATAGATATAGATATAGATATAGATATAGATATAGATATAGATATAGATATAGATATAGATATAGATATAGATATAGATATAGATATAGATATAGATATAGATATAGATATAGATATAGATATAGATATAGATATAGATATAGATATAGATATAGATATAGATATAGATATAGATATAGATATAGATATAGATATAGATATAGATATAGATATAGATATAGATATAGATATAGATATAGATATAGATATAGATATAGATATAGATATAGATATAGATATAGATATAGATATAGATATAGATATAGATATAGATATAGATATAGATATAGATATAGATATAGATATAAATCAACTCAGTATACCTAGAATTCATGATTATCAACTCTATTTAAGCACTATCAGAATAAATATACATGTAAGACATCATTTATATCATATCAATTCCTAACTCAGGTATTTCCATTATGATAAAAGCAACAACTGCTCAAGTAAGACCTATATTAACCTTTTAAGCCAGCGCACGGATATTATATCTAAAATTAAGGCATTTAAATAAATTGCACAGATAAGATCAATGGTGTCAAATAAATCCTCTACATGGGCAACACACAATATCACATATCACATGTCAAAAATAATAGAATATAAACCCCCACACGGGCACACAACAATAATAATAATCTTGAAATATAGATTTCATAGTTATTTTTTCCAACCCATAGTACACTTATTTATTAACTACTCAACTCAATTTGAAAGAAGCTAAGCCATAGTCTACCTCGAAACAATGAAATTCTGACCTAAAGTGCTTCAACATGGAGTTTTGTCCTTACAAACAACCTCGAAATCAACTACAACATCCAAAATAGCATCTACGCGTAATGATACCCATATTTGAATCGAGTTCAAACGGATTTGAAAATAAATTTAAGAATAAAAAGGGTAAAACTGAAATTTGTTTTGAAAACACATTCCTTAAGGCTATAAGAATCTACAGGAGAAAATTCAGGTGAAAATGGATTAAAAAATAAGGTCCAAATCGAAGAAAATTTCTTTTTAAGCTTTACCGATAAATCCTTATAACCCCATTTTGAAATCATGAATTAAGGATTTTTTTCGATAATATAATCGATGTAAAATAATGAAAATAGAATTATGGAGCTTACCCAAGCTTAAATAGTGAAAAAAATTCTCAAGAATCGACCAAAATCAATGCTCAAAAGTCCCAAAATAGAGGAAAAATATGAAAATGAGTTATAGATACAAACCCACGCTGGCCGCTTAAGCGATCATCGATTAAGCAATGGGTGACCAATAAAGCGGTCTGGCCTATGTGGCTAGGCCCGCTAAAGCGACTTACGCTAAATCGATAAAGTGCCCACTATAGCGGTAGGCGACTGGTAAAGTTAACCGCTAAAGCAATGCTTTGCCACTTAAGCTTCTATCGCTAAAGTGTTATTTTGGATTCTAAAGTGGCCACACCAGCTTCAGCTGCATCAGTAACTTTGCTAAGTTGCAAAGTTGTCGGTCGACTCCTCAGGATTTGTTCGAAATTTCGTGAATGCAAACGAACTATACTACTAGGCTACATTTGATGTTCCAAAATCAATGATGACACGGAATTTTAAAAAAAATATATTATTTTTACCAAATTGACCCTCGATACCCATTTTCACTATTTTTCAAATGAAGAGTCCAAATACAAGATAAAGGTCCAGAACCCGAACCTACCACGCGACTAACCCATATTCGACATTTCGGACCTACTTAAATTGTTCAAATCATCATTTATGTATGAGTTATTTACCAAGTTATTTAAAAAGAAACGAAATGATGGTACGTATTTATTAGTTATGGCATGTTTATGGCATGTTGACAAAGAATGTCAAAGATATTTAATTTGTTAGGTATACAATAGGTATGATAATTAATAGAATATTAATATGTTAGTCATCCAAAAATATTATGAGGCAAAATTAATAATGAGATATATACCACCTAATTATGATAAAATCAGATTTCGGTATCCACTAAAATATTTTAAACATTGTAAAGATGAATAACATAACAAAATCCCAAAAATATAAACAACTAAAACAAATAATATCTGAAAAACAAAGAGAATTAAAAATAAGAAAATAAAGACTACAATATAACATGATTGTAGGAGTATGTCAAAAATTAATAAATGCACAAAAGGAAGAAACATCATATTTAGAATCACAAATAGATAGTCTAGAATACATATATCAACATGATCTATACAATATCAAGTAGATAAAATGAACAAAGAAGAATTTATAATAGATGAAAAACATATGAAAACCATGAAGGATTAAAAATAAGAATAGTATTCTCCAATTTAGGAAGACGATATAAGAAAATAGGTGAACATTTATATTTAATGTTAGAAAAAGAAGAATTAAAATTAGAAGATAAATTAACAGTTATGGTAAGAATAGCAAAAGAAAATGAAGAAATAGATAGGAAAAAAGAAATAGATAATATAAAACAACAAACTACAGAAGAAATACGAAAAATAGAAGAAACTAAAAATAGTAGGATTGCTGAATTAGAAAAAGAATTACAAATGCTAAAAGATCTTTATGAAAAAAGACAGAAAGAAAAAGAAGAAAATGATAAAGAACAAAAATTATTAAACGAGATAGATCAATTTAAAGAAAAATAAAAAATAAAAAATAAAGAATCAGAAACCAGTGAATTAGAAATAAATACAATAGATGCTGAAGAAACAGATAATTATGATTCGGAAGATAGTGAAACATATACCGAAATCTTAACAAATATAGAAAAGTTAGAAATTAATGAAAAACAAGAAGTAATTAATAGAGAAAACTTAGAAAATACAAACACAGAAATAAATACTTTTAATAAAGAAGACGATGAAAACATAATACCTAGTACATCAGAAATAAGAAAACCTACATATTATTATAAAGATAAGTTTAAAAAATATAACCTAAAAAATGAATATAATAATTAATAAAAATTATAACTTTTTATATTTAGACTGTGTAATAAACACAAATAAAATAATACAACTATGGGCAGGATACATGTCAAAATAATTATTAGATAATAATATAGATAAGACAAATATACCAGAATATATAGAAAAGACATTAATAGGAACAGTAAAATTATGGTTTTTAAACCTAGCCGAAGCAAGTAAAAAAATATTAAGATCTGATAAAAAAACAGAAGGAACATCAACAATTACTAAAATATCATCAACAGAAATATTGAAAAAATATGAAGTAGCTAAAAGAGATGAATTTAGCAATATAACAGCAGAAAAAGAAAAACAAAATAAAGAAAAAGATACGAATAAGAATTTAATGTTAAAATTAGCAATATGTAATATGTGCTATATAGATGAATATACGTGCGCATTTAAAGAATATTATTATAAAGGAACATATAATACAAAGGAAAGTAAGGAGATAAGAAAATTATATTTTAGTAAATTACCTGAACCATTTAGTTCAAAAATAATAAAGAGTTAGGATGAAGCAAAAATAGTAGATACCCTAGGAGCAAGAATAAAATTTTTACAACAATGGTATAGAAATCTATGTGAAAAATATAGAGAAGAAATAAAAATGAAAAAAACATTAATAGGAAATTTAGCATGTTGCAAAGATAAAATAACACCTCAATTTGGATGTGAAGAAAAATATTATAAGAAAAGAAAAGGACATAAGAAATATAAGAAATACAAAAAATCAAAATATAAGTATAAGAAACCAAGAAAAAGATATTATGTAAAAAATTATAAACATAAAAGACCATATAGGAAAAAGAAATCTATAAAAGAATGTACTTGTTATAATTGTGAAAAACTAGGACATTTAGCTAGAGATTGTAAAATGCCTAAAAACCCAAAAAAGAAACAAATATCAAAAATAAAGATAGAAAATACAGAATACATGCAAATAGATTAGATAGATTACGAATTAGAAAGTGAAGATAGTATATATGAAATTTCGGAGAATGAAACAAATAATAAAATAGATAGTGATTTAAATGAATCAAATGACTGAAGAAGATATAAAAATAATAACAAAGGAAGAATATTTAAATGAAGAAGGAACAGATCAAAAAATAATATTTGATAACAATATATTTGACGAAATAAAAGAAAAAGAATTAGATTTAAGTGTAGAAAAATATTTAAAATACCAACAATAAAAAACATATTTAGTAGACGAAAAGAAGAATACTACGTAGTAAGTCAAACAGAACATGTAATAGACTGTAGATATGCAAAAGGAAGAGCTAGTATACCACTAGTAATAAAAAGAATAATTAATAAAGAAATAAATGATATAAAAAGTAAAGACCCAATAAAATATGTACACCTTGGAGGAACAGAGATATTGATAAAAGCATATTTTAGAGAAGGAATAGATACACTAATAGAATTATATTTAGCTGATGATAGAATTATAAAACCTATAGAAAAAAGTATAATAATTGCCATAAGAGGAAATTTAATATACCAAAAATTTAAATTTATAATAAGTGCGAATTATTCAGTAGCAATAACAGATAAAAACATAGATAAATCATTAGTATTATATTGGAAAATATCAGGAATAGAACTAACCCCAGGAAGTAAAATATTTACAGCAAGATGTAAAAATCTATATGTATTAACAACAAAACATAAGAAAATAGGAAAAAATAAAATTAATAAAATACAAATAGAAAGTCCTTTCGACCAATTTGTAAAAACAATTGATAATAATGATTATAGTTACAAAGACATAGATATAGAAGAAGATTTAGAAATAATAAATGATAGAATAAGCACAACAAAAAGAATAGCTTATGAAAAAACAAAATCATCAAGCTCATAAAAAAGAACAAATTATGAAACAACTTCAACAATTAATTTAATTCAATATTACATAACAGGAATAATAAATGAAAAAGAATATTTAATACTCTTAAACACAGGACAAGAAGAAAATTATATAGCAAAATATCTAGTAAAAAATGGAGAAATAAAATCTAATAGTAATATATGTCCAGATCTATCAAGGAGTCTAATAAACATTAAGGATACAATAGAAAAAGAAATAATAATAGGAGTTAGAAAAATAAAAATAGAATTTGAAATAAAGGAAGGTATGCAAAAAGCGGACATAATATTAGGAATAAAATGGTTAAAACAAGTAAAACCATACAATATAGAACATACGAAATTATCTATAACATATAATAAAGAAAAATTATTAATAAAAAGAGCTTTGACATGATATGAAAATATATGTACTTGTAAAAATAATAGTAGAAGAATATTATAATAGGTATTATACTCCTATGATAGATACAGAAGCAGAAACAAACTTATGTAGATACAACTGTTTACCAGAAGGTAAATGAGATAAGCTAAAAATACCAATAGTAGTCAAAGGATTTAATAATGAAGGAAGTTTAATTACATATAAAGCTAAAAATGTAAAAATACAGATATGAAATAAAATAATAACAATAGAAGAAATCTATAATTATGAACTAACATCAAAAGATATACTTTTAGGAATGTCATTTTTAGATAAATTATACCCACATATAATAACTAAAACAGATTGGTGGTTTACAATACCATGTAAACAAAAAGTAAGAACAAAAAGAGTTATAAATAAAATTAGAAAGAAAACTGATTGGATAAAAGGAAGTAAAAAAATCACACAAAAATTAGAAAATGTAAAAAATACAGAAGACACAATAGAACTAGTCGTATTTTCGATAAATAAAAAAGAAATAACTATATTTTCAGTAGATAAGGTAGAAATAATAAAGAAAATATTAAGACAATTATATAGTGAAGATCCATTAAATGGATGGAAAAAACATAAAACTACTGTAAAAATTGAGCTAATAGATAAAAATAACATAATAACCCAGAAACCATTAACATATAACTTTGATGATTTAAAAGAATTTAAAATACATATAGATGAATTATTAGAAAAACAATATATACAAAAAAGAAATAGTAAAACAATAGTCCAACATTTATAGTAAATAAACATAGTGAACAAAAAATAGGAAAAAGTAGAATGGTCATTGATTATAGGAACCTAAATGCAAAAACTATGACATATAATTATCCAATATCAAATAAAATATTAAAAATAAGACAAATACAAGGATATAATTACTTTAGTAAATTTTATTGTAAATCAGAATTTTACCATTTAAAATTAGAAGAAGAATCTAAAAAGATAACTGCATTTACAATACCATAAGAATTTTATGAATTGAATGTGTTACCATTTGGATACAAAAATGCACCAGGTAGATATCAACACTTTATGGATAGTTATTAAAAAATTACCCAATTGTATAGTATACATAGATGATATACTACTATATACAAAAACTAAAGAGGAACATTTAAAATTATTAGAACAATTTACAAATATAATAGAAAAATCGGAAATAAGTTTAAGTGAAAAGAAAGCCGAAATTATGAAAAAACAGATAAAATTTTTAGGAATACAAATAGATAAAAGCGGAGTAAAAATACAACAACATATAGTACAAAAAATAATAAATAACCAAGTAAGAGAATATATACCAAAATTAGTAGAAAATCTAAAGCCATTACAGAAAAAATTAAAAAAGGATGTAGAATATAATTACAACGAAGAAGATAAAAAACAAGTTCAGAGAATAAAAATACTTTGTAAAGAATTATCAAAATTACAATTTCCAGACGAAAATAAAAAATTTACATATATAGTGGAAGCAGATGCAAGTGAGTATAGTTATGGAGGAGTACTTAAATATAGATATGAAGAAGAAAAATTAGAACATCATTGTAGATACTACTCAGGTACGTTTAATGAAACAGAGATAAAATGGAAAATAAATAGAAAAGAATTATGTTCATTATATAAATGTTTATTAGCATTTGAGCCATATATTGTATATAACAAGTTTATTGTACGAACAGATAATACACAGGAACGTTGGTGGTTAACAAAAAAAATACAAAATTCAGTTACAACAAAGGAAATTCGGAGATTAGTATTAAATATATTAAATTTTACATTTACAATTGAAGTAATCAAAACTAACAAGAATGTCATTGTAGATTAAATATCAAGACAAAACTACACAGACTGATATAATAGAAGATGATGCTTTAGAAAAGATACTCAAAACCCTAACTACGTTTTCAATAAAAGTGGACAGTATGGGTAATGAAATAGAAAAGCTAAAGACTAATGAAGTTAAACTGAAGTCTAAAGCTATGAATCAGCTAACTCAGCAGTGTGCAGAGCTATGTCGATCGGAAGACAACAAAATTCCAGAGCTAAAAGGAGACGTTGGGACACTCCATAAAACCCAGAACGTTTATCAATCTACAATTGCAGGTACAAGCAAAGGAGTTAGTGGACAAAGATATCAGAACATGAACATGAACAAGATATTTGAAAACCATTTATACCAAAAATACAAAAAGAACCATTGTTCATACCCCCACAAACTAACACATATCGAGAAAGTTTAAATCAAGATAGAAAAGCCTATAACCACATAACCCGAGCATACATAGAAAATATTCACAAAATACAGACTTATCTAAACCTTAAACCCAGAGCCACAGATATCCAAGAACCAAACACAAACTATATAACTCAAAGTTTTCAAGGTTACAACAAGCTAATCACACTACCGAAAACCAACCCTAGCTTAATTAAAACTTGTTTCAGTTATGAATTATTAAATACCGTATACACCCATGAAGGAAATGAACTAACAGATATACCAGAATTATATAGAGCATTCGCCACTTATAAAAGAATAACCAAAGGAAATCTATTTTTTATAAAGTTTTATACTGCACCAACAGAGATATTATATGACGAGATCAAACCAATTATACAAATTGTAAAAATAGAATTAACTAGAGATATGATTATACCAAAAAATATTGTTCAACAACCAGAAATACCTAAAGTTGAGATACTGATTTTTATGCAAATAAACGAATTATTGGAATATCTTCAATTGTTCAAGAATTAGCAAATAACTACCTAAATGGGAACCCAATATAGAGTTATTATTCAAGAGATCATCAAATGATTTATTCAAATTCAAGAAAACTACGACAGTCAGATATGGAAGAAGCTAGACAATGGATTTTGACACTACTTAAGCCAGAAAAACAACCAACTGCAAGGGCAATTAGGAAGAGATTTATTTCAGAAGAATTATTAACAAGATATTGCAAGTTAATTGGACACAAATATTCAAACTATTTATGTTCGAGATGTAATAGAGAAGATAATATTATCCCAGAAGTTCATCTGGAATAGAAGAAGATAAGGACGACAGCTGGAAGATACACGACAAAAGATAGAAAGACACAGAGCAATAATAGAAAAATAAGAAGACAAAGCATTGAAATATGAAAATGACATATGGAGAATAAGATAACTTTGAGAAATGTGAAATACGTAAATTATGCAAACATTTACTATTCTTTTTTGACTTATTATATAGGCAGACTAGCCTTTTTGACTTTTCTTGTTTTTTGGCACTTGCCATTTTACTTTTTTTTCTGACAAGTGTAAAGTCGTAGAACCTAGAACCATTATTGGTCTTTTAATCTCTGACAGATGTAAAGTTAGGAATAGTAAATAGCTCTTTTTCTCCTATAAATATGTAAGTCATCCGGCTAAGTTATAGGCAAGACTTTCATGTGTTGAAAGAAAGCCTTCTCTCTTGTACACAAACAACTTTTGAATATTTAATAAAAACAGGTATATTTCAAAGGAAAAGTTATGGATGAACAAAGCCCAGAATTATCAAACCTACCAGAATAAGTATTTTCATTTATGATTATGAATAACTAAATTCATAAATTCCTAACAATCATAATATGATAAAATAAGTTCATATTAGTTACTATATAGTAGAATTATTCGAAGAATAATATGTTACAAAGTTTATTAGCAAAGAGTAAAATGAGAAAAATCCCTAAGAACTATGTCATCCTAAAGGTGAAACCGGTGAGGCAAGAAAGCCATGATAGGGGAGTAACCAGCGTAGAGACGCTGTTTAAGGAAAAAGTATCCTGATTACCATGCTAATAGTGACAGAGTAACATAATTATTTAAGAATAATCTAGTACATAGTAATCTAAGATGATCATATTTTGTTATGTATATGATTGGAAGGAATATTTTGAAATAGCATCATGTGAAAAAGAATGACTACCTACTTATTCGATGAAATGGTAGATAAATTTAAAATACTTGTTTTGTATATACTTAAGGATATAGAAATTGTAGATATAAGAAAAATCATATGGGGAAAAATATTTGACAAATATTTTTTGACTAGAATAAATTATATACCACACCTACCTAACTACTCTTACAAATACCTACATACCAAACCTACACATCAACCATGATAAATAACGTATATTTAGAATATTGGAAAATGAATATGAAAAATATACAATTAATAGAAAAACTAATGAAAACAAATATAAAAAAATATATGAGAACTAAAGATATAAAATATATAGAATTCCTTAATGAAAACATACAAGAATTATTAAGATTAAAACAAACAACCAGTAAATATTATGATAAAACATTTAATAATCCATAAGCATTATATGAACAATATGACAAGCTATATATCTAATGAAATTAAGATACTTGTTTTATATATCATTAAAGACTTAGAAATAGAAGACATAAAGAAAATAATATGAGAATTTTTTTTTAATGAAGAATCATTACGTCTAGAATGGTTAGAAGATATGCATGATCTTAGCTTATATTATTCAGATAGTTATTACTCAGATAATAATAGTTATTATTCAGATGGATATTATACAGATTAAAAATGTTAGAATATATTAAAAGAGTTAGAGAAAAACAAAGTTGGTTATACGAAGAAATTAATTATAGAACCCAGCTTAGAAGAGGAAGAGAACAATTAAAAAAAAGATTAATTTGGATAAATAAAACCATGAAACAACTAGAATTAAAAGACAATTTAGAATATGATTTAGACATAGAATTATTCATAGAAGAAAAATACAGGATAATTAACGAAATAGATAACCTAGAATATAATATCAGATATAGTACAATTAAAATAAATTATTACAAAGAAAATTGCAGTATTACAACTAGTTTAGGATAAAATGATAAACTATGAATATTTAAAATATTGGAGACAAGATATGGAAGAAATAAGATTAACAGAAGTACTTATGAAAGAGAATTTAATTGAATATTTTAGAACAAAAGATATAAAATATTTAGAATACCTTCAAAATAATATACAAGAATTACAAAGACTAAGAGAAAAAATTAAAAAATATTACAGTAAAGCTTTTAATCAAATACCATCTAATCACCCCCAAGATATGAACATCAATAAAAATTAAAATTAAAATAGAAATGTTTAGAAATATCCACGCACAAACAAAAATAGATCTATTAGAGTTATAATAGATCTATTTAAGTTATCTGAGTTATCCGCACCCCCTCCAAAAAAACAAAGAATATCTTTTACATACCCGCCAAGTTTATCAACTTTTTGGAAAACTTTTAGAGCCTCTAAATACCACAAACTCATCAAAATCATTCGTGCATCGAAAATCATATTTAGCATTTACGAAAAATAAAAAAAAGATCAAAACACATAAAAAAAAAGTAAGTGTTCACAAATCAGGTCATTACAGAGGCGAAAGAGGAGAAGGAGGAGGTAGAGAAGGAGAAGAAGAGGAACAGTAGCTGTGTTGTAAGCTTGCACTCCTGCTTGACAAAGAATGATGTTGGTTTTGTAACAGTCTCAAAGTGCGTATACTATAGATTATGATATTTATACGTCAGCCCAACAAATGCCTGATTTTATTTTTATTTTTGCAAGTTTGAAAATAGTAGCATATCATTATAAATGACTTATATTATATTTTTATTTTAGCCATGGAAAGATTTCCTAGGAATGATGTTGTTGAAGCTTCTCAAGAGTTTCATATGTGGAGCACTTGATAAATGAATGGAAAGTCCATTTCAAATTTCTGAAATAGACTGGGTTAATTTTTATAACAAAATGGTGAAGAGGATCAACAACGATAGAGTCTAAACTCTCTGTTAACGGTTTGACAGTTTGATTTCGGGACTTTCAAAGACAGTTATATTAAGTTAAACCAATTAATCGTTAGTTGATCATGATCATCTTCAAGGATATTCTTGTAGAGTCTACACTTTACATAACTAAGATATGTTCAATGAAATCCCTTGAAAGAGTACTATCATGCTATTTGCATTAGGCTATTATACAACATAATTAATGAGGAGATAACAGATAATTCTTCCCTTTTTGTTTAGATCCTGAGCAGAGTCATTGCCAAGGAATTCTGCTACCACTTTAAAATTTTTTAGAACCTTTTCTTCAAAAGTTATGGGATATTTAGATAGAATCATGTTACACTATTGCAAGACCTCTAGAAAATTACCACGGCAACTTAATATGTGGGCTGCTAATATTGTAGATACATTTGAAAATGGACAAAATCTTAGTGTTTCCACTTATCCGATATGCATCCTTATGATTGATTAAGTTACAAAGAAATTGAACAAGCTACAAAAATTTCAGTTTCAGAGGTTAGGAGGTCTGTACAATATCTTGCATGTGCCAAAGGGCAAAATGTTCTGTCTCTGTACTTCACAATCGGAAAATATCAATGAAAGTATTTATTTCACTTTTAATGGTAGTTTCACAATGAATAAATAGTCGTTGAACTTGTACTGAAGAAGTTGAACAGTAATGAAAGATTTGAAACCCAACCCAGTGTAAATGATATCAAAAAATTAATTGAGTAGAAATATATAAAACGACATGAAGGGATAAAAGTACCTCCCTTTATGCTGCTGCATTTTTTGACTTTGATAGTGAGTGTCTTTTGGTACCACTTTATTTTTTTGACTTTGTTTATATGTTTTTGTTGTACAATTACAGAGGTTATTAAGAATTTGAGAGTTATACGGGAGGGGATGACCAAGAATTATGTTGGCTTAATTTTTTATCCACAGGGATGAGAAAGGATGATAAAAAATTACAATAATGAGCTCCCAACAATCTATATATATATATAATAAAAAAGTAAATTCCCTGAATGATCACACATGTTTGAAAAATTGTCTACAAATATCATTTTTATTTTATTTAAAACAAGAATATCATTCAACTTTTCTTATTTTTCTTAAAATATACTTAACACCTTAAAAATTTTCTCTCTCCTACTTAAAATGTCATGTCATTAAAATTTCTTTTTTATTTTTATAAATGTATAACTTATCAAACTTATTTAACTAAAGTAAAAAAAAATTACATATGATATATTAATCATTGAAGATTAATTTAATTACACCAAATGCTTGGATTATTTTATTTGATATGTACTCTTCAATTTTTTTTTTATTTACTTATTTATTTCACCACGTAATAATAATTTAAAATACAAGTACTTATACAAATTGGTACAATAATTTTTTTATCGTTTATTTTATATACTAAAAATTCTTAAAATATAAAAGAAATAAAATGATGGATGTCATATTTTAGACATTAAATTTGTTATATATATGAGAATAAAAGAATAATATCTCCTTTTTGAAGGAAATTTTTTTTATGTAGTCTTGAAACAAATAATTTTTTTTTAAGAAATATTAACAAAATGATACCTTCTTCAGTACTATTACAAATGAATTTTTAAAATATTACTCAATCAATCATTCTTTACTTTTGATGGATTTAGAATGAAGTATGAGTATAAATTAGCATTTAATTGTATAATAAAATAAGATATAAATATAATGATCACAAAAAAAAAGTAAAGAAACTAAATTAAAAATAATAATTTCTTTTCTAAATTTTATGTCTTATCTTACGGGTTTACTTATTTTATTTATGGACAATTACTTGTAAAAAAATTGCAAGAAAAAAAAAATCTTCTTTTCACTGTATATATATATCAAAAATGATCTTGCATAATAATTTGCAAGTAATCTATGTCCAAATTAAAATTTTCAGGTAATAATACATATTAAAATTTTCTTATTGAATTTTGTTTGGCAACAAAAAATACCGTAGATTTGCCATCAATGTTTTTAAATAACAAATAATATTTTTTTTATTCTCTATGACTCTATATTTGTAGGTAATATAATATCTTTGGATTATATTAATCCAAAAATTCTTTTGTATAATTCAAAAAAGTGGATTTTATTCTTTTATTCTCATATAAATAAAAAATTTAATTTCTAAAATATAAATCCGTCGTTTTTATTTCTTTATACATTTTAAGAATCTTTAATAAATAAAATAAATAACAACAAAAAATTAAATGAGTACCATTTTTTATAAGTACTTGAGTTTTAAATATTATTAAATATTGAAATAAATAAGTAAATAAAAGAAACTTTGAAAAGTACATATCAAATAAAATAATTCAAGTTTGTAATTAAATTAATCTTCAATGATTAATATATCGTATGTAATTTTTTTTTAAAGAAAGAATTAGGTTAAAACTTTAGTTAAATAAGTTAAATAGATCAATTTATCTAAAAAAGGAAATTTTTTTAATGACATGACATTTCAAGTAGGAGAGAGAAGGTTTTTGAGGTGTTAAGTATATTTTAAGGAAAATAGAAAGAGTTGGGTGATATTTTTGTCTTAAATGAAACAAAAGTGATATTTGTAGGCAATTTCCTAAACATGAGTTATAGATGATGTGATGTAACATCTTTCTATGACCTTCAATTCTATTTATCTATTTTCTTCTATTTTTCCTACTTTTCAAAATTATATGCTATGTAAAAAAAAAAAACTCAAAAGTCCTCATTTAACTCTTATAATTATGTTTAATGCACATAAGTTTTCTTTCTTTCAAAAACACGTTGCAACATTAATTATTAAAAACAATTATGAAACTTTTAAAACCTTTCCTGAAGAGTACATGGCTAACCATATAATTCTGTATTAGTGATAGTCTATTTATGTTGCTATTCATTGTTATCTAAAACTTTTTCGCTTCCCTTGTGTGTTGTTACGTTTTCTTAGTACTATTTAAGATAACAATTGTCGGTATCACATAGGCTGCATTCTCATATTTCGTACAATCGACAATAATGGTATAGAAGTCTCTTGCATCTTATTCAATTATTCTGTTGACTGTCGTAATAGTTCTTACGCATTGATTTTCTTAGTGGAAATGCTCAACGTCAGTCAAGAGCGTGAATCAACACAAATCTCACATCTCAAGAGAAAAACAACACTAGCACACATCTAGCTTATATAGTTGATCTGATGGTGATGATTGCATTTACAAAGTTGTGGCTTTAATTTTTTTAGAATTAGATTATATATGTATGTATGTATTATGTTGCATCTTTTCTGGCGTTCTTATTTGATTTATCATAATTTTATTTATTTTTTGATTATTTGTATGATTATATATTTGTTTGTATCATTTGTACATATATTGCTCATCATGAAAACGTTAAGGAGGATTCAAAAATTAATTTGTTGGTTCAATAATCAAGGTTACTTGATTAAATCCATTGTACTTTTAAAGTTATGAGTTCATATTTACTATTTGTTAGTGTAATTTTAATAGATTTTCATTACATAAAAGTATTGTGTTTTCGATGAAGCCGATATCATAACGTTATTCCCCGTGGCTTTTGTATAATTTTGTAGGTAATGTTCCAATTTATTTTTATTTTTCAATCTAATTATTCTTTTATTACAAAGAATTACACATAGACTTTAAAAGCTCTACAAGTTGCTTGGATGAAAGGTTCATTTTTTCCACGAAAATATCATCAAATAATTTATCAAGAATTTGATAGCATTTTTAAAATACATTTATATGATTTATGTTTTGATCTAAATATTTTTTGTTAAATGATTTGTATGTAAAACTTATATCATTAAATAAAATATCACTTTTCTTATATCTTTCATATATAATATTGGTGTTGTGTGGAATTAGTAGTATGAAATGAGCGTTAACATTTTTTTTCTACTTGCCTAAATTATTGTTAGTGTTATATTAAAAGGAAGAATTTTTATAGTTGATATTAATAAATTATATGATTCTTCTTTTTTTATCTTTCAAATAAAATCTACCTTTAAAATTGTAGCATGAGTTCATTGATATTTTTTTTCACAAAATAATCGCGCAAAGTGCGGTTGAATTTACTGGTATTAGTATAAACCATGATAGCCATTTCCAGGAATGCTTCAATTGAAGCTACTCAAGCTTCTCTTCCTTATTTGGAAGAGCACATGAGAATGGAAAAATCATTGAATCTTTTTGAAAAGGTTGAATAGGTATTTCAAAGATATAAAATTAACAATCTAAGTTATTGATCTGTCCATCTGAAAAGACCAATAATGGACAGACCAATTAATACATCAACTTAGATAAAATTCACAACATTTTTGTCAAACTTGCTGAGTTTGTAGAATATCTTGACTTTAAATCAGTAAGCAATATTTTGGGAATCAAATTCAACCATATCCTGTACCTGTATAAAGAACAATATTAGAAAATATGGCAAAGTAAATTATTCTTCATCATTGAGTTGTATTTACATGACGCCAGTCTCACTACTATTATGTTAGTATTATTGTATTTTTCTATTTTACTGTTTTGAAAATATTTTTCTTAAGATGAGGTCTTATTCGAAAGGATCTTTCTACCTTAGCCATCTTTTCTTTTGAAGACTCGGTTGCTTAGTATTGAGTTTCAATTTTCAAAGCATAATTGTGACGCAAAAAAAATAAAATTAATGAGAAAAATATTAGTGCCTAGCAATCACTGTGTTATCTTTTCTAATTTATTATCCAAATAGATTAAAAAGTTATCTTTTCTAGTACTACCACTATCACTACCACTACCACTACTACTATTACTACTACTACTACTAATAATAATAATAATAATAATAATAATTATAGTTAATAAGATGTTTTACATTTATTTGCAACACATTACGTACCTTGGTGTTGTTGTAAAAAAATATTAATTAATCTAAAGATTTGAATTGCTTAATTAATTCAAAGTTTAAAATATTTATTAAAAAGTAGATAGTTTTTCTTTCATTTTTATATGAATTTTGAATATATTATTTTAACAAATCTTCAATATTATTTTACGTAAAATTAAAATCTTAAAATCCACTATTAAAATTTTTTGGGGATTCAATTTTTTGCCCTTGTCCTTGGTAAAAGGAAAATCTCCCAAAACTCTCTCAGCGCATGTTTGCTAACGTGCGTTAACCATGGGGAGAAGAGCAAAGGGAGTGACCTCAACAACACTACATAACCAGGAAATCCTGCCGGTGAAGAATGAAAAATCGATGAGGGAGGCGGGAAGCTCAGCTAGTGAAAAAGTGGTAGTTGGTAACTCTACACCACCAACAAGGTCAACAATCATGGAACCACAGGGAGTGCAAAATGCTAAGAAAGAGGCACCGTTGAAAAAGCAAGTGAAAGAATGGAACTCACAGATACGAGGAAAAATGTCACGGGCAGATGAAGTTGAGCAACACAATTCGGGTAAGGGAAAAACGACTGCATTAATTTGGGAGAAATTTGATATGACAAAAATTTAGTAAAAGTGTGTGTGGGGGTGGGGGGGGGGGGGTTGCTGCTGTCCCTTCTAGGGATGGTTAACATACTCACTTGGAATGTACGAGGCCTGAACGGCCTCATAAAACAGAAAGAGATAAAAATCCACTGTAATAAAGTGGATGTTGGGTTAATTTGTTTAGTGTAGACAAAAATAAAAAGTAATAAGCTAGCAGAGGTGGCTGATACAATGTTTGGGGGGGGGGGCTGGAGATCCTTTGCAAATCATCAATACCATCACAATGGTAGAATTTGGATGATTTGGAGGGACGACCAGTATGAAGTGGATGTTGTTGATGCAACTGCACAGACAATCACTTGCAATGTGAAGTATATTTCTATACAACTGATGTTTAAACTTACAGTAGTGTATGGGTTTAACAAAAACGAAGAGAAAAGGGAGCTATGGGATTACTTGGATATAACTGGTGGCAATATGAAGGGTCCATAGATATTCTTAGGAAATTTTAATTCAATATTGCATTTAGAAGATAGAATTGGAGGTAATAAGGTGAGCTATGAAGGAATAGAGGAATTCCAGGAGTACATTATTACTTGCAAGTTGATGGAGCTGGCTGGATTGGGGTACAAATATACTTGGAATGACAATCAAAATTATGGTAGGATCTTCTCTAAAATTGACTGGTGCTTTATCAATGGAGAATGGTTAGATGAGATGCCAACACGTGGAGTCAAGTTTCTCCCAGAAGAAGTGAGCGATCATAGACCTATCCATGTCATAATGTAAGGATTACAAAGATGGAGGAAAGCGTTCAGATATTGTAATGTATGTAGTAAGCACCATTCAGTTGAAATAATAGTTCAAAGAGCTTGGGATGACCAAATTCAAGGATGCAGTATGTATGGTGTTGTGCAAGAATTGAAGAAGCTGAAGTATATGTTGAGAGAGCTACACAAAGATCATTTCCATAATATCATGAATGATGCAAAGAAATCAAGGGGGAAATGAGGATGGCTCAGGCTCAATTACAACAAGATTCGTTGAACAACACTTCGCAAATAGAGGAAAGGGATGCAAGTAGGGAACTTAAAAGGCTAAATTACATGGAAGAAATGACTTTGCAACAAAGCAATCAAGCTACATGGATCAATCTTGGAGATGATAACACTAAGTACTTCCACTCTTCTATTAAACAAAGAAAACTGATGATGGCAATTACTCAGGTATAAGATGAATAGGGACAATGAAAGCATGAACCTCAGGAAATTGCTAAAATATTTTTAAAGTTCTACCAGGAACTTTTGGGAGCTCCTAGAGGGGCAAGATAGAAGACATATCAGGGATTCTTTAGTATAGGTCACGCTCTAACAGCTGAACAACAGGTGAGCTTACTTAAAGTGTATACCATGGAAGAAGTAAAGTCATCCATGATGAGTATAAACCATAATAAAAGTTCAGGACCAGATGGGTTTGGGAGTGGCTTCTTCAAGGATTCTTGGAAAATAACAGGGGAACAAGTGATTGATGCAGTACTGGAATTCCTAGAAAATGGGAAAATTTTACAGTAACTGAATGCCACAGTTATTACTCTAATCCCGAAAGTATACAACCCAACAAATGCAGGTCAGTTTAAACCAATATCCTGTAGCAATGTACTCTATACATGCATAGAAAAAGGTCCTGTGTATAAGAATGAAAGCAGTATTACCTTCACTGGTCAACAACTCCCAAGGAGCTTCTGTGCAGGGAAGGTCATTAGTACATAATGTACTAATGTGTTATGATATCTTGAGACATTACAATAGAAAACATATGCTAGATTTTTTATGAAGATAGATTTGAAAAAAACTTATGACATGGTAAGGTGGGAGTTTCTTGAGGAAATATTACATAGATATTGTAATACCCCGTACTTTTTCTAGCTTAAATTCATTCCTAGAATGTTAAGGGATAGATTTCAAAATGAATAATATTTTTTCCATGAGGAATTTTCAAAATTTAAACATTCTATAATGTGGAAAATTAAATAAGCTTTCCATCGATACCAAATTCGCCAAATTTCGATACTCGATGAAGGAGTTATGATGTTTTTAAATTGACAGTATGCCACCTAGGCAGTCACCGCATCGCGGAGGTGGCTAAATTCATAATTGTCATTTTTCAGTAGACCACTACAATATTGGCGTGTCGCGGAGAGGTCCATTTTCCCATTTATCAATTTCCAGTAGTCTAACGCTATAGTGGCGCATCGCGTCGAAGGCCAAAATGGCATTCCTATAGGGCACCGAGATGGTGGTGCATCGCGTTGAAGTTCCAGATCCCAATTGTCAAAATACAGTGGGACAACCCGATAGCTCCGCATCGCGGAGGCCCTTAATTTCCCAGTCATCAAATTCCAGTGAGCCACCGCGATAGTGGCGCATCGTGGTGGCCCATTAAATAGAAACCCCAGTTCATTTTTCTAGTTTTGTCTAGAAGTTTAAAGAGGGTATTTTGGACTTTTTCCAAGCCCTCAATTCCATCCAAACACAAGATTTAAGCCTATCACAAGCATTTTATGCATATATTCATCAAAGTTTCTCTCAAGAAAAACCCTAAGCTTCAACATTCAACTTCAAGAATCCCCAAGATTTCACCATTATTTTCCCAAATCAATTCAAGACTAAAAGTTCCCAATTCAGGAATTCCAAGAATTATCATTCAAGAGCACAAATTGAATCTCAAAAGCAAACTTGTTCATCTAGTTCATCATCCAAGGTATGTGGGGTTATGAACAAGGATACTTCTTTCATCCTTGTGCCCAAAACTTATTTTTAATTATGAAAGTTATTTAATTTTATGTGATTTTTCATGAAATTCAAGTTAGGTTTTATACCCATTATTGTTGTTTACAAACTTATGAGATTTCCATTGATTTAGAAGTCGAATTACATGACTACATTCATATTTCTATGCATTGTGCAGTAATTTCCAGATTTTATGTTGAATTATAAATGTTTACGTTATCAAGCATGAATTTTTGAGATGTTTTAACGTGAGATTGTTGCATGAGTCATTAAGCCCTAATTAAAGATTGCTATTTCAAGATTGTTGTGCTATAAGCACCCTATGACCAGATTCCTTTAAGATTATTGATAAAGATTTGACCTTTTGGTCTCAGAATAGATATGAAATCTATTTTACAGATTCAGATTATAAATTTAGATTTACAGAATTACAGTTGGTTTTCATTATAAACCATTAGACTATTTTAAAAGTGGATTTTCATCAGAATAAGCATATAGATATTGTTTTGGGAGTAGTATTTAGCACCAAGATGGGTACGTTACTACGGTTTCATACCCCAAAACTACGTGCCAACGTAGGATTTAGATTATTCCCACTTCTACGTGGATGACAGATATGTGATCACTTAGATAGGTTATACTCCCTAGCAAAAGTATGACTCCTCTCCCCAACTTGACGATATTCTTCCTTAGGGGAACAAAGACGTTGGACTCCATGAACGCTCACATGGTTTATGTCGGTTAGAAGAACCTCCCATACAGATAGACCTTCAGATAAAAGATAAAGTATTTTCTATACAGAATTATAGATTTCACTTAACCTATATGATTTGAGAATAAGAACAGAACACAAATTTCAGAACTAAGTGTAATGGCTCACAAGATTTATATTATGTGCTTTACTATTCATGATTTATGATTTTTAACTTTCAGATATTTCAGCTTATGTGAGTCATTTACATTTAGCATGCATTATTTTATAAATGATGATGATGAGATTATGTTTTTCTTATGCATTCCCCCCATATACTCAGTACATCCTCAAAGTATTAATCCACATATACGTCTATGTGCTACATAGTCTCATAATGTAGGTACAAGTTGTAGTATGTACAGACAGAATCAGACAGTTGCAAATTCCATCCAGAAGATGATGAGTCCTCCTACTTCGGGGACTTAAGTTAGATATCATTTATGTACTTTACTTTCTTACTCATATGTATTGATTAGTAGTAGTTGGAGTCGCGTCCCAGCTACCTATAGTCAATATAGTAAAGGCTTCACAGATGACAGTTAGAGTCAGTTATGTAATTTCAGTCCCTCTTTCAGACTTTATCTGAGTGTAAAAGTTGTATCAATATTTTATATTTCCCAGATTCCATCATTATTATGTTACCGCACAGTAAACTCAGTCATTTTATACATATTATTCAGTTGCTTATGAGCTATGCCAGCAAAAGGATTATCTTGGGATCACTTGTGGTCCTAAGCATCGTGTGATATCTCGAGACCATTTTTGGGGCGTTACAAACTTGGTATCAGAGCACAAGTTTCAAGTGTCCTAGGGTGTCTGTGAAGCCATATCTAGTCGAGTCTTGCGGAACGGTACAGAGACGTCTGTACTTTTCTTCGAGAGGCTACAAGGCATTTAAGAAAAGTTTCCCTCTTTTCATACTTGAGATTGTACAGTAAATTTGTTCTCTCAGAAACTCCTGTCTACTCGTGTGTTACCCCAAAATTCTTCATCTATGACTTATTATTGTGATAACATAATTAACAAGTTTCAATTCCTCTCCAGATAATGCTCTCAGATTTGCTAGAAGAATTGTTAGAAGTCACACAAGGGGCTTGAGAGGAGCTCCCTAGTGTGTTAAGTTTCTTAAGTTGAAAAGTTTATGTTCTCGTCCTTATGAGTTGTTCAGTTGAGACAGAATTAGATATATATTCAGATTGCCTATTGATCCTTTTCAATACAGATAATGCTCATGAAAGGAGATAGTATGAACCTAGACTATTAAATATAATATGCATTCGAGGGATATTATGAACCTCAGAGTTATAATTTATGAATAGTAGAATCTTACAATTGGAAGTATGGGTATAGAAGAGTAGTGACAAGAAAAATGGAAATGGCAATTGATAGAAAGTATAGAGATAAACTTATGAATGTTTCCTAGTTTTGTTAAGGTGATATATCCTTGTGTGTTAGTTTAGTGGAGGGTGAAGAAGGAGTTATTAGTTAAGGTGAATTGTTGTTTGCTTAAAGTTCGGAAGGAGTTATTGACGGTATTTATTATGTTTGAAAGATATAGGATATTAATGAAGTGTTTGGTGGTTTAGTATTGTTAATTCAGGCTTTCCTTGAGGTCATAAATAGGAGTTTAGTTAAAACTCATAGAGCTAGGATAGTAATTTAGATGTATAGAAGGGTAAATAGTAATGATGTGTAGAAGGAAGATGTGTTAATAGATTATGATAAGATAGGCCATATGATTGTGATCAGTTATTGTTGTTATGAAGTTTTAGTGGACTAGTGTTTCTTGATGTTTTATTTTATAGCTTCCAAATGAGAATTATATGTCAGGTTGGGTTGTTGAAGTATGTTTAGTACTAGACATTAAGTTTGAACAGTTGATGGTCATCAAAATGGATGTAATGATTTCTTGATTAGTGGTGTTAGTTAAATGGAAGTGATCTAGTAGTCCTAAACAGTGTATGCAAGAGTTTGAGTTTAGTTATTTGTAATTAAGTATGATGTTGTATGTATGGTAAAGAAGTATGCCCAAGGTGATATAGGGTTGCATTATTTTATAAGGTTATTACGTGTTGTGTGTGATTAGTAGTACCGTTGAGTTGCTAAGTGGAAGGAGACTAGTTATATATATATGATGTTCTTAATAGCTAAGTTAAGGAGTTATGGGTAGATAATGATGAGCCTTTTTGGTATGATCTTGATTCTCATGGTTTAGAAATATAAGTTTAGAGATGTGGTAATAATAATCTATGACGAAAGAAGCATGGTTTATTAAAGGTTGAAGACATTAGTGTTAAGTGTTAGAATTTAAGTTTGAAATCTTGAAGAATAAGCGAATAGAAATAAGAGTTGAAGCTCTAGATGGTGTGAATTCAGGATGTGGTGATACTCATGAATATTCTAAGTTAGTAAGTGTTCAAGTTATTATGCGATGACTAGTGAGGCTATAGAAAGGATAGAGTTGTACCTCAGAAGGAAGTATTAGAAGTGAGTTTTACACTTTCAGGTGTAGTCTTTCAGAGTAAGTTTATTATTTGTGTGTATTGTTGTGTTCTAGACTCCAGAGTGCAGCGAGTGTAGTTCAGTTTAGAGTATAGCAAAGGGTTCCACAGACTTAGATTGATAGCTTAAAGCCAAACGGGGAGATGATAGAATGAGTAACCAAGTCAGAATTCCAAATTCTAGTAAGTGATGCTAGTGTAGTATAGAAAGTCAGTAAGAGATGATGATACTCGACCCATTCTCATCTCGGTATAAAGTTTTGTACTTCAGTTATCCCAATATTTAATCATGCCTCACGTGTCAGTTCCCTGGCCATAGCTCATGTTCATGCATATAATAGAGAGTCATGTACTCTCCCAGTTCCTAATAAGAAGAGTTCCAGTTCATCTAGCAGTTGGAATCACATTTCATAAGTTATGAACTCCAAAATTTAGGTCATGCAGATCATGACTCATGTACTTATGCTTTACAGTATATTCAGTTCCAGTACTCGTGCAACACTCTTAACGATCAGCGAAATTCAGATTTATATCATGTACGTCCTCAGATTAGATTTCCTTAATAAATCCATGACATGAATACTCTATTCCTCAGGCCTCAGTAAAGTGTTAAGTTCTTCTTAATATCCCTTCATGTTTCAGACCCTGGCATTCCAACCTTTCAGTGACCTCCCCTAGGTCAAGAGAGTGATGATATTGTGTAGATAGCAGAAAGTGAATGTGTTATGTTGGAGAAGAAAATAGTTGTATGCTTGTTTTATGTAAGTTTATAGATGGAAAATATTGAGGTGAAGCTTTTTGTGTATGACTTGGTTAGTTGAAAATATTTTATGTGTGTCTTCCTACGAATTAAATAGTGCATAGAAGTTGTTATTGATAGAGGTATTAGAGAATATGAGAAGGATGCTTTTATGGGTATTTGTTTAGAAGTGCATATGTGGTTATGAAGATAGGTTTGAATGTTATGTTGGTATATAGGAGGATAGGTGTGTGGTGCATTAATGAATTTCTACTAAGAGGTTGAATTCAGCTGTTAAAGTAATAAGGAGAACCATCATAGAGTGAATATTTATGACAACGCTTGGGGTATTGAACTTGTGGTTCAGACTAGTATTATAGTGTTATGTACAGTACCTTATGATTTTGATGTTAGGCTTGACCACGATGAGAGGATTTAGTTCAGTTTAGACTTTAGTAGACGGATTTATCAGTGCCATGCGAGAATTATAAGTTGAATCAAGTGATCATGGTATTTAAGGGGATAGTATAGTTAAGAGAGTATTTGAGAAAGTATTTCTAAGCTTTAAAGTAAGAAGTTGTATCGCTTAAGGCCTAACAATTCCATCCTAGCTTATTATTTATGGATCTATGTTCCATGCTATAGAGTGGTAGCAATGTTGTAATCTCTTATTCAGAGGTCTTGTTCAGATTATGCCCAGAGTTCTTTACTCCCTACTATCGTTAAAACTTCCTAAAAAGAGTGTTGAATAAATACCCTCTTTGGGTGTGAGCATTCGGTATGATTCAGTTCGTATAGCCAGCAATTCAATTTAACAGTCAGACAAACAAATTTCAATAGCTTTCCATCTTTCGATTTAGTCTAGTCTTACTACCTAAAATTTCGTGAGTATGGCCATTTCAAGAGATGGTTTGTTCGCATCTATGTAAATTGCAGATCCATCTCAGTATATGCATCATGCATCAGTTTTAGATTCAGATATTAAGTCATGATTCAATTCATAAGTATCCTGCGTATCATCTCAGTCTTTTCCTAGTATCTCAACTAAATCAGTATCATTCGGGGAGGAACAATCCCAAGGTGGAGATGTTGTAATGCCCCGAGATTTCACTGAGATTTCATGTTATAAGCATCTCATCTTTTTCTCACGAAATCAGATCCAGCCTAAAGAAATTATTACCCCTTAGTTGACTTTCTAATTTCGATCTCAGTCATATAGCTATTTTCATGAAAGTTCATGCACTCACAGATCAGTTCAGTAGCCCACTATATTAAGATTCAGTCATACAATTTATTTAGTTGTGCATGATATCTTATAACCTTAGATTCCTCAGTAATTTCAGCCTAATTAGCCACTTTTAAGGACGAATATTTCCAAGGGGGAGATATTGTAACACCCCATACTTTTTCTAGCTTAAATTCATTCTTAGAACATTAAGGGATAACTTCCAAAATGAACAATATTTGTTCCATAAGGAATTTTCAAGATTTTGACTTTCTATTATGTGGAAAATTGAATAAGATTTCCATCGATACCAAATTAGCCCAATTTCGACACTCGGTGAAGGAGTTATGACGTTTTTAAATTGACAGTTTGCCACCTGGGCAGTCACCGCATCGTGGAGGTGGCGAAATTCATAATTATCATTTTCCAGTGGACCACCGCGATATTGGCACGTAGCGGAGAGGTCAATTTTTCTATTTGTTAATTTCCAGTAGTCCACTGCTATAGTAATGCATTGCGCCGAAGGCTAAAATAGCATTCCTATAGGGCACCGTGATGGTGGCGCATCACGTTGAAATTCCAGGTCCCAATTGTCAAAATCCAATGGGACAACACAATAGCTTTGCATCGTGGAGGCACCTAATTTTCCAATCGTCAATTCCAGTGAGCCACCGCGATAGTGGCGCATCGCGGTGGCCCATTAAATCGAGACCCCAATTCATTTTTCCAGTTTCGTTTAGAAGTTTAAAGAGGGTATTTTGGACTTTTCCCAAGTCCCCAATTCCATCCAAACACATGATTTAAGCCTATTACAAGCATTTTATGCTTATATTCATCAAAATTTCTCTCAAGAAATATCCTAAGCTTCAACATTCAACTTCAAGAATCCCCAAGATTTCACTATTCTTTTCCCAAATCAATTCAAGATTCAAAGTTCCCAATTCAGGAATTCCAAGAATCATCATTCAAGAGCATAAATAGAATCTCAAAAGCAAACTTGTTCATCTAGTTCATCATCCAAAGTATGTGGGGTTATGAACAAGGATACTTCTTTCATCCTTGTGCCCAAAACTTATTTTTAATTACAAAAGTTATTTGATTTTATGTGATTGTCCACGAAATTCAAGTTAGGTTTTATACCCATTATTGTTGTTTACAAACTTATGAGATTTCCATTGATTTAGAAGTCTAATTACATGACTATATTCATATTTCTATGCATTGTGCAATAATTTCCAGATTTTATGTTGAATTATAAATGTTTACGTTATCAAGCATGAATTTTTGAGATGTTTTAACATGAGATTATTGCATGGGTCAGTAATCCCTTATTAAAGATTGCTATTTCAAGATTGTTGTGCTATAAGCATCCTACGACCAAATTCCTTTAAGATTATTAATAAAGAGTTGACCTTTTAGTCTCAGAATAGATATGAAACCCACTTTACAGATTCAGATTACAGATTTAGCTTTACAGAATTATAGTTGGATTTCATTATAAACCATTAGACTATTTTAAAAGTGGATTTTCATTAGAATGAGCATATAGATATTGTTTTGGGAGTAGTATTTAGCACCGAGATGGGTACGTTACTACGGTTTCATACCCCAGAACTACGTGCCAACGTAGGATTTAGATTATTTCCACTTCTATGTGGATGACAGATATGTGATCACTCAGATAGGTTATACTCCCTGGCAAGAGTATGAATCCTCTCCCCAACGTGAGGACGTTACTCCTTAGGGGGACAAAGATGTTGGACTCCATGAATGCTCACATGGTTTATGTCGGTTAGAAGAACCTCCCCTACAGATAAACCTTCAGATAAAAGATAAATTATTTTATATACAGACTTATAGATTTCACTTAACCTATATGATTTGAGAATAAAAATAGAACACAGATTTCAGAACTAAGTATAATGGCTCACAAGATTTATATTATGTGCTTTACTATTCATGATTTTACCCCACTTTGTTGGAATAGACTAGGTCTGTTGTTGTTGTTGTTACTATTCATGATTTATGATTTTTCAGCTTTCAGATATTTCATCTTATGGGAGTCATTTACATTTAGCATGCGTTGTTTTATAAATGATGATGATGAGATGATGTTTTTCTTATGAATTTGACTCTCATATGCTCAGTACATCCTCAAAGTACTGATTCACATATACGTCTATGTGCTACATTGTCTCATAATGTAGGTACAAGTTGTAGTATGTGCAGACAGAATCAGATAGTTGCAGATTCCATCCAGAAGATGATGATTCCTCCTACTTCAGGGACTTTAGTTAGATGTCATTTATGTACTTTACTTTCTTACTCATATGTATTGATTAGTGGTTGTTGGAGTCGCACCCCATCTACTTATAGTCAGTATAGTAGAGGCTTTACAGATGACAGTTAGAGTCAGTTATGTAATTTCAGTCCCTCTTTTTAGACTTTATCTGAATGTAAAAGTAGTATCAATATTGTATTTTTCCTAGATTCCATCATTATTATGTTACCGCATAGTGAACTTAGTTATTTTATACATATTATTCAGTTGCTTATGAGCTATGCCAGTAGAAGGGTTAGCTTGGGATCACTTGTGGTCCTAAGCACCATGTGACATCTCGAGACCATTTTTGGGGCGTTACAGATATGGTTTTCCACCCAAATTTGTGAAGTTTGTAATGGTGTGCGTTACCATGATAAAATTTTCAGTGAAGGTAATAGTGAAACCCATGGATGCTTTGAAGGGAAAAAGGGTTTAAGGTAAGGGAATCCTATTTCTCTTGTATGATTTTGTAATGCCCCAAAATCGGGTCCCGAGACATCACACGGTGCTTAGGGTCACACGTGACTCCAAGATAACCCTTCTACTGGCATAACTCATAAGCAACTGAATAAAAATTCAAATCCAAACAAATCAGCAGAAATTAACTCTTTTCTGAATCTGATCGATACTAAAATGGAATTTTACAGGATTACAATTCTGCCTTTACAACCAAAATTGAAATAAAATACATCAACATCTATTGACTGTCTATGAAGCCTCTACTAGTACTGACTGTAGGTAGTCGGGTCATGGCTCCCGACTATCCCAACTCAATACGACTGAATAAAGAAAATACAACACTATAAACTCTGCATAACTAACCCAAGCCCTTGAATCAAAATGACTCATCACCTGCTGACTGGATACCACAAACTGACTGGATCCGAAGGTGCAACTATACCTTGTACCTACATTTTGAGAAAATACAGCCCACATCCGAAGATGTGGGTCAGTACCATGGAAAGGAACCGAGTATATGGGGATGTATGCAGTTGTATAAACATCATCATCATAAATATTTATAAGAAAGATGCAGGATGTATGAAAGACTCACATAGCCCGAAGAAAATCATCATAATCATGAGAGGATGAAATAAGTATAATAACACATGTGAGTCATTCTATAATTTGTCAATCACTTTCAGTTCATCAAGAATATCAATTCTCATAATGTAAATATCATTTAAATCTTTCGAAAGAATAACTTTCACAATTCCACTTTCAAATCACTTCACCATTCTCCATAGACACAAGGAAACACACACACACTGGGAGATCCTATAACCGACATAAACCATGTGAGCTACATAAAGTCCAACGTACAACCCACGTTGGGGAGATCCTTCCTATCCTTGCCATCGGAGTAGGACTATCGATATCAAATCCACACAAACTAGTGATCACTATATAAATCAGCCTCAGGCTCACTCCTATGGGGGCACGTAGTTCTAGGGAAGTAAGGTCACTTTATACCTCCCACTCGGTGCTAAAGATTACTCCCTAACTTAGCTCAAAAATTTAAATCAGCCTCAGGCTCACATTAAAGAGAATCCATAATAAACACTTCAACAATTTTCATCGAGAGCCAATTTGCTACCCCTTTATCATAATCAATAAAAACGTGGATTTCTTTCACAGTCGAGTTCAAAATAACTCATTCACGACTAAAAGGGCAACTCATTCAAAATATCTCAAATATTCAACATCAACGTGCTTATAACACACACTTTCTCAAAAAAACACAATTTCCAATGGGGATTCACGACCCAAATATCAAAATCATAGTAAATTTCTTTCAAGAATCATGCTTTAAGTCATAATTTCATATAAATTCAACTTTTCAAAGTCATAAATATCATAATCTCAAGATAACCAAGATAGAATATAAGTTCATGCTCCAAAATCATAATAAACATATAAATATCATATCTTCGTAAAGAAAATTACTTTTGGGCACAAGAATGAAAGATTGTTCTTGTTGAAAACCCCCACATACCTTGAATGATGAACTTTAGATCAATACTCATTTTTTAGATGTTAATCGTGCCTTTGAATGATGGTTCTTGGAGTTCTTGAACTAGGAACTTGGAATCTTGAATAAATTTGCAGAATTAATGGTGAACTCTGGAGGTTCTTAAAGTTGGATGTAGGAGCTTAGGATTTTCTTTTTGAGGGAATTTGATGAAATATAACATATAATGCTTCTAATAGGCTTTAATATAGGGTTTGGACAGATTTTGGGTGAGGGGGAATGGCCAAAACGCCCCTAAAAATCAAATAATTCTCGCATCTGTCCTTTGGTGGACTGTTTTGATAGTCTGAAGTAGATTAACTATAACGTTTTACTCCGATATCCAAATTGGATGAAACCAATTTTATTAGAAATATGACTCTCATATATTTCCATTTATATATAGTATCTCACCCATATCATTGTGTACGAGGAGTTATGATCGTTTGAAGTTGACCCAAAAATTTACTTTTGATAGGCTGAAGTAGATCAATCATAACTTTTTTGTCCGATAGACAAACTGGATGAAACTAATTTCATCGGAAAGAGAACTCGCAGATCTTTCTGTTGATATATAGTATATCACCCAGATCATTATGTACAAGGAGTTATGATCGTTTAAAGTTGGAGAAAAAATCCTCTAGGCCTCAGTACTTTTTTCCCTGCACGTTTTACTGTTCACTACTATTCACGGTTCGATCGGAATGTTCATAACTCGTCGTTTGGGTGTCCGTTTTGGATGATCCACATATCGTTGGAAGCTTATTTGATAATCTATGCAATGGTGGGTCATAATCTAAGACATTCCACATGGAAAATTTATAATTCATTCTAGAAGATAGAACCCAACACGTTTACGCATAAAATTTCAACGAAAAATTTCCCGGGGTATTACGTCATCTCCCTCTTGGAAACATTCGTCCTCGAATGTCGATGAATAAGTATAGAATACCATGGAAATGAGGACAAAAGACTAGGATAATGAAGTCAATCCACTTACTTCACTCCAAACTTTTGAATACTTCATAGAACATGCGTTTCATAATGAGAATGGTCACATAGTTGGATCTTAAACAAAGGAGACTGATTTTAAGGAATCGATATCTTTGGTTTATTCAGAGACTGAGACTCAAAGGTCTAGAAGGGGATCTCATCAAAAGAAGGACCACTTGCGCCCAAATGAAACGTCCCTCAACACTCCCTCCAAAAGATTCAAATGACATTGTTCGGGGAGAAAATGAACCATAATTTGATACAATCCTATCGTATGGGAACAAGGACCCATATGGCATAAATTAAGATAGGAATTTCTAGGTCTTGGGAAACATAACTCCTTGCTTCCAAACTTAGCAACACTTCCCAACTACTCCCTCGACTATGTTCAAGCCTAACTCCAAGTACACATGAGATACGCCACATAACACTATAATATTAATCTATATCATGAACCTCAATACACACTGAGCCTCACAACTCCTCACTTCAAACATAACTCTTATTGCTACTCCAACAACCAGATACAATCTTATACTAGGGATCCGCTAACTTGCGGTGCATTCTTTTAGATATACAACCATAACATTCAAGCCTATACTCATAACCGCATACGCACTTCGCACATGTACCTCTAAACGAACACTCATAAAGCATCTTCCTCGCTTTCTCTAAGATTCCATCAACTACATCATTCACACATACTAGTCAATTCTTTAAACGACACACATAACATTTTCTCAACCAATTGAACTATACACAAAAACTCTGTATTACTATTCCTACAACCTCATAGAAGTGCATAAAACCAACGCACAACAATCTTTCCAAATAAACATTTAAAACTTCAACTAACCACGGTATGTATCAAGGACTTAGCCTCAATCTAACTTCACTTCACCGCCGTGAGCACACCACCTTCTATCATAGATAAGAAAGTATCTTCTCTCCCTTCTAGACAACTGCTCAACACCATTAGCTTGACTTAATAAAAAGGTCATAAAATTTTAAATCATGAAGACCTGAAACATGAAGGGATAATGTAAATAACTTGACTCTCTCTATTGAGGCCTTAGGAATAAAATATCAAATACAATGGGTTCATTAAGGTATCAAAACTGAAGACACCCATAACGGAAACTGAATCTCACTGATCAATAAGAGTATTGCCTGAGTACTGGAATTGAACATACTGTAAAACTTGAGTATATGAGTCATGGGCGGCATGCCTTGAATTTAGAGCTCATAACTTATGGAATGTGATTCCAACTGCTAGAAGAACTGGAATTTCTCATTTTTGGAAACTAGAAGAGTATGTAATTCTCCATCACGTGTATGAACATGAATTGAGATCATGGAACTGAAATGTAAAGCATGAGTAGGTTTTGGGACAGTTGAAAATACTGAAATAACGTTGGGTCAAGCACCGATCTTTCTCACAGCAAATTTACAACTTACTGGTACTTCTACTAAAATGTAAAAGCATGACTTGACTACTTGTTCTATCATCTCCCCCTTAGCTTTAAGCCACCACTCAAATTCTCAAATGCTTACTAATTTTGAATCTCCACGAACATCTCTATCGCCGAAATGTACACCATCTAGTGCTTCAACTCTTATTTCTATTAGCTCAACTTGAATACTTTCTAACCTTTTGATAGACCATGCTACTTCTGTCTTCTCCCTCTAATACCATGCCTATGAACTTATGTTTCTAACCCATAAGAATCAAAATCACACTTAAGAGGCTCAACATTTCCAATCATACACCTCGCCTTAACTTAGCCATCAAAATATCATCCATCGTCTAACTAGTATTTATCCATCTAACAATCCCATGGCACGACTCACTACACCACATACACTAATCCTCGAAATTAAAGCAGTCCCATAATATCTTGGGTGAACTTTCTCATCATAATATAATATTAAACTTAATTACAAGTCAACTACACTTAAACTCTTGTGTACACTGTTCAAGCCTATTAGGTCACTTCCGGCAACTAATACCATTAATCCGGAAACCTTCACATTCGGCTTCATGATCACCAATCGTTCAAACTTAAGGTCTCACACTTCACATAATTTACAACTCCATCTCACGCATAACTCCCATGTGAAGATTATAAAACAACACATCCATGAACACTAGCCCACTTAAACTTCATAACAATACTAATTGGTCCTAATCATATAGCCTATCTTATTCACAATCCATTAACATATCCTTCTTTCACCCGTCACTACTATCTATCCTTCATACACAACTTAACATAGTTCATAGCTCTCTACGTCTTAACTTAACTTCCTCTTGCAATCTGGAGAGCGCCTAGATTAACAACACTTATCCACCAAGTACTTTCATCAATAACCTATACTTTTCTAACACCACAAATATCATCAATAACTCTTTCCTTACCCTAAGAAAACAACAATCCACCTTAACTAATAACTCCTCCTCTAACTTTCACTAAACTAACAAACAAGGGTATATCACTTCATTACTAATTCAGTCATAAGCAAAAATTCAGATATACATATTCAATAAATCGCCCTTACTACCTTTCTTGTCACTACGCTTCTAAACCCACACTTTCAACTAACACCGGAACGACAAGATAAATAACAAGTTGCTAGTGAATCGAAATAGGCCTCACACAGCTTCACTAGACTTTGGTTTTGTGTTTTGATCAAGAAAGTTATATGAATAACAAAGTAACTATGCTAGTGAATCGAAATAGGCCCCACACGGCTTCACTAGACTTTGGTTTGTATTTTGAACAAGAAAATGAGATGAATAACAAAGAAGTTATGCTAGTGAACCGAAAGAGCCCCACACGGCTTAACTAGACTTTGATTTTTCTCAAACATAATGATAACAAGATTACATAATACAAGAGATAGAAACTTGACACACAACATTCAACGATCTAAGAATACACCTTACTCTGTCTTAATTAAATAACTCATAAGAATGAGGGCATAACTTTCAACTTAAGGAACTTAACACACTAGAGAGCTCCTCTCAACCCCTTTGTGTAACTTTTGAAATTTCTTCTAGAAAATATAGAAGCATTACCTGGGGAAGAACTGGAGCTTGCGAATCATGTTATCTAAAAAATAATACATAGAGGGAGAAGTATAGATTAACATAGTAGATTCTGAGGAGGAATCTGAAAGCACATCTAACCTAGGCTTAGTTCACGACTTTTATGAACATGAATAAAGTACTTCAATCTTAGGAACTCAAAAGCACTGACAGGATACTTTCTAGCTCTCTTACAATCCCATAACTATCTACAGAGAATTAAGCTTAACTATTTCTGATACCTTGAAAATGAGGCAGAGTTGGTCAGAAAAGAGTAAGATGAGAATCTATATAAGCTTCTTGGAGAACCTTTTTATAGCACGATCTTAGACATGAAAGAAAGGAAACATTTCCTAAATGCTCTGTAGCCTCTCGAAGAAAAGTACAGACGTCTCCGTACTATTCCACAAGAATTTACTAGACACGACTTCATAGACACCCTAGGACGCTTGAACTCTGTGCTCTGATACAAAGTTTGTAACGCCCCGAAATCGAGTCTCGAGATGTCACACGGTGCTTAGGGTCACAAGTGACCCCAAACTAACCCTTCTACTGGCATAACTCATAAGCAACTGAATAAAAATATAAATCCATACAAATCAGCAGAAATTAACTCTTTTCTGAATCGGATCGATACAAAAATAGAATTTTATAGGATTACAATTCTGCCTTTACAACCAAAATTGAAACAAAATACATTAACTTCTACTGACTGTCTATGAAGCCTCTACTAGTACTGACTGTAGGTAGTAGGGTCATGACTCCCGACTACCCCAACTCAATACGACTGAATAAAGAAAATACAACACTATAAACTCTGCATAACTAACCCAAGCCCTTGAATCAAAAGGACTAATCACCTGCTGACTGGATACCACGAACTGACTGGATCCGAAGGTGCAACTATACCTTGTACCTACATTTCGAGAAAATACAGCCCACATCCGAAGATATGAGTCAGTACCATGGAAAGGAACCGAGTATATGGGGGTGTATGCAGTTGTATAAACATCATCATCATAAATATTTATAAGAAAGATGCAGGATGTATGAAAGACTCACATAGCCTGAAGAAAATCATCATAATCATGAGAGGATGAAATAAGTATAATAACACATGTGAGTCATCATATAATTTGTCAATCACTTTCAGTTCATCAAGAATATCAATTCTCATAATGTAAATATCATTTAAATCTTTTGAAAGAATAACTTTCACAATTCCACTTTCAAATCACTTCACCATTTACCATAGACACAAGGAAACACACACACACTGAGAGATCCAATAACCGACATAAACCATGTGAGCTACATGGGGTCCAACATACAACCCACGTTGGGGAGAGCCGTCCTATCCTTGCCATCGGAGTAGGACTATCGATATCAAATCCACACAAACTAGTGATCACTATATAAATCAGCCTCAGGCTCACTCCTACGGGGGCACATAGTTCTAGGGAAGTAAGGTCACTTTATACCTCCCACTCGGTGCTAAAGATTACTCCCTAACTTAGCTCAGAAATTTAAATCAGCCTCAGGCTCACATTAAAGAGAATCCATAATAAACACTTCAACAATTTTCATCGAGAGCCAATTTGCTACCCCTTTATCATAATCAATAAAAATGTGGATTTCTTTCACAGTCGAGTTCAAAATAACTCATTCACGACCAAAAGGTCAACTCATTCAAAATATCTTAAATATTCAACATCAACGTGCTTATAACACACACTTTCTAAAAAAAACACAATTTCCAATGGGAATTCACGACCCAAATATCAAAATCATAGTAAATTTCTTTCAAGCATCATGCTTTAAGTCATAATTTCATATAAATTCGACTTTTCAAAGTCATAAACATCATAATCTCAAGATAACCAAGATAGAATATAAGTTCATGCTCCAAAATCATAATAAACATATAAAAATCATATCTTCGTAAATAATATTACTTTTGGGCACAAGAACGAAAGATTGTTCTTGTTGAAAAACCCCACATACCTTGAATGATGAACTTTAGATCGATACTCATTTTTGAGATGTTAATCGTGCCTTTGAATGATGGTTCTTGGAGTTCTTGAACTAGGAACTTGGAATCTTGAATAAATTTGCAGAATTAATGGTGAACTTTGGAGGTTCTTAAAGTTGGATGTAGGAGCTTAGGGTTTTACTTTTGAGGGAATTTGATGAAATATAACATATAATGCTTCTAATAGGCTTTAATATAGGGTTTGGACGGATTTTGGGTGAGGGGGAATGGCCAAAACGCTCCTAAAAATCAAATAATTCTCGCATCTGTCCTTTGGTGGACTGTTTTGATAGTCTGAAGTAGATTAACTATAACGTTTTACTCCGATATCCAAATTAGATGAAATCAATTTCATTAGAAAGATGACTCTCATATCTTTCCATTTATATATAGTATCTCACCCATATCATTGTGTAAGAGGAGTTATGATCATTTGAAGTTGACCCAAAAATTTACTTTTGTTAGGCTGAAGTAGATCGACCATAACTTTTTGCTCCGATAGACAAATTGGATAAAACCAATTTCATCGGAAAGAGGACTCATAGAGTTTTCCGTTGATATATATTAGATTACCTAAATCATTATGTACAAGGAGTTATGATCGTTTAAAGTTGGAGAAAAAATACGCCAGGCCTCAGTACTTTTTTTCCTGCACGTTTTACTGTTCACTACTATTCACGGTTCGATCGAAATGTTCATAACTCGTCGCTCGGGTGTCCGTTTTGGATGATACACATATCGCTGGAAAGCTTATTTGATACTCTACGTAATGGTGGGTCATAATCTAAGATATTCCGCACGAAAAATTTATAATTCATTCTAGAAGATAGAACCCAACACGTTTATGCACAAAATTTCAACGAAAAATTTCCCGGGGTATTACATATTTATCTTGTTAATGGAATATCTATCTAGGATACTCCAGCAAAAGATTAGGTTCCCAGATTTTAGATTTCACCATATGTGCAAGGGGCATGGTTTGACATATCTTATGTTTGCAGATGATCTTATGATCTTCTGTAAAGGGAATGTAGCATCAGTTCAAAGGGTAATGGAAGCTTTGGGATACTTTTCTATGGTAACTAGCCTAGAGGTAAGCAAAGAAAAATCAAACATATTTTTTGTTGGAGTTGAGGACAGTATTAAAATGGATATCCTTCAGGTGACATGATTCACTCTAGGGTCATTCCTAATAAGATACTTGGGATTATCCTTGTCACCCAAGAAATAAAGCAAAGTTGAATATCTGCAGCTATGCATAAAGATTACTAACAAGATCAGAGAAATATCTAAAAGACAATTATCCAATGCAGAAAAAGTGCAAGTCATAAACTCAGTATTATTTTCCTTATAGAATTTCTGGTACTCCGTGTTTATGTTACCTCAATCCATATTGAAGGAGGTTGATAAAAGATGTCGGAAATTATTGTGGGGAGGTGTGGCTAAGAAAAAGAAAGTATCATTGGTGGCTTGGGCTAAGTTGTGCCAACCAAAAAAATATGGAGGTCTAAATATTAGAGAAAACAAACTATGGAATATAGCGGCAGTGGGGAAACTAATATGGATGCTTATGGAAAAGAAAGACATACTGTGGATTAAATGGGTGAATGGGATATATATGAAAGATGGATATAATTTTGGACTACCAATCCAAACCCAGATAACAGCTGGTATTGGAAACACTTTATAAGTTGAAGGAAAAGATGGTCAGTTGGTATAACAATGGTCGATACTGCCTTACAACTAATGACATGTATTCAATTTCCAGGGGATACTTGGCACTACTACCTATTGAAAGAAGAGTAATGGTTGAGGAATTAGTATGGAATAAAGTAACTTTGCCTAAACATAGATTCATACTGTGGCTAGCAACATTAGGCAAATTGATCACGAAAGACAAATTGGAAAGGCTTGGCATTGAATCTGAAAATAAAGTGTGTATAATGTGTACATAAGATAAAGAAGAAACTATTATGCACTTGTTCCAGGAATGTACTTGGACAAAGAAAGTTTGGTTCGATGTGAAGGAGTAGACTGGAGTACACTTTCAGAGAGGTGCAAAAGAGATAATACAGATGGTAACAAGGAATCATTGGAGTACAATCAATAAGAAAATCATGATGGCCATATATGAAGCTATAACTTACCAGATTTGGCAAACCAGGGATTTGAAAGTGTTACAGGGAGCAAATGTAAATACTGAGATAGTTATACAACAGGTGAATATAATTAGAGGGATATTGGAAATACTACACGATACGAAGCAAGGAAGAAAATATGCATATCTGATACAAACCATTTGTAATTAGTGCTTTATTTGAGACTCACTGAGGTCTGTCATCCTATCTAGGGAGGGGCAGCATCATGGATACTCCTTAGGTGTAATTGTTGGATTGTTTGTTATGGTAATAGTTCACTTTTATTGCCAATTTTTTTTGTGGGACTCAAAATTTAAGGTTCTAAAGCAAACACTTTACTGGCTTCACTTAGAGGTGGCAAAATCAAACCAAACCCGCCCAACCTGATCCAAACCGTTCAAGTTTGGGTTGTTTATTGATCCGCCCATTTATTAGCTCAACTCATGTCAACCCAACTAGTTTCAACCCATTAAAAACTGGGGTTGATATGTAACCTGAATTGATTTTTAAGTAATCTTGTTAAAATATTTTAAAAAGACTTTTTTTATTTGGTATGTTATATATAGTCATAACAAAGAACAAATAATTTTATTCGATACCAAAAAATTATAAAAGAATAAATAAAGCAATTAAAACTTAGTAAGAATTGGACGGATTAGGTTATAAACCATTATTTAGCCCATTTTGACACCCAAACAAATTTGGGTTGTGTTGGGTCTTGACCTGTTTGTTATCTTGACCCATTTTAACCCGCCCAAATTTGACCTAACCTACTGAATTACCACCCCTAGATTTACCCTTGAGCCACATTAGTGACATTAAGTCAAACTTAGGACAATTCTATAAAGAAAAAAGGTGTCACGACACTCGGACGTCTCAGCTGAAATTCTCTCTCTCTCCTTCTCTCTCTAAGTAAAAATTAATCCAAATCCCCCATTTTTTTCGGCGCTATTTTCTTCCAATTTTTTCCGGAGGTCTTTTCTTTTGTGTTAAAGAAAGAGGAAGTAAATTTTTGGTAAGTCATTAAAGGCAAAAGAACAGAACACGTGGAAAGAATATTTATCTCATATATTTTGTATGTATTATTGATGATTGTTAAATTATATTTAGCAAAAACTCTTCATATTTACTCAAACACCTTGTCATATAAGACAAAATAGTCCAACTACTAGTACTATCATACAATGCTGTTGGTACAACTCTACAATGCAGTGATAGTCCTTGAATGGTACCATTATACCATGTTGTTGGTACAACACCATAATGTAGTGAAAGTCCTTCCCTTGTTGGTTTATAAGCCTTTTGTCTTTACACTGGTATTTGAAAATATCTTTGCATGCAATTGTTATTACACGAACTTAATTTCAGTGCAGATGGTACTGACTCTTCGATGTATGATTCCTTAAGATATAGTTATGAAGCTGGATAATCAGGAGGAATATGAATTATTATTATTATTTTTATTGGCTACTATAAAGTTCTTGTACAATTAAAAGTAACTCTGTACTTATTCTAGAATGATAGCATAAGGTTAATTAATCGAGGAGTGCATAAATTTACCATGCAAAAACTGAGAGTGACTCCTCCGAGGGCATGTTTGAAAAAATAAATAATTATTTATCGGGATCAGATTGAGTTTAGAAGGTGCTTAGTGTGAAATAAAATTAATTATAAATAGAGAAAAGTCGTACAACATATTTGGGTTGAAGCTGTCAAATGTTGGCTCAGTTCTTCTGTATTCCCCATTCCCTTATGGTTACTCTTATCCATGTTATGTTATTCTAAGTTTTTCTTTTCTTTTTCGCTATTACCTTATTTTTTTCAGTCCTCAATTGTAATTCAAGTACAATAAATATATATACACAAATGTTTATGCAAAAAATTGATTTATTTATGCACATAACTTGTATGACAAATTTCAGTAGCTTTTATAAAATAATAACTTCTAAACAAAAAACAAGAATTAATTCAGATATGCAAATGCACGCACATTCACTACATTATTACTTTTGATACTATTTATAAAAAGAGAAAATTTACTCCTAATAAAGTTGAAATCGTTTTATATTATATACAAAATCAAACTGTATAAATAAGTAAAACATGTTATATATATATATATATATTGAATCTACTTATGTGTTTATTTTTTACATGTTTTAATTTTCCATAGTAAAAATTCTGCAGCGACTAACTTAAGATCCTAGATCTGACTCAATATCCTTTAATTTATACATAATCAACCTAAAGGCATAAAATTAAATTATTTCCACAGAACAACAACAAATAGAAAAACTTTAGCAGGAAAATTCAAAATTCTATACTTACACACTATTACTTGAAGATATATAAGCATTTATTGAAACATTATGTCGAGTACAATCACGATCTTAAAGTTGAGGTCATGATGACACCTATCGTGTCCAGACTTAGTAGGTAAGCAAAATTCCACAATTAAAGAAATATATAAGAAAATAAACGCATAAATACGAGGCTTCTAGAATGAAGTCAAACCATAACATGTAAATAACAGAATTCGAAAGAAATACATAAAATTCCTAAGACATAAGTGTCATAAGTGTAAAGAACATCTAATACAATTCCAAAAATTAAAAATAAATAATTTTTCTCCGAAAGATAAATAAAGACAACTAGGATAAGATGAGGTCCAAATCTGCCTCGAACTCTGAAGCTCACCAGTACCTCAAAATGTCAACTCTGATAGCATGAACTCAGCTGCCGCAAGTTGTACTCGAACTAGGATCTGCACCGAAAGGGCGCAGTAGGGATGAGTACAGTCCACTTGTACTCAGCAGGTATCATAGTCCGATTAAGCAATACAAAAAAATAAAAATAAATAAAAGATACTATGAGCACGTAACCTGCAAACAGAAAAGTTTCCAAATGATAGCTGACACCGTCTCCACTAACAGTTCTACATTATACAGTAAGAAAAAAGGGATAGTTAAACACACAATGTATGTAAGGAAGCTAAGTACAAAAAAACAAACATTGGAATGCAAATGGCGCAATGCAATGCAATGAAATGATGCAATAATGCTGAAACTTTCGTATATACCTTCCAAGCCCCAATGCTTCAGGATAGGATTCATAGAAGTTCAGAATCCATACACTTTATCATAATCTCAATATCATATCTCAGTCAACCCTACCAACACGTCCCTTATATAGTTTATTTTATAAAGTGTCTCATTTTCTTTCAAAAACCAGTATTACTAAATCAACCTTACCGAAAGATCTCTCATTATAGACATTTCATAAAATGTCTCATTTTCTATCAAAAAAATAGTATTTCTCAATGGTACCAATCACATGAATATATATATATATATATATATATATATATAGAGAGAGAGAGAGAGAGAGGGAGAGAGAGAAAGAAAAAGAGATAAAATGAGGATGTAATATTCACAACTAATCAGTGCGTAGATAATGATCAATTCAATACAGGGATAAATGAGCTCAAATTCAACTCAAGATGTCAATTATTCATGTTGTCAGTCCTTACTCGGCACCACTAGATTGATTAGTCATGTAAGACGTCAATAATATCATTTTAAGGCAATAAATGCTCATTTAAAGCCTATAATAAGAAGTCAAACCCCCACTCAAATGACACAATAATAAATAAGGCAAACCAATGTGCAAATAACACCTACAATATCACATAAAGCCTCCACTCAGGCATCATGATAATTATATTCTCCTAAGTCAATAATAATATACAAATAAGCACCCATACAGGCACACGATAAAATAATAATACCAAAATATGACTCCTATGACTAAACTCTCAAACCCATAGCATGCTTTACATGTCCATTAACTATCCAGCCCATTCTAAAGAAAGTTAATCCATAACCTACCTCGAAGTGATAAAATTCAAGCCTACAACCTTCCGCACAGAGCCTTTTCCTTTTGAACGGTCACGTCATGAGCTAAAACTATCAAAAACATCATCTACACATCAAAGGAATCTAATGATACCAATATTAGCTATATTTGAATTGAGTCCAAAATTAGTTTAAGAAATGAAGTTGGAAACCAAAAGGGTAAAATCATATTTTATTCTAAAAACATATTCTCAAAGTAAAAAAAGGAGTCCATGTTTGAAAAATCAAGTGAAAACAAGTTTAAAATGAGGCTTAAAATTAAGAAACCAATTCTAGAGTTTACCGACAAAACTCCCAAAATTCAATTTGAAATTAAGGTTTTGAAGATACAGTCAATGAAAATTAGTAAAAATAGGATTTTTGAGCTTACCCAAGCACAAGTAACGAAGAAAACCTTGAAAATTGACCTTTCTCAAAGCTTCCAACTCCAAAAATGGTGAAAATAATGAAAATGAAGTTTATATACCATTTTACGAACAGTACCTCGCGATTGCGGCTCATGCCTAGAGATCGAAGGGTCATTATTGACTTGGATGTCATCACATTCGTGATTGTTAATGACCTAAACTCATCGCATTTGCGAAGGTCTGGTCGTGTTCGAGATGAGGTAAAATACCCGACCCAGTTCGATAATCCTTTATGATCGCAGCCACCCTACCTTGCGATCACGATAAAGGATAATTTTCTTCTTCGTGTTTACATCCAGAGACTCACATTTGCAAAGAAGGATCATGCACTAGATATCAATATTTTGCTGAACTTGTATATTTTTAAATTCTTCGAACGGACCCTTAGGATTCATTCGGGACCCCACAGTACTAAACCTTATATGCTACTGTGATATTTTTGATATTTCACACTTAAGATATGTTGGATTTTTGAAAAGAGCTCTTTTATAATAAATTAGCCCACAGAACTCGTAAAAACTTAGTTTAACCAGTTTTCAAAATAAGGATTGAAATGTAAAATAAAGGCTTTGAGCCTAAACTACCCCTGCTACTAATTCAAAAATTGATTTTATGGATCTAATAAAACTATCCAAATTGTCATCAAGTGTTCAAAACCCAAAATATTGATCAAAGTCAAACTAATGGCTTTTAAATCCTCAAATGATATCAAACTCTCTCAGATTACTCCCAAGTATATCGGGGATCATGTCAATCATCCCCACATCTTATAAATAACGTGTAACAACTACAGATAAGGAAAAAATAGTAAAAATATATGAAAATAAAAATTTCACAATCAAGATTGTTATATTATCCAACACTAAAACACTAGTTCGTCCTTGAACTGAAAAAGATAGGGTACTTAAAATGGTAAAAAAATGGCGTATCTACGCCTTATATCAGACTCAACTTCCCTAGTACCTCCTTCAATGAGGTGATGTGTCTACTAGACCTTTACTGAATAATACTCTGAAACCTCAACTTCCTAGTTTGTCTGTCTAGGATGTCAATAGGTTCCTTCTCAAAGAATAAATCATGGTCTAATATAATCGAACCTCATTGAATCACATTTGCTTCATCCGACCTGGAAACATGGAATACAAGATGAAAAACTAATAAGATGTAGAGACAAAGCTAGCCTATATGCCAGATTCCTATACTTCTCAAAGATTTTGAAAGGGCCAATAAACCTCGGACTAAGCTTCCCTTTTTTTTCGAACCTTATTGCATCCTTCATAGGTGAAACCTTCAATAAAATGCAATCTATAATCATGAAAGATACATCGTAGAATTGATGGTCGGCATAACACTTCTACCTACTCTAGGCAGCCAATAGTCTCTACCGAATAAGTCTTACACAGTTCATTAAATCCCTTAACAAATCTGTGCTCCAAGGCCTCACCTTGAATAAGTCAAATCATTCTATGGGGATCCGCACCTTTGCCTATATAAATCCTCAAAAGGCGCCATTTGAATGCTAGAATAATAACTATTATAGTAGGTGAACTTTGCTATGGTAAGTATAGGTCCTAAATTCGAATGACAATCAAAGTCCACGACACAAGCTCAGAGCATATCCTCTAATACATGAATAGTCCTCTCGGACTGACCGTCAGTCTTAGAATGAAACGTTATGCTCAAATCAAGTTGAGTACCCAACTCACCCTGAATAGTACTCCAAAAACTCAAGGTAAATTGAGTACCTCTATCAGATACTATAGATATAGAGACACCATATAATCAAACAATCTCTCTACTATAGATTTTGTCCAACTTTTATGCATTATAGTTCGCTTTCACCGATATGAAATAGGCTGATTTGGTCAGTCGGTCCTTAATTACTCAAACAGAGTCAAAATTTCTCAAGGTAGGAGGTGGGACAGATAGTAAATCCATGATGATCTTACTTTTACTCAGGAATGGACATCATTTTTATAGTACCTCCCGATCGCTGCTCCTCATACTTCACCTGTTGGCAATTAAGACACTTAGATATAGACTTCACAATATCCTTCTTTATGCCACCCCACCAGTAATACTGATTTAAGTCATGATACATCTTAGCTATTTCTGTATGAATAGAATATCAAAAAAATGAGCCTCCTCAAAGAAAAGCCAAATCCATCAACCAACTCTCAGTACGCAAACTCAACCACTAATCCTCAAATCCCCATCAAAGCCTAAAGAATAGCCTTGGCCTCACCACCCAATACCCTATCATGAATCACCCCAATCTATAATCAGCAAACTAATTAGTTCAGATCTGCTCCATCAAAGAAGACCTAGCCTCTACAAATGCAAAAACATGCCCGGTGAACAAATACTAAGCCAAACTAATAGGTTAGACAAAGGATGAACCTCCAAGGTCAAAGATCCTTCCTGGCTCAAAAGATGAGCTAAAATCCCCAACAATGAGATATCCACAACCATATTAACCTTGGTCGAATAATAGAGAATAGTGAGATCATAATCCTTAAGCAACTCAAGCCAACATTGACATCTCATATTAAGATCTCACTGGGTGAATAAATACTGAAGGCTACTATGATCAGAGAAAATCTCACAATGGACTACATATAGGTAATGTCACCACAATGTCAACACAAACACAACTATGACTAACTCCAAATCATGGATAGGGTAATTCTTCTCATGAGACTTCAACTAATGAGAAACGTAAGTGATTACCTTACCTTTCACATCAATACTTCATCTAAGACAATTCCAAAAGTATTTTCGGAGATAGTGTGAGCTGTTGGAGTCGGATTCGCCTATTTCTTTCTATTATTTATGTTTAGCCTTTTGTTTTAAGACATATGTTATTGACTATTCTAGAACTTAAGTTTTATTATGACTAGATTCTTTTCTACTGGATCTACCAGGTCGTATAAAATATAGTAAATACCATGCTCTCCTTGGACAAAGTCAAGATAGGAGCTGAAGTCAACAACTCCTTAAGCTTTTGAAAGTTTATATCTCAAGCATCCGACCATTGAAGTACAATCTTCTTCTGAGTCAACTTGGTCAAATGAGCCATAATATAAGAGAAAACCTCTACAAAACATCAATAATAACCTACTAAACGAACAAAACTCCAATTCTAAGTAGGAGAAATAGGTCTAGCCCAATCATAAATTATTATTATCTTGGCCAGATCAATCATAATACCATCCTTAGTAACCATATGACTCAATAAGGAGATAAAATCCAGCCAAAACTTGCACTTTGAGAACTTAGCATATAACTTCTCATCTCATAATATCTAAAGTACAGTCTTCAAGTGTCTCACATAATTGAGCTCATACTTGGAATAAACCAAGACGCCATCTATAAATACAATCACTAAAAAGTAAAGATACGATCGAAATACTCAATTCATCAATTCTATAAATGTTGTTAGGGCTTTGGTTGACCCAAAAGGCATGACCAGAAACTCATAATGACCATACTGAGTCTGAAAAGCCATTATTGGAATTTCCAAAGCTCTTATCCTCAGTTGGTGATATCTGGATCTCAAGTTAATGTTAAAAAATATTGAAGCACCTTGAAACTCATCAAATAAATCATCAATGCGATGAAGAGGTACTTATTCTTGATGGTCACCTTATTCAATTACTGATAGTTAATACACATGCATATATATAGAACTTTCTTTCTTCTTGACAAACAAGATCGGATCACCCCAAGGAGACACACTAGGTCTAATAAAACATTTACTTAACAAATCCTGCAACTATTCCTCAATTCCTTTAACTCAGTTGGGGCGATACTATAAGGAAGAATAGAAATTTGCTTGATTCCTGACTCAACATCAATAGCAAAATCAATATCTTGGTCTGAAGGCATACCAGATAAATCTGTAGGAAACACATACTTGAATTCGCGAGCAACTTAAACAAAATCTAAGAGAGTAGCGAAGCAACACTAATATTGTAAATATTGGCCAAATAAGAAAAACACTCCTTATCAACCATACAACATGTACAAAGAAAATATATAACTCCCCTCGAACCCAAATTAAGAGTAACTTTCCATGACAGCCTTGGCACACTCGGGGAAGCTAAAGTCACTATCTTGGCAAAATGATCTAAAACTGCATGATATGGAGCTAACCAATCCAAATATAGGATAATCAAGCTTACCTAGGTCTCATGCCTAGAAAAGGTTACTACATAAGATCAGTACACTTGATCCACCACTAAATACTCTCCTACTGGGGTAGAAACACGAAGAGGCACAATAAGGGTATCATATAAAATATCAAAACCAATAGTAAAATATATAGACACATAAGAGAATGCGAACCTAGGTTCAAACAATACAGAACTAAAATAATGGTAAACTGGGATGACACCAATTGCATTAGAGGTCTCTACCTTAGATATCCCATGTATAGAATAGCATTGACCATGCTCGCTCCTAGACTGAGAAACTATCCATCCGCTATCATGAGCTCTCCAGGATCTACCTCAAACCATAAGGAATGAACCTCTCTAGAAAAACCTCAAAATTGAGTCCATGTCAGAAGGCGAACCCGATGGTCTACAAATAATAAGAGATATTCACCACTGCCTAGCCATATTGATTAACTGATAAGTAGTATAAGCAACTCCACGAGACTCAAGGAATCTAAGGTTGTGCAAGATCTCCTGAGAATCAATCAAAAATACATAAGTGTACTCTCCAATGGCACCACTAAACTTGAGAAGAGCCAAGAGAATAAATTTCTCAAATCTCTTCTGATCATCAGAAGACATCACAGATGCTACAACAATAGGAGAAACAAGAGCCTAGTAAGAAATGAATAAACACATAAGGGTACCATAAAAATAGATGTACCCCTAATGTCATAAAACCACAAGTAGGAGCCTACCCTGGTGACTGAATGCCTCCCAAACTCTTAGAAATACCCAACACAATCAAAGGAATATTAGTCTAGGGAGCACCATCCATATACTCAAAAGATGAATTAATAAATCCTGTAATACCAGGGTAGCAACTAAACTTTGTGGGACATGATTTGGCCTCACATCCTTTCCTCTTTATGATAATTATCCTCATCATAATCAACCTCAGGCTTAGGAAAGATAACCTTAGAACATCCTCTGATAGAGGTAGATATCCATAATCATCCTCTACCTCTAGGTCGGCCACAACCCCTACCCTAACTCCTTATTTTGGTCTTAACAGTCGGTGTTGGCTCAATGTTCTTAAATCTCTAGACTAGGTCCTCACTATATGCATAGAAAAGAATGGAATACAAGTTTATAATATAGGGTATGAATAACCAACATGATAAGGAATAAATTTAAAGAATTTTTCTAAAGATACCTATAGCCTTTTGAAGATAGATATGGACATCAACGTATAAATCCGTGAGACTCTACTAGACATCCTACTCTTACACTATGAGACTGGTGAACTTGGCACTCTAATATCAATTTTTCATGACCCTAAAGTTAAGGTCATGATGGCATCTACCTCGACCCAGCCTTAGTAGGTAAGTCTAATCTCATAATTAAATAAAGAGTGATAATAAGAAAATAAACCCAAAAATATGAGACTTCTAGAATGAAGTCAAGCCATAACATGTTATCAATAAGAATTTGAATGAAATATATAAAATTACCAAGATATAAGTGTCACATATATAAAAAAACATCTAATAGAACTCAGAAAATTGGAAGTACATAATTCTATCTCCAAAATGTAAATAAAGATAACAAGGTAAGATAAAGTTGGAAATCTTCCTCGAACTCTGAAACTCACCAGTACCTCAAAATATTAACTCTTGTTGCATGAACTCATATGCCGCAAGTCATACACAAACTAGGATCTACACTGAAAAGGTACAGTAGGGGTGAGTATGGTCTAGTTGTACTCAATAGGTGTAAGACCCCGCAAAATTCTTAGCTTAAATCAGTCTTTTAGGCTTGACAAGGGGTCCTAGACTTAGAATATTTTTGCTAAGTATCAGACTTAGTGTTATTTTAGCCTTCAAAAGTTGGCAATATTATTTAGCGACCTTTATGTCCATTAAATATTGATATTTGAGTTAATTCATGATCAGGAATGTCAATAGGTATTTTCGGACAAGTTTTGGATTTTTTAAACCTCGTTTAGATCATGTTTGAGTGCCTAAAATAGTGGGTCAATGCAATCTCGATGCATCGCGTTGATAAGATAGTTTTCCCCAGTGTAAATTCTAGTGAACCAACACAGACTCGACAAGGCGCGTTGGCTATCGCATCGATGCCAATAACGCGACGCGTCGGCATATGCATCGGGTAACACAATTTTTCAGTCATTAAAAGACCACTTACTTGGGGGTATTTGGGTCTTTTACCACATCCTTCAGCCTCCCAAAATATGAAATTAAGCCCTTTGGAGAGCAACTGTACTCATTCATTCTCCAATTTTCTCTAGAACAGAACTCCAGGTGTTCAAATTTCAAATCATAAACTTAAGAACTCACTATTAACTTTTAGAAATTCATCAACTAAGGTATGTGAAGTATTTATCCAAGGGTTCCTTCCACCCTTGTAGTACAAGAAACTCTTTTAAAGTTCATGTAGAGTGATTTCATGATTTTCATGATTTGAATTAAAGTGTATTCATGATTTATTGCAAGATTCATGTGGAGTTAATTGATATGTGTGACTTATCATGTGAATCCATGTTGAAACTCTTGGAATTGTGTAATTAGAATTGAATCATGATGCCTACATGTTGTGTTAGTATTATGTGCATATATTATGCCTCACAAGTGTTTGATGAATTGTCCACGTGAGTTGAATAGTAAAATTTTATCATGTTAGCATGTATGCAAGTTCATGTCATGCAAGTGTTTTCTTGAATGCCTAATGAATGAATGATGACTAAGTAGTAATTACCATGTCTCAAGATTTTGTCATGTCTTTTAAGTTTATGCTATCGAGTCCTGAGGGTATTTAATACCCGATAATTTAGCTACTTGTGTAGAGCCATGGTTAGTCACAGAGTAGAATCAGTCATGTCTTGATCAGTAGAATTAAATTAGTTAAAATTTAGTAGAATTCTGTCAGTCCACGGAACTTAGTGAACTCAATTTAGTTCAGTTATACAGTACGATCAGTAAAAGTTCAGTCTAGCCTAGTACAGTTTAAAATTCAGTCCAGTGTCTATTCAGTTGGGAGTAAGATTCAGCACTGAGTGAACCCAAGGATGGGGACTCACCTTCCAGTAGAGGGTGAACTCCTTAGAATCAGTCCTTGCATTCCAGAACTGTGTAGTCAGCGTAGGTGGAGACATCAACCTACCATTTGAGGGTTGATAAGGTGATCTACCTTCCAGTTGAGGGTACCACCATTCTCGTTCAGAGTACCTTCCAGATGAGGGTGACTCAGCACTTGTCCTTACCCGTGGCATAGTATTGACACTCTTCCAACTGGGTTATAGGTCTGAATCCAAATCAATTAGAGAAGGGGCATGTCGGTTAGATGATTACTTCCCACAGTCTCAGTTTTAGATTCAGTCTCAGTATGGAACTCAGTTCAGTTCCGTAGATTCAAGACTGCCCGACACGGTCACTCAGCTCAGTACGGGACTTAGTATAGTTCCACAGAATCAAGACTGCCAGATACAGTCATTCAGTTACCAGTAATCCAGTATTCGGTGTTATTATGATCTCAGTACAATTTTCATATTCATGCATGTACTCTCATTCAGTCATACTCATGTTATTTAGATATTATTGTTCATGCATGTGAACCCATGGACTTCAGCCTACCTCACTGAGCATACCACTACATTCAAAGTACTGACACATGCTTTTCTTTTTCACTATGATGTCTTATATCATAGGTTCAGACGCACAAGCTCCAGAGCACCCTTAGCAGTTCAAATTTTCAGTACTCAGCGTAGTAGTGAGTCCTCATAGTTCGAGGACATGGGCGTTTTCAGTATTATTTTCAGTAGTTGGAGTTAGTTGTGGACTTTTCCCATAAACTCCACAGTTCATACAGTTTAGGGGCTTTTAGACTAGAGTATCTTCAGACAGTTGTTTAGTTTTTCAGTACTTATATTCAGTATTGGTATTTTACTTTGATACTGGATCCAGATTTATTTACAGATTTGAACCTTATGGCATATGTTTCCACCTATTTCCGCAACTATTACAGTATTTATTACACAGTTATTGCAGTAGGTACCAATCATGGGTTAGATTGTGGTCCTTCAGGATTATGAGCACCATGTAGTGTCCGGGGTATAGACTCGGGGCGTTACAGTAGGTATCAAAGACCGATTGTGCAAAGCTGAAAATAAAAATAAATAAAAGATACTATGAGCATGTAACCCGCAAATAGGAAAGTTCTCAAATAGTATCTCACACCATCTCCACTAATAGTTCTACAATATATAGTAAGTAAAACGAGACATATAAACACATAATATATGTAAGGAAGCTAATTACATAACAACAAATACGTAAAAAAATAAAAATGGTGCAATTCAATGAAATGAAATGATGCAATGATAGAGAAACTTTTGTATACATCTTCCAAGACTCAATTCTAGGACATGATCCATGGGGTTTCACAACCTCATATCTCAATCAACCCTATCAGTATGTCTCTCAGTATAGGCATTTTATAAAGTGTCTTATTTTTTAATAAAAATAAGTATTACTAAATCAACCCTACCGACATATCACTCGATATATGCATTTCATATATTGCCTCATTTTCTGTCAAAAATTAGTATCTTGTGACATTTGATGACAAGTCGTATTAATATAGGATCCCACTTTGAGGATGTTGATTGGTCTGGGTATGCAATGAGATAGGGTGTACTACTTTTTATGTGTGACACACAAGATGCACCAGGTTGCAAACTTTATGGAGACATGTGGGTTACAGCTTCGGTGGATAGGATGTCCTTCATGTCAGCATTTATTTATTTATTATGTGTAGTTAATGTACTCCAAAAAGGACAGATAGTAGTGTTTGTGATATTTGTTTTTGGTCTAAACAAACTAGAACACCTTTTCCATTAAGTGAAAATAAAGCCCTTGCCATTTTTAATTTAATTCATGTCAATGTATAAAGTCCCTATAGTCATTATTCATTTACTAATGCATATTAGTTATTGACTATTGTTGATGATTTTGGTAGAGCTATGTGGGTGTACGTAATGTTGGATAAAAGTGAAGTTGGAAAATTATTGCGTGAATTTTGTGTTATGGTTCAAAAATAATTTGCACTGTCAAAACAATTCGTAGCGATAAATGACTTTGAATTTTAAAAAGGGGGTATGCTAGAGTATTATAAAAATCACTGAATAAATCTACAAACCAATTGTATTAGAACTCCTCAATAAAATAGAAGCTTTGAAAGAAAACATAAAAACATTCTTGAAGTAGCTAGAGCATTGAAATTTTAAGCAAATCTACCTATTGAATTTCGAGGAGTATGTGTTTTAACTGCAGTTTTCTTAATTAGTCCTCGTTCCACCATTCTAATACATGGAAAGACACCATATGAATGTTTGTTTAATAAACCTTCCTCTTTTGCTTACATTTGAGTTTTTGGTTGTCTTTGCTATGGACATTCTAAGCCTAGGACTAAATATAAGTTTTATACAAGGAGTCGAAAATATGTTTTTTCTTGGTTATCCTCATGGTAAAAAAGGATGACATGTCTATGAATTAGAAATCAAAGAAATGTATGTGTCTCGTGATATCATTTTTCATGAAAATATATTTTTGTTTGGCAATGAGATATCCTTGCTTTCTATGCTGACTTAATTGGGGATAACCTTTTTACATTTTATGATACTTTCTTGGAGAATCTAAGAATCCGACAAGAAGTAATTAAGGACACCGTGAATGGGAGCTCTCAGGCTAATATATGGACAAGGGGAGTACTCTCAACCTATAGAGGCTCATCCTTTGTAAGTTGAGGCTTTAGGCCATGGTCATAAGGAAAAATTCTCTCTTTCACACTTTGAGGATTATATCTGAACCTCGGTTCAATCAAAACACCCATCTTGCTTCTATCTTGCTAAACAGCTTTATTAGGTACTCCTTATCCTTTGGAAAATTTTGTCATTTGTGTTAATTTTTCTAATGACCATGGATATTTTTTGGCTGTTATCACCTCGGAGAATGATCCGCGCTCTTTTTAGGAAGCAACCAAAGATCCTCATTGGCGAGAATCTATGCAAAAACAGACAGTTGCATTAGAAAAAAATGGGATATGGTATTTTCTGCCTCTTCACCATGGAAAAAAGATTATTTATTGGAAGTGGGTAAACAATATTAAATATCATTTAGATGGGGAACGTAGAAGTCTACAGGGCTCGCTTGGTAATTCAGCATGATGAACAAGAAGAGGGCATCAATTTCATAGAAACGTTGCCCAGTAGCTAAAAAGGTATTTGTTTGCACCTTTCTTTCCATGGTTGTCTCGAAGAACTTGGAAATACATAACTTGAAATAAATAATGCCTTTGAACATGGTGATTTACATGAAGATGTAAAATGAAGCTTCCTCCAGTTTTTATTTTTTTCATCCAAATGTGGTTTGCAAGTTGTGTAAATCCTTATATGAACTTCGATATTCTCCTCATAATTTATTTGAAAAATTAATGATTGTTCTCTGCAAATACGGCTTTGTTTAGTCCCATTTAGATAACAATCTATTTCCCTTCAAAAAGGGTGATATTTTCCACAACGCTCTTGTATATGTCATAATTTGCTAGTTGCTGGAAATAATTTGGAGGTATGTTCTAAATTTAAGGATTATTTGGCACACTATTTTTATTTCAAAGATCTCGGGAGCTTACAATACTTTCTTGGCATTTAGTTTGCTCAGGGTGAGAAGGGTATCTTTACCCTTTTTGTGTCAACCAAAATATAATTTGGACATTATATCTGAAGCAGGGCTCTTGGGGATAAACCATCCCCTACTTTAATAGTTCAAAACCATATCCTTGGCCTTACTATAGGTGTGTTGTACATTAATCCTAACAGCTATCGTTTCTTGGTGGGACAACTTATTTATCTCACAATTACTCGACTGGAGATTTGTTATTCAGTTCATAGCTTGTCCCAATTCCTTCAAGCTCCAAGACTTGAGCATTATGATGTTGCCTTACAAGTCTTGAAATATTTAAAGAGTAGTTGTGGCCAAGTAGCTGGGGCCAAGGGATTTTCCTTTCAGCTTATAGTAACTTATAGTTGTATGCCTTACGTGACTCTGATTAGGCTAGTTGTCCCTTGACTGTTGATGAGTGTCGAGTTTACTACTTATTTGTACTCAATATCCAAGCAGACTACTATGATTTGAACATATGAATGAGACAAATTTGTGATTAAATGCACTAATCTCCATATTTTAATGGCATATAGGTGATGAGAAGGAAAGATGTGGATTTGAGATAAAAAGGATCAAAAAGAAGAAAAGAAGTACAGTTGGAACATTTGAAGCAGAAATCAGTCTCATTTACCGTAATCACGGCCGGTCAAGTCAGATCAAAGGACCACAATCACGGTGATTATATCGCGGTCGCGGTAGCCATGAGCGTGGACACATTGCTATAATCGCGGCTTAGCGGGATTATGCTTGAGGGAAATTCTATGATATTACCTAGCTGACCCCAAATCTTTTAAATTGCAAAAGCCCTTTCCCAGTTGGCATCTTACACTTTGAACAATTGAATTTTGGCAATCTTGTAACCCTACTAATTGGGAAAATTTATGTATTTGAATTTTCAAGTTGAATTTGGTGAAATTGAGGTGTAACTTCTTACTTTCTATTTTCATGGATGGTTTGAATGAACATTTTGGTATATTTCTTCCTCTTTACTTCATGGGTAGCTAAATTCACTTGTCTTGGGATTATGTTGAACAAAGGTGTAATTATGTGAGAGGAGTGATGTATTTGTGTTGATTATAGTTTATTGATGATGAGTTTCACTATTTTTTGTTTGAAATGGTTGGGGTTTGTGGTTGAAAACCCCAAACACCCAAAAATGGATTTGTAGGTGAAAGCCCCAAATTCTTGAAAGCTCACATCATCCTTGAAAGAGGGGTGTGGGTGAACTTTGGAAACCCATATCATCCCTGAAAGAGGGATATGGGTGATAAAGAAATAGTGGACAATAGTAGATGCAGTTTGATATCTTTTTCCATCAAAGAAATAAGGGCGAATAGAGAGTTAGCTATGTCTTGGGCATGTTCCTAGAGATAGGGCTGCTCAATTCAGGTATTGTGTGGTTTTAATTGGCACACTCGTTAGGTACTCGAAAGGGTTAATGGGTGAAATTCATGAGGCTTTGTTGACAAACTAGCCTCAAGAACCTTCAACCTAGCCTATCATATCATTAATAACTAAAATTTACACCAAATCTTCATACACCTATGCATAACTTGTGTAAGACCCCGTAAAGTTCCCTCATTGTTTAAGCCTTTAAAGCATGTCAAGTAAAGCCTTTTTCTTTCTCTAAAAGATTTAGAAATGACCTCCAAAGTGATTGGTATTTAAACCATATGGAATTTTAATAAATTTTATATTTTATCATGTGGGAAATTGAATTAACATTCCAATGATACCAATTTCGTCCAAATCCAGTATCGAAGTGAGAAGTTATGGCCGTTTCACTGAGAGCTGTCAGAACCGCCTAGGTGCGACGGGAAGGTTGATGGACCGTCGAGCTTGCGATGGACCGTTGATCAAGCCATCGCAACCAAGGCAGTAAACCCACCCACTTTCTAAGTGTGATGGTTATGCGAACGGATCATTGAGCTTGCGACAGACCATTGCCCAAGCCGTCGCTACTAAGGCAATGGACCCCTCTTCTGGTCCAAGTGTGACGGCCAAGACGACGGACCGTCAAGATAGTGATGGGCTATCGCTAAGACCTTTGCAATCCAGCAGTATGGCCTTTTTTGACCAACGTGCAATGGACGATCCAATGGGCTGTCGAACTAGCGACGGACCGTCACAGATCACGTTCAACATTTTAAAGCTATTTTTAAAAGGGGTTTTTGGTATTTTTCCACCCATTTTAACGCCTAGATATATCAAAATGAAGCATAGAACTTCAAAATCATCCAAAGCATCAAGAACTAGGGTTTCTCTCAAGATTAACCCTCAAGAGCAAATCCAAATCTTCTCCAATAACCTTAAGATTCCACCATAGTTTCTACAAATTGAGTTAAGATTCAAGGTTCCCAAGTCAAAAGCTTCAAGAAACCTCACTTAAGAGTACAAAAAAGAGTCTCAATCAATCTTGTTCATCTATAAGTCATAATCTAAGGTATGTGGGGTTTGAATAAGGACACTCATTTCATCCTTGTGCCCAAAAGTTGTTTTAATTACAAAGATATATGGTTTTACATGTTTTCTTATGAAACTAAAGTATGGGTCATACCCTATGTTGTATTTCTTGAGATTATGATGGTTCCAATGTTTTAGAAATTGAAATACATGAGTATGTTGAGATTATAATGCATATTGCTGAAAAATTCCAGATTTCTATATGATTTATGAATCTCTATGATATCAAGTATGAATTTTTATACGTCTTAACGTGATATTGATATATGGGTCATTAAGACCTATTTGAGATTATAATTTTAAGAAATTTTGTGCTATAAGCACCCATGATTTGAGTATTTTGAGATTATTGAGAAAGTTTTGACCTTGACGGTCATAGCAGCTTTGAAATCCACTTTTCTAAATGAGATTACAGATTTTAAAGTTGGGCTCTTTATGAACCACGATATTATTTTAAAGTGGATTTCCATGAGATGAGCGTAGCTAACTAAAGGGAGTAGTATTTAGCACCGAGTTGGGTAAGTTACTACGGTTTCATACCCCAGAACTACGTGCCACCATAGAATTGAGATTTATGGGCCCGAGGCCGAGATGGTGATCACTGAGTTGAGGTTATACTCCCTGGGAAGAGTTTGACGCCTCTCCCCAATGTGAGGTTTCTTCCTTAGGGGGAAAAGACGTTGGACTCCATGTAGTTCGCATGGTATATATCGGTTAAGAGAACCTCCCTAATAGCAAGATTTTTCAGAGTAGTTTCTTAAAGTAAAATTTTCCCACGAAGAAAGTAGTTTTTCCTATTAGTAAGAGTAAGTAATCAGTTTCTAAAGTAAAGTATGTTCCTTGAGATGAGATTTATACTATGTGTTCCATTATTCATAATTAACGAGATATGCATTTTGAGATTATTTGAGCTGTGTGAGTCAGTTATATTAGCATACATGATTTCTGTAAAGATTGATGCTTTTATTATTTTAAGTATCATATACACTCCCATATACTCAGTACATCCTCAAAGTACTGATCCGCATATACGTTTGTGTGCTACATTGTCTTATAATGTAGGCTCAGGTGCTCAGTCTCAGCAGCGTTAGTGATCTCCGTGTAACTTGATCTACGCCTCTTTAGTTGGTGAGTCCTCATGGTTCGAGGACTTGTTTTCCCTGATTTCAGTCTTCATAGTAGTTGGGTTATTTCTTTTCAGTTGAGTATGAGTCAGTTGGGGATCTTTCCCAATGGCTCTCTAGTTCTTAAGTAGTAGAGGCTTTGTCAGACTAGACGATCAGTGGTGTTTTAGACTTTTCAGCATGTTGCTATTCAGACAGTATTCTTTTGTTATTTCAGTTGATATATGTTATGACAGTGCCATTGTATTGCTTTATCCATCTTAAAAGTAAGTGTTAGAAGTAGTAACAAGCTCAAAGGGTTTAGGTTAGGGCTACTTGTAGCCTTAAGCACCGTGTGATGTCTCAGAATGAGATTTTGGGGCGTTACAAACTTGGTATCAGAGCCTAAGGTTTAAGGAGTCCTAGGGTGTCTAACAAGTCGCGTTATGTAGAGTCTTGATCATTGGTATGTAGCGCGCCACATCCATGAGCAAGAGGATACAAGACATTTTAGGAAAAATTCATCTCTTTCATTCAGAATCTATCGTGCTTACAGTTGTCTCCCTCAGCTATTAATTCATTCTCTCTTACTTCAGAAAATGCCTCCCCGATGAGCGAATGCCTGTAGAAATAATAACAAGCAACCTCAGCCTATTGATTCCTTGAATGAGACTGTCTCATGCTGAGTTTCGGGCAGCCTTTCAGGCGTTAGCCCAAGCAGTTACCGCAAATGTCTAGGCCACATTTCCTCATCAGTAGGGAGGTGACTTAGCTACTGCTAGGATTTGTGATTTCATATGGATGAATCCACCAGAGTTCTATGGGTCGAAGGCAGGAGGGGACCCGCAGTTGTATCTTGATGAGGTGAAGAAGATTACCCATGTTATGCATGTGACTGAAGAGAAGAGTGTGGAACTGGACTCTTATTATTTAAAAGACATTACTTTTAACTGGGTTGTGGAATGGAGGAAAAGTAGGAAGAGGATGCTACTCTTATGACTTGGCAGGTATTCCAGGATGCATTATTGGATAAGTTCTTCCCACTTGAGATGAGGGAAGCAAAGATAGAGGAGTTCATGAACCTGAGGTAAGGCTCTGTGACTATTAAGGAGTACTGCCTCAAGTTTAACCAGTTAGCCAAGTATGCTCCTGACTTGGTAGCTGACAACCGATCTAGTATGAGTAAGTTCGTGAATGGTATGTCTGGTTTGGTACTGTAAGAGTGTAGGACTTCTATGCTCAATAAGGATATGGATTTGTCCAGGCTGATGATGCACGCTCAATAGATTGAGGCAAATAAGATAATGGAGAGAGATAGAGTAAGGGGAAATAAGAGGGCTAGATCGGAGCAGTTTGAGCATGGCCAGACTAGATCCTATGGAGGGAACTAACCCCAGTTTCAGGATTTTTCATCTATGCCAGCGCCTTCTTCATCTAGTGCTCCCGCACTTAGAAACAGGTAGGAGCAGAGGAATAGGCCTTCTATGTCCAGGTTCCAGAACAGTGTAAGTAATAGACCTCATTATCCTCCATGTACTAAGTGTGGTAGGGACTATATTGGTGAGTGCTTAGACGATCAGAGGGGTTGTTTTGGTTATGGAAAGATAGGCCACAGACTTAAAAAGTTCCTGTATGCTAGGCAGGGAAGCAGAGATGTTCGACCTCAGACTCAGACTACCAGTGAACCAGCTCTTTTAGCCCATCTAACCCCTCTTCAGGGTGCTTCATCCAGTATGGCTGGCGGTCAACACCAGAATAGATTCTATGCCTTACCATCCCATCAGGAATAAGAGGATTCTCCCGATGTTGTTACTGGTATGCTCCGTGTCTTTTACTTTGATGTTTATGTGCTGTTGGACCCTGGGTCAAGTTTCTCTTATGTGACCCCATTAGTTTCTGTGAATTTTGAAATGAGTCCCGCAAAGATTCTCGAGCCTTTCCTGGTTTCTACTCCAGTAGGTGAGTCAATTTTGCTAAGCAAGTGTATAAAAAGTGTCCTGTCACTGTCCTTCATAGAGTCATATTTGCTGATTTGATAGAGTTGGAGATGGTTGATTTTGATATAATTCTGGGCATGGATTGGCTTCACTCTTGTTATGTATCTATAGACTGTCGTACTCGTACGGTTAAGTTTCAGTTTCCTAATAAGCCAGTCATCGAGTGGTCCAAAAGTTTAGTATCTACCAAGAGTCACTTTATATCCTATCTCAACGCTAGAAAGTTGATATCCAAAGGTTGCATCTACCATATAGTTAGAGTTAAGGACACTAAGTCTGAGATTTCGACCATTCAGTCAGTCAGTATAGTTAATGAGTTTCCTGATGTCTTTTCAAAAGAACTCCCAAGGGTACCTCCTGATAGGGAGATAGAATTTGGGATTGGCCTTCTTCCTGATACACAACCTATTTCTATTCCTCAATACCGTATGGCACCTGCAGAGCTTAAGGAGTTGAAAGAGCAACTCAAATATCTTTTAGACAAAGGTTTCATAAGGCCCAGTGTTTCTCCTTGGGGAATACCCATCTTGTTCGTGTAGAAGAAAGATGGTTATTTATGTATGTGCATTGAGTATCGTTAGCTTAATAAGTTCACAGTCAAGAATAAGTACCCTCTTTCTATAATTGATGACCTATTTGATCAATTGCAAGGTGCACTCTATTTCTTTATGATAGACCTTAGACCTGGTTATCATCAGCTTAAAGTAAGGGAATGTGATATTCCAAAGACAGCCTTCCGAACCCGCTATGGTCACTTTGAATTTCTAGTCATGTCTTTTGGGCTATCCAATGCTCCAACAACTTTTATGGACCTCATGAATTGAGTGTTTAGACAGTATCTTGATATATTTGTCATAGTGTTCATAGATGATATCCTTGTGTACTCCCGTACTGAGAATGACCATGCGAATAATTTTAGAATTGTCTTGCAAACTCTTAGAGATCATCAGTTGTTCGCCAAATTCAGCAAGTGTGAATTTTGGCTAAGGTCAGTAGCCTTTCTCGGTCATATCATTTCAGCCGAAAGTATTAGAGCTGATCCCTAAAAGACAGAAGTTGTAAGAAATTGGCCTAGACCTATCTTTTCATCAGATATTAGAAGTTTCTTGGATCTAGCTGGCTACTACTGCCATTTTGTTGAAGGTTTCTCTTCTATTGCATCCCCTATGACCCGGTTGACCTAAAATAAAGTTAAGTTTATTTGGTCAGATTCCTGTGAGAAAAGTTTTCAAGAGTTGAAGACTCGACTCACCTCAGCCCCTGTGTTGACTTTGCCTGATGGTACGGATGGTTTTGTGGTGTATTATGATGCCTCTAGAGTTGGTTTGGGTTGTGTGTTAATGTAGAGAGGTAAGGTTATAGCGTATGCCTCTAGACAATTGAAGCAGGATGAAAATAATTACCCAACCCATGATCTTGAATTAGCTGCTGTGATTTTTTATTTAAAAATATGGAGACACTATCTGTATGGTGTTTGGGTTAATGTGTTTACGGGCCATAAAATCTTACAGTATGTGTTTACTCAGAGGGAGTTGAATCTTCGTCAGAGAAGATAGTTAGAGTTGCTAAAATATTATGATATGAGTGTGTTGTATCATCTGGGAAAGGCCAACGTAGTGGCAGATGCCCTTAATAGATTGTCTATGGGCAGTGTTGCTCATGTGGAGTAAGATAAGAAGGATTTAGCTTAGGAAGTGAATTGTTTGGCTAGATTGGGTGTTAGGTTGCTTGATTCAGCTGAGGGGATTATTTGGGTTCAGAGTGGTTCTGAATCCTCTTTAGTTTCGGAAGTGAAGAAGAAGCAAGACATGGATGTTAGTTTGGTCAAACTGAAGGAGTCAGTTTAGGACCAAAAGGTAGAGGTTTTCTCCCAAGGGGGAGATAGTGTGTTGAGATGTCAGAATAGATTGTGTGTTCTGTGTGTTGGTGATTTGAGGCAGAGAATTATGGTGGAGACGCATGGTGCGCAGTATTCTATTCATCTCGGTGCCACCAAGATATACCACAACTTGCGGGAAATCTATTAGTGGAGTGGCATGAAGAAGGATAAAGCAAAGTTTGTGGCGAGTGTGTAACTTACCAACAGGTTAAGGTAGAGCACTAAAGACCTGGTGGTAAGCTGCAAGAGTTTGGTATCCCCACTTGGAAGTGGGAAGAGGTGAATATGGATTTCGTGACTGGTCAACCCCTTTCACATCGTCATTATGATTCGATTTGGGTTGTTGTAGACAGGTTGACTAAGTCAGCATATTTCTTGCCAGTGCATACATCTTATACAGCTGAGGATTATGCTAGGTTGTATATCCGAGAGTTAGTCAGATTGTATGGAGTTCCCTTGTCTATCATCTCGGATAGGGGTACTCAGTTTACTTCTCAGTTTTGGAGAGCTTTTCAGAAGGGTCTTGGTACCCAATTGTATCTTAGTTCCGTCTTTCACCCGCAGACAGATGGTCAGGTTAAGAGGACCATCCAGACTCTAGAAGATATATTGAGGGCATGTGCTCTTGATTTCAAGGGTAGTTGGGATGAGCATTTACCACTGATTGAGTTTGCGTATAACAATAGTTATCACTCTAGAATTCAGATGGCACCATTTGAGGCTTGGTATAGTAGAAGATGTAGATCACCCATAGGTTGGTCTGAATTAGGTTAGGCTGTTGTGATTGGGACGGATGTAGCGTTTGAGTCTATGGAGAAAATTAAGTTGATTAGATAAAGGTTGAAGACAACCCAGAGTCATCAAAAGTCATATGCCGATGTGAGGAGAAGAGATCTTGAGTTTGAGGTGGGTGACTTGGTGATAGCCTAAAGGACTATCTCACACGAAAATAGCTACTAAAATGACAAATTCCAGCAACCAATCAAAGAGAAAACAACACTTAGAAGGGAGATGAAGAAGAAGAATTGCATAAAACGTAAAGATAGGTAGAAAAACCTTCACTTCCACTAATGAATAGAACTAGAAGGTGTATCAAAACCTTCAAACACACATCACAATGCAATCTCAAACCTTCCTCTTAGGTGACCCAAAGGACACACACTTCCTCAAGCACACCTTTCTTGCCAAATGACCTAATACAAGTGAAAACCGATTTCCAATGTATTCAAGGTCCCAATTTCGGGTTCTAAGCTACAACTAGAGAACTACAATCTACAATCTATAAATAATATCCAATGTCATGAAAATCTAATGATAAAAGTGAAGAAATGGTCTATTTATACTATTACATGCCAAATGACAAAACTACCCTTAATGATAGCTTAGATAGAGGCGCCTATGGAGTGTTACTTTGGAGTGTCAAATGTCTTCCTTGCCCTTCACTTGAGGCTCCTATGGAATGCACAAGTTTCCTTCCTTCCTTCTCTTGATCAAGGCTTGAAAATACTCCAAAAAGTCTTCAATTGATTACCAATTCCGAAACCTCGACCTTTAGACCATACTTTGTGCTTTTGATGTTCCTTGTGCTTGTATCATCCTCTCTATCCTGAAGGAATTTGTCCTCAAATTCAGATCTTGCAAAACCAAAGAGAGAGCAAAACAAACACGAAATCCCCTTGGTAGGAGTGTTAGCATTAGTCCCACACTTATATCATCAACCCATGGTTGCTCACACTTAACATACATCCACATATCCTTGTTTTTTAACATAAAAATCTTAGCATAAAGGGTACCAAAGACATGAATAGCCTCAATATCAATAATAAGTAAGTATGACCAGCAACTATAACCTTCACATCTCAAGAGTATTCTGGGGTCAAATGGGAACAAATGATAAAGTTTTAAGTCTAGATGACCCACTCCTTTCACTAGGTTACCAAGTTCACAATCATTCAAGGCATTATCCACCACTAGGACAAACACAAGGTCACTATGAACAAGATTAATATAATGGATTTCATTACACAAGTTCAAAGGACCATGTTCAATATCAATACCATCATTACTAGAATCAACACTAACTTGAAAGTTTTTAAACACACCCTTCTCATGTTCAAGTAGTGAGCTAACCTTATAAGCACATGGTTTACTAAACACATCAAAAGAACTAACAATGAAAGAAACATGCACATCTATATCAAGAGAACCCGAGAACACTTCACAAGGAATCACATGACAATAATTTAAGTTCAAGGGAACATAAGGTGTACAAACATCACCTCGGTTTGGGCTAGGACAATCCACTATTTTGTGACCCTCAGTCAAAGGTGTCTTGAGTTTATTTTTGAGTGAAACCCCTTGTGGATACTTCTTTGACAGCTTATGATCTTGAACCTACAAATAAGAAAGATCAAATCTAGGCAAAGTGCTAGCCCTTGGGTTAGTGAGTATCATGGGACCTTTGTGGGAAAGTCCCATAAACAAAGTTGTCTTTCCTTTTTCCTTATCACAATCTGAAACTTCCCCTCCCTTTTTCTTCTTTCTTTCTTTATCCAACTTCTCAATTTTTTCTTGGATTCCATTCACACTAGATGGTGGAAGAGTAAAAAGAGTAAATCTTTGACCACCATGCTCAAAGGTGTACCTATTAGCCCTCTCATCAAGCATAGTGTGTCTATCAAATTGCCAAGGTCTTCCTAACAAGATGTGACATGCACGCATAGGAATTACATCGCACAATACTTCATCATGATAATTCCCTATTTTGAATTTAATCACACATTTTTGTTTGACCTTTAATTCACCACACTTGTTTAACCATTAAAGCTTGTATGGGTTTGGGTGAGGGATAGTGGGTAGTTTCAAGCGATCAACCATAGTAACACTAGCAATGTTCACACCACTCCCACTATATATAATCATGGAAATCACACTTCCTTTAATAAGGCACTTGGTATGAAAGAGGTCCTCTCTTTGATCATCCAAGACCTTACTAAATAAAGTTCTACGAACCACATAACTATGGACATCACATTCTCCTTCACAAGGTAACACATCTTCCTCACTTCCCTCTCATTTAGATTCAGGTTCTATGCACTCTCTATCTTGAGAGTTTTCATCATTCCCTTCGGTTTTTAATTCAACCTCTTCACCAAGATAATACAACCTACCTTCCCTTAGGATCACATTTCTACGAGTAGCACACTCGCTTTCCCGGTGATCCCATCTTTGACACTTGAAACATTGAAGACCTTTCGGATTAGGAGGATATGCATTCGGCTTCACCTCAAATTTTGGAGGTTGATATGACACTTGCTTGTTTGAGATTTGAGAAGAAAGATAAGATGAAGAAAAATTGTTCTTGTCCCAATTCGAAGTCAAAGGACTTACCTCTTTGTTTCTTGTCAAACCCACACCTTGTTGGATTTTGAGCTTGTAAGCCGACCTTTCTTTGTTTTCTTTTTCAATCTCCATGGCCTCTTAAAAGACTTCAACCACGGTTTCAAACTTGTGAAGAGTCAAATGGGAGGATATGTCCTTTTTCAACCCTACCTTGAAGCGAATAACATCATGTTGCACTTGTTCACCTCTATGGTCAAGTTTCAAGACTAGTTGCTGAAATTCATAATAATAAGCCATGAAACTCTTGCTTCCTTTCTTTAGATTGTAAATCTTGGCAAGAAGATCATGCCTATATTATTTCGAGACATACCTCTCTCTCATTACTCTTTTCAAGTCTTCCCAAGGGGGTGGTTGGCCACCAATCAAGACATTCCCGAACCTCTTAGTTTAATCCCACCAAGTGTTGGCATATCCTTCAAAGTGTGAAATGGCGTAGCAACTTTTCTTCTCCTCGGTTAAGTTATTCACTTGGAACAACTTTTCACAAGAATATTCCCAAGCTAAGTACACCTCGGGATCACTTTCACCCTTGAAGATCGGAATACCAACCTTTATAGAATTGATGTCAATGTCTCAGTTTCTTTGATGATCAACAAGGCCTTGCCTTATCTCATGCCCTCGGAATCTACCACCATAAGGTCCCCTTTTCTCATATCTTCCCCTCTCTTCTTCATTAAACCAATGATCACCATGAGGAATTTCATATTCTTCGGACTCCCCTCTACCATAATCCTCAATTTGGATGGGTGGATTTTGTATTTGAGGCCTTTGGGGAAGTGGGTTTGGTCTTTGGTTATTTGGTACTTGAACTTGTGGTATTGGAGGTGGTGGATGGTAAGGTCTTTGGCCCATAGGATTTAGCATTTGGTAAGTGGTATCTTGTGGAGGTATTTGGTTCAGGTTTGGTGGTGGAGTTTGAGTTCCAAGTCCTTCTTATTGGACTTGGTTCATTTGGGGGTGTAATGGCCTTTGTAGGGTTCGGTTATGAGAAGTTTGGGGTTGGTTTTGTGGCTGGTTTTGTGGAGATCTTGGAGGGTTAAGAATTTGGTGAAGAGTTTTGGGTGTTATAGTCATGGAGGAGTTATTGGCTTGGACACTAGAGGATGCATGGTAGGGATTAGGAGTAGAAGGTCGTGAATTCCTCCTACTTTCAACACAATCAAGCCTTCCACTAAAAGTGGAAATTTTAGTCCGCATAGAATCTATATCATTCTTCATGTCTCTTCTCAAGGAATCATGACTATCTTCCATTTTTCGGGTAAAGTCATCATGATTACTCTTCATTTCTCGACCCAAGGCATCAATCTGAGCCATCAAGGTTCCAATAACATCGTTTCTCAAAGGTTGGGAAGTAGTACCTTCGAATTTCATGGCAAATTTACCTAAAAAGTGCAAAAAACAGCAAGCAAACAACCTACAAAACTAGCAAACAAGTTAGTTCAAAAGCCTCACTTCACTCACATTCAACCTCACCTCACACTTGGCTTCACAAGTGTTGGAGAATTGGCAATACTTGGCAAGTTACTTGTGAGGTGAGAAGAAACTTTGAATCAAAATTGATATTTTTTGAAATGACTCAAATAAAGTGATGCACGAACTTGAACCAACAAAATACTATGACTTAAAAATGAGAAAAACACACAAAAAACCGAAGACACAAAATAAATGAACTCTAGACTAATTACCAATCTAGTAGGTATTTACTAGTTTGCTAATTAGTGATAGAATTACCTTAAAAGAGATTAGAATCAAAAATTAGAAACTAGGAATTCTAATTTTAGAGTCGAATTTTGGTTGATCACAAGTGATGACGTGGCACTACGTGGTTGGTTGTCACTTTTTGAAATTTCAAATTTTCCCAAAAACTTGTCTCGGTCAAACACTATCCCTTGGAAGTGAGAGTTTCAGATTTGGGGGGGGGGGGGGGGTAAAAATGCAATTTAGGGTTCTTTCAAGTCTCAAATGAAAATGGAATGAAATGGTCCCCCTAGTAATTGCACTTGTACTTTGTCCCCTTATCCCCTCCCCTTTTGGGAGAATGAAATATTCTTTGAATATACTTTTGGACCAACAACTTTTTCACTCTCTTTCTTCCCCTTTTTGGATCAAACAACACCCTTGAACATTCTTCTTCACTAAGTTATGAAGATCATGGATGAACAAGATGAATATTCAAGCGTTGACCAAGTTTGACCACCTAGCAAATGAACTCCAAATCTATTTTATTTTTTTTGAAGATCTAGGTTCCTTAGGCCAAAACAAACCCAACCCACTAAAAATCAGCCATAAATCAAGTCACAAACACAAACCCAAAATGTCAGCTTCTCCAAAAAGATTCAAACAAGCCACAATAATGATGGATCTAGCTCAAAATCAACCAAACTTCACTCTAAAAGTAGATCTAGACTCCCTATGTGCTAGAGAAAAAGGATCTAACACTAGAAACCTTCAAAACACAATAAAAACTTAAAGATCTAACTAGGAAATTTCTGATCTACAACAAACACACAAGACAACACACAATTTTTTTGGTATTTTCTAATTTTTTGACTCTTTTTTGGATGAGATTTTCTATATAAGAACACTAAAACCAAGATTTAGGGATGTTGGAACAACCCTAACCAAGGCTTTGATACCAAATGATAGCATAAAGGACTATCTCACACGAAAATGGCTACTAAAATGATAAATTCCAGCAACCAAACAAAGAGAAAACAACACTTAGAAGGGAGATGAAGAAGAAGAATTGCATAAAAAGTAAAGATAGGTAGAAAGACCTTCACTTCCACTAATGAATAGCACTAGAAGGTGTTTCAAAATCTTCAAACACACATCACAATGCAAGATCAAACCTTCCTCTTAAGTGACCCAAAGGACTCACACTTCCTCAAGCACACCTTTCTTGCCAAATGACCCAATACAAGTGAAAATGATTTCCAATGTATTCAAGGTCCCAATTTCGGGTTCTAAGCTACAACTAGAGAACTATAAGCTACAATCTATGAATAATATCTAATGTTATCAAAAACTAATGAGAAAAGTGAAGAAATGGTCTATTTATACTATTACATGCCAAATGACAAAACTACCCTTAATGAGGGCTTAGATAGAGGCGTCTATGGAGTGTTACTTTGGAGTGTCAAATGTCTTCCTTTCCCTTCACTTGAGGCGCCTATGGAATGCACAAGTTTCCCTCCTTTATTCTCTTGATCAAGTCTTGAAAATGCTCTAAAAAGTCTTCAATTGGTTACCAATTCCGAAGCCTCGGCCCTTAGACCATACTTTGTGCTTTTGATGCTCCTTGTGCTTATATCACTTGGTGTATCTGAAGATTTCACCCATGAAACGGGTGAAAAGGTTTGGAAAAAAAGGAAAGCTTAGTCCCCGTTATGTTGGCCCTTATAGAGTTCTGAGTCATGTTGGGAGAGTAGCATATGAAGTTGAGTTGACCACAGATCTATCAGTTGTTCATCCTGTCTTTCACATCTCCATACTTATGAAGAGCATTGGTGATTCTGTTATTGTAGATCCTTCAGATAGTTCTGATATTCAGGCCAGTCTTTCTTACGAAGAGATTCCAGTCGAGATTCTAGACCATCAGATCCGTAAACTAAGGAAAAAAAAGTTCCCTTGGTCAAATTTTTGTGGTGGAATCATTCAGTTGAGGGCGGTACTTAGGAAGCGGAAGCAGATATGCGAGCCAAGTACCCGCACCTTTTCTTCGCGAGTTCAGATCAAGCCAAAGGTATTATTCTTCCTTAATTCAGTTCCTTTCTAATTAAATTCAGCTATGTAATTATTAATGTGAAAGCTCTAGCACTCCCCGAAGTATTCAAAGGTTTAGAAAGATTTAAAGCCGATTTAGCTATTGGTTTCAGCTGTGCATCCTTAGTTCCTCTCTATCTTAATCTAACTAGCGATATTCGAGGATGAATGTTTCCAAGGAGGAGATATTATAACACCCTGTAATGTTCTCTCGTAGTCTAAGCCTTTAGAGCATGTCAAGTGAAGCCTTTTTTCCATCTCTAAAAGATTTAGAAATGATCTCCAAAGTGATTGGTTTTTAAAACATAAGGAATTTTTCTAAATTTGACTTTTTATCGTGTGGGAAATGGAATTAGCTTTCCAATGATACCAATTTCATCCAAATCCGGTATCGGAGTGAGAAATTATGACCGTTTTATTGAGAGCTGTCAGAACCGCCTAAGTGCGATGGGCAGGTTGACGGACCGTCGACCTTGTGACGGACCGTTGATCGAGCCATCATAACCAAGGAAGTAAACCCATCTATTGTCCAAGTACGACGGTCAGGCCGACGGACGGTCGAGCTTGCGATAGAGTGTCACCCAAGCCATCGCTACTAAGACCGTCACAATGAGGGAGAGTAACCTTTCTCTAACCAACGTGCGACGGATGATCCGATGAGCCATCGAACTAGCGACGGACCATCACTCCGACTGTCGCAGATCCTGTTCAGCATTTTAAAGTCGTTTTTAAAAGGGTTTTTTGGTCTTTTTCTACGTATTTTAACACCTAGATATATCAAAATGAAGCATAGAACTTTAGAATCATCCAAAGCATCAAGAACAAATCTAAATCTTTCTCCAAGAACCTTAAGATTCCACCATAGTTTCTACAAATTGAGTTAAGATTCAAGATTTCCAAGTCAAAAGCTTTAAGAACCCTTACTCAAAAGTACAAAAAAGAGTATCAAGCAAGATTGTTCATCTACAATTCATAATCTAAGGTATGTGGGGTTTGAACAAGGACACTCCTTTCATCCTTGTGCCCAAAAGTTATTTTAATTACAAAGATATATGGTTTTACATATTGTATTATGAAACTAAAGTATGGGTTATACCCTATATTGTATTTCTTGAGATTATGATGGTTTCAATGATTTAGAAATTAAAGTACATGAGTATGTTGAGATTATAATGCATATTTCTGAAAATGTCCAGATTTCTATATGATTTATGAATCTTTATGATATCGAGTATGAATTTTGATACGTTTTAACATAAGATTGCTATATGGGTCATTAATCCCTATTTGAGATTGTAATTTTAAGAACTTTTGTGCTATAAGCACCCATGATTTGAGTATTTTGAGATTATTGAGAAAGTTTGGACCTTGACGGTCCTAGTAGCTTTGAAATCTACTTTTCTAAATGAGATTACAGATTTTATAGTTGGGTTCTTTATGAACCACGAGATTATTTTAAAGTGGATTTTCATAAGATGAGCGTAGCTAACTAAAGAGAGTAGTATTTAGCACTGAGTTGGGCAAGTTACTACGATTTCATACCCCAGAACTACATGCCACCGTAGGATTGAGATTTATAGGCCCGAGGCCGAGATGGTGATCACTGAGTTGAGGTTATACTCCCTGGAAAGAGTATGATGCCTCTCTCCAACGTGAGGTTTCTTCCTTAGGGATACAATATGTTGGACTCCATGTAGCTTGCATGGTGTATGTCGGTTAAGAGAACCTCCCTAATAGCAAGATTTTTCTGAGTAGTTTCTTAAAGTAAAATCTTCCCAAGAAGAAAGTAGTTTTTCCTATTAGTAAGAGTAAGTAATCAGTTTCTAAAGTAAAGTATGTTCCTTGAGATGAGATTTATACTATGTGTTCCATTATTCATAATTTATGAGATCTGCTTTTTGAGATTATTCGAGCTATGTGAGTCAGTTATATTAACATGCATGATTTCTGTAAAGATTGATGATGTTATTATTTAAAGTATCGCATACACCCCCATATACTCAGTACATCCTCAAAGTACTGATCCACATATAGGTCTGTGTGCTATATTGTCTCATAATGTAGGTTCAGGTGCTCAGTATCAGCAGCATCAGTGATCTCCGAGTACCTTGATCTACGCCTCCATAGTTGGTGAGTCCTCATGGTTCGAGGACCTATTTTCCCTGATTTCAGTCTTTATAGTAGGTGGGTTATTTATTTTCAGTTGAGTATGAGTCAGTTGGGGATCTGTCCCAATGGCTCTCTAGTTCTTGAGTAGTAGAGGCTTTGTCAGACTAGACGATCAGTGGTGTTTTAGACTTTTCAGCATGCTGCTATTCAGACAATATTCTTTTGTTATTTCAGTTGATATATGTTATGACAGTACCATTGTTTTGATTTATCCATCTTAAAAGTAAGTGTTATAAGTAGTAACAGGCTCAAGGGGGTTAGCTTAGGGCTACTTGTAGCTTTAAGCATTGTGTGACGTCTCGGAATGAAATTTTGGGGCGTTATAGCTTGCCCTTAGGTAGACATAATCCCAAGATCATTCTCATATTGAATTTTAAATCATAAGTGTTGCCTAAATTTTTTGAATTAAGTTGAAATTGATAAATATTTGTTCCAAATCAAGCCCCATTTTAAATAATGAATTTTACGTTGTTTACATTACAGGTGTCTTTTTAGTAGCTACTAACACCCATAGGAATAGATATCTAATTTTGCTCCTCATGGATTTGACTTCAACATATGTTGATCTATTGACAAAAATCGTCCTCTAATAATTTGAATGGTATAGGTGAATATTACCGAAATGGCATCGTTGTCGGGGAGTGAAATTTAGCTTTCACTTATACGGTGTTGATTTTTATTCAGGGTTTACCCGTAGTGGTGTGTATTTATTTTGGTTGTTTTTTTTGTTTCCTTTTAGGTAATTCCCATAGTGTTCACGGAACTATGAGTGGTAATGCAAGTATTGTCGGGTCCCTCGACGGTCCTCTTGATGACGAGGAGCAACCCAATGACGTTGGGAAAACAAGGGTCATCTGTATCCCACCTACTCATGGGAACAGAGTCTTTCACGTCACGAGTGTCATGTTGCATATGCTACAAATGAAGGGACCTTTTGGGGAACAAGCCCATGAGTACTCCAATTTGTATTTGAAGAACTTCGTAGAAGTGTGTGCACCCTTTGATATTGCACACATAAACCAAGAGTCCATCCGGTTGTGCCTCTTCCCATTTTCTCTAATGGGAGAGGTGGTATTATGGCTTCTTTCTCTTCCAGCCGGATCAATTACTTCTTGGGATAAACTCACTGTTGTCTTCCTTGACCGATACTTTCCACCATCCAAGATTCTATAATTGCATGATGAAATCACTAACTTTCAGCAATTAAATGGAAAACCCTTGTACGAGGTGTGGGAAAGATTCAATGGAAAACTCATGCAATGTTCCAACCACGACGTCCCAAAGAAGATGCCTTTCCAAATCTTCTACCGGGCTCTACATCAACTCAACAAATTGTGATAGACAATGCAGCGAGTGGTTCTCTTGTGAAATTGACTTATAATAAAGCTACAAACTTGCTTGAGAAAGTTACCAAGCAAAATCGAGGTGGCACACCTGTGAGTCTGGGGTACCAAAAGGATCCCCTACTTCCTCATTTGTTAATAAAGTGCAAAAAAAGAGTGATGAAGAGAGGGAGGAAAACATAGCAAAAATAATAACACAATTGGATGTTTAACTAAGTATGTGATGGTGCACCCACAAAAGTGGCTAATGCCATGGCATCCAAGGCCTATGATGACGAAGAGGCCAAGAAGCTTGATGAAGAGATTCGATATTTGGCTAACTATTTGAGGGGTTCCCACCTCACCTATCAAAGGCAAGGTAGGAATCAAGGTTGGAAGGATTCTGATCGTGATCGTGATTGGAGGGAGAAAGACCGAGAGTATGATCGTTATGTGCCCCCTCATGACCAGGTAAAGAACAAAGATGGAAATCCCATTGACCCCTAAAATACAAAACCAAAGATGTCTTGGCAAGAATTTTGATGAAATTGGAGAGAACATATAAGATTATTCATGAATTAAAAGGTGACTTTTTGGAAATCAACCAAAGGATTGTGTCCCACTCTATTCTATTAAGAAATTGGAAATACAAACAGGTCAAATCTCCTCTTAACTAAATGCAAGACCAAAAGGGGGCCTTCCTAGTGACACTATTGTGAATCCAAAAAATGATTCTCAAGTTTTAGCAATACTCACTATGAGTGACAAGATTCTTGTGGATCATTTAAGAAAAGTTGAGGGAGAAAGTATGGGTGCAAAAGAGCCCAACATTAAGCAAATACAGGTAAAGAAAAAGGTTATGGTTGAGCCAAAAGAAGAAGCTCTGTAATCTCAAGAAGAAGGGGATGAAAAACAACCAGTGGAAATTAATGAAGAGGTAGTCAAGAATGATAAGCCACAAAGTGATATATTGACCACCATTCAAATCCCTTCTCCATTTCCCCAAAGGCTTAAGAAAAAAGAAGAGAACGACCAGCTCAAAAAATTCATGGCTAAACTTTGCAACTTCTCTATCAATATCCTATTACTCGAGTCTATCCAAGAGATTTCGGGGTATGCTAAGATTATGAAGAAATTGATGTCCAAGAAAAATCTTGTTAAAGGTGATTAAAATCACCCATGGGTGTAGTGCTATCATGAGTAGCGCAATAGCGTAAAAGAAGGAAGATTTCGGGACCTTTATAATTCCATGCACCATCGGGACACATAAGTTTGAAAAAGCTTTATGTGACCTTGGTGTGAGCATTAATCTCATGCCCTTTGTAATTTATCGTAGGCCTGGCTTGAGTACCCCTACTCCAATATCGATGAGGCTTTTGATGACAGGCCGGTTTATCAAGAAATCGGTTGTTGTTTTGTTCGACGTGTTGGTGAAAGTGGATAGATTCATCCTTTCAGTGGATTTTGTGGTGCTAGACTGTGAAATAGACCAAAAGTTGCCTATTATCCTTGGTCGAAGTGTCCTTTCGGGTATGCAAACAACCCATTAAACTTTAAGTGGTATCAGTTATCCATGTTGAAGATAAGAAAGTGAATGATGGGTCCCTTGAGGATCCAACTTGATAAAGGTGAAGGACGTCTTGCCACGATGATAACTAAGGCGCTATGTAGGAAGAAACCGACAAATGCCACGAAAGTGGCTCGTATCCTTTGTTTTTAATTTAGTAGCATAGATTTTAATCTTTTCAATAATTAATCCATACATTTGTGGCACTTTGGAGTGATTTTGATTGAGTTGAGAATAAGAGAGAGTGAATTTTTACATAACTGAACTGAACAGGGTAAAGTGTCAAAATAGAGAAAAACCTTATCAGGGGAAAATAGAGGTGCAGAAATGCCCTCAGTTACCACGATCGCGGGTCCTTGACCGTGATCGTGGTCACCCTCCTGTTCATAATTGAGAACCTTGGACCGAGATCATGGTCATATCAGTTTATATGACTATTTGAATGCCCCATTTTCTGCACACACCCTTCTCAACTTTTCTCTCTATTTGTAACCACTCCTAGGCATATTTTGGGCATTCAAAAGCATTTGAGCATCAACCTTATATCATTTTCTCTAGTGAGTGTATTGAATTCATGCTTTAATTATTGGAAATGGGCCATAGAATGCATAAAATAGGTAAGGCTTAAAACTATGCTTTTCATTGTTAAATCTGTATAAAGTTATAATTGTGTGGTGATTAGCTACTAGAAATGGTGTGCACACATGTGGGTAAGTCTTGAGTACCCAAATTATGTGTGAAATTGAGTAAAATTAAGGGTGCACACCAAGTTCTTGATCAAATTCCCAAACGAGTTCATAGCTAGTTGTTTTCACATTCTAAGGGCATAATCATGTACCTAGTAATTTTGTTCAATAATTTTAGAGTTAATTCTTGTTTTGGAACATGTTTTGTCTTAGAATTTGGATTTTTGAGTTGTTAAAATTCTACATCGAACTAACCTCAGATACTGCAATCGTGGTCATAAGGATCGCAATCGCAACACCGCGATCGCGGCTCTATGGACGCAATTGCTACATTTGAGGCTGAATTCCAGTCTGGGCCAAAAATTCTACACTTTAAATTCTTGTCCAAACACCACCAAGGAACCATCCCATGAGCTTTAGTAGACAACATGACATAGTTTGTGCATGAAAATATCAATGATTAATGCGTTGTGTTGTTCTCATGTTTTTCAGGATCATATCATGGAAAACTATGATCAATTCAAATTCATGGCCCCCAAGTTCCACACTCTATACTATGGTGATCTTTCGAGAACAAAGTTGCTTCCAGAGAGAGGAATATATTTGGAGAAAGTACCAAAAAAGCTTTCAACATTTCATGATAGAATTGTGGCCACTGGGTGGCGGTGCTTTGCCCTAGATCCTTTCAAGGAAAATGAGCAGTGGGTCTGGGAATTATACGTTAACCTTAGTGTAGTATCTTTCTTAGACCCATCCATCAGGATTATCAGGATCCAAGGAAAGGAGGTACATTTTGGGGTGGAGAAAATTAATGTCCTATATGGGCTTCTAATTATAGATATAGATGACTTTGAAGCAAAGGGGTGTGATCCATGTAGTTGGATGGTGGAGAGGTTGTGCCTGAGCAAGGAGGTCTCTTGGGAGGCTGTCAAGATAAACATATCAATGAATGATTTCACTGCCGAGGGACGGATTTGGTTGAACATCATCTATAGCTGAGTCTCTCCATGCACCCCTATGACAGCAGTTCCATATTTGTAGGCTCGGATTGTTGCTTGCATACTAGAAGACATTCCTTTCAATGTTGGTCAGCTTGTGGTCTCAAACATAAACTTTTTCAAGAACCATGGAGGTGTACGTCTCTCTTTCCCTTCTTTGATTACTAAACTTTTAAGGAGAGTCGGGGTTGAGAAGTACGCTGGAAATACTTGGATGCACACAGGCACCCCCATCTATCCTCTATAAATTTGAGGTGAGGGGGCACCGGGAAAGATAAAAAAGAGAAAGATCGACTTAGGCAAGTCGGCATTTGAGGATTTAGAGTTTTGCAGGCCATCCACCGCCAACCCCTTTGATGATATTTCTATTGAGTTGAGGACCATTAAGGAGCTAGTGTCCTAGTTTCCCCAGGGGTCGGGAGATACCTCCACCACTCACCACCCATATGTGTACCGCTCTGATTATGAGAAGTATCGGGATAATCAGCGGGCATAGGGAGATACCATTACTAGGCTTGAGAGGGCCTACTCATCCTTGGCTAAGTCTCAAAAAGAGATCCAGGTTTCATATGAGAAGATGAAAAAAAGAGAGAAGAAGTGAGATAAATTCTTTAGCAAGATAAGGAAAAAGGTATAGGGCCTATAGAAGTTCCTAAAACCCCAGAATAGACTACCTTCCTCTCGAGTTGAGAGCGATGATGAGGCCCCAAACGAATGGTCTGGTCCTGAGGAAGTAGGTGATGATGTAGAGTTTAAGGGTAAGAGCAGCTCTTGATGCAGTTTTAGGGAGCACCCTTATCTCTCTTTATGCTTGATTGTTTATGCAGTGAGGACACTGCCAACTTTTAAGTTGGGGGTGCCTGTCTCTGCATTTATTCATTTTGTCTTGTATTATTTATATTTTTGGATATTTTTATGTTCTTTTGGATGTTTTTTATATTTTTATGGTTGTAATATTTGGTCACTCTGATGGTGCCCACATTTTCATGGATTAGTTATGTTTTTTTTTAGATTTTTTATCTTTAGTTTGCCTAGGGTGATATTGGACGAGCTTTTTCCTATGATGGATTGAGTGACGACATTTTTTATGGAAAATCACTGTGTTTGGATTTTGAGCCATGGATGGAGGGAAAGTCTGAGTACCAGTAGCATCAGAGATATAAATGCAAGGGAAGTCTGAGTACCCATAGCATTTTGGATTTGGGATCGTATTTATACCTATGACGAAGTCTAAGTAGCCATATGGTTTGCCCATATGAAATCCAAAATATGAGATGTCGGCTTGGTTTAGTTCCATAAATAGCAAATTTTGCATGGTACAAATACAAAAATGCCCCCCCTCCGTCCAAAATTTTTTATCAAAAATCAAGGGCACCGACGTTAGCGACCTTGTAACAATATTTTTCCTCTTTTTGTGACTCCAAAATTTTGGCTTGTAAAAAATTTATAGATACTCCACTTTGTCTCTAGTAGGAGGAGAAATTGAGTCCTCTTTTTGCAAGTTTGCATGCCAAGTGCGGTGAGCTTATTTTTTTGAATCTCATGTATATTTGTACCATCTAGAACGTGCCCCATAAGTTTCTCAAAGCTAATTTTGATTATACATGGTTGGTGAAATGATACTAGGCCATCTTTGTGAACTTGGAAATCCACGCTAGCCTAAAAAATCTACCCTCGTATAGATGTTATCCCTAGTCACCCACTTTGAGACTTTGAACCTTTCTTCGGCAACCACATTGTAATCCATGAGCCATTTGACTTTTATCCCTCTTTTTAACCCCACCCTCCTTGAACTTAAAAATACAACTTAAGGCTAAAAGCTGAAGTTGGGGTGGTGATGATTGGAAGAGGTAACTTTGGGCCACAAAATTGTAAGTGCCTAAGAGCTAAACAATGAGAACAAATGAATAAGAGAAAGAAAGGACCCAACAAATGAAAGAAACGCATAAAGTGTACAAGGAAAAGTGATGAAAAGAAAATGCTTTGAAAAGTTGGGTGAATCAAGGTAATAAAAGTAGGCATATGTGTAAAGAGTGAAAACAAATGAAGTGGTCCATCATCAAAAGTTGGATGGAATAGTGTGATGTAGATGTTCAAGGAGGGTATATCTACGTTGTTCCTAAATGATATCCTACCCTTCCCCGAACATACATTACAAGCTCAAAAAGCCCTTCGAGATCTTCAACTAAGTGTATTCATTATAGTGGCGATTGAAAATAGGGGCAAGCCTAAGGTATGGTACTTGTTTGCATCGAGAGTCCTTGTAAAAGAGAGAGTTTTGCACTTAAAATCCCTTGTTGCATATTTGATAATATGGTGTGTGTGGGATTTTCCTTCTTGTGAGGAGGCATGAAAACAAATTGAGGTGGGTGATATTTCATCTCCTTAAAAAAATGAGGCAAAATCAGTATAGTAGAGTGGAGGCCAAAGGTGAGCCACTTCTAGAGTGTTAATGATTCTTTCATTGTTGTTCTTTAAAGTGTTTTGCATCCTTGAAAATTGCATTTCATGTTGAGGTGTGTCATGAGAATATCTTTGCCCGTGTTTGAAGAGCTACTTGTGGTAGTAACAAAGAGGAAGTCATTGTGACATTGGGTTGTATAAAAAGGGCTTAAAGCATTGTCTCATGGTAAGAGGTAGTGTTGCTTGAGGACAAACAAAGATTTAAGTTAAGGGTGTTGATGAATGGTGAATTTACTGCTCATTTGCACTCAACATCCATGCACACTACTATGATTTAAGCGTATGAATGAGACAAAATTTTTATTAAATGCACTAATCTCCACATTTTTATGGCATACAGGTGATGAGAAGGAAATATGTGGATTTGTGTTGAAAAGGATCAAAAAGGAGAAAATAAATACAGCTGGAAGACCTAAAGTAAAAATTGGTCTCAGTTACCGCAATCGCGGTCTGAAGGCCGCTATCATGGCCGGTCAAGTCAGGTTAAAGAACTGCGATCACGGTGATGGTATCACAGTCGCGGTAGCCATGATCGCGGACACGCTGCTGCGATCACGACTTAACGGTATTATGCCTAGGGGCATTCTGTCATTTTACCCAACCGACCCCAAATCCCTTAAATTGCAAAAAAACCTTTCCCATTTGGCATCTTACAATTTGAACAATTGAATTTTGGCAATCTTGTACCCCTAATAATTGAGAAAATTTGTGTATTTGAATTTTTAAGTTTAATTTGGAGGAATTGAGGTGATATTGGGAGAATCTTCTTACTTTTCATTTTTGTGGATGCTTTGAATGAACCTTTTGGTATATTTTTTCCTATTTACTTCATGAGTAGCTAAATTCACTTGTCTTAGGATTATGTTGAACTAAGGTACAATTATGTATGGGGTGTGATGTATTTGTGTAGATTATACTTTGTTGATGATGAGTTTCACTATTGCTTGTTTAAAATAGTTGGGGTTTGTGGGTGAAAACCTTAAACACCCAAAATGTATTTGTGGGTGAAAGCCCCAAATTCTTGAAAGCTAACATCATCCTTGAAATAGGGGTCTAGGTGAACTTTTGGAACCCATATCATTCTTGAAAGAGGGATATGGGTGACAAGGAAATAATGGACAATAATGGATGTAGTTTGCTATTTTTTTCCATCTTAGAAATAAGGGTGAGTAAAGAGTTAGCTATGTCTTGGGCATCTTCCTTGAAATAGGAATGCCCAATTGGGGTATAGGTGGTTTTAATTGACACACTCGTTAGGTCCTTGAAAAGGTAAATGGTTGATATTCATGAGGCTTTGTTGACAAACTAGCCTCAAGAACCTTCAACCTAGCTACCATATCATTAATAACTAGAATTTGCATCAAATCTCCATGCACCCATGCATAACTTGCCCTTAGGTAGACATAATCCCAAGATCGTTCTCATAGTGAATTTTAAATCACAAGTGTTGCAATAATTTTTTGACTTGAGTTGACATTGATAAATCCTTGTTCCAAATCAACCCCCCATTTCGCTCCTCGTGGATTCGACCTTAATATAATTTGATCTATTGACAACGATCATCCTCTACCAATTTGAATGGTATAGGTGAACGTTATCACCCATCGTTCTTTAATAGGATATTTTTCTATATTGGGAAATTTGTCAATTTCTCAAAAAACAAAGAGGCAACCTACTATCTCACGTTCTTCTGCAGAGGCCAAGTATAGGTATATGGAAACCACCACAGCTGAGCTAATTTGGCTCATTTCTTTCTTGGAATCATTGGGAGTTTTTCATTAGAAACCAATGTAGTTATATTACGACAATCAAATTGCTTTACACATTGCATCTAACTCAATTTTCATGAACGCATCGAGCATATTAAAATTGATTTTCACTTTGTTAGTGAGCAACTTATGTTGAAAAATATTGCTACAGGTTATGTAGGCACACACGTTCAACTAGATCATGTATTCACCAAAGAATTGGGACATCCTCAGTTCTCTTTTCTTCTTGGCAAGTTGAGCATTTGTCATCTGCATGCTCCAACTTGAAGGGAGTATAGGAAACATTTGTAAAATAGAATTAATAGAAACTATATTTTATATTTTTTTGGTTGGTAAATATTAGTGAATATATTATCTCAATATCTTAGTAGGAAATCTTATGGTAGTGTTGTATATATACGAATTTAGTCGATGAACACGTAGAATCTTTTTCCACATTATTTTAGTATTTTAAACTCAATAAGTTACCTAAAAATAAGTTAATTAACTATACATGTATATATATATATATGAGAAAATACATAAAGCCATCACTGAGCTTGTCCGAGATTTGCAAAAAGATACTTTAACTTTGCGGGAAATCTATCACCCCACAAAACTTACATAGACCCTCGTAAATAGATCATTTTGATCGAATTTTTCATCTATCTGAAATTAAAAAAGGTGCATGTTGGACTCTCTCTCTTTAATTAAATAACTTAAAGAAGTATTTAATAAAAAATCAGGTTTAATCCTTTAACTTGACCTGAGACCCTTCAAATCTCCACATATCAAATATTTCTCTCTTATCAATTTCTCTTACTTCTCTCACTTCACTCTTTCTTTTTCTTTCTCGACTGAAGTTGCACTTGAAAAGGGAGATATTGAGCTAAATTACGAGCTTTGTCGATCAATTTCTTAGAAAAAATAGCTATTAAACAAAAAGTTAATGATTTTATAGAGTAGAATTTTTCGCATTTCAGTAGCTTCTCACTTTGATGATTTTTTGCATTTGTGATTTTTTAGGAAAAACATATTTGTAGAGATTATTTTAGTAAAAATCATGTTAGTATGAACTTATTGAGTTATTTTGTACTACCTATTTGATACATACTGTTAGGATTTCATAGTGTTATGTTGTGCTATCTGTATGTGTGCATATATTGTTGTTGCCACTAGGGTGTTGTTGTGATATTTTGGGGTATATATGTTGCTACTATATTTTTTTTTGTGGGGGGAGGGGGGGGACACCCTTGTATAGTTTTCTGTGAAAACTATCTAAAAATAGTGCTCTTAAAGTTTATACGACTGTTGATATTTATAATTTTATTTTCTTAATTCAATGTGTTTGTGTGGTTGAAATTTTGGTTTGTCGGGAATCTTTCTATGTTTTTTTTTCTAATAACCATAAGATGGTATCATGGGGGTGAAATTATATTTGGTCCCCACCTAATTATATTGGTGGGACTATGACTGAGTTCTTAGATAGGGATGTTCATATGGTATCCTACTTGTAGCTAAGAGACTACATAAAATATTTATAATATACAATAGAATATGACTTTTTTATTAATTGAGATGACTATTAGGTCAAAATTGAATGTGATAAGGTTACTTGTGACATTGTCAGCGAGTTAAAAAATGGAGATGAACTTAAGGTTGATGTTTCACATGGGGTCAATTAACCTTGTCCGGCTCCACATGAATTAGAGTTTGTCCCTAATGTGACTGACAGTGGGATAGTTGAGGAATCTTTGAACCCTATTAATGAGGGTGATGCATATAACCCTAGTATTAATCCTTCTTCTCCTACTTTTATGTCCAACTCTCCTAATGAGCCTCCTCCTTCTACTATACCTTCCAACCCTCCTGATGAGCCTCTTCTTTCTACTATACCTTCTAACCATCTTGATCCTATAAAAGATAAGGAGCCAAGTAATGATTCTTTAGAGGATGATTTAGAATTTAAAAAGTATAGTAATGAAGAAAGTGATGTTGACAGTGCTATCCATCAAGAGTATATTGATATAAGGACAAGAAAGAGTCATTTCAATAATTCACAAAGGATAAGTAGAGGAACAACAAATAAACATGTTAATGTTGGTGAAAAAGGTTCAAACATAGGGTATGATGAGATAAGTATTGGTATTAAGAATAGCCTAGTTGGTAAGCTGGGAGGTGATGAGCCTTTTTGTCTAAGTGATAAAGCTCCTAGCTTTGAATTAGATAATTGTAACACCCCGGGTTTTTAGTCCTTGAAAATTTTTGAAATTTTATTCTCACTGTCCTGACTATGAATTACCCTACAAGTCGTAGGAGGTCTTGACGAGTCGTTGGAACCAAATCATAACCTGACAAGTGTGTGTGCCTAAGTCTTCTACTCTGAGTACGAGTGGCTCACGATGAGTCGTGAGGACTCTTTACGGGTTGTTGTGTACATATCATAGGATGTCTAGTATATACCTAAATGACTATTGTGTTGACTATGACTTGACCCTACGAGTTGTAGTGTCTCATTATGAGTTAGTCGTAGGGTGAACAGTGTGTGTTTGCCCTAGAAACTATCTTAGCTATGACTCATGGTGATGAGCCATAATGGATCCCTATGAGTCTTATAGTGACCCGTAGTCACTGATGATTAAATTTTATTTTTTAATTTAAGGGCACTTTGGACAACTCACTTCTTGCCCAATTAAAACCCCACGTTCATAGAGCACTCAAAGGGGGTTATTTCTCATTAATAACGTAATTAAACACGCTTAAAACTCTCTCTAATTATCTCAAGTAAGATACTCAGAGTTTCCAAGAAGTAGGTCATCCAAGGGCTCAAGGGTTGAATTTTTTCCGTAAAACTTGGTATTTCAGGCATGTTACTCTTTCCCAATTGTTATTTTGTGAAAAATATGAATTTATTACATAGTTCAATTGACTAATTTTGAAGGTGGGTTTCCAACATGGTTGAGGGCTTTGACATGGTTGCTCCTTGAATTATTTTCCCATAATTTATTATACATTTCTTATGCTTTATTAACGGTATGTAACTTGTGGAGTGCATGGGAGTGGTGAATAAACTAAGGGATCATGGTTTTCCCTAAAATTGTTGTTTTAAAAATTAGAATTAGTTTTGAATAATGATGTTCCCTAAACTTGTGTAAATGGTTTTGAATTGTAAAATTGTCACTTTGTTTGACTTGCTCACCTATGTTATTGCATTGCATAATTGGTAAAACAATGAACTTGGATTTTAAAGGCCTTGTTGGCTATCATATTAATGAACAAAAGGGGTCAGGCATTCCCCAAAGATTTTGATATTAATGAACAAAGGGGGCGAGATATTCCCCCAAGATTTTGATATTAATGAAAAAGGGGGCAAGGTGTTCCCCCAGGTTTTTATGTGATTATTATGGCATATAGGTAAGCTCGCAAGTATTTGGGAAAGATAATACCCATAGTGTGCCTTAACGGTTGGTTCATTGATTAATAAATAAGTTACATGAAACTTTTTTTAAATTGGGCTTAATGGGGGTTATGTAGCGAACCCGTGAAGGTGTGGGTCTTGGATGACTTGTACTGGACTCTCGTGTTTGCCGACATAAGGTTTGGTTTTGATAACCTATGTGCACATGTCACACTTGATATGTATTTTGGGATGGCTAGTTGCCTTGATGGATTTATCTTTCCCTCGGATCTTTCTCTAGTTTGTGCGACTAACACGCACTGGATCCCTTTTAGCAGGGGAGCTGAACCCATATAGCCCGTGGGTACCTATTATGACATTTGAGCTACATAGTCTAGGATAATGTTTTACTTCATACTAAACTTTATTCCCTATCCCGGCATATTATTTATCTATGTATTATGACGTGGTTTATCTGGTATTTGAAATGGTTTGACTTGACACTATTTTGTCCCCTATCTCCGAGCTACATGATAGTGTTTACCCCACTAACCGTCTCTGAATGTTGCATCCCCATGTAATGCAGGCACCAGAGATACTGTTACTTTTCCTGCACACAGTTAGGTGTATCAGCTCGGTTCATCAATTCGTTGTGGTGATCTTTCATTCTCCGAAAGACTTAGACATTTCATCAGTTCCTTTCATAGACTAGAATTGAGAGTTTACATTATCATTAACATTATCATTGTCATTTTCAAATCTTGGGACATGTCCCAATCAAGACTGGTTTTGGTTTTCTTTGAGTAGAGGCTTTGTTGGATTACTGTGGACTTGGGTGGTGTTGGTTGGGTTCTTCGGGGTCGGTTGTTATTTTTTGGTTATAGACATATCTTTTATTCTTTGAGTTTATCTCATGCTATCTTGTTATATGCTAGAAATTTATCCATTGTTGGGTAGTGTATAGTGTTTGGGTTAAGTTCAGGGGTGGTCTTGATCCACAGTAGACTTGGGATACTCGTCACAATCGGGCCCTGGTTCGAGTTGTGACAAAGATGGTATTAGAGCTGTGTCAAGTAAAGTCTCTTTTATGGGTGTGTAGTGCGCCACACTTATAAGGAAACACTTATAAGGAAGAGGCTACAAGGCATTTAGGAATGTTTTTCTTTTCTTGTGATCTATTTTTGGGCTATAGAGTCTAAGGTCTTGAATCTCCTCTAATTCTCGTAAGTTTATTTTTCAGATCTTGCCTCCCCGAAGATCTGATGCTCAAAGAAACTCATCTTTCCAACTTGAGGACAACATTGGTGGAACCCGTCCTACTCATGGTGTTTAGACCCGGTCGAGGGCTCCTGCTCTTGATGGATCTCGTGAGGTTCCCCCAAATTCCACTAGTCCTCCTCGGGCTCCTTATGGTGATGTGACTAATGTTGAGTTTTGTCATTCAATCTAATTTCTTACTTAGGTTGTGGCCTCTCAATCTCTCTAGTCAGAGCGTGAGAGTGATGTTACTCCTTCTTCTGAGGTTACTATAGTTGGCCAGTTTATGAGGCTCAAACCTTTGTTTTTCACTGGTTCTATGGGTGAGAAAGATACTCAAGGCTTTATTGATAACATAAAAAAAATCCATGTGATACATGCCTCTAGATCGGAGGGTGTGGAATTTGTTGTATACCAACTGAAAGATCTGGCATATCAATTGTATGAGGAGTGAGATCAATCGAGGGGTGATCAGGCCAAATTGGCATCTTGGGATGACTTTTTTAGTTCTTTTCTTGATTGCTTCTTTCCTCAGGAGTTGAGGAAGGAAAAGGCCAAGGAGTTTGTAAACCTGAGGCAAGGCAGATGACAGTGAAGGAGTATGTCTTGAAGTTTCACCAGCTATCTCGTTATGCTCTAGAGTTGATGTTCTCTATGAGAGATCAGATGAGGAAATTTGCTTCGGGGTTGTCCCGTGGTTTGGTATTGAAATGCAAAGATACTCTATTGAACAAATACAAGGACATCTCCAGGTTGGTGCTATACATGTAACAGGTAGAGGAGGAAAAGAAGAAGCAAGTTGGGATGAGTGAAAGGCAAAATAAGAAGTTTTGATATTCGGATCAGGGTGAAGGTCCACAACAGAATGGTAGGGACAGTGGAAAATGGTCTAAGAAGAAGTAGGGCAATTATGGTTCCTACTCTATGGCTAGTGGTCTTTATCCGAAGCTTTTGGGTGATCATCATCTTTAGAATAGTGTTAATTCCAAGGTACAAGGTGCCTAATCTCAGGCCAGTAGGGCCTAGTCAGCTCTATCCCATCCTTCTTGTAGATTTTGTGGATAGTTGCACTGTGGTTTCTGCAATGAGGGAAGAAAAAAGTATTTCAGGTGCAGCCATCCTGGCCACTTTCAGAGGAACTATCCTTCAGGCAATGTTACTACGGGGGCGAATAAGGTCCCGATTTTTGCTTCTTCTGCTCCCTCACCAAAGGGTGCTACTTTTGGCTCTTGCACTAGTCGAAACTATCTGCATGATCTTGCTACCCATTAGGATTTTGAGCCATCTCCTGATATGGTTACTGGTATGCTAAAACTTTTCTCTCGTGATGTGTATTATCTGCCTGATCCCGGGTCTACTCTTTGTTATGTGACCCCTTATATGGCTATTTATTTGGTATTGGTCCTGAGTGTATTCCAAATCCTTTTTCTATTTCCACTCTTATTGGTGACTCTATTATGGCTTGAAGTGTCTATAGGGGTTGTGAGGTATCTATCTATGGTAGAAACACATTAGCAGATTTGATAGAGTTGGACATACTAGATTTTGATAAGATTTTGGGGATGGAATGGTTGCACTCGTGCTATGCTTCCCTTGATTGTCGAACTCGAAGGGTTAGTTTCCATCTCCAGAATAAAACAATGATTGAATGGTAAGGTAGTTCCCTACTACCTAAGGAAAGGTTTATATCTTATCTTAGAGCCCAAAAATTGATTACCAAAGGGTGTCTCTACCATTTAGTGCATGTTACGGTTTTAGATCCAAAGTTCCTCCATTTTAATCTGTCCCTGTGTTCTGTGAGTTCTCCGAGGTATTTCCTAATGATCTTTTTAGTGTTTCTCCCAATAGGGAAATTGATTTTGGGATTGATCTTCTTTCGAACACTCATCTTATTTCTATCGCTCCTTATAGAATGGCTTCAAATGAGTTGAAAGAACTCAAAGAGTAGTTGAAAGATCTTTTGGATAAGGTTTTTATATGCCCTAGTGTTTCTCCTTGGGCGCTCCAATTCTATTCATGTGTAAGAAGGATGGGTCTTTTCAGATATCCATAAATACCGCCAGTTGAATAAGGTAACAGTGAAGAATAAGTATCCGCTTCCAAGGATCGATGATCTCTTTGATCAGTTTCAAGGTGCTAAGTACTTTTCCAAGATTGATCTTTGGTCGGGTTACCGTCAGTTGAAGATTAGGGAGGTGGATACCCCTAAGACCGTCTTTCGAACCTGGTATGGTCACTTTGACTTTTTGGTGATGTCCTTTGGTTTGACTAATGCCCCAACAACATTCATGGATCTTATGAATCGGTTTTTTCATCAGTTCTTGGACTTGTTTGTCATTGTGTTTATTGATGATATTTTGGTGTATTCAAAGAGTGAAGCGGATCACGATGATCACCTCCGTTTTGTGTTGCAGACCCCTAAGGAGCAGTGATTCTATGCTAAATACTCTAAGTGTGAGTTTTGGTTAAATATTGTGACTTATTTGGGTCATTTTGTTTCTAGCGAAGGGATCATGGTGGATCCACGGAATGTTATGGAGGTTAAGAAGTGGCCTAGACCAACGACTCCAACTGATATTCGAAGCTTCTTAAGTTTAGCCAATTATTATAGAAGATTTGTGGAGAGTTTCTCTTCTATTGCTGCCCCATTGACTAAGTTGACTCTGAAAAAGGCGATGTTCTTGTGGTCGGAGGATTGTGGGGGTAGTTTTGAGAAGTTGAAGGATAAGTTGACTTCGTCTTTGATTTTGACCCTACCCGAGGGAACGGATGGTTTTGTGGTTTATTATGATGCGTCCCATGTGGGATTAGGTTGTGTGTTGATGCAACATAGCAACGTGGTTACATATACTTCTAGACAGTTGAAAGTTCATGAGAAGAACTATCCAACGCATGATTTGGAGTTGTTAGCTGTAGTTTTTGACCTAAAGATTTAGCGTCATTACTATTATGAGGTTTATGTTGATAGTTTCTCAGACCATAAGAGTTTGTAATATGTGTTCACCCAGAAAGAGTTGAATCTCAGGAAAAAGAAATAGCTTGAGTTGCTCAAGGATTATGACATGAGTTTTCATTATCATCCAGGTAAAGCTAACGTGGTTGCTGATGCTCTTCGTTGGTTGTCCATGCGAAGCTTGTCTCATGTTAATGGGGAGAAGCGAGAATTGGTGAAAGATAATCACCGTTTGGCTAATCATAGGGTTCGTCTCTTGGACTCCGAAGATGGTAGTGTGATTGTTCAAGAAGTGGCGAAGTCATCTCTAGGTGCTAAGGTAAAGGAAAAGCCAATTTTGGATCCTCTTATGACTTAAATCAAGGATGATTTGGGTCACCATAAAGTGATAGCTTTTGAGATTAGTGATGATGGCATCTTGATATCAGCGTATTCAATATATAACTGGATACATTTAGTTAGCTTTAATTTTGACTATGTACTACGTACATCACTACACATGAGATATACATACATATATATAAATGTAAGGTTCGGACTACGTACTACGTACATCACTACATAATATACACTATATATACCTATACACACACACACTCACTATCGACTATCAGGTTCTAAATACATACTATATACATCACATACACGAGTATATTACCCCGTAATATAATGCGACGTATTTCATATACATATTTTGATGAGTTATCAATTAATTTGATTAGCTTACATTAATATAACTTCAACGTACAGTATATTATTACTTCGATCGTTTCAAATAAAGGTATTCAATATATGTTTGGATAGATTCCGCTAGTTTTTGACGACATCATTCATCGATCACTACATTATATATATATATATATATATATATATATATATCAACTCTTGAATACGTGCTATATACATCACATCCACAAATATATTACCCCATAACACAACACATTTATTATATTATGATGAATTATCGGTTATATATGTACGTTACATTATTATAACTCCAATAGCATAATATTATTACCTCAACTGTATGATATAGACATATTCATTATACAAAGATTATGTTTAACGTAATTTAACGTATATACAATGGAAAATATATTTATTTTATTTATTGAAACATAAGTAAACGATAAAGATTATTTTAAAGTAATTTATTTATTTTATTTAATATATTTGTTAGATTATTTTTTAGTATAATGTTTTTTTACAAAATTTACGTTTAATTAATTTTTATTATTATTATATAGGTTATCGACTGCGAATGGTCAGTGTAATTAAAAAAATAATATATTTGATTTTACATATAATAATTAAAAGATATTTTTTTAATCAAAAAGTGACCATAAATGGTTGTTTTTCATAGTATTTTATTTTATTATCTTTTAATGAAAAAGACCACAAGTGGTCTCTTTTTTTAAATATTTTCTTTTTCTTTTTTCAATCTAAAAGAGACCACTTGTGGTCGCTTTTAAATAAATCTTTTAGTTTAATTTTTATAGAAAAGCGACCACAAGAGGTCTCATTTTTTTTTTGATTTTATTAATCATAAAGCAACCACAAGTGGTCGGTTTTTAAAATAATTTTCTTTATTAATTTTTTTTAAATTCGAAAGTGACCACAAATGGTCGCTTTTTAAAAATTATTTTTAATTTTTAAAATAAAAGAAACAACAAGTGGTCGGTTTTTAAAAATTATTTTTAATTTAATTTTTTAAATAAAAGAGACCACCTGTGGTCGCTTTTTGTAAATAATTTTCTTTTTTAGTTTTTTAAATCAAAAACCGACCACCTGTGGTTGCTTTTTTCAAAAATATTTTTAATTTATTTTCTTAAAGAAAAGAAACCAAAGTGCTCGCTTTTCCAAAATATTTTCCTTTTTTCAATCTATAACCGACCACTAGTGGTCATTTTTTTGTACAATATTTTTTTATCAAAAACCGTCCAAAAGTGGGCGGTTTTTGTATAATATTTTAAATATATTTTTAATGAAAAGCGACCACTTTACAAAAATAATTTTTAAAATTTTTTTAATCAAAAATAGACCATTTGTGGTCACTTTTAGCTTTCGAAAAACATTATAATTAATATAAATTAATATAAAAAAATTAAAATAATTATTTGATAATTTTAAAATATAAAAGCGACCACATGTGGTCGTTTTTTTATTATTTTATTTTTTTAGAAAAGAATTTAAAAAGCGACCACATGTGGTCACTTTTATTGCGACCACCAGCTGTGGTCGGGTTTTTGTGGTTGCAAAAACTATTTTTTTTAACAGTGATATCAGTCACTGAAATATCATCAAGCATATCTTGCACAACTTCCCATCAAAGATACATGAATGCACTTTCTGAAATTGTATATGCCATTGTACTAGAACTGATATTTAGTGATCTGTAGAAGATTTCCAAAAAAATTGACCCTATGAATCTGTGATTAGGTACCATGCTTAGATTTTTCTTGAATCTAAATCACACTTCATACACGAATTCTGCAGGTAACTGTCTGAACTTATAAATTTCATTTATCAATTGTAGCATCCTTGCAGAAGGGAAAAATCTGTTCAGAAATTGTCTACACAACTCATACCAAGTAGTGATTGAACCTCTTGGAAGTTCCCCTAACTATAGTGATGTGTGACCTGTTAATGTAAATGGGAACAACCTCAACCTCAAAGCTTCCCGATCCACCCCCGAAATAGTGTATAACGTGCAGATCCCCATAAAATTAGCAATATACATGTTCACATCATCAATAGCTGGTCCCGAAAATACATCCTTCAAATTCAACAATTAGATCATAGCATTAGTAATATCAAACTTCGCATTGGGGGGTAAAGCAGGAGGAATGATGGCTCTTGTCTACGTAGGTTCAACATAACCCATATCCTCTTCGTTATCGTATGGGTACAAGTGTTGATATGCAGTAATCAATGAAGCTCTGCCTTTCTGAACTCTATCTCGATGCTTAACTACTTGACGTGGTCTATCTAGTCCTTCTTGCTGAGCTAACCTAGCCTCTTCAACTAATCGGTTCTATTCAATTGTTCTTTCCTCTTCCTCAGCAATAGCTATTAATTGTTGCGTCTGTAAATTTGTAATATTCTGTAGATAACCTGGAGCACACAAAAGTGCCACATTGGGATCAACAGGTGGAGGGGGGTCTTGAATCCCAGTAGGAACATCATCACGAACTTGACCTGACATCTTCTCGGTGTCTGAAGAATTCTTTCAGTCTTTGGATTAAAAGGGAGTAAGGGATTGCCTCTTTTCCTAGTGTTTGACATATACCGGTGTATGCCAAATTAAGAGCAGAAAACAAAACCCGTGAACTTCACCAATTCAATTAACTACTCAAACTGTCTTCCCTGGCAACGATGCCAAAATTTGATGTCTTCCAAAACTAACCTCCAAAATAAGTATGCTACGGTCGATGCCAAATATAGTAACCCAGCTAGGTTGTGGTCGATCTTACAGGAAATTGCTTAGCCTTGATGTAATTCACGAGCAGTGCGGAAAGTAAATGGGGGGATTTTGGAATTATCAGTAACTAGTAACCAAATCTTGAATAATTTGAGTTGTAAACAATAGAAGACGAACACTAGGTCTATGTTCCCACTGGCTTCTCAACTCTCGTAAATTTATCGTGTTCAACCCACCTATTCTGCTGCTCTGCATGTAAAGTCAACAAGATATGTGTTATCAACCGTCGTGTGAACGTATTGATAAATCTCACCTTTTACCTTGTGAGTCTTAGGGCGTCGCCTTATTGCTCATTGTCTATGAATTTAGTTCAACTTTCACCTTTTGAGTCTCAAGTTGATTAAATGAGATGATAAAATAATAAGATGGACGTGAATTTCAAATCACTGTCTTAATCTTCTTTTCCTAATCACAAACTCCCTTGTGAGGATGTTTGCGAATACAGGCTATCCCCAAGCTTCTGCAGTAGCTCTGAGGTCAATTATTATGAAGAAGATTAAGATAACATGTATAAACCTTAGAATAGATGAATATCCCACTTCCTTTACATAGCTAATCTGTCAGGGTTCCTTAACCCTAGTCAAGGAAAGTAGCCGCTCATGTTCATGCAAGAATCCATGATAATCAATGAAGAATTCATGTAATTAATTGCACAAAACAAGATGAATAAAATCCAAAGTATTGAATTGAATAAGAACCCAAAAATCTCAAGAATAATGTAAAGTATGTAATAGAGTATCAAAAAACGTAAGAGAATGTAACCTAATAAAATATAAGCCCTAGAGTATTTATAGTATCTCAAAAATACTCAGAAATTCTAAAAAAATGAAAAAGAAAAAGTAATGTCGGCACAAGGTACAACTCGCTCGTCCACTCGTAAGGTCTTCTTACGAGTCGTATTGTGCTAGTCGTATCCATTCCAGTGTCTGATCTTCTAGGGGCTTCACTTTATGTTCTTCTTACGACTCATGCTCACGAGTCGTATCTTGACCATACGACTCGTGGCCTTCACTCGTTACCACCTGGAACTTCTTCCTTAAATCCTCTGAACACTGGTTTACTTACGGTTGGTTGGTACGAGTCGTAAATAGACTTTCGACTTTTTTTCTTCTAGGACTTAAATTCTGAATAACTTCTTTGGTTTCTGTTCTCTTAACGGTTTCTTGTTACGACCCGTATTAACATCTTACGACTCGTATGACTGAGTCGTATCTTCTCTTTACTTAGCTTTTCTTTTTGTCCTTCATTTCTATTGTGCTTACGAGTCATCCTACGAGTCGTATGATGTGTTGACGACTCATGAGGAGACTCGTATCATATGTAGTCTTGGTCTTTTTCTTCCAATTTTATTCCAAACTATTATTTACCTGTTTTACCCGCAACAAACGCAAAACCACCTTATATCCACTAAAACAACCTAAGTGCAAGCATAAATTCTTGGTTTTAAGCATCGAAAGTGTCGTGTTTCCACGGCACATCAAAGTGCAAACAATACAATACAAATACAAATACAAATACAGATACAAATACAGATACAGATACAGATACAGATACAGATACAGATACAGATACAGATACAGATACAGATACAGATACAGATACAGATACAGATACAGATACAGATACAGATACAGATACAGATACAGATACAGATACAGATACAGATACAGATACAGATACAGATACAGATACAGATACAGATACAGATACAGATACAGATACAGATACAGATACAGATACAGATACAGATACAGATACAGATACAGATACAGATACAGATACAGATACAGATACAGATACAGATACAGATACAGATACAGATACAGATACAGATACAGATACAGATACAGATACAGATACAGATACAGATACAGATACAGATACAGATACAGATACAGATACAGATACAGATACAGATACAGATACAGATACAGATACAGATACAGATACAGATACAGATACAGATACAGATACAGATACAGATACAGATACAGATACAGATACAGATACAGATACAGATACAGATACAGATACAGATACAGATACAGATACAGATACAGATACAGATACAGATACAGATACAGATACAGATACAGATACAGATACAGATACAGATACAGATACAGATACAGATACAGATACAGATACAGATACAGATACAGATACAGATACAGATACAGATACAGATACAGATACAGATACAGATACAGATACAGATACAGATACAGATACAGATACAGATACAGATACAGATACAGATACAGATACAGATACAGATACAGATACAGATACAGATACAGATACAGATACAGATACAGATACAGATACAGATACAGATACAGATACAGATACAGATACAGATACAGATACAGATACAGATACAGATACAGATACAGATACAAATACAAATACAAATACAAATACAAATACAAATGTGAACTATAACATACAAATACAAGTGCGAACTATAAAATACAAATACAAATACAAATGTGAACTATAACATACAAATACAAGTGTGAACTAGCAAACACAAATACAAGTGCGAACTATAAAATACAAATACAAATACAAATGTGAACTATAACATACAAATACAAGTGTGAACTAGCAAACACAAATACAAGTGCGAACTATAAATACAAATACAACTGCGAACTATAACAAACAAATACAAGTGCGAATTATAAAATACAAAAAATAAATGTGAACTATAACAGACAAATACAAGTGTGAACTATAAAATACAAATACAAATGCGAACTACAATATATACAAAAACAAGCGAAAACTATAAAATGCAAATACAAATATAATTGTATTAATGAATACAAAAATATAAGTGATGATGTAAATACAAATAGGATAAGCAATTATGATATTTTTGTTATTATCCGTGACTTGTACTCGAGGAGTCATATTTTTCGAAAATACAAAAAATATAAGATAGAAAAAATAAAGACAAAAAGGTACAAAAAAGAAAACCAAAAAGAAAAAAGAACAAAAAAAATAAATAAAAATAGAAGATAGAGATTAAAAAAAAAAAAGAATGAAAAGAAAGAAAAAAAAAGAAAAAAAATATAGAAGAAAGGAAGAAAAAGAGAATAAACACAAAAAAAGAAAAAAATACAAAAAATAAAAGAAAGAATCAAAAAAGAAAATGAAAATAGAAAAAAATCAAAAAGAAAAAAAAATCAAAAAGAGAAGAGATTAAAATATGTATAATTTATGTAGAATTGCATTCCTATATTTATCATGTTATTACCAGTTGATGTCATTTAATTAAAATGAGTTATATAAAATATAACTTTAAAACTTATTGAATTACAATAATTTTTACCACGTCAATCTATGTTAATGGTTATCTTTTTGTTTAAGGTTGCACATTGTATCATCATATATCTAAATTTACCTTGAAGCTTTTTTGTAGCACTAAGAGGTTATTTGGTATAGGCATGAGACAGATGAAGTTAACTCACGACATTAGTTATCTTATCACATATATTTATTTGACATAATGTTAAAATGAGTATAAGTGCACATAAATTTTTATTTTAATTGTGGAAACTCAAAAAAAAAATTATAACTTATAATTTATAGAAATAGAAAGAAATGTATCGTAAAGTGAAATTCATGTTATTATTTGTGTCGTGCTTTAAAAAAATTTATTATTTTTTTTTAAACAGTTGAATATTTATAATTTAATTTAATATTACAATATTGGGCCCGTAAATAAACCTTTCAATATATCTAGTGTTATATATATTTAATGTTGTTTTCCGCATCAATATATATATATACATAGCTATTTAAGGTAATTCGATTCTAGTGTTATATATATTTAATGTTGTCTTGCGCATCAAAATATATATACATAGCTATTTAAGGTAATTCTTAAAAAAAAGATTATTATCAAATTCTCTTCTAATTTGCTATATTTATGAATTTTTGGCTCGTTCAATTGGGTCCGTCTCGACAATTTCCAACATGGCCCAACTCAAAACGGCTTAAGGCGAAACTATAAAAACATCATCACCATTTTTCTCCTCTTCATTATCCATCCATGGCTACCATTACCACTGCAACTTCCAGAATTGGAATTCTATGGAACAACTTGGAAGCTCCAAAGCACCACTTCTTCAACACTTGTACAAACTTGTCATTTCCTATTTCAACCCCTAATTTCAAGTTTTCGTCACTTACAATGCCACCCAATTCCTTCCGAGCCAACGCTTCCTCTGGTATCGGTATTCTCTCTCACACACAATCACACCCTCTTATTTGCGAATTCTGGATCATCTTATGGTTACTTGTATTTTGTAACTTCTAGTTATTACTCTCGCTTTTCATTTTACTAGGTCTCTTTCATAAAATACTTATTTCAATTTACTTGTCCAATTTATGAAATCAAAGAAAAGTTTATCAGTTTCTTTCAATACTAACCTTATTATTTGCATATGCACTTGTGATTGTCATTGTTTAACTTGAAGTGCCAAATAGATTATGCTACATATGCAGTAGTCCATCTTCGGTTAATTTGAACATGTGCCATAGAGATTATGCAAAAATTTGTTGCTTCTCATTTAGCTGCTGCATTTACTTTTGCATTCATTAGCTGTCAAAAACTAGGAACCGTTTATTTGACAAGAAAATTCTTGGTTAATTGGATCACATCTGGCGGATTATTTGTAATATCAACTTAGTTATACTATGAGTAACTTCTTTGATTGTGCTAATTTCCGTATCCAAGTAATTCATGAATTATTTAGCGTGATTCCAATATTGACTCACAGCCAATAGTCCCTAAAATGTATGACACCATTTCATTTCTATGCTACTTGCACAACTTTCAAAAATTCATTAGAATGTTCATTCAAAATTTAAATTTTAATTGTAGTGTCTCTGTCAAGCTAACTGTTCGAGCATTACATCAGTATTTTTCGTTCACTTACTATTGTTATCTTTCTCAAAACAATTCCCTTACTTTCACTAATATAACAAAAAATTCAAAGTACATCTTAAATTATGTGTCTAATCTAATAGTGTTATAGAAATAGGACGGAGGGGTAATTATTAGCAAAAGGTGGTGAATCAGTGTTCGGAAGAATGTGTACTGTTTTATTCTTTAGATATATATCTTCCTAAAGTTCAATTGTCAAGTTTCATTTTTTTAGTCTTACTTATTGGTTCCTGAAGACGCTCCAAGTGAAGAATTGGAAGCTTCTTCAAGGGGGGGCATTGGAGCAAACGACTTGTTAATTGTAGGACCTGGAGTTCTTGGACGTTTAGTGGCTGAAAGATGGAGACAGGTACATCCTGAACTAATATTCATATGATTTCTTTGAGAAGTGGGAGCCATCTTACTTCGTAACCTAATTAAAAATAAACATGAACATTTATTTCTTGTTTGTTAAATCTGGTCTGTGACGGAAATGTTGATGATTCTTTTCTGAAATTGATATTAGTTGTATGAGTTTCTGTCTTACTAACTGTGACAGACTGGTGATTTGCTTAGTGGAGAATGCATCATATTGAGACTGCTAAGAGTTTTGGACCCTTTAATGTGGCAGGAATACCCAGGCTGTCAGATTTTTGGGCAGACAAGGACCACCGATCACCATGATGAACTTATTAAAATGGGAATTAATCCATCTTCGAGAGAGACCAAGTTTTTGTCTAAGTTCCCTTATGTTATATACTGTGCTCCTCCATCCCGTACTGAAGACTACCCTGGTGATATTAGGTAAGCTTGGCAGTTCTTGCAATAGCTATCTCCTATATACTTAGTTTCAAATATTTTGGGGTTCATTAGGCATAGTGCATGGTGTGTCAGTTCTTGAGTAACAAGAACATCAAGATGGGAAATTCTGTTAATATCTCATATAGAGAGCACAAATGTTTTTAAATACTTGTGTGCATTAATAACAAAATTCTTGCGTGTTTAGTAAAACTATTGTTTTGTTCTGAAATAGTCCCTCCTTTCCTACTGATGTATGATTGCTGCAAGCATCCTAGCTAGTCAGTAGCAGTAAATGCTTTACGTAGCAGGCAGCTGCATGAGTAGTAGTGTACGTTTTCAAAATCATGTGTATGGGATGGTCAGACCAGTCTTCTGATTTGGCTCTGCTATTCTGGGCAGTAATGGTAAGCATAAAATTTAGGTTTAATGATTCCAAATATTGTTATCATTTGTCAGCATTGTTTTTCTTCAAATTCTCCGTGCTGACTTTGATCATATTGATACTATAATTTGATTTAATGCTACAAATCCAGTGCCACCTTGAATTAATTTCTATTTCACACATCCAATGAGCAGGGATGCGTCATTAAGATGGAGTGGTGAAGGTTCTTTCCTATTTACCTCAAGCTCTGCACCATATGACTGCTCTGATAATGGACCAGTAGATGAGGTGTGATATCTTGCATAAACATTATACTGCTGGTAACAATTGCTTATTCTGATTGATTCCTCTTGAAGAGATTTTTAGCCTTGCCAATTAAAGATGCGGGCTTTGAAAACTAACTTTTCTGAAGGAAGTTACGGAATTTTAACTCATGAAGTTTCATCCTTAAGAGGATTCATATGTATTTCTGTAAGGACGTCTGAGCTTATGTCAAACCATTTTGGTTGTCAAATGTATAGGATGGTCCCATAGTCCCAGTTGGAAGGAGCCCAAGGACTGATATACTTCTCAAGGCAGAGCAAGTAGTGCTGGAGTTTGGTGGTTGTGTTGTTAGATTGGCGGGTCTTTATATATCCTTGATACAGATCAAAGATCTAGAGTTCTTTCTGTGTAGTCTTTAGATCTTCACCTTTATTTACCTTAACCGCTAACACAAGGAAGACAGAGGTGCGCACACATATTGGTTACATAAAGGGACTGTGGATATTCGCCCTGATCACATCCTCAATCTCATCCATTATGAGGTGACTGGACATCCATATTTTGAATTATGCTCAGTTTAGAGGTTACACTCTGTTCTTCTTCATGTGTCTACAGCAGGGTCTGTGATATTTCGGCTTGTCTTTTCTTACAGGATGCTGCCTCCTTGTCAGTAACCATCTTGGAGAAGCAATTTCGCAGTCGGATTTTTTTGGGTTGTGACAACCACCCCTTATCCAGGTCATCCAATCTACATGATTCTTAGTTTTTCTGGCTCAAAGTTGAAACTCTCTGACCCATGTTGCCCTTAATTGTCGAATTACCTTGTGCCTCAAGCAGGCAGGAACTAATGGACTTGGTCAATAAAAGTGGGAAGTTTGAGAAAAAGTTCGAGGGTTTTACTGGTATACTGACTCTTTTTGAAATCCTTTAGCCACTGGCTTAAAGAATCATGCTAAAACAGTAATTTATTCTTTTCTTTCAGGAACTAATGGCCCTCTAGGGAAGAAGTTAAACAATTCAAAGACGCGCGCTAAACTAGGATGGGAGCCTAAATATCCAAGCTTCGCTCAGTTCCTTGGAGTTTCAGACTAAATTGCGGCAGGAACTCTTTCGAATTATTGAAGTAATGCAGGTGAAGTATTTTCTCAGAGTTGTCTTTTAATGCGGCATGCTTTGATCAGTTCCGTCATGCATTTAATTGCACTATGTTATACAGATATCGCATGTCTATCGTAAGCCTGTGTTTTGGTTTATGTGTACTGTCTCCACTGTAATTTGTTAGGACGGGTGGTTGTTTTTGTCAATTACTACTGAGATGTTTATAATATTGGATTAAGGTGACATTCTTGAAATTTTGGTTTTATAGTTAGAAAATCAATTGGGTAGGAAATGCTACGATTTTATTAGCTTCCTCTGGTGTAACTTGCTTTTAGTGGTGACATTCTAGTCATTGATACTGAGAGCATTTTTACAGAAATATAAGGTAAGGCTGCGGCCTGTGTATAATAGGTTCTTGTGGTCCCGTACTCGCGCATAGTGGGAACTTTAGTGCATCAAGATGCCTTGTTTCTTGCCATTGATCAATTAATACACTTAAGCAGCAGATAACCATGGAAGTAAGATGGTTATAAGCCTGAGAAGTTGGCGATTACGAAATTAGGCCATCCAATTGGATCGGACTTATTTGATTTTTCTACTTCCTCATTCTTTTTTGCCCCCACCACAAAACCTCTGCTATTTTACTGCTTTCCTAACGTTTTGAATTAATCTCGTTGATGTTCTTGTTCTAAGCTCAAAATAAAGAATGTTGTGCATGCTGGTAGACAATCTTTTAAGATGAGGAACTATCACTCAATTTTGACTACTAGTTTGAGAATGAGTTGTAATAATTAATGGAAATTTAACTCTACCTCCATTCATTTTTACTTGTCCACTATTTTATAAATACTAGTTTAACCGCACGTGCCTCGCAGTATAATATTTGATTATTTAAAATTAAATAATTTTATCTATTGCGCAGATTTTTAGTGAAATGTAAAAAATGTAACTCACTCTTCAAAGATCCTTCACATTTTAATATAATAATGTAAACATAAACATATATTTTAGTGTAAACACATATATATTTTAACACCAAAAGTTCTAATTGGTTGATCGATCACCACTTCTGCATTTGTTATATTATTTTGTTTTTCTACGTTTAAAATCTTTTCTTATTTTTAAAGTCAAATATTTACAAAATCATTGATTACATTCTTATTACGTAATTAAAACTTTGAAAAATTGGATACTTCTTAAATTTTTCTTATTCCAACACTTTTATATTTATTTCTAGATTTTTCAAATCTTCTTAAATCAAGTTTAGATGATTTAAAATTCTTAAACCATTGAAAAAAGTATTAGTTGTTATTAATTCTGATAACTTTTAATAAGGAAATATTTATCATAAATATATTTAATTAACTTTCAACTCTTAAATATTAGAAAAAATAGTGGAAAGATAATTTTATCTAAAATAAAGACTTTTAATGAAGGACAAAAAGTTCAAACAACATTTCTACATTTCTAATGCCCTTCACACTTTTAATATATTATTGATTATTGATATTGATTTTGATATAGATACTTGTCACTTATAACATATCAAGGAAGGACAATTATTTTTCCATATTTTGCCCTTAACATTAATTACCTATTCTTTAAATCATCTTTCAATACATAATTCTAAAATCAATTTACAGGGAATAGTGTGGTAAAATAGTCATGGTAATCATTATTTTTTTAATAAATGTGTCAAGTCAAATGTAACTTGTAAACTTGAACAGACGAAGTATTTTCTATGTCAACCAATTTTATTACTCCCTCTGTCCAACAATACTTATCCACTATATTAAAAGTAGATGTCCAACAATACTTGTCAAGTTTGAAAAGTCAATATATAATATATTCTTTTTTACCCGTTTTACTCTTGCTATTAAATACTATTCATTACTCAATATATTTGTCAAAGAATTAAATTTATTATAGTCAAAAAGTGACATAGTAAAATTACCAATGTAATTTATTATTTCTTAATATATATGCCAAGTCAATAGTGGACAAGTATTGTTGGATGAAGGGGGTACTTACTTTTGCTATTTTGATTCGTCTTTCAATAGATAAAGTCATTATTTAGTTACAAAAAACAAGTAAACCTCAACTCGGCTCTACTGTAAAAGAGTTTGGGTAGTACCTATTGTTCATGTAGTTGGTGTTAACAAGCCTAGAATAGCTAGATTTGTTGATGTCTGCCCACACTTGGCCCAAGGTATACACCGATGGAACTACAAAAATATATGGTCCCTCAAAAACTTCTCTTCCTGCTGCGACTTTTGCTAAGATGTTTGTAACCCCATTCTGCTCTCTATAGCAGTGGTGAACGGTTGCTCCTCCGAACTCTCTTGGCATCAACCTGCATTCATCAAGTAAAGGTTGTGAAGGTTGCCTTTATGGAGCATATGAATAACTATCATGGAGTCGGTGTTGATCTCAAGGGGCTTAAGGTTGTGATGAAATGCTAACTTAAGTCCTTCTCTAAGGGTTATCAATTCCATTTGGTTATTGGTAACTGTAGTAAAGTGTTTGCTAAACCTAAGGATTCAGTTGTCCAAATGGTCTCTAATGACACCCGTAATGCCTCCTTTGCTCGGATTTCCTAGGCAAGAGCTATCAATATTGGGCTTGTAAACACCTCTCTAAAGAGGTTCCCACTTGAGATGGATGGTAGTGGATGGTAGAAAAGGTGGGCATGAACCTATCCTTATCTATCACTTGAAAGAATTCCAGTGCTTCAGAGTAAGATTGAGAATATGGGTTGGTCATTTCGGTTATTGAAAAGATTGGTGTTTCTGTTTATCCATATTGTCCAAAGGTAATATGGAAGAAGGGTCTTCCAAGGAACTAGACTTTCGAAGTTTTGGTTCTTCAGAGTTTTCCAGGTAGCAATCCAGTGTGTGGGTGAGAAGCTATTGACATTAAGGCCATCATTGTTGGATTTAGTGACAACAACTTTTCAAAAACTTGCAATAATGTGACATTCAAAGAAAATGTGGTTAATGTTTTTATGCAAGTGCAAGTAGAAGAAGTGTTTAAGCCCCTATATGAGAGGGCATAACTAGTGGGGAGACTCTGATATTGCATTTGCCAAAGGAAGAATTTGATTTTATTGGGGACATGGAGATTCCAAATCTACTTGAAGTCCTTGGGAGCTTCATTATTTTCAGGGTTTTTATTGATGAATTAGTAGGCACTTTTACAAGAAAAGAGACCATTAACATTGAGTCTCCAGATGAGGGTGTCTTTGGAAATACTAGCACTAGAAAAGAAGGTGTTATTAATTGTTTGGATGACCCAATCTGGGAGAACAAAGGAGAGGGAGTTGAAGTTTCAGGTCTCATTGATCCAGATTGAGCTGAGGTCGAAGTCTCCAGAGTCGAGGTTGGGTGGGCCTTGGATAAGGTTTCCTAAAAGGGGTTGGTTGGGTAACCATCTATCTTTCCAGAGATGCACTCTCTCTCCATCATGGACCATCCATTAAGTGTCATCTTTATAGAGATTCCAGGCTTTTTAAATGGTTTTCCAAGTCCTAGAGTTTTCATTGATGTGCATATGAGTAGGGTTGTTGTGTCTTTTGTCCTCATATTTGATAATAAACACATTAGCCAAAAGAGAGTTGGGGTTATGTTTCATTCTCCAGGTTGCACAGGAGTGCATCATTCTTGATGTTGGCCTGTTGTATGCCTAGTCCCCTTTCCTCCTTAGACTTGGTATTGTATCCCATTTAATCATGTATATCTTTTTCTTAGTACTGGTGGAGCCCTATATGAAGTTTCTGTGGGTTGTGTCAATGAGCTTATGGATTTTGGAAGGAAGTTGGATATATTGCATGATGTGGTTGGGCATAGTGCTGAGGTAGGCTTTTGCCAAGGTGGTTCTTCCAACAATCTTCAGAAAATATTTTCCAATCTGCCAATTGAGTGTTAAGGTTGCCAATGATCAACTAGAAATCCATGTTTTGAGGTTTCTTATTGAAAATGGAAAACCCCAGGTATTTGCCAAAGCTATCCTTGAAGGGAATGGAAAGGTTATATAGGAGGTCCCTTTTGAGGTCATCCCTAATGTTTTTGGAAAAGAACACTCTGAATTTCCTATAATTAATTTTCTATCTAGAGTGCAAGCTAAAGCTAGACAATACGTCTATAATGGTACTGTCGTTAGGGAGATCAACCTTAGCAAAGAGCAGAAGGTCATCTGCAAAGAAGAAGTGTGAAATTTCAGGACCATTTCTGCAGATGGAGATGGGGGTCCACCTAAGAATGTCCATTTCATGGTCAATCCTTCTAGATAGTAGCTCCATATAGAGGATGAAGATGTAAGGGGATAGGGGATCACCTTGTCTTATCCTCCTGGAGGGTTGAAAGAAGTCAATTTTACTTCCTTTAACAGGGATAGAAATTTTGAACGTAGAGGTAGAGATACAAGAGATGATGAGCTTTGATAGTCCTTTAGGGAAATTGAGAACTTGTTTAATGAAGCTTCACTCAATCCTATCAAAGGTCTTTTCCAAGTCAATTTTGAGGATCGTGTGGGCTTGTTTCTCTCTCATTTTAGAGAAGCTGACAAATTCTTGGACAATGATGGCATTGTCAGCTGCCCTTCTCTTTGTGACGAAGCTGGCCTGGGTTTTATTAATGGATGAAATAAGAAAAAGTTTGATCCTATTGACAACAATCTAAGTGACTATTTTATATTGGGTGTTACACAGGACAATAGTCTGAAGTTTTTTAGAGAGGTAGCATTTCTACATTTGGGGATGAGGCAGATGTATATAAACTTTGCTTTTTCCTCCATTTGGAATGAGGTAAAGGTATCTTTGCAAAACTTATAGAGGGGTGTAGACATTGAATCCCAATAATTCTGGAACATGAAAGAGTGGAGCCCAACTGTCCCGGGTGCTTTGTTAGGCTTGAAGAAAAAGACAGATTTATGGATTTCCTTAATAGGGGGATGACATCCAACATATCATGATAATTGTTTGCAATGGACCCCCTAGAAGAAGGGTCTTGCTGGCATTGAAGCTAAGAGATTTTGTGATCAATGGTAAAAAGAGAGTAGTAGAAATCTTGAATATTATTCCTATACCCTCTTGGTCATGAACCCAGGTCTTCTGCTTGTCCTGCACGTTGTTGATTCTGTTTCTTTTTCTTCAATTGATAGTCGAAGTATGGAAAAATCTAGTGTTAGAGTCTCCTTTCATAAGCCAGTTTATCCTGAATTTGAATTTCCAAAACTCATATTCCTGCCTGAGAATGATTTTGTCTGTTCCAGATTTTGGAGGAAGATGCTAGTAGGATAATATTGGGATCTCTGAATACCAGTTAATCTGGCCAACGGGTGTTTTTTTTGTAGAAGATATTTCTGAAATCCTTTTTATTTCAAATGGTAATGGCCTCCTCAAAGATGGAGGTGGCCCTGGTAAGGTTAGGACTTTGGTGGAAGATGTTGTGGACCATCTCTTAGAAGCTATGGTGAGAGCATCACATGGTTTCAACCCTAAAAGGTTTTGGGGTAGGAGGGGGAGCTCTGGTAAGGCTAAGGAGAAGAGGACAGTGGTCGGAGTGGATTCTAGGAGATGTGTAACAGTGGCCTCGGATAGAGATGGATCCAATGGTTATTATCCAAACATCGATCAAGCCTATGTAGGATGAGGCCCTATCTGTTTCTATATCTTTTATTAGTCCAAGTGTACTTGTTTCCCTTAAACCCTAGGTCTACAAGGTTGTAATGGTTAATACAGTTCCAGAAAAGAGAGGTTTTGGAATAGATAATCCTATTTCCTCCAAATTTCTCAGAGACTTTCAGGACTTCATTGAAATCCCCCTAGTTATCCAGCCATTAACAACAGAACTTGCCGGATATTGTAGGGGTTAAAGAAACAAAGAAATTGCGGAGAAGTTTCCTATCTTCTAGGTTATTGCTAGCATAGGCAGATGTAAAGAACCAGTTGGCTGGAGGACAACTAGCCTTAACAGAAACATGGATGACCTGGTTTTAATGGTGATGTCTCTAATGCTTAGGGAGTCATCCTTCCATATGATGACAATCCCTTCTAAAGCACTATTAGAGTTGCATTGGATGTGGCATTGGAAACCCAGCTCCTCAGCCAAACTCTTGTAGCCAAACATTTTAGTCTCTAGAAGAGCAAGCATGACAGACTTGTGGATGCTTATCATGGACTTCCAATGTCTTCTAAACTCAGCATTGTTAGCTCCCATCGCATTTTATATTATTGATAAGTCATTGATTTGACGACTTGCTAGCACCTTTTAAGCCTAAATTATCATGTTTTTCCATTGATTTGATGGTACTCTCTTACGTAATGCCCATTTATGTAGGTAAAAGTAAAAAGAGAAGATTGTGCAAGTCATTCAAGTCATCAAGAGGCCAAATGTGAAGGAAATGAGTCATTCGCTTCACATCCACTTTGGAGCTGCTAGCCATCTGCTCTCTGTCTGCTCTTCATCTGCTTTGGATCCGCTCAAGCAGATCAAGAATAAGGTGGCAGTTTTGTAATTTCCATCATACGTAGAGTGGAGTTTAAAAGGAGGGTTTTAGCTCCTTTTTTAAGACCTAATTTTCATCTTGTGAAGATAGTCTCTCTTTTAGCTTTTTAGCTTCTCTCTTCTCTTTTAGCATCTATTTTTCCATCTTTTGAGAAGTTGGTACTAAGCTTGAATGAAAAATATATGTTAGCGAATTTCCATTGAAGAATTAGTGAAACCCCAAGTGTGGGACTACATTGTCTCTATGTCTCATGGATGAAGTTAATGATAACTTTGGTATATTCTTATCCCTTTTATCTATGAGTAGCTAATTTCCAATCTTGGGGTTATGCTTGCTTAGGTAGTGGTAGTGCATGGGTTTTGGCTAATTATTTTTTAAATTAGTTAGTTGTGATGGGTGTTACATTTATTTCATGAATTAATTGAGAGTTGGGGGTTACAAACTCCGACCACCCTAGAACCCATGTCATTCTTGAAAGAGAGGACATGGGTAAGGAATAAATGCAACCAATAACTTGATTCATTTCATTTAATGATATCTCTTAGACATGGAGATGTCAATTGAGGCAATTGATGTGGGAAATTGTCACACTCGTGAGGTGTTCGAAAGAACCCATTTGTGAAATTTGGTGTTGTAATTGAAAGATTGACACCAATACATTGACATCTAGCCTACCCATGACTTGTAGCTAAAAGTTGAATAAATGGCTAAATACCCATGCATGATCCCACACCTATAATTGCATAACCCCAAGGCTTATTCTCAATTGAATTCACTCTTAGCATTCTTCAACGTCAAGCTAGTGCACTAACATTGAAGTAGTTGTCATTTATAAACACATTCAAACTAAATCCTCCATTTTACGTTTATGCTTGCTTTATTCACACTACGGGTCATCTTTTAGTAGACTCTCAATACTCTTGAGTTTTGAATTCCATGCTTTCACTCCTTGTGGATTTGACCCCAACCTAAGTTGGATTATTATATTGACAACGATTGCTTACACCCATTCAAGAGTGTAATTTGAGCGTTATCAAAAATGGCGCCATTGCCGGGGAGTGAAACATAGTTTTCACTCTTGTAGTGTTTTTAGTTACTTTGGGTTAGCCGTAGCTTTGTATTTTACATTATTTTTTTTTGTTCTTTCTCAAGTGTGTGTAATAGTATACACGATACTATGAGTCAACACGGTAGTCATACCGGGTCGATTGATGGGTATTATGAGGATAAGGATCACCTCGGTGATGCGGGTCGAGCTAGCGTTATTCGTATTCCACCGACGGAAGGAAATGGAGTATTTCACGTTACTAGCGTGATGATTCACTTGTTTCAAATGAAAGGGTTATTTGGAGGCCAAGCACATGAGGATGATAATCTACACTTGACGAATTTTATTGAGGTGTGTTCTCCATTTGACATGCCCCACATATCTCAAGAGTCGATCCGGTTGCGTCTTTTCCCATTCTCTTTAATGGGAGAAGCAATCTTATGGTTGCGGTCTTTGCCTACGGGGTCTATCACTTCATGGGTTTGGCTCATGGAGGCATTCTTGGAAAGATACTTCCCCCCTTCTCGGATGTTGCAACTAAGGGATGAAATCATCAACTTTCGCCGACTTAATGGCGAACCATTATATGAGGCTTGGCAACGGTTCAACAACAAGTTAATGCAATGTCCAAATTATGAGGTTCCGGATAAAATGCTCCTTCAAATTTTCTACAGGGCATTGGATCAATTGAAAAAACGGTAGCCGACAATACGGCCGGGGGTTCCCTTGTTAAATTATCATATGGTATTGCATCAACGTTATTAGATCAAGTGGCCAAGCAAAGTAGAGGGTGGCGCACAAGAGATACTGAGGTGGTCGTGGGGGCTCCCTCCGCATCTTTTGTGAGTCAAGAGCAAAATAAAAAGGATGAAGAAAAAGATGCAAATATGGCTAAAGTGATGACGCAACTTGATCTTCTCACCAAGCATGTGATGGGAGCTCCTCCTAAGGCGGTTAACGCCATTGCTTCTAAGAGTGCTAAAGCTTATGATGATGAGGAAATAGAGTCCCTTGGTGAAGAAATTCGGTTCTTGTTGAACCAATCGGGGGGTTCCCGCCCTACCTATCAAAGGCAAGGTGGGAATCAAAGTTGGAAGGAAAGAGATCATGATAGAGATTGGCGTGAAAGAGATCGGGATTGGAGAGATAAGGAGAGAGATTATGACCGGTACGTACCTCCACATGATCGGGTAAAGGGTAAAGAGTCAAGTTCTATTAACCCGAGTAAGCTCAGGAATGAAGACACCCTTGCTCGAATTCTAATGAGTGTTGAGGGGACCGATAAGATGGTGAGAGAAATAAAAGGTGACTTCTCACAACTAAGTCAAACGGTGACATCTCATTCCGCCTCTATCAAGCAACTTGAAACTCAATTGGGCCAAATCTCGGCACAACTTAATGCAAAACCAAAGGGTGGATTACCTAGTGACACGGTTGGCATTCCTAAAAATGATGCTCACATCATGGCTATTGTCACTAGGAGTGGTCGGACTCTTGGTAAAGATGTTGATCTTGGTGAAGCCCCCAATGAAAAGGCAAATGAAGAACAAGCCAGTGCAAAGATAAAGCGGCTAGAAGAATCAATTGATAATGACCCAAAGCCTAATGAGACAAGTGTTGAACGGCCAACGGTAGTTGAAGAAAATGTTGAAAGTGAGAAAACTTCGAAGGTGATTGATGATGATATTCCAAAAGTGGATGTAACTCCAATTGTTCCATTGCCACAAATCAAAATTCCTCCCTCATTCCCACAAAGACTCAAGAAGAAGGATGATGATACCAAGTTCAAGAAGTTTCTTGCAAAGTTTAGCAATTTATCGGTGAATATTCCTTTGCTAGAAGCCTTACAAGAAATATCCGGGTATGCTAAATTTATGAAGGACTTGGTTACAAAGAAGCGAGTCATGGATTTTGAAACAATTGAGGTAACCCACAATTGTAGTTCTATAATGTTTAGCGCAATGGTGGTAAAGAAAGAACACTCGGGCGCATTCACTATTCCTTGCACTATCGGGGTCTACAAATTCGGAAAAGCGTTGTGTGATCTTGGGGCAAGTATTAATTTGATGCCATTTGCCATGTTTCGAAAGTTAGCCTTGGGTGCTCCCAAGCCTACCACTATGAGGCTTCTAATGGCCGATCGTTCAATCAAAAAGCCCGTTGGTGTGTTGTATGATGTTTTGGTGAAAGTTGATTGGTTTATCTTTCCGGCCGACTTCGTGATTCTCGATTGTGAGGTTGAGCATAAGGTCCTAATCATTTTTGGTAGACCATTCTTGGCTACCGGAAGGGCCTTAGTGGATGTGGAATGTGGGGAGATGAAATTTCGGGTGAACAATGAGGAAGTATCCTTCAATGTGTGTAAGTCCATGAAGCAACCTATGGACTTACAAGTTATTTCGGTGATTGATGTGGTTGATGATGAGGTAGCTAACACCGATGACCCCTTGGTAGGTGTATTGCGGAGCTTTGTAAGTAAGGTGGTTGAAGAATATAATGAGGTGGTAGCTTCATTGACGGGTCTTGGATCTTCACCAAGAACCCGGTCAAATTGGATCTTGATTTGAAAAACCGTGAGAGTCCACCCGCCAAGCTGTTTATTATTGAACCACCTCAACTCGAACTTAAGTTGTTACCATCTCATCTCCAATATGTTTTCTTGGGTGAAGATAATATATTGCCAATCATTGTAGCGGGTGATCTTGAACCTTATCAAGTGGATGCCTTGAAATCAATTGTGAAAAAGTTCATTCGTGTTATCGGATGGACTATCGCGGACATTATAGGCATTCCTCCCGGAATTTGTTCTCATAAAATCAAGCTAAATGTTGATTATGTTCCTAGTGTAGAACATCAAAGACGACTAAGTCAACCGATGCAAGAGGTGGTCAAGAAAGAAATTATTAAGTGGCTTGATGCGGGAGTTGCTACCCAATTTCAAATAGCACGTGGGTGAGTCCGGTTTAATGTGTTCCTAAGAAGGGCGGCATAACGGTGGTCCCAAATGAGAATAATGATCTTGTACCTAGGCGCCCGGTCACGGGTTGGAGAGTGTATGGATTATTGCAAATTGAACTCGTGGACTGAGAAAGACCACTTTCCCATGCCATTCATGGATCAAATGTTGGATAGGCTAGTTGGTCGAGGTTGGTATTGCTTTCTTGATGGTTACTCGGGGTACAATCAAATTTGTATCACCCCAGAAGACCAAGAAAAGATCACTTTCACTTGTCTCTATGGCACATTTGCTTTCAAGCGCATACCCTTTGGGTTATGCAACGCGCCGACCATGTTCTAACGATGCATGTTGTCCATTTTTGCCGATATGGTAGAGGATACTATGGAGGTTTTCATGGATGACTTCTCCGTGGTTGGGGATTCATTTGATTCTTGCCTCGCTCACTTAAGTAAAGTCCTTGAACGATGTGTGGAGACTAATCTTGTTTCGAATTGGGAAAAATGTCATTTCATGGTCAAGGAAGGCATTGTTCTAGGCCACAAAATTTCGGGAAAGGGCATCCAAGTGGATCAAGAAAAAGTTGAAGTGATCGCTAAGTTACCTCTATCGATCTCCGTGAAGGGCATTAGAAGTTTTCTTGGTCATGCCGGGTTCTATCGGCGCTTCATTAAAGATTTTTCGAAGATTTCTCACCCTTTGTGCAAGCTTCTTGAAAAGGAGGCAAAATTTGAGTTTGATGGTGATTGTGTAAAAGCTTTCAATTGTCTCAAGGAACTCCTTGTGTCGGCTCGTATCATAGTAGCCCCGGATTAGTCATCGCCCTTTGAATTAATGTGTGATGCAAGTGGTGTTGCTCTAGGTGCGGTTTTGGGCCAAAGAAAAGAGAAGTTGTTCCACCTAATTTACTCTGCAAGCAAGACGTTGAATGATGCTCAACGTAACTATACGGTTATGGAACAAGAGTTGTTAGCGGTGGTGTATGCTTTCGAAAAGTTTTGGGCCTGTTTGTTGGGCACGAAAGTGGTTGTGCACACGAACCACGTCGTACTTCGATATCTCATGGCAAAGAAAGAGGCAAAACCTCGATCGATTAGGTGGATATTGCTCTTGCAAGAATTTGATTTTGAAGTGAATGATCGAAAGGGGTGTGAGAATCAAGTAGCCGACCACTTTTCCCGCCTTGAATCCAATCATGAGAAGTTGGGTGAGATTGATATTGATGACACCTTCCCCGATGAGCTAGTAATGTCACTTTCGGGGAGCATTACACCTTGGTATGCGGATTATGCGAACTATATTGTGAGCGGTGTGCTTCCCGATGAGTTAAATCATTTTCAAAAGAAGTGGTTCCTATTTGATGTGAAAAAGTATTTTTGGGATTAACCGTTCTTGTTTAAGGAGTGTGCAGATTGTGTGATCCGTAGGTGTGTCATGGAGGCGGAAATGATAGATATTCTTGAAGCGTGTCACTCCTCTCTATTCGGTGGTCATCATGGTGGGATCTGAACGACCGCTAAGGTTCTTCAAAGTGGGTACTATTGGCCTACCCTTCATAGAGATGCTTATGAATTGGTCAAAACGTATCCTTAATGTCAAATGCAAGGTGGTGTTTCGAGAAAGCATGAGATGCCTCATAAGCCCAATCTCGAGGTTGAACTATTTGATATGTGGGGGATCGACTTCATGGGTCCCTTTGTGAGCTCATATGGTAATAAATATATCTTGGTAGCCGTCGATTATGTCTCAAAGTGAGTGCAAGCCATTGCTTTACTGAAAAATAAAGGCAAAAGTCATTTTTTTCTTGAAGAAGTACATCTTTTCAAGGTTCGGGACTCCAAGGGCAATTATTAGTGATGGGGGCTCTTATTTTTGTAATCGGGTCTTCAGTGCTTTGCTTAATAAGTATGGGGTGAAGCATAAGGTTGCTACTCCCTATCATCCCCAAACTAGTGGCCAAATTGAAGTCTTGAATCGTGAAATAAAGACCATCCTTGAGAAAATCGTGAATGTTGGTCGTACGAATTGGGCAAGGCAACTCGATGATGTTTTTTGGGCATATAGAACGGCCTATAAAACTCCTATCGGTAAGTCCCCCTACCAATTGGTGTTTGGAAAGGCTTGTCACTTACCCGTCGAGTTAGAACATAAGGCTTTATGGGCTTTGAAGAAGTTGAATATGAATTGGGAGGACGCTTCAAAATCGAGAGTGAATCAACTTCATGAGTTGGAAAAGTGTCGACTCAAAGCATATGAGAGCTCTATGTTGTACAAAGAGAATATGAAGAAGTGGCGTGACACCAAAATCTTAAAGCGAGAGTTTCATGTGGGTGATGAGGTCCTCCTCTTCGATTCAAGATTGAAGCTCTTTGCGGGAAAGCTTAGATCGAAGTGGTCAGGCCCGTTCGTGATCTCAAATGTTTATCCTAGCAGAGCTATTGAGTTGGAAGATCACGAGAAGAAGAAATTTGTGGTGAATGGGCAAAGATTGAAGCACTATCATGTGGGTGGACCCAGAGCGACTAAGGTTGAGTCGCTTCGCTTTAAAGATCCAAAATGATGATCAAGTGATGTCGTGCCACGACTATAACTACGGCGCTTCTTGGGAGGCAACCCAAGATTTATTTTTGATGTTTTTAATGTTTTTAATATTAATTTTAGCTTAGCTTTGATTGGTGCAGGTAATATCACAAAATTGCCGTGCGAGAAGGTAGATTCGGAGGCTCGAAAGTGAGCTCCGAACCAAGAACTTGGTTCAAAAATTCGTGGGCTAAGTTGGAACAACCTGTACTACACCTGCTCAAAGGTGTGTTGGACGCAGATGGGGCTAAGTTTTAGGCCAAGGAGAAGCAGCTATACTGTCCAGACCTGCGTTGGAACAACTCAAGCAGTCCAGGTACAGGTCAGCCACACTTAGGACGCATGTGAAGCCGTGGTTTCTGTTGTGAGATGTGTTGGAACTGCTCCAGCAGTCTAGGCGCAAAAGGGACGCTGGAGGGGCTGTTTTCACTTAAGGTCACTGCATTGACCTTCGCTGGCCCTGCTCAAGCAGTCCAGGCGCAGGACAGAAGCATGTTGGACGCAAACCAAGCTGCTACGTACTTCCTTGAGGTGCGCTGAACTGCTTAAGAAGTTCAGTCGCGGGTTGAACGCAGATGACGCGCAGGTCTTTTAAAATTTCTCTGATGTTTTAAAAAGGGTCAAATTTTATGGGGCTGACCCGACCCGGTCAGTCCAAAGTCCCTTTAAAATACTAAAACAAGCGTTGAAACAGTCCACACTTCAATTTTTTTTTACATTGCAACTCTATTCTAACTTTTCTTTTCTCTCAAACTTCACATTCTCTTCTTCTTTACCAAAAATTGAACTAACAAAAAGTTAGATCATGTGCTTCATAGCTTATGATGATTTCACTTGAATTAAGTTTTTGTGAGCTTATTGGGATGATTAAAACTTGTTGGAATAATTTTGTTGTCATTGGTGCCTTGTTTCACTAATTTGATTCATGATACTCTCTTAAATAAAGCTAGTGCACCATGTGTTTGACAAAATGTCCATTGAACCTTTCTTGCTTATTTTGTGTGGCGAGTGGCTCAAGTATGATAGTATGAACATCTTGAATATGTTTGGAAATGATTTGGTGAGATGAGCGTTCTCTCCTGTGCTCTTATTCTCTTTCTCCAAGTTCTTGGTTGGCATGCCCACTATGTGTTTGTTGAAATGACAATAAGAGAGGAATGTGTTGTATGCTTGTAATGGCCAATGTGACTTTCCTTAGGGCATGGTGCGGTCATTTTTTATGCATCGTTTTGAGTCCAATTGAACCTAATAATGAAATAGCTGATAGTCATTGGTTGATGGAGATTGTTGAGAAATATGGCATCCATGGTTCTTGTTGGTCACTAAGCCTAACCGGGAAACATGAATGTTTGCCTTGCCCTATGATAGATTGGATGACATCATTCTTAAGGGTATTGGTCATTCTTGTTTCCATTGGAGGTTATGGATGTCCTATGAGCTAGTTTTGAGAAATGTGAAGAATATGAGACAATGTCGTGCCTAAATGATTAAGTGTTGTAATAAATGAAACCCATGGACTCTAGTGATGAGTTACCTTGCATCCTATTTTCTTTTCTTATCTTTATTTTCTTTCTTAACTTACAAAATTCCAAAAACATGTTTTACCTTTTGTCTTTGTTTTGGTTTTGTTTTGTTTCTTTCTCATAGGTATGTCTCCAAGGAAAAACTTGCCACGAGAAGCTAGAAAGGGTAATACCCCGGATAAAGGCAAGGCAAAAACTACGTTCAAAAGGGGTACAATACCGGTCTCCAAAAATATTCTGAAAGTCCCAAATATCCAAGCTATCATTGATCGTACACGGAGGTAGGAAAGGAAGCAGATCAAATTGGCTTGGTGTAGAAGGTGTGAATGAGTTATATGATGAATGGGTAACTACTCCGGGTTTCAATCCCGAGAAGATCTTTAGCATGAAGGGAGTTGAAACCCATTTCCCTTAAATCATTGCCGAAATTAAAGAACGGGTTTGGGAACTCTTCACAAATATGACGCCCTCTTCTCATCCATTATGCTATTTCCCGGCGATTGTTCGGGAGTTCTATGCTTCCTATGTTGTTAGGCACAATGAACAAAAATACAAAATACAAAATGCCAATTGCCGCACAACCTTGCCTCGAGAGTGTATTGGTTTAAGGAGTGGAAGTCCCTTGCACGGCCTCGGCGATCAATGAGATCTATTTTGCTTGTGACTTAGATTCCGCGGTGCAGTGCAAGAGGTTGATATTTGGCGGACGTCAGAGTTATCCATCGCCTGCTAGGGTGATTGCTAAGAGTCTTCCTCCATGGGCTAATGGTGTAGGTCAAATCAAGAGGAGAGATCTTTCAGTTCAAGCCAAACATTGGCTTGGATTTGTGGGTAACCGTCTACTTCCCTCAAGAAATGACCAAGATGTCGCGGTTGATAAGGCCATCGTTGTCGGGTGCATCATGGATAAAATTGCTATCAACCTAGGAGAGTTGATAGCAGAGATGATTAAGTTGAGGTCAAAACAATCGAATACTTTATTGCCCTTTTCGACACTCATATCCAAGCTTTGCCTTAAGTTCGAAGTCCCGTTACTCTCTAAGATTGATCATCGGGTTATATGCACTGGTTCCATTGACATCACACAGTGTAAGGATGAGGATAACCCTACGGGCTTAAAAAGAAAAGATTTGGTTTTGGTAGACTCGGGTGCGGAAGGATTGCCGAGCTCAGAAGGGATAGAGATTCCTCTGGATTCTACACTTGATGTTGAGACCCATCAGGATTCTGCCGATACTCCTCCATCATCGAGCACCGCACAACTACCTCGGTCCACACAATCAGCACGGTCTTCTATGGTGACATTTGTCAAGGTTGCTTCCATGACTTTAGCAAACAATGCTACTCTTACCCGATTGGTGGCGGACATTCCCCAGTTTATTCAGGCTGCTATAGCACCTCTTCGTGCCCGTGTAGCGAAGTTAGAGCAGAGGGTAACCACGCTTGAAGCGAGGGGAGATTGTGACGGGGTGGAATCTGTGAGGACAGACCTTAATAGTTTACGGGCGGAGATTCACTCCGGATAGCCCTTTTTCGGTCTTGATGAGGCGGAGATTTCTTTTCCACCGGAGACTTCAGGACCAATGCTTCCATTTGATGATTTGTTCGGAGAGGGTCATGAGGACATTGATGATGAGGCCGAGGTTGATCTTATAAAAGGGATACTTGAGGCTCGACAGGTTGAGCTCGTCATGCAGTTATCCAGGGATGAAGAGCACGCACGGATGGTTGGGGATAGTTTTAGCACTCGACATGATGATGAGTCTCCCTTCATAGCAGACTCGATGAGAGGAGCCCAGTCTTACGAGGCTCCTATTGAGACAGAGAGATCATTCACCGACAGGGATCCGAGCGTCTAGTGCGCCACAGGGAGTCTCTACCCTCCTCTACTCTCTTTTACTTTCTCATTGAGGACAATGCAATATCTTTAGTGGGGGTGGGACAGTTTTATGATTTGTTTGATGATTGGTATCTACTGTTTCACTTTATGGCATTTGGTTGGAAAGATTGTATGGACATACTCTATTTATTTCTTTGATGTTTCGTATTTGTTTTTTATTTTTTTCATTTTATTTTATTATTACTATTGATATTGCTTTGGATGAGCCATTGTCGAGTGTTTTGATAATTGTAATACCCCGAAGATTTCTAGCAAATTTTGTCCCAAGAATTCCTAGTATTAGCTTCTAAAGTGAATGATAATTATTCCATGAGGAATTTTCAAGATTTTCACTTTTTGTCATGTGGAAAATTTAATAAACTTTTCATCAATAGATGATTCGCTTAAATCTGATAACCAGGTAAGGAGTTATGACTATTTCAAGTTTTCATCGTAAAATAGCGCCATATTAGTCAGTGGCGCGCCGCGCCACAAGAGGAAATGGCATTTGGCAATTTCCAGTTGGTGTCCACAATTATGGCGCGTCGCGCCAGCACTCAAATTCAGAATTGTCCTTTTTCCAGTGTCTCAGCGCAATTTCTCCCGAGCCGTGCCAAAGTTCCAGGTCACAAAGGAAGTGGCAACGCGATGGCCCCGCATCGCACCATCCCTCAATTTCTCAATTGTCAAAATCCAGTGACACGAGCGCTAAAGGTCCAGTTCGGGAAAATTTTACTGAAATTAAATGATGCGTTCAGGGTTAAAAGGGTCAACTTTCTACCCCTATTTAAATCCAATAACACGTGATTTAGCTATTCTTGACCCAAAATATACTATTTTCTCTCAAGTTTCTCTCAAGAACAAGCTAGGGTTTCTATTGGGGATTTAAATTCAAGAAGGTTTCACCATCAATCTTCACGAAATCACGAACTAAGGTATGCATAGTGTTCATTCATGGACTCCTTTCGTCCATGAAGCCCAAGAATCCCTTTTCTAAATTCAAGTTATGGATTTTCTTATGAATTTCATGATTGGGCTGCTTTTGTTCATGTTGATAATGAGTAATTGAACTATATTCCATGAATGAGTGTTAAATTCCATATGGGTTGATTTGTATCGGTATAGATTCATGAAACCCTAGGACTAAACCCTTGAATGATTAAATTGGAATTGAATCACGACAGTTAATTGTTGTATGATATTGTTTACACATTCTATGCCTTTTATGTGTTTGGTTGAATGCCTAGATGAAGGGAAAATGTCTAATTAGTATGATATCATGAAATCCCCATGTACGTACAAGCTTATGCCTATCACATGTTTGATGAAATGCTTCAGTAAATGTATTATGATGATTATTATGTATTCAAGTAAGTCATGCTTTGTCAGTTTCCTTCCATCGAGTCCTGGGGGTACTTGTACCCGAAATATTAACTGTGTACCTAGAGCCATGTCATGTTTTCATGATACTCTCAGTCAAGCTATGAATCCTTAGACTTCAAATAGTCTTATGACTCAGGAAAAATCTCCATGATTCCATGACTCAGTCAGTTGTCAGATATCAGTAGTATTCCGTCAGTCAACGAAACTTAGTAACTCAGCTTATGTTCAGTGTCTATTTTGATGGGAGTAGGAATTAGCACCGAGTGAACCCAAGGATGGGGACACACACTATCAGATGAGGGTGTGAACCTTAAAAGTCATCCTTGTGTTCCAGAACTATATAGCCAACATAGGTTGAGACATCAACACTGTCCGATGAGGGTTGATGAGGTGGATAAGCACTATCAGATAAGGGCCCCACCATATTTTTTTGGGGACACTATCAGATAAGGGTCGGCCATAAGCTTATCCTTACCAGTGCCGCAGTATTGGCACCCTTCCAATTGGGGTTACAGATTGGACCCACTCAGTCATAATGGCGTATTCGGGGCATGTTTGTTAAATACTACCTCCCACAGTTTCAGTACCAATCTCAGTAAAAGAACTCAGATAGTTCTTCAGATTCAAGACTGTTAGATGCAGTTGACTCAGATACAGTAAGGAACTCAGATAGTTCCATCAGATTCAGGAATGTCAGATACAGTCACCCATGTGTTCAGTTACATTCAGATACAGCTATTTATGCTATCAATTATATCAGTTTTTAGTATGTCATGTCATCAGTATTTAGATTCAGTAATCAAGATATCACAGTATCAGTTACAGTTACGTATTTATGTATGCATTCTCGCATTCATGTTAGACAGTCAGCTAGCATTATTCATGCATGTTAACCCTTGCATTAGCCTACCTCATATGTATACTCAGTACATTCCATTGTACTGACGCATTTGCGCTATGGTGCTTTCTTTTTACATTACACCATAGGTTCAGAGACACGAGTTCCAGATCAGCAGTCGATTCTAGTCTCAGCAGTCAGAATAGAAGTGAGCCCTCATCCTTCGAGGACTTGATTATTTCTCCACTATTTCATTGATTAGTTATTAGTTGGAGTTAGTTGGGGACATGTCCCATCAACTTCTTATTCAAATTATTCAGACAGTAGAGGCTTTCAGACTAGATGCAGACTATTATGTTTCAGACTTCAGTGTTTACAGTTTTGTTTTGGGTATTGTATTACCCCACATATGTTATCTCATCAATGTTATGTTCAGTATTGAACCTTATGGCCTTTCAGTGCATGTTTCTGCATTATTTAGTATTTTATGCAGTATACAGGTACAGATATCAGTCATGGGTTAGCTTGTGGTCCTTCGAGGTCATGAGCACCGTGTAGCGTTTCGGTTCAGCAAATCGGGGTGTTACAAACTTAGTATCAGAGCTTATGGTTCAATAGCGGCCTAGGAAGTCTGAAAGCCGCATCTAGTAGAGTCTTGTACATGGGTGTGTTGCGCGCCACATTTATGTGCAAGAGGCTATGAGATGTTTAGGAACAGTTTCCCTTCTTTCAGTATTCATGTCGTGCCAGTGAACATAATCACAAGTCAATCTCTCAATCTAATCCGCTTCTTTTTATTTCAGAATATGCCTCCTAAGAGAAGAAATCAAATAGCCCCTTAGCCCGAAGAACCTTTGGGCGATCATGTTTCTCATGCGGAGTTTAGGACCGCATTTACCACCCTTGCTCAGTCAATAGCTGCCCATAATGAGCGACCAACTGTCGTTCCGGCCAACCCAGTGGCCAACTCAGCTGCAGCTAGGATTCGGGACTTCACTCGAATAAATCCTCCGTTCTTCCACGAGTCTAAAGTAGATGAAGACCCTTAGGAATTCATTGATCAAGTTCAGAAAGTGACAGACATCATGGGGGTGATTAATTTTGAGGGTGCTGAGTTAGCCGCATGCCAGTTGCGGGATGTGGCTCATACTTGGTTCAAACAGTGGATGTCAGAAAGGTCAGATGATGCAGGTCCTATAGAGTGGGAGGAGTTTGTCACACATTTTTAGACAGATTCTTTCCCGAAGAGCTTAGAGAGGCTAAGGTGCTAGAATTCATCAACCTCAGGCAGGGCAATATGACGGTGAAAGAGTATTCTCTAAAGTTTACTCAATTATCCAGATATGTCCTTCATGTGGTTGTAGACGACAAAGATAAGATGAGTAAGTTCGCTTCAGGGGTAAATGATAGCGTGGTTAGTGAGTGCTGATCCGCCATGCTAAATAGTGACATGACTTTAGCCAGACTTATGACCCATGCTCAGCAGATAGAGGAGCAGAAGATTAAGCAGAGGAAAAAGTAGAATACGAAAGCTAGGACAGGTAGCTTCAATTTTAGTCAGCCTAAATCAGAAGGAGAAAACCGTTCTCAGTTTCATCCTAAGTCATCAGTTCCAGCTCTTTCTTTAGCCAGTGCTCCAACTCCTAAGTTCAGAGATAGAGTGCCAGGCTCTAAGTTTCAGGGCAGTGTCAGCAATGCTCGAACTAATCCCCTTTGTCAGACTTGTGGTAAGAACCACAAGGGTGCTTGCAGAGCTGGCAGCGATGTCTGTTTCGATTGTGGCAAGTAAGGCCACAGAGTCAGAGACTGCCCTCAGTCTGGTTATCAGAGTCATCTCCGCTCCTCAGCTCAGTCCGATCGCCCGAATCAGCAGAGTGCAACTCCCAAATAGACTATATGCTCTTCAGACCTGACAAGATCAGGAAAATTCTCCTGATGTAGTTACTGGTACGTTACATATCTTTCATGTGCATATTTACGCTTTGCTAGATTCAGGAGCTTCTTTGTCTTTTGTTACTCCCTATATAGTAGTTGATTTTGGAATCAGTCCCGAAATTCTAGTAGAGCCATTCTCAGTCTCTACCTCAGTGGGAAAAACCATCATAGCCCGGTGGGTATACAGGAACTACCCGGTTATGATATTTTAGAAAGTCACTTCAGCAAACTTAGTCGAATTAGAGATGACTGATTTTGATGTCATTTTCGGCATGGATTGGCTTCATTCCTTCTATGCCACTGTCAACTGTAGAAACAGAATAGTCCAGTTTCAGTTTCCAAATGAACTCGTCCTTGAGTGGAAGGGTAGTGTATCCGCTTTCAGGGGTCAGCTTGTTTCCTACCTTCGGGCAAGGAAAATGATATCTAAAGGATGTGTCTATCATTTTGTTTGAGTTAAGGACACTAGTTCCGAAACTCCCAACCTTGAATCATTCTCAGTAGTGAATGAATATTCAGATGTTTTTCCCGAAGATCTTTCAGGAATTCCTTCCAAAAAAGAAATAGACTTCGGCATTGATTTTCTTCCAGATACTCAGTCTATCTCTATTCCGTCATACAGAATGGCACCAGCAGAACTTAGAGAATTGAAAGAACAGTTGAAGGATCTCTTAGATAAGGGATTCATCAGACCTAGTGTTTCCTCGTGGGGCGCACCAGTCTTATTCGTGCACAAGAAAGACGGTTCTCTCAGAATGTGCATTGATTACCGTCAACTCAATAAGGTCACGGTCAAGAACAAGTATCCTCTTCCCAAAATTGATGACTTGTTTGACCAACTTCAGGGTGCCAGCTATTTCTCTAAGATAGACCTCAGATCCGGCTATCATCAGCTCAGAGTTAGAGAAAGCGACGTTCCAAAAATAGTTTTCCGTACTCGGTATGGTCACTTTGAATTCTTAGTCATGTCATTTGGTCTTACCAATGCCCCAGCAACTTTCATGGACTTGATGAACCGCATGCTCAAGCAGTACTTGGACATGTTCGTCATAGTCTTCATAGATGATATTCTGGTCTATTCCCGCACTGAGCGCGATCATGCAGACCATCTCAGAACAGTACTTCAGACTCTCAGAGATCATCAGTTATTCGCAAAATTCAGTAAGTGCGAGTTTTGGCTAAGGTCAGTAGCATTCCTTAGTCACGTCATTTCCGATGATGGCATTAGGGTTGATCCTCAAAAGACCGAAGCAGTAAGAAACTGGCCAAGACTTGTCTCTCCATCAGATATCAGGAGTTTCTTGGGTTTGGTTGGCTATTACATACGGTTTGTTGAAGGATTTTCATCTATTGCATCCCCTATGTCCAAATTGACACAAAAGAAATTCAAGTTTCAGTGGTCAGACCCTTACGAAAAGAGTTTTCAGAAGTTGAAGACTCTACTTACCTCAACCCCAGTCTTAGCTCTTCCAGATGGTTCAGATGGGTTCGTGGTGTATTGTGATGCAACTAGAGTAGGTTTGGATTGTGTCCTCATGCAGCATGGTAAGGTCATAGCCTACGCCTCCAGACAGCTTAAACCCCATGAGAGGAATTATCCTACTCATGATCTTGAGTTAGCAGCCGTAGTCTTTTCCTTGAAAATTTGGAGGCATTATCTCTATAGAGTTCATGTAGATGTCTTCACAAATCACAAGTCTTCAGTATGTCTTTTCTCAAAAAGATCTCAATCTTCGTCAGAGAAGGTGGTTAGAACTCTTGAAAGACTACGACATGAGTGACCTCTATCATTCGGGCAAGGCCAACGTAGTGGCCGACGCTCTCAGTAGGCTATCCATGGGTAGTGTTTCTCATGTGGAGGATAGTAAGAAGAAGTTAGCTCAAGAAGTCCATCAGCTTGCCAGACTAGGCGTTCGCTTAATCGATTCTTCAGAGGGTGGTGTATGTGTTCAGAGTAGTTCAGAATCATCTCTAGTTTCCGAGGTGAAAGAAAAGCAAGATAGAGATCCCAGTCTGGTCAAGTTGAAAGAGTCAGTTCAGGATCATAAAGTAGAGGCTTTCTCCCAGGGGGGAGATGGTGTTTTGCGTTGTCAGGGTCGTCTCTGTGTTCCAAGTGTAGACGACTTAAGTCAGCGAATTCTTGCAGAAGCGCATGGTGCGCGCTACTCTATTCTTCCAGGGGCCACAAAGATGTACCGCGACTTGCGGGAAATCTATTGGTGGAGTGGGATGAAGAGAGACATTGCAGAGTTTGTGGCTAAGTTCTCTACATGTCAGCAAGTTAAGATAGAGAATCAAAAGCCTAGTGGGTCCATGTAGGAGTTCAGTATTCCCACTTAGAAGTGGGAAGTTGTGAACATGGACTTCGTGACGGGTTTGCCTCGAACTCATCATCAACATGATTCAGTCTGGGTCATTGTAGACAGAATGACCAAATCAACTCATTTCCTTCTAGTTCATACCACTTATTCAGCCGAAGATTACACCAAACTTTATATCAAGGAGTTGGTCAGATTGCACGGTGTTCTGTTGTCCATTATCTTAAACAGAGGTACCCAGTTCTCCTCTCATTTCTGGAAAGCGTTCCAAAAGGGTCTCAGTACCCAAGTTCATCTCAGTACAACCTTCTATCCTCAGACAGATAGTAAAGCAGAAAGGACCATTCAAACTTTAGAAGATATGCTAAGGGCGTGTGTAATTGATTTCAAGGGAAGTTGGGATGACCACTTGCCTTTGATTGAGTTTGCATACAACAACAGCTATCATTCCAGTATCCAGATGGCTTCATTCGAAGCTCTCTATGGTAGGAGATGTAGGTATCCAATTGGTTGGTTCGAAGTTAGTGAGGCCTCAGTCATAGGCCCTAACTTAGTATTCGACGTCTTAGAAAAAGTCCAGTTAATTAGAGAAAGACTCCGGGCTGCTCAGAGTCGACAGAAGTCTTATGCAGATGTTCGTAGAAAAGATCTCGAGTTTGAGGTTGGTGATCATGTCTATCTAAAGATCTCTCCCATGAAGGGAGTGAAGAGATTCGGCAAGAAGGGAAAGCTCAGTCCCCGATATGTCGGTCCCTTCAAGATTCTCAGTCGTTTCGGCAAGGTAGCTTAGGAGCTCAAATTGCCTTCAGATCTAGCCTCAGTTCATCCAGTCTTCCATGTCTCTTTGCTCAAGAAGTGTATAGGTGACCCACCAGTCGTAGTCCCTATTCAAAGCATTGATGTTCAGAACAGTCTCTCTTATGAAGAGACTCCAGCTGAAATCTTAGACTATCAGACTCGTAGATTGAGGAACAAAGAAGTCCCTCTAGTTAAAGTTCTTTGGCGAAATCAGTCCGTCGAGAGAGCTACTTGGGAAGCAAAATCAGACATGCGTACCAAGTATCCTCACCTCTTCTCCGCCAACTCAGATCAAGCTCAAGGTAACAGTTCTCCTTAAGCTTACTCAGTTTCATGATCAGTGTTCATTACGAACTTGGTATTCAGTTTCATGTTCATGTTCCCAGTATAAACGTGGTATCAAGTACCATTGCATATTCAGTCATGCATTCATGTACCAGCTCATTTATATAATTATGCATCAGAAATGCATTCTCATTGTTAGAAACTTAGTTCCTCGAAACATTCAGTCATGCATTCATGAATCAGTTACACATGCATCAGATATGCATGTTCAGTATGTTATGTTCAGTTTGTCAGTCATGAGATCTTGTTCCAGTTATTCATGTTCAGTTAATGTTCAGCTTATTGTTTCCCCTCTCAGTCAGACTCATTCGAGGACGAATGTTCTCAAGGGGGAGATATTGTAATACCCCAAAGATTTCTAGCAAATTTCGTCCCAAGAATGCCTAGTATTAGCTTCTAAAGTGAATGATAATTATTCCATGAGGAATTTTCAAGATTTTCACTTTTTGTCATGTGGAAAATTCAATAAGCTTTCATCGATATATGATTCGCTTAAATCCGATAATCGGGTACGTAGTTATGACTATTTCAAGTTCCCATCGTAAAACAGCGCCATATTAGTCAGTGGCGCGCCGCTCCACAAGAGCAAATGGCATTTGGAAATTTCCAGCAGGTGTCCGTGATTATGGCACGTCGCGCCAGCACTCAAATTCAGAATTGTCCTTTTTCCAGTGTCTCAGCGCGATTTCCCCTATGTCACGCCAAAGTTCCAGGTCACAAAGGAAGTGGCAATGCGATGCCCCCGCGTCAAGCCATCCCACAATTTTCCAATTGTCAAAATCCAGTGACACAGCGTGATAGCGCCGCGTCGCGCTAAAGGTTCAGTTTGGGAAAATTTTCCTGAAATTAAATGACGCGTCCAGGGTTAAAAGGGTCAATTTCCTACCCCTATTTAAACCCAATAACACGTGATTTAGCTATTCTTCACCCAAAATATACTATTTTCTCTCAAGTTTCTCTCAAGAACAAGCTAGGGTTTCTATTGTGGATTCAAATTCAAGAAGGTTTCACCATCAATCTTCATGAACTAAGGTATGCATAGTGTTCATTCATGGACTCCTTTCGACCATGAATCCCAAGAATCCCTTTTCTAAATTCATGTTATGGATTTTCTTATGAATTTCATGATTGGGTTGCTTTTGTTCATGTTGATAATGAGTAATTGAATTATATTCCATGAATGAGTGTTAAATTCCATATGGGTTGATTTGTATCGGTATAGATTCATGAAACCCTAGGACTAAACCCTTGAATGATTAAATTTGAATTGAATCACGACAGTTAATTGTTGTATGATGTTGTTTACACATTCTATTCCTACTACGTGTTTGGTTGAATGCCTAGATGAAGGGAAAGTGTCTAATTAGCATGATATCATGAAATCCCCATGTACGTACAAACTTATGCCTATCACATGTTTGATGAAATGCTTCAGTAAATGTATTATGATGATTATTATGTATTCAAATAAGTCATGCCTTGTCAGTTTCCTTCCATTGAGTCTTGGGGGTACTTGTACCCGAAACATTAGTTGTGTACCTAGAGCCATGTCATATTTTCACGATACTCTCAGTCAAGCTATGAATCCTTAGACTTCAAATAGTCTTATGACTCAGGAAAAATCTCCATGATCTCATGACTTAGTTAGTTGTCAAATATCAGTAGTAGCTGGTCAGTCAACGGAACTTAGTAACTCAGCTCATGTTCAGTTCAGTAAATCATGTTCAGTGTCCATTCAGATGGGAGTAGGAATTAACACCGAGTGAACCTAAGGATGGGGACACACACTATTAGATGAGGGTGTGACCCTTAGAAGTCATCTTTGCATTCCAGAACTATGTAGCCAGCATAGGTTGAGACATCAACACTGTCCGATGAGGATTGATGAGGTGGATAAGCACTATCAGATAAGGTCCCCACCGTTCTCTTTTGAGGACACTATCATATAAGGGTTGCCCACAGCTTGTCCTTACCGTGGCGCGGTATTGACACCCTTCCAATTGGGGTTACAGATTGGACCCCAACCCAGCCATAATGGCGTATCCGGGGCATGTCGGTTAAATACTACCTCCCACAATTTCAGTACCAGTCTCAGTAAAAGAACTCTGATAGTTCTTCAGATTCAAGACTGTCTAATGCAGTTGACTCAGATACAGTAAGGAACTCAGATAGTTCCATCAGATTCAGGACTGTCAGATACAGTCACCTATGTTATCAGATACATTCAGATACAGCTATTTATGTTATCAGTTATTAGTATGTCATGTCATCAGTATTCAGATTTAGTAATCAAGATATCACAGTGTCAGTTACAGTTACGTATTTATGTATCCATTCTCGCATTCATGTTAGACAGTCAGCTAGCATTATTCATGCATATTAACCCTTGCATTAGCCTACCTCACATGTTTACTCAGTACATTCCATTGTACTGACGCATTTGCGCTATGGTGCTTTCTTTTTACGTTACACCATAGGTTCAGAGACACGAGTTCCAGATCAGCAGTCGATTCTAGTCTCAGCAGTCAGAATATAAGTGAGCCCTCATCCTTCGAGGACATGATTATTTCTCCACTATTTCATTGATTAGTTATTAGTTGGAGTTAGTTGGGGACATGTCCCATCATGTCCCATCAACTCCTTGTCAGATTATTCAGACAGTAGAGGATTTCAGACTAGATGCAGACTATTATGTTTCAGACTTCAGTATTTACAGTTTTGTTTTGGGTATTGTATTACCCCACAGATGTTATCTCACCATGTTATGTTCAGTATTGAACCTTATGGCCTTTCGGTGCATGTTTTCGCATTATTTAGTATTTTATGCAGTATACAGGTACAGATATCAGTCATGGGTTAGCTTGTGGTCCTTCGGGATCATGAGCACCATGTAGCGTTCTGGTTCAGGAAATTGGGGTGTTACAATAATGATGTCAATTATTATCGTTTTATTTTGAATTTGTGTCGTGCACTTAATTTAAATGTGGTATACGATTGTGCGCATTGCTCTTGTCGCCTTTTGTATATACATGTCTAACAAATTTCAAGGGTTTTCTTCGAAACTCGATTCTTTCCTAAGGAGCATATTTTTATTCTCTTTCTTTTGATCTTTTTTTTTATTTTAGTTTAGTTTCTTTATCGAACCGAATGATAATTCACCCATGAGGGATGGCGAGGTGACATCTTTAGGTAAAGTATCTAGTCATTTTGGTTAACTAGGAAGAAGCAAAAATTCGAAAATACTTCCAAAATGTCATTGGCAAGGAATGAAATATTTTTTGAGAAAAATCAAAAATATAGTTTAAAGATCAAGGATGCCTTGAGTTTTCTTTTGAGTGAGACCATTAAAATCAATTTTTGGCTCTTTGTTTACAAGGATGATTCGTTGACTCGGAGTAACTTATGAAGCTTAAATTGCTCAAATTGATTGGGAGACTAACTTCTTGGTCTATGAGTACGATGCCATGAGTGGTAAGATTTTTGAATAATTCTTGTGCATTTGTGTAGTCTAGAACTTGCCCCGAGTGTATTCAAAGCGAAATTCTAGGTAATTTTGGTTTGGAGGATGATCCGAGGCCCTTTTTGACCCGTCACATAACTAAATTCCAACCTTAACATTGTTCCATAGTTAACCCATTTGAACCTTTTTGCCCTTCGTTCTTTCTTATTGTAATGATAACCATGCTAAAACATCTAAACCTTTTTGAAAACCCCTCTTTTGGCACCTAACCTCCTTTGATGCGTTGCATGATTCTAGATAATGGACTATAGGCAAAAGCCTAAGTTTGGGGGGTTGTGTATTTGGGAGAAGATGATCAAAGAAAAGATAAGAAAGGTGTATATAAGTTTGTCAATACATGTGCTTAAAAGACAAGAGATGTGCTTGATGATAAAATTGAATAGCTTAGCCCATAGAACTTGAAAAAAAAATTGAATGAGTGAAGGGCTAAGAAAGTCTTATAGGTAGAAAATCTCTTGAAAAAGTCAAAGAAGTGAAAAAAGAAAGAAAATGGTGGTTTTGAATGGTTTGGTAAATGTTAAGCAATTAGTTAGGAAAATATGGGAAATGATTTGAAAAAGAATAAGGTGGGTGGTTTGAAAATTTTGAGGGTAGAAAGGATTGAGAGATTGCATTGAAGGAGCTCCTATAGTCAACTGATCCATATGTATTCCTTCCCATACCTTAAATCTTCATCTTGACCCGCAAGACCTTGGTGATTCCAAACTAAGTAGGTCTACATTAGTGGCGAAAGACACAAAGGGCAAGCCTATGGTTCTATTCAATGTGCTTGAATTTCTTTATGAGAGTGAGTGTGAATTCTTTCTTTATTTGAGCTCCCTTAAGAATTGAAATATCTTTGGTGTGTGGAGCTAACTCTTGCATATGAGCGGCACCGGTACTTTTGGGTAGAGGGTGATGTTTTACTATCGGTTTGGGTAAATGAGAGAAGTAAGTTGCATTGTGAAGATTGAGACAATGTTTGCTGATTTTGTGTCTTATCTTAATATATTTTGTGATTTGGAAAATTCATTTGATACAAACTTGCATCCTTGCTTCATAAATATGTGCTTATAGAAAAGTTTTGGTTTACTTGTTACCATGACATATGGGAATGTGTTTGTAGAGTTTTGTTAGCCTATTCCTTTAGTATATCTTTCTTCTAGGTGGATTTGAGTTAAATACCCTATCTCATTGAATTATTCTTGGTTGCTTGAAGACAAGCAATAGTTTATGTTTGGGGGATTGATAAGTCGTCGATTTAACGACTTGCTAGCACCTTTTAAGCCTAAATTACCATATTTTTTCATTGATTTGATGGTACTCTCTTACGTAATGCCCATTTATGTAGGTAAAAGTAAAAAGAAAAGATTGGGCAAGTCATTCAAGTCATTAAGAGGCCAAATGTGAAGGAAATGAGTCATCCGCTTTGCATCCATTTTGCATCCGCTTCACATTTGCTTTGGGGCTGCTAGCCATCTGCTCTCTGTCTGCTCTTCATCCGCTTTGGATCCGCTCAAGCAGATCAAGAAGAAAGTGGCAGTTTTGTAATTTCCAACAAATGTAGAGTGGAGTTTAAAAGGAGGGTTTTAGCTTCTTTTTCAAGACCTAGTTTTCATCTTGTGAAGATAGCCTCTCTTTTAGCTTTTTAGCTTTTTATCTTCTCTCTTCTCTTTTAGCATCTATTTTTTCATCTTTTGAGGAGTTGGTACTAAGCTTGAATGAAAAATATATGTTAGTGACTTTCCATTGAAGAATTATTGAAACCCCAAGTGTGGGACTACATTGTCTCTATTTCTCATGGATGAAGTTAATGATAACTTTGGTATATTCTTATCCCTTTTATCTATGAGTAGCTAATTTTCAATCTTGGGGTTATACTTGCTTAGATAGTGGTAGTGCATGGGTTTTAGCTAATTAATTTCTTAATTAGTTAGTTGTGATGGGTGTTACATTTATTTCATGAATTAATTGAGAGTTGGGGGTTGCAAACTCCAACTACCCTAGACCCATGTCATTCTTGAAAGAGAGGACATGGGTAAGGAATAAATGCAACCAATAACTTGACTCATTTCATTTAATGATATCTCTTAGACAAAGATGTTAATTGAGGCAATTGATGTGGGAAATTGTCACACTCGCGAGGTGTTCGAAAGAACCCATTTGTAAAATTTGGTGTTGTAATTGAAAGATTGACACCAATACATTGACATCTAGCCTACCTATGACTTGTAGCTAAAAGTTGAATAAATGGCCAAATACCCATGCATGATCCCACACCTATAATTGCATTACCCCAAGGCTTATTCTCAATTGAATTCACTCTTAGCATTCTTCAACATCAAGCTAGTGCACTAAAATTGAAGTATTTGTCATTTATAAAAACATTCAAACTAAATCCCCTATTTTACATTTATGCTTGCTTTATTCAAACTACGGGTCATCTTTTAGTAGACTATCAATACTCTTGAGTTTTGAATTCCATGCTTTCACTCCTTGTGGATTCGACCCCAACCTAAGTTGGGTTATTATATTGACAACGATCGTTTACACCCATTCAAGAGTGTAATTTGAGCGTTATCAATTATAGAATTCATTAGCATAGATTTCAGGGTTTTGGGAGTATGGGTGATTACTTCCTTCCCTTTCCAAGAGGGGATGAGGCTGAGCGGTTTTCGGGTCCCTTTCTCTTCTTGGAGAGAGTCCTCATTTTTGTTACAGAGTGGTTCTCCATCGCAGGGCTTAGGGGCCTGAATTTTTTGAGGTCTCGAAGTAGAAGAACTTACACCATCTCGTGGATCAACTCTGTGAACTCGAGAGTGAGAGGTTTTTCTAAGGTTGTGGCCTCTGTTCTTGGCACTCTCATGCTTTCTAGGAGATACTTTATTTCCTTGTTATTTGCTCTTAGCATCTTTGCTCTCTCTCCTCCTGTATTTCCAGAGCAAGGGATGAGGCTGGAGAACTTGAGGGCCTACCTGAGGTCGAGGGGGCAAGAGCTTATTACAAAAGCTGGTCCATGGAGTAACAACTCCTGACTCAGCATTGGGAAGAAGAGAAGGTTCATGCTCATTAAGGTTAACATTTCTGTAATGTTGTCCAAAGTCAAGTTCTCTTGGTTTGGGTTAGTCATTATTTGGGAGATTGCTGCTAGCCAAACATGTTGAACATAGTTCATGAGGCCATGGTTCAGTGTTTCCCTTGCTACTTGAGCTAGGTAGGTTGGATTTTAGATGAGTATTATGATCTTCTTTCCCTCTATTTCCAGAGTGAGTGGTACTGTTAAGCCCGTTAGACTCATTTCCAACCATAAGGTTGGCTGGTGGTCCAACGAAAATGGCTCTCATGGAGAGAGAAAGAGAAGATGCTATTAGAGTGTAGAGTTGGAGAAGAGAGATTATGGGAGTTCTTGGGTTTAGGAGATCCCTCCTTATTAGGCATGCCAAAGTTTTTAACCTTTGCCATAGTGGTCTCATTTAATGTCGATGGGACAGTAGTTGTTAAATCTACTGTGGAACTCACTGTGGGAGGAGCGGTTGTTCCCTTTGGAAAGACTTCAGACGTTTGAGTTCCAGAGGGTTGGAGTTTATTTGTTCGAGGTGCACTTAAAACCTCTTTGACTTTTTTTAGACAAGGTAAGAAAAGATTTTTTACGTGTCTGATTAGAGGGGTTTCTTTCTTTGATTATGGTCTGCTGGTCATTAGCAATAACATTTGTTGGGCATTGAAAATGGGCCTATTATTTTACCCCAAGCAAGAGATGAAATTGGGGGATTGTCTCATACTTGTATTGGGCCTAGAAATTTTCCCTATGCTCATGGGCCTGAGTAGGAGGTCGATATTTTGTTGGATCGAGCTAGAGTCGATGGTTTGCACTGGGCTTCAGGTATTAGGCCCAATCCCTTGAATCGGGTTAACTGGCCCAATCCCAGGGGTGTGCCCTAGATTACCACTGCCGCCAACTGTAGTGATCGCAGTTTTGATGAACTTACCTGAATCTGCATCAAATTATTTCACCTTTATGTCTGTTACCACTTTACCTTTACCCGATTGAGTGTCGATGTTATGGTTTCATCTCTTGTTCGTTCAGTTGAAAGGTATTGTGTGCCACGCCTCTTCTTCGGATAATAGGTTTTGTATTATGGTGTTCTATGTTTGCAAAAGCTGGTGGTGAGTCCCACTAGCCCACAGGACTTATAGATAATTTCGTCACCTTCATAGATTATTGCTTACTTATGGTTTTTGATAATGATTGATGATTACAGCGGGGAGCCTATAGGAACCTCCACACATATTCTCGCATACCTTCCTCGAAGTGTTGCTGATGTGCAGATGTCGACTTTAACTAGTTTTCTAATCGTGCGACCAATCCTCTATTGAATGGCGTGGTCATAAAACTTTGTTGGTAATTGGGGGAGTCTTACCCAAATAGTCTTAGAAGTAATTTTGCCTTCGTCGGGAACACAATTCGGTTCCCAATTTTGAACTGAGAGGAATTGACCCTCCACAAACCACGGTCCGCCATGCATTGCTATCGAGTGACTTTCAAGACTGTTGAATTTAACTGTGTAAAAGTCTTGTCCTAGATCTATAAGGGTGAAAGGAGAGCTTTTTCTAAAGATCTGAGAGTTTTGTTCTGAGATATTGGTGGGAGAGTTTCCTCCCGAAGATCTTCACAATTACTGAGTGACACCATGGGGTGTATAATCGATTTTGGTCTTCGAGGGACAAGGGGATGAGGTTGTTGCTAAGGTCCAAAGGGCCAGATTCCCGAAGATCGGATCGGTTGACTACTTCCTTCGCACTTGAAGTGGGAGGTGAACTTTCAGGTCTTAATTGGTTGGTAGTGACGTCTTTGTAGGGGGGATTTTGTGTTCAATTCCTTCCATTTGACAATCTCCATTAACATTTTAGTCAGTTTTAGGGCTATTGTGAAGGGATGCTCGGTCAGTCCGTGGGGGTTAAGAAGTCACCGTGGTGGCTAAGGTTTGGTCCGGCGGAGGTAGAGAGAGGGGTCTAAGGTTCACTAACCCATTTATATGTAGTTTAATTTATTCACTAACTTACTTTTTTCAAATCTCCTCCTCTTTTAATCATAAATCACATGAAACCCCCCACCACCCTACCTATTTTCTCTTTTAATGCTTGCATTAGTCGTTTTTGGGATGATTTTGGTGAAGGAAATTGAAGACTTAGGATCCGTTTGGCCATGAAAATCATAATTTTTTGGAGTTGGAGTTGGAGTTGGAGTTGAGTTGAAGTTGGAGTTGGAGTTGTGTTTGGTCATGAATATAAATTAAAGTTGTTTTTGAAATTTTGTGAGAGAAGTATGAGTGAAAAAGGTAAAAACAAGTCTTGTTTTCACCTTTTCAAATACAATTCCGGAATGGTATTTGAAATTCTCATGGACAAACACCACCATTTCACTTTTTTCACTAAAGTGAAATAATTTTTCGGAAAAAAGTAATAAATTACTCATGGCCAAACGACTACTTAATATTATTAAGCTTGAAAACTGTTGATTTGTTATTTGTTTCAAGGTGGGTGTTACAAAGAATTGTTTCTAATATTTTTGAAAAGCTTATAGTGTAAGTTGGTTTCATTTGGAGTTGATTTAAGATGTTTATATATTTTAGTACCCATCATTGAGTTTGAAACTCTTATATTTGAAACTTTTACTTAAAGATTTTTTGTTTGATTTGAAATATGTATTGCAAAATATTTTTATAGTACCCTCAAAAAATTTATACTGATGAGAGATTTTTTTATAGCCGAATTTGTCAATTGCCATTTTGATGAATAAGTTTTTTCAACATTGGAAAAACAATGAGAAAAAAGCGATGAAGTTAGAATAAATTATCACTATTTTATTTAGATCTTCTTACAATTCTGTGTGAACAAGAAATTCAAAAGATAATTTATTTGTAAAACATAGTAAATCAAATATCAAATGCATTTTCTAATATTTCAAGTTTACTAAATCATATATTTCAATTGCTGACGTTTTAATTTGAGTTGATATTTTGTGAGGACAATTCAAATGACTCTAATTCGCGTATGACGGACATTAAATCTATCGATTTCAAAGATAAAATTCTTTAAAAAAAAAGCAAATGATCAAGTTGATCAAATAGAGGAAGTTACGCATGAAGATCACTAATAACATAATAACTAATAAAATCTCGTCAGAAGAGATAGGTACTTCAAAAAGATGATGATGAATATATCTTAATAAGGTATTTTTACGGTAGCCTCTAAATATAGAATGATATCAACAGCCTTGTGGGTAAGCATAAGATAAATAAAGAGAGATTTGGTAAGCTTGGAAGTCTGTCAGCCACCACCTCGATTTCTACAAGTCCAACGCCAAAAAGACACAATCTATGATCTATTATTTGAACCAAATACCTGCACAGAGTGTAGAAAAATAAGAAGAAAAAAAAAGCAAGAGTAAGTACGAAACACGTGTACTCAGCAAGCATCATCGATAACCGACCTTAATACAAAGCAATGGTGAGAATCACTATCCTAACTACTCAAGATTTTTCCAAGTAGATCTTAACCGATAAATACTCCACTTTATCCTATCAAGGTAACCTAACACAATAGTCATAGGAGTATCAATATAGAGGGTAGAATAAATAACTCAACTCAGTCAATACTAGTCATTATTATGATCAATAAAGAAGGAAGTCATTATAAGGGAAACTCACAAACGCAGTATATTAAGCTCAATTATCATATTTAACTTGTAATATAGGATAAAAGTAGTAAGTGTGTACAATTATGTGTATATTATGCTACCAATAGATGCGACAATACATGTCTCACTAATCAAGCCATAGTCATACTCCCGTCTCATGAATATCTCAACTCCCAAATCAACCAAGACGTAGTATAATATGATCTAATGTAGTGAAATGAATGTGAAATACGCAATTTCACAAACAAGGTTTAATCGCGGTAATTCAATACAAAAGTAAATATTTAAACACAATATTCAAACATACCAAGGAAATGTCATGCAATGCAAGTAATGCAATTGAATATAGTGATGATAATAGGATGATGATGAATGATTGAAAGTTATCGCATAACTTTTTGTATACACCTATCGAGCTTCAGCGCTCCCAAAATAGGATCTATAAGGGTTTGCAGCATATACTTTCTCATTATCTCAATCCACCTCTCCAGCTAATGTTCATGGATCCACGTTTATAAAGTATTTATTATCTCATTCAACCCGACAGGCACATTCCTTAGTCTAGGCATTTTTGTAAGAGTGTCTCATTTTCTTTCAAAATCAGTATTTTCCAGTGGTATCAATGTCTTATGAATATTTATGTATGAAATGAAGATGTAATGCATATAGCCAATCAGTATGAAGATGATATTCATTCAATACATGTAAAAGTGAGTGCATAATCAACTCAATGTGTCAATAATTCATAATATCAGTCCTCGTTTGACACCACTAGAATGAATAGTGATATGAAACATCAATAATATCATTTCAAGCTCCTCACTCGGGTATAGTCAATATAAAAAGGTAATTTATTGCACAAATAAGGCCTATGATAATAAGTAAAGCCCCACTCGGTGACACAATAATAAAAATGGCAATTTAATGCTCAATCAAAGCGAACAATGTCAATTCAAGCCCCATCCGAGCATCACAATAATATTTTCTCTCTAGTCAATAATATATGCATATAAGTCATCACTCGGACACACGATAATAAATAAATTCTTAAGTCAATAATAATATTCACATAAGCCCCACACGACAACGCAAAAAAGCAATAATAATTTAAATAACAATATATCGCTAAACTACCCAAACCTAACTTGTTCTATACAATAAGTTCATCTTTTTCAAAAATGACATCATTAGCCTAAATTACAAAAAGAGAACTACACTAGATAACAACATGCTCTAATGAGAGATATTAAACCTCAATAATTGCATTGTCTATTATAAGTCTATTTATACGCTAAGTATTCTCTAAACGTCAATCATTCCGGCAGTAACAATAATAATATAATTATCCCTTAAAAGATCACTATGCCACGATAATCATAATAAAATTCACTAAACGTGATTCAAGCTCTAAAATAGGTATCAACTATTAATTTATTCAAGGCTAATAATTTAACTATCTACAATCTATCCTAAGCATAACCACAAGTAGAAAGACTAAAGTAAGTATTTATATAACTACAATTCACTAAAAGATTTTAGTATCTACAGAGATGCTCATCATTTCATCTAAGAAAGACCCGCAATTCTACGCAATTCACAAAACACAAGCTAACAATCATATAACACATAAATACTTCAAAAAAAATTAAGCTACATCTCAACTTACCTTAAAAGAAGATCTGCAAGTTCGAACACCGTTCAAAGCCTCAACAGAAAGCTGGAATCCCTCAAATCAACACTAAACGTGTTTAATCTAATTAAATATGACATCTACAAGTCAAAAGGAGTCCAACTATATTCATATCAACTATATTTTTCAGATCCAAAAACAGTTCAAAAATTGACCCCAAAGAAAAAAGAGTTAAAATAGAATTTTATTTAAAAATTATGTTCCTCATACTTTTAGGGTTTTAAATTTGAAAATTCAACTAAAAACGAGTTGAAATCAGACGTAAAATTGAAGGAAAATAAACTTTGTACTTTACGAGATAAACACCCCAAAATTCATTATTAAATACGGTTTTAAATGAGAAATTTTAGAAAACTTTTGTCAAAATTCGTTTATCCAAGATACTAGGACCTTAAATCTAAAAAATAAATGAAAACTCATTCCAAATCGGCCTTCAAATAAAAAAAAATTGATTTCATAACTTTGAATTTCAAAACACAACTCTAAAGATCAAAATCATTAAAAACGAGATGGATAATATTGAAAAATAAATAAAATGAAGGTAGAATCACATACCCAATGATTATATGAGAAAAACGCACTGAAAATCACCTAAAATAGAGATTCCTAGCTCCCAAAATATCAAAAATACAAAATTGGACGAAGTCTGGAATTTATAATATGTTCAGGTGTGACTTCTATAGCTAAAGCCCATATACCATAACTAAAAGACTATTTTTCGTAGCTAAAGGTGTGCAACCTTTTTCGACAGCTATTTCTAAAATTTATTTTTGACCTTCAAAACTCATCCGAAATCCTATAAACATGAACCAATAGTGCAAATTGATCATAAAACATGTTTTGGATCCAATGAAATCATCTAATTTATGAGAAAAAGTCATTTAAAACAAATAGATCCTCGGGATCCCTTTTAATCTATAACTAAACTAGTTTCTGTTTAAGACTTCAAAATACGAAATAAAAGTTTAAGGCTTGAACTAACTATGCTACCAACACAAAATTGACATTCTGGATTTAATGAAACAGTTCAAAACATCATTTGATGCTCGTATCACAAAATTTTAACCAAAATCAAGCTAATCCCTTTGAAGGATATCCAAAACCACAAACTCGTATAAATCACTCCTGAACGCATTTGAAACCATGCAAACTATTTTCGCAACTCACAAATAATATAAAGCAATAATAAAGAAGGACATAATAGTCAATATAAAAAAAAATTAAAATTTACTATAAGAGTCATTACAGTTATGTCTTCATGTACAAAAAAAAAAGGTGAAATTATAATTATGTTATTGTCGACATAGAATTGCTATTGAAGTAATGCAACAAGATGACGATTTTGAATGAAAATCTATTGATAAATATAGACAAAGAAATAATTTATCAAAAGAAACATATTAAAATAATAATAGAATTAAATTCGTTTAAAAATCATTAAATTTTTGAACTTATACTATAAACATCTAAAGGTGTAAAGTAAGTAAGAAACAATTAGATTTTTTGCGAAACAAAATGAGAAAATGAATTTGTTATATATAAAAAATGACTTGTGATAAAAAATTTGTAAAGGCTTAAAATTTATTGTAGAAAAATATATTCTTCGGTGATGCATGCAATCATTTAAATATTTAATAAGTTTGATAGTGTATGAAAAAAAAATTAATATGCATCTAATGAATATTGTCACAACTTATTTATATAACTCAACTGGATAATGATTTGTTTATAAAGATTTTTGAAAGATTCAAAATGTCTAAAGCATAAAAATGTTTTCAAGAAATGAAGAAATTTGTGTAGTAAAATTATAAAAATTCTTATATGAAACAATCAGGATGGATATGGTACAATCACCTTTTATGAGATTTACTGAAAGAAGAATATATAATCATTATATTTGCCTTTTCGATTTTGCAAGAAGGTATGGATATGTGTCATAATAATTAATATTTCGTAAAAAAGGTAAAATAAAAGAGGATTGATAAAATTTTATGTTGGCGTGTAGATTAAAGATCCGAAGAATGAAATATTTATCTATTAGCTATAGCCTATATACACTGAAAAAATTCTAAAGCAAATTTACATAAATATAACATATTTATTAAGCGTTCAATAATAGTGACATCAAGAGTATAAGTAGAGATCAATCGACATTAAGAAAATAATGAAGAGTTCTTGGAGTGAAACTCCATGTTTTATTGTTATTGAAATATAACATGTCTTGCTAATCATATCTGATAAAATATAGCTTTTACAATAATGTTATTAGTTAAATTTAATTTTTTTAAAACAAAATACTAAAAAAGATATTAAGCACATTTAAGATCCTTCGAGGACAGTTGATATGAAATTATTTTATTCTAATAAAACAAATTCTTAAGTAATTTGTTTTGTGGATGCATGTTATTTGTCTGACATACATAAAATTCGATCTTGCTATTATTTACTTGTGGAATTATAACTATATCAAATGAACTATAGTTGCTACATCTACTAATCAGACAAAAATAACGGTTATCATAACGTTAGGTAAGAATGTACATGATTAAAATAAAAAATTTAACATATATTATAATTATGTGATTTTTTTGAAGAAAAATATCCAATAATATTATATGAAGATACTCAACAAAGGAAGTATATATCAAGAGAGGTTGAATAAACCACAGAATTAAAGAGAGATGAAGACCTCCCACTCTCTAACTTTCCCCTCATTCACCCTTGGCACTGACCCAGCCATGGATGTAACCCTCACTCCCCCTCTTCTTCCAAATCCCCCAATCAATAATCCTTTAAGGGAAATTTTAATGGCGGAGGACCTCTCTTCTTATAAAGATATCACCATTGGGAAGATAATTACCTCGACTAACTGTTTGGAGACCATGGCCATCATTAAGGACAAAGCTCCAGAGATCGTCGGAAATTAAATACTACTCTCCGAAGAAGATAGGTAGCGTTTATATGTGCCATGGAGTCACTTAGTTATCATCAAACCAGTTAAATCAAAGTTCAATCACCAATACCTCAAAAAAATTGGAAGATCTATGGAAATCAACTGAACCTCTACGCCTCATAGATCTCGGTATGGGTTTCTTTACCGTCAAATTCTCCAAGTTGAAAAGTCAATTAATAGCCCTGAAGGTAGGTCCTTGGTTCGTCAAGAGGAATTTTATTTCAGTGAGGAAATGGTAACTCAACTTCGTGCCAAGCAAATCGAAGGTGGACACAATCGTAATTTGGGTAGAACTTCCACATCTGCCAACCGAGTTTTATGACGCCTCAATTCTTCATCGGATCGGCAAGAAAATAGGGAATCTTTTGAAAGTGGACACCTGCACATCAGCCACACTACGGGGTATATACGCCATAATCTGTGTCCAAATACCTTTGGACACCCCAGTAGCAACTTCGATCTTGATTGGCCACCATTCACAACCTCTTTTTTATGAGGGGGAGGGGCACATTTGCAAAAATTACAGACGGATAGGTCACACAATCACTAACTTCTCCTATATGATCAGGACAAACCAACCTGATTACTTATCCACGACAAGTACATCGACAGCACCAACGGATGTAAAAGAACAAACAAACGACTAGCAAACAGTCTTGCTTGTCAAGCGAAAAAAAATGGTGGCTAGAAATCACAAGGAATCCACCAAAGGCTCACCCATCATCAAGGTCAAAACTTTTGATGCAGTGGCAGGTAAGTTTGTGAATCCTGACCCGCCGGAATCCTCTCCGAGGAAATCCTCTCCTATCGGTCCCTCGGGGCAAAATACTTTTGGGCCGGCCCAAGTAGAAGCCCCAAAACACCCCAGTGCTAAATCCCCTAGCAGGGCTACTGATGGGCCCAGAAATAATCAGGCCCGCAAAGCACTCACTCAGGACCAGGTCACAAAAAAGTTACGGCCAATAAGAGGCTCATTTCTCATTCTGTGCATGGGCCTCAATCTCAGGCCCAAATAGACCCCAAAAGACTCGTTTCCCTCTTCACAAATCCCCTAACTTCTAAAAATATTACCACTCTCCCTTCTATGGAAATTAAAAAGAATGAAGCCCTCCAATGTGGGACTCCCTCAAGCCACCTAGACTTAGGCAATGGTGAGCCTAAAGTCCCGACGGCAGGAAACCTTTCCACTTCCCACAGTGATGGGATGGCAACTGTCCAAAGCGTGGACATGGCATTTAATGCTAGTGGTTTTCCTGATGGAGAAACCTCTCAGCTCTTACCACTGGACATTTCCAACTCAATATGCTCTAAGGAAACCATGATCGACTATACGCAAGAAAGAAATCATGGACTCCCCAAACAGCATTCCAACCACCATCACAACAACTCCATTGTCCCTGACCCACCAACCAACCTCTTGGTTGGAAATATGCCTATACAACCAAACTGTTCCCTTACACTTGGAATGGGAAGGGAGATAAGTCACCATCCTGATTTAGGATCTAAAATACCTAGCTCTCTTAGCAATGAAGAGCCTGAATCACAAACTACGGATGTTTGGGTCCAATGTATGGATGGCCACTCTATTCCAGGTGATCAACTCCTCTTACCAGGAGGAGTTGTCAATAGAATCACTAGCCAGCATCATGAATCATCTCAACCTCAGCCTCCCCTTATTCCCACCCCCAAAACCAGCCCTGATGCTTCAGGGACTAGATTTTGCACCTCTCACTGAGGGAAGCCAAGAATCTCCCAGCCAAGCACAAGCCTCATCCATGACCAATGTCTCTCCACATCCAACCCTGGAGAGGGTAGAGAGGTTAAATGCTCTAGAGGTACTGAGGGCAAGCAACAGGGACAAGGAGGAGTTCCTCTCCCAGCTCAGGGTCCCAAGAACAAAAATACTCAATCTCGAAGAACCCCTAAATCTAGAATTTACAGAGTCAGTTTAGGAAATAGTGATCATTCTGATCCCCTTAGGATTAGCAGACCTAGGTTTAAGGGTAAGTACTCTAAACTCCATGAAAGAAGAGAATCTTTTTGTCAAGTTAACCTCTCTCGTCAAGAAAAAGAAGACCACCTCTCTGATAGTCACCTCCAACCCCATGGGAAAGGGAAAGGAGATTGCATTGGAAACCCTACAACCTCTCCAATCCAAGATGAAGAACTGCATTGTGTGGAATGCTAGGGGGCTAAGAATGTTGAGTTCAGAAAGCACTGCAAAGCCATGGTTACCATCCATCGGCCTTGCATTCTAGCTCTGCTTGAGACCAAAATGACTGACTACCAAGACCTATGTGAAGACCTTGGCTTTAACTGTCACATTCAGTCTGAAGCAACTGGCATGTCTGGGGGTCTTGTTATCATGTGGAGGGATAAATCCATCTCCATAACTTCTGTATCCATCTCTTCTCAGGATATTCATGCTAAGGTTAAGGTTAGTTTTTCCCCTCCCCCCTCATCTTGGTCTATTAGTATCATTTATGCTAGTACTGACTTCTATACTAGAATTGAACTCTGGGACCAACTCTCCTCCTTCTCTAATAACCTCATTTCCCCTGAGGGTAAAAGTTGGTTGGTAGGAGGAGATTTCAACGAGATCCTTAGGGCTGCTGAAAAATTTGGTGGCTCTAAAATAAATTTTAATAGATCTAATCTCTTTTGGAACTGCATAAATTAATGCAATCTCATTGACCTAGGATTTAGGGGTAGCAAATACACCTGGTCCAACATGAGATATAGGAATAGACATGGGCTTATCCTGGAAAGGCTTGATAGGTTCCTTGCAAATGACCATTGGATCCATCTTTTCTCTGAGGCCACTGTTACCCATTTCCCTAGAACCCATTTTGATCACTCCCTTCTCCTCCTTAATCTAGGATACACCCCTCAGAACCAAATTAAACCCTTTAAGGTTGAATCCATATGGCTAAGGCACTATGACTTCCCCAATCTGATCAAAGATTTCTTCCACAACTGCCCCTATATCACCAGAGCTACCTCTGATTTTGAGGGGAAGGCCAGAGATTGGAACAAGAATATCTTTGGGAACATATTTAATAAGAAGAAGCACTTGCTTGCAAGGTTGGCTGGTATCCAGAAATCCTAAAACTACCCCACAAGATCTTTCCTTCATAGCCTTGAAAAAACTCTTCTCAAAGAGTTCAACCATATCCTTACCTTGGAAAATGAGTTCTAGAAACTCAAGTTCAGAATCTCTTGGCTCTTAGAGGGGGATTCTAACACCAAATTCTTCCATACCTCCACTCTCCATAGAAGGAGGAGGAATAGAATCAACCCCTCATAGATGAAAATGGAACTTGGCATTACCATCAAAAGGACATTGCCAATACCATTTTCATTTACTATGTTAATCTCTACTCCACTTAGCACACATTAGGTTGTCTCATTACCCAATCCAACCCCTCCACTGTAGGATCCATTAGCCACTCCAACCATGAGCTCTTATCGGTTGTTTCTTCTCTTGAGGAAGTCAAAAGGGTTGTTTTCCCTTTTAAACCTAGTAAAGCTCTAAATCCAGATGTATGCATCCCTTTGTGTACCAAAACTACTGGATATCCTTGGACCCCCTCTTATCAAGTTCCGCCAAGAGACCTTCACCTCCTACTCTATGGACCTCTAGGTTAACACTACCTACCTCTACCTCATCTCCAAATGCAAAAATGTCACTTCCCTCAAAAAATTTAGACCCATAGGCCTTTGCAATACTCAATATAAAGTCATCACTAAGATTATAGCCACCAGACTGAAACCTATGCTAACCAAGATCATTGGCTCTAACCAAGACAGTTTTATGGCTAGAAAAAGAGCCTCTAATAATGTCATTATTGTCCAGGAATATATTAGTCACTTCTCCAAAATAAAGGTTAAAAAGGCTAATATGATCCTTAAGATAGACCTAGAAAAAGCTTTTGATAGGATTGAATGGTCCTTTATTAGGCAGGCACTCCATTACTTCAATTTTTCTCCCACCTTATTAAACTCATCCTCTCCTGCATCTCTACCTCCTCCATCTCTACTCTTGTTAATGGAGAGAAGACTAACTTTTTTCATCCTTCTAGGGGTATTAGGAAGGGGGACCCCATGTCACCCTACCTCTTAATTCTGTGTATGAAACTCCTCTCCAGGAGGATTAACTCTGAAGTTGACACCCTTCACTGGACTCTTATATCCATCTCCAAAGGTGGACCCCCCATGTCCCATCTTTTCTTTGTTGATGACCTCACTCTATTTGCAAAAGATGATTCTAAGAACTGCCAAGCCATTAATAGGATCCTCCATAGCTTCAGCTCCCACTCTGGGCAAAGAATCAACTATGCAAAATCCAAGGTAATCTTCTTAAAAAACTGTAGTTTGAATGACCAAGACAACCTTTCCTTTATCCTGGGAATACTCCCATCCAACTCTTTTGGTAAATACCTGGGGTTTTCTATTTTTCACAAGAAACCTGAGAGAGAGGACTTCCAATTTATTATTGACAATCTGAAGAGAGCAAGCTTGCAGGGTGGAAAACCAAGTTTCTTAACATGGCTGGTCAGGTAACTGATGATAGGCGAATTTACATGCCTATAGTGTTATATTTTGCCCATATTTCAGCTAAGTTTTGAGGACAAATTATATATTTCATGCACTTTTAGTCCTTTTTCCTGTAAGTGAGCTAACGAACATGATTAGCAAGTTTTCAGGTATAAATGATGCAGAATTCAGCATTTTATGAATAACTTGACGCCAAAGAAAGCTTCACGAAAGGAGGAAAGCAAAACTTGGACGCCAAGGACCAAAAGTGGCGCATGGAAAATCTGTCCCGGGCAAAAACAGCAATTCTAAAGACTTTGGAGATCAGCAGTAACCTATTAGGATTAGGATAATGATGCAGTAACCCAGTAGGATTGGGTTAAGCAATGCAGTAGCTTAGTAGGAATAGGATATGGGTATTATAAATACCCTATTCTACTAGAGATTTTGATTCATTCACCATTCCACAAACACACTCTTACATTCTCCATTCTTACAATTAATTCTACTTTTTATTCTTCTTCTATTCATCTATTCAATTCTTAATTTCCGCAACAAGAGAAACGTTACTTTGCAAAGGAGTTCACGCCTAAAACGCCATACCACACTTTACTACACGAGATTTTTATTGTGGTATATTAATAATGTCTATTGTGATTTCCTTCGCACTCATGGGTAACTAAACTTCTCTGTTGGGGTTATGGAAGCCATATGAGATACTATCTATTGCTATGAGTTTGTGAATTCGTGACACGTATGCTGCTTATATCATTATTCTCTTCATCTTAATCTAAATTCTTTGTGGTTGCAAACGCATAGAATACGCCAGTATAGCATTAACTTGTTCAAAAGAAATGTTATATGTCTGGAAAAGAGATAATGTCAAGGTAATAGGGCACCAACCCCTGTTAAAAAGTTAGTGTCATAACTGGATTAACCTCTTGGAGAATTCGTACTGTTAGATACGCTTTAAGCTCGAAAGAGTTAAAGTGAAATAGTCCTGGTTAAGGTCGAAAGACGCCTGGATTTACCATCGAATACAATTCTCTATAAGCACATGCATGTCTGAATTCCGCACAACTCATAGCCAATAGAGACGTACAACTCATAAGGTGGACATAACCCCAACTTCTCAATTCTCATTGATCAAAAACCAACCAAGCAAACCGTTTTTACTCCTTTATTTGTTGTTTTTATTTTATTACTTTGTTTACATTACTTGCACGTTAAAATCCCCCTTTTTTACGAGACTTGCTCCAAAAGTCTAGTAATCTTTGTTTACTCATTGACCGGCTATTCCCTGTGGGATCTATACCCAACACAGTTGGGTTATATATTTGACAACGACCGCTTTACACTCTTATGAGAGCTGTAGATTGAGCGTTATCAGTAACTCTAGCCAAATCCTCTTTAGCCAGTATGACCAACCATGTCATGTAATATATCCACCTTTCTAACAATATCCATAATCTGATTGATAGAGCCTAAAGGAGCTTTATTTGGAGCACCATTGATATCAAAAGAAAGATGCACTTTGTTGGGTGGGACACCATCACTCTTCCTAGAAGAGAGGGTGGGCTAGGCATGCAAACTGCAACCATTAAAAATGACTCTTTTATCTGCATTCTAGGCTAGAGAATGTATACCAATCCCACATCCCTATGGACTAACACTCTTATTTCCAAATATGACAATGGAAGAAAGGGTAGCAACAAGGGATCTAGGACCTGGAACAGCATCCACAAATGCTAGAACCTTTGCAAGGATGTTGTATTTTGGGCCATCAAGGATGGAAACAAGGTTAAAGCTTGGGATGATAGGTGGATCCCTGGAATGCTCCCTCTATCATCTATCCTCTATGGCCCAACCTTGCCTACTTCTGACCCTATTATGGTTTAAGATATTTGGAAGAATGAGAGGTGGGACTTTACTCCTCTACCCTTTGATATCCCTCCCAATATCTCCTACAATATCCAAAATACCTTCTTTCATAGTAACCACATCAGTCAAGACACTCCTCTCTGGAGATTGAGGGGTGATGGTACTTTTTCTTGCAAAAGTGCTTATCACCATATTACTAGTCTCAAGGCAAATCAACAGGCCAACCACATCTCTTCAAGTTGGATCTAGTACCTCAGAATCCCCAACAAAATCAAGACCTTCTTGTGGCTCATGCGCCATAATATCTTGCCCACTAGAGTCACTCTCTCCAAAATGGGCTTGAATGTTCCCACCCTTTGTTATTGCTGCAACACTATCCCTGAAGACCAACAACATATATTCTTTGGGTGTACCTTAGCTAAAGTTTTCTGGCAAAAGCTCATCCAAAAATATAGGGGGAGTACCCACCTACAACTATCTATGTTTGATACCACCAATTGGTCCACTACATGGAAAAACCTGGGAGGGACTGGTTTGACAACAACACTCCTTAGGGTACTCTCCTACACTTTTTCCTCTAGTACCTCTGGAAAATCAGAAATGCCAATAACTTTCAGAACACCAACTCTCAGCCTTGCTTTAGCATCCCCCACGCTGAGGCTGTGGAATACCATCACCGGGCAACTTCACTAATGCCCCTCCCAAAAATATTATCACCATTAAATGGGTACCCCCAATCACCAACCATTTTAAGTTTAACACTGATGGGTCATGCCTTGGTAACCCGGGTAGAAGGGGATTGGGGGAGTCATCAGGAGCTGTAGAGGGTACTGGGTCATTGGATTTAGCAAAAGCTTTACCCATGCCACCAATAATCTAATGGAGCCCTTGGCCTTGAAAGAAGCCTGAAGATAGCCCTTAAGCAGAATCTGAAACCTCTGGAAATTTGCATTGACTCACAGGAAATCATTAGCATGCTTCATCATGGTAACTTACTATATGATCCAGTTACCTATGAATATAGGTCACTACTGAGGAGCTTAGGAGGACCTCCAGTTCATCACACTTACAAGGAGCAGAATAGAGTAGCTGATCTGATGGTAAAGCAAGGCTCATAGCAGGATCTTTTTGACAACCTGCATGTTTTGTAACTCCACCTGCTAGTGTAGGAATAATTTTTTGGGAAGACTTTACTGAAAAATCCTCCACTTGATCTGTAACTAGTTCTGGGAATGTTAATCCCAATAGTTATGTTTTTTGTGCCTGACTAGGCTTTGCTGTTGTAAAACTCAAGTTTATTCTTAATGCATCTCTATTCCACCAAAAAAAAAAAGAGTTTGAATAAATCACATTTTATTAAATATTTTTCACGCATGATTTTCAACAAAAGATAAAAATAAATGTTTGACAAATTCATTTAAATGATAATTTAAAAAATCTATTCGATAAAGTAATATTAACATCAACCTTTGAGAAACAAATCAACAAGATTAAAATGCACCTCCTTCAAGATATCGGGGGGATAGAAAGAGTAAAATATGTGTTATACTATTTTTTCTTAATCAACGTCTTTTCTCAATTGATTTTAAAAAAGGAATTAAAAAAATTCAATAAGGCAACACTGTGTATTATATAATGTAGGATAGTGCTAAATGGCCACAAAAATTTGGCCCAAATTTGGCCACAATAATAAAAAGACGATATTATCCTTTTCTTTCAAATAGACAAAGTTATTTAATTTTTAAAGTAAAAGAGTAAAAATGTCCAAAAGTTAACTAGTTCATGAATAGTGCTAAATGACCATAAAAATTTAGCCATAATTATAAGAAGACTGCAATGACCTTTCTCTTTTAAAATAAACTAATTTTTTTTTCTTTTTTTTAATTAAAGGAAATTAAAATCTTTGTTATTTCCCAAACTTAAAAGTTAATTCTCACATTAAAAAATGATAATAAATAAATGATCATTCATTAAAATAATAGAACTTCAATTGTCCATTTTGAATATTCGAGTGCTCCAGTCCATTTTGAATTAGTTATAGCACTACAGAAATAGGACTATGGAATTGTGTATTAACACACAAAATCAATGACCGGAGGATTTCAATCCTAATTTCTAGTATAATTTAGGTGTACAAGTTAAATTTTAAATTTAAATTTCTTTTCCCATATTAATAACTTTATATAAGGTAAAATTTTAATTGGTTTAGAAGTGTTAAATATTATGATTTTTTACCTAAATCAAATAAGGACTTTAATTAATTTTTAAATATTAGAATGATAATTAAATAACAATTATTTGAGAATACAATAGATGAAGAAATTATAATAATCAAATTTTTGTAGTGTTACGGTTTTATAGTTGAGAAAAAGAGGAAAACAATAAACCTTTTATGATTGGTCCTTGATAAGAAAAATCTTTTGTGATCTAACAAGGCTCAGATCGAATCGAGTGAAATTTAACGATTCAAATCTAATTCAAATTTTTGAAATGTTGCAGTTTTACAGTAAAAAGGAGGAAAACAACGAACCTTGTATTTTTTTTGGTCCTCCTTGAGAAAAAATATCTCCCTTTCTTTGAAGTTGACATTCTTTTGAACAAAAATCTTCATCTCATTCTAATTCTGGAAATAAAACTTCAACCCAAAACAATTCGCAATTGCAAGCAATTATATATAGCTTGTTCAAAATAAGTGTAACCCGTGTAACACACATGAATCTAATTGTATAATATAAGTAGAAACTTGAAATAACTTTTGAGGTGTTTACTATTTTTTGAGGAAAAAGGTGATAGTTGAGTGATATTGTGATCCTAAATAAAAGATAAGTGATATTTGAAGAAAATTTTAAAACTTAGCTGACTATTTAGGAAATTCACCCTTAAAACTCTATTTTCATACAATAATTTTCATATTCATTAAAAAAAATCATAAAATCGAACTAAATAAAAAATAAATAAAAAAATTTAATTAAATTTCTTAAAATATGTACAAAGTATAAACTATACTACATAATTAAAAGTTGAACTAAAATTAAACAACTACAAATGTATATATATATATATATATATATATATATATATATATATATATATATATCAATTAATAAATAAATTTGTACTAATTGATTTTTATTTTCTTAATAATGTATTACTACATTTGACAATTATTTAATTATATAATTTTCAATTAAGAAAATTAAATAATTATAAATAAAATACATAAATTATTCATTTCCTTGTATTGGGATAGTTTTTAATGTATTGAAAAATGGTATAATGAATAAAGTAATGTCAGAAATCCAAATTTGGGATGAAAAGGGTAAAAATATCTTAAAACTAACTAGTTTATAGTGTGAATAGGATTTTTTACTATTTTTGGTCAAATTATGACCAAATTTTATGGCCAAAAATTTTTTCCTAATCGATAACTCTAAAAAAATATGATTAGTTTTTAATAGACTACATATATAATTATTAAATACATCTGGGTTATTCTGTAATTAGTTATTCTTCAGTTCTCTATATATACAGCTGTAACCCCTTCAATATAGAGTGAGATCAATTATTATTAAATCTGTATCATGGTATCAGAGCTAGGGTTTCTTCTTCCGCCCAAACCCTAATCTCTCCTCTTTTCCGACGTGTGTGCGCCGCCGCCACCGTCTACACCACGCCGCACGGCCTCCCTCCTCCGCCGTAGGTCGGCGCCATGGACAAGGTTATTGATCCTCTGTCAAAATTACCGTCTGGAGTAAAATTACTGCTCAGGAATCTCCACAATCTCATCCCCGAAAAATTATCTGACAACAACTACCCGGCCTGGGCACTTAACGTCCGCACCGCCCTCGCAGCCAACTTGCTGCTCGGATGGATTGACGGTGCGGAGAAGCCGCAGCCCGAGACAGCCGAGAAGGACGGCGTCAAGCTCCCAAATCCCGACTACCTTCCGTGGATGATCGTAGACACTCAGATCCGAGCCTGTCTTCTCGCAGTTATTAGCCCCTCTGTGCACAAACACGCCCGGGGTTTTCTCACATCGGCTTCACTTTGGGACGCACTAGCCACAAGGTACAACTCTGTGTCCACGGCTCATATTTTTCAGTTGCGTGACAAATTGCATACTCTTCGGAAGGGAACGAAGACGATGACTCAATACCTTGATGATGTGGCCTCTATTCTGTCTGACCTAGATGCTGTGAACGAGATTATTCCTGAACGAGACGTGGTGAATGCCGTGATACGTGGTCTTCCGGCTGGCTATTCCTCTCTCAAACAGCATATTCGCCTCTCGCCTGTCGAAATCACTCTGAATCAACTGTCTGGATGGCTTAATGCAGAAGAATTGAATCTAGACATGGAACACAAATTACTGCTCGGAGAAGCCAGTTCCACCCCTGGCGTCACGGCTCTTTACTCGGCTGGCAGCGGAGGCTCGGCCAGGGGTCGCGGTGACGATCGCCGTAACCAAGGGCGAGGCAGCGGCGGCGGTGACCGTCGAAACACCGGGCAGCAAGGCAGAGGCGGGCCTCCACCGAGGGACGGCTTCCAGTCAGGCCGCGGACAGGGACGAGGAAACCAGCGGATGCCCACACGAGATCTTCCGACGTGCCAAATTTGTGCTAAACGGGGCCATTCTGCGGCTAATTGCTGGTATCGTTATGATGACTCGCAGAATGTAAATAGCCAGTCCGGAGGATCAAGGGCGATGCATGCGTCCACAAACGCTCAATCTGGCGATTGGTATCTAGACACAGGTGCTAACACCCATGTGACGTCGGATTATTCACAACTTCAAGCTCCTCATCCGTATCATGGCTCAGAAACTATTACAGTAGGCAATGGTCAATCCCTTCCCATCACAACCACCGGCTCTGGGTATGTCTATACCCCAAATGGTAAATTTCATCTCTCAACCCTTCACCACGTCCCTTCCCTCACATCCAATCTTTTATCTGTTTATCGCTTTACTAAAGAAAATAACTGCACCCTCATTTTTAATGACACCAATTTCCAGATAGTGGACAATACCACGAACCGGGTGCGGTACACGGGCCGCTGTGAGCATGGGCTATACACTCTTCCATCCAGGTCTCCGTCTGTTGTGAGTCAAGCCATTCTCTCGTCAACCTGGCATCGCCGGCTTGGGCACCCATCATCCGCCATCACCAAATCCATTTTATCTTCCTTAGGTTTTAATTTTTCAGAAAAATTACATTGCGAGTCCTGTTCAGTGTCTAAATCTTGTCGTTTACCTTTTTCACTGTCTGAACACAAGGCCACTGCGCCATTTCAATTAATTCATTCTGATGTTTGGGGTCCAACCTCAGTTCCTTCTGTTCAAGGTTTTCGTTATTATATCTGTTTTGTTGATGATTACAGTAAATTCACTTGGCTTTATCCTCTGAAATTTAAATCCGAAGCTTATACTATTTTTGTAAACTTTGACCGAATGGTTCAAAATCAATTTAATGCCAAAATCAAAATTTTTCGAAGTGACAATGGCAAAGAATTTGTCAACAATGCATTTGGTGTTTTTCTTCAAAATCTAGGGGCTCTTCATCACACTTCATGTCCATATACCCCTGAACAAAATGGCGTTGCTGAGCGCAAACACCGTCACCTAATAGAAACAGTTGTTGCGCTCCTCCATGATTCCACCTTACCTGTTTCCTTTTGGGTTGATGCCCTTGCTACTGCCAACTACCTCATAAATCGCATGCCCACTCACACTCTCTCCAACTCCACTCCATATGCCCGTCTCTACAATCATCCACCCGACTATATCCATCTCCGCCCGTTTGGGTGTCTAGTTTATCCCTGGTTGCGTCCGCACACTCAACATAAACTTCAACCTCGGTCCACCCCTTGTGTCTTTCTAGGCTATCATCCCACTATCAAAGGTTACAAATGTTTCGATCCTGTATCTCAGAAAACATATGTTTCCCGTCATGTTCGTTTTGTGGAGGAACAATTTCCTTACACAAGTCTTTCCTCTACTCCATACTCCCCCAATCCACTTGGCGTTGTGCCATTATTTCCGTCCTTTTCTCACGCTCATGCTCCGGCTCACTCGGCACCTAACCCGGTACCCCACTACACCACTACCCACCCGAAACCCCAAACCTCCCACCCGAACACCCAGCCGACTGCCACACAACCCACCACTTCCCTACATCATACTCCTAACACACATACAGCCACCCCATCCACCGTTGCACATCCCAGCTCCCACGGCAGCCCCACCCAACCCCCGCCCACACATCATACAACTCCACCACCCCTTCCTAATCACCCTCCACTCAACACTCATCCTATGACAACCCGAGCCAAGGCCGGTACCTTCAAACCAAAAGCCTACCACACTCAAATACCCTTTGATGCACATCCCACAACTGAGCCTACTACCTACAACCAAGCCTCCAAAAATAATTTCTGGTGCCAAGCTATGGATGAGGAATTTCAGGCTCTGAATGAACAACGTACATGGGATTTGGTACCTCTGCCTAGTAACCGAAAGTCTATTGGGTGCAAATGGGTGTTTCGCATCAAACGAAATTCAGATGGATCTCTTTCTCGCTATAAAGCACGTCTGGTTGCAAAAGGGTATCATCAGGAGTATGGTGTGGATTATAAGGAGACCTTCAGCCCTGTTGTTAAGCAACAGACTATTCGTCTGGTCTTGTCTCTTGCTCTTCACTATGATTGGCCGCTTCATCAGCTAGACGTCAGCAATGCCTTTCTTCATGGTCATCTTGAGGAAGAAATCTATATGGTTCAGCCACCGGGATATGTTAATCCCAACCGTCCTCACTATGTTTGCAAGCTTCGCAAATCACTGTATGGCCTGAAACAGGCCCCTCGAGCCTGGTACACACGTCTCTCTACTTTTCTGCAGGGTCTTGGTTTTCGCACCTACCATCATGACAACAGCCTCTTCACCCTTCACTGTTCTCGAGGGACAGTCATCATTCTTATCTATGTGGATGATATTGTTATTACAGGCAGCTCGTCGTCACTCATCACTGAAATTACTGAAGCTATGCATCGTGACTTCAAACTTAAGGACCTCGGTCCTCTGGAGTTCTTTCTTGGCCTCGAACTCATCCGCAAATCGGGAACCATATTGATGCATCAGACAAAATATACCCTTGAACTTCTAAATCGGGCTGGAATGACAGACTGCAAACCCGCGGTCACTCCCATGGCAGTCCGCCAATCCCCAGGGCCGAATACTCCCTTTGCCGATCCTACACTATATCGGAGCCTCGTCGGTGGACTTCATTATCTTGCTGTTACTCGTCCGGACATCCAATATGCAGTCAATCGAGTCTCCCAATCAATGCATGCTCCCACAGAACAACACTTTCAGGCCTTGAAACGCATTCTGCGCTATCTTCAAGGTACTCTTCACTGTGGAATTTTATTTCAAAAGGGCTCGTTTGATATATCTGTTTTTTCTGATTCGGATTGGGCTAACGACAAAGATGATCGAAAGTCCACTACTGGATATATTGTCATGATGGGACCGAATCTGATTTCCTGGTGCACCAAGAAGCAAACGCGAGTGTCCCGTTCCTCCACAGAAGCAGAATATCGTGCCATGGCTGCGGGTGTTGCTGAAGCCATGTGGTTACGATACCTTACGGATGCACTTGGCATTCCCCCGACAAAACCACAGATTTATTGTGACAATCAGTCCACTATTTGTGTTACCAAAAATCCAGTCCTTCATGATCGTATGAAGCATGTTGGGTCTGACTGTCACTTTGTTCGCGATGAGGTACTTGCAGGAGCGATGGCCACGCACTATGTCCCATCTACTGACCAGCTTGCTGATATTCTCACCAAGCCTCTTCCGTTACAGCCTTTTCAGTCTCTCTGCTCCAAGCTGCCCCTCGTTACCGCTGATCAGCTTGCGGGGGGATAATAGACTACATATATAATTATTAAATACATCTGGGTTATTCTGTAATTAGTTATTCTTCAGTTCTCTATATATACAGCTGTAACCCCTTCAATATAGAGTGAGATCAATTATTATTAAATCTGTATCAGTTTTAAACCTGTACTAGCCGTCACAATAGAAAATTATTCAAATCTATGTTATACATAGATGAGCTATGCTATACATAGATGAGCTATGCTATATGTGTTGAGCCATTAGTTATGATACATATGAAATATTTGATGACTAATAAACATCAGATATGATGCAAGAATCAAGTATTAAATATGTTTAGTATATATGAAAAATAACTTTTGAAAAAACATGTTCTTAACATGTCTACTGAGAGCTAGATTACATAAGCACATTGCAAGGACTAAGTCCTTGGTAGATTGAAGAAGACTTGTTGATCAGATGCAAAGTCAATTTCAAGTATTCCTCACTACTGAAAAAAATATCAAAAATCGACCTAAAAAAGGCAACCTCACAAGGTTAAAAAAAAAAAAAAAAATTGATCTCATGAGATTGATTTTTATTCTTTTATTTTTTTTTTAGCAAAACAGATCTTCATAAATACGTCGATCTTTTTAGAATAAAATTTTGAGAAAGTGCAGATTGATCTCCTGAGATCGTTTCTTTAAAATAAAATTTTAGTGAAGATTTGAGAGGAAAATCTATTAAAGTGGATCATGATTTTTGAATCCTAAAAGTTATTGATTGAAGACTTTCACGTAAAAATTTTATTTTAATTATTAGAACATATTTATTTTTTACTTCATTTCTAAATAAGTGTTTCTTTTGATTTAGACACATTCTTTAATATACTACTTCTAAAAAATTAAAGATAACTTTATCAATTTATCCTTAATTAAATTTTATTTCCTTTCAAATTGAAATTATTTATTATATTTAAACTCAATGACATATATTAAGATCATGATCAAAATGTCCTTACAAACTTAAATATACTTTTATTTATAAAAAATAAAAAAAAAATACAAAAGCAACATTTATAAAGGAAGGGAGAAAGTAACTAATTACCGAAGAACATGACTTGTATGTACATAAATAAATAATTACCACCAACAGCAGTGGTAGCCCAATGGTAAGGGATTGGTCTACTCGTCTCTGGGTATGAACAAACACTCTGTTGGGAGCTCTTCCCCCCAAATGAGACCTGACGCGGGGCGAATTTAAATATAGTCGGATTCCTAAAAAGCAGGTACCGGACACCGAGTGATTTAAAACCAAAAAAAAAAAAGAAAAAAAAAATTACCGAAGAACAGGATTTTTATGTTCATAAATAAATAACAACATACATGAGGTAACTTCAGATTCTGAACAGATTCAATTCAACCTTCTACTAATGAAACTAATCATCATACATGAGGTAAGAATATGCATCCACTAACATAAAATAAAATTTTATATACGTCTCTCTTCTATGCCGTGCAGATTTAACATGTTAACTCGTAGAACCGACCATCATTTAAGAATACAAGATAAAGAAAGACAAGTAGTGCTAAATTAAGATTTCCCCATACCCCATAAGAAAAAGATAGTCATAAATGACCACTGAATAAGTGGGACATCAATGGGAAAAAGCCAAGTATGTAAAAGGAAAAGAAGAGATACATTCACTTGAGTTAGGCAACTCGTTGTCAAATTTGTATTTGTTGAAAATGATTATTTAGTGAAGGAAGCAAAAACGACGGCTCTCTTCACATACCCAAACACCAAGTAAAACAATTATTGTCTTCATTCATGCCTACTTTTTTATTTATTAATTAAAAAGAATTGGTTAATTATTGAGCAATTTGCAGACACTTGTCGACTTATATTAACTTTAATTTGTTAATCACGATTATTATTAGGGGTCCATTTGCTGAGATCATAAGACATTCTTGAAATTTGGCAATAACTAGTGGTTTTTAGAGAATGAATCATGTAGTTTAGGTTGAAAGTTCCACTCTCCTTCAAATTAGGTCATAGAGATTCTTCCTTTTTATTTGTTTATTACTCTAATTTATATTCTTTAGTTGTGAGCTGTGACGTACTTTCTTTAAAAATATATATATAATTTAAACGGTGAAAACACATTTGGACTAATTTTTTTTAGTTTTTCTAAGAAAACTAAAAAGAAGTTTTTTAAAAAAAAAAAAATCTGGAAAAATCGCTTCACTTGTTCTTTAAACAAATGTCAATCTCAATACAAGAGAAACCTAACTTGCACAACCATCAAAGGCTATAATGCGATGGTAAGTATCCTTTCAAATTTTAACAAGGCTTGAGTTTAAGTCTTGAAAACATGCTCTATTATTTTTAATAAGGCTTTGAGTTTGAGTTTTGAGAACAGGCTCGTCTTTAATAGAGATCATTTTATTTTCAAAGTGAAACTTTTGACATGAAGTCAAATTAGTTTAACCCCAAAATGAATATCGAACAACAACAAATAAAATAAAATAGAAGATCTAACATGCACTACCATATTCGCCAAATGTAAATCTATTTCATATTCAAATTCAGGTTTAAAATTCTCATAGGGCAAATCCCACCAAACAAAAGGAACAAGCTACTACTAATATATAGTCTCTAAGGCAGGGCAGCTCTACCTGTAAAAAAAAAATAGGCGGTCGTCTTAGGTCCCCAAATTTAAAGGGCCTTATTTTTAATAATAATCTAAATATTTAAAAAAATAAAATATTATTTATTAAAAAAATATTTTTTTATATAAAATGAAAGAATTATTGTAAGAAGTTCATATATCCAGTGTATTATGTCTCAAGAAAGATGAAATGCATTGATTATATTATTATTTAGAAAAGAATAATTAAAAAAAATCGATTATATAATTTTGAAAATAAAATAAATTAAAAAAAAGTTATTTTTTCTTAAAATTTTAAGGTTTCCGTTTGATTTTCGTCATACCCACGAATATGTTGGAGCCGCCCCAGCTCTAAGGGCAAGGTGTTCTTTTTCTCCTCTTTTTGGCTACTCAAATATGGGTTTCAAGTTTCAACCATTAGGGGGGGGTCCCCTTTAGCCACACACTGATTTAGTGTAGTCAGCTGTCACTCCAATACTTAACTCTTGAGATACTGTGGGGGGTCCCTAAATCAATCAAATATGAGAACAGAAAGAAAAGGATGGGTTGGAGTTCTTATATATCTCCCAAAATTAGGAAACTGTAATGAAAGATAGTGATATAAAAATAGAAAAAGAGTATTAGGTCAATTTTCCATCTATTTTTCATAAATAAAAGGTCAAAGTCATCGACAGACACTAAAATTTATTGCGAAAATTCACTTAAACCTGTAAACTAAGGCATGTTTCGATCAGATCTTTAAACTCCCCCGAATTTTGTTTCAATTGGGTATTTTTTTCCCTATCAGCAAAAAGGTCAAAATGTGTGTTGCACACACACGATGACGTAGCAAAACGAGCTAATTGGAAGCTGACACGTGGCCTTGTGGGTCCAATAATTATTAAAAATTAATTATAATTTTTTAAAAAAAAAGTATATCAAAATGGCATTGAGGAAATTATTAAAAAATAATTCTAAAATTATTTAAAAAATAAAAATAAAAAACTGATTATTTTAAAAAAATTATAAATTTTTTTTAAAAAATGAAATAAATTATTAAAAAATATTTTTAAAAAAAAATAATAATTAAAAAAAATTATATATTTTTTTTAAAATGAAAATAAAAAATGGCGTTGAGGATATAAATTATGAAAAATAATTATAAAATTATTTAAAAAAAAACTGATTATTTAAGAAAAAAAAATTAAAAATGAAATAAATTATTAAAAAATATTTAAAAATTAATTATTAAAAAAAATTATAAAACTTTTTAAAATGAAAATAAAAAATGGCATTGAGGATCCAAATTATTAAAAAATACTTCAAAAATTATTTAAAAAATAAAAATAAAAAACTGATTATTTTAAAAAAATTATAAAAAAAAAATAAAATTAAATAAATTATTAAAAAAATATTTTTTTCAAAAAAATAATTATTAAAAAAAATTATAAAATTTTTTAAAAAATGGCATTGAGGATATAAATTATGAAAAAAAAATTATAAATTTATTGAAAAAATAAAAATAAAAAACTGATTATTTAAAAAAAATTATAAAATTTTTTAAAAAATGAAATAAATTATTAAAAAATTATTTTTTAAAAAAAATTATAAAATTTTTTAGAAAAATGGCATTGAGGATATAAATTATGAAAAAATAATTATAATTATTTTAAAAATAAAAATAAAAATAAAAATCTGATTATTTAAAAGAACTTATAAAAAAATTTAAAAAATGAAATAAATTATGAAAAAATTATTGAAAAAATTAAAAATTAATTATTAAAAAAATTATAGAACTTTTTAAAATGAAAATAAAAAATGGCATTGAGGATCCAAATTATGAAAAAATAATTATAAAATTATTTAAAAAATAAAAATAAAAAACTAATTATTAAAAATAAATTATAAAAAATTTTAAAAGATGAAAATAAAAAACAGATTTTTTTTAAATTCAGTTTTATTAAAAAAAAAAATAAAAAAAAATTGGGGTCCTCTAAATACTTTTTGGGGTTTTTAGTGTTTAAAAACAAAAAATGTTATTAAAAAAATTTTGGGGCCCTCAATGCCACTTGGCAACTTTATATTCGTAAATTAGTACAAAAAAATGCTCCTCACGTGCCTCCCACGATGGCACTGCACGCGCAGTGCCACATAGGCAAAAAATGTCCAATTGGAACAAAATTTGGGGGTTTAGGGGTCTGATAGGAACATGTCTTAGTTTAGGGGTCTAAGTAAATTTTCGCAACAAGTTTAAGTGTCTATCGATGTCTTTGGCCTAAATAAAATTATCATAAACGATGGTAAATGGTAAGTTCATAATCAAACTAATAAATTAAAATCTTAATTGAACATTAAATATTGAATCCTATGATAGCAATATTTTGCTTTTTGAGTAATTGTCGGAAGGAAAAGAAAATAAAGGTTGAATTAAAGATAAAGCTTATTTTAAAAGCACATACCATACATTTATGGCTTTAATGCACACCGCATGAGTAAGGACCCGTTGGGCATAGATTTCTAATGTAGTTTTTGGAAAGAAAAAAAACTTGATAAATAGTATTTGGTCAAATATTTTTGATAAATAATTCAAATTTTCATATATTAGAAAATACTAATATTTAGGCCAAATTTCAATTTTTGTGAATTTTTAAAGGTAAAATGTGTTTTTCAAATACGATGACCAAACATATGGTGAAATTTCACCCCACTCTTTACTCAAAAATGACTTGTCAAAAATATTTGGAAATCTATAGTTAAACGCTAGCTAAGTATTATTTAATGGATTATTTTCGAGAAGAATGTCACATTCAAAAGAGTCAATGAAGTGTTACGAATATATGTTTGGTTTAGATTCCTTGTGAAGATTTCGTTATCTTTGCTGTGGATATGGCAGAACTTTTCTTCTTCTTTTTTCTTTATTTGGGATAAACTTGCTAGATATGTTTTGGTTAAATTGCAACAAGCCTATCTTGCTTTATTCGCATACTTCTTAGACCAATTGCTAAACATTCTTCGTCCTAAATCCTAAAATAAGTGTCAATTTACAAGAAATCAGAAAAAAAGGAAAAACTTAGAATTCTGTTGTGGAATGGATGCCATGTGTAAAGCCATGTGGCTTTCTTTTACTTTGGCTCCTTGTCAAGTAATACTCCACCTCTGAAAGTTGGATATATCTTATACTTTAGCTATTATAAATAGCCTTATTTTACCTAAAGAAATGTGATAAGACTGTTACAATTTTACATTCTCCACTTTCATATATTATTGTTGGTTATTTTTATATAATTTTATATCATGTTATCAGTATGAGTCTCTGTAAAAAAAATTCAACAAAAATAAAGATAAGTATTTATTTCTCTTAAATAAAATCAAATATATCCAAATGCGAATTTGTTACCCTAGATATATCGGGCAAAATCTATAAGTCCTGAGCACTGAATGCTGAAATACATTTGGATGCGATGGGTCTGACAGACACCATCAAAAACGGCAATCAGGCATCAAACCAAGATCGGGTCAATGCCATGATATTTCTTCGTCATCATCTTGACGAAGGTTTAAAAATGAAATACCTCACTATTAAGGATCTACTTATATTGTGGAATAATTTAAAAGAAAGATACGACCACCTGAAGATGGTCGTCCTTCCACAGGCACATTATGAATGGACTCATCTGAGGTTGCAAGATTTTAAAAATATAACTGATTATAATTCTGCGATGTTTAGAATTAAATTGCAGTTGAATTTATGCGGAGAAAATAACACTGATCACGACATGTTAGAGAAAATACTCTCCACTTTTTCCGCCTAGAGTATACTCCTACAACAGCAGTACCGAGAAATAGAATTTAAAAAGTATTCAGAATTGATTTCTCATCTTCTTGTTGCGGAACAACATAATGATCTTTTAATGAAAAATCATGAAAGTCAACCTCCTGGTACTGCTCCATTCCCTGAAGTAAATGTTGCACATTGTCACTAAATCAGGCGTGAAAGAAGCCCTGGCCCCAGTCGTAGTCGTATCCGTGGTCGAGGAAGTATTTTAATTAGGGTGATCGACTTGCACTAAACAATGACCCTCAACACCAGCAGTGTAAAAAGAAGGGTGAAGCTACTAAAGCAGTGTCAAGGACGAACTCTGAAAATAAATGTTATCGATGTGGAGGAAAAGGGCACTAGTCGCGTACCCTGTCGTACGCCAAAACATCTGGTGAAACTCTATCAGGCGTCCCTTAAAAAAACAGACAATGATGTAGAGGCAAACTTTATCTCTGAAGATAATGTTGAGCCCATGAATTTAGATGTCTCAGATTTCTTTACAATCCCCAAAAAATATGTTATGACAAATATGAAATAGTCTGATTATTTTACTTTCCTGTTAAGTTGTACATGTTTACATTTCTGTTAATAGTATCTCTAGTCTTGTAAATAAATAAAATTTGTGTAATACGTTATGTGCTAGTAATACTATAATATTTACTTTGTTTATATTTTCATCTTGAAGAAAATATGGATAATCCTCAAGTTTTATTTGGATCAATAATCGATCGTGACGATATTTGTGTAATTGATAGTGGGACAAAGCATGCAATATTTAAAGATGAGAAATACGTTTCCCACTTACTTAGAAGAAAAGCAAATGTTACAACAATCTCTGGTAATTCAAAACTAATTGAAAGCTCCGAAAGAGCTACTATATTTCTGTCTAAGGGGACAAAATTAGTTATAGAAGATGCGTTGTTTCTTCTAAATCCCCAAGAAACTTATTGAGTTTCAAAGATATCCACCGAAATAGATATCATATTGAGACAGTAAATGAAATGAATGTTGAATATCTTGGCATTACCAAGAATGTCTCAGATCTAAATCCAGTGTTGGAGAGATTACCAACTTTGTCTTTCGGCTTATACTATGCAGAAATTAGTACAGTTGAAGCACACTCTATTGTAAACTAGAAGTTTACCGATTTAAATATATTTGTGCTTTGGCATGATCGAATAGGCTATCCTTGCTCAATAATGATGAGACGAATCATTGAAAATTCAAAAGGACACCCACTGGAGAACCTAAAGATTCTTACAAGTGATGAATTTTCATGTGCTGCTTGTTATCAAGGCAAACTGACAACTAAACCCTCACCACTGAAAGTTGGCGTCGAAACCCCTCTTTTTCTAGAACGTATACATGGAGATATATGTGGACCTATTCACCCATTTAGATATTTTATGATCCTAATAGACGCATCTTCAAGATGGTCTTATGTGTGTATCTTATCATCTCGCAACCTGGCGTTTGCAAAATTATTGACACAAATAATACGATTAAGAGCGCAATTCCCAGATTATCCTATTAAGGCTATTCACCTCGACAATGCTGGAGAATTTACAACTCAAGCTTTTGATGATTATTGTATGTCAGTTGGGATAAGATTTGAACATTCAGTCGCTCATGTTCATACTCAAAATGGCCTTGTTGAGTCATTTATTAAGCGCCTAAAATTGATAGCAAGACCACTACTTATGAAAATGAAATTTCCCACTACTGTTTGGAGTCATGTTATATTACATGCAACATTACTTATTCATCTCAGACTAACTCATTATAATAAGTACTCCCCGTTACAATTGGTCCTTGGTCATGAGCCAAATATTGTCCATCTACGAATTTTTGAATGTGTTGTATAGGTGCCAGTTGCACTACCTCAGCGAACTAAGATGGGCCTCCGAAGAAGGTTAGGAATATATGTTGGGTTTAAGTCACCCTCTATAATTTGTTATCTTGAATCATTGACGGGATATTTTTTTACTACTCAATTTACAAATTATCGCTTTGATGAAATGAATTTTCCGCAATTAGGGAGAGAGAAACATGAAATTAAAAAAAATGCGTGAAAAATTTCATCGTTATCTCATTTTGATCCATGTACCCCCATATGTGAAAATGAGGTACAGAAGATCATTCACTGACAAAAACTAGAAAATCAAATGTATGATCCATTTATTGATTTGAAAAGAATAACTAAGTCGTATATCCATGCAGCGAATGTGCCTGTTCGAATTGAAATCCCAAAAGGTACATCTACTAATGTCAGAGCTTCTGAATCCCAAGCACGCCTGAAGCGTGGTAGGTCATTGGGTTCAAAGGATAAAAATCTTAGAAAAAGAAGCGCTAAGAATGATAAAGATAATATTATAAAAGATTCTCCTGAAGAGACTCAAAATTTGATTAATCCTGATATTTCTGAAGAAATCAATGAACCTGAGACTCAAGTGAATGAAGAACTTTCAATAAGTCCTACTAGTGATGAGGTAAATTTAAATCGATCAAAAATTACAATGGATAATATTTTTGCATATAATGTCGCATTAAATATTATGCAAGACAATGAGGACATTGAACCTCTATCTGTCAAAGAACATCGACGAAGAAAATATTGGCCAAAATTGCAAGAGATGATTCAATCGGAATTGAACTCACTTGCTAAATGGGAGGTTTTTTTACTTGTAGTCCAAACCCCAGATGGTGTTAAATCAGTCAGCTATAAATGGGTCTTCATACGTAAAAGAAATGAGAAAAATAAAATTGTAAGATACAAGGCACGCCTTGTTGTACAACGATTCTCTCGAAGACTCGGTGTCGACTATGGAGAAACATATTCACCCGTTATGAATGCAATAACGTTTCGATACCTCATTGGTCTAGCTATACATGAAAAACTTAAAATTCATCTAATGGATGTGGTTACAGCTTATCTTTATAGTTCACTTGATAATGATATTTACATGAGAATTCCAGAAAGATTAAAAATGCCTGAAGCATATAGTTCAAAGTCTCGAGAATTATATTCAATCAGATTACAAAGATCGTTACACGGTCTGAAACAATCAGGGCGTATGTGGTAAATCGCCTAAGTGAGTACTTGATAAATGAAGGTTACATAGATTATGTCATTTGTCTTTGTATTTTCATTAAGAAAATGACATTAGGGTTTGTTATTCTCGTTGTTTATATGGATACCATAAATCTCATTGGAACTCCAAAAGATGTCCAAAAGGCAATTGAATATCTAAAGAAAGAATTTGAAATGAAAGATCTTGGAAAGACAAAACTTTGTCTTGGTCTGCAAATTGAACATTTAGCAAACGGGGTATTCATTCACCAAACTGCCTATACTGAGAAGGTTTTGAAATGATTTTACATGGACAAAGCATATCCATTAAGTACTCCAATAGTTGTTCGATCACTTGAGGTGAGTAAAGATCCATTCTGACCTCTAGAAGAGAGTGAAGAGATTCTTGATCCCAAAGTACCATATCTCAGTGCTATTGGTGCACTTATGTATCTTGATAATGCTACAAAATCGAATATAGCATTTTCTGTTAATTTGCTAGCAAAGTATAGTTCTTCTCCTACGCGAATACACTGGAACAGAGTTAAGCATATATTTAGATACCTCAAAGGGAATATTGATATAGGTATGTTTTATACTAACAAAGCTAGTCCAGATCTTGTTGGTCATGCACATGCACTATAAAGCCCGATCTCAAACAAGCTATGTGTTTACGTACGGAGGTACCGCTATATCATGGCGATCTACAAAGCATTTTATCATTGCTACTTCTTCAAATCATACTGAGATAATAGTTATTCATGAGGAAAATAGAGAATGCATATAGCTGAGATCGATGACTTATTTCATCAAAGAGAGATGTAGCATGAAGCTCGATATCAAGGTTCTCACAGTCATATTTGAAGACAATGCAACATGCATAGCTCAATTAAAAAGAGACTTTATAAAAGGAGATAGAACGAAGCACATCTCGCTGAAGTTATTCTTCACGTACGATCTCCAGAAGAATGGTGATATTGAAGTACAACAAATATGTTCCAGTGGCAATCCAGCGGATTTGTTCCCTAAATTGTTACTAACTTCAACTCTCAAGAAAATGGTACATAAGATTTAAATGCGAAGATTGAACCAGGTGAATCAGGGTCTTCATCAAGGGGAGTAAGAATACGATGTACTCTTTCATACGCGTTGTGCTCTTTTTTCCTTAACCAAGGTTTTTATCCCACTGAATTTTTCCTGGTAAGGTTTTTAATGAGGGAACACTCAAATGCGTATTCAGTAAATTTCTCTTTACATGGACATTCAAGGGGGAGTGTTGTGGAATGGATGTCATGTGTAAATCTATGTGGCTTTCTTTTACTTTGGCTCCTTGCCAAGTAATAGTCCACCTTTTAAGGTTGGATATATCTTTTACTTTGGCTATTATAAATAGCCTTATTTTACCTAAATAAATGTTATAAGACTACTATAATTTTACATTTTCCACTTTGGTATATTATTGTTGGTTACTTTTATATAATTTTATATCAAATTCCACTCTTTTTACTCTCTCTCCACTAGTTATACTTCCTCATTATTACTTGTTTATTTTTCTATTAGCACAGAGATTAAGCAGATGTCCACTTTTCTATTGACACATGAGTTAAGAAGCATATAGGAGTAATTTATCATATTACCCTTTGAATATAATAAATCTAATGTCTTGAAAAATGTATTAGATAATGAATCGTATTTAATACTGGGAGTAAAATGAATAGAAACAGATAAATTATCCATTGATTTTATAAAATAGACAAATATTGTTGGACATTCCAAAATAGAAATATGGAAATGATATTGATGCAGAAATGTGAAAAGTTCATCGATCTCGAAAAGGCGTACGATAAAGTCCCCATAGAGATTCTGTGGAGGTGTTTACATGCTAGAGGTGTGCCCGTGGGATATACTAGGTCAATTTAGAACATGTACGATGGAGTGATGACTCATGTGAGGACAGTAGGAGGAGATTCAGAGCACTGTTCTGTTTTGACAGGGTTGTACCAGGGATTGTATCTTAGCCCATTTTTATTTGCCTTGGTGATGGATGTTTTGATACGGTATATTCAAGGAGACGTGCCTTAGTGTATGTTATTTGTTGATGATGTTGTACTACTTGATGAGACTCGGGGAAGAGTTAATGATAAGTTGAAGGTTTGGCAAAAGACCCTAGAGTCTAAGAGGTTTAGGTTGAGCAGGACTTAGACGGATTACTTTAAATGTAAGTTCAATGATTCGATGCATGAGGCTTACATGGTAGTGGAGCTAAATTCTCAGACCATTCAAAAGAGAGATAGTTTCAAGTATCATGGGTCTATGATTCAGGAGATAGAGAGATTGATGAGGATGTCACGCACCATATTGGTTCAGGGTGGTTGAAGTGGAGGATCGCTTCAAGAGTCTTGTTTGATAAGAAGATACCTCTGAAGCTTAAAGGTAAGTTCTACAGAGTGACAGTCTGACCGGCTATGTTGTATGGAGTAGAGTGTTGGTCAGTTAAGAACTCCAACATCCAAAAGTTAAAGGTGGAAGAGATGAGGATGTTGAGATAAATGCATAGACTTACCAAGAGAAATGGGGTTAGAAATGATGTTATTTGAGAGAAGGTGGGAGTGGCTTCGGTGGATGACAAAATGCGGGGAGTGAGATTGCGGTGATTCAAATATGTGATGAAGAGGTGCATGGATGCTCCAGTACGGAGATGTGAGAGGCTGGTTGTGGATGATTTTAGGTGCGGTAGAGGTAGGCTGAAGAAATATCGTAGGGAGGCGATTCGACATGACATGAAGCGGTTACAACTTACGGAAGACACATGAACCTTGATAGAAAGGTATGGAGGACGCGAATTAGGGTAGAGTGTTAGCAGGTATGAGTGCATCTATAGTAGTCGGGAGGAGTGCTTTATTTGTATTTGTGCATGTAGTTTCTTGTTCCTAATATTCTGATGGTGTTTGTGATTTAGATAGTTTATAGTATTACTCTGTCGGTATCTTGATTCTTTTATTTTCTAGCAGCGTGTATCCCACTTTGTAGTTTATTTTTGTATTTTTTGACTATATTATTATCTGTCTTTAGTCCGGAATTTATCGGAAACAACCTCTCTATTTCATCTGAGGTAATGAATCATATTTAATGTTAATGATAAAACGAATAGAAATAAATAAATAAATTATTCATTAGTTCTATAAAATAAATAAATATTATTAAATATTTTAAAATATAAAAATAGATTAATAAAAATAATGGGAGAAAGTATCTAATTGTATCATATTTATAAGGCCTGATATAAAGAGAAAAAAAATGTTTATAGAGTAACTAGCAGCAAGGCGACACTTCTCTAATAGTTATACCCAACTCTTCAGGTAACTTTCTTCGTTTATTTTTACTTATGCATTACTAACTTGACAAACATTTTAAGAAAAATAAATAATATGAATAATTTTACAATATCACTCTTTAACACATTGTTTGGATGATGATTTTTCATGATATGGTATTATGGTTACTAAGGAAATTATGTTTGTTTTGATTGTTTCTTAAAATATATGGTATGATGTAATTTAATTTCATGATTTGGTAACTATGAAAACCTCACTTTATATAACCACCGATTTGGTGGTATCCCATGGTTTACTTATTTTTTTCAATTATGTTCTTATTTAATATTATTAATTCTATAACTTATATTATTTAACTCCACCTCCTACCCCTCCTCCCATCCCACGAGCCACCCCCCTTCCCCCCCAAACCTCGCCCCATCCAAAAAAATAAAAATTGCTTTCTTTTTTAGGAAATTTTAAACTTTTTTCTTATCCCACCCCTACCTTGACCCCGGCCCCATCTCTTACCAAACCCCCACCCTAATTTTTTTTAAAAAAATTATTTTTAAAAAGAAATTCAAAACTTTTTCTTACCCCACCCTCACCCAGCCTTACTCCCTCCTCCACCACTTACCAGCCCCTCTCCCGAATTAATTTTTTATTTTTAAAAAAAATTCCTTACCACACCACCACGTCCTACTAGCCCCCCCCCCCCCCTCCCCCCTCTCAAAAAAAAATATTTTTTAAATTTATTTTTAAAAAAAATTCAAAACTTTTTTCTTACTCCATCCCTACCCCTACCCTCGATCCCCCACTCCACTACCCCACCCTCAAATATTCTTTTTAACAAAAAATTCATAATTTTCTTCTTACCCCCATCCCCCTTAGTCTATTCATTTTCATTTGTTTGTGTTAAATATATACAAATAATTTTAGAATATATTTTTCTATTTGCGTAACGAACACAAAAAAATAAGTAAGAAACTATTTGCTTTTCTATAACTTTTTTGTATTCCTTACTGAACACACATGTGGCATACACAAAAGATGCATTCAAATTTTGTACTTGTCGTTGGTGGTCACGCTTCAAAACACCAAAAGAAAATGAAATTTGTTACTATAAAAAATGAATCTTATTACATTTATTTTGATCTATTCTTGTATTGATTTTGCTAAAATTTACATGAATTTAACAATTTAATATATTTACATGGCATAATTTGTGACAGATTAACAAAAAGAAAATTATTTTATTAACAATTATTGATAAATTTAACATTTATAATAATTAAGGGCATTTTAGTAAACTTATCAGTTACGATACAGTACCATACCATCAAACCAAATAATAAAACTATTATTAAACAATAGTGAACGATACAGTCTATCCAAACACTGTATTGTACTATAATGTACAATACCGGACTTCCTTCGTCTAGCAATACATATCCACTATTGACCAAGGCGGATCTAAGATTAAAAGTTTGTGAGTTCCTATAGAAAAAATAGGAATATAATATAGTGGTTTTGACGGGGCTAGAACCCATAACCAAAAAAAACTTACAATCTCTTCTCTTCCACTAGATCAATAACACACTTTGTTTATAAGTTCCAAACTTATTATTCTTATATTTACTAAATTTCCTAATATAAATACGAGATCTGCACAAAAGTTACTGGATTTTCGAGACCCCCCCCCCCCCACTTATACCCCTAAATTCATCCCTGCTATTGACTTGTCACACATTTAAGAAATAATAAATAATAAGAATAATTTTACTATACCATCCTTTGAATATATAAAATTTAATGTTTTGAAAAATGTATTGAGTAATGAATAATATTTAATAGTAATAATAAAATAGGTAGAAATAAATATATCATTCATTGATTTTTCAAATTGCGCAAGTATTGTTGGGCATATACTTTTTAGTAACATGGACAAGTATTGTTGGACAAAGAAAGTATAATAGTAAGAGTAAAATAGATTAAAAGGGTAAATTATCCATTGATGCTTCAAATCGGATAAATATTGTTGGGTATTTATTTTTAATATAGTGGACTAAGTAAAGATGTACGGAGGGAGTATTATTACTTCACATATAGCTTGTTGGCGAAGCTTAATTTTCTCCAAAAATATTTTTTTCTTCAAAAGTGCTTGCTTTAAAAAAACGTAGTTGTTTTGTCAACCTTATGCAAGAAAAAAAGTATTTTTGAAGAGTAAAATAAATAATTTTTCATAAGCTAAAAGAAATATTTTTCTCTAAAATCACTTTTTACAAAAGCATTTTTAGAAAAATATACTTAAGTCAAACATTAGTTACCGCTCCAAAATACTTTTTTAAATTTATTGATCAAACACAAATTGATTCCCACTAAAAGTACTTTTTTAAAAAGCACTTAATAATGAAAGTTTTTGGTGCTGCGACTATCACCGGTAAATTAGAAAAGAGGCATTCGTCGGCGTAGGAAGGCCAATCGAGCGAAGCTCTTACTAATTTTTGGCCGCGCCGTGAAGTATCGTTTGTTAATTAAGAGAGATTAACGAACTACTATAAGTTGTTTTTAAATAAATTGATTTGAAAAATTTCACCAAACAGATTATAAGTTTCAAGTTTGAACATAGGATTGACCAAAACCTCATGGCAACTTGTATACTAGTGCCTAATGGGATCTTTCATCTTCCTCCACTAGTCATAAAGAAAAGTTGGGACATTTTTTCCCCATAAACAATGGAAAGCCAATGGTTTTGTCTATTGAATTAAGTGATTCTATTGAAAAACATGGGGTGGTAGTGCTTGCTTCTGCCTTCCTCTCATAATTCTACAATGTTTTTTTCCTTATTAGGAATTTTGTAGGCAGAATAGTGAAAAAGTGTCATCTCTTCAGTTTGTAGCTCCCACTTAGACTGTAGAGAGTAGCTCTTTTTGTAAAGCAATAAGAGAAGGCACAATTTTCAAACATAAGACCCCACTTTGCTTCCATTATGTTATAAGTAAGGTCATACAAAAGGAACTTTCCATATTAACACTACCAACTAGCATCTTCATTGAATTTACAAAGACATTATTTCCATTATTATTATTATTATTAAGTCAATATTGTACATCTCAAGTTAATAGGGTATGTGTAAAGGATTAGTTGTTATAGATTTTGGCAAATTCAAGAGTTTTCTTGCCTTGAAGCTTGTTTGTAACATAGTGCATGCTGTACTCTCCATGATTGTACCTTTTATACTTGCAAGGGTTATTTTCATCAACCAATTCTGGCAGTGGTCCCAACTCAATTTCATAACTTGGTGCATAAAATGTCACAATTGATAGTCTATCCTTTTCTTGGTGGGTCACTGCTCTGTGCTCCACACTCTTGTATCTCCCGTTAGTTAGAACCTGTTTTACCGGAACATGTTACAAAGCCGACAAGATTTGGAGAACAGATACAAAAGTTCAAAAGGCTCGACTATTGAAAAAGTAAAAGGAGGTCCCCTTCAGTAGCCATCACAAATTTAGAAATGTAACTTATCAGTATAATATGCATAAAAATGGTACTAAAATAATCCAAAAATTGGAAAAAAGAATGCACACCTCAATGGTATCACCAATGTTGACAACAAGTGCATTTGGAATTGGTTGGACAGGTACCCACACATTGTCTTTAAGTATTTGTAGGCCAACTGAGCTGCCTTTACCCTGTTGCAACACTGTCAGTGCACTTCCATCTGAGTGGGGACTTAGTCCCAAAACAAGATCTGGTCTAGGACATTCTGGATAGTAGTTGATCCTTACTGCTTGTACAGCTAGTCCAAACATTTCTTCAAAAATATCCTCATTTAGTCCAAGACTGATCGCTATGTATTTTAACAAATTCTTGCATAATTTCCTTATCTCTCTTGAGTATATATCTACCGTTTCACTGCAAACAGAGAAAACGGTGAGCATCCAAAATAAGGTAGATATATCAGGATACAAATTCCAATATAGATGCATACAACGCTAGATAATTTTGTTTTTTTCATCTACCTGAGCCTTTAATTCAGCGTTACTATTTACCTGAGCTGATGAGAGTATACAATCGGGTGTACACAAATTGACCGGACACCACCGTTGCAAAAAGAGAACTTTTCTTGTCGAAACTAGCTAGTTGTCAATATAAGGTGGTCCCCACAAATTTACACTTGCTTACCCAACAGTTGTATTTTTCAAACTTTTTCTGTAGCTGAAGTTTAAGCTTTACCTGAAATCAAGTGGCTTAGTTGGCCAGAGTTTCGGGTTCCTAATGAAATGGGGTTCGACACCAAGGGCAAACATGTTACACCAGTCAAGTTTTTGATCTTCAGAGAAGACAAAAGCTTGACCATAACCTTGAACTGTTCCAGGAGCCATTGGATATTTTTGTTTCTCCTCTAAAGGTAGCATGAAGAACTCCATGGCTATTTTCTCCATCTTTTCAAGTAAGTCCAAGTCAATCCCATGGTTAATCACCTATAACAATGAATGATAAACTAAAATTAGAAGCCCATAATTTAGAAATTTGTAATCACTATGTTGTAAACTCAAGTTATATACCTGAAAGAATCCCCACTCTTCACATGAAGTAGAAAGCTTCATGATTTCATCCTGGCTATTCATGATTTTGGACAAATCAACAACAGGAATGTTAAGGTTACAGGAAGATGGAGTAGTGACACTGCCAAGTTTTGGTCTTTCTATCATGTCTCTTACAAATCTTTCAGGAATAGAAGTTGGCTTGTTCTTTTTCAGTTCTTGGACATCATCAATGTGACCAACCTTAACAGGAAAACTTGGTACTGGAGCCATTTTCTAACACTACAACTTTGTTTTTGGGAAATGGGGTCTTTTTTCTAGTGGGGTTGGAGAGAAGGGAGTACAAGATACTAGTCAAGATTGTACAAGTCTCTTCTTTGTTAATCATACAATTCACAAATATGTCAACTACTTATAGGGGAGTAAAGAGTGACCCAACTTGATGCATTTCTATATTATTATTGTGTGGGTCCTTAGCCGATGCACTTTAATAAAATCCAGTCATGCAAATTGTAGAGTTCAGAAATGTTCACATACAAATCTGTAATTGTTTGCATTTCCATCAAATCACCAACCTCCAATATGGTTCATAACATCACCATCTTGAGTTCTTGAGCACAACTCTTTCCTAATAGAACAGTTGTTTTTGTCTTTTCTTTACGTTTTTGCTACTAACTTTTTTTGTAAATAATGTGTGTAGAAAAGTTGGAAAGCATGTTAATTTAATATATTAAGGCAATAGACTTTCACTCCCATGTTCAGTTGCATTAAGGGTGTGTTTGGTAGGAAGGAAAATGTTTTCCATCGAAAATAAGTTGGTTTCTTACTTGTTTTCTTATGTTTGGTTGGATAAATTGGTTTCTTACTTGTTTTTTTATGTTTAGTTGGTGAGTAGAAAATATTTCCCGAAAAATGGAAAATATTTTCTAGTGTTTAGTTGGTAAATGAAAAAATATTTTTAAAAAAATACATTTTAGCGTTTAGCTAAAGCGTAAAAATACATTTTATAAAAAATAATTGACGTCAAAAAATTTTTATTTTAGGGTGTGTTCGATACGGAGGAGGAAACACGTTTTCTAGAAAAATAAGTTGTTTCTTACTTATATTCTTGTGTTCGGTATGCAAATTGGGTAAGTATATATTTTCTAAAAATATTTGTATATATTTAACAAAAACAATGAAGATGAATAGGATAAGAGGGGCGGGATAAAAAAAGTTTTGAATTTATTTTTAAAAACTACAACAGCAAAAGTTTTAAAAATTTTAAGAAACTAAATTAAAAGAAAATATTTTATCTTTTGGGGGAAGGGGTTGGTAGGTGGGAGTTGGAGTTGTCAAAATAGACGGTAGGGTGCGGTAAGGAAAACAATTTGATTTACTTTTTAAAAATATTTTTTTTTTTTTGGGGGGGGGGCTAGTAGGAGGTGGGGTCCGAGTAGGGGAGTGAGGGTGGGTTAAGAAAAAGATTTAAAAAGACTTTTAAGAAAATTATTTTTTTTGGAGGGAGGTTTGTGGGGGGGGGGGGGTTAGATAGAAGGGGGCTAAGAAAAAAGTTTGAATTTTTTTAAAAATAATTAAATATTTTTTTTTGAGGGAGTAGGGGTTTGAGTTTTGGGATAGGGGATGAGGTAAGAAAAAAATTGAAATATTTTTTTTGGATGGGGGTTGGTAGAGGGTGTGGGGGAGGTAAGAAATAAATTAAATTTTTTAAAAAAATAAATTTAAAAAATAAATAAAAAAATTTAGGAGGAGGGTTGGTAGGGAGTGGGGGACGGGTAGGATGGGGTAAGAAAAAAGTTTGAATTTAAAAAAAAAAAAAGAAAATTAGAGGGGGGAGGAGGGGAGGGGTTTGGGTTTTGGGTAGAGGATGAGGTAAAAAAAATTAAAATACTTTTTTCAGAGGGGAGGGGAAGAGATGAGGGGTCGGAGTAGGGATAGATGATTTTGAGAGTTGTATGAACATTTCAACTTAAGAGTGAAGTTGAAAGAGAGTTGGAAAAATGTTTTCCTTACTTTTTTAACGAAAGGCATTTTCCTTAGATTTGAGAAAAATAAGTTGATTTGAAAAATATTTTCCAAAACATTTAAGCTAACCAAACATGAAAAAATTAAAAATATTTTTGTTCGTACCAAACACACTCTAAGGGTAAATCAAACAAGAGGAATAAAGAAACTTAAAAGAAGGATGCAAACAAACTAGAAAAAGATTTACTTGTCAAAGATTCTCTTTTTTTTTTCTGGTTTAACCATTGATATTCAATGTTCACCAGCTCGACTTATCTGAATACATGTCAGATTGTAGAGTGCTCTATAAGGAATGATTTTCATTCTCTCAAGGCTTGAATACAAGAGATTAAGAGCGAAGGGATCTCTACCACTTTATTATGGGATAACTACATGGCTTAACAAACATATACGCCTAATTATTCTATTTAGCCTAAGTTTTAGCTAATTACAATTCATAACTCCCTCTTGCCTATGAATTATCCCTAATTACAATTCATAACCTCTCTCATTTATTTTTTTCTCTTTCTTTATTTTTTATTACGCTCATTTTTTTTTCTTTTTTAGTTTTTTTATATTTTTTTCTTTTCCTTTTTTTCGTTTTCTCTTTATTTTTTTTCATTTTTTACTTTTTTATTTTTTTCTTTTCCATTTTTGTTTTTTTCTCTTTTTCGTTTTTTTTCCTTTTCATTTTTTCTCCTTCATTTTTTTCTTTGTTCATATTTGTTGTATTTTTCTCTCTCATTTTTTTTTGTTGTTGTTGTTGTTGTATTTTATATTTTATATATTTTATATTTATTTATATCATACTATTTTAAATGAATTTATTATATGTAGTTGAATAGTTTAACCGTAAATATGTACAATTTATCATTTGTATTTGTGTACAAAAAAATATATGGATTAATTGTATTTGTTTGAGTCTTAAATATATAAATATGCAATGTGTCATTCAATGCAAATGTATCGTTAGTACTTCTATTTCAAATTTATCATTTGTATTTGTATATAAGCAAGTATGATTTTGTATGCGTATGGTTCAAGCTGTATAAACATGTATCATTTGATGCAAATGTAATATTTGTACTTGTATAATTTATCATTATATAAATACAAGTGTTCATAGAAAGAAAAATAAAAATTCTTTTCCAATTATTTAAAAATACATGATCTTGTCAACTACAAATTCAAATACAAACAAATAAAATAAATTAAATTACAAATAAAAATACAATATGCGGTCAACTTATAAATATAAATACAAAATAGTTCTTGCAAAATACAAGAGCATCGATAAAAATAATACACAAATGTAAATAAAATAAAATCACAAAATATAAATACAATGTCCAATCAATCATAAAATATAAATACAAAATAATTCTTTAAAAAATAAGTGTGAATTGTATAAAATATAAATGATGGCACAAATGTAACGCCTCGGATTTTTAGCCCTTGAAAATTCTTGAGCTTTGGGCTCACTGCCTTGGTCACGACTCATGGTGACGAGTCGTGAGATGTGGTTATGGGTCGTCGAACCCTGGTCGTAATCAAATCAGAAACTTAGTGGAAAAGTTCTGCTCTGAGTACGAGTGGCTCACTATAAGCCGTGAGGATATGTTACGAGTCGTAGGTTCAAATCGTAGGATGCCCAGTGTTCAATTTATTTGGGTTTTGTGTTGTTGTCAACTAGACCTTATGCTTCGTAAGATCTCATTACGAGTGGATTAGTGGAGTCGTAAGGTGGGAAATGTATGGGGGCCCTAGTCACTGTCTTGGTTACGACTCATAGTCACGAGTCGTAACATGTGGGTACGAGTCAAGGGGTTGACTTGTAACCAAAGGCGGTTTTTTCCAGCTTTTAAGTTGAGGGCATTATGGATAATTTTCCTCTTGCCCAACTTAAAACCCATATCTTATAACTTCTTTAGGGCATCATTAGCTATCATAAACACATCAAATAATCTCTCAAAACGCTCCCAAATCCTCAAGGTCAATAACACTTAGGGTTTTCATCAAGCTAATCAATTGAGGTTTTCAAGGGTGATTTCTCTCCGTATTTCTTGGTGATTAAGGCATGTTACTCTTTCCTCATTGTTAATTTTGTAAAAGCATGTGATTTAAAGTATTGTCCATGAAATTATTGTGATGGTTTTGAAACACGGGTTGGAGTTTTTGAATGTTTCTAAATTGAACAATGTTTCTCATAGTTTATATATGATTTCATGCTTTAAATGTGGTTTTGAACTTGTGGATGCATGGGGATGGTGAATGAACTAGGGAATTGTGATTTTCCCAAACTTGTGACTTTTGAAGTGGTTATGTCCCTAACCCCAAAATGTGAAACTAGTTTTAGTATGAGAATTGTGGGAATTTGTGAAATTGAATTAGCCTTGAATTATTGCATGATATAAAAAGGTATTTGAAATATAATGGTATGATTTAATTAATAAAGGGAGTTGGTGTCCCCCAATATGTATTAATGAACAAAGGGAGTTGTTCTTCTTGAGTTATTGAAAATTATTTTGGCATGACATGTTACCTTGCAAATGTAGTTGGTATGACGATACCAACAATGTATGCCTTAATGTAGAATGTGGTTAAATGAATGGGAAGATGCGACACTTGTTTTAATTGGGTTTTAATAAGGGTTGTGCAGCTGAGTCGTGAAAGTGAAGGTTCGAGTGACCGATACTGGAAATCGCGTTTGTCGATGCAGGGGTCAAAGGGACTAGGGAGGTTCGAGTACCCCTTATTATTATTTCATGATTAGGGATGTTCGAGTCCCCTGTAAATCATTATATGATCGGGTTCTTAAGTCACCTTGGTGTATGTTTGAGGGTTCGACTCCCTCATGTGCATATATATGAGATTATTCTTCGGTTTGTGCGGCTACATACACTGGGGCCCGATCAGGGAGTGAAAGTTGAGGCTCATATAGCCCATGGGTACTATTATATGATGGTTGAGCTACATAATCCAGGTTAAGATTTTGAAAAGCATGTTAATCCTTGTTCTCTATCCTAGCATGTGGTATATATATATATATATATATATATATATATAATTACATATGGTTATGTGTATTGGTTTGACTTGGTTTTGAATTGATGGCATTACTTTATCTTTATCCCTGAGTGCAGGCTAGTGTTCACCCCACTAATCGTCTCTGAATCCTGCAACCCCACGCGATGTAGGCACCAGAGCAACTTCTATTTTTCCTGTGCAGAGTTAGTTGGATCAGTTCGGTTTGTTGGTCTTTGATGGTGAAGTGGTGAGTTTCTATTCCTCCGGAAGACTTAATCATTTCATTAGTTTCTTTTCATAATTTAAAAGTGAAGAGTTCACATTAACATTATCATTGTGATTGTCATTGTCAGAGTCGGGGCATATCCCGATGTTTTATTGGTACTCATTTGGTAGAGGCTTTGTTTGGACTACTGTGGACTTGGGATGGTTTGGAATGATTTGGTTTGATTTGGTTAGTTTTGGTTATAGACTATTATAATGTCTTTCAGATTGAATTTTCTTATCTTATTATATGTTCAAAATTCATCCGACATGGGGTGTATGGTGATTGGTTGCTTCGGTATTGGGGTGGTCTTTGGTTTTTGTTGGAGTTGAGATACCCGACATGGCCCGACCCTAGTTCGAGTTATGACAAGATGGTATCAGAGCTCTAGATTAATGGTCAGTTGGGTGTCCAGAAATTCGTGGTGAGTAGAGTCTCTTTTATGGGTGTGTAGCGCGCCACATTTATAAGGGAGAGGCTACGAGGCATTTAGGAATGTTTTCCTTTCTTGTTGTCTTATTTCGGACTATAGAGTCTAAGGTATTAGATTCTTCTAATTCCCGTTTGTTCACTTTTCATATCATGCCTCCCAGATGATATAAAGCTCATGGAAACTCCTCAGTCCCACTTAAGGACAATGCTGATGGGACTTGCCCTGCATATGGGGTTCGAACCCAGTCTAGGGGTCCAATTCTTGATTGCCCTCCTGGAGTTCCACCGGTCCCCTCTAGTCCTCCTCGAGCTCCCCAAGTTAATGTGTCAAATACGGAATTCCGTCAGTCTATTCATATGTTGGCTCAGTTGGTAGTTTCTCAGTCTTAGCGTGAAGTTTTTGTTACCCCATCTTCTGAGGCCACAAGGTTTGGCCAGTTTATGACATTGAGCCCGGCCTCCTGTGTTCATTGGTATTAAGGTTGAGGAAGATCCTCAAGTTTTCATCAATGAGATAGAGAAAATCTTCTGGGTTATGCATGCTTCTAATATGGAGGGTGTAGAATTCGCAGCCTATCAGTTGAAGGATGTAGCATATATGTAAGACCCCGCAAAGTTCCCTCATAGTTTGAACCTTGGAATGTGTATCGAATGAAGTGTAATTCCGTCCCTAAGAGATTAAGAAAGGACTCCCTAATTGATTAGTTTTTTAATATTATGGATTTTTCCTAAAAATGACTTCCTATGGTGTGGGAAATTGAGTTAGCTTTCCAACGATACCAATTTCATCAAAATCCAGTATCGGGGTGAGAAGTTATAGCCGTTTTCCTAAGCATTATCGAAATCGCCCAGGTTTGTCGGTCGATCCGACGGACCGTCAAGTCTTCGACGGACCGTTGATTATCCAATCAAACCAAGGCAGTGATTCCTTTTTCTAGCCATCGTGCGACGGCTAAAATAGTGAACCGCCAAAAATTCGACGGACCGCGCGGTGACCGTCAAGCGAAGGCAGTATGGCCTCATCCTGGCCGACGGACGATTTGGAGGATCGTTAAATTTTTGAAGAACTATCATTTCGACCGTTGCATCGAGGAAGTGTGTTCCATTTTTGGCCCTCGAGCAACGGACGATCTGGCGGACCGTCAAACTTTCAACGGACCGTCATTTCGACCATCGCAGACCCCGTTCAATAATTTTTAACTCATTTTTAAAAGGGTATTTCGATCTTTTCTACTCCTTTAAACCCTCATATATATTCTAGATGAACCAACTAGCCTCATTTGCTCATCTCTAACACTTAAGGGCTAGGGTTTTCTCCTCAAAATCATATCAAAGCAAGAATTTTTCCCCAAGAAATCTAAGAACTCACCAAAGATTGTGCTAGTGAGTTGAGAATTGAATCTCCCAAGTTCAAATACTTCAAGAATCCTCTCCCAAGAGTAAGAAGAGGAAGTTTAGAGGAAACTTGTTCATCCAATCTCCTAATCTAAGGTATGTGGGGTTTTGAACAAGGGTAACCCTTTCACCCTTGTGCCCAAAAGGTTTATTTACATCATGATTTTCCTGAAATCTATGAGGTTTTACATGAAATTGAATTGGGGGTTTTCACCCATTATTATTGAATACATTATTTTGATATTCCCCATGAATTAAGAGTCAAATGGCATGATTTTTGCATGTTTTCTTGAGAAATTACAGTTGGGTATAAACCCCATGATTTTACTCCATGAGAAGTTAATGTTTGCAATGTTTGAGATATTGAAGAATATGACTAAATTGAGACTTGAGATAAATTGCTGAAATTCCTAGATTTCCATATGATTTATGAATCTATATGCTATATATTATGCTTTTGATGAGCTTTAACTTGATATTGAACTATGGGTTAGAAAGACCTATTTGAGACTTGTGAATTTATGAACTCTTGTGCTATAAGCCCCCATGATTTGAGTATTTTGAGATGATTGAGAAATGAATTGACCTAATGGTCCTTGTGCTTTGAAATCCACTTCACTATATGAGATTATCGATTTGATCATTGGGTTCGTGGTGAACCATGAGATTATTCTAAAAGTGGATTTTTATGATATGAGCGCAGATAATCTAAAGGGAGTAGTATTTAGCACCGAGCGGGTAATTCACTATGGTTTCTTATCCAAAACTACGTGCCACCGTAGGTTGGGCATAAGGTCGAGTTTATGATGATTATGATTGGGCCTGAGGCCGAGTTTTTTTTAATGATCACTAGACCTAGGTTATACTCCCTGGCAAGAGTATGACGCTCCTCCCCAATGTGGGGTATCTTCCTTAGGAGGACAAAACGTTGGACTCCATGTAGCTCGCATGGTTTATGTCGGTTACGAGAACCTCCCTTGCCCTTTTAAACTTAAAATCAGCTACTTCTTTGCAAACTAAGGTATTTTCCCTCCTATGAAGTATTTTTACTAAACTAGAGTATTTTTCCTTGAGATAGATGATTTCTCCTAAAGCTTGAAATGAGATATTTTCCTAACTTGCATGATATGCATCTACGTATATTTTAAAATCTCATGAGGTCGTATTTCTAGTATTTGAGTTTGAAGAGATATAAAATCTTGAACATTAAATGTTGTTTTACCCACCATCCCATATGCATGAGTTGATGGTACTGTCTAAAGCCCTTTTTGCCTTGAGTATGGATAATAAGAGAAGATTTTTGGTTTTAAGGTTGAAGAACGATGAATCATGAGATTTGTGTAATATGCCTCATCTTATATGATTTATGAACTTTATATTTCATACTTATTCAAGTCATGCGAGTCATATCATATTGCATACATAATTTGAGTGAAGAAAATTGATATTGTTTTATATACATGCATTCACCCCCGCATACTCAGTACATTCCCAAGTACTGATCCACATATATGTTTATGTGCTACATTATCTCATAATGTAGGTTCAGGTGCTCAGTCCCAGCCTCGCCCGTTATCTCCTAGTACCTCGCGTACATTTCCTACAGTGGTGATTCCTCTTGGTTCGAGGACCAATCTTCAGATATTCCAGGGACTGAAAGACTATGTTGCTACCTGTAGTTCATCCTGAGTCAGTTGGGGGAATATCCCATCGGCTCTCTAGATTATGGATTTGTAGAGGCTTTGTCAGACTATTTGGTAGATTATGGTTTTGTTGGGATTTCTTTATCATGACCATTTGGACTGAGTACCCCTTCTTTCCTTTATTCCCTTCTATGAACATGGATATGCTAGTGTTTGAATTCAAATTTTCTCCTTGAATTAAGGGTTATCAGCAGGAACTGGCTCTATGGGTTAGCTTGGGGCTACTTATAGCCCTAGGCACCATGTGATGTCCCGGGAGGCAATTTTGGGTCGTTACAATATCAATGGTATGACGAATGGAAATGGTCTAGGGGAGATGATGTCGAATCCATATTGTGGGATGATTTTGCTAGTGCTTTTCTGAACCGCTTCTTTCCTCAAAAGTTGAGGAAGGCGAAAGAGGAAGAGTTTATTAATCTGAAGTAAGGCAGGATGACGGTCAAGGAGTATGCCTTGAAATTCTATCAGTTGTCCCGATATACTCCCGAGTTTATGTATAGTATAAGGGCTAGAATGAGGAAATTTTCTTCTGGATTGTCCCGTAATTTAATTTTAGAGAGTAAGGCTGCCTTATTGAACAAGGATATGGACATCTCTACATTGGTTGTGTATATGCAGCAGGTTGAGAAAAAGAAGAAGAAGTAGGTGGAGATGGGTGAAAGGAAGAATAAGAAGTTTAGACTTTTTGACCAGGGTGGAGGTCAACAGCAGAGTGGTAGAGATGGTGAAAAGTGGTCTAAGAAGAAGTGGGGGTGTTCCGATTCCTGCTCTACGGTTAGTGCTCTTTATCTGGAGCTATTAGGTGATCGCCATTCCCAGTATGATAATGGATTTAGGGCATAGGGTACCCAATCTCAGGTTGGTGGGGCTCAGTCCACTCCATCATATCCTCTTTGTATATTTTGTAGGTAGGTGCACCGTGGGTTTTGTGAAAAAAGGAGGAACAGGTGCTCTAAATGTGGTCAGACTGGTCATTTGTAGTGGGATTGTCCATCTAAAGTTGCTTTGGGGGCAAACAAGATTCTTGTTGCTGCTTCATCAGCTTCCGCACCAAAGAGTGTTGCTTTTACTTTTGGTACCGGCACTGGACGAAATTGCTTGTATGCTCTTACTACCCATCAGGACTCAAAGGCATCTCCCGATGTCGTTACTGGTATGTTACAACTTTTTTCTCGTGATGTGTATTGCTTTCTTGATCCAGGGTCTACTCATTCTTATTTGACCCCATTTGTGGCTGTGTATTTTGGTTTCAATCCCGAGTGTATCCCTGATCCTTTTTATGTTTCAACTCCGATAGGTGACTTTGTGGTTGCTAGAAGAGTCTACAAGGGTTGTATGGTATATATTGGTGGTAGAGAAACTCTGTAGATCTGATAGAGTTATACATGGTTGATTTTTATGTCATATTAGGGATGAACTGGTTGCACTCATGCTATGCCTCCTTAGATTTTCAAACTCGTAAGGTCGTGCTTAAATTCCCTAATGAGACGACCATTAAGTATGAAGGAGGTTCATTAATGCCTAATGGAAGGTTCATATCATAGCTTAGAGCTCAAAAATTAATTTCCACGGGGTGTCTCTATCATTTGGTATGGGTTAAAGATTCTAACTGTGAGAGCCTTTTATTGTAATCCATTCCCATGGTTGGTGAATTTCCCGAGGCTTTTCCTGATGGTCTTCCTGGTACCCTCCCGATAAGTAGATTGATTTTGGGTTTGATCTTGTTTCAGATACCCACTCTATATTTATCCCTTCTTATAGAATGACTCTGGCTGAGTTGAAGGAGCTTAAGGAGCAATTGAAAGACCTCGTAGATAAGGGTTTATTCATTCTAGTTTGTCTCTATGGGGTGCGGCTATTTTGTTCGTGTGTAAGAAGAATGGTTCCCTGCGGACGTGTATTAATTACCGTCAGTTGAATAAAGTTACAGTGAAGAATAAGTATCCTCTTCCTCGGATTGATGATCTGTTTGACCAACTTCAGGGTGCTAGATATTTATCTAAGATTGATCTTAGGTCTGGTTATCATCAACGAAAGATTAGGGAGGTGGATATCCTTAAGACTACCTTCCGAACTCGGTATAGTCATTATAGGTTCATAGTCATGTCTTTTGGTTTGACTAATGCCCTGGTGGCATTCATGGACTTGATGAATAGGGTCTTTCGTCAGTTTCTGGATTCGTTCGTCATTGTGTTTAATAGATGATATTCTAGTGTATTCTAAAGGTGAGGTAGATAATGCCGATCACCTCCGTGTTGTGTTGCAAATGTTGAAAGATCAACATTTGTATGCTAAGTTTTTGAAGTGCGAATTCTAGTTGAAGGTTGTTACTTTACTAGGTCATGTCATTTCTAGTAATGGATCATAGTGGATCTGCAGAAAGTTGTAGTGGTTAAGAAGTGGCCTTCCCACGACTCCAATCGATATTCCGAGCTTCTTGGGTTTAGCCTGTTACTATAAGAGATTTATGGAGAGTTTCTCAGCTATAGCTTCTTCGTTGACTAAATTAATCCAGAAGAAGGTGAAGTTCTTATTGTCTGAGGCTTGTGAAGGGAGTTTTGAGAAGCTGAACGATAAGTTGACTTCAGCTCCGATTTTGACTCTGCCTGAAGGTACAGATGGTTTTGTTATCTATTGCAATGCATTCCATATAGGACTTGGTTTTGTGTTGATGTAGCATGGCAGGGTGGTGGCCTATGCTTCTAGGTAGTTGAAAGTTCATGAGAAGAATTACCCAACTCATGATTTGGATTGTTAGTTGTGGTATTTGTATTGAATATTTGGCATCACTATTTGTTTGGAGTCTATGTAGATATCTTTTCTGATCATAAGAGCCTACAATATGTGTTCACACAGAGGAAGCTTAATATCAGGCAAAGGAGGTGGCGTGAGTTGTTGAAGGACTACGACATGAGTCTCCATTACCACCCAGGTAAATCTAGCAAAGTTGTTGATGCTCTTAATAGATTATCCATGGGAAGTCTAGCTCATGTGGATGAGGATAAACGGGGATTAGAAAAGGATATTCACTATTTTGCTAACCTTGGGGTTCGTCTTTTGGAATTTGAGGATAGTGGTGTATTTGTGCATCAGGTGGCGCAGTCATAGTTTGCTGCTGAGATAAAGGAGAAGCAGGTACTAGATCCTATCTTGATGAAGATTAAGTAAGATGTAGGTCAGCAGAAGGTTGAAGTTTTTGCAATTGGTGGCGATGGCATCTTGAGGTAGCAAGGCAGACTATGTGTTCTCGATGTAGATGGGTTGAGAGAGAGGATCTTGTCTAAGGTTCATAGGTTGTATTATACTATTCATCCTAGTTCGACAAAGATGTATCATGATCTTAAGGAGATTTATTGGTGGAATAATATGAAGTGGGGCCAGTTTTATGGCTAAGTGCTCGGTGTGTCAACAAATGAAGGTTGAGCACTTGAGGCCTGGTAGGTTGTCTCAAGAGATTGAGTTTTCTGTATAGAAATGGGAGATAATCAATATGGATTTCGTTATCGTTCTTCCTTGGTCTCGGAATAAGTTTGATTCAATTTGGATTATCATAGATAGGATAACTAAGTATGCTCACTTCTTGCCAGTAAGGACTAATTATTCGGCTGAGGATTATGCCAAGTTATTTCTTGGGGAGATCGTGAAGTTACATGGTGTTCCGGTTTCTATCATTTTGAATTTTAATACTCAGTCCTCATCTCACTATTGGTGATCTTTATAGAGAGGTTTGGAAACTAAAGTGATTCTTAGTATTGTATTTCACCCGCAGATGAATGGGCAAGCGAAAAGGATGATTATGGTCTTGAAAGATATACTTCGGGCTTACGTGATTCACTTTGGTAGTTGTTGCATCGATCATTTGCCTCTCAGAGTTTGTGTATAATAATAGTTATCACTCTAGCATTGGTATGGCTCTTTTTGAGGCATTGTATGGTAGGAGTTGTTGTTCTCCTATTGGGTGGTATTAAGTTGGTGAAAATGAGTTATTTGGTCCTGACTTAGTTTACCATGCCATGGAGAAAGTCAAGATGATTCGGGATAGTCTTAAGACCACCTAAAGTTGCCAAAAATCATATGCAGGTATGAGGTGTAGGGAGTTAGACTTTGAGGTTGGTGATTGAGGAATCTGGAAGGTGTCTCCCATGAAGAGGGTGATGCAGTTTGGTAACAAGGAAAAGCTCAGTCCTCGTTATGTTGGTTCGTACTTGGTTTTGAAGAGGGTTGGTAGTGTTGCGTATGAGTTGGAGTTGCCTTATATTTTGAGCTTCATTCATCCGGTGTTTTATGTCTCGATATTGAGAAGGTGCATGGGTGATCCTTCATCGGTTGTCCCTTTGGAGGGGCTGGGTATCTAGGACTCCTTGTCTTATGAGGAAGTCCCAGTTAAAATCTTGGATCGGCAAGTTCGTTGGTTGCGGACGAAGGATGTGGCTTTGGTAAAGGTTCTTTGGAGGAACCATAAGGTTGAAGAGGCTACTTGGGAAGAAAAAGTTGGCATAAAGTCCAAGTATCCGTTCCTATTCTCTATTCCAAAAAATCATACTTAAGGTATGTGTTGTTCTTAACATTTTTATTTTCTAACTTTGTTAAAGAAAAAGGTGATTTTCTTGGAATCTTTATTTTCTAACTAGGTTAAAGGTAAGAGTAGATGTATATGGATTCCAATCGTGTTTGTGTTTCCTTGACCCATCATTCGAGGATGAATTATCCAAGTGGGGGAGAATGTAACGCCCCAGATTTTTGGCCCTTAAAAATTCTTGAGCTTTGGGCTCACTGCCTTGGTCACAACTCGTGGTGACAAGTCATGAGATGTGTTTATGGGTCGTAGGACCCTAGTCGTAACCGAATTAGAAACTTAGTGGCAAAATTCTTCTCTAAGTACGAGTGGCTCACTATGAGCCGTGAGGATATGTTGTGAGTCGTAGGTTCAAATCGTAGGATGTCAAGTGTTCAATTCATTTGAGTTCTGTGTTACTCATGACTAGGCCTTACGAGTCGTAAGATCTCAGTACGAGTGGGTTAATGGAGTTGTAAGGTGGGAAGTGTATGGGGGTCCTAGTCACTGTCATGGTAACGACTCGTGATCACGAGTCATAACATGTGGGTACGAGTCAAGGGGTTGACTCGTAACCAAAGGTGGCTTTTTCAGCTTTAAGTTGAGGGCATTCTGGACATTTCCCATCTTTCCCAAATTAAAACACGTGTCTTGTAACTTATTTAGGGCATCATTATTTATCATAAACACATCAAATAACCTCTCAGAACACTCCCAAATCCTCAAGGTCAAGAACACTTATGGTTTTTATCAAGCTAATCAATTGGGGCTTTCAAAGGTGATTTCTCTGCGTACTTCTTAGTGATTAAGGCATGTTACTCTTCCCTCGTTGTTAATTTTATAAAAGCATATGATTTAAAGTATTGTCCATGAAATTATTGTGATGGTTTTGAAACACGGGTTGGGTTTTTTTGAATGTTTATGAATTGAACAGTATTTCTCGTGGTTTATATATGATTTTCATGCTTTAAATATGGTTTTGAGCTTGTGAGTGCATGGGGATGGTGAATGAACTAGGGAATTATGATTTTCCCAAACTTGTTACTTTTGAAGTGGTTATGTCCCCAAACCCAAAACGTGAAACTAGTTTTAGTTATGAGAACTATGGGAATTTGTGAAATTGAATTAGTATTGAATTATTTCATGATATAAAAAGGTATTTGAAATACAATGGTATGATTGAATGAACAAAGGGAGTCAGTGTTCCCCAATAAGTATTAATGAACAAAGGGAGTTGTTCTCCCCGTGTTAATGGAAATTATTTTGGCACGACGTGTTACCTTGCAAGTGTAGTTGGTATGACGATACCAACAATACATGCCTTAATATAGAATGTGGTTAAATGAATGGGAAGGTGTCATACTTGTTTTAATTAGGTTTTAATAAGGTTTGTGTAGCTGAGTCATGAAAGTAGAGGTCCGAGTGACCGATACTGGAAACCGTGTTTGCCGACGCGGGAGTCAAAGTGACTAGGGAGGTTCGAGTCTCCCTTAGTATTATTTCATAATTCGGGAGGTTCGAGTCCCCCATAAATTATTATATGATCGGGTGCTTAAGTCACCTTGGTATATGTTGGAGGGTTCGAGTCCCCCATGTGCATATATATGAGATTATTCTCGGTTCATGCGGATACATGCACAGGGGCCCGACCGGGGGTTGAGAGTTGAGGCCCATATATCCCGTGGGTACTATTATATGATGGTTGAGCTACACAATCCACGTTAAGATTTTGAATAGCATGTTAAGCCTTGTTACCTATCCCGACATACATACATACATACATATACATACATATATATATATATATATAATTGCATATGATTATGTGCATTGGTTGACTTGGTTTTGAATTGATTGCATTTCTTTATCTTTATCCCTGAGTACATGCTAGTGTTCATCCCACTAACAGTCTATGGATGCTACATCCCCACGCGATGTAGGCGCTGAAGCAACTTCTACTTTTTCTGCAGAGTTAGTTGGATCATCTTAATTCATTCGTCTTTGGTGGTGAAGTGGTGTGATTTCATTCCTCCCGAAAAATTAATCATTTCATCAGTTTCGTTCCATAATATAGAAGTAAAGAGTTCACATTAACATTGTTATTGTGATTGTCATTGTCAGAGTCGGGGGTATGCCTCGACATTTTATTAGTACTCATTTGGTAGAGGCTTTGTTTGGACTACTGTGGACTTGGGATGGTTTGGTATAATTTGATTTGGTTTAGTTGGTTTTGGTTATGGACTATTACAATGTCTTTAAGATTGAATTTTCGTATCTTGTTATATGTCTGGAGTTCATCCACTATAGGGTGTATAGTGGTTGGCTGCCTAGGTATTGGGGGTGGTCTCCGGTTCTTGTTGGACTTGAGATACCCGTCATGGTCAGGCCCTAGTTCGGGTCGTGACAGCAAACTAGCAAACACAAATACAAGTGCGAAATATAAAATACAAATACAAATGCAAACTATAACATAGAAATTCAAGTGCGAACTATAAAATACAAATACAAATATGGACTATAATATACAAATATAAGTGCGAACTATAAAATACAAATACAAATATAAACTATAATATATATACAAAAACAAGCGCGAACTATAAAATGCAAATATAAATATAATTGTATCAATGAATACAAAAATATAAATTATGATGTGAATACAACTACGATAAGCAATTGTAGATTTTATTAGTATTCGTGACTTGTACTCGAGTAGCCATATTTTTTGAAAATACAAAAAATATAAGATAGAAAGAAAAAAAAAGGTACAGACAATAAAACCAAAAATAAAAAAATAAAAAGAACAAAAAAAAAAGAAAGAAAAATAGAAGATAGAGATAGAAAAAAAAACGAAAAGAAAGAAACAAAACAAAAGGAAAAAAACAAAATATAAAAGAAAAGAAGAAAAAAACACGAAAAAGAAAAAAATACAAAAAATGAAAGAAAGAATCGAAAGAGAAAAAAGAAAATGAAAATAGAAAGAAATCAAAAAAGCGAAAAGAATAAAATTAAAAAAATTATGGTAAATACAAATACAATGCACGGCTATGATGTTTCTGTCATCACTCATGACTTGTATTCGATGTAGTCATATTTTTTGAAATAAAAAATATTAAATATAAAATGTGATTAATGTATTTATGTTTTATATGAATACAGACTATTGAGTAAACCTGAATACAGCGGCCGTAAATTGAATACAATGACTATATGGTAATATTGTAAAGTGTGGCTATGGATGGTGCGTTTTGCAGCAAAGTCTCACTATTTTTGTAAGATCCCTTTTTTTTATAGATTCCAGTATATTTTTAAAAGGAGAAATAGTTTCAAATATACCTAAGCTTTGACAAAATTCGTTGTAACACACCTAAACTTTACGTGGGGGTTGAATTATTTATTAGTGTATTTTAGTGACATTTATAAGTTAATAAAAAATATTAATTTTTTTAAAAAAGAAATTAGTGCAAATAAATGTCAATAAAATACGCTAACAAATAGTCTAGGAGTTTATAGGACTCTCGCAAAGTTCTAGGGGGGTGATAAGACTCCCGCAAAGTTTAGGCGTGTTACAACAAATTTCGTGAAAGTTAAGGTATAATTTGAGAGTATTTTTCATTTTTAAAAGGTAAAATTATACAAAATGGCCCTTAAATTAAATTATTTACCTAACAAATAGCCCACTTTTCATTTTAATACTAGAATTAGCCCTTCGGCCACTATTATTACTGTAAGGGGTCGTTTGGTTTGAATATAAGTTATGCTGAAATTAGTTATGATAGAATAAGATATACTGAATTAATTATGCAGGGATTATTTCTTATTGAATGTTTGATTTGTTGTATTCAAAATAATATGCATGGTATAATTTCTAAGAATAAGTTAATTGATTACAAAATACCTTTCATTTTATTTAGCTTTTATTAAATAATTTCTTTTCAAACTTTAAATATTCATTCTTAAAAATAAAACTTTCATCTTACGTAGCTTAATTTTTTGTGTATGTGCATTTCCATGATTATGTCTTGTATATTTAAAAATAAAACTTTCAACTTATTTAGCTTAATTTTTTTATGTGTGTCTTTCCATGATTATGTCGTGTGTTTAAAAAAAAAAATCTTACATCTTATTCAGTTTGAAATAAACTTCCAGCTTAAATTTATTAAAGTAAAAGAGAATTTATTGTTTATGTCACTTCATTTAAACACATATCACTCATATACTATAAAATATTAAAATTTATTTTAATTGATATATACAATATCAATTTTTAAGTGATTAAAAATTATTTAATTTAAAATATGTGATTCAACAATGGAGTCAATATTTTTATTATTCTTAAGAGAAATCAAAATATATAAATAAACATAATAATTAGTCAAATAAACTTAAAGTGTAATATATTTATAAATAAAAAATATATATATATATATAGTGTAATTTTTTAAATAAAATATATGAAGATTTCTCATAAAATAACGAGTAGTGGAGGTTGTAAATGTTATTATAAATGGTATTAAAAATATTGTAAAGATGCATGGATGTGAAAAGTGATTATAAAAAGAGTTTGTGGGAGTACTTTTATCATTTTAATTGCTTTAACCAAGAATAACTTATCATGGTATTACTCTACCATCGTGAGGGAGGGATAACTTATTCCAGTACTAATTAATAATTTCGGAATAAGTTATCCCAAGTTGTACAACCAAACAAGCAATGGTAAAGTATTAAAATTTTATCTCAGGATTATTTACTCTTATCCCTCACACCAAACGACCCTTCAATGTCCTTTCGACCAACTTCTTTCCAACATATATGGCCATTCACCGTTTCTTTTCAACGTAAGGCCAATTGGCCTTTTTCTTTACGCGCTGGTATTAAAAAAAAAATAAAAAAAATTGCTTGTGCTGTTTTTTTAAAAAATAAATTCAATCTAAAATTTTTTAATTGCTTTTCTCAATTTTTTCCCTCTTTTTTCTTAAAAGAAAAAAAAAATTGTTGCTTTTCCTTTTTATATTTATTTGTTTTAAAAACACTTCCGCTGTTATTTTTTTTAACAATTTATAAACAAAAGTTCATTGCTATTTTTTCACTATATCTTTTCCTCTTTTTTTACAAAAAATTATTGTGCTTTTTTGAAATCTGTTTTGCTCTTCTAATTGCTTCACTTTTTTTCATGAAAAAAAAAAATTATGTTATTTTATTATTTTTTGTTTATACTTTTAGTTATTAGATTGAAATGTATGATAGCCAAATAAATATGGATATCAATATATTACATAATTATTTATACAGTATTGATACACATATACATCATTTATGCAGTATCAGTACATAATACATTACACAATTTTTATACTTTAGTGATATATTATGTTTATAGATTATTTATACAATATCGATACTTGTTTATACATTATTTACACACTATTTATATACTATCGATACACATTTATACACTAATTATATATTAGTAATATATGTTTATACATCATTTATATAATATCGATATTATATATATATATATATATATATATATATATATATATATATATATATATATATATATATATATATATATATATATATATATATAATGGTAAGTGTATAGCCACAATCTGACTGTAGGTAAAATTGACTGCATGAAAAATAAATTATATTTATAATTTTAAATTACCCACACAGAAATCATGGCTAAATAAGATAATTTTTTGTATATTTGCAAATTTATTATAAAAATCATCCACGATTCAGCGTGAAAAAGTCCGCAGTGCATAATTATTAGCCATGATTTATCTAACCGTTAGCCATGATTAAACCGTGGCTAAATCCCTCGCTTTTTTAACTTTTGACTATTTTTAAAGTAAATAAAAATATAATTATATTTATTGTAAAATAATTACTTTATTGCATATATCTGTAATCATCACTTTTTAAAAAAAAAATTATTGTGGGGACTGACCAACTATTAATAGATCTTATGCTTGCTCAGATGAGCATACGTTTCTTATTGTGGGCCTATTTGTTACAAAAGTGAACATCCCGTTTTCAAAACATTTTCATAGATCCTCAGGTAGACATCGAAGAGGAGGCGATACGGGTGTAACGACCTAAAAATTTGATGAAATATGTGAAATTTATAATTTTATGTGATTTAATTATTTTATCCCCTCCCCATAGTTGCATTATGGTATTTCTGGAGTGTGAGATTGATTGACATGATTTCCGATATATTTTGATATCATTTATGCGATATTATGGTTTTTGATGACTTCTAGAGCCTTATTTTGGACTTATGTAGATATCTTTTGATTCGTGCGACGGATGATCGAACAAACTATGCTAGCAGCTCCGAAATATCGATTTTAAGCTGGGTAGACCTTTGGTTTGGGTCCCAGTGCACCCGAGCTCATTTCGACCTATTAGTCGGAAAGTTGAAAAATTGGAAATATGGGTGTGGGACTCACATTTGGTCAAAACGACCTCGAATGGAAAATCCGACTTCGCCAGCAGATTCGGAATGTCGATTTTAAAGTGTTAGCATGTTTGGTATGATTTTATGGCTTTTAAATCTTATTTCGATCCTCGATTTGAAAAATTATGATTTCGGATTTCGGGGGTCAACTTTGTGAAAATGATATTTTTTTCAAAATCCAACTTCGCCAACGCGTGCGGAACGTCGAATTCAATGTGGTTGCATGGTTCGTTTGCATATATAGGACTCTGAACGAATCCCGGGCACCCATCAAAGTCCGAATTGGACTTAGAATTGAAAAAACAACAGCTTTTTCTATTTTAGTGCTAATTTTATGCACTATTTAAGCAACTTTTTGGATTCATTTTGCTCATTTTTCATATTGCCTCTTAAGAGTTAAATCCTAAAATAGTGTGGGAGCTTAAAAGTAAAGTTTGTGGGAGCTTGGAAGCTAGATTAACACCTATTTCTCGATTTTATTACGGATTTAAGGTAAGAATTCACCCTTTTCTTAGTAATTTTTAATTAATTTCTTAGAACCCCAAAAATCTTATGGCTTGATTTTAAACCCCAACTTCACTCCTTTTCACTTGAATAATATTTTTATCTTATAATTACATATTTTTCATCAATTTAACCTTCAAAACAACTCTGATTCTTGAATTTAACCCACATTTCAAAGATTTTACCTGGTAAAGCTCAAAAATGATTTTTATTCGATGTGAACCTCGTTTTTTACTCGATTTAACTTGAGTTTTCAGCTGTAGGTTTCTAAAAATATGGGGAACATATTTTTAAAGTAAAGTTTTGATTTTTCCCTTCTTTTTCAAAAACCCATTTCGGGGGTCCGCTTTAATTCCGAACCAAAAGTAATCAATATGGGTGTCGTTGATTTTATTTTGATGCGTAGATTTCATATTTGAGTTTTTAGTGGAGTTCGAATTGTTCATGAAAAGTAAGGTCGCGGGTTCAAGTGTAGCGGATCAGTTTCGGCTTTCGAGGTAGGTTATAACTTAACTCTTTCAGACTGAGTTGGGTAGTAAATAATGATACAAAATGCATGTTAAGGGTGGGAACTAGTCATGAAAAATGGCTATCTATATTTTGTGCCCGTGTTGGGGCCTATATGTGATATAATTGTCGAAATTGAGCTATTATGTGATATGTGTGACCGTGTGGGGTCCTATGTGATACTGATAGCCTTGAATACATGTGAATAATTGTATTGTGTTGTTAAAATTCTTAATGTGGTACCATTGGTGTATTGTGATTATATTCACACTTTATTAGCATATGAGACATGTGGAAATTCATGGATGAAACAAAAATAATGAGTGGATATTGGCTCATGTGGTTGTGAAAATGTATCATTGTGGTTGGTTGTGGAAATATATCATATGGTTGGTTGTGGAAATATATCATGTGGTTGGTTGTGGAAATACTCATTGTGATTGGTTGTGAGCATTACATCTTCATATCATACTCATTCATGAAACATTGGTACTACCGTGGCAATATCTGAGAAACACTGGCAACACTTGATAACACCTTTCCAAGGAAAGTGTCGGAAAGAAGATATGATATATGTGGATTGTATACGGGTTGACGAACCCTCCATGGATCCTGCGTTGGGAGGCTTGCCTCCGTAGGTGTATATGGGGATTGAGCGATGATCCCGGAGGTTGTGTGATGACCTCGCGCATCATCATTATCATCATTTACATTGCACTTACTTTATTGCGTTTATATTATGTTGTATTGCCATATTAACTTGTCATTTATGTAATTGTCCTATCTTCTTTTACTTGTATTTGATGATCTTGTATATGCATGTTCCCTCTTGTTTTACTTATATGTGATATAATGCATACTTGTGTTCTATCTTGTTGTGATGTTGCAATACATGTGATATATAAGAACTGTTAGTGCAAGCGGTGTGGGCTACCATTGTGGGACATTTTCTGATTGCAGGTGACGTGCCCTTAGTGTATATTTTGTATGCTTTATTTACTACTTTGTTTGGTCGGCCTATGATACCTACTGAGTACAAGTGGACCATACCCATGCCTACTGCGCCCTTTTGGTGCAGATCCTAGCTCGAGTGCGCCTCAGCTTGGTTGACTCGAGCGATTGTTGGAGCTTCCAAGGTAGCGGTTGAACATTCATGCGTCTGAAGTTCACCTCTATCTTTCTATTATAGTTATGTCTTTATTAGTATTCAGAGACAGATATTATTCCTTTGTGGTTATTTTTTGATATATTTGACTCTTGGATTGTATTAGTAGTTCTTACACTATTGACACCTGGTTTTGGGCATGATTGGTATTCTGGATAAGTTTTTTCTGCATTTTTATGATTACTTATATAGTTCGACTTTGTTCTAGAATTCTTACCTTGGGATATTTATGTTTTTTTCTCTTTTTGTATCAGTTTGGGTGATGGCTTACTTGTCAAGGTACACCGCGTCAAGTGCCATCATGACCCTCATTTTTGGATCGTGAAAAATTAGTATCAGAGCCGCCAGGTTTCATTGGTCTCAACAGTGTAAGAACGAGATGTCTAATAGAATCTTGCGGATCGGTACGTAGACGTTCGTATCTATCTTTGAGAGGCTATAGGATGTCTTTAGGAAACTTTCCTTATTTTATTTTTTATCGTGCGAAGTTCTTTCATACCTTGTGTTCTGAGTTGTGTTTCACTCTTTCTGCGCGAATGGTGTGGCTTATACTACTATCAGTTGAGAGATGTTGCGAGAGATTGGTGGAGATTATTTGTCAGTTATAGGCCTGTTGATGCTCCCGAGTTATCACGGAATCAGTTTGCTGATGCCTTTCTAGAAAGATTCATGCCTTACAGTTTGAAGGATCGGATGAAGGACAAGTCTGATCGTTTGGAGCAAGGCTCCATGACAGTTACTTAGGCACGCTTTCATGCCCTGTCCAGATATTTCTATGATAGTATTTCTACCGAGTCTGAGAAGATTCGAAATTTTGTGAATGGTTTGGATGTCTTCCTTCAGTTGGTTACGTCTCAAATGGTTGTGTTTGGGGTTTTATTTTAGATTATTATGGATCATGCTAAGAAGACAGAGGGTATTCTTAGTGCATCTCAGGGAAGAACCAAGAAGGCGGGACGTTTTGGTGAGTTCAGGAGTCAGACCTCTCGAGGCAGAGACTTTAGAGGTTCTCATGGATACCATGGTAGGCCAGTGTAGGCGGCATTACAGAGTTCAGCTGGTGGATCTTCTAGTTCAGTAGTTTAGGGTGGTTGTTCAGGCCCAGTTGTACCTTCTCCTATTGTGGATGGTCATAGAGGTTGCTATATGTGTGATGAGATTGGCCATGTGGCCAGGGACTGTCCCCGTTGGGTAATTCGAGCTACTCTTATTTCAGTTGTGAGAGGTAAAGGTTCTATCAGAGGTGCGAGAGTTAAAGAAGATGGAGCCTGTAATGGTGGTCATGGGACCACCCAGGCAGTTGGTGGTTGTGGCTAGTGTTATACTATGCCAGCCAAACCTGAGGCAGAGGCTTCTAATGTTGTGATTACAGGTATCGTTCCCGTTTGTTTTAGATCTGCATCTGTATTATTTGATCCTGGATCAACTTTCTCCTATGTGTATGTGTATTTTACTTTGGGTTTGATTATGTTAGTGAGCCTCTTCCCATGCCTATTCATGTATCTACCCCGGTAGGTGATTCTTTAGTGGAAAATTATGCTCGCCGATCTTGTGTTGTGACTTTTGCCGAGCGTGAGACATTGGTAACCAAGTTTTGCCGAGTGTTGTGAGTTCTTGGTCATGTCTTTCGGTTTGACCAATTCCCCTGTCGCGTTCATGGAGTTGATGAACCAAGTGTTTCAACAATAGCTTGATTCCTTTGTTATTATATTTATAGATGATATCTTGGTTTATTCCAAGAGTGAGGTTAAGCATGCGGAGCATTTGTGAATTGTGCATCAGAGATTGAGGGATGAGAAGTTGTATGCTAAGTTCACTAAGCGAGTTTTGGTTGGATTCTATTTCTTTCTTGGGTTATATGGTGACTAAGAAAGGTATTATGGTTGATCCAGCCAAGGTTGCAGCGGTTCGTGATTGGGCTAGACCTACTTCGCCCATTGAGATTTAGAGTTTTGTTGGCTTGGCCAGGTATTATCAGTGTTTTGTTGAGGGTTTCTCATCCATTGCAGCTCCATTGACCAAGTTGACCCAGAAGATGATTTCTTTTTAGTGGTCCAATAATTGTGAGGTGAACATTCAAAAGCTCAAGGATTTGTTGACTTTAGCTCCTATATTAGCTTTGTCCAAAGAGGGTGTGGGCTTTACTGTCTTTTGTGATACTTCGGGTGTTGGGTTAGGTGTTGTGTTGAGGTAGGAGGGTAAGGTGATTGTGTATTCATCTCGTTAGTTGAAGCCTCATGAGAGGAATTATTCTATGAATGATTTGAAGTTGTGCGCAGTTGTGTTCGCCTTGTAGTTGTGGAGGCACTACTTGTATGGAGTCCATTGTGAGATCTTCTCAGGTCATCGTAGCCTTTAGTATTTCTTTACCCTGCGAGATTTTAATATGAGGCAACATTTTTAGCTTGAGTTGCTTAAGGATTATGACTTACTATTCTCTCCCATCCAGGCAAGGCTAATGTGGTTGCGGATGCCTTGAACTGAAAGTCGACTAGCTGGGTAGCTTGGCGCATCTTTTGACCCAAGAAAGGCCTTTGGCCTTAGAGGTTCAGTCTTTAGCTAACCAGATGATTAGACTTGATATTTCGGCACCTGGGAGTGTTTTGGCATTTGTGGAGGCTAGATCTTCTTGGATGGATTAGATTCAAGCTCATTAGTTTGATGATGTTAGATTGAGGTTGATTCGAGATAAGGTGTTGAGTGGGAAGGCTAAAGAAGTCTCACTTGATTCAGATGGAGTTTTGAAGATTGGGGGTCGAGTTTGTGTGCCGAGAGTGGGTGACTAAATTAGGTTGATCTTGGAGGAGGCTCATTATTCCAGATATTTTATCCATCCAGGTATGACTAAGATGTATCGTGATTTGAGACAGCATTACTGGTGGGGTGGCATGAGGCGAGATGTAGCGGATTTTGTGACTCGTTGCCTATGTTGTCAACAGGTGAAGGCTGAACATATGAGGATTGGTGGATTGCTTCAGAGATTACCCATTCCCGAGTGGAAGTGGAAACGGATCACTATGAATTTTGTGACTGGTTTGCCTCGTACATCTCATGGTTCTGACAGTGTTTGGGTCATCATGGATCGATTGACCAAGTCAGCTTATTTTATTCAGGTTCAGGTCTCATTCAGTGTTGAGAGGTTGGCTCATATCTATATTTGTGAAATTGTTCGTCTGCATAGTGTGCCGGTGTCTATTATTTCAGATCGAGGTTTTGTGTTCACATCTCACTATTAGACGACTTTTGAGGGTGAGTTAGGTACTCCGGTTGATCTTAGCATAGAATTTCACCCCAGACTGATGGCTAGTCAGAGCGGACTATCCAGGTTTCGGAGGATGCTCCGCGCATGCGTGATGGATTTTGGTGGCCAGTGGGAGCAACTTTTGGCTTTAGCAAAGTTTGCATATAATAATGCTACCATTCCAGTATATAAATGGCTCCTTTTGAGGAGAGTGTGAATCCCCTATTACGGATATATATTTTAAAAATGAAATTGTCCATCAAACTACCGCCTCGTATTCACCTCAATCGAATGAAATTGCAGAAAGAAAAAAACAAACGTCGAAGAAAATGATGAATGTCTTACTCGTAAGTTCAGGTTTACCGCAAAACTTATGGGGGAAAGCTATCCTTACAGCAAATCAAATATTCAATAGAGTGCCTCATAGTAAGACACAATCCGTTCCATATAAAAATGGAAAGGAAGAAAACTAAACTTGAAATATTTCAAAGTGTGGGAGTGTCTAGCCAAATTCCAAGTTCCACGCCTAAAAAGGCAAAGAACCTAAGACTGTGGACTATGTTTTCATCGGATATGCTACAAGTAGTAAAGCATGTTGATTTTTTGTTCGTATTTTGAACATCCGAATATTCATAAAAATATAGTAATTGAATTAGATAATACAGAGTTCTTTGAACACATTTATCCATATAAATTTGGACATGAGCTGTCTAGTGGAGGATCTAAACGACCTCGAGATGACCCAAAGGATAATGTACTTAATGATGAGAATCCCTAGCGTAATACACGTCAAAGAATGTCAACTTTCTTCAGATCAGATTTTGTAATACTTCTTCTTAATAATGAGCCTCAGACGTTTAAAGAAGTGATGTCGGTTTCGAACCCATTCTTTTCAAAATAAGCAGTCAATAGTGAGATTGATTCAATCTTGAGAAACCACACTTGGGAATTGGTTGATCTTCCTTCAAAAAATAAATCTTTAGGTTCTAAATTAATCTTCAAAAGGAAAATGAAAGTTGATGGTATTATTGACAAATACAAGGCAAGATTTGTTGTGAAAGACTTTAGATAAAAAGAAGGCCTAGATTATTTTGACACATGCTCGTCAGTAACAAGAATAACGTCCATTCAGATGTTGGTTGCTTTAGCGGCACTATATGATCTTCAAATCCATCAAATGGATGTGAAAATAACTTTGTTAAATGGAGAATTGGAGTAAGAAATTTACATGAAACAATTCGAGGATTTTGTGGTTCCTTATAAAAAAAGAAAAGTGTGTAAACTGGTTAAGTCATTTTATGGACTAAAACAAGCACCCAAATAGTGGCATGCAAAATTTGACCAAATTATGTTGGAAAACAACTTCAAGATAAACGAATGTGATGAATGTGTTTATATTAAAGATACTACAAATCACAAAGTTGTTGTTTGTTTGTATGTTGATGACATGTTGATCATTAGTAGAGATATTTTTGACATAAATGATACTAAACGGATGTTTGACAGCAAGTTTGATATGAAAGACCTTGGAGTTGCTGATGAAATCTTAGGGGATAAGAATTCATAGAACTCCACAAGAAATTGGCATTGTCATAGTCTCATTATATTGAAAATGTACTTGACAAGTTCAAGTATTTGGATTTCAATATTGCCAAGACTTTACTAGAAATGAGCTTTGCACTTCAAAAGAATAAAGGTGAAAGTAAATCACAGTTGAATTATGCAAAAGTGTTGGAAATTTTGATGTATATCATGAATTGTATGCATCCAGACATAGCATGTGCTACTACTAAATTGAGTCGGTACACGAGTAATTACAATCAAACTTATTGGATGGCAATGAAAAAAATTTGGGGTACCTAAAACATATTCAAGAGTATACTTTGCATTATAACAAATATCCTATGGTAATTGAAGGATATAGTGATACAAATTGGATCATCGATCGAATGAAGTAAAATCCACAAGTGGATATGTATTTACTTTAGGTGGAGGTGTAGTCTCTTGAAAATCATCCAAACAGACATGTATTTCCTATTTTATAATAGAATCTAAATTTATCGCGTTAAATAAAGTCGGTGAAGAAGTTGAATGGCTCCAGAATTTCTTGAAAGATACTCTTATTGGCCCAAACCTTTGGCATCAGTATGTATACACTGTGATAGTCAAGCGGCAATAGGTAGGACAGGGAGCATGATGTATAACTATAAATCTTGTCATATAATACGGAGACATAATACCGTTAGAGAACTTCTCTCTAGTGAAATTATAATGATTGACTATGTAAAGTCAATGAATAATGTGTTGAATCCACTTACAAAAGGTCTATCTAAATAGGGGGTTGAAAGATCATCGAAAAAAATGGATTTACGGCCTAGGATAAGTCATCATACGGTAACTCTACTTAGCAGACTAGAGATCTCAAGAGTTAGGTTTAAGGTGATCAAACAAAGTTGTGACTGACGGTTCAACATTTTCAATTAACTCAACTCATTCTCATGATGAAGACTATGTTCAGGAACCAAGGATAAGACTTATGATTTAAAGCTTTTTAATGATTTTTAAGTTTGGCAGGCTTGACAAAATAGTTTGATCTATAGGATTAAATGGTTAGGAATTACCTATATGAGGCGAAGTGAAAGTTGCTTCAAGGAGAATGATAGCAAAGGTCTATTCTCTAAGCCTTCATGAAATCAGGTCGTTTCCCTAGTTGAAACAAATAAAATCATGATAATCATAAACAGTAAAAGGTTGAGTGTGTGACTTGTGTTGTCTAAGTGTACATTAAAGTTCAACGGTTCAAAGATATCACATCTACTGATTGACCGAGTGCATTCAATGTATGTTCACTACGGAAAATTGAAACGGAAACCTACTCATCCAGATGCAACTTATCTTTTCTTGTAAATCACACACTTGTCCATAAATTTTTTATAAAATAGTCATTCCCCATTCATATGGGGGTTTGTTAGATTTTTAAGAGGTGTGAATAAAAAATAAATAGGTTTTTCTCTTGAAAAGATACCAAGAGAAAGAATGCAATTTGAATAGGCACTTTTTCAATTTGAATGGTTATGACCTTTTCGATAGTTGTGACTTTTTCGAAGAATTGCACCTTTTCCAAAGAGTTGCACTTTTATGAAGAGGTGCACCTTTCTAAACCATTGTTTCTCTTCATGAAGCGATAGCTTGATGGTTATAAATATCTAAATTTTTCCTCATGTATAGATATAAAATTTTGAAGAAAAAAACACTCCTTTTTCTTGAAAGAAAAACTCTGGTGTGATTTTCTACCATTCAATGTGTTCGTAGTTCGACAGAGTTTGAGGTACCGCTATTCTATCGAAGTGATTCATTTTATCCTGGGTGGATATATTTCATAAACTCGGGTACTTGAGGAAAATAATTTCCTTAAGAACACACCGTGAATTTGGTAGATTTGAATCTTCTAATCTTCTTCTTCTAAACGTTTGATTTTGCTATTTTTCATAAAGTAGTTTGAACTTCATTTTGTTGATATTCATAAGTTGGGTTGAACTTATTGTTGAAGTTCAAAGATGTGAATACAGAGTTACAACTTGATTTGATTGTTCATATGTTAGTTTAAACATGTGTTTGAAGTTCTTATTGTAAAATATATATCTTACTAAATCGAAAAAACAACAAATATTGGTTGTTCGGTTGTATAAGAAAAACATGGATCTATATTCAATATGTAATCAAAGAATTTATCCCAAAAAGAGAAGAATTCATCTTTCTTTCTTTTTTCTCCACTCATGCATTGTATTCAACTAGTCGATCTCACGATCAGTAAGGTTTATACCATTATGCTCATGAGCGTGAGCTTAACTTGAACCAACCTTCACATACCTTTATTACTATCTAAGAGGCATTTGTCCTAGATAAACTACCCACCTAGAAGTCTCTTGTCTCCCCCGAATGATTGGTATGGTGGTTAGTTGTTTACACATATTAAGACGAAAAAGAGGTCGCTACCTCCGACTTACCACACATTCGATTAATTGAGGTTGTCATTGTGAAGCTATAAGGTTAAGTTGTATAGGATCTGTGTCTAGCCTTTGGGTACTCATGTTCCAGGAGAATATAATATTATCGGGTCCATGTTAGAAAACAACAGACAATGGCTACACCATTCAGTTCATGTCAAGACAAATAATTTCACTCGTCTGTTTCAGTTAAGAAGATTTTTTTCGGGTTTAGCCAACCAAACTTCATTGGCTTGACTAATCTAAATTCATGTTGGGTAACCCTACTAGGGAGTTGTCTATCGAAAGGTTGTCATTCCCAATACTCGAACGTTTGATCTTTGGTTAAGAGTTGAAGGGTCTGAACCATCCTATCCAGACCCGCAATGGTTCGACAAAGAATTGATTGTCATAACATCAAGACAAATCAAACTAAAAAAGGTTAGTTATCCAAAAATAGCCATGTCCCTCCCTATCCCACTCCAAAAGAAGAAGAAAAAAGGCGTTTGGCTGTAAAAAAAATTAGTTTGGCAGCTGCTAACTTTGAAACACAAAGGGGTAAGGAATTGGAGTCCGGAATTAAAATAGGCTATCAAACTAAAAAAAGTATCAAAACATGTTATGTATATAATGTGTGACCAAAATAGACTTACTCACTTAAAACGTGAGTTATATCTTTTTTTAAATCGGTAGTTGGTTAACGGCGTTAGTTGCATAAAAAAGTGTATAACTCACTTATTTAGTGAGTGATCCATTTTATTTGTACATAACTCACTAAAAAGGTGAGTTATATAATGAAAGTTATATAACTCACCAAAAAGGTGAGTTATCATTTTTGAAGTGAGTTGTGTTTATTTTTATAATTTATGTGAATTTTTATATAATGTGAGCATTCAATTTATCTTTTTTAGTTTATATTTTAAAAAGAACTCACATATTTTTTTTAAAAATCTATTTTGATTTTATAAATCTCACTAATTATGTGATTTTATAAAATTCACTAATTGATTTTTTAAAATCTATTTTTATCTTATAAAACACTAGTTATATGAATTATTCAAATATAAAATAAGTGAGATAAGTGCATAACTTTATTAGTGATGTGAAATATAAACATGGTGCTAAAAATATACGAGTTATGCAAAATAAACTATATACTACTATAAAACTCGACATGAGGATGGAGTATATGCTCATTAATTGTTATATACTATACAAATAAAATCTTTAAAAAAACAGAACACATAGAGAAACTTATTACATCTACTTTCAAAAAATATCGTACAAAGTTGACATGTCCATCAAAAATGTCAGTCAGTCATAAAAAGTATAACCATTAAAAAGAGAGAAAATGGTTTATTACCCCCTCCCCCCCCTCCCCAACCTTTAGTCGAAATCTCAACTACACACTTATACTTTGCGGGGGTCCAATGACCCCCCTGAACTATTTTAAAGTGGAATTATTACCCCCTGAACGCTAACATGGCAAGAGAGTGTGTTTCACTCTCTTTAAAGAGAGTGGAAACAAATTTTTTTTATTAAAAAATTATTTTTAATATTTCTTTATGCATTTTCTTTTTTCATTTTTAATTTATTTTTTTAATTCATTTTCTTTCTTCTTCTTCTTCTTCTTCTTCTTCTTCTTCTTCTTTCTTACAAACAATGGCATCCAAGAACTCATCAATGGCATCCAAAATTAATTTATCATTTTTCTCATCTCCAAGCACAAAATCGATTGGTTTCGACTTCAAATTCGTCGAAAATTTCAAAATGGGTATTGTTCATTGTTTCCAACTTTAAGATTGTCAGAAATTTTAAAATCGATATTGTCCATTATTTACGACTTCAAAGTCGTCGTAAATTTTAAAATGGGTATTGTCCATTATTTTCGACTTGAAGGTCGTTGAAAATTTCAAAATTCTCTATTGTTTCCGACTTTAAGGTTATTGAAAATTTTAAATTCGGTATTGTTCATTGTTTCCGACTTCAAAGTCATCGAAAATTTTGAAATTGGTATTCTTCGTTGTTTCCAAATTTAAGATCGTCGAAAATTTAAAAATTGATATTGTTCATTGTTTTTCACTTCAAGGTTGTCGAAAATTTTAAATTCGATGTTGTTTATTATTTTCGACTTCAAGATCATCGAAAATTTTAAAATTGATATTTTTCATTATTTTCGACTTCAAGGTCGTCGTAAAATTTAAAATGGATATTGTCCATTATTTCCGAGTTCAAGGTCGTCGAAAATTTTCAAAACTCTCTATTGTTTCCGACTTTAAGGTCATCAAAAATTTTAAATTCCGTATTGTTCATTGTTTCCGGCTTCAAGGTCGTTGAAACTTTTGAAATTGGTATTGTTCGTTGTTTCCGGATTTAAGATCGTCGGAAATTTAATAATTGATATGGTCATTATTTTCCACTTCAAGGTTGTCGAAAATTTTTAAATTCGATGTTGTTTATTATTTTCAACTTCAAGATCGTTGGAAATTTCAAATTCGGTATTGTCCATTATTTTCCACTTCAAGATCGTCGAAAAATTATTTGCATAGAAGTAGGAATAATAAAATTTGAAAAGGAAAAGAGATGAAAAATAATGGTGAAAAAATGATAAAAAGTGATAAAAATGAAAAAGAAAGTAAATAAAAATTAATTTTAAACAAAAAAAAATACGTGTCAAAATACTGTTGGTGCGTGCATCACACCCTATCCAAAAAGACTGGTTGTCAGGTTTTGAGGGATAATAATTCCACTTTAAAATAGTTCAGAGGAGTCATAGGACCCCCGTAAAGTATAAGTGTGTAGTTGGGATTTAGGGTAAAGGTTGGGGGGGCTTTTGACCATTTTCTCTTAAAGAAAATGTAAAATTCACAAAAAAAAGTATAAACAAATTATATACTATACAACTATATATCAGTTTGATCACCCATATTACAAGTGTGCTTCCCGATGTATTTTTCAATTTTTCATAAGTTATTACTACTATCCTTAGTAGCACAAAGTTGTTATACAGTTGGAATTTATTACAAGCGTGCAGATCAAGGTTGTTCATTCAACCTCTGTGCTACTAAGGATAGTAGTAATAACTTGTGAAAAATTAGAAAATACATCGAGAAGCACACTTGTAATATGGTTGATCAAACTGATATATAGTTGTATAGTACTCCCTCCGTTTCAAATTACCCGTCCCAAATTGAGATGACACATTGATTAAGAAAAATAATTAATAACATGTCTAGTTTACCATAGTACCCTTATTAAATAATGTTTACATTTTAATTTGAAGAAAAAATAATTAATGCAAAGGGTAAAACATGGAAAAAAAATTGTCTCTTCTTAATTAATAAAAAAAGACAAGTAAAATGAGATATCAAACTAGAAAATTTGGGACGGATAATTTGAGACGGAGGGAGTATATAATTTGCTTATACTTTTTTCGTGAATTTTACACTTTTTCTAATTGTTATACTTTTTATGACTGACTGGCGTTTTTTATGGACATGTCAACTTTGTACGATATATTTTGAAAGTAGTTGTAACAAGTTTCTCTATGTGTTCTTTTTTTTTATAAAAAAAAAAAAGATTTTAATTGTATAGTATATAACAAATAATGAGCATATACTTCATCCTCACTTCTAGTTGTATAGTATATAGTTTGTTTTGCATAACTCATATATTTTTAGCATCATATTCATATTTCACATCACTAATAAAGTTATGCACTTATCTCACTTATTTTATTTTCAAATAACTCATATAACTAGTGAGTTTTATATGATAAAAATAGAGGCATATGATAGTTTTATAAGATAAAAATAGATTTCAAAAAATCAATTAGTGAGCTTTATAAAATCACATAATTAGTGAGCTTTATAAAATCAAAATAAAATTTTTTAAAAAAATATGTGGGTTTTTAAAAAAAAAATATAAACTAAAAGGGATAAATTGAATGTTCAACTCATTTAAAAAGTGAGTTGTGTATAAACCAAAAAGGATAGCTCACCTTTCCAGTGAGTTATGTATAAACCAAAAAGGATAATTCACCTTTTTAGTGAGTCATATAACTTTCATAAAAAGTGAGTTATGTACAAATAAGATGGATAACTCACTAAATAAGTGAGTTATACATTTTTCTATGCAGATAATGCCGTTGGCCAGCTATCATTTAAAAAAAAAAAGGTATAACTCACTTTTTAAGTGAGCTAAGCCTATTTTAATCACACATTATATACATGACATATTTTTGATACTTTTTTTAATTTGATAGCCTATTTTAGTTCCGAAAACTGGAAATTAGAATTGAATGTAATTGTTGATACTGATAGGAGTGACCAGCTTCTATGCATCTCTGATTTTATTGTGTGGGTCCTAACTGATGATGTACTCAACAAATTAAGTCATGCAAGTTCTATTATTCACCAAGAAATGTATAACTGCTTGCCTTTCCATCCAATCACCAAACTTCAATGTGTATCATAGCATCAGCATCTCATGAAATCAACTACACGGTAGGTGAAAGAACATAAATATTTTTAATATTATGTGATTTGACAGGATCAGTCAGGAAGAATTTACGCTATACAGAGGGGTCCGGGCAGCGTTCCAAATAAAGACAATACGTATCACACATAATTAATGAGAAATTTTGAGTTTCAATGGATCCCACTTTTAAGAGAAGAATAGAAAGACATTCATAAGTTGGATATGGAATTATAGAGAAACCAACTAGTACTATTTGCTTAATTAGGGGAGAATTGTACTCATCCTGGAATGTGAGTGAATCCAAGTCCCCACTTCCCTCACACAAAAAGAAAAAAGACTCAAAAAAAAAAAAGAGTTTTGTCATTATAGAAACTGGAATTGAATGTAATAGTAGGCTTAAATGAATGGTGACACTGGTAGGGGCCATACTGTGATTACAAGTTGATGTCTCCCATTTGTGCAGACCAAATCTAGTGAGGTTTTCATCATCCCCTTTTGTCTTTCACTGAAAAAAAGAGAGTTTAAAAGCATACCCGTCCATCCCACATTTTGCCATTAAACTACTACTACCATTGTGGGAGAGCCCTCCTTTTTGTATGCATTTTAACAAAAATAATCCAACTTCAAAAAGTGAATTGATTTTTTTAACTATCACAGGGTGGAGGTGGGGGCTGGCTTTTTTAAAGGGAGAAAGAAAGCAAGAAAGGTAATTAAGAGGAAACACTCCTCTGAGTGTAACATTGGAGTGAAAGATACACTCCACCAAATTGAGTTAATGAGTTTCTTCCTTTCAGACACAGCGTGCTTTCCTTTACATTTGTCTTCCATTTGGTCCCAAACAACACTTCTTTGATTTGAAAACGTTATTTTCACCTTGTTATAGTAGCGTATTTAATACTGCCTCCTTACCAGATTCGAAAATACACATAAAAATGGATTTCGCCTACTTTTCTTCCATATGATGTTTCTTCTCACAAAATCAAAATCTCTATTCTCTATGTAGACTATGTCATGTTCCTATTGATAGTCCAAATCCGTAGTTCAATAATAATGGTTAAAAAATGACTTGTTTAAGTGCTTTTATAAGTTCCCCAATTCCAAACCTGAGAACTGTACCTCAGCTTGCCAGCACTTTAAATCAGATATTAAACAGACCAATTAAAAGAAGAGCATTCACATAAATAAAGAAAGGGTCTATCAGAAAACAACCGATTCTTACATGTTACAGTCAAAATACAATGGAATTGCTGATGTTAATCGAATTACAGACGTTTACAAACGTGCAAAGCTAAACTAAAACTAAAACCAAGCAGCCTAACACATACTACAAGTGTAACATCCAGTTGTGGATCCAACTTTGATCTGGATGTTGCATTTACATAAAGAGAATGTCCTATGGTCCATGATATGTGCCATGATATGTGATCAATCGATGAAACAGTTGCCTCTTCAAGGAGAAAAAGAATGGCCTCTGTAGGCCAGCCCTTGCCTTCACACAGCCAAAACGTGCTGTCCTCCCCTCCCAGGTGTACTAAAATAAGCAGATACGCGAGGAATTCCTGCAGTAGCTTTTCCCTCCTTTTCCCCTTGTCAAGCAAAGAGTGACAATAGCAAGATCTCACTTACTCCAGCATGACTCAGTTGACATGTGCCATTCAAGAAACAACAAACCATTTTGTGATTTAAACACAGCAGATAAGTTGACAAGAATCCTTCTCTTCTGAATTTGACATACTGCACCAGTTCATCTCCAGTAAGCCCAAGCAAAAAATCAGCTGGAAGAATATCCTCCTTCACTCATAGCGTAGTACATACCTGTGGCAGTAAATCAACAGTTTCCTGTCCACCATACAGTTTATCATCCACCCTCCACCGTATCTTTCACTACCTTGAGCACTGTAATATGGTGACTACATCAACAGGAATCGAACAGGATACAATAGTCTCACCAATCATCCTATTTATATTACCGTATGTCCGTATCTGCTCAATAATACTACATGCCACAAACAACTCAGTTCAAAAATGATTCTCCGAAACCATTTCGCAAGCAAAGCCATTAGCCATGTTAACAGTCATGCAGATTCCCACTGCACAGACACTTAAAGGGCAACCACAATGTTGTAGATATTTGGGGTATAAGTTATAACTGTTGCCATCCCAACTACCTCTGGAGCTTTCCCATCTTTCCTCCACATAACCGGGCATTACAACAAGGACATGGTAGAAGTAAGCAGGTTTGACAGACCAGAGTTGACCGAGTGATCTAAACAAAAAACCCCACTCCTCTCCCCGCGAACCAACCAACCCCCCCCCCCCCTCCCCCCACACACAAACAAAAAAAAAATATTATCATCCAAGAGACTGGGTATGTTGTTATTATTGTTGTATCCAAGATGCCGATTTATTTTCATACCCTTGCAGGAAAAACTGCTAAACATATATATATCAGCACTTGAGCAGAAAATGCTGCAGTGCAGCTTGGGCAAAATATGCCTAACCCATCAACCCGTCCATAGAAAATTATCAGCCGTAAACACCAAAATTCTCTCAATTTTCCTAGAAACTAAAGGCTCAACTGGAAAATCAAAACTAGATCAAATCCAAAAGGATGGGCAGTTGGTCAGATCAAGTATGGATCATACATGGAAGGTAGTTGGAGTCGGCAGCTACTGAGGAAAGATTAATATATTACTACAAAACAAGCATCCCTAACTTCTATTCTCAAAAGCTAAAAAAACAGTCGTGACTAGGTATTTTGATCTGTTCTAATTTTGTTGCATCAAGAACAAAAAGACTAGGAACAAGAGTTCTTTAGCCCACTAGACATCACGATTCACCACTGTCAAGTCAGAAATATAGCTATATGCCCCTGAATAAAATACTGATGCATTTGGTGTCAGCCTCCTGGGAAAAAAAAAATCCTCCCCCAAGAATATTGCATTTGCAGTCAGTCATTGATGAAGCAAACTTCTGCTGGCACACAACACAGATTCAATTATTTATTGTTATCTAATCAGGCTAGAAACTTTAAAAAACATCAAGTGAAAAGATTAAAGGACCACAGAAGATTAGCCTTACCTGGCATGCCTTTCCAGAACACAAGGAGCAACCAGGGTTAGACTCTGTCTCAGGAGGAACACATTTCCCGACTCGTTTACCGCACTAAATAGATTTCCTGTTGCAAATACCCACAATAAGATCATCTGCAAATTCAGCCAGGAAAACTAGAAAGAAACTCAAATCTAATCTTCATAAATCCAAATAAAGGAAAGGTAGTATGGCACAACTTACAGCAAAACTTTCTTCAGCAGCACGTTCTTTTGAGATCAACAGATTTAACGGATAACAAACTGTCCAAAATAACACAAACCCACACAACCAGCCTTCTTGGCTCATTTAGAAAAGAAGTCAAAAGTTGATAAGATGATTACAGAAATGCAGACATAAGTGATCGACTCCATGTAATCCAATCCTTTCTTTTACATACCAAAAAAATGCAATTCTGTAGCGATCTCCTCCCCTCTTTTTTTTCTCTCTTTTTTTTTTCTGTTTTGGTAGATTCCTTAGTAATACGCCAAGTACATAAAACAAATTTGTGAGGCAGAATCAGTGGCTAATTTTCATATATTTTCACCAGATAAAAAAATTTAAGGAGAAAGGAGTAACAAGAAATAATGGAAGATAACATAGTAATTTCACTAAATTCCTCCACCAAAATTGTGCGGTATGTTCCATTAGAAAAAATGAAGTTCCATATGGCAACCCAAGGATCCAAGTCCTCTAGTAAAGGATGAAACATTGGGACTACATTGGAACTCATGTCTACTTAGATATGTCACCTAATGCTCTCAATATCCATACTCCTATGTTTCTCTATTCCCAATAAAAGAACCTAATATTCAAAACTGGATCTTAAGTAAACTCCGAAATCCTTGAAGAGTTGAAACTTTATACACCTCATCCCAACCTGTAAATTTTAAGGTTGAGCATTTGTGCCCTTATCATATACCAAAAAGTTGAATTCTCAAAATTTCATGAAATAGCAAATCAATCCCACTTTGTACACATGTACAGGAATATAACACACTTAACAGCATGCCTCTTCACCAAATTGCAATGCAGGTCATCACTTCTTCCCATATCCAAGGGCCTGCTTCTGATGGGAGAAGCACATTAAATACAGGATTGATTTAACCTCTACCGCCACCAAAACCATTATGGTTAATTGCCTCGATAGCTTGCTCCACCAAATGTATTAGCTCCTCTACATCCTGGAAACTGAAGTCAATTACCCGTTTAACGGAAATGAAAGCGTCTTTATTCTCTGCCTCTTCAAGGTTTGTGGCAGCTGCAAAAGCATTCTGTGCTTTTCTAGATGCCTCCATTGCAGAATTTACATCCTTTGTCTGCAAAATTTTACATCTTTTTAATTGCTTAACCTACAGAAATGGGAGCTACACAAAAACAATATAAGAATTCAAAAAGGAAGAAATCCCTCGACTCCTCCAGTATTCATTAGTCATTTGACACACAATAAAGGAACAAGAACGCTATAAATATCCAACGAAACTGTGAACTCGTACCAATATGTCTGAAATCATATACCAGTCAACTTACAAGGTCAAGCAGACGAACAAAACTAGGACGGTTTCGAGGAGCAATGACATGATTTCCAGCATTAGAACCACTGCCTCTAGATAAAGCAGTTTTCTCTGCCACTGTTTGATTGTGTGTGTTGTCAACATCAGATGCGGAAGATGAAGGAGATTCACCTGAATAAAAAGTGTGGGCTAAACGTGATTCAACTACATAGCATCGAGAATATCTGAAGCATAATCACATTATACACACAAGATACGCTAAAAGATATCCAAATTCAACGGGAAACTCACATGAATGAGATTCACCTGAATAAAATTATGGACTAAACATGATCCAACAACGAATATTTTCGAGAACTTTTGGACCAGAATCACATTATAATCACATAGATGCTAAAGCATATTCTCGCAAGCGGGAAAATCATGTGAAAGCCAACAGTCCTCCATTAAAACAAAGCTAGATTACTATAAACCATGAATGCCAGATAAACAGATATGTTAATTAAATCGACAAATAATAACCACGGACACTCTATTCATACAATTATAACATCGTTAGACTTCAATTTTCCCATCACAATTAAATCCCCTCCCCGAGGACATATTCTCCTTTTTCCTTTTAATTTTTTTTACTGCAGCTTCCACATTGTGGCTAAGCACATTCTTCTCAACTCAGTTCTTTTAATCACAATAAAGCCCACTGCCAAGCACGGCCGAAAAATAGGACAAATCCCATCATCTCACGCTTGAAGACTTCATTATACAACAGAGAATTTTCAACCAATGAGATTTCTTCAAAAAATTCAAATATCCAATGCCGCTTCCCCTCCCAACTCTCACTTACAGATATGTTATGCATAGTACATCTGGATGAATCAAGATTTGTTCTTTAAAACAAGAAATCCACTATGGGGTCTGCCCCTCTATCCTAATCATAATTGGTTCACCAACTAAGATAACTCTTAACGTGTGTCCACCACACATCTCGCAATGTACTTCCTCTGCCACAAAACAAAGCGTTGAGGCATGTAAGAATCAAAACGGTTAAATTAGGACGTCTTATTTTTCCCACTTTGGAATTGTTTATCACTGAAAATAAGTGGAAAATATGAAGTGTTGAATTAGGAAATCAGTACGCCTATCGAGCTTCTTATGCTCTTGGTCTAGATCTCTCGTGGCTAAAAGTGATGAAAAACATACATCAATTGTAATTTCTCAGGGCAGAAAGGGGGGTGGTTATCTGTTTTAACCACATCTCCGCTAACAAAATTTATTTTCAAATTAAAATCATGTTCCATCTATGCCTAATGGTGTTCCTTTGAATAAGGGAGGCTTCGTGATATGATATTGCTAACAACTGCTGGCAATTTTCATGGCTGCAAGACGAGAAACTCTAACGTTCAGTACTTCATAACAACATACCTTGAGGGGGAACTTGCAAACTTGCTTGCAGATCATGCCAAATTCTACTCAAACTCATATTTTTGCAGTATACCACCCTCATGTATGCAACCTCCATACACTTATAGGCCAAAGCAGCAGTGGCAGTTTCATCACGTTTCTCATATTCAAGTGCACAAGTTCTGCAACATTATGAGTATATATTAAATAGCCAGAGAAAAGAGCAGTCATCAGACAAGAGTAATTAGATAGTCGTAACCAACTTTAGACGTGCTTATATATGGAAAAGTTAACGTAGAATACTCAACTTTGTCTGCAACAAACCAGTTTCTATGCAGAAAAGAGTCATGTCAATACTTAACTTTAGGATATTCAGCAGCACTCCACAGGAAAACAATTAATTAAACAAACAGTAGTTTTACTTATCAAAAATTAATCAACAAAAGTTTCTGCAGAGTAAAAACTTGGTACAGCAGAGGTTCTTTATAAAACGGTACGAGCTTGAGCCAAACAGTAAACCAGAAGATAAAGCATCAGTTACAGATTTGAGGGGCTGCAAGTTCGGAAATTTTCCCAATAGACAGAAGGTTAAATAAGTTCTTATGAAAAGGTATATCTAACGGATCTGTTCAATTTGAAGTTACACTTACTCGCAAAGTTTGGCTGTGATATTATAGATTTGTAATTGCTTCATCTCCCCGGATTTGCTACTTTCCGCATTTGAGCTTTCTAAAAGTGAAGCAGCCTGAAGAAACTTTAATGCTGCTTGGAAATAAGCTTGATTATAATCATCATGCAATCCAGAGTTCTGCAAATAGCTTCAAAAATTAGGAAAAAACTAACAAATACACACTTCAGACATTCGTAAACAAGGAGAATGGCTCATTATTTTTTCAATATAAACTCAACTAGATAAAGAAGCAGAGAAGAAACTAGCTCTAGGAGATAGACCAGCATCAAGTTCCACTTGAAATAAAAATATAAGTAGAAAGGAGATATTAGTAGAACCTTAACACGATCAGCAAAATCTCTAAGCTCTTCAGCTTTTCTCAAGACAATAGAAGCAGTCTGACTAGAGGTCTCCCTTTTTGAGGGGGTGGGACCACTGGATTCCTGCACCGCACAATGATCACTGGATTCCTGCACCGCACAATGATCAGGCTCCAAATGCCCCATGTTGTTGTGACTCACATTTTGACACACACCGATGCCAGGATCTTTTAGCATACTTGACACTCCGGCACTTGCAGAAGTATTAGCCATACCTACATCTTTAAAACTTCCTTTCTGGGAACCTGAAGCAGGTTTGCTCTTAATAACTGATGTGCCTAATTTATCTTCAGTATGTACACCAACTTGTGACCTTGGATCCCTGGATTCTGTCTGTGTTGATCTACCATTTGTTGCAATTCGAGCATCAATTTCTTGATGAGCTTTTTGCTTTGTAAGAACTTTTCCTTCCATGTCGCACACACTATTCAACTTTGTAGTTGACCCAGAACCATCATGCTTCAATCGGTGCTCTTTCCTGCTACCACTACAATGTGTAGGATCTTTGTTGTTAATTTTCTGATTGTTTTTTAAAGATTTCGTACTAGAGTCAAGATTATTATGGTCAATCTTTGAATTCAGGACTTCCTTGCTGCCCAGTTGACCAGATATATTCTCTTCTACCCTTTGAGTATTAAAACCAGCATTCCCGCCTTTCTCCTTACATTGAAAAGAAGAATTTTTGACAGATTTATGTTCGTTGAGCATAGAAACATGTTTCTTGCTCACTCTACCGTTGCCATCAGAGCAATATGCAGCATGTTTCTCAGTCATATAGGGGCTACATTCCTCCAGAACATCAACATTCCTATTACCCATATGGCTATTTCCAACCTCAGAAGAATGTACAACACATGATTCAATTTTTTCCCTGGCATCGGTACCCCGGAAATCTAGCAAAGAACTTTCATAAACCTCCGGATGAGGAACACCTGGTCTTTTTCCCTTTATCAAGATCCTAGATTTATCACTCTCAAAACCGCCATCCCCATCCAAATATTTTCTTGAACTTCCAACATCATCCAATGGAGCATCATCTCTCCCTGAACTATCCATTCTTGCAGGTGAAGCCTTACTCGTGGTGAACATCCTCAGGGGAGATGAGGAAACGGACCCTACAGGTGAGCCTTTCACTTGGTGATTCGCTCTACGTTTCCGGGAATCGGAAACTTTTGAAGAGCTTGAAGTGGCAGCCGTTGATAACTGTTCAGATCCCAAGTCCTTTTTCAATGAATCAATATCTTCCATCGTCAATCTTGACTGAACCTTCACTCTAGGCTTTTTAGTCTGATGCTCTCTTTCTACACTTCTGTCTCTAGGAAAATCCCTGGTTCCTGGTAGAACAATTGTAGTAATTGTAGCTCTTGTTCTTGATGATTTCTCTTCACCCTTGCATGTACTGGACTCCTTTTTCTCAGAATAAAACACCTTGGGTTTCTTCTGTTTTCTGAAACCACTTTCACCACTAACCTCTCCCACAAGTGCATTGCCATCACTGTCGCCCAATTGATTACCATTACTTTGTGAATTCATTATATAGCCTTGATCCCTCAATTTTCTTTTCTTTACAGAAATTTCTCTTCCAATATTAGTTTTTAAGTCAATCGAGCCACTATCCCTTGAATCCCGGAATCGGTTGCCATGCTTCTTTTCCAAAATTTGTGACCTTTCTGCCAGCCCGGGCATTGTCTCCTTCAAATCACCACGTTCATGGTAGTCCTGGATACCCGTCACAACTTCCTTAGTAGCCACAAACGCCTGGTCACTTTTGATTTTTAATTTTTCCAGATCCCTTTGATCATATTGATCGGATTCCCTTTTCGATTTCTTTTTTGGCTTTTCACCACCTGAATATGTTATAATTGGAAGCAAGTTAAAAATCTATACAGAGGTATGACAGGCAGGAAGAAATTCTAGCCTGAAGATGAACGCTATACCATTAGCCATGCGCTCCTTCGGTGTGTTCAAATGTTTGCCAAGGACATCAGACGACTTAACTGGAATCTGTGCACTGGATTTGCTAATTGAATTTGATTCTGCTATAGGTTGGTTCACATTCTTCAAACTTCTGCTTTTGATCAGCTCATGCTGCAAGTTTGAGTTTGTGGTCAACATTGGACCATGATTGCTGGTTGTGTTTGGTGTTTCTCTTAATTTATGTTTCTTCTTTCCTCCATTAGCCATGTAAAAACCCGCAATCTGACTGTTACTGCCGAGCCCATGCATATCAGCTGAAATTACTCCAGAGGCACTTCGACCAGCATGATTTTGAAGGCCATTTAGGTTATCAGGGAGGGGCATTTGGTACAGGGCATGAAGAGCTCTTGTTGTTTCCTCCTCACTAATGTCACAGTGGTTCATTCCAGGCCTACAAAGATTAATTTCGATTTGTTATCACCAAATTATAGCAATACAGAAACTATTTACAAAGATGGATAACCAGTATTGAAGCATGTGTACACCGATAAAAGAGAACTAAAGACTTTGAACAAACCATGAAAAGAGAATAAAATCCAAAAACTACAGAAAACTTACAGCCAGTATAACATACTGCACATCCACCTCTCAGGCAGTTGCTCGGGTTTTGTACCATATGGAAGAAGACGCCACTTCTCACATTTATCACAGGCAACCCAATCTTCTTCAATAACGACAGCTTCAACTGCTGGCTCAGCTCCAGATGTCAGCTCTTTCGCACCCTGTATGCCCACGGCTGAAGGATCCTTCATAGGGGTTGCACATGCCACATGACTATCAACTTTTTTGCTTGGCATCTGTTTTGATTTAGCAGAAGATGCATGTTGTCCTTTACGTGCCTCCAGTTTAGATTTCTTCAACTTATCACTTGGAGGTCTACCCAGAGAATCCAGTTGATTTGTGGGTTTTTCCAACTGTGCATCAAATACATGAGCCACCGGGACATCCTTCTTAGAACTCCTCTTGTTTTTGAGAGTAGCAGAAACCCCTTTAACCTCTGCCACATCAGCAGCTGGCTTCAAACTAGGTTGATGTTCTGTTAATTTCTTTTTGCCTTCAGATAATTGCTTCTCTGTGTGAGGCATCCTTGGTTGGTCAGGTTTATGGCTTGCAGCTTTCATAACAGCTTTCTTTCTCAGAGAGAAAGCCCCACTAGAATCCCTCTCACTCTCAGATATATCAGAATCAACTCTAAATGAAGGGACTGATCTGCTGCATTTGCTCCTGCCACCTTCCATGCTATCAACAGAAGCATTTGTCTGAAAGCTTTTTAACTGGAGTTCCACTGATCTACTTCTTACTTCTTGGTGTTCATCTTTGTCACCGCTTAGGTCAGATAAAGATTCCACCAAGTCATCCTTATCCAAATCACTACCAAACAATTCATCTTTAAGTCGATTGATCTCCCTTTTCTTCATAGGAACTTCCTTCTCTGTGATTTTTTTAGCATCAGGTGCCCCACCAGCACCTTTCACTGATTTATGAGTATCACATACTATATCAGGCACGACTCTTTGATTAAGGTCATTTGAGAAGCAACGCCTGTTTTCCAAGCTCTCAATTCCCAAGTTCTTCTGAAACAAGGACAGCGTGTCATTTCTGACCTCTGAATTCGGTTCCTCGACAAATTCACTTTTACCACCTGAGTTAGTTTTCTTCCTGATCAAGAAATCTCCATCTTCCAGCCTGGCAGTTGAACTATTGGCAGACATGACAGATTGAGGATTAGCATCCTTTGCGGTAGCCGCATGCTCATTCTCTTCAAAAAGTTTTTCATTTCTTGACAAAGTCAATAATTTCTCATGGAGAGGTGAAAGCAGCACACTTCCAGCAACTGGGAAAGAAGTCATAGTCTGTTACAAAGGGAAAAAACAGAAAGTTAAAATAGCATCAGATGGTATTCTCTTTTTTTTCCTGTGTGGGAAAAGAGATATTTTTATGTAACAGAAAACTGGCTTACCCGAAGGATGCTGGCTAGAGAATCACTGTGAATTTCTTGAAACTTGGACAACATTCCAGCACTCTCAGTAGGACTATTTTCCGGTGATGAAGAGGGAGAGATAAGCCCAAGACTAGTGTGTAAAGCAGTACTCTTCTGAGTTGTCTTATCAGAACCAACCCTAATCCGAAGTTTGAGTGTTCTCTGATCAGTGGGATTACGTGACTTAATCATAGAAACTTCATGTTTTGCAGGGAACTTATTAGATTCTTGAGCAGAAAAGCATGAATCTTGTCTTGTGGAATCATCCCCACAAGACACCCTTGAATCATGCAAGGTATGACCATCGCGAGAACCAGCTGTACCATTCCTCCGAGTTGAAGGAGGATCAGACACAGGCATTGAGTTCTGAGGAGGTCCCTGGACAGAAACACAACCACCAAACAGAAGTTAAACTAAAAGTTCTCAAGTTGATAAAAGGTATGGACAAAGTGTTATTGCTTCCAAGTATTCAACAAAAGACAAACTTTTAACATACCTCAGAGGGAAAATAGTTAGGTGATCTTGATGTGCCTTGAGTTTGAGATATCTGTGGAGTTCTTGGCTGAGATAGAATTGAAGGGGAGCGCTGATGAGTCGGTAAAAATGAACCATACCCACCAAATTTTGCCCCTGCCAAAAATAAAAGAAATTTAATCAGCTATTCTAGAGATTTAAAGCTGTTAGCTATGATCAATAGTACTTGTTACCAGTCTACTTACCCAAATTCTCAGCAGAAACACCTCCTTCAAAATCTTTCTGAAAATGACCCAAGACACTTTGAAGCTTCTCATCCTTTCACACAGAAAGCCAACAGTTGTACTGTCATTGTTTTGTAAAATCTATGCCAATAACTACTCATATTGTAACATACACTTTAACCCCAGTATTGCAGAGTGAGACGCAGAGGCAATCTGAGAGAGGATTTTACACTTTACTAAGCAGCAATGGTCCAAAAGTTCACCAGCACAACTAGAAAGCAATATCTCTAAAACAATGTCCCAATGATGTCCATTTTTCCAGTTCTATTCCCAAACCCAAAAGTTCTCTTTTATATGCCAACCTTAATTATTTGCCTGATTCACTACATTCTTTACAGAGTCACGGAACCATCTATAATGAATTTGAATTAGTCAAAATCCTAATCTCTTACTCAGACCATTGATAAATGAAACCAAACTTTAACTACAAAAGGCAAAACTGCAACCATATTAAGGCACTAGAAGAATTGTTCGATTTTGAAAACGAATTGAAAAAATAGGAAAAAAAAAAAAACAAGTCTTACAATGTAAGAGAGGGCTATGTCAGGGTCAATGCTTGTATCCTCAGCATCTTTGTAGTGACATGCTTCTCCTTCTTCAAGTTCAGGTTCTTCCATCATCTCCACCCTACTATTTCCCCAACTCATAAATAACAACCCTAACCCCCAAATTCCCCCAACTTTTTAGCCCCAAAACCCTAACCCTAACCACCTATCCTAAAATCCAACATACCAGTCACAATTCAAACATCCAACTTCGACCCATTAAATTACTCAGAAAAACCCTGAAAGGAATTTCACAGTAACCTATCCAACCTTCAAAATCATAAACTACCATTGAACTTGTTGATCATCTAGGTTTATAATATAAAATTCCAAGTTGTTTATACAAAATTAAAACAGCAAAGTACTTTCAAAATTAAATGTTAATTAACCCAGGAAGATGGGTATTACAAGAATCTAACAACCCAAGTGAGCGATCGAATTAATTCCCCAAATGTGATGTTCTTCTTCCGTTATTGTTGATGTGTATACCACAGGGGTATAGAGAAAAAAGAAAAGAAGAAGAAAAAAATGGTTTGTTTTTATATTTAATTTTTTCCCTTTTTTAGGTCGTTTTCTTTAGTTTTTCCGTCTTAATTGCATTTTTTTATTTAATCCATTTTTATTTTTCAGTCAAAATTATTTTCTGACCAAGTGGTGAAATTTTCCAAAATTTTAAAAATTTAACGGAAATAATTTTGTAATGGCGCGTCGATTGGCGCGTTGCAATGAGCGAATTGGTAACAGCTGTGTGAGTACCGAAATCAAGCAACGAGTCAGTGTGTCCAGAATCTACTATGTATTTACAATGTCAAACATCTCAGTAACGTTACTTGTTTTAATATTAATTATATATTATTAAAACAGCGCGAGTTTCTCTAAAATCAAATTTTCCATATTATATTTTAGGAAAAAAAAGATTAAATTTACTTTTCTAATTTAAAAACTCAATTAAATATATGCTTTATTTTACATTGAGATTAAATTTATCCTTGTTATCATATTTTAGGACTAAATTTATTATTAAGAAACTTTTCACCTTTATTTTTTCTTTAATAAAAAAGTCCAAATCAACATTTTTAAGAATAACACAACCTAATCTACTTATTTGATCCAATCCGACACAAAAAGACACAAATAAATATACACAATGTTGGTCAATTTTTTTCAACAAAACTATACCACTGGGTATTTATTAGTACATTCCCACAAAATGGGATTTGTGAAGGGTAAAGTGCACGCAGTCCATACCACTACCTCAGATAAAGTAGAAAGGTTATTTCCAAAATAGACCCCCGGCTTATGATAGGTAAAAATATAACAAATAAAAAATATAAATGCACACAACAAAACTATAACACACTGCTAGATAATAAAGGAAACAAGGCACCGACAAAATAATACTATAAACTATCTATTCAAAGTCATAAACATCACCAGAACACTATGAACAAGAAACTTCAGGCACAGATACAAACCAAACACTCATCCCCACTATCACGGTCAAACTCCTACCCTCTACCATAATTTGGGTCCTCTACACGTTCCTATCACGGGTCATGTCCTCCATAAGCTGTAATTGTTTCATATCATGCCTTATCACCTTCCTTCAATATTTCTTCGGCCTACCTCTACCCTACCTAAAATCATCTACAGCTAGCCTCTCACACCTCCATACTGGAGAATCCGCACACTTTCTCACCACATGTCAGAACCGTCGCAATCTCACTTTCCGCATCTTGTCCTCCACCCAAACCACTCTCACCTTCAATTCATGAATCTGCATCAGTGTTGAGCTCATGAAAAAATGACGCTTAGTGATCAAATGCAACAAATTAGGCTCATCTGGTATTTCTATGTATTATTGAGTTAAGAGGTTTCTTTATGTGTCGCTCATGACATCTCTTTATTTTTATATTTCAATACACAAGTTGAGTTTACACAATTTTTTCATATGTCATTTGCTCAAAAAATTTATTCACTGATTTTAGAATCTAAACGCATATAATATTGCATATCAAAATTTAAAATTTGAACATAACTAAAACAGAAGCAGATTTTGTACTAGGCATTTTCTCTAATTTCATGTTATTGTGTTATCCCACTCCACTTTACTATTTGTTCATTTGTAAACAACCTATCAACGTTGTACGTTGAGAGAAGTATATTTGTTGTTGAGAAAAATTAGAGGGAGGGTTATATTTATTTGTCTTTTTTTTTTAATCGGGTTGGGTAGGGCGAGTTAGATTAAAATGTATTTTATTTTTAAACATTGAGTCATTTAACATTGTTTTGGACTTTTCTGCTAAAGGAAGGGTACATCGAGGGGAAAATTAGCCTCAAAGTGTGACAACAATGGTAAACTTAACCCCAAAGTATGACGAAGGGTATATTTGATCAATTTTCTAAAGTAGAGGGGTATATTTGATCTTTTTTCTTATATTTTATTTCATTATAGCAACAATGATATTCATTCTAACAATACAGAGTTTGCAAAATTATTTCTCTATAATAGTCACACTCAAATATGTAATAATATTTTATAAGAAATATATTGTATATAGAATAAAATACTAAAATATTTATGATAATATCATCATTCATACTATGCGCGTAGTAAACTTTAAGTAAAAAAAATTATTTAAATATTGTCTATCGGTTATGTCGTAAAAGACTACAAATATTAATTTTTGTTGCATTCATACTATCACATCACAGTTAAATAAGTTTTAAAGGTCAAATATCAATATACATATATAACATCTCATTGTAGCATCCATGAAGCTTTCAGACATATATTGTCACTTTCGAGAGATTTGATTGTAATATAATTTTTGCTTTGGTTAGTAAATAGAATTTAAATTTTATTCAAAATAAAGCAACATAATGCAATCAAAAAACATGTTTTATTAATAACAGATATTATTTTTTATTAGAAACAAAATAGGATTGTAACCAAACACAAAAGAATCTTACTTCCATGTTGATGTACACTTATTTACACTTAATCTGTATTTTAGTTTTAATTAATTAAACTTTCAGTCATTAAGTCTATTTATTTATTTTTAGAGGCATCGCGTTAGTATACATTCAGAGATTCCTCATTTATTTGCACTTAAATAATGTCTTAATTTTAATTATTAAAATTTCAACCGTATTGTTTGATATGAACATAATATATGCATTTTCATCTCATACGCTGATACACATTTATTTGGGTTATCATTCTCACATTTACTATGACATATGTTGTTAGGTTCCACCAGTCAAATCTACTCTTACATGGTATAATATTTTGTGCTTTAGATCAAGTTTGAACGATTTTCTCTAAAAGTTCTCACACCATTAAGAGATCATACACTCTATAACTTTTCAATCTCTTCAACTACCAATGTGAAATTTTCCCGCTTCATGTGGCTCATTATCATCATCCACAGATCATCAAGATTTACTGTGTGTTATCCACATCGTTTGAATATTTATTAAAACTAAAGCCTACAACTAACTTCTTCTTATGTGTGCATCTCCAAGTTCGCAAGGTAAGCACATCGAGCGTCACACTTTATCACTTCGCCACAATTTCGTACTCATTTGTTGAACCTGGGCTCTAATAGTGATTTGTGAATTCAATCAATTCAAAGACACTCTTACACAGTGTGATATTGTCCATTTTGGACTATGCCCACACAATTTTCTCTAAAATGTCTCACACTATTAAGAGATTTTACACATTATAGCTTTTCAATCCTTTCAGCTATTAATATGGGACTTTTGTACGTACACCCAACTATTATTGAGATGTAGCTAGTAAAAATTTTGACCCCCTTAAGCGCTAGATAAAGCCTCCAACATTGAAATTCAAGAATGTGGGAAAATAACACTGGAAGAATATATACAAATAGGATATGATGAAAATAACGATGAAGTCGACTATTATTAGGATATTGAATTTTGAAACTTCTTAAAATACTACAAATATTTAGATAGAAGTACTAAAATTGATAATAATTTTTTGATGTGTTTTAATTGTTGAAATTGATTTCATAAATAGGTCATTATATATTTAGATAGAAGTACTGAAATTGATAATAATTTTTTGATGTGTTTGATAAGATAAAAAAAAAAAGCAAATTATATTTGATCAAATCAGTAGTGTTTATAGATGAAAAAAATTAAGTTTGACATGACCAACTTATGACTTTTGATTAATTCTGATAGACAAATACTTTGATATTTATTGAACACATAAATAAATTAAAAAGTGTGTGTGAATATGTTTGACTAATTTGAAATCTTAGACAAACATCCTCTAAATGATATCATAGTGAAGCAAAATGTACAAAGGGAGGGTCAATGAATAAGATCAATCAGAGAAGTAATATATCTTCAACTGATGCATTCTAAGGTCCAATTTGTATTTTCATTGTTTTTTTTTTTGGTCTACTAGATTATTTTGATTAGTTATTTACATGACTTTTGTTATAAAATTTATATTTTGATTCAACAAAGTGATACATATAATTGTCAACATAGTACAATTCAGGATAAAATATCAAATATGAGTAAATTTTGTTCTTTCACACATATATTGTTAATGCATGATAAAATAAAGAGAAAAATCATCATTTCACCCTTCAACTTGTTTTCATAACTTAGTACTTTAACTTTATGCGTAATTACTTACCCCAACCTTTAAGTAAATTAAATATGGTCTTAAAATCACAATTCCAGTCTCACAACAGAGAGTGCACTACACACGCGTCATGTCATTGCCACATCAACGATATGTACTAGTTTAGTGAACATACTTTGCATGTGTATTTCACGTCAATTTATAAAGTTATATATAAAAATAAAATTATTACGTAAAAGGTAGCAGCTAATGCTAAAATAAATATATGTTCTATATATTTAAATAAGATAAATAACTATTGTATGTTATATATATTATTGTCTGTCGTGTCTTATCTGATCTTTTTCTTTTTACAAATGATTTATTGACTTATGTTCTTTCTTGTCACTTTACTTATTTTATCATGATAAAAATTTTATTTTAATATATTGTCATTGCATAAACAATAATTAATTTATATAATTTAAACCAACTCATGCACTATCATTCTTCAAATTTACACTATATTCATGTATATTTTATTTACATATATTTTGTACAATATATAACAAAGTTTTATTAGATATAGATTTACAAATTAATATCTAATAAAAGTTTGTTTATACTATCTTTCATAAATACCTTATTTATTGTCTTTCTAAATTCAATATATGCAACATAACTTTCAAAACATAATAGTAAATATGATCTTTATACAAAAAGTTCTTAAAATTCAACCGAACATCCATCAACAACTTGTATTAAATCAAAAAAAGAGCAGATAAAAATAGAATAGAAAGTACAATGAAATAATACGATAATCGAAATTTCATAATAATATGATTAAACCTAACCTTTAGGTACTCCTAATAGTGCCTCTCGACACCTCCCTGTATTGTTTTAATATGTAATATTACTGATCATGCTTACCAAAAAAAAAATCTAACATTTACACAAAAAATTCGCAAAGCTCGATCGAACATTTGTCTAGCACCTTTATTAAGAAGGAAAAAATGGATAGTAATAAAATAGAATTCGAACAAAATAATACGATAAGAGAAATCAAAACAATAAAATTAAAACCTAATCTTTCTACAAAAAAAATTCAAAACTCAATTAATGTAACACATGTATTAATTACAGAGTAGAGCATCAGTCACGGATCAAGATCAATAGATTCTTGATTTTTAAATTATACAAATCTAAAGTTAATTGTAAACCCAAACAAAGGAAAAAGGCAACTAAACTCAGAAACTACATTGTCATACCTGATCTTCCATACAGGTACTATGATTTGTACTAATTAGTTAAAAATTAGTTAAATTAGGTATAGAATTTGTTTCATCTCCATAAAAAGCTTAAGATCTTTCAAAGTTTCTTCATTGGTCCTCTCCAAATTTTGACTATTTTTATTATGGCATGATATTCAACGTTCATCATGAGTTTGCTTTGAATACCATAGCTTTTTCTCGCAAATCAATATCTTCTTCTTTCCTGCCCATATTTTGTTTCTTATTTACGACATCTCTTCATTGTTTATGAGAATTGAGAAATATGTGAACCAGTTTAAGATAAAATTGGTGTTAAAAGAATTTTATAATTATGTGATATAGTATAAATGGAAAAACCAATTTATATAAGGTAAATTTTAATGAAAAGTTCATAAATATTAGGATTTCCTACCTAATTTAATGAGGAATTTAGTAATCAAAATTTTAATTAATTTCAAAATTCTAAATATTGTGAATGAAAATTTTCCTTATTGAAAAACTTAATTCCCATATTGGAATTGCAATAATTCTGTTGCTTAAGTCTATTCTGTCCATATATAGTATATAGTATATGGAATGGTTGATCCAATTCCAGTTTCACGTGAGTTTCTATGAAATTATCAAAATTTCATTTAATAATTTATTTATGTAATTAATAAAAAATATAATTAAATGACTTTTTCCTTTTTTATTTTACCATATTTTCTTTTCTTATCGTTTATTTTAGGACTTTATAATTTCTGAACTATATTTTTGCTTACCTATAATTTAGAATTCCTTAATTAAATATTATAAAAATAATGATATAATACTTTAAGAAAAATAGGTGAAAATTGAATTATATTTCCCCTTACTAGGCCATTGAGTTAAAAGTGACAAAAGAGTTTCAAAATGAGGTGTACGTGACTCAAGTCTTAATAATTGAACGTAGGTGACAATTACTTTATTATGGATTAAGAAAATTGAAAAAGTTTGAGAATAACCCACAAGTTTTTAAATTTACACTTTGATCCAAATACTAACCTAATATAACAGGAAATGGAGGGAAAAAGACGTGTTTCTCTCTCTTCTCATCCATTGTTGTTTTCTCTCTCTTAGCGATTTTTTGTTGTTCATTGTTGCTACTGCTTTATTCATCATCTTCTGCTTCATTATCTCACCTTCTATTTTATTATCATCTTCTTGTTGTTATTGACCATTGTTGTTGTTGTTGTTACCGCTACTGTTGTTACTTGTCAAATTTCTTAGGTCAAATTTTATTTCATACATCACTTTTCACTTTTGCATTACTTCAAAGGAGACTTTGGTAAGTCAAATTATGATTTTTAGTTGAATTTGTCATCTGGGTAACTGCTATTGTGTTGTTTTTCAATAATAGATAGCACGCGAATATGAATGCAATATAATAGCCATCTGTTTAAATAGACCACTCATCTATTGCAACAGATGAGCCATCTATTGCAACGGAAGACTCATATGTTTGATTCATATTTATAGTTCTATAGTGCTATAACATGAATCGAACAGATGGGTTATCTGTTGCAATATATAACCCTTTTGTTGCAACAGACCAGTTATCTGTTGCAATATGGTAAATATCTGTTGCAACAGATTAGTAACTTGTTGCAACAGAACCTGAACTCGATTCCAACGACGCGTCATCTGTTATAACAGGTAAGTCATCTGTCACAACAGATTAGTCACCTATTGCAACATAACCTAAACTCTATTTCAACAGACGCGTCATCTATTGCAATAGGTAAGTCATCTGTCGTAATATGTTAGTTATCTATTGCAACATGTCAGTCATCTGTTGGAATCAACTTCGAAGGCTCTTTAGTACTATAATATTTATCCTAACAAATACTTCATCTGTTGCAACAGATATATAGTATGTTGCAACATATGATTCACCTGTTATAACAAATGACTCATCTATTAAAATCAGCTTCAGGAGCGTAATATGAATCCCATCAGGTAAATAATCTGTTGCAACTGATCACTTACCTGTTGCAACATATTTTTCACCTATTGCAACAGATTATATATCACTATTAATTTTATTATGATATCATTATTAATTTTTTTTAACAAATGACTTTATTTAGGTACCACTAATGGAAGAATCAATAACAATAGGGGCTGATTGTCATGGTCAATGGACCGAGAAGAGCAATCGATATGTATGGCATTGGAAGGAGGGTGAAATACAAGAGATGATAGCTATGACAGTCCAAAGTGATATTTCGTATAATGATTTTGTGAACTTAATCATCAGCTATTGTGGACTGAATTGTCAACCGAAAGAACTCGTCATCAGCTATATGTATAGCTCCTTTAAAAATCAGAGGGTACTACATTTCAAGATAATCGATCATGTTCGATTGCATGTTTATCTTAGTGATTCAGCCAGGCCGGTGTTAAGGATGTACGTGGTTGAAAAACTGAGAGAAAGTGAGAATTAGAATGTTGAAGAGGAACAACAACAAGACATCTTTGATGATAAGTTGGATGATCTGGATATGAATATTCCAGATGATGATCAAACACCTACGCCCATTAGTACAAGCAATACGGTGGGCAGTTCTTCTCAATCGACACAGTCTGGTAATCATCAAAATGACGAGACCGACTTTTACAAGGAAATATAATTCAAGGATAAGGACGAACTATCTACTTCTTTGTTTATTATTTGCTTGAAAAAAAATTTCAGAATAATGAAGGTGATTAATTCGAGCAAAGTCTTTTACTTCAGATGTGCTAATCCGAATTGCAAGTGGTGGTTGAGAGCGGTGAAGTACTTAAGTTCTGACAGATTCGTCATTCATAAATATGAAAAGTATCACACATGTGGTTTGGAGCACATTTCGGGCTAAAATCCTCACGCCACGGCAAAGGTCCTCGGTCAATATTTCAAGAATAGATTCCCCAATGGCAAAGGCCATTCTACAAGGGATATAGCACGGGTATGTAGTCCTCGATGCCTACCGTTACATGCTTGAGTCCACAAATCTTGAAAGTAAGACGGCGTTGCTTGTTAATAAAAACGGAAGGTTCAAGTACTTTTTTGTATCCTATGGTGCTTGGATTCAAGGTTTTCAACATTTGAGAAAATTCATAGCCGTCGACGGGACCTTCTTGAGGAACAGGTATAATGGAGTTTTGCTAGTGGTGGTGGCGCAGGATGCGGAGATTCACATATTTTCCGTTGCTTTTTGTGTAGCGGACAAGGAATGTGATGCCTCTTATGGATATTTTTTTTGAACAAATGCAAAGTTGCATTGAAGATACCAAAGAATTGTGTTTTATTTTGGATAGGCATCTAAGTATTCCAAAGATGGGTTAAATTTTCTACACTTCAGCTCACGTTGGTTATTGCATGAAGCATCTTGGAGATAACATTCGGAACAACTTTCACAACGAAAAGGGTGTGACCCCTTTTTATAAAGCAACTAAAACATATAGTAAAGAGGAGTTTTTAGACCATTTCAATCAAATAACGGATATGCATCCCAAGGCAGCAGAACATCTAGTACATGTCGATTTTGAGAGATGGATCCGGGCATTCTATCCGGTAAATAGGTACATTCTTATGAATTTAATATCTTGTTTGAGTTACAAGTTTGGAATGATGTCGTACTAAGTGATTCTTTTGTATAGGTTCAATATTATGACGTCAAACATAGTTGAATTAGTGAATTCATTGTTTGGTGATGAAATAAAAAATTTCATCGTGGCTCTGTTTGATAAAATAAATCAGAAGTATGGCCAATTTTTTCACGAAAGACGTGTGAAATTCGAGAATGCAGAAAATAAATTTGTTCTAGAAGCAAAAAAAATAATATCAACGAACATTAGTCTGGGGAATAGGTTATTTGCTCACCAAATAGCAGATTGCAAGTTTAGTATCAACGGTCATGGTGATGTTGTCACGGTCAATCTTCAAACAAGATCTTGTGTGTGCAGAGTTTTTGACTTGGATAAAATACCCTGTCCACATACTATGATAGCGCTTCAAGCTCAATACGGTGCAAAATATCAAACTAAAACTTATGAGTACTCCTCTCCATATTATTTGGTGGAAAAATATATAATGGCATATAGTGAGCATATTACTCCAGTGTCTTCCGAAAAATCTTGGGTTGTTCCTGCAGAGCTTTTTGAAAGATTAATATATCCTCCATATATTGGCCCAATCACTATCAAATCGGGAAGAAGTCCATATAAGAGGAGGGTTGGAGTCGGAGAATTATTTCCATCAATAAAAAACAAGGACTGTGTATGTAAGAACATTGTCCATAAAAGAACTACATACCCGGATCGTAATCCACCATGATCGTTGTAATAGCAAAAACTTGTGTTGTTGTTTGTTATGGACTTTTATATATTTAACTCATTGTTATGAACATAAATGTTATCATTTATTAAATAAAATATATTTTTTTAATAACTTGTGCATCAATAAAAAAAGGCAAAATAGGAACTAAATACAACAGACAATAAAATCATTTTCAACAGATTATCCATCTATTGCAACAGATGGACATTAGCTGGAAGAACCCAATACAATTTATCAAACTGGAATATTTTCCTTCAACAGATAACAAATCTGTTGTAACAGATGGATAATCTACTGACAGAAACCCAATCAATGACCAATCTATTTCAACAGATGGTCCATCTGTTGAAAAAACTCAAAACTCTTGCTATTGCTACTGGACTCAAAATTTCTCCTAACATCCAACCGCCGACATATTTGTTAAGAAGAAAAAATAGATAGAATGAAAATTAAATAAGAATTAAAAAGCCAAAGTCGACCAAAAATAAATTTTTCATTAAATAAAAAATAAAATACATTAGGTATAGATCCGATACAGAAAAATTAAAATAATACGCTAAAAGAAAAAACACATTCTAATTATTATTATTATTATCATCATCATCATTATTATTGTCAGTCGGTCAAGCTTCAACCGACAGCAGCAGGATCTTTCTCAGCCTGTGAATCTCTCAAAGCATTCTTGCTCTCACGGTACCCAACTCCCACTGCAGGTCATTAACCTACCTTTGAAGTTTCCGCACGGTGTCGCACAGAATAGCAATGTCCTAAACAGGATCAATCATATCTAGAACACGCATGAATTGACAAAAAACGTAAACACAAAAGTAAAAAAAAAAGAGTTTGAATGTAATACAACGTATACTACCGACTGGTAGATTTACACAGGAAATAATGAAAAAGGAATATGCTCTTTGAAGAGAAGTAGTTGAAGATGTAATATGAAAAGACAAAATGTAAGAAATAAATAAAGTGGAGTAGAATGATGATTAAGGAGGGACCTATTTATAGAGGATTGAATCTGAATGTGTCAGGCAAAAAAGCATGACTATTCAGCTCCATTGTATTAATTAGTTTCAAACTGCTGACTTTTTATTTTCTGTGAAAAGTCATGACTTTTTCTTTTACATTCAAACTTCTCACCTTTTCAAAATGGTTTCTCTCTTAATATCAACCATTATTATTGAGCTGTTTTAATAGATCTTCCATTTATCGCAACAGATAACCCACTATCGCAACAGATTTACCATCTGTTGCAACAGATAATCTGTATGTGCAACAGATGAAACATTTGTTGCAATATATATATTATCTATTGCGACAGATGGACCATATATTGGAGGAGATGTTTTGATTTTTTCTAACATCTAATTCATCAGTTGCAACAGATGGGAAATTTGATTCATCAACTATTTTGAATGTGTTAGACAAAAAGTCACGATTATTTACCTTTTTTTTAATAGTCATCACATACCTTAATTAATTCAAATTAGTGATTGTTTTATTATATAAGATAAAAAACAGATCTAAAAATAAAAAAGGTGAAAAAGTCACGACTCGTAGCACTTTTTTTTTCTTGACGGGCATGTAGTCTTCTAACATTGAAGATAGTGGTTACCCTCTGAGCTTCCAGAGTTTTGTACACTACTTAACGATGGGGTAGGAAGAATAAGGTGCGTGCAGATGAATGGATCCACTTTCATGCATGAGAGTTATGTATTATTGATCAGGCTTTCGTGACAGACACACATAAAGTATAATGATTTTGTGAATGAGTTTTTTACCGATTAGACATTGATACTTTAAATAAGATACTGCATTTTACAGTTTAGTTTGATAGGTACGAACTGATAAGGCCAAAGGGTTCTAAGAAGATGGTGTCGATACCCTGTTATAATTTAATAACAGTTTTGCTCATGTTTATGCGTCAAGTTTGGAGAAGGGTGTAAGTTTTTGTGGCAGTGTAGACATTTAAATAGTGATTAGGATTTTAAGGGTTCAATAGACTTTTGAAAGGCCTCCAAAACCTCTCACTGCTACAAACAAGAATGGAAAACCAATAGATATTGCCCTGGTCCAAATTTATATGGATAGGTTGCTCGAGTAGACTATTATATAGCAGAAGGTGCTTGTGAGAATACCTGTGCGGGAAAGGGGATATGGAGAACACCATATATCATCTCAGAACTTATTTAAGAGGAAACACAGGGAAGCAAGTAAGGAACTTCTAGCCAATCTGGCCAATGAAATTGACTTGAAAGATAAAAAAAACTGAATGAGCTGCAAATATGAAAGTGTATCCAAATATTAAAATCCGTCATTCATTCTTGAAAAAGAAAAATGCTAAAGAGGACTGGAGCTGGACACTTTGCTAGGGACTGCGACTAGCGAGCATGGTCTCAATGAAGACCTACAAAGAGTAGGATTAGAACTCTAAGAAAGCAACTTGGCAAGCACAATAAATTGGTAAGATTTTCAGTCAAGAAAGAAACCTAAACCAACAACTCCAGAAGTAAAAATAAGGGGAAGCCAAGGCGTCAATTTATGAAGTCTAACTTTTATCCCTTGCCTTCTCTTTGTGGTTCTGATCAGGTCAATGGCAATAGAAATAAAAAGGTCTGAAGTTGGGCAGAAATCCCATTCCTTGTTGTTTCCACTGCCTTTGTACAGATTAAAACCACGAGAAAATGGCTTGGGATGCAAGTTTAACTTCAGAAATCGCCACCTTGTCTTGATCCCTTATTTTTTCTTCAGGAGTTGTTGGTTCAGGTTTCATTTCTGATCGACAATCTTACCACCATCGGTGCTCACAAAGCTGCAACCTTAGAGTTCTGGTCCTGCATTTTGTGGGTCTTCATTCAGGCCACACTAGCTAGTTACAGTCTCCTAACGAGTGCACAACTCCAGTCTACTTCAACATTTTTCTTTTCAAAATGGACTGATGGATCTTCATTTTTTTATACACTTTCACATTTGTAACTCATTCAATTTTTTCATTTTTTATGCCAATTTCATCAGCCAGATTCGCTAAACGTTTCTTCTCACCCCGTGTTTCTACTTTAATAAGGTCTAAGTTGATATATAGTCTTCTCCACCTCCCCCTTCCTGCACATGTATTCTCCCAAGCACCTTCTGTTGTATAATAGTTTTCTCGAGCAACTCATCCATATAAATTTGGACCAAGGTAATAACTATTGGTTTTCCATTCTTATTTGCAGTAGTGAGAGGCTTTGGGGGGCTTTTAAAAGTCCATTGAACCCTTAAAATCAGTCCAATCACTATTTAAATATCTACACTACCACCAAAAACTTGAACCCTTCTCGAAACTTAACGCATAAACATTAGCAAAATCTTCATTAAATCGTAACAGGGCATCGACACCACCTACTTGGTCCCTCAACCTTACTAGTTCAAACCTAACAATCTTAACTGTAAAATGTCATATCTTGTTTGAAAGATTAACGCCTAATAGGTAAGGAACCAACATTCACAAAATCAGTGTATTGGATGTGTGTTTTCACGATAGGTTGATCAGTAATACGTACCTCCCACATATCAAGTGGTTTCATTTGTAAGCAGCTTATTCTTCCGAACCCATCTTTACTCTAGCCTTTAATGCTGGTCGGGCAAAAGTTGATCCACTTTCACTTCTTTTTATCTGCAAATAAGAAAAAAAACATTTGATGTCAAACAAGAGAAGAACAAAAAGAACATTACAAAAGGGTAACACAAAATTAAATGAATACAACACATTACAATAAGTGTTACAGCAGATGACCCATCTAGTGCAACAGATTCCCCATCTGTTGAACAAATGAGTCATCTGTTGCAACAGACGATGGATCTTTGGCAATAGATGACTGAAATATTACAACAGATGGGTCATCTATTGGAATAAATCAAACCAGCCTTGCTAATGGTTTGATTTCTTCTAACAGTTGATTCATCAGTTACAACAGTTGAGAAAACTGTTGCAACACCACCACCAACATCAATAATAAAGAAACAACGCCATATGTTCCAACACCATTAACAACACAAACACCACATGTTCCAACAACACCAATACCCCTAACAACAACACCACTAACAAAGTAACAAACAAAAGACATAAAAAATGATACTGTCAGCAAGGATTTTTAATTTCTCCCATCAGATGACTTTTTTTGCATATTTTAATAAAAATAATGGTTCGTTCATTCAAGATTTAAAAGTCACCTTTCCTTCAATTTTCTCAATAATTAAGATACTGATAATAGGTAAATCAATAAAAATAACAGATGTAAATATCTAATTTAAATAGTATTCAAAGAAGAAGACGAGAAGGAAAGAGCAATAGTGAACCATACCTACAATGTCAAAAAAGTAAAGGGATCAGAACACCATTTCGGTCGAGAAAAGATATTGATCGATTAAGATCCAAAAGGATCCTCATGCGAAAGAGAAGAGAAAAGAGATAAAAAAGGAGACGGTTGTGATTACCCTAAAGAGGAGAGAAAGAGAATTCTGAAAGAAAGAAGAGAGACGAGTTAAGTTAATTTATGGCTGAAGGAGAGAGAATTCTAGAGATGAATTTTAAATATTCATTAATAACTTTGAGGGGCACGAGGAGACGATGACATTGAAAAGATAAGATAGGACTACTCAATGAGGAGATTTTTGAGTTATCCAAATAATAGTTTTTACCACCTGAGTATTTTATCCTTTTTATCTCGGATAGAAAAATGCTTTAAAATAAAAAAAAAGATCGTAAAACATATAAGTCATCTGTTGTAATAGACGACAATTTCTGTTTGAAAATTTTCAATGGCTCAGTCATCTATCACAACAGATGCCAACGTCCATTTGATAATTTACAACAGATAGGTTATCTATTACAACAAATTCAATAATTTGTTTGATAAATTCCAACAGATAAGTTATCTGTTGCAACAGGTTGAACATTTATTTTTATACAATTTCAATTGAGTTCATATGTTCAACTACAACTTTGATTGTTTTAGTTACAACTACGGATGAGTTGATATGGTTAACTATATTACATAATGTTGGTATTATGCTCCTCCTGATTCGAGTCGTCAATCAATCAATTTGACTTGAAAAGATTAATATTAGCTTATTTTTGAAATACCTCAATTAATTGAGCTACAACTAGGGATGAGTTGATAGAGTCAACTATATTGTGTGATATTGGTATTATGTTCCTCTTGACCTTAGTCATCATTCGATCAAATCTTTAGTTGAAACGATTGATATTAGCTTATTTTTTAAATACCTCAATTGATTTAGCTACAACTAGGGATGAGTTGATAGAGTCAACTATATTGCGTGATGTTGGTATTGCGCTCCTCCTAACTCGAATCATCAATCGATCAATCTGAGTTGCAATGATTCATGTTAGCTTATTCTTTGAAATACCTCAACTAATTTAGCTACAACTAAGGATGAGTTGATAGGGTCAACTATATTGCGTGATGTTGGTATTGCGCTCCTCCTGACCCGAGTCATTAATCGATCAATTTGAGTTGAAATAATTCATATTAGCTTATTTTTTTAAATAACTCAATTAATTTAGCTGTAACTAGGGATGAGTTGATAGGGTCAACTATATTGCGTGATGTTGGTATTGCACTCCTTCTGACCCGAATCATCAATCGATCAATCTAAGTTGAAACGATTCATATTAGCTTATTATTTAAAATACCTAACTTGATTTAGCTACAACTAGGGATGAGTTGATAAGGTTAACTATACTGCATGATGTTGGTATTGCGCTCATCCTGACCTGAGTCGTCAATCGACCAATCTGAGTTGGAACGATTCATATTAGCTTATTATTTGAAATACCTTAATTAATTTAGCTACAACTAGGGATGAGTTGATAGGGTCAACTATATTGCATGATGTTGGTATTGTGCTCCTCCTGACCCGAGTCATCAATTGATCAATCTGAGTTGTGATTCCTATTAGCTTTTTTCGAAATACCTCAATTGATTTAGCTACAACTAGGGATGAGTTGATAGGGTCACCATATTGCGTGATGTTGGTATTGCACTTCTCCTGACTCGAGTCGTCAATCGATCAATCTGAGTTGAAATAATTCATATTAGCTTATTTTTAAAATACCTCAATTGATTTAGCTATAACTAGGGATGAGTTGATAAGGTCAACTATATTACGTGATGTTGGTATTGTGTTCCTCCTGACTCGAGTCATCAATCAACCAATCTGAGTTGAAACGATTCATATTTGCTTATTATTTGAAATACCTAAATTAATTTAGCTATAAATAGAGATGAGTTGATAGGGTCAACTATATTGTGTGATGTTGGTATTGCGCTCCCCTAACCTGAGTAGAGCTGTGCAAAAACCGAACCGACCGATAAATCGAACCGATAAAAATGTTATTGGGTTATTGGTATTGGGTTATCGGGTTAACGGTTTTTTATTGGTTTTATAAAAAAAATTATTGGGTAAACGGTTTGGTGAAGATTTTAGCTTATTGGGTTATCGGTTAAACCGATAACCCAATAAGGATACACTAAGTTATTGTTTTATCCCTATTTATGTTATATATTTAAATCTCTCTGTCTTTATCTCTCTCTCTATATATATATATATATAGAGAGAGAGAGAGAGAGATGTGTATGTATATAGATTATATGCACTATTAATTCATAATTCAGTGATTCACAAAGTATTAACCTATTCAGGGCAACAAAGGCACAATATAAATATTATCGTAATAAAAAGCTTGAAGCATTTATAGCTTCCAACAATTATGATTCAATCTTTTTCCTAACTAACATTCAGTTCAAGTTAAAAGATTCTTGTAAACTAAAATGTATTGCGTAGGTTTTGGCAGTAATTAAGAATTTATTTTTTTATGTTAGTTGTTACTATTTCTATTTTATAAGTATTTTCTTATTGGTTAAACCGAAAACCGAACCGTTAAGGACCAAAAACCGATAAACCGAAATCGATAAGAAAATATCTTATTGGTTGGTTATTGGTTTTACATATTTAAAAACCGAAAACCGATAAACCGAACCAATAACATATAAAACCGAACAGACCGATGCACACCCCTAAACCTGAGTCGTCAATCGATCAATCTAAGTTGAAATGATTCATATTAGATTATTATTTGAAATGCCTAAATTGATTTAGCTACAACTAGGGATGAGTTGATAGGGTCAACTATATTACATGATGTTGGTATTGCTTTCCTCCTGACCCAAGTCGTCAATCGACCAATATGAGTTAAAATGATTCATATTAGCTTATTATTTAAAATACCTCAATTTATTTAGCTACAACTGGGATGAGTTGATAGGGTCAACTATATTGTGTGATGTTGGTATTGCGCTCCTCCTGACCTGAGTCGTTAATCGATCAATCTGAGTTGAAACGATTCATATTAGCTTATTTTTTAAATACCTCAATTGATTTAGGTACAACTAGGGATGAGCAAATTATTCAAACCAAATTAACATTTTCAAAACTTGTCATTCTTTTTCAAAATACAAATCAACCCATACAAATCATTCATTTGTAGGAAAAATGTTTCATCATTTTAAATCTCGAGTTCTCGCTCTTTCTTTCTCTCTCAACAATACAGACAGTAAATACTCAACATATTGCTTAACCCTTCACAACTATCAATTTTCTTCCCATTTTCGACCACATAGTTGTTATTTTAGACTTTATTCTTGCTTGTATCCGTCATTTCCTGTCTCCGTAGGTAACAGAGTTTGAGAAGAGTTCTACATTTGTTCCTTTTTCTAAAAATTAGGGTTTTTAGTTAATGATGAAAAAGAAGACTTTTAGTTGTATTATCTTCAAGAATGGGTTGATAATTTTGAGTTTTGATGCTAAAATCGTAGGAAGAACCCAAAAAATCCTAATTTTTGTTGCAGTGTTTCATTGACTATCGTAGTATTGCTGGATGGTATTTGTGGTGTTGTTGGTGGCCATTGGTGGTGGTATTGGTGGCATTGATGGTGGTGGTGGTGGTTGTTGGTGGTGGTGGTCATCGTGGTGGCACTGGTGGTGTTTGTGGTAGCTGTTGGTGGCATTGGTTGGTGTTGGTGGTGTCGGTATTGGTGGTATTTATTGTAGATGTTGGTGGTGTCAGTATTAATGGTGTTTGTAATGTATTTTTTAAAATTTATGCATACATCAATTGTAATGTATTTTTTGTTTTTCTGTTGTTTGTAGGTAAAACATGTCTCCCAAAAGAAAAGAAAGTAAAAGTAAAAGTGGATCAATTTTTGACCACCTAACAAAAAAGGCTAGAGTACAGATGGATTCGAAGGAGCTTTTTGAACAATCTCAATCAGGGAAAAGTGAAGCTGAGAAAAGATATGGAAATAACATTGAGAGAGATGGACAAGGGTCTGTAGATGGTGATGAGTAAAATAAAAGCGGGGAGGAAGAAGAAAGTGATGTTGATCAACATGATGATAATACATCACCAATGGGGTGTGAATTAATATCAAAATCCCAGCATGAGGCTGTCAAAACCATTAGTATTGACAGATTTCAAGTTGCGATACCGATAGATGACCTTGCAGAACTAACTGGTGATTTTGTACTTAAATATCAGTTGGGGAAACCTTTTGATGACTTTAGAAAAACTATGAAGAATGAAAACATAGACGAGCTTTTTAAGAAGAGATGTTTTGGACACTTTCTTAAGCTGCCTGAGAACCACATTGTTCATTTCCAAATGAGCATGGTATATGTTTTTCTCAAGCGCAGGATCAAGTACGTGGGGGATGATAAAGATTCAAAGGAGGGGGGGAATATGGATGAAATTTAGATCAACTACTGTGGCATGCCGATTTGTTTTGGCTTGAAAGAGTTTTCCATAGTGACAGGCTTGAGTGCGATCGTCCAGAAGAACCTCTCATCAAGAAAACATCCCGCAAAAGGTCCAAGGCAAGTAGGACAGCCAAACCACCGCCATCAAATAGAGGGAAGGCTTTATCCCAACCTCCACCCACCAAAACCAACAAACGCAAGGAAAAAATAAATGGGTTATTGGACATTGCTGGACATGGGTATAAAGCCGATAACTTGTTAAAACATCTCAAGGATAAAACCATATCAAAGAAGTACAAGGATCAATTGTGCTTAGTGTGGTTTGCCTATTTCGTTATATTGACAAGAGACGTCAACAAAGTCATAGAAGATGATTTGTTGAAGCTTGCTGAGGATTTTGAAAAATTTAGCAATTATCCCTGGGGATATGACAGCTATAACTTGACTGTCAAATACTTACTGACAAAGCTATCCCCAAAGACAATCGCATTATACGGCTTTTCTTGGGCTTTCATGGTAAATTTAATCACTATTTGTTTACTCATCCATAATTTATATTGAATAATTATAATGACTTTTTTTTCTTGCTTCCTGTTTACATTTTTTAGGCTTGAGCATTTGAAGTCATTCCTCCCTCCGAAAGTAGGTCAAGGATTACCCGGATGAGGTTTCTCATCCAAGGATCCTTGGGTGGTTGGCTGCAATGAGCAACACAGGAATTAAGAAGGCTGATCTCTTTAACCCTCCGGGTGATACAGTACGTCTTCTTTCAAGTAAAATAATTTAACTCAAAGAAAAATATTAAAATAGATGTGCCATCTGTTGTGACAACAGGGTAATTTGTTGCAACAGATTACCCATCTGTTGCACCAGTTGTAGTAACTCAACGGTTACCCAACTGCAACTGGTGCAATAGATGGATAATCTATTGCGATAGACGATTCATATTTCACAACAAATTACCCATCTGCTGCTTTGGTTCTTTAAAACCAACTCAACAGATTACCCATCTGCTGTAAATTATGCAATAGATTAGTTCTGATGCAATATATTATTAATCTATTGCGACAAACAGATCAGCTGTTACGACAGAAAGATCATCTGTTACATAAGTTGTTTGTGTTAACATGTAACCCAACTGACTGCAAATTATTATATGATTTAAATGTATCTGTCTTTTTTATAGGTTGTGCATCTATGGATCGTGCCTACGGAGCAAGAGTTGGGCTTGCCTTCTTTTATCACTCTAGGTTTTGTTGATACAATAGCAGATCTAATGGTAGAGTTAATAAAGAAGGAATTGTGTGAAGAAACAACCATAAGAAGAGTAGTTAGGCAAGGTCAAACTAATGTTGAGGCTCTTCATGACCAACCTACTACAACAGATCTGGGTGTTTCTTCTGGGGGTGTTGCTGGTGGAGTTGTTGATATTGGTGCCAACCATGCTGCTGCTACTGTCAGTCGTGATGATGAACATGTTGATGCTCAAGAAAAAATAAATATGTTTGAAAACACTTTTTTCACAGGTCTCTCTCACCCTTACACAAGTCCCTCTTACCCTTACACTGGTCCCTCCCACCTTTATAGTGGTCCCTTTCACCCTTCTCCACCCTCATGTTCTTATTGCAAATGTGAAGAGTGCAAGGACAGACAAGATAAACTTTTTGAAAAAGCAGAGGCTATCGTTAATGCTGTCGAAAAATTAAAATCTAAGAGGGGTGTCATACCATCCAAGAAGGTGAGGGAGTCATACACTCCTACAGTAGCGGTTAGGGGGAAGAAAAGAGCAATTAGCCAAGTACTCTCCAATCAAAATTAAAAAAAATTGCAACTCCTCTGTCGCGCTCTATTTCGAACCGATTGAAACAACACAGAACATGTGGTGGCTATGTCATGACTCTGGGGCTTTGAAAATTTATTTTTAGAGTCGCCACCTAACTTTTTAGGAAAATTAGGAAAAACCACCTTTTATGCAAAACTCTATTTTGATCTATCGAAAATATCTTGAGATTCTGAGTAAGGATTTTGGTTACTCGAGGGGAAGGTGTTGGGCACCCCTCAGAGCCTATCCGAAGATAGTCCTTACACTTAGTTTAGAAAAATATTAGGGAAAACTTTTATCTCGTTATTCGCTAAAATGGTGATAAGAAATCCTTTATTACATTATTTATTATTGTTATTATAGATATATTTTTTTTAAAAAAAGATTTAAGGTATAGTAAACGTGACGCTACCATGTGCAAGAAAGTAACACAACTATTACAAAATAAACATGTATTTTAGATGTGAAAAGGGGGTATTATAATTTACTTATAAAAACGTAAGTCCTATAATTCTCTAAGGAAATTTAAGGATATGTGAAGTTGAGTATATGACTAAATTATTATAGAGAAAATAAATTATTTTTTGATGTGGGAATTTATTTACCAAAGGTATCTATATCTATAATATATTAAAAGTGTGAAGACCCTTAGAAAAATGATTTGAACTTTTTGTCCTTCATTAAAAGACTCTGCAGTAGACAAAATCATCTTTTCACTATTTTTCTTTAAATAATTATCATTTTTAATAATTATTCTAATATTTGAGACTTTAAAACTAATTAAGAATCGTTTTCTATGTGTTAAACTAGAAAAATATCCTTTTATTAGTCTAAATTAAATTTTCTATAATTAAAAAAAAAATACTCTAAGGAATCCTAAACCTACCATATTTTTATTACATTCTACATAAATCATGATCTTAATATTGCTCCAACAAGGTGACCTTCGTACTTTTACAGGTTTTTAATTTATTTTGCCTTTTTTAAAAATTTTAATTTTAGTGTTAAAAATTATTTCGTTAACTTCTAATTTTATATGTTTCTTCTTTTCAGTTTTCTCCTTTCCGTTTGTGCCAGGTTTACACTTGAACTTATTCTTCCTCCTTTTTTTGTGTAATAATCTTACATACATCGTATTGTGATTTGTCTTATTTTAGTTTGTCAAATATGAGAAGCCGATGTAGAGAATATAGCTCCACAATTTAGAGATTCGCAAATTATACAAATTGAAAAAAAAATGAAGGATTCGATACATTAAAGCTTTCGCTATGTGTTGGCTGGAAAAAAGTCAAAATCAATGGTTTGTCTCTTTTCTTTTCTTTTCTTTTCTTTTTCTTTGTTTAATTTTGACTTAATTTTTATTATGTTATTTTGCAATATATTATGGTCTATTGGTTGTTCGTATTATAGTTTATTAAATTTATTTGTTAAATTCAAAATATAAGGTTATAGTTAAGTGTTAAATCTTGATATGCATAGATTTTACTCGAGTATAATAGATGTTGTATTGCTTTTTACTTCAGTATCTTCTTCAATCCACTTATGTTTCAGGTGTATGAAACACATGGTCGGTTGGCAATAAAGGTTGAAGACTTGTCGAAATTTAATCAGGTACTCCTTTACATGGTGGAAAGACTAAGAATTTATCATAACTTCTTAGAATCTTAATGTCTCTGTGAAATTTCTTATATGCTAATGTATTTGGAGTACTTTCATGCCGTTTATATTCAGTTGGACACTTTGTTGAATGTTGTTGATCCCTTTTATAATCAAAGGACCTTTAAGGCTTTACTTAAAGTGAATTTTAATGCTTTTATATGATTTTGTATGAATATATTAACTTTTTATTTAAGTATTTTTCGTATATAATAAAATCATCGATTTATTTATTAATCAAGACATGTTTTCTTTTAGAACATCGAAATGATTTTATAAAATTAAATTCATTAAAATGAGGTACACGCGCGAGGCGCGTACCATAAACTAGTATTTAAAAATATGTGAAAAGTTATGAATGAGTTTGAAAAATAATAATAATCTATAATATATTAAAAGTGTGAAGACCTTTAGAAAAATGATTTGAATTTTTTGCCCTTCATTAAAAGACTCTGCAATAGACAAAACTGTCTTTTCATTATTTTTCTAATACTTAAAACTTAAAATTCATTTAAATTTAGTTATTAAACCTTTCCTTTTTTGAATTATATACCTTAAATTTTAGACTTTTAAATTAATGAAAATATTACCTTAACTAAATCTTTAAAAGAAAGTCAATTAATTGAAAATTCTTCAATGTCCAATTACGTGACCAATTAATATTGTAGTACAGCTTACCTAAAATATCACTGTTTTAAAGTTTACCAAAAATAATATATATATATATATAAAAAAAAAATATCTCTCTCTATATATACTATAATATTATATAATATATTAAAAGTGTGTAAATCCTTAGAAAAGTGATTCCAACTTTTCACCATTCATTAAAACACTCCCTTTAGACAAAATCAACTTTTTACTATTTTTTAAATTATAATTATGCATAAATACAAATAATATATATTTTTGGAAAAATACAAAGCACCATTATTAAAAGAGTCCTAATTATAGTACCTTATATTTGGCAAATAAATATAAATTTACCAAATTTGAAATACAATTCAACATATACGCTAAAATAATAAATTTGTCCTATTTTTGGACAGTTTCTTTATTTTTGAAAAAAAAGGTCTAAAAATATGTATAAATTGTTTTAAACTTGAATTCAACGTGTGTGTATATATGTGTATATAAATATATATAGTTTTTTCTACTTTTACTATATTTTTTTATTTTATTTTCATTCAAGTCGTCCTTTAGGATCAAATTTTTCTCTCAGGCAAAAATTGAAAGGTTAGTTTTAATTGCATTATTTTGATATCTTTATTATCGTATTATTTTATTTTAATTTACAGATAGTATATGAATGTCGGTCGGCTTTGATGATTTTTTTAGGCAAAGGTTAGGTTTAACTATGTTGTTTTAATATCTCTATTAGTGTATTATTTTGTGATAGTTTACAGGTCGTAGATGATAGTTTACAGGTTGTAGACGAATGTCGATCAACTTTGAGGATTTTTTGTGTGTATAGGTTAGATTTAATTGTAATATTTTGATATATCTTTTATCGTATTATTTTGTTATAGTTTACAGGTGGTAGATAAATGTCGACTGACTTCAAATTTTTTTTTAAGGTAAAGATTAGGTTTAATTGTATTGTTTTGATATCTTTGATTTAAGAATTTTTCTTTTTGTATAAAGGTTAAGTCTAAATGTATTGTTTTGATATCACTATTATCATATTATTTTGTTGTAGTTTAAAGGTGGCAGATTAATGTCTGTCGGCTCTGAGGAATTTTTTTTATAAAGGTTAGATTTAATTGCATTATTTTTATATATCTTTATCATCGTGTTGTTTTGTTGTAGTTTATAGGTGGTAGATGAATATCGATCGGCTTTGAGAATTTTTTGATAAAAGGTTTGGTTTAATTAAATAAATTCTCCATCTTTACATATTTAAAAGATGTTGAATTTAATTATTACACTCATCTTTATCAATTTAAATAAATATCCTATTTAGTGTAACATTTGAATTTCATTAAAATGAGATACACGTGCGAAGCGCGTATACCTAAACTAGTATAATAAATAGCATGTGAAGTTGTTTAAGCCATAATAATAATAATAATAATAATAATAATAATAATAATAATAATAATAATAATAGTAATAATAATAATAATAATAATTATTATTATTATTATAATTATAATAATAATAATAATAATAATAATAATAGGAATACTACTACTACCACTACTAATAATAATAAAAATAAAAATAGTAGTAAGGTTATACCCCGCGGAAAATTTTAACATGGGTAAGACTCAACCAACCATAGTTGTGTGAGGCACCATTTATTTATGGACAAGTGTATTTATGGGCCCTTTTGTATCAGCAAATGTACCTCTCTTCATCTCCTCATTCTTAGTGCCACTATTTTGGCCCTTTTTTTCTCTCTCTTTTTTTTCCTACACTATACTTCTTTATTTTAATTTCTTTCCGAATTTATGTATTATCTTTCATTTTTTAAGATTTAAATAATTTAAATTTAATCATAAATTTGAGGACATAATCTTTAAGCTTTCAGGTAAAATTTATATATTCAAAAACTAAGTAAAAATTACTATAAATCACAATTATTGACCAATTCAAAATATTTTAAAAATATCTGAAAAAATTACTGTCAAAATAAATTTATTTGAATCTCAAAATCGAAACTAACACATAAATTAAAACAGAGAAAGTATATTTCAGTCTTTCTCTGTCTCTTTTGTTTTTTGGTTAACTAGTTCAATCACACGTGTCTCGTATGTGAAAAAACGATTTTATCTAAAACAAAAATTTTTAATGAAGGGCAAAAAGTTCAAACAATATTTCTAAAGCCCTTCACACTTTTAATATATGATAGATATATATATATAGATTATAGATAGATTATAGATATAGAATTATAGATTATAGATATAGATAGAGATAGAGATTATAGATATAGATTAGTATCTCTCTCTCACTTATATTTTTTCAAGTTATTTTTTTTTGACATTTTTCTTTTATTTTAATCTGTTTTAAAACCAATTTTATTACTCCCTCAATTTTATTTATTTGGTCCGCTAAAAATAACTTTTCTCTTTTTTTATTTATTTATTTATTTATCTTAACAAATAAAATTTTCATGTTAGTTCTTTAATATTTATCATTAAATAACTATATAAAGTATTAGCAATTAAATTTTCAAAACATAACTAGTAGGATTAATTTGGTAAAATAAGTTTTTAATACAAACACAATTTAATTTATGTATAAAAAAATAAACTCATAAGAAAATAGTGAAAAACCGTCATGTGTTATTAAATTACATAAATATTTAGAGTTTATGGACAAACCATGAGTTATTTTTATTATCATTAAATTAAATTGAACCCAGTTATGAATTTTTTAAGTTTCATTTTTATTCATTTAATCTAGTTTCTCATTTTGAAAATATTTTATTGAAAGTTTTCTAGGAAAAAAAAATTACCCAATTTTCTCACATTGAAAATTTTAACAATTAATATCTTAGGTATTTTTCTAAGCCAAGAGTCTATCAGAAACAACTTCTCTACTTCATCTGAGGTAGTGGTATGGTCTGCGTACACTCTACCCTCCCCAGACCCTATTATATGTGAATACACTGGATATGTTGTTATTGTTGTAATATCTTATGTATTTATTTAAGTATGAAAGTAGTACTAAAAATAATATTTAATTTTTACTTGTTAATAAATACAAAAAAAAAATGGATCTTTAACAAACCAAATAAAACAAAATCAAGGGAATGGTCAAATTGATTTTATAATACATAAATCCAGAAAATGTGAAAAAAAAAAAAGGAGAAGAGTAAGGAGGAAAGATAAATAAAAGGGAAAAAAGGAAAAGATAAATTGGTGAGGAAGAGAACAAGATAATTAAGTTAATATAATGGGTCCACAACATATTATTTTATCAATTTAAAAATCCCTCACACAACTAACCCTACGTGTGCCTCGCCCATGTTAAAATTTTCCATGTGCTTGAGGAAGATGATGAAATGAAAGAGGAGAGACACGTTTTTTGAGAAAAGGCCGTACTTGGGGCTGATTTTGTTGACTAAATTTTGGATCGCCCGATCGTTTGATCGGACGGTTCAGATTTAATTTAGAAAGAAAAAGGAAAATAATAATAATCAAATTTTTCTTTTCTATTATTATTTTCTATTATATAGGTGGTTTCGACCACCTCATCTAATTACCAAAACATCCATCTACTTCCACTTAATTATATATTATGCCTCAATATATAGTAGTTTCATTATTTCATCATAGTTTAAATATTTAATATATTCTATTAATTAATTATAACTACATATTGAAAGTAAAAAAATTTCATTTATTTAATTGTCTATCATGTTCAAAACTAATTTGTTACCACAAATTACAATAATTAATAACTTAAAATATTTAAAAGACATATAAAATTTTTATTGACTCTCATTATTTTATCAATGCCACATAAATTGAGACAAAAGATTATTTCATCATAATGGTTTAAATATTTAATATATTCTATTAATTAACTATAACTACATATTGAAAGTAAAAAAAATTCATTTATTTAATTGTCTATCATGTTCAAAACTAATTTGTCACCACAAATCACAATAATTAATAACTTGAAATATTTAAAAGACATATAGAAATTTTATTGACTCTCATTATTTTAGCAATGCCACATAAATTGAGACAAACGAAAAAGTACTGCAAATAATAATAATTAACAACTTAAAATATTTAAAAGATATATAAAATTTTAGTTAACTCTCAAAATTGTATCGAAGTCACATAAATTGGGACACAATGAGTAAATATATTATTTGTTAATTACGTAAAAATTATTATAAATCACAATAATTAACAAGTTAAACTACTTTTTTAAAAATAGATAAAAGTTCTATTCAACTCTCAAAATTTTATCGGTGAAGCATAAATCATGACAAAATAAAAAATTATCTTATTTAATTGCAACTAAATATTTAAAGTAAATCAATTTTATTATTTTAATTGACTTTTATATAGAAAATTAATCTTTTTATTTATTTATTTATTTTAGTAAATTTAAATTTTAAAATTATCTTTTTCTTATATAAAAATACTAATATTTAAACTTAACTTTAAATTTTTAAAGTACAAAATTAATAAATTTAATTTAATAAAATAAATTTCTAATGAATATTTTCGTAGAATTTTTGTTGGATCAATATGTATCAAGTAAAAAAGAAATAAAGAAAAATATATAGTAAAATTTTATTATCGTGAAAGATAAACATAATGCACTATCCAATAATGTTTAATAATATCATATTTTGCATATGCGAAATATAGCATCCCATATTTAATTAATATACTACTCGGTGAGTTATCGATGATTACTGTTGGATATCACCTATAATTAATTATTATAAGTTATTTATGTATTAAAAATAAATAATATTTAATTAAAAATATAAAATAAACATTTATGACATGTCTGATTAAGTTGCTTCAATCGTGATTTTATTATATCACTCCTAATTGATTATTATAATTCATTTATATATTAAAAATTAATAATATTTAATAAAAAAAGGTAAAATAGACGTTTATGACATGTCTGCTTCAGTTGATTCAACCATAGTTTTACTAAATATCACCCCTAATTAATTATTATAAATAATTAAGTATTAAAAAATTAATAATATTTAATAAAAATAAAATAGATATAAAAATGATAAATTAACTCTTGATGTTTTATATTAACTTAACGTCTTATATGAGGTCTACTTAAATTTTTCAAAAGTATTATTTAAAGTAATTTCGATATGTCACTTCTAATTAGTTATTGCAAGTCATTTAAAGACATTTATGCTTCGCTGCTTCAGTCGTGATTTTACTATATCACCCCTAATTAATTATTATGGTCATTTAAGCATTGTGCCACAGAAGTTGAAAAAGAAAAAAATATTATAAATCACAATGATAAAAAATTTAAATTATTTAAAAAATATAATTAGCTATCGTCGACACAAAACTCTGGACAAAGAGAGTAGAATATATTATTCAAAAATTACATAAAAAGTATTATAAATTACAATGATTAACAACTTAAAATATCTAAAAACAATTTAATATGTTATATATTTCCAAAAAAATACATGAAAATGACTAGAAATCACAATAATTAACAACTTAAAAAATTTAAAAGATATAAAATATTTGGTCGACTCTTGAAATTATATTAGTGTCACTGAAATCGGAATAGAAGAAAAGTATTATAAATCATAACAATTAAAAACTTAAATTATTTTTAAAATATAATTGACTATCATTGCCACAAAATTTAAGACAAGAAAAGTAACGTATGTTAATTTGAAAATTACATAAAAAATATTATAAACTACAATAGTTAACAACTTAAATTATCTAAATACATATTAAAATAACATATGTTGAACTCATGCTAGATTCCGAATGAATCCTAGAAAACATATGCAATTCTTTTATTAAAAAAAATTATTTAAATATATCAAGATTTAAAAGACAAATAAATATCTTAATGTTGGGCCCGTGCTGACACGGGCCATGCTCCTCTAGTATTATATAGAAGAGGTGGTTTCGACCACCTCTCGTGCAATTACCAAAAAAACCCTCCACTTCCACTTAATTACATATCATGCCCCAATATATAATAATTTCATCGTTTCATCATAATGATTTAAATATTTAATATATTCTATTAATTTATATTAATTGACTATAACTACACATTGGAAGTAAAAAAGTTTTATTTATTTAATTGGCTATCATGTTCAAAACTAATTTGTTACCACGAATCACAATAATTAATAACTTAAAATATTTAAAAGACATAAAAATTTTATTGACTCTCATTATTTTAACAATGCCACATAAATTGAGACAACAAAAAGTACTGAAATCATAATAATTAACAACTTAAAATATTTAAAAGATATATAAAAATTTTAGTTGATTCTCAAATTGTATCGAAGCCACATAAATTGGGACACAAGGAGTAAATATATTATTCTATAATTACGTAAAAATTATTATAAATCACAATAATTAACAAGTTAAAATATTTTTTAAAAAATAGATAAAAGTTCTATTCAACTCTCAAAATTTTATCGGTGCACCATAAATCATGACAAAATAAAAAATTATCTTAATTAATTGCAACTAAATATTTAAAGTAAATCAATTTTGTTATTTTAATTGACTTTTATCTAGAAAATTAATCTTTTTATTTATTTATTTATTTATTTTAGTAAATTTAAATTTTAAATTTATTTTTTTCTTATATAGAAATACTAATATTTAAACTTAACTTAAAATTTTTAAAGTACAAAATTAATAAATTTAATTAAATAAAATAAATTTCAAATGAATATTTTCTTAAAATTTGTGTTGGGTCAATATGTATCAAGTTAAGAAGAAATAAAGGAAAATATATTGTCTATCCAATAATGTTTAATAATATCATATTTTGCATATGCAAATATAGCATCCCGTATTTAATTAATATACTATTTCGGTGAATTATCGATGATTACTATTGGATATGATAAAATTATATTATTTTTTATAGTAATAACATAATCAATCGCTCTTAATTAATTATTATGAGTCATCTAGGTATTAAGAAAATAAATAATATTTAATAAAAAATAAAATAGACATAAATTACAAAATTAACTCTTAATATTTTAAATTAAATTTTTGTCTTTCGAACGATGATTTTACTATATCACTCCTTATTATAAGTCATTTATGTATTAGAAAAATAAGAATAACAAAATGATATGTTAACATAAAATATTTGATTGACTATTAAAACTATATTAGTGCCACATAAATTGGGACGGGACAAAAAAAGATATAAAGCAACATATATTATTTGAAAATGAAATAAAAAGTACTGTAAATAACAATAATTAACAAAAAAAAAATTGACTGATTTCTGATGCTTCAATCGTGATTTTAATGTATCACCCGTAATTAATTATTATAAGTCACTTATGTATTGAAAAATTAATAATATTGAATCCACGATTTTACTATATAATATATATATATATATATATATTATGAATAAAAAATTTCACGATATATTTTTTTAAAAAAATAAAAATTAATACATATACTCAAAGGGCAAAAGAGTAAAAAAACACAAAAGATAAATGTAGAGAAATCAAGAAGCACCAAATGGATTATTAATATTTGTAATATTCAACACATTTCTAAATGTTTCCAAATTCTTCTTGAATCAACACATACACATAATAAAAATAATAAATAATAAATAATAATGATAATTACATTTTACTATATCACCCCTAATTAATTATTATTGTCATTTAAGCATTGTGCCACATAAGTTGAAATAGAAAAAATATTATAAATCACAATGATAAAAAATTTAAATTATTTAAAAAATATAATTGGCTATCGTCGAAACAAAACTCTGGACAAGGAGAGTATCATATATTATTCAAAAATTACATAAAAAGTATTATAAATTACAATAGTTAACAATTTAAAATATCTAAAAATAATTTAATATGTTATATATTTCAAAAAATTACATAAAAAATACTAGAAATCACAATAATTAACAACTTAAAAAAATTAAAAGATATAAAATATTTTGTCGACTCTTGAAATTATATTAGTGTCACTGAAATTGGAATAGAAGAAAAATATTATAAATCATAATAATTAAAAACTTAAATTATTTTTAAAATATAATTGACTATCAATGCCACAAAAATTTTGGACAAGAAAAGTAACGTATATTAATTTGAAAATTACATTAAAATTTTTATAAATTACAATAGTTAACAACTTAAATTATCTAAATACATATTAAAATAACATATGTTGAACTCATGCTAGATTCTGGATGAATCCTAGAAAACATATGCAATCCTTTTATTAAAAAAATTTATTTAAATATATCAAGATTGAAAAGATAAATAAATATCTTAATGTTAGGCCCGTGCTGACACGGGTCATGCTCCTCTAGTATATATATATATACATATATAAAACTGAAAATTAAATATGTATATTACATATTATATGTGATAATTCTATATATAATAAATCACACACACACACACACACACACACACACACACACACATATATATATATATATATATATATATATATATATATATATATTTATATTTATATTTATATTTATATTTATATTTATATTTATATTTATATTTATATTTATATTTATATTTATATTTATATTTATATTTATATTTATATTTATATTTATATTTATATTTATATTTATATTTATATTTATATTTATATTTATATTTATATTTATATTTATATTTATATTTATATTTATATTTATATTTATATTTATATTTATATTTATATTTATATTTATATTTATATTTATATTTATATTTATATTTATATTTATATTTATATATATTTATATTTATATTTATATTTATATTTATATTTATATTTATATTTATATTTATATTTATATTTATATTTATATTTATATTTATATTTATATTTATATTTATATTTATATTTATATTTATATTTATATTTATATTTATATTTATATTTATATTTATATTTATATTTATATTTATATTTATATTTATATTTATATTTATATTTATATTTATATTTATATTTATATTTATATTTATATTTATATTTATATTTATATTTATATTTATATTTATATTTATATTTATATTTATATTTATATTTATATTTATATTTATATTTATATTTATATTTATATTTATATTTATATTTATATTTATATTTATATTTATATTTATATTTATATTTATATTTATATTTATATTTATATTTATATTTATATTTATATTTATATTTATATTTATATTTATATTTATATTTATATTTATATTTATATTTATAGTTATATTTATAGTTATATTTATAATTTTTAGGACCCTTGGATTAGAAAGAAACTAACAAATCAGATTAATACGTGTTTGTTGGGTGGATTTTGTATTTCTTTGCTGATGTGGCAGCGTACGATTGGTAGATATGGTGTGGAGGGGATTGATGAGGTGGAAATAGACATTGGACTGGGTTTCAGACCAAATCTCGGACTTCTTAGGCGGAAATTGATAAATAAGAATTGGGTTTGAATAAAAATGAAGTTGAAATTGGATTAATGTTGGCCCGAATACTCTTTTTCTTCTGAATTAATTTTGTCGATGCTTCCTGCTACCCTAAAAATTATTTTTAGTCTAACGTCTATAAATTATATAAATAATCTAGTATACACATCCGATTTAGTAACTTGTAATTCTATTTTTTATAACGTTAACAAAATATATGTATAACAGGGACAAAATTGTAATATGTGCATATATGAAATTATAATAAAATTTATTATATTAATAATTATATATGAGTCTATAACAAGATATACACATGTGCACGTAATAAAAATGTGTATATTATGAAAATATATATATATAGTCACAATATATCGTCTGAAAAAGAAATAAAAATTAGAAAAAATGCGAATACGATTATCAAAAGAGATTTTTTTTGAAACTTTGATGCTGAAATAAGTATTTATATCTAATTAAAATATTTTTACCATATGATAGGAAAATAAATACTTTTTTTTTAATAGAAATTTATTTTGAGAAATTATTTAAGACCGAGGAGCATCGAAAAATAATTAAAGAAAACAGAGCGAGCCAAAATTGAGTGTCAACATCCTCCCTCTCCAAAAGTTGTTGAAGTTCGAGGCCATTGAAGAAGGTGGACATATACGCGGAACTTGGCGCCAAAGAGAAGAAGGATCTGCGACGGGCCAAGAATGCCAAACAAGGCGCACAAGATTACCCCATGCATACCTTTTCCGCCCAAGACTTCAAGAGTATGACAAATATGCATACGTGGTACGTGGACAAGGTAAGTTTACTTTTTCTAACCTAGCCTTCTAATCTACTCCATGAAGAAGAAGCTACGCAACAAATGTGTCATCTATTGCAACAACTGGGTTTTCTGGTGCAACTGGTGGTGGTTCTGTTGTAATATATTATCCATTTATTGCATAAGTTACGTTAGATGGGTACTCTGTGAACAAATTCAGAGAACCCTCTGCAATAGATGGACCATCTGTTGCATTTTCCCACTATGTTTTCCTTCTTTACAATTACTAAACTATTTTAAAATTGACTTCTTATATCATAGTATGTTGAAGAAAATCTCTGCCTCATGAGGGGCAGGCAATTAGCGTAACCGGAAGCTTATGATGTTGCCGACAGGATAATGGACCTCAACTTCTACAAGAATTTTAAGGATAGGTACGATGATCTCACTAAGTTAGCGTCAACTCCCGATGGCCCGGGATTTGATTCATTAGTTTTTGGGTTCCAATGGGATGAAAAAATAATTAAATATGTTAGAGGAGAGAGACCATATCCACACGACAAGAGTTGACCAAGGCAAAGAGAATTCTTGCAGTCATGAACGTGGACGTCATACATTTTATGTCTATTGAGATACTACTCGAGGAGAAAAAGATCAAGGTTTATGACTGCAACTTACTTGCCTTCGATGAGGCCAATTTTTTTACCCACATGCAGCCACTGTTGGATTTGTTCCCCAACTTATTGAGGCAGAGCAAACTGATGGATTATTGCCAGCAAAAGGGTTGAGGAAGCAAACATGAGATTTTGAAGGTTGAAACAAGGGCATTGACCTTCCAAAAAATAAAACCGCTGCCGCGTGCGGGTCGTACGTGCTTGCACACATCGAATGTTTGCTGACCAACACAGAAATGGGCGAGCCAATTATCTTTCTGTGCAATAATATTGTGGCAAACATGTAAAATGTCTAGGTTTATGGGGTACTAACTGTACGCTTGGATCCTGTGTATAAAGAATAAGATGTAGAAACACAAACACCATAATAATTTTTTATTTTAAGTCACTTAACTTTACATGTAGTGGCAATTTTTTTTGTCTGATGAAAGTTGAATTTTTTATAATGCAGCATATTGTCTATCCATTGTAACAAATATTCTATCTGTCCTGACAGATAGTTTATCTGTTGCAATAGGTTGGTCATCTATTGCATTATGCCGATGTTTCTATCTAAGTCTATTTGTTGCAACAGTGGAAAGACCCGTTTGATAATTTTCAACATATGACCTATATGTTGCAACATATGTCTAAATTTTTTTGATATTTTCCAACAGATATGTCATCTGTTGAAACAGATACCTTATATGTTGCAATATTTGAATCTAATATTCCATTTTAATTAATAAGTTTAACTCTAAGGATAAAATAAAATTCATAGACAAACATCATCAAAACAGTACAACTAAACTATCATGAAAACCAATAATTTTGGTACATCACACCAGTAGCAATTACACCATGAAAAGTTCAACAATTACTCTTGAATATTCATGTGCTCAATAACACCAAAACAGTAGTAAATACACCACCATAAAAATTTCAGCAATTAGGCTTGAATATCCATGTGCTCAACAACACCAAACCAGTAGCAAGAACGCCAACAATGTATTATCTTCTTGCTTGATTTTGTTTCTCTTCAAAAGCCTTGACTTTCTCCAACAAACCCCAGATTACATGATTTACTTGTGAAGGGTGTCGTTCTTCATACCAATCAAAGTAATCACATCCACCCAATTTATATAAAAATAAGACCACAATTACAAAATAATTACAAGTCAATAATTAATCAACTAATTAAATAAAATAAATATTACCTTTGAAATCTTACAAGTAAAAAACCTATGACCTGAATTTTGTTAAGTACAAAAAGTCTTTAATAGAGATTCATGACCACACTTACAATATCAAAAAATTTTATCACAAAAAATAGTGGAAGATGAGCTCGACATTGTCAAGCTCAATTGGAAAAAATAAAAAAAGATGAAGAAAAAACAAATACAAATAATTTAAAGAATTTAGATAGAGACAAAAAGATGATGAAGAAGAAGATTTGGTAATTTAGGGTTAAATTTTAGGAAGAAGATGAATATATAACACAATGGGGGGGGGGGGATAACCGTTGGAATCCAAATCAGACGCCAATTCAGCAAAAATGGGGGTTCAACGCGCCTTGGCTGCGTGAATTGCACGCGAGCTGCCAACAGGGAAAAAAGTGTCAAACTGACACATTTGATGCCTATTTTAGGTGTTTAAAATGAACACTGTCTACTTGAGATGCCAAAGTTGAAAGACAACTTTAGGTGTTTGTCGATGAGTTCCGCCCTTTTTATTTCAAGTCACTTCACTTTACATGTAGTGACAATTTTTTATGTCTAGTGAAATTTAAATTTTTTATAATGCAATAAATTATCTATCTGTTGTAACAAATATTCTATTTGTTCTGACAGATAGTTTATCTGTTGTAATAGGTTGGTCATCTATTGCATTATGCCTATGTTTCTATCTAGGTCTATCTGTTGCAACAGTGGGAAGACCTGTTTGACAACTTCCAACAGATGACCTACATGTTGTAATATATGTCTAAATATATTTGATATTTTTCAACAGATATGTCGTCTGCTGCAACAGATACCTTATCTGTTGCAATATTTGAATCTAGTATTCCTTTTCAATTAATAAGTTCAAATCTAAGGATAAAATAAAATTCATAGACAACATAAAATAAATCGAAGCCTTCAGAAATTACATGAAATAAATCAACAAATAAATAAAATGTAAAAAAATCATTATGGGTATAGATCTTAACAAATAAATCAACAATTTAAGTTTTGATGCCAACAATTTCTAAGGAGGGGTGGGGTTATTACTTTGACAGATTCAAGCTATAAAGATCTACTAAATATGGACAAGTTGTTTTTCATTCGGTGTTATGGAATTCGGCTTTGGTCGTCGTGGATATTTAATGTTGCTTGCGTACGCTTTCTGCGCTTTCGTATTTCCATAAAAAGAGTAGCATATTATCAATGTTGTTCAACAGTAGCTTCTACTGTGACATCCACCCGAAAATCCAGAATTGTCAATGCTAATTATAGAGATAAAAAAAAGGATAACTCATCTGATTTAGTAAACAGATTATCTTTCTGTTGCAACATATATATCATCTGTTAAGACAAATTAAAACATGAGAAAGACCTGTATTATAATTTTTAATGGATAAACCATCTATTGCAACATATCTGTTTGAAAAAATTGAAAAAATATGAAGTCTTGATTTAATTTGTCCCAATAGATGACCCATCTGTTGCAACATATAGGTCATCTGTTGGTACAAATAAAAATGGTACGTAGAGTAGAGTTGTTTTATTTGCTAAAATAGATGAGACATATGTTGCAATAGATATTGCATCTGATGCAACATGTTAGTTAACTGTTGCAATAGATGTATATATCTACTTGATAATTTTCAGCAGATGTGTCATCTGTTGAAGCAGATATGTGTCTGTTTGTTAGTTGGAACAAATGTTATATATTCACCTTCTTCAGCTCATGCTTCTCTCTTGTGGCCCTTGTACATTGCTCAATCGTGCAACACAAAGACAACAGAGTTGCAATTTCGCTTTTTTGGATGCTTGATAATGCTATGGAAATTACTTTCCTTCTCATCTTAGCCTTAATCTCTAATGGATATGAAATCCTCTTTGATGGAATGACACCCCTCTTAGATGTCAATTCCTTTATAGAAGTAGTTAACGCATTAATAGCATTAATCAGTACATCATGATTCGCCTTGCAATCTTGACATTTGCATGCAGAACATTCGCTAGGAGGGGAAAAATCTGTATAACCAATATGATCATACTCATAATGGTTTGTTTTAAAAACTGTAAGAGGAGAATCATTCGCCCCAACAGCGGCACCACTACCACTACTAACAGCTCCATCAACACTAACACCATCAACAACAACAAGCCCACCCTCCAAAATTATTTTTCTTGTACTGGATGTTGCTCCAAACAATTCTATTTTTATTTTGTCAATGACCTTAGGGTTTGATAAAGTTTGCATAGACCGTAAAGTAAGAAAAAAATGATATCTTCAACTCTCGATTGGTCGGAACAAGCAACGGATGCACAATCTAACATAAATCAGTACATATATTAGAATGCTGATTAGATCATTCAAAAAAATTATTAATTAAAATAAAAATTTAATTAGAATTAAACTTACTACATCCTTCAGGGGGTTGAATAAATCAAGAAATTTTACATTTTTATCAATTTTGGCCGACAACCATCTCAAGATTCTTGGACAAAAAACTTCTTTCTAGTAGTTCACTTGTTGTATCAAATAAGAAATGACTTCAAATGCCCAAGCCTATAAAATAACGTCAATAAATCAAAAGCATTATTGAATAAAAAATGAATCATATCATAATAAAAGAAATATTCACCATGAAAGCCCATGGAAAGCCATATAAGTTGACTGTCTTTGGCGCTAACGGAGTAAACAAATATTTGACAGTCATTTTGAAGATTTCACAACCCCGAGAATAGTTGTTAAATGCCTCAAGATCCTCGGAGAGCTTTACTAAACCAAGTGGTATGTTGTTAACGTCTCTTGCCCAAAGAATATTATGTACAAACCAAACCAAACACAATGATTGTTAGTGCTTCTTTGAAAGTCTTTTACCTTTCAACGCTTCTATCAAATTTTTATTTTGAAGCTTGGACCAACAAGGGACACTAAGTCTTCACGATCACTCAACTTGCATTTTCCTTTTTGGGGTGTGCGGGGTACTTTTTTGGGTTAGAATAGGTATAACTTGAGAAGGAGAATGATAATAACATTTTAGTCCAGTAACTATGGAAAACTTTTTCCAACCAAAAAAAACAGACATGCCACAGTAATTTATCCACACCCCAACTATCTTATCTTTATTTTCATACATAAACCTACACTTGAGAAGATCATATACCATTTTCATTTAAAAATGAGCATTGTTGTCCCCCGGCAAATCAAGATATTGCCCAAAGAAGGTGTCCCTGAAATAAGCATCCAAATTTTATTCTCGACGTATTTTTCTGAAGGCGTTGAAAGATTTTCTCATTGCTGACTTAACCGTGAAATCACCCATTAAATCTATGGCACCATCTCACTGCATTCTCATAGTATAGCTATAAATACTGAAGGTTTTGACCAACTCTTTGGTGAAAGGGCTATTAACATTTGGATCATCTCTTTTGAAAAATTTCTCATCCCCATGTTCATTATCTTCTGCTTCTGATTGAGATAATGCTTGTAAAGCAAGCTCATAGAGTGGTGGATGTAGCCTAGCTACTTCACTTGTTCCTTTACTTGGACTTGATTCAGTTTCTTTTCTTTTGGGGGCCATATTATCTAAAATTAATAGGAACATAAAATAGATTATAATTGATTAATGCATCATTAAAAAAGAATAACAGTATATCTAACATATACAACAGTAAAATAACAGATCCAACAGATCACACATCTGTTGCACCGGGTAAGTTATCTATTGCAATATATAACTAACATGTTGTGACGGATGAGTAATCTGTTGCAAAAATAAAAATAGATCACTCATCTGTTAAAATAAATGAATGGTATGTGAAACAGATCACATATCTGTTGCAACATATGAGTGATCTGTTGCAACATATAACTAACTTAATGCAACAGATGAGTAATCTGTTGTAACAATAAAAATATATCACTCATCTGTTGAAATAAATGAATGGTCTATGCAGCAGATCACACATCTGCTGCAACATATAAGTGATATATTGCAACATATAACTAACCTATTGCAACGAATAAGTAATTTATTGCAATAATAAAAAAATAGATCACTCATCTGTTAAAACGAATGTATGGTCTGTGCAACAGATCACACATCTGTTGCAACATATGAGTGATTTGTTGGAATAGTTATCAACGGTCAATATTATTTAGATTTCTTTCAATAGAAGGGTCGTCTATCGCGACAGATGAATGATCGGTTGGAAAAATTAAGTCTTGGACATGTCCTGTTGAAATAGTTGATAGGATTTTATCCAACAGAAGGTTCATCTGTTACATCAGATGATTAATTTGTTGCATTAGATTTTTATTTTGATGGTTCCTCCGTCGCATTAGATGGTAAATCTATTGCATTAGATGGTAAATATGTTGCATTAGATGGTCAATCTGTTGCATCAAATATTTAATAGAATGGTTCCTCTTTTGCATCCGATGTTAAATCTGTTGCATCATATGGTTAATCTGTTACATCAGATTTTTATTTTGATGGTAAATCTGTTGCATCAGATGGTTAATTTATTGCATCAGATTTTTTATCCGATGGTTAATCTGTTGCATCAAATTTTTTAGCCGATGGTTCCTCTGTTGCATCATATGGTAAATTTATTGCATCAGGTGGTTAATCTATTGCATCTGAAGGCTAATCTGTTGCAAAAAAATAGTAGCATGATTTTGTTCAATAGAACAACAATAATATCATCATTTTTATCAAGAACAAGAACAAATCAACCCAGCAACGGGCGCAACACAAAAAATATCAACATCGTTGTTTTATTTGTACAAGCACAAACAACAAAAATTGAACTTCAAAAAATGCAACAAACAACAAAAAATCATATTTCACTCCAAAAAGAGAAGAGAAGAAATATCAGAAATTAGGATTTTATTCAGACTGCATTTCAAATTAAAGCAACAAATATTGAAATTGTTCACCAATACTAGAAGAGAAGTTGTCTCAAGTTTCTTTTTTTCTTCAAAACTAAAAAGGCCATAATTTTTTACATGTGAAGGAAGAAAAGGAACGATGAAAAACTTGAAGCTGTTGTGGTCGGAGAGCAAGGTTGTCACGTCGATTGACGGTTAAAAGTCGAAAATGAACTCGAAGTCCAACTATTTGCCGTCGGAGATTGGAGTCGCCGGGGATTGAAAGGAGAATTTTGCAGAACTGTTGGTTAAGAGAAACTGTCGAGAGAGAGAGATGAGAGACGGTTGATTTGGAGAGGAGAGGGGTGTTGGTTGATTTGTACTTTTGAAAAGATTAAAAAGTTTTGAAAATATTAATCAAGTCCACAATTAACTTAATCAGATTTACTAATTATGTCTGACTCTTTAAGTTGGTCAATGTCACCAATCCTTCACTTAAGATTTAAATGACATCTTTCCCTCAATTTTCTCCTCTTACTATATGATTTAGGATTCATTAATTAAATATCCTAAAAATAATAATATAATACTTTAAAAAAAGGTGAAAAGATAATTTTGTCTAATGTAAAGTATTTTAATGAAGGGCAAAAAATTCAAATCACTTTTCTAAGGGTTTTCACATTTTTAATATTACTAGTTTAGGTGTACGTGTCTTGCGTGTGTACCTCACTTGCGCGTAACCTCACTTTAATGAGTTCAAACATTACACTAAATAGGATATTTGTTTAAATAACAAAGATGAATATAATAATTAAATTTAATATCTTTTGAGTATATAAACAATTACAAAATAATACGATAATAGAGATATCAAAATAATAGAACTAAACCTAACCTTTACATAACAAAATTCCTCAAAGCCGACCAACACGCAAAAATTCTCAAAGTCGATCGAAATTCATCTACGAACTTTAAACTACCACAAAATAATAAACTAATAGAGATATTATGACAATACAATTAAATCTAACCTTTACCTAAAAAAAAATTAAAGCTGACCCACATTTATCTAGCATCTGTAAATTAAAATGAAACAATAAGATAATAAAGATATCAAAACAATACAATTAAACCTAACCTTTACACAAGAAATTCTTCAAAGTCAACTGGCATTCATCTACGACCTGTAAACTGTAAAAAAGTAATATAATAGTGATCACAAAGTTTTGATTTTTATCCAACTAATTCTTGTCTGAGAAAATTTATATATATATATATATATATATATATATATATACGCACATGTTGAATTCTATTATGCTGACAAAAACAATAAAGGAGTTGAGGATTAGAAAATCAAGCATCCACCAATCTAGACATGCAATTGAATCAAGTTAGATGAGCATCAATTATATTCTTACAATAGGCAAACTGGTTTGTTCTCTAATTTAATATAGATCTCAATATTTATAGAAGTATTTCCTTAATTAATAGAGACCTATTTTAGGAGTATTTTGCTAATTGAATAGTAGAAAGACAAATATTAATTAATTTTTCTACCATATATTTTAGGAGTCCTCTATTTTAGAAAGTCTAGTAGAAAGAAAAATATTAATTAATTCTCCTATCATATATTTTAGGAGTCTCATATATTTTAAGAAGTCTAGTTAATATAATAAAAAAATTAAAAAAAATTAAAAGATAGTGAAAAGACTGTTTTGTCATTATCTTGAGTCAGGGGTCTATCGGAAACAACCTCTCTACCTCTTCGGAAGTAGCGGTATGGACTGCGTACATTTTACCCTTCCCAGACCCCACTTGGTGAGAATATACTGGATTTGTTGTTGTTGTTGTTGTTGTTGTAGTGAAAAGACTGTTTTGTCTAAAGAAGAGTCTTTTAATGAAGGACAAAAAGTTCAAATTACTTTTCTAAGGGTCTTCACACTTTTAAAATAGAGTGTTGATGGAGAATGTGTTTGAGGTTGTTAAAGGAGAAATTTATGGCTGGAGAAAATGAGTGTTGTTGATGTTTCGGAGAAAAAAGGGGTGCTGAGGTGTTATTTTTTTATTACATTTAAAATGTAATATTAGTGATTTTTTTTTTTTACAAAAAATATACGTTTTTTTTCTTTTTCTTTTTTGAAATGCCACGTCAGCATTAAGGGTGAAACTAATTCACTTTAAACTTATTAAGGGGGTAAATAAATGTGTGTTAAGTTAAAGTGCTAAAGTAAACTGTGAGAACAAGTTCAGGGGTGAAATGATGTCTTTTCTTAGATGTAACATAACTTTATTGTCTTTATTATATATCACTTTCACGAAAATAAATTGATTCAAATATATTTGTAAATTTAGTTAATAAAAAAATTAATTTTTTATACTATTCATCTTATTTCAAATAGACGTGTAACTATCAATTTTTCTAAAATAAGATATGAATACTTTAATTATCTACCCCCCCCCCCCCCCCGCCAAAAAAAAAGAAGAAGAGCATTTTAGTTAAATATCTCCATAATTGATATTATTAGATAATTTTATAGGAAAATTATCCGGATTAATCATTAGTGGACTTTTATTATCACTTAAAGCCTATTTTTTAATTAATTATAATTCTAGCCCCCTCTTGCCTATTAATTATTCTTAATTACAATTCATAGCCTTTTTTATGTATTTTTTCTCTTTTTCTATTTTCTATTATTCTCTTCTTCTTTTTTTCCTTTTCCTGTTTTCTTTTCTTCCATTTTTTTTTTAAATGCGAAGAACACCAATCACAAAATGGTTCAATATTCGTAGATTATAATACAACAATCTATTCATAGGGATAACAATAAAATCGACCAGATAAAATCCCAATGCATCGATTATTTCTGGTAAGAAAGCCTTCATCATTTGCTGCTTTCTCTTTATTTTTTCACTTTTTTATTTTTATTTTTTATTCATTTATTTTTATAGCCTTACAGTTACACGCTATCATAATTGTAGCCTAAATCATATTTTCTTTCTATTTTTCATCTTTTTCTATATTTCTTTTTTTTTTGCAGTCTTTTTTTTCTTTTGCATTTTCTTTGATTTTTTTTCGTTCTTTTTTATTTTTTTGGTAATTTTTTCTCCTTTTTAATTTTTTTATATTTTTTTCGTTTGTTGTTGTATTTTATATTTTTTTGTATCATACTATGTATTTTAAATAAATTTATTATTTGTAGTTGAATAGTTTAGTTTTCAATATGTATAAATTATCATTCGTATTTTTGTATATAAATAAGTATATTGATTAATTGTATTTGCTTGAGACTAAAATACATAAATATGCAATTTATCTTTCAACGCAAATATATCATTGTGTTTCGTATTTTAAATTTATCATTTATATTTGTATATAAACAAGTATCATTTTGTATGCATATGGTTCAAGTTGTATAAACATGTGTCATTGATACAGATGTAACATTTGTATTTGTATAGTTTATTATTTTTATTTTTATTATGATGCAAATTGTATCAATAAATGTAAATACAAGTCTTCATAGAAAGAAAAATAAGAATTTTTTTCTAATGTTTAAAGATACAAATGATGTTGTCAACTACAAATTCAAATACAAACAAATGAAATTACAAATACAAATACAATATACGATCAACTTATAAATACAAATAAAAAATGATTCTTTAAAAATATAAACACATTGACGAAAATAGAATACAAATTGTACATAGTCACGGCTAAATACAATATGCAATAAACTTACAAATACAAATAATTCTTTAAAACAAAAAACACATCGACGAAAATAGAATACAAATACAAATATTAATCGAATATAATATACAGTCAATTATAAAATACAAAATAATTTTAAAATACAAGTGCGAACTATAAAATACAAATATAATGCGAACTACAAAATACAAATACAAACGTGAACTTTAAAATATAAATACAAATGAAGTTGTATCAACGAATACAAAAATATAAATGATGGTGTGACTACAAATATGATAAATAATTATGGTATTTACGTTATCATCCATGACTTGTGATCGAGTAGTCATATTTTTCGAAAATACAAAAAATATAAAATAGAACAAAAAAATGATAAAGAAAATAAGTACAAAAAAATAAAAAGAAGAAAAGAAAAGAAGAAAGAGAAATGGAAGTTAGAGATAGAAGAAAGAAAAAAATAAAAATAAAAATAATAAAAATTGGAAAAAATAGAAAATGAAGAAGAAAAAATGAGGAAAACATGATAAAAGAAAAAATATAAGAAAATGAGAAAGAAAAAAATGATAGTGTTTTTGGCGAGACTAAATAGGTAGTGTATTTATGTTTTTATGAATACAGACCACTAAGTAAAAGTGAATATAACAGTTGTGAATAGAATACAGTGGCTAAATAGTGACTGTATTCATATTTTATATGAATACATACTATCTGTAAAACTGAATACAACAGACGTAAATCGAATACAACGATTATAAATGGTAATTATGTAAAATATGGCTATGAAAAATGAATTTTATAGTAAAATAATGCTATTTTTGAAAGATACCCTAATTTTATTTGAGTTTGTCAAGAGAAAAGAAGTCAAATGTAACTTTTGTCATGATTTATCAAAACTATTCTACCTTTAAGGGCCTGTTTGGCCATGAATTTTTTTTCCTTTTTTTCGGAATTTTTTTTCGGAGTTAGAAATTGTGGTGTTTGGTCATGAAAATTCAGAAAATAATTTTGGAATTTTTTTCTGAAAGGGAAAACAGGTTTTTATTGTTTTCACAATTTTTCAACTCCAATTTCAACTTTTATTATTATTACATATAACCCCAATCTTTTAAATTTTAAATAAAACTCTCCTTATAACATTACTTTTTCAATATTACGTATATAGCAGTTTTAAAGAATAAGATAATTATAACTTCAAACTTAATGCTATCCTAATTAATATATATCTCTTTTTCTCTCCCATTATTATTTTTCTCCCTTATTTAATTTTCTCCCTTATTTAAGACATTATTTTACTGCTATTTTATATTTATACCCATAAATATATAAAGTATGATATTTATAATAGATATATACAAAATATGTTATATATAAAGTTTATATCATGTATATACCATATACACATATATAAATATACAAAGTATTAAGAAACATACTAAGCATATTTATAATATAAATATACAAAGTATGTTACATATGAAGTTTATACCATGTATATACCATATACACACACATATATAAAAATATAAAGTATAAAGAAACATACTAAGCATATTTATATATTTATGCTATATGATATAATATACCATAAATATGCAAAACATGTTTTACATAGAAATAATTTATTCATTCACAGTAAAATCTTTCATGTACAAGAAAATTAAAGAAATAAATTAGCGGTACCCTAAAATTTAATAACAACTCATCATTTTCTATTTTTTAGGAACGAAAAATGAAGGAAATAAATTAAATAAATTCCTAAAAAAATAAATTTGTTTGAAAGATAATATTTGTTACCTAAAAAACAGGAAGCAGTGATCTGTTAATATAACATCCATATTTAAAATTTTCAAATATGAGAAACGGCTATTAATGTAAATATTATATATGTCATAATTGAAATTCATTAAATATGACCATGTATATGTAATTCTTTTTATAATAGTGACTAATTGTGTTTTTTTTTCCATTAGTAGGTAGATTTTAGTTGGGTGATTTTGATAGTTTGTAAAAGTTAAGGCATAAAATTATATTTAAAAAAGTTTTTTCAAAAGTTACTTTTTTTTTTTTTAAAATATGATCAAATACAAATTCAACTCCAATTTTTTTTTTTTTTAGTTTTTATGGCCAAACGACTACTAAATAAGTAAAACTTCAGTACGACGAACAGCACTTTCGAGATACTAAAAGTATCTTAGGACATGTTGGTCTTTTTATGTTCCATTGACAGTTGTCTTATTTTCCTCCTTTCTGTTACACATGGTTTAACTTTTTTGGGCAGCTGGCTTCAATTTTCCACTTCAACAAGGTCTTCACTTTACTCCAATTTTTCAGTATTCTCTTCTTGTTCGTTCCTCATTGTCAACTTTTGCATGTTGTCGGTGAGTTTTTCATGCGCTATTTTTTCTTGTTTTTGGGATTTCTTCCTTGATTATGTTCTTGGATCTATGGCATATGGTATTTTGATGCTGAGAAAGAAGATGGAGGAATGGGGTTTAGATCCATATTGTAGCCAAATGTTCAACAAGGATGAGCCTTATGATTGGCGTCCTCGTTACTATCTTGGAGACGACTATCTGAAGGACTAATTTCATCTTTTCTTAGCCTCACTGTTTTTGAAGATTTGGGAATCACTACGTGAGTTTCTTGATGAGATAGAGGAATACAAAAGGTAAAAAGGGTATTTTATCGAACGAACTAATTCATAAGACTGATTTAGTTGAAATTATTTGGGGATCGAATTTGAATTTTGCATATTGTGGAGGAGTCAATTGGTCTGTGTTTCTTGTTCGTTTCTCTTCTCTTCTCTTCTATCTTATGTAGCTTTTGCATAGCGTTTTGGTTGCTTGGTTTCTTTGAATCGTCCTAGTGTAACCCCCATGCTATTTTCATTATTCTCGCGGACATATAAATTGTACTTTACTTTCTTTATTTATCCTTTTTAGATGTTATCATCAAACCGGGGTGTCTATCGGAAACAACCTCTCTAGCGTACACTCTACACTCCCAAATCCCACTATATGGGAATATACTGGGTTTGTTTGTTGTTGTAGATGTTATCATCAAACTACTCTTGAAATTTAATGAAGTCTCTAAGAAACAACAATTCACGGACTCAAAAATTCAAAAATTAGAGCACATAATTTGAGTTATAAGGTCTGTTGTTTGGATCTCGAGGTATTCCGGTGAGATTTGGGTCATTGATTGAAAATCTTATAATTTAATAGTTAATCTCGATCATTGTTTGTACAAGACAATTGGATGAATTTGACGAGTTCAACAGGTCTAGAACGTACTTTATGTCACTTCTAATTAGTAGAATAGAAGAAAAAAAATATTATAAATCACAATAATTAAGAATTAAATTATTTAAAGAATATAATTGACTATCAATACCACAAAAACTTGAATAACTTAAAATATTGTTATACAAATTTTATGTGCTCTAATTACATTATTAATGATAGTAACGTAATTTGTGTTAGCCACTTCACCTTTCTATATGAAGGAAGAATTTCCATGGGAGAGATGAATGGCGGCAGCTGGGATACACAGCTATTAAGAAAACAATGATGGGTAACGTAACTGTACCATTTTGCTTCTCTTAATTGTGTCTTGTTATTAGTTCCAATATTGATGAATGACTAATAATAAAGGGTGTGTTTGGTATGATGGAAAATATTTTCCAGAAAATGTTGTCCGGTTTTTCCTTATTTGGTTGCAACAAAAGTTTAGGAAAAGATTTTCCGAGACAACTTATTTTCCACCATTTGATGAAAAATGACTTCCCTCAGAAAATGACAAATGTGACTTATGACCCCACCCTCACCCCTCTTCCCACCCCAACAATACTTATATTCACATGACTCAAAAAATTTACATTTCTCAAAAATTTACATTACTCGAAAATATTTTTCACTGTGCTTTGCTTCAATTTTTCACTGTTTGAAATAAAAAATAATGAAGTCCGGATTTTTTTCATTTTCAATTCGTTGAATATATTGTTATTTTCATTTTTTCATTTTCAATTCGTTGAATATATTGTTATTTTCATATGCACAGAGGAAGACTTACTTATGTTACTTTTGTTAATTGCATATTTCATTTTGTTATCGATGTAACTTGTTTCACGAGGTTGAATAAGTTTATCGTTCTGTTATATTTCTATTAATTGTAGTATCTTGAGATTGTCCTAACAAAATGTTGAAAAGTGTCTCCTATATTTATTAATCAATAGTTGCTTAAATTTAGTGATTGTAATATTTTAGTATTCGATATTGATATTACTTGTTATGCTTAAATTAGTTCTTACAAATTGTTGAGTTGCTAGAGACACTGATATACTAGTTAACGGATAGTAGTAGTTTCCAATTTTTATTTTTTTCACTCATCAATCGAACACTAGAAAATATTTTTCTAAAAAATATTCTCTACTCACCAACCAAATACCATAAAATATTTTCCTGAAAATATTTTTCATTCACCAACCAAACATGAGAAAATAAGTAGAAAATCAATTTATTTTCAGGAAAATATTTTTCAAGAAAATATTTTCCATCATACCAAACACACCCAAAGAGTAATCAATTATACTAAGGGTATAATGGGAAAACAAAATTTGTCTTGTCTTGATAAGTAAAAAAACACAAATAAAATAGAACATCAAATTAGAAATTTGGAACGGATAAAATTGGATGGAGGAAGTAGCAGTTGCTGAATTTCTTTGTCGTATATTGTTTGCAAAAAAGTTGACTTTCATTGCCATAAAAGTTGCAATTTATTTTTTGTGTTGACAAATCGAAATACACATTTTATTATGTTCAGTTATATTGCTTGGACTCTTCAAAAAAAAAAACGCCTATTTGTCCTTTGTTCACGAGATTTTTTTACTTTTTTTTTCAGAATTCTTTTTCACTTATTTTAAATACAACTCCAAGTTAAGGTTTAACCATGAGAAATCCAAATTGGAGTGTATTTGATAAAGTGAAAATTATTTGCACTTTTTTCACCCTTTAATAGTTATATGCATTTTCTATGAGTTTTTAGTTTCTATGAATCAAATGCCCTGTTGAGTGCTAAATTTATTCAAGCACATGTTTAAATGTTTCAAATATTGTCCAAAATGTTATTCTATAAGTTTTGCAGTTTGATGAGCGCAATGTGGCCAACCTCATTCGTCTCCATTTCCTTGAATTTTTTGTCGATATAAATTCAAAATTTAACTCTTGTTTGTTACTTTTTTTTCACAATCGGTATTTCTTAGCTAATCTTAACCGATTTATATTTGTTAATTGACAGTAATGTGACTCTTCACTTTTGTTAAATAATAGTGCGACATAAATATAGTAAGAGCGATGCAGCTAGCTCCTAATTCAAATTTCACAAAAAAATTCAATTTTGTTGACAATATTAAAATATTATTGAGAGTTCTTGCGATGGTGTTGGTTATTGTTTTGACATTTTTGCTCTTACTGCAGAATTATCTATTTCACCGATGGTAAAATTTATAAACTAATTGATTTTTTTAATAAAAATGCAGAGACAGTCCTCCATAGAATATTTTATTAGGGAGAAGATGTTGTTTCGTTTGTACTTCGGGTACACAAAATTTGTATATTACAACACCAACTTCAACTTGAGTTCAAGTATAAACAAGAACACAATGAAGTATATCAAATACCTTCAACACAAGATCAAAATGACCTTTCCAAGAGGTGTATTTTATTTTGCAGAAATTAAGATGAAACAGAAAATAGCCAAGTCGTCCGCATTCACGGATTTTCCTTAAGGAAATAATATCCCTCACTGTACCCAAGGTTGTGGAATTTTTTCTCCCAGGATAAAATGGCTAACAGACCAACAGTAGCGGTACCTCAAACAGTTGAAATATCTTCGAACTCACAGAACATTTTGAGTGATCACACAAAATATTTTTAAGACAAGAAGAGAGTTTTTAATCTGAAAATTTCGTACTAAACCTGTGGAAAAAATCAGGTTTATATAGCCACAACATGCCTCTTCTGAAAAGAGGCAATGGTTCACTCCAAAGGTTGCACCTTTGCTGTAAGTTCATGTCTGTTCATCAAAGATTGCATCTTTTCCTGAATAGTCATCTCATTTCATGAATCAGTGTGTCACTTCATTGAAGGATTACATCCTTCTGAAGCATCATTTCGAACCATTGCAACCTTCTGTAGCCTCAGTTCAGAACAATGTATCATTTCCGAAGAACTAGTTCGAAAACAATGCATCAGTTCACTTAAAACAGTGCAACTGTTACTGCATGCATATATAAATGGAGGTTCGAAACGGCAGAAATTTTTTTACTACATTTTTCCTTTGCATTCTTCGGAATTCAAATAAAGTTTGTTCAAAAAGATAGATAACATTGATCAATCATTTGCCAAATTCAAATCCAAATTCGAAGCCGAGCGAGGACGACGACGCGAGACATCTATTATTTCTTGCCTCACTAGCCATATGGAGTAAGTGTTCTTGATTATAAATACTTTCAAGTTCTCTTCTTCCACCAATGTGAGAGAAAAAATAAACTTTTTAATTTGGGAGTACACTTTCCATTTTAGTGTCTCTTTCCCCTCCACCATTTTATTCTCCATTTTTCCATTCACACTTCTTTCATATACTATGAACCCAACAACCCCCCACATGAATGGGGAATGGCTATATTTCGTAAATTTTTTACGGACAAGTATGTTATTATCAAACAAAGACTGATTGCATCTGGATAAGTGAGTTTCCCTTTGAACTTTCCGTAGTGAACATGCATCGGATGCACTCGGTCAATCGGTAGATTTGATATCTTTGAAACGTCGAGCTTTAATGTACACGTAGACAATACATGTCACACAACCAACCTTTTAACGTTTATGGTTCTCATGGTTTTGTTCTTTTCAGCCATGAACACGTCCCGATTTCATGAGAGCTTAGAGAATAGGCCTTTACTAACATTCTCTTTGAAGCGGCTTCCACTTCACCCTCGCATAGGTGATTTCTAAACGTTCAATCCTGTAGATTAAACTATTTGGTCAAATCTGTCAAATTTAGATGATCATTAAAAGACTTTTCACCTTAAGTCTTATCCTAGTTTACTATACATTGTCTACATCATGAGAATGGGTTGGGTAATTGACAATGTTGAACCTGTCAGACACAACTTTGTTTAATCTCCTTGAACCTAACTCTTAGGATCTCCAGTCTGCTAGGTAGAGTTATCGCCATGCTGACTCGTCCTAGGCCTTAAACCCATTCCCTTGGATGTTTTTTCCACTCCTTCTCTAGATAGACCTTTTGTAAGTGGATCCGACACATTATCCTTTGACTTTACATAGTCAATAGTGATAATTCCACTAGAGAGAAGTTTCCTAACGGTATTATGTCTCCGTCGTATGTGACGAGATTTACCGTTGTACATCATGCTCCCTGCCCTACCTATTGCCGCTTGGCTATCACAGTGTATACATACTGGTGGCACTGGCTTGGGCCAATATAGAATATCTTCCAAGAAATTCCTGAGTCATTCTACTTCTTCACCGGCTTTATCTAATGCGATAAATTCAGATTCCATTGTAGAGCAAGCGATACAAGTTTGTTTGGATGATTTCCAAGAAACTGCTCCTCCACCGATAGTAAATACATATCCACTTGTGGATTTTACTTCGTTCGATCCGGTGATCCAATTTGCATCACTATATCCTTCAATTACCTGAGGATATTTATTATAATGCAAAGCATAGTTTTGAGTGTATTTAAGATACCCCAAAACACTTTTCATTGCCATCCAATGAGTTTTGTTGGGATTACTCGTGTACTGACTCAATTTACTAATTGCACATGCTATGTCTGGTCGTGTACAATTTATTATATACATTAAACATCCCAATACTCTTGCGTACTCCAATTGCGAGTCACTTTCATCTTCATTCTTTCGAAGTGCAAAGCTCGCATCCAATGGAGTCTTGGCAATACCGAATTCCATATACTTGAACTTGTCAAGTACCTTTTCGATATAATGAGACTGTGACAATGCCAACCCTTGTGGAGTTCGATGGATTTTTATACCTAAGATCACATCTGCAACTCCAAGGTCTTTCATATCAAACTTTCTCTTGAGCATTCGTTTTGTTGCCTTTATGTCAGAAATGTCTCTACTGATGATCAACATATCATCCACATATAAACATACAATGACTTGGTGATTTGGAGTGTCTTTAATATACACACATTTATCACATTCATTTATTTTGAATTCGTTTGCCAACATGGTTTGGTCAAACTTCGCATGCCATTGTTTAGGTGCTTGCTTTAGTCCATACAATGACTTAATAAGTCTACACACCTTATTCTCCTTCCCTGGAACCACAAAACCCTCAGGTTGATCCATGTAAATTTCTTCCTCCAATTCTCCATTTAGAAAAGCGGTTTTCACATCCATTTGATGGATTTCAAGACCATATACCGCAGCCAAGACAATTAATATTTGAATCGATGTTATCCTTGTTACTGGCGAGTATGTATCGAAGTAATCAAGTCCTTCTTTTTGTTTGAAGTCTTTTACTACAAGTCTTGCCTTGTATTTGTTAATAGTACCATCCACTTTTATCTTCCTTTTGAAGATCCATTTAGAACCTAAAGGTTTATTTTCGGGAGGAAGATTAACCAATTCCCATGTATGGTTGCTTAAGATGGAATCAATCTCACTATTGACTGCCTCTTTCCAAAAGGATGAGTCTGACGACTACATCGCTTCTTTAAATGTTTGAGGCTCATTTTCTAAGAGAAATGTTACAAAATTCGATCCAAACGAAGTTGACGTTCTTTGACGTGTACTACGTCTTGGATTTTCTTCATTATGTACATTCTCACTTAGTTCATCTCGAGGTCGTTTAGATCCTTCACTAGACTGTTCATGTCTAATTTTATACGGATAAATGTTTTCAAAGAATTCAGCATTGTCTGATTCAATTACCGTATTTTCATTAATATCCGGATGTTCGGATTTATGCACCAAAAATCGATATGCTTTACTACTTTTAGCATATCCTATGAACACACAGTCCACTGTTTTAGGTCCTATCTTAACCCTTTTAGGTATAGGAACTTGAACCTTCGCTAGACACCCCCACACTTTGAAATATTTCAAGTTGGGTTTCCTTTCTTTCCATTTTTCGTAAGGAATTGATTGTGTCTTACTATGGGGAACTCTGTTGAGTATACGATTGGCCGTAAGGATAGCCTCCCCCTATAAGTTTTGCGGTAAACCAGAACTTATAAGTAAGACATTCATCATTTTCTTCAAAGTTCGGTTTTTCCTTTCCGCAATTCCATTAGATTGAGGTGACTATGGGGCCGTAGTTCGATGGATTATTCCATTCTCTACACATATTTGCGCAAAGGCAGATTCATATTCTCCGCCCCTATCACTTCTTATCATTTTTATCTTTTTGTCTAACTGATTTTCAACTTCAGTTTTATATTGTCTAAATGCATCTATTGCTTCATCCTTACTATTTAGCAAGTAGACATAACAATATCTAGTGCAATCGTCAATAAAAGTTATGAAATACTTTTTCCCACCACGTGATGGTGTTGATTTCATATCACAAATGTTAGTGTGTATTAAGTCTAAGAGATTGGAATTCCTTTCAACGGACTTATAAGGATGCTTTGCATACTTCGATTCCACACACGTTTGACACTTTGATTTATTGCACTCAAAGTTTGACAAAACTTCTAAGTTAATCAGTTTTCGTAACGTTTTGTAATTAACATGGCCTTAACGTTCATGCCATAAATCATAAGACTCAAGCGAATAAGAAGAATTCGAACTTTTATTTATTTCAACAGTCATTACATTCATCTTATAAAGGCCTTCGGTCTGATAGCCTTTTCCTACATACATTTCTCCTTTGCTAATTACAATTTTTCCAGAAACGGTTACACATTTGAATCCGTTCTTATCTAGGAGTGAAACATAAATTAAGTTTCTACGTAATTTCAGAACATATAACACATTGTTCAGTGTCAAGACCTTGCCGGAAGTCATCCATAAGTTTTGCAGTTTGATGAGCGCAATGTGGCCAACCTTATTCGTCTCCATTTCCTTGAATTTTTTGTCGATATAAATTCAAAATTTAACTCTTGTTTGTTACTTTTTTTTTCACAATCGGTATTTCTTAGCTAATCTTAACCGATTTATCTTTGTTAATTGACAGTAATGTGACTCTTCACTTTTGTTAAATAATAGTGCGACATAAATATAGTAAGAGCGATGCAGCTAGCTCCTAATTCAAATTCCACAAAAAATTTCAATTTTGTTGACAATATTAAAATATTATTGAGAGTTCTTGCGATGGTGTTGGTTATTGTTTTGAAATTTTTGCTCTTACTGCAGAATTATCTATTTCACCGATGGTAAAATTTATAAACTAATTGATTTTTTTTAATAAAAATGCAGAGACAGTCCTCGGTAAAATTTATAAACGAATTGTATTATACGGTGTATCGTCTATTGATATAATATATGCTTCAACTTGACATTTATACCTCTCTGTTGATGGTCAAAAGAACTTAGATGAAACTCACAATACCCTGGATTGCATTCTTGAGTTACACCTATGCAGGTAGAGATTCTTTACTACATGAATATGTATTTGGGAGTAATTTCGTTTGCTCACTTTTTAAGTTGGTTCACAAATTAAAGTTGGAGTATTACATGTGGCAAACTATTGAAGTTCCAGTTTGTTCATTACTCCTTCCAACTTGAGGAAATAACCTCCCATTTTTTAAAGCTTATATTGTTCAATTCAACTTATGACAGTCATGTTGGAAAGACTAATACATGGTTTACGTTTCCTTTCTAGTGAGGCTATCAAACAGAGTGCTTTCATCATGTAAGACTTGTTCAATATTTAAGTAAAAAGTTGAATTTCGATGATTAACTAAAATCTTGTGAAACATGTAATGACCAACTTTTATAATTCATATTAAATGATCTTTAGAAGTTAGGTGGTACTTGCTTCAGTCCCCAGAGAACCTTCTTATCGCAGATGCGTGATAGCCATCTCATTTGTCCCAATTCGAATGTTTATGTTTTGACTTATCTCCTCTTTTTCGTTTATCATTATTTTCTGTTTTGATAGATGGTGGAGGGTTTCTTATATACGGTAGACCTTTAATTTCATTGAAGGTATGTGGACAGTGTGTATTATTTTGAGGTGCAGTGTTTCACTTTCTTGATCCAAGGTAAGATCGTTATTCTTAGGAGATCTCTTTCTTTAATTGTTATTCCTTCTGTCCTTGAATGAGCCGAAACATATTTAGTGAAACTTTAATTTCGTGATTCATCTTGCTGAAAAGGTCATATCTATACCTGGGATAAAGTGAGAAGGTTAGCTTTAGGATTGACTTTGTAATTATTATATTGTGAAGTCGACCATACCTTTGGGTGGTCTTGTTGATTTATACTTCATATTCTTATGGCGGTTGCTTTTGTTATTTTATGAATGTCCTGAATTTTGAAAGCGTTCTTAGCCATCTCATTTGAAAGAAGCAACACCACGAGTCTTTGAATCTAAACTAATCATAGCTTTGAGGTATTTTGGAAATTTCATACTTACATTCCATCATCGCAGCCGCAGTGTGTTTTATCTTGGAGTTTGCTGATGTTTGATTTTTAATTTTTCTCAAGCCAACTTGCAATGTACTTAAAGAAGGTACCAGAAAACATCAAAAGCATGGGAGATAGACAACCATAGATTTGATTTCTCTCGCTTTATTTTTGTCACTACACATAACAATATTCTAATTCTTAAATTGACCTTTTTCTTTCCATGGATACCCCAGCTGAAATACATGTCTTACTGCAGATGTTTAAATTCAAAATTCAAGCATTTGTAGCAAAGATCATTCACAAATTGGACCAGCTACATGATCATTGTACGATCTCACTGTTTATCCTTCGACTAAGTTCAAAAATTTCACTAAATAACTTTGTTCCACAAATGAATGTATATAATATAGGCAAATGACCTTCTGGACCCCTGTACTATGTCGGTTTTGTAAGTTGGATACATCTACTTACATGTTTGTCATCTGGACCCCTGAACCCACTAAAAAACAACATTTTAAACACTTTTTTGGTGAGTGTAACACACTCTCCTCCATGTCAGCTGTCACATCTGCCACGTCATTTAAAAATAAAAAATAAAAAAAAATAAAAAAATAAAAAAAATATTACATTAAATTTCAAGTCATTTTTAAAATGTTACATAACAAATTAAATATTAAAATTAATTTAATTAAATAAGAAAAATTTATAAATTATAAAAAAATTTAAATAATCATGTTTTTATTTTTGCTCACAAATTAAACATCAAATCCATTCCAAATAATTAAAATTCTTCTCCAACTAATTTAAATTTTTAACTATAAATTCATACATACAAACATAATAAATTTTTGATTTTTAAATTTGAATATTTTTAACAAATTCACAAAGTTTAATTTTTTTTTAAGCGAAAATCACTATTTTTTTTCAATATTCACTGTCACTCACTTTCAATTTAAATTTAAATTTTAATCCCCAAAAAATAAAAAGATTTCAAATTTAAATTTTAATTAAAAAATGAAAGGAATTGAATTGATAGGGAAAATTAAAATTTAAAAAAAAGTGAACGTGTGTGTGAGGGAGGGGGCTGGAAGTGTGTTTGGGTGGGGTGTGGGGGCTGGAAGGGGCTGGGGGTGGGGCTGGGAGGGGCATGGGGGCTGTGGGTGGGGTGGGGGGCTGGGGGTGGGAGGGGCATGGGGGTTGTGGGGGGGTGGGGTGGGGTGGGGTTGGGTGGGGGGCTGGGGGTGGGAAGGGCATGGGGGCTGTGGGTGGGGTGGGGGGCTGGGGAAGGGTTACGTGGGGCTGGGTGGGTTGGGGACGGGCTGGGGGAGAGAGGTGGGAGGGGTGGGGACGGGCTGCGGTGGGGGTGAGGGAGGCTGGGTGGGGTGGGGAGGGGCTGGAGAGGGGGGGTGGGAATTTTTTTTTAAATTTATTATTTTTATATTTTTAAAAATATTTTTAAAAATATTTTTAAAAATATTTTTAAAAATATTTTTAAATTAAAAAAAATGGAGGAAAAAAAGAAGAGGTTGGGGTGTGTGGGGGTGGGGACGGGTTGGGGTGGGGTGGGGAGGGAAAAATTATATTTTTAAAATTTTTTAAAAATATTTTTAAAATAATTTTTTGATTTTTAAAAATATTTTTAAATTATTTTAAAAATATTTCTAAATTAAAAAAGATGGAGGGAAAAAAAGATTTTTTTTTTAAAATTATATATATATATTTTTTAATTTTAAAAATATTTTTAAATTTAAAAAGATGGAGGAAAAAAATAATCCTTTTTTAAAATAAAAAAAATATTTTTAATTTTTTCTTAAAATTTTAAAAATATTTTAAAATTTTTAAAAATATTTTTAAAGTTTTTTTAAATTTGTAAAAATATTTTTAAATTTAAAAAAGATGGAGAAAAAAAAAAGGATCCTTTTTTTTTTTTTTTAAATTTGTATATTATTTTTATTTATTTTTTAATTATTTTATTAAATTGGCCAAAAAATGACCCCCACTCGCACCCCCAGGCGAGTGGGTACACTCTCTTTGTCCTAGTCAGCATAACTTTGCCACATAGGCAAAGTCAACGGTCAAAGGGTGCAAAATGTTGCCTTTTGAATGGTTCAAGGGTTCAGATGACAAACATGTAAGTAAAAGTGTCCAACTTACAAAATCGACATAGTACAGGGATCCAGAAGGTCATTTTGCCTATAATATATTATGTATGTAATATTTATTTTAAGGGTATCTCCTTTTATTTGGATATTCCTACTTCGCAATTGAACCACCGTGAGTAACTTTATGTGGGATCCGTTAGTACTAAACTGTTAGGAACGGACACGAGCCATCTAGTAACCTTATACTTTAAGCTTAGAATACAAATAAAAATTATGTCAATCTCATATAATTTAGGCAAAATGTTTTATTGGACCCCTGTACTATGTCAGTTTTGTTAGTTGGACATTTCTACTTACATGTTTGTCATCTGGATCCTTGAACCCATCAAAAAACAACATTTCACACCCTTTGATCGTTGACCTTGCCTCATGTCATGGTGACTAGGACAAAGAGAGTGTAACCACTCGCCTAAGGGTGCGAGTGAGGGTTAATTTTTGGCAAATTTTACATTAAAATAATTAAAAAAATAAAAATAATATTAAAATTTTAAAAAGGGTTTTTATCCTCCATCTTTTTAAATTTAAAAACATTTTTAAAAATTTAAACATATTTTAAAATTTTAAAAAAAATTAAAAAGGATCCTTTTTTTTCCTCCATCTTTTTAAATTTAAAAATATTTTTAAAATAATTTAAAAATATTTTAAAAATAATTTAAAATAATTTTTAAAAATTAAAAAATCATTTTAAAAATATTTTTAAAAATAAAAATAGAAAAATTTCCCTCCCCACCCCACCCCAGCCTGTCCCAACCCCCACACCCCGCAGCCCCTCTTTTTTTTCCTCCATCCTTTTTAATTTAAAAATATTTTTAAAAATTTAAAAATAATAAATTTAAAATTTTTTTCCCACCCCACCCCCCTCTCCAGCCCCTCCCCACCCCACCCAGCCTCTTCCACCCCCATCCCAGCTTGTCCCCACCCTCCACCCCACCCCAGCCCGTCCCCAGCCCACCCAGCCCCACGTAACCCCTCCCCCTTCCCCAGCCCCCACCCCACCCAGCCCATCCCCATCCCACCCAACCCCTTCCCCAACCCCCCACTCCACTCAGCCCCCCACTCCACCCCACCCAGCCCCACGCAACCCCTTCCCTAACCCCCCACTCCACCTAGCCCCACGCAACCCCCAGCCCCACCCCACTCAGCCCATCCCTCAGCCTCCTCCCCCCACAATTAATTTAAATTAAATATTTTAAATATGTAAATCATATGTAAATTAATTAATTATTTAAGTAATTTTTTTTTTAAAATTAGGTAAGAATTTTAAATTTGATAAATTAATTAATTTAAAATTTAATTAATTTAAATAAATTAATTAGTTAAGAATTTTAATTAATTATTTTTTTACTAATTTAAATTTAAAATTTAAATTAATTAATTAAATTAATTTTAATATTTAATTAATTTTAATGTAATACTTTTTTTTTATTATTTTAAAAATGATTATTCAAATTTTTCAAATTTTAAAAGCATGATTATTCAAATTTTTCTACAATTTATAAATTTTTCTTATTTAATTAAATTAATTTTAATATTTAATTTGTTATGTAGTATTTTAAAAATGACTTGGAATTTAATGTAATACTTTTTCTATTTTTTTTATTTTTTTTTTAAAATGACATGGCAGATGACGTGACACGCGTGACAAATGACATGACACACGTGGTAGCTGATGTGGCAGCTGACATGGGAGAGTGTGTTACACTCACAAAAAAAGTGTTTAAAATGTAGTTTTTTCGTGGGTTCAGTGGTCCAGATGACAAATATGTAAGTAGAAGTGTCCAATTTACAAAACTGACATAGTACAGGGGTCCAATAGAGCATTTTGCCTATAATTTAACTATGTTGTTTAGTGAATCTATTTGCATTCTATTGAACATACTACTTAATCGTTTTTCATTCAAGGTTAATGGTATTTCTTTCAAAAAATCTACACATGTATATAGTTAGTTGTTCTTTACTTTTATAATTGTATTTCTTTTTAAAAAAATTATACAAAGAACAACTTTTTATCCTATATAATAAGTTACAATAAGCAGCTGATAGTCAACATGCCTGCTTCAGCTGTGATTTTACTATATTACCCATAATTAATTATTATAAGTTATTTATGTATTAAAAATTAAAAAAAATTAATAAAAAATTTAAAATAGACATTTATGACATTACTATATTACCCATAATTAATTATTATAAATTATTTATGTATTAAAATATTAAAAAAAATTAATAAAAAATTTAAAATAGATATTTATGACATGATTGCTTCAACCGCTTCAATCATGATTTTATTATATCACTCATAATTAATTATTATAAGTTATTTAAGTATTAAAAAGTTAATAATATTTAATAAAAAAATAAAATAGACATAAAATAATAAATTATTTTTTGATGTTTTCATAAGTCATTTAAGTATTAAAAAATTAATAATATTTAATTTAAAAGATAAAACAGGCATAAAATAATAAATTACTTTTTGATGTTTTAAATTAACTTGACGTCTATAAAATAGACACTTAAAAAAATTCACAAGTTTTTGTTATAATAATTTTACTATGTCACTTCTAATTAGTAGAATAGAAGAAAAAAATATTATAAATCACAATAATTAAGAACTTAAATTATTTAAAGAATATAATTGACTATCAATACCACAAAAGCTTGAATAACTTAAAATATTGTTATACAAATTTTATTAATCTAAACATAATAATATATGCCCAACTTAGAATTTAGCAATCAAATAAATGAAGGTTTTAATTAAATGATAGAATTATACATAACGTAAAATTTTTAAGAATTAACATTGATCCTAGCACAGCGTAAGCCGATTAGTCTTTTATATCGTGCACACACTATAACGACCTGCATGGTCGTTTGTTTTTAATTCATTTCTCCAATTTGAACTTTTATGTAACTTCATTATGTCCCTGTATAAGTTGCAAGGATAGATGACACGACCCTCAAGGTGATGAAATGCATTTCAAGGAGGATTTTAAGTTTAGAAAATTTGAAAAGTTTGACCAAATTCAATATTTGATGAAGATAAGATTGGAATGGACGTTGAGAGTTTCTTGGGTTCGAAAGGTGATTTTTGAGTTATAAGGTCTGTTGTTTGGATCTCGAGGTATTCGGGGTGAGATTTGGGTCATTGATTGAAAATCTTATAATTTAATAGTTAATCTCGCTCATTGTTTGTTCAAGACAATTGGATGAATTTGACGAGTTCAACAGGTCTAGAACGTACTTTATAATTAATTGTATTATTAATTTGTGTTCAAAAGGTCATGGGTAAGTTTTAAATACTTGTTCAAAGTTTGAAATTTAACGTTGTTGGATTTTAATAATACCGCCTGAAGTAAATAAGAGTTTTGGTACGAGATTAATTTCGTAACAACGAAAGCTCCAAATAAGAAATATGAGCCTAAAATTCAAATGAATGGTCCGATAATCGAACCGATAATTTTGACAAGTCATAACTGATCTGTATCCGCTATGAAAAGGCTCAAAACGTCAGAAATGCACGAAAATAAAAAAAGTAATTTGGAGAACCATTACAATTGAGTTAAGCACTGCATAGTATTAATATATCTACTAGAAAATTAATCCACGCTTTGCACGATTATTAAAATCTTATTAATTTAAATTAAAAAAAGGGAACTCATGTTCTCTTCACAAATATATAGTTTTAAGAAATGAATGTCTTTTTAATAATATTTTGAGACTTTCACTTATAAAAAAATATTATGAGCTTCATTTTTATTTTGAGAAAAAACTACAAAAAAATACTCCCTCTCATTTGAGTTCACTTTAACATTATTTTTGAAACTCATTATTTATTTTATAAATATTATAGTATTTTAGTTTCTCATTGTGGGAGTACACTGAATATATTATTGTTTAATTTCTCATATAATTAGTATATTGACTTTTTTCGTATAATATTTTGTATGTAGTTATCAAACATGTAGCTTTCATTGCTAAAAGGGAAAAGGCATCGTTTCCACCCCAAACTATACCCGAAAAGTCGAAGCCACACCTAAACTATACTACTGACCTATTACACACCTAAACTATAAAAAAGTGAAACTATTTACACCCTGTCAGGCTACCACCACTTGCATGTGGTGTAGTGTTTTACATGCGCTGCCACGTCAGCACCACGTCAGTAAAAAATATCACTTTTTTATAGTTAAGGTGTGTAATAGGTCACTTATATAGTTTAGGTGTGGATTCGACTTTTCGACTATAGTTTGGGGTGGAAACGATGCCTTTTTCCTTAATGTTTTTAGCCGTTTACTTTTGTTATTTAATAGGCTGGACGCACCTAAAATAAGTGTAACACACGCGCCTTAGAATGGGGGTCGCGGGGAGGTAATAATATAACTTTTATATAGTTAAGGTGTGTAATAGGTCACTTATATAGTTTAGGTGTGGCTTCGACTTTTCGACTATAGTTTAGGGTGGAAACGATGCCTTTTCCCTTGCTAAAAACTTGAAGATGTTTGAATTCATATCGAATACGTAATTGTGTCACATAAAATAGGACGAAAGGAATGACGTATTGTTTTTACATACCTTCTATTGAATTTCTTAATATTTTTACTAATTACATCCTTAGGCATTTCATTAACACAAAATATGCCTTAAGTTTGCTAAAACATTTTTTTTAAAAAGATCATCATTCTTTCCTTTTTTACTTGCTATTTCTTTAGTCATATATTTTCAGCATAATTCCTTGTCAGACATAATAAAACATGATAGAAACATTACTACTTTTTGTTCTTAAGCCGAAAATTATCATATTCAATAAAGGTGAAATTATTCTAAAAATATTTTTTTTTTTTTAAAAAGGAAGCATATTTTTAATGTTTTTGTTTTCTCACTCGTTCTCCAATGGGTGTCGCTCCTAACAAAATTTCTTCATAGTAATCATAACGGTTCGAACCTGACACCTCTGGTTAAGAGTGGAGAGGACTCATATAAATACTATAGTACCATGTCCTTATCGCCAGATAAATATGGTTATAGATATTTTAGGTTATGATAAATATATCACTTTATGAACATTAATAATTTACAATTAATTAAAGGCTAAGTTGATCATAACATAATTTATAGATTTATCATGCCTCAAAATTTTAAACCGTGTGAGTCTCTTTTGATTTGTATAAATAATAAATCAAAAATCTGCAATTGAAATTAATATCTAAACGATTATCAGAAATTTAAAATGTTAAATGCAAAATCACTATAATTAAAAAAGACTGAAATCAAATACGTACCTCATCATTAAATTATGTGTAACTAACACAAAGTCCTTCAACATAATAGTTTTTAATATTGAGATCCACATATTTTGTCATGTCAAAGCATATATAATTTGAGAAACTCCGTTATTTGTCCAAATTTATTGATAAAATTATCTCAATTTTACCTCTTACAATATGTGATGAGTTATACCATGTATGAGAGTAAAAGGGGTGCATTTGCAAGTATATGAAATATGAGTATACGTTACATAAAGGATGAAAAGTAAATTATTCTTTGCCCAGTTATTTGGCACCCAGTTACAGTTACTTAAGAACATTTATAATCTAATATGAAAGAAACATTTTACATTAAATACCATTTTAAATTCAATAATTGAGAAAAAGAAGTAACGCATATAATAGAAAGAAATGTAAATAAATGAGAAAAAAATAAAGAAATTCTAGCTTTGAAGAGTGTCACCTCAGCTTCCTTTTTCTCTTTAATTGAGCAATGAATGTAGATATAAATTTATTGGTAGAATTATTTTAATTTTATACAAATATTTTGAAGGAAATATAAGGAAAAAAGATCATTGTTTTAAAATAACTACTTGAAATCATTACCAAATAACTAAATAAATATAGACATAAAATGATAGATTAATATATGCTATAATAAATAAGCAATTATTGGAGGAGGAAAGTTTGAAATATTAGGTTATATGTCGAAGTATCTATTAAATAAAGAATAATGAGGAAAGACAAAATATTGATTAACCAACCATTAATTAAAAAAAACTGACAAAGAAGGTGAAATATTAATATTGAAGTCATTTAGCATAGTCTAAGTGTTCTTCTCTTGTAAATTTTATTGAAAGAACTAAATATAGCACATTTAATATAGTTAACAATAGATAACTGAGAGCGTTAATTTTTTTTGAATTTTAATTTTTAATATAGTTCATAAATGAAATAAAAGAGAGTAAAGGGGAAAAAAGAAGAAAAAAGAACATTCTTTTCATATTGACCATTAAAAGAATTCATCGTTTTTTGGCCTTTTTCACTATTTTTCTTCTTTTTATTAATTCACTTTAATTATTTTGATTTTTGTAATCAAAAACTTGATTTTTACATTTAAAATTTTCAATCGAGCATTTTTTCTCTGAAAGATCAAAAGATAAATTTGCCATGTCGTGAGGCTTCTCTCAGATCATTTTGGCAATAACTTATTTATACAAATGATTCTTTTGACAAAAATAAGAACACACACACACACACACACACACACACACACACACACACACACATATATATATATATATATATATATATATATATATTATACACTTTTTATTGATTGACATATTTTCATGTTAGGTTGCGAGATGTCAATTTTTATTAATTGTTTATACTTCAAGAGAAAATAAAATTAAGATGCTTAATTATGAAAATCAAGTAATATAACATCCAAATTAGAGAGAATCAAACAAAAATAAGATTAGAAAAGTTAAAAAAAAAGAACCAAAAACTATGAGTCATTGGCCAATAAACTACAATCCGATAAGTTCTATGTTATCAACAAAATAATAAGTTGCGGATAGTTTTCGTTACCCATGACATAGTATGAAACTTTGTAATAGTCTTATTCTTGAAGGGTACATTTCTTGCATTTAACAGAATATTTAATTAAAAATACTAAAATAAGCTCTCTCTTTCTCTCTCTATATGTATGTATGTATGTATGTATGTATGTATGTATGTATGTATGTATGTATGTATGTATGTATGTCATTCAAACTGCTATACTTTGCCAAACTAATTAATTTGATAATCTCTCTTGATGAATCTTTCAAGACCATTAAACTTCATTGGCTAAAGCCATTGATAGGCCCTCAAACTTGTTTCAAAAATTCACTTAGACCCCCCAACTAAGGCCTGTACCTATCAGGCCCCTACCCTCCCGAATTTTGATTCGATCAAGCATTTTTTACCTACATGGCATATCGCGTGCTGTGTAATTGCGGGAGACGTGTGAGGAGTGAAAAAATAGTCCATGTGGCAAAAGTTAACGTTAAATACCGTTACTTTTGCCATCCCCTTCACTTTCCCTCTTTATTTAGCCTAATTTTCTCTTTTTTTTCTTTCATTCTCCCCTCTATAGCTCAATTCTCTCTCAATGTCTCTCATCTCACTATCAAATTTATCTCATAATTTCTCTTAAATTATTTTTTTCTCTTATTTTCGATGAGAATGTCAAAAAATTCCGTTAATGTTGAGGTTCCCGATTTGTGTTATTGTTCCGAATTTTGTCCTTTAAGAACTTCAAGGACTCCATCAAATCCGGATCGTAGATTTTTTGGATGTAAAGTTCCAAAGGTTTGTATCATTTTCACAGATTTTAATTTTATTTTTTGGTGATTTTTTGATTATTCTACTGTTTTTGCATTTTAGGAAAATGGTGGATATGGGTACTTTAGATGGATTAATCCAAAACCTTCAATTGCTGTGCATCAATATCCTAAGGTAGAATCAAGCTTAATGATTACGTGCAAAGATGGTAAAAATTTGTGTGATCGATTGAAGCAAAAACTCAAAGACGTTGAACAAGAGAGGGGCACTTGGTGTGAGAAATTGAAAGATAGTGAAGAAAAGTTGATTGCATTGAGGCAAAAACTCAAAAAAGTTAAACTTGAAAGGGAATGTGCTAAGCTTAAATTGAATGGACTTGTTCTGCTTCTTCTCATTGTTCTTACTGTAAAGTGATTCTTTAATATGGTGTAAGGTAGTAGTTAAGTTTACCTATTGAATAGGAAATTGGATATTGTAATGGTTAGTTTGTAATGGATTTGTAATGGTTAGTTTGTTGTAGTTGTTTGGTTAGTTTAGTTTGTAATGGTTAGTTTGTAGTAGTTGTTTGGTTAGTTTGTATTATTTTGACATGTTGAATGTGAATGAATTGACATGTTTTGTATGGCAATCACATTGTCAATTACTTTGTGTCTAGTTGTGCAGCTACTGAAGGTATAATCAAATAGCCTATTTGCAACTATTGAAGGTATTGACAAAAATGAACTAAAACATTAGAAGCAACACATCATATTAAAACTGCTCAAGATTGAGCTAAAAAGTGCAAGCAACAACATATCATATTAAAACAGCTCAAAGTTGAGCTAAAAATTGCATACATCAGTAAACAAGGTGTTAAAAAAAAGCTCAACATTGAGCATAATAGTAATACTGCAGCATACATCAAAGTCATTAACTGCTGCCTAAGAAAAAGTTCAAAAACTAGTAACACAATTTGTTCAAAGTCATTAACCCTCATTACAGTACAAATCATTTCTAAATGAACTACTTCTTAGAAGATCCAACTGATGAAGAAGACTTGGCTACATCCACTTTGTTTCTCTTATTTGCTTTTATTTGTTGTAATTGTGTGCTGGTGACTGCATTTTTTTCATTCCACTTTAGGCCACGAGGTTTAAAACCAATATCTATATTGGTTGGTGAAGCACTCTTTAAATTTATACCTTCATAAAGAACCCTCTCATTTGATATACCAGGTTGCAAAATTAGACAAAATTGTAAGACAATGAACATTGAAAACTTGAATGAAAACATTATTATAGGTAAATAATGAGACAGGGAAATACATTGTACACTTGGGTTCCAGTTGCTGGATCAGAGTAAACACCAAAATCAGTTGTAGGCCTTTTGTATCCAGTAGCAGCAGAAAATGAGGTAGCATTGTATGGCCTCTTGTTGGTTGGCAAAAGTGGTACTTGACTGGAAGAAGCATTTCTTCCACTTTCAAATGGGGTCCCTCTTGCATTGGCTATTTTTCTTGCCAATCTTCTACCAGTCCCTCCTTGACCTCTACCAATTCCTCCTTCACCTTCCCTATCATCACCATATTAAACCCTATCAGAACCACCCCCCTATCAGCACCACATTGACCCCTACTAAAACCACCCACCAGAACCACCTTTATCTCTACCAGCAACACTTTGACCTCTACCAGCCATACTTGACACCTTTCTTTGAGGTGCTCTTGGCACAACAGCTGTGTCAGCATAAATAGATCCTGATTGACTGGATTGTGTAGTTGTATATGTATGAAAGATGGAGCTTGACTTTGAATAAATGCAACACAATATTTTTAACAGTTTTCAATAATAATATTAAGCAAGAGAAGAATATTAAGGCAACAGAACATATATAACTTACTTTTGCTATCTGACTTTGAGTGTAGGCATCTCTTGCCATTGCACTGGTGTCACCATAAATAGAACTTGATTGTGGTGGTGGATTTCATGAGGCTACAGGCTGAGTGCTAGGTTGACTACTATTACTATTACTACTCCCATCCCATTCTAACATACAAACAGAAATATGAAAAGTTAAGAAATATGTTAACTTTACAAACTATTATGAAATTCATTTAAGGCTTACCATTTTGGCACACATAGTCTTGTTATGGCCAACTTGCTTGCACCTTGAATAGGTGATATTGATATCTTTTTATGAGAGTTTGCCCCATTTTTTTGGCTCATCCTTGTTCTTCCTTCTGTTCTTGCTAGGTCTGCCTGACATCTTTCTTGGTTTTGGAGGCTCAATTGAAGAGTTTGTGGTTTCCGACCACATTCTCATATTGGTACTTAGTTGAATAAAATAGCTATAAGACTTAGGAAAGGTTTCTTTCCTGTACCAGTGCTCTACATGCTGATCAGGATCTTCATTCAAGTAATTATAAGCACAAATAGCATGAGGACAAGGAATACCTCTTAACATCCATAACCTACAATCACAATACATCTTGTCCAAGTGAACAACAAATGTGTAACCCCCATCCCCAATTTCAAAACCATTAACTACATTCCATAGTACTCTACACCTATTTGAATATTCCTTGTTATATTCTAAAATAGTTTTTTTCCATAGGTTCAATATCTAATATCCATGTTTCTGCAAATCTGATCATATCTATATGTCTATTCATCATTTTATGCTTGATATCCTCTAATATTATGATTATAGACTTATGTATAGCAGCTAAGATCTAAGAATTGGAAGTCTCACACATGTTATTTTCTACAATATCACATTTGGAATATGTTTTGAAATATTCCCTACATCAAGAAGAAGGAGGATTAACCAACCTGTCTTCAGTTATTTCTTTCTTACCTAGCCTTGACATTGCTTGCATCTCCTCTCTAAACTTTACTTTAAAGCTTGCTTTTGCACATCTCCAAAACTGCTTCCTTCTCTCTTCTCCTCTCCAGTCACATGCCAATTGCTCCAAATATGTCTAACACACATTCTTCTCTCAATATTTGGTAAATCCATCAAAATAGAAATAAAACCCTGTAATAAGTATAAGTATTATTAAAACAGGAATTTTATTGGAAAATAAAGTCAAGTAATAAGAAAAATAATTAAGTAGTGGTACCTTTTGTTGGTCTGACATTACAGTTAAGCCTTCACCAGTTCCCAGATTTAGATCAACAATCAGATACCTTATGAATCAGTCCCAGTTTTTTTTTTGAGTATCCGCAACTGCCCATGCAATAGGATACATTTGGTTGTTGCCATTTTTCCTCATAGAAACCAACAACTCACCCTTCAAGCTCCTTTGAGAAAGCATCCATCAAAACCAATAATTTTTTTACACCCATCTAACCATCCTTGCTTAAAGGCATGAAAGCACACATAGAAATAAACAAAGAGGTTCTTCCCTGGTTCAGTTTCTTTGTCAATTTTTATCCAACAAGAACTTCAAGGATTTGTTGTCTTGATCATATCTGCATAGTCATATAATCTGGCAAATTCCAGCTTCTAATCACCCATATTCTCCCTCATAACAATCTGTTTAGCCCTATAACAAATAGTTTTACCTACATAAAGACCCAATACCTCTCTTACCAAATCCTAATGTATGGCTGAGAAACAATTCTATCCTCGAACTTTCTAGCAACCAGCTTTGAATCACACATCTTATTCTTGTTTAAAGGTATACACTTGTGAATAGGGTTATAGTTCTTAACAATAAAATCACCTGAATCCTTATCAGTAGAAGCATACAACAACCAGTTGCAATGCACTTTGCCCTTATTCTATGTTTTTCATTAGGTTTTAACTTCAACTGCCTTCTATACTCTACAGAATAATCTGCAACAACTTTTCTAAACTGTTTTGCACCCTAAAAAAATCATTCCAAGCTCAAACACAACAAACTCACAATTTTCATCATACCTAGTTTTCTTGCTTCTCCTTCTTCTAGGTAGATCCACTCCTCTAACAACATCTACATCTATATCTTCACTATCTTTACTCCAACAATCAGAACTATCAAGATATTCCTCATCTCCACCCAACTTTCCATCATATTTGGTAGCCTTATTTTTACCAATATCCCCAAAGTCTCTATCTACACAACCAACAACTCCCATAGGTACTTCTTCAGTTTCAACAACCTTTTTTTCTTGCTTTTTGGTTTCTTTCTTTGTTGTTGGCTTTGGTTTTCCTTTTTCTTATCTAAAAGCCCTCAACTCCTCATCAACATCTGAGCCATCTTCTGAAGGAATATCTCCAAGATCTGAATCACTACTCAAGTAATCTGATAACTCACTTTCTAGCCTATTAACATCTTCTACATGAATATCTTCTCTATCAGCCTCATCACCTCTTTGTACACCAAGATATTCTAGGTTAACATCTTCTACATGAGTCTTCCTCTCTTTACCTAAGTTAATATTCTCTATCTCAACATCTTCTAGGTTAAAATTTTCCAGACCAGCCTCCCCCTCTTCCTCTACTCCAACAAATTCTCTTTCTATGTTAGCACTATCATCAACACCAACACTTTTTCTTTCTAGGTCTGCATCCTCAATAACCCCATGTAAAGGTAAAAAACTAGTGGGACTATCAGGGTCAAGAATTGATTCATCTAAAATATGAGAGATATAAAAATCAATAAAGTCCTCATGTTTTAAGTCTTTGACTAGTTCAAGGAGATGTCGGTCAGTTTTAACCAAGTTGAGCTCTTTAGTTACTGCATCTTGATAATAAAACCCCCTAACAGTTTCATACCCTAATTCTTTTGTATAAAATAACAATTCCAATAGGGAAAAGTGGCCCTTGTCAATGTACCTTAGTTCTGGCACACAACTCGCGACATATGTAGGGACACCCGTATTGAAAAAGGTTTCCCCATGGTGAAAATTTGTGAAAATAATCTCCATTTTTTAAGTCACCTGCAACAATGGGTAAAACTTCAAAGTTAGTTAACGGAATATACCCAAAGTACACACCAATAAGCTAAAATCTACAACCTTTAATGCATGTTAAGAAAGTGACGGAATATTCCCAAAATCACAGCCCTAACAGTGAAATTTGAAAACCCTAAAAACTAAAATATGCTAAAATTCAATAAATTTAACAAATATAAATCATAATAACACTTACACGAGGAAGATCTGAGGAAACCCCCCAAATTTCTCCTTTGATTGAGTAAAATTTTGGTTAAATTAGGGTTAAATTAAGGTTATCGAAGAGAGAGAGCGAGAGTTAACGTTGGGGAGAGAGAAAGTGTCATCCAAAATGTTTCTTTGTCCATTTAAATATAATAAATATATGTGGATTTATTTAATATACGTGAAGAGATTTAAGTGGAATAGATTTCCATATTAGCAACGTTTGGAGACACGAGCATGGGACCTGATGAGAATAGGGAAAAAATACTTGATTGGATCAAAATTTGGGGTAGGGGGGGGTAGGGGCCCGATAGGTACAGGCCTTAGTTGAGGGGTCTAAGTGAATTTTCGAAACAAGTTTGAGGGCCTGTCGATGGCTTTAGCTACTTTATTCTTTATCTTGATAAACTTGTATCAAATTGAATTAATTCTCTCTTTGATGAATTTTACACCGCCGTCAAACTCCCTTCTTCATCTTGATGAACTTGTGTTTGACTATTATTATGAAAGAAGAAATTCTAAAGAATATTTCTATAATCTTCATCAAAATGATGATTATCATATTGGCACATAAAAAAGATGTAAAGGAAAAAAAGGATTAAAAAAATACTATTAAAGAAGAAGAAGGAGAAAATGCAAATGAGTATCCAACAACTCCATAGATGATTGTTATTTATATATTGATTAATCCATAAGAATTAAGTAGAATAAAGTTGAGAAGACATGTCATTTAAGTGGAGAATGCAAATAGATGAAAGTTTTTTATAACTCATGAGATATTATTAAATATATTAAATATGATAGATTTTTTTAATTAATAAACAAATTGATTAGTGAAAGAATGAACAAAAATATTCAAAAAAAGAAGAAAAAAGATAAATAAAAATGGACGTCATAGAGAGGTGCCACACACTCCTCTATCACCTTCCTTTATATTATATACTAGTTCTATAAGGCCCGTGCTAAGCCCGAGCCTAAACTCAAATAATTTAACATTTTATGAATAACATGAATTAAAATATATAAAATAATTATAACTTACAAAAATCATAAAAATTTTAAAATATTAGTAAACTTATTTATGAGCATATAATTAATTTTTTTTCTAATTTCTCAATTCAATTCAAGTTCATCTTCGCAATAAGGAAGATGAAAAAGAAAGTCCTCAAGTGGATCGATTATTTTCCTCGAGTCTTTTTGTGTGTGGTGGAAAATGCATAATTTTATTTATAATTTCATGTGACAAGAATTTATGCTAGTTATATGTGGTGTTTTAAATATAATTTTATACTAATTAAGAAAAAAAATTAGACTCACTGAAATATATATCGAGAATCAATTGATTCTCTCTATATAGTTTATGTTTAAAAATATTGATTCTCAATTGATAAAAAAATAATTTTAAAAATAATTTGATCCTTATTCATATCATTGCTTTATTTTTTTTAACTTTATGAATAATTTTAATTTTCAATATATGAAGTATGTTTGATATTTCAAAAGCAATGGATAAAATTGTCCAAAATTTTTTTATTCAATGCATAAAAAATAATTAAGAAATACATCAAAATCATACTCGATTAGATAGAAATAAAATATAACCCTGTACAATAACTAATTTTAACCCCTCATTTTTTCCTCTTCATCTCCACGGTATTTCTACAAAACTCTTTCTTATGAAAAATAAATTATTAAATATAAATATTAAGAAAGAAGAAAAAAGTGATGGATTATTCATGCAGCAGAAGAAAGTTCTCTATGGTCAAAATATTTTTTTTCTTAAGCTACTTTAAATAAAAGCTCATATAAAATATTAATTTTATTAAGACTATTTTTATTTACAAAATTAATTAAATAATTAATTTTGATTAAAAAATAATAAAAGATAGTCAAATTAAAGGTTTTTGGTCTTGTGAGTAACAAATGAAAAAATTAAAGCTTTTTGGTCTTGTAATTTATAAAGCATGAAGTACAAGTAATTTAATAAATAAAATTAATTATAGGATATTGATGTTTATATTTTGCAATTGACTTGATTAATAATATATGAGAAATAAAATATTATAATGGAAGGTTCTAAAAATAATTTACCGATGAGTTAAATAATATGAAAATTTGAATTGTTTAACTGAATGGTTGTCTAGATTTCACTTTACTGGCAAATGTTTGATTTTTCGCTTTGTAATCCCCTCCCTAATTTTTTGTAAGACCCCACAAAATTTTAAGCTTAATTCAGTCTATTTATGCTTGTTAAGGGGGTCCCATACTTAGAAGATTCTAGCTAAGTTTCCAGACTTAGTTTATTTTCGCCTTCGAAAGTTCGCAGCCTCATTTCGTGACTTTAATGTCCTTTAATGGTTCGTATTCTTGCTAATGACCAGGAAGGTCAATAGGTGTTCCCGAACAAGTTTTGAATTTTTCAAAACTCGTTTAGACCACGTTCGGAATCCCAAAACAGTGGACCAACGTGATCTTGGCGCACCGCATCGCCAATCGCGTTGGTTGATATTATTGCAGGTTGCCAGGGTCAAAGTACTGGGCCTCGACGTGATGATGGCACGACGTGTCGACTATCTTGTCGATGCCATGACGCGCCGCGTCGCTAATAGCGTCGGTGCCCAGTTCTTAGTCATTTAAAAACCGCGTCATTAGGGTTATTTCAGTCTTTTTCCCACGCCCTTCAGCCCTCATAACACGAAATTTAGCCCTATTTTGGCTAATCCTATTCATTATTCACAAAATCCTCAAGAGCAAAAACCCTAGGGCTATCAATTCAAGACCTAATTTCAAAGTGATTCCACCATCAACCTTCAAGAATTCACCAGCTAAGGTATGTCAAGTGTTCATCCAAGGGTTTGTTCCACCCTTGGAGTCCAAGAAACCTTTTCAAAAACTCAAGATAATATTTTTGATGAATTTCATGATTTAGTTTGATTGTGTTCATGACTATTATGTTAATGGGTTCTCTAGTTCATGATTTAATTATAATATCTATATGAAGTAAAGTGATATATGTGTAGTATCATGTGAAACCATGTTAAACCCTTGAAATTTGTCAATGGGAATGTGAATTATGATGCCTATTTTTTGTATAGGGTTATGTGCATATGTTATGCTCACTAAGTGTTTGATGAATTGCTCATGTGAGTTAATAAGTGAAAGAAATCATGCCATGCTCGTTATGCGCAAGTTGTATCATGCAAGTGTTTGACAAATTATTTATGAGAATGAAATAATGCCATGTTATAGCATGATAATACGTATTCTCCATTCATGTGCAAGTAATGCATCTCAAGTGGTTGTTGAAATGTCTAAATAATGAATGATAAACATGTAGTCATTGTTGAGCTTTTAAGCTTGTACCATGAGTTACTTATTATGCTATCGAGTCCTGGGGGTACTTGTACCCGATAATTTAGCTGTCTGCCTAGAGCCAATGTCAGTTTTCAAGATACTCACAGTCAAGCCATGATCAGTAGAACTCAGTCAGTCACGTGACTCAGGAAAATTCAGTAAATTTAGTATCGGTCCAGTAATCTTAGTGATCTCAGTAATCTCTATAATCTCAGTCAGTTACCAGATCTCAGTAGTATTTAGTTCAGACCTCAGTAACTCAGTTAGCTAGCAGAACTCAGTAGCATTCTGTCAGTTGATAGAATTTAGTAGTATTTCGTCTTTCAATAGAACTCAGTGAACTCAGTTTAGTTTAGTAAAACTATACCATCAGTAACAGTTCAGTCATGTCTAGTGTGAACAAGGAAAATTAGTTCACTGTCTATTCAGTTGTGAGTAGGATTTAGCACTGAGTGAACCCAGGGATGAGGGTCACCTGTTAGCAAATAGAGGGTGTCATCCTTAGTAGCAATCCATGTGTTCCAGAACTACGTAGTCAACGTAGGTCGAGATGTACCCCTACGAGTCTAGGGACTATTCATCTCCTTTGAGTTATCCTTACAGGAGGGGCTGACAGAAGAGCTCCCTGTTAGAGAGAGTTTACTCACAACTTATCTTTACCCGTGGCACGGTACTGACACCTTTCTAGCTGGGGTTACAGGTTGGACCCCACCAGTTCAGATTCGGGGCATGTCGGTTAGATGATTACCTCCCACAGTCTCAGTTTCAGATTTAGTCTCAGTAATAGAACTTAGTTCAGTTCCATCAAAATTAGGACTTTCAGATACGTCATCCAGTTCAGTCTAGAACTCAGATAATTCTTCATATTCAGGACTGTCAGATACAGTCACCCAATCCAGTAAAAAACTTAGATAGTTTTAAAGTATAAGTATACTCGGTTATCAGTAATATAGTACCAGTAATCTCAGATATCGGTTACCTGTAAACTCCATAATTCATATCATCAATAGCCTCAGTTATTCAGTATCCCAATATTAGTAAACTCAGATGTCAGTACATCAGTATTCAGTGTTGTCACGACCCCAATTCCAATTTATGCATTCATGCATATATTTATCCAGCATTCATGTTCATGTCATCAGTCAGTTATTGTTGTTCATGCATATGAACCCTTGCATTCAGCTTACCTCACTTGCATACCAGTACATTCAATCGTACTGACGCATTTGCGCTATGGTATTTTATACCATAGGTTTAGAAGTACGAGCTCCCAAGCATCCTTAGTAGATCAGACGTTCAACAGCCAGACTAGCTGTGAGCTCTCATTATTCGAGGATAACATGATTATTTTATTACTTTATTATTTCAGTAGTTTGGAGTTAGTTGGGGACATATACCATCAACTCCATAGTTTCCAGTCAGTTTTATAGGCTTTCAGACTACAACATGTTACAGACAGTTTATTTTGTTTTTGGGTATTGTTATACCCCATTACATACATTGTTTTATATTCAGTATTAGTTCAATTTTGAACCTTATGGCCTTACAACTTATATTCCGTATATTTATAGTATATTATTCAGTGCTCAGTTACAGATATCAGTCATAGATTAACTTGTGGTCCTTCGGGGTCATGAGCACCGTGTAGCGTTTCGGGTACCAGATTCGGGGCGTTATATTTCCCTTGCCCTACTACCAATTTTTTTTAAAAGTTAATTAAACAATAGAAATTACAAGAAAAAATTAATAATAGCTTCTTATATTATGACACATGCACCAAGTGGAAAGGTCCATATAGCAAGAAAGAAGACAAAGTAACTTGAGAAAATTGAAGGAAAGGTGTCATTTAAGTCTTGAATGAAGGATTGGTGACATTGACCAACTTAAAGGGTCAAAAATAATTAAGAAACTTGATTAAATTAATTGTGGACTTGATTAATATTTTCAATTTTTTTTAATCTTTTCAAAAATACAAATCAACCCATATCCCTCTTCTTTCTAAATAAACCGTCTCTCTCACCTCTCTCTCTCTCGATAGTCTTTCTCAACTCTCTCCCAACCAACAGTTTTGTAAAATTTCTTCCTTTAATCCCCAGCGACTTCAAGCTCCGGCGACAAATAGCTGGGCGAGTTCCTTTTTGACTTTCAACCGTCAATCGATGAGACAAGCAGTGTTCTTCGGTGACAACAACTTTGAGTTCTTCGTCGTCCCCTTTCTTCTTTCTCAGATAAAAAATTATTTCTTTTTTAGTTATCAAGAAACAGAGGAACTTGAGCCAACTTCTCTTTTTGTATTGGTTAACAATTTCAATATTTTTTGCTTAAATTTGAAATATGGACTGAATAAAATCCTAATTTCTGGCATTTCTTCTCTACTCTTTTCGTTGTAAAATATAATTTTTTGTTGTTATTGTAGTTCTTGTTTTCGAACTTTTGATTCGATTTATTGATAATTTTTGGTCATCGTTGATGTTCTTAGTGTGTGTGTGTTGTGTTGGTGTTGCTGGGTTGATTTATTATTTTTTTTAGTAAAAATAGTTGTGCAACAGATGAATTATCTGATGCAACAGATGAACCATCTGATGCAACAGATTAAATATCTGACGCAACAGATTAAACATCTGATGCAACAGATGGAAATCTAATGCAACAGATGAACTCATTTGGCAACAGATGAGTGATCTATTTCAATAGATGAGTGATCTATTTTTAATATTTCTAACAGATTACTCATCCACATCAATAGGTTGGTTATAGATTGCAATAGATAACCTACCTGATACAACAGATAAGTGATTTATTTTTATTATTTCCAACGAATTACTCATCTGCTGCAACAAGTTGGTTATAAGTTGCAAGAAATAACCTACCTGATGCAACAGATGAGTGATATGTTTTTATTATTTCCAATGGATTACTCATCCGCTGCAATAGGTTGGTTATAAGTTGCAACAGATAAACCTATCCGGTGCAATAGTTGAGTGATATGTTTTTATTATTTCCAACGGATTACTCATTCGCTACAACAGATTGGTTATATGTTGCAACAGATTACCTACTTAGTTCAACGGATGAGTGATATATTTTTATTATTTTCAACGAATTACTCATTCATTACAACAGGTTGGTTATATGCTGTAAAAGATAACCTACCTGGTGCAACAAACATGTGGCCTATTTTTGCTGTTTCCAACAAATTACTCATTACTGCAATAGGTTTTTTTAGATGCTGCAACAGATATCCTACCTGGTCCAATAGATGTGTGATCTGTTTTTATTATTTCCAATAAATTATGCATCCCTCAGGTTGGTTATATGCTGCAATAAATATCCTACCTGGTGCAACAGATGTGTGGTCTATTTTTATTGTTTCCAACGAATTACTCATCCGCTGCAATAGGTTGGTTATATGCTGCAAAAGATAACCTACCTGGTGCAACAAGTGAGTGATCTATTTTTATTATTTCCAATGGATTACTCATCCGTTATAACAGGTTGGTTATATGCTACAACAGATAACCTACTTGGTGCAATGGATATGTGGCCTTTTTTATTATTTCCAACAGATTGCTCATCCATTGTAACAGGTTGGTTATATGCTGCAACAGATATACTTCCCGGTCCAACAAATATTGAGGTTCTCGAACAAAATCCTCAAGAACAAAACCCTAGGGCTATCAATTCAAGACTCAATTTCCAAGAGATTCCACCATCAACCTTCAAGCATTCACCAACTAAGGTATGTCAAGTGTTCATCCAAGGGTTTGTTCCACCCTTGGAGTCCAAGAAACCTTTTCAGAAACTCAAGATAATGTTTTTGATGAATTTCATGATTTAGTTTTATTGTGTTCATGACTATTATGTTAATGGGTTCTCTAGTTCATGATTTAATTACAATATCTATGTAAAGTAAAGTGATATATGTGTAGTATCATGTGAAACCATGTTAAACCCTTAAAATTTGTCAATGGGAATGTGAATTATGATGCCTATTTGTTGTATAGGGTTATGTGCATATGTTATGCTCACTAAGTGTTTGATGAATTGCTCATGTGAGTTAATAAGTGAAAAAAATCATGCCATGCTCGTTATGTGCAAGTTGTATCATGCAAGTGTTTGACAAATTGTTTATGAGAATGAAATAATGCCATGTTATAGTATGCTAATACGTATTTTCCATTCATATGCAAGTAATACATCTCAAGTGGTTGTTGAAATGTCTAAATGAATGAATGATAAACATGTAGTCACTGTTGAGCTTTTAAGCTTGTGCCATGATTTACTTATTATGGTATCGAGTCCTGGGGGTACTTGTACCCGATAATTTAGCTGTGTGCCTAGAGCCAGTGTCAGTTTTCACGATACTCACAGTCAAGCCATGATAAGTAGAACTCAGTCAGTCATATGACTCAGGAAAATTTAGTAAATTCAGTATCAGTCTAGTAATCTCAGTGATCTCAGTAATCTCAATAATCTCAGTAATCTCAGTAATCTCAGATAGTTATCAGATCTCAGTAGTATTCAGTTTAGACCTCAGTAACTCAGTCAGCTAGAAGAACTCAGTAGCATTCTATCAGTTGACAGAATTCAGTAGTATTCCATAATTCAACGGAACTCAGTGAACTCAGTTCAGTTCAGTAAAATTGTACCATTAGTAACAACTCAGTTATGCCTAGTCTGAACTAGAAATATCAGTTATGAAACTATTCAGTTGGGAGTAGGATTCAACACCGAGTGAACCCAGGGATAAAGAATCACTTGTTAGCCAGTAGAGAGTGTGATCCTTAGTAGTAATCCCTACGTTCCAGAACTACGTAGCCAGCGTAGGTCGAGATATTCCCCTACGAGTTTAAGGACTATTCATCTTCTTTGTGTTTCCTTTACAGGCGGGGTTGACGGAAGAGCTCCCTGTTAGTGAGGGTTTACTCATAGCTTATCTTTACCCGTGGCACGATACTGACACCCTTGTAGCTAGGGTTATAGGTTAGACCCTACCAGTTCAAATTCGAGGCATGTCAGTTAGATGATTACCTCCCATAGTCTAAGTTTTAGATTCAGTCTCAGTAATAGAACTTAGTTCAGTTTCATCAGAATCAGGACTGTCAGATACAACCATCTAGTTCAGTCTAGAACTCAGATAGTTCTTTAAATTCAGGACTGTCATATACAGTCACCCAGTCCAGTAAAGAACTCAGATAGTTTTATAGTATCAGTATACTCGGTTATCAGTTATCAGTAATATAGTACCAGTAACCTCAGATATCGGTTACTTATAAACTACATAATTCATTTCATTAGTAGACTTAGTTATTCAGTATCCTAGTATTAGTAAACTCAGATATTAGTACATCAGTATTCAGTATTGTCACGACCCCAGTTCTAGTTTATGTATTCATGCTTGTATTTCTCACGTGTTCATATTCATGTCATCAGTCAGTTATTATTATTCATACATATGAACCCTTGCATTCAGCTTATCTCACCTGCATACCAGTACATTCAATCGTACTAACGTAATTGTGCTATGGTGTTTTATACCATAGGTTTAGAAGCATGAGCTCCCGAGCATCCTTAGTAGATCAGACCTTCTGCAGCCAGACTAACAGTTAGTTCTCATTATTTGAGGATAACATAATTATTTTATTACTTTATTATTTCAGTAGTTCGGAGTTAGTTGAGGATATGTCCCATCAACTCCACAGTTTTTAGTTAGTTTTAGAGGTTTTTAGACTATAACATGTTTCAGACAGTTTATTTCAGTTTTGGATATTGTTATACCCCATTACAGACATTGTTTTTATATTCAGTATTAGTTCAGTTTTGAACCTTATGGCCTTACAGCTTATATTCTGCATATTTATAGTATATTATTCAGTGATCAATTATAGATATCAGTCATGGGTTAGCTTGTGGTCCTTCGGGGTCATGAGCACCGTGTAGCATTCCGGGTACCAGATTCGGGGCGTTATAAACTTGGTATCAGAGCCTGAGGTTCAACAGTGTCCTAAAAAGTCTAAAAAGCCGTATCAAGTAGAGTCTTGTACATGGGTGTGTTGTGCACCACACTTATGGACAGGAGACTATGAGATATTTTAGGAATAGTTTTCTCTCTTTCAGTATTCATGTAGTGCTAGTGAGCATGATCTCAAATTTAACTACCAGTATAATTCGTTCTTCCTTTTACTTACAGAACATGCCTCCCCAAGGGGCTAGCAAAAGGAGAACCGATAATCAGCCAACACCTTAGGCCATTCAGGTAGATCCCCTTAATGAACATGTTTCCCATTCAGAATTCAAGGCTGCATTCAATACTCTAGCCAATTCAGTCACAACTCAGAATGAACAACCAACTATTATTTCGGCCAACCCAGTAGCCAATTCAGCTGTAGCCAGGATTCGGGACTTCACCCGAATGAATCCTCCCCTATTCTCTGGTTCTAAGTCTGAATAGGATCCACAAGAGTTCCTCGACCAGGTTTAGAAAGTCACAGATATCTTGTGTAACGCCCCAAGATCCCATCCCAATATGTCACACGGTGCTTAAGGCCACACGCGACCTCAAACTAACCCTCTGAGCCTGTCATCACCTCTATAACTCACTATGACAATAATCAAGCTGTAATAAAGAAGAATAATCATGTCATAAACATACTGGAATACAAAGAAATACTATCCTGTACAATCAAAATACTAAAGTTCTGTATATACTGGTACTCTAGTCTGACAAAGTCTCTACTACATAAGACTGAGGTGCCATTGGGACAGATCTCCAACTGACCCGTACTGAACTGGAAATAAATAACCATGTACTATCAAGACAAAAATCGGGGACATAGGTCCTCGAACCATGAGGACTCACTAACTGTATGAATGTAGATAGAGCTACTCAAACATCACTGTCGCTGCTGAGACTGAGCACCTGAACCTATATCATGAGAAAATATAGAACATAGAAGAGTATGGGAATCAGTACTTTGGAATGTACTGAGTATGTGGGGGTGCAGGCAACATTTAAATAATATCATAAATGTATAAGAAAATCATGCATGCTGATAATAATGACTCTCTTCGCTTGAGTTACCTGAAACATATTTTCCATAAATCATCAATAATAACACATGCTTCATAAATCTCACAAACCATTGGACTCAACTCAAACTCTTTGACTCATGACTTAGAGTGACTCGATAACTCATGAAACTTGGACTATTATGGACTTGGGAGTTTCTTATAACCGACATAAACCATGTGAGCTTACATGGAGTCCAACATCTTGCCCACGTTGGTGAGAGCTGTTTTATCCTTGCCATCGGAGTAGAACCTTAACTTTAGTGATAACTGTCTTGGCCTTTAGCCCTTAATCTTAATCCTACGGTGGCACGTAGTTCTGAGGAAGTAGGATACGCTGAACCCATACTTCCCGCTCGGTGCTAAATACTACTCCCAGACTTAAGCTTAGAACGCGTTAGGAAATCCACCTTAATCAACTCAAGGGTTTATCATGAAGACCAAAATATAAATATATATCTCACTTGTAAATCATAATCAACTTGTGGATTCCTAACTCGACTAAATCTAAAAAATAATCTTTCTCATCATCAAGTACACTTGTTTATCAAATCATATCAAGTATCAAATCTTCCAGAAAACATCATAGAACTCGTTCTTGACTCTCAAGCTCAATATCAATATATATTCAATAGACAAACTTCTCATGGAAAAACATAAATCATGACACTTATCATAAATCACTTAGAAATTATCATTTCATGATAACAATATACAACTCATGACATAAATTCTTAATTTAAGAAATAAGACAATGAAGTAGTCATATGCGTCAATCTTGTATAACTCAAATCTCATAAATCCTTGATAAAGTAATTTGGGTGTAAATCCACTTTGCAAAATTCATGAAATTCAATAGAAATTAAATCTTTGGGCACAAGAACGAAAGAAGTGTTCTTGTTCAAAACCCCACATACCTTAATCTTTAAAATTGGATAAACTTTAGTGCTTGAGACTTTATCCACACTTGAGATAAATAATTCTTGAAGCCCACACTATGAGGAACTTTGTTGAAGAAATTTTGAAGATTTATGGATGATTCTTGGAAGATTTATGTTCTTGGTATAACCCTAGATATATTATCTCAAGAGAATTGAAAGAGAAAATGATAGAATTAGGGTTTGGATGGGATTCTCATATTTATAGAGGCCTCCAAAATATGGGAAAAGACCAAAATACCCTGGCAAAAACGTCTCTAAATTGCTGAAAAAAAATAGCTGACGACATCCGTGACAGGCCGTCAGACCTGTGATAGGCCGTCATGAAATGTCATCACAAAAGGGTCGAATTTTATGATTTTCTACCTAAGGCTGATGATGTCATCAGAAATATCGTTAGAAACGTGATGACGTCGTCAGAAATGTGACAGGCCATCAGAAACATCGTCACCCTTTTCTAGATTGACATGCTGGAGTAAAATAGGTATAACTCTTTGTTCCGATATCGGATTTTGGCAAAATTGGTATCGTTGGAAAGATAATTTAATTATATATATGTTGATAGGTCATGAGATAAAAAATTCCAAATATAATGAGAGATATTCTCGTTTGAAGTTGACTATACCAATATCCTTCCCAAGAATTCAATTGGTAAGGAATGTTTTGATTCACCCAATCGTTAGGACATGTTTAAGGCCTTAATACATACTATCCTTGATCAGAAAACAACCCAAAACATTATAATTTATTTCTCATATGCTTGATTCATAGTTGCACTATTGGTTAGAGTCTCGGGGTATTACATCTTGAGAGTGTCTTTTAGTGAGAGTGCCAAGTTAGCCACATATCAGCTACAAGATATAGCCTATACGTGGTTTAAATAGTTGAAGGTAGACAGTGGTATAGATACAGGGACCATAGAATGGGAAGAGTTTGCTACGACCTTCCTAGATAGATTCTTTCCCCTAGAGCAGAAAGAAACCAAAGTGTTAGAGTTCGTCAACTCAGACAAGGTAGAATGAGTGTGAAAGAATACTTCCTCAAGTTTACCCAGTTAGCCAGGTATGCTCCCCATGTAGTAGCAGACAGTAGATCCAGAATGAGCAAGTTTGTGTCTGGGGTTTCAGGTAGAGTGGTTAAGGAGTGCAGGAGTGCGATGCTGATTAAGGAGATGGACATATCTAGACTTATGGTCCATGCTTAATAGATTGAAGAGCATAAACTTAAGAAGAAGGAAAGAGAGAATAAGAGAGACAGAACAGGTAGTTATAATTTTTCTCAGCCAGGGTCGCAGGGTGGTAACCGTTCTCAGTATAGTCAGAAGCTTTCAGTTCTATTTCTCTCTTCAGCTAGTGCACCAGTACCAAAGTTCAGAAATGACTGTAGGGATGTGGCGCCAGGCTCCAAAACCCAGGGTAGTGCAAGTATTATTCGCACTCATCAGCTTTACGAAGAGTGTGGTAAGTATTATGAGGGTGTGTGTAGAGCGGGTAGTAATATGTGTTTCGGATGTGGCGAGTCAGGTCACAAGGTCTGAGACTGTCCTAAACCCGGTCCACAAAGTCAGTACGATCGTCCTTCAGCTCAGTCCTGTCACCTGAATCAGCAGGGTGCCAATTCCAGTAATATTAATGGGAAACACCCAAATAGACTCTATGTACTTCAGTCCCGATAGGATCAGGAAAGTTCTCCTGATGCAGTCACTGGTATGTTACAGATCCCTTATTTACATGTTTACACTTCTTCAGATTCAGGAGCTTCTTTTTCTTTTATAACTCTTTACATACCAGTCAACTTTAAGGTCAGACCAGATGTTAACTGGACCTTTCTCAGTCTCCACCCTGTGGGTCAGTCTATCATAGCCCGACAGGTCTACAAAAACTGTCTGGTTATGGTACCTCAGAAAGCCAGGCCTTCAGGTTCTAGTAGTAATACCAGTATGGGTAGGAAATCAATAAGGGAAGATGATTCCCAACCCATTCCTATCTTAGTGCAAAGTTTTGTACTTCATCCATCACGATACTTACGCATGCATCATATCACAATTTTGTGAAACCAACATATATTCACACTTTTCATAGAATCATGTGCATTTCAAGTTCCTAGTATGAGGAATCCCAGTTCACTCAATGTTACAAATCATGTCCCATGAACACAAAAATTCCAGACTCAGGTTACAAATCATGTGCATTTCATGACTCATGCACTCACATCATGTTTTACAGTATGTTCAACCCACATGACTTATGCTACGCTCTTAATGATCAGTTAAGAATTTAGATTATGTTATGTATATCCACAATTTAGACCCCTCTGTGAATTCGTGGTGTTGATTTTCCATCCCTCAACCCTCAGTTACAGCGTCATTCAGTAATCAGTATTTAGTAAAGAACTCAGATAGTCCTACAGAACCATGGCCTTTAGTTATTAGTTATTTAGCCATCAAGATTCAGTAATTCAGTACCAGTCTAATCCTCAGTTATCAGGAACCAACATTCAGTCCCAATTACAGTCTTAGTTACAGTTACAGTCTCAATTACCATCTTAGCTACAATCTCAGTCCCAGTCCTAGTCCACTCAGATCATAAACTTAGTTCACTTTTAGGATTACCCAACCATACCATATGGCCATCAGTTACTCAGTTATTAGTATTTCAGTACCTCAGTTTACAAAATGTTTTTGAATCATGTTGGATGCTTGGTCTTGCGTCTTAAGGTAATACAGTTTTTACTCATTCATGCTCAGTTACCTCATGTTACCCAGTCAGTTATTACCTTCTATGTATAGTAATCTATAGTCTAAGTCCAGCCTTTCAGGCTAAGTACAGTTCAACCTTACAGACCCAGTAGTCAGCTATCAGTCGTTCAGTTAATCAGATAAGTTAGTATATTTATGTATTCGTGCTCAGCACCCACGTGGATCTTTTTAGTAGTATCAGTGCAGTGCATAAGGCTTAGTCACTTTATCTTAGATGATGTTTCATAGGCCTTGTCTCCTAATATAAGAATCCCAACCATGTAGCGATCTTCTATTCTGATGTCCAACTCAGATCAGGCCAAGATTCACTTTCTCCCTACAGTCACTAGAACTCTATAGAAATAGTGTCATAGGAATGCTCCAGTCGAGTACAAGTTTCCAGTATGAGTTTGTTAAGCAACCACTAATTCAGTTTATCAGCCAAACAAACAAGTTCAGATGGTGTGGTTTCCCATCTTTCCATCTAGTCGCACTATCCAAAGTCTCAGGAATGTGATCATTCTAAGATGGACTAACCAGGTAGTTACGTGTTCAACCCAATTCATGTAGCATGCCTCAGTTTTAGATCCCAGATAATCAATCACGATTCAGTTCCTACGTGCCTTGTGTATCGCCCTAGTTTTCCTCAGTATCTCAGCAAAGTCAGCCTAGTATTTTTCAAGGGACATAGTGTCCCAAGGGGGAGATACACTATAATTCTCCGAACCTTCATGACATAAATATGCCACTCTCTCTTTTTATAATGAATCCAGTTTGGGGTAAGGAGTACTCATGAGTTGACCCTCAAACTTCGATCTCAGCCGTAAGCCACATATTCAAGGTACTCAGTTCAGATCACGATATCCATCTCATGTATCATGTTTAAGACTCAGTTACATTCACATGTTTCCGCTTATGCATATCTAGAAATTAATTTTAGGCTTATTAGCATTTTCAGTTTAAGGAAACAGTCTCCCTTGAACTTATCCAGTTTTATGCTCAGATTTCCATTATAAACTTGGTATCAATTACCATTGCATGTTCAGTTATGCATTCATGTGTCAAATCAGTCATGTATTCATGCATCAGATATGCATGTTCAGTATAATATATACAGCTTATCATTCATGCCAGTCATGAAATCATGCATCAGATATGCATGCTCAGAATAAATCTCAGCAAATCAGTAATGTCAGTCATGTACTCATGTTTCAGTTGTTCATGTTCAGCATGTACTTCAGCTTATCATTTTTTCCCATCTCAGTCAGTCTCATTCGAGGATGAATGTTCCCAAGGGCGAGATATTATAAGACCCCACAAAATCCTAAGCTTAATTCAGTCCATTTATGCTTGTTAAGGGGGTCCCATACTTAGAAGGTTCTAGCTAAGTTTCCAGACTTAGTTTATTTTAGCCTTTGAAAGTTCGCAGCCTCATTTCGTGACTTTAATGTCCTTTAATGGTCTGTATTATTGCTAATTCATGACTAGGAAGGTCAATAGCTGTTCCTGAACAAGTTTTGAATTTTTTGGAACTCGTTTAGACCACGTTTGAAATCCCAAAACAGTGGACCAATGCGATCTTGGCGCACCGCGTCGCCCATCGCGTTGGTTTTTATTGTTGCAGGTTGTTAGGGTCAAAGTACTGGGGTTCGACGTGATGATGACACGATGCGTTGACTATCATGTTGATGCCATGGCGTTCCGCATCACTAATAGCGTCGGTGTCCAGTTCTTAGTCATTTAAAAACCGCGTCATTAGGGTTATTTCAGTCTTTTTCCCACGCCCTTCAGCCCTCATAACATGAAATTTAGCCTTATTTTGGCTAATCCTATTCATTATTTACAAAATCCTCAAGAACAAAATCCTAGGGCTATCAATTCAAGACCCAATTTCCAAGGGATTCCACCATCAACCTTCAAGAATTCACCAAATAAGGTATGTCAAGTGTTCATCCAAGGATTTGTTCCACCCTTGGAGTCCAAGAAACCTTTTCAAAAACTCAAGATAATGTTTTTGATGAATTTTATGATTTAGTTTGATTGTGTTCATGACTATTATGTTAATGGGTTCTCTAGTTCATGATTTAATTACAATATCTACGTGAAGTAAAGTGATATATGTGTAGTATCATGTGAAATCATGTTAAACCCTTGAAAATTGTCAATGGGAATGTGAATTATGATGCCTATTTGTTGTATAGGGTTATGTGCATATGTTATGCTCAATAAGTGTTTGATGAATTGCTCATGTGAGTTAATAAGTGAAAGAAATCATGCCATGCTCGTTATGTACAAGTTGTATCATGCAAGTGTTTGACAAATTATTTATGAATGAAATAATGCTATGTTATAGTATGCTAATACGTATTCTCCATTCATGTGCAAGTAATGCATCTCAAGTGATTGTTGAAATGTCTAAATAAATGAATGATAAACATGTAGTCACTGTTGAGCTTTTAAGCTTGTACCATGATTTACTTATTACGCTATCGAGTCCTGGGGGTACTTGTACCCAATAATTTAGTTGTGTGCCTAGAGCCAGTGTCAGTTTTCACGATACTCACAGTCAAGCCATAATCAGTAGAACTAAGTCAGTCATGTAACTCAGGAAAATTCAGTAAATTCAGTATCAGTCCAGTAATCTTAGTGATCTCAGTAATCTCTATAATCTCAGTCAGTTATCAGATCTCAGTAGTATTTAGTTCAGACCTCAGTAACTCAGTTAGCTAGCAGAACTCAGTAGCATTCTTTCAGTTGACAAAATTTAGTAGTATTTCATCATTCAACAGAATGTAGTAAAGTCAGTTTAGTTCAGTAAAACTGTACCATCAGTAACTGCTCAGTCATGTCTAGTGTGAACAAGGAAAATTAGTTCACTGTCTGTTCAGTTGGGAGTAGGATTCAGCACCGAGTGAACCCAGGGATGAGGGTCACCTGTTATCCAATAGAGGGTGTGATCCTTAGTAGCAATCCCTGCATTCCAGAACTACGTAGTCAACGTAGGTCGAGATGTACCCCTACGTGTCTAGGGACTATTCATCTCCTTTGAGTTTTCCTTACAGGAAGGGTTGATGGAAGAGCTCCCTATCAGAGAGAGTTTACTCATAACTTATCTTTACCCATGTCACGGTATTGGCACCTTTCTAGCTGGGGTTACAGGTTGGACCCCACCAGTTCAGATTTGGGGCATGTTGGTTAGATGATTACCTCCCACAGTCTCAGTTTCAGATTCTGTCTCAGTAATAGAACTCAGTTCAGTTCCATCAGAATCAGGTCTTTTAGATACAGTTATCCAGTTTAGTTTAGAACTCAAATAGTTCTTTAGATTCAGGACTGTCAGACACAGTCACCCAGTCCAGTAAAGAACTCAGATAGTTTTACAGTATCAATATACTCGGTTATCAGTAATATAGTACCAGTAATCTCAGATATCGGTTACCTATAAACTCCGTAATTCATATCATCAATAGCCTCAGTTATTCAGCATCCCAGTATTAGTAAACTCAGATATCAGTACATCAGTATTCAGTATTGTCACGATCCCATTTCCAGTTTATGCATTCATGCATGTATTTCTCACACGTTCATGTTCATATCATTAGTCAGTTATTGTTGTTTATGCATATGAACCCTTGCATTTAGCTTACCTCACTTGCATACCAGTACATTCAATTGTACTGATGCATTTGCGCTATGGTATTTTATACCATAGGTTTAGAAGTATGAGCTTCCGAGCATCCTTAGTAGATCAGACGTTCAGTAGCCAGACTAGCAGTGAGTCCTCATTATTCGAGGATAAAATGATTATTTTATTACTTTATTATTTCATTAGTTCGTAGTTAGTTGGGGACATGTCCCATCAACTCTATAGTTTTCAGTCAATTTTATAGGCTTTCAGACTACAACATGTTTCAGATAAATTATTTTATTTTTGGGTATTGTTATACCCCATTACGGACATTGTTTTATATTCAGTATTAGTTCAATTTTGAACCTTATGGCCTTCTAACTTATATTCCGCATATTTACAGTATATTATTCAGTGCTCAATTACAGATATCAGTCATGGATTAGCTTGTGGTCCTTCGGGGTCATGAGCACAGTGTAGTATTTCGGGTACGAGATTCGGGGCGTTACATTTCCCTTGCCCTACTACCAATTTTTTTTTAAAATTTAATTAAACAATAGAAATTACAAGAAAAAAATTAATAATAGCTTCTTATATTATGACACATGCACCAAGTGGAAAGGTCCATATAGCAAGAAAGAAGACAAAGTAACTTGAGAAAATTGAAGGAAATGTGTCATTTAAGTCTTGAATGAAGGATTGGTGACATTGACCAACTTAGAGGGTCAAACATAATTAAGAAACTTGATTAAATTAATTGTGGACTTGATTAATATTTTCAATTTTTTTTAATCTTTTCAAAAATACAAATCAACCCACACCCCTCTCCTTTCTAAATAAACCGTCTCTCTCACCTCTTTCTCTCTCGACAGTCTTTCTCAACTCTCTCCCAACCAACAGTTTTGCAAAATTTCTTCCTTTAATCCCCAACGACTTCAAGCTCCGACGATAAATAGCTGGGCGAGTTCCTTTTCGACTTTCAACCGTCAATCGATGAGACAAGCAGTGTTCTTCGGTGACAACAACTTCGAGTTCTTCGTCGTCCCATTTCTTCTTTCACAGATAAAAAATTATTTCTTTTTTAGTTATCAAGAAACAGAGGAACTTGAGCCAACTTCTCTTTTTGTATTGGTTAACAATTTCAATATTTCTTGCTTAAATTTGAAATATGGACTGAATAAAACCCTAATTTCTGGCATTTCTTCTCTACTCTTTTCGTTGTAAAATATAATTTTTTGTTGTTATTGTAGTTCTTGTTGTCGAACTTTTGATTCGATTTATTGATAATTTTTGGTCATCGTTGATGTTTTTAGTGTGTGTGTGTTGTGTTGGTGTTGCTGGGTTGATTTATTATTTTTTTTAGTAAAAATAGTTGTGCAACAGATGAACTATCTGATGCAACAGATGAACCATCTGATGCAATAGATTAAATATCTGACACAACAGATTAAACATCTGATGCAACAGATGGAAATCTAATGCAACAGATGAACTCATTTGGCAACAGACGAGTGATCTATTTTTATTATTTCCAACAAATTACTCATACACATCAATATGTTGGTTATAAGTTGCAATAGATAACCTACCTGATGCAACAGATAAGTAATTTATTTTTATTGTTTCCAACGAATTACTCATCTGCTGCAACAGGTTGGTTATAGGTTGCAACAAATAACCTACCTGATGCAACAGACGAGTGATATGTTTTTATTATTTCTAATAGATTACTCATTCGCTACAATAGGTTGGTTATAAGTTGCAACAGAGAACCTATCCGGTGCAACAGTTGAGTGATATATTTTTATTATTTCCAACGGATTACTCATTCGCTACAACAGGTTGGTTATATGCTGCAACAGATAACCAACCTAGTGCAATGAATGAGTGATATATTTTTATTATTTCCAATAGATTACTCATTTGTTGTAACAGGTTGGTTATATGCTGTAACAGATAACCTACCTGGTGCAACAAATATGTGGCTTATTTTTACTGTTTCCAACAAATTACTTATCTACTGCAACAGGTTGGTTATATGCTGCAACAGATATCCTTCCTGGTCCAACAAATGTGTGGTCTATTTTTATTATTTCCAATAGATTATGCATCCCTCAGGTTGGTTATATGCTGCACCAAATATCCTACCTGGTGCAACAGATGTATGGTCTATTTTTATTGTTTCCAAAAAATTACTCATCCGCTGCAATAGGTTGTTATATGCTGCAAAATATAACCTACCTGGTGCAACAGGTGAGTGACCTATTTTTATTATTTCCAATGAATTACTCATTCATTATAATAGGTTGGTTATATGCTGCAACAGATAACCTACCTGGTGCAATGAATATGTGGCCTTTTTTATTATTTCCAACAGATTGCTCATCCGCTGTAACAGGTTAGTTATATGCTGTAACAGATATACTTCCTGGTCCAACAAATGTGTGGTCTATTGGAACTGTTATTTTACTGTTGTACATGTTTGATTTACTGTTATCCCTTTTTAACGATGCATCAATCAATTATAATCTATTTTATGTTCCTGTTAATTTTAGATAATATGGCTCCCAAAAGAAAAAAAATCGAATCAAATCCAAGTAATGGAATAAGTGAAGTAGCTAGGCTACATCCACCACTCTATGAGGTTGCTTTACAAGCATTATCTCAATCAGATGTAGAAAATAATGAACACGGGGAAGAGGAATGTTTCAAAAGATATGATCCAAATACTAATAGCCCTTCCATTGAAGAGTTGGTCAAAACCTTCAATATTGATCGTTATCTTGTCAGAATGCAGTGCGATGGTGCCACAAATTAACGGGTGATTTCGTGGTTAAGTCAGCCATGGAAAAATCTTTCGACGCCTTCAGAAAAATACTCCGAGAATAAAAATTGGATGCTTATTTTAGGGATAGATGCTTTGGGTAATATCTTGATTTGCCGGAGGACAACAATGCTCGTTTCTAAATGAAAATGATATATGATCCTCTCAAGCGTAGGTTTATGTATGAAAACAAAGATAAGATGGATGAGATGTGAATAAATTACTAGGTATGCCTATTTGTTTTGGTTGGAAGGAGTTTGCCATAGTTACTGGGTTAAAATGTTATCTACCTTATCCTTCTCAAGTCATACCTATTCTAACCCAAAAAGCACCCTAAACACCAAAAAAGGCAAAGGCAATTCGAGTGATAGTGATGACCTGGTGTCTCTTATTGGTCTAAGCTTCAAAAATATAAATTTGATAGAAGTGTTGAAAGGTAAAAGACTTTCAAAGAAGCACAAACAATCATTGTGCTTGGTTTGGTTTGTACATAATGTTCTTTGGGTGAGAGACGTTAACAACAACATACCACCTAGTTTGATAAAGCTCTCCGAGGATCTTGAGGCATTTAACAACTATCCTTGGGGTTAGAAAAGGTTCAAAATGACTGTCAAATATTTGTTGACTCCGTTAACGCCAAGGACAGTCAACTTATATGGCTTTCCATAGGCTTTCATGGTAAATATTTCTTTTATCATGACATAATTCATTTTTTTTATTCTATAATTCTTTTGATTTATTGACATTATTTTATAGGCTTGGGCATTTGAAACCATTCCATATTTGAGACAACAAGTGAACTACCAGGAAGAATTTTCCTGTCCAAGAATCCTGAGATGGTTGTTGGCCAAAACTGATAAAAATATAAAATTTCTTGATCTCTTCAACCCCCCAAAGAAAGTAGTAAGTCTAATTCTAATTAAGTTTTTATTTTAATTAATGATTTTTTTGAATGATCTAATCATCATTCTAATATAATATGTAATAATTTATGTTAGATTCTACATCCATCGCTTGTTTCGACCAATCGAGAGTTAAAAATGCCATTTTTTTTACTTTACGGTCTGTGCAAACTTTATCGGACCCTAAGGTCATTGATAGAATAAAAATAGAATTTTTTGGAGCAACAACCATCACAAAAATAATAATTTTGGAGGGTGAGCTTATTCTTGTTGATGGTCTTAGTGGTGATGGAGCTGTTGGTGGTGATAGTTGTACTGCTGTTGGTGCTAATGATGCTCCTCTTATAGTTTTTAAAACAAATCATTATGAGTACGATCATACTGGTTATACAGATTTTGCCTCTTCTAGCAAATGTTCAACATGGAAATGTCAAGACTGCAAGGCGAAACATGATGTAGTGATTAATGCTATTAATGCATTAACTATTTATGTAAAGAAATTGACATCTAAGAGGGGTGTCATTCCATCAAAGAGGATTTTTTTATCCATCCACTCCATTAGCGATTAAGGCTAAGAGGAGAAGGAAAGTAATTTCCAAGGCATTATCAAGCATCGAAAAAAGCAAAATTACAACTCCTTTGTCCGTGTGTTGACTATTGAGCATAGTACAAGGACCACCAGAGAGCAACACAAGCTGAATAAGGTAAATATATATTATTAGTTTCAACTAACAAACAGACACATATCTGTTTCACTAGATGACACATCTGTTAAAAAATATCAAACAGATATATACATCTGTTGTAACAGTTGACTAACCTGTTGTATCAGATATAATATTTGTTACAATATATGTCTTGTCTGTTTTAGCAAATCAAACAGCTTTAAGTCCTATTTTTATTTGTTCCAACAGATGACCTATCTGCTGCAACAGATGGGTTATCTATTGGGACAAATTAAATCTAAACTTCCTACCATTTCAATTTTTCCAAATATATGAGTCATATGTTGCAATATATGGTTAATCTATTGGAAATTATCATACAGATCTTCCTCATGTTATTATTTATCCCAACAGTTGATCCATCTATTGCAACAGAAATATAATCTATTTGGGACAATTTAAAACGAGTGGAAGACCTGTTTGATTTACTAAAACAGATCTTGAGTTATCCTTTTTCATTTTGTTTGTAACCGTGATTAGCATTGACCATTTCTGTTTTTTTCAGGTGGATGTCACTGTAGAAGCTACTGCTGAACAACATTGACAGTATGCTACTATTTTTATGGAAATACAGGTAGATGGCTTTCCAGGTGGATGTCGCAGAAACCGTACGCAAGCGATATTAAAAATCCACAATGACCAAAGCCGAAGTCCATAGCACCGGATGAAGAAAAACTTGTCCATATTGAGTAGATTTTATAGCTTGAGTCTGTCAAAGTAATAACCTTACCTCTCTTTAGGATTTGTTGGAATCAAAACTTAAATTGTTGATTTATTTGTTGAGAATCTGTTCCCATAACAACTTTTTTACATTTCATTTATTTGTTGATTTATTTCATGTGATTTCTGAAGGCTCCAATTTATTTTATTTTATCCTTAGATTTAAACTTATTTATTGAAATAGAATACTAGACTCAAATATTGCAACATATAAGGTATTTGTTGCAACAGATGACATATCTGTTGGAAGATATCAAATAGATTTAGACATATGTTGCAACATGTATGTAATCTTTTGGAAATTATCAAATAGGTCTTTCCACTATTGCAATAGATAGACTTAGATAGAAACATCGACTTAATACAACAGATGACCAACCTACTGCAACAGATAGGCTATCTGTCATAACAGGTAGAATGTCTGTTACAACATATGGAAAATCTGTTGCATTATAAAAAATTCAAGTTTCATTAGACATAAAAACTTGCCACTACTTGTAAAGTGAATGACTTGAAATAAAAAAGGCAAAAACCATCGACAGGCACCTAAAGTTGCAGCGATCTTTCCCTTTTCCAGTTTGAGTGTAATTAATGCAGCCAAGGTTCATTGAACCCCCATTTTTGCTGACTTGACGTCTGATTTGGTCCCCAACGGTTATTTTTCCCTCTTATATATTCATCTTCTTCCTAAAATTTAACCTTAAATTCCAAAATCTTTTTCTTCTTTATTTTTTTTCTCTATCCAAATTCTTCAAATTATTTGTATTTGTTTTTTCTACATATTTTTTTTATTTTCTCCAACTGAGCTTGACAATGTTGAGCTCATCTTCCACTATTTTTTGTGATAAAAGTTTTTGATATTGTAAGTGTGGTCATGAAGCTCTATTGAAGACTTCTTAGACTCAACAAAATCCAGGTCGTAGGTCTTTTACTTGTAAGATTTCAAAGGTAATATTTTTTTATTTAATTAGTTGATTAATTATTGACTTGTAATTATTTTGTAATAGTGGTCTTGTTTTTATAGAAGTTGGGTGGATGTGATTACTTTGATTGGTATAAAGAACGACACCCTTCACAAGTAAATCATGTAATCTGGGGTTTGTTAAAGAAAGTCAAGGTTTTTGAAGAGAAACAAAATTGAGCAAGAAGATACTACATTGATGGCGTTGTTGCTACTGGTTTGGTGTTGTTGGGCACGTGGATAATTAAGCCTAATTGATGAAATTTTCATGGTGGTGTATTTATATTTGCTACTGGTTTGGTGTTATTGAGCACATGAAATTCAAGCGTAGTTGTTGTAAAATATCTAAAAATTGCCACTATAAGTAATGTAAAGCTACGTATGTAAAGTGAAGTGACGAAATAAAAAATTGTTATTTCACAGGCTCTTCTTTATACACAGGCTCCAAGCGTCTAGTTAGTACCCCATAAGCCCAGAACTCTTGCATTTTGCCATAATGTTGTCACACAGAAAGGTCATTGTCTTGGCCATTTCTGTGCCAATCAACAAACATTCAATATGTGCAAGCGCGTGCGACCCGCATACAACATCGATTTTATTTTTTGGAAGGTCTATGTCCTTGTTTTGACCTTCAAAATCCCATGGTTGCTTCATCAACACTTTCTCTAGCAAATGATCCATCAGTTCATTCTGCCTCAACAAGATAGGGAACTACTCCAACAATGGCTGCATGTGGGTAAAAGAATCAGCCTCGTCCAAGGTAGGTAAGTTGCAGTCAAAAACCTTGATCTTTACCTCCTCGAGTAGTATCTCAACAGACTGATAACATATGACATCCACGTTAATGACTCCAAGAATCCTCTTTGCCCTGATCTAGATCTTTCCGTGTGAATTTGGCCTCTCCCCTCTAACATATTTTATCATTTCTTCTTCCCATTGGAACCCGAAAAGTAATGAATAAAATCCCACGCCACCGGGAGTTGACGCTAGCATACTGAGATTATCGTACCAATCCTTAAAATTCTTGTAAAAGTTGAGGTACACTATCCTATTGGCGACATCATAAGCCTCCATGTACACTAATTGCTTGCCCCTCATGAGGCAGAGAATTTCTTCAACATACTGTGATATAAGAAGTCAATTTTTAACCAAGTTAGTAATTGTAAAGAAGAAAGGAAAACATAGTGGAAAGATGCAACGTATGGTCCACCTGTTGCAGAGGGTTATCTAAATCTTTTCACAGATTATCCATCTTATGTAACTTATACAAAATATGGGTAATATGTTGCAACAAAACCACCATAAATTACACAAGAATACACAGCTGTTGTAACAGATGACACATCTGTTGTGTAGATTCTTCTTCATAGAGTAGATTAGAAGGCTAGGTTTTAAACTCACCCTGTACATATAATGCGTACGCATATCTGTCATATTCTTAAAGTCTTAGGCTGAAAAGGCATGAATGGGGGTAATCTTGTGTGCCTTGCTTTGTATTCTTGGCTCGTCGCAGATCCCTCTTCTCTTTGGCGCCAAGTTTTGCATATATGTTTACCTTCTTAAATGTCCCCTGAACTTCATCAACTTTTGGAGAGGGAGGAGTTACAATATTTTTGGATTTTCAATTGGAGAGTACTTGGCTAATTGCTCTTTTTGTCCTCCCAACTGCCACTGTAGGAGTGTATGGCTCCCTCACCTTCTTGAATGGTATGACACCCCTCTTGGATTTCAATTACTCAATAGATTTAGTGATAGCCTCTACTTTTTCAAAGAGTTTATCCTGGTTGTCCTTACACTCTTTGCATTTGCAATGAGAACATGAGGTTGAAGGGGGATGAGAGTGACCGGTGTAAGGGTGAGAGGGACCTGTGTAAGGGTGAGAGGGACCTGTGGAAGGGGTGTTTTCAAATATATTTATTTTTTCTTATGCATCAATATGCTCATCATAACGACTGGCATCATCATCATCATGCCTTCCACCAATATCAACAACTCCACCAGAAACACCCCTAGAAGAAACACCCGAATCTGTTGCAGTAGGTTGGTCATGAAAAGCCTTAACATTAGTCTCACCTTTCCTAACTGCTCTTCTTATGGCTGTTGATCCAGCCAATTCCTTCTTTATTAACTCTGATATTGGTTTTGCTATTGTATCAACAAGACCTAGATTAATAAAAGAAGTCATTCCCAACTCCTGCTTAGTAGGAACGGTCTATAGATGCACAACCTATGAAAAAGACAAATAAATTTAAAGCATATAATAATTTACAGTCAGTTGGGTTACATGTTATCACAGACAACTTATGCAACAAATGATCTTTCTATCGTAATAACTGATCTGTCTGTCGCAACAGATTAATAATATATTGCATCAGATTGCCCATCTGTCATATAATTTGCAGTAGATGGGTAATCTGTTGAGTCGGGTTTAGATAACTAAAGCAACAAATGGGTAATCTGATATGAAATATGAATCATCTATCGTAATAAATTACCCATCTGTTGTACCAGTTGCAGTGGATGGGTAATCTGTTGCAATAAATAACCCACCTGTTGCAAAATATGGCACATCTATTTCAATGTCTTTCTTTGAGTCAAATTATTTTACTCGAAATAAGACGTACTTCATCATCCAGAGGGTTAAAGAGATCAACATCCTTAATTCTCTTGTTGTTCTTTGTGGCCAACCACCTAAGGATCCTTGGACGAGAAACCTCATCCGGGTAATCCTTGACCTGCTTTCAGAGGTGAGGAATGGCTTCAAAAGCCCAAGCCAAAAAAATACAAACAAGAGGCAAGAAACTAATTATTCAATATAAATTAATGGATGAGTAAACAAATAATGATTAAATTTACCATAAAAGCCCAAGGAAAGCCGTATAATGTGATCGTCTTTGGGGATAGCTTTGTTAGTAAATGTTTGACAGTCAAGTAGTAGCTGTCATATCCCCAGGGATAATTGTTGAATTTATCAAAATCCTCAGCAAGCTTCAACAACTCATCTTCTATGACTTTTTAGACATCTCTTGCCAATATAACGGAATGGGCAAACCAAACTAAGCACAATTGCTCTTTGAACTTCTTTGATATGGTTTTATCCTTGAGATGTGCTATCAACTTATCGACTTTGTACCTACGTCCATCAATGTCCAACAACCCACCTGTTTTTCCTTGAGATTGTTGGTTTTGGTGGGTAGTCGCTGGGACAATGCCTTCCTTTTATTTGATGGTGGTGGTTTGGCTGTCCTGCTTGCCTTGGATGTTTTGTGGGGTTTTTCCTTGATGATAGGTTCTTCTGGATGATTACATCACAAACCCGTCACTATGACAAACTCTTTCAAGCCAAAACAAACTGGCATGCCACAGTAGTTGATCTAGATTTCATTTTTTTTTTCGCCCTCCTTCAAATCTTTATCATCCCTCACGTACTTGATTCTGCGCTTGAGAAGACCATATACCATGCTCATTTGGAAATGGGCAGTGTGGTCCTCAGTTACCTCAAGTATGTATCCAAAACAACTCTTCTTAAAAAGTCTGTCTATGTTTTCATTCTTCATAATATTCCTAAATTTATCAAAAGGTTTTCCCAACTGATATTTAAGTACAAGATCACCAGTTAGTTCTGCAGGGTCATCTATCGGTATTGCAACTTGAAATCTGTCAATACTAATAGTTTTGATAGCCTCATGCTGAGATTTTGACCTTAATTCATGCCCCATTGGTGATGCATAATCATCATGTTGATGATCATCCTCTTTCTCACTTTCTACTTCCCCCCCTTCTTGTTTATCTTCTTCTTTTTCCTCCTTACTATCATTTTTATCATCACCATCTACAGACCCTTGTCCATCTCCCTTAGTGTCGTTTTCATATCTTTCCTCAGCTTTACTATTCCCTGGCTGAGATTGTTCAAGAAGCTCATCCGAATTCAAGAAGCTCATCCGAATCCCTCTGTACTGTAGCCTTTTTTGTTAGGTGGTCAGAAGTTGATCCACTTTCACTTTCTTTTCTTTTGGGAGACATGTTTTACCTACAAACAACATAAAAACAAAATTATATTACAATTGATGTATGCAAACATTTTAAAAAATAAATTACAAACACCACCAATATCGACACCACCAACAAACACCACAAACACCACCAACAGCCACCACAAAAACACCACCAGTGCCTCCACCACAACTACCAACACCACCACCAATAGCCACCACCACCAATGCCACGACAGTCAACCAAACTCTGCGACAAAAAATAGGGTTTTCTTGGGTCCTTCCTATGATTTTACCATCAAAATTAAAAACTGTAAACCCATTCTCGAAGATAATACAAATAAAAGTCTTCCTTTTTATCATTAACTTAAAGCCCTAATTTTTAGAAAAAAGAACAAATATAGAACTCTTCTCTAACTCTATTACCTATAAAATGACGGATACAAGCAACAACGAAGTCGAAAATAACACCTATGTGGTTGGAAATGGGAAGAAAATTGATCTGTTGTGAAGGGTTGAGCAATTTATTTAGTAGTTGATGTCTGTATTATTGAGATAGAAATAATAGAGAGAGAACTCAAGATTTGAAATGATGAAACATTTTTCCCGAAAATGGATGATTTGTATAGGTTGATTTATATTTTGAAAAAGAATGACAAGTTTTGAAAATGTTAATTTGGTCCGAATTGATCTTAATTATTTTTTAAATGTTAAAAGATATACATAATTTTAGTCATCTCATCATAATAAAGTGTATTAAATTCAACTCAAAAACTAATGAATTTTAGGTATTATCTTGATAATGAGTTAATAAGAATCATTTCAACTCGAAGTGATCGATCGATGACTCAGGTCAGGAGAAACGCAAAACCAACATCCTATAATTGCCAAAGACTCAATGGAAGCTGTAGTTGACCTTATCAACTCGCTTCTAGTTCTAGCTAATTCAATTTAGGTATTATCTTGATAATGAGTTAATAAGAATCATTTCAACTTAGAGTGATCGATCAACGACTCAGGACGGGAGGAACGCAATACCAATATCCTGCAATTGCCAAAGACTCAATTGAAGTTATAGTTGACCCTATCAACTCACTCCTAGTTCTAGATAGATCAATTTAGGTATTAGATTGATAATGAGTTAATAAGAATCGTTTAACTTGGAGTGATAGATCAATGACTCAGGTCAGGAGGAAGGCAATTATTGCGTCTCTATGCACACACAAGTGTACGTGATCGTGCAAGTAATATAATGACTTAGACAGTCAGATATCGTTCCCTCGAGGATCAATAAACTAGAAATTTATTCAATCTTTAGTTCAAGACAATTGAGTATTAAGTGTTTGATTGTATAAAGATTAATATACTTTTGTAAATAAAATTTAAATTACTAAACAAGAAATAATTTATGATGACTAAAGCAAAGTAAGCAACGATTGTAATCAATAATGAGGACGATTCCATGGTTGAGGTATAGTGAACACTCATACAATTCTCTATTCTTTTCACAGTCTAATTGGTTATCGGGTTGATGGTTCGCAAGGTTTATGCCACAATCTTAGTCTCTTGACCTCAAATCTTCTATCTATTGAATGTTGTAACTACAACTCCCGCAGAGTAACAACAAATCTTCTAGATTCATGAAGTTGTCTTCCTGAAAGTGAACCAAGCAAGGCTTCTAGGTATATCCCTATCCTAGATGCTAATTCAAATCCCTTATTTTATAAAAGAATAAGAACCTTACTCCCTAATTTCTTCGTTCTATCCTATGATTCTCCTCCCGGATTCACATAGAAATATAAATTTATTCTAATGATGGCCAATCATTAAAATAGTAAGCTCAAGAAATTAAGAACAACCCATATGATAATCCAAAAAGAAACTACGAATAAGAATATTAAATAGTACTCATGTTCTTAGCCTCAACCCCAGAAAGGGGGTGTTTAGCTACTCATGTTTGAATTAACCATCCAAAATAAGTAATAAATCATACCCAAATCAATCCTTTAAATAAAGAAATTCAAAGGAATGTTTATGAACCCTAAAAGAGAGAAATTTCTGTTTTTCCGCCGCTGCTCTGCTTCCAAAGTCCCCCACACATTATCTTGGATTTTTTCTTTTATAGTTGGGACAAAAATACTTAAAATATTCCCTATTTGTCCACCCGGCGCGTCGCGCCATGACTAATATTGCTATTTTCCATTAAAATTTGGGAAATCGCGAAGCTTAAGTATTCCCCAACAATTGTAAAATGCACCCTCACCACGACGCGCCACTATCGCGGTGAGCCACTGGATTGGGACAATTGTGAAATGATCATCCTCCGCGACGCACTAAACCTTCAGGTCACCAAATCTGATAAACTAACTTTCTCTGCGACGCGGGGGTTTCACGAACCTTCACTGGAATTCGACCATTGCTATTTTGTTGCTTATCACGACGCAGAGTGTCTTAAAATGAGTATTTCTTCTTCTCAACTTCCCCTTTTCAGCTTAATTTCAATCCCTTGCATTCCTTCACTACTTCCATATCCTTGTTGCATCCAATTATGCATAATTCTTCATGATTTTGCACCTGAAAATACTAATCATATCCATTAGGCACAAAATGGAATAAAAGTTGAATTATACTTCAGAATTCATACAAAAGTTCTTAAACTAAGTTCAAATCTGGGTGTATATTGGTGCTTTGAGCATATAAATATGCCCAAGATCACCACCCCACACTTAAAACATTGTTTGTCCTCGAACACATGAATTCAAAAACATAATTCCTTCCTCTTTTCATCACAATCTCAAAGTTATGTGGCCATAAACACTTACACTTTACAATAACGAATTCTTACATCAATTTGTCAAAACATTTTAGTACAAATTTTTCTCTCTTCAATAATGAATTTCTAACATATTGGCAAACTCAATTAAGGAAACACAATAAGTAATCTGGCTTTCATTCACCTTCATCCTCACTCAAGGAAACTTTCCCATATTCACTCACAATGGTAACTATGCAACCATAGGGGAGTATCAAATCAAATTGCTCACTCTCAACAAAGAATTCGTACATGCTAGTGAACGAACCATAAGCTTGCCCTTAGTGTTCTACTCCACTAATAGTCAGATGTTTAGGTGAAGGATCAACTAGGTCTTTTCCGGGTTGTAATAAAGGCTTAAGGATAGGTAGGTACTATTTACAGGAATAGTGACTATTTCTCCTAAGCGTTTAAATTCAATAACTATCAATTTACTCTGTTTTCCAATACGAATTTATCCTTCTATTTCTCCCCATATTTTCATTTATCAACACTTTTTTCAGTTAGCTTTATTTCCTTACACTAGGTTGGGAGTATTTGTCATCTCTTCCATATTCTTGTTACACACCCCTATTATAGCCACCCTTAACTTAAGCTTATAGGCCTTCATTAAGGCGCACATTATCCATCTGGACCAGGGCCAAAACAGGTTCATTGTAACATTTCTATTTACTAACTCCCACTTAACCCAGCATCATCAAACATCAATAAAAACTACTTTGGGGCATCACTAATTACCTTCCTTTCTCATTTTTCCTCTTAATCTTCTCTTAGTATTATATTAAAAATGCTCAGGATCTTATTTGGATCAAATTACGATTCAGCAAAGAAGGGGTAAGGTTTCATAACAGGCTACCAAAGAAATAGGCTTAAGTCTCAAAGGGGCTGACTAAGATTATGCACCAAGGGAGGGATTTTAAAGTTAAAAACAAGGCTATTAAAGAATTGCCTACATCAATTCCTGCACCCAACACCCTTTATTTCGCTTTGTAAACACATCGGGCAAGTTCTAGTAATTTCTATTCATGTAGAATATATACTAATCCTCACACTCACATTGCATGTACGGAATCAACCAGGTTCCCAATCATGTTCTTTATTGAATTCAAAATTAAGCCAACAAACCAAATTTTATTTATCGAGATGGAATCCTCAGTACTTAAAATAAATCTCTTATGCTAGAATTAGTTTCAATTATTGCAAAGGTGGCCCATTTCATACACTCCTCTAAGATAGTGATTAAGTTCTCCTAAATTTCTTTACTTCATACGACCAATCCCCTTAAGACGGTCGTCATCCATCTATCATAGGATATGACAACTAACTATGACTGTTTATTCGTAATTACTAAAGAGGGCAAAAGCAAACGTAACTACTTGAAACTGAATCTTGCCAATAAAGGCGAAAATAACAATAACATAATACTTTCAACTGAAACGATATGCGATAAATGCCACAGAGAGAAAATTACAATCCACAAAATAGAAGTTACTAACTATTACAGACCAATGTTCCGAATAGCTAATACTTCAAACCAACACAACAAAATAGAAAAATAACATTGTTCATTCAAATAATAGAAAAATGCAAGAGAATACGAACCCACCACCCCACACTTAAAATAAAGCACTGTCCTAGTGCTTCCAATTAAGCTTATGGCAGGGTGGTAGTATACTTCCTAATCAATCAAAATGGATGATAGCAGACATGTCCTCCGCAGCCACATCCCCATCATCGCCATCATCGTCAGCTTCATCATTATCAAATTGCTCCTCCTCATCAGACTCCATGTCAGAATCCCTATACCTGTGTTCTTTATCTGTGGGTACATCATCATCAATAGGCTCCATAAAATCTGGGCCAATCTTTAACATTGTCCTAGCGTGATGACCAAGTGGATAATAAAGCTCTACAGCGTGGAGCTTCTCTAGTGTAGCAGGCCTACCCCCAGTTCGCGACATCATCATCATGAGGCCGTACAACTTACCCAACACCTTATCAGTCCGTGTCTGTAGCTCCATCATCGTCAAAATTAGGCCAGATGCCCCAGCTGTGCTTCGAGCAGTAGTGATATCCAGAGGACGAGTGATCACCTCAGGTTTATAATCAAGATCCTCTTCATCCACCCTAAGCCTTCTTAAAAATCTAGTTACCATACCACCAAAACCAAAGCTATGACCCACCTGGGTACGTGCTTTCTTTATAGTAGAAAAAATGACACTTCCCATATTAATTTCCACATCAGCACACATGAGGGCGTAAATCAAACACACCCTATCCCGAGTCACCTCAGTCATATGCTTTCCTTGTATCAAGCATGAATACACTATTCATCCCTACATTCGTGCTTCCTTATTCATTTGAGAGCAGAGAAAAGAAGAATGCAAACCTGTAACTCGATGCCTCGTTCAACGGGCTGAAGATCGCTGGCCACACAACAAATGCCTGATGTGTGCATAAGGAGGAGAAACAATAAACTATCATAAGAAATTTGGGTTCGTCTCGGGGATACCCAACAACTCATTAATATCAGCAACGGTGAATCGAATCACCTTCCCTCAAACCTTTAATAAATGTTCAGGCTGGCTGGGGTCCCAGTTTGAATAAAATTCTCTGACAAGATGCAGGTTGCACTCCGTTGGCTGATGAAAAATAAAATTCATATTAAGCGCCTCAATTCGCCGGACCATAGAAGGACACTCTTTCATCAAGCTAGCTCAATCGATATAGACCTCCAGAATATACTTAGCATCAGTATGTTTAGTATACCACTGCTTTCCAACCTTCCTTACATCCTTGAAACCAAATTTTCAAACTTTCCTCCGCTGAAGTAGAGAGGCCCCAGGTACTCTAGTTAATTGCCCTTCATACGGTCGGTTTCTCTTTCTCGCAGGGGCAGAAGTCCCTGTCTTTGCCTTGCCCTTGCTTGACTGTGCTCCCATTATGCCTGCGATTAAGAAAATGCAACAAATCATGCAAAAAGATTAAACTTAGGATTAGCTGAACTGAACGTGCATCAAGAATGCCTTTGCACCCCACACTTAGTTTGTTTGCCATACACCTACATTAACAACCAAGGTACTCAGACTTCCCTTAGCGTAGGCCTAAATATCATATTCACAGACATCATATTCCTCTTCATTTTCACAGCATAGAACATCATGTAATTTACACCCATCTAATCACACAATGCAAGATGATAAATAAGACCATGTTACTATAGAATCACACATTCTATAATTCTAATCAATCATCCAGCATCAGACAACAAGGGTTTATTCACAATGGAACAAAATTTTCCCAAACTTTCTAAAGATTCTACACTTACTCCTCTAACTACAATACCTTTAATTCCCCATCCTCTCAAGTAGCATGAAAAATTGTTCACCCCCTAATCCCAACTGCAAATATCATTCAAGTGTGCTCTCAATAAAAAGGGATAAGTAGGCTAAGATATCAAAAATTTGTCAGAATATCAAAGGAAATGCTAATATGAACAAGTATTAGGAAAGGGGGAAAACAAAATTATGTATAAAAATACTAATACTCTTCACAAAATATGCCAAGAGAGGTAAAAAAAATTAACAAATAAATAGAAATACCTCAATAATTTAGAGAAAGATGAGAGAAAGTGAGCAATTCTTGAAGTTTAAGGGAATTGAAAGGGGAGGGCGGCGCGATTTGTAAACAAAATGGTTTAGGGTTGAGGAGGTTATATTTATAGAGGGACGGGTCGGTTTAGGTTAATGACATTTTTATGCCCGATTTAATCCCTCTCCGCGATGCTGAATGATCGCGGATACCTACTGGATAAAGCCAATTTCCATTTATCTTCACACCGCGATGCGCTACAATTCGCATCCACACACTTTAAACTGACAATTGTCATTTGTCAAAGTTTCATGTTGCGCTAAAAATTGCGCACATTCACTGGAATTTGACAATTCTCAATTTACCTTTCTTTGCGTCGCAGTGAAATTCGTATACCCTTACTGGAATTTGATGATTGTCAAATTACCCAGTTTCGCATCGCGCTGTTCATCAAACTCAAATTCCTTTTGCAATTTTCCCCCTTTTCTTACCTGAGTAAATCCCCACTTACACAAATCATTTTTGCAAACCTGATTTCTTTCCTCAATTGTAGTAATCTCCTTATTTTACTTCAAAATTCCCTGCACTTTAAAACAAAAACAACAAAAATTGTAAGTAAAAGTGGGTTGCCTCCCACTCAGCGCCTTAGTTTTGGTCGTGGCACGACTCATTTTTTTTCAATTTTTCTTTTCTTTTTGATTTTACAAGCCAAAAATTAAACTACCTATTACAATACATGTGTGGGTTGCCTCCCACATAACGCCTTATTTTACGTCATGGCATGACTCAACTCATTATTAATCCTCAGCGAAAGTGATAGATTCCTTGTGCTTGTCAAGATGATCTGCCCAATAATGCTTTACACGCTGTCCATTCACAAGGAACTTCTCCTTCTTCTCTTTATTCCACAATTCCACAGCTTCATGAGGTGTCATTCGCACCACCTCAAAAGGTCCAGACCATTTTGATCGTAATTTACCTAGAAACAACTTAAGCCGTGAATTAAACAACAAGACAAGTTGTCCGAGTTCAAATTCCCTGACTTGAATATGCTTGTCATGTCATCGTTTGGTCTTTTCCTTATAAAGTTTAGCATTTTCATAGGCGTGGAGTCTAAACTCATCTAGCTCATTCAGTTGCAATAACCTTCGTTCTTCTGCGATAATTATCTCAAAATTTAACTTCTTCATAGCCCAATATGCTCGGTGTTCCATCTCTACTGGAAGGTGACAAGCCTTACCATACACTATGCAATATGGAGATGTCCCTATGGGCATTTTATACGCTGTTCGATATACCCATAGTGCATCATCCAGCTTCTCTGTCTAATCTTTTCTCTGCCCATTCACGGTCTTCTGAAGTATTTGCTTAATCTCTCGATTAGATACCTCTACTTGTCCACTCGTTTGAGGGTGATATGCAGTGGCCACCTTGTGCCGAACACCATATTTAGCAAGAAGATTCTTAAACCAGTTGTTGATAAAGTGCGTACCTCCATCACTAATTATTGCTCTTGGTGTACCAAATCTGGAAAATATGTTCTTCTTCACAAACTTCAGCACCACTCTTGCATCATTAGTCGGACTCGACATAGCTTCCACCCATTTAGAGACATAGTCCACTGCAATAAGATTGTACACATTACCTTTCGAAGGTGGGAAGGGGCCCATGAAATCAATCCCCCAAACATCAAAGACTTCTACTTATAAAATATTATTCAGGGGCATCTCATGGCGCCTGGTTATAGTACCCAATCTTTGGCATTGATTACAACTCTTTACAAACACCACTGCATTTCTAAATAGAGTTGGCCAGAAAAAACCTGATTGCAATATTTTTCTCGCAGTCCTCTCACCACCATGATATGTACCATATGGAGATAAGTGGTAATGTTATAACACCTTGATAAATTTAGTCTCTGGGATACACCTACGAATCACTCCATCTGGACCCTGCTTGAAAAGGTATGGTTCATCCCAAATGTAAGCACGAGAATCATGGAGTAATTTCTTTCTTTGTTGTGAGGTGATTTCGGGAGGATACACTCCACAAACTATCAGGTTCACAATGTCAGCATACCATGGAAACTCAACTCTTCTAATAACAACAAATTCTCATCAGGAAAGTCTTCCTTGATACTCTGAAAGTCATCCACAATATGGTCTCTATTTTTGAACCATGATAAGTGATCGACAACCTGATTTTCAGATCCCTTTCTATCACGCACCTCAAGATCAAATTCTTGAAGTAGCAGAATCCACCTAATTAATCATGACTTTGCATCTTTTTTTCCACAAGTTACTTAATGGCAGCATGGTCTGTATGAACAACGACCTTGGTACCAATTAAGTAAGATCGAAACTTATCAAATGCATATACCACAACCAATATCTCTTTTTCTGTCACTGTGTAGTTTACTTAAGCATCATTCAGTACCTTGCTAGCATAGTAAATAAATCAAAATACCTTCTTTTTTCTTTGAACTAACACTGCTCCCACTGCAATATCACTAGCATCACACATTATCTCAAAAGGTAACTCCCAATCTGGTGTAATCAAAATAGGTGCTTCCGTCAACTTCTTCTTGAACTTTTCAAAAGCTTCATGACAATTAGCTCCAAACTCGAATTTGGCTTCTTTCTCAAACAATTTGCACATGGGACTTGCGATCTTCGAGAAATCTTGAATGAATCATCTATAGAACCCAGCATGTCCCCAAAAACTCCGCACGCCTTTGACTGTCACTGGATGAGGCAATTTTTCAATTACTTCAACCTTTGCCTTGTCAACTTCCAGCCCTTTGAATGACACTTTATGGCCTAATACAATTCCTTCCTTAACCATAAAATGACATTTTTCCCAATTTAACACCAAGTTTGTTTCTTCGCACCGAGCTAGAACTTTGTCTAAATTTTGAAAACATTTTTCAAATGAATTCCCATGCACAGAGAAATCATCCATGAATACCTCCATAAATTCCTCCACTATGTCCGAGAATATATCCATCATACACCTTTGAAATATGGAAGGTGCATTGCATAATCCGAAAGGCATGCGTCTGAAAGAATATGCACCGTATGGACAAGTGAATGTGGTTTTTTCTTGGTCTTCCAGTGCTATGCTGATCTGATTGTAGCCAGAGTACCCATACAGAAAACAATAGTACTCTTGCCCTGCTAATCTATCCAGTATTTGGTCAATGGAAGGAATTGGATAATGATCTTTACGAGTTGCTTCATTCAACATCCGATAATCTATACATATTCTCCATCCAGTAACTATACGTGTGGGAACCAACTCGTTATCATCATTCGTCACCACTGTCATTCCTCCCTTCTTTGGTACACAATGCACCGGACTCACCCATTTGCTATCAGAAATTAGGTAGACAATACCACTGTCTAACTACTTGATCACCTCTTTCCGAACCACCTCCTTCATAATAGGATTTAACCTCATTTGTTGCTGTACTCTAGGTCTGTACCCCTCTTCCATGTAAATATTATGCATGGAAAATGCTGGATTGATTCCTAAAATGTCAGACATCTGCTAGGCAATTGCTTTTCTTCTCCTTTTAAGAACTGCTACAGCTTCCTTTACCTGTACATCGGATAATCCTGCGGACAAAATAACAGGCAAGATTTCTTGATCACCCAGAAAAATATATTGTAAGTGAGGAGGAAAAACCTTAAGCTCCAAGTTAGGAGCTTCTTCAACTGAAGGCCTGGGTGGTGGACCAATTGGTCTATTGAAAGGCTCGATCAACACTTTATTTACCTCAATTACAACTAAATTCATAATCTGGACCACTTCCAATGCTTTCAAATCCCCATGCAGATCATAATCAATTAATGCTCACTCTAATAGATCATCAGACAAGAGTAACTGCCAATCTGAAATGAGATCAATAACCGATATTGAGGACAACTCCTCATCTATGGCTGGTAATTTCAATGCCCTGTACACATCAAAAACCTCAACTTTATCGTGTGCTTGCATTGTCATTTTTCTAGCTGCCACATCAATAAGTGACTACCCTGTTGCTAAAAAGGGTCATCCCAAAATAAAAGGAACAACTAGATCAACCTAAAAGTCAGGAATCACAAAATCCACAGGAAAGATTAAAGATCCCACTTGCACTAGTATATGTTCAATAATACTATCTAGTCTAGCAAGTGACCTGTCTGCCAATTGTAACACAATAGTCGTGGGTTTGGGGCTTCCAAGACCCATCTTCCAGTACCATGACGTGGGAATGAGATTTATGCTCGCCCCCAAGTCACACAATCCCCGTGCACAAATAGTTTGACCAAGGGTAATCTGCAATGTGAAACTCCCTGGATCCTTCAATTTCATGGGCAGTTTATTTTGAATTTTAGAAGTGCACTCCTGAGTAAGTGCAACTGTAGCATATTCAGTCAACCGATTCTTATTGGCAATAATATTCTTTATGTATTTCACATATTTTGGCACACTCTGTAGAATGTCAACAAAAGGAATGTTTACTTGAACTTGCTTCAAAAGATCTAGAAACTTCTTAAAACTGGATTCCTCTTGATTCTTTCTTTCCCTTTGAGGAAAGGGCAAGGGGATAGTCTTTTTCTATACATGAATCTCTTCACTAGCCTCTTTTTCTTTTACTTCCACTTCTACCTTTTCTTGTAAACTATCATCAGTGATTTCGGGATTATCCTCCTCCTAAACCATCTCCTTCGTTTACAACCCACTCCTCGTTGTCACCACATTCACTTGTTTAAGATTAGCCTCAGTGTCACTAGGAAATGCTCCTTATGGCCTTGTATTCTGCGATCCTGTTATTTGATCTAACTATAAATCCAGATTTCTTGTAAGTAGTTGTTGACTCTTCAATTCAGCTGCAAACTATGCCTGTTGAGCCTTCATGTCCACTGCAAACTGTGCGTGTTAAGCCATCAACTACTTCAGCATCTCCTCCATATTACTATTCGAGGTATTCGTAGGATTATTCTAAACCGGCTGTGGATTTGGTTGCACTAGTCCCTTATATTGATTTGTATTCTATGCCTGATTTCCACCCCATGAGAAATTAGGATGGTTCCTCCAATTTGGATTATATATATTGACAAAATTCTACTGACCTTGACGATTTGCATTCCCCATGTAGTTGACTGAATCTGGATTAACAGAACATGCATCTGCTTTATGCTCACTGCTTCCACAAACTTCACACCATGCATATACCTGTTGAACTATATTTGTTGTGGCTGCTGGTTGAGTTGTACCCAACTTTAAGTTGTTAAGCTGAGTAGTCATATGGTTCTGCATTGCTGCAATCTGTGCTTGTAAAGTAGTGAACTAATCAACCTCCAAAACCCCTGCAACTTTCTTGGGAGCATTCCTCGAGTCTACATGCCAATCAGGATTACCTTGTGCAATTTGATTTAGCAAAGTATACAATTCTTGATATGTTTTCTCCAAAGCTTGACCCCCTACTGCTGAATCCAAGAGAATCTTGGTATTAGACTCAAGGCCTTCTATAAATGTATGCACCAAAACATCATTCGATTGGTGGTGATGAGGACAACTTCTGAGCATGACCTTAAATCTCTCCCAAGCTTGGTAGAGATTGTCTCCATCTTTTTGCCTGAAACTCAATATCTCACTCCTTAATCGAGCCATTTTCTGAGATGGAAAAAATCAAATGAGGAACCTTCGAGCACATTCTTCCCATGTAGTGATGGATTGGCGTGGTTCATCAAGTAACCATCTCTTTGCTTCCCCCAGTAGAGAAAAAGCAAAGAGTGTCAATCTGATATAATCAGCACTCACATCTTCAGGAATATATGTGTCGCTTATCTCCAGGAAGGTTTGTAAATGCTGCTGCGGATCCTCATGTGAAAGTCCCTGAAATTCTCCCGAAGATTTCAACAATTGCACCATATTTTGTTTCAACTCCCATCGACCTCTTTGTTCAGGCTTCAGGATACTGTTAGTTACAAGGTGCGTAAGTGGGATTGCCACTTCTTGAATAGGTCTTGCAACTGGTTGAACAGGAACAGCTGGAGCTGGAACATTTCCAACATTTGGATTAGCAACTATAGGATCGAGTCTTTCTTCCATCGATTGATATCTTTGTCTTGGTTCTGCAAAGGGCTCTACTAACTCTTTGTCTCTCGCCAGTACAATATTCAGCTAAACCTGCAAAAATTCAGCCACTAAGATCAAGTTGTTAACACTTAAACTTATGATCAAAAACCAAAAATTAAAGCAATTTACTAATTCTATTTGATCCCCGGCAACGACGCCAAAAACTTATTGCGTCTCTACGCACACGCAAGTGTACATGATCGTGCAAGTAATATAATGACTTAGACAGTCAGATATCATTCCCTCGAGGATCAATAAACTAGAAATTTATTCAATCTTTAGTTAAAGACAATTGAGTATTAAGTGTTTGATTGTAACAAGATTAATATGCTTTTGTAAATAAAATTTAAATTACTAAACAAGAAATAATTTACGATGACTAAAGCAAAGTAAGAAACAGGTGTAATCAATAATGAGGACGATCCCACGGTTGAGGTATAGTGAGTACTCATATCAGGTTGATGGTTCGCAAGGTTTATGCCACAATCTTAGTCTCCCGACCTCAGATCTTCTATCTATTGAATGTTGTAACTAAATCCCGCAGAGTTACAACAAATCTTCTAGATTCATGAAGTTGTCTTCCTGCAAGTGAACCAAGCAAGGCTTCTAGGTATATCCCTATCCTAGATGCTAATTCAAATCTCTTATTTTATAAAAGAATAAGAACCTTACTCCCTAATTTCTTTGTTCTATCCTATGATTCTCCTCCCGGATCTACATAGAAATATAAATTTATTCTAATGATGGCCAATCATTAAAATAGTAAGCTCAAGAAATTAAGAACAACTCATATGATAATCCAAAAAGAAACTATGAATAAGAATATTAAATAGTACTCATGTTCTTTGCCTCAACCCCAGAAAAGGGGTGTTTAGCTACTCATGTTTGAATTAACCATCCAAAATAAGTAATAAATCATACCCAAATCAATCCTTTAAATAAATAAATTCAAAGGACTGTTTATGAACCCTAAAAGAGAGAAATTTCTGTTTTTCCGCCGCTGCTCTGCTTCCAAAGCCCCCCCACATTATCTTGGATTTTTTCTTTTATAGTTGGGATAAAAATACTTAAAATATTCCCAATTTGTCCACCCGGCACATTGCGCCATGACTAATATTGCTATTTTCCATTAAAATCTGGGAAATTACGGAGCTCAAGTATTCCCCAACAATTATAAAATGCACCCTCATCGCGACCGCCACTATCGTGGTGAACCAATGGATTGGGACAATTGTGAAATGATCATCCTCCGCGACGCGCTAAACCTTCAGGTCACCAAATCTGATAAACTAACTTTCTCCGCGATGTGGGGGTTTTGCGAACCTTCACTGGAATTCGACCATTGCTATTTTGTTGCTCATCGCAATACGGAGTGTCTTTAAATGAGTATTTCTTGTTCTCAACTTCCCTTTTTCAGCTTAATTTCAGTCCCTTGCATTCCTTCACTGCTTTCATATCCTTGTTGCATCCAGTTATGCACAATTCTTCATGATTTTGCACCTGAAAATACTAATCATATCCATTAGGCATAAGACGGAATAAAAGTTGAATTATACTTAAGAATTCATACAAAAGTTCTTAAACTAAGTTCAAATCTGGGTGCATATTGGTGCTTTGAGCATATAAATATGCCTAAGATCAGCAATACCAACATCCTGTAATTGCCAAAGACTCAATTGAAGCTGTAGTTGACCCTATCAACTCACCCTAGTTATAGCTAAATCAATTTAGGTATTATCTTTATAATGATCTAATAAGAATTATTTCAACTCGAAGTCATCGATTGATAACTCAGGTCGGGAGGAATGCAATACCAACATCCTATAATTGCAAAAGACTCAATTAAAGCTATAGTTAACCCTATCAACTCACCCCTAGTTCTAGCTAGATTAATTTAGGTATTAGCTTGATAACGAGTTAATAAGAATCATTTCAACTCAGAGTTATCGATCGATGGCTTAGGTCGGGAGGAATGCAATACCAACATCCTGCAATTGCCAAAGACTCAATTGAAGCTGTAGTTGACCCTATCAACTCACCCCTAGTTGTAGCTAAATAAATTTAGGTATTAGTTTGATAATCAGTTAATAAGAATCATTTCAACTTGAAGTGATCAATCGACAACTCAGGTCGGGAGGAACACAATACCAACATCCTGCAATTGCCAAAGACTCAATTGAAGTTGTACTTGACCCTATCACCTTACCGATAGTTCCAGATAGATCAATTTAGGTATTAGCTTGATAATGAGTTAAGAAGAATCATTTCAACTCGGAGTGATCGATCGATGGCTTAAGTTGGGAGAAACGAAATACCAACATCCTACAATTGCCAAAGACTTAATTGAAGTTGTAGTTGACCCTATCAATTCACCCCTAGTTCTAGCTAGATCAATTTAGGTATTAGCTTGATAATGAGTTAATAAGAATAATTTTAACTCAGAGTGATAGATCGACTACCCAGGTCAGGAAAAATACAATACCAACATCCTGCAATTGCCAACGACTTAATTGAAGCTGTAGTTAACCCCATAAACTCACCCCTAGTTCTTGCTAAATCAATTTAGGTATTAGCTTGATAATGAGTTAATAAAAATCATTTCAACCCGGAGATATTGATCGACGACTTAGATCTAGAGGAACACAATACCAATATCCTGCAATTGCCAAAGACTCAATTGAAGTTGTAGTTGACCTTATCAACTCACCCCTAGTTCTAGCTAGATAAATTTAGGTATTATCTTGATAATGAGTTAATAAGAATTATTTCCACTTTGAGTGATTGACCGACGACTCAGGTCGGGAGGAACGCAATATCAACATCATGCAATTGCTAAAGACTCAATTGAAGCTGTAGTTGATCCCATAAACTCACCCCTAGTTCTAGCTATATCAATTTAGGTATTATCTTGTAATGGGTTAAGAAGAATTATTTCCACTCGGAGAGATCGATCGATGACTCAGGTCAGGAGAAACGTAATACCAACATCATGCAATTGCCAAAGACTCAATTAAAGCTGTAGTTGACCCCATGAACTTACCCCTAGTTCTAGCTAAATCAATTAAAGTTGTAGTTGAACATATGAACTCAATTGAAATTATATAAAAAATGTTCAACCTATTGCAACAAATGACTTATCTATTGGAATTTATCAAACAGATTAAGTCATCTGTTGCAACAAATTAACTATCTGTTGTAAATTATCAAATAGGTATTGCCATATGTTATGACAGATGACTTATCTTATGGAATTTATCAAATAGATTAAGTCTTCTGTTGCAACATATTAACTATCTGTTGTAAATTATCAAATAGGCATTGCTATCTATTACGACAGTTGACTCAGCCATTGGAAATTTTCAAACAGAAATTGTCATCTGTTTCAACAGATAATTGAGCCATTAGTAATTTTCAAACATAATTTTTCATCTATTGCAAAATAGTACTTGGATAAAAAAGATAAAAAGGATGAAATACTAAGGCGGTAAAAAATATTACTTGGATAACTCAAAAATCTCCTCCTTGAGTAGTATTATCCTTTCTTTTCAATGTCACCATCTCCTCGTGCCCCTCAAAGGTTATTAATAAATATTTAAAACCCATCTCTAGAATTCTCTCTCCTTCAACCATAAATTAACACAACTCATCTCTCTTCTTTATTTAGATTTAGAATTCCCTTTCTCCTCTTTAGGGTAATCACAACCAGCTTTTTTTTCCCTCTCTTTTCTCTCCTCTTTCACATGAGGACCCTTTTAGATGTCAACCGCCCCTAATATCTTTGCTCGACTGAAATGGGTGTTCTAATCCCTTTGCTTTTTTGACATTGCAGGTATGGTTCACTATTTCTCTTTCTTTCTCATCTTATTCTTTGTATGTTATTTAAATTAGATATTTACATCTGTTGTTATTATTGATTTACCCATCATCAGTTTCCTATTTATTGAGAAATGGGTATTGGTGTTGTTGGAACATGTGGTGTTTATGTTGTTGATGGTGTTGGAACATATGGTGTTGTTTTTTTATTGTTGATGCTGTTGTTGTTGTTGGTGGTGGTGTTGCAAGAGGTTCCTCAACTATTGCAACTGATGAATCAACTGTTGGAACAGATGGAACAACTGTTGGAAAAAATCAAATCAGTAGCAAGACTGGTTTGATTTATTCCATCAGATAACCCATCTGTTGCAACATGTCATCTATCTGTTGCCATAGATGCGTCGCCTGTTGCAATGGTTGACTCATATATTGAACGGATGGGTAAACTATTGCATCAGATGGGACATCTATTGATTCATTCAATTTTGTGTTACCCTTTTGTAATGTTCTTTTTGTTCTTCTTTTGTTTGATATCAAATGTTTTTCTTTTATTTACAGATTAAAGAAAGTGAAACTAGATAAACTTGTGCCCGACCAGCATTAAATACTAGAGTAAAGATGGGTTCAGAGAAATAATAGATGGAACTACTTCATATGTAGGAGGTATGTATTACTGATCAACCTATACTGAAAACACACATGCAGTACATTGATTTTGTGAATGTTGGTTCTTTACCTATTAGGCATTAATCTTTCAAAAAAGATATGACATTTTACAGTTAAGATTGTTAGGTTCGAACTGGTAAGACTGAGGAACCAAGTAGGTGGTGTCGATACCCTGATACGATTTAGTAAAAAATTTGATAATGTTTATGTGTCAAGTTTGGATAAGGGTTCAAGTTTTTGATAGAAGTGTAAATATTCAAATAGTGATTAGACTGATTTTAAGGGTTCAATGGACTTTTGAAAGGCCTTTGAAGCCTTACACTGCTGCAAACAAGAATAGAAATAAATATAGTTATTGCTCTGGTCCAAATTTATATGGATGGGTTGCTCGAGGAGACTATTATACAACAAAAAGTGATTGAAAGAATACCTATGTGGGAAGAGGGAGATGGAGAAGACCATAATCAACTCAGACCTTATTTAAGAAGAAACATAGGGTAGGAAGGAAAGTGTAGAAAAATTGGTTGATGAAATTGACATGAAAAATGAAAAAATTGAATGAGCTGGAAATGTGAAAATGTATCCAAAAATGAAAATCCATCAGTCCATTTTGAAAAGAAAAATGCTGAAGTGGACTGGAGCTGTACACTTTGTTCGGGGACTGTAACTAGCTAGCATGGACTGAATGAAGACCCACAAAATACAGGACCAGAACTCTAAGGTTGTAGCTTTGCGAGCACCGATGGTGGTAAGATTATTGGTTAGGATTGAAAACTGAACCAACAACTCCTGAATAAAAACTTAGGGATCAAGTCAAGGTGGCAATTTTAGAAATTAAACTTGCATCCCAGGCCTTCCGCTTGTGGTTCTGGTCAGGTCAAAGGCAGTGGAAATAACAAGGCATGGGATTTCTGCCCAACTTCAGACCTTTTTGTTTCTACTTCCATTGAACTGATCAGATCCATAGACAGAAGGCATGGGATACAAGTTAGACTTCAGAAATTGACGCCTTAGCTTCCCTTATTTTTACTTCTAGATTTGTTGATTTAGGTTTCATTCTTGACTAAAAATCTTACCAATTCTCAATGCTCGCCAAGATGCTTCTTTAGAGTTCTGTTCCTGCACATTGTGGGTCTTCATTGAGGCCACACTCTCTAGTCCCAGTCTCGGGAAAAGTGTCCAACTCCAGTTCTCTTGAGCATTTTTCTTTTTTAAGAATGACTGACGGATTTTAATATTTAGATACACTTCCACATTTGAAGCTCATTCAACTTTTTCATATCTCAAGTCAATTTTATTGGCTAAATTCGCTATAAGTTCCTTACTTACTCGTGTTTTCTCTTAAACAAGGTCTGAGATGATATATGGTCTTCTTCACCTCCCTTTTCCCACATAGGTATTCTCACAAACACCTTATGCTGTATAATAGTCTCCTTGAGCAACCCATCTATATAAATTTGGACCATGGGAATTTCTATTAGTTTTTCATTCTTGTTTGTTGCATTGTGAGGCTTCGAAAGCCTTTCAAAAATTCATTGCACCATTAAAATCGGTTCAATCACTATTGGATATTTACACTGCCACCAAAAACTTGAACTCTTCTCCAAACTTGACACATAAACATGAGAAAAACCATCATTAAATTATAATAGGGCATCGACACCACCATCTTGGAACCCTTCGGCCTTATCAGGTCGCACCTACCAAACTAAACTGTAAAATACAGGATCTTGTTTGAAGGATCAATGTCTAATCGATAAAAAATTGCATTCACAAAATCATTGTACTTTATATGTGTCTATCATGATACCCTGATCAATAATACATAACTCCCACACATGAAAGTGGATCTATTAATCTACACGCACCTTATTCTTCCTACCCCATCAATGTTAGACAGTGTTTATTCATAGGCACTCATGTTAACATGTCAACGGTGGGAGGTAAGGAGCAATTCTAAATCCAGTAGCAATAGCAATTTTGGCTTTTGAGTTCTTTCAACAGATAAACCATGTGTTGGAATAAATTGGTCATCAGTTGTGTTTCTGTCAACAGATTATCCATCTGTTGTGACAGATTTGTTATTTATTGGAGAAAAATATTACAGTTTGATAGACTATATTGTGTTCTTCCAGCTAATGTCCATCTGTTGCAATAGATGGGTAATCTGTTGAAAATAATTGTGGTCTACTGTATTTAGTTTATGTTTTGCCTCTTTTTATTGATTCACAAGTTATCAAGTTATTGAGAAAGACTTGGACACTCCCTTTCCTCTTATATTCTCTAAACAAAAATAAGGGAAAGATATATTCTGCTTGTGGCTTTCATTCAATTCCTGCCTATAATTGCTCTCTTTGTTGCAATATTAGTGTTCCATTTTTACTTTTCATCTTACCTCACTTAACAGGTTAACTTTCTTATTTTTTCAGTCTCTGACATTTCTAAAGCTTTTTAAATGATAGAATATTATAGCCTTTTGAGACTGATTGAATTGCTTGTTGTGCTACCTCTTATGATTGGTATTCTATTTTATTAATCGATGTGTGAATATATGCATAGTATGCGGCTGGTTTGTGTACTTTGTGATGCTAAGCAGAAACTATAGTCGAATCGTGATATGGTGTTGCTTCCATGAAAGACGTCTAACAATGTCCCTTTTATCTTTCTCTTATTAAATTTGGGCCTGTGATATTATTGTACAAACACTATTGAGGTAATAATAGATTTGGACTGCTTGGGGAGGGGGGGGGGGCAGGGACTTGCATGCTCTATGAATCATGTAGGAAAACATAACCTAGGATTATGTGATTTATGTGCTAAGTGAATCCCTTAGGCAAACACAATCTAGGATTCGTTAATTAAATCACTTGTCACTTAGAAAGCATGCTTCTAGGATCACTAACGCGGCCTGGGAGTAATCTCAACATGTATTGATTTTGGATATTGTAGTAAGTTCGTAACATTCGCATGCCTTTTAAACAATTAATAAAATTATTTTTAATCACACTAAAATGAATTTTGACAACTAAATTCTGTTTGTTTTGCTTGTTAACACATTAAAATGAATTCCAACAATTAAATTTTTTCTTAATTTGTTTAAACAATTTCTAGCAATTGAATCCTATTTTTAAACCTGTTTAAATGAATTTCAGCAGTTAAATCTTTTTTTGCCTATTTAAATAACTTCCAGTAATTACACATTTTCTTTGCGTTTAAAATATTTCCATCAACCAAGTTTTGTTTATCATGCCTTGAAATAATGTAAAACTGAATTTGCAACACAAACGATAATTTCCAGCAACCAAAACTTAAATTTTTCTAACTTAATTAATTTTTCTACATTTAATTAGTATTGTTGTCAACTAATCTTTAATCCGCAACATAAGTAATTGTCTTTTTCAGTATATAAGTATACTTTCGAGCACCCTTTAGTACACTCATTAATTTTCACCATGTTTAACTTATGTTGAAATTGATTCAACTCGCAAACATATTTATTCTACTTTGGCATGCTTTTATTTTAACAAACTTTTACAACACATTATTTTGACATGAATAAAAATTATCTTTCGTCATATTAAACAATTGTTCAACACCTAGATACCATGTCTGTAGGCTTAAACTAAACAAAAATAATGATTTGTTCAAATTTACAAATTTATAATGTTGTTCTAAATGTTTTGACAATTACTCCTCATCAATAAACAATTGTGTGATGTTTAGATACTATACCTATAGGTTCGAACTATAAAATCGATAATTGCTTGTCTTGCATGCTAATCACACTAATTATTCTTTAATAACCAAGAGGCTAACTTGAGACCATTATATGCTACATGACGTCCTTTGTGTTTTATGCGCTTTGAGTTTTAGAAAACTTAACTTTATTTGTCTAGCCCATAAATCCAAAATAGAAAAGTCCAATGCTTCTTGGGCGATAGGTGGGACGATAGACATCCTAGAGGCGTTAGTTTTATCCTTTATTTTAAAATGCCTTTAAGTTGACAACCAGACTAGATGGAGTGGGGCGCATAGTCATTCGAAAGTGATGATACCCAGAGACATCACACGACATTTGATATTGTCACTTGTTTAAGAATCCGGTTAGTGGGTCGGATAATGAATAACAAGTTAGGGTTCTGATCTGAATGAACCACAAGATTCCTTTGTTTGATTTTTTTTGAGTTTGTTCTTTTCTTACATTTACTTCACATGCTTACTTATTTTGGGTAGTTTATTGTATAAGCAGTCCCTTTTTGTTATAAATTATGTCGCTTCTATATCTTCTCGCTTGTCTTGTTCTCTTATTTTTTTTTATTTTTTATCACTTAGCTAATTAACAAATAGGAATAAAACATGTTTGCTTATATCTTACTATATCACTTAGTTAACACTTAAGTTAATAATAAGCGATCTTTATTTGATCACATAGAATCCCCTTGTAAAGTATGAATTTGGCCGGAAACTACCTTTGTGCCTAACACCTTCCTTTCGAGGTAATTTGAACCCTTACCCAAATCTCTGGTGAACTAAGACTAAATAATAATATAGGTTCGTAGTTAGCCTAGACCGGGGACTAACACACCTTAAAACATTACGTGGTGACTCTTCCACTTCATACTCCCCCAAAACAATCCCAAAAAGAGTGGTCACATCGAATCCCACTTTTTGAGAATAAAATAGGGCGCGATAGAATGACTACTCTGCTGGGGATCTTAGGTTATAACCATTCTGAATTTGTGCATTGTGTGGGATTCTCTCTATTTTTTTTGATGTTTGTGTAATAATGTTAGCTTTTGACATCATGATTTATTTTCTACATGTTCTCCTTTTATTGTTTATTTATATCATGATTATTAGTCCTTTCTCCTTTTCCTTTTTAAGTGTTTTTTCATATGTCTCCATGTCCATCCCTTTCCCTTTCATCTTTTATTGCCTATGTGTTATCATATTTATTTATGTGTTTTGCTTAGTATGTTCTTTTTATGTGCTATATGTTACTACTTTATATAATTGACAATCCGCTCATACTTTTCTGCACTTGGAAATCTCTTCTGTTTTCTTTACGAACGATTGCGTGGGTATGCAGACGTTCTTTCCTAAAACACCCTTTGGGAAATGCCTCATGGATCGGTTAATCAGTGGTGCGTCGATAGCCACGAGCTTTCCCACACTCGAGTAGTCCACTCAAGGGAACCATGTCATAAATCCACTCTTATCCTTTAGATCTTGGCTACATATTTCTTTTACTAAAGGAATATGCATTCCATTCAACCTAGGATGCCTTGGAATCCTTGATGCGTTGAATGTTAGTCTCATTCAATGTCCAAAGGGGTTCACGACCCTGAAAGGACACATAATATTATTTTCTATGTGTTGCATTTCTATGTGTGTATTGACATCTTGCTTATCTTGTTGTTTTAGTTCTTGTCTTAGTCACTCCTTACTTTTAGTGTTCCTCACTTTAGAACTCGTTACTCTTAAATTTTTTGTCATGTTAGGTCCCTAAAATATACTCTTAGGTCCTATTCAAAACTTCCCTTCAATCTATCCTCTCGTCTCATCCGTTAGTATGTTAATTCCCCTAGGTCCAACTCTTGCTTTGATAAAGAGTTTCAGTCTCATTCACAATCTCTTAGTGCAACTTATCATTTTAGGATGTCCTCTTCCTAATGCTTCTAACGTTTACATACTACTGTCCTACCACAATTCTCAGACATTAATATCATCATATTCATGTTGTACTCTAGCTTTCAAAATCTCTAAGTTACTTAGAGCTCTCATAACTCCTATTCACTTCAGAAGAACATAACTCATTATTTTCAAATGACTAGGATATTCATTCTAGATTCCTATACGTACTCTTTGTTTCTAATCATAAGTCCTTTCTTCTAAGGTTGACTAAAGTTGAACATCAGAAATGACCAGTCAAGCAATGGTTATCAAGCTTGTCAATAGCGAAGCTGAGCATGAAAGCTTGGGGTTGCATCAAAACAAAGTTATTTCGAGCGTCATGGGGATGGAAAGAAGAATAGAGAGAATTAAGGGAATAATGACTGATCTCCGAGGTTAAGTTGAGATGCCACCAGATTTTCCAGATCCATTATCTGAAACTGACTTCATTGCCCCCACCTACACTATGTCGTCTCCTATATCGATGAACTCACCCATACTTGATTGTGGGGCACAAGTGTCTTCAAGTCGGTATTCAGTTGCACTGCTGAAAACACTTAATGGGTTGACAACTATGGGCAAGGAGAAGGAAATAGAAGGACAAATTCTTAACCATAAAGAAGGGTCATCTCAACTGCCTGAGATGAATAAGTCGCCCAAAGCTAAGGAAGAAGACAAGGATAAAATTAAGGATTTGAACTTTCCATTATATGATGGGTCTGGAAACCCTCATTCCCATTTGAAGAAGCACCTTGACAAACTATCGGTTATAGGGAAAAGTGATAGCTTTAAGATGAAACTCTTTGTTAGTTCACTTAAGGGTCCAACATTGATGTGGTACACAGAAAATGATACTAGCAAGTGGATCTATTGGGACCATTTGGCAACTGACTTTCTTAGGCAATTTGATAATAAACTAAAGAGGAATCTCACTGTCAAGACCAATTTGAATAGGGAAAAGATAATCATTGATGAGACATCAAAACCTCCAAAGCCTGAAGTAAGCATACCCCAACCTCAACTCATATGGTACCCATCTCCAGAAATCATTCCAATATCCAATTATGTCTAAGCCTATTAGTCCCAATCCTTCACAAAATCTCCTCCACAGACTGTTCGGTACCCACCTCCATTTGTTGCTCCAACATCAAACTACCTTCTAATGTTTTACCAAAATCTACCAACAAATCAATGATCCAACCAATCCGCCAGACCTCAACATGAGCTCCAAAAAAATCCATCAAAATGGTACACTCCTCTAGGTGAACCCATAGAACAGTTGTATGAACGACTCAAGGAAGAGGGCTATATTACGCCCATTACTTCTGTACCTTGTGATCCTAAGTCTCGACGGTATCTTCCTGATCAAATTTGTGCTTATCATTCTCAGATAAAAGGACATCCTACTAAGGCATATTTTGCCTTAAAAAACATGGTTCAGAAGTTGATTGAGACCAAGGTGCTAAGTATGATGAAGCCAAATCATGATGCTGCTTGATTTACTAAGCTTGACTGGCATTCGTTAACATTGGTGAACAAGATATCAAGTTGATTCTCTACTCCAGACTCCCAAACATTTGAAATTCTTTCAAGTTTTACAGTTTGCAATTTCCTTTTATGTTTTTCTTGCTTATGTAATGTGAACTACGGTCTACCTGATTCCCATGTATGAGGGATACATAGGCGCTCATTTAATAAGTTTGGTCTCATCATAATAAAATTTTCTCTTTCCCTATTTTGTGATTTTTCTATACGAAGTTGGATAAATCAACAATGTGATGTATGAATCAATAAATTTGATGTTCAACAAAAGTCGACCTTGTTCATTCCCTATCTTCCCATCTTCTTTATAATTGCAATTTCAATTTCAACATTATGTTCTATTACTATCTTATTTCGTGTGTTAGGAGCTCAAATCTGTATGCCTAGGCCAATTATTAAGCCTTAGCCTTCATCCTAGAATGCCTTTATTTTATATTTATTATGTTTTGAACTTATATATGCTATGTAGTAACTTTAGTTTGGGCTTGTTTATTTTGTTTAAAGGTTGTCTAGCATTTGGACTCGATCTCAATTAATTCTGCAATATGATAAATATGCTCAATATCTGAAAGGACTCCATCCCTCATTCTACTTGCCTAAGATAAAACACCGTGCCTCCTAATCCTCCCCTTACACACACACCCTCTCAACAATTTCCTTCTGCCCATGAGAGAATTAATCTAGACGCACGTCGTCAAAGGCTTCATAACTTAGAGAAAAGGTTCAATGAGGAACTGCGTTCTAGGGGTATTTACAACTTGAGGTATGAGAAACTGTGTTTACACCCAAAAGTTGGTTTACCTCCAGGATACAAAGTTCCAAAGTTTAATATGTTTGATGGGCGTGGAGATCCAATCACACATCTAAAGCACTACTGTGGAAGACTAGTTGGCATAGGACATAATGAGGCTCTTCTACTGAGATTATTTGTTCAAAGCCTATTGGGAATGACGCTCACCTGGTTCACCCAACAAGCTTTCAACAAATGGAATAATTGGGAAGAATTGGCTTAAGATTTTGTAAGGCTATATAAGTTTAACATCAATACCGGTCCAACAATGTGGGATTTTCTTAAGGTAAAAAGAATAGACCATGAATCTTTTGAGGAGTATGCAATACAGTGGTGGTTAAAAGCTTCTAAGATACTTCCTTCCGTACCAGAAAAAGAGTTGGTCCAAACTTTTCTTAGATCATTAGATGGAATATACTTTTAGAAAATGTTCTTCCTAATCAATCATAGTTTCGAGAATTTAATTTCGATTGGAAAAAAATTAAAATACAAAATTTGAGCGGGGAGAATTATTGTTTTTTCGGCAAAGTTGGCCACTTTTCAAACACCAAAGAGTCCATCTGAGGAAAAAGAAAAGGATTCATCACCTTCTATACCTCAAACACAAGGCTATCAGAATAATAAAGGGATCCATGCTGTTTTTGGTTCTTGTGGAGTACATATTGAACCTTATGACTCACAAGATTCTCAAAGCAAGACTTGTCAGATCCAACCCTACTCCATCCAGCAAGAGACTTCTCAAACATAACCCAACTTTAAACAAGGTCCTTATCCAGTGCACAATGTTTTCCATCAATCGAAGAGAGTGAGGTCTCGAGCTTTTACTCCCCTGACTGAGCCCTTGGTGAACATATTCAAAAGATTAAGGACCCAAGGTATCGTAGAACTGAGGAGAGGATGGATCCCTGCATATCCACCCCCTTATTTTGATCTATCTAAAATTTTTTCTTATCACTTGAATATTCAAGGTCATGATATTGAGGAATACTCGGTGCTAAGGTACAAGATTCAGAATCTGATTGAAAAGAAAAGGCAAATCTAATTGAAAAGAAAAGGATAAAAATGCAACGAGAACTAATAAGCAATGATCTTGTTACTACGGGTGAAATCTTTGTTCAAGGTGATCCGACAAAAGTATTTTTGAGATTTTCACAAAAGAAGCGTAAAACACATCAAATGAATTGACGTGCAAACATTTCTTATTTTTTCATCGTTCTCATTTGATCCGTCTTATGGCCAGTAAAATTTTCTTATCTTATTTACCTTTCGTTGTACTCATGAACTAAATTTGACCTGACTTCCATTTGGATACATAGGCAGCCCACCCTGGGTTCGGTCTAAATCTAATAAATTATTTACTTTCCCCACTCTTTCCTGATCTTACACCTCCAAAACTTCAAGCTAATAGGCCAAACTCTTGAGCATATTAAGACAGATTGCAATTGAGGTCACGATGTTCAAGTGTAGGACAACCATTTCTCTTGAACTAATTTTTTCTTTGAGTGGCTCAGGAACATAAGACCCCAAAAGCAAAACTGGGGCAGAATTTTTGAGGTTTCAAGAAAAACCTTAAAAATTTAGTAAACAATATATCAATTTAAAATATAATGCAAAAAGTGCCTTTCATTCTTAACTGGGGCAAATTTTTTTGAGAATTTCTCAAAAATTTGACCATGATGAAGTACAAGTCCTAACGGTCCATGAAGCAAAAACAACGACCAAGCTATGAATCTACAATTCTTTTCGACTGGCAATTTTTCTCTGAGTGTAGACAATAGGTACTAAATGCAGCAATAATATTATGCTATCATCAAAGAAGCCAGGACTACATCCCCAATAATAAAAATGAGCTAAGTTGTTCTATCTTCTAACTTTAAAGATATTTAATTTGATATTATGGGTTTCTATAGAACCTTAATGGACAATAATGGGTTCCTGTAGAACCTTAATGGTCAATAATAGATTTTTGAAGTACCTTAATCAATAATATTGGGTTCCTATAGAACCTTAATCAACAATATCGGGTTTCTGTAGAACCTTAATCAACAATATCGAGTTCCTATAGAACCTTAATCAATAATATTGAGTTCCTATAGAACCTTAACAAATAATATCGGGTTTCTGTAGAACCTTAATAGACAATAATAGGGTTTTGTAGAACCTTAATAGACAATAATGGGTTTTTGTAGAACCTTAATAGACAATAATGGGTTCTTGTAGAGCCTTATTGGACAATTATGGGTTTCTGTAGAACCTTAATAGACAATAATGGGTTCCTATAGGACCTTAATAGACAATATTGGGTTCCTGTAGAACTTTAATAGATAATGTTGGGTTCCTGTAGAACCTTAATAGACAATATTGAGTTCCTGTAGAACCTTAAACTAGTGATACTGACAACATGGGTTCCTGTAGGACCTTATTTGAATAATATTAGGTTCCTGTAGAACCTTAATTAAACAACATTGGGTTCCTGTAGAACTTTAGATGAATAATACTGGGTTCCTTGTAGAACCTTGAAGACGACATTGGGTTCCTCGTTGAACTTTAAATTAAGCTACTACTGAATTTCCGACTAGTAAGAAATGATTTTCTCTCTCGTATTTAAAAACGTAGTTCTTTCCCCTATGTTTTTCATCTCCTGAATCGTATTCACATCCCACATTTCAAAACTGCTCTAATCTTGTCTCTTCGATCTATCATCCTACCTTTTTCACCTCAGCCCATCGTTGTTTCAAATTCTTTTCATTTCAATCACACCAACCCATGATATCATTGTTGATGCCCCTATCTTTCTCATTAATATTCTTTAGGAATATTGTTCTTTCCTAAATCTAGAACTACACATGTCCCGATTCTCGTAAAATCAGAGATATGTAGATGACTTAAGACCAAAGTCTCAGCCACACTATTTTTAAAACACCTCCTGTTGCTTTAATTCCAACGAAGCATCTTTTCAGTCGGACAAAATCGGCTACTATATCAACTTTCGTTGCTCGATAATTCTTTATCATTCTCAAGCAATGAAGGGGCAGCTGTTGACATCCAATTTTAATCGCCCGATACTCCTTTTAGGCTGCTATTTTAGTAAAATTATTAATTTCAAATGTTAGTATTTTTTTACACATTATTTTTGTATTAAATAGATATTGGCGTGTCACATTCATGATTTTAAAAATTATACAAATTATTTTATTACTTTTTATTATCATTTTTTAAGATTCATTAATTCAAATATGATATTTTACATAATTGATCAATTAAGATCATATCACCTTCTATTGGTGCGACTAATATTTTGAATTAATGAATCTTAATCAAAATTGATCCAATAGCCTAGATCATATCACCTTCTATTTCCTTTTATACACAAAGAGGAACCCTAATCCTCATCACACAAAAATATTAGTCGCACCAACTTTCCCTTCCCTCTTTCTTTTCTCTTGGTTCTCTCTCTTAACCGGTGATTACCGCCATCCCTCCACCCCACCAAGATGCCATCTCCCTCCATCCCTCTTCTTTTCTCCAACTCTAAACAACATCACCATTATGCCACCAGTTGATGGGACCCCGCTGCTGCCTCGAACCAGCCGTCGCCTCCTGTGGAGGAACCCCTCCGGTGGAGCCACCAACCCCATTGCCATTTTCTCTATTTCTACGAGGACTAAACACCGACAGCACCACCAGCCGGTGAAGTAGTCGTCCACCAGCCAGCGCTACCCTTACGCCTTCTTCAACCGCTGCTTCACCTCTAACCATCGCCATGCAGCCGAACCAGCACTGTCTCACGCATAAAAAAATGATAGGTTCTTGAGAACCCATCTCAGGTTTGATTTCCTATTTAATTTTCTTCTACCACTTTTTTTCTTTTCTTTGGACAGATTTTGTTATCTGAAATCGACGGAAGTTTATTGAGGTTTAATTTCTTGTGATTTGTGCCCGCCTAGACTATCACATGTTAAAAGTCCCAAGTTTCACTGATTTTGATTTCATGATTTGGATTCTGAAACTATTATTTCAGAAGTTATCTCCTTCACTTATTGGTAGAATTTACTGTCGAAGGAGTATCGAATCAGGTCAAAAGTACGATTTGTGATACCCCTCTGGATCACCTTGGTCCTAGATGAATTTTGGTAGCCTTAGATGTTCTAGATTCATCTGTTTTTGTTCATTTGAAATTCGAATTTACAATATTCTCTTACTGGGTGAGCTAAAAATGTTATTACAAATCTGATAACCTCTCTTAGTATTTGAATTGACAGCTGATTATAGTAGGCTTTGATTCCTTTGCAATCAATTGGAAATTTTATTTAGGTTGATTGATATATGATTGGAATAAAATTATGTGATAGCTCCAGTCCTTTCTTATTTTAGGTAAATTTCATATTTCTGTGATTTCCCTAGTCTCTTATTCTCGTTTGGTATAGAAGAAATTTTTTTTCTAGACTGATTATGATATATTTTGATAGAATGATTATTATATATTTTGATAAAATAATTGATTGCGAAATTTTGGTAATTAATGAGATTACAAGCCCTAATTATGTGGTGTTCATATATTTTTGGTAAATTTCATGGTCTATGAATCCTTTGCTTATTTTTCATGTTCTTTTGGTCTTGAATAGATCTTTATATATATATATATATATTTACAGTAAACTTGACAAGATTTTCTCTCTAATTAATTTGGCTATAAGCTAATCACATCTTCAAATAATTTTCTCTCCCTTTTTAATAATTATCTCCTTTCACTATAAAAAGGATGCCTCTTCTCACAATTGAGACAAACTTGGACACTCCTCCCCCTCTTACGTTCTTTAAACAAAAACAAGGGAAAGATATATTCTGCTAATGGCTTTCATTCAATTCCTGCCTATAGCTGCTCTCTTTGTTGTAATATTAGTGTTCCATTTTTACTTTTCGTCTTACCTCACTTAACAAGTTAGCTTTCTTATTTATTTCAGTCTCCGACATTGCTAAAGCTCTTTAAATAATAGCATGTTATAGCCTTTTGTGACTGACTGAATTGCTTGTTGTGCTACCTCTTGTGATTGGTATTTTATTTTATTAATCAATGAGAGAATATATGCATAGTGTGCGGCTGGTTTGTGTACTTTGTGATGCTAAGCAGGTACTATAGTCGAATCATAATATGTTGTTACTTCCATGAGAGACGTCTACCAATGCCCCTTTTATCTTCCTCTTATTAAATTTGGGTCTGTAATATTATTGTACAAACACTATTGAGGTAATAATAGATTTGGGACTGCTTGGGGAGGGGGGGGGGGACTTGCCTACTCTATGAATCACGTAGGCAAACATAACCTAGTATTATGTGATTTATGTGCTACGTGAATCCCTCAGGTAAACACAACCTAGGATTCATTAATTAAATCACTTGTCATTTAGAAAGCATGCTTCTAGGATCTCTAACGAGCGCCTCGGAGTAATCTCAACATGTATAGTTTTTGGATATTGTAGTAAGTTCGTAACATTCGCATGCCTTTTAAATAATTAACAAAATTATTTTTAATCACACTAAAACGAATTTTGACAACTAAATTCTGTTTGTTTTGCTTGTTAACACATTAAAATACATTCCAACAATTAAATCGTTTCTTAATTTGTTTAAACAATTTCTAGCAATTGAATCCTATTTTTAAACCTGTTTAAACGAATTTCAACAGTTAAATCTTTTTTTGCCTAGTTAAACAACTTCCAGTAATTACACATTTTCTTTGCCTTTAAAATATTTCCATCAACCAAGTTTTGTTTGTCACGCCTTGAAATAACGTAAAACTGAATTTGCAACCCTAACGATAATTTCCAGCAACCAAAACTTTAAATTTTTCTAACTTAATTAATTTTTCTGCATTTAATTAGTATTGTTGTCAACTAATCTTTAATCCACAACATAATTAATTGTCTTTTTCAGTATATAAGTATACTTTCAAGCACCCTTTAGTACACTCATAATTTTTACCATGTTTAACTTATGTTGAAATTGATTCAACTCGTAAACATATTTATTCAACTTTGGCATGCTTTTATTTTAACAAACTTTTACAACACATTATTCTGACATGAATAACAATTATCTTTCGTCATATTAAACAATTGTTCAACACCTAGATACCATGTCTATAGGCTTAAACTAAACAAAAATAATTATTTGTTCAAATTTACAATGTTGTTCTAAATGTTTTGACAATTACTCCTCGTCAATAAACAGTTGCATGACGTTTAGATACCATGCCTATAGGTTCGAACTATAAAATCGATAATTACTTGTCTTACATGCTCATCACATTAACCATTCTTTAATAACCAAGTGGCTAACTTGAGACCATTATGTGCTATGTGACTTCCTTTGTGTTTTACGCGCTTTAATTCTTAGGAAACCTAACTTTATTTGTCAAGCCCATAAATCCAAAATAGAAAAGTCCAATGCCTCTTGGGCGATAGGTGGGATGATAGACATCCTAGAGGCGTTAGTTTTATCCTTTATTTTAGAATGCCTTTAAGTTGACCACCGGCCTAGATGGGGTGGGGCGGGTAGTCATTCCGAAGTGATGATACCAGAGACATTACACGACATTTGACATTGTATCTTGTTTAAGAATCTGGCTAGTAGGTCAGATAATTAATAACAAGTTGGGGTTCTGATCCGAATGAAATCACAATATTCCTTTGTATGATTTTATTCAAATTTTTTCTTTTCTTATATTCACTGCAAGACCCCATAAAAGTCATAGTCTAATTCAGTCCTATCTAGCATGAAAAGAGGTCCCAGACTTAGAAAATTTCAGCTAAGTGTTATACTTAGAATTATTTTTGGCCTTAATATTTCAATGACTTTATTTTTTATCTTTCCGGTCTTGGATTAATGATTTTTAAATTGATTCATGATCAGGGATGGTAATAGGTCATATCGGGTGAGTTTCAAAATTTTTGGACTAGTGTAAGGGTGAGTTTGGATGTCCAAAATAGTAAGGTCTCGCGATAAGCATGCGATGAGAGATCCTGTCCCTATTTCTGGGAGTCGCATCGCGAGGTCTATTCCCTATTTATGGGTGTCGCGATGCGAGGTCTATACCCCATTTCTGGGAGTCGTGCCTTGAGGGTCATTTACATGGGAAAAGAGGCCTAGGGGAAGTTTTGTCCTTTTTTTCACCCAAATCATCTAAAACATGAAATTAATCACCAAATAGGGCAAATTGAATTCATTATTCGCTCAATCCTCTCAAGAACAAGCCCTAGTTTCATTAAGCTCCAGAATCAAGTCTCAAGAAATTCCCTACAATCTTCACGAAATTAATAATCAAGGTATGTTAGGTGTTCATCCTTGGGTTTCCTTCCAACCTTGGAGTTCAAGAACCCTTTTTTAAAATATGAGTTTATTGATTCATGAATTGACATATGCAAATTTGGGTTGTATTCATGTTTGTGTTGTTGTATGGGTTTCAATTCAATATTTTGTTATGAGTTTCATGAACCTAAGATAGAATGTATGTTGATTGATGTATTTCCCATGTTGCAATCCTTGAAATTGAAAGGTTAAGTTGTAGTCATGATGCTTATGTGTTGTTCATTATTATGTATAACAATCATGCTCCCCAAGTGTTTGATAGAATGTCCATGTGAATTGAATAATGTAATCATGACATGTTAGTATGTGTTCTCATTCATGTATAAGTTCATGGCCTTCAAGTGTTTGGCAAATTGCCTCAGTGAATGAATTGTGAACAATTGACTATTGCTATGCTTTCAAGAAGTACTATGTTTTACCTTTATGCTATCGAGTCCTGGGGTATTTATTACCTGAATTATAGTTGTTTATTTAGTCACAGTAGAAATAGAATAGACCCAATAAAAAGGTCAAGAACAGTAGTACACAGTCAGTAACAGAAATCAGTGAACTCAGTCCAGTTCAGTCAGTCAGCACGATTAGTGTCAATTTAGTCAAGTTTAGTACAATCTAGTGATCAGTGTCTATTCAGTTGGGAGTAGGATTCAACGCTGAGCGAACCCAGGTATGGGGGAATTCCCGCCAACAGAGGGTTTGACACTTAGTAGAAGTCCCTACATTACAGAACTATGTAGCCAGTGTAGGGTAAGACGTCCTCCTGCTAGACTAGGGTTGACACAACCGTATATATGATTCATGAATCTTCCTGCCAGATTAGGGTTGACCCAACATTGCTAGTATCCCTTGGCAAGGTTCTAAAACCCTTCCTGGGGTCACAAGTTAGACCCCAAGTTATTTTATAATTGGGGTATGTCGATTAGATGAACACTCCCACAGTTACAGTTTAAGTTTCAGACTCAATGTAGAACTCAGTTCAGTTCTACATAATCGGGACTGTCAGAAACAGGCACCTATTTATTAATAATACAGTTATCAATAAACTCAGATATCAGTTACTTAGTTATCAAAACTCAGTATTCAATATCGGTATGATCTCAGTTATAGTAAACATTTAGATGAACAGTCTTGCATAATCAGTATGTACAACAGTTTCAGTTACCCATGTACTCTCATTCAGTTATATACATATCATTTAGTGAGTTATTGTTCATCCATATAAACCCATGTATATCAGCCTACCTCACTTAGCATACCAGTATATTTAAAGTACTGACACATACTCTTTCTTTTGCACTATGATGTCTCATATCATAGGTTCAGACACACGAGCTCCTGACCGTACCTAGCAGATTAGGTTATCAGCAGTAGATATAGAGGTGACTCCTCATATTTTGAGGATAGACTTATTTATATCAGTATTCTAGATAGTTCAGTTATCGGAGTTAGTTGGGGACTTATCCCATCAACTCCACATTCAGACAGTTCAGTTAGAGGTTTTTCAGACTAGACTATTTTAGACAGATATTCTATTTTTCAGTATTACTATCAGTATTCAGTATTTATTTCAGTATTCATATGATGAACCTTATGGAATTTCAGCCTAACTTTTGCATTATTTCAGTATTATTATTCAGTGCTCACAGCAGTAACCATTTATAGGTTAGCTTGTGGTCCTTCAGGATTGTAAGCACCGTGTGATGACCAAGGTGAAGACTCGGGGGCGTTGCAAACTTGGTATCAGCTCCTAATGTTCTAAAGAGTCCTAGAGAGTCTGAAATCCGCGTCAAGTAGAGTTTTGTGCATGGGTGTATAGCGCGCCACATTTATGGACAAGAGGCTATGAGGTGTTTTAGGAAAAGTTTCCCTTCTTTCAGTATTCATATCGTGCGAGTGAGCGTGAGCTCAAGTTAAACTCTCTGCCTAATTTAAGTTTCTCTTCTATTTGCAAAATATGCCTCCCAAAAAGACTAACAGAAGAAGAACTGGAAACCAGCCAGCACCTCCGCCGATTTAGGCAGATCCCCTGGATGAGAATGTTTCTCACACAGAATTTAGAGCAGCTTTTACCACTCTAGACCATTCTGTAGTAGCCCAGAATGAACTCCCAACTGATGTTCAGGCCAACCCAGTGGCTAATTCTGCTGCATTTAGAATTTGGGACTTCACCCGAATGAATCCTCTATCATTTTTAGGGTGTAAGTATAAAGAGGACCCACAAGAATTCCTTGACATGGTGCAGAAAGTCACAGATATTATGGGGGTAACTGGTAGTGAGAGTGTTGAGTTAGCTGTATATCAGTTGTAGGATGTGGATCATTGATACACCCAAATTATAACTCTCGGTAGAAAGTGTAAGTGGTCGCTGTCAAATATTGAACCCAACTAGGTTGGGTGTCGAATCCCATAGGGAATACTATGCTCACTAAGTGTTGTAATCGTTATTAGACTGTTGATCAGAGGTTCCTAACCAAAAAGGGGGGGTTTTGGGTTTTAATTTGTAAAATAATTAATTGTAACAAGAGTATTCCAACTAATGATTCTCTTTGTATTTCGTAACTTTATGAGATTAAACAAACCAGGATTATCGTCACCAAAATTCTAGCACCATTTAGGTTGTGAATCATTTATGAGTTTCGCTTAGCAAATTTAATTGCAAGAAAGGTAGAGTCCTATTCTTTATCCCTTAGTTTCTCAACCTAAGTGGATAGATTATCCTCTAATTCTCTCAAACTCGAAGGATGCATTAGTCTTTCAACCTATTTCTCATGTAAGCTAATCCTGTTAGGGCATTTGCTATTACTCTAAAGGTTAAAGCCCTTAGAATTCATGTAAACACTTTCTTTTCCCAACAAACACTTTCCTTTCAGACAAGTGTTGTTCTAGGGCTCACTCTTCAAGTTTGCAACCAAGAAAAGTCATGAAATTGAAGAAAGGTTTATGCAATGTCATTGAAATATGGAATTCAAATTGATTCCCAACCCATAGATGTGTTTCACATTAAGGATACCATAACCCTAGTTATGGGATCTTAGCCACAATGCTCCATAGAAGAAGAAGAAGAAGTCATTCTTGTATTATTCATAAATAGATTAAGAATTTACTTACAAAGAATCCCAAGAATCAGTTCTTCAATCTTCAATAATCAATTGTTCAATGCTAAAGTACTCCCAGATCTAAAGAATCCCCAAAGTACTGGGTTACAAAGAGTTTCAATAGATGATAAAACTTGTAAAAGAAAGAAAAAAGATAGTTTCTTAACCCTAAAATTTTGTATTTATATGTTCCCAGCTAAAAAAAAAGAATTTAAAATTTAAAAACAGAAAAGCCGCATCCCAGTTGACGGTCCATATGGAGGACCGTCAAAGAGTTGACGGTCTACCATCTTGTCCGTCACTCATTTCTTCCAAATAGTAGTTTCTGGATAAGACCTGACGGTCCACCTGGTGGTCCGTCGCATGACTGACGGTCCACTACATTAACCGTCACTGAGTTCCTCTGGAGGGTGGTTTCTGGATAAGCATTGACGGTCCATCTGGTGGTCCGTCGCATAAATGACGGTCCACCATGTTGATCGTCACTGAGTTCCTCTGAAAGGTGATTTCTGGATAAGGGTTGACGGTCCATCTGGTGGTCTGTCACATGTCTGATGATCCGCCATGTTTTCCGTCACTCAAGGCATTTGTATGGTAGGTTCTGGATCGCCTTGACGGTCGACCTGGTGGTCCGTCAAAAGACTGACGGTCCACCATTTTGATCGTCAAACTCACTTTTTTGCTACTTTTTCCAGCTTTCTTCTGTGGTTATCTCCTTTCACTGAAAACACTAAAAACTTTATTAAATAACACTTTGGTTGCCTGAAAACATACAATTTTCCTAAGAAAATGATGATAACTGTTCTGTAATATACCGAAACATCAACACCCTCAACTTAAGGTAATTGTTTGTCCTCAAGCAACTCAGCACCTAATTGCACACAAGAACAGTAAAATGACAAGCAACCAACCCTTGAAATATTTTGATGCAACTATTCACTCATCAGTTCAATCACATGCATTTAACACATCAGGCTCCACACCCTTCATTTATCATAGTTCATTTCACAAGCTTGAATTTTACATTCTACAGAGAACAACAAAGTTCAGTGAAACTTCGGTTGCCCTCACAACAATGAAATCCACCACTCATTATTTGATGTGGACAAAGTCTAACTCTCACACTCACAAAGAAGTTACAACCATATTCCAAGTACTCATATTCTTGCCCTAGCCATATGACCTACCTTATGATTGACTCACTAGGATCAAACGGGTCTTTTCGAGGCTTGCAATGAGGTTTCAGGTCAGGTGGGGTATGTTTTTGGGTAAAGTGACTCATTGAAACTTAACTCTCCTTGACCTAGCATCTTTTCAACTTCAAGTTTCTATATATATATATATATATATATTTTTTTTTTTTTGATAACAGCTACCTTTCGACTCAGGCTAATGCAGTCAAGGGCCAATCTTTTGACTTTAGCCACCCTCAACATAGATGCTTTATCTAAGTTAAAATGTACAATGCTAAGTAATTTGCTAAGTCTGGAGCTAAATGTTAAAACCCTACGGAGAGTAATTAATAGTGACAGGATTTCAGAACGGGTTTTAAAGACAAAAGATGGGTTCAAAAGAGATAATCTTTCTGGTGGGTGTTGTTTATTTAGGTTAGAAGGGCTCAAAGTACAAGGAGGCCTGTTATCCTATCCTAATGACTCCCCTAGAAGACTGTATCTATGACTCGGGAAAGTTCTAGGTCTTAACCTATGAAAGAACTGCAAGTAACACCTCATACCCACAAGCAACGAAATTAAACTTCCTTTGCATTTCTTGGAATATTCATTGCATGTTGCATGCACCTCTTATAGACTAATGCTAAATGCAGAATTACTGAGAGTTATATATACATGTTTACATGAATAAGGTAAATAATTACATACACATGCTTATAGTCTTATGCCGCATCATTCATAGCCCATATTTACAACAAAGTACTGAAACAGAAACAGTTTATAGATACTCATTAAACACATATATTTACATCACAGGATGCGAAATTTGAAATGCAATAATAAAAACACCCTAAATATGCCGCTTCTACTAGATAATACATAATTGGATTCAAAATATCGGCAATACATCAAACCATGGTGTAAATATACCCCACCCCCACACAAAAAGATATGCATTGTCCTCAAAGCAATAAATTATCGTAACTGAGGATTGGGTTATCTACTTTGCCTCCTATTCCTCTGAGGCATCTGTCAGGTGGGGTGAGGTCCCTGCGTTCTCACCCTGTGCAATGTTGGACCCTATGGTGGTAGGAGCGCTCAAAACTTCACCCTCCATATTTTGAGGGATAGTCTCATGAATTGAACCTGCACTTTTCCCCCTTGGTAGGGAAGCACTAGTAGAGAATCCTACCGCTTCATTTTCTTCTTCTCTTTTCTTTCTTTCAGCTTCTTTCTTTGACTTCTTTACAGCTCTCTTCAGGTTATGCTGGTCTAACTCCTCAGGTGACATTGCTTCTCTCTTTCTCTTTTTTTCTTCTTTCCTTGCTGCTTTTTCATCCATTTGCTGCTTGCCTTTATCTTTCATGGGTCTACCCATCATATCCAGAATACCCTCATCATCATCACTTACCACCAAAGTCAGGTCAAATGTAGGAGGTTTTGATTATTTCTTCTTTAACTCCGCTATGTCAGCCTTTACCTGCTCAAATTTAGCCATGAGCTTGGCAAGATCAGGGAGAGATAGAGAATCTAGCCTTTTGTTGATGCGAGCTTCTATGTTATCCATCCTAACTTAAATAGTTTGAAATGGCCTGACTGCTTCGACCATAATTTCATCCACAAAAGGTTTGAAATCTCCAACCCACTTTTCTAACTGCTTCTGAAACCGCTTTTAATTCTTCACCACTTTGACAAAATTCACCGGGTTGAATCTGTATTCCACAAAATCCGCTCCACCAGCAAACTGTGTAGAATCTGACCCTGCAGACGTACCCTGGGCATATAATCAGGTGGCACATATGTGGTAATGGGTAAAGGCATACCTTCGGGCATTTCTGTGGCTTTGGGAACTGGTACAGACTAAGATTGATATGTTGAAGGTTTGGTCACACGAATTTTGAACTTTGATTCATCTTTCGACTTCTCAATGTCTTGCTTATGTGTAGCCTGTACCTCATTGTCAACCCCACTGATCAGTGGCACCCCAGTTTGTTTGCATAATTCAGTGATCAAACATGGGAAGGGTACAGAGGTGGTCACTTTATGTGCTTGCACAAACATCTCGTCTGCAATTAGCTGACCAAAATCAATTGGTAGCCCTGAAATAAAACTGGACACTACTACTGCTCTGGGATGATCCAGGTTCCCATCTCCTTTTGTTGGCATTAACCTCCACCGGACAATAGCCCACCAGAACTTAGCTTTAAAGCTAAGAGTGAACTTTGTGATGCGCTCTTTGGAATTAGTCAACCAGGAAGGATTTCCATCATCAGTCAATAACGAGGCCGCCGAACGTCTCTGACCAGAAGCATTTCTCATTCTATACTCAAAATATGGGACCGCAGGTGGAGCCTCGTATTCTGGCCCGAATAGTATCCAATTAATTATTCGGGCTGAGCTATCAACGGTGAACCCTCGGACCGGGACAGACTCCCTATTTGGTCTATGTGAGATTGGAGTTCCCTTTGGACATTCTTCTTTCACCAAACATAGGTAATTTGCAAAGAATTCTCTTACCCAATTCGGTTGGTAGTTTCCTGGTGGACTGCTCATCCATGCTAGTCCATATTCATTGAACCGGCGCTCTAACTTGGGATATTCATGAAGCTTTGTTGTCATAATCTGATGCTCTTCTAGAAATGACCTTCGGATCCCTCGAGCTGTGGGTGTCAACCCGTCATAGAACTCTTTGTGTGATCCCTCTATTTGCCACCTGATAGCATCTCGAATCTGGGGATCTTTCCTCCTGATAACGTTATCACCCTCCTGTTCGTTTTCTGCATTAGTAGCTGCCATTTGATCCCCCACATTAGCCATTTCAGCTTCACCTTCTATGGGTAATGGTTGGGTTAAAGCAACTGTTGCTTCATTCGGACTTGAATCAGTGAAACTGATGCTATTCTCACTCCCCTCCTCAGACTGGGGGATTGTGATGGCTTCCCTTTCAGTTTGCCTAGTATTATAGGTCAGTTCGGATGCATTTCTACCTTGTTGAGATCTTCCTCCTCTGTCTTGTGGAAGTTTAGGGGCCATATCACCTGAAAACCAGTTTAAGAAATCAGTTCAAAATTCAAACACAATCAAAATTATTGCAAATGTGGTCTGACGGTAGATCTGACGGTCCACCAGAGGTTGGACGGTCCACCAACTCTGCCATCAACCGTTAATTAGTGACCCATAAAATCTTGAGCCTTCTGACGGTCAACGTGGTGATCCGTCACAAAGTTGACGGTCCACCACTTCGACCGTTATCGCTTATACAAAAGATGCATTTTATTGAGTATTCTGACGGTCATCTTGGTGGTCCGTCAAAAAGTTGACGATCCACCAGTTTGACCGTCGCACCTTCATCTTCAGCCAAAAAGTCTGGGTTCGACCATTTTGTCGAGCAATAGCACATCAGGTCATATTTTCAATTACCATCACAACTCTAAACTCATATTTTAAGCACATTGGTCTCATTTTACACTTTATATCACCCAGATTTACACCAGTTTGTACTTTGAATTTCAACTCAAGACATTCATACTCAGTACACTAAGAACAAGCCAATAAATCATTCTTTTACACTTAATATGGACTACCAGAACAGAAGGGTTTTTACTTACCTCGATTCTCGATTACACTACGTGCTTGAAGCTTCAGAGACAAAGCTAACTTACAAATCCTAGCACCTGTGTTACTTTTTGGTTTGTGATGGAGAGATGGGAGAGTTGAGTTGATTTAAATAAGACACAAATGGAGGAGATAAGGGGCCTCAGATGGGATAACTCTCTTCAGGTTCTTTGAATTTTAAAGAAGTGGAAAAGTCAAAGGTCATGGAACAGTTTCAATGAGTGTACCCGCTCAATTTTATTCTCAAAATCTCACTTCGGGTTAAATACAAAGTACTTATAAGGAGTACCGATTTAACCCAACCCGATTCAGAGTTAGGGTTAAAGTGACGGTCAAATTGACGGCACGTCATGAATGTGACGTACCACCACTCTAAACGTCATCCCTTACCTGAGTCAATGTGTTTCTGTTTCGGTGTGACGGTAAGTGGGACGGTTCACCAAATCTGTGATGGTCCACCAGATTGGCCGTCACTGCTTACCAGAGTGTGGGTCACCAGTCTTACTTCTGACGGCTGTTTTGATGGCCCACCAAGTATGTGACGGTCCGCCACTTAATCCGTCAAATCCTATCCAGTATATGTATTTTCTTGCCAATTTTTAACAGTTGAAAGTATTGGTCCGTCAGAGAACTGGTGGTCCGTCAAGTCGTCCGTCACAACGGTCCAGTCGCTCAGATGTATTCCTATTTCCCTTTTAACCGTATTTCTGGCCCTGGACACTTCATTAACACATCAAAATTGCACAAAAACATAAAATAGACTCTAACCGTGGTTACAACAACATGTTGTGGGTTGCCTTCCACTAGCGCCTTCTTTAACGTCATGGCACGACTCAGGTATCTCGAGTACTCAGACTTCATCGAGATAAAAGACATCAATACTTTTTATTAAGTCTTTTGGACCAATATAAAGTTTGATTCTTTGCCTGTTCACTTTGAAGACACTACCATCTTCGTTTTCAAGCTCAACTACTCCAGATGAGTAGACTTGGCTAATTTTGAATGGACCTGACCATTTAGACTTCAACTTACCTGGAAATAGCTTCAGTCTGGAGTTGAAAAGAAGTACCAAATCACCTTTCCTGAATTCTCTCTGTGCAATCCTTTGATCATGGTATTTCTTCATCTTCTCTTTATACAAGTCAGCTCTTTCATAAGCCCTGAGACGAAATTCATCCATCTCATTTATCTGCTCCAATCTTAGATCAACTGCTTCCTTCCAGTGTATATTCAGCCTTTTAAGAGCCCATAAGGCCTTATGCTCAAGCTCGATTGGCAAATGACATGCCTTCCCATAGACCAGATGATACGAAGACATACCAAATGGTGTCTTGAAAGCAATTCGGTATGCCCACAAGGTGTCATCTAGATTCAAAGACCAATCTTTCCTATTAGTGTTCACAGTTTTGGAGATAATGGCCTTAATCTCATGATTCGACACCTCCACTTACCCACTAGTTTGTGGGTGATATGGATTTGCTACTCGGTGTTGTTTTACTCCATACTTTGCCAAAATAGCCCTGAAAACTTTATTGTAGAAATGGGATCCCCCATCTCTTATGATTGTTCTTGGTACTCCAAAATGAGAGAATATGTTCTTCTTCAGAAATGCTACAACTCTTTTTCCATCATTGTCATCCAACGCCACAGCTTCTACCCATTTCGATACATAGTCTACAGCTACTAGGATGTATTTTAACCCTTATGAGCTTACAAATGGCCCCATGAATTCAATGCCCCATACATCAAACAACTCTACTTCCATCATTTTGGACATTGGCATCTCATGGCGTTTGGAGATTGATCCTTATCTCTGACATTGATCACATCTACGAACAAGATCATATGCATCTCTAAATAGCGGGGGCCAATAGTATCCACTCTGTAATACTTTCTAAGTAGTACGGTCACCTGCATGGTGACCACCAACAGGTGAAGCGTGGCATGCTTCCAAAATACTCAGCATCTCCACATCTGGGACATAACACCTAATAACACCATCTGCACATCGCCGAAAAAAATAGGGCTCATCCTAGAAATACTGGGTCACATCATAAAGGAATTTTTTCCTTTTGGGAAAGGAAAAATTATCTGGCATCACCTCACTTACCATGTAGTTTGCAAAATCATCATACCACAGAATCTGCTCGAGCTTCGCAGCTAGTATCTTCTCATCCAGAAAAGAATCATCAATATCTAACTTGTCCTTGATTGCTTGTTCACATTCAAATCTGGATAAGTGATCAGCCACCTGATTTTCACATCCCTTACGATCTTTTACCTCAAAGTCAAATTCTTGAAGCAACAATACCCACCGGATCAATCTCGGCTTCGCATCTTTCTTAGCCATTAAGTACCTTAGAGCTGCATGATCCGTATGGACCACCACCTTGGTCCCTAGAAAATACGCTCTAAATTTCTCAAAGGCGTAAACTACAGCCAGGAGCTCTTGTTCAGTGACAGTGTAGTTCTTTTGAGCCCTATTCAGGGCTTTGCTGGCATAGTAGATTGGATGAAATAACTTATCCTTTTTCTAGCCCAACACAGCTCCAAGCGCCACCCCACTAGCATCACACATTAATTCAAACGACTTTGTCCATTCCGGAGTAATAATAATTGGAGCCTTCACTAATTTCAATTTAATGCATTCGAACGCCTGCCTGCAGTCATCATCAAAAGACAACTTGGCCTCCTTTTCAAGAAGTTTGCATAATGGGTTTGCAACCTTCGAGAAATCTTTTATAAATTTTTGATAAAATCCTGTATGACCAAGAAAGCTATGCACCCCTTTTACAGAGATGGGGGGAGGTAGTTTCTCGATGACCTCAACCTTGGCCCTATCTACCTCAATACCTTTCGCAAAAATTTTATGACCGAGAACAATGCCTTCCTTCACCATAAAGTGGTATTTTTCCCAGTTAAGTACCAGGTTAAACTCTTCACACCGCTGTAATGCTTGACTTAAGTTCAGCAAACACAAGTCAAAGGAATCTCCAACAACTGAAAAATCATCCATAAATACCTCCAAGGTGTCGTAAACCATATCAGAGAAGATCGACATCATGCACCTCTGAAATGTGGCCGGTGCATTACATAAACCAAAGGACATCCTTTTAAAAGCAAATGTTCCATATGGGCACGTGAAAGTTGTCTTCTCCTGATCTTCAGGAGCAATGGAGATCTGGTTATACCCAGAATAACCATCCAAGAAATAGTACCAACCTCTACCTGCCAATCGATCGAGCATCTGATCCATGAATGGCATTGAAAAGTGATCTTTTAGTGTCCACGAGTTGAGCTTTCGGTAGTCCATACACACCCTCCACTCTGTGATAGGCCTGAGTGGAATTAACTCGTTCTTCTCGTTGGCCACTACTGTCATGCCCCCTTTCTTGGGCACACACTGTACAGGACTCACCCATTTACTGTCTGAGATTAGGTACACCACCCCTGCATCTAGCCACTTGATGATTTCTTTCTTCACCACCTCTAGCATAGGTGGATTCAAGAGACACTGATGCTCAATAGTGGGTACACAATCTTCCTCTAGCTGAATCTTGTGCGTACATATGCCAGGAGGGATACCAATGATATCTACAATAGTCCAACAAATAACTCTCTTGTATCTCTTAAGAACAGAGATGAGAGCTTTCACCTGTTGTTCGCCTAGATCAGCAGCAATAATAACCGGCAGAGTATTTCCACTACCTAAGAATACATACCTCAGATGACTGGGTAGCTCTTTCAAGTCTAACACCGGTGGCTCTTCAATGGATGGCTTCGCCGGTGGTGAAGGTCAATTCTTAAGGTCAAGATCAAGCTTCTTGGTGGTATAAGAATACGACCCCATTCCTGTCAAAGCACAGACAGTTTCTTCGTACTCCTCAATATCCTCACGATCAAAGTTTATAAGCACAGCAGCCAATGGCCAAACAGTAAACTGCTCCTCCAAAGATAATTCCTGCTCGTCCTCATAATAAACATCAACTATGGAGAACACATTCATTTCTTTGTGCTTCTTCATTGATTTGCATACATCGAAACGTACCACTTTATCATTCATCCGAAATAAAAGTTCATTCTTTCGTAGATCAATCAACACACTTTCAGTTGCGAGAAAAGGTCGACCCAAGATTATGGGCATCTCAAAGTCCACCTCGCAATCCAAAATAACAAAATCCACAGGAAAAATAAAGGTAGCCACCTTCACTAATACATCGTACAGAATACCGATAGGCCATTTTACCGACCTATCTGCCATCACGAGCCACATATTGGTTGGAGTAGGATCTCCCAACCCCAACTTTTTATAAATGGCTAGTGGAATCAAATTAATTAGCCCCCAAATCACACAAAGCCTTAGCAAAATCCAAAGATCCGACCGTGCAAGGAATAGTGAAGCTCCCGGATCTGCCTTCTTCTGTACTAAGGACCTTGTGGCTATCGTACTGTAATGATGGAAATTATCTGTCGATTCATAGCTTGATGCCCTTTTCTTTGTCAAAAGGTCCTTCATGAATTTGGCATACCCTGGCATCTGCTCCAGTGCCTCCACCAAAGGCACATTTATAGTCAGCTGCTTCAGCATGGTCATGAATTTACTGAACTTATTGTCATCGGCCTTCTTCTTCAGTCTCTGAGGAAAAGAGGGTGGTGGTTTTGGGAGAGTTTTCTCCACCACTTCCATTTCTTTTTTCTTCTCAACTTCAATCTTTTCAGACTGCTGACAGCTAGGTGTATTATTATGAATGATCTTATCCTAATTTTCAGCTTCTACAGGATGATCACAATCTGCTTCAACAACACTCTTCTCCATACTATCAACCACAGGCTTACCCACAGATGGGTTTTCCAACACCTTACCACTCCTGGTAGTAATTACCAAACATGACCTATCTTTTCTTGGATTTTGCACTGTGTCACTTGGTAGAGTGCCAACCTTTCTTTGATTAAATGTCGCCGACAGTTGACTTATTTGCTGCTCTAACTATTTTATTGAAGTGGAATGCGAGTCAACTAATTGATTCATTGAAGACAAATCATTTTTTACCTTATCTACTCTCATGGTTGTTGCCTTAACTCCTTTCAACAGCTTAGCCATCATGTCCTCCATGGACATCTTCCCAGAGTTAGATACAACAGCTTCATGATTTCCAGGAGGGACATACAAACCACTCCTATCATTCTTATTCTTCCAATTCCCTTGGTCTCGGTCCTTGTACTCGGATTTTTCATAGTAGTTCCGACCTTGGTTTCCTTGGCCACTGCCTCGAAACCCCCTTGATTATTCAAGTAATTTGCTTCCTCCTCAGAATTGGAGTCAGCTCTTCCTTGTGATGCAACAGCTTTAACCTTCTCTGTCTTTCCTGATAATAAATGCTTAGTAATAAAGTCCATTTGTATTTTTATGTGAGCCATATCTTGGTCACGTTCCTCTTTCCTTCACCTCTGTTCTGCGATCATGCCAATAGATACAGTAGAGCTCGCTACCTCAGAATCCCTGGTATGCCAAGCTCTACTCTGCTTTGTCATACGATCAAGCATTTCAGATGACTCAAGAAAAGTGAGGTCCATTAATGACCCACCCACAACATTATCTACCACTAGCTTAGTCACCAAATTCAAGGCCCTATATAATATCTCTATCAAGTGGACATTGGTCATCTGATGATTTGGGCACCGCATAAGCTTCTTCTTGAACCTCTCCCAAGTCTTGTGGAGAGCTTTAGTTGGAAGCTGTTTGAAATTGCTTATCTCATCTCTCAATTGTGCTCTCTTGGATGGCAAAAAAAATCTTTCTAGGAAAGCGTCTTTCAGTTGCCTCCAATTGGTAATAGAGTCGGGATTTAGCCCATTTAACCATAGAGTTGCCTCTCCAGATAGAGACAATGGGAATAAGCACAATCGTATCGCATTTTGTCCAACCCCTGGATTGTCAAACGACTTTCATGCTGAGATAAAATTAATCAGATGCATATTCGGATCGTCGCCTGCAAGTCCACCAAATAACTCTTTGAGTTGCAATAGCTGGATCATAGTGGTAGTAATATTGAACTTGGATACGGGTGCTAAAGACGGAGGAATAATAGCCCCTGTGGCACCATCCCCATCCAATTCGTCATCATTATCATCAAAAACAACTTGCACAACTCTGCTTTCGGGTCTCATTCTAGCCTGATGATCTCTGTTGACATTCCTGTTCACTGGTGCAGCCATATCATCTACACGCCATGGATTTAATAGCTCATCATCACCCAGGTCCTCATCATTAGGATTTGGTACCCGACCTGAGTTATCAGCATTCTGCTGATTTACTTGCACAGCTGCCAATGTAGCTAATCTAGCCTGCTCCTGTTGAGCAGCTATCCTTTCAGGGTCTCGTTGCGCATCTATTCTGCCAATGAGATATAGTTCAGGATTTATAGGTTATAATGGCTGACCCGATCTTCATGTACTTGGCATGCACAATAGTCAACCTATTCAAAACAAAAACAACAAACCAAAGGTAAAGTTTGAGAATCTTTGACCAAAGGGTCTATTAATTATCACAAACTTAGTTGACAACCGTATTCTCTTGCAACGACACCAAAATTTAATACACCCAAATTACAACTCTCGGTACAAAGTGTAAGCTGTCGTTGTTAAAAATAGAACCCAACTAGGTTGGGTGTCGAATCCCATAGGGAATACTGTTCTCACTAAGTGTTGTAATTGTTATTAGACTGTTGATTAGAGGTTTCTAACCAAAAAGGGGGGTTTTGGGGTTTTAATTTGTAAAATAATTAATTGTAACAAGAGTATTCCAACTAATGATTCTCTTTGTATTTCGTAACTTTATGAGATTAAACAAACCAGGGTTATGGTCACCAAAATGCTATTACCATTTGGGTTACGAATCATTTATGAGTTCCGCTTAGCAAATTCAATTGCAATAAAGGTTGAGTATTCTTTATCCCTTAGTTTCTTAACCTAAGTGGATAGATTATCCTCTAATTCTCTCAAACTCGAAGGATGCATTATTCTTTCAACCCATTTCTTATGTAAGCTAATCCTGTTAGGGCATTTGCTATTACTCTAAAGGTTAAAGCCCTTAGAATTTATGTAAACACTTTCTTTTCCCAACAAACACTTTTCTTTCAGACAAGTGTTGTTATAGGGCTCACTCTTCAAGTTTGCAACCAAGAAAAGTCATGAAATTGAAGAAAGATCTATGTAATGTCATTGAATTATGGAACTCAAATTGATTCCCAACCCATAGATGTGTTTCACATTAAGGATCCCATAACCCTAGTTATGGGATCTTAGCCACAATACTCCATAGAAGAAGAAGAAGTCATTCTTGTATTATTCATAAATAGATTAAGAATTTGATTACAAAGAATCCCAAGAATCAGTTCTTCAATCTTCAATAATCAATTGTTCAATGCTAAAGTACTCCCAGATCTAAGGAATCCCCAAAGTACTGGGTTACAAAGAGTTTCAATAGATGATAAAACTTGTAAAAGAAAGAAAAAAATCGCTTCTTAACCCTAAAATTTTGTATTTATATGTTCCCAGCTAAAAAAAAAGAATTTAAAATTTAAAAATAGAAAAGCCGCATCCCAGTTGACGGTCCATATGGTGGACCATCAAAGAGTTGACGGTCCACCATCTTGTCCGTCACTTTTTTCTTCCAAATAGCAGTTTCTGGATAAGACCTGACGGTCCACCTGGTGGTCCGTCGCATGAATGACGGTCCACCACATTAACCGTCACTAAGTTCCTTTGAAGGGTGGTTTCTGGATAAGCATTGACGGTCCATCTGGTGGTCCATCGCATGACTGACGGTCCACCATGTTGATCATCACTGAGTTCCTCTGAAAGGTGATTTCTAGATAAGGGTTGACGGTCCATCTGGTGGTTCGTTACATGTCTGATGGTCCGCCATATTTTCCGTCACTCAAGGAATTTGTATGGTAGGTTCTGGATCGCCTTGACGGTCGACCTGGTGGTCCGTCGAAATACTGACGGTCCATCATTTTGACCGTCAAACTCATTTTTCTGCTACTTTTTTTAGCTTTCTTCTGTGGTTATATCCTTTCACTGAAAACACTAAAAACTTTACTAAATAACACTTTGGTTTCCTGAAAACATACAATTTCCCTAAGAAAATAATGCTAACTGTTCCGTAATATACCGGAACATCAATCATACGTGGTTTAAGTAGTGAAAGCCAGATAGGGCCGCAGATGCAGGGCCTACAGAATGGGAGGAGTTTGCTACTACCTTTCTAGATAGGTTCTTCCCATTAGAGTTGAGGGAGGATAAGGTGTTAGAATTTATTAACTTGAAGTAGGGCAGCATGACAGTGAAAGAGTATTCTCTTAAGTTTACTCAGTTATCCAGATATGCTCCTCATATGGTAGCTGACAACAGATCTAAGATGAGTAAGTTTGTTTCAAGGGTATCTGACAGTGTGGTCAAGGAGTATAGGTCTGCAATGCTAATTAAGAAGATAGACTTGTCTAGGTTGATGGTCTATGCTCAATAGATAGAGGAGCAAAAGACTAAGGAGAAAGAGAGGAGAGAAAGAGGCCTAGAATAGGTAGCTTTAAATTTACTCAGCCTAAGTCAGAGGGTGGTAATTATTCTCAGTTCCACCTAAAATCTTCAGTTCTAACTCCGTCCTCAGCCAGTTTTTCAGTGTCTAAATTCAGAAATGGTAATAAGGATAGGGCGCTAGGCTCTAAATCTCAGGGTAGTGTTAGTAATGCCTGAACAAATCCTCTTTGCCAGAAGTGTGGCAGAAACCATCAGGGTGTCTGCAGAGATGGAAGTGATGTATGTTTCGAATATGGTAAGCCAGGTCATAGAGTCAGAGAGTGTCCTTAGGTGGGTTCCCAAAGTCAGCAGAATCGTCCCCCATATCAGTTCGGACACACAAATTATCAAGGTGCCACTCTGAGTACCACTAGTGGGCAACGCCCAAATAGATTTTATGCACTCCAGTCCCGCTAGGATTAGGAAAGTTCTCCTGATGTGGTTGTTGGTATGTTACAAGTTTATCATTTACATGTTTATACTTTCCTAGATCTAGAAGCCTCTTTGTCTTTTGTCACACATATATAGTTGTTGACTTTGGAGTCAGTCCCAAAATCCTAGCAGAGCCCTTCTCAGTCTCTACCCCAGTGGGTAAATCTATCATAACCCAATGGGTATACAGGAACTGTCCAATTATGGTATCTCAAAAAGCTACTTCAGCAGACCTAATAGAGTTAAAGATGACTGATTTTGATGTCATTCTCGGCATGGATTGGCTTCATTAATGCTATGCTTCAGTTGATTATAGAAATAAAGTTGTTCATTTTCAATTCTCAAATAAAAGTGTCCTAGAATTGAGGGGTAGTACTTTAACACTTAGGGGTCAGCTTGTTTTATACCTTAGAGCAAGAAAAATGATATCCAAGGGATATATCTATCATCTCGTTCAATTTAAAGACTATAGTTCTGAGACTTCTAATCTTGAGTCAGTTTCAGTAGCATGTGAATTTCCAGATGTATTTCTCGAAGATCTTCCTGGAGTTCCTCCCGAGAGGGAAATTGACTTTGAAATAGACCTTCTTTAAGATACTTAGACCATATTTATTCCTCCATACAAAATGGCTCTAGCCGAACTCAAAGAGTTAAAGGAGTAGTTGAAGGATCTCCTAGATAAGGGATTCATCAGGCCCAGTGTTTCTCTATGGGGTGCACCTGTTTTATTGATGCGAAAGAAAGGCTGTTCTCTTAGAATGTGTATAGACTACCGTCAGTTGAACAAAGTCACAGTCAAGAACAAGTATCCTCTTCCCAGAATCAATGACTTTATTGACCAATTTCAGGGTGCCAGTTACTTTTCTAAGATAGACCTCAGATAAGTCTATCATCAGCTCAGAGTCAGAGAATGTGATATTTTAAAAACAACTTTCAGAACTCGGTATGGTCACTTAGAATTCCTAGTCATGTCATTTGGTCTTACCAATTCCCCAATAGCTTTCATGGACTTGATGAACTGCGTGTTCAAGTAATACTTGGATATGTTCATTATAGTATTCATTAATGACATTCTTGTCTACTCCCGCAGCGATAATAATTATGCAGACCATCTCAGAATAGTATTATAGACTCTCAAAGCTTATCAGTTGTTAGCTAAATTCAGTAAATGCGAATTTTGGCTAAGGTCAGTAGCTTTTCTTGGTCATATAGTTTTTGGTGATGTCATTAGAGTGGATCTTCAAAAAACTGAAGTAGTGAGAAACTTGCCTAGACCCATCTCATCGTCAGATATCAGGAGTTTCATGGGTTTGGCTGGCTATTACCGATGGTTTGTTGAAGGATTTTTATCTACTGCATTCCCCATGTCCAGATTGACTCAGAAAAAAAGTCAAATTCCAGTGGTCAGATTCTTGTGAGAAGAGTTTTCAAGAGTTGAAGACTTGACTCACTACAGCTCCAGTTCTGACTTTGCCCGACAGTTCAGAAGGATTTGTTGTGTATTATGATGCTTCTAGAGTTGGTTTGAGGTGTGTTTTGATGTAGAAGGGTAAAGTTATGGCCTATGCCTCTAGATATTTTAAGTCCCATGAAAAGAATTATCCCACCCATGATCTTGAGTTAGCAACTGTAGTGCTTGCCTTAAAGATTTGGAGGCATTATTTGTATGGGGTACATGTTGATGTGTTCACAGACCATAAAAGTTTTCCGTATGTATTCTCTCAGAAAGACTTGAACTTGCGTCATAGAAAATGGTTAGAGTTGTTAAAAGACTATAACATGAGTGTTCTGTATCATCCGGGCAAGGCCAATGTAGTGGCTGATGCTTTCAGTAGATTGTCCATGGGTAGTGTTGCTCACGTTGAGGATAGTAAGAAGAAGTTAGTTCAGGAAGTTCATTAGCTTGCCAGGTTGGGTGTTCGTTTGGTTGATTCAGATGAAGGTAATGTTTGGGTGCAGAATAGTTTGGAATTATCTTTGGTTTCTGAAGTAAAAGAAAAGTAGGACAAAGATCCCAGTTTAGTTAAGCTGAAAGAGTCAGTTAGAGATAAAAAAATAGAGGTTTTCTCCCAAGGGGAAGATGGTGTGTTGCGTTGCCAGGGTAGACTATGTGTGCCATGTGTGGATAGCGTGAGGCAGTGAATTCTTGTAGAAGCATATGGTGCGCATTACTCGATTCACCCAGGTGCCACTAAGATGTACCACAATTTGCGGGAAGTCTATTGGTGGAGTGGGATGAAGAGGGGCATTGCAGAGTTTGTCGCTAAGTGCTCAACATATCAACAAGTTAAGATCGAGCATCAGAAACCTAGTAGGTCTATGCAGGAGTTCAGTATTCCCACTTAGAAGTAGGAGGAAGTAAACATGGACTTTGTGATGGGTTTGCCTCGAACTCATCATCAGCATGATTTGATTTGGGTTATTATGGAAATGATGACTAAATCAGCCTATTTCTTGCCAGTTGATACCTTTTACTCATCCGAGGATTATGCCAAGCTCTATGTTAGGGAGTTAGTTAGATTGCATGGTGTCCCATTGTCCATCATTTCAGATAGAGGTACGCAATTCACCTCTCACTTTTGGAAAGCCTTCCAAAAGGGTCTTGGTACCCAATTTCACCTCAGTACGACCTTTCACCCTCATACAGATGGTCAAGCAGAGAGGACCATTCAGACTTTAGAAAATATGTTAAGAGCATGTGTCGTGGACTTTAAAGGTAGTTGGGATGACCACTTACCTTTGATTTAGTTTGCGTATAATAATAACTATCATTCCAGTATCCAGATGGCTCCATTTGAGGCACTTTATGGGAGAAGATGTAGATCTCCCATTGGATGGTTTGAAGTAGGTGAGGTCGTAGTAGTAGGGCCTGACCTAGTATTTGATGCCATAGAGTTCAGTTAATCAGAGAAAGGCTCAAGACAGCTCAGAGCCGATAGAAATCATATGCAAATATGAGAAGGAAAGACCTCGAGTTTGAGATTGGAGACTGTGTATTTGAAAATCTCTCCCATAAAGGGAGTGAAGAGATTCGGCAAGAAAGGGAAATTCAGTCCCCGATATGTTGGTCCTTTTAGGATTCTCAGTCACTTCGAAAAGGTAGCGTATGAGATTGAGTTACCTGCAGACTTAGCATCAGTACACCCAGTGTTTCACGTCTCCTTGCTAAAGAAATGCATTGGTGACCCAACAATTGTAGTACCTATACAGGGTATAGATGTTCAGAACAGTCTCTCTTATGAGAAAGTTCCAGTCGAAATCCTTGATCCTTAGGTTCGCAGACTGAGAAACAAAGAAGTTTCTTTGGTCAAAGTTCTTCGGCGAAATCAATCCATTGAGGGATCTACTTGGGAAGAAAAAGTAGATATGCGGACCAAGTATCCTTACCTTTTCCCCGCAAACTCAGACTCAGCTCAAGGTAACAGTCTTCCTTAGATTTACTCAGTTCTATGTTCATATTACCTTTACAAACTTGGTATTAGTTTATCTGCATAGCATTCTCATATCATGCATACCTTCATGAAATAGCTTAGTCATGTGTCATGTCTTCAGAATTCAGTCATGCTTCAGTTATGCATATTTAGTATGAAAACTCAGTTTATCAGTAGTTTCGGTCATGTAATCATGCTTTAGTTGTGCATGTTCAGTATGTAAGCTCAGTCTGGCAGTATTCTCTGCTTAGTCAACCTTATTCGAGGACGAATATTCTCAAGGAGGGATATTGTAAAACCTCGTAAAAGTCCTAGTCTAATTCAGTCCTATATAGAATGAAAAGAGGTCCCAGACTTAGAAAATTTTAGGTAAGTGTTTATACTTAGAATCATTTTTGGCCTCAATATTTCAATGACTTTATTTTTGATCTTTTCGGCCTTGGATTGATGATTTTTAAATTGATTCATGATCAGGGATGTTAATAGGTCATATCGGGTGAGTTTCGGATTTTTTGGACTAGCGTAAGGGTAAGTTTGGATGTCTAAAACAGTAAGGTCTCGCGATAAGCTCGTGACGCAAGATCCAGTCTCCTTTTTTGGGAGTTGCATCGCGAGGTCTATTCCCCATTTCTAGGTGTCGCAACGCGAGGTCTATTCCCCATTTTTGGGAGTCGCACCTCGAGGGTCATTTACATGGGAAAAGAGGCCTAGGGGCAGTTTAGTCCTTTTTTCCTCACCCAAATCAGCTAAAACACAAAATTAAACACCAAATAGGGCAAATTGCATTCATTATTCACCCGATCTTCTCAAGAACAAGCCCTAGTTTCATCAAGATCAAGAATCAAGTCTCAAGAAATTCTTTACAATCTTCACGAAATTAATAATCAAGGTATGTTAGGTGTTCATCCTTGGGTTTTCTTCCACCCTTAGAGTTCAAGAACCCTTTTTAAAACTATGAGTTTATTGATTCATGAATTTACATATGCAAATTTGGGTTGTATTCATGTTTGTGTTGTTGTATGGGTTTCAATTCAAGATTTTGTTATGAGTTTCATGAACCTAAGATAACATGTATGTTGATTGATGTAATTCCCATGTTATAATTCTTGAAATTGAAAGGTTTAGTTGTAGTTATGATGCTTATGTGTTGTTCATTATTATGTATAACAATAATGCTCCCCAAGTGTTTGATAGAATGTCTATGTTAATTGAATAATGTAATCATGACATGTTATTATGTGTTCTCATTCATGTATAAGTTCATGGCCTTCAAGTGTTTGGCAAATTGCCTCAGTGAATGAATTGTGAACAATTGACTGTTGCTATGCTTTCAAGAAGTACTATGTTTTACCTTTATTCTATCAAGTCCTGGGGGTATTTATTACCCGAATTCTAGTTGTTTACTTAGTCACAGTAGAAATAGAATAGACCCAGTAAAAAGGTCAAGAATAGTAGTACGCAGTCAATAACAGAAATCAGTGAACTCAGTCCAGTTCAGTCAGTCAACACGATCAGTGTCAATTCAGTCAATTTTAGTACAATCTAGTGATCAGTGTCTATTTAGTTGGGAGTAGGATTCAACACCGAGCGAACCCAGGTATGGAGAAATTCCCGCCAGCAGAGGGTTTGACACTTAGTAGCAGTCCCTGCATTACAGAACTACGTAGCCAGTGTAGGGTAAAACGTACTCCAGCCAGACTAGGGTTGACTTAACCGTATATATGATTCATGAGTCTTTCTTCCAGATTAGGGTTGACCCAGCGTTGTTAGTATCCCTTGGCAAGGTGCTAACACCCTTCTAACTTGGGTCACAGGTTGGACCCCAACTCAGTTTATAATCAGGGTATGTCGGCTAGACGAACACTTTCACAATTACAGTTTTAATTTCAGAAAGTATAAAACTCAGTTTAATTCTACAGAATTAGGACTGTCAGAAACAGTCACCCAATTATCAATAAACTCAGATATCAGTTACTCAGTTATCAAAACTCAGTATTCAGTTTTGGTATGATCTCAGTTATAATATACATGTATATGCACAGTCTTTCATAATTAGTATGTACAATAGTTTCAGTTACCCAAGTACTCTCATTCAGTTATATACATATCACTTAGTCAGTTATCGTTCATACATATGAACCCATGTATATCATCCTACCTCACTTAGCATACCAGTACATTCAAAGTACTGATGCATACTCTTTCTTTAGCGCTATGATGTCTCATACCATAGGTTCAGACGCACGAGCTCCTGACCGTACCTAGCAACTCAGGTTATCAGCAGTAGATATAGTGGTGAGTTCTTATATTTTGAGGACAGAGTTAGTTATATGAGTAATCTAGCTAGTTCAGTAGTCAGAGTTAGTTGGGGAATTTTTCCATCAACTCCACATTCAGACAGTTCAGTTAAAGGGTTTTCAGACTAGACTATTTCAGACAGATATTCTATTTTTTTCAGTATTACTATCAGTATTCAGTATTTATTTCAGTATTCAGATTATGAACCTTATGGTATTTCAGCCTAACTTCCGCATTATTTCAGTATTATTATTCAGTGCTCACAGCAGGTACCAGTCATGGGTTAGCATGTAGTCCTTTGAGATTGTAAGCACCGTGCGACGTCCAGGGTACAGACTCAGGGCATTACATTTACTTCACATGCTTACTTATTTGGGGTAGATTATTATATAAGCAGTCCCTTTTTGTTATAAATTATGTCGCTTCTCTATCTTCTCGCTTTGTCTTGTTCTCTTATTATTTCATATTTTTTATCACTTAGCTAATTAACAAATAGGAATAAAATATGTTTGTTTATCTCTTACTATATCACTTAGTTAACACTTAAGTTAATAGTAAGCGATCTTTATTTGATCACATAGAATCCCCATGTAAATTACGAATTCGGTCGGGAACCATCTTTGTGGACCTCGAAAGGTGCCTAACACCTTCTTTTTAAGGTAATTTGAACCTTTACCCGAATCTCAGGTGAACTAAAACTAAATAACAATATAGGTTCGTAGTTAACCTAGACCGGTGCCCTAACGCACCTTAATATGTTAGGTGGTGACTCTTCATTTCACACTACCCCTAAATAATCCCAAAAAGAGTGGTCACATCAAATCTTACTTTTTGCGAGAAAAATGGGGCACGACAACTCCTGAAGTTGATTTCAACAAATGAGTCATTTGTTGTAATAGGTGAATCATATGTTGCAACAGATGAAGCACCTATTGGGATAGATGTTACAGTACTAGAAACCTTTAAAGCTGATTCCAACAGATGAGTGACATGTTGCAACAGATAATTAACCTGCTGTGATAGATGACTTACCTGTTGTAACAGACGACACGTCTGTTGGAATCGAGTTCAGGTTCTATTGCAATGGTTACTAATCTGTTGCAATAGATATTTACCCTGTTGCAACATACGACACGTTTGTTGAAATAGAGTTCAGGTTCTGTTGCAACAGGTTACTAGTCTGTTGTAATAAATATTTATCCTGTTGCAACAGATAACTAATCTGTTGCAACAGATGACCCATTTATTCGATTCATGTTACGACACTATAGAACCATAAACATGAATCCAACATATGAGTCTTCCGTTGCAACAAATGACTCATCTGTCTCAATAAATGATTGATCTGCTTAAATAGATGGCTCTTATATGTTGCATTCATGTTCGCGTACTATCTATTGTTAAAAAACAGCACAATAGCAGTTACCCAGATTACAAATTTAACTAAAAATCATAATTTGACTTACCAAAGTTTCCTATGAAGTAATGCCAAAGTGGAAAGTGATGTACGAAATAAAATTTAACCTAAGAAATTGGTCAAGTAGCAGCAGTAGCATTAACAAAAACAACAACAATGGTCAACAAGAACAATATGAAGATGATAATGAAGTAAAGGATGGTGATAATGAAGTAGAAGATGATGAATAAAGCAACAACAACAATGAACAACAAAAATATCTAAGAGAGAGAAAACAACAATGGATGAGAAGAGAGAGAAACACGCCCTTTTTCTCTCTGTTTTCTGTTATATTAGGTAAACATTTGGATCAAAGTATAAACTTAAAAACTTGTGAGCTATTCTCAAACTTATCCAACTTTCTTAATCCATAATAAAGTAATTGTCACCTACACTCAATTATTAAGACTTGAGTCACCTACAACCCATTTTCAAACCCTTTGTCACTTTTAGCTCAAAGCCCCAAGTAACTTCATCTGTATCAATCAAATATCACAATATTATAGAATTAACAAATTGATTAAATTACTTTAGTAACCCTGTGAGGACTATCAAAAATTGGTATCATCTCTTATATATAATAGTAATAGACTATATTCTAATTTTTTTTACTAGTGAGAAGATACACGCGGTTAAAAAAATATATTTTATCCTTTAAATATAAAAATCTAATACAAATTTATTTTTATCATAGGCAAGTAAATAAAGACATACGCACTATGTTTGTTTCTATCTACGAAAGGAAAAATTACAATATAAATACATAAAAAATTGTAATTGGCATGCATCTACTAATTGTAAAAATGCATATACCGTAAAGAAAAAGAACAAATACAGAGAGAGAAAAATAAAAATAAAAACTAAAAATATAGCATGTGATTCTTAGCCTCTTTCGCGCTGATTGATCAACTTGATACAAAAACAAAAATTATTTAAAATTACAAACTAACAAATGATTTAATAATCCATTACAAAAACTAATAGGAAAGAAAGGATACTATAATAATATAAAAATAATGAACAAATAGTCAAATGTCCCCCGACCTATTATTTAATTACCAACTATTTTTCTATACTTTGTGGGGTTCTATTAACCCCTCGAGAATTTTAAATTGGACTTGATTTCATCTTGAAATGCTACACTCAAACTTGGTGTGGGCAATGAAATATACGCACCAACTCATCTTTGATACGCATATCTTTTATTTAAAACTAGATAACCTATCTGTGCTTCGTGCGGTGATGAAAAACATCATCAATTTTTTTAACTTTCTTATAATATATTTCAGTATTTATTAAAATATGTAATATTCTTTTTTAATCTCCAGGTTCTAATAAAATAACAACTGCAATATACTTTTTTTTATTTAAATAATCTCATATTAACGAAAAAAAGAAAGAAAGAAAAAGATCAAGAAAATTGATATTTGAATATATAATTTTAAACATGCAGTTTTGTTACTTTGTATATTTAAGATTGTCTACATAAGTATTACTTATTCCATAACGTTAGAAAAGAAGAATATATAAAATAGAGAAGAATGAAACATCAAAAGAAGGTCCAAATCAAATTCATCATCCCAAACCACATAAAATCAACTTTTGTATTTATTCTTTTTTCGTTTTGTTTATCATTTTTCTCTCTTTTTTTCTTCACGTTTCTATTTCTTATTAGTTATTCATCTTTCAAAAAATATATTTAAAAATATCCTACTATAAAATAGCTTTTTCCATCCAAAAATTATTAAATAATACTAATATTTCTCAAATTTTCAAAAATATATTTTTCAATAAATTCAACACAAAATAAAAAAGTATTGAGAGAATTCATAAGTTTAGACTGAAATATATTGAGTTTTTTTTGTTCATTCACCTAAATAGGTTATCGTATTAGAATAATAAATAACATAACCAAGAAAAAAGATATCAAAAAGAAAAAATATGAAAATAAATAGACCTCTATAAGGCGAAAAGTTGATAGATGAGAAGAAATATGCAAATATAATTAAAAGAGGTAGAACATAGCTCTTACCTTTGATGGTGTGTTAATGCAATATATATTATTTTAATATTTGGATATTTTGTTAAAATAATTTTTTTTTACAAATTTTTAATGACAAAAATGACACTATGATGTTACAGATCAAAGAGTACATATAATGCAAATTTATATGAAATAGTTGAAACACTTTATCAATTGTACTTTTGATATTTGAACTTTAACATTGTTATTGACAAATACATAAACATGATATATGAAAAGATAGCTATGATTACAAGAAGTCAAATTAGAACTGCAAGAGTGAATTCCAAGAAATGAAAGCTCAAAAGTTTTTTAAAAAATAACAATATCATTGTAAGATAATGAAAATCCAAGTAGAATATTGATGATAATAAGAATAACTGATGACAATGGAGAAACAAAAATACTTACTAAGCTCCAAGATTCACATGATAAACATATCTCTTACCGTACTAATCAATAAAAATAATAATTCTGCAGCTTGTAAATGAGAGATTGATACATGTGTACATTATAGAAATATGAGAAGCAAAAAGAAGGCCAAAAGATTTGTAACTTATTTAAAGTTATAATGATTAATTAGTGAAAATCAATCAATAGATAGATAGTAGATATGATTAAATTTCTTAAAAGTAAAATTTTCTTCTTTTTTTTGGGGGGGGAGGGGGGGGGGGGGTAATTATACAACACACACACATATTTATTTATTTATCTTATATAGTGTATTTAAATGAAAATAATCCTACCTTTCTAATCAATGAAGAGATCAAAGATGTTAAGCAACGTTTTGTGCTCACAAACCTGTATATATTGATGATTTAACTTAATAAAAATTAATCATATTAATTATAGAGAAAGATAAAAATAATTTACAAAAAAATTAGAGTTTAAAAAATAAAATTAAAAATAAAAATAAAAATAAATAGTCTTCTTGTACGTTAACTAATTGAGGGTTATGAATATGAAAGGCTTGAGAATTATGGACATTACTAATATTTAAGAGTAGAATTTATGTAATTGAATGTATGAATTAAGGACATGATTTTATATAATAAATTAATTAAAAGAAACAAAAAAAAAAAAAGATAAAAAAGGTGAAAAAAAATGAGAATGAAGGCCATAAAGAGGTGCTACATGGGCATATCTCTAATCCTCCTTTATATATATACTAGTGAAATTATTTGCGCTTCGCGTGATTATAAGAAATATTTATTAACGATCTCTTTTATAAATTTAGATAAGAAAGGATATAAATTTTTATATGCACATACAAAACTTAATTATGCATGTTCACAAAATTAAAAATACAAAGTATTTTTATTAAAAAAATAGTGCTTGGAGAAACTTCATTTTCAAAAATGAAAAAGAGAAACGTACTTTATAAAGACATTTTTACTTTTAATTTTTTTTTTTATACACACACACAAAAAAAAAAAAGCACATGTACATAGTTACTTCATTCATTTTTTAGTTACTCTCTTCGTCCCATTTTATTTATTCCAATTTAACTTGAAACATTGATTACGAAAAATAATTAATAACATGGCTAGTTTATCATATCACCCCTATTAAATGATTTTTATATTTTAATTTGAATAAAAAGTAATTAATGCAAAGGGTAAAATATGAAAAAAAATTTGTCTCTTCTTAATTTGTGAAAAATGACAAATAAAATGAAAAATTAAATTAGAAAATTTGAGACAGGTAAAATGGGATGGAGGGAGTAGTAATCATTTGTTTTACTAAAATTTTCTTATATTAGAATAAACTAAGTCATGAAATAAAATTACAGAATCTGACTACAATAAGAAATAAAAAATAGTCAAGTTGAAGTGTATGAAAGGCTTGATATATATATCTATAATCTATAATCTATATCTATATCTATATCTATAATATATTAAAAGTATGAAGGCCTTAGAAATGCTGTTTGAACTTTTTGCCCTTCATTAAAAGTTTTTTATTTAGACAAAATCGTCTTTTCACTATTTTTTTCTAATATTTAACAGTTAAAAATTAATTAAATTATATTTATGATAAAACCTTTTCTTATTAGAAGTCATTAGAATTAATGACAACTAATACTTTTTTTATTAGTTTAAGAATTTTAACTCAATTAAATTTAATTTTAATGAAAAATCCTAAAATATATATGGTAGTTGTCGTTTTTATGTACGGAATCATAGAAATGTGGTTTTCTATTTTCAAGAGCCCTAAAATTCAATTTTCATGCTACAGACATGAGATTCTGTGGCGGAGGTAGAAGTTAAGAATTTTGTTAATTGTTGTTGAATGAATGGTTGCAGCCTTGGCTAATAATCATTAGAATTAAAATTTCTATTCATTTATCTTGGTATTTATTTTTTGCATATTTATTACCCTTTTTCTTCAATCCCGGTTAGTTTGTTTTACTTTGCTGCTAAAGGTTTCAAGTTTGTTATAATTTAAATATATTATTTAATGTATTTATATATAATATTAAAGTCGTCTACTTATTGATTTGAATATAATGAATTTATTTTAAGAATTATCTCAGGGAAAAATTAAAGATTTATTTTTAATATGCCAATGATTGTCCATTAACATTGGTTTCATTATCTAAAAAGTAGGGAACAAGTAATTTATTATTATCAACAAATTTTTAAGAAAAATATCTGATATAAAACATAGGAGTCTTCCTTCTTAAAATATTACACTTACAATTTCTTTTGCATTATTGCCCCCTTTGTTTGTGTGGTAATACTAAAGGATGCAATTGAGTTGTGTAATTTCAGAAGGAAGATAACTACAAGTTAACAAGGTATTCAAAAACAGTTTGTGTTGTAATAGGTTATTAGTAACGACCATCATACTTTAATCAAGTATCGAGTTTCCTTGCACTAAACTAAATCAATTGCAAATACCGTACACCGGGTGAAAGACAAGAAGATATTGTTAGTCTTCGCTCGTTAAGAGCTCCCTACAAAGCAATCTCAGAAGTGTTACTGCGTGGCTTCTTGGTTCCAAGCTCAGATTTGAGAGACTACCAAATTGATTGCTCAACCTCAATTACACAACCTAAAAAGCCCCATGACAAGGTATTATCTTTGTATTCTTTGGACCAAGTCTCTAACTTTCGTTGAACAGGCCTCGTAATATTTAATAGCTCATCAAAGAGTTGCCTTTATTGAAATATTTCGCTCTTCCAACTTCTTTCAAAGAAAAACTTTTCATTTTTATACAATCTAATTGTAAGATGAAGGAAGGCAAAATAGTATGGAAAAGGGTAAGTTGATTGCCAACCATTATATATTAGCAGCAATATTTATTTAATCAAAATTTGTACAATAGATTCTTGATGCTTCCATGACGTATCTAGGTGGGGTTGTTACTAATCATACCACACCATATCATTGAAAAATCATCATCCAAACAGTCAATGTAAGATTTGTCTCTTGGGGACTCACCTGTAGGGACATATCTAGGTGGGGTCACCGGGTTCACTGAACCCATGCTTCCTCCCTAGATCATACATAATAATGTTATTTTTTTTAAAAAAGTCTAAATATTGATGTGTGAACCCACGCTCGAAGTATTTTCATAATAGTACACCCATTCTCTCAAAACTATGAATGCGCCTCTAACAAGTTGATGTGCTTTCATAAATAGGGCTGCTTTAGGTATCAAACTGGACAAATTAGAGGATTTGGAATGCTTGCAGGAGGCTCTGGCATTACCCTAATGTTCCAAGTTTGTTTCAAAATGACTTGTCCTTTTTGTGTGTGTGCAGTGGCGGAGCCAAGAATTTTGTAAAGGGTGTGCAAATTTTCTTTCCAGTTATGTTAAGGGTGTGCAAAATTAAATATTTATTCATAATAGCTAACATTTAACCTTTGTAGACCACGTAATTACTCGACGAAGGGTGTTCATCTGTCCACCCTTCGTTTAAGGTGGCTCCGCCCATGTGTGTGTGATAGAGGATGCTCTAGACCAAAAGGTTTTCAAGTTTGATATATGTAGGTATACTTCTATCAAGCTTGATATAGGTAGACTTTTATTTTCGTGTTTATATTCAGGTTACTAGAGCTAATCTTAAAATTCCTAACGACGGGGCGATGAAGAATCCTTTTGATAATATGCATACTTTTTATATTTTCGACAAGTAGATATCCTTTATGCATGTGAGAGAGTGCAACATAGTGTGTATCAGAGGGGCGAATGCAATATGGATTCCATGGGTTATGCTGAACCTAACAACTTTGACTTAGAGCTTTTATACATACATACATCAGTGGCGGACCCAGAATTTAAGAATAGTGAGTGCTTAAAAAATTTAAAAACAGATAAAAGTAAAAAAAGTCATCTCAATGAGGTTAGAACCCAGGGACTTCTTCCATTGAAGCACCTTAAGATCAACCTAAATGTCAATGCACCCACCCAACTTTTTATTATAATGGGTGCTCTTATATGTTTTATACCTATTTTCTTATATTTTTTTATGTAATTATACCTATTCCGTGTCGAGTTTAGTGGGTGCCGGAGCACCCCAAAATTCTACATAGGTCCACCCCTGACATACATACATACATACATACATACATACATGCATGCATGCATACATACATACATACATGCATGCATACATACATACATACATACATACATACATACATACACACACACATATATATATATATATATATTCATACATATATATATATATATATATGTATGTATATATATATTTGTAGATACATAGTTTTTTATATGTAGATCGATTGACCAAATCATATTAATAATATGTTTTTAATATATATTTTCTTTGGCATCTGATTTATCATCTCATGGTTTGTAAACTATAAGCTTCCGCATGACGCCCTCTCAAGTTCGAATCCAACAATACATACATACATACATATGTGTGTATATATATATATATATATATTAATCTTATTAGTAAGTGTTTAGACGAACAAAAAGGTATTTGGTGCTAATTAATGATACTATAAAGCTATTAATTTTAGTTCCACTGGCTTTGTCAATTATCGTCTTACTGAAAAATATTGGGGTTAAGTTGGGGTATATAACTACAGAGACCTATAATATTTATGATTTTTTTTTTATGTCTAGATGTGTCATTCCACACAATTATCTATTTAAATCTAAAAGTTTTCAAAGACGGCATTAAGAAGTCGGCGTGTAGGGTGCATAGCAATAATAATAAATAATACTGAAATATTCTTACATATATTTAGTTATTTCACTACTAAATAAACACATATTGATGAAAAGCTAAACAGTAAAATTTGCCGCTAATCATATTTTGTGGCTGATTAGTAACGAATTTCAATAGAAATTAGCGACTATGTAGAATTTTGGGGTGCTTCGGCACCCACTAAACTCGACATGGAATAGGTATAATTACATAAAAAATATAAGAAAATAGGTATAAAACATATAAGAGCACCCATTATAATATAGCAGAGGCATCTACTATTTCAGCTAATTACAAAGTGTGGACAACAACCACTGTGGAGAAAAAAGGGGTGTTCTTAGATATGATGATTCATTAACCACTTGAAATTTCTGTGGTAAAATATATATATATGCTTACAATAAAATACATGTTATATTTATATTGTTATATTAAAGTGTGAAGGATCTTTGAGAAGTTATTTGAACTTTTTTCACTTCATTAACAATCTCCACAGATAAAATCATCTAATTTTAAATAATTAAAAGTTACACGTGTGAGGAAATTCACAAAAAAATAAAGTGAAAAAGTAGAGAAGAGCGAATTAAATGAAATTAGAAAATAATATTTGAAATGGTTTCATTACACATACGAAAATATTTAGTTATTAGGGAAAATCTCTTATGTTAGGATTTCACTTTCACATTAATTAAATTTTAAAAGCACTTAAATAATTATACATGATGCAACGTGCATTAATCTTGAGTTAAGACTATCAACGTAGACCCGTTACAATTTTTTTAATCTTTTATAAGTGAATTTTATTTCTGTACATCATATTTTTACACTTAATTAAGAGATTTGAAAATAAATATATTTTCTTTTATATTTTTACTCAAGCTATCTTATGATGAGTTTCAAAATTCTCATTTCTATATTAGTTTTACCTATTGTTGAAATTGACAAATAAATAAATATTTAAGTTGATATTTATATACTCACACTTGCATTGTGAAAGTGTTTAAAAGTTATTTAACTTAGAAGCACTTCAATAATATGACGTCATTATGGTCATAAAAAAATTACTAAAAATTACACAAATACACAACTTATGTTTTCAATATTACAAAAAATTTCAACTCCCTAAATATATTACAAAAATTTCAACATATACACAGAATGCTATGTATATGTCGGCTATTTATGTATATTAATAGGGAGAGAGAGAGTAAAGTAATTAAAAAGGTGAGAGAGTGTAATTACTATCAAAAGGGTTGGTATTTATGTTATTTATACAACAAATGAAGCAGCTTAAAATAAATAAATCAGATGTCAATAGGAAGTGAATAGGAAGATCACAACATGAAAAGCAATAGGGCACCAAAAACTATGTAGGAATTTACAATATTCAAGCTAGAAGCCAAACACCATAAAGAATGACAACGACCAAATATGCTAACGTCCCATGTCCAATGTCTCTTCTTCGGCAAATTTACACTCTTCACCATTTTCACATCTTCTTGAAATTGCATCATCACTCAATTCTCTTTGAACCCTTCTTTCCTTGCCACAATCTCAATTATATGACATTTTAGAAGGTGGCAGATGAATTTTATTTTATTTTTGGATAAAAAATATATGGGAGTTCAAACAATGAAAATTCTTAACAATATATAATTAAAAAAATAGACTTAACTTTGATGATGGAGGAAAAAGACTTATAATACCTTTATTTATAGGACAACAATATGAAATATCAAATGATATTATAAATATGATTATTAATATAATTTAGTAGTTATGAGAGTAATGAAAATAAAGATCATTAAATTTTATACTAAAGAATAATAGTAATTGATACATTCATTTTAATTATGGAACAAATTAATTGATTCATGAAAAGAATAGAGGAAAAAAATCAAAAAAATCTCAAAAAAGATAAATAAAAATGGATGTCATAGAGAGGTGCTTCATCACCTTCTCTATGTTCTCCTTTATTATTATATATAGATTATTTTTTTATTTACTTTACTCTCTATTCTTCTTCTTTTCATCACCTTTCATCATTTTCACCACTAAAACAGTACCAAATTTTTTACTAATAGTTGAAAATGCAAAAATAAGTCAGATTTCTAAAAATATCTGATTAAGAATTTTCTATAATAATGAATCTAAACAAAAATCATTAATGGATATTGTTGAAAATGCAAATTCATCAAACGGGGTTGACAAAAAAATCAATCTACTTGTAGGGAATGATGTAAAGAACAAGAAATTAGTTTATTTTATTTCTTTCTTTAATTGTAAATTGTGTATAAATAAAGTTACAAATCTATTGTTTATTTTTGGATTACTTGAAAGAGTGATTTATATGTACAAAAATAACCAAGAATGTTTTTATTTCTAGTCAAGGATATTAGGATTATTTTCATGGATACATTATTAAATTTCTCATATTGGGGAAATGAATACTACTACCTGAAGTACAAACATTGACATTTTCATTTTCATATTCATTCTCAAAATTACATAAGCGCTGGCAAAAAGAATTCTAAAGAAAATTGAATTTGAATTAAAATTGTCAAACTTGTGTTTTGAAGATCAAAGAATAAAATTTGACAATTCAATTAGTCTTGTGGGTTAATATCTAAAAGTTGATTTTTAAAATTTCCTAATTTCGTGCTTAAATTATAGAATCAAAATTTAAGAATAAGAGAAATCTTAAAGTTTCATTGCGAGTTTGGTGAAGATGGTAGCGGTGACAATGGCATCGGGATAATGAATGGTGGGAAATTGATCTATTTTGCTACAAGGAAGAAAGAAAATAAAAAATAAAAAAAATAAAAACATATATAAATGAAAAGAAATAATAAAAATAAAAATTTAATAATCTATTTTCGATGCTCAATCTTTCAAAGAGAATGAATTACACTCACCTTACCATGTAAGTATTTATGGAGGTAATAATTTTAATTTTAAGCAGTCCAATGGAGTGATAATGTTAGCATTTGTCTTGAATTTTCTACCTTACTTGGATTTTACCAGTGTTTTAATTCAAAAAGGATTTCTTAGTTGAAAATTTTTTCTAGTAGGAAAAGATTTCTTTCCTATTAGATTTCTATTAAGTTTATTCTTTCTTAGAGGAAGGATTTTGTAACTCTATAAATAGAAGATCTCTCTTCTCAAATAGTATCCACAATGTAGTCATTAAAGAGTCTTGTTTAGGGGGAGATTTCTCCAATAGGTTTTATATTTTTCACTATTAGTTTTTCATATGTAGGTTGTTTGACCGAATCATATTAATAATAAGTCTTTTTAGTATATTTTTATTTGTCATTTGAATTATCACCGTCTTGGTTTGCAAACTATAAGCTTCCGCATGACGCTCTCTCGATTTTGAACCCAACAAATGGAATCAGAGCCTATGGTTCAATGATTTGATGGTTTAGATTGAGGACATGTTGAAATCAAAGTTGCAATCAATTTGATGATAGCAAAGATTTTTGTCCAGCTACATGTGGAGAAAAGTTTCAAACAAATTTTCAACAATCCTGCTGCTAGTCCATCTTTAAAACCAAATCAATTGTCAAATCATGTTTATGGGCTCCAATTTTCAACCCTTGCTTACTTTAAATGCTTGGGCTCCTTCAACTCGTGCATTTATTTTTAACGCATGATCTCCACTCTTAACTTGTGCTCACTTTCAATGCACGACTCCACTTTCGATCCTGTTTACTTATAACACAGGGCTCCAATAATGTCAACTCGTGCTTTTATGTTTAATACATAGGGCTTCAATTTTTAATGCATATCAACTTTTAATCATGGTAAGCAACAGTGATACATGAAAATTCTGTGAAGAAGAAGATCAAGATTGATTTGCCAGGAAATTCAGGCCAAGGGGAGATTTGTTAATATTTGTCCTGAATTTTCTACCTTACTTAGATTCTACCAGTGTTTTACTTCGGAAAGGATTTCTTAGTGGAAAAGGTTTTCTAGTAGGAAAAGATCTCTTTCCTATTAGATTTCTATTAGGTTTATTCTTTCTTAGAGGAAGAGTTTTGTAACTCTATAAATAAAAGATCTCTCTTCTCACGTCATAACACAATAGTATCCACAATGTAATCATTAAAGATACTTGTTTATCCCCATAGGTTTTATGTTTTTTCACTATTATTTTTCATAAGTAGGTCGTTTACACAATAGTATCTACAATGTAGTCATTAAAGAGTCTTGTTTCTCCTCATAGGTTTTATGTTTTTTCACTATTAGAGTTTCATATGTAGGTCGTTTGACCGAATCATATTATTAATATATTTTTTTAGTATATTTTTATTTGTCATATGAATTATCACCGTCTTGATTTGCAAACTACAAGCATCCGCATGACGCTCACTCGATTTCGAACCCAACAGATAAAACTCTCACCAAAATTAAAGTATGTAGTTGAAAATCTTATAATAGATTGGAGAGGCATTTGAGTATTTTCCTTAAAAATAATTTTACTTTCAGTAATAATTATGACCACTATTTAGAAACCTATTAATTTTATTTTTGTAACCACATAATGCATTCAAAGTATAATTTTATGCCTTACGGACTTTTGCAAATGTGAGCCTTTTTCAAGAACAAAGAGGTGCCTCGCACCGTCGTCGGCATCGCTCGTTCGGCTTGGCTTCGGCTTCGACTTTAAATATTTTTATCCATTAGCGCATGCATGCAAAAACGCTGAAAGGTGCTCGAAAGGGATATAACTTTTTGAGCAAAAGACACACTGTTTTGAAAAAAGAGATGACTGTTTGGATGACTGTGACTGTTCGAAAAAGACACAATATTTTGAATGGACAGACATGACTATTCAAAAAAGATACACCTTTCCAATGAACTATTGCCTCCTTTTCTAAGGGGCACTTCATGGCTATATAAACCTGTATTTTTCCACAGGCTTGGTACAAAATATTTTCTGCATTACAAATACTTCTTCTCTTCTAAAAAACTCTTTGTGATCATCTCCCGTTGAGTGAGTTCGAAGAAAACCAGAACGTTTGAGGTACCGCTATAGTCTGGTTGTGAAGCCATTTTATATTGGGATAAAAATTCCGCAACCTCGGGTACTTGAGGGGAATTATATCCTTAAGGACACTTCGTGAATTTGAAGGACTTAACTTATTTTGTTTCATTTTTTTTTCTTAATAAAACAACACACTTCTTTGATAGTTCATTTTGAACTTGTGTTGAAGGTTTTGGAAAACTTCAAACGTGTTCTTGAAAAGTCTTGAACTTAGGTTGAAGTTTATTGAACTAACATTCAGATTGTGTACCCGTAACAACAATCTTAAGAAAATAATTCATAATCTGTATTATTTAGTTTCTGGATATTAAAGCTTTAAGATAGTTACACCGTTTGAACTTAACAAGTGATTTGTAGAAATAAAATCTTCACCATAAGTTAAAGGTTATTCGATTAATGATTGGAAGACATAAAAATTTCATCGTTAAACTAGCAACAAGGGGTGTTTAAAGCTGCTGCAACTTTATAAGTAGTGTTTTGATATACTAAAGTTGACTATATTTTTTAATAGGGAAATGACTATTGATAGTCATGTGAATGATGCTGGGACAAGTATGGTAGCAACAAATGTTGATATAATGAGTCGTACGAGTGCTCCAATGGCAATGGCACCAGCGGAGAAACTCAAAAAATTCACGGGTGTTGATTTTAAAAGGTGGCAATAGAAGATATTCGTCTACCTTATAACCTTGTGTCTTTAAAGATTTACATCTGAAGAAGCTTCAGAACTTTTCGAAGGAACTTCAGAGTAGGAGCGATTTGTCGTTATGGAGGCGTGAAAATATTCTGATTTTCTATGCAAAAATTCCATTCTAATTGGCCTCCAAGATGACCTATACAACGTATATAGTGGAATGAAGACGTCAAAAGAGTTGTGGAGTGCGTTGGAAAGACAATACGAGTCTGAGGATGCTAGAACCAAGAAGTTCGTTGTTGCAAGATTCGTTGAGTATAAAATGATTGACAATAAGTCTGTTGTATCTCAAGTACAGGAACTGTAAGTCATCATCCACGATCTCCTTGCGGAAGGTATGAGTTTGGTAAATACCTTAGTTAAACATGTTAAAACTGTTTTTAATGTTCACATGAGCTTTATTATAGTTTTGGTTGTGAACGAGGAATTTCAAGTCGCGACAATAATAGAGAAGTTTCCACCGATATAGAAGGACTTCAAAAACTACTTGAAACATAAATGAAAGGAGATGACAGTCTAAGATATCATAGTAAGGATGCGCATTAAAAAAGACAACAAAACCGCAGAACGGAGGTTGATAGGAAATTCTGCAATAAGTGGAGAAAATATTATATAAGACGACCACGATAAAAAGTGGAAGAAAGCTGGACAAGAAAGCAATCAATCTAAGAAGAAATTCAAGGGGAAATGCTTTAATTGTGGCAAGATTGGCCACAAGTCAACAGATTGTCGTGCCCTAGAGAAAGGCAAAACAAGGACCAAGCAAATATGGTTGAATCCAAGAACGAAATGGATGATCTGTATGCATGCTATCTGAATGTAACTTGGTGGAAAATCCTCGAGAATGGTGGATGGATTCCAGTGCCACTCGCCACATTTGTACAAATAAAGAGTTGCTTGCTGTATTTACTTCGGCTCAAGGAAAAGAGAAGATCTATATGGCAAACTCTACAATTGCAAAAGTTGAAGGAACAGGAAAAGTCTGCCTAAAAAAAAATCTGGTAAAGTGTTGACTCTTAACAATGTCCTGTATGTACCGGAGTTAAGGAAGAACTTGATTTCTGTATCACTTCTTGATAAAAATGGATTCAAATGTGTATTTATTTTCAAAAAAATTATACTTAGTAAAGGGGAAGTGTACGTAGGAAAAGTCTACCTCACTGAGGGCCTATTTAAGATGAATGTAATGAATGTTGAAATCAATAAAAATTTTGTTTCTTCTTACTTGCTTGAGTCTAATGATTTGTGGCATGAACGATTAGGATATGTCAATTACAAAATATTGTGAAAACTGATTAACTTAGAAGTTTTGCCAAACTTTGAGTGCAATAAATCAAGATGTCAAACATGTGTATAATCAAAGTATGCTAAGCATCTGTATAAGTCCGTTGAAAGGAATTCCAATCCCTTAGACTTAATACACACTGACATTTGTGATATGAACTCAACACCATCTCGTGGTGGAAAAAAGTATTTATAACCTTTATTGATGATTGCACTAGATATTGTTATGTCTATTTGCTAAACAGTAAGGATGCAACAATAGATGCATTTTGACAATATAAAATAAAAGTTGAAAATCAGTTAGAGAAAAAGATCAAAATGATAAGAAGTGATAGGGGTGGAGAACATGAATCTCCTTTTATGGGAATATGTGTAGAGAATGGAATTTTTCATAAAACTACGACCCCTTATTCACCTCAATCTAATAAAATTATGAAAAGAAAAAATCAAACCTTAAACGAAATGATGAATGCCTTACTAATAAGTTCAGGTTTACCGCATAACTTATGGGGGAAAGCTATCCTTACAGTTAAACGAATACTCAATAGAGTTCCCCATAGTAAGACACAATTAATTACATATGAAAAATGGAAAGGAAGAAAACCTAGCTTGAAATATTTCAAAGTGTGGGGGTGTCTAGCGAAAGTTCAAGTTCTTATGCCTAAAAGGGTGAAAATAGGACCTAAGACAGTGGACTGCGTGTTGATATGCTAAAAGCAGTAAAGCATGCGGATATTTGGTTCATAAATTCTAACATTCGGATATCACTGAAAATATGATAATTAAATCAGATAATGCTGAATTCTTTGAATACATTTATCCGTATAAAACTAGACATAAACAGTCTAGTTGAAGGTCTAAACGACCTAGATATCAACCAAGTGAGGATGTACATAATAATGAGAATACAAGACGTAGTACACGTCAACTTCATTTGGATCAAATTTTTTAACATTTCTCTTAGAAAATGAGCCTCAAACATTTAAAGAAGCGATGACGTCCTCAGACTCATCCTTTTAGAAAGAGGCAGTTAATAGTGAGATTGATTCAATCTTAAGCAACCATACTTGGGAGTTTGTTGATCTTCCTCCAGAAAATAAACCTTTAGGTTCTAAATGGATCTTCAAAAGAAAAATGAAAGCAGATGGTACTATTGACAAATATAAGGCAAGACTTGTAGTAAGAGGCTTCAAACAGAAAGAGGGCCTTGATTACTTTGATACATACTCGACATTTACAAAGATAACATCAATTTGAATGTTAATTGCATTGACGATAGTATATGGTCTTGAAATCCATCAAATAGATGTGAAAACAACATTCTTAAATGGAGAATTGAAAGAAGAAATTTACATAGAACAACCCAAGGGTTTTATGGTTCTTGGTAAAGAAAAGAAAGTGTGAAAACTAGTTAAGTCACTCTATGGACTGAAACAAGTACCTAAACAATGACATGCGGAGTTTGACCAAACTATGTTGGTAAACAGGTTCAAGATAAATGAATGTGATAGAAGTGTTTACATTAAAGACACTTCAAATCACCAGGTCATTGTTTGTTTGTATGTGAATGATACGTTGATCATCAGTACAAACATTTTTGACATAAATGTTCCGAAACGAATGTTTGAGAGAAAGTTTGATATGAAAGACCTTGGAGTTGCGGATATGATCTTAGGAATAAGAATTCATAAAACTCCATAAGGGTTGGAATTGTCATAGTCTCATTACATCGAAAAGGTACTTGACAAATTCAAGTGTTTGGAATTTGGTATTGCCAAAAATCCATTGGACGTGAGCTTCACACTTCAAAAGAATGAGGGTAAAAGTGACTCACAGTTGGAGTACACAAGAGTGTTGGGATATTTAATGTATATAATAAATTATACACGACCAGACATAGCATGTGCTATTAATAAGTTGAGTCGGTACACGAGTAATCCCAATAAAACGCATTGGATGGCAATGAAAAGAGTTTTGGGGTATCTTAAATACACTCAAGACTATGCTTTGCATTATAATAAATATCCTGCGGTACTTGAAGGATATAGTAATGCAAATTGAATCACCGGATCAAATGAAGTAAAATCTACAAGTAGATATGTATTTACTATAGGTGGAGGAGCAGCCTATTAAAAATCATCCAAATAAACATGTATTGCTCCCTCTATAATGGAATCAGAATTTATCGCATTAGATAAAGCAGTGAAGAAGTAGAATGACTCCGAAATTTCTTGAAAGATATTTCTTATTGGCCCAAACCATTGACATCAGTATGTATACACTATGATAGCCAAGCGGTGATAGGTAGGGCAGGGAGCATGATGTATAACGGTAAATCTCATCATATAAGACGAAGACATAATATTATTAGAGAACTTCTCTCTAGTGGAATTATCACTGTTGACTATGTGAAGTCAAAGGATAATGTGTTGAATCCACTTACAAAAGGTCTATTTAGAGAGGGAGTTGAGAGAACGTCCAAGGAAATGGATCTACGGCCTAGGACAAGTCAGTATGGCGGTAACTCTACCTTGCAGAATGGAGATCCCAAGAGCTAGGTTCAAAGAGATAAAAAAAAAGTTGTGTCTGATAGGTTCAACATTGTCAATATACCCAACCCATTCTCATGATGTAGATAGTGTTTAGTAAACAGGGATAAGACTTATGGTGTGAAGTCTTTTAATGATTATCTAAATTTGGCAGATTTGACTAAGTAGTTTAATCTATAAGATTAAGCGTTTAGAAATCACCTATGTGAGGGCGAAGTGGAAACCGCTTCAAAGAGAATGTTAGTAAAGGCCTATTCTCTAAGCTCTCATGAAATCAGGACGTGTTCATGGCTGAAACGAACAAAGCCGTGAGAACCATAAACGGTAAAAGACTAGTTGTGTGACATGTGTTGTCTAGGTATACATTAAAGCTTGACGGTTCAAAGATATCAAATCTATCGATTGACCGAGTGCATCGATGCATGTTTACTACGGAAAGTTCAAAGGAAAACCCACTTATCCAGATGCAATCAGTCTTTGCTTGATGATCGCATACTTGTCTGTAAAGTTTTACAAAGAATAGCCATTCCCCATTCATATAGGGGATTGTTGGGTTTAAGTTGAAAGTATGAATGGTAAATGGAGGAAGTTAGTGGAGGAAAAAATGAGATCACTCTCAAATAGAAAAGTGTACTAAAAAATATGGAAAATCTACTAATTCTCCCACATTGGTGGGAGAGAGAAACTTTCATGTGTTCTTATAAAGAAACACATCTCCACATGGATAGTGAGACAAGAACAAAGAGGTGCCTCGCACCGTCTTCGTCATTGCTCGCTTGTCTCGGCATTTGCTTCGGCTTTGACTTTGGCAAATGACCGATCGATGGGATTAAATCTTTTAAAACAAGTGAAGTTTTAATCCAATTGAATATTTTTTCTCCATTAACGCGTGCATGCAGAAACGCTGAAAGGTGCTTGGAAGGGACACAACTTTTAGAGTAAAAGACACACTATTTTGAAAAAAGGAATGACTATTTGGATGGCTGTGACCGTTCGAAAAAGACACACTATTTCGAATAAACAGACATGAGGCTTCGTCTTTGGATTCGGATTCGGCAAATGGCTGATCGATGAGATTAATTTTTTAAAACAAGTGAAGTTTTAATCCAATAGAACATTTTTTCTCCATTAATGCGTGCATGCAGAAACGCTGAAAGGTGCTCGGAAAGGACACAACTTTTTGAGTGAAAGACACACTATTTCGAAAAAAAGGATGACTGTTTGGATGGTTGTGACCGTTCGAAAAAAGACACACTGTTTCTAATGGACAAACATGACTATTCAGAAAAGATACACCATTTCAATGAACTATTGCATCCTTTTCGAAGGGCACTTCATGTCTATATAAACCTGCATTTTCCCACAAGTTTGGTACAAAAAATTTTCTGCATTACAAATACTTCTTGCTTTCTAAAAAAACTCTGTGTGATCATTCCTGTTGAGTTATTTCGAAGAAAATCAGAATGTTTGAGGTATCGCTAAAGTCAGATTGTGAAGTCAATTTATCCTGGGAGAAAAATTCCGTAGCCTCGGGTACTTGAGGGAAATTATTTCCTTATGGACACTTCTTGAATTCGAAGGACTTGACTTATTCTGTTTCATCTTTTTTTCTTAATAAAATAACACACTTCTTTGATAGTTCATTTTGAAAATGTGTTGAAGGTGTTGGAAAACTTCATTAGTGTTCTTGAAAAGTCTTGAACTTGTGTTGAAGTTTATTGAACTAACATACAAATTGTGTACCCCAAAATACAGTGCAGAAGCTATGTTAGCCTTTCATGTATGTTTTTATTGTAAAATTTAAAGAGATTGACTCTAACACTTTGTAATTGCACTATTATGATTATTAGCTGTTTCACTCCTTAAAAGGGAAAGAAACAATTAACACATATTTAACTGAAATATGTTAAATTTGAAGAAAAAAGTTCATCAAAATTTCTCTGTTTGAATTTGTACTCTTCTAAAATCTATAATTTATAATATATTAAAAGTGTGAAGGCCTTAGAAATGTCGTTTGAACTTTTAGCCCTTCATTAAAAGTCTTTGCTTTAGACAAAATTGCCTTTTTACTATTTTTTCGTAATATTTAAGAGTTGAAAATTAACTAAATATATTTATGATAAAAACTTTTCCTTATTAGAAGACATCGAAATTAATCACAACTAATACTAGATTTAATATTATCTTTTATTATATTTCTCAAATAAAATTCTAATTATACATAAACACATATTAGAAAAATTAGTCTAAAAAAAATGAGTGCAGAAACAAAAATCACTAAGTTTTAAATCACATATTATGTAGTAAAGTATAGATATGTTCATGAAGGTCTATCAAACCATCTATTTGTATAATATGTATAGTAATGTGATATGTTTAGAAATATTACATATAAAGTATATGATGCGAAGAATTTGTCTTGGTAACATACTCGGTGGCATTAGGGAACAAAACGGTTATACACTAGGTATCGAGGGCCTAATATATGTTATTTTTTATTTCTAAAATTTAGATAATCAATTATATTTTTAATATGATGTTAGATTTTTTAAGCGTTAGTTATTCTGATTTATAATACTTTTGTAGCATTTTAATTTACTATTTTAAGTTGTTAGCTATTTTAGTTTATAATACTCTCCTTGTTCAAATTTTTGGGATACCGATAATCAACTAAATTTTAAAAATAATTTAATTTTTAATTTTTTGTGATTTATAATATTTTTTTCTATTTCAATTTAAGCGACACTGATATACTTTCTAGAGTCAATCAAATATCAAGATTGAAGTAGCACAACAAACATGTCTTAAATGACTTATAATAACTAATTAGATGAATTTGACGATTTCAACAGGATTGAACGTGTTTTATAATTGATAGCACTGTTAATTTGTGTCCGCGAGATCACAAATAAGTTTTGGATACTCGTTCAAAAGTTTAAATTTTTACTTTGTTGAATTTTAATAGCATGGCTTGAAGCAAATAAGTTTGAATTTGTAGTTTGATTGAACCATTCGATATGTATTAAAATTTCAAAACCAACGAAAAAAGAGTTAATGTATAGAAAATTTATGCTTATTGTGCTGCCAGGAAGGATTGTTGGTGCCGGGCGATTGGAGAGCGAAATAGGTCCGTGCACATCAATTCGCATGTATGAAAACAAGGACGTAGAAACGAATTTACAGCTGTAGAAGTAAGTGTCACCGCAGGTGCGAAGTCACTGATTGTAAAAATGAGTGCAGAAATGAAATCATTAAATATTAAATCACACACCATGTTTACTTTGTATTTTTGACATATTGAGAGTTAGGAAACTTCAATTGAGGTGATTCTACCTTATAAGTTCTTAAAAACATTGGACACATGATTCTATCTTTATTTTTCTCATTTTTCAAGAATATTCATTGCGTTTTCATAATTTTGATCCACAAGGTTGAAATTTGAAATCCCAAAGATGAAAAATTAAAAGTTTTAGATTTGAAAATCAATTTATGATGGGGTTTCACCTGATTTTAGAATTTAAGGTTCCTATATTATGTAGAAACTTATTTTAGTGTTAATTTATTAATTATTCCTTCATTTTAGAGCAGGTACGAATAGCGATTTTGGGCCTAAAATTTAAAAATCATAATTTGATGATTGATTTGAGCTCCATTTTCAATGAAATTTCATATTTCAGTTCCTTACATTATTAGTAATATAGTTTTTAAATAAAATTTCAGTTCTATTCTCGTGAGCTCGCGATTGAACTTTTGGGCCCGAAATAAAAATATAACATTGTGTGTATCGATAGACTAATAATCATTTGTAGATCATGTTCTTGATAGAATATGAGTATTTTGAGGCTATTTTGAAAGAAAAGACACAATTTTAATGGTTCATGGTGTGTTTGCCTAGCGTTTGAGGTAGGCTATGGCTCATTCTTTTTAGACTTAGCTTGACAGGAGCTTATCGTGTAAGATATGTTATGATTTGAAAATCTATTAAATTGAAGTATTATTATGATGATTTGATATTGTGATGTTCGTGTTGGGTTTATGCCAATGAATGGTTTGACAATTATAACCATTATTGTGAACATTGTGTTTTGGACTGTTCATGCATTATTACACTTATGAGAGGTTGAATTGTCATGTTGAGCACGACATAAAAAGTAATGGGTTAATGGATAAGTGTGGTCTTCAGGCAAGATTGAGGAAATTTTATTGATATTAAGGGGCATAGCCTGTGCATTTGAGTTGAGCATTGCATAGTATTGATATATCTATTATATTCTAATTTATTGTATTATTGTACCCATGCATTCTCACTCACACAATTTCATGGATTTATTGACTTGAATTTTTAAAAATAATATTTGAAGAACTTGTATGTAGTGCATAAAAATCTGACTTGATTTATTACTTCATGATACTGTGGATAAAATTTGGCTCATCATGAATAAAATTTGATTTAGTATGTCAAATATAAAATTATTTTGAATGGGTATATGGATCCCATGAATCCCTCTTAGGTCCCAGCTCACAGCATGTCACAATAGAAGAAATGTATATCAATAGATTCTTTGGAGCATTGCATCATATCACATTCAATTTTAGTGTTTTTATCTATTTATCTGTATAATATTGATATCATTAAATTGTCGGTACTTTTCTGCATGCAAGATTAATTTTCTTAGCACTTTTATGCCACGTAGGTACTACTTGCTAAGTTGATCAATGATGTGCTATGGTTTCATAGCACTTTCGATGCTTAAAACGATGAAAATATGCAGGTTACTTAGGTCTTTTTGTTAGATATAATGTGTTTTCTGTTGTGTTTTACAGGAAAACAGATTTGGAGTTGAAGAGGAGAAAATATGTGAAAATTGAAGATTTTGGGATACTTACGTGGGTACCTACGCCCTTTATATACTACCTACATGGAGTAGGTGTCAGAATATGTTCAGAAAGTTGAAGTTCAGAGATTCAGAAGCTAATGATTTTGGTCTGTCACCTACGGAGGACTACCTACGGGCCGTAGGTAGTACCTACACCCCATAGGTGTCAGAAATAATGAAGTTCCGAGAATTTTTCAGGAGTTCTGGGCACTGGCACTTATGCTGGGACCACCTACGGGTAGCCACCGACTTTGATTTTCCATTTTTGTTTAGGATTGGTTTCCTAGGGTTTTCTTGTATTCAATAAATACCCTTTTGGCATTTTTAGTTAGTGTACACACTCTTACTACTTACAAACATAGATTTGATTCCGAGATTTGATTTTGATTTTGAGATTGTTTTATTCTTGATTTTGGTTGGTTATTCAATTCGAGACTTTGAATTTTATTCATTAATTGTTGTGAGATTAATTTAATGCATTCAATTATGAATTCTATTGATTATTTCACAACGATGAGCGGTTAATTCCCGTAGCTAGGGTTGTGGGAATCCTAGCAGATTAACGAAGTAGGGGAAATGTTAATTTCTTCTAGATGATTGTTGCTGCATGTATTATAGTTTTCTTCATGCTTACTGATTTCTTAATGGATGCAAACGTTAGGATCCTGCCTGTATTCACTATGAACCTAAGAGGGAGGTAGAGATTGAAAAAAGGAGATCACAACAGTGATTTGAAGTTAATTATCGAAATAAGCTAATCATCACTATCTACTTAAGATAATTATCTTCATCTAATCAACTTGAGACCGAGAGGAGAAAGTTGAAACTGGGTTCCAAGGTAAGGGTTAGTAATGCGATACTCTGAGATCAGAGGAGATGAGTGAGATTCACCAAAGTATGTTAAGAGGCTGTTGGTGATACATATTTGCCAGATTCTACATGAGCAACAATTTAATAGTTGGATTGAGCACGATAAACCTACAGAATTAGAAGCCAGGGTAAATCAAGCCTAGTGTTCGTTTTTGTCTTCTTAAAACCAATAGCTTTCCACATCTTGTTACTTTTCACAAATTACAACTACAATCCCCCCTATTTACTATCCTACACTGTCCGTTGATTTTAGCAAACTTGAGAGATAGTTCATGTATTTTCTGTGGGTTCGACCCCAACCTGAGTTGGGTTGCTAAATTTTGCTTCGATTACTTTATCTTCAATTGGAGGTGTAGTTTGGGTAATCTTAAAATTTTGGCGCCATTGTTGGGGAATACGGTGTGATTGTCGATCGAAGTTGTTGAAGTTTTTAAGCTTTTGTTTTCTGTTTTTAGTTAGGTGTACACTGATGTATGCCTAAGACAAAGAGTAGAGGCAATCCCTTACTCCCACTTAATCTTGAACCAGGGAGAATCCTACAACCAACTGGTAGAATGACTGAATATGTATGAGAAGGTAAGCTTGAAGGGGTTCAGAATAACCCAAATGATTTGACTATACTCCTCCCGAAGATGTTTAAGAAATTATTGATCAAAGAATAGGGAAATTATTAGTAAAAACAATTGATAATCAGAGGAGAGAAGCAGAAACTCATAGGGTAGCTCAGGAGGTAGAGCTGGCAAGACAACAACCAGGAGTTGATCGTCGAGCAGACCTCGACGAAAATCAAGATAGAGATAGAAAGGGTAGATCTCAAGTGAACCCAGCCTATCAGTACTTACCACCATATGATCATCCAAAAGAGGACATAGGATACATTGAGCCTACCTAGACAAGAGCTATCATTCTTCCTATTTTGCCATCGGGTGTGAATTTCGATATTACTAGTGCTATGACCAACTCTTGAATCTGAAAGATGTGTTTGCAGGTGAAACACCTCGGATATCTGGTCTTTGGAAAATACTTGAGATTTGGGCTCACTGGCCTGGTTATGACTAGACCTCATGAGTCGTAGGGTGTCCTGACGAGTTATTGGGACGAGTCATAACCGAATCTGTAAATTTGTGTCTTAATTCTGATCTATGTACGAGTGGATCACTAAGATCTGTGAGGATACATTACGAGTCGTAAGGTGTAATCTTAGGGTGTCCAGTGTAAGTCTCAATTTGGGTTCTGTGTTGACTACGATTGGACCCTACGAGTCATAGCGTCTCATTACGAGTTAGTTGGTTGAGTTGTAAGGATCATAGTGTAGGGTGCCTTAGTGGTACTGCCTTGGTTATGACTCATGGTGACGAGTTGTAAGGAGTGTCTATGAGTCCAGGGTTGACTCGTAACCAAAGACGACCTTTTTCAGCTTTTAAGTTGGGGGCACTTTAGACATTTCCCACTTAAAACCCTTTTGACCCCACATCCATAAAACACTTTTAGGGCATTCATTCCGCACTTTAATGGATTAAACACTCTTTTTACTCTCTCTAAATCCTCTCAAGAAAGTCAAGCTAGGATTTCACCAATTTGGTCATCTAAGGGCTCGAGGATCGATCGATTTCTCTCTGTGAAACCTTGTAATTCAGGCATGTGACTCTACTATTGGACTTAATATCTCTACTTCATGAAAGTACATGGTTATTTATGTGATTTAATGTATTGTTTTTTTACTTGGTTAAGAGTTTTGACATGAATGATCTATTAAATGTTTTCCCATTATTTTATGATACATTACTTATGTTTTAATTATGGTTTTGAACTTATGGGTGATTAGGTATGGTGTATGAAATTAGGGAATTGTGAAATTCTCAAACTTATGACTATGAACTGGTTATGACCCCAACCCCATGATGTGAAATTGGTAATTATTAGAAATGTGAGAATTTGTGAAATTTAACAAGTCTTGAACTGTTGCATGATATAAAAAGTCATTTGAAACACAATGGTCTAATTTAATGAACAAAGGGAGTTGTTCTCCCCAAGTTAATGGAAATTGTTTTGGCATGATGTTATTACCTTGTAAGTGTAGCTGGTATGACAATACCAACAATATATGCCTTAATGTGAAACATAGTTCAGTGAATGAGAATGTATGGTAAATATTTTAATTGGGCTTTAAAAGAGGGTTGTATAGCTGAGTCATGAAAGTGGAGGTCCAACTGACCGATACTGGAAATCGCACTAACCAGTGTGGGTGTAGTTATGGCTTGAGGGTTCGAGTCCCCTTGTTTAAACCAAGAGGTTCGAGTCCACCTTATTGTTATTATTATTATGATTGGAGGTTTCGAGTCCCCCATGTCACACTTAGGATCAGGTGTTTAAGTCACGTTAGGATATGATTGGAGGGTTTGAGTCCCCCGTGCATATATATGAGATTATTCTCCAGTTTGTATGGCTACACGCATTGGGGCCCGACCAGTGGGGTGAGAATTGAGGCCCATATAGCCCGTGGGTACTATTAATATGACGATTGAGCTACAAAATCCAGATTAAGGTTTTAAAATGCATGTTAAGACTTGTTCCTTATCTTGACATGTGATAAACATATATATACATATATGTATTTAATAATGTTCATGGAATTTTGTTTGATTTGAACTGTTATCATGGCATTATGTTATCCCCTATCACTAAGCTATATGCTAGTGCTCTGACCGCTAACTGTCTATGTACGTTGTATCCACATGAGATGCGAGAATTGACCATAATTCTACTCCTCCTACTCAGTGCTCGCAGATTGATCGAGAATCGACTTGAAGTGGTGAGTTTCCATGCATCGGAAGGCTTCATTTCAGGATTATATCTTCTTTTGAGTTATAGATTATTGGATACTATTTTTGGCTATAGTCGGGGGGCATTTCCCAACACTTTGTTGATGTTCTATTTGGTAGAGGCTTTGTTGGACTTGGTATGGTTTGGTTGTTGGTTGGTTATACTCTTATCATAATATCTTTGATTTCTAGTTTTCTTATCTTGTTATATGTTCGAAATTCATCCGACATGAGGTAAGGTGATGGATGGTTTGGGTATTGGGGGTGGTCTTCGATCCTTGTTGGACCCGAGATACCCAGCACGACTAGGTTGTGTCAGCAGGGTTTCCAACAGACGATGAAAATATACACCTTACAAACTTTATTGGGATCTGCACTTCATACACTATACTTGGGGGGAATCAGTAAGCACTGAGACTCAGGTTGTTCCCATTTTGTTGACTGGTGAAGCCATGTTATGGTTAGGGTAACTTTCTCGAGGATCAATCACTATTTGGAATAAGTTGCGACGGTAGTTTTTGGATCGTTTTTTTCCACCGCCCAGAATGCTTCAGTTAAAGAACAAAATATATAATTTCAGGTAGTTACACTCTGAGTCGATGTATGAGGCATAGTTCTAATTCAAAAAGAAGTTGATGATGGTGCCTAACCACAAAATTTTTGGGAAGGGCTTGCTTGAGATTTTCTATCGAGCCCTTAACACTAGTTCGAGAGTTATGGCAGACACTATTACTGGTGGAGCATTCATACGTATATGCTGGGAGACAACATCAAATATATTAGACCAAATCTCTCTCACCAACTGAGGATGACATACTCAGGAGGCAGAGAGAGGCACTGGCATATATGGTATTGGTTCTTCCAGCGAGCACTGAGTGGTTAATGACACAGTGGTGCAAAAATTTGCTCAACTAAGGACGGAGGTTGGCTGTTGATAAAGAAGTCTGCAATGATGAATTCTGAGAAGGTAAATACAGTTGGCTCACAGGGTAAGGCCTCTAAACCATATGATTCTAATTTAAAAGAAGAGGCAAATTACCTAAATTGAGAGTTGGCGGGTTTTCGAGCCAATAGGCACATAAATCAAGGTCAAAATTATTATGAGAATAGGTACAGAGACAGGAGCGGAGAGCGAGATGGGGGCTGGAGAAATAAGAATGATTACAAGGTAAAGGATGGTGTGTATGTTCAACCAGGTAGCCGTGACACTGAGTCAAGAATGGAGGCTATGTAGTCCAAGCTGGTCAAGGATCAGGAAAATCAGGAAAATTGCCTTAAGGAGATTAAGGCAGACATCTTAGGATTGACCCATAAGGTAGAGTCGCATGCTACTGTGATAAAGAAATTGGAGAATCATTTTGGACAAATGTCTTCAACTTTGAATCAGATGCTGTCAGGCACCCTTCCGAGCAACACAGTGCAAAATCCTAAGAACAACAGTCATTGTCTAGCCATTACCACTCGGAGTAGTAAGGAAATTGTAGATCCTTCTTTTCCAACTATGGATGAGCTAAAAAATTATAGTGTTGTGGTTTATGAAACACCCAAAGCGGAGTTGGATAAGGCTACAGGTGTTGATTATGATGATGAGAAGGACAAAAGTAAGGGAAAGGTCGATGAGCCTGTAGTGAAGCGAATTCCACGACCTCTCCTGCCTTTTTCTCAAAGATGGAAACAGAAGAAAGAAAAAAGGAAGTTCAAGAAGTTTATTGTCATCCTGAAAGAGTTGATCTTGAACATCCCTTTTCTTGAGGCTATTGAGAAGATGACTGGATTCACAAAGTCTATAAAGGAGTTGGTGACGAAGAAAAGAGCTGTGAGTTTTGAGGATGTTGGTGGGTTGCATCACTATAGTACGAGTACTTCTAGATCTCTAGCTTAAAAAGGGTGATCCTGGAGCACTCACAATTCCATGCACCGTTGGGACATCCAGATTTTCTAGAGCATTGTGGACTTGGGAGCCAACATTAAATTGATGTCGCCAAAAATTTTCAAACAGTTGGGATTGAGTAATCCAAAATCTATGACTATATAGTTGTTGATGGAAAATCGTATAGTGAAAAAACCCGTGGGCATATCGTCCGATCTGATGAAAGTAGACAACTTTATTTGTTTAGCTAACTTTGTTATCCTGGATTGTGAATTTGACTTCAAGATACCCATAATCTTAGGAAGACCATTCATGGAAATGGTTAGAGCAATGGTAGATATGAAGAAAGGGGAGCTCAAGTTCAGAGTGAATGATGAGGATGTCGCACTCAACATCTGCAGAACTACGAAGAATCCAACTGACATGAGAGTGGTATCGGTTATACATTGTGTTGATAACCCAGGAGGCCATTCCTTTGGTTACCTCGATGAATTCTAAATAATAAAGGTACCTGCATCGTGCCGCAACGTTAAATCAAGCGTTGTCTAGGAGGTAACCTATGGGCTTATTGGTGAATTCTGAGTAACCAATATAGCCACGTTGTACCATGACGTTAAATCAAGCGTTGGGTGGGAGGCAACCCACTATTTTAGTGTTCATGTTATTTTTATTTTTTGTAGGTCTATTGTAAGACCCCACAAAATCCTACCTTAACTCAGTCCTTTAGAGCATGAAAAAAGGTTCCAGACTTAGAAATTTCAGCTAAGTGTTTATACTTAGAACTATTTTTATCCTTCTTAATTTGGAGATCTTATTTTACAACCCTTATGACCTTAAAATGTCGATCCTTGGATTAAATCATGATCAGGTGTGTCAATAGGTCACTTCGGGTGAATTTTGGATTTTTCGGACCTCGTTTGAAGCATTGTTAAGTGACCAAAATAGTGGATCAATGCAATCTCGATGCGTCGCGTCGCCATCACGTTGACGAATATTATCCCCCAACATTTAGTGCAAATTCCAGTGAGCCGATGCAATATCGATGCATCATGTGGTCCATCGCGTCGACCTCATCGACGTGGTGCGTCGATCTGTGAGTCGTTGGGCATGTCTTTCTGTAGTTAAAATCCGAATCTAGAGGGGGTAATTGGGTCATTTTCCCACCTTATATCAGCCCCAAAACACGATATAAGCCTTTCTAAAGGTAAAATTCACTCATTATTCAGAAATCCTCTCAAGAACAAACCTAAACCCATCAAATTAAAGATTCAAGTCCCAAGAAATTCACCACAACTTTATAAGAATTAGCAATCAAGGTATGTTAGGTGTTCATCCTTGGGTTTCCTTCCACCCTTAAAGTTCAAGAACCTTTTTTAAACTACAAGTTGATTGCTTTCATGAATTTCATGTTGAATTTGATTGTATCCATGATTATGATGTTATTTGAGTTTTAATCCATGATTTATTACAAGTTTCATGTGAAGTAATTAACATGTGTGTAGGGTTATGTGGATTTATTTAATAAGCCCTTGAAATTATGAGTTGGGATTGTGATCATGATGCTTACATGTTGGTTATTATTATGAGCATAAAGCATGCCTCTCAAGTGTTTGACAAAACATCTAAACGGAAGCATTATTAACAAGCTACTATTGTTGTGCTATTATAACCATGTCATGTTTTACTTTCGATGCTATCGAGTCCTGGGGGTATTCAATACCCGAAAACTAGTTGTTTACTTAGAATTACAGTAGCTTTAGAATAGTCTCATTGATGTCACATACAATAGTACTCAGTCAGTTACAGAACTCAGTGTACTTAGTCAGTTAACAGAACTCGGTGAACTCACTCCAGTTCAGTCAGTTAGCACAATCAGTAATAGTTCAGTCAAGCCTAGTACAGTCTAGAAATTAGTTCGGTGTCTATTCAGTTGGGAGTAGAAATAGCACTGAGCAGACCCAGGGATGGGGGCATTTCTGTCAGAGAAGGATTTGACCCTTAGTAGCAATCCGTGTGTTACAGAACTACGTAGCAAACATAGGTTGAGCTATCTTCCTTCCAAATCAAGCTTGATACATCTCGTTCGAGTTTTCCTGCCAGCGAGGGTTAACGAATGTCTTCCTGCCAGATAGGGTTAACTCACAGCCATTGTTAGTATCCCTTGCAAGGTGCTAACACCCTTCCAACTGGGGTCACAGGTTGGACCCCAACTCAATTTACAATTGGGGTATATCGGTTAAATGAACACTCCCACAGTTACAGTTTCAGTTTCATACTCAGTATAAAACCTCAGATCAGCTTTCAGAATCAGGACTGTCAGACATAGTCACCCAGCTTAGTATAAAACTCAGTTTAGTTCTACAGAACCAGGACTATCAGAAAAAGTCACTCAGTTATTAGTAATTTAGTTATTTGTGATCTCAGTTACAGTAAAGTAGATTCACATGCAATATTGCATAATCAGTATTTACAGCAGTTTCAGCTATACATGTACTCTCATTCAGTTATATTCATGTTACTCAGCCAGTTATTGTTCATGCATATGAATCTTTGCATATCAATATACCTCACTTAGCATACTAGTATATTCAACGTACTAACGCATACTCTTTTTTTTGCGCTATGATATCTTATATCATAGGTTCAGACACACGAGGGCCTGACCGTACTTAGCAGTCCAGCCTATCAGCAGAAAATTTAGTGGTGAGTCCTCATAGTTTGAGGACAGAGTTATCATTTCAGTATTTCAGTAGTTTCGTATATTCAATAGTCGGAGTTAGTTGGGGACTTTTCCTATCAACTCCATGTTCAGACAGTTAGAGGCTTTCAGGCTAGATTATTTCAGATAGATGTTTAGTATTTAGTATTTATTTATCAGTATTCAGTATTTGTTTTTAGATTATGAACCTTATGGCATTTTATCCTATTTTCTACATTATTTTAGTATTATTATTCAGTGCTCACAACAGGTGCCAGTCATGGGTTAGCTTGCGGTCCTTCGGGGTCATGAGCACTGTATGGCATCTGGAGCCTAAGGTTCAATAGATTCCTAGAGAGTTTGACAGCCGCGTCTAGTAGAGTCTTGTGCAAAGGTGTGTAACTCACCACACTTATGGACAAGAGGCTATAAAGTATTTTTGGAACAAGTTCCATTCTTTCAGTGTTCATATCGTGCGAGTGAGCATGAGCTCAAGTTAAACTCTCTGTCTAATCCAATGTTTCCTTCTATTTACAGAATATGCCTCCAAAAAGGACTAACAAAAGAAGAACTGGAAATCAACCATCCCCCCCTCCCCGCTCATTCAGGTAGATTCCCTGGACGAGCATGTCTCCCACACAGAATTTAGAGCAGTTTTTACCACTTTGGATCATTCTATGGCAGGCCAGAATGAACTTCCAACTCTCGTTCAGGCTAACCTAGTGGCCAGTACTGCTGCAGCTAGAATTCAAGACTTCACCCAAATGAATCCTCCATCATTTATAGGGTCTAAGTCTGAGAAGGACCCGCAGGAATTCCTTGAAATGGTGTCTAAAGTCACAAATATCATGGGGGTGACTTCCAGTGAGAGCACTGAGTTAGCTGCATATCACTTTCAGGATGTGGCTCATACATGATTTAAGTAGTGGAAGGTGGATAGGAATACTGATGTAGGGCTCGTAGAGTGGCAGGAGTTTTCTACTACTTTCCTTGATGGGTTTTTCCCACTAGAGTTGAGGGAAGCTAAGATTTTGGAGTTTATTAATTTAAAACAAGGCAATATAACAGTGAAAGAGTACTTCCTCAAATTTACTTAGTTAGATAGATATGCCCCTCATGTGGTAGCAGATAGCATATCTAAGATGAGTAAGTTTGTGTCAGGTATGTCTAACATTGTAGTCAAGGAGTGTAGAACGGTAATACTGATTAAGGAGATACATATTTTCAGGCTCATGGTCCATGCTCAGTAGCTAGAGGAGGCTAAGAATAAGGACAAGGAGAGGGAGAACAAGAAGGATAGAACAAGTAGCTTCAACTTCACTCAGCCTAAGCTAGAGGGTGACAATTATTCTTAGTTTTTCCAGAAATCTTCAGTTCCAGCTCCATCCTCAACCAGTTCCCCAGTGCCGAAATTCAGAGATAGCAATAAAGATAGGGCACCAGGCCCTAAAACCCAGGGTAGTGTTAGCAGTGCCCGAACACATTCTCTTTGATAGAAGTATGGTAGGAACCACCAGGGTGTCTGCAGAGCTGGCAGTGATGTATGTTTTGGATGTGGAAAACCAGGCCATAGGGTCAAAGAGTATCATCAGGTGGGTTTGCTGAGTCAGCATAATCGTCCCCCAGTTCGGTCTGGTCGCCTGAATCAGTAGGGTGCCGCTTCCAGTGCCACCAGTTTGCAATGCCCAAACAGACTCTATGCACTTCAGTCCCGACAGGATCAGGAAAGTTCTTCTGATGTGGTCACTGGTACGTTACAAGTTTATCATTTACATGTTTATACTTTGCTAGATCCAGGAGCTTCCTTGTCCTTTATAACTCATTATATAGTTGTTGACTTTGGAGTCATTCCCAAAATCCTAGAAAAGCCCTTCTCAGTCTCTACCCCAGTGGGTAAATCTATCATAGCCCGACGGGTATACAAGAACTTTCTGGTTATGGTATCTCAGAAAGTTACTTCAGTAGACTTAGTAGAGTTAGAGATGATGGATTTTGATGTCATTCTCGGCATGGATTGGCTCCACTCATGCTATGCTTCAGTTGACTGCAGAAACAGAATTGTCTATTTTTAGTTTTTGAATGAACCTGTCCTAAAATGGAGGGGTAGTACTTCAGCACTTAGGGGTCAACTTATTTCTTACTTAAGGGCGAGAAAAATGATATCTAAAAGGTGTGTCTACCATCTTTTTTGAGTTATGGATTCTAGTTCAGAGACTCGTAGTCTTGAGTCAGTTCCAGTAGCATATGAATTTCTAGATGTGTTTCTCGAAGATCTTCCTGGAGTTCTTCCCGAGAGAGAAATTGACTTTAGAATAGTCCTTCTTCCCGATACTCAGCCCATCTCTATTTCTCCATACAAAATGGCACCATCTTAACTCAGAGAGCTAAAAGAACAGTTGAAGGATCTCTTAGATAAGAGATTCATCAGACCTAGTATTTTCTCGTGGGGTGAACTAGTCTTATTCGTGCGTAAGAAATATGGTTCTCTCAGAATGTATATTGACTACCATCATTTGAACAAAGTCATGGTCAAGAATAAGTATTCACTTCCCAGAATCGATGACTTATTTGACCAACTTCAGGGTGCCAGTTACTTTTCTAAGATAGACCTCAGATCAGGCTATCTTTAACTCAGAGTCAGAGAATGTGATATTTTTAAAAAAGCTTTCAGAACTCGGTATGGTCACTTTGAATTCCTAGTTATGTCATTTGGTTTTACTAATGCCCCAAAAACTTTCATGGACTTGATGAACCGTGTGTTCAAGCAGTACTTGGACATGTTCATCATAGTCTTCATTGATGACATTCTTGTCTACTCCTACAGTGAACATGATCATGCTGACTATCTCAGAATAGTGTTACAGGCCCTCAGAGCCCCTCAATTGTTTGCCAAATTCAGTAAATGTGAATCTTGGCTAAGGTCAGTAGCTTTTCCTGGTCATATAATTTCAAGTAATGACATTAGAGTTGACCCTCAATAGACTAAAGTAGTGAAAAACTGGCCCAGACCCATCTCTCCGTTAGATATCAGGAGTTTCTTGGGTTTTGCTGACTATTACCGATGGTTTGTTGAGGCATTTTTGTCTATTGTATCCCCCAAGTCCATATTGACTTAGAATAAAGTCAAGTTCCAGTGGTTAGATTCTTGTAAGAAGAGTTTTCAAGAGTTAAAGACTCAACTACGACAAACCCAGTTTTGACTTTACCAGATGGTTCAGACGGGTTTGTGTTATATTGCGATGCTTCCAGAGATGGTTTAGGGTGTGTTTTGAAGTAGAGAGGTAAGGTCATAACCTATGCCTCTAGATAGCTTAAGCCCCATGAAAAGAATTATCCCACTCATGATCTTGAGTTAGAAGCGGTAGTATTTGCATTAAAGATTTAGAGGCATTATTTGTATTGGGTGCATGTCGATATGTTCACAGATCATAAAAGACTGCAGTATGTGTTTTCTCAGAAAGACCTGAACCTACATCAGAGAAGGTGGTTATAGTTGTTGAAAGACTATGACATGAGTGTTCTATATCATCCGACCAAGGCCAATATAGTGGCCGATGCTCTCAGTAGGATATCTATGGGTAGTGTTACTCATGTGGAGGATGGTAAGAAGAAGTTAGTTTAGGAAGTTCATCAGCTTGACCGACTAGGTGTCCTCTTAGTCGATTCAGCAGAGGGTAGCATATGGGTGCAGAATAGTTCAGAATCATCTCTGGTTTCCAAAGTAAAAGAAAAGCAGGACAGACATCCCAGTCTAGTTAAGCTAAAAGAGTCAGTCAGAGATAAAAAGTAGAGGTTTTCTCCCAAGGGGGAGATGGTGTGTTACTCTGCCAGGGTTGACTATGTGTGCCATATGTGGATGGCATGAGACAGTGAATTCTTGCATAAATACATGGTGTGCTCTACTCGATTCACCTAGGGGCCACCAAGATGTACCGTGACTTGCGGGAAGTCTATTAATGGAGTGGGATGAAAAGAGACATTACAGAGTTTGTAGCTAAGTGCTCGACATGTCAGCAGGTTAAGATCGAACATCAGAATCCTAGTAAATCTATGCAGGAGTTCAGTATTCCCATTTGGAAGTGGGAAAAGGTGATCATAGATTTTGTGATGGGCTTTCCCCGTACGTGTTATCAGAATGATTCGATTTGGGTCATTGTGGATAGGATGACCAAATCATCTCATTTCTTACCAGTTCAAACCTCTTATACAGCTGAGGATTACGCCAAGCTCTATGTTAGAGAGTTAGTCAGATTGCACAGAGTTCCGTTGTCCATCATTTTAGATAGAGGTACGCAGTTCACCTTTTATTTCTAGAAAGCCTTCCAGAAGGGTCTTGGTACCCAAGTTTACCTCAGTACAACCTTTCATCCTCAGACAGATGGTCAAGTAAAAAGGACCATTCAGACTTTAGAAGATATGTTAAAAGTGTGTGTCATGGACTTTAAGGGTATTTGGGATGACCATTTGTCTTTAATTGAGTTCGCGTATAGCAATAACTATCATTCCAGCATTCAGATGGCTCCGTTTGAGGCGCTCTATAGGAAGAGATGTAGATATCCCATCGGTTGGTTTAAAGTAGGTGAGGCCATAGTGGTAGGGCCTAACTTGTTATTTGATACCTTAGAAAAAGTTAGTTGATCAAGGAAAGGCTTAAGACAGCTCAAAGCCGACAGAAATCGTATGCAGATGTACAAAGAAAGGATCTCGAGTTTGAGATTAGTGATTATGTGTATTTGAAAATCTCTCCTATGAAGGGAGTGAAGAGGTTTGTCAAAAAAGGTAAGCTCAGTCCCCGATATATCGGTCTTTACCGAATTCTCAGTTGTTTTGGAAAGGTAGCTTACGAACTTGAGTTGCCTTCAGACTTAGCTTAAGTGCACCTAGTGTTTTACGTCTTCGTGCTTAAGAAATACATTGGTGACTCAGGAGTTGTAATCCCTATAGAGGGTATAGATGCTCAGAACAGTCTCTCTTATGAAGAAGTTCCAGTCAAAATTCTTGATCATCAGGTTCGCAGACTGGGGAACATAGAAGTTCCTCTAGGAGAAGTTCTTGGGCGGAATCAGTCCGTTGAGGGAGATACTTGGGTAGAAGAAGCATATATGCAACCCATGTATCCTCACCACTTCTCCGTAAACTCAAACTCAGTTCAAGGTAACAGTTTTCCTTAAATTTACTCAGTTCTATGCTCAGATTACCTTTATAGACTCTGTATCGGTTCCAGTTGCATGTCATTCTCATATCATACATACCTTCATGAAACAACTCAGTCATGTGTCACGCCTTCAAAATTTAGTCATGCTTCAGTTATGCATGTTCAGTATGAAAACTCAGTGTATCAGTAGTTTCAGTCATGTAATCATGCTTCAGTTGTGCATGTTCAGTATGTAAACTCAGTCTATCAGTATTCTCAGCTTAGCCAGTCTCATTAGAGGATGAATATTCCCAAGGGGAGATATAGCAAGATCCCGCAGAATCCTAGCTTAACTCATTCCTTTAGAGCATGAAAAGAGGTTCCAGACTTAGAGATATCAGCTAAGTGTTTATACTTAGAACTATTTTTAGCCTTCTTAATTTGGATTGAATCATGATCAGGTGTGTTAATAGGTCACTTCAGATGAGTTTTAGATTTTTTGAACCTCGTTTAAAGCATGGTTGAGTGACCAAAATAGTGGGTCGACGCGATCCGATGCATCGCGTTGCCCATCACGTCGATGGATATTTCCCCCCAGCATTCAGTGTAAATTCCAGTGAGCCAATATGATATCAACGTGTTGCGTCGTCTATCGCATTGACCCCAATGACGTGGCGCGTCGGTCTTCTGTCGCTAGGCACATTTTTTAATAATTAAAATCCATATCCAAAGGGGGTAATTGGATCATTTTCCTACCTTATATAAGCCCCAAAACATGAGATTAAGCCTTTCTAAAGGAAAAATTCACTCATTATTCACAAATCCTCTCAAGAACAAACCCTAACCTATTAAATTGAAGATTTAAGTCTTAAGAAATTCACCACAACTTTCAGAGAATTAACAATCAAGGTATGTTAAGTGTTCATCCTTGGTTTTCCTTCTACCCTTGAAGTTCAAGAACCTTTTTTAAACTACAAGTTGATTACTTTCATGAATTTCTTGTTGATTTTGATTGTATCAATGATTATGATGTTATTTGAGTTTTAATCCATGATTTATTACAAGTTTCATGTGAAGTAATTAACATGTGTGTAGGGTTATGTGGATTTATGTTAAAAGACCTTGAAATTGTGAGTTGGGATTGTGATCATGATGTTTGCATGTTGGTTATTATTATGAGCATAAAGCATGCCTCTCAAGTGTTTGCCAAAATGTCTAAATGAAAGCATTATTAAAAAGCTACTATTGTTGTGCTATTATAACCATATCATGTTTTACTTTCAATGCTATCGAGTCCTAAGGGTATTCAATACCCGAAAAGTAGTTGTTTACTTAGAATAATAGTAGCTTCTGAATAGTATCAGTGATGTCACGTACTGTAGTACTCAGTCAGTTACAGAACTCAGTGTATTCAGTCAGTTAACAGAACTCAGTGAACTTAGTCCAGTTCAGTCAGTTAGCATGATCAGTAACAGTTTAGTCAAGTCTAGTACAGCCTAGGAATCAATTTAGTGTCTATTCAACTGGGAGTAGGAATCAACACCGAGCGGAACCAGGGATGGGGAAATTCCTGTCATTGAAGGGTTTGACCCTTAGTAGCAATCCCTGTGTTACAGAACTACGTAGCCAGTGTTGGTTGAGCTATCTTTCTTCCAGATAAATCTTGATACATCTCGTACGAGTTTTCCTGCTAGCGAGGGTTAACGAATGTCTTCCTGCCAGATAGGTTTAACTCACAACCATTGTTATTATCCCTTGGCAAGGTGCTAATACCCTTCCAACTAGGTCACAGGTTGGACCCCAACTTAGTTTATAATCGGGATATGTCAGTTATATAAATACTCCAACTATTATAGTTTCACTTAAAGACTCAATATAAAACCTTAGATCAGTTTTCAAAATTAGGAATGTCAGACACAGTCACCCAACGCAGTATAGAACTTAGTTTAGTTCTACAGAATCAGGACTGTCAAAAATAGTCACTCAGTTATCAGTAATTCAGATATCTGTGATCTCAGTTATTGTAAAGTAAATTTGCATACAATATTGCATAATCAATATTTACAGCAGTTTCAGATATGTATGTACTCTCATTCAGTTATATTTATGTTACTCAGCCAGTTATTGTTCATGCATATGAACCGTTGCATATTTGCCTACCTTACTTAGCATACCAGTACATTCAAAGTATTGACGCATACTCTTTTTTTTGCGCTATGATGTCTTATATCATAGGTTTAGACGCATGGGCTCCTAACCGTACTTAGCAGCCCAACCTATCAGTAGAAAATTTAGTGGTGAGTCCTCATAGTTTGAGGACAGAGTTATTATTTCAGTAGTTCCATATATTCAGTAGTTGGAGTTAGTTGGGGACTTGTCCCATCAACTCCATGTTCAGACAGTTAGAGGCTTTCAGGCTAGGTTATTTCAAATAGATATTCAGTTTTCAGTATTTATTTATCAGTATTCAGTATTTGTTTTTAGATTATGAACCTTATGGCATTTCAACCTATTTTTTTGCATTATTTCAGTATTAGTATTCAGTGCTCACAGCAAGTGCCAGTCATGGGTTAGCTTGTGGTCCTTCGAGGTCATGAGCACCGTGTGGCATCTACGGTACAAACTTGGGGAATTACATCTATAGTATGAAAAACAACTTGGAACATACTAAATTATCGCTTAATTATGAATATTCTAGGTAAGGAGACTTATTGACCCACTCAAGAAGGTCATAAGTCCCACTCGAGCCATGTATGTTGTGAAATTAGAGTTGGAAGAAAATTTTGAGGATTTTTAGGAATTTCTAAACTTTCACCTACGAACCTACTTACTGGTTCATAAGAACCACTTACGACCTTATAAGTAGTGTAATATGTGTTAGTACAAAAAATTTAGAGAGCAGGAGAAGTGAAAAAAAATTAGCCACCTACGGGTCGTATGCTACCTACGCCCCGTAAGTGGTACCGTAAGTGACCATCTTTTTGGCCAAGTTGTTTTTACAATTTGAGCCTACCCCAACCCTACCCATGCCAAAAAAAGACCTACCATCAAGTTTAAAAAGCTTAATATTCGATTATTAGGCCTTATAATCCTCAAAATTTCAACACCTTCTAAAATTCAAAACTTTCCAATTTCCTCTCAAATTCTATGTAAGGCAACACTCATCCCTCAGTCCATTACTTGAATGCATCAAAATCGTTTAAGGCTAGGGTTTCGCAACTGCTTCAAGCTTCTAACTTCATCTTTCAAAATCAAAAATCAAGGTTAAATTTCTTGGCTCCTATGTATAGTGTAATATGATATTAACATAGAATAATGAGTTGATACCTTAAATATGCTTGATAATTATGTGAAACTCAAAAGTTAATGTTTATAGATGCCTAGAATAACTAAAAAAACTACAATTAGGGCATTGTTCTTAAATTAAAACCCTATGATTTTGCCCAATTTGGAAGTCGAAGATAAAAAGGTGATGAAATTCAAAAGTTAGTGTACCTTGCCTGTATTTTAGAAATTGATACATGTGATGTGCATTATTTGGACTGGAATGGTCTAAAGTTTACTATATAGGGATGTAAAATTTGAAGAAAAAAAATCAAAGTTCAATAATTTTGATTTTTATTTGAATTTGAACTCCCTTATTCTCTTTCAGGCACTAACACTTTCCTTTTTACGTACTGTGGCACCAAAGAAGGCACGACCATCAAGGATATAGAATGAATCCCCCGAATGCAGTGGCTCAGTGGAGGAATACCCAATTACCCCAACTAGAGCAGCTCACCCACGAACTAGAGCCCAGAGATAGGATCCAACTTTGCATCTTATTAGATCCACGTTGGGCATCCAGCTCCCAATACAGATACAGTGGGGAAGATGGCCCACTTCTATACAGTTAGGGCCCATCCAGGAGCCAACCAACCAGTTTTCAGGCTGCGAATGAAGTGATCCAGGTTGTCACCACCACACTCTCCCCAGTCTGAAGAGGGAGAGGGTGAGGGTGATGATGATGAGGAGGTAGAGTCTGAGCCATTAGCAGATGTAGCCACACAGGACCCCCTAAACTAAGAAGGGGTCATAGGATAAGTTCGCAACAGAAGCTCCTATATCATAATCTAAAGTAACCCAGTATGAGGATGGTATAACCTAGATATCTTATCAAGTGCCTTCACCAGACACAGAGCCACCAGCTCATACTGACCCGACTTTCGACCCAACGTACATCTCGATTAAACCTATTGTTGAGGTGAATCTGAGGTGGTGTGTAGAGGGGTTACAAATGATTTATGAGAGAGAGATTTATGACTGAGGTAGGATAACCCAAGAGGGATATTTGGGAGGAGAAAAGAATTGAGTTATTCGATTTATCTAGAGCACTCTTTTGTGGGCTACGTTTGATCGTTATCAGTTGGGATGGATGACTAGACCCTAGGTTCATATAGCCAGGCATTGATGCTGGAGTTCTATGCCTCCTACTATGCAATAGTATCTTTGACTACACCGAGAGGTAGTAGGCATGTAGAGCAACCCAGTTAGAGAAAACATTGGTGAGAGATGTCATGGTTTATATTTCAATGGTGGTCATCCACCGAGCTCTCTTTGGCCCTGATTATACAGCTCGGGTATCTACTATAGATTGTAAGTTTTGATTGACATTTGTGTGAGACAAACACAGTATACGAGATGCTGAGTATAGGAGACAGAGGGTAGAGTTGGCGAGATAGATCACCAATTATATTTCAGACCTTGGTGATGAGGCCATCTGGATTGAGGTAAAGGGGTACCTCAATGGTTCGTCATCAATTAGGTCTGACCGTTGTGAATAACTTGCTTACATGGGATGGTACAACATTAGTCACAAGTCTGATGGCTGGATATGATATAGACTTTGCATCCATTATTAGGTATAAGCCAGCATTTAGTGAATCGACTACATTAACCTTTCTTTGCCTTATCCAGCAGTTGTGTGATGAGGCTAGTGAACCTGAGGTTCCACGGGTTAATCATAGAGTTGAGGTAACAGGTATGGCCCAGACGAGTTTAATCAAGAATATGGTAAACCCGATACTTGCTTAGAGGACTTGTAAACCTTTGATAATAATTTAGACCAAGTCTAAGGACCCATGAATTCTCGTATAGCCTAGTGATAGACAGGGTGGTGATTTGGTTATGAGTATGGATTTTGAGATGGGTGAGCAGAGAGAGGCACCCAAGATGAGCACTCAGGAGGAGGGACCACACATCTACTTCATCCCCAGTCTCCACTTCTAAGTTGGTTGGTATATCTTCTAGGCCTTCTTACCCCACTACCACTTTTATAGCTTCAGGATTTGTCATGGTACCTCAAGACTTCTTGTAGTGCCTGGAAGAGAGATAAGATAAGATTATAACCCAATTGATTGAGGTAGAGTTCGTAGATGCAGCCTTGGATTCAAATGAATTTTAAGAGTACAGAGAGTTAAATTTGGACAACTATGAGGGCTGAGATATTAGAGATGAAGGTTGAGCTGCACAACTGCATTAATACTTTTAAGAGAAGAGTGTAGGCATGACTTACTGATATTAGGGCACCTGAATAGCTGGGATTAGGGAGGAGGTAGCTACATTACACCAAAGTAGGCTTTCTTATAGAGAGTCATATTCCAATCGTTCCTTTTGAGATCTTCTTAATTGCCTATCTGATGCAACCACGCCGACCTAGGCATTTGGATTTATTTGCTGAGGAGGAGCCGATCCCAGAGTGGGTACCAAAAGAGTGATAGAGAAGGATCTATAAAATCCTGATATGACATACGATCAGGCCCTGAAAAAATCCATTTATGATTCGAGGGAGTCTATAGTTGTTGATAGGTAGAGGCGTACTAAGATAGCTGTTGATGCATCTTCTAGTAGTGCTCCGCCATCACTACCACCTCTATCAGTTGAGATACCTCACGCGGGGGATGAGAATGACATGGATGCCTAGTGTATCTAGGGTATGTCCTCGTTCCCTTGCTTTATATTATTTTCATGCACTAGGATAATGCATTATCTTTTAGTTGGGGGTGGGGTATATCATATCCACCGCGGGTTTTTGTTGCCAGACTTTTTTTCCTGTTAGCCACGATTATGATTGTGAAATCGATATGTCTAGGGTAATTTTGTGTTATATTATATTTTGTTTCATATTGGGTTATGTTATTGTGTAACTAGGAGATATTTGTGTATCTAGGGCAGTTTGTGTACTCTGCTTTTATTCCTGAGAAAAATGATACCACTAAAAAAAATTATTCCTGAACTGTGATATATATACACGTTATTCTTGTTATGGTATTAGAATTAAGGACATAATGATCATAGCTAACAATTACATAAATCGGACAGATAGTAGTTTGTGATGCAGCCATGTGATATGTGTGTGTGAGATAATACTTTATTTTCTTTCCGTGTTGAATCCAGAACTTGCTTGATTAGTATTGACTAGGTCGTAGGATAGTTGGTTAGGAAGGAATCAAAGGTCGTTCTTAAAATAAGTCCACTTTTAGCCTAAACAACCTTCTAAATGTGAATAAGTATCCCTTGATCCGTATTTTGAGCCTATATAGCCTATTTTTTTGTTTCACCTTTCACCTTTCCATTTTTGTTACAATGAACCTGTTTTGAACATGGTCCTCCTTGGCCATTGTGCATCTCAACTCAGACAAATCACTTAAGTTGAGGGTGGCTATCATAGGGGTGTGTAATGTGAAGTGGGTATGAAGAAGGGTAAATAAGAGAAAAGAAGGTAGGGCTGGGTGTGGTCAAAAAAGCCAAAGAAAAGAAAAAGAAAAGAAAATTTTGAAATAAAAAATAAAAAAGAAAGAATATATGAAACCACACCCAACCAGAATATGCAATAGAAGAATAAAAAGGGAGAAATAAGAATGGAATAAAAGAAATTGGTTGAGTAGTGGACCCCCAACATACGTGTAGTTCCAAGGAGACTTAGTCACTAAAAATATCCATATGTACCAAACAAGCCCCAAGTCTATAGTACAAGCCGAGTAAAGTCCTATAGTGATCCTAACACGAATGTCTGAAAGCTAAGGTATAGAAAATAAGGGCAAGCCTGTGGTATTTGAAACACATTTATTGGAACTTTCTTGAGAGTGTGAGTATCTCTTGATCATCTCTGCATCGACATGCATGATTTTATATGAGTGATTGGGACTTCTTGGAAGTGAGGGCACATGGGTTGTGTTGCTAGCTGCTTACTTGTTTCGGTAGTGTAATTTGTACATATGAATAGTTGTTTGTTGTAAATGTAATGACATATTGTTGTGATTTATTAATACACACAGTTGGTTTTGAAGTGTTAAAGTTAAAGGGGGGAGGGGTAATGTTTTAAGCTTAAAGTTGATGATTGACTGTCGTAGATAGCTTAGGTTTCTCCTAGTTAAGCATCGTTGTTTTTTTGGTTATGTTGTTTGTCTGAGGACATACAAACGTTCTAAGTTGAGGGTGTTGATGTGCTATGGTTTCATATCACTTTTGACGCTTAAAACAATGAAAATATGCAAGTTACTTAGGTATTTTTGTTAGACATGATGTGTTTTGTGTTATGATTTATAGGAAGCCAAGTTTTGGAATTGAAAAGGAGAAAATATGTGAAAATTGAAGATTTTGGGACACCTATGTAGGAACCTATGCCATACTACCTACGTGGAGTAGATGTCAGAATATATGTCAGAAAGTTGAAGTTCAGAGATTCAGAACCTGAAGATTTTGGTCTGTCACCTATGAAGGACGTCCTACGGGATGTAGGTAGTACCTACGCCCCATAGGTGTCAGAAACAATGAAGTTCAAAGAGTTTTCTAGGAGTTTTAGGCACTATCACCTATGGTGGGACCACCTATGCCTCGTAGGTGCCAACTACGCCCCGTAGGAGGTGGCCACCGACTTTAATTTTTCTCTCTTATTTGGGATTGATTTTCTAGGATTTTCTTGTATTCTATAAATACCCTTTTGATGTTTTTTAGTTAGTTTACACACTATTACTCCTTACAGACATATATTTGATTTCGAGATTCGATTTTGATCTTAAGATTATTTTTCTCTTGATTTTAGCTGATTATTTAATTTGAGAGGGAAGTCAAGATCGGGAAAAAAAGATCACAACAGTGATTTGAAGTTAATTATAAAAATAATCTAATCATCACTATCTACTTAAGATAATTATCTTTATTTAATCAACTTAAGATCAAGAGGAGATAGTTGAAACTGGGTCTAAGACAAAGGTTAGTAATGCGATACTCTAAGATCGAGAGGAGATGAGTGAGATTCAATAAAGTGTGTTGAGAGACTATTGGTGATACATAACTTTCTAGATTCTACATGCGCAATAGTTTGATAGTTGGATTGAGCACAATAGACCTATAGAGTTAGAAATCGAGGTAAACACAATCATAGTGTCTGTTTTTGACTGTTTACAACCAAAAGAATTCCACATTTTGATACTTTTCATAGATTACAACTACAATCCCCCCATTTACTTTTGTACTATCCGTTGATTTCAGCAAGCTTGAGAGATGGTTCACGTATTTACTGTGGATTCAACCCCAACCTGAGTCGGGTTACTATATCTTGCTTCGACTACTTTATCTTCAATTAGAGGTGTATTTTGGATGATATCAATCAATTATACCTATTGATACACATGATTTTGTACTGACTTAATATTTATTTTAGAGGTGAAGGATTGTCTTATCTTTCGGTGGATTAGTGTAAGTGACATCATGATCATGGTATTTTGGCTTATCTTCTCGTTGTGTATGTGTGTGTGTATATTCTTTCTTAATTCAATATTTATTTTCTTGCAATTTTAATAATTATCCCGATTCAAAACTCATAATGATGACACCTATCAAATCCACCACGATGGGTAAGCCTAAACCCATCTAACACTTGTAACAAAATAATTAAAAAACAAAAAAAGTAAAAGATAATATCAAAATCCGATAACAAACACAAAGAAAGTATAAGAAAGATATAGAATAAAACATCAATTTAGGTCTAATAGTCACAAGTTTAATCCTACGCAAATGAAGTGATTAGAGGCAGATCTACATTTTAAACTTGCGGGTTCCTAGTAAGGATGGTTATTAGGCAATTTGATTGCATATTTGTGCTTAATATATAGTTAGGCATATAAGATATCGATTATCAATTTTTAATTATACTAAATAGCTAATTGAACTAATGAATTATCGATCAATGGTCGACTTTTATCAGAAATGTCAATTAAAAATAAAAAGTACATTACGCTACTCTAGACCACATATAACATGTATGGAAATCATTAAAATTATTTATAAACTAGGCATCTCCACAAATGTAATAAATTTTGAAATAGATCACAAGGTAAAGAACTAACAATATTTATACAAACTAAGAGTCCCTACAATATATTACAAAGGGTCATGACCATATGAATTATGTCTATTTTGATTTTACGATAACAAAATTAACTTTATCTTTTAACAGTTTCATTGATAAAAAAAATCAAGTGAAAGAAATTGTTATTGAATTGTTATTGTAATGACCCTCATAGTGAAATTAAAAATTTCTATGTTTTGATCGGTCTACCCTCTTTCGTAATTTCTACATGTTGATTTTGGAATGCGGAGATGGTTGACACGGTTCCTAAGGTCTTCAGAAAGGTTTTGAGTGAGTTTGAGGTTATTTTGAGGCTTAGAACCAATGGTTGACTTTGATCACTATTTCTTAATTCGAATACCGGATGGTAATTTGGACTGCATCAGGAGATTGCGAATGCCAATTTTTGACTAGTAGCAATGTTGGTTCAGTTTTGAGATCCTTCTTTTAAAAAATAGTAAAATGGGTCCTGGGGGTTAATTTTGTAAGCATAAATAAAAAATATGATATCGTCATTGAAACATGACATATTTTTCCATGAAATTCATTATCTTTATAGATTGTTTTTATGGATCCTTAGTATATTAATATTTAATGTTTAGGACTTGTGATATGAAAGACCCTTTTTTTCTTTCAATTATTGAATTGTCATTATGAGTTGCATTCTTTAGAGATGGCAAGTTATGAACACCCGATGACTTAGGATATCATTCATTGTCAGTTGAATATTCAGTCCTTCAGTTTTTATGATTTAGAATGCTTTTAGATAAAGCACTTATACTTCAGCTTAGAACTTCAGTATTATCGAGTTATTCAGTATATCAACTTATATTCAGTTGGGAGTAGTACTTTGCATCGAGTGGACGTAGGGATGAAGGTTCCCCTGTCAGTTATGCCGAGACATTTAGTAGAAGTCCCTAAGTTCAAGAACTATGCCGCCACCATGGATTCTAAAGGGTCACCCGTTAGACCAGGCTTGACACCTTAGTCCTTTTGGATATCATTTTAGTAGTACCACATCTGATCAACCTTTATACCCTAAAAAGATATATTGGAACCTTTTCTATAGGGATTTTACATCAGACTCTATGCACATAATTATTTTCTAGTTTACAGTAACTCCCACGGTTCAAATTCAGTTATTGTATGGCCTTGTATTTACTTTATTCAGTATAGATCAGTTACATATTTATTGACTTTGTTTGCATCACTTAATTCAGTATAGATTAGTTACATATTTATTGATTTGTTTTGCATCACTTAATTCAGTATAGATCAGTTACATATTTATTAACTTGGTTTGCATCAATTAATATCACACAGTTTTAGATTCAATGGTTGTACATGACCCTTAGTTCATTTTTACTTGTTTTTACAAGATGACTTTCATATTATCATTGCATATCAGTATATATGTATTTTACATAGGGTCATTGTACTCCGCTCAGCTCCTTGCATTCATCACAGTTTTACAGAGTGTTCGACATTAGCTTTAGATCAAAATAAAATAATTATGCTTTTATAACATTTTAGATTTCAAAAATATTTTAACTCATGATATAGAGATTTCATCATACCTCACGGCTTTTACGTATAAACATATTTTAAATGTATATTTCAGTAAGTAGTTTATGTCCTCAGTTTTAAAACAGGTTTTAAGTGTTTTTCATGAATAGTGCATATCTTACATACTCAGTATATTTAAAAGTATTAATCGCCCACCTCTTCTACCTACATTTTTCAAGTGATGTAGATTCAGGTGCTTACTATCAGGATCATAGTCAGTTAGATCACAACATCCAACCAACATGTGATGAGTTCTTTTATTTTAAGAACTCAAGTCAGTTTGTAGTTACAATATTTTATGTCGATTCATATGTATTGATTAGGAATAGCTGGGGGTCACGTCCCAGATACCTATAGTCACTATTAGTAGAGGCTTCATAGATAGTAAATCAGATTTATTGTATGAAGTTTTATCTTGTCTTTTTTTAGATTACAAATTGTAAACTTTTACCAATAATGTATTGAAATAGCTTATCTCATGATTATACTTCCACTTAGTCATTTCGCCCTTATACATGATTATATTTAGTTGCTCATGTATTATATAGTATAATGGATTAGCTTGAGATCACTTGTAGTTTAAGCACCGTGTTACAAATAGAGATAGTCTCGAGTCGTGACATGACACATCCTACTAACCATCGCGGATGTAAAGCATTTACCACGGTCACGGTATAGTAACTCTGACCCAAATCCAGTTAGTCTTCACGATTATTCCACCCACGATCATGATGTATGGATTTTTTCTTTATCATTTTCGCAATGAATGTAGGACATAGCCCCAACAAACCATCTGAAATATACAAATTAAAAATCTCTGGTTGAACCTTTGGAATGCATTTGAGACAGCATGAACACAATTCAATTATGCTACTAGGTTAAATTAGACATTATAAATTCAATAAAATAGCTATAAAATTGAATAAATATTGTTATTATCAAATGTTGACCGAAGTACCCCTGTGCCTTAAAACTTTAACCTTTCACTCAACTACTCAAAGTGCATCTGATCGCCCCACCTGAATCAACCATGCTACTACCTCCAAAATCATCGCTCTAATTTAATGGAACTGACAGAATTTGCATATGATAGTTAAATCTTTGAATATTGATCAAAGTCAACCCTAGCAACTTCAGAATCTTTCAAAATGGAAAATCTCTCATAAAACACAATCAAATGTCTTGGGAATCTGCCACCCATTTAAGTAGACCACAAACATCAACATACAATTATGGAAAGGGATAAAATGATCAAAAATACAAAAAACTCAAATTTCACTATACAAATTTTTATAGGAAAAAGGGATAAATTACCCCTGTACTTTGAAAAAAATGGCTAAATATACCATTTGTCATACTTTTGAAGCCAAATGTACCCTAGTTGCCATACTTTGGAGTCAAATTTACACTCTCTATTATTTATTTTTTCATATGTATTCTTCTAGCCCAAATCAATGTTAAATGTAAGATTTTTTAAAAATAAAACACACTCTAATCTAATCCACCTCACAAAAAGGAATACTAAATATACTCTTTCCTCAATTCTGTTGGTCAAAATTTTTTAATGTGATTAGGCCACTGGATATTATAAGTGCAGAGCTTATGAAAAATGGATTGACATCAGTGCATAAACAAACAAATATACCTCTCCCTCAATTTATGGACCTGAATCAGTGTAGAGCTCATGAAAAATGACATGTAGCAGTCATACAATAAATTAAGCCCACTGAATATTTCTCTAGATCATTAAGTTAAAAGGTCTCCTTGTGTGCCAATCATGACATATCTACATTCCTATATCTCTACATACAATTTGGATTGACACAATTTTTTCATCATGTCATTTGCTCATATAACAAATCCACTGAGTCTAGAATCTAGATTCACATATAATTGCATATCAAATTCTGAAATTTGAATATATCTAGAACAAGAGCAGAGTTTGAACTAGGCATGGTCTCTAGTTCCATGCTTGTGTGTTATCTCATTTCATTTTACTTTTTGTTCATTTGTAAACAGCCTACTAGCGCTGCAAGTTGAAAGATATGTATATTTATTCTTGGGGAATTTTGACCAATAGAACTGAGGGAGGAGTATATTTATTTGTGTCTTTTTTTGTGGGGTAGGTTAGATTAGGGTGTGCATTATTTTTAAAAATTAGGGCATTTAACATAGATTTGAGCTCTTCTGTTAAAAGAAGGATACATGTGAAAAGTTTTATTATCAGCGAGTGTAAATTTAGCCCCAAAGTATGATAATGAGGGTAAATTTAACTCTAAAGTATGACGAAGGATATAATTAACCAATTTTTCAAAGTAGAGAAAGTAAATTTGATCCTTTTCCCATTTTTATAATAATAATGAATGTTGACACCCAATTTTGGCTCTCCGTGCTTAAAATTAATGCCTTCAGGCTTCCTGATTATTAAAAGGCATGGAACACAATTTTTACATATTTTTTATATTTTTTAACAAATTATTCATAATCATCCTTACTTTAGGATTTTATCAATTTGTTGTCATATTATTACTTTTCATAATTTATTAATAACTTTTTGTATATTAGGACTTTTTACCAATTCATTATCGTTTTTAATATTTTTAAAGTCATCTGCACACGTGCACGATATGACATAACATTCTTATAATATTTTTAAATTAATTATATTTTACAATATTTTTATTCTTTATATTTTTCTGTAATTACATATCAATACCTTTTGTACATTTATTACAACCCGCAAATGTTAAGTCAGATTAGTTATTTTAATACACATTATAATAGTTTGATGTGTTGTCACATCTGACAAATACCACAGAATAATGTCTTGTCACATCTGACAACGATCGCATAATGATGTCTTGTCACATCCGACAATGACTACTCAATGACACTATCATTTAGACAATAACTTTATTTGTTGGTTAAAAGGATAAAATCCTTTGGTCAATAACTTAAGGACCAAAGGGTGCCCTAATATAAAAAAAGGAACACCCCTTTATTCATTAGCTAATAAGGGGTGTCAATTTTTATTATAAATAGTGGGTGCTGGAAGACAAAAAGATACCAAAATTTCATTCTTCTTCCTCCCCTCTCTAAAAAATAAACAAACCAATTTGTTTTATTTTTCTTGCCCCATAAAATACAATACACATCTATATTTTCCTTCCCCACACTAATACATATACACATTTTTGCACTACGCACACATATTCTTCACTAGACATATTTTTTCTCCCTAAATACACAAATATACATACATATTTTTTATCCCTTCACACACAAGTGCACAAAAATACACATATACAAACACAAAATTGAACCTCTTTTCTCTCCCTTTTTATTTATTTCTCTCTCTCAATAAACTCCAACCAACACTGCCTCCAAGCAAGGGATCGGCTACCACCCCACCCCTTGCTTCCTCCTTCTCCTTTCTCTGGCGAATGCGGTTCCAACCGATTACCGCCAACACCAGAGAAAATCCCTTAATGTTTCCGCTTTACCTCCGGCTATTGAACCAGCCACTGGTCCGACCGCTACCGACGAACCAAGACGGCAGGAGAGTCTCCAGCCACCAACACCACCGAGCTCCCTTTTACCGTCGTTGCCTCCCCTTTCCTTTACTTTTTCTGCTGATGTTAATCACCACTGTTGAAGCTTCACTACCCACAAAAAAAAACTCACCATCAAAATAACCAAATTGCTTACCCAAAACAACAACACAATCAGTTCTAACCATAAACTCATCAGCTCTGCCCGTTCTTTCATTAAACCATAAGATCTGTAAAGTCTGATGAGTTCCAACAGTAAACAATGAGCAAACCATGAGCTCTGACAAGCTCAAATACAACTTTAGTTAATCAGATAAACACAAACCACAACAACTAAATACTTCATCTTTTGTGAAACTTTCTTTCTCTTTATTTTGCATGTTTTCATTTTAAACATTATTTTATTAATTATTGTCTTCACTGTTGAGATTAAATGTTTAGTATTGTTATTATTTTTTATTTAACTCATTTATGTTGATTTTTGTTTAGAATTTTTACTTCGGTGAAGTCTCAGCCTCTCCGGCAAATTATGTTGGGATATTATTTACTCTTGGCTTTGTTTCTTCATTGTTTTTATATTTAGCCGCTGCTATATTGATTTTCTCAAAGTTGTTTTTCATTTATTTTCTGTATTATATTCTTAACTCTTTCCTAGACCCATGTTGATTATTACTGATTATTTTTGTTTGAATTTTCTCTTAGTTACTACTTTTTTGTTCAATATTGACTTTGTTATTGATTCTTGCATGATATACAAACATGTGAAGTCAGGTTATATTTTTATTATTTTTATTATTATTGTTTGATCTTCTTTCTTCTGTCAATTACCATAAAGTTAGATATTGGTATTAATTTAGCTAGTTTTATCATATATTTTTTATTTATATGGCCAATGATAATATCTCTTTGTTGGATATTCGAAACCACCCCTTAACAAAAGACAGAGTTTATTTTCTCAAATTTACTTTTTTCATATCAAATATCAATACATGGCCAATAAAGAAATCTCAAATTTACTTTTTTCATATCAAATATCAATACATGGCCAATAAAGAAACCCTCATCGGTTTTCGAGGCCTTCCCAAATAAAAAGACGAATGTTACGTATACAAATATGTAAGAAAAATAAATAAATTCGGACAATGACGAAATCTTTATAATAGCACGACAACACAAAGGGTTTTAGGATTCGTATCTTGATAAGGCGATTTGGGATGACCGGTTAATCGAGCAACCACTTCGTAGCAATGGTGCATCTAAAACTTAATCTGAGCCCACTGAGCCCACGTTATAGTAACTTCTATCTTTCTTTATACATCTACATATATACATGTGTACACTCAATTTTAATTTACTTTAATGTCTATTTGTACATTCTTAATATTTTCTATCAAGTATTTATACATATCCTCGGTAACACACTCTGGGATATTTGGAAGGAAGTTTCAAACTCTGTATTTGTAATTTTATTTCTTGTAATTTTACATAAAGATGAAAGCATAGAGAAAACTTTACTTTGGGATGTTGGGAAAAATATTTTTATCATACAATATTCGTCACGTATTTACGCAAAATTTAGGCCGCTAATATTTACACAAACAAATAAAATTAATCAGTTAATTCACACATTTACATCACAAATATTGTATAGTCTTTATTTTCAAGTAAAATATTTATTTTTCTCTCCGTAATTATTTGTAAACATATTTTTCATTTTTATAGTACATAAAAGACACTTTTTTTCACGTCACAAAAATACTTTTCTCTTCTCATGTAATTTGTTCATTTTTATACATACTTTTTACTTATTTTTATAACAATAAGTTTGTTTATATACTTAATACACATACACCTTTACATCTTTTTAAATTTTTATAACTCCTATCTCATTGATAAATTTAGTCTAACTGAGTACCCCATTTTTGGATTCTGAAGGGCGTCTAACATCTTTCCATTTGAATAATTTGAACTCTTACCTAGAATCAAAAATTATTTTTTGCAGACTAAAACATTAGTCACACACGTTAATAAAAAAATATGTTTTCTTATTTTCTTTAAATATTAGGTGGGGACTTTGTACAAATTTTTAATTCTTTTAGAGTCCATAAGTCATGTTTTGTTTAACCTTGATAAAAATAAGACATGACAAAATGACGACTCTACTAGGAATTAACAACAGTTTCTAACCACAATGGACTCAATTTTTCAATTGAGGGAGGTATTTTTACATATTTGCATATGCTAGTTCTTTGATTCTTTATTTGTTTCACATTGTAAATTGTATGAATTTGTTCATACATTTTTTACATTCTTTGCACAAATTAATGTTGCTGTCTTACCAAATTTTTTATTTATTAATTGCTTAATACATTATATTTGTATACTATGGAAATTGCCACACACTATTTTTCACTTCATTTAATCATCGAGTCTTTGGTCATACACTTCACACACTGTGGTTCACATGGTGGTGTCTTACACTCCCCAAACCTTCTTTGAATTCCATAGTTTCAGAATTGGTGCACTTAGATAAGTGTGTCTTTTCGCAATTATTCAGTCCTTCTCTCGTCCATTTAGGAAAATTCCTATTCTAGAAATAAATCATGTTATATACAAACTCATAAATTATTTGAACTACGTTTTGTCCTGATTCTTTTCTTGGCAAGATATGCAGACAACCCTATATTAGGATTTGATCTCTTCACTATTTCAAAGTAATTTCTCCGGCATTCAAACTGGGGAAATTTTTTGGAACAGTTTAAAGACGATCTCCAAAGGTCTCCAACGAGCTTAAATAAATAGCTCCTCAAATCCAAATTCATTAACATTAGTGCCTAACCGGCCTACCTCCAAATTCTCACCCGATCTTGGGTTCGAGAACATCTAGATTCTTATTTTGGACATCATCAACCATTAAATTTGTGACATGTCAATTCTTACTTACAAAAACAAGGGTTCAATATTATTCTGTCATAATAGTTTTGTCAACTATGGAGAAATAGTGCCATAACTTCTTCAATATCCGACCTTCCCAATCTTGTCAACATATTGAAGTAGTTTCAAAATCCTTCTCATACTTGACATCTGTCCTCTAGATTATCTTAACAAAATAATTTTGATGCTACAAGCAATTCCTTCCTGATTGCCTTTCACATTATTTTCAAGGATGACCACCACTCTTGAGGATTAATACATGCTAAATATAAATTTAAAATTTTGCCTAAACTATGTAGACCCTATTCTTGTTTTCACAAGATACGTAGGGAACCCTCATTTGAGTTTGGTCTCATTCTTTTTCAAAATAAATAAAAAATAAAATTTTGACTTGGTTGGTACCAACACAGTTAGGAGTGTGCATGAGAATAAAGAAATTGGTAGGATAGAAAGGACCGACTTTATGGCAAATCATAGGTTCTTTTGGTACCTTTTAAATTAAACCTGAGTGACATTGGAAAAAATTTCTTGCATACAACTTAGACAAGAATGAAGCCAATCCGATCGTTTCAAGTGCATTGCATGGCGAGCTTTAGATTATTGCATTTTTTATCTAGAACTTGGTTTGAATATCTGTTGAGGTAAAATTCTGAGTTACACTTGGTTTAAGAAAGGATTGTAGGCCTTTCTTGATCCGATTGTGTCTTCCACAGCCCGCATTTCCCCTTTTTGAGCCTAAAATCTTTTTCTTTGAATAACCACATCTGAGCCTATATCTTTTGAGTGCTTACATGCACCATCCCCCTCTTGGCCCACCTTCTCAAGTGCACTAGATACATGCAAATTGAGGACGAATAAGATAAAAGTTGTCAAAGGCAAAGTATATATAGTATCCAAAAGAACAAATACAAAAAGACGATTTTAAAAAAGAAGGAGCAAAAAACCCCGCACAATAAAAGAGAGAGAAAACTCCACAAAGGTGGAGAATTATCAAAAAAAAAGAAAAAAAAATACATTTATCGAAATGAGAGAGGAAAAACTCCAACACAAGATTCAAATCAAAACAAATGAAAAACAAGGAAGAGCAACAAAGAAGATCGAACGTCAAAGTACAACAAATGTCAAAAGCACAGATACAGTGCAATGCTCATTGAGGAATTAGTCACTTTTATCTCAAATACAATCCTACCCAAAACTACATTACAATCCAATAACAAGTCCTACAAGATCTTATTCTAAGTGTTATCATATTAGTAGACACTTACATGAAGGTCAATCCTATGGTATCATAATCGCATTCATTGAACTTTTTTTTGAGTGTGAGATATAGACGACTCTAAATTAAAAAGAAAAATACTCTAATAAGTATGAAACCAAGACTGTAATACCCCATAAGATTCTAAGCTCGGTTCAGTCTTACTTGCATATTTAAGGGGTTCAAGGCTTGAAATTTTCACTAAGTGTTAAGTACTTAGTCATTTTCAAGACCCCTAAACTTTGATGATTTTTATTTTGGTCTTCCCGACCTTGAGACGTTGATTTTTTAGTTGATTCATGTTCAGAGTTATTAAAGGTACGTCTAGGGCTAGTTTTGGAATTTTCAGATGGGCGTAGGGGCGTGTTTGGGAAAAAGAAGTGGAATACCCCCCACAATAAGACTGTGTGGCGGGGCTTGCTCCACCTTACTGAGGGACGCGACGCGGGGCTCGCTCTGTCGGACTAAGGGTCGCGGCGCAAGGTCGGGTATGCATCTTTCTCCTTGGTCATTGAGATCAAGGGGCAGTTGGGTCTTTACCCTCCACCCAAGTCATTCAAAACACGATTGGGGGTTTTTATAGGGGCATTATTTGCCCCTTTCACTCAAAATTACTCTCAAGAAACCCTTCTTTTTCTCGAAGAACAACATCCAAGCCTAGGGGTGTGCAAAACTCGAACCAACTGATAAATCAAACCGATAAAAATGTTATTGGGTTAATGGTTTTTTATTGATTTTATAAAAAAAAATTATTGGGTAAACGGTTCGGGTTCGGTTTTAGCAACCGATAACCCAATAAGAATACATTAAGTTATTGTTTTATCCCTATTTATGTTATATATATAAATCTCTCTATCTATCTATCTATAGATGGATGGATGGATGGATGGATGGATGGATGGATGGATGGATGGATGGATGGATGGAAGGATGGATGGATGGATGGATATATGGATGGATGAATGGATAGATAGATAGATGGATGGATAGATGGATAGATAGATCGATAGATGGATAGATAGACAGAGAGAGATATGTGAATGTATATATATTATATGCACTACTTATTCACAATTCAGCGATTCACAAAGTATTAACCTATTCAGGGCAACAAAGGCAATTATAAAGCTTAGCTATTATCGTATTAAAAAGCTTGAAGCTTTTATAGCTTCCAATAATTATGATTTAATTCTTTTTCTAACTAACATTCAGTTCAAGTTGGAAGATTCTTGTAAACTAAAATGCATTGCGTAGGATTTTGGCGATAACTAAGATTTTATTTTTTTATGTTAGTTGTTACTATTTCTATTTTATAAGTATTTTCTTATTAGTTAAACTAAAAATCGAATCGTTAAGGGTAAAATATCAATAAACCGAAATCGATAAGAAAATATCTTATTGGTTGGTTATTGGTTTTACATATTTAAAAAACAAAAATCGATAAACCGAACCAATAATACATAAAGTCAAACTGAACCGACCGATGCACACCCCTATCCAAACCCCTTTCTCAAGAAATCAAAAATTCAAGCTTCCAAGTTCAAGAAACCCTCATGAAATCTTTAAGAAACTATCTATTGAGGTATGTGGGTATTCATCAATGGGTCCCTTTCACCTATTGAGCCCCAAAACCCTATTTTTACTTACAAGTACAAATCTTATCTTACTTTATGAAATTAATCTATGAATTTCGTGCTGAATCGATTAAAATTTATGTCTACACGTGTTTCCAAGTGAATTATGCTATTTCATATTTTGAATTGCAAGTTTCCATGTCATAGTTCATTAATTTCATGTTAAATCCCCGAATTATAAATTGAGCCATGTAATTATGTTGTTTTCTCATGTTTAAAATATTCCTATGTTCAAGTTCATGCTTCTTACTTGTATTGATGAAATGTTTATGCTTTGGGTCTTTGAATCATGATTTTCATATTACAGTTTTGAGTGTTAATATCATATTTTTATGATCAGTCAGTGTTGGCGGGTTATAAACACCCGATACTTATGTGTTTTACATGATTTCAGATTTTCAAGTAATAAGCCAGTAAGCCAAGAATCTTATTATTATACTCAGATGTTTATGACCATGATGAGCACTATAAAAAATGATGTTCAGTTGAATTTTAGTCCAGTTCAGTATCAGTGTCAGTTTAGTTGGGAGTAGAATTTAGCACTGAGCGAACCTAGGGATGGGAGCTCACCTGCCAGTAGAGGGTGTGACCTTTAGTAGTAATCCCTGAGTTCCAAAATTACATAGCCAGCGTACACTACTAAAAAAAGATCAAAAAGCAACGCATAAAAAAGAGACGGACTGTGTCGCTTTAAAAAAGCGACGAGAAAAGCGATGTTGGCCTTTAATTTTAATTTTTATTTATTTTTTATTAAAAGCGACGGCCAACGTCTTAATATCCGTTGATTTTTTTCGCGAATTTTTGTGTCAAGTAATTAAAAAATAATTTATTATTTTTTTTAATAAAAGCAATGGACAACGTCGTATCTTATTAAAAAATAATAATTATTACTTTTTAAAAAGCGACGTAGTCCATCGATTTTTAAATTTGATTTTTATTTTTATTTATTTATATTAAAAGCTACGGACAACGTCGCTATAATTTTTATTTTTTAAAATATTAATTCTTGAAAAGCGACGCTGTCCATCGCAATTTGTAATTACTTTTATTTTATGTTTATTTTTTACAAAAAGCGATGGACAGCGTCGCTTTTTTTAAAATTAAATAAAAATAATTTTTTTGAAAAGCGAAGTTGTTCGTCGCTTTTTAAATTTAATTTTTTTTTTGTTTATTATTATTAAAAGCAACGAACAACGCCGCTATAATTTTTATTTTTTAAAATATTAATTCTATAAAATCGACGATGTCCATCGCAATTTGTAATTTTTTATTTTTTTTATTTCTAAAAAAAGCGACGGACAGCGTCGCTTTTTTTAAAACTAAATAATAATTAATTTTTTGAAAAGCGACGTTGTCCGTCGCTTTTTAAATTTAAATTTTATTTTTATTAAAAGCGACGGACAACGTCGCTATAATTTTTATTTTTTAAAATATTAATTCTAGAAAAGCGACGCCGTCTGTCGTAATTTTTAAATATTTTTAATGTTTCTTTATGTTTTTCAAAAAGCGACGGACAACGTCGCTTTTGTTAAAACTAAATAAAAAATAACTTTATGAAAACGACACTTCCTTCGATATTTGATTTTTAATTTACTATTAAATAAAAAAATTTATATTAAAAAAAATTAAATGTATTCAATTATATATTGAATACATTGATATTATACGATCGATTGATCAAAAAAATATATACTGTTGTAGTTATAATATAAAAATATAAGCTAAATTAAACGATAATTTACCATTGTATATATACAAAACGTTGTATTACGAGGTAATTTACATGTGTATGTGATGTATCTAGTACATATTGTGAATTTTATAGTCAATTAACTATATATATTGAATACATTGATGTCATACGATCGATTGATCAAGGTAATAATATATTTTTGAAATTTTAATATAATAATGTAAGCTAAATTAAACGATAATTTATCAGAGTAGAAATAAAATACGTTGTATTACGAGGTAACATACTCGTGTATGTGATGTATATAGTTAAAAGCTAGCTAACTGAATCTATATATTCAAATATTTTGAATAATACATTAACATCATATGATCGAGGTAGTAATACACTATTGAAGTTATAATAATGAAGGCAATTAACCGACAATTCATTATATTAATACGTTGTATTAACGTAATCGAAATCTCCAATTCAATATTTTCTTAACCTAATTTCTAATCCCAATTTGACTCATCTCAGCAATTTTAATCTCAATCGTTCATCATATTTGATCAACGGTCAATATTAAAATCAATTTTCACTAATTTTTTTCTTGAAATTAGAGGTGTGCATCGGTCGATTCGATTTGATTTTAAATATTATCGGTTTGGTTTATCGTTTATCAATTTTTAAATAAGTTAAACGAATAACCAAATCAATAAGGTATTTTTATCGGTTTTTGGTTTATCAAATTTTAGTCCTTAACAGTTCGATTTTTGGTTTAACCAATAAGAAAATATGCATAAAATAGAAATAGAAGCAACTAATTAACAAGAAAAAAATGAAATCTTAATTGCAGCAAAAATCTTACATGTTGTGTTTTATTTTACAAGAATCTTCAAGCTTGAATAGGTTTTTGAGAAGGTATGCGTACATTGTACCCTCCGCATACCTAATTTGTGGGACTAAATCGGTTTAATTGTGTTGACACCCAATTTTGACCTCACGCTACCCCTCTCAGGCTGTTATTTTATATAGTAATTTTACGTAACATTAATTCTTACATGCTTAGTTTATTTTAATATCGACGTCTTACTATTTTTCTCGTCATTTCCACATTTATTAAATTATCATTTTTCACAATTTATTAATTCAAATCACGAATATTTTGCAGAATTTTTATTAATTTTTATTTATTTTTACGTAAATGTGCACACTCACAATTTACAAATGCATTATCTTTATTATTACTACTATCGATAATTTTATAAAGCATTAATTTTTACATGCTTAGTTTATTTTGATATCGATGTCTTATTATTTTTCTCACCATTATCACATTTATTAAAATAGCGGGCCTAATTCAATTCAATTCAATTTCTCAATGTGTTTATTTTCTAGTCATTTTTTACTAATTTTAATTTTAACCAAATTGATATTAATTTCATTTTTGACCCCTTTTTAAAGTAATTTTAATCTCAGTCGTTGATCAAAATTGATCCAATGACTGATGTTGACACCCAATTTTGTACCACAATATACCAATTTTAGCCTAGTTTTTTTCAATTTATTATTAGTATCATTTCGATCATTTATTAATTCAAATACAATATTTTACGTAATTTCATTAATATTTATTAATTTTTTTTCTTCTCATAAATATGCACACTCATGATTTACAAATACGGCGTTTATTTATTGTTATTATCATTATTATTTTTCGATAATTTTATAAAATAATTTTACGTAACATTAATTTTACACGCGTAGTTTATTTTATATCAACATCTTATTATTTTCTCATCATTATTACATTCATTAAAATAGCAACCTAATTTAAATTAATTTTTTTAATTTATTTAAATTTTATCCAATTTGTATTCAATTAATGTCAATTTTAGCTAATTTAACACTAATTCTGATTTTTTAACCCATTTTAAAATTATTCTAATCTCAGTCGTCGATCAAAATCGATCCAACGGCTGAGATCGGATCAACCTTTCTTTCCTTTTTAAACAAAATCCAAACCCTAATCCTAACTCTCACTCAAAAATAGCCGCCTCTCTCATCTCTCTATCCTTTCTCTCTCTAAGGTCCCTCCCACCCCCGTTCCACCACTCCGGCTGGTGACCCTCACCAACAAACCCATCGATGCTGCCAACCGACCCCGTGCAACCATCAATCGAACCAGCGCCGTCAAGCACTAGTGGACGCCGCAATCGAGATAACACCGGCAAAGCACCAGTGGACGCCGGCATCGAGATAATGGCGTAGTTATCACTGGCGAAAAGTCACTTGCGTCAGCCGTCCCGTCGCCGCTCTGCTCTCCCTCATTCTTCTCTCTGTTAGCTCTCTTACCTTGATTGATTTCTAGTTGCTGCATTATCATTTTTCATTATTTTCAGTTGTTCTATTTATAGTAATCTTGAGATTGGGAGTTCTTGTTTTTGATTTTGAATTGACATTTTAAGTAATCATAAGATTGATATTGCTTAGGGGGTCTTGATTTTGGATTTATTCACGCCACCTCCGTTTGTTTTTCTTTTTCCAATTAATTTGGTAGAAGATCGTGCGGTATTATTCATAAGCAGCTAAAGCCACTCTGTTTTCTGTTATGTATTTTAATTCCAAACTCTATTTTCTGTGATCATCTAAATCTCCAACAGTGTGAAGTAACATGGAGAGTAACTTCACTATTACTGTAGTAGCTAAAAGATAATAGGTCAAAAAATTATTAATGTTAGATTTTATATTATCTTTTTGGAATATAAAAGATATGGTTCAAAAGGTAAGAATAACACACTTATTAAACTAACAAAAAGTTAATAATTTAGGAGGAAATCCGTCATAGCATGGTGAAGTATCTAACATCTTCATTTTAAAATATAATGTGCAGCCCCTATTCACAACATGTGCCCTTAGTTACCAAGTATTATAATGTGCACAACTTTGCCACATGCCAACACGCATTAAGCCAAAAAAGAGAACATTAATTTATTTTTTTCATAGATATGGTCCTGTCACGATTCAAATACTCAAATAAATTGAATACGATAAAAAAAAAAATTCCATACACAAGGAATTCCATACTTGAAATGTGAATTCATGACTTGAAATTTGTTTAGTGTTGATACTTGAAATGTGAATTCATGACTTGAAAATGGTTAACTTTAGTCACTTGAGAAGTGAATTAGAGAGTTGAAAATGGTTAAGTGTAGTGTTTTGAAATGTGTACTAATCACTTGAAAAGTGGATTAGTGACTTGAAAATGGTTTAGTGTAGTTCTTGAAAGGTGAACTTGTGTTTTGAAATTTGTAAAGTGTAATCACTTGAAATGTGAATTCATGACTTGAAAATGGTTAAGTTTAGTCACTTGAGAAGTGAATTAGAGAGTTAAAAATGATTAAGTGTAGTATTTTAAAATATGTACTAGTCACTTGAAAAGTGGATTAACGACTCGAAAATGGTTTAGTGTAGCTCTTGAAAGGTGAACTTCTGTTTTGAAATTTGTAAAGTGTAATCACTTGAAAATGTGAATTCATGACTTGAAATTGGTTTATTGTTGATACTTGAAATGTGAATTCATGACTTGAAAATGGTTAAATTTAGTCACTTGAGAAGTGAATTAGAGAGTTGAAAATGGTTAAGTGTAGTGTTTTGAAATGTGTACTTGTCACTTGAAAAGTGGATTAGCGACTTGAAAATGGTTTAGTGTAGTTCTTGAAAGGTGAACTTGTGTTTTGAAATTTGTAAAGTGTAATCACTTGAAAATGTGAATTCATGACTTGAAATTGGTTTAGTGTCGATACTTGAAATGTGAATTCATGACTTGAAAATGGTTAAGTTTAGTCACTTGAGAAGTGAATCAGTGAAAATGGTTAAGTGTAGTGTTTTGAAATATGTATTAGTCACTTGAAAAGTGGATTAGCGACTTGAAAATGGTTTAGTGTAGTTCTTGAAATGTGAACTTGTGTTTTAAAATTTGTAAAGTGTAATCACTTGAAAATGTGAATTCATGACTTGAAATTGATTTAGTGTTGATACTTGAAATGTGAATTCATGACTTAAAAATGGTTAAGTTTAGTCACTTGAGTAGTGAATTAGAGAGTTGAAAATGGTTAAGTGTAGTATTTTGAAATGTGTATTAGTCACTTGAAAAGTGGATTAGCGACTTGAAAATGGTTTAGTGTAGTTCTTAAAAGGTGAACTTGTGTTTTGAAATTGGTAATGTGTAATCACTTGAAAATTTGAATTCATGACTTGAAATTTGTAATGTGTAATCACTTGAAAATGTGAATCCATGACTTGAAATTGGTTAGTGTTGATACTTGAAAATGGTTAAGTTTAGTCACTTGAGAAGTGAATAAGAGAGTTGAAAATGGTTAAGTATAGTGTTTTGAAATGTGTACTAGTCACTTGAAAAGTAGATTAGCGACTGAAAATGGTTTAGTGTAGTTCTTGAAAGGTGAACTTGTGTTTTGAAATTTGTAAAGTGTAATCACTTGAAAATGTGAATTCATGACTTGAAATTGATTTAGTGTTGATACTTTAAATGTGAATTCTTGATTTGAAAATAGTTAAGTTTAGTCACTTGAGAAGTGAATTAGAGATTTGAAAATGGTTAAGTTTAGTCACTTGAGAAGTGAATTAGAGATTTGAAAATGGTTAATTAATATTTTGTTAACTTTAATATATATATATATACTAGTCATATAAAATCATATAACACTAGTCAATTGATTTTCAGACAATGTGTTGTTGATTGGCAAAGCACGATAAGGCCATTTCTACAATTTTTGAGACACATGCTGCTATGTCACATCAGATTGCACATCTTAGACATGCCTTGGCACAGGCCGTTGCTCCTGATTCAAGTACGAAGAGGAAATAGATAGTGATGAGGAGTTTGTTGGGGATACTCCTTAGTGTCGTTGGACTTGACTTTTAGATAATTTTTAGATATTTTTTAACTTAGCTTTTAATTAGTGAAAAATCTTTAGAAGTGTTTTAAGTATTTTGAATGTTGTTGGATTCATTGTTTAAGTGTTGTTGATTTGAATTGCTTTAATGATTTATTAATGTAGTGTGTTGTATGATTATTGTAATAATGTGTGTTGCATGAGGGATCTATTTATTGAATTGCATTTTTATTTGGTAGGTGGGATGCAGAAAATGCAGATTTCTGCATAAAAAATGCAGAAAACGATGACGGTCGTCGCTTTTTTATTCGTTATGAAGAACAAAAAGCGACGACGATCGTCACTTTTTTATTCATTATGAATAATAAAAAGCGACGATCAACGTCGCTTTTTAAAAAAAAAGTATTTTATTTTTCTCAAATTACGACGGACAGTGTCAATTTTTCTAGAAAAAAAATATTATTTTTTTTAATAAAACGATGGACAGCGTCGCTTTTTGTTCATCATGTGTTCTTCGCATGAAGAACAAAAAGCGACGCACAACGTCGCATTTTCAAAAAAAAATTAAAAAAAAATTCCCTCTAAAAGCGACGTTGTTCGTCGTAATAAAGCGACCCAGGCCGTCGTTTTCGAAAAACAACGCCCCTTTTTGAGACAAAAAAAAGTGATGGATTTCTGACGATTTTGCCCAAAAAAGCGATGCTGGCCGTTGCTTTTTGGCATTTTTTTAGTAGTGGTAGGTTTGAGATGTCTTCCTGCCAGTTGAGGGTTAACACATATCTCATGAGAGCGCCTGCCAGTAGAGGGTGAATCCTTAGTCCTTCGGGACGCCAGTTTAATGGATCCACACAGCCAGTGTTAGTACCCTTGGCACGGTATTGACACTCTTCCAACTGGGGTTACAGATTAGACCTCGATTAGCTTAGATTAGGGCATGTTCATTACATGATACCTCTCACAGTTTCAATTAGTGTTTCAGTGTATCTCAGCTCAGATTTGCTTAACCAAGTATACAAATTATCAGGTATTCAGTTATACAAATTTCAGTCTTTTAGATTTTAGGTTATCTCAGTAACATATTTGTTCTTGGTCTTGCATTCTCAGATATTACATGTTTATTCATTCATGCTCAGTTATCCCATACATTTCAACCAGTTCTTATCTCACATACCAGTACATTCAAAGTACTGACCGTATACTTTTCTTTGCGCTATGTTGTCTTATAACTTAGGTTCAGATGCTCAGCTTTTCGGCCATTTTTAGAAAGCTTAGCATTACCCAACAGTAGTAGTGGTGAGTCCTCATCCATCGAGGACATGATATGTTATCTCAGTTATTTTAGTATTTCCTTATGTTTAGTCAGTCAGAGTTATTTGGGGGTTTGTCCTATCATCTACTCATGATGTTTAAAGGCTTTCAGATAATCAGTTAGGTAGTCAGTCAGTTCTTTCAGTATTCGTCAGTTGCTTTTAGACAGACAATTTAGTTTTCAGTATTTTATCAGATAGTTCAGACATGTCATTGCTACATATTTCAGTATTCAAATTTGCAGTATCTTATCATTTTATCTCCCATACATGTGTTGTATTGCTATTTTACTCAGTGCTTACAGCAGGTACCAGTTCATGGGTTAGTTTGTAGTCACTTGTGGCCATAAGCATCGTTGTCGCGACTTAGGGCTAGCCTCGGGTCATGACAGAGAGGACACTTGAAACATGAGAATAAGCAAAGTTTAAAATCTTTGTTAAAAGCAAGATGAATAAATCTTGTCAATACTTAGGTATGTCTAAGGTACCACTTGAAACTAAAGGAGTCACCCGAAAGTCAATCTCGGTTAGTTAAGAAAGAGATGGGAGAATTCTTATGCACACTATTAATTGTTGGTACCAACTGCAGTCAAGACATGATTATATCTTTTCACCTTTCAACATTTATTACAGATAAAATACAAAACAATCTTCCGTATTTTCACCTTTCAGCATTCCTTATAAAGAAGATACAAAAAAATCTTCTGCATTCTTGCCTTTCCACATTTCTCACAAAGAAAATAAAAAATAATTTTCTACACTTTCACCTTTTAACATTTCTCTCAAAGAAAATACAAAACAATCTTCTGTACTTTCACCTTTTTCACATTTCTTACAAAGAAAACACAAAACAATCTTTTGCATTTTCACCTTTCTACATTTCTTACAAAGAAAATACAAAGCAATTTTCAGCATTTTTCACTTTTCAACATTTTTTAAAAGGACATACAAAATAATTTTCTTTCTTTCTCATAACATTCGCTTTCAAATGCATGCATTACACTCTTCATTCAAGGCGCCCACCTCCAAATACGGGCAGTTGAATTTTCCTTTCAAGAACATACCTTCACAAATATGCATTACACTTTCATTCAAGGCGCCCACCTCCAAATACGAGCAATTATCTTTTCTTTTCAATCTCTCGCCTTCAAGCACAACCATTTTGCTTTTCTATTAGGTATTCTCCTTCTAATTTAGGTATCTTATATTTCTATAGCCCCATCAGTCAAGAGGCTATTACCTTTCAAATAGCTCTGCCAATCGAGAGGCTATTACCTTTAAAATAGCTCCGCTATTCGAGAGCTTTTCTATTTCAATAGACCCACTAGTCAAGAGGACTTTCAACTGCTCCGTCAGTCAAGAGCTTCTTTATTTCAATAGCCCTGCCAGTCAAGAGGCTATTATCTTTCAATTGCTCCACCAATTAAGAGCTTCTTAATTTCAATAGCCCCGCCAGTCGAGAGACTATTACCTGTAGACACATAATTTTGCCCCTCCCTGAAAATATTTTTACTCATTTTTATTCACCTTACCATATTCTTTTTTTGTAGATAATTTTTCCCTAAAAGGGATAAAAAATAATCAAATGCATAACACTTTTGACACCTCACCATGCCACATAATATTAACACATACCTCAACCTCACAATCCACACTGCACCTACATACCTACATATGCCACCTCATATTTTCCATAAGTCACCAATAATATACACACACGTAGGACACAATACCAAAAAAGGGGATGCACATAGAAACCCCAAGGGGATTGGCGGTTACTGGGGGGAGCTCACTGAAAATTGGAGAAGCATACACATCATTGACTCTCAAATTTCCATTTTTGAAGAGGAGAATACATACACAAAGACGAGGATTTTCCTTTCTTGCTCCCAACGATACACATAGGTCTCATTTTTCAATATACAAAGAAAACAAAAACATTCCCACAAATTGGTTCTTCTTCACAATACGCACACACAGATACATCGAATCACACACACACTCCTCATATACACTGATCGATATGCACAATCGGAGATGGACGGAAAAGGGGTAGTGAGGGTTGAGGGAGAAACGTAAGTCCTGTGTTCGGGTTACTATTCTAGCGATGGCTTTGCCGAAAACATGTCAAAACATCACTTAATCCGTTCAAAATCACTAGAAAAAAGGGCCATTGGTCGACATCTGAACTTTGAATCCACTAACACCCACAAGATCTGCGTCAAATTAGTCCGTCAGTCGACCTTTTCTGATGAATCTGGCTGAAAAAACATTTTCTCAATTGTCTGTTGTTTAGTTTCAGTGAAAATATTGTTAAACGGGCGAAATTCCTAAGATTAGTCTCATTCGTGTTTTCTTTGGAGTCATATCAGTGCTATATCGATCTTTTGGGTAGATTTCGATGATATTCGAGTTGATTTTGGAGAGATTTTGTGTACGGTTTTCTCAATTTTCATAAGTTCAATCTCGGGTTGCTTGCTATTTCTTGTTTTTTAGGATTCAAATTTGTCTGGGTCGTTATTGTAGTTTGGTTCGTTGTCGAGGTGTTCTATTCAGAATTCCAATTTCGGGCTTTCTTAAATATTATTATCAACGAAAGTTCTTCTTTGAAGTTCCAACTCTATCTTCTCTCTATCTAATTTTACGTAATTATGAATGATTTGTGTGTTTGGCATGTTTGACTCTTTGTTTTGTTGGTTAATGTTGAATTTGGATGCAAAAACTTGATTGATAGATTGCGTATTAAATTGGTTTAATCATGTTGAGAATGGATTTGGGGGGGTGAGAATTGAAAATGGATAAAATGAATGTGATTTGTTCGTATTGATTAATTGATGTTTGTTTGATGCAAAATAGACTTCGGATTCGCTAAGTTTGATAATATCACATTTTAGATCGAAACTAGTAGACAAATACTAAGTCGGGTAGGCAAATTTTGGGAATGGTGTTTTGTTGAAAGTTGGAATGTATGTGTGAACGTTTCTTTCTACTTTATCGCATAAGATTTGATGATGTATTCATTTGTTGGGGAAAGCCCCGAGATTATATTGTACTTATTCACTAGGGAATGCTCTGAAGTATTTTGTACTCATAGGACGTCCGTGATGAAGGCCTGAGGAATCGGGTAAAGCACTGGAGCGTAGTTTAGGATTAGTGTAGGTTAGCGTAGGTTTATATTTCCATATTTTTTTTATTTTGAGACTGTATAATTGGATTGGACATTATATTTTTGGGATTCAATTTCTTTGTGTTTGTTTGTTTGATTGTTGTGTGTTTATACACACTTAGTGTTGAATTAGCCGATATACTCCACAAAGCAACCATGATTGAACCACGGGATCAAGGGGTGCCTAACATCTTCCCCTCAGTCAACAGAATTCCTTAACCAGAATCTCTGTTCGCAAACTAGTTTAAAGAGTCAAATCATTTTGAAAAGGATTTTTCGAAGGTGACTTGGCGCACCGGATTATACCAAGTGGCGACTCTGAATAAAAAATATAACTAATCTTTCTTCGAAACAAATTTTCATCTTTTGTCACTTTGATAATAAAAACACTTTCAAACTTCAAAATCATATCTTTTTGGTGAAAAAGGGGTGTGACAGCTCTGGCGACTCTACTGGAGATTTTTTTTAGAATTCGAGCTAATTTTTAGAGTTATATCGGCTTAGTTTGACATTATGGGTGTATAGACATTGTTTGCGTTATTGTTTGTATTTGTTTTATGATTGTTGATTACATATGTGCTCTTTGTTTACAATTTTTCTTTTTATGTGTTACCATTTTATATCTGGCATCATGTGCATAACCTTAGTCATTTTTTCCTCAACAAGTCCGTAGTACACGTGTGTACACGACCTCTAGTTGAGTCACCCTTATTTTAGGAACGGGAGTCGTCGGGTGTATGTAGTGGGTGGAAAGCTCCCGCAGACACTATCGACCATACGCTCCCTCGAACAGCCTTGTTAGTGAACCCCAACATAGGTCAGCCTTTAGGTCATTCTTATCTGCATCATATTGAGACCTAGCGGGACCCGCGTGGCCCTTTGTAGTAAACTCACATCTAAAGCATCCCTACGTGCTAAATGTTGCATCTTTTAGGGTAACAGGATCATTTAATGGGCTGATTTGGGAGAAACATGTGCTAGAAATAAAGAAAAGTGTGTAAGCAAAGAAAATTTTTAAAAAAAAGGGAAAAAAAAGAAAAGTGAGTCAAAAAAGAGTTTCGTAGTTTTTAGAGTTCTTTATGGTTTTTGTTTTTCACAATCCAAAAATTCAAAAAAAAAAAATTACCTTTCGCACTCATTTTCTCAAAATCATCAAAAAGATTTTCCTTTATCTCCTTTAGCAAGCATTCACAATACAAAATTTTCAGAAAGATTTTTTTTAATAGGAGTTTTTTATAAAAGAAAAAATGCAAAATGATGGTAGAAGTTTTGTACGTTTCATATAATGAAAATACCAAAAAGATTTTTTTTTAGTTGTTGGTGTCAGTTTTATGTGAAGTGTCAAATTAAAAACCCCAAAAAGATTTTATTTATGCCGTTCATTGTCCGTCTTTGATCGTGTCTCTGAAGTTAGGGTCAATTTGTTTAATCTTTAATTATCCAATCTGGACAAACTACGCACCTCTGATTCTCCTCTCTCGGGAGTAAGATACGTAGGCAGCCTATTGTGGATTCGGGGATCTTATTTAAAAAACTCAAAAAAGATTTTCTCACCCTTTATTAGAGTAGGTGTCATATATATCTTTAAAAGAAAACTACAAAAAAAAAATCCTTTAATAGTTTCAAGTTTCATTTTCGTATGAAATTCAAAATCGATAACCCAAAAAGATTTTCTTTGGTAATCATAGATTACATATAGGGATTTTAAGCTGAAAAAAAATTCAAAAAGATTTTCATCAAGTCTTTTAACAATTCATTATTTTCTTTTCTTGTTGAAATTTCAAGAAAAAAAAAAAGAGAGTTTGAACGGCCATGTTGTGCCAAAACTTGATAAACTACGCACCCCTGATTCTCTTCTCTCGAGAGTAAGATACGTAGGCAGCCTATTGTGGGTTCGTTAATCTTATTTCAAAAAATCTAAAAAGATTTTCTTCACTCTTTATTAGAGTAGGTGTTTCATATACATCTTTAAAAGAAAACTAGAAAAAAAGATTTCCCTTTAATAGGTTCAAGTTTTATTTTCATATGAAATTCAAAATCTAAAACCCAAAAAAAAAATCTTTGGTAATCATAGGTTTCATTTTGTATAGAAATCTGAAAAATTCAAAAAGATTTTCTTCACTCTTCATTTAGAGTAGGTGTCATATACATCTTTAAAAGAAAACTACAAAAAGATTTTTCTTTAATAGCTTCAAGTTTCATTTTCGTATGAAGTTAAAAATCAAAAACCCAAAAAGATTTTCTTTGGTAATCATAGATTTCATTTTGTATAGGGGTGTTAAAGATGAAAAATTCAAAAAGATTTTCGTCAATTCTTTTGACAAATTGTTATTTTCTTTTCTTCTTAAAATTTTAGAAAAAAGAAAAAGAAAGAGAGTTTTACTGTCCCTTTTGTGGCCAAACTTCATGAACTACGCACACTTGATTCTTCTCTCGAGAGAGTGAGATACGTAGGTGTCCTTCTTGGGTTCGGTGATCTTTTCCAAAGAAAAGAAAAAAGAAAAGGTTTTGAGAAAGTGTTGAACTCTAACACGTTTGTTATCTCTTGTTCAGTTAGTATAAGGTGGTTGGTTTGTGGCATTGTAGTTGGTCCTCCACAACACACCAAATCTAAGGAAGGTTTAGTTGTGTCCAACAAGGATATAGAGAGTTACCTCATGGATCAAACAAAAAGTCAGGAAAATGAGAGTTTAAAGGAAGAGAATTTGAGACTAAGACAACAAATGATGAAAATGTATCGAGCTTGGTCCAGTGGGTTGCATCCCCCTCCATTTCCCACTATTGTCCTACAGATACCCCGAGTTTTCCACCAAAATTGCAAAGTTAGTTTCCTACTGTTGTTGATGCACTGCAACATGACTCAGAATTCATTCAAAGCTAAAAGCATTCCAATACTTCCATCACTCTTTCTTTATCTCATCAGTATAAGCCTACCACATTCATAGCACCACATACTTTCTGTGATTTTGTTGTTCGATCCTCTGATGAGACATCCACATTGGCTAGCTGCCCAATGGTTGTGCCTCTCCATGATGCTAGTGGACTCATGTTCAATACTCTTGGTGATCATTGTTATACTCCTAAGCCTACTTTTAAGTTAACTGGACCACCAAAATTTCTTAACAAGAAGACTAGTATGCCAGAAGAGCCAGAGAAAATGGTTGGAAAAATAAAGAGTGCAGAAAATGCTACGAAAAGTTCCCTAGGACTTGTGGGTAAAGAAGATGTTACATACAGAGACTGGGTCATGTATTCAAGTGTTAACCTTCCTCCAATCCTTGAGATATCAAAATTTAAGGAGCAAGATGGACATGAGGAATCCATGAAACATTTGGGATAATATTGCAATCAATTAAGGAAAACTAGAGAGAAGAAGAATAAGAAAGCTGCAACTGCTATTGTAGTTGGAGAATGGGCAAATCCAAGAAGATGATGTCGTCGTTACCATCGGTCTCAAGCCCAAGTTCATACCCAAGCTCTCAATAATCACTCCTAAAGTCCATTATACTCCATTTCCCCACCTCCATATCTAGTATACTGTGCACAGCTATATGTCCAACTCTCTTCTTACTCACAATGGTGCGTACCAATGCCTCAGAGTCACCCTCCAACTCCAAAAATATATCAAAGCCCTTCTAGTCCCGATGTTCAATCTAAGTCAAACAATGAGAAGAGGCATAATCCTAAGGATAGTTTCACGCCAATTGGAGAATTATATGCCAGTCTATTCTGGAGATTACTATAATGGGACATGATCAATCCTCTTCTTGGGTATACTCCTGACCCGCTTTTAAGAAATTTTGATCCTCATGTACGATGTGCATATCATATTGATATTCAAGGTCACAGTATTGAAGATTGTCGTTCTTTGAAAAGAGAAATAGAAAAGATAATTCAAGGTAAATTAATTGTGGTGTAGAACATTGATAGTGGTGAAAGCTCTAGTCATAATGATATGGAACTCAGTGTCTAAGATGTCAAGCTCCACAAGTAGGAAGTCACTTATTTCCTTACCAGGAAGGATTGTTGGTAGTTTGTTTTGTTTTTTGAATTATTTAAGGGTTGTAGTTTGGAATCTATCTTGTTTTGTTTCTCTGTCATTTTTGTTTAAACCCTTCTATCCTTTCTTTTAATGAAATGTGGTGTCCTTGTTATTTGGTCTTATTTTAAGTTGTTTGTTTGTTTTCATTACACAGTTTATTTTATGTGGGTTCTAGTGATTTGACATGCAGGCGAAATTTTCAGCTAGATCGTAGAATCCAATTTAAGCATGAACTTCGAATCAAAGGGCTAAAGTTAGAAAAAGGCCTTTAAGAAATAGGTAGAGTGTTTAGACATTTAGTGACCATGCTGAAGACTTCTTTAGAAATTAAGGCAATTATTTTGAGAAACATAAGAGTGACTTGCTCATCAATTGAAAGACATATCTCGATTAGGTCAAATAGTGGTGCGCAATACCATATCAAGAAGAACATGAAGATAATCAGCTCCACGAAAGCATAGATCATTTGATGTGAGGGATGTACAAAAAGATGGAGTTGTATGTTTGACAAGTGTAGAAGAAGAAGTGACACGCATGCTCAGTTAAAGTCAGTATTGTTAAAGTGTCACAAATGATCTTTATCTTTCACTTCATATTGCATGATGTGTACTTGCATTGTCAAGGATTGATATGATGAAGGCATTTCATTCTGCTACCCAAACATCGTGTCATCCATTGTTTACCCCATTTGAGCTTTAGTTTTATTTTCTTTCATACCCCTCTTTTTGAATCGAGATAGAGTCAATAAAGCTCAAAAGAAAAGTGTCAAGCAAAAGAATAGAGTTAGAAAAATGTCAAAAAAAATGAAAAATATGTCAAAAAAATAAAATAAAAGAGTGTCAAGAAAAAAATAGAGTCAGAAAGGTCCCAAAAGAAGAAAAAAAAGAGTCAATGAAAGCGAAAAAAAGGAAGAAAAAAAATGTATCAAGCAAAAAAATGAGGTGTCGGAACTATTTGAGACCTAATTCTCCTTTCTCGGGGGTGAGATACGTAGGTTGCCCTTCTCTAGGCTTGGTCCAATACAATTTAGAATTACCCAGTCAAAAGAAATTGGGCATGAGTTAATCTTCATTGTTGGAGTCGATTCGAAAAGTGTTAAGTCCCACCCACTTTAAGTGTCATTTAGGACTCATGTCATCCTTTCTTTCTCACCATATTCAAAAGCCAAGTTACAACCAAAGAAAGACCTTCAGATCAATCTTTGAGAATGTTAAGGCTAAGCATGCAGTGGATGTGATGACGCATTTAAATACTACTTGTCTTCTTCAGCATAAGTAACCAGGAGAGAAATAAAAATGAGAGAGTTTTATTGGTGAAAACCCTCACGGGCACCATAAGGCGATCGTAAGTTGAGAGAAATAAAGATGAGAGAGTCTTACTAGTGAAAAATCTCACGGGGACCATAAAATGATGGTAAGCTAAGAGAAATGAAAATGAGTGTCTAATTGGTGAAAATCCTCACAGACGCTCAAGTTGAGAGTGATAAAAAAGAGAGAGTCTTATCGATAAAAACCCTCGCGGGCACCATAAGATGATTGTGATTTGAATAAAACTAAAATAAGAGAGTCTCAGTGGTGAAAATCCTTCCGGACACCAAAAGATAATGGTGAGCTAAGAAAAAAAAATGAGAGAGGCTTATTGGCGAAAACTCTTCAAGGCGCCACTAGACGAATGAGGTCTCTGAATGCAATTGGTCCAACGAAGTAACTCAGGGCCATTAACTCAACAACATTTGTTCGAAAGTTTGGATTAAAAGATCAGGCAGCTTAATCCAAAATGCATGGCATAATCATTAGAATTGATTGTCATTTTTAGATAAAAAATTTCTTTTCTTTATTTTCAAAAAAGGGACAAATATTGTCTTTTCTTTCTTCTTTATATTTCTATTTTTGCCTTTTGAGTTTGTCACTCGAATAGAAAATTATTTTTTCATGTCTTTGAGTCAAGTCCATGTCAAAATAAGTGAGAAAGGATTTCAAAACTTGCTACCAACTTTTTAAATAGCACAAACAAAAGTCCAGCACATAAAAGAGACATGATTGTGAGCTGAAATAAGGCAAGTGGAAAGTTTTATCAACAGACAAGTCTAGAAACTCATGGAAATACCAAGGTTCAAAGGGGTTATCTAAGAAGCATGGCAAAGCATAAACACCGTGATTGTTTTAGAATCACTCTGGATAATTTGAGTTTGGGTCAATGATGCAGCAAGTCAATAACATAAACTAATGGTTAGAAGCAAGGTTAATGGAACAAGTGCAAGAGAAATCACCCAAAAGCCAAAGTTGCAAGCCAACCACCCAGTTTTAAACTCACAAGTTTTCTTTGTATGAAATAACAACAGTTGTTGCCTTCTAATCAAAGGCTTCGAAGCGCAAATATTCAGAGGTGCAATTTCTCATTTCTGCAAATACAAGAGTAGTGTTGTTGTACAGGTTTGATAATCACAATAATGGTAAAACTCATCATCTTGCACCCCTAAGAGACATATTCTCTAATTTGGGTCCTTCATGTCTAATGGCTAGGAGGTGCACTTCCTAATTTGAATCGTTAATTCTAAAAGATGTACTTGAGTAAGAAACTTTTACTACTCTTAAGAGAGGGATTGGATTGGTCTCTGTCATTCAATTTTACCCTCAAAAGATGAATTTATTGATTAAAATCTTGATTTATCTTTGCATTATGCATTATTGCGAGTAGTTGTGATTGGGTTTGACACCCGCAAAAGCTTTTGATGATAAACTAGGGCAAAAAAAAGATTTAATTCCTTGTATTAGGAGCTTCACTTTAGGACCCTCCTAGCAAAATGAGACCTTATTTTTCTGGAAAATAAAATCTTTTTTTATCATAATCCTTGTGTGGGATAATTTTTGTTCTAGTTTTGATTTTTATTTCAAGAGCCCGCCTGAAGAACAAGGTGATAAAATGTCAAGTCAGGATCCTGCCTGAAGAACAGGGTGATGAAATGATAAGTCGGGAGCCTGCTTGAATAATAGGGTGATGAAATGATAAGTCAAGAGCCCGCCTGAAGAATAGGGTGATGAAATGATAACTCAAGAGCCCGCCTGAAGAATAGGGTGATGAAATCGAAAGTCAGGAGCCCATCTAAAAAATAGGGTGATGAAATAGCAAGTCAGGAGCCTGCTTGAAGAACAGGGTGATGAAATAGCAAGTCAGGAGCCCGCCTGAAGAACAGAATGATAAAATCAAAAGTTAGGAGCCCGCCTGAAGATAAAGGTGATGAAATCAAAAGTTAGGTGTGTGATACAAGTTAAATGGCTTCCTTAGCTTTTGATAACATCATTCAAAGTTAGTACGTGAAGAATCAAGCTTTGGTCACATGGAGGGCATGAGATCATACTTGGTGGGGTCGTCTTGAACATGCTATTAAACAAACCCGAGTGTGGAAGATTGCTTGGAGGCTTAAAGACTTGAGGGCTCTCGAGTTCGGGCCACACTTGGTGGTTCACAGTTTTGGTTCCCTTTATTAAGGGAATTTTGGTTGCTTAGAATTGAGGGAATTTTGGTCATTTAGACTTGTCTAAATGACACTCCATGGCCGCCCCACCTCATTAAGTGCATTGGAGTCATTTTGTCTTTCTTTTAAAATATACTACATATAGTCTCTTTTAGGTATTTTCTCATTAGTTGTTTAATGATGAAAATATGAGACATTGAAAATCCTCTCTCTTGAGAGTAGACCACCTTAGTGTAGTTCTTAGTTAGGTATTGGATTAGCCATTGTAGTTTAGGGCTTGGAAAAGTCAATATTATTCTTTGCTTTAAAATGGTGGATCTTGAGGTGAGTTTATTACCTTGGTGGTCACCGTAAAAGAGTGGTGTTTTTGTTACATTCATTAGGGGCTTTTGATTTTAATATACTCTTTAGTTCCTAATCTTTATAATAATCTATGTCTCACTAGTTATCTTTACCTTTCTTACAATTGTGTTAGTGTTTGTATCATGTAATCGTTTGTTCTTGTTGAATACGAATCTTGTGTGCATTGTGTTCATCTTGTTTTTGTTGTATTGTTGTTGTTTTGGTGTTAAAACATCTTGTAAACTTGTGATACTTGTGTTGTTATTATTGGCCGAAACTAGCACTCAAAGGGGTCCTCGGGTTGCTCTCAATTTGTGGACTACTTTGTGTAGTTTTTGTGCCTTCTATGGTCTTTTTTGTATCATTTGGTATCAGAGCAAGGATTGATTTTGTTCCAACAAAATCAATCTTGGGCTTACTAACTCAAAAATCACAAAAAAATTATGTGTTGAAAAACCAAAAATCCAAAAAGAAATATTTTGTCCCATTTTTGGTGTCTAGGCCAAAATTTATATCTTATTTTTAGGATATTTTTATGTTTTTTGGTTGTTTCAAGTGTTAGCTCCTTCTTCACTAACACTAAAAGAGTCAAGATTCGAATTTTGAGCCATTTTTGAGTTGATCTTGAACTTTGATTGTTGTTATTTTTTAGGATTGATGGATTGAAAGTGTGTTGTTGATGTTTGTTGTTGAGGATGTGGGTTTTAAAACGTGTTGTTGTTCTTGTGGAGTTGACCATGAGCTAAAAAAAAAATCATTCAATATGGAGCTCATTTGGGTTGGTTTCCATTCTTGAATATTCTTCTTGTTCTTCATGTATTGTTGAGCAAGAACATTCAAAAGGGGGTCGTTTGATCTAAAAGTGTGGAGAAAGTAGTTTCATTTTGTGTTTGTCTTGAAAGACACAATCTCAAGACATCCAAAAAGGAAAGGGAACAAAAGGGCTTTCAAAAGTCTTTTTTATCAAAAGGGAGTAAGAGCTTATTCCAAGACTAACAAAAGAGGAAAGAGCCAACAACCTTTCAAAAAAGTGTCTTTCCAAAAAGGTGAAAGGAAGTCAAACCATTTTAAAATTGAAAAAGAGTCTCCAAGTCTTGTTTTTTCCCTCCTAAAGCTGATTTTCACCATTCCAAATTGCAAACTGCCACGTCACCAAATTGCCACATCACCAAACTGCCACGTCATTAAGTGCCACATCATCACCCTCCAAAAAACAACCTTAGGTTCAATATTTCAGATTCTTAGTTTCTTATTGTTGATTCCTAGTTTTGTTTGTTGACTCTAATAACTAATCGACAATCTAGTACGCCTCTACTAGATTGTAAGTTAGTTTTTGTGTTCGTTTCTTCGTGTTAGCGTTATTTTTGTGCTTTTATTATTTTTGAATCATAGTATTTCTTGGTTCAAGTTCGTAAGTAAATTTTGTTTTTGTGTCTTGAGTCGATCAAATAAGAATCCATTTCGGCCGCCAAGTAGAATTGACATCCTATTGATTACCTGAGTATAAGCAACTTTCAACATTCGCCGCTCCAATTGTGAGAATCACAAAGGTGAGTGTATACGAGTATTGGTGAGAATCTTTTACTACTAATCTTGTTTTTTCATTGTGTAGGTACAAAGGTGATATAAGGGGAACATATCTTCGATAGCCGGGGATTATTGTGACTACACCATGGGAGACTATGATTGTAGTGAGGATTTTATGTCTACGAAGTTGAGGAAGATTGCGGAGGCTATGAAAATAGCCATGATCAAAACTTGAACAGATTTGAGGGACATGGTTTAAGGGGAGAAAATGAGGGGAATGAAGTGCCTAGTGCTTATGGTGAATTTAGAGATGATGTAGGACCTACTGATGGTTTTTATGATGACGTTGGGGCATGTGAGGAGTCTTACACTTCCCACTCCGAACCTAGATTTGGTGTTAGGTATAACCCTTTCATTTGCAAATCTTATGAGAGCTATGATGAGAGTACACGTGAGTAGTGTGAAAATTCATTTTCTTCACCTTATAGTACTTCTTATCAAGATAGACATGGTGTGAATGGTTATCTTAACTATAGTAGAGGTTGTCCTGCGAGAAGAAGAGGATATGCATCACCAAAATTGATGGGTAATCATATGCCTTACAATGTTGATCCGAGAAGGAGTGTACACTCCAGAAAGGTGACCATTTGTAGGATACAGGGATGCCTCGTTGTGTTAAATGATAGGTACTATAGAAACTACATCCTTCCATCCATAGTTGACTACTTAGGGTTATTTCGAGATCCTTTAATTGTTCCATACTTCTTGGACGGGTTTAAGGTTATTGAGAGGGTGAGGGTTTAAGGTTACATTCTTCGATCCATGGTTGACTAATTGGGGTTGTTTGGAGAGTCTTTACTTGTTCCATACTTCTTGGATAGGTTTAAGTTTACCGAGAGGGTGAGGGTTGTCTTCTCCTAATTTGATTACCATGGGGAGGTGTGATGTGATATTTTTCCCTTAACGTACGATAATGTGAGCTTGGGTGCTGATTGGTTTGCATAATATAAAGTTCTAAATGTGCAAAATTGGCCTACTGTTGTAAGAGACCGATGGGGAAATTGCCTCGTGACGTACATTCTGCCCGAGTCGCAAAGAAAAGTGCTCACCTACTCTAATCTAAATGATGATAAGAGACAAAATATTAAGAGGAGTAAGGGTGTGCAAGGTGGTGGTAATCTGAGAGTGGAAAAAGGAGAGGTTGTGTGGAGCAAAGTGAAGGGATTGCCACCAAACCGAGCTAACATTGTTTGTCCTTCTATTTCTAAGGACATTTGTGTAGGTACCGACATGGCAAGCGAAGGAGATAAATGCCGATTTGCTTCCCAAGCTTGTAGAGGACCTTCACAACATGACAAAGGAGAGTCTACTCAAGAACTTCAAGGTAAAATAGCTAACTCTTACACTTTAGTGCGTGTGAATGATAATTGTGTGGATAGTAGCCCATTGAGTATGGGTTCTAGCTTACTTACTTATGAGTCTAATAATTCTTTGCCTCTTGTTCATGATGTACATGTTGTGAGTGTGGATACATTAGTTGATCCTATTGATGACGAAATTGACTTTTCTTGTAAAAGCAATTTATGTCCACCTAGTGTTGAAGCCAATATATTAAACGAAAGTACATCGGCTTGTGTAATTGGTGTTGATCACTTATGTGTGAAACTTGCCCGCCACTTGAGGTTATGTGTGATGTGCTTAATAGAACTCAAGTGAGTGAAGTATTTGAAAATATTGGTCAAAAAAATGGGAGTGAACCCAAGAGTTATTCTTAGGATAATCTTGTACTTGAAATCTCTTTAAAACTTGATATAGATCTTTTAGAGAGTGATGAACGTGTTTGCTCTAAATCTTCCCATGAAATAGACCATGCTCTCTTTAGGTATAATGTCTTGTTTGGATATGATATAAACACTCCTAATAGACCTAGTGGTGAAAATAATGGTATAGCTAGCCTTGGAAGTTATAGCCTATATGCTAACCCACTATGGTGTGACAACATTCCTCCTAAAGATAGAAATCTCTTCTTAGAAGATGAGAGTACTCTTAAGGGTAAGGAATGTGTGGTCTTGGAGACTACTTCTCCTTCTACTTTGTGTGACTTTATTGTTGAGAGTACTCATGGTGATGATTGGGACTCTAGTAGTGCGTACACACATAAGGGAGCCTTAGTAGAATTTGAATTGAGTGATACCTTTCTCTACTCTCTATTTGATTTGGATGATATGTGTGCTATTATAGAGAGTATACCGTTTAGTTTGGGTGGAGACCACGGGAAAGGGGAGTGTCGTCTAGACCCGTGTCTATGGACACTCTTCCCGTTTGACCCCGGTGCTAAATGTATAAATGGTGATGTTGGTGCACCCAACTTGTTGCTTGGTCTACATGACAAGCAAAGTGTCACTCTTGGTGAATCTCATTACCAAATTCTTTGTACATTTTTCATTGAGTTTTTAAAATTTCATTCAAAGGGTCCTTGGTTATACTTCAAGTATGTGCCGCCTTGGCGTGGTGATGTTTATTATTGTGCTAACCCTAAACCTCATGCATGAGGATGTTCTGCTTGTTTGTCCTTTCTTTAGTTTTGAAAGGTACAGATTCGAGATCGAATCCTTTTCAAGAAGGGGAGGATGATACAAGTCAAATGGTTGCCTTAGCTTTTGATGACATCATTCAAACTCACTACGTGAAGAATCAAGATTTGGTCGCATGAAGGGCACGGGATCATACTTGGTGGGGTCGTCTTGAGTATGACATTAAACAACCCGAGTGAGGAAGATTGCGTGGAGGCTTGAAGATTTGAGGGCTCTCGGGTTTGGGCTACACTTGGTGGTTCACAGTTTTGGTTTCCTTTATTAAGGGCATTTTGGTCGCTTAGTCTTGAGGGCATTTTGTTCATTTAGACTTGTCTAAATGACACTCAATGGCCGCCCCACCTCATTAAGGGCATTGGAGTCATTTTGCCTTTCTTTTGTAATATACTATATATAGTCTCTTTTAGGTCTTTTCTCATTAGTTGTTTAGTGATGAAAATATGAGACATTGAAAATCCTCTCTCTTGAAAGTAGACCACCTTAGTGTAGTTCTTAATTAGGGCTTGGATTAGCCATTGTAGTTTAGCGCTTAGAAAAGCCAATATTGTTCGTTGCTTGGAAACAGTGGATCTTGAGGTGAGTTGATTCCCTTGGCGATCATTGTAAGAGTGTGGTGTTGTTGTTACATTCATTAGGGGATTTTGAGTTTAATATACTCTTTAGTTCCTAATCTTTGTAATAATTTGTCTTACTATCTATCTTTACCTTTCTTGCAATTGTGTTAGTGTTTGTATCTTGTAATTATTTGTTCTTGTTGAATTCGAATCTTGTGTGCATTGTGTTCATTTTTGTTCTTGTTGTATTATTGTTGTTTTGGTGTTAAAACACCTTGTAAACTTGTTATACTTGTGTTGTTGTTGTTGGCCGAAACTAGCACTCAAAGGGGTCCTCGAGTTGCTCTCAATTTGTGGACTGTTTTTTGTAATTCTTATGCCTTCCGTGGTCTTTCTTGTATCAGCCCACCTGAAGAACGAGGTGATGAAATATCAAGTCAGGAGCCCTCCTGAAAAACAGAGTGATGAAATAGCAAGTCAAGAGCCTGCATGAAGAACAGGGTGATGAAATAGCAAGTCAGGAGCCCGCCTGAAGAACAGGGTGATGAAATAGCAAGTCAGGAGCCACCTGAAGAACAGGGTGATGAAATGGAAAGTCAGGAGTCCGCCTGAAGAACAGGGTGATGAAATAGAAAGTCAGGAGCCCGCCTGAAGAAAGGGTGATGAAATAGCAAGTCAGGAGACCTCTTAAAGAACAGGGTAATGAAATAGTAAGTCAGGAGCCCACCTGAAGAACAGGGTGCTGAAATAGCAAGTCAAAAGCCCGCCTGAAAAACAGGATGATGAAATTGAAAGTCAGGAGCCCGCCTGAAGAACAGGGTGAGGAAATTGCAAGTCAGGAGCCCGCCTGAAGAATAGGGTGATGAAATTGAAAGTCGGGAGCTCGCCCAGAGAATAGAGTTAGAAAATTGCAAGTCAAGAGCTTGCTTAAAGAATATGGTGATGAAATAGGAAGTCAGGATCCTGCCTGAAGAACAGGGTGATGAAATAGCAAGTCAGGATCCCGCTTGAAGAACAGAGTGATGAAATTGAAACTCAGGAGCCCGCCTGAAGAACAGGTTGAGGAAATTTCAAGTCAGGAGCCCGCCTGAAAAATAGGGTGATGAAATTGAAAGTCGGGAGCTCGCCTGGAAAATAAAGTGAGGAAATTGCAAGTCAGGAGCCCGCCTGAAGAATAGCGTGATGAAATTGAAAGTCGGGAGCTCGCCCGAAGTACAGAGTGAGGAAATTGCAAGTCAGGAGTTTGCTTGAAGAATTGGGTGATGAAATTGAAATTCGGGAGCTCTCCCAGAGAACAGAGTGAGGAAATTACAAGTCAGGAGCCCGCTTGAAGAACAGGGTGATGAAATTGAAAGTCGGGAGATCGCCTGAAGAATAGGGTGAGGAAATTTCAAGTCAGGAGCCCGCCTGAAGAATAAGGTGATAAAATTGAAAGTCGGGAGCTTTCCCGAAAAATAAAGTGATAAAATTGCAAGTCAGGAGCCCGCCTGAAGAATAGGGTGATGAAATTAAAAGTCGGGAGCTCGCCCGGAAAACAGAGTGAGGAAATTGCAAGTCAGGAGTCCGCCTGAAGAATTGGGTGATGAAATTGAAAGTCGGGAGCTCTCCCAGAGAACAGAGTGAGGAAATTACAAGTCAGGACCCTGCCTGAAGAACAGGGTGATGAAATTGAAAGTCAGGAGCTCGCCTGGAGAACAAAGTAAGGAAATTAAAAGTAAGGAATCTGCCTGAAGAATAGGGTGATGAAATTTAACGTCAGGAGCCATCTTGAAGAACAGGGTGATAGAATTAAAGGTCAAGTAACAAGGGTAAGAGATGGAAAGTCAAGCAACAAGGTGAAACAATTGAAAGCCAAGTAACAAGTTGAAGAAATTTCAAGCCAGAAGACCGCCTGAAGAATAGGGTGATGAAACTCAAGTCAAGATTCCAAAGGAAGCTTCATAGATAGGACTTCTGTAATTTCATTTATCTTTTTAACTTGTAATTTTCATTTTTGATGTAATGACAGAGCCGCGGACTGGAACCTCAACAGGACCTCACTCGACTCTCCAACTTGGTATAGTCCCTCCTTGTCGATCCTGGAACCACATGTAACTTGATCCCCACACAACTCGGGATAAGTATGATGTCTAAAATCACGATTTGTTTTTGCTCCATACTTCTGTTTCATTCTTTTGAATAATGATCGGGACAAAATTCTATCTTGTTGTCTACTTCTTTGTATGAAAATACTTTGTGTTTACATCCAAAGGGACATGATGTAGACACGTAATTTTGTCCCTCCCAAAAATATTTTTACTTATTTTTATTCACCTTACCATATACTTTTTTTAATTGATTATTTTTCCCTAAAAGGGATAAAAAATAATCAAATGCACTTTTGACACCTCACCATGCCACATAATATTAACACACACCTCTTCCTTATAATCCACACTCCACCTACACACCTACATATGCAACCTCAGATTTTCCACAAGTCACCAAAAATATACACACACGTAGGACACAATACAAAAAAGGGGACGCACATAAAACCCCAAGGGGATTGAAGGTTACTGGGGGAGACCTCACTGAAAATTGGAGAAGTATACACATCATTGACTCTCAATTTTTCATTTATGAAGAGGAGAATACATACATAGAGGCGGGTATTTTCCTTTCTTGCTCCCAACGATACACACAGATCTCATTTTTCAATATATAGAGAAAACAAAAAAATTCCCACGAATTGGTTCTTCTTCACAACACGTACACACAGACACATTAAATCACACACACACTCCTCACATACACTAAACAATATGCACAATCGGATATGGACGGAAAAGGGGTAGTGAGGATTGAGAGAGAAACGTAAGTCCTGTGTTCGAATTACTGTTCCGGCGACGTCTTCACCGGAAACGTGTCAAAACATCACCAAATCCATTCAAAATCACTAGAAAAAGGGCTATTGGCCGGGGTCTGAACTTCGAATCCATTAACACCCCCAAGATCTGCGACAAAAAAATCCGTCAACCGACCTTTTCTGACGAATTCGGCCAAAAAAATATTTTCTCGGTTGTCTGTTGTTCTGTTTCAGAAAAAATATTATTAAACGGGCGAAATTCCTAAGATCAGTCTCATTTGTGTTTTCTTTGGAGTCATATCAGTGCTATATCGGTCTTTTGGGTAGATTCTGACGATATTCGGGTTAATTTCGAAGAGATTTTGTGTACGATTTTCTCGATTTTTGCAAGTTCAGTCTCGGGTTGCTCGCTATTTCTTCTTTCTTAGGATTCAAATCTATCTGGGTCGTTATTATAGTTTGGTTCATTGTCGAGGTGTTCTATTCAGAATTCCAAGTTCAGGCTTTCTTAAATATTATTATCAACAAAAGCGGTTCTTTGAAGGTCCAACTCTATCTTCTCTCCCTCTAATTTTACATAATTAAAGAGGTTCTTTGAAGGTCCAACTCTATCTTCTCTCTCTCTAATTTTACTTAATTATGAATGATTTGTGTGTTTGGCATGTTTGAATCTTTGTTTTGTTGGTTAATATTGGATTTGGATGCAAAAACTTGATTGGTGGATTGCGTATTGAATTGGTTTAATCATGTTGAGAATGGATTTGGGGGTGAGAATTGAAAAAGGATAAAATGAATGTGATTGGTTCGTATTGATTAATTGATGTTTGTTTAATGCAAAATAGGTGCCGGATTCGCTAAGTTTGATAATATCACATTTTAGATCGAAACTAGTAGCCAAATGTTAAGTCGGGTAGGCAAATTTTAGGAATGGTGTTTTGTTGAAAGTTTGAATGTGTGTGTGAACGTTTCTTTCTACTTTATCGCATAATATTTGATGATGTATTCATTCGCCTGGGAATGCCCTGAGATTATATTGTACTTATTCATCGGAGAATGCCCCGAAGTATTTTGTACTCGGAGGATGTCCGTAACAAAGGTCTGAGGCATCGGGTAAAGCATTGGAGCGTAGTTTAGGATTAGTGTAGGTTAGCGTAGGTTTACATTTTTGCATTTTTTTAATTTTGGGACTGTATAATTGGACTGGACATTATATTTTTGGGATTCGTTTTGTTTGTGTTTGTTTGTTTAATTGTTGTGTGTTTTATATGGCTTATACACTCTTAGTGTTAAATTAGCCGATATACTCCACAAAGAGACTGTGGTTGAACCATGGGATCGAGGGGTGTCTAACACCTTCCCCTCGGTCAACAGAATTCCTTAATTGGAATCTTTATTCGCAAACTAGTTTAAAGAGTCAAATCATTTTGAAAAGGATTTTTCAATGGTGACTTGGCACACCGGATTATGTCAAGTAGCGACTCTGAATAAAAAATGTAAATAATCCTTCTTCAAAACAAATTTTCATTTTTTGTCTGTCTTATATAGTCTTATAAAGTACTTGGTCCCGTACGAACTAGCAATTGAAAATCAACAATTTTTCTGCACAAAGCAGGGAAAGAGAATAAACTAGAACAAGCAAGCTACCCATGTTATATAGAGGGAGAAAAGCAGAAGGATTGAAGAAGTGAAGATGACTTCCATTGGGGACAGGTGCACGAATGACAACTCCAAACATCACACATCCGCTGCCTACCTATCATTTAGGTGGCACCAGCGAGATCCAGCTGAGGTAAGGAAGTGTCGCAACTGCGCTCCAGCTCACTCAAGAATGGGACGACAGTGGTCCGCCGGCAAGCTCGTTCTGATCTTGGACGCAGCACATTGGAATCCTGCAGTTCACTTTGATAATAAAAACCCTTTCAAACTTCAAAATCATATCTTTTTGGTGAAAAGGGGGAGTGACATTACCTTTTAATTAGCTTCACCAATCGAGAGCTTTTACATTTCCATATCCCCGTCAGTCGAGGGGCTATTACCCTTTTAGTAGCTTCGTTAGCCGAGGGATCTTACATTTCTATAGCCCCTCCAATCGAGAGTCTATCACCATTCAATTTCTCTGCCAGTCGAGAGCTCTTACATTTTCATAGCCCCGCTAATTAAGAGGCTATCACCTTTCAAATAGCTTCGCTAGTCGAGAGCTCTTACACTTCCATAAACCCCTCCAGTCGAGAGGATATTATCTTTCCATGGCTCCGTCAGTCAAAAGCTTTTACATTGTTATAGCCCCGTCAATCGAGAGGCTATTACCTTTCAATTGTTTCGCCAGTTGAGAGCTCATTTAATTTCAATAACCCCGCCAGTCGAGAGGTTATTACCTTTCAATTTCTTTACCAATAGAGAGATCATTTATTTCAATAGCCTCGCTAGTCAAGAGGCTATTACCTTTCAGTCGCTCCGCCAGTCGACAGTTTTTTTTTAATAGCCCCACCAGTAGAGAGGCTATTACCTATCAATTGCTCCATTAGTCGAGAGCTCTTTAATTTCAACAACCCCACTAGTTAAGAGGCTATTACCTTTCAGTTGTTCCACCAATCGAGAGGCCATTAAAATTTAGTCACTTCGCTAGTTGATGACCTTAGTCTTCATAGACAATTGAGGATGACCATTAACAGTAGTCTCCATATACAATTGAAGATATCATGCACTAAGTTCCTCAAAGATAATCGGAGGACTCTACCACAATCAACATCTGTTTTCATAGACAATTGAAGATGTCATCAAGTCTCCGTACACAACTAAAGACATCATTCATCACATAGTCTCCGTAGGCAATCGGAGACATCAACTAATATCAATCTTCAGAGACAATCAAAGACGACAATCACATCAGTCTCCATAGACAATTGGAGATGTCATGCATCAAGTTTTCATAGACAATCGAAGATATCATTATTCAATATCAGTCTTCGTAGACAATCAAAGACATCGTCAAGCAACATTAATCTTCGTAAATAATCGAAGACATATTCAGTCTTTGTAGACAATCAAAGACAACAATAGACATAAGCCTCCATAGAGAATTGAAAATGTCATCCATCAAGTCTTCATTGATAATCAAAGACGACTTTTGTTCATCATATCAGTCTCCATAGGCAATCGGAGACGACATTCATCCCCAAGAACCCGTAAACAATAGTAGACGTTATTCATCCTCAAGTCCCCGTATACAATCAAAGACATAATGCATCTTATCAAAATACAATTCAAAACAACAAGACATTTTTACAAATTTCATTCAAAGAGTCCAATGTTAGCTTATATCATACACTGGGAAAATTTTGAGAACCGTTTTAAAATTTTTCCTATTTTCTCATCTCGAACTACATTGACCTTATTCTCGTAACACTAAAGATATGTAGGAAGCTCTATGCAGAGTTTAGTCATCACAACCCCATAATCATTTTTTCTCTCCAGTAAGTACACAATTTTGCATCCCTAACATCTCACAGCTCGATACTCGGAAAATTTCAAAAAGAGCATCGGAATATGTGAACACTTTTGTTCCCAATTAGTCCTCCTCTTAATAATTCTTTCACATGATTATCCACCCTTAACAACGGGACAAGAGGCAATTTGCCTATTCTTTTGTACTACATCCGACCTGATCCTCATGCAACTCGAGGTATGTAGGAAACTCTAAATTAAAGCTCGGTCGAAGTTTTATAAAAAAATATTTTTTATCGAGAAAAATTGGATACACGTTAATATTTTTATTTGAAGACTTCTACACCGTCTTTAAACGAAAGGGGACAACTGTTGACATCCAATTTTACCTTTTCAGGCTTAAAATTAACTCTTTCAAGCTTTTTAATCGTCAAAGGACAGGAAACACTATTTTCACATAATTTTTTACAATTTTTAACAAATTATTGATAATCATCCTTACTTTAGGATTTTATCAATTTGTTGTCATATTTTTACTTTCCATAATTTATTAATATTTTTTTGTATATTGGGATTTTTTTATCAATTCATTATCGTTTTTAATATTTTTAAATCATCTGCACACGTGCACAACATGACATCACATTCTTACAATATTTTTAAATTAATTACATTTTTTAATATTTTCAATATTCTTTACATTTTTCTGTAATTATATATCAACACCTTTTGTACATTTGTTCCAGCCCGCAAATGCTGAATCAGATCAGTTATTTTAATACACAATACAATAGTCCGGTGTCTTCTCACATCTGACAAGGACAACAGAATAATGTCTTGTCACATCTGACAAATACCGCACAATGATGTCTTGTCACATCCGATAATAACTACTCAATGACATTATTCTTTAAACAATAACTTTGTTTGTTGGTTAAAAGGATGAAAAATTCTTTGGTCAATAACTTAAGGACCAAAGGGTGTCCTAATATAAAAAGAAGGGACACCCCTTTATCCATTAGATAATAAGGGTGCAAATTTTCATTATAAATAGTAGGTGGTGGAAGACAAAAAGATACAAAAATTTCATTCCTCTTCTTCCCCTCTCTCAAAAATAAAAAACCAATTTGTTTTATTTTTTCTTCCCCCGAAAAATATAATACACACCCATAGTTTCCTCCCACACATATTTTTGCACTACACACACATATTCTTCACCACACACATATTTTTTCTTCTCAAATACACATATACACAAATATACATACATATTTTTTATCCCTTCACACACAAGTACACATTCACATATACAAACACATTGAACCTCTCCTCTCTCCCTTTTTCTTTATCTCTCTCTCTCAACAAAGTCCAACCACCGCTGCCTACCGCCACAGAAAATGACCACCGGACGGTCGGCTACCACCCCATACCTTGATTACTCCTTCCTCTTTCTCTGGCGAACCGCGGTTTCAGTTGAAAACCTCCAACGCCGGCGAAAATTCCTTATTGTCTCTGCTTCGCCTCCCGCCAACGAACCAACCACTGGTTTGGCTACCATCAGTGAACCAAATGTCCGCATGTGAGCCTCCATCCATCAACACCGTCTAGCTTTCTTTTCCCATCACTGGACTGCCACCGACACCATCACCACGCCGCCTCCCTTTTTCTTTACTTTTTCTACTGATGTTCATCACCACTGTTGAAGCTTCACTACCCACAACCAAAACTCACAGTCACAAAAACTAAATCGGTTACCCAAAATAACAACACAATCAGATCTAGCCATAAACTCATCAGCTCTACCCGTTCTTTCATTGAACCACGAGCTTTGTAAACTCTGACGAGTTCCGACAGTAAACAATGAGCAAACCATGAGCTCCGATAAACTCAAATACAACTTTAGTTAATCAGAGAATAAACACAAACCACAATAACAAAATACTTCATTTTTTGTGAAACTTTCTTTCTCTTTATTTTGTGTGTTTTCATTTAAAGCATTATTTTATTAATTATTGTCTTCATTGTTGAGATTGAATGTTTATAATTATTATTTTTTATCTTTAGCTTATTTATGTTGATTTTTGTTTGAAAATTTCAGTGAAGTCTCAGCCTCTCCATGAAATCACGTTGGAATATTTTTTACTCTTGGCTTTGTTCCTTCATTGTTTTTGTATTTAGCCGTTGCTATGTTGATTTTCTCAAAATTGCTTTTCATTTATTTTTTGTATTATATTCTTAACTCTTTCCTAGACCCATGTTGATTATTACTGATTATTTGTGGTTGAATTTTCTTAGTTACTACTTTTTAGTTCAATATTGACGTTATTATTGATTCTTGCATGATATAAAAACATGTGAAGTCAGGTTATATTTTTATTATTTTTATTATTATTGTTTGATCTTCTTTCGTCTGTCAATTACCATGAAGTGAGATATTGATGTTAATTTAGTTAGTTTTATCAAATATTTTTTATTTATATGACCAATGACAATATCTCTCCGTCGTATCTTCGAGGTCATCCCCTAATAAAAGACGGACTTTATTTTCTCAAATTTACTTATTTCATATCAAATATCAATACATGATCAATGAAGAAACTCTCGCCAATTTTTTAGGCCTCCCCAAATAAAAAGACGGATGTTACGTATACAAATACATAACAAAACTAAATTCGGGCAATGATGAAATCTTTATAATAGCACGACAATACAAAGGGTTTTACGATTCGTATCTTGACAATGCGATTTAGGACGGTCGATTAATCAAGCAACCACTTCGCAGCCCTGGCGCATCTAAAACTTAATCTGAGCCCACGTTATAGTAAAATTCTATCTTTATTTATACATCTACAAATACGTATGTGTACACTCGATTTTAATTTACTTTAATGATTTTTTGTACATTCTTCGTATTTTCTATCATGTATTTATACATATCCTCGGTAACACACTCCTAAAATATATGGTAGGAGAATTAATTAATATTTTTCTTTCTACTAGACTTCCTAAAATGTATGAGACTCCTAAAATATATGGTAGACGAATTAATTAATATTTTTTCTACTGTTCAATTAGAAAAATACAACTAAAATAGAACTCTATTAAGGAAATACTTCTATAAATATTGAGATGTACGTTAAACTAGAAAACAAACTAGTTTGCCTATTGGGAGAATATGATTGATGTTCATCTAACTTGATTCGATTGCATGTCTAGATGGTGGATGCTTGATTTTCTAACCCTCAATTTCTTCACTGTTTTTGTCAGCATGATAGAATTCAACATGTGTGTATATATATATCTTCTTTATTTTCATTCAAAATCATTCTTTAGGGTCAAAATTTTTGCTCAGACAAGAATTAGTTGGATCAAAATCGAAGCTTTGTGATCACTATTATTTTTTTTTTATAGTTTACAGGTCGTAGATGAATATCGGTTGGCTTTGAAGAATTTCTTGTGTCAAGGTTAGGTTTAATTGTATTGTTTTGATATCTTTATTATTATATTATTTTATTTTAATTTACATATGCTAGATGAATGTTGGTCGGCTTTCAAAAAATTTTTTAGGTAAAGGTTAGATTTAATTGTATTATCGTAATATCTCTATTAATTTGTTATTTTGTGGTAATTTATAGTTCGTAGATGAATCTCAATCGGCTTTGAGTATTTTTTGTGTGTAAAATTTAAGTTTAATTGTATTGTTTTGATATCACTTTTATCGTATTATTTTGTTGCAGTTTACACGTGATAGATAAATGTTGGTTGGCTTTGAGGAATTTTTTTATGTAAAGGTTAGGTTTAGTTGTATTATTTTGATATTTCTATTATGGTATTATTTTGTTATTGTTTGCAAGGGGTAGATGAGTGTCGGACGACTTTAAGAAAAATTTTGTGTGTAAAGATTAGATTTAATTATATTATTTTGATGTCTCTATCATTGTATTGTTTCGTTGTAACTAATGGTAGATGAATGTCGATCGACTTTTAAAAATATTTTTGGTAAAGATTAGGTTTAATAAATAAATTCTCCATCTTTACATACTCAAAAGATATTAAATTTAATTATTATATTCATCTTTATTATTTAAACAAATATCCTATTTAATGTAATGTTTGAACTCGTTAAAGTGAGGTACACGCGCAAGGCGCGTACACCTTAACTAGTATACTTAATACACATACACCTTTACATTATTTTAAATATTTATAACTCCTCCCTCATCGATAAAATTAGTCTAGCCAGATACCACATTTATGGATTCTGAAGTATGTCTAACCCCTTTCCTTTGGAATAATTCGAACCCTTACTTAAAATCAAAAATTGGTTTTCGCTGACTAGAACATTAGTCACGCACGTTAATAAATTAAATAAATAGGTTTTCTTATTTTCCTTTAAAATTAGGTGGCGACTCTGTACAAATTTTCAATTCTTTTAGAGTCCATAAGTCATGTTTTATTTAACCTTGATAAAAATAGCTCATGACGATGAATAATCTAACAATTCAAAATATATAAAAAAAATAAAAGCCTACAAATTTTGACATGAGTTGTGCGTTCTTCACATGATAATTGCAATAATTACAATCAAAAAGTATAAGGACAGAACTAAACAAACAAAATTTGAGGAGTAATATAAGTGAAATTTTCATCAATGAATTAATGATGTAGCAGGATAAATGAAATCACTCCAACCTCAACTTAAGATTTTCAATTCTAGCCATGAGAATGGATAAATTCTCGATAAGGAGAAGTGTTTCCCGTTAAATAATTCATATGTCAAGCATTTGGTTTCTTCACCAAAATAGATCTTACTCAAAATAATAATCTGGCCGACTTGGTATAAGAATTATAAACATGAAATAACATTACATGAGAATAGTAAGACCTAATGCCTCTCAAACCTGAAATTAAAAAAAAAATTAAAAAAAAATGCATAATTAGTTGTCGTTGATTTCAAATCGTATAATATACTAACGAAACTAGTGTTGCCATCGTTGGAAGATAGAAAAGTCTTTTGGAGTTTGTGGATAAAATATAGCTAGGCAAAAAATGTATATACGATCAACAATTGACAGGTCTATTTTCGAATAGAAAGAAAAACATAACTTCACTGACATAGCTTTTCCAATGTAATAAAATTGGAAAAGTTTTTGCACAATTAATATTTGAAAATCATTTAATTTGGGATTATAGTTATATCTTTCTAACAACCATTAATGAGATACATAACTTTAAATCGGATTTCACACTAGTGAATCATTCTTCATTATATTTGTTGAATTACGTATCATGGGTCGCCCATGTGGACCGACCTAATCAGATCCGATTTTTATTTATTTTTGGATTATCTTACAAAAGAAGAGATAAATTTTAGTTTTGAAATTTGGGGGAAACGGTTACTGTTCCACTTCCCCAATATATTACAACTTCTCTTCCTTCATAAAAGGTAAGTAAGAGTAACAAAAAGAAAAACATAAAACAACAGTAAAGAAGTGAAGTTTTAAGGTATTTAGTTTGTGATTCTACAACTTTGTTTCCAAGAGATTCAAAGTAGACTTGGGGCAGATCCTTTCGGTTTCAAGATCGATTTTCGCTGCGAGTTTAAGGTACATACTGATTATGTTTTTTACTCCGAATTTACTAACAATGGCATTAGAGACAGGTTTATTGCCCCGTTTTACATGTTATTTTTTAAGTTTAAGAGAAATTTGTGTATGAACATACCTATGAGAAAAATCTTCATAATTGATTGTATGAATTTTGGATCTGATTAGAAGCGCCGCCATGGCGGGATTTTTTTGGCGGATCCTGTCAGACGCATCGCTAAAATCCGGTTGGGCGTCAAAGCTACTCCGGTCGACACACTGCTGATTCAGTCAGACGCGTTAATTTTTTTTTAGTAATCAGAACTTTCAGTTTAATTTGTGATTGCGATTGATGTTGTAATATTTAAAAAATAATTTAAAAAAAGTTATTTAGGCGACAACAGTGCGTTGTTCTTCATTAGAAGAGAAAGAAAGCTGCTTCATTTTTTTTCTTTAATAAGCAGAGCAAAGTACTGACATGCAGTACAAGTACAAATTGTAGTACATATATATAAAAAAAAAGGGTGTTTACTGTGCACTATAATTGCTCTAATAAAAGAAAAATGGAGAATCTTGTAGTGTAAAATATTATGCCTTTAATTTTATTTTTTAGGGTATAAATTAGGCTTGATATAATTCTTGTCTAAAATAGTTCCTAATTTTTCATAAACAGATTGTGACTTCTACAAAAAATTGCGACATAAGTTGTCACATTGAATGAAATAATCATTCTTATTGTTTCTTGGTTCCTATTTTAGAAATGGCTAAACGGAACAAACTCGAATCACTTCAAGTAGGAGTTCAGAATATCGAGCAAAGAAACAAACACTACTAAAAAATGGCCAAAAAGCGATGCAAAAAAAAAAAAAGCGACGGACTGTGTCGCTTTAAAAAAGCGACATTGGTCGTTGCTTTTTTAGTTTAATTTTAATTTTTATTATTTTTTATTAAAAGCGACGGTCAACGTCTTAATATCTGTCGCTTTTTTCGTGAATTTTTGTGCCAAGTAATTAAAAAATAAGTTATAATTTTTTTTTAATAAAAGCGACGGACAGCGTCGTAATTTATTAAAAAATAATTATTATTATTATTTTTTAAAAACCGACGTAGTCCGTCGATTTTAATTTGATTTTTATTTTTGTTTATTTTTATTAAAAGTGACGGACAACGTCGCTATAATTTTTATTTTTTAAACTAATAATTCTAGAAAAGCGACGCTGTCCGTCGCAATTTATAATTATTTTTTAAAAAAAATTATTTTTAACAAAAAGTCACGGACAACATTGCTTTTGTTAAAATTAAATAAAAATTAATTTTTTGAAAAGCAACGTTGTCCGGCGCTTTTTAAATTTAATTTTTATTTTTATTAAAAGCGACGTTGTCCGTCGCAATTTGTAATTATTTTTAATTTTTCTTTATTTTTAGAAAAAGCGACGGACAACGTCGCTTTTTTCAAAACTGAATAAAAATTAATTTTTGAAAAGCGACGTTGTCCATCACTTTTTAAATTTAATTTTTATTTTTATTATTTTTATTAAAAGTGACGGACAACGTCGCTATAATTTTTATATTTTAAAATATTAATTCTAGAAAAGCGATGCAGTCCGTCGCAATTTGTAAATATTTTTAATTTTTCTTTATTTTTTTCAAAAAGCGACGGACAGCATCGCTTTTGTTAAAACTAAATAAAAATTAACTTTATGAAAACAATCTTGTCCTTCGATATTTGATTTTTAATTTACTATTAAATAATTTTTATATTAAAAAAATTAAATGTATTCAATTATATATTGAATCCGTTAATATCATACGATCGATTGATCAAAAAAAAATATATTGTTGAAGTTATAATATAATAATATAAGCTAAATTAAACAATAATTTATCATTGTATATATACAAAACGTTGTATTACGAGGTAATTTACATGTGTATGTGATGTATTTAGTACATATTGTGAATTTTATAGTCAATCATCTCTATATATTGAATACATTGATGTCATACGATCGATTGATCAAGGTAATAATATATTTTTGAAATTATAATATAATAATGTAAGCTAAATTAAACTATAATTCATCAGAGTAGAAATAAAATACGTTGTATTACGAGGTAATATACTTATGTATGTGATATATATAGTTAAAATCTAGCTAACTGAATCTATATATCCAAATATTTTGAATAATACATTAAAATTATATGATCGAGGTAATAATACACTATTGAAGTTATAATAATGAATCCAATTAACCGACAATTCATCATATTAATACGTTGTATTAACGTAATCGAAATCTCCAATTCAATATTTTTTTAACCCAATTTTTAATCCCAATTTGACTCATCTCCGCAATTTTAATCTTAACCGCTCATCATATTTGATCAACGGTCAATATTAAAATCAATTTACACTATTTTTTTTCTTGAAATTAGCGGTGTGCATCGGTCGATTCAATTTGATTTTAAATATTATCGGTTTGGTTTATCGGTTATTAATTTTTAAATAAGTTAAACCAATAATCAAATCAATAAGGTATTTTTTTATCGGTTTTTGTTTTATCGATTTTTAGTCCTTAAGGGTTCGATTTTCGGTTTAACCAATAGGAAAATATGCATAAAATAGAAATAGTAGCAACTAATTAACAAGAAAAAAAATGAGATCTTAATTGCAGCAAAAATCTTACATGATGTGTTTTCTTTTACAAGAATCTTCAAGCTTGAATAGGTTTTCGAGAAGGTTTGCGTACACTGTACCCTCTATAGACCTAATTTGTGGGACTAAATTGGTTTAATTGTGTTGACACCCAATTTTAACCTCACGATACTCCTCTCAGGCGGCTGTTTTATATAGTAATTTTATGTAACATTAATTCTTACATGCTTAGTTTATTTTAATATCGACGTCTTACTATTTTTCTCATCATTTCCACATTTATTAAATTATCATTTTTCACAAATTTATTAATTCAAATACGACATTTTAAATAATTTTTATTAATATTTATTTATTTTTACGTAAATGTGCACACTCACAATTTATAAATGCATTGTCTTTATTATTACTACTATCAATAATTTCATATAACATTAATTTTTACATGCTTAGTTTATTTTGATATCGATGTCTTATTATTTTGACCTCCCGATACTACAATTATAGTCAATTTGTGACTCAATTGAAAATTTATGCAAATTTGATCAAATTCTCAATCTTTAAATCTTTAAATTTTGAACACCCGATACTACAATTATAGTCAATTTGTATTCTTTATTATTTATTATTTATTATTAATATTATTGTTATTAGTATTTGTTATTGTTATTTTTATTTATTTATTATCCCTAATATTTTTTTAATAATAGCCTAAATTGAAATCTTTGCCTAATTTATTTATCTTTTAGCCTCAAGTTTTACCCAAGTAATTATAATTTTAGTCCTTTTATTACAATCAAAGCCAATTTGGTGACTCATTTTTAAATTATTTTTAAATTTTGATCAATTATTCAAACCTTTAAATCTCAACCGTCGATCAAAACTATTCTAACGGTTGAGATCAAAGGATCCCTTTCTTTCTTTTTAAGACCAAAGAAACCCTAAACCTAATTTTCCCAAAACAGCCTTCACCCTCTACTCTTTCTCTCTCTATACTCTCTCCCTTCTCTCTAAATCAACCATGGTTGCCACCGCCGAAGCAGCCTGTCGGTTGGCCGGTGAGCCTCCTCTCCAATCTTCCTTCCGTCTTTGTCCTCCTCTCTGCCGCTCCAACCGGCCTCAGCAACGACCAACCGATGAGCCAACAACGGCCCTCGCCAAAATCGTCGCCGCCTCTATTTCTCCTCTTCCGGCGAGATCTGTCACCGCCAAACAACGAATCATCACCGGAAGCCCCGCCACCACAGCCTTCAACCCATCCCAGGTTTGACCAAATATTTAAATATCTATGTTTGATTTTAATTATATTCTGCCTCTTTTTCCCTTTTCTTTGACAGATTTTGAATTCGAAATTAACAAAAAGTAATTGATTTCTTTTGTCTGATTCTCTGTCATTTGTGTTTGTCTATGTGCTACTTTTAATTTTGAAATTCTTATTGTCTTGGGTGTTAATTGAAGTAGTTGTTTTACAATACATAATTTGGCTATTTTGAAATTGCTTGTTCCGTAATTTTAGCATGTGTCCCTTATTCTATATGAATGCAGCATTCGGAGGTAAAATATTAGGTAAGTTATAGTGTTGATTGTACATAATATTTGACTATAAGGCCAAGTGGAGCCTCGTATATTATCAGTTGAGTAACATATTTGTTGTAACGCTCTCTGAAGTGTATTTATATGTATTCTGGTTAGCTGACAGGTTTGCGATAAGCCTATTTACAAAGGGAATTCTGGCAAAAAAATTTAAAAATTTTGAGAGTTAACAGAATTTTAGGACCACATAATGGATAAAGTGAAGTGGAAGTTAAGTAAATGATCTCATGAGTGTCTTAGATAATTATAGGAGTCAAATAAGTTATAAGATTTATTCAAGGGCGAAAATGGTTAATCATCAATTCGTAATGTGTAATCACTTGAAAATGTGAATTCATGACTTGAAATTGGTTTAGTGTTGATACTTGAAATGTGAATTCATGACTTGAAAATGGTTAAGTTTAGTCACTTGAGAAGTGAATTAGAAAGTTGAAAATGGTTAAGTGTAGTGTTTTGAAATGTGTACTAGTCACTTGAAAAGTGAATTAGTAACTTAAAAATGGTTTAGTGTAGTTCTTGAAAGGTAAACTTGTGTTTGAAATTTGTATAGTTAATCGCTTGAAAATGTGAATTAATGACTTGAAATTGGTTTAGTGTTGATACTTGAAATGTGAATTCATGACTTGAAATTGGTTAAGTTTAGTCACTCGAGAAGTGAATTAGAGAGTTGAAAATGGTTGTGTGTAGTGTTTTGAAATGTGTACTAGTCACTTGAAAAGTGGATTAGCGACTTGAAAATGGTTTAGTGTAGTTCTTAAAAGGTGAACTTGTGTTTTGAAATTTGTAAAGTGTAATCACTTGAAAATGTGAATTCATGACTTGAAATCGGTTTAGTGTTGATACTTGAAATATGAATTCATGACTTGAAAATGATATGTTGAGTCACTTCAACAACAACAACAACAACAAACCAGTATATTCTCACCAAGTAGAGTTTGGGGAGGGTAGAGTGTACGCAGTCCATACCACTACCTCTAAAGAAGTAGAGAGGTTGTTTTCGATAGACCCACGGCTCAAGACACAGGACAATATACAAAAACATCCAAAGTATGAAACATGATAAAACTAACATATATATGACATCCACAAAAATAATGTACATTACCAAACAAAAGAAATCAAAGCCCCCCTAACTACTGACTACGATTCATCCACCCACCTTATCCCTCTATCCTAATGTTTTTCCTCCAAACCTTCCTATCCAGGGTAATGTCCTCAGTGAGCTGAAACAGCTTCATGCCACGTTTAATCACCTCTCTCCAGTATTTCTTCAGTCTACCCCTACCCCACTTGAAATCATCTAACGCTAGCCTCTCACACCTGCGAACTGGGGAATCCATGCCCCTCCTCATCATATAACCAAACCATCTAAACCACTTCCTGCATTTTTTCCTCCACCGATACCACTCCCACCTTCTCCCGAATAATCTTATTCCTAACCTTGCCAGCCCTTGTAAGACCACACATCCAACGTAACATCATCATTTCCGCCACCTTCAATTTTTGGATATGAGAATTCTTAACTGGCCAACACTCCGCTCCATACAACATAGCCGGCCGAACTGCAACTCTATAAAATTTGCTTTTTAGCTTGGGAGGCACCTTCTTATCGCATAAAATTCCTGAAGCGGGCCTCCATTTCATCCAACCTGCCCCAACACAGTGAGAGACATCCTCATCTATCTCTCCATCCCCATGAATCGTAGACCTAAGATACTTAAAACTATCCCTCTTGCAAACTGTCTGAGAGTCCAACTTCACTACCACCTCCTCCTTTTGCCTCGAGTCACTAAATTTGCACTCTAAATACTCTGTCTTGGTCCTACTCAATCTGAAACCTTTAGACTCCAGGGTTTGTATCCAAACCTCGAGCTTATTATTAACACCTTGTCGCGACTCATCAATCAAAACTACATCATCCGCAAAAAGCATACACCAAGGCACCTCGCCTTGTATACTCTGCATCAATCATCCATCACCACAATAAATAAAAATGGACTAAGAGTCGATCCCTGGTGCAACCCTGTCAAGATCGAGAAATGCTCAGAATCTCCTCCCACCATCCTGATTCGAGTCTTTGATCCCTCATATATATCCTTAATAGCTCTGATGTACGCCACAGGGACCCCCTCGCCTCTAAGCATCTCCAAAGAACCTCCCTAGGGACCTTGTCATACGCCTTTTCCAAGTCAATAAACACCATGTGAAGATCCTTTTTTCTCTCTCTATACTGCTCTACCAGTCTCCACACTAGGTGAATTGCCTCAGTAGTCGAGCGACCAGGCATAAATCCAAATTGATTCTTCGAAATAGATACAATCTTCCTCAACCTCCGCTCCACCACCCTTTCCCAAATCTTTAGCGTGTGACTCAACAACTTAATACCCCGATAGTTATTGCAACTCTGAATGTTACCCTTGTTCTTATATAGTGGAATCATCGTATTCTATCTCCACGCCTCAAGCATCTTCACAGACTTGAAAATATTGTCAAAAAGGTTGGTTAGCCACCTCAACCCTGCACCACTAGAAAACTTACAAAAATCCATCGAAATCTCGTCGGACCCCGTCGTCCTGCCCCTTCGCATCTTGCGAATAGCCTTCATGACCTCTTCAACTTTAAAACGCCGACAATAGCCAAAATCGCGACACTCCCCGGTGTGGTCCAATTCCCCTAACACAACACCTCTATCCCCCTCATCATTCAAGAGCTTATGAAAATACGACTACCATCTTTTCTTAATGAGGGCGTCGTCCACAAAAACTCTGCCATCCTCCCCCTTCATGCACTTTACTTGGTCCAGATCTCGACCTTTCTGCTCCCTAGCCTTGGCAAGCCTAAATAACCTCTTTGCCCCACCTTTATCCTCTATCCCATTATACAAACTCTCAAAAGCTACTATCTTAGCAGTTGTAACTGCTAACTTAGCCCCCTTCTTAGCTAACTTATACTCTTCTCTGCATACCCACTTTTTCTCTTCATCCTTACTCTCCACCAACTTAACATAAGTCACCTTCTTCGTCTTCACCTTTTTCTTAACATCTTCATTCCACCACCAATCCCCCCGATACTGGCCAGACCAGCCCCTCGAGACACCTAACACCTCTCTAGCAGACTCTCTGATGTATCCCGCAGCCCTATCCCATATACTATTCACGTCCCCCTACCCTTCCAAACCCCCATCCCCTCGAACTTCGCCTCTATCTATAAGGCACTAACTAGAGTCAGGCCACCCTACCTAACTCTAGGTCGACCCTCCCTACCCCATCTCTTCATGCCCTTCTTGATAACCAAGTTCATCACCAGAAGTCTATGCTGGGTCACAAGATTCTCAGTCGGGATTACTTTACAATCCTTACACATTGTTTTATCCCTCTTCCTAAGCAGCAAAAAGTCAATCTGAGTCTTGGCTAGCCTACTACGAAAAGTAACCAGATGCTCCTCCTTCTTCGAAAAGATGGAATTCACTACCACTAATACAAAGGCCCTCGCAAAATCTAAAAGAGCAGCTCCCACAACATTTCTATCCCCTAACCCAAAGCCTCCATGCACATCATCATAACCCATCGATAAAGACCCAATGTGCCCATTAAAATCCCCTCCTATAAAAATTATTTCTGAACTAGGCACGCCTCTTATCACCTCATCCAAAACCTCCCAAAATCTCTTCTTCTCCTCCTCGTCCAGGCCCGCCTGTGGCGTATACACACTACAGATGTTCAAAGAAGACCCTCCAAGGATCAACTTGATAGTCATCACCCTATCACTAACTCTTTTAACCTCCACTACCTGCCCCATAAGTTCCTCGTCCACTAAGATACCTACGTCATTCCTACGCCTCTCACTACCAGAGAACCACAACTCGTACCCATATACATCCCTAGCCTTAGAACCTACCTATTTGGTCTCCTGAACACATGCAATATTGATCCTTCTCTTCCTAAGAAACTTTACCAGTTCTATCGACTTACCCTGAATGGTCCCTATGTTCCACGACCCTATCCTCCAACTATCATCTCTCTTATCCCCTCCCTTAATAGCTCACACTCTGCATCTCAAACCTATCCCAACACCAGATCCTGACCCTACCCCTAGTCCCCAGGACATGACCCTACTCCACCATTAGCCACCCAAGCCACTATTCATCAAAAAGCACAGAGAAGGCAAAAAACAGCAATAACTATAAAAGGCAAACACAAAGCACACAATGCAACAGAATTTCAAGAACAACAGATGCTAGAAACCAGACAGCCTAGAAATAACCAAACAGCCCGCAACAAAATAACCCACGCAAAATATAAACAATGAAGATAAAGGAAAAGGAGCGATACAAGAAAATACAATAAAATAAAGTTCTGAGGTTAGAAGTCACTGGGGTACGTGGATCAAGTATTCAGCTCATGCTTGTTGCACTGAAATTTGGTAAATTGGGGTGAAATTGGTCGCCGAAATATCGTTGGAATATCACCGGAAGGTTGCCGGTTCAGATCTGGTTTTGAGGGTCAATATTTGTTTCCTTCTTATTTATACTTCTATTATTGTCTCTTTTTTTTTATTTTCTTCAATTCTGTCCCATCATCGGTGCTGCTTACCCATCGCTGGAGTGGAAACACTGAAAACCCACACGCCAGCGAGAGAATGAACCAACTTTAGAAAAGGAGGGAGGGAGGGAGAGAAAGAGACGAGGGAAGAGAGAGACGGTATCTTACTTACCTGTCATTGGCGATGTTATTACGCTGATGTCTGCTTTGCCAGAGAGAGAGAGAAAGACGTTAGTTGGACAGAGAGAAAGACGTTATCCAATGCGTGTCAGTAACTTGTATGTACGATTGTTCGATTCGTTATGTTTAGTCACTTGAGAAGTGAATTAGAGAGTTGAAAATGGTTAAGTGTAGTATTTTGAAATGTGTATTAGTCCCTTGAAAAGTGTATTAGCGACTTGAAAATGGTTTAATGTAGTTCTTGAAAGGTGAACTTGTGTTTTGAAATTTGTAAAGTGTAATCACTTGGAAATGTGAATTCATGACTTGAAATTAGTTTGGTGTTGATACTTGAAATGTGAATTCATGACTTGAAAATGGTTATGTTTAGTCACTTGAGAAGTGAATTAGAGAGTTGAAAATGGTTAAGTGTAGTATTTTGAAATGTGTACTAGTCACTTGAAAAGTGAATTTGCGACTTGAAAATGGTTTAGTGTAGTTCTTGAAATGTGAACTTGTGTTTTAAAATTTATAAAGTGTAATCACTTGAAAATGTGAATTCATGACTTGAAATTGGTTTAGTGTTGATACTTGAAATGTGAATTCATGACTTGAAAGTGGTTAAGTTTAGTCACTTGAGAAGTGAATTAGAGAGTTGAAAATGGTTGTGCGTAGTGTTTTGAAATATGTACTAGTGACTTGATTTTCAGAAAATGTGTTGTTGGTTGGCAAAGCACGATCAGACCATTTCTACAACTTTTGAAAGACATGCTACTATGTCACATCATATTGCACATCTTAGACGTGCCTTGACACAGGCCGTTGCTCCTGATTCAAGTAGCGATGAGGAAACATAGAGTGATGAGGAGTTTGTTGGGGCTACTCCGTAGTGTTGTGTTGTTGGACTTGACTTTTAGCTAATTTTTAGATATTTTTGCACTTAGCTTTTAATTTAGTGAAAAATCTTTAGGGGTGTTTAAGTATATTGAATGTTGTTGAATTCATTGTTTAAGTGTTGTTAATTTGAATTGCTTAAATGATTTGTTGGTGTAGTGTGTTGTATGATTATTGTAATAATGTGTGTTGCATGAGGGATTTATATATTAAATAGCATTTTTATTTAGCAGATGGGATGAAGAAAATGCAGATTTTTGCATTAAAAAAAAGTAGAAAAGCGACAACGGCCGTCGTTTTTTTATTCATTATGAAGAACAAAATGCGCGACGACCAACGACGCTTTTTTATTTATTATGAAGAACAAAAAGCGACGATGGCTGTCACTTTTCATTCATTATGAAGAACAAAAAGCAACGATCAATGTCGCTTTTTAAAAAATATATATTTTATTTTTCTCAAATTACGATGAACAGTGTCAATTTTTTTGAAAAAAAATATTTTTTTCAATAAAACGACGTTGTGCGTTGTTTTTTGTTTATCATGTGTTGAACAAAAATCGACGCAGAACGTCGTTTTTTTCAAAACTAACTAAAAAAAAATTCTAAAAGCGACACTTTCCGTCGTAATTAAGTGCAAGCCGTCGTTTTCAAAAAATAATGCCTCTTTTTTAGACGGAAAAAAGCGACAGATTTTTGTCACTTTTACCCAAAAAAACAACGCTGGCCGTCGCTTTTGGCCATCATTTTTTGGCATTTTTTAGTAGTGAAAGTAGAAGAGCACGTCGTTGAAGGACATATTTTCGAGGTCGTGAGATCATACGAAATGATGTCCCTAGAGCGACACAAAATTTGTTACGAAATGAAAGGGCTATGAAAAGGGAAAGAGGGAAGAGATTGAAAGAATTCAAGTCTTTTAAGATGACCCCTAACATTAGTATTGCTAGTTTTATACATCTGTTTGAAATAAAACGTGTAGAACTAGAAAACTATGTAGAAATCTCAGATTGGGAAGCATTATCTATTTTAGAAAATTCTCTCCCTGACCCTTAGGGAGACAGATTAATTGATGTTTACCACGAGATTTGGCCTAGTGGGCCTTTTTGGGTGTACATAAGTCGTCTAGAATATTTGTGGAATGACTTTTATTTTTAGATTGACTTATAACATAAAGTTATTTATTAACTTTATATTAAATATATATTAAGTTTTTTATATCTTTTTACGTGAATTTCATTCATTTATTTGAGTTTAAAACAACTTAATTGAAATCCACCATCCTAATACATATTAAGAAATTAATTTCTAATTTTGGTCAAATATTTAGTTCGTATATGATGATTGGATTCTTAAGTGTCCTTTCGATTTTACACTAAACATGAAACCTTTAGGTGAAATGATTTACTTAAATATGTAATTTGCATGCATAATTGATAACACACTTGCATAATTGTCTCTTAATAACAGACATGGCATCAAAAAGTATAATTGTTGACTTGAACGAAGGAGAAAAACTAAATGGAGACAACTACGACAATTGGAGTCGTAAGATGTGGTATGTACTGAAAGAGGAAAACGCTCTTGAAGGTATTAACCATGTCTTAAGTCTACTAGAAGAGCCCAATACTGCACAACACAGAAGAGACCTTGAAGCCTATAAGGCTTGGAAAAAGGCTGATTCCATTGCACGTGGAATCATTGTAAGTTCTGTGGTTGATGACCTCATACATGAGTGTGAGGAATTTCCTACTGCCAATGCCATCTAGACACACTTGAGAGGAACATATGGGGGTACTTCTTTCACCCACCTCAGACGGCTGACTATCAAGTTTGACACTTACAAGAAACGCCATGATCAGAACATCAAACAACACCTTAGGGTGATGTCGAATATGACAGCTTAACTCAAAAGTGTTGGTCACGTTCTTTTGGATGAGCAGCAGGTGCAAGTAGTGATCCGATCACTTTCCAATAATTGGGAACACTTGAAGGTCAACTTAACCCACAATGACAACATCAAAATATTTTCTGATGTTGCCCGTCATGTTGAACTTGAAGATGAGCGGCTTGGAGCTGCTAAAGCCGCTTCTAATGACTTTATGGTAAAATCAAATGGTAAGAACTCTTCAGGATTCAAGCGTAAGAAGAAGTAGAAAAAGAACAGAAAGGGTAAAGAGACCGAAGAATGACCCTCTGAGAAAAAAACAAGCCAAATTCCAAGAAGGGAAAAAGAGTTTTTAAGAAGAAAGACAAGAGCAAGATAAAGTGCTACAATTTCCAAAATCTGGGGCATTTTTCTAGTGAATGTCCTGAGCAAAAAAAGGTAGCATTTCTAAATGCAACTCTTAGTTCTTCATATGTTTCTAGCACTGCTTTATTAACTGAATCTTATCCTGTGTGGATTGTAGACTTAGGAGCCACCGAACATGTGAGTCGAGATCAAGAAGCGTTTGTGGAGTTCCATCAAGTTTCACTTGGATCAAGGTTGATCTATGTAGGAAATAATGCAAGACTTGAAATCAAAGGGATTGGCACTTGCAAAGTAGATTTGTGTGGAGGCCAATCTTTAATGTTGCATGACGGCCTATATGCTCCAGAAATTCGACGAAACTTAGTATCTGTGTCTGTTCTTTTAGATATTAGTTTTTATTTATTTTTTAGTCGTAATTGTGTAAGAATTACTCTAGATAATGGTTTTTATGATTTTGGACATCGTTATGATCACTTTATTATTTTAGATAGTAATCCTTCAACTTATGACTATTATGTTGACCGTTATGTAATGTCATGTTATTCAAGTAATAATGATATTGATATACTTACATGGCCTTCTAGGTTGGGTCACATAGGGCAAGACTGAATGAATAGATTGGCAAAGAAAGGACATCTAGGTTCTTTCTCCAAATTGAAATGCCAACTTGTCAAAATTGTCTTGCCGAAAAGATTACACGTAAACCATTTGGGAAAGCTAAAAGAGCTGAATTTCCATTGCAATTAATTCATTCTGATATTTGTGGTCCAATGAATGTGAGGGTAAGGATTGGTGCTTCATATTTCATTATATTCATTGACGATTTCACTCATTTTGGTTATGTCTATTTGATATCTCATAAATCAGAAGAACTTAAATTCTTCAAAAGATATATGAATGAAGTTGAGAATCAATTAAACAAAAGTATAAAGACATTAAGAACCGATAGAGGACGTGAATATCTGTTAAAACAGTTTGAAGAACTGTGTATTGAAAAAAGCATTATCAGACAATTGACTACCCCTTATACACCTCAATAAAATGGTGTAGCCGAAAGAAGGAATAGAATATTATTAGATATGACAAGGTCCACGATGTTGCAGGCAAATTCTCCAATCTCTTTCTGGAGAGATATTTTATTAACTGCGGCCTACATATTGAATAAAGTGCCTTCTAAATCAGTATCTTCTACTCCTTATGAATTATGGACTGGTAATAAACCAAACTTTAATGATCAACGATCTTGGGGCTGTGTTGCATATATTAAAGATCGTTTTGGTAAGTTTGGAAAACTAAGTCCAAAAGGAAAGAAATGTATCTTTATAAGATACTCAGAATACTCAAAAGGATATGTGTTCATTGGTGAATTGGAAGATGGAAGTACTACTGAAATTGAATCATGAGATGTCACATTCCTGGAAAATAATTTTTCAAAAAGGAATGAAATAAAGAAAAATGAGCTTCTTTACGAAATGTTGAATTCATATGATCAAATAATGTCGCAGGACATGCTTGATAATTCAATTGATCAAGAAATAATTCTTGGTCCAAGTGGGAGTCATGAATCCCAAAATTCTACTGAGGAATCTGAACTTCAATTACGTAAGAGTACTAGAAAAGGTGTTCCTAAACGATCTTATGAGATTGAGGATTATGTTTTCTTGGTATATCCCACAGAATTGGATGAACCTAATTCTGTGACTGAGGCTTTATCAAGTCCTGAAAAAGATGAATGGATAAAAGCGATGAAATAAAAATTAGGGTCCATGAAAACTAATAAAGTCTAGGATCTAGTTGACCTTCCTTTTGGGTGTAAAGCTATTGGGAACAAATGAATTCTCAAAGTTAAACGCAAATCAGATGGATCAATAGAAAGGCACAAAGCACGATTGGTGGCAAAAGGTTTTACTCAAGAAGATGGAATAGATTATGAGGAATCTTTTTCACCATTTGTGAAATTTACCTCAATTCGATTGCTTTTAGCTATAGTTGCACGTTTATATTTAGAATTACATCAAATGGACGTGAAAACCGCTTTTCTCAATGGAGAACTAAATGAGGAAATCTACATGGAACAACCTGTAGGTTTTGTTGTTAAAGGCCAAGAAAATAAGGTATGTAAATTAAACATATAAATAAATAGCCTTAACCAGTCTTCAAGGCAATGGTACCTGAGTTTTCATAAGGAAGTGATTTCATTTGATTTTACCATGATCGATGAAGACCATTGCATCTATGTGGAAAAGTTCAATGAAATGTTTGTGATTCTTTTGCTTTACGTGGATGATATTTTATTAGCTAGAAATAATTTGGAGTATGTAAAAACTGTTAAGTCATTTAACATGAAAAAAATGGGTAAAGCAGATTATATATTGGGTGTTAAAATCCAAAGAAACCGTTCCAAGAAAATTTTGAGTCTATCTTTGAGTCTCAAGAAACATACATAATGAAAATTTTGGAATATTTTTGAATGAATAGTTGCAAATCCATGGATACTCTTATAACAAGAGGTGAAAATTTAAGCCTTGAATTGTGTCCAAATACTGAAAAAGAAAAAGAAGACATGTCTCGAGTACCATATTCCAGTGCAGTTGGGAGTTTGATGTATGTTATGATGTGTATTCGTCCAGACATTTGTTATGTTGTAGGTCTAGTTAGCAGGTATCAATCTAATCCTAGAAGATCATTGGAAAGCAGTAAAGAGAATTTTTTGATACCTGAAGGGAACTGCTAATTATTCGCTATGCTATAGTGGATCTGATTTATCCATAAGAGGTTATACAGATGTTGATTGGGCAGGTGACAGGTATGATAGAAAATCAACTTCCGTTTATGCCTTCTTGATAAATGGTGGTGCAATTTCGTGAAAAATCAAGAAACAAACTTGTACAGCCCTGTCGACTATGGAATCCAAATTTGTGGCTTGTGCATCTGCGGTACAAGAAGTTGTTTGGTTGAAGAGATTCTTTGAGAATTTGAACATTGTAAAGAATTTTAAGGGTCCCATGATTTTATATTGTGACAGTCAAGAGGCTATCGCATAGACGAAAGATCCTAAATATCACAGCAAGACCAAGCACATTGATAGTAAGTATAACTTTATAAGATACATAGTAGCAAGTGGAGAAATAAATTTACAATACATTCCTACACGAGAAATGATAGTTGATCCCTTTACTAAGGCGATATCCAGAGACTTGTTTGAGAAACATGTTATGGCTCTAGGATTACGTAGGATATGATTATGTTTATGTATTGTAGATGACTTGATTATAATTATTATCAATATAAGAATCTTGAATTTAATGCTCAATCTCATATGCATGTGAAAATGTGTTTTATTAATATAGTGTGTCGAACAAGTCGTGAGATTGGCTCTCTCACATGACCAATCACCTCTTACCTCGAGGAACGAGAAGAGAAAAGTTCCACCATAAGATAAAGACTTGTTTTGTAAAGCCAGATGTGAGTTTCTTTAAGAATATGGATTTGGGGATTATTAAAGAAAGAAACTCAGGTTAGACATTTAGAAGTGTCTAGACCCAGATCTGTACGATGTTGAATGGCTAAAAGAATAAGACACACGCACCAATATAAGGTGATAACATTGTAGCACGTGTGCTTAGCGACCAATGGGTTAATGGAAGAATGAATCCCTGCTTCTTCATTGTGTGAGGCCCTCAAGGTTATTTTAACCTTTCATTGAAATACCCTTAGACCTTTGACTGTTTCTTGAAGTTTCGATTGGTGTTGCTACTTTAGCATGTTACTAATAGCCATCAGAGATTCGGTAATGAGGTGCAAGTCTAAGAAAGTAGTTGATTAGAATAGATAGATTCGAGTAGAAAGGGAAGACGATTAAAATGAATATTTTAACTTATTTACACAAGTCGGCTATTACACTAACCATATAAGAGTCAAGTGTAATTGTGTATATGAAGTTAATCATGAACTCGAGTTTACCTCTTTAAAGAGGATGAGGGATCATATAAGTAACTACTGAAGTAGTGAATAATGTATGGGGTATTGTGAGTATTAAGATCCTCATATTAATAGAGAATTCTTTCCACATGTGATTGGATTCCTATTAAGTAGCTTGTAAAACCTTATGGGTAAAGCTCGAGATGCTCACAGGTCGCACAAACTATTTATCGTATGAATATATAACGTTTTGATGTCATACTGCTTTGGGTCTTGTCCACCATGTGCGAAGCGGGAGATGTTGAATTACCAGTCATAGGTCGCCCATGTGGACGACCCGACCCGATCCAGTTTTTATTTATTTTTGGATTATCTTACAAAATAAGGGGGAAAAGAAGAGATAAATTTTAATTTTGAAACTTTGGGGGAACGGTTACTGTTACAACTTCTCTTCCACCGTAAAAGGTCAGTAAGAGTAACAAAAAGAAAAACAAAACACAACAGCAAAGCAGTGAAGTTTTAACGCATTTAGTTTATGATTCTACAATTTTCTTTCCAAGATATTCAAAGTAGACTTGGGGCAGATCCTTTCTGTTGCAAAATCGATTTCCACTGCGAGTTTAAGGTACATACTGATTCTATTTTTTGCTTCGAATTTACTAACAATATTTTTTGCTTGATTCGACCTCAATCTTATTAGGTTACATATTTGATAACGAACTAATTATACAAATATAAGTTCATATTTGAATGGGATTAATGACTTAGGTCTATTCATTTGCTCGAAATACATTTTTATCTTTGCATGTGAATATTGAGTTGCATATTTGATATTTTGTCTTGTCGAGTCGCCCTTCTCGGCCTTTGTCTTTGAGTCCTATTTGGGCCTCTTTCTAGCTAGTTGTACAACCATTTTTAGCCATTGGATATTTTATTTAAAGTTGTCAACGAGGCCGGGCCGGGTCAACCCAGATCCGACCCATATTTTTACCGGTTCATGGGTCGGTACAGTTTCGGACCTGTATTAACGGGCCGAGTCGGGATGATTCTGGGCCCAACAGTAATTTTCCAAACAATAAATTGGGACCGGCCCATTAAGGGTTAACCGGACCAACCAGGTCAAAAACGGTCGAAAGTAAAAAAACGAAATTAAAAGTTTTTTTTCAATGTACACTATATATACCCACCTATATACATTTTAAATACGTTAAACAATATACACACAACATATATACATTATATATACTACATTAGAAAACACATACACATATACACATGTATACGACTATACGTTAAATATATATACTACTTTAGAGTGTATACAAAATATGTACACATATATACATATGATATAATATATGTATTACCTCAAATAATATACATACAACATACATACAATATATATATACTACTTTTGAAAATTTGAATACATAATTACATATACACATGTATACATTAAATATATATACTATTTTAGAGTCTATTGAAAATATATACACATATATACATACCATATAATATATGTACTACTTGAAATAGTGAACATACAACATATGGTATATAATTTTTCTAAGTAAATGTTTGCATCACTCATAGCCGTAAATAAATCTGGTTGTTCTTGTTCTTCATCTTCAGAATCATTGTTAGCATTTATCTCTAAGTTAGAATAAATAAGAGTACTAAAGTGGCACATAGTAGTAAAATTCATACATGAATTTAGTATAGCACCAACCAAGTAAATAGGGGGAATCGAGAAAAAATATTTTTTAAATTTAATAAATATAGCACTAACAGCTTCTTTGTAACCTTCTTTATTCTTAAATTCTTTGAGCAAATCAGAAATATCGGCTAAATATACTAAAATATTACAAATAATAGGATAATAAGCACCAAAAAATACAACCGTAGCTATATAAAAAAAATTCAAAAACTTGACAAGATCATCAATTCCATCTCAATCAGAATCATTTAGCATACATTCGGCCGAATTAGCAAATGAACCACAAAATTGGTTAAAAGTCAATGTAATAGGAACTTTATAAGCAAGACAAGTTTTTAAATAATCATACGTAGCATTCCATCTAGTATCACATTCTTCAGGGATAAATATCGACGTAAGTCCATTTTGTTCACATTTAACTTTAAATTCTCTAAAAAAAATTCGATTATTTCCTTGAATAAAGCCAACAGCAAGCCGGATTTTTTCGATATAAAACTCAAAAAATTCAAGACCATCTCTTATAATTAAATTATATATATGACAAGCACACTTAACATGAAATATTTCAGGTAACGACGGAGAGAGACTAGCTTTTAACTTTTCAATAGCAGTGTTGTTGTTAGAAGCATTATCAAAAGCAATACATATAACTTTTCTTTCAATACCATAAAATTCTACAACTTTACTAATCGAATCAGCAATAAATTCTCCAGTATGTCTACGATCTTCATCATACAAAAAAGCTAAAAATACGTTTTTGCATAACAAAATTAGTATTTATCCCGTGAAAAGTAATGGTTAAATAATCATTTCTATTAACAACACGACCAAGATCGGAAGTTAGAGCAATTCTACATTGAATATTTTTTAACAATACAACAACAACAACAAACCTAGTGTATTCTCACAAAGTGGGGTCTGGGAGGGTAGAATGTATGCAGTCCATACCGCTACCTCCAAAGAAGTAGAGAGGTTGTTTCTGATAGATAATATAAAACATATTGTGAATGAAGTCTAAAAATATTGGCCCGACAAGTAGTTCTAACAATACCATTAAACGTAGGATTATAAATTGCTTGAATATAATGAACAAAAAAATTCGAAGAAGGAAAACTGAAAGACAAACAACCCACAACTATCATTTTTGTTATTTCTTCCTGGTCCCTCAATTTATTATAATTCTTAATTACCTGACCGGTTGTTGGGTCCATTCCAGTTTGTGTTGGCCCACCAACAGCCCCACCACCTTGTGCAATAAATAACTCTCTTTGATGATTACCTCTTATATGTCTCATTAACGTACCAGTACCCCCTTGATTGCCTCCTCTTTTATGCTCATTTAATTGTTGACAAATATTGCATTGCTCCTTAGTTTCTCCTTCTATACGTGTAAAAAATTCTCATGCAATACTAGTTGGTCTACGAGCTCTTGGGGTACGGGGAGGACGGGGAGGACGATTAACCGATTCAGATCTAACATTAGCATTTCCTACTGCGGGTGTCTCACCAATATTTTCATCATCTTCATCTAAATTAACCGCATCTACTTCATTTTCTTCTTCTATACCGTAATTTTTCTGAGATTCTGCATAATCCATATCGTTAGCACCTACACCTACTTCTTCCTCAAAAGGTTGACTAAGCGGTACCTGAGGCACGCGGGTATATCTACTACTTAAAATACCTCTACCGCCAGTAATTTGCTTTTTACTACCACTACCACTTCTGGGACAAAAAAATTTGATACTTTTACCGAGGTTTCTTAATTTATCCATAATATGAATCAAACTAAAAAAAATAAAAATACACAAAAATAATAAAATTAAATATTCAACAATTGATACACTAATTAAAAATTAAAAGTAAGAGATGGAACGACAATACCAAATTTTAAAAGTATTCGAAAGTTGCGACTTTAGAAACTTTCACTCGTACTTTGTAATCGCAAAATTAAAAAATAAATTTGAGCACTTTAGGAGATATATAGAATATTTGAGAGAGAATGAGATTTGAGAGAATAAAAATTGTGTGGAAAATAATTTGAAAGTGTAGGGTATTTATAGGAAATTTTTTGAATTTTAAAAAATATTTTAAATCAAAATAAATTATTTATTTTTTTAGGAAATTAGGCCAACTAGCCGTTTGAGGCTCCAAATGGCCCAAAATCGAATTTTTCCAGTTTTTTTTTTTAAATTAATCAGGCCGGTTAATCGCCGGGCCAAGACCGGTTTGGGTCCGGGCCGGGTTAACCTTGCCCAAAAAAAATTTTGGCCCAACCCGGGACCGGCAGCCCTACAGTCCGAGGGCTGACCGGGCCCAGTCAAACCGGATCGGGCCTTCTTGTGGGTTGGACCGGCCCGTCCCATTTGACAGACTTTATTTTATTTTATTTTTAAAAAGAAGACAATCCCTCGTTGTTGTGTACTTAGACTAATTTTAATGACTATCTCAGATTAAGTTTTCAAGAACATCTAACACATTTTCCTCAAAATAAACAAAAATCTTACCTACAATTTTATTGATATGGCAGACTAATAGATTTACACATTTACAAGATACATAAGTTTCCTAATAAATTTTTAAAATTAAGTGGCACCCTTTACAAATTAGAGAAAAGAAACTTAAAAGAGTTAAAAGTTGTGAACTTTTTTCAACTAGTTCAAAGGTGCAACAGTATATAAAGACAAATAAATACTTTGTAATCAGTAGTATTATTAATTTATAGATAAAATACTCTTGTAGCCATAGTTAAAGGATTATATATGATTTTTTTTCCCCTCTTAATGGATTCTTCCTTTGTTTTATGTCACCTCTCTCAGATGAGATAAATTAGTTCTAGAATTATAATCCCATAATTAATTAGTATAATTCGGGTAACTTTATTGGTGAACCAAACAAGCCCTTAGACTAGAAGTATCCATGATAAGGAAATAAGAAAAATGAAAATAAAGTAGGTAATTGGAGTCAATTTTCTTGAGGCCCAAGAGTTGACTTTCTTGACGTGATGCCCAAGATCATTGTTTGATATATAGTATTCAACAAAGAATGACTCATCTCCGCGCTCATCCAGAAATTTGATCTCTGCTTTTATGATGGCATCAAGCAGTAGCAGCCAGTAAGGCTTTCCAAAACCGTGAAATTGAAAGAGCTTTAAATTTGTTACGCAAGGAGAATCAAGATCGAGCTAAGATTTATGACAAGTTACAAGAGAGAAAGGTGAATATGCTTTTCAATTTATATTATCTAAAAGTTACACAAATACATTGTTTTCAATATTACAAAAGATTTTAACTCCCTAAACATATTACAAAAATCAAAATATATACACAGAATGCTATGTATATATTGGCTATATTACGTATATTAATAGGGAGAGAGAGCTAAGTAATTAAAAAGGTGAAAGAGAGTGTAATTATTTCCAAAAGGGTTGATATTTATGTTATTTATACTATTATCTCTTCTACTTTCTCCGTCCCATTTTACTTGTCCCAAATTAACTTGACACATTGATTAAAAAATAATTAATAACATGACTAATTTACTATAGTAAACCTATTAAATGATGTTTACATTTTAATTTGAAGAAAAAATAATTAATGTAAAGGGTAAAACATGAAAAAAAGAATTTGTCTCTTCTTGATTTGTGAAAAATAACAAGGAAAATGAAAAATCAAATTAAAAAATTTAAAACAAGTAAAATGAAACGGAGGGAGTATTTTTCTTCAATTTTCACGGTACTAACTTAGCTTGTTAGTCTTACTTATTAAATAGCTGAAAACTTAACCTTACTCATAAAAAATATAGGTGATTTGTAATCTTCAGAGTGCTTCTTCTCTTTGTTATTTCCCAATTAGTTAATGTTGGCAGGTACCCAAAAGATTTCTGGCACTTATCGCGCAACTCTTGGACAGTTTTAATTTACACAATCAAAATAAACTTCTCAAACCCTGTATTATGTTGATTTTGTAAGTTGGATATTTCTACTTACACGTTTGTCGTCTGGACCCTTGAATCCATTAAAAAACAATATTTTGCATCCTTTGACCGTTGACCTTACCTATGTGGCAATGAAATGGTGACTAGAACAATGAGAGTGTAGTTACTCGCCTGGGGTGCAAGGGAGAGTCAATTTTATATTAAAATAATTAAAAAAAATATATATTAAAATAAAAATAAAATAAAAAAAGAATCTTTTTTTTTTCCAGCCCCTTACACAGCCCCCCACCCCAACACTCTTCCAGCCCCCTCCCCCACCTTCACTTTTTATTTTTAATTTTAATTTTATTTTTTCCTCAATTCAATTCTTTTCATTTTTTTTGAATAAAAATTAAAAATTGAAATCTTTTTTTTATTATTAAAATTTAAATTTGAATTGAAAGTGAGTGATAGTGAATATTGAAAAAAATTAGTGAATTTCGCTTGAAAAAACTTAAACTTTTTGTGAATTTTTTAAAGATATTCAAATTTAAAAATCGAAAATTCATTATGTTTGTATATTTGAATTTATAGTTAAAAATTTAAATTAGTTGGAGAAGAATTTTAATTATTTGGAATGAATTTAATGTTTAATTTGTGAGCAAAAATAAAAACATGATTTATTCACATTTTTCTACACTTATAAATTTTTCTTATTTAATTAAATAAATTTTAATATTTAATTTGTTATTTAGCATTTTAAAAATGACTTGAAATTTAAGGTAATACTTTTTTTATTTTTTTTATTTTTTAAATTTTTTAATTTTTATTTTTTTAAAATGACGTGGCCGATGAGGCTGGCGTGGCAGATGAGGCTGACGTGGGGAGAGTGTGCTACACTCACCAAAAAGGGGTTTAAAATGTTGTTTTTTTGTGGGTTTAGGGATCCAGATGACAAATATGTAACTAGAAGTATCCAACTTACAAAACCGACATAGTACAGGGGTCCAAAAGGTCATTTTTCTTTTACACAAACCATTGGTTCGTGATGATTTCTTGGTAATTTTTTCATGCAAAATTGCTTAGGAAACTTATTAGAATCTATCACTGAATTATCTTCTTATATCTCAACATGACAAATTCTTGTTTATTCTCTCCTACTTATACACATTGATGATTCACTTCAATCAGTACGGTTGAGTTACTATTATTTTTATTAAATATTACTCATTTTTGTGACCATAAGTTTTATTCTATTTATCTGTAGCTGTTATATATATTAGTATTTTATTTTACCAGCTTTTTTTCATTTTGGTCTCCCTCTTCCCTATTATGTGCAGCTTGACAGAGAAAACTTAGCTGAAAAAATAAGAAGTCAACTACCCTATCCATATTCATATGAGTCAAGGAGAAGGAAATTTGAATATACGGAACAAACTTTCTTGGATTTATATGGTACAAGTGAAGCAAAACCGAATGAACCTCTATCGGTAAGCTTTCAAGATCTACTCTTCCTTTGCTTCTGAAGCAATTTTCCAATATTTGTTCTACTTTCTGTCACGGCCTTAGACTTCGGCTAAGCACATTGTATGACACCCGATTACTTACGAACGATGATCTTACACAACTTTCTCACGGTCTTACTGTTAAATAAGCCTAAGAGACTAGGATTGCTAATAAAATGCTAAATACTCCTTTCGTTCTATTTTATCCGTTCCAAATTTTTTAATTTTACTTGTCATTTTTTACTTACGAAGACAAAACAATTTTTTTTTTCATATTTTATCCTTTTTGTATTAATTATTTTTTAAAAAAATTAAAATATAAACATCATTTAATAGGAGTATTATGATAAACTAATCATGTTATTTATTATTTTTCTTAATAGCTATGTTATTTTAATTTGAAACGAATAAAATAGGACGGAGTGAGTACAACACACGAGATTGCAAAGAAAACTTTATCTCAAAAGATCTTGAATTGTTTGCTTGATGAGTCACAAGGGAATTTAGTCTAACAGAGAGTTGAATTTAATTTTTTTTAAAAGAACCGGAGTTATAATTATGTATTAGTAGAAACTCTTTTACTATTGACGTTAATAACACGTCTTAAAAGCCCAAAGGTTTTCCTAGTTACACAAGGCCTCCTCCTCCTCCCCCTTCTTCCACCTCTCCCTCCTGCCTCAACTCTTCCTCCTTAATTCCTTCCTCCTTGAAATTATCTAGAGAAATGTCAAACGTATTTCAAATATTCTGAATGATATTTCAAACATCTTGGAGATATTTCAAACATCTCTGTGATGACTTTAATTTACCTTGGAATTTTAATATCTACCTCAATTTTTTTAATATTATAATCCAACATCAAGTAAATTATTTATCATTAATGACCTTTGACTTGGTCCAATGTCCCCTTCTCTTTATTTAAGATTTAACAAGTCTTTCTACCCCGATAGTCTTGAGTTACAAATGGAACGATCACATTTATGTACTAGTCTCCTAGAGGGTTCTGTGTTCAAATAATATTTTGTGTACAAGTTCTTTATGTTAACAAGATAAGGGCTTTTTCTCTAAGAGTTTAGAAGGGTTTTTTTTCCTAACAAATTTATAGAGATCTAGTCTTTCGAGAGAATCTCCATATGCACATTAAGGGCCCGTTTGGCCATGGAAATTGTTCCCTTTTTTTTGAAAAACAATTTCAGAGTTGAAAATTGTGGTGTTTGACCGTTAAAATTCGAAAAATAATTTCGAAAATTTTTTCTGAAAAGGGAAAATAGGTTTTTATTGTTTTCACAATTTTCCAATTCCAATTTTTATTATTATTACATATAACACCAATCTATTAAATTTTTACATAAAACTCTCCTTATAATATTACTTTTTCAATATTACGTATATAACAGTTTTAAAGAATAAGATAATTATAATTTCAAACTTAATGCTATCCTAATTAATATATATCTCTTTTTTCTCTCTCATCATTATTTTTATTCCTTATTTAATTTTCTCCCTTATTTAAGACATTATTTTACTGTTAATTTATATTTATATCCATAAATATATAAAGTATTATATTTATATCCATAAATATATAAAGTATTATATTTATACCCATAAATATATAAAGTATTATATTTATAATAGAAATATACAAAGTATGTTATATATAAAGTTTATACCATGTATAGACCATATACACACATATATAAATATAGAAAGTATTAAGAAACATACTAAGAATATTTATAGTATAAATATACAAAGTATGTTATATATGAAGTTTATACCATATATATACCATATAAACACATATATAAAAATACAAAGTATAAAGAAACATACTAAATGTATTTATGGTATATGATATAATATACCATAAATATGCAAAGCATGTTTTACATAGAAATAATTTATTCACACACAGTAAAATCTTTCATATATAAGAAAATTAAAGAAATAAATTAGCGGCACCCTAAAATTTAATAACAACTCATCATTTCCTATTTTTTAGGAACGAAAAATAAAGGAAATAAATTAGATAAATTCCTAAAAAAATAAATTTGTTTGAAAGATAATATTTGTTACCTAAAAAACAGGAAGCAGTGATCTGTTAATATAACATCCATATTTAAAAATTTCAAATATGAGAAAACGGCTTTTAATATAAATATTATATATGTCATAATTGAAATTCATTAAATATGGTCATGTATATGTAATTATTTTTATAATAGTGGCTAATTGTGTTCTTTTTCCATTAGTAGGTAAATTTTAATTGGGTGATTTTGATAGTTTGTAAAAGTTAGGGTATAAAATCATATTTAAAAAAAAAAAAAATTAAAAGTCAAAAAAAAAATTCAAAAAAGACATGGCCAAACACAACTCCAACTTCAATTTCAACTCCAACTTCAACTCTAACTCCAAAATTTTTTAATTTTCATGATCAAACGGCTACTAAATTTCATGCATGACAAAAATAATTATGTCAAAATGGCATGATAATCGATATGGCGGTCACATTTAGCTACTTATGTGAAGGACTTGGTGAGAGGTGTTCGAAAGACCAAAATATCTATATAACCAAATCTACTCAATTAAATTAAGAATGACAACTGATAAGCAATTGAGGTAGATCCTACTGATTGATGAAATGCGTGCAGATTTTAGAGATCAAGATTTAAGTTCTAAGAAAGACAAAAATAAAGTAATTTCTTTGATCTACTTAAATTTATAAACAAACTTATCAATTATTCATATTGTTGGGAGACAGCAAAGATGCATAAATACTTAATTTTGTTAATATCTCAAATAAGTAATTTGCTTGATAATTTCAGTATAGATAAGCATATAATATGTTGCATATTAGTTAGAAATATTAATTTTTAATCTTATAATAGTGGAAATTTTTGTGTCATTATATCTGAAAGCTATACCTAAACCTGTTAACGGGGTCGGGCCGGGCCGGGTCAACCCAGAACCGACGTGTCCATTTAAATGGTTTGTGGGCCGGTTCGATTCGGTTCCGGGTCAGGTTAAATGGGTCGGTCCAATTTCGGGCCGAATAGTAAAATTTCAAGAAACAACCTGGGATCGGCCCACTACACCTAATCCGATACAACCCGCCTAAACCCGATCAAAATCGGTCCAAAATTCGGTCATAACCGGTCAAAATCATAAAAAAAAAAAAAAAAAAAGTTTTTTCTCCAATATACACTATATATACCCACCTATATACATTTTAAATACGTTAAACAATATATATACACTATATATATAGTATATACTACATTAGAATTTAAAAAAATATACACAATTACACATGTAATCGTGTATACGACTACACATTAGTTAAATATATATACTACTTTAAATAAAACATATACTACAAGATATATACTACAATATATATACTAATTTATAAAACATATACACATGTATACGTTAAATATATACTACTTTAGAGTCTATAGAAAATATATACACATATATATGTACCATTCAATATATGTACTACTTTAAATAAAACATATACTACAATATATACACACACTATATATATAATTATATACTAATTTATTAAACATATACACATGTATACGTTAAATATATACTACTTTAGAGTCTATAGAAAATATATACACATATATACGTACCAGTCAATATATGTACTACTTTAAATAAAACATCTACTACAATATATACACACGCTATATATATAATTATATACTAATTTATTAAACATATACACATGTATACGTTAAATATATACTACTTTAGAGTCTATAAAAAATATATAGATACAACATATAAACATTATATATATACTAACTTATAAAACATATACACATGTATAGTTTAAATATATACTACTTTAGAGTCTATAGAAAATATATACACATATATATGAATCATTCAATTTATGTACTACTTTAAAAAATATACATACAACATATAAACACTATATATATACTAATTTATAAAACATATACACATGTAAACGTTAAGTAAATACTACTTTAGAGTTTATAGAAAATATATACACACATATACGTACCATTCAATATATATACTACTTTAAAAAATATACGTACAACATATAAACACTATATATATACTAATTTATAAAACATATACACATGTATACGCTAAATATATCTTACTTTAAAGTCTATAGAAAATATATACACATATATACGTATCATTCAATATATGTACTACTTTAAAAAATATACATACAACATATAAACACTATATATATACTAAATTATAAAACATATACACATGTATACGTTAAATATATACTACTTTAGAATCTATAGAAAATATATACACATATATACGTACCATTCAATATTTGTACTGCTTTAAAAAATATGCATACAACATATAAACACTATATATATATACTAATTTATAAAACATATACACATGTATACGTTAAATAGATACTACTTTAGAGTCTATAGAAAATATATATACACATATATACGTACCATTCAATATATGTACTACTTCAAAAAATATGCTACTTAATATAATAAATTAATAATACTTGATAGTAAATTAGTAATATATTAAAACTAAGTATTTAATTTAAACTAGAAATTCAATTTAAATCATTAAATGAAAAAAATTACAAAGTAAGGTGTGAATGAATGTTATATTTTATTGATCGCAAAATGATTCAAATTTTATAATGTACATGAATGAAAAATCTACAAAGTTCTGATCATTTTTCCAATTCATCCATGTTAACATTAACGGGAACTTGCATACAATAGTCAAAGTCAATGGAGCAAAATCATGCATTGGACTTGATTGTACTGAGTTCTCCCTTGGAGTCACAATTTCTTCAAGATTCTGTTCGTCTTTCGGCTCCACCTTCATTCCTTGATTTCTTCGTTCCGCTCTAACCAAATCTCCAAGGCAAACTAGAACATTCATAGCATTGTTTCCCAATGAGTATCGGTTGTCTCCAAGTTGTTGTTGTTCATGACTAAAAGCGTTCTCCGATGCAACGGTTGACATTGGAACATTCAATATATCTCTAGCTAATCTTGAAAGCACAGGATATTGTGTTTCATTATTCTTCCACCAATCCAACGCGTTGATCCGTCGTTTACGATCCTCTATCGGCGTTCGAAGATAATACTTAAGCTCTTCCCGAGAAACTGTTGTGTAAGTTCTCTCCTTAAAACTATTCCAAACATTTAAATCATTAATGTAATCAGGAAAATCACTATGTGTCGGCCTTTTAGAAGATGATGGCTCCTCGGGGGATGAGGAGCGACAGTTGGAGTGATATTTTTCGGTACAGCTAAATCAAGTAAATCAACATAATAATTATATAATTTATCTATGTAAATATTCACATCACTCATAGCCGTCCACAAATTTGGTTGTTCTTGTTCTTCATCATCAGAATCATTGTTAGTATTTATCTCTAAGTTAGAATAAATAAGAGTATTAAAGTGGCACATAGTATTATATTTCATACACGGATTTAATATAGCTCCAACCAAGTAATTAGGGGGAATCGAAAATAAATATTTTTTAAATTTTGCAAACATAGCACCAACAGCTTCTTTGTAACCTTCGTTATTCTTATATTCTTTGAGCAAAGCAGAAATATTAGCTATATATGCTAAAATATTACAAACAGTAGGATAGTAAGCACCAAAAAATTCAACCGTAGCTATATAAAAAATTTTAAAAAACTTAACAAGATCATCAATTACAGCCCAATCAGAATCATGTAGCATACATTCAATCGGATCAGCAAATGAACCACAATGTTGGTTATAAGTTAGTGCAATAGGAACTCTATAAGCATGACAAGTTTTTAAATAATCATACGTAGCATTCCATCTAGTATCACATTCTTCAGACATCAATATCGGTCTAAGTCCATTTTCTTGAAATTTAACTTTAAATTATCTAATTCTTTTTTTTCGATTATTTCCTTGAATAAAGCCAACAATAAGCCGGGTTTTTTCAATATAAAACTCAAAAAATTCAAGACCATCTCTTACAATTAAATTATATATATGACAAACACACTTAACATGAAATATTTCAGGTAACGACGGAGAAAGATTAGCTTTTAACTTTGTAATAGCAGTCTTGTTGTTAGAAACATTATCAAAAGCAATACATAAGACTTTTTTTTTCAATACCATAAAATTCTATAACTTTACCAATCGAATCAGCAATAAATTCTCCAGTATGTCTATGATCTTCATCATACAAAAAAGCAAGAATACGTTTTTGCATAACATAATTACTATTTATCTAGTGACAAGTAATGATTAAATAATTATTTTTATTAACAGCACGATCAAGATCAGAAGTTAGAGTCATTCTACATTAAATATTTTTTAACAATGTAGATAAATAAAAAACATATTGTGAATGAATTCTAAAAATATCGGCCCGATAAGTACTTCTAGGAATACCATTAAACATAGGATTATAAATTACTTGAATATAATGAATAAACGCATCCGAAGAAGGAAAACTGAAAGGCAAACAACCCACAGCTACCATTTTTGCTATTTATTTTTGGTCCCTCAATTTATTATAATTCTTAATTACCTGACCGGTTGCTGAGTCTATTCTAGTTTGTGTTGGCCCACCAACAACCTCACCACCTTTTGCAATAAATAACTCTCTTTCGTGATTATCATTTATATGTCTCATTAACGTACTCGTACCCCCTTACTTGCCTCCACTTTTATGTTTATATACTTATTGACAAATATTGCATTGCACCTCAATATCTCCTATACGTGTAAAAAAATTATCATGCAATACTAGTTGTTCTACGAGCTCTTGGGGCACGGAAATGGCGATTAACCGATTCAGATCTAACGTTAGCATTTCCTACTGCGGGTGTCTCACCAATATTTTCATCATCTTTATCTAAATCAACTGCATCTACTTCATTTTCTTCTTCTATACCGTAATTTCCTGAGCTTCTACATAATTCATATCTTGTGCACCTACACCTACTTCTTCCTCAAAAGGTTGACTAAGCAGTACCGGAGGCTCACAGATATATCTACTGCTTGAACTACCCCTACCACCAGTAATTTACTTTTTACTATCACTACCACTTCATGAATAATTGTTTTACACTTTTACTGGCGAGATTTCTTAATTTTTCCATAATATAAATCAAACTAAAAAAATTCAAAATACACAAATATAATAAAATTAAATATTCAATAATTAATACATTAATTAAAAATTAAAAGTAAAAGATAGAACGACAATACCAAATTTTAAAAGTATTCGAAAGTTGCGACTTTAGAAACTTTCACTCAAACTTTGTAATCGCAAAATTAAAAAATTAAATTGAGCACTTTAGAAAATATATAGAATATTTGAGATTTGAGAGAGAATGAAAATTGTGTGAAAAATAATTTGAAAGTGTACGGTATTTATAGATTTTTTTTTGGGTTTAAAAAAATATTTATATATTTTTTTTTAAAATAAAAAGGCCAAAGTAGTCGTTTGGACCCAAAAACAGTCATATAGCCGTTGGGCCCAACACTACTTTGGCCCAACGATCAAAAATCTTTTTTTAAAAAAAAAAAAAAGTTATTCGGGCCGATTAAAAGGTGGGCCTGGACCGATTTTGGTCTGGACCGGGTTTGTTGGGAAACAACAAAAAAATAATAATAACAACAATATTATTTAACTGTTGATAAAATATTATATTAATAATATTAGTAATACAATAACATAACAGTGTATAATATTATTACTACCTCAATGATAATACTATATTCAATATGAAAACTATAACAGTAATCTAACTACTTTTTAACAAGTTAATAGATTAATTATACTTGAGTCGTGCTAGGCACTGTCCTAAGAAACTATTTCAGCAGTGTGAAATATTTTTCCAGGATTAAACAAGCACTTTCCTGATTAATTAGAGGATATTCTGAGTTAAATAAAACTTCCCTAATTAAACTGAGAGTACAGAAATCAACAAAATTATTAATACAAACACCAACAAGTTAAATTAAAAAATTGGTTAAACAAACCCAAGCTAAAATTTATGCATAGCATGAAGAGGAAAACGTTGGTGGAGGGAGAAGTTAAAGAAAGAAAGAGAATTGTTTGTTTCTATGTTTTTCATTGGTTGACAGTATATTTTCTTGTTGTTCTATTTGCAAAAGAAAGAAATGCTCTTATAGCATTGATGAGGAGGCAAAGTTGAGACGGTGACATCTTTCCTTTTTTCTTTTTATATTTTCTTTATTTTCTTTCTTTCTCTCCAAGTAAAACTAAAAATTCTTTTGAAATAAATATTTCACTTACAATCCTCACATTATTTCAAAAGAGTTTATAGAAAAATATTTAACTTGTTGGATTTGCATGGACAAAATGCAGTAGGTTTGGTGTCTTCTGGACTATGAACCAAACTTAGACCAATAAAATTTAATTTACAGAATTACTGGTGAAATATAATATTTCTATGAACCGAATAATTCTTGTTGTAAGCCAAAGACTTTACCAATCACATTTTGACCAAGATTTTATTGTTCAACGCGGTTTTGTGCCAATAGGCCATGCGCGCGCCTAGTATTCATGAGAGCTCTAGAGACTAAGGTCAAAAGTCTCATAGGAATGGCCTCATTCCACTTCTCATATATATGAATTCATCAAGTGTACACTGCTTTAAATACACCATCCATAAGGACTATGAATTCATTAAGAGTCAATAACTCATCCCTTTATTTTATTAGCAGTTCAAGCACTCTCAATAAGTGCGCAGAGTCAATATCGACTTGTTATTACCCATATGAACTTACTTCATGGGATCTCCAATCACATAGGTTGGGTTACAATCTCTATTGACAATCATATTGGCCTTAATCCCATCTCTTTTGAGGTTTGAAGAATTAATTTTCTTCTCACGGGTTTAGTCAGTGAATCGGCCGAATTCAATTCTGACTTTACATAATCAATGAAAATTATTCCATCCCTCAGTAGCTGCTTAAGAACATCATGCCTCAATTTCATATGTTTACTCTTATAACTGTAAGATTTATTCTTCGCAATAGCAATTGCGGCTTGACAATCACAATGTATATACACAAGAGGCATCAGATCATCTTTTTTTAAAGGGATATTAGACAACAGATCATCCTTTTTCAAAGGGATATTAGACAACAGATCATCCTTGTTCAAAGGGTTATAAGGCGACAGATCATCCTTTTTCAAAGGGCTATGAGGCAACAAATCGTCATTTTTAAAAGGGCTATGAGGCAACAGATCATCCTTTTTAAAAGAGATATTTGCTAAGAAATTTCTTAGCCATTCAGCCTCAGTACCAGCTAATTCCAGAGCCACAAACTCTGATTCCATAGTTGATCTAGCAATGACTTCTGCTTAGGTGATCTCCATGATATTGCACCTCCACTAAACGTGAATACATAACCATTAGTAGATTTTGTCTCGTCTGAATCAGAGATCCAATTTGCATCACAAGAACCTTCTAAAATATAAGAAAATCTACTATACAAGATTCCATAACTCACGGTTCCTTTCAAATATTTCATCAATTGTATTAATGAAGACCAATGCTCATTATTGGAATTATGAGTATATCTACTCAGTCTACACACAACATAGGCTATATCAGGCCTAGTAAAATTCATTAAATGCATCAAACTCCCAATGATCTGTGCATACTTCGACTGAGCAACTGGGTCATCATTATTCTTTTTTAATTTAGAATTAGCATCATAAGGAGTAGCTACAAGAGTTATCTCCCAATATTCAAACTTCTTAAGAAGTCTTTCAACATAATGTTCTTGTGACAACATTATACCATCTTCACTCCTTATAACTTTAATTCTCAATATCATATTCACTTCACCCAGATCTTTCATATCAAAGTTAGTAGACAAAAATAATTTGGTGCGTTCCACAATAATTAAACATGTACCAATTATAAGCATGTCATCAACATATAAGCAGATTATCACATAATTACTGTCTACCACCTTTGTATAAACACATTTATCCACCTCAACAGAAGAAAAGCCATCTTTTATTAAGACTTGATCAAACTTCTCATGCCACTGTTTTGGAGCTTGTTTAAGGCCATAAAGAGATTTAATTAATTTACAAACTTTATTTTCTTGTCCAGAAATTACACATCTTTCAGCTTGAACCATATAAATTTCTTCTTCTAAATTTCCATTTAAAAAAGTTGTTTTCACATCCATTTGATGGATAAAAAGCTTATGAATTGATGCCAAAATAATTAATACTCAAATAAAAGCAATTCTTGTTACTGGTGCAAATGTATCAAAGTAATCAATATTTTGCTTTTGAGAAAATCCTTTAGCTACTAACCGAGCTTTATATTTACCTAAAGATCCATTTGAATTAAGTTTTCTTTTGAAAATCCATTTACAACCAATCGATTTTGCACTAGGAGGTAAGTCAGTTAAAATTCATGTATTATTTTTCATAATTGAATCAAGTTCAATTTTTATTGACTCTTTTCAAAATTTAGCATCAGAAAAAGATATAGCTTCAAAATAATTTGATGGTTCATTATCAACAAGAAAAGTTTGAAAATCATTTCCATAAGGAAAATATTTTTTTCTAGGCCTTGTACTCCTTCTCAGTTCCTCAATATTAGAGGTAGATTCTTTTTTTTTTAACAGGTGCATGAGAGATTTTATCACATAGTGAAAAAATATGTTCAAAGAATTCAACATTCTTTGTCTCGATTATAGTATTACTATCAAGTACATCACATTTCAAAACAAGAAATCTATATGCAGCACTATGTTCAGCATATCCAATAAGCATGCAATCAACAGTTTTAGAACCTATTTTCCTCTTTTTAGGTTCAGAAAGAAGAACTTTCGTCAGGCAACCTCACACTTTTAAATATTTCAAATTAGGCTTATAACCTTTCCACAATTCATAAGGGATTTTGCCAGTTCTTTTATGAGGAATTCTATTTTGTAAATGACATGCAGATAAAATAGCTTCACCCCATAAATTATCAGGTGCACAAGAGCTAATTAGCATAGAATTCATCATTTCTTTCAGTGTCCTATTTTTTCTTTCAGCTACACCATTGACTCAGGAGAATAAGGCGGAGTTACTTCATGAATAATACCTTTTTTTCACAAAAAGTATTTAAAGATACATATTCTCCACCTCTATCAGATCTAATTCTCTTGATTTTTCTAGTAAGTTGATTTTCAACCTCAGATTTATAAGACACAAAAGCATCAAATGCATCATCTTTATTTTTAAGCAAATACAACTTAGTAAATCTAGAGAAATCATCAATTAAGGTCACATAATATCTTTTACCATCTCTAGTCATAGTTTGTTTTAAATCACCCAAATCAATGTGGATTAAAGATAACAGTTTAGTTTCTCTATTAACTGAAAAACATGATTTTTTAGTAATTTTAGCTTCAGAACATATTTCACATTTATCAAAATTACTTGAGTCTAAACCAGATATTAAATCAAGTGATTGCATATTCTTTATATATTTAATATTAACATGTTCTAATCTAGTATGCCATAAAGAAATAGACTCAATCATATAAGCAGAAGCTAATGCATTACCATTAATAATATCAAGTACATAAAGTCCATGATTACAACGTCCATTTCCAATAAGAATATCGTTTGTGGTTAATATGATCTCGTTATTTTCAAATAAAACCTTTATTTCAGCTTTTTCTAATAATGCCACATAAATCAAATTAATTCTGATATTAGGAGCATGCAGCACATTACTCAATGCCAAAGTTTTACCAGATGTGAGTTTGAGAAGAACTTTGCCATTTTCAAGAACTTGAATAGTTCTCGAGGTCCCAAGATAAACAATTTCTTCTTCTTTCTCAACTTGGGTGTATGATATAAAATCATTTTTATTTATACAAATGTGCCCAGTAGCACCAGAGTCCACCACACCAGAGTCCACCACCCAATTTCTCACATTGGTCTCAATATTTATTTCTAAAATGACCGCAATAATTATATCATCCGTTTCAGTCAAATTTATTTTTGACTTAGCGGGATTGTCATTTCTTTCACATATTCTTTTGCATTGAGATGCATTTTCTATAAAGATTCTATTATCAACATTAAGCATGCAACCAAGTTTATTTTCATACCTGTATTCTGCAGTACCTGCAGTACCATAATCTTCTGACAAACTGACTGGAATGGCAATGCTCTTAGGATCAAAATTATATGTCATAGTTTCTTAGATTGTTGGAAAACAACGGAAAAATAATAATAACGACAATATTATTTAACTGTTGACAAAATATTATATTAATAATATTAGTAATACTATAAATAACAATGTATAATATTATTACTACCTCAATGATAATACTATATTCAATATGAAAATTATAACAATAATCTAACTATTTTTTAACAAGTTAATAGATTAATTATATTTGAATCGTGCTAGGCATTGTTCTGAGAAACTATTTCAGCAGTGTGAAATGTTTTCTCAGGATTAAACAAGCATTTTTTTGATTAATTAAAGAATATTCTGAGTTAAATAAAGTTTTCCTAATTAAACAGAGGATACATAAATCAACAAAATTATTAATACAAATACCAACAAGTTGAATTAAAAAATTGATTAAACAAACCCAAGCCAAAATTTATGCAGAGCATGAAGAGGAAAACGTTGGTGGAGGGAGAAGTTAAAGAAAGAAAGAGAGCAGTTTGTTTCTATGTTTTTCATTGGTTGACAGTCTATTTTCTTGTTGTTCTATTTGCAAAAGAAAGAAATGCTCTTATAGCATTGATGAGGCGGCAAAGTTGAGGTGGTGGCATCTTTCCTTTTTCCTTTTTTTATTTTTTTTATTTTCTTTCTTTCTCTCCAAGTAAAATTAAAAAAAAAATTGAAATAAATATTTCACTTACAGAATTAACCGGATCTAATTATAAAATTGGCCCAACCCAAAACTCGATATCCTACAGTTCGGAGATTGATCGGGCCGAGTCAAACTGAACCCGACCCGATTGACACCTTTAGCTATACCCAAACTCTCTTCCCCTTCTCCAATCTATACATGAGCATGAGAATGAACCATATCTCTCTCTCTCGCTTCTCTTAACACGAGAAGAAAAACAGAAGCTGAAAGGAGGGCGCTCCTTTAGTATATAATTTAAGTTTTAATCTGGACAATTTTGTCGTAAAAACTCTAACTTAGAGTTTCATTGAAAATTACTAACTTTCTATCATATAATTAAGCAAGGATGACGAGAACATATTGGAACGAATAATGTTGACCAACTTAAAGCTTCAATGCTTTCCAAACTAAATAAAATATTCCCCAGAGTCGAATTGTTAACAAGATCGTCCAAAATTCTTCCTCCGATATAATGTAAGTCATGTAGCTGCTCAAGCAAACAATACATGGTCAACATATCTGTTTAAGCTAATTTAGTCATAATTTTATTATATTATTTTTAATTAATTATTATAAAAATTAATAATATTTAATTAAAAAAATAAAATAAATATTTATGACATGTTAGCTTCAGCTACTTCAATCGTGATTTTTTACTATACTATCCCTAATTAATTATTATAAGTTATTTGGGTATTAGAAATTAATAATATTTAATAAAAAAGTAAAATAGACATAAAAATTAACTCTTGATATTTTAAATTAACTTGACTTCGTATATGAGATTCACTTAAATCTGATTCAATCGTATTTTACTATATCACCCCTAATTAATTATTATATTTCATCTAAGCATTAGAAAATTAATAATTTTCATAAAAAAAGATAAAATATACACAAAATAATAAGTTAACTCTTGATATTTTAAATTAACTTGACGATTTATATAGAGTCTACTTAAAAAAAAATTTAGAAGTACTTTTTATAGTAATTTTACAATATTACTTCTAATAAGTTATTATAAGTCGTTTGAGTATTAGATAATAAATAATATTTAATACTCCCTCCGTTTAAAAAAGAATGACATAATTTGACTTGACACGGAGTTTACGAAAATAAAGAAGATTTTTGAATCTTGTGATCCTAAATTAAAGTTATGTTAAATGTATCAAAATGTCCTTTAATCTTATGGTCTTAAACATGTCATGTGGAAAGTTGACAAGTATTGTCCAAAAAGGAAAGAATTATTCTTTTTGAACAGACTAAAAAGAAAATAGGTCATTCTTTTTTAAACGGATGGAATAACAAGAATAAAATAGATACAAAATGATAAATTAAAAATGAATGGATAGAGTAATAGTAATATTTGTGTCAGAAAGGGAATATGGGAGCAATACACTTATTAAGATCTAAATGATTAGATTCAAACAAATGGGAGCAGTACACTTATTAAGATTTAAAGGATTAGATTCAAACAAATGATGAAATACATAATTAAGGGCTAAGATCTGAATGATCAAAATTTTAATTTTTATTATATACAAATAAATAAAGTATAAAATACGTAAATAAGAAAATTAAATTTTAAACCTTTTTAGTACTTTTTTATTATTTTTTGGTTTCAATTTATGTGATACTATTTGATTAAATATGAAGTAGAAAAAATGAAATATTATTTTATTAAATTTGTGATATAAATAAACCTTAATTAAATTTTATGTTCATTAAAAAATGAAATAAAAATTATAAAAATAAAATATTTTTAAAAATATAAAAATAGCATTCTTTTTAAAATAAATTAAAAAATAAAATATATCATACAAAATAAAAATTTTAAAAATAAAAATATTGAATCCGTGCTCTGCGCAGATAATATGCCACTTTAAGAAGAGAGCAACGGTGATTTATCTTCCCTTAATAAAATTATATTTTAAGTCTTTTGTTGTGGTTTAATTGTTTGAGGGCGAAACGAAAAATAAAAAGGGCGATGGAGTATTGGTTTAAATTTGTTTATAAAAAGACAATAAAGCCCTCATATTAATATTTTGTTCGTATGCTGACAAGAGTATTTGAAGAAAAAAATAATGAGGAGGAAAACATTGGGGTATTCTTTTAGAAATTGGGGAATTTTTATACCTCCATTAAATTTTGTTTGAATTTTTATGCAAATCAAGCTATTAAAATCGCAAAAATGAATTGTTGCGTTGTAACTGATCATTAAAATACTTTGTTAATTGCAGATTAAGACTTTATATTGCAAGACAAGACACAAGAATAACTGTTTAGCCGATGAAAAGAAGATGTTTCGGAAGATAACAACAACTTTAAAGATAAAAGAGATTGAAAGTACTAAAGATGCCAAAGTAGTTTACAATAAGGTATCAAAAACTTCACACATGATCTCTTGATTTGCACTGCAAATATTCCTTTTATTTAGATCTGTCACATATTCATCAAATATGAGTTGAGTGAAAAAAATCCTTACACTTATTTAGTCTTTTCTTAATTACATGAAACCGAATTTGAGTGAGTGGTTTATTAGTTGTTCTATGATATTGATGTAATTTTGTTGATATAGATAAAAAAAAAATAACTGAAGTTTTAATAAAGTTAGCTAATAATATACGAATTTATGTTTTGTGCACAGTATAAAATATTCAATACTATTAGGTAAACTTAATTTGCTATCGCAGATTACTCAAATTTTATTTTTTTTCATTTTTTATGTAAAAATTAAATAACCTGCAACAGTAGATCAAATTAACCTGATAATATACATAATTAATGAGAGATGTGTTACTATTAGTTTAGTTAATGTACATAAATATTTAAGCATTCTTTTTTTTTTCAGGTTCTCTACAATCAAACACGTTTTACGGGAAGGACGTCCAATGCCAACGTGGAAAGGCTGAAACAAAAAATGCAAGTTATTACAAAGGACATTAGATCTATCGAGAACCATTTAGAAAGAATAAACAAAAAGAAAGACCAAATTTATGCACAACTTCTTATGCTCCGTAAACCAAATATTTTATGATGGAATAATTGCGTGGAAGTACAATTGATCGAAGTACATTGTCAAAGGAAGTTCACTCATTAACCCTCTCTCTTCTCTTACCCCCCCCCACCCCCCACCCCCAATATTCTGGGCAATATTGATACATTTTACAAGTCAAATGAAGAAATGAACACTTTTAGAGAGTTAGTATATATTTGTTAGAAGAACTCGAAGTGACATAAATACATAGCTGCTCGGATTTGAGGTATTCGAATTTGTTGAAGAATATTTTTTGAAGTTGAAAAAAAATATGGTTATTTATCGACTTAACGCGAAAAATGTGAACATGAAGCGAAAAACTTGATAAATGCCTATTGTTGAATCTTAAAACTTCAAATTTTGCAATTAAATTTTCCGCAAATAACCTCTGTTTCGGGTAAATTGTTGCAAAAGATCCGGTACGTATTGAGGAGCCTAAATATGAAATTAGGGTATTGATCTTGAGTATTTTGGATGGATCTGGAGCTTGAATTTCAAGAAAGAAACGAAGCCAATTTTTGGTTTAACAGTGTGTAATAGTGGATTGTTTGAGTGTTTAAACAACTCTTACAATTTTGTATAATATTTGTATATTGAGTGTATATTATACTATATATTAGGGTCTTCAACATTATTGTACAAGCAAAAAATATGTAAATTTTATATAATGTTCAATATTGAGTGTATAATATTGCATACAGAATTTTTAACACACTCCTGTAAGAAAATAATACTAAAAACTTAATAAGTTAGCTACCTAGGTGTACTGTAATGTTGTGGGCAAGCATACTTTTTTTCGCAATTATCTCTTATGTGATTGCTTTTATGCATTTTTGCTATGGATATACCTTGTATGTTTCAAAAATTGAATGCCTAACATCCTTATGGAATGAAAATTCAGTAAAACTATTACCTGTAGGGGTGGACATTAGGTTCTTCAATTTAGTTTTATCAAACTTCAGATTGGTTCTTCAATTTTCGTCTTCGAAAAAGTGTGCACCAAGTTAATTCAGTTCGATTTTTTCAACTTCAATTTGGTTTGTTTTGGTACTTCTAAACGAGTTTTTCGATGCAAATGAGTAATAATTAAACGATGACCAAATTAATCACTAAAAGACTTCAAACATTCAATTGGTGCGGCAAACATAAATAAAACTATGTACAGTAGGCCAATATACATAGCAGAGAACATACATAACGCATTGGTCTCGCTCTTAATTCTCGCTTGTTCTTGTTAGATCTGTCACTCTTAATTCTCACTTGTTCTTCTTAGATCTGCAGAGTGATAATGTTAAGTTTTGATTTATGATCCTGAGCTTGATTTGATTGCAGGAGTTTAGGAAAAAACATATTCATCAAAATTCCTTTCCAAATACTCAAAAAAAGAAAGAAGCATCTCACAAGATTTACAAAAGGAAAAGAAGATTGCTGAAAGGTTACTGCAGTCATTAAGGCACATAAATCATTGGATTTAGGCATCAGAAAAAGAATATTCAAAAGAATTCCTTGTCAAATACTCAAAAAGGAAGAAAGAGATTCTCCAAAATATCAATAGGTATTCCACGAAGGAGGAATATTTGTTGCTTCCACTTGACACCTGTAATGATAAACGACTCGACTCACCGTGACCTTCTCTTGAATTCTCAAAAAAACTCTTGTCGCTCCATTTCCGTAGGAGCAGAGAACCCGACGTTGTCTCGACTGTGCTACCCGAAAATCTGGGGAAGTTGGAATAGGAGAGCACTCATCTTGGGGTGGACTTACTACTTAGATGCTTTCAGCAGTTATCTGCTCCACACTTGGCTATCAGCATTTACCGTGGGCAGGATTATTGGTACACCAAATGTGTCTTTTCCGATCCTCTCATACTAGGGAAAAGGTCCTCTCTTAAATGGATTGAAGAAAAACATCTCAGAAGATATTGTCAAGTATCAAGAGACATTCCAGGAAAGGAGAAAGATTTGTTATATTAAATGAATTGCTTAAATCTTGGGATTGCCACGTCTCTCTCCTAAGTATGTATTATACTTAGTTAGATTTTCCTTTTAGTCTTTACTTTTTCTTTGAAATTGAATATTCCTTATACATTTTCATAAGAAGAAAAATCTTTTGGGTTGCCTTCTAGCTTCCAACGACTAGTAGTAGTCCAATCACTACTATATAAGTATTGGAAGTCAAAGGATAAGACATACACCTGTCTCAACCTTCTCTAGTTCTTTGCTCTACTTTATTCAATCATTGTATTCTCTTAAGATTTACTGTGTACTTAAAAAGAGAGGAGTGAAACACATAGTTGGTGAGACATTGTATCAAAGTGAGAAAGAAAGAGAGAAAGAAAGTGTGAGTCATAGCCAAAAAGCTTGACTCAATCTTGTACTTTGATTTTACTCATAAAGAACTAGTAGAATTCCTTGAAACCCAATGAGACAGGAGTTAGACCTATTAGATGTCCCAACCATTATAAAACATCTGGTGTTATTTACCTTCAACACTTTATTTTCAGAAGTTTTTATTACTACAATCAACAGTCGAGTTGTCGAAGGAAGTCGATTGTCTGATCGAAAAAGAAGTAATTCACCCCTTCTCTTACTACTTTCAAGTGAGAAAAGATCATAGCACAGACTGTTACTGGAGCTTTATTTTCTGAAGGGACATTTCAAACTAGACCTCCTTACTTCAATGGGAAACATTTTCTCATTGAAAAATTAGGATAAAGATTTTCATTAAGTCTTCTGATGTCGAAGTTTTGAGACTAATCAAACTTGGCGATCTTTCACTTGTTTGTACAAACAAAGAAAAAGATGGAAAAAAAACAGAAAATGATGTGAAATCCACTGATAGCATTCCATTCTTGGAAGATTACACTGATGAACAAATGGAGATCATTCAGATCAATTTTAAGGCAAAACATATTATGTACAATGCAATCAGTGGTAAAGAATATGAGAAGATCTTCTGTTGTGAAACTGCCAAAGAAATGTGGGATAAATTGAAAGTAACATATGAAGGAATTGAAAAGGTCAAATAAACTTTTGTAAGTTTATTAGTCTATGACTATGAATTTTTCAAGATGGAGGAATGTGAATCCATTAAAGAAACATTTGTCAGATTCAGAAAAATTATTGAAGAACTTAAAGTTGCAGGAAAAACCTATTCTGTAGCAGATCAGACCACCAGAATTCTCAGAAGTTTGCCTCCTCAGTGTCTTTCTAAGGTTGTGGCTCTTGAAAGTATGAATTTAAATAAAATGACCTATGACGAAGTCAAAAGAGATCTCATTGCCTTTGAAAAGGCTCACCTGAATAAGAAGGATCAACAATAACATAAAAGAAGAAAACTATGGCATTCAAAGCTATATATAAAGAAGAAGATGATGACCTGGATGCAGATGAACTTTCTCTCATAACAAGAACAATTATGGAGAATTATAAAAAATTCAGAAATCAAAGAAGGGTAAAACCTAATTACTCGGAGGGAAAACTGCATAATGATCAGAACAGGAATGAAGGTAAGTGTTATGGTTATGGTAGATATGGTCATATTGCTTATGATTTTCCAGTAGCTAGAAGATGACCCTCCAAAGAAAATCTAAAGGCCTTCAGTTGTTGGGGAGATGAAGAACAATCAAACCATGAAAATTATAATATTGGAGATTGTTGTTTCATGGCAATTGAAGAATCTAGCCAGGTAAGAACCAAATCCTGTAATATGTATTCCAAACTGCTAAATTTGCTAGACCTTACCATAGTTGATCTAAATAAAGCTCATAATGAAAAAGGTGTTTTATTAAGAGAAATAAGAGACTGGAAACTTAAACAGACTGGAAACTTAAACTTGAAATTTATGAAATATAAAAAGATTATTTTCAAGAATAAGTCGATTTGAAAATCAAAATTAATAGTTTTAAAAATCTTTCAATCACAGTATTGTCAGATCAAATCAGCTGACTAGCACAATAAGTGAACTGACCAATCTGCTAGGGGTATGCTTAGTAATAGATATTATAACTGTGAAGGATCTCAACGGTCAAATAACTCTAGTAAGTCAACCAAAGGGAACATTTACAAACATAATACTTATCATAACAGGTATTATAACTGTGATAAATCTCAAAGGTCAATTAACTCAAGTCAATCGACTTAGGAATCAGTCGCAATCACAATACCTATTGCACAACCACTGATCAATACTATACTTCTTGCTATCACTGTGGTAAGACTGGTCATAAATATCACAATTGCAGATTTCATTCTAGAAACCCTGGTAAAAGAATTTGGAGACCAAAAACTGAGTCATCAATTTAAGGACTAACCATAAGGGATCCAAGAATACTTGGGTACCCAGAAATAAGTGATACATTTATTTTGCAGGAACTCCACTCAAAATATAAAGAAAAATGGTATCTTGACAGTGGATGTTCAATTACATGACTGAAAATAAAAATTTATTTGAGATAGTAACTGATTTTGATGGAGATAACATCATCTTTGGAGATAACTCCAAAGGGAGAGTAATAGATATTGGTACTATCTCCTTTAATAATTCATGTGATATTACTAATGTATATCTTGTCAGAAACTTGAAGTACAACCTGCTAAGTGTCAGTCATCTGTGTGATGCTGGATTGGCAACAAGGTTTGAAAATGAAGGATGCATTATTGAAAAACATGAAAGACAGAATTTTGTTGGAGACAGACATAGAAATGTGTATGTTCTAGACTCCATCAAAAAGATAGAAGGACATATATGTCTTGCCTCCATCTCTGATGATCTTTGCATTTGGCATAGAAAACCTAGGTATGCAAGCATAAGACACATTGAAAATTAGACAAGCATGAACTTGTGACTAGACTTCCAAACCTTGATTTAAAAAAGACTCACATTTGTGATGCCTTTTAGCTTGGTAAGAAAACTAGAAACTCTTTCTATTATTAAAGTTATTATATCCTCAACTAAACCTTTGCAGCTACTTCATATGGATTTGTTTGGTCCCATTAGAACTGCTAGCATTGATGGTAAAAGGTATGCTTTTGTGATTATTGATGATTATTCTTGATTTACTTGGATCATATTTTTAGCTAACAAAAATGATACCTTAAAGAATTTTAATTTTTTCTATTAAAAGGTTCAAAGAGACAAAGGTTACTACATTTTTGCCATTAGAAGTAATCATGGGGGAGAGTTTGAGAACAAAGATTTTGATATATTTTTTTATATTCATGGATACACTCATAACTTCTCTTCTCTAAGATCCCCTCAACAAAATGATTTGGTTGAACGAAAAAATAAAACTCTTCAAGGCATGCCTTGAACCATGATCTGTGAGCACTCTCTACCACATAGATTTTGGGAAGAAGCTATCAGTACTGCCGATCATGTTCTAAACAGGTTCCTCATCAGACCAATTCTGAAGAAAACTCCTTACGAGCTTTGGAACAACAAAATACCTAACATTGGGTACTTTCACACATTGGGATCTAAATTCTTTGTTCATAACAATGGAAAGGACAACATTATTAAGTTTGATCCATGAAGCGATAGAGATATTTTTATGGGGTATTTTAATTCTAGTAGATCTTGTAGAATTTTAAATAAACGTTTGTATTGAAGAATCTGTTCATGTTATTTTTTATGATACTAATATTTTGTTAAGAATGTTAGTTTTGTAGATGATGAGATTGAACAGGTCAAAGTTAATAAACCTTGAGGGATGTCTAGCACTCATATCATATTTTGATTCCCAAGTAACTTCCGCCACCTTATGGTTTCTCTACAATACTTTAACTGAAGCTCTCCTTGCTTCTCAAATTCCAAACTTGCCTGTCCAAAATTTCTATGGAAACTTCCTCATAGGACAAGTAATATTTCACACTAATAGCCTATATAGTTACAACAAGAGAATGACAACAAACTTCTTAAGCATAGACACGTGGAAGACAGAATGGAATGATGCCAAACTCACGAGGAAATCCATCTTATATGCAACACTCCTAATCCTTCTCAAAATCTGATATGGACCTATCTAGCGAGGATTGAGATCCCCCTTTTGCAAAACCTCATAACTCCTTTCATAGGAGATATTTTCAAAAACACCCAATCATTAACCTTAAACTCTAACTCTTTCTTTGTCTCACACCAACATAAGACTCTTGGAGACTTTGAGTGGTCTTAAGTCTTTCTCTAATAACCTTAACTTTCTATATTGCTTGATGCACAAGATCAGGCTCAAACAATTTATTTTTTCCTACCTTATATCATCCAATTCGTGAGCTACATCTCCTACTATTAAGAACCTTAAATGGAGCTATCTGGATGCTGGAGTGATAGCTATTATTGTATGCAAACTTTATAAGAGGCAAATGGTTCACCCAACTACCCGTGAAGTCAATAGCACAGGCCTTTAGCATATCCTACCTAGACGTTTCTAGAAAAACTGCCAAAACTGAGTAGAAAATTGAGTACCTCTACTAGATACAATAGAAATGAGAGCCTCGTGCTGTTTAAAAGTCTCCTAAATATATAACTTCGCATAATCCTCTCCCAGATAATTTGTTTTTACCAGCAGGAAATGAGAAGACTTTGTCATCCTATCAATAATAACCTAAATAAAATATTACTAATTTTTGGAATGCAGAAGATCGATAATGAAATCCATGTTAATCATCTCCATTTTCACATGGGAATAACTATATCTTGGGAGGTGCCACCAAGTCTCAAATGCACAACCTTAACTTGTTGACAATTTAAACACTTAGCAACAAAATTTGCCACATCTCTGTTCATATTTTTCCACTAATACACCTCCTTCAAGTCATGATACACTTTAGTAGAATCGGGATGAATAACATACTTGAGATATAGTCCTTAGTTAATATCTTTCTCAGAGTCCATCAATATTCAGAACATGCAGTCTCCCTTGATAACACAATATACCATCTCCTTTAATTTCAAATTCCAAAACCTTTTATTGGCCAACATCCTTCTTGATTTTTATCAATATGGGTTTGCCAGCCTGCTTCTCCCTAGCTTCGGAACACAAAGATGACTTAGCCACTTCGTGAATGGTCACTCTTCTATCCTCGAAGTCTAAAAATCAAACTCTTAAATTAGCAAGCTGGTGGATATCCTTCATCAATTTTTTTTTCCTCCTCCACATGAGAAAGACAACCCATGGACCACCTGTTAAGTCGATCAACAATAATGTTAGCCTTACCTAGGTGGTAGTGCAAGCTCATGTCATAATCCATCAATAGCTCAAGTTAATGTCTTTGCCTTAGATTTAGCTCTTTCTATAGGAAGACATACTGCAGACTCTTGTAGTTAGTAAAAATATCTACATGTACCCCATATAGATAGTGATGCCAAATCTTAAGTGCAAATACCACAACTACCAATTCAAGGTCATGGATGAGATAATTCAAGGTCATGATACTTAAGTTGCCTGAATGCATAAGTTACTACTTTACCATGTTGTATAAGTACACACCAAGGTCCCACCCAGGTTGTATTACAGTAAATCACAAATCCCTCAGTACCCATGTGAAGCATCAAAACAACAGTCATAGTGAACCGATCCTTCAATCTCTCAAAACTTCTCTCACAAGCATCAGACCACAAGAACTTTTACTTTTTATAAGTTAGCTTAGTTATTGGAGCAGCTATAGACAAAAAACTTTTCACAAATCTCCTGTAGTAACCTACCAGACCTAAAAAGCTCTAAATTTCTATTAGGGTCGTGGGTCTAGGCTATTTCTTCACTGTCTCAATCTAAGGATCAACCTCAATCCCTTCGTTAGAAATAATATGCTCAAGAAAAGTCACAACACTAATCCAGAATTAACACTTGGAAAATTTGTCATACAACTCTTGATCCTCAAGGGTCTAAAGTACGATATGGAATAATTGGAATGGTCCTCTTCACTTTTGGAGAACACCAAAATATCATCAATGAAGACTATAATGAACAAGTCCAAAAACTCCCTAAACACCTTGTTCATAAGATCTATGAAAGTCGCAGGTGCATTAGTAAGACAAAGGACATAACCAAAAAATCAAAATAACCACATCAAGTTTGGAATATTGTCTTGGGAATGTCAACTTCCATAACCTTCAATTGATGATAACCCAAACAAAGGTCTATTTTGGAGAAATACCTAGCATCTTGAAGCTAGTAAAAAAGATCATCAATTCTGGGAAAAATGTACTTATTTTTCACTGTGACCTTAGTCAACTGACGATAATCAATGCACATATGAAGGAAACCATTTTTCATTCGCATGAAGAATATGGGAGCACTCCAAGAGGAGACACTAGGATGGATAAAAACCCTTACCAAGGAAGTCTTCAACTGCTCTTTTAACTCTTTTAGCTCTGCATGAGCCATTCTATATGGTGGGATGGAAATAGGCTGAGTATCTGGTAAGAGATAAATTCCAAAGTCTATCTCTCTATTAGGGCGAATGCCAAGGATATCATCGAGAAAGACTTTGGTAAACTCATTAATTATAGGTATAGACTGTAATGAGGGGCTCTTGGTACTAGAGTCCTTCACCCAAACTAGATGGTACAAACAACCTTTAGATATCAGCTTACGGGATCAAATATAAGATATGAACCTCTCCTTTGGTGCCAAGAAATTTCCCTCCAATGACTTTTTTGGTTCTATAATCTAAGGTAGCATAACAAGAGTGGAGTCGATCCATTCGCAAAATTATATCAAAGTCTATCATGTCAAGCTCTACTAGATATACCACAGTATCTTGATGGAAAATAAATACCACACAATTCATATAGACTCTTCTAGCAATAATAGACTCACTAATAGGGGTAGAATTAAACTGAGAAGGGTTCAGAGATATTTTTGGGACCAAAACCAAAACTCATAGCCATATAAGGGGCTACACAAGACAGAGTTAATCCAGGGTCAAATAACATATAAACATCACAGGAGAAAATCTATAACATAACCATAACAATATCTAGAAAGCCTCTGAATCCTACTGAGTAGATAAAGCATATAAATAGTTGTAACCTCCGTCAATTCCAAAACTACTCCCCTTTGCCACTAGGAAGAAAAAATAGTAGTTGGGTCTATAATGCCTCCAAAATTTCCTCTTATTGAGGAACAATCTCTCTGAATATAGCCAGGCTGACCACAACCATAGCTCACACGACTCTCGAATAGGAAATTTCCCTGTTGTACTTTTCCACAAGTGTTGCAGGAAGGATATAATTTATTAGATTAGGCTACACTACCCTGATACTGGGTACCTTGCATTCTAGGTCCATGGCTAGGCTGAAATTGTTGGTCTCCTAAAGGTATATGGGCTAGTGCACTAGAGGAGGAATGGTAATTACCCTAAGATTTCTTTTTGCACCACTATTTTCCCTCTTTACCTCTATGAGGCTTATTAGCATCCTAATATGCATGCCTAAACTTCTTGCTCTACCTCTTTTTTGCCTCTGCCTACTTTTTTGTTTCATCTTCCACCTGTTACATATAAACTACTAACCTGGAGATATTCATATCATTATTTAGGATCGCCCCCTTACACTCCAACATAAGATCATCAGAAATACCAGAAGCAAACTTCCTCATTTGGGACCTCATATTCGACACCAACTCTGGAGTATAACAAGATAGTTGAGTGAACTTCAGGGCATATTCTTTAACACTTATGTTTCCCTATTTCAAATTTATGAACTCTTCATCCTTGGCTTCTCTCAACGCTCAAGGGAAAAATGATCCGAAAAGGCACCAGAGAACTCTTCCCAAATAGCAGGCTCTGCATCCTCACCTCTAATTTTCTCTCACTCATCATATCACTGATAGGCCACCCCTTTCAACTGATAGGACGCAAACTCCACCCCTTTAGTGTCATTAGCATGCATAATTCTAAATATATTTTCTATTTTATTTGCAAACTCTTGAGGATCTTCTTTAACTTTGGAGCCCATAAAATTCGGGGGGTTCAATCTTATGAATTAACCAACCAGAGTGACTTTTGATGAACTAACAATAGGACTAATATTATTTAACCAGTGGAACTGAGATGACATAATTTGGGCCAGCATTTGGATGGTATGTCTAAACTCTTCATTAGAAACCTCTCCCTGTAGGGACTAAGTACGGGTAGTGCTGGTCCTAGGAACCTGGGAAGGACTAATTGGGGCTGGCAGAACCTGAGGTGGGGATATCAGTTGTATGGACTCCATTACGAGTCCTCATTTCTTGAGTAGGACAAACCACTTCAGGATTAGCCCCAGTAGAGATGGAGGTTCCAGCTGAAGCCTTCTAGTCATTTGATCTTCTTGGAAGTAGGATCAGAAATATGGGGAAAGTTGAGAGTTAGAAGAATGCATTGAAACTAGGCTCTCTACCACAAATAGGAACATGAAGAAAGGAAAACATTTCTAAATACCTTGTAGCCTCCCCTTTAGAAATGTGGCATGCTATACACCCATAAAAAAAACTCTACTCGACACGATTTCATAGATATCCTAGTACCCTAAACCTTGTCTTTGATACGAAGTTTGTCATGACCCAAGCTGAGGCCCTAGCTGCGAGGGGAATCCCAAACCAATGAAGGCCAGCCCGAGAAAACCCCTCAACATCATATCATAAACATAGTTATAACTGAAGTGCAAAAATATAATAAAATCAACTTAAGTCTTTCAAGTTAAGTAAAATAATAATCCAAGACCTTGAAAGACATAATAGTTAAACATCAAACAAAAGCCAGTCTATGAAGCCTCTAAGCATAGCGAGAACTGTCTAAGCAAGGACAAGGCCCCTGCAATACCATAACTGAAAATATTAAAAACATCTAGAATAACTTGTCTTTCGAGAAATGGAGGACTCACCAACTTAAATAATGTCTAGATAATCCTAGTGTTTCACCAGACCGCAAGAATGTGCCTCCAAACCTATATCATAAAACAATTCAGCCACCCAAGGAAGATTAATACGTGGAATATGTTGGCATGTAGAGCAACCAAAGATAAAATATGTTTTATACAAAATATCCATAAGAACAGAAGTCAAATCACAGGGATATAAATAAGGACTTTAAATAACCACTTTAAAATATAGACTCAACTCTTTTCTTTAAATCTAAGTTAGATGATATAGCCGACATCTCTATACACCCGGGCTATGTGGGTATGACTTTAACTTGTCATCCAAGACCGCAATCTAAGTTTGCCACTAGGATTGGAGTTTTTTCTCTCTAGTATACCAAAACAAGAAGCAAGTATACAATGATTATCTAAATTTAAAGACATAACCAATCTTGCATCGATAAAATATGATTTTGGGCAATGAACCTTATAAACCCATGCCCTCTCGATTAACCACCTACCTCTCTTTAAGACCATATTTTAGTCTCTTTAAAACATTCGTCATTCTTCAAAATTCATATCTTTCTCTTTAAGGGCATTCATACCAAGACTTAAAAGTCACATTAGCCATCTATTTTCTTCTCTTTAGCCCTTTTCAAAATATATCATTTCCACAAGAAAAATGATTTAAAGATCAAATAAGAATTCTCTTTTGAAATTGGTATACGAGTTTAAGCAAAACATCTTTCATTCAAGACTTCTCTAAAACTCTAAAGTGTGGTCATCTTTCTCATAAATTCATACATTTATATTGAAAATATGAGAATTTAATAATACAAATAATAATCTCCAAGCCCATTTGCATAAATAATGAATAATTCAATAAAGAAGCATTCAAAAACTCAATCCTCTTCATCAATCATAAAGTAACCCACAACACTACCTAAATTATTCATTATTGGCATCAATAGAGTTCTAAGTACATGCTATTGAAATAAGTTTGAAATTCATGTTCTATATGAGATTAAGAGTTTAGGAAATATGTTCTTAAACCCATATGTAGAAAGGTCATTCTACATACCACTTAGCCAGAGGAATTTGATGAAAGCTTGGCCCTTAGAACTTAAGAACTTTAAACCCTAGTTAATTCTCCTCTTTGGTGATTTAGGAACTTAAAAAGTGATTAAAGTGAATAGATTTCATTTTTAGTGACTTGGGAACGTTTTGGGTGAATGGGGATTATTTTAATAGTGTAAAGAGACCTAAACACCCCTAAAATACCAATAAGGCGGCATCCCATTAAAATGTGGAGGCAGCGGTGCACACCTGGAAGTGTAGCCCACCCCTCACGATGCGAGGCTCATCATGGGGCAGCCCCTTTGCACTACAGGGCCACCACATGGGTGAGGTTGTAGCCCTCTGCGATGGTCCATATGATGTGGGGTTGATAATACCCATGCTACACCTTCAATCTGAAGATTATGTGATCTTTATCAAATATAATAACCGAAAAAAGGTTAGGGTCAAATCCCAAGGGAATACATGGAATTGATGCTCTCAGCTGCTATAATCAATGGGTAGAACTGGGAAAGTAAATGGGGGGCTGGGAATAGCAATATAAAACAAGTAACCAATAACAACTTTGGTTGTAATTAGTCGTTGGTGAATACAAGGATTGTGTTCCCCTGGCTTCTCAACTCAGTAGGCTTATCATGTTTTATCAAACCAACCTGATACCTTGCATGCAGAATCTAATAAGTTATGTACCACCAACTATCTTTTGGACTAGCTAACAGATCTAATCCTTTACCTTTTGAGTCTCAGGATGTCACCTTACTAACCCTTATCCTAGATCCCAATTAACCATTACCTTTTAAGTCTCTAGTTATAAGATGACAGTTAACCATCTTACTTAGATAATACTTATTAACATGGACCGATAATTAAACTTCAAATTCCTGATGGTCAGGGCTCTGTCAAATATCTTCAATAATTTTGTCCCTGAAATTGATGGTTGGGCACCATACTCAGCTTCTTCTTGAACTTGAACCAAGCCTCATACATAGATTCTGACTGTAGCTGCCTGAAATTATAAATCTCATCCTTAAGCTGCAACATTCGGGATGGAGAAAAGAACCTATTGAAGAATTATTTGCACAACTCATTCCACATAGTAATAGATCTTCTTAATAGTTCCCTCAACCATAATGATGCTTTTTATTTAAGCGAGAAGGGGAGTAACCTCAATCTAAGCGCCTCCTGATTTACCCTTGGGGTTTATATACGAACTGCAGATCCCAATAAAATTTGTAAGGTGTATATTTTTGTCATTAGTAGGCGAACCCGCAAATACACCCTTCAGAATTAAGAGTTGAATCATTGCACTTATTTTGTCAAACTTAATACCTAGGGACAAAACAAGATGAGTAATAGCTCCAGTCGTTGTCGGCTCAATGTACCCCAGATCCTCTTCATCATCCTCATATGCTTGTAAGTACTGGCATGATGGATCACGTGGGCTCGGCCACCTCAAACTCTATTCTGGTTTCCACTAAGTGCTACTCTGCGATTTACTTTTGATTTATGCACCGCTAGCTCTGTCTCTCATGTTAAGCGTCGAACATCTTCTTTCCTACTCTGATTAGTAGCTTGTGCCAATAACACCTTAGTCTGCTGATCAACAATGTCCTAAACTCCTTCAGGAGAAAGGGGAGGCACCTAGTGTGTACCATCACGAACCACTTTAGGAAGGTCATCTTTCTTTGGCTTTGTCATCTTTATAAGTGTTTGTAGGATCCTCTCTGGATTCAGATTCAGTGGGAGTAAGGTATTGTCTCTACTCCATGTGCTAGGCATACACCGGCGTATACCCAACTAAGAACAAGAACTAAAATACCCACAAAATGCAACAACCTTGATTTACAATTGAATACCATATTCCCCGACAACGACGCCAAAATTGATAACACCCAAGCGATGCCTTTAATCTAAAGATTATGCGGTCGCTATAAAATATAATAACCCAACAAAGGTTAGGGTCAAATCCTAAGGAAATACGTGGAATTACAGCTCTCAGCTGCTGTAATCAACGGGCAGAATTGAAAAAGTAAATGAGGGGCTTGGAGTAGCAATTTCGAACAAGTAACTAATATCAACTTTGACTGTAATTAGTCACAAGTGAACACTAGGATTGTGTTCCTCCTGACTTCTCAGCTCATTAGGCTTATCATGCTTTATTGAATCAACTCGATACATTACATGTAGAATATGATAAGTTATGTACTATCAACTATCTTTTGGACTAGCTGACAGATCTCACCCTTTACCTTTTGAGTCTCAGGATGGCTCCTTACTAACCCTTATCATAGATCCTTGTTAACTATTAAATTTTAAGTATCTAGTTATTATATGACAGTTAACCGTCTTACTTAGATAATACCTATTAGCATGGATAAATAGTTAAACTTTAAATTACTATTTTAATTATCTTTTCCTAGTCACTATTCCTCTTTTGGAGTAAGTAGCAATAATCTAGGCGGGATCCTAACATTTGCAACCACTAAAAAATCTATCAAAGTGAAGATAATACAATGCATGCATGTGTAATAGTTTGGAACAACAAAGCAATTCTCCTACTTCATCAATCCGCAAGGGTTTCCACAACCTTAGCTAAGGATTTTTAGTTTCTCGTTCTTGCGAAGTAATCAAACATATTCATAATTGAAACCATTAGATGAAATCACAATAATCACAACTAAAAACCTAAAACTCCAACTGAATTAATAACCAAAATCGATACAAAATAATTCTAAGACCAAAATCGGAACTCAAAACCACAAAATATGTTTGTAAGTATAATGAGTGCTTAACTACTACTAAAAACACATAAAGGGTATTTAGAGTACATAAGGAAACCCTAAAAATCAAAGCCAAAACAAAAAAGGTTGGTGGCCTCTTACTTGGGCGACATGCAGTCCACAAGTACTACATGTGGTCCACATGTAGGCCCAGGTAGGTGCCAGAAAATTTTCCTACACTGTTCATTATCTGGATTTTGGGCTTCTAGTACTTACCTTACCCACATGCGGTCCACAAGTACTACATGTTGTCCACATGTAGGCATAGGTAAGTGCCAAAAAAATTTCTTCAGCTCTTGCATAATTTGGATCTTAAATTTTGGTACTTACCTTAGTCATATACGGACTACAAGTACTACATGCGGTCCGCATATGGACATAGGTAAGTGCCAGTTCTTCAAATTCCTGCAACCAAGCTTTTGGACTTCAACTTATGGAACATGCTTTGGTCACACACACTCGGTAAAAGCCAAAAATGGACAAAAATGCTCAAGTAAGTATCCAAAAACTCCATTTTTCATCTTTTTCTTGAACTTAGCATCCAAAACCTAGTTTTCTATAAAACATACCCAGAACACATCATATCTAACAAAAATACCTAAGAAACTTGCATATTTTGATTATTTTAAGCGTCCAAAATGCTATGTTTCTACAGCACATCAACACCCTCAACTTTGAACGGTTGCATGTCCTCAGGCAACACACAATAACATAAAACAAAACACGATGCTTAACTAGGAGAATCTAAGCTATCCAGGGCAGTCAATCAACACTTTAAGCTTAAACCATAATACCCTTTCCTATTTCAACCTTTTAAAACCAACTGTGGATACATATGGAGCATAACAATGTGACACAATGGGATCAAGGTATGATATTATATTAGCAATAGAAAATCATGCATATATATACAAGTTACAATACCCAAAACAAATATGCAACTGGTAATATGACTCATGTGCCCCCATTACAATGGAGTCCCACTCACTCATATGAAATAATCCATGTCAATGCAGGGAAAGTAAAGAGACACTCACACTTAAAAGAGAAGTTCCAGTTAATGCATGTGAAACACCATAGGCTTGCCATTATTTTTTTATCTTAGCTTTCAGACAGTCAAGTTAGGATCACTATAGGACTTTTCTCGACTTGTAATGTAGGCTTGGAGTTGGTATGATACATATGGACATTTAAAGTGACTAGGACTCCTTGGAACTACACTAACTTTGAGGTCTAACTTATTAATATTTCGCCCTTATTTCTCTCATTTTATTTTAAAGCACATTCGGGTTGAGTGTGATTTTCTTATTCTTTCTTTTTCACATTTAGTCTTTTTTTCTTTTTCTTTTATTTTGCTACTGCACCCAGCCCTGCATCTTTTTCTTTTATTTCTTTCTTCTTCATACCAACTTTACATCACACACCCATAAAATAGCCACCCTCAACTTAGACACTTTGTATGAGTTGAGGTGCACAATGTCCAAGGAGGAATGAGCCAAAATAGGTTATTGCAACACAAATGGGAAGGTGAAAATTGAAATAAGAAAATCAGGCTTATATGCTCAAAATCGGGATAAGGGATATAGTTTGCATATGGAAGCTCATTTAGGTTAAAAGTGGACTAACATTAAAAATGACCTATGATCCTTTCCTAACCAACTATCCTACAACCTAGGCAAGACTAATCGGGCAAGTTATGGATTTAACACATGGCGGGAACTAAGTAGCATCTCACACACATGACATAGAGTCAATATCAGAAGCTACTACCTATCCGGTTCATGCAATTGTTAGCATTGTTTATCATGTCCCTAGTCCTAATGTCATAACAAGATCCATAAATGCTTAAGTATATGCCTTCACACAGTTCTAAGACAAAAATTTGGAGGAGTATTATTTTTCTCAAAAATTAATCAAAAACATGTCAACAGCCCTAAATGCTTAAAAATCTCCTAATTACACAAAAATACAACACAATAAAACAAAATTTTAACCTACACATGTTGGTTCTACAACCATACTGCGGTCAACAGAAAAATAAAGTATGACAACAAAAACCCACGATGATTATGGTATACCCTACCCCAACTAAAAGATTATGCATTGTCCCTAATGTATGAAAATAAAGTAAAACAAAGGAAATAAGGACATACCTGGGACGCACTAAGCGTTCGTGTACCTTGGGTTACCTCCCAAGCAGTGCTTAATTTACAGTCGCGGCAAGACTTAGTGGCCTTGGCAATTCAGGCTTCGCCAAAGTCCATCTCAACACAGACTTTCACTTCCTCCAGTTTTCCCATGTAGTGCTTTACTCGCTGCCCATTCTCCTTGAACGGAATTTCACCATCACACTTTATTTCTATAGCACCCTGTGGAAATACCCTAACCACAGTGAATGATACAATCCACCTATACTTCAGCTTGCCAGGAAACAAATAGAGTCTTGAATTATACAACAAGACCAAATCACCGGGTTTAAATACCTTTTTCTCAATTTTTCTGTCATGATACAATTTTATTCTTTCTTTGTATATGGCAGAGCTCTCATAAGCACGCAGACGAAATTTATCTAGCTCATTTAATTTGCTCAACCACAAATTTGTTGCATCACGCCGCTCAAAATTTTTCCTTTTCAATGCCCATTGTTCCTTATGCTCAAACTCAACCGGTAAATGGCATGCCTTGCCATATACAAAATGATATGGAAAGGAACCTATGGGGGTGTTGTAGGTTATCTGATAGGCCCACAATGCATTATCTAATTTCCTAGACTAGTCAATCCTATTGGCATTTACAATTTTTGCTAATATGGACTTGACCTCTCTATTGGAGACCTCAACTTGCCCGTTTGTCTAAGGATGGTAAGGTGTTGCCACCTTATGCCTTACACCATATCTATCAAGCAGGGTTTTAAACAGTCGGTTGTAAAAGTGTAACCCACCATCACTAATAATTGCACGTCGAGTGCCAAATCGAGAAAAGATATTTTTCTTTAAAAAGATGGTGACACTTCTTCCTTTATTGTACAGAAACGTAACTTTCTCTCTCCATTTCGACACATAGTCAACTGCCATCAGAATGTACCTCATACCATGTAATGTATTAACCAGCTCGACATATTTCTCTTTCCTATCACTCTTAAAATTCATAATTACTGCTGCTAATGCTTATACCCCTAATCTTTACTTAATAGGAATACCTTCTACAACTTTATCGTCTTTCATATCATCTATTACCGCCACAACTCTCATATCATCTAGTTGTTGGACTGTCATACACATATGAAAAATTATTTGCTCATCATTTAATTTGAAAGTGATCTCTAGCAAATCCATATCAATCAATGATATGTTATAAAAATATAGCATTTGCAGTGCTTAAAACGAGGAAAAGTGCAAATTTTTGAGGTTATTTTGTTAGATATGATGTCTTTTGGGTATGTGTAACAAGAAATCATGTTTTGCATGATAAGTTCATAATAATGGTGAAAAACATGTTTTTTGCTATGTTTGGAGCAATTGTTGGATGTTCAGAAGATTTTTCAAATTGATCGTGATCAAAGCATGTTCGAGAATCGAAGAAGAGCTGAAAAGATGACTCTCGGCAACTAGTAAGTTAACCTACGGACCGCAGGTAGGCAAAGCAAGTGCCAGAAGTCCAAATTCCCGATAGCTGAACTTGCATAAATTTTCAATCTGATACCTACGATTTGTACCTGCACCTAGTATAAGTACCGCAGGTACTTTCTACGCTCGGTGCCAAACCGCGGGTTCAAACCACATATGGCCACCGACCTAATTTTATCCTATTTCATTCGAGCTATGGTTTTAGGGTTTCCTAATGTACTATAAATACCCTATATGTACTTTTTAGTTGGAGTTACGCACTTTTGATATTCACAAACATATTTTGATTCCAAGATCCAATTTTGATCTTGAGATTTTCTTGTATTGACTTGGGTTCAAGAATTCAGTTACGATTGTGGTTTTTATTACTTCTTATCATTGTGATTTCATCTATGCTTTTGAATATGAATGTTATTAATTTCTTCACAAGCATGAGCGGCTAAAAATCCATATCTAGGTTTGTGAAAACCCTAGCGAATTGACGAAGTAGGTGAAGTATTTTCGTTGTTTTGAACTGATACCCATACATGTATTGTTTTATCTTTGTTATGATAGATTTCTTAATGGGTGTACACTTTAAGATCCCGCCTAGATATTGTTGCTTATGCCAAAAGAGGATTAGTGAATAGGAAAAGATAGAAACAATGGTAATTTGGAGTTTAAATATCAATCCACGTTTCTAAGTTCTATCTTAGTAAGATGGTTAGGTTTCATCTAATAACTAGAGACTCAAAAGGTAATAGTTAACATGGATTAAGATAAGGTTTATAAGGCGATATCCTGAGACTCAAAAGGTAACGAGTGAAATCCTTCCACTCATCCAAAAGACTGCATAAGTTATATAACTTATCAATTTTGCATGCAAAGTATCAGGTTTGTTCAATAAAGCAGGATAATCCCACAGAGTTGAGAAGACAAAAGGAAAAAAATCCTAGTGTTCACCTACACCGATTACAACCGAAATTGATATAGTTACTTTCTCGAGATTACTACACAAAACCCCCCATTTACTTTTTTTGTTCTGCTCGTTGACTACAATTGCTGAGATCTGCAAAGTCAAGTGTTCCCTTGGGATTTGACCTCAACCTCTGTTGGGTTACTATATTTTGACATCGACCATGTCATCATCTAATACAGGTGTTGTTTGGACATCATCAAAATTTTACTGTCGTTCTTGGGAAACACGATGCTGATTTGTGATTTGAAGTTGTTGCAGTTTTGGGTTTTTCTTTTTATTTTTAGTTGGGCATACGCCGATGTATGCCTAGAACATGGAGTAGAGGTAATCCCTTACTCCCATTAAATCTATATTCAGAGAGGATCCTACAAATACCTGGTGGGATGTTTGAGCATAAAAGAGGTAAACCTCCTGAAGGGGTTCATAATATTGTACCTCTCCCTTCTCCCAAAGGAGTGCAGGATATTGTTGATCGACAGACTGGTGTGCTATTAGCTTAAGATAAAGCCGAGATGAGGACAAAGAAAGAAACTCAGCGAGTATCTAGAGAGGTAGAGCTAGCTAGGAAGAGACAAACAGCAAAACGCTGGACAACATTCGATGGAAACCAGAATAGAGCTAGAGGTGCCCGTGTTCAAGTAATCCCAGCATATCAGTATGTGCAGCCATATATGGATGATGAAGAAAACTTGGAATATATTGAGCCGTCAGAGACTAAAGCCGTAGTTTCTCCTATTTTTCCCTCTAGAATCAAGTTTGATATTACGAGCGAAATAATCCAACTCTTAAATCTGAAGGGTGTGTTTGCAGGTATGCCCACAGATGATGCAAAGTTGCACTTGCCAATTTTCTCGGGATCTTTAGTTCGTATATAAATCCAGGGGTGAATTATAAAGCCCTTAGACTGAGGCTATTTCCTTTCTCACTTACAGGAGAAACATCTTTATGGTTAGGGGAACTGACAAGAGGCTTTATCACTATATGGAATGAGTTGCGTAAGCAATTCTTGAATAGGTTATTTCCTCCATCTAGGATGTTGTAACTCAAGGATGAGATTTATAATTTCAGGCAGCTGCAGTCACAATCTATGTATGAAGGTTGGTTCAGGTTCAAAAAGAAGTTGAGTATGGTTCACAACCATCGGTTGTCAGGGACGAGCTTACTAGAAATATTCTACAGAGCCCTGACCATCAGCTCTAGAGCCATGGAAGAAACCATATCTGGAGGAGCTTTTATGAGACTACATTGGAAAATATCTTCAGAGATATAAGATCGAATCTCGCTCGCTAATTAAGGGTGGCAAACTCGAGCTTGCATTGGAGTTTCAAGTAGAAAAAAAAGAAAGGTAAATTCAAGCAATTCATTAATATGTTGAAAGAATTAAGATTGAACATACCTCTTCTAGAGGCATTGGAGTAGATGCTTGGATACTCTAGGTTCATGAACAGTTGGTCACAAGGAAGAAATGAGCGACATTTAAGGATGTTGATAGAATTCACCACTGCAGTGCATTCACGACTAGGTCTTTGGCGCAGAAAAAGAATGATCTTGGTGCATTAACTATACCATGTACTATTGGGTCATCCCGATTTGCCAAAGCCTTGTGTGATTTAGGGGTCAACATTAATTTGATGTCGTTGGTCGTATGTAAGAAATTGGGCTTGAACCCTCTGGAACCAACTTCGATGTGACCATTGATGGCCGACCACACAGTGAAGAAGCCTATGGGAATCTCTTTTGATGTTATCATGAGTGTGGATAACTTCATATTTCCAGTTGATTTATCATCCTTAACTGTGAGGTTGAGAATGAGATGTCCATTATATTGGAAAAATCGTTTATGGACACAGGCAAAGCTATGGTTGACATAGAGAAAGGTGAGCTAAAACTCAAAGTCAACGGTGTGGAGGCTACATTCAACATTCAAAAGTCAATGAAGAATCCAACCAAAATGAGAGTAGTGTCGGTGATTGATTGTATTGATGACCTTGGAGGATATTCCTATTGGTATCTCAATGAATTTTGAGTAGTCAAGATAGTCGCGTCGTGCCGCAATTTTAAATCAAGCACTGCATGGGAGAAAGCCCATGGTTTGTTGGTGAAGTCTAAGTAACCAACATAGCCATGTCGTGCCGCGACATTATATCAAGCGTTGAGTGGAAGGCAACCCACTATTTTTAGTGTTCACATTTTTGTTGTTTTCCTCTTTTGTGGGTTTTTATCTCATGGACATACCCGGAATATGGTAAAAAATTGCTACATTCATCGATTTCTAGGTAAAGGAGCTATGTGTTCAACACATCATGGTCACAAGGCCCACACGGTAAGTTGAGTAATAAGCCAAAAAGTTGAAAATTTGAGGATGAACAAAATGTGTAAGGTTGTGGAATTTGGCATCTATTTTTACTTTTGGGACCTCAAACTTAGGTTACGGGACCATAAGTAGCTGGAAAAATATCAAAATGCCAAGTCTAGACTACAGGAAAACGAGCCAAAAAAAAATTCCCGGCACATGCGCCCAACACCCGTTGGTCGCAAGTGGCACCTGCACCTACAGCCTGACTGCAAGTAGCGGCCGCGGGTTGGCCGATTGTGGGATCGATTTTTAATTTAAATTTTAGGCCCACCAACACTAATATATGACCTAAAATAGCCCCCACCTATATTTAAACAACCGTAACCTCATTCTAATCCTCAAAACTTTACTTTTCTCTTTGAATTCAAACTTTCCTCTTAACACACCAACTAATCCCACACTTAAGTAAAGGCTAAATTGTCACTTATTTGAAATACCAACTTGTTCCAACACGCTAAAAATTCATTCCAACTTTGTCTTTCTTGACTTCTTCTTTATTCTCTTCCAGTTCTTCATATAAAAGGTAACTTTCTCGGCTCTTATTGGTTATGTATTGATCTATCTATTATTTAAACAAGTTGATATGTATATTCCATTGAAACATATATGGAAACTATCATGCTTGTATGTAGGAGCCTTGAAGTAGCCTAAAAACTTAATGTTGGGTCTTGTTCTGAAGAAAAATCTAAAGTTAGGCCCCAACCGAAAATTGAACTTGAATGAATAAAAGTAATACTAATAGTTAAGCAAGTTTGTTTGCTTTGAAAGTTGTGATTTATTATAAGTGTGTGTACATTGAACTTGTTGATATTTTAAATAGGTTAGAGGGGTGTGAAAAGTGAGGAAAAATTTGAACTTTTCAAGTTTTGAGTTTTTCATAAACTTTTGCTAGCCCTAATTTTTGTTGGAAACTAATAACTAGTTTTTCATGTACATATGGCACCTAAGGATGTGAAGATGACGAAGCTCGGTACTTCGAGGAGAAGAGAAAAGTCTCATAAGCCTAGCAGTTTAGTGGAGGAGTACCCGAGGCAACGACGTAGAAACTCTGCAGTTGCGGTGACACGCAGAGTCACGAGAGGACAGACTCGCCAGGCTGTTCATTTAGCTGCAGTTCGGCTGAGGATGAAGTCAGCCAGGATGTCTCCATGACACACTCCTCCACTTGATGATAATGAGAATGATGAGGAAACATAGTCTGAGTCTACTGCACAGGTTGCTGCTCAGGACCCCAGTCTGAGGAGGGGTCTCAGGAATCATTCGATAAGGTGGATCAAGAGGAGCCATCAGTGGTAACCTAGTCTGATGACAGTACCACTACACATGTACATAGACAGATGTACCCCAGTCTGAGGAGGGTAAAAAGTAGGCTACCCACGATGAGTCAGTACAACAGAGGCAGTGTTCTATTCCCGCATAGGCCTTATATGCACCTCCCGAAAAAGGACATCAGAGGTGGTGTGTGCCAGGGATGTGGGAGATATTTACTATTGACAGTTGTATCTAGAAGGCAGGCAATCCTACGAGGTGAATTTATAAGGAGCACCTGGTTGACCTATTGGGGCTAGATCAAGTACCAAAGTTGCGAGCAACATTTGATAGATATCAACTAGAGTGGATGACTAGTCCACTCGGTACTTACAATCCAACATGGTATGGGAATTTTATGCATCCTACAGAGCTACTATGGTCCTTCCTACATGCAGACATCTAGGCTTGATCAGATTGCTAGACAACCACAACTTGAGCACACACTGGTTAGAGAGGTCAAAGTTGACATATCGACAGTGACTATCCATAGATGTTATCTTCGACCCAGATTACATTACTCCTGCATATAAAGTTGAGTATGACCACAGACTGAGAATCATAAATAATTAACATATCATGCAGGAGGCTGAGAAATAATGTGAGAGGGTCGAGATGGCTAGGTGGATAGCTAGTTATATTTCACCTCTGGGTGATGTGACCCCATGGATTGAGGGGCATGCTGTGATCAAGAAGGGCCTATTGATATTTTAGGTCAAGTTCTGATGGTTGTTGATTAGATAGAGACCGATACCCGCTGTTTCGGCTAATACATTGACATAGAAGGGAGTAGTAATGTATGTTTGTATGATGCTCGATTATGCTATTGATTTTCATGTCATCCTCAGGTATGAGTTACTTGATAGATCTTTTTAAGAGTTGACTAATCTGACATTCCCCTGCATGATTCAGAGGCTATGCGATAGGACCAATGTGCCTGAGATACTAGGTATAGATAAGAGGGTACAGGCGATAGCGACGGTGCAGACTAGGACTATGAGGGGTCTGGAATATCCAGGATCTTCTAAAAGATTGAGACAATAGGCAGCAATACCATGAGCCCAGACTGAGGGCTCAGCAGTTTCTGCAGAGCCTGATGAGGAAAATCAAGGTGATATGGGTGTTAGTATTGATATAAAGATAAGAGAGTAGAGATAGACTCAAAAATCCAATACACAGGGCAAGGGGCACTAGCTACTTCTTCTTCAACCTTGGCTTCAATCTCAGAGCCAGTAGGTGTACCTTCAAAGCCTACTCATCCATCCACTACAGCTCCTGCTTTAGGTATAATTACTATATCTAGCAAGTTTTTGCAGAGCTTATTGGACAACCAGAGGGCCACAGATGCTAGAGTGAAAGTTGTCGAGACTGATATGACCACCCTCTGTGAGTATATGAGATCAGGGTTAGGACTAGATTTGAGCTGACACAGGCCCGAAAAGAGGTTGCACTAAGTGATGCACTGTTTGAGCTACATACCTCTTTCAGACATGGCTTGATGAGTTTGAGAAATGGGTTACAGTTTGATACACAGAGACAAATATGTAAGATATTGCCCAGATGAGAGAGAAGTTTTATATAGTACGAATAGAGGTACGTTCTCTCACAGAGAGCTTTGTTGCAGCCACTCCCTCAGTTGTACCCCAGGTGGTCCAGATATCACCTTCGTGTGTACTGAGATAGTTTGATTTCCTCATAAAGGGTGATGAGGAGGTCCCAGAAGTTGGGGCCAAGAGAGGTCTCACAGACGACTTGCAGGCACCTGATTTACCATATGACCAGGACGTTAAAAAGTCTAGGCATGATTTGATGGAGTCTGCATTCATCGGTAGGTAGAGTTGTGCATTCGTAGCAGCGGGTGAATCATCTAGTAATGCACCACCGTCGCCGCCTCTGTCGGTTGATATGCCCTCATCTGGGGATGCCCTTGATTCAGGCGCCTAGTGCATACCAGGTATGTTCTCACTTTTCTCTGTTTTACGTTGTTTTAGTGCATTGAGGACAGTGCATAGTTTTTTGTTGGGGGTGGGCATACCCTGCCACCGAGGGTTTTGTTGTCGTGCTTCTTTTTCATCGGTCGTGGTATGATTGTAGAACCGACATGTTTATGATAATTGTATGTCGTATTGTGTTTCGTTTTTGTGTAATTAGGAAATTTTAAGTATTTAAGGCAGTAGTCATGTTTTGACTGAGTTTTGATACCCCTTCAAAAAATTGTGTTTTAAAACTATGTGAATGTATATATATGTGTGAACATTATGGATCTTGTTATGGCATTAGGATTTTAGGGATATGATAATCACTTTCTAACAATTTAATGAACCGGAAAGGTAATGGTTGGTAATATTGACTCTATGCTATGTGTCTGTGAGATACTACCTAGTTCTTTTTTTGTGTCTAATTCAGAACTCGCCTTGTTAGTCTGGCCTATATTGAAGGATAGTCGGTTAGGAAAGAATCATAGGCTATTTTTTATTTTAGTCCACTTTTAGACTAAATGACGTTCCATGTGTAAATTATATCCCTTGATCCATATTTTGAGCCTTGTAGCATATTTTCTTATTTCAATATTCACCTTCCCATTTATAGTATAATAAACTTGTTTTGGCCCTGGTCCTCCTTGGACATTGTGCACCTCAACTCAGACAAAATACCTAAATTAGGGGTGGCTATCATGGGGGTGCATAGTGTAAAATGGGTATGAAAAAGGGTAAAATAAGAGAAAAAAAGATAGTAGGGTTGGGTGTGATAGAAAAGAAAAGGTAAAAGTAAAAGAAAGAAAATTTGTGAAAAAAAAGAAAAAGAAATAATAAAAATCCACACCCAACCTGAATGTGCAATAAAGAATAAAAAGGGAGAAATAAGGATGGAATAAAAAAGAAATTGCCTAGTAAATGAGACCCCAAGGTTAGTGTAGTGCTAAGGAGGCTTAGTCACTTGATATATCCATATGTACCATACCATCCCCCAAGCCTACATTACAAGCTGAGAAAAGTCCTATAGCGATCCTAATTTGACTATCTGAATGCTAATATAAAGAAAATAAGGGCAAGCCTATGGTATTTGACATGCATTGATTGAAACTTCTCTTTTGAATGTGAGTGACTTTTGGCCACCCCTGCATTGATATGCATGATTTCATATGAGTGAGTGAGACATCCTTGTTGTAAAGGAACTTGAGTTATATTGCTAGCTATTTGCTTATTTCGGGTAGTGTAACTTATATATATGAGTGGTTGTCTGTTGCTAATGTAATTTCCATACCTTGATCCCATTGTATCACATTATTATGCTTCATGTTCATAGACAGTTGGTTTTAAAAAATAAGATTGGATGGGGATGTTGTAATTTGAGTTTTAAGTGTTGACTGACTGCCTTGAATAACTTAGTTTCTCCTAGCAAAGCATCGTTTTTATTTTTATTGTGTTTTATTTCCTGAGGACATGCAAACGTTCTAAGTTGAAGGTGTTGATATGCTATAGAAATATAGCACTTTTTACACCTAAAATAAGGAAAAAATTCAAGTTCTTGAGGTTCTTTTGTTAGATATAATACCTTTTGGGTATATGTTGCAGGAAATCATGTTTTGGAAGATAAGTTCGTGAAAAAGGTGAAAATAGTATTTTTGGCTATGGTTGGAGAAATTATGGATGTTTAGGACACTTTTCAATTTGATCGTGATCAAAGCATGTTTGAGAATCAAAGAAAAACTGAAAAGATGACTCCCGACACCTACTAAGTCAACCTACAAACCGTATATAGGACCTACTGACCGCAAGTAGGCAAAGTAAGAGCCAGAAGTCCAAAATCCCAAGAGCTAAACTTGCAGGAATTTTCCATCCGGTACCTGCGATTTGTACCTGCACCTAGTGTCAGAACTGCAGGTACTACCTGCGCCCGGTGCCAGACCGCGGGTACAGACCACATATGGCCACCGACCCAATTTTATCCTATTTTATTCGGGATTTGATTTTAGGATTTCCTCATGTACTATAAATACCCTTTATGTACTTTTTAGTAGGAGTTACGCCCTTTTGATATTCACCAATATATTTTGATTCCAAGATCCAATTTTGATCTTAGGATTTTCTTGTATTGACTTGGGCTCATTAATTCAGTTACGGTTGTGTTTTTTATTACTTCTTCACAAGCATAAACGGCTAAAACCTATAGTTAGGGTTGTGGAAACCCTGGCAGATTGACAAAGTAGGGAAAGTACTTTTGTTATTCTGAACCGATACCCATACATAGATTGCTTTATCTTCGTTATGATAGATTTCTTAATGGGTGCACACATTAAGATCCCGCCTAGATATTGTTGCTTACGCCAAAAGAGGATTAGTGACTAGGAAAAGATAAAGACAACAGTAATTTAGAGTTAAACTGTCGATCCACACTTCTAGGTTCTATCTTTGAAAGATGGTTAGGTTTCATCTAATAACTAGAGACTCAAAAGGTAATAGTTAACTGAGACTAAGATAAGAGTTAGTAAGGTGACATTTCGAGACTCAAAAGGTAATAGGTGAAATCCTTCTGCTCGTCCAAAAGACTACAGAAGGTACATAACTTATCGATTCTGTATGCAAAGTATCGGGTTGGTTCAATAAAGCACGATAAACCTACGGAGTTGAGAAGCTAGGGGGGACACAATCTTAGTGTGCACTTACACCGATTACAACTGAAGTCAATATAGTTACTTGCTCAAGATTACTACACAACCCCCCCCCCCATTTACTTTTCTTGTTCTACCCATTGACTAGAACTGCTGAGATCTGCAAAGCCACATGTTCCCTTGGGATTCGACCCAACCTCTATTGGGTTACTATATTTTGATAGTGACCATATCATCATCTGACAGAAGGTGTTGTTTGGACGTCATCAATCAATACCCATCCCATGGATAGGAAGGGTCTACCCAATATAATCGAAGCATGGGCATCCACATCGCAGTCTAAAAAAATAAAATCTACTAGGTATGTATACTTGTACGTCACGCAAGATACCTATTGGTTCCTTTATGGATGAATCACCCATTAGCAGCCTTACTGATGTAGGCTTGAGTGCTCCTAGCCCCAACACCTTGTATATCACCAGTAACATTAAATTGATGCCTACTCCCAAATCACATAGAGCTTGCTTAATATCAAAAAGCACAATTGAACATGAAATAGTGATCTCTCCAGGGTCCTCCTTCTTCTCCACCAATAGTAAGGAAGAAACTACACAACAATGATATACCACATCATAAGGTCGATCTTTGTCGTATTCCTTACCATCTTAACTCTTGTAATTATCATCACTACATGTCAGTTTCTCAAATTATATTGCAGGAGTCTTATTTATCACAGTGTTGTCTTTCTTCAACTCCTCAGTAGTAAGCAAAGGAAAATCATCAATAAGGGTACCAATTCTAGTAATAATAGCTAGGCAATGGCTTATAACTAGTGGACTCTGAACTTTTTCACGCGAAAGGGTAACAGGTTGCTTCTATTTTATCATAGCAGACATCTTCCCAGACTGTATCTCTAACTTCTTTATTATAATTGCATGGGAATCAAGCTTCTGAATCGGGCTTAAAATATCTACTTTGATCTTTTTAAAGCTGGCCTCTTGATTTTCTTGACCCTTGACCAGACTCCCTCTCAGCCTCCCGAGTTTGCCACCCTCGATTGGTGAGAGAAATCTGATCTAGGATATCCAAAGCTACCTCTAGTGTAGACTCAAAAAAGCTCCTCCAGAGATGGTATCTATCATGGCTCTAGAGCTGATGGTCAAGGCTTTGTAGAAAATCTCCAATAAGTTTGTCCCTGAAATTCGATGGTTGGGCACCATACTCAGCTTCTTCTTGAACCAGAACCAAGACTCATACATTTTGACTGCAGCTGCGTGAAATTATAAAACTCATTCTTAAGCTGCAATATCCAAGAAAGAGGAAAGAACTTGTTCAAGAATTGCATGCACAACTCATTACACATAGTGATAGATCCTCTTGGTAGTTCCCCCAACCATTAAAATACTTTTCCTGTAAGCGAGAAGGGAAATAACCTCAATCTAAGTGCCTTCTGATTTACCCCTGGGTTTGTGTACGAACTGCAGATCCCAATGAAATTTACAAGGTGCATATTTCCATCATCAGTAGGCAAACCCGCAAATACATCCTTTAGGTTTAAGACATGAATCACTGCACTCGTTATGTCAAACTTAATACCTGGAGGCAAAACAAGAAGAACAATAGCTCCAGTCTCTGTCAGCTCAATGTACTACAGTTTTTTTAATCATCATTATACGACTGCAAGTACTGGCACGTTGGGATTATGTAGGCTCGAACACCTCAAACTTTGTTTTGGTTACTATCGAGTGCTACTCAGTGGTCTACTTCTGCTCTATGCACGGCTAACTCTGCCTCCCTAGCTAAGCGTTGAACATCTTATTCCCTCCTCTTATTAGAATCTTATGCTAACAACACCTTAGTCTGCTGGTCAATAATGTCCTGGATTCCTTCAGGAGGAGCGGGAGGCACCTGGTGTGTACCATCACGAACCCCTTCAAGAAGGTCATCTCTCTTTGATATATCATCCTGATAGGTGTTTGTAGGATCCTCTCTGAATTCAGATTTAGTGAGATTAAGGGATTATCTCTACTCTGTGTGCTAGGCATACATTAGCGTATACCCAACTAAGAATAAGAACACAAATACCCACAAACTGCAATAACCTCGGCTTACAACTCAATACCGTATTCCCCGACAACGGATCCAAAATTTCATAATGCCCAAGCTACACCTTTAATCAAAAGATTATACGGTCGCTGTCAAATATAGTAACCTAACAAAGATTGGGGTCAAATCCCAAGGAAATATATGGAATTATGGCTCTCAACTATTGTAATCAATTGGCAGAACTAGAAAAGTAAATGGGGGGCTTGGAGTAGCAATATCGAACAAGTAACTAATATCAACTTTGGTTGTAATCAGTCGTAGGTGAATACTAGGATAGTGTTCCCCTGGATTCTCAACTCAGTAGGCTTATCGTGTTTTATTGAACTAACTCGATACCTTGCATGCAGAATCTGATAGGTTATGTACCACCAACTATCTTTTGGACTAGCTGATAGATCTCACCCTTTATTTTTTGAGTCTCAGGTGATAACGCTCAAATTACACTCTTGAATGGGTGTAAGCGATCGTTGTCAATATAAAATCCAACTAGGTTGGGGTCGAATCCCACAGGGAATAAGGTGTGAACTCAAGTTGTTTATGATTTAATTCACTGGTAGTTTACTGTTTCCTGAAATGGGGTTTAATTTTTGCAGATAATTGATTGTCACTTTGAATTTGATATTTGTAACCAAGATTTTATGAAATAACCAGGATTATGTTCACTAAGGCTTACGGTACATGACAGATGCTAAAATTTACTCAAGACTCTTACGGTGGTTAGGATCACAAGCTATCTTTATCGATGATATGCTCAAATGTCTCTCGACCTATTCAAGCGTCTAATTTCCTAATCCTCTCGGACTTAGGGAATCGCTATGCACTGTCCAGATTTTACCTCAGGTTAATCAACCTTGTTACAACGCTGATTATTAAACGAAACCTTTTCGAGTCCCTGTTGATAATTCATTTCCTACTGTTTATGATTTCTTTCTCAAGCAAACCAAAGTAGGTACGCCTACTGGTTGCAACCAACAAACGTAAATTATAATCTCAGAATTACAAAGAAATCCTAACACCTATTAAATCTTGAGTATTTAACACCTTATCATAAACTAACCCTAGATCCCATGATCCAGGTTATAGGTGTTTAGCCACTCATGATGCAAGAAACAAGTATGCAAACTGAATTCATAACTGAAAGGATTAACTTACAATGAAGAAGAAAATCAAAAATATACTTTGAATTGAATCACAAGGCAAAGCTCCAAAATATTGGTCTTAGAGAGAGAGAAAAATCGTATCGTCTATCTTGTGGGATATGTCAATCGATAATAGAAAACCCTTAAACAAGGCTTTAAATAGTTAAACCTAAAATAAGGAAATAAAATTAAAGTTTCAGATTTTCCCTCGGAATAGATGACGGCGCCCGTGACGGCCTATCAGGAGTTTGACGGCCTATCACGGACGTCGTCAGCTTCTCTACAAGTTTAGCTTCTGTTGCCTAAGGTTGACGATGACGATGATTCCTTATCATCATCTTGACGGTGTGTCATGAATGTAGTCACAAAACTTTCTGCAACTTCCATCTTCTGTTTAAGGTTGACAGCATCCTTGATAGCCTATCACCTGGCTGACGGCGTGTCATGGATGTCGTCAGCCTCCCTTTGTTCTTTATTTGCTTCTGATTTCATTCTTTTTGCTTCCTTATGGTTCCCCTTTTTCTCTACTTTTACTGCAAAATCAATATAAACTGATCAAAAACGACTAAAGTTACTCAAGACTTTGCAATTATTTAGAGTTAAAAGCTTTAAATGTGTTAGCATAGGCTTACACATCATCAGGATGTTGCCTTACTAACCTTTATCTTAGATTCCAGTTAACTATTACCTTTTTAGTCTCTAGTTATTAGATGATAGTTAATCATCTTACTTAGATAATACTTATTAGCATGGATTGATAGTTAAACTTCAAATTACTGTTGTAATTATATTTTCCTAGTCACTACTCTTCTTTTGGAGTAAGTAAAAATAATCTAAGCGGGATCCTAATGTTTGCAACCGCTAACACATCTATTAAAGTGAAGATAATACAATACATGCATGGGTATCAGTTTGGAACAACATAGCACTTCCCCTACTTCATCAATTCGCCAGGTTTCCACAACCCTAGGTAAGGGTTTTTAACTGCTCATGCTTCCAAAGTAATCAACGATATTCATAATTGAAAGCATTAGATTAGATCACAATAATCACAACTGAAAACCCAAAACTTTAACTGAATTAATAACCAAAATCAATACAATATAATTCCAAGACCAAAATAGGATCTCAGAACCATAAATTATGTTTGCAAGTATAAAAAGTGCTTAACTACTATTAAAAAACACATAAAGGGTATTTATAGTATATGAGTAAACCCTAAAAATCAAATCCTAGATGAACAAGGACAAAAAAGGTTGGTGGCCACTTACTTGGGCCACATGCGGTTTGCAAGTACTACATGCGGTCAGCATGTAAACCCAGGTAGGTGCCAAAAAAATTTCCTGCACTGTTCATTCTCTAGATTTTGTAGTTCTAGTACTTACCTTACCCGCATGCATTCCATAAGTACTACATGCGGTCCACATGTAGACATAGGTAAGTGCCAAAAAAATTTCTTCAACTCTTGCTCTCTCTGGATCTTCAATTCTGGTACTTACTTTAGTCACATACGGACCACAAGAGCTACATACAGTCCACATGTAGACATAAGAAAGTGCCAAGTCTTCAAATTCTTGCAACTAAGCTTCTGGACTTCAACTTATGGTACATGCTTTGGTCACACACACCCGGTAAAAGCCACCAATGCCTAAAAATGCTCAAGTAAGTAGCCAAAAACTCTACTTTTTCATCTTTTTCTTGAACTTAGCATTCAAAACTTAGTTTCCTGCAAAACATACCCAAAACACATCATATCTAACAAAATAACCTAAGAAACTTGCATATTTTCATCATTTTAAGCATTGAAATGTTATATTTCTATAGCACATCTGGGTTTATGGCACAAAGCTCCCTATGCACCCTTTTTATGTCCAAAACTATCCTCAATACTTTCTAACTCATCCCAAAGTGTTTTATAATCGATCTAGAGATCAGGTAGGCTCGTTCTTTGCTCTGTTTATGTGTCTAAACACTTGGGTCGTTACAACTTGGGATAGGTGTCTAAACACTCGGGCCGTTACAACTTGAGAGGCTCCTCTATAAATATTTGATGTGGTGTGTTCATCATCACAGACTTAAGCTTCATGACTTTCTCTATTTTGTCATGACTTGCTTAGACTATAGCTATATTTGAGAGCCATTCTTCATTACTGTTGACCATGTAAGCACGTACTCCTCCATAGTCTAGTACAATCATCTGGAGAGTGATTACCTTTTGGTCAATTAGGTTTTAAATTTCATGCTTCAATTTAAGGCAATATTCAGTGGTGTGTTCGACACTTCCTGGATGACATGCACAATATTGATCAGGTCTGAAGAATTTAGATGTTGGATGAACAAGCTTTCATGCGATTGGTTGAATTAGACTAGGTGTTTTTAGTCTCTCAAAGATATGATTCATCTTTCAGCTAAAGAAGTAAAAATTCAAAGAGGCTTTTTCTCAAAATTTGAATGGGGAATATTGTAATTGTTTTGGTTGGCATAAGGAGGTACTTGATGGTATTTTTGAGGTTCTTGGATACCGGGTTGGTTATTTGAGAGAGCAATTCGGACAATGGATTGATATTTAGTTGTGGGTCTTGGAATTGTGGCTAGGTATAAACGATGGGTTGGAGATTTTATGGGGTCAGAATCTTGTTAATACTCTTACCTGTTATCATACCTTATTTGTCTGACTCACTAATTTTAACCAAATCCACCGATGTAGTGTGGACCGCCAATATCATTTTTTTGTAGAATTTTTCTTTTGAGCATGCTAAAATACCAACACAATCTCTTCTCTGTCATGAAAGGTCAAACCTTGGCAGCTTTCTTCCTCCACAGATAAGTATATTCTTGAAAGTGCTTATTATCTTAATTATTAATCTGATTCAAAGAGAGTCAGCCTAGAACTAACTCCATATTATAAGCAAACCTTCCAATGAAGTCTTTGGCTAGAGAGATCCAACGAGACCACTTCTTTAATTCTTGCAAGGTGGACCATTCCAAGCTTCGTCACTTAGGCTACGGCTAAAAACCCTCATCAACAACGGTTGATTCTTACCTACCTCTATATTCGATCACATTAACTTCTTAAATGGGTTGTAAGGTTTCCAGACCCATTGAACATCTCAAATTTGGGGATGTTGTATCCTTTTGGCATCTCTAAATTAAGATATATGTAGTGATCTTCATAGTTAAATTTGACATTATCGAGAGAACCACCATATTTCTTTATTTTAGTGATCTCCTTTTCTACTAATAATATATTATTTTTATGCTTCTTTTTTATAGCCTTCCACTTCTTCACCCTCTTTTTGTAATGGTTAGTTTTGAATTTTTCTGGAACAATAGGACAATGCTCTAATGTTGTAGTGACATAGAAGGTGGTGTTGGGTGCATTGTTACAATTAGAGCAAATTTTTTACATATGGGAGTGAAGTTTTGGGGGATACTAGCATTGGGAATGAAAGTGAGAGGGTTATTTTGGAAAGCAAAAGTGTTTAAAGGGGTGTTTAGGTAATATAAAGTAAGGTTCTGGGGATGGTAAGCATTTCGATGGTTGTTTCAATTGGTGTTTTGGATATAAGAATCACGACTTTGGTACATTGGATTAGCAGGGTTCATATGATGTCTTAACACAAAAGTCAAGGGTATGTCACTTAGACAAATTTAAACACTGGGGGAGTAAAGCAGAGGGAATTGGAGCGGGGGCCTACAGTCGTCCGGGACTTGAATGATGTACAAACTGGCCATGTCTATGGCTTTTTGTGTCTTATTTTGAAGCTTCTCCATCTTCAACCTCGATTCTATAATTATATCGTCTCTGATAATTATCTTGGACAAAGCATTTTTATTATCTATACCGGTCATTTTTTTCTTACAGTTAGATAAACAGTGGCTGGAGGAGGAATTTTTAAATGAATTTGATTTGGTGAAGTATTAATGTCCAGCCAGCTTGGGTCAACACCAATAAGTTTCTATATGTTCTGTTTATAATGAAAAATAACTCAAAAGGCAAATATGTTAAATTCCATTAGTGGAAAATAGTACTGAATTATTGAGAAGAGGTAAACATATAAAGTTACAACCGTTGTAGGAAAACTAATCCACGGGTGAGTACCAACTTGAAGGATCTCAATAGATAGGATTTTGCCCTTTGGCTTTGGCTAAGTATATTTGTCAGGAAGGTTGACTTTTGTTGAGTCTTGTTGTTTTAACATTTCTGCTTGCTAATCTTTTGCATTCTTGTAACTCATTTTCAAAGGTGAGGGAAATAAAAATTTAAAGAATAGGGGTTAGGGAAAAAGACTGCCAACGTATATCACTGAGGAGAAGAAGCCCTACATAATTCGATTTCTTAAAGGCTTTGTGAAAGAGGCTTGTGGATTTTTTCTTGAAAACCTTGGAAGACTCGAAATATTTTGGCTGGACTTTTGAGTAGTCGGCTTACATTTTTGCCTAAATGGGTTCTATAAAAATCATCAGAAAAAAATGGATCAGTTCACTTTTGATTTAAGCAACACATGTAATACGGTTATATCACACAATATGTAACAATTTATGGCACATCCTATTCAGATATGTGACCTTTTTATGCAAAAGATAGGCCTACTGAATTGAAGGATGTGTATGTCATTTATGAAATGGTCAATTACCCCAAAAATATATTATGTAAACTGATAAGAATAGATCAAAAAGGGATACAAAATAGGGGAACATGTATGCAAACGTATATCAATCTCACGCAGGAAAATAATTCTAAAATAGGTTATTGTGAAAAGTCCTTCATTCTCAAGCTTCTTAGATGTTTTGAAACTTTGAAAGCCTTCTAGAAGAATATATTCAAATCAAAAGACTATCTAAATAACTTCCAACCCCGAGGAACAATGTTCTATATAAATTGGAATCACATCCTCCAATAAATAATATATGAGTATTATTATCTTTTCGGGTCGGAGGCCCTTATGACACAATATGGTCTCACTAAAGGGACCAATACTCCTGGATACCGAGTCACCTAGGTCAGCATGCCTAGCTCACATAATTTGATTTCGCTCTACCCTAGTTTGATTAGAGTGATTTTCTGTAAAAGGAGATTGAGAATCCGAATGGACAATCGTGGGCTGAAATGATACAAGTGTCGGATGATCTAGAACTGACTAATTATTTATCATTTGGAGAATTTTAATTTTTTAAGTTAAGGGAATAACAACAAAGAATGTATGATCGTTTGTCATAATGCACTCTGATAGTGTCAATTGACAAAATCGATATGCCATAAATGCAATAATTATAATTGCGAGAATTTAAACAAATAAGCAATTTAAATATTACAAACTCGAATAGTTAGTTAAATAAAGTTACTTTCAAATATTTAGTTAGAACTTAGTTGAAATCCCCAGCAGAGTCATCATTTTTGTTTTACAAGAAAAATAGTTTTCACTAGATTAAACTTGAAAAATTAAAGAAAATTTTAAATTCTATCGAAATAGAGTTTTCACTTAATTAATTAAGAAAGATTAAGAAAACTTCAAAAAATACTTAAAAGATTTAAAAAAAAAAAAAAAAAAACTTTAAGTATCAGAAGTTCGTGTAAGCGATTCTCGTTAATAATCTGAGAGGATTTTTAAGGCACTCAGAATATTTGCTAACTTATGGTCATCTGACCTATTTGAAAATTAATTTGATTTGACTAACTTGATAAAAAATGAGTCTTGCTTATTTGAAATTTAAGCTTTTTGAAAAAAAAAACACTTGAAAAAGAAAAAATGAGTTATGTCTAAAGGAAAAAAATTTATAGTAAATAAGCAAACGATTTAAAACTCCTGATTTGTTTTTTAGTTTTATTTTTTTTATGAGTCAAAATCAAGTTAAAACAAAATCAACTACACAAAGCATAACAACTCATTAAGGGGCTCAACTAAGTTAACCTTAAAGTATGTTACAAAAAAAAGTAAATAAATATAATCAAATGAGAAGAGAGGAAGAAACATTTTGACTAGGCTTTGGGATCAATCAATGACCTACCCTAACCTATTAATTGGCCTTTCGTCCCATAAAACAGCTGTTGCTCCTGTCCTAAAGGTAGCAATTGGACTTTTGGCCCATGTCATATTGTCAAGACTCAGTCTTAAATTTGCTATCAGCAGGTTCACTTTATTGGACTTTCGCTCATTTATTTCTTATTCCACATGTGCTATTTCCAAATTCCGTGTATGCACTAATTACGAATATGAATAGTCTGTTTGAATTGAGGTTGACTTTAAGAATGGATAGTGGAGAAAGAGGGTCCCAAAGAACTCAGGTGCAACAATTCATGTAAAAGAAGAAAGAAGAAGAAAATTAGAAATACGATTAAAAAAAAGGTGAAAAGAACTAAAGGTAAAACCAAACAAATAGACTTTTAAAACTTCTTAAAATAAAATCTACCAAAATGACTAAGTGCATTCTTGTAAAGACTTTAATTACGCTTGGAACCAAATCAGTCTTATCATTAAAAAGGTATATGACAGCCAACATATTTTGTAGAAAGTCCATTAATTGGTGAGAGAGGATGGCACCAAACTTCTGAATTTCAAAATTCTCTAGACATGATACTATGAAATCAAACATTATTGATTAAACAACTAATATCGCACGAAGTCTAAAATAAAACTCCAAAGATAAATGCTTCACAACCAGACAGTTGTTATTACACTGTACCAAAGAGAAAAGGTAGAGGTTGTAGGATTTCGAGCACACAAGGAAAACAAATAGACTTTCATAGTACTATCCTGAAGAGAAGTTAGTTTAAAAATTTTATCATGGCTGTAAGGAATTCAAACAAAATGCACTCCACCTAGACATGATCTAACACAATATGCTTACACAAGAAGATATTTTAATTACCATTTATCTAAAAAAAAAAAAAAAATAGCTTGTAAATGAGCAAATTGAAACCCAACTTGTATCTACTAAGTGAAAGACAAGATCTCAATTATTGTAAAATTTGATCAAACTTCAGAACATACATAACCTTTGTTATTTTCACCTGCAAAGTAGACCCAAAACAGTAAGCATATAAGGAAGACGAGAAAGGGATAAACATGCTTGTCAATTTTCTTATTTTTATTGACTAAAAAAATATATTGAGATACCAGATCAAGAAATTTTAGGAACGAAAATAGGCCACAACGAAGTTCATTTTTCAAACGAAAGAATATGCATCATGTATTCTTCATATATCAAAAAAGAATAAAAAAAATCACAAACAAAATAAATATGGATTGAAGAAATAATTTCTAGATTTTAACATCCCAAAAAAATATTTGTATTAATCAAAACTCGTACTAGACTAGTTCAGATTTAAAACAAGCTTATATCTATGCAAAAAAAAAATAAGAAATCACTTACATAAGAACAATATAAAATCAAAAAATGACAAAAGATTTACCTTTCTTTGAGTAGTAAACTATGACTCGAGCTTTCGTTAAAATCTTCACTTTACCACCACCATGATAACCCATATGTTTCCTAGCCAAAATTCAATACTAAATGGAGTCTTACAAGAATTCTAGCCTAAAAAAATTTTAAGCTTAGCAAAAAAAAAATTCTTTTAATTCGGAACTTTTTACTTTTCAACCTCTACTCTCACTTAATGAATGATGAGGGTATTTAAAGGTGCGAAATAGATAGGATTAGAAAGCATTTTTTTAATGTGGGATAAATGAGTAACCTTCAAATCGAAGGGTTATCAAGCAATCAAGAAGATGGCAAACAATGCATCTCCGTCCTTGCTCGTACAGAGAGCGAATAAGAGGCAAGAGAGTGGCAGATCTAGAAATATTTTTAATTTTTTTTTTAGTTTTCCAGAGATTTTGATGAGGGAATTCAATTTTTTTCGGAGGATATGATTGGGATGAGTTGTACAGCTGAGGATTCAAACTATTATTTTTTTTTAATTTAAACTTAGGCCCTCAAACTTTTGGGGGGAAAGCATTCTAGGAGATTTTAGGAAGCTTCCATAGGATGAAATGCACGATGAAGTATGAATTTGAAGAAATTAGAGAAGAATTTAGAGGCAACATGGGTGTTTTGGGGATTAGGGTTTGTGGTGTTGTTGAGTTGCTGCTATCATTATTTTTTTGTTATGAAGAAGGAGATATAAGAGGTTTTGAGCTTGAGTTTGGGTAAAATAAGGATTAGAAAAGGGTTAGAAATTTAGTCTATTTGAAGGATGATAAATTTGTTTTAGAAATAAACAAATTGGTTTAGAAAATAGCCAATTGAATTCGTAATGTAGTGAATTGTATTGCAATTATGACCAATTCAAATAGCAATTATAGCCAATTGAACGAAATTAGTCAAATTTGACAAGAATTGATATCTTATTCAATTACAAGCTTCTTGACTTTAAAATGGTTGAAAGAACTATTATTAAAAATGATTTGTTTAAGGATAAAATCCATTCAACCAAATTGACGTCTAATTTAATCAATTTTAAGAACGAATTTCAATTTCAATTAAAATTATTTAAATACTAAAATCATATGATTCCCTATATTTGAATACGAGACACACAATTATTACTAAGAAAAAGAATTAACTTGAATTGTCTTAAAAAAATTCTTTAATTTTTTAAAATAATTATTTTAAAAAAATTTAAAATCGAAGAAGCTTGAAATTAAAATAAATTGTGGAGGGCAAATCTTAGGTTTCAATTATATTTTTGTAAAATGGGCATAACTTTCTATTCTGAAAACAGATTAATAAACAATTAGGGCATTGCAAAGAAGACTCGAAAGACTTTAATTTGATGGGTCGTGGTCGATAAAACTTTATATATTCTATGAGTTACGCTTGTTTGAAGTTGATCCTAGCAAAATTTTATTGGAAAACTCAACCAATAAAGAAACTTTCAACTTAACCTTAAGCTAGAAATATCTTATGACCTTAATTCGTATCCAAAACTCTTCCCACAGTAAGAAATTGGTCCTAACACCTGCCTATGTACCATTATAAATCATTTGTAATGATCCAAAAATTTGATTAAATTTGTGATTTTGGGTGATTTAACTATTTTACCCCTCCTCGTAGTTGCATTATGGTATTTCTGGAGTGTGTGAGTGATTGACATGATTTTCGATGCAGTTTGATATCATTTATGTAATATTATGATTTTTTATGGCTTCGAGAGCCTTATTTTAGACTTATATGGATATCTTTTGATCCGTGCAACGAATGGCTGAACGGACTGTGCTAACATCTCTGTAATATCTATTTTAGGATAGGTAGATCTTTGGTTTGGGCCTCGGTGTCCCCGAGCTCATTTCGACCTATTGATCGGAAAGTTGGAAAATTAAAAATATGGGTGTGGGACCCACATTTGATCGAAAAAACCTCGGATGGAAAATCCGACTTTGCCAGCAGATCCCAAATATCGATTTTAGGGTGTTAGCATATTTGGTAAGATTTTACGGCTTTTAAATCTCACTTCGACCCCCGGTTTGGAAAATTGTGATTTCTAGTTTCGGAGGTAACTTTGTGAAAACAATATTTTTTTGAAAATTTGATATCGCCAACGCGTTTGGAACGTCGAATTTAGTATGGTTGCATTGTTCGTTTGTGTACATCGGACTCCGAACGAATTTCGAACACCCCATCAGAGTCCATTTCGACTTAAGGAAAAATATCTGCACTAAATGTTGCAGAAAATCTGCAGTAAATAAAGCTTTTTCACTCTTTTTGACCCATTTTATTCATTTTTCATCTTATCTCATGAGAGTTAAACTCTAAAATAGTGTGAGAGCTTAAAAGTAAAGTTTGTGGGAGCTTGAAAAGCTAAATTAATACCTATTTCTTGGTTTTATTACAGATTTAATGTAAGAATTCAACCTTTTCTAAGTAATTTATTAATCAATTTCTCAAAATCACAAAAATCTTAGAGCTTGATTTTAAAACACATTTTCACTTGAATAATAGTTTTATCTTATAATTACTAGTTTTTCATCAATTTAACCTTCACAACAACTCCGATTCTTGATTTTAACCCGAATTTTAAAGATTCTACCCGGTAAAGCTCAAAAATAATTTTTCTTTGATTTAAAACTCGTTTTGACTCGATTTAACTTGGGGTTTCAGCTGTAGGTTCCTCAAAATATGGAGAAATTTGTGATTTTATGTGATTTGATTATTTTACCTCTCCCTGTAGTTGCATTATGGTATTTCTGGGGTGTGTGAGTGATTGACATGATTTTTTATGCATTTTGATATCATTTATGCAATATTGTGGTTTTTGATGGCTTCGAGAGCCTTATTTTGAACTTATATGGATATCTTTTGATTCATGCGATGGATGGCCGAACGGACTGCGCCAGCAGCTCCATAATATCTATTTTAGGCTAGGTAGACCTTTGGTTCGGGTCTCGGTGTACCCGAGCTCATTTCGACCTATTGATCGGAAAGTTAGAAAATTGAAAATATGGGTGTGGGACCCACATTTGATCGAAACGACCTCGGATGGAAAATCTGACTTTGCCAACATATTCGAAATGTCGATTTTAGGATGTTAGCATATTTGGTATAATTTTAGGACTTTTAAATCTCATTTCGACCCTCTATTTAAAAAATTATGATTTCGGGGGTCAACTTTGTGAAAACAATATTTTTATGAAAATTTGATATCGCCAACGCATCTCGAACGCTGAATTTAGTATGGTTGCATTGTTTGCTTATGTATATCGGACTCCGAATGAATTTCGGGCATTCCATCAAAGTCCATTTTGACTTAAGAGAAAAAATCTGCACTAAATGTTGTAGAAAATCTGCAATAAATATACCTTTTTCACTCTTTTTGGCCCATTTTATTCATTGCCTCATTAGAGTTAAACTCTAAAATAGTGTGGGAGCTTAAAAGTAAAGTTTGTGGGAGCTTGGGAAGCTAGATTAACACCTATTTCTTGGTTTTATTGCGGATTTAAGGTAAGAATTCACCATTTTCTTAGTAATTTCTTAATTAATTTCTCAAAACCACAAAAATCTTAGAGCTTGATTTTAAACCCCATTTTCACTCCTTTTCACTTGAATAATATTTTTATCTTATAATTACTATTTTTCATCAATTTAACCTTCAAAACAAATTTGATTCTTGATTTTAACCCAGATTTCAAAGATTTTACCTGGTAAAGCTCAAAAATAATTTTTCTTCGATTTAAACCTCGTTTTGACTCGATTTAACTTGGATTTTTAGTTGTAGGTTCCTAAATGTATGGGGAACATGTTTTTAAAGTAAAGTTATGATTTTGCCCTTCTTTTTCGAAAATCCATTTTGGGGGTTCGTTTTGACCACGAACCAAAAGTAGTCAATATGAGTGTCGTTGGTTTTGTTTTAATGCTTAGATTTTATATTTGATATTTTTAGTGAAGTTCGAGATTATTCGTGAAAAGTAAGGTCACGGGTTCAAGTGTAGCGGACCAGTTTTGGCTTTCGAGGTAGGTTATGGCTTAACTCTTTTAGACTGTACTGGGTAGTAAATGATAATACAAAATGCATGTTAAGGGAGGGAACTAATCATAAAAAATGACTATTTATGTGGTGTGCCCGTGCGGGGCCTATATGTGATGTAATTGTTGAAATTGAGTTATTATGTGATATGTATGACCGTGTGGGGTCCTATGTGATATTAATAGCCTTGAATACATGTGAATAACTATATTGTGTTGTTAAGATGCTTGATATGGTACCATTAGTGTATTGTGATTATATTCATACTTTATTAGCATATGAGAAATGTGGAAATTCATGAATGAAATGGAGATAATGAGTGGATATTGGCTCACGTAGTTGGGAAAATGTATTATTTTGGCTGGTTGTGGAAATATATCATGCGGTTGGTTGTGGAAATATATCATGCGGTTGGTTGTGGAAATACTCATTATGATTGGTTGTGAGCATGTCATCTTCATATCATACTCATTCATGAAACATTGATACCATCGCGACAACATCTGAGAAACACTGGCAGCACCTAATAATACCTTTTCGAGGGGATATGACAAAAAGAAGATATTATATATGTGGATTGTATATGGGTTGACGAACCCCCATGGGTCCTACGTTAAGAAGCTTTAGCTCTGTAGGTGTGTACGAGGATTGTGCGATGATCTCGGAGGTCGTGCACCATCATCATCATCATCATATACATTGCACTTACTTTATTGTGTTATGTTGTGTTGTATTGGCATATTAACTTGTAATCTATGTATTTATTATATCTTCTTTTACTTGTATTTGATGATCTTGTATATGCATGTTTCCCCTTGTTCTTCTTATATGTGATATAATACATACTTTTGTTCTATCTTGGTGTGATGTTACAATAAATGTGAGAAATATTAGAACTGTTAGTGCAAGCGGTGTGGGCTACCATTGTGGAACATTTTCTGATTGCAGGTGACGGGCCCTTAGTATATATTTTGTATGCTTTATTTACTACTTTGCTTGGTCGGCCTATGATACCTACTAAGTACAAGTGGACCGTACTCATAACTATCGTGCCTTTTCGGTGCAGGTCCTAGTTCGAAGTGGACCGTACACAACTTGCTTGACTCGGGCGATTGTTGGAGCTTCTAAGGTAGCGGTTGGACATTCATGCATCCGAAGTTCACCTCTATCTTTCTAGAGTACTTATGTCTTTATTAGTATTCGGAGACAATTATTATTTCTTTATGGTTATTTTTTTGATGTATTTGACTCTTGGATTGTATTAGTAGTTCTTACACTATTGACACCTGGTTTTGGGCATGATTGATATTTTGGATAAGTTCTTTCCTCCTTATTATGATTACTCATATGGTTCGGCTTCATTCTAGAAGCCTTATCTTGGGATATTTCTGTCTTTTTCTCTTTTCGTATCAGTTTAGGTAATAGACTTACTTGTTAAGGTGCATCGCGACAAATGCTATCATGACCCTCATTTTTTAGTCTTAACAAATTGGTATCAAAGCAGCCAGGTTTCATTGGTCTCAACGGTGTAAGAAAGGGATGTCTAATAGAGTTTCACGGATCGGTACGTAGACGTTCGTATCTATCTTCGAAAGACTATAGGACATCATTAGGAAACTTCCCTCATTTTATTCTTTATCGTGCAAAGTTCTTTCATACCTTGTATTCTGAGTTGTGTTTCACACTTTCTGCGTGAATATTGTGGCTTATACTACTATTAGTTGAGAGATGTTGCGAGAGATTGGTGAAGATTATTTGTCGTTTATAGGACTGTTGATACTCCTGAGTTGTCATGGGATCAGTTTGTTGACGCCTTTCTAGAGAGATTTGTGTCTTTCAGTTTAAGAGATTGTTTGTGGAATGAGTTTGATTTGGAGCAGGGATCCATGACAGTTGTTGAGTGTGAGGCACGCTTCCATACCCTGTCCAGATATTTCTATAATAGTTTTTCCACTGAGTCTGAGAAGATTTAAAAGTTTGTGAAGGGTTTAGTTGTCTCCCTTCAGTTGGTTATGTCTTAGATGGTTGTGTTTGGGGCTCCTCTTTAGAGTATTGTGAATCACGATAAGATGACAGGGGGTATTATTAGTGCATCTCTGGGAGGCGCCAAAAAGGTACGCCGTTTTGGTAAGTTCAGGAGTCAGACCTCTCGAGGCAAAAATTTTAGAGGTTCTCGTGTATACCATGGTAGGCTAGTGCAGGTGACTTTATAGAGTTCAAGTGGTGGATCTTCTAGTTCAGCAGTTCAGGGTGGTCATTCGGGCTCAGTTGTACTTTCTTCTATTGAGACTGGTCGTAGAAGTTGCTATGTGTGTGATGAGATTGGCCATGTGGCCAAGGAGTGTTCTCGTCGTGTGTTTAGAGTTACTCTTATTTCATTTGTGAGGGATAAAAGTGCTACCAGAGGTGCGAGGGAAAGAAGTAGTGGAGCTCCTGGAGGTGGTCGGGGCCACTTAGGTTGTCGGTGGTTGTGGGGCTATCCAGGCTGTTGGTGGTCTTGGTTAGTGTTATGCTATACCAGCCAGACCCGAGGCAGATGCTTCTGATGCAGTGATTGCAGGTATCATCCCCATTTATTTCAGACATACATCTGTGTTATTTGATTTTGGATCGACTTTCTCCTACGTATTCGTATATTTTGCTTTGGGTTTTGATTTTGTTAGTGAGTCTCTTGTCATGCCTATTTGTGTATCTACCTCGACAGGTTATTCTTTAGTGGTGGATCGTACCTACCGATCTTGTGTGTGACTTTTGTCGGGCGTGAGACTTTGGTAGACTTGCTTGTGTTAGATATGATTGATTTTGATGTTATTTTGGGTATGGATTGGTTGACTCCTTATCATGCCATTCTAGATTGTTATGCCAAGACTGTGACATTAGTTTTACCGGGTGTGTTAGGGATAACTTGGAAATGTGTACTTCATTTGGGTCCTAAGAGGATTATATCTTATGTTCATGATCGTAAATTGGTTGGGAGGGGATGTTTATCTTAGATGTCCCATATTCGTGACACCAATGTTGTTTTGCCTTCTTCCTTAGATTCTGTCCGTAAGTTTATGGACGTGTTCCCTATGGACTTGCCTGGTATGCCTTCGGATCGAGATACTAATTTCGCCATTGATGTTGAGTTGGGAACCAAGCCCATTTCTATTCCTCCTTATAGGATGACCCCCGCAGAGTAGAAGGAACTAAAGGATCAGTTGCAGGAGTTGTTGGATAAGGGATTTATCCGACCTAGTGCTTTACCTTGGGTTGCGTCTATCTTATTTGTGAAGAAAAAATGACGGATCATGAGGATGTGCATTGATTATCAGCATTTGAATAAGGTAACGGTTAAGAATACGCGTTCTCTTCTTCACATTGATGATTTGTTTGATCAGCTTCGGGTGTAGTAGTGTTTTTGAAGATTGATTTGAGGTTTGGTTATCACCAATTGAGGATTAGAGCTTTGGATATTCCAAAAACAACTTTTCAAACTAGATATGGTCATTATAAGTTCTTGGTCATGTCCTTCGGGTTGAGCAATACCCCCTGCCGCGTTCAAGGAGTTGATGAACCGGGTGTTTTGATCGTATCTTGACTCCCTTGTTATCATATTTATAGATGATATCTTGGTGTATTCCAAGAGTGAGGTTGAGCATGAGGAGCATTTGTGGTTTGTGCTGTAGAGATTGAGGGATGAGAAGTTGTATGCTAAGTTCTCTAAGTGGGAGTTTTGATTGGAGTCTATTGTTTTCTTGGATCATGTCGTGACTAAGGATGGTATTATGGTTGATCTAGCCAAGGTTGCAGCGGTTCGTGATTGGGCTAGACCTACTTTGCCCACCGAGAATTCAAAGTTTTGTTGGCTTGGCGGGTTATTATCGGTGTTTTGTTAAGTGTTTTTCATCCATTGCAGTTCCATTGACCAAGTTGACCCAGAAGAAGATTTCCTTCCAATGGTCTGATGCTTGTGAGGTGAGCTCCTAAAAGTTCAAGGATTTGTTGACTTCAGCTCCTATCTTGACTTTGCCCAAGGGGGGCGTTGGCTTTACTGTCTTTTGTGATGCTTCAGGTGTTGGGTTAGGTACTGTGTTGATGTAAGAGGACAAGGTGATTACATATTCGTATTGTTAGTTGAAGCCTCATGAAAGGAATTATCCTACCCATGATTAGGAGTTGTGCATCGTTGTGTTTACCTTGAAGTTGTGGAGGAACTATTTGTATGGAGTCCGTTGTGAGACTTTCTCAGATCACCGTAGCCTTCAGTACTTTTTTACCAGTGAGATATTCATATAAGGCAGCATCGTTGGCTTGAGTTGCTTAAGGTTTATAACTTGACTATTCTCTACCATTCGGGCAAGGCTAATATGGCTGCGAATGTCTTGAGCCGTAAGTCGACTAGCATGGGAAGTTTGGCGCATTTTTTGACCCAGGAGAGGCCTTTGGCCTTAGAGGTTTAGTCTTTGTCTAACCAGATGGTAAGGCTTGATATTTCGACGCGCGGGGCGTATTTTGGCATTTGTGGATGCTAGACATTCTTTGATCGAGCAGATTCGAGCTCATCAGTTTGATGATGTTGGATCGAGGATGATTTGAGATAAGATGTGGAGTTGGGAGGCTAAGGAAGCCTCACTTGATTCAGATGAAGTTTTGTGGGTTGGAGATCGAGTTTGTGTGCCGAGAATGGGTGGTTGGATTAGGTTGATCTTAGAGGAGGCCAAATGTTCCAGATATTCTATCCATCCAGGTGTGACTAAGATATATCATGATTTGAGACAACACTACTGGTGGGGTGGTATGAGGCGAGATATAGCATATTTTGTGGCTCGTTGCCTATGTTGCCAGCAGGTGGAGGCCGAGCATATGAGACCTGGTGGATTGCTTTAGAGGTTACCCATTCTCAAGTGGAAATGGGAACGGGATCACTATAGATTTTGTGACTGGTTTTCCTAGTACATCTCATGGTTCTGAAAGTGTTTGGGTCATCGTGGATTGATTGACCAAGTCAGCTCATTTTATTCCAGTTCAGGTCTCATTCAGTGCTGAGAGGTTGACCCGTATCTATATTCGTGAGATTGTGCGTCTTCATGGTGTGTCGATGTCCATTATCTTAGATCGAGGTCTCGTGTTCACATCTCACTTTTGGAAGACTTTTCAAGATAGTTGCGTTCTTGTGTTGATTTTAGCACAACGTTTCACTCCCCAGATTGATGCCAGTCAGAGCAGACTATCCAGGTTTTTGAGGATATGCTCTGCGCATGCGTGATGGATTTTGGTGGCCAGTGAGAGCAGCATTTGGCTTTAATAGAGTTTACATATAGTAATAACTACCATTTCAGTATTGATATGGCTCCTTTTGAGGCATTGTATGGTAGACATTGTTGCTCCTCAGTAGATTGGTTTGATGTTTTAGAGGTGAGACCTCGAGGTATGGACTAGCTTCATGAGTCTTTGGATAGAGTTCGGGTCATTCAGGATAGACATAGAGCGACTCAGAGTATGCAGAAGTGCTATGCTGATCGTAGACTTCGTGCCTTGATATTTGGCATTGGTGATCGTGTTTTCCTTCGAGTTTCACCCATGAAGGGTGTGATGAGGTTTGAGAAGAAGGGAAAGCTTAGGCCCAGGTATATTGGTCAATTTGAGATTCTTCGGGTTGTTGGTGATGTGGCTTATGAGTTGGCTTTGCCCCTTGATCTATCAGTTGTTCATCCAGCTTTTCATGTTTCTATGCTTCGTCGCTATATTCCTGATGAGTCACATGTCATTTGTTCGGAGTCGATTCAGTTAGATGAGCGATTATCCTTTGTTGAGGAGCCGGTTTCCATTTTGGCTAGGGATGTTAGGCAGTTGCGCTCTAGAGTTATCCATGTGGTTAAGGTTCAGTGATGACATCGACCTATAGATGAAGCTACTTAAGAGGTCGAGTCTGATATGCGTAGTTCTTATCCTCAGCTCTTCATTGATTCAGATATTTCTTTGCCTTAATTCGAGGATGAACTAGATCTTTAGTGGTGAATGATGTAACGATCTAAAAATTTGATGAAATTTGTGATTTTATGCGATTTGACTATTTTACCTCTCCTCGTAGTTGCATTATGGTATTTCTGGGGTGTATGAGTGATTGACATGATTTTTTTATGCATTTTGATATCATTTATGCAATATTGTGGTTTTTGATGGCTTCGAGAGCCTTATTTTGGACTTATATGAATATCTTTTGATTCATGCGATGGATGACCGAACGGACTGCGCCAGCAGCTACATAATATCTATTTTATGCTAGGTAGACCTTTGGTTTGGGTCCCGATGTACCCGAGCTCATTTCGACCTATTGATCGGAAAGTTGGAAAATTGAAAATATGGGTGTGGAACCCATATTTGATCGAAACGACCTCGGATGAAAAATCTGACTTCGCCAACAGATTCAGAATGTTGATTTTAGGGTGTTAGCATGGTTGGTATAATTTTAGGGCTTTTAAATCTCATTTCGACCCTCTATTTAAAAAATTGTGATTTCGGGTTTCGGGGATCAACTTTGTGAAAACAATATTTTTATGAAAATTTGATATCACCAACGCATCTCGAACGTCGAATTTAGTATGGTTGCATTATTCGTTTGTGTATATCGGACTCCGAATGAATTCCGGGCATCTCATCGGAGTCCATTTCGACTTAAGGGAAAAATCTGCACTAAATGTTGCAGAAAATCTGCAATAAATATAGTTTTTTCACTCTTTTTGGCCCATTTTATTCATTTTTCATCTTGCCTCATTAGAGTTAAACTCTAAAATAGTGTAGGAGCTTTAAAGTAAAGTTTGTGGGAGCTTAGGAAGCTAGATTAACACTTATTTCTTGGTTTTATTGCGGATTTAAGGTAAGAATTCACCATTTTCTTAGTAATTTCTTAATTAATTTTTCAAAACCACAAAAATCTTAGAGCTTGATTTTAAACCCCATTTTCACTCCTTTTCACTTGAATAATATTTATATCTTATAATTACTAGTTTTTCATCAATTTAACCTTCAAAACAAATCTGATTCTTGATTTTAACCCGAATTTCAAAGATTTTACCTGGTAAAGCTCAAAAATGGTTTTTCTTCGATTTAAACCTCATTTTGACTCGATTTAACTTGAATTTTCAGTTGTAGGTTCCTAAATATATGGGGAACATGTTTTTAAAGTAAAGTTCTGATTTTGCCCTTCTTTTTCGAAAATCCATTTTGGGGGTTCGTTTTGACCCCGAACCAAAAGTAGACAATATGGGTGTCGTTGATTTTGTTTTGATGCATAAATTTTATATTTGATATTTAGTGAAGTTCGAGATTATTCGTGAAAAGTAAGGCACGGGTTCAAGTGTAGCGGACCAGTTTTGGCTTTCGAGGTAGGTTATGGCTTAACTCTTTCAGAATGTGCTGGGTAGTAAATGATAATACAAAATGCATGTTAAGGGCGGGAACTAATTATAAAAAATGACTATTTATGTGTTGTTTCCGTGTGGGGCCTATATGTGATGTAATTATTGAAATTGAGTTATTATGTGATATGTATGACCGTGTGGGGTCCTATGCGATATTAATAGCCTTGAATACATGTGAAATCGTATTGTGGTTTTAAGATGCTTAATATGGTACCATTAGTGTTTTGCGATTATATTCATACTTTATTAGCATATGAGAATTGTGAAAATTCATGAATGAAACAGAATAATGAGTGGATATTGGCTCACATAGCTGTGAAAATGTATCATTTTGGTTGGTCGTGGAAATATATCATGCGGTTGGCTGTGAAAATATATCATGCGGTTGGTTGTGAAAATATATCATGTGGTTGGTTGTGAAAATACTCATTGTGATTGGTTGTGAGCATGACATCTTCATATCATACTCATTCATGAAACATTGATACCACTGTGGCAATATCTGAGAAACACTAGCAACACCTGATAATACCTTTCTGAGGGATGTGTCGGAAAGAAGATATTATATATGTGGATTGTATATGGATTGACGAATCCCCCATGGTCCTACGTCGAGAATATTTAGCTCCATAGGTGTATACGGGGATTGTGCGATGATCCCGGAGGTCGTGCATCATCATCATCATATACATTGAACTTACTTTATTGTGTTATGTTATGTTGTATTGGCATATTGACTTGTCATCTATGTATTTATCGTATCTTCTTTTACTTGTATTTGATGATCTTGTATATGCATGTTCCCCCTTGGGCTTCTTATATGTGATATAATATGTATTTTTGTTCTATCTTGGTGTGATGTTGCAATATATGTGAGATATATTAGAACAGTTAGTGCAAGCGGTGTGGGCTATCGTTGTGGGACATTTTCTGATTACAGGTGACGGGCCCTTAGTGTATAGTTTGTATGCTTTATTTACTACTTTACTTGGTCGGCCTATGATACTTACTGAGTACAAGTGGACCGTACCCATCGTGCCCTTTCGGTGCAGGTCCTAGCTCGAGTGCGCCTCAACTTGCTTGACTCGGGCGATTGTTGGAGCTTCTAAGATAGCGGTTGGACATTCATGCGTCCGAAGTTCTCCTCTATCTTTCTATAGTAGTTATGTCTTTATTAGTATTCGGAGATAGTTATTATTCCTTTGTGGTTATTTTTTGATGTATTTGACTTTTGGATTGTATTAGTAGTTCTTACACTATTGACACCTGATTTTGGGCATGATTGGTATTTTGGATAAGTTTTTTCCTTATTATTATGATTACTTATTTGGTTCGACTTCGTTCTAGAAGTCTTATCTTGAGATATTTCTGTCTTTTTCTCTTTTCATATCGGTTTGGGTGATAGGCTTACTTGTCAAGGTACGCCGCGACATGTGTCATCATGACCCTCGTTTTTGGATCGTGACATCATCGAATTTGGGTCTATACTTACTTGAAGAATAGTTCAGATCTTGATTCAAAAATTTAGGATATTACAGAGTTACTTGACATTTGTTGTTGGAGGGAAAGTGACAAGTATCTCGTGAAACTAGTCGAGGTATGCGCAAGCTATCTTAGATAGCACCGTTGTATAAAATAAAAAATTATAATAAGAATCTAATAATTTAATAAAACATAATTTAGGTCTCATTTGCTCTGTATGATACCACTTATGCTCAAAATGATGTCCAAACATCAAGTACTAACTCAAGAAGATTAAAACTCACCAAGATCTATTCAAAACTTAATGAATCCCCAAAATAATCATACAAACCTCTTGGAACTTCCAAGTAATAAATACAAACTCATTTAGTTAACTAATTGACTATAGTCAATTCTTAGTTTTAGATATTACTAGTTTCAACATAAGTGTATAAATCATTCCGAGCCCTTTGGACCTGTCCAAGCTGTTCAACTAAGTTTTGAAAAGATACACACATATATATAACTAATTTGGTGTACTCCTAATGTTGACTCTGATTAAATTTTCTTTTCTAAGAACCTCTAGTTCTGATTTTCTTCTATAGTGCATATGTGGGTGCCTCGGGACCCATGTCTCGTGTATCTGGAAGTCATAATTCACCTTTTAAATTTACGAAAAGTGTCATAGAAAAAGAATTCTAGTACTCAAAACGTCTTGACGGATCATTACACTAAAATAATAAAAGAAAAGAATGCAACATGAGAAGTATTCATTTCTAAAGCAGGTATCTCTATTTTAATTTTTAAAATTGGATGATTTATACTCCTTTAATATTTTCATATTGTTAACAACATTTTTTTTATATAATCATTAAAATTATTGTGTTTGATTAAGATTTATGGTTGATCATATGGTAAGATAATTTTAAGAATACACATAATTTTGCACATATAATTATATAACTATACTTTAACATACACACTCTTACTAATAGGGGTGGGGCATAAATACCGAAAAATCGAAATACCTAATCGAACCGAATTATTTCGATTTTTTGATTTTTCCGTTCAATTTTGATTTATTTTCTTATAAATTCAGTATTTTGGCTCAGTTTTCTATTTTTAGGTTGACATAATTCGATTTTTGATTTAACCAAATTTTTTAATATAGTTCTTTTAATTATATATATATATATATATATATATATATATATATTTGTTGTTTAATAGTTACAATATCTAATAGAGCCCATTAGCTATTTAGGCTTTAGCTACAGCCCATTACTGCCTACAGCCCAACGCTCCAAAATCCAAATACATTCAGCAACCGAAATCGAAAGTTACTTTTTGCATTGATTTACAACCGAAAGTTAATATATAGTCCTTCATTTGATTTTTGCATTGGAGGTGATTGTTCTTATTTGTCACCTAGAAGATTTTTTAAGTTTATATTGATTTTTCTTTAACGTAAGAAAGTTAAACTAGTCCGATTTACAAATATAATTTAGCCCATTAAACAAGCCCAAAATAAAAAAACCAAAATTATTATACCGAAATAGAACCGAACCAAAATTTACGTAAATCGAACTAATTTAGTTTGATTCTCGGTACACCTAATTTCATAACCGAAAATTGAAAAAACTAAAATAAAAAAATCGAACCCAAACCGAAGTACCGAACGTTCACCCCTACTCACTAGTCTTATTTGTGTTGATAAGTGATCTCTAACATGCAATAAAACATTACTTTCTTCATCCCAATTTATGTGAAACTTTTTTTTCATTGGTTTAAAAAAAATGTTATTTTTTATAAATATAAAATAATTAACTTTAAAATTTACCTTTTATCCTTTAGAAAGAATGTTAACAACTTAATTGCTCGACAAAAACTTTTTTGACTGTAGAAGATTTCTCATAAAGAGTGTCACACTCCTTAATTGAAGTGGAACACGATTCACACTCAACCTCAATGACCGTTGAGTGAACTGGTAACTTACAATTCTATAGTAACAGAAATAATTTGCTTAAAGCATCAATACTAATCATATTTATAGTTCTCAAGTTATTTTATAAAGTGATAAATATAAGATTAATCCTAAATATTAAGAACACTTACCCATACTAACAAATCATTAGCCTTTAGAATCCAATGAAATGGTAATACATAGAATACGTGACATTCTTCTTGAATTGTATAAATAATTAAAAATAAATGTAAAAAGTTGGAATGAATTCACTAATGCTAGAAGAAATCAATAGAGTTAGGCAATTGATAGACAAAGTCAACAACTCACCACTAAATTCGCCACCTATATTCTCTATAACTGTTACACGACACAACAGACCCAAATAGGTTGAGTACCACCAATAAGGTATCCAACAAGTCTCGGCGACAACCTCCCTAGGTGCAGGAACAAAACTATTCAGGTTAAATAGCTATAACAAAATCAAAATATAGTGAAGTAAATTAAGTAATTCATTTAATTAACACTGCAATTTATAAGTTGAATACGAATCATGAAGTATTAGATGCACCGGAGTTGAATTATTAAAAATAGTTATTTAAAATTGAGTTAACAAACTATGACAGTTGCAAGTGTGGAGATAGTTGGCCTACATCTAACTTTGATGGTATTCACCCCTAGAGAGGTTGATTAGCCATTTTTTCAAGTTGGAATATAAATGTGTTAACTGTAATTTGTGGAGTATGTAGCTAACTCTATCCTTCATGACACTCACACTTAGGAGGTCGACTACTTCGGTCCATACTAACAAATGAATGCACCACAAGTAATTAAATTAAATCACGCAATATAATCACTTTCTAACATCTTAAAATAAAAAGTTCTCCGATTACGCATAGAAATTTTAATATTAACTATATGTAAAAACATGTAAGATTGACCGAACCTTTATATTTGGGTAATTTATCAAACATGTAGCATGCATCTTCTCGTCAAGTACTTAATTTGAGAAAGTATGTCTCGATTTACCTCAAGCAATTTTTCACTTCACCTTCTTCAACTAATTTTGAATACTCCATCCCTCATAATCTATATCGAGCAATTCAAATCATCTCGTTCAACCAACTTTCTCTATAAAGATCAATCATAATAACTCTATCAATCTTGCATTCTACGATCATAATGCTATCAAAATATTCTAACTGTTATGATATGGAGTAACAAAAATAGCTTAAATAATACTCCCACAAATAGTAGGTTTTGAGTCTTAAAGAGCTCTTTAATTCTTCTATAAAAGCCTATGATTTTGAATTTAATAAGATATTTTTAAAGAATTAATTCATTAAGTATTAAGATTTTTCTTCTATAAAAGTCTATGATTTTGAATTTAATAAGATATTTTTAAAGAAGTAATTCATTAAGTATTAAGATTTTTCTTCTATAAAAGTCTATGATTTTGAATTAAATAAGATATTTTTAAAGAAGTAATTCATTAAGTATTAAGATTTTTTTTCTAAAAAACTCGTGTCATTCTTACTTTATCATAACAAAAAATTCAATGTCACTTCTCACCATCATCATAGAGAAGAGCCATTTGACTCAAATCTACTTTTGAAGTATATGATTTTTGTTTGAAATAATACAATTGCTCAACATTTTGCATCATAATTCCACTCATATCCCCCTTTCTCTATTTTTGTCTACCCTTCAAATTCCAAATTTTCCCAAGAAACATAAGACAGCAACACTAGTAGTAGCAGTATCCTATCCTATTACAAGTGGAGTATTTCCCTGTCCGAGATTTCGGGTCTGTGTACTTGCCCCATCTCCCGCTCCGTTTTGCTGCATCTCACACTATACCTATTTCGTACGTGCCTATTTTCATTTTCATTTCTTTTCTTTTCTTTTTTTCAACAAAGAACACCTTTTTTTCAATTCAACAAAAAGGAATTGGGAAAATTATAATATAGGATTAGGGTTTTCTCCTCTCTCTACAATTCTTCATTTCTCCGCCTTTTTTTTTTTAATCCTAAATAATTTTTTCTACTCAATTCTAGGGTTTTCAATTCAAGATCGAAGCTTTTTATTCTGGGAATTTCAATTTTTTATTTGTAATTTCATCAATTAACTTGGGTATTTGCTTAAAATTTGGTTTGGTGGGTAACGGTGTTTATTTTATTTTCATTGAATTTGGGTTTTGCTGGTTGGTATTAATTATAAGTTGAGGCGTTTTTGGAATTTGGGTTTTGCTGGTTATTATTTAATCGTGTCATGGGTCGACCATGATTATTGGGTTTCTTTATTATTAATTATTCATTTGTTTGGACTGCATTTTATCAGATTATATATAAATTTCAGCATTTAAGAGTAGTACACTATTTGGCGGTTGTGTTTAATTTAATTGGAGAGTGAATGTATCCTTCTGCTATGGATGGTGGCACGGCTTTGATTCCGACACGCTTCGTTTGGCCTTATGGGGGAAGAAGTGTATACTTGAGTGGCACATTTACTGGGTAACTATATAAGCTGGCAATTTTTTTTGTATAACAGCGTTTTTTGCGTTTGGTTTCTTGTGGTTCTTACGGGAAGTGTTACTTTTTTGAAGGTGGTCTCAATGGCCGATGGCTCCTGTTGAAGGATGTCCAACTGTATTTCAGACTGTCTGTAGCGTACCACCTGGTTACCACCAGGTTTGTTTTGTAGTTTGGATTAGTTTTGTAAAGCTTTTGATTATTTTGTTCAAGTGACTTAGAAAAAGGTTGCACTATTAGTTTATGCTGTTGTAGAGGCTTTGTTAGTGTGTAGCAATCAATTCTCAATTCCGAGTTTTATTCTTAATTTTCAGTATGAATGGTATTTTTTTATTAGTAACTAGTTGGTTATATTCTTGAATCTACTAGCTTTTACATGTTTGTTTATCATTTAAGGCTGTCATGCTATCTATTGCGAGTGATCGTTTTGTTCTTGTAGAGATAGTCGGGTGATCTTTCTTCAATCTAGAGCCAAGTTTGAACATACTTCTCCCAATTTTGGAGTCTCTGACTTCGTAAGGTTTCCTGCTACTTGCCGAGACAATTAATCACCTTGTACAGTGGGTAAACGTGGTGATGGCCTACTTAAATAGTCATGAAATGTTTATTTAACTTACTAAAGCAAGTACGTGGTCCTGTAGTAGGATATATTGGTATCTGATGCTTGCTTGATTTAAGCATTGAGTTTACTCTCTGTGTGGACGCTCCTGCCATCAAGTGAGAATAGAGATGTACCAGAATGAATCATCTGGGTGGGTTCTGGAGGGTTTGTTGTAGGCCATATTTTGGGGTAAGTAAGCCATTTTATTCACTTAAATCAGCACCAAGGAGCTGCCGAAGTACTACATTTATGGACACTCACCCTCCCACTATGGCACTAAGCGTGACGGGAGCTGAGGAAATCAAGCAGGGTATCTAGATCATACATATTCGTTAGTGATAATAATCCACCATTTACAATCATCACGGCCTACTATTACCACAACAATCATCCATCATTACAAACAACCACCACGTTAATTACAATGAAAAAATACCCAGTGTAATTTCATAGGTGAGATTTGGAGAGAATAGAGTGTAAGCAGACCTTACCCCTACCTCGTAAAGGCTGAGAGGTTGTTTCCTCCTCGACTCAGGTAACACATATCAAAGCAGTTTGAAAAAGAAAATACAGTAGTAAAGAAGACATAGCAAATAATAAGGAAAGCATTACATAGCATTCAGAATATAAGGAACAGTAACAATAGCCAAATAATGTGATTATCGAAACACAAGAAACAACAGGTAATAGCAAAAATTATAAAACTAATTATGATAGTACTAAGACTAGTTACCTTTAATTTACAAATAAGATCCTAAGATATCAAATTAAAGGATTAATCTCGCCTCTTAATGATCGTTCTTATAAGGTTGCAAGATAAATCTCAAGTAGCCACTCAGAAAGGTGTAAAGAAGAGAAACTCACAATTAATAATAATGTCGTTTTATAAAAATAATAAAATCCACCCTATATGTGGGGGAAACCTATCCCAAATAGCATGGGATTCGAACCTACTTTTATGGAAATAATAAATACTAAAATCGAACTAGGAAACTTTTAAACTAGGAAAACATCTAAAAGTAATACCAAAATTCTTTCCAAAATTACCTTATGAAAATAAGGGGAAAACACATGACAAATAAGCACCAACATACACGTTCCATCGCAGCCACTTTTGGGGCAAAACTCATGTTCATTTGCAGCCACTGTTGGGCATGAATTGCACCTCTGTTGGGCTTGGTTCCCAGCCCATTTTAAGCTGAAATTTCAGCTCCTTCTTGGGCCTGTTTAGCTCCCTTATCTTGGGCTCCATGTCCCAATCTTTCTGCTTTTGGACTTGGATTTAGATTATGAAATAAGTGTAGCACTTACCACACTCTTCTCCACAACTCTTGAGCTCATTCTTGGCCTCTTCTTGGGCTCATCCTTGGACAAGGCTTCCCCGATACGTATCTTCTTGATTTCCCATTCAAGCTCGATAATCTTAATGGAAGTATGCCACCTTGGATGCTATCAGTTAGGTTGCACCAAATTGCTAAAAGGCTAAGTTGCTCAGACTCTCCAAAAATGTCGCCGTTCCAGTGTCGGATCCTCCAAACATGTCTTACTTTTGAAGGATCTGACAGGCACCCGATGACATTTTTGAAGAGTCCAAGCAACATAGCTAAAAGATACAAACTTTTTGTCTGCATGTCCATTTACTTCAACTTCCTTGCCTTAAAGATATTTCTTTTCCTTCTTCATTGCCCCAAAAGGCAAGCTGGTAAGTTGACCTGGCACTTCTACATTCTTTGCTGATTGCAATATAAATTTAAAAAAACAGATATCTGAGCTGCCTGGCAGATGGTTAATTAGTTTTCTAGCTAACTTTTTGAAATTGGTAACGTGTTATATTCATTAGCACCCTAAACAGGCCTGGTATATCATATCTACAGATACAGCCTCGAACAAAACTTACAAAGAGGCCAAAAAGTCTAGTAATGATTCAATATCATCAACTAATTGTTCTTTACACCAAAAATAAAGAAGAGAAATGCAGGAGCTCCTGATCTTCTGGATTGGACTGGACCTGCCTTCAAAACATCTTGCATTCCTCTCTTTCCAAATTGTCCACCATATGCACGTTGGAACATTCTTCCACCACTTTTTGTGACACGTTTCTCCTGGTATATTTTTCCAACTGAATATAAGTACTCTGGGATATCACTCAAATAGATAGTTGATGCTTTGACAGTTCAATTTAAGGCATGCCACAACTTTGTTTCAGAATTAAAGAAAAATAACAAAGAGCCTTTTATATACGTGAGAGATCTTTCCAGACCGATAAAAAAATGTGAGATCTTGCCTGCATTTCCCACTGTCCTTTCTCTTTCATGACGAAAGATACTTTTGATGTCTGCCTGGACCTCTTGCATCTTACCTGTGTCTCGGAGGTGGTATCATTTTTGTGTGTCATGATTTTGAGTTCTGATATCATTTGCCTTTTCTTGATGTAGCACTGACAGTTTTATTTTAATCTTTTGCTTTCTTTCCTCATTAGATTTGGCATTCAACTTCCTTACATATGATGAAGGATTTATGGTTACATACTTTACTTGCAGTACAAATTCATTGTTGATGGTGAATGGCGACATGATGAGAACCAGCCTTTTGTGAGTGGAAGCTATGGAACAGTTAATACTGTCCTCTTGGCCAGAGAATCTGACTACCTTCCAGCAGTACTAACTGCACGAATACCTCCTACTTCTAACATGGATGTGGATAATCAGGCCTTTCAGCGTTTGGTAAGTGAACGTTCTACTCGTGCAAATTGCTGAATTGCAAGTTGGTCATATGCTTAGGATATCTGAGATTTCCTTAATGTATCAAATATTATTTTGATGTATTGCTCTATCACATTGCATGGACTAATCTGTACCTGGAGCAGAGGATTTATGCACCTGTATGAAATATATGGTTTTCTTGCATCAGTATTCTTTCTTTATCAAAAGTCGACTTATGTTTTTCTATGCTAGTGCATGATGTCGTCAGTCTTTCTGAAAAGGTCAGACATTAAACCTCCATATCAACTGTCTAGTTTATGTTTCTTCTTTGTCAAATCAGCTCATTTGTGGTATGAGGGTGTCAATAAGATGGTTATCAGAATATCCTTTTCTAGCACCCCATGTTCTAAAGTGGATGACTTGACGAACTTCTGTAAGAACCTATGAGTTAATTTATCAGATACGAGCTACTTTGTCCACTGATTATGTTTCTTCTTTGCCGAATCAGCTCATTTGTGGTATGTGGGTGTCAATAAGATGGTTATCAGAATCTCCTTTTCAAGCACCCCATGTTCTAAAGTGGATGACTTGACGGACATTTATAAGAACCTATGAGTTTATTTTTCAGATACCAGTTACTTTGTCCACCAGTTAAATGATAAAACAAGTGATTTTGAAGCACCTGGTGTTCTATTTTCTATCTGTCCCTGAACCTGGTGTTCAACTGTTATTGCCTATGTGACCTCCTCACTTCCTAACAGATTGTCTTATATCCTCCAGAGGGAGAGCTATTGACATTTGCCTTTTGACTTTTCTAAAAGCTTTGCTTTGTATCTGTCGTAGGTAAGAGTGTCGGATGTTGCCTTGCCAGATGATGCTTCCAGGATATCACAGACAGATTTAGATATTTCCCGACACCGTATATCTGCAGTCCTATCAATGCATTCAGCTTATGAGTTGCTTCCAGGGTCAAGCAAGGTTTGATCTATTTATCCTATATTCTGTCTAGTTGATGTGATGGGTTATGAGAGTGAGTTTTTTGTTGCTTTTTCTGATTAACCGTATTTTTCAGGTCGTTGCTTTGGATGTTGACTTACCCGTAAAGCAAGCTTTTCATATTCTTCACGAGCAGGTACATCTTCTATCGTGCTAGATATCCTTTTTGTATCATGATATATATGGTATCTTCAAATTTTGTCACACTTAAGAACTGTTCTTCTGTTGGGGCCATGTGTTTGAAGCCTCATTTCCATTAAAAAGGAAAATAAAATCAAGGATGGTCATCAAACAGAAGTTTGTGGATGTCAACAATTCATATGTGTAATTTAGTGGTAATCAATCACCTATGTCTCCTATAGAATCATATTTTGTCTTTTGTGCTTTCTCATGCATTATTGTAGAGTTTTTGACCAAAATCATCCGTGTTATATCAATTAAAATTTCATTACATCCTTGTAATTTTCACTTAACCGGAAACATCCCTTAGTTTCAAAACCTTACCAAGAACATTCCTCTGTTGACTTTTTTTAATCCATTTCTAACGGTGCCGCCTTCTCTCATTTGCACTTTCTATATTTGTTTATTTTTTGATAAATTTTCCACAACCTCATTAAAGTGTTAAAACAGACTCCGCGAACGATATTAAACCAGTAAATAACAACACCTTCTGCTCCGGCTTTTCTAATATGGGACTCGAACTGTATGAAGTCAATCTCCTTTCTCCTGCCCTGGTTTTGGTCGAGTCCGGTGATTCTTTTTGGTTAAACTCATCAGGATTACGGAACGAATGATTTCTAGGAACTCATTAGGAATAAGTTGTGGAAATATCAGCTCTAACATTTTCATCCATCTATTAATAGGACTCATCAGAAACTCCATTATTGTATGAGCGTTGCTCATTTTTTAGAGTTAGTAATGGAGTGACTTTTTAGCTGTACTACTACTTCCTGCTGCCTTTTTCTGCAGCCACCCTCAGTGTATTAGCATAACTGAAATATGATTAGGCACTTCCCTCTTCATTATGCCATTTATACTTCTGCATATTCTTTTCCTGAAATTTTCTTTAAAATCTGTTTCTGAGCCATGTTATTATCAGGGTATTCCGATGGCTCCTTTATGGGATTTCAGCAGGGCACAATTTGTTGGAGTCCTTAGTGCTTTGGATTTTATTTTAATCATGAGAGAGGTAAGCAAAGCTCTTCCCAAGTGTGGGTTATGTTTTCTTAACTGACATATCCTTTAGCAGTAATATGCTGTTATCATCATTTGTGTTTCCTCCAACATCTTGTACGTCTTCTATTTTGTAATGAATGAGGTGGTGCTGGCCCTTCTTTTTGGCTGACAATGTGATCTGGCTGGTCCCATTAGTGGTTTTATACTTCTATTACTGATTTGGAGGTGCCCTTGGATAAGTCTTTATCTTTAGACAGTTATTTTGCTGACGGTGAAGTATGCGTAAAGTGACATTTTATGATAGCCCTTTGGTTTGATTTTATGCTTGCTTCCTATCGTAATATGATCCACCGTGCATATTGTATATACCAATGCTTTTATTTGATATTAAGATGTTTGAGTGGGCTTGGCTTTGTCTCCCATCTATTGTCTCAAGACTCTACAGAAATAATTTTCCCTGTCTTTAAGCTGAGAAACCTGAGCCATGTTGGAACTTGACCACCTCCAAACTAAGAAAAGAGGAAATTTTCAAAAAAAGAAATAGATGGTCCCGGGAAGTTTTACATGATGACTAAGCAAGTGTCGAGCCAAATTACTTAAAACTAATGTCTTTGTACCTATGTTATTATTTGTTGTGTTATTTCAATGTTGAAAGTTTCTCTTGTTTGCATAATGTTCACTTGCTGATACCGTGCTCTTGTATTCCATCAAAATGTGGGTATATGGGGTGGGATAGGCATATAGCTAAGTTATGTATTTTGATTTTCCCTAACTTCTGTGGTCTTACAGCCATGCTTGCTTTCAATATCAATGATCAATTGGTTGAACACACCTAATAGGCTTATGAGGCCATTCAGTTCATTTTCTGGATGAGTGCCATTTCTTCTTTAACTCTTAGGTCACCGTGTGCCATGATGCATTTACTGCTAACTTCCTACTGGAAGTAGTAGAGTTTCTTGCACCTTTTCCATTGTAGTTATAGTTTCATTGTGTTGTTAATGATGAATCCTTCATGCAACACATATCACGAGAATCTCTGGTGTATTTTCCCTTGTTAATATGTTTTGAGAAAGACATTATATATCTTTTAACTTTTTTCTCCCATAACGGAATGTAAAAAATCCCGTGACCTGTCGCAGCTTGGGAATCATGGTTCCAATCTGACAGAGGAAGAGCTTGACACACATACTATTTCTGCATGGAAAGAGGCAAAATTTTACTTAAGCAGACACGCCAATGAGCATGGTAAATCAGCTTCACGGCGACTTGTTTGGGTGAGTTGGTTTGGCCTGATTGAAAATATCAGTGTGCAAAGTGCAAATTGAACTTGATCCTTTCAACTTTCAGTTCTGATGGATCTTCTCGGTTGTTGTTAACACTTAAATCCTTATTGATGTTCTTTGTACTTGCTCTGATGTTGCCATCCATATCTGGAACAGCAACTTACAGATTTTGGGTGAATGAAATCTTCAAGCATTTGAATCACGCTTTGTTGTAATTGATGGGATATAATTAAGGGAGGATAGCGTGGGGAATAAGAACTTGCAGTTTGGTTCTTTGAGAGTAGATAATAAGACTAATATAGCTTATATTGTCTTGTTATCATATCCTTTATCTTGGAATCAATCATGAGATTGATGATTAAAAATGAAAGTGATGAAAGCCTGCTAAGATCATCACAATGTTGCTGCTACGTTTTTTATTTTGTACGAGGGAATAGCATCACCTGTTCCTATTTAATCACTTTGTATGTGCTGTATCAGTGTGAGATAGTTGATTAAATTTGTTTAGTTGCATCTTACACTTTTCCATTTAAAGTTGCCCCTTTTTTCTTTTACTTCTGTTAATCACTTGTCCTGATTTATGAATCAGAGACTTCTATTGTGTATTTAGAACCTATTGCTAGTCAATTACTTCTTTTACATGTCTTGGTATTCACTATTAATGCAGTCAGGGCCAGATGACAACTTGAAGGATGTGGCATTGAAAATTTTGCAAAACGGTGTGGCTACCATACCTATAATTCATTCACCAGCTCAGGATGGATCATATCCTCAGCTATTATATCTTGCTTCTCTTTCTGAAATACTAAAACGTGAGTTTTTAATTTTACTAGGTTTTTCACTGATTCTTGCTATTGTTGCTCACAGCTTGTTAATTTTCAGATATTTGCAGGTATTTCAAGCATTCTCCAGAGTCTTTACCAATACTTCAGTTGCCAATTGGTGCAATTCCTTTGGGCACATGGGTTCCGAGAATTGGAGAGCCAAATCGACAACCCCTGGCAATGTTGAGGCCTACTGCTTCTCTAAGTGCTGCATTGAATTTGTTAGTGCAAGGTTATACCTTTCTCAATCTTTTGGCTAAGATCAAGTATGGTTGCTAGTAATATACTTCCTCACTAAAGAATATACTAGGCCATTATTATTGCTGACGAATGTGAATTTTCAATATTTGGAATCTTAATGATATCTGCTCACGTGGTGATAAGTATCGGCTAGTGAGTTAATAAACTGTCTGTATATCTTATGCATGTTTTTGTTCCCTTTGCAGCTCAAGTTAGTGCAATTCCCATTGTTGATGACAATGACTCCCTGTTGGATATATACTCCCGAAGGTTATAAATGATTAGTTGTTTCTCGATATTTCAAACTTTGAGATTTGTAGTGCATGTAGACTTCCCATTGGGTTAGTTTGCTGAATGCCTGAATCTATTGCTGGCAGTGATATTACAGCTTTGGCCAAGGACAAGATTTATACGCACATTAATCTTGAGGAAATGAGCATTCATCAGGTAGTGTGCCTAGAATTCATATGGTATCAAAGTATGTGTACATTTAAGTATAATTCTAGCTTCAGTAGGTGTAGTTCAGGGTATGACTATTGGGCCTACGCTTAATATCCTTCCTCTCACCGGCATGTTGGGTGTTCCCTTTCCAGAAAGGTGGAATCTTAGTTTCCTCCTAACAATTCTCACTCAATGCAACTACGCTTCAGTCCCACCTAGTGGATGAGCTGATTGGGTTGGCTGTAAGATCTCTCTGTACCCTCAGAGGATTCACCATGATATGCTGGCTGTTAACCTTCCGTGCTCCTCCTCCTTTTGGGACCGGCTTTGCTATTACATAGGCAGATTTATTCTCTCAATAAATTAGAAAACCACAGCTTGTATCTTTGCATGTTTGCTTGGATAGGTATGCAAACTATATATTGTGGAGAGTATTCTGAAACTCTATCTGAACTGGTTGCCAGCAGTAATGAAGTTTCTTGCAAGAATATATGTTCTGCATCTGGATAAGAAAACTGTTGCTTGAGAGTCTTTGAACTTGTGGATACCACCTGTTATAAGGTTTCTAAGCTCAGGTGGTAAATTATAGCATAGCTACTGTTGATCTTTTCAGTGCATTACATAATATGTATTGTGTGCAACTTCTCCCAGCAATTTTGCTGGTAGTTCAGTAAAGTTACTTTTGACCTAACCAAAACAAAGAAAAAGATTCTTAGTTTTGGCGGTCTGTGTTGCTGTTATCAACAACGCCTAACAACTGGAATACTTCTCTGGTGAAAATTCCATATGTTTCCATTTCAAATCCATGGTTAAATTTGTTCTTTTTTAATTCATTCAAAAATATATATAATCCCCTTTCCTTCCTGCTAGGATGAAAAATCCTATATTTTTTTGGTTAATTTCCATTCATTTGTATGTGTTTGTAGGCATTGCAACTTGCAGAAGAGCCATATGCTCCTTATGGATTGAGCAGTCAAAAATGTCAGATGTGTTTACCGTCTGATCCCTTGCTTGAAGTGATGGAAAGATTGTCCAGACCTGGTTAAGCCTTGTCTTTTAGTATAATATTACTTACTACAACACTTGTTAATTTTCCTATCTGTTTAGTTATAGTACTAAATCTTCTCTGGCCTGTGATCTTTCCATGTGCTGCAGCAGTAACTTCTCGTAATCGTTTGCAGGGGTCAGGCGACTTGTTGTTGTGGAAGCGGGAAGCAAACGTGTAGAAGGTATCATATCAGTCAGTGACATTTTCAAGTTCTTGCTTGGATAGAAGAATCAAACAATTGACGATGGACGTGATTTTGATGCTGGTTGCCTAATATGTGTTGCTCATAGCTCATGGTGCTCCCCATTATTTATGGGGATTTGAACCCGATTCTTTCGTGTATACAATTGATTGGCCTCAAGTATAATGGCCTGGTCTTTTAGGATGTTAGGTTAAGGAATTGAGGCATGTAAATTTTCACAATTGTTTCCCTCCTTTACAGTTACTAAAAGGATTAAGATCAGTTGACCGTCATTTCCTTAATCAGTATGATTAGTCAGGTTCTGCAGTCAATATAATCTTTGCAAATTGACAATTACAGTAAAAATCAAAGTACTTGTTAATAGTTATCATGCAGTTATTATGAAAAAGTGAAGAGAGAGAGAGAAAGAGTTGTTTCCAATGATGGTCTCTCTTTTATGTTGGCTCATCTAGGGATGATTTGAATTCTCCTGATAAGAATTCATAACATCTTATTAGTGGTGGAGAGCCGCATTCCTTGTCAAGCATGTGTTGGTTTTGGATTGTGCATTCATTCAGATTAGCAAATGACATATTAGCTTTACAATGAATAAGATAGTTTGTTGACAGTTTAATTCGTTAGGTAGGTAGGTGATCATTTGGGCTCAAACGATTTTTAAGAAATAATTTTTTTTTGATCCAATTGAGATTTTGTTTCAAAAAGGGACTGGACTATGTACAAGGTGAAAACAGTTTTTAGTACATGGATGAATGATGCAGTGAGACGTGACAAGAATAATCGGATACGTTGAATTACATCATCGGAATAAGACTGATATATAAGAGTAACCCAGTTCAGGAAGAATTTGGAGTTGATATCATTGTGCTCGATATTATGCAAGTCAAGACAATCTAGCTTCGAGGACACACGACCGGACGCCGAACCATTTCAGAACAGGATAATAATGAGATAAGCTTCTACATCCGTCTATCGTAGAAGATGTTGAGTTTCATTATAAAAAGGCATTTAGTCATTTGTAACCAAGGTTCTTCAATTTCATCGAAAAAAAAACTAAATATTTACTATTATTCTAGTTTCGAGCAGTTTCTGAATACTTGTCATTCTTGCTAAAAATAGATGTTTTATAATATTTGTTATTTTAGAAAATTAAGATAACTAATTTTACTCTTAAAATAATTATTTTTGGACGTAAACATCGACTAACCAATCTAGCATTGAAAATTTGATGTAGTCTTCCATCTCTTCATAGTTGCTTAGATACTTTCATTATCACATTTTTTGTTAATTAGAGAGAGATGATTAAAAAAAATTAAATAGAATATGATGATAATACTAATACATAAGTGACAAATATTTTAAAAAGGAGGAACTAGGGGTGGGCGTTCGGTACTTCGATTTGGGTTCAATTTTTTTTTTTGATTTTTTTGATTTTTTTGATTTTCAGTTATGAAATTAGGTGTATCGAAAATCGAACCGAATTAGTTCGGTTCGGTTCGGTTCTATTTAGGTTTAATAATTTTGGTTTTTTGATTTTGGGCCTGTTTAATGAGCTAAATTATATTTGTAAATCAGACTAGTTTAACTTTCTTACGTTAAAGAAAATCAATATAAACTTAAAAAGCCTTCTAGGTGACAAATGAGAATAATTACCTCCAATGCAAAAATCAAATGGAGGACTGTATATTAACATTTGGTTGCAAATCAATGTAAAAAGTAACTTTCGATTTCGATTGCTGAATGTATTTGGATTTTGGGGCTTTGGGCTATAGGTAGTAGTGGGTTGTAGCTAAAGCCTAAATAGCTAATGGGCTTAGATATTATAAATATTAAACAACAAATATATATATATATATATATATATATATAATAATTAAAAGAAGTATATTAAATTTTTTGATTTATTTCGGTTTAAACCGAAAATCGAATTACGTCAACCTAAAAATAAAAAATCGAATCTATAAAAAAATAAACCAAAATCAAACCAAAAAACCAAAAAATCAAAACCGAAATAATTCGGTTCGGTATTTCGGTATTTATGCCCACACCTACCGAGGAAGTATTGTTATTTCGTTTGTACTTCGGGTACAGAGAATCTGTATATTACAACATCAACTTCAACTTGAGTTCAAGTATAAACAAAAACACAATGAAGTATATCAAATACCCTCAACACAAGATCAAAATGACCTTTCCAAGAGGTGTATTTTATTTTGCAGAAATTAAGATGAAACAAAAAATAGCCAAGTCGTCCGAATTCATGGATTTTCCTTAAGGAAATAATCCCCTTCACTGTACCCGAGGTTGTGAAAATTTTCCTCCTAGGATAAAATGGCTAACAGACCAACAGTAGCGGTACCTTAAACGGTTGAAATATCTTCGAACTCACAGAGCGTTTTGAGTGATCACACAGAATATTTTTGAGACAAGAAAAAAGTTTTTAATCTTACAATTTCGTACTAAACCTGTGGAAGAAACCAGGTTTATATAGCCACAACATGCCTCTTCTGAAAAGAGGCAATGGTTCACTCCAAAGGTTACACCTTTGCTGTAAGTTCATGTTTGTTCATCAAAGATTGCATCTTTTCCTAAACAGTCATCTCATTTCATGAATCAGTGTGTCACTTCATTGAAAGATTACATCTTTTTGAAGCATCATTTCTAACCATTGCGACCTTCTGTAGCCTCAGTTCAGAACAATGTATCATTTCTGAAACACCAGTTTGAAAACAATGCATCAGTTCACTTGAAACAGTGCAACTGTTACTGCATGTATATATAAATGGAGGTCCGAAACTGCAGAAAAATTTTTACTGCATTTTTTCTTGGCATTCTTCGAAATTCAAATAAAGTTTGTACAAAAAGATAGATCTCATCGATCGATCATTTGCCAAATCTAAATCCAAATCCGAATCCAAAGCCGAGCCGAGCGAGCGACGAAGACGACGACGTGAGGTATCTATTATTTCTTGTCTCACTTTCCCTGTGGAGGAAGTGTTCTTAATTATAAACACTTTCAAGTTCTCTTCTTCCACCAATGTGAGAGAAAGAGTAAACTTTCTAATTTGGGAGTACACTTTCCATTTTAGTGTCTCCTTCCCCTCCACCATTTTATTCTCCATTTTTCCATTCACACTTCTTTCATATATTATGAACCCAACAATCCCCCACATGAATAAGGATGGCTATTTTTTGTAAAATTTTTACGGATAAGTATATGATCATCAAGCAAAGACTGATGCACTCGGTCAATCGGTAGATTTGATATCTTTGAACCGTCGAGCTTTAATGTACACCTAGACAATACATGTCACACAACCAGCCTTTTAACGTTTATGGTTCTAATGGTTTTATTCTTTTTAGCCATGAACACGTTCCGGTTTCATGAGAGCTTAGAGAATAGGCCTTTACTAACATTCTCTTTGAAACGACTTCCACTTCACCCTCGCATAGGTGATTTTTAAACGTTCAATCCTATAGATTAAACTATTTGGTCAAATCTGCCAAATTTAAATAATCATTAAAAGACTTTTCACCTTAAGTCTTATCCTAGTTAACTATACATTGTCTACATCATGAGAATGGGTTGGGTAATTGACAATGTTGAACCTGTCAGACACAACTTTGTTTGATCTCCTTTAACCTAGCTCTTGGGATCTCCAGTCTGCTAGGTAGAGTTACCGCCATGTTGACTCGTCCTAGGCCTTAAACCCATTCCCTTGGATGTTCTTTCGACTCCTTCTCTAGATAGGCTTTTTATAAGTGGATCCAACACATTATCCTTTGACTTTACATAGTCAATAGTGATAATTCCACTAAAGAGAAGTTCCCTAACGGTATTATGTCTCCGTCGTATATGACGAGATTTATCGTTGTACATTATGCTCCCTGCCCTACCTATTACCGCTTGGCTATCACAGTGTATACATACTGGTGCCACTGGCTTGGGCCAATACGGAATATCTTCCAAGAAATTCCGGAGCCATTCTGCTTCTTCACCAGCTTTATCTAATGCGATAAATTTAGATTCTATTATAGAGCGAGCGATACAAGTCTGTTTGGATGATTTTCAAGAAACTGCTCCTCCACCGATAGTAGATACATATCCACTTATGAATTTTACTTCGTTCGATCCGGTGATCCAATTTGCATCACTATATCCTTCAAGTACTGTAGGATATTTATTATAATGCAAAACATAGTTTTGAGTGTATTTAAGATACCCCAACACTCTTTTCATTACCATCCAATGAGTTTTGTTAGGATTACTCGTGTACCGACTCAATTTACTAATTGCACATGCTATGTCTGGTCGTGTACAGTTCATTATATACATTAAACATCCCAATACTCTTGTGTACTCCAATTGTGAGTCACTTTCACCTTCATTCTTTCGAAGTGCAAAGTTCACATCCAATGGAGTCTTTTGGCAATACCGAATTCCATATCCTTGAACTTGTCAAGTACTTTTTCGATATAATAAGACTGTGACAATGCTAACCCTTGTGGAGTTCAATGGATTCTTATGCCTATCACATCTGCAACTCCAAGGTCTTTCATATCAAACTTGCTCTCGAGCATTCGTTTGGTTGCATTTATGTTACAAATATCTCTGCTGATGATCAACATATCATCCACATATAAACAAACAATGACTTGGTGATTTGGTGTGTCTTTAACATATACACATTTATCACATTCATTTATCTTGAATCCGTTTGCCAACATGGTTTGGTCAAACTTTGCATGTCATTGCTTAGGTGCTTGTTTTAGTCCATACAGTGACTTAACAAGTTTACACACCTTATTTTCTTTTCCTGAAACCACAAAACCCTCAGGTTGTTCCATGTATATTTCTTCCTCCAAATCTCCATTTAGGAATGCGGTCTTCACATCCATTTGATGGATTTGAAGATCATACACTGCCGCCAAGGCAATTAACATTCGAATTGAGGTTATCCTTGTTACTGGTGAGTATGTATCAAAGTAATCAAGGCCTTCCCTCTGTTTGAAGCCTTTTACTACAAGTCTTGCCTTATATTTTTCAATAGTACCATCCGCCTTCATTTTCCTTTTGAAGATCCATTTAGAACCTATTTCCGGGAGGAAGGTCAATCAATTCCCATGTATGGTTTCTTAAGATCGAATCTATCTCACTATTGACTGCCTCTTTCCAAAAGGATGAGTTTGACGACGACATCACTTCTTTAAATGTTTGAGGCTCATTTTCTATGAGAAATGTTACGAAATTCGATCCAAACGAAGTTGACGTTCTTTGACGTATACTACGTCTTGGATTTTCTTCATTATGTACATTCTCACTTAGTTCATCTCGAGGTCGTTTAGATCCTTCACTAGACTGTTCATGTCTAATTTTATACTGGTAAATGTTTTCAAAGAATTCAGCATTGTTTGATTCAATTACCATATTTTCATTAATATTCGGATGATCAGATTTATGAACCAAAAATCGACATGCTTTACTACTTTTAGCATATCCTATGAATACACAGTCCACCATTTTAGGTCCTATCTTAACCCTTTTAGGTATAGGAACTTGAACCTTCACTAGACACCCCCACACTTTGAAATATTTCAAGTTGGGTTTCCTTCCTTTCCATTTGTCGTAAGGAATTGATTGTGTCTTACTATGGGGAACTCTGTTGAGTATACGATTGGCCGTAAGGATAACCTCCCCCCATACGTTTTGTGGTAAACCAGAACTTATAAGTAAGACATTCATCATTTCCTTCAAAGTTTGGTTTTTGCTTTCCGTAATTCCATTAGATTGAGGTGAATATGGGGCCGTAGTTTGATGGATTATTCTACTCTCTACACATATTTGCGCAAAGAGAGATTCATATTCTCCGCCCCTATCACTTCTTATCATTTTGATTTTTTTGTCTAACTGATTTTCATCTTCAGTTTTATATTGCCTAAACGCATCTATTGCTTCATCCTTACTATTTAGCAAGTAGACATAACAATATCTAGTGCAATCGTCAGTAAAAGTTATGAAATACTTTTTCCCACCACGTGATGGTGTTGACTTCATATCACAAATGTCAGTGTGTATTAAGTCTAAGGGATTGGAATTCCTTTCAACGGACTTATAAGGATGCTTTGCATACTTCGATTTCACACACGTTTGACACTTCAATTTATTGCACTCAAAGTTTGGCAAAACTTCTAAGTTAATCAGTTTTCGTAACGTTTTGTAATTAACATGGCCTAAATGTTCATGCCATAAATTATAAGACTCAAGCAAATAAGAAGAATTTGAACTTTTATTTATTTCAACAGTCATTACATTCATCTTATAAAGGCTTTCGATCAAATAGCCTTTTCCTACATACATTTCTCCTTTGGTAATTACAATTTTTTCAGAAATGATTACACATTTAAAATCGTTCTTATCTAGGAGTGAAACAAAAATTAAGTTCCTACGTAACTCTGGAACATATAACACATTGTTTAGTGTCAAGACCTTACCGGAAGTCATCTTTAAGAAATTTTTTCCTGTTCCCTCCACCTTAGCAGTAGCGGAGTTAGCCATGTAGATCATTTCTTCTGCTTGAGACGGAACAAATAACGAAAATAACTCCTTGTTGGCACATACATGACGGGTGGCACCAGAATCCATCCACCATTCGCGAGGATTCCCCGTCAAGTTGCATTCTGAGAACATAGCACACAGATCATCACATTCTTTGTGGATTCAATCATATTTGCTTGATCATTCTTCTTGTTTTTCTTTGGGGCGCGACAATCTGTGGACTTGTGGCCAATGTTGCCACAGTTGAAGCATTTTCTCTTGAACTTTTTCTTAGGTTGATTGCTTCTTTGTTCAACTTTCTTCCTTTTCTTGAAATTGTTTTGGTCATCTTCTATAATATGTGCTCCATTAATTGTAGAATTCCCCTTTGACCTTCTTTCGACAGCTTTATTATCCTCTTCAATATGAAGTCGGACAATAAGATCTTCAATAGTCATCTCCTTGAGTTTATACTTTAAGTAGTTTTTGATGTCTTTCCACAAAGGTGGTAGCTTCTCAACTATCGCTGCTACTTGGAAAGCATCATTTACAATTAAACCTACAAAACAGTTTATGTGAGTATTAAGAATATTTTTAATTTGTTCAACTAAGGTATTTTTCAAAGATATACCTTCTGCTAGGAGATCATGTATGATGATTTGCAACTCCTGTACTTGAGAGACAACAGATTTGCTATCTATCATTTTGAAGTCCAGGAATCGTGCAACAAGAAATTTCTTAATTCCCGCATCCTCCATCTTATATTTTCGTTCAAGTGCCCCCCACAGTTCCTTTGATGTCTTGGTTCCACTATAAACATTGTAGAGGTCGTCTTGGAGACCACTCAGAATATAATTCCTACAAAGGAAGTCCGAATGTTTCCAAGCTTCTACAATAACGAAGCGATCTTTGTCCGAGGTTCCTTCGGGTACCTCAGGAGCGTCTTCGCTAGTGAACCGTTGCAGACATAAAGTGGTGAGGTAAAAGAACATCTTTTGCTGCCATCACTTGAAGTCAATGCCCAAAAAATTTTCGGACTTCTCCGCCGGTGCCATTATTGGCGGAGCATTTGTGCGACTTGATGTGGCAATATTAGTTTCCTCCATAGACGTTGTCGCATCCATTATTTGACTTTCAGTTGCCATTTTTCTATCACCACAAAACAATAAATACTTAGTATTTTCAGAATACTACTTAGAAAAATTAGAAATTTTTTTCCTTTGTTTCTAGTTAACAATGAAGTTTTTCTGACTTTCAATTGTCAACCGAATGATCTTTAACTTGTGACAAAGTTTTTATGACTTCAAATCACTAGTTAAGTTCAGGTGGAGTAGAAAGTTAAAACTTTAATCTCCAAAAATAAGCAATACAGATTCTGTAATAGTAATTATTTCCTTAAGATTGTTATTTCGTTTGTACTTTGGGTACACAGAATCTGTATATTACAACAACAACTTCAACTTGAGTTCAAGTATAAACAAGAACACAATGAAGTATATCAAATACCCTCAACACAAGATCAAAATGACCTTTCCAAGAGGTGTATTTTATTTTGTAAAAATTAAGATGAAACAAAAAATAGTCAAGTCGTCCGAATTCACGGATTTTCCTTAAGGAAATAATCCCCCTCACTGTACCCGAGGTTGTGAAAATTTTTCTCCTAGGATAAAATGGCTAACAGACCAACAGTAGCGGTACCTTAAACGGTTGGAATATCTTCGAACTCACAGAACGTTTTGAGTGATCACACAGAATATTTTTGAGACAATAAGAGAGTTTTTAATCTTAAAATTTCGTACTAAACCTGTGGAAGAAACCAGGTTTATATAGCCACAACATGCCTTTTCTGAAAAGAGGCAATGGTTCACTCTAAAGGCTACACCTTTGCTGTAAGTTCATGTCTGTTCATCAAAGATTGCATCTTTTCCTGAACAGTAATCTTATTTCATGAATCAGTGTGTCACTTCATTGAAGGATTAAATCTTTCTGAAGCATCATTTCGAACCATTGTATCCTTTTGTAGCCTCAGTTCAGAACAATGTATCATTTCTGAAGCACTAGTCAGTGCAACTGTTACTGCATGTATATATAAATGGAGGTCCGAAACTACAAAAAAAATTTTACTGCATTTTTTCTTGGCATTCTTGAAAATTCAAATAAAGTTTGTCCAAAAAGATAAATCTCATCGATCGATTATTTGTCGAATCCGAAGCCGAAGCCGAAGCCAAGCGAGCGACGACGACGACGGTGCGAGGCATCTATTATTTCTTGCCTCACTTGCCACGTGGAGTAAGTGTTCTTGATTATAAACACTTTCAAGTTCTCTTCTTCCACCAATGTGGGAGAAAGAGTAAACTTTCTAATTTGGGAGTACACTTTCCATTTTAGTGTCTCTTTCCCCTCCACCATTTTATTCTCCATTTTTCCATTCACACTTCTTTCATATACTATTAACCCAACAAGTATTACTGAAACTTAACTACAAAAACTTTATGTTCTCGAGCTCTATATCTAACACTAGTAAATTTATTTTCGCTTCGCTCGATTATAAGAAAGTAAAAATATAATATTTAATTTGATAATTCATTAGAATTAAAAAGTAAAATATGAGTTCACTCATATATTAGTAAATCATATGATTAGGGAAATAAATGATTTTATACTACTGCATCTGATAAATCACCCAAAATCAATGATTTTATTTTGGAAAAAGGGTCAAATATATCCCTAAATTTTGTGAAAAGATTAAAATATATCCTCCGTTATAAGTTTGTTTTATTTATATCCTCGCTGTTAAAGTTTAGGAGCATATATACCCCTTTGAAAGTTAAATGATGTGCTGAAAATTTACAAGCTCCTTTTTTTTTAAAATTTTAATTGCCACACAAGCAAAATATTGCCACATCACAAAAAATAAATCCACCCAACTGTTCTACAATCTAAATCCGATCTATCAATTAGAATCAACCATGACCCGAACCAAGATCTCACGCCTCTTTTAACCCCCCAAATAATTGCTTACCGATTGAGAATAACCTGTGCCTATGCTAAGAATTTATTAATTCCATTGAAGTTTATGCAAGCTATAACAAAAAAAATCACTAGTAAAAAAATGAACAAAAGTTGATCCATCACATGTGCGTAACCTAAATTTTTAGTGTTCTTTTACCATATTTTTGTCTCAACGAAGAGGCACATTTTGTTGGATCTTGTACTTTCAATCTGAATTCTTGGGAAAGGATTGACATAGTGATTAAAACATTAGACCTGTAAAAATTGCTCTTCATGTTCAGAGTCTTAAAAGATAGAGTAAATTCTTCTGTCAAACAAAGGTATATACAAACTTAATCATCAGTACTTCACATATATAGTGTTTCTTCATCCACCAACTTTATGTGATTATACATTAGGCTGCACATATATGTATGAGATGAGAAATGAGTGATAAAAAGAAAAAGAAAATAAGTGTTTTACGATCGAAATATTTATAGCCTTCACCAATGAAGGAATAAGGTCCAAATGATGACCGGGGCTTGAAATTCTGACTATTAAGCACAAAATCTATTTCGAAAACTCTAGTTGCATTGAAAGAATCTTGGCCAGAAGGAAAAACTTGCAGGTTTAGATTGTAGAAGGGGTGTAGATCTTGGATCGGATCATGGGTTGATTCAAATTAATGGGTCAGGTTTAGATTGTAGAAGAGTTGAGTGGCTTTATTTTTTGTGAAGTGACAATATTTTGCTTATGTAGCAATTAAAATTAAAAAGAGAAAAAAAGGGTTTGTAATTTTTCAGCACATCATTTAACTTTCAAAGGAGTATATATGCTCTTAAACTTTAACAGTGAGGATATAAATGGACCAAACTTGTAACGGAGGGTATATTTAAACCTTTTCACAAAGTTTAGGGGCATATTTGACCCTTTTTTCTTTTATTTTTTAAAATTATTTTCCTATTAAGTTTTTGACATCCAAATTAAATATATTTTCTGTTGACGTTATTTGTGATAATAAATAGTTTTTGTTTCTTTTTATATCCTCCAATAATGACCATATTTTGACTAATTTTCCTTCTAAAATTTGAGCGCTTTCATCCTCTCTCTTTGATATATTTGATCCCTTAATTTCTTGATTTATGCGCATATCTATCAGAAATTACTGTAAACTTTTCCAATAAAAATAACGTGTGAATTATATAATATATGTCATGCGACATATATATGTGTGAAATGTCATTAATTAGAGATAATAAGTTAGTAGTTAAATTAATTTTGAAGACCAAAGTTACTTATTCAATTTAGATTTGAATACCTAAGATAGTTGGTCAAGTTATCAATTTCATGTCAAGCTTGGCAACCTTAAGAGTAGGTTTGGTGGTCTATAAATAGCCTCTCTTTGTATATTTTTATAGATCTATCAAAATAGTAAAACAAAAGTATTACTAAAATTTCCTAAAGTTCTCTCCTTTCTTTAAAGTTTGATATTGATATTTTATCTTTATTTATATAACACGTTATCAACGCGAAGCCCTATTGTATCAAAATTTGAAGGCTAAGATATTTCTCTCTTTTCTTTAATATGTCTAATCTTACAAAACTTGAGTTCGTTGCCCATTAAGGCTCGGACAAGAACTATCTTTCTTTGGTATTGGATGCTGAAATCTATTTAGATGCTATGGGTCTTGGAGATGCCATTAAAATTGAAAATAAAGAATCAAAATAAGTTTGTGTTGAGGCTGTGATATTCTTGCATCATCATATTGATGAAATTCTGAAAATTGAATATCTTACGGTTAAGGATCCACTTGTTTTGTGGAATAGCCTTAAAGAAAGGTATGATCAACTAAAGATGATCATCCATCCAAAAGTACGATATGATTGAGTGCATCTGAGGTTTCAAGACTATAAGTCTGTGCATGAGTACAATTCTGCCATGTTCAAATTTTTTTTTCAATTAAAATTATGTGGAGAAACTATTACTGATGTTGATATGATGGGAAAAACACTCTCTACCTTTCATGCCTCGAATGTGCTTTTAGCACAACAATATCAAGAGAAAGATTTCCACAAGTATTCCAAACTGAGTTCTCATTTTCTTGTGGCTGAATAAAATGATGAAAGAAAAAAAAAATTCTGAAGCCAATTTTGTCTCTGAAAATCATGTTGACATCGCACACTTAAATGTAGCAGATTTGTTCGAGCACCCTGAAGGAAAATAGATCACTTGATTGGTGATGGTTCTGTGGATATGAAAAAATGAACAAGTTTATTTTTACTAATAGTAGTAATTAAAGAACATGTAATAGTAGTTGTTTATATGAGTACTAGTCTTTTAATTAGTATATTTTTTATTAGTCATATTATTGTAAGTTCATCAGTAAAATGAACTATTTTTGATTAAATAGTATTTTAATATTTATTTTAGTTATAATGAATGTTATTTTGTTATCAAGTCAGCAATAGACTCTTTTATCTAAAAATAAATGATCTAATCAAAATTAATTTCACAAAATAGCGTACATGTTTGCAACTACAACAACAACAAACCCAGTAGGTTCCCACATCGTGGGGTCTGGAGAGGGTAGAGTGTACGCAGATCATACCACTACCTCTAACGAAGTAGAGAGACTGTTTCAGTATTGCGTACATGTTTGATTTGATTAAATAGATTTTTTTGTAAATTGCATAACAAAAGATAACTATGAGATATTGTTATATTACATAACTTTTGTTTTATATAAATATTTCATTTATATATTTTATTTTGTGTATGTTATTCTATTTGAAGAAATGAATAATTTTCAAAACAACCTATCCAATTATGAAGACATTTGCTTGATTGATTCTGGCACAACACACACAATATTTAAAAATGAGAAGTATTTTTCTTATTTAAGTATGGGAAAGATAAATATTACTATAATTTCTGGTAGCATTAATTTGATTGAAGGCTTCAAAAGAGCCATTATAATTTTGCCTAAGAAAGCTAAGCTCATCACAAATAATGTTATATTTTCTCCTAAGTTCCGAAGAAACTTATCAAGTCAACAATAAACTATTTTATCTAAAAATGAATGATCTAATCAAAATTAATTTCACAAAATAACGTACATGTTTGATTTGATTAAATAGATTTTTTTTTTTGTAAATTGAATAGCGAAAGATAACTATGAATAATTATTATATTACATAACTTTTATTTTATACAAATATTTAATTTATATATTTTATTTTGTGTATTTTATTCTATTTGAAGACATGCATAATTCTCAAAGCAACTTATCCAATTATGAAGATATTTGCTTGATTGATTCTATCACAACACACAATATTTAAAATGAGAAATATTTTTCTTATTTAAGTATGGGTAAGATAAATGTTACTACAATTTATGGTAGTGCTAATTTAACTGAAGGCTTCGGAAGAACCACTATAATTTTGCCTAAAGGAGCTAAACTCATGACAAATAATGTTACGCTTTCTCCTAAGTCCTAGATAAACTTGTTGAATTTTAAAAGAGAAAAGTCATAAAGTCACTATTGAACCTGTTCGAGATTTGCAAAAAGACACTTTAACTTTGTGAGAGACCTATTACCCTACAAAAGTAATAAAAATTATTATAAATGAACCATTTTAACTGAATTTCAGTATAGGTTTGTGCTCCACGCAAATAAAGCACGCGAAGGAAACAAATTAGCTGCAAGAAAAAATGAAAAAGTGCCACATGTCAATAGTTTTTAAAATTCTTTTTAAAATTCCTTTTCTCTTCCATCTTCCCAAAATCTCCATTAAAATTTAAGATACAACTGAAGATTTGAGAAAAAAATACACTAGTGACTACCTCAACTCTCTCATGTTGTTGCGACTCATTTGTTACTTTAAACACCCTTTTTCCTCTTTTTCTTTTTCATATTTCTCAATTTTTTTTTTGAAAAAAATAAGAAAAATAACTTATTTTACCCCTTTTGAAGGATAACTAATAGAATCTTAAATTTTACAATGCAAAAGGAATAAAAGTCATACAGTTTTATCAATTTATCAAGAAAAAATTTGGAGTAAATATATGGCTTTGCTAATTTGTCAAGAAGGAAATTTTGGACAAATATAATTGAATTTATATAATTTTTTCTTAGAGGATAAAAAATGGTGGAATTGGGACAGTGAAAGGGAATGGTGATTAGTTAAAGAAGAAGAGAAAATAAGGTCTACTATGGTGTTGATTGAAGAAGAGAAATTTGAGGAAGATGGTGAATAGGAGAGAGAAAAATAAAAATAAAAACAAAAAAGTATAAGAAAAGAATAAAAGATAGTATTTAAAATTTAAAAATACGTGTCAATTAGCAATTGGTGCGTGGTCAACACCTATTTCTAAAAATTGGGTTTGATAAAAAAAAATAACATAATAATATTAATTTGAAATAGTTTAGGGGGATAATAGGTCGCCCCCAAAGTTAGAGTGTATTTTTGAAAATGTCGGACAAGTTCAGTGGTTACTTTATGTCTTTTTTTCATTTTAAGAAGATATTCGTGAAAACAGTTATCATATCAAGACAATGAATGAGTTGGATCTTGAATACCTTGGTATTACTAAGAATGTCTCTAGACAGACACGTGTTATAGAAAAGTTTCTTGTTTTATCTTCAGGCTTGTATTGGATAAAGATCAGTAAAATTGAGGCATTCTATAGTAAACCGAAGTTTACTAATTCAAATATTTTTGAACTTTGACACGATTGATTAGGATATCCTGTATCTATAATGATGAGACAGATTATAAAAAATTCAAATGGGCATGTATTAAAGAACTTAAAGGTTCTTTCAAATAATGAATTTTCTTGTACTGCCTGTTATCAAGGCAAATTAATTATGATACCATCACCAACTAAGGTTGAGATTGAATTTCCTACATTCTTGAAACATACAAAAGGGGATATTTGTGGATCTATTCACCCACCTAGTGGGTCATTTAGATATTTCATGGTCCTAATAAATGCTTCTTCTACATGATCTCATGTGTGCCTATTGTCATTTCGTAACTTGGCATTTGAGAAATTATTGACATAAATAATACGATCATGGGCACAATTTCTTGATAATCAGATTAAGTCTATTTGCCTTGACAATGCTGCAGATTTTTCAACCCAAATATTTAATGATTATTGTGTGGAAATTGGGATAAAAGTTGAACATCTTGTAGCTCATGTACAAACTCAAAATGATCTTGCTTAGTCATTACTTAAACGTCTCCAATTGATAGCGAGACCATTTCTTATAAAAATTAAGTTGCCCACCTCCACTCGGGGTCATGCAATTCTGCATGCTGCAATGCTTGTTCGTCTCAAATTGATAGATTATCATAAATTTTCTTCATTACAATAATTGATTTTGGGTCAAAAGCCTAATATATCTCATCTGAGAATTTGTGAATGTGCTGTGTATGTGCCTATTACACCACCACATCGCACAAAGATGGGTCCACAAAGAAGGTTAAAAATTTATGTTAGGTTTGAATCACCCTTCATTATTCGCTACCTTGAACCATTAATGAGAGACATGTTCACTACTCAATTTACAGATTTTTTATTTGATTAGATAATCTTTCCTAATTAGGGGGAGAAAATAGTGAAATCAATAGAGAAATTTTGTGGAAAAATTAATCAATGTCTCATCTTGATCCACGTGCTTCTATTTGTGAGCAAGAAATACAAAAAATTATCTATTTATAGAAAATTACAAATCAAATATTTGACACATTTACAAATTTGAAAAGGATTACTAAATCACATATACCTGCAAAGAATGTCCCAATTCAAATTGAGGTTCTTGTAGAATCATCTACAAGTGTCATAGCTAATGAGTCCAAGACACGCTTGAAGCGTGGTAGACCATTGTCTAAGGATCTAAATTTTAGAAAAATAAAAATAAATGGTCAAGATGACATTATGAAAGATCCTCATATGAACGTTTAAGATTTGAGCAATGTCTATATCCTTAAAAAAATCAATGAGCCCGAGACTAAAAAAAATGAGAAAATATCCATAAATTCAAGTGATATTGAAATTAATTTGAATCGATTTAAAATAATAGTGGATTATGTATTTGCATATAATGTTGCAACAAAAATTATGCAAGATAGTTAAGATCTTGAACCTCAATCTGTCACAGAATATCGACAAAGAAATGATTGGCCAAAATGGCAAGAATCAATTCAATCAGAATTGAATTCACCTGTCAAACGTGAAGCTTTTGGACCTATAGCTCAAACACCTAACGGTGTTAAGCTTGTTTGATATAAATGGGTCTTTGTGTGAAAAATAAATGAGAAAAAAATACAAATGTATAAGGCACGCCTTGTTGCACAATGATTTTCATAACTGCCTGGTGTCGATTATGAAGAGACACATTCACTAGTTATGAATGAAATAACATTGCGTTATTATTAGTTTCACTGTCTATTAGAGAATTGAAATGTATTTGATAGATGTGGTTACAACCTATCTTTATGGATCACTTGATAATGAGATATTCATGAAAGTTCTTGAAGAATTTAAGATGTCGAAAGCATATAGTTCAAAGCCTCAGGAAATGTATTCCATTAGATTGCAAAAATCATTGTATGGTTTGAAGCAATCTAGACGCATGTGGTTTAACCGTCTTAGTGAATATTTATCTAAGAAAGGTTACACGAAAGATGAAATTTGCACATGTGTTTTTATAAAAAAAACTACATCGGAGTTTGTTGTACTTGTTGTCTATGTCGATGACATAAAACTTATTGGAACTCCAATAGAACTTTAAAAGATAATTGATTAACTAAAGAAAGAATTTGAGATGAAAGATCTTGGAAGGACAAAATTATGCCTTGGTTTGAAAATTAAGCATTTGACGAACGGTATCTTTGTCTAACAATCTGCCTACACGTAAAAGGTGTTGAAATTTTTTTATATGGTTGGAGAACATCCATTAAGTACTCCGATGATTGTTCGATCACGTGATGTAAATAAGGATCCATTCCAACCTCAAGAAAAAATGAGGAACTCCTTGATCTTGAAGTACCATATTTTATTGCAATTGGTGCACTTATGTATTTTGCAAATACTACAAGACCTGATATAACCTTTTCAGTTAATTTATTAGCAAGGTATAGTTCTTCTCATACTAGGAGGCATTGGAATGAGATCAAACACATATTACGATACCTAAAAGGGACTATCGATATGAGATTATTTTATTCTAAAAATTGCAGTTCCGATCTTGTTGGTTATACTGATGCTGAGTATTTATCTAACCCGCATAAAACTCAATCTCAAATAGGCTATGTGTCCATATGTGGGGGTACTTCATATCTTGGAGATTTATAAAGCAGTTTATCGTAGCCGCCTCATCGAACCATGTTGAGATAATAGCTATTCATGAAGCAAGCCGAGAATGTGTGTGGTTAACGTCCATGATACTTCTCATTCGAGAAAAATGTGATTTAAAATGTGACAAAGTACCTACAATTTTATATGAAGATAATGCAACATGCATAGAGCAATTAAGGGAGGATTCATAAAATGAGATAAAATGAAACACATTTAGCCAAAACTTTTCTACATACATGAGCTCCAGAGAAATGGTGATATCAACGTGCAATAGATTTGTTCAAGTGATAATATTGTTGAGTTATTCACCAAGTCTCTACCAACTGCGACTTTCAAGAAGATGGTGCACAATTGTAACACCCCAACTTAGGAAGAAGTCCCATATCGGCAAAACACAGGAGGGATACTGGGTATATAAGTAAGAAAGTCTTACTTCTCAGTGACGCGTTTTAAAGCCGTGCGGGCCTGGGCCCAAAACGGACAATATCACTAGTAGGTTGGGAAGTTACTGGGGTGTCTCGGGCCTTGATGGTTCGGGATGCTTGTCGCGGCCAGGGCCCCGACTCGGGTCGTGACAGAATGGTATCAGAGCCGCTCCTGTGTCGTTTCTGTAGATGTGGGCCAAAGTTTAAACTGAGTGTAGGCAAATCCCGGTAAGGCGGGGTAAACCTCAGTCCTGAGTGTAGGCAAATCCCATTCGGTGGGGGCAAACCTCAGCGAGGATGCTGAGTCCATAAGGGGGGTGTATGTAACACCCCAACTTAGGAAGAAGTCCCATATCAACAAAACACAGGAGGGATGCTGGGTATATAAGTAAGAAAGTCTTACTCCCTAGTGACGCATTTTAAAGCCGTGCGGGCCTGGGCACATAGCGGACAATATCACTAGTAGGTTGAGAAGTTGCAAGGGTGTCTCGGGCCTTGATGGTTCGGGATCCTGTCGTGGCCAGGGCCCCGGCTCGGGTCGTGACAACAATATTAGGATACGGAGATTCAAGTCATTCAATTGAAGTTTTCATAAGGGGGAGTAAAATACATGTTGTACTCTTTTTTTCTTAACGAAGATTTTGTCCCAATCGAATTTATTTGGTAAGGTTTTTAATGAGGCAACACTAAAGGCGTATTACAAGATGTGTGTACTCTTTTTTCTTCACTAGGCTTTTTCCCATTGAATTTTCCTAGTAAGATTTTAACGAGACACATTATACATTAATGGACATCAAAGGGGGAGTGTTATATAATATGAATGTCATGTGACAAATATATGTGTGAAATGTGATTAACTAGAGATAAGAAAAAAGACATAAAAATAACACTGAAGTTGTCCCAATTTTTTAAAAAGAAACTTTAAATTTGTGGTGGTCCTATTACCCCCTTATTCTTATCAAAGTAAAATAAATAAAACATTTTGATCCTACGTGACATAGAGAGTGTATAACACTCACCTAAAGAGTATGGGAAGTAAAAATATAATTAAAAAATATTTTTTATTACCTTTTTTATTAATATAATATTCTTATTCTTTTGCTTTTTTTTTTTTAAATCTTTCTCTAATCTTCTTCCCTCTATAGATGGCCGAAAAATAATTTTCATGCCGGATCTGAACTGATCGTTTGATATTAGGTGATTTAGTGAGGTGAAGAAAAGAAAAAAAAAGAAAAGAAAGTCAACTTTGGTTGTCGACGAAATTAAACTCCGATAACTAAATCATCAATTTTCGATGACTATCACTATTTTCAATCGAAAATGATAGAGAAAGAAAGAATGAAAAAATATTAACAGAAAAAGTAAGAGAAGACATAAATTCAAAATTGCTATCACCTTTTTTTCAATCATTTTCTTAGGTCACCCCCTTTTGTCAGTCATCTTCTCCGGCAAGAAATGAGAAAAACATAGAAAAAGGATTAAATTAGTACAAACACTATCAAAACAAAAAACAAATACTAATAAAAAAAACATAACAAAAATGATAAAAGAAAAAAGTAGTAGCCTAATTGGAGAAGGAGAGAATGTTGTTAAGATGAGGGAGATGTGCAGATAGTTTTAGGGTGTGGATGAGGAGCTGTCAAGGATGGTGTTGGGTTTAGTTTATTGGTTGTCATTTTAAAAAAAATTATTTTTGACACATTTGTGCACGTGTTTTACACTCAATGATTATAAAGTGGAACTACTCGTATACAGGTGTCAAAGATGTACTTTGAATAAGAATAAGGAGGTAATAGGATGCTTACAAACTTAAAATGTCTTTTTGAAAATTTGAAACAACTTCAGTGGTGCTTTATGTCTTTTCTCTAGAGATAATAAGTTGGTAGTCAAATTGAATTTGAAGACCAGAGTTACTTATTCAATTTGAATTTGAATACCTAAGATAGTTGGTCAAGTTGCCAACTTGTTGTCAAGCTTGACAACCTTAGGGAGTAAGCTTGGTGGTCTATAAATAGCTACTCTTTGTACATTTTTATAGATATATCAAAATAGTAAAATAAAAATATTACTAAAATTTACTAAAGTTCTCTCCTTTCTTTAAAACTAGTGAATATGTCCGCGCTTCGCGCAGTGATAAAGATCTTATTATATTTATGACATAATTTTATTAATATTAAAATATTAAAAATAATAAAAATAGATGATATTGTCCAGATTTTATGATCTTCCTGTTATCTAATTTCAAAAAAAAGAAAATTAGAAAAATAGAGGAGAAATTCATTTATTTTTATCCTCCTCATGTACGTTAATAATGATAATAATTACGTTTCAATTTCAAATAAGTTATAATCAGCTATAATATTCAAAATTTATTTTGTTAATTCTTTTGGCACAAGTACCATAGCAAAACTACTTTTAAAGGAAAAAAAAAACTATTTCTCTTGTACTTTTAAAGTGATTGTTTTAGTTTGAATGTTTGAATTTGACTTGATATTAATTTTAAAAAGTAAAAAGTAAATTAAATTTTTTTTCTAAAACTAAATATTTATGTAAGATATCAAAATGTCTTTTTTTTTTGGTTAAAAATATATTTTATATGTTGGGGTCTTAATCAATATATGTCATATAGAATATTGACTTTAGTAAATATATAAAGTAATATTCGAAGAAGTCGAAAGAAAAAAATAAGACATATTTGATATAACTTCAAACAGATAAAAGTAATAATATTAAAGACATGCATCTTTAATTTTTCTTCTACAACCTAATCTAAACATACAAGTTTAATACCGTCAAACTTAAAATATTTGTAAAGAAAAAGTAAAATTTCAAAAAGCTAAATAAAAAATAAAATGAAAACATGACACATTCATTTATACTTTAAAATAAAAGTAAAATAAAAAGATAAATCTTGGAAGCACAACATTGAAAAGCCTAAAACAAACCTTTTATTTGTTGGTCGTTAGATGATAAGTAAAAATTTCATCTTAAAAATTGCTTTCACAGTTAGTAATTTTTTTTCTACGTCTTTTCTATTGGCATTTTCACCAACCTTTTCCTTTCCTTTTTTTTTGAATCCTTTTCTCACTTTTTTTCGGGGTAATTTCAAAATTCGAAACAAAAGTGTGCTCTTCATTCATCTATATGAATCTCATCTAATTTTTGTAGAACTCCCATTTGATTCTTTATATTCATCGTTATCTGCAATAGTTGTTGAACAATCAAATTCAAGTGAAATATAAAATTTTAATTTCTTCATATATTCTTATTTATTAGAGGAATCATTTGTTATATTCTACTCTACCTAATTTGTATTGTTACAATTAAGAAAAAAATACTAAATAATAAATCATTGCAAAAAGATTCAGTTTTAAATGAGAGAAACATGTTAATAGAACGAAAATCAAAATCAAGAGAATCATTTTTAAGATAAAAGAATTGAAATATAATGATGTACGAACAATTTAAAGAAAGTACAAATCAATATTTCTTTTACCTTCTTAACAAATATCGATATCGAAATCATCAAATTAAAATTTTCCTTCAGATCATTTGTTATCTTCTCCTCTTTATCAACAATGGTTCAAAAAAATATCTTCAAAATAGTAAAATAAATATTTCTTTATTCTCCTCCTACTTTGTTGTGAATTACTTTGACATAGAACGATAAACTTTCCTCTCTTCTCTTATTGAAGACACTATATCAAAGAAGAAGAGACAATTATGGAAAAGCCCTGCATTGTTGTGCTACATATACTCACCCTTATTTTATTGTAAGTAACTTACATGCTAAAGACGAACCGTTTTAAAAATTGAAAAATATTTTCTTCATATTTAATTTACTTGAATGTGTGTCACTAATCATCTTTATAAACTTAAAGGAATGTGCTTTCTCATTAATTGAGTTTTTCAAATTGTTTTATGAATTTTTGGAGGAAAAATTAACAAAAAAAGACTCAAAAAAATCACCAAAAAAATAAATAGCATTCCTTAGTTCTTATGCATGCCACCTAGGGTGATCTAAAAGTCTCATATATATATATATATATATTGATTTGATAATGATATTTTTCTTTATTTATATACATGTTGGCAATATTTTGTAGTAGTTTATAGATAGTACTAGCAAAATAATTTGAAAAAACAGGAAGGAAAAGAAAACTAAAAATAAATGAATAAATAAAGCATAAAAATAGAAAAGAAACATGAAATGTTAAATGTAAATGTCATAGATCTCTTCACAAATCTGATACCTAAATCATATAAACTTGATTTAGCTTGTAATAGAAGAGAATTTTTTTTTAATTTGCATGAAAGAATTATTAAAATTTAAAATAATATTTGGTTATACATCATTGTGAATAAAATGAAAAAGAAAGTCAGATGAATTTGAAATTTCAAAGGTTTTTCAATTGATTAGTTTTCACTCAAAAAATTCAAAATTTTTAATTTTAAATATATGTCCAAACAAAATTTTTATTTTTAAATACTCTTTTTTTTCAATATCACTTTATTTATTTGAAACGCCTACAAAAATATTCTTTAATTCATTATTACCAAAAATAACAAGCAGTCTAAATAGTATTAACTTTCTCGAGAATTACAGGTTACATCATTGTCTTTTCTTTAACTTAATAATATGCAGAACATTATTTTTATCAATAACCAAAGAATGTGAGAGTACAGTATATTATGACGAATCTAGAAATTTTACTAAGGGGATTCAAATATTATAATGCTTAGAATTTGTTCTTGATGAAATTTGAAAGCCCTAAACCACTAAGCCAATTTGTAATCTTGAATTGACGGGATTCAAAGTTTATATACACACACTACAAAAGGACCTTAAATATACTACTTATTTTTTATCGAGGCAATTTAGAAGAATATACCCTAGCCCCTCCTAAATTCGCCCCTGGTTGAGAAGTCATCTTTAAGTTATTATCTTAAGCTTTTGAGTAAAAAAAATATGAATTAAGCCTGAAATACAAATAGATCTAAAAAGTATTAAAGAATAGATCTAAAAGTATTAAAGAATGAACTATTAAGATAACGTATAGAAAAATTAACAAAAAGAAAAAAAATTAACAAACAATGTCATATCTTTTTAAAGAAATTAAAATGAAAGAAAAGGTCCAAAAAACCCACAAAGGATGAATAGAAATGGTGACTTTAGGAACATACCACATTAGCAATCTCGTATCCTTTCTTTATACACACACATATATATATATACATAGATACATACATACTAGTTTAGGGTACGTGAGTTGTACATTTATAAAAACTGTGCATAAATAGAGAATAAAAATAAATTGTGTGTATTATCGATTGACATTGAGGTAGATGTAACATATATTTAAATGAAGATATAAATATTATTGTACTATAGCGACACATTGAATTATAATTCAAATTAATTAAGTATCTTTTGAATAATCCACTGAAGTTATAACATGCAAAATAGAATTTAGCCATCAAGTGATTATAATTTTTGCGGATAGAATTAAGGAGACATTTTAATAAAAGGATTAAATTAGTACAAACACTATCAAAACAAAAAACAAATACTAATAAAAAAAACATAACAAAAATGATAAAAGAAAAAAGTAGTAGCCTAATTGGAGAAGGAGAGAATGTTGTTAAGATGAGGGAGATGTGCAGATAGTTTTAGGGTGTGGATGAGGAGCTGTCAAAGATGGTGTTGGGTTTAGTTTATTGGTTGTCATTTTAAAAAAAATTATTTTTGACACATTTGTGCACGTGTTTTACACTCAATGATTATAAAGTGGAACTACTCGTATACAGGTGTCAAAGATGTACTTTGAATAAGAATAATGAGGTAATAGGATGCTTACAAACTTAAAATGTCTTTTTGAAAATTTGAAACAACTTCAGTGGTGCTTTATGTCTTTTCTCTAGAGATAATAAGTTGGTAGTCAAATTGAATTTGAAGACCAGAGTTACTTATTCAATTTGAATTTGAATACCTAAGATAGTTGGTCAAGTTGCCAACTTGTTGTCAAGCTTGACAACCTTAGGGAGTAAGCTTGGTGGTCTATAAATAGCTACTCTTTGTACATTTTTATAGATATATCAAAATAGTAAAATAAAAATATTACTAAAATTTACTAAAGTTCTCTCCTTTCTTTAAAACTAGTGAATATGTCCGCGCTTCGCGCGGTGATAAAGATCTTATTATATTTATGACATAATTTTATTAATATTAAAAATAATAAAAATAGATGATATTGTCCAGATTTTATGATCTTCCTGTTATCTAATTTCAAAAAAAGAAAATTAGAAAAATAGAGGAGAAATTCATTTATTTTTATCCTCCTCATGTACGTTAATAATGATAATAATTACGCTTCAATTTCAAATAAGTTATAATCAGCTATGATATTCAAAATTTATTTTGTTAATTCTTTTGGCACAAGTACCATAGCAAAACTACTTTTAAAGGAAAAAAAAACTATTTCTCTTGTACTTTTAAAGTGATTGTTTTAGTTTGAATGTTTGAATTTGACTTGATATTAATTTTAAAAAGTAAAAAGTAAATTAATTTTTTTTTCTAAAACTAAATATTTATGTAAGATATCAAAATGTCTTTTTTTTTTGGTTAAAAATATATTTTATATGTTGGGGTCTTAATCAATATATGTCATATAGAATATTGACTTTAGTAAATATATAAAGTAATATTCGAAGAAGTCGAAAGAAAAAAATAAGACATATTTAATATAACTTCAAACAGATAAGAGTAATAATATTAAAGACATGCATCTTTAATTTTTCTTCTACAACCTAATCTAAACATACAAGTTTAATACCGTCAAACTTAAAATATTTGTAAAGAAAAAGTAAAATTTCAAAAAGCTAAATAAAAAATAAAATGAAAATATGACACTTTCATTTATACTTTAAAATAGAAGTAAAATAAAAAGATAAATCTTGGAAGCACAACATTGAAAAGCCTAAAACAAACCTTTTATTTGTTGGTCGTTAGATGATAAGTAAAAATTTCATCTTAAAAATTGCTTTCACAGTTAGTATTTTTTTTTCTACGTCTTTTCTATTGGCATTTTCACCAACCTTTTCCTTTCCTTTTTTTTTGGAATTCTTTTCTCACTTTTTTTCGGGGTAATTTCAAAATTCGAAACAAAAGTGTGCTCCTTCATTCATCTATATGAATCTCATCTAATTTTTGTAGAACTCCCATTTGATTCTTTATATTCATCGTTATCTGCAATAGTTGTTGAACAATCAAATTCAAGTGGAATATAAAATTTTAATTTCTTCATATATTCTTATTTATTAGAGGAATCATTTGTTATATTCTACTCTACCTAATTTGTATTGTTACAATTAAGAAAAAAATACAAAATAATAAATCATTGCAAAAAGATTCAGTTTTAAATGAGAGAAACATGTTCATAGAACGAAAATCAAAATCAAGAGAATCATTTTTAAGATAAAAGAATTGAAATATAATGATGTACGAACAATTTAAAGAAAGTACAAATCAATATTTCTTTTACCTTCTTAACAAATATCGATATCGAAATCATCAAATTAAAATTTTCCTTCGGATCATTTGTTATCTTCTCCTCTTTATCAACAATGGTTCAAAAAAATATCTTCAAAATAGTAAAATAAATATTTCTTTATTCTCCTCCTACTTTGTTGTGAATTACTTTGACATAGAACGATAAACTTTCCTCTCTTCTCTTATTGAAGACACTATATCGAAGAAGAAGAGACAATTATGAAAAAGCCCTGCATTGTTGTGCTACATATACTCACCCTTATTTTATTGTAAGTAACTTACATGCTAAAGACGAACCGTTTTAAAAATTAAAAAATATTTTCTTCATATTTAATTTACTTGAATGTGTGTCACTAATCATCTTTATAAACTTAAAGGAATGTGCTTTCTCATTAATTGAGTTTTTCAAATTGTTTTATGAATTTTTGGAGGAAAAATTAACAAAAAAAGACTCAAAAAAATCACCAAAAAAATAAATAGCATTCCTTGGTTCTTATGCATGCCACATAGGGTGATCTAAAAGTCTCATATATATATATATATTGATTTGATAATGATATTTTTCTTTATTTATATACATGTGGGCAATATTTTGTAGTAGTTTATAGATAGTACTAGCAAAATAATTTGAAAAAACAGGAAGGAAAAGAAAACTAAAAATAAATGAATAAATAAAGCATAAAAATAGAAAAGAAACATGAAATGTTAAATGTAAATGTCATAGATCTCTTCACAAATCTGATACCTAAATCATATAAACTTGATTTAGCTTGTAATAGAAGAGAAAAAAAATTTAATTTGCATGAAAGAATTATTAAAATTTAAAATAATATTTGGTTATACATCATTGTGAATAAAATGAAAAAGAAAGTCAGGTGAATTTGAAATTTCAAAGGTTTTTCAATTGATTAGTTTTCACTCAAAAAATTCAAAATTTTTAATTTTAAATATATGTCCAAACAAATTTTTTATTTTTAAATACTCTTTTTTTTCAATATCACCTTATTTATTTGAAACGCCTACAAAAATATTCTTTAATTCATTATTACCAAAAATAACAAGCAGTCTAAATAGTATTAACTTTCTCGAGAATTACAGGTTACATCATTGTCTTTTCTTTAACTTAATAATATGCAGAACATTATTTTTATCAATAACCAAAGAATGTGAGAGTACAGTATATTATGACGAATCTAGAAATTTTACTAAGGGGATTCAAATATTATAATGCTTAGAATTTGTTCTTGATGAAATTTGAAAGCCCTAAACCACTAAGCCAATTTGTAATCTTGAATTGACGGGATTCAAAGTTTATATACACACACTACAAAAGGACCTTAAATATACTACTTATTTTTTATCGAGGCAATTTAGAAGAATATACCCTAGCCCCTCCTAAATTCGCCCCTGGTTGAGAAGTCATCTTTAAGTTATTATCTTAAGCTTTTGAGTAAAAAAAATATGAATTAAGCCTGAAATACAAATAGATCTAAAAAGTATTAAAGAATAGATCTAAAAGTATTAAAGAATGAACTATTAAGATAACGTATAGAAAAATTAACAAAAAGAAAAAAAATTAACAAACAATGTCATATCTTTTTAAAGAAATTAAAATGAAAGAAAAGGTCCAAAAAACCCACAAAGGATGAATAGAAATGGTGACTTTAGGAACATACCACATTAGCAATCTCGTATCCTTTCTTTATACACACACATATATATATATACATAGATACATACATACTAGTTTAGGGTACGTGAATTGTACATTTATAAAAACTGTGCATAAATAGAGAATAAAAATAAATTGTGTGTATTATCGATTGACATTGAGGTAGATGTAACATATATTTAAATGAAGATATAAATATTATTGTACTATAGCGACACATTGAATTATAATTCAAATTAATTAAGTATCTTTTGAATAATCCACTGAAGTTATAACATGCAAAATAGAATTTAGCCATCAAGTGATTATAATTTTTGCGGATAGAATTAAGGAGACATTTTAAGAAATCAAATAACAAAAGTAAAAATGGACAGCCACTTGCAAGCTGAATCACAAGAAATATGGATAGCATATCTCTAGTTACAAAGAATTGAAACTTCAAAGTTCGTTGTTTTCTATCATCATGAACATGAACTCTTAAGTAATAGAGCATTTTGAAAGTAGTGCAATGGGCAAAGGTCAATCCTTCCTGTAAAAGAAAAAATATTTAATATCAATAGATAAACAAGAAATTTTTAGATGGTTTGAGATTAAGAAAGTTCGCATCAATACCTTGGAAAGCATGCCAATGATCAAGACACTTGCAATGGACATACTTTGATGTTCCCTTACACCTCCAAGAGATATAGCTAGTAAACAAAGAAGTATTGTCTTTTCAATTGGAACATAGGAAAACTCACGTCTGATTAGCAACATGAAAGTCAAAATTTAATTAAATTCAAAGTATGATTTGTATCGAAACTCATCTATGTATCATAAAAAAAGGAGTCCTATGGCAGTTGAGGTTTTGTTTTGCTAAAAATAGCGATACTTATAATAAAAAAAAAGTTAAGACATTTTTTACTTTTTCAAAAAAGGCAGTTTATTTTGTTTGCCAAGAAATGCTCCTACGCAGTTCTCGTTTTGTTAAAAATAAGACAGTTTCTATTGGACTCCTATAACCGTGTTTAATTTGAAAAAAATAAAATTAATTTTTTATTTTCCAAAAATAGTACTCCCTCCGTCCCAAATTATGTGTCATCATTTTTTTTTAATCCATCCAAAAATATGTGTTGCCTTTCCTTATTTGGCAACTTTTTAAAGGCAAAATTACCCTTTTACCCTTATTGATCTCACTTAATTAAAAAAAATAAATATTAACACATTTTTTGATAAAGGATAATTTTGTAAACTTTACCAAGTCTTTCCTTATTTTTTTAAACTCCGTGCCCGATCAAATGACGACACATAAAATGGAACGGAGGGAGTACAATTTTTTTACAAGAAAATAAGTATTTTTATTTTTTGCCAAAAAAGTACAGTTGTTCTTAGGAGTCCAGACTCTACAAAAGTTTAGTTTGTAAGAATTACAACACTTTTATTTTTCAAAAAGATATATATTTTTGTATAATTACTTTACCTAAGTCAGTGATACACCATAAATATAGGCACAAACAACAAAGAATGTAACATGACCTCCTAGTGATTTTCATAAATTAGATATTTTTGCTAAGTACATTGTGAATATATGAAATGATGCAAACGCCAATAATTATTACAACTTAACAGATCAAATGACATACTGAAACATTCAATGACAAATGCACTTGCCGATATCGAATTCGTATAAATATACAAAATAAATACATATAAAAAGATTTACACCAATTAAGAGACTTATCCCATGTAGTGGCCGATGCAAGCTTGTCGATACCAAGTTCATATAAATCAGTCCGACATGAAATATAAAAGTAGAATTCGTAGAGTTTCAATCTTTAATCTGTCTCTGGGTGCTATCAAATTTCACAAAAATATAGATAAAGAATAAATTAAGAATATCAAATTTCATATGGTGGATCCAAATAAAATTTTCATGGAAGAAAAATTAAAATTATTGTATCCACCTTAATAGACAAAGGACATAACTTGAGATATGAAAAAAATAAATAAACAAAAGGATAGGAAAGAAAGTGCAGGAAAATAATTGTTCTATATTATATGTAGCTAACCTAAGAGACATTATCTTGGCATTCAGGTGCAATAGAAAATAATCTATAGATCCAAAAATCCATGAGAAGGAAAAATCTTTAGAAAGATTGTCCGGTTAATGAAATCCTGTAACTTGTTGATAAACATGTAGAAAAGCAATACAATTAAATTTAACTCTTATACAAAAGTTTCTTAAAATTCGATTGAACATTGATCTACCACACGTAAACTAAAAGAAAGTAGTATGATAATAGAGATATCAGAACAACACGATTAGATCTAACTTTTACCCAAAAAATTCTCAAAGCTCAACCTAACAATCATCAATAATATGCAGTGAAAAGAAGAAGCATTGGACAAAATAAATAAAAAAGGAACTAACATACCTAGCTAAAGCAGTCAAAGCAAATTATCGTTTTAAAGAGTAATTACCTCTATGTTATTATTTCTAGAAGCTTAAAACTTCAAAAATACAATACGAAGATCTTTGACGTAAGTATATGCAAGATATGAAATTCAAGCCAAAGTAGACTCAAGTGTATCTATTGTACTATGTATTTCAAAAGAAGATTTAAAGTCACTAACCATTGACTGCAAAGATTTGTATTATAAACTTAAAATACTTCATCGACATTGTGTAGCATTTTATAAAGTTAAAGAGTTACTACAGAGAACCAAGTTAGACTAACCATGATTGTCCTTGTTGCGGCAATTAGTATATATAGATAGTCATAACCATTGTTGCTCATCGTGTAGGGCTTCTAATTTTGTATCAATCCTAAAGTGAATAGGGACTCTAATTTTGTATCAATTCTAAAGTGAATCAACTAACACGATCTATTTTTCTTTTTTTCTTTCTTACCATGTATTTTAAAACCCTTTTTACATATATAAAAGGAAAAACAAAATTTGTCAATATTAATTTACCATATATTTTGCACTTATCATATATTTTAGGAGACTTTAATTTTTAAATTAATTAATTATTGATGAAAAAAGTGAAAAGACGATTTTGTTTAAAGCGGAGACTTTTAATGAAGGGCAAAAAGTTCAAACGATATATATATATATAGAGAGAGAGAGAGAGTGTTTCGAGATTATGACACAAGCTTAGTATTCAAACCCAATATATTTTTATACTCCATCTATTTTTTTTTGGTAACAATTTGTGAAATTACCATTCCAAAAACAACTCAATTACAGACAAAGAGCCTCTAGTGTTTGCTCTCCTTCCAACTGAAGTGACCAAACATCTAGACCTCAGCAAAAAACCACACCAGTTACAAAGTTTTTCTATCAAAATCTGAAGCTCTCTTCGTGTGTTTTAGCATGGACAATCACTCACACAACTCTCTATGTATCTGACCTGGTTTTAAATCCACTTGTACATTTTGTTGCCTAAATACTTTGATGTTTATGGCTTGCCAAGTATAATATATCAAAGCTCCCCAAGTTGCAGCCACCATTTCCTTCTTAAATTTGCTCCATCTTCTTCTGTTAATCCATTTGAGGGTAGATGCCACATCTCCACAATGAATATTTATCCCCAACCAATTACTCAGCTTGTTCTTTAATTCAGTAGTCCATTCACATTTAGCAAAAAAATGTTGTTGTGTTTCCTACTGATCATCAGTGCATAAACAACACTTAAAGGTCATCTATAGGAATATTAAGCTTGGTAAGCCTGGCTTTTGTTAGTAGCCTACCTTGGTGTGCTAACCAGACAATCACCCTTTGTTTGGGAAGCATGATTGAACTCCAAATCAAGTAAGCTTCAACCAGTTTATTCATCCTGCCCAGTAAAGCATTATAGCTCTTAATAACTGAGTAGGCACCTGTAGCAGTGAGTACATAGTTTCCTCCTTGGTACCAGCTCACCATTTGTTCATTCAGAGCATGTAGCTTCTTCCAGTACCAGCTGTAATCACCTGATGGGACATGGTTTCAAATATTTTCCTCCTCCATATAAAAACCACTCACCTATTTTACCCACAGAATATCTTCTTTCCTAGCAAGTTGCCACAACAACTTACCTACTGAGGCTATATTCCAGTCACTGCATCATTTGATGTTTAGCCCACCAAACTTCTTTGGTACACCCATTTTTTTCCAAGTTACTACCGCCATTTTTCTTTTTCCTTCAGCAGCTCTCAAGAGAAAATCTTTACATAACTTTTCTACCTCTTTCAAAACTCTCTGTGGCAATATGAATACAACACCCCAATAGTTGTATGTAGAAAATAGTAATGCCATGATTATTTGCAATCTTCCTGCATAGGATAGGTGCTTTGCATATGCTACATAAATACTGCTAGTAATTTTTTCCACCAAATGCTGACAATCCATCTTATTCCATTTTCTTGAAGTGAGTGGAAGCCCCAAATATTTGATAGGCAATTCCCTTAAATTAAAACCTGTGGTGTCCAGTATCTGTTGCTTGACCTGATCTTTCACTCCAGCTATAAAAATGCTGGACTTATACTGATTTGCTACTAGTCTTGTGACATTGCTGAAATGAGTCAGTGCTTCCATAACTCTTTCCGCTAAGCTTAAATTCCCTTTGCAAAAGATCATGAGGTCATCTGCAAATACTAAATGAGTAAGCTTGGATGCTTTACACATGGGGTGGAATTGAAAGTCTTGTAGGAAACTCATTCTGTTAAGTGTTTTAGTCAAATATTCCATCACAATCACAAACAGGGGGGGGGGGGGGGGGGGAGATGAGATCTCCTTGTCTAAGTCCCCTTTTCCTTCAAAATAACCATGTCTCACTCCATTTACCTTTACTGAAAACTTTGTAGTTACACAGGTCATTACCAACCTTGTAAAAGGCTCGGGAAAATCAAAGCCTCTTAGAGATTCTTCAATAAACTCCCAGCTAATCATGTCATACGTTTTCCTAAGATCAATTTTCACAAGACACCTAGCTGATGTCTTTCTATTATAGTGCCTCAACATGTCATGGCACATAAGAACATTATGGATTATTGACCTCCCTTCTACAAAAGCCGCTTGGTTGTCAGCAATCAGACTTGGTAGTATTTTCTTTAGCCCCATACAGAGTAGTTTGGACACACACTTATAGTTAACATTACAACAGGATATTGGCCTGCATTGAGTAGTATTGTCAGGTACTGCAGTCTTTGGTATGAGAAATATCTAGTAGCATTCACTTGCTTCAGCAGCTTTTCATTCTATATGAATTGCAGGACAACTTGAGTAACATCTTCTCCTACCACACTCCAAGCTGCTCTATAGAAACCACTACCATAACCATCTGGTCCTGGGCTTTTATTACATCTATTTGAAACATAGCTTGCTTCACATCTTCAGGTAAGTATGGTTGCAATAACTCAAACTGTTAATTAGTTGACAACTGACTACCATTCTTTAGGAAGCTTTCAAAAGCATGCACTTTACCCCTCTCTTTAGTTCTTAACAGTTCTTCATATTAATCAACAAACACCTTAGTTATATCAGTGGTACTTGTTTGAACAATTCCAGTTTTATTCCTTATATGGGTAATAGCCTGTTGGAGCCTTTTATATTTGATGACTGAGTAGAAATACTTGGTATTATCATCTCCCAGCCTTATCCAGGTGACCTTGCTCTTTTGTTGAAACCACACCTCAGCCAAATAAGAAGTCCTTCTGAACTTATTACATTTCAACTTCTCTTGTGCCTGCAAATACACACCAGTTGGATTACCATGCAACTCTTGTTAAGCTTGAGTCAATGCTTCCCTATCCTCCTCTGCTTTTGTAAGAATGTTTCTGAAATGATCTTTGTTTAGTTACTTCAATCCCTTTTTAGGAGCTTTAATTTTTTCATTTGCTGCCATATTTTGCACCCTTCTATAGGTTTCTCCAACTTTGCTTAACAACCTGAAGGAATTGTTGGTGTTTAGCCCAGACATTACAATACTTGAAAGCCCTTTTTCCTCTATTATCAACTCCATCCTTTACTATGCATAAGGGACAATCATCACTCACCCCTTCCCCCTTATAAGTAGCTTGGACCACTGGCATAGTATCAAGCCAATCCTGATTAATAAATGCCTAATCAATCTTTGAAAAAAATCCTATGATCACCATGTTTATCATTCCAGATGTATCTATACCCTCCACAAGGTAATTCCACTAAATCACACTTTTCAACACATTCTTTAAAATCCTGCACCTTTCCTACAGTGACTGCAGTACCACCAATGCTATCCTCATCATGACTCCATCTGTTTTATCGATCCTTATGGTTTAAATAATTGTTTCAATTATTTATTCTATCTATAAAATAAAAATAAATAAATTATCATATCTTTTCCTTCTATCTTCATTATTAAATAGTTATATAAATCAATATTAGTCAAATTTATACTAATTTGATGACAACATTAATAAGGTTAAATTAATAAAATATAGCTCTAATTAAAGATTTTTTACTAGACGTGACAAGTCAATGGGAGTAAAATAAATTTATCACTTATTTTTAAAATAATTTTTTATTTTTACTTGTCACTTTGGACATATCAAGAAAAAAACCGAACAAGAATATTCTTCAAATAATCCTTAGCTTTAAATTTTAATTTTACCTATTGCTCAAATTATTTTCAAGACTTAATACTAAACATCAATTAATAGGAATAATGAGGTAAAATAATTATGCTAATTATTATTTTTTTAATGAATATTTTGAATCGGAATGTGATAAGTAAAAATAAACAGATGAAATATTATTTTTTAGTTTAATTGTCATCTCATTATTGTTATATTTCTTTATTACTTGTTCTTTAGTTTATTTGTCATTCAATTATTGCTATTTTTTTTTTATTATAAGGATATTTTATTTGTCTTCCTTGATAATCGTGCCATACAATATCACCATCCAAACAACCACTTAAACCACACTTAGTAATTCAACTGCGCCAGTTTTTACCAATAAACAAAGATTTCAGTAATGAGTGGTGCTTTAGAGCAAGTGTTTTTTTTTTCTTTTTTCTTTTTGGAAAATAAGCTACAATTTGAAAGTACTTCCTTCATTTCGGAATAAGTGAATTGTTGGAGTATTTATTAATGTTTCAAAATAAGTGAATTATTTTTTTTTTTTTCAAATTTATCCTTATGATTTGATAACCAATTAACTTTTGAAAAGGTATTACATAGTCAATTTTCTTATTTTTTGGATAAAAATAAAAAATTGTGTTAAATTTATATCTTTAATGTTTTTTTCTTAATTTATGTGTCAAAATTTAATAATTCATTTATTATGAAATGGAGGGATTAGTTTATTGCAAATTCCGTTTTATTGAGCATCACAGAACGGCGTCGTGTTAAGCTATTACTGGCATTCCTTTTTTCCTTGGGGAAGAAAGTAGAATAATTTCGCCGGCGTTGTGCCCTAGTTGACATTTTTGTCCGGCGATGGACCAACTGAGTGAAGATGAGAAAAAGGCACTTCGTGGTAGCAAATTCGCACCACTTCCTTCTGCACCCTCTTCTTCTCGTACTCAACCCAGGTATAAAATTAACTGTCTTGTCTACTTAGAGAGAGGAAGGATTCATATTATACTAGTTTATGATTGAATAATTGCAGGCTGGCTCATCCAGGAGGACCCATGAAGACAAATAAAGCAGCAGCTTTAGCTAAATTCCTTGACAGGAAATTGCAGGATCCTAACGGCTTGTCCTCTCTTGATCCTCGTCTTATTGAACTCGCCGTCAATAACGCTAAACAAACTCTTCAATCAAGTACTTTTCTCTTAATTTCTTTGCTACTTCTCCATCCTTTATGATCATTCCATTTATTCTGCTGCTTTCTTATATTTACTTGTATGCACCTCCACTAATTCCACAGGACTGTCACCTCCTGCTGACAAGAAGTACCAAATTACTCTATCCACCAAGGGTAGAAAATACAACAATAACATACCCAGTATATTTCCACAAAGTGGGTTACGAGGAGGGTAAGTGTAACTACTGCCTCAGAGGTGAGGTGAGGTAGAGAGGCTGTTTCGATAAACCTCGGCTCAAGAAAAAAACAGTTCATAAGAGACATAATATAGGAACAGTAGGTATTAACTCAACAAATAATAACAGAAACAAGACTACCAGAAAGTAATCCTCCAATCGCTCTGTCCAAAACAACAAACATTACCAGAACACCACGGCTAGAACATATGGAAAGAAATCACTTAGTATTTTGTGAGATTTGAACTTGAGATCTCATGGTGCTCAACCCACTTTATTGACCATTAGGCGACACACCCTTGGGTACGAGCTTACATAATTTCTTATGATTGACTTGTGAACTATGAAATCCGGCACTGCTATTTAGTTGCTCTCTTTTTTGTTCTATCATCACACGATTCAAATGGTTGATCACTTGAAATCTTCTTCTACATTCTTTACCACTTCAATTGTGCTACATAATCTTGAATATTAGAGAGTTTTTAACATTATTTCTTGATATTAAAATATGCACTATGACAGTCCACTACAGATATTTACTTCAACTCTGTTTAGTTCAATCCTCACTTCATGTGGTCTGGCCCTTACCCAGAATCTTCAGTTTCTACATGATTTATTAAGAAAAGGGGTGCAATAGTAAAACTTCGATGCAGTGTGATCATGAGGTCACGGCTTTAAGTTGTGAAACCACCCTCTTGCAGAAACACAAAGGCTGTGTTATAACATAAAAAAGACACAATGTGGTCTGGCCCTTTTCCAGACCCCTCTCATACGGGAGCTTAGTTCACCAGGCTTCCCTTTATAAGATGCACTACGACCATCAGTAGTGCTCTTTCTTATTCAATCATCACTGCTGCTCCCTTTTGCTCTCTAACTTTATATTTTCTGCTAATTTCTTAATCACATATGTTGTGCTGCAGAATCTTGAATAGCCTTTTGTGTTTTACATGATATGCACAATGACAGGTGAATCCAATTATGGGTTAACGATTTAGTCCATTACTACTATTTTTCATTGCATCATTACTTCTTACTCCCATTTGTACACTTGAATTTCTGTCTGTTTCTTTGTTATTTCAAATCGGCTACAGAATCTTGAATACCTTTTGGGTTTTACATGATTCTTTTAAAATTTAAATATGCAATACTGGGAATTGCTGACTGCAGCACATATCTCCTTTCTGCAAGGTAACTAGTTTAGTTTTAGTAGATATGCAATACAGTGGTTCAATGTGGAAAAAGTAAATTTGTATATATGTACCTTTTAAAGCTCTTTCCAGATTGAGTAACCTGAACATCTTTTAGAAGGCAGTTCAAAAGATATACAGTTCTAAGGATTTTCATCTTACAGAAGTGTCATTTGAGTCCGCGTAAAAGTGTTACTTAGATTTGAAATTCATCTCAACTTCAAGCTTAACAAAATAGTAATTGAAAGGCTGAAAACCAACATTAAAGCCCACATGGCCAGATGAGGTAGATTATACGTGTTACATGTTGCTCTGTATTTCAATAAAATTTTCAGGTCAAAAATTTTGTTACTTGATTAGGCATTTCAAATTTAATATCAATTTGAGGTTTTGTGCTGGAACCAAACCAATAAATAATACGAATATGATTTTAGTTTGTAATGCTATATGAAGTTGGTCATTAGTTGTCAACGAGTGATAGTATTCATCTTAAAGAAGTGCCATTCATTTGCATGCTTTTTAATTGGTGTAAAATTTTGAATATTGTGATAGAGCATAATTATTCTCTAACAATTTGGAAATGGAACAGGCGGGACATCAAGTAGAGGAAGAACTGTTCAGCATGTGGATTCTTTTGGGGATTCTGAGGTTCTTGATTTGTGATTTCTGTAAAGATGTCAAAGATCGATCAAATATTCAAGCCTGACTAAATTTGGCACAATCTTTCCAGGAATCTGCTGAAGATGAACAATTAAAAATATCCGTCCCAAAGAAAAGTAAGAAAAACAAAAAGAGGAAGAAGTTGAAGGATAAACAACACAAGGTATTCTATCAATTTACACATCTTCTATCATTCATCATTTGCCTTCCAAGTTAGTCCTGAATGTGGTTTTTGCTAGAAATTGGAGGAGTCTTCAAGTGGAATGGCCAAAAAACCTAAAAAGAAGCTGAAACGATGATCTAAGTGTCTCTTTCAAGTTTTGATGTGGTTAGACTCTTACAGATGGCATGATAAGAGTCACTAACATGTTCGAGATATTACAGTTGCAAAGCCTAACCGCCACATTCCTTTGTCTTCTCAAATTGAACTAATATTTCTTGTTTGGCGAGTTGTGCAATTATTTCATTCTTGTACTAGCATTTTACTTTGTGCTATGAGTTCTTCGTCAAAGTCATAAACTGTAAGGACATTCATAGTTGAAGGAAATATTTCTAGATGAAATTGCTCAAGGCTGGTGCTTTAAGTCAAAAAGTTGAGTTTTGTCAACAAAGATGTCCTTCCAAGTTCCAACAACGTTTGGAAGTCTTTTTTGTTTTAACAGAGGGAAGAGACCTCGGCTGTCTTGGGGTGATCCGTGATTATCAAGCAATACAGACAGCTGGATTATTACTAGAGAATTGAGGGTGAGTATTAGCACTCTCCAAAGATACTATATCAGCCCCACCCACAAAATTTGGAACTCCTGGGTCCTCTCTGTCGGCTTCTTCCGCGGATGGCAATGGAGCAAGGCAGGTAACACAACACTTAAACGGGGCAGGGCAGGGCAGGGGACACAACACTTAAACGGGGCATGTCAGGGCAAATGCGTTCCGGCACATGAAAAATTACTCCGTTCTCAAGTTGAAATTGATATCTCATGAGACCAAAAGAATAGAGAGTCGGCAATAAGTTTACAAGAAAAAAATTGGAAAAGATGCCATTTTTAAAGGTTTGCCAACACAATCTGCAATACTTACACAAGAAAACTTGAGAAAGACGGCAAATTCTACACCAATTCTCCGAGATGTTACCTAGCACATGAAAGTTCCTTCTATGGAAATATGATACAAAAAAATTTGTAAGAACATACAAAAGTCTGTTTTTCTTTCTCACACTTCGTTGCTGCATCAAAGTTCACATAACATGAAATCACATAGTACATATTTTTTTTAAACGCTAGGCTCCAATATGTTGTGCTTATGACGTTTACAGTTAGTCTCCTCCGATATGTTGTGCTGAGGACGTGAACCGTTAGGCTCCTTCAAGATGTTGTGGTGAGGCTCCTCCAATATGTTGTGGTGAGGACGACGTTTACGGCAGTTGAAAAGTGGCGAATAATGTAAAGGATAGACAGCTCTACAAGATGGGCATGTATTTTTCTTTGATAGCCACGTTTGGAGACAATGAATATGAAATTCGTGCAAACAATTAGTTGTTATAACCTCATTCTTGTCTTCAAAAGCTGCATAGCAAACAGGGCAAGTGTCGTCCATAAGATTTCTGCTGAGTTGGCAGTGTATGCGCTTACGGGAGACTCGCACAAATCCTTTTGGTAAATATTGGGCAATGGGTGGTTTGGTTGGGCAAATTCCACCTTCACCAGTATATTCCCTTAATGCGTAGATATACTCGATGACTTCACCGGAGTAGTTATGATATGGATCAGCCTGGTAATCAGTGCGCGAGACACTGCGGGCGTTAGTGAGAAGCTCCTCTTCTTCGTCCCAGTCCTTTTCAAACCTACGAAAGGAGGGGACAGGGGGAGTAGGAGGAGGAGGCGGTAGCCATGATAGTATAAAAGAACAGTGTGATCTATAATCGATGAGAGTTTGGGTGATTTCAACTGCAATAACGTACGGAGGTCGTGGTTGTGGTGGTTGAGAAAACTGAAATTTGGTGAAAAGGTCATAGTTGATGTCATTAGCCATTCGGGTGATCTCTTCGGGGGTAAATTGAAGAGTAGCACATAGAAGCATGGAAATCAAGGATGGATCCTTGTTGAGTAGCCTTGACAGATCAAAGGGGATGATGGTAGAGCAACAACTATCATCATCATCATCATCATCGGAAGAAAAGTAGCAACATGGACAAGGATCTTGTCTGTCGTATTCCCTTCGAATTACAATAACGCACAGCCCTTCCGATTCTGATATCTGATTCCTCGTCAGTTTCTCGTTCCAAAAGAAAAGCCCCTTCGAAGTGCAATTAGTTGCGTGTTGTTGTTCTTTTTCTTTCACCATCTTAAATAAAAAGCAAACATATTACTAGCAGTAGCAACCATCTAATATTTTATATATGTACTGAGTTAATCCCAATCCTATTCTAATTCTGAATGCCTTTCATCTAATTCTTAACAGAATTTCCCTTCTAGGAAAATACTTTTCCATGACCGATCCTTGTTGAGTAGCTTCAATTTGAAAAAAAAACTTAAAATTTGCACGAATAATCTTTTTAAGGTCATTATTTTAACTTCAAACTACGAGATTTTCATCAATCTACTTCTGCGCAATTAGTCGGAATTTGAAGAGTGTCTTTAAAAAAAAAAAAAAAGATGCTATGCTATGCTATGCTATGCAAATAATCATCTAATTAGCGAAATACGTAAATAAATAAAACAGTAAATACGAGAGAAACTAAGATAAATCGACTAATATGAATAATATTAAATAAATATAGCTTGTGTTGGTCTGATTCCAATGATATTCTTGATAGAAATATATCTAGTTGTATTAAATGAGTGTTCAAAGCTAATAGACAAATCACAATATTGATAAATAAAATTTAAGTACTCCCTTCGTTTAAAAAAGAATCGCCTTCTTTTCCTTTTTGACAATATTTTAATTTTAGCTTTGCACATGACATGTTTAAGACTACAGTATTAAAGGGTATTTTGATACATTTGACACAACTTTAATTTAAGGCCACAAGATTCAAAAGTCTTTCTTTATTTTTTTAAACTTTGTACTAAGTCAAAGTAGGTAATTCTTTTTGAAACGATTAGTAAGTTGTAAGTTGTATTAATTCAAATGCGTACAATGTGGTGGCTAGCTCTTTGATAGGTAACAACAACAACAACAAACCCAGTATAATCTCACATCGTGGGGTTTGGGGAGGGTAGAATGTACGCAGTCCATACCACTACCTCTAAAGAAGTAGAGAGACTGTTTTCGATAGGCCCCAGCTCAAGACAAAGGACAGTATACAAAAAACATCAAAAGCACGGGACATGATAAAATAACATAGGTACAACATCCATAAAAATATTGTACATTGCCAAACAAAGGACACCAAAGCCCTCCTAACTACAGACTACGACTCACCCGCACACCTTAGCCCTCTATCCTAATATTTTTCTTCTATACCTTCCTATCTAGGGTTCTGTCCTCAGTCAGCTGTAACTGCTCCATGTCACGTTTAATCATTTCCCTCCAGTATTTCTTCGGTTTACCCCTACCCCGCTTGAAACTATTCAAGGCCAACCTCTCATACCTACGAACCGGGGCATCCGTACCCCTCCTCATCACATGACCAAACCATCTCAACCTCACTTCTCACATTTTATCCTTCACCGACACCGCACTTACCTTCTCCCGAATAATCTCATTCCTAACCTTGTCAGTCTTTGTAAATCTACATATCCAACGCAATATCCTCATTTCCACCACCTTCAACTTTTGGATATGAGAATTCTTAATCGGCCAATACTCCGCTCCATATAACATAGCCGGACGGACTGTGATTCTATAGAATTTGCCTTTCAGCTTGGGGGGAACCTTCTTATCGCATAAAATTCCCGAAGCGAGCCTCTATTTCATCTAACCTGCCCCAATACGGTAAGAGACATCCTTATCTATCTCTCCATTTCCTTGAATCGTGAACCTAAGATACATAAAACTATCCCTCTTGCAAATCGCCTGGGAATCCAACTTTACTACCACCCTCCTCTTTTCTCGAGTCATTAAATTTGCACTCCAAGTACTCCGTTTGGTCCTACTCAACCAAAAACCTTTAGACTTCAGGGTTTGTCTCCAAACCTCCGCTTTTCATTAACACATTGTCGCGACTCATCAATTAAAACTACATCATCCGCAAAAAGCACACACCAAGGCACCTCACCTTGTATACTTCGCGTCAACACATCCATCACCAAGGTGAATAAAAATGGACTAAGAGTTGATCCCTGGTGCAATCCTATCAAGACCGAAAAATGCTCGAAATCTTCTTCCACTGTCCTTACCCGAGTCTTCGCCCTCTCATACATGTCCCTAATTACTCTGCTGTACACCACAGGGACCCCCTCGCCTCCAAGCATCTCTACAGAACCTCCCTAGGGACCTTGTTATACGCCTTTTTCAAGTCAATAAACACCATGTGCAGATCCCTCTTCCTCTCTCTATACTACTCTACCAGTCTCCGCACTAGGTGAATTGCCTCAGTTGTGGAGCGACCAGGCATAAATCCAAATTGATTCTCCAAAATAGACAGAATCTTCCTCAACCTCCGCTCCACCACCTTCTTCCAAATCTTCATCGTGTGACTCAACAACTTAATACCCCGGTAGTTGTTGGAACTCTGAATGTCACCCTTGTTCTTATATAAAGGAATCATCGTGCTCCATCTCCACGCCTCGGGCATCCTTGCAGTCTTGAGAATGTTGTTAAATAGGCTGGTCAGCCACCTCAATCCTGCCCCACTAGAAAACTTTCAAAAATCCACCGAAATCTCTACGGGCCCCATCGCCTTGCCCCTATGCATCTTGCGAATAGCCTCACTGACCTCATCTGCCTTAAAACGTCGATAATAGCCGAAATCGCGACACTCTCCGTAGTGCTCCAACTCCCCTAACACAACACCTCTGTCCCCCTCCTCATTCAAGAGCCTATGAAAATACTAGTGCCATCTTTTCTTAATGAGGGCGTCTTCAACTAATATTCTGCCATCCTCCCCCTTAATGCACTTTACCTGATCTAGATCCTGCCCCTTCCCTCCATCTCCTTGACAAGCCTAAACAACCTCTTTGATAGGTAAGATTCCTCGAAATCTGAAAGCTAAGAATTGTATCCTTTTAACTTTCGTTAAATAATTAATTAAATGATATTTAAGAATAAATGGAGTAACGATGTCTAGTTCTGTCTATGAGACAATTTCATAACTGCCATTGCCTCTTGATGATTATTTTTCCGTGCCACAAGCTCTGATTATATTCCCACGGAGTGAACTGTATCGTTTGTTTCGAAATAATAATTGTTGGGGAACAATGGTAAAACAATAATAACAATATTATTTAACTGTTAACAAAATATTAATATAACAATAATAATATTAACAGTGTATAATAATATTACTACTTCAATAATAATATTATAATCAATATAATAACTATAACAGTAATATAATTACTTCTTAACACGTTAATAATACTGAATATTAAGTAAATATTACTACGATATTATTTTAAGTGATATATTAATTATACTTGAGTCATGCTAAGCACTGTCCTAAGAAACTATTTCAGCAGAGTGAAATGTTTTCCCAGGATTAAATAAACACTTTCCTGATTAATTAAAGGATATTCTGAGTTAAATAAGTCTTCCCTAATTAACCAGAGGATACAGAAATCAACAAAATTATTAATACAAATACCAACAAGTTAAACATAAAGATATAAATAAGTGTAGCCAAAACAAAAATAGAAAGCAATATAATAGTGAAAGAGATGAAAAAAGTAAAATGGAATGTTTTTTTGTTATGTTTTGCAGTAAAGTTGAGGAGTATTTATAGCATTTTAAGAGACAAAATATATTGTCAAGTGTCCAACCACTTGTCCAAAATATTGTCATGCAAGATGACATTTGGCCAATCTTTCATGCAAATAAGCCACTACTCCAAGTAATTCCTTAGCTTCCAAAACACATTTTAATGGCTTTTCAAATTATTTTAAATATAAATTATTTTTCAAATAAATATTTTTTTCCTACAATCCCCACATTATTTCAAAATAATTTATAGAAAAAATATTTTAACTTGTTGGATTTGCATGGTCAAAATGCAGTAGGTTTGGTGTCTTCTGGACTATGAACCAAATTTAGACCAATAAAATTTAACTTACAGAATTATTGGTGAAATATAATATTTCTATGAACCGAATAACTCTTGTTGTAAGTCAGAGACTTTATCAATCACATTATAACCGTAATTTTGTTATTCAACGCGATTTTGCGCCAATATATAGGCCATGCACGTGCCTGGTATTCATGTGAGCTCTAGAGACTAAGGCCAAGAGTCTTATAGGAACGACCTCATTCCACTTCATATATAGGTGAATTCATCAATTGTATACTGTTTTAAATACCCCATCCATAATGACTATGAATTCATTAAGAGTTAATAACTCATCCCTCCATTTTAGTTGCAGTTCAAGCACTCTCAATAAGTACGCAGAGTCAATATCGACTTGTTATTACCCATATGAATCTACTTCATGGGATCTCAAATCACATAGATTGGGTTACCATCTCTATTGACAATCATATTGACCTTAACTCCATCTCTTTTGAGGTTTGAAGAATTAATTTTCTTCCCATAGGTTTAGTAAGTGAATCGGCCGAATTCAATTCTGACTTCACATAATTAATGGAAATTATTCCATCTCTCAGCAGCTGCTTAACAATATCATGCCTCAATTTCATATGTCTACTCTTACAACTGTAAGATTTATTCTTCGCAATAGCAATTATGGCTTGACAATCACAGTGTATATACATAGGAGACACCAAATCATCCTTGTTTAAAGGGATATTAGACAACATATCATCCTTTTTCAAAGGAATATTAGACAACAAATCATTTTTTTCAAAGAGATATTAGGCAACAGATCATCCTTTTTAAAAAGGATCTTCGCTAAGAAATTTCTTAGCCATTCAGCCTCAGTACCAGCTAACTCCAAAGCTACAAATTCTGATTCCATAGTTGATCTAACAATAATTATCTGCTTAGCTGATCTCCATGATACTGCACCACCACCAAGGGTGAACACATAATCACTAGTGGATTTTGTCTCATCTGAATCAGAGATCCAATTTGCATCACAATATCCTTCTAAGATTGAAGGAAATCCACTATACAAAATATCATAATTTACGGTTCCTTTCAAATACTTCATCAGCCTCATTAATGCAGACCAATGCTCATTATTGGGATTATGAGTATATCTACTCAATCTACACACGACATAGGCTATATCAGGCCTAGTAAATTTTATTAAATGCATTAGACTCCTAATAATCTGTGCATATTTAGACTGAGCTACTGGGTCACTATTATTCCTATTCAATTTAGAATTTGCATCATAAGGAGTGGCTACAGGAGTTACCTCCCAACATTCAAATTTCTTAAGAAGTCTTTCCACATAATGTTCTTGTGACAACATTATACCATCTTCACTCCTCATAACTTTAATTCCTAATATCATATTCACTTCACCCATATCTTTCATATCAAAGTTAGTAGACAAAAATAATTTGGTACGTTCCACAATATTTAAACATGTACCCAATATAAGCATGTCATCAACATATAAATAAATTATCACATAATCATTGTCTCCACTTTTGTATAAACACATTTATCCACCTCAATAGAAGAAAAACCGTCTTTTATTAAGACTTGATCAAATTTCTCATGCCACTATTTAGGAGCTTGTTTAAGGCCATAAAGAGATTTAATTAATTTACAAACTTTATTTTCTTGTCCAGAAATTACACATCCTTTAGGTTGAACCATATAAATTTCTTCTTCTAAATCGCCATTTAAGAAAGTTGTTTTTACATCCATTTGATGAATAAAAAACTTATGAATCGATGCTAAAACAATTAATATCTTGTTACTGGTACAAATGTCTCAAAATAATCAATATTTTATTTTTGAAAAAATCCTTTAGCTACTAACCGAGCTTTATATTTATCTATAGATCTATCCGGATTAAGTTACTTTTTGAAAATCCATTTACAATTAATCAGTTTTGCACCAGGAGGTAAATTAGTTAAGACCCATGTATTATTTTTTTATAATAGAATCAAGTTTAATTTTTATTGTCTCTTTCCAAAATTTAGCATCAGAAAAAGATACAACTTCAAAACAATTTGATGGTTCATTATCAATAAGAAAAGTTTGAAAATCATTTCCATAAGAAAAATATTCTTTTCTAGGACTTTTACTTCTTCTCAGTTTTTCAATATTAGAGGACGATTCATTTTCTCTTTCAACAGGTGCATGAGAGATTTTATCATATAGGAAAAAAATATGTTCAAAGAATTCAACATTTTTTGTCTCAATTATAGTATTAATATCAAGAACATTACTTTTAAGACAAGAAATCTGTATGCAACACTATGTTCAGCATATCCAATAAGCATGCAATCAACAGTTTTAGAACCTATTTTTCTCCTTTTTAGGTCTAGGAAGAAGAACTTTAGCAAGGCAATCCCACACTTTTAAATATTTCAAATTAGACTTATAACATTTCCACAATTCATAAGGGGTTTTACCAATTCTTTTATGAGGAATTCTATTCTGTAAATGACATGCAGATAAAATAGCTTCACCCCACAAATGATCAGGCGCATTAGAGCTAATTAACATAGAATTCATCATTTCTTTTAGTGTCCTATTTTTTCTTTCAGCTACACCATTAGACTCTGGAGAATAAGGCGGAGTTACTTTATGAATAATTCCTTCTTTTTCACAAAAAACGTTTAAAGATACATATTCTGCACCTCTATCAGATTAATTCTCTTATTTTTTCTCCCAAGTTGATTTTCAGCTTTAGATTTATAAGACACAAAAGCATCAAATGCATCATCTTTATTTCTAAGCAAATATAGCTTAGTAAATCTAGAGAAATCATCAATAAAGGTCATATAATATCTTTTGCCACCTCTAGTCATAGTTTGTTTTAATCACCCAAATCAGTGTGGATCAAAGATAACAATTCAGTTTCTCTATTAACTGAAAATATGACTTTTTAGTAACTTTAGCTTCAACACATATTTCACATTTATCAAAATTAATTACTTGAGTCTAAACGAGATATTAAACCAAGTGGTTGCATATTTTTAATATATTTAATGTTAACATGTCCTAATCTAGCATGCCATAAAGAAATAGACTCAACCATATAAGCAGAAGCTGATGCATTACCATTGATAATATTAAGTGCATAAAGTCCATGATTACAACGTCCATCACCAATAAGAATATCATTTTTAGTTAATATAACCTCATTATTTTCAAATATAACCTTTTTTCCAACTTTTCCTAATAATGCCACAGAAATCAAATTAATTCTGATATTAGGAACATGCACCACATTACTCAATGCCGAGATTTTATCAGATGTGAGCTTGAGAAGAACTTTGCCTTTTCCAAGAACTTAAATAGTTCTCGAGGTCCCAAGATAAACAATTTCTTCTTCTTTCTTAACTTGGGTGTATGATATAAAATTATTTTTATTTATACAAATGTTCCTAGTAGCACCAGAGCCTACCACCCAATTTCTCACATTGGTCTCAATATTCATTTTTGAAATGACCGCAATTATTACATCATTCGTTTCAATCAAATTTATTTTTGACTTAGCGGTATTGCCATTTTTTTCACATCTTCTCTTGCATTAAGATACATTTTGTATAAACATTTTATTATTAGGCATGTGACCAAGTTCAATTTCATACTTGTATTCTGCAATACCATAATCTTCTGAACTATCTGGAATGGAAGCAGCCAGAGCAATACCAGCATTAGAATTATCAATGGTTTTAGGGCCAATATTATGTGCCATAGTTTCTTAGATTGTTGGGGAACAATGGTAAAATAATAATAACAATATTATTTAACTTTTAACAAAATAGTAATATAACAATAATAATATTAGCAGTGTATAAGAATATAACAGTGTATAATAATATTACTACTTCAATAATAATATTATAATCAATATAATAACTATAACAGTAATATAATTACTTCTTAACAAGTAAATAATACTGAATATTAAGTAAATATTACTACGATATCATTTTAAGTGATATATTAATTATACTTGATTCGTGCTAGGCACTGTCTTAAGAAACTATTTCAGCAGAGTGAAATATTTCCTCAAGATTAAACAAATACTTCCCTGAATAATTAGAGGATATTCTGAGTTAAATAAGTATTCCCTAATTAACTAGAGGATACAGGAATCAACAAAATTATTAATACAAATACCAACAAGTTAAACACAAAGATTTAAATAAGTGTAGCCAAAACAAAAATAGAAGGCAATATAATAGTGGAAGAGATGATAAAAGTAAAATGGAATGTTTTTTTGTTATGTTTTGCAGTAAAGTTGAGGAGTATTTATAGCATTTTTAGAGACAAAAGATATTGACAAGTGTTCAACCACTTGTCCAAAATATTGTCACGCAAGATGACATTTGGCCAATCTTTCATGCAAATAAGCCACTACTCCAAGTAATTCCAGTAGCTTCCAAAACACACTTTAATGGCTTTTCAAATTATTTTAAATATAAATTATTTTTCAAATAAATATTTTTTTCCTACAATACTATTGCCCGAGTCAATTTCTTATATTGTCAATCAACTTAGGAAGATGTCCCACTAAAGTTATTTATATTTTTTTTGTTCCAATAATATCATTCAAGTTTGTGCATTTTCCTTACAAACTAATAATTGTTAAAAGTGACTCAAAAAATTACCAAAATAGTCTATCAAGTTTAAAATTTGAATTTAAATAGTCCTTATTTTTTACATGAAATATTAATAGGCCTCCAATTATTTTTACTTTTGTACTTTTTAAATTATTTCTAAATATATTTTATCAATAAGTGCATAATATAATTTAAAAAGACACAAATCATAATATTAAAAACGAATTAAAAAGACAAAGGATGTTAAATTAGAGCTTAAAATAGGTAGTTATATTTTAAATGAAATAAATAAGAAGTACATTTATTGTCCAAATTTATAAATGTATTCAGTTTTAATAGCCAAGTTTACGAGGCGATATAATTTTCTCTGAAATAATATCACAAGACTGATAAAAATAATATTGAAACATTAAAATATTTTTAAGTTACGAAATGGTTATATAAAATCACCTAATTTTATTTGATAGTGAATGATTGATGTTATTATCATGGTATCAGTTAATATGCATTATTTTTTTTAAAATAAAAATCCTTTAAAATATTTACATATGGTTCTTCTACTAGCTAGAGACCCTAGTTTTTTTTTGATTTGTAGGAATTCATCATCTTCTTTCTGAATTATATTTTTTTCGACAATAATTTGGAGTAGAAAAAACTAACAACTAACTTGAACTATTTTATCAAAAATAAAGATTAATCCTAAAATGAATAAATATAGAATATAATTTTATTATTGAACTCCTACATTTCCAAATAAATACAGTACATATAAACTTATTTCTAACAATTTTAATTGCAATTTTTGGTGGAAGTCATTAAATTTAATATCGCAGTTAGAAGTTGAAAGAAAATTGTACTCACTAAGTTTTATAGTTCAAAGGTTATTGATATTTCATATTGTTAACTAATAAGGTTCATTTTAATTCAAAGTTCAAACTTAAGAGACTTTTTTGATTATTTTTCTCTCATATTTTGAGTCACTTTTAGTAATTATTGATTTTTAAGAAAAATGCATAAAGTTGGATGACATTATTGAAACAAAAACTAGATAAATGACTTTATTAAGATATTTCCCTAAGTTGAGTGACAATATGAGGAATTTACTCAATATTGCCCTTATTTCATTCCACATGGCATTAGCCAATACTAACACTTGTCTCATTCATTTTAACCTTGTACCGTGTGATTCAACTTTACTTCTTTCTCTATTTTTCAGTTTGACGGACTTTCTTCCCTCCATTTTGTTTGATTCTCTTACTAAAAATAATTTTTTGAGTTAATTTATTTAAATTATAAAATTAAAAAAAGTTTATCAAGTTTTATTAATTCTATTTCTGTCATTAAATAATTATATAAAATAATATAATATTTAATTTATATTTTTAAATTATAATTAATAATATTAATTTAATAAAATAAATTTTCAATACATATTTTAAAGAAAAATATAGAGTCAATAAAAATCAAATAAAATAAAATTGACCAGTTGGTTACGAGCTTATGCAAAAATTACACAACCAAAAAAGAAAAGGATAAGTTAATTATACTTTGTACTTTCTTCGTTCATAAATATTTATTCATTTTTGATTTGACAATAAATACAATGAATTTATTAAATTTTTTTCTTTGAAAAATACAATAAATGATGTATTGTATTTAATATTATGAAAACTATTGAACATTTATTTATTAAGTGTCACAATGCTAGTAGAGTATGGTGCCAGTTTGCTGCTGCAGCTGGTGTTACTGACCCATTTTTGCAAGTCAGGGACACAATTATAAAATAGTGAAAAGATGACAGGGTCGGAAGCTGCAATTACTATTTAATGTTGTTCGTATGTTTAATATTTGATAGATTTGGAAGCGACAAAATGTCATTAATCATGGAGAAAGAATGTCTTATGTGGGAATGGAGATGGAGGTAAAACAAAAAACTTATTTCTGTTAGCTAGGCATAATTATCTGTCATAAAGCTAGACGCAATTAGCACTATGAACTTAAAGGGGACGAATAAAAGAAGAAGAGGAGATGAGATGAGAGAAATACAGATTTGAGTAAGAAGAATAAGGGAAGAATGATCTTATTGAATTAATTAATGAATGTAAGGAGTACAACTTATTTATACTACACAATGCACATATGAACTCCTAACTAACTAGCCTCTAGGACTACTGGTAGTTAGTTATAACTAACAAATGAAACACTAACTACCAACTGTTACAATGTGCTATTACAAGAAACAAATGCCATCAATACTGATTTCTTTTTCTTTACTTAACACCCCTCAAGCTAGGAAGGGGTGAATATTCCACACAATCGTAGCTTGGAACCAAGATAAGCATGTTGTTCCTTGTTAAGTCCCTTTATGAATAAATCTGAAGGCTGCTGTTGAGTTGCTATGTAGTTGGTTGCAATTGTTCCTTGTATGATTTTTTCTCTAATAAAGTAACAGTCAAATTCTATGTGCTTAGTCCTTTCATGGTAAACTGCATTATCTGCTATCTGCAAAGCTGACTTGCTGTCACTATATACCTCAACTAGAAGTGTTATATTAAGACCAATTTCCTTCATTAAACCTAGAAGTCATACTAACTTATTTGTTACATCTGCCAGACTTCTAAACTCAGCCTCAGCTGAACTTCTAGACACAGTGGCCTGTTTATTTGATTTCCATACAACTACTGAGTCACCAACCTTCACAAGATATCCAGTAATGGATCTTCTAGTTTGAGGGCTTGAAACCCAGTCAGCATCACAATAAATACTTACATGTTCATCTGTATTGCTATATAACAACATGCCTTTCCCTAGTTGATTTTTTATGTACCTTACAACTCTTACTGCTGCTTTCATACGAGACTTCTTAGGGTCATAAAGAAACTGACTTAGTGTTTGGACCCTAAATGAGATGTCTGGCCTGGTCATGGTTAAGTAAAGAAGTTTCCCAACTAGCTTCTGATAAACTTCTTGATTTGCTGGAAGTTCATTAGTTGATTGCAGTTGTTTCACATGGTTATCAAATTCTCTTTTAGTTAACTTTACATTATAATCCATAGGAGTCACAACAAGCTTGGCTGCTCCCATACCAATTTCAGACAACAATTCTAATGCATATTTTCTTTGGTGCATTAGAATTCCTTCCTCAGATCTAGCAAATTCTATACCAAGAAAGTACCTCAAATCTCCAAGGTCTTTTATTTTGAAAATCTATTGCAGGGTTGCTTTTGTTTCCTCTATAAGTTTCAGACTGTCACCAGTAATCAACATATCATCAACATACACCAGAGTTAACACAATGTTCTCACTTGTTTTCTTAATGTACAAAGATGGATCATATTTACTCTGAACAAACAGAATTTTTATTAAGGGTTTTGATAGTTTTGTGTTCTTCCATATAAAGATTTGATGAATCTGCACACTTTATTCTCCCCCTGACTTTTAAATCCCTGTGGCAATGTCATGTAAATTTCATCAACGAGATCACCATTCAAGAAAGTATTGTACACATCCATCTGTTGAACAAACCATTTTTTCCTAGCTGCAGTGGCCAACACAGTTCTTACTGTCTTTATTTTTACAATAGGAGAGAAGGTTTCATTGTAATCTATACCCTCTCTTTGACTGTACCCTTTAGCTACTAGACTAACTTTAAACCTCTCAGCTTTACCTGAAGCCTTATACTTTATCTTATAAACCCACCTGCAGCGTATAGGTTTTATTCCTTTGGGAAGTGTAACAAAATCCCAAGTATGATTGAAAGTGAGAGCTTCGGTCTCACTTTGCATAGCTGCTATCCACCTAGCATGTTTCCAAGCTTCTTAATATGATATAGGCTCAGTGTTAGTAGAAGTGGAAGCCACAAAAGCCCTATAAATATCAGATAAACCACTGTAAGAGATGTGGTTATTAATAGGATAAGGTACCTCTTTGTGAATATTAGAGACACAAAATCAGACATCCAAGCTGGTGGTTTTCTGCCTCTTATAGAATTTCTCTGATCTTGCACTACAGGTGGATGACTAGCCTCCATATCTTCACGTTCTACCTGAGGCTGTATTGAAGTTTGAGCTTGTGATATTCCATCATCAACTGATGTTATTAGTATGCAAACCAAACTGAGCATCAACCTGTGTATCACAAAAAAATATTTGTAGAGACTATAGAAAATAAGTGATGTAAACCTTAGAACTCTTGATGTTGTTTGAAAGAAAAGACCTATTCCCTGAAGGATACATGTCTCCTTATTGACATAGTTCTGGTAACCATATCATATAACATGTACAGAGTACCCCATAAACACAGTAGCCTAGGCTCTAGCCATTAACTTGTCATGCTTATTTAACACTTTTACATAACACAGACAACCAACTACCTTGAGATGACTATAATCTGGTTCTTTTCCATGTAATCTTGCATAAGGTGTTTGATACAATAGAACTAAACTGGGAAGTCTGTTTATGATTTACACAACAATTGAAAAACAATAACCCCAAAACCTAATAAGAATTTCTACTTAAAATCTAAGTGCTCTGGTGACCTCAAGAATATGCTTGTGCTTTCTATCAACCACACTATTCCGTATAGGTGTGTAAGAACAAGTTATTTGATGAAAAATACCAAACCTCTTAAAAAATTCACTACACACAAAATTGACAAACTCTGTCCCATTATCTGACCTTACTACCTTTATGATTTTGTGAAACTGAGTCTGAACATAAGCAATAAGCTATTGAATTAACACACACACTTCAAACTTGAACTTTAGAAAATAAACCCAAGTAAACCTTAACAAATCATCCACTGTTATTAGAAAAAACTTCTTATCATTCATTGTAGAGACTTTGTAAGGACCTGACAAGTCCATATGAACAATGTCAAAAGAACTTTCAGTCTTGATACTACTAGAATTAAAAGGCAGCCTATGTTGCTTTGCACTAGGACATATTGTGCACTGTTTAATTCTATTATCTATGACTTTAGACTTTTTAGGCACCTATCTTTGTAGTACATGAGGAGAAGTATGACCAAATCTCTTATTCTAAAGGTCCACTTTTGTATGACAGTTATTTCTTCTGCACACAGTTGGCTCAACTGATGTCTTATGTTCCACCTCTTTGAGTGTATTTTTATCATCTTGATCAACTAGTAAGTATAGTACTCCTTCTACTTTACCAATCGACCTCACCTTTTTAGTACAAAGATCCTGGAAGACACAGAAATCAGGGAAAAATTGACTGAACACTTTTATTCTTTAGTCACTTTAGGCACTGCCAACAAGTTATATTTAAACTCAGGAAAATAATACAATTAGTAAGTACATTATCTCTTGTCAAGCCACAACTTCCAACATGTGTAACTAAGGTGATATCATCATTTGGTAGATAAACCTTTTTAGGTACCACAGACTGTATAATTGACCTTTCATCAAGTAATTTTAAATCTGACACCATGTGATTTCTAGCACCAGTGTCTATTACCCATTCTTGAGCTTGTGAAGAGACTAAAAAGACATTACTAATACCTGCTATATTAGCCGAGGTAGTTGATTCATGATCATGTGATGCTCCAGTACTCTGACTAATTATTTAAACTATTTGATCATATTGCTCTTTAGTAAAGGCTGCAATGATATAATTCAAATGACCATCATAGCCCTTGACGACATTATTGGAAGTAAATACATGAAGAGTCAAGCTTTTGTCGCATTGAGGGCACGAGAACATACATGGAAGGGCCAATTTGAGTACACCATAGAGCAATCCCATTTATGGAAGGTTTCTTGGGACTTGACTTAGAAGAGTACAAGTATTGAAGTGTAAAGAGGAGCTTTAAACACTCCAAGGTAGACCCTCTATTACACTCCATAGGCGCCCCTCATTAAGGGCATTGTGGTCATTTTTGTCTTGTCTTGTCTTGTAATAGAATATAAATAGAACATGTTAGGGTTATTTTACTTAGTTTATTGATGATGAATATGTGAAAGACTTTCTTCTCTCTTTGAGAGTGTAACACCCTTAGAGTAGGGCTTGGAAAAGCCAAGTAGTTAGTGTAGGGCTTGGAAAAAAACAATATTGTTCTTTTGCTTAGAAACGGTGGTTCATGAGGTGAGTTGATTCCCTTAGCAGTCACCGTAAGAAAATTGGTGTTTGTACTTGCGACTTTAAGGATATTTACATTTGATGCACGTTTGGGTTCTTGTTATTCGTAAGTCCTTATATCATCTTAACTATCCTTATCTTTACATTATCGTATTTTAGTTATCCTATCTTGTGTTTGTGTGTTGTTGCCGTGAGATTATTTTTTGTTTCTCTCAGATTTGTGACTTGTTGTTCTCGTATTGTGGACTAATTTTAGCTTTCGTAGATCAATTATTATCATTTGCTATGATGATACAAGCCAAATGACCATCATAGCTCTTGACGACATCATTCGAAGTAAATACATGAAGACTCAAGCTTTGGTCGCTGAGGGCGCGAGAACATACATGGAAGGGCCAATTTGAGCACACCATAGAGTAATTCCGTCTGTGGAAGGTTACTTGGGACTTGGCTTTGAAGAATACAAGTGTTGAAGTGTAAAGAAGAGCTTTAAACACTCCAAGGCAGCCCTTCTATTACACTCCATAGGCGCCCCTCATTAAGGCCATTGTGGTCATTTTTGTCTTGTCTTGTAATAGAATATAAATAGAACATGTTAGGGTTATTTTGCTTAGTTTATTGATGATGAATATGTGAAAGACTTTCTTCTCTCTTTGAGAGTGTAACACCTTTAGAGTAGGGCTTGGAAAAGCCAAGTAGTTAGTGTAGGGCTTGGAAAAGAGAATATTGTTCTTTTGCTTAGAAACAGTAGTTCATAAGGTGAGTTGATTCCCTTAATGGTCACCGTAAGAATATTGGTGTTTGTACTTGTGATTTTAAGGGTCTTTATATTATACACGTTTAGGTTCTTGTTATTCGTAAGTCCTTATGTCATATTAACTATCCTTATCTTTACATTATCGCATTTTCATTATCCTAGCTTGTGTTTGTTTGTTGTTGCCGTGAGATTATTTTTTATTTCTCTCGACTTTGTGCCTTGTTGTTCTCGTGTTGTGGACTATTTTTAGCTTTCGTAGATCAATCGTTATCATTTGGTATCAGAGCCATCATTGATTTCGTTCCCACGAGATCAATCTTGAGCTTGTTCACTCAAAAAATAAAAGAAAAGAGGGGTTGAAAAACTGAAAAACTCAAAAATAGTAATCTGTCCACGTTTTTGTGTTTAGGATGAAATTTGAAGCCTAGTTTTCTTGTATTTTTTGTGCTTTTTGTTGTTTCTAGTATTAGTACCTTCTTCACTAACACTTATAGAGTCTAGATCTAAATTTTGAGCCATTTTCAAGTTGTTTTTGATCTTTAAAAGTTGCTAATTTTTTAAGGATTGGTAGCTTGAAAGAGTGTTATTGATGTTTATTGTTGAGATTATGGCTTAAAAACGTCTTGTTGATGTTGTTGTTGAAGGTTGGAGCTTGAAAAGTGTGTTGTTGATGTGTGGGATCCAACTTGAATCATAGAACTTCAAGATTCAAAAAGTTGTGTTCTTGGTGTTCTTCACCATCTTCATATTTTTGTTGGAGAGAAAATGGTTGTTTGATCTTAGAAATTGAAGAAAGAGAGTGTGTTTTGTTGTTAGTCTTGGAAGACACAACTCTAAGACATTCAAAGGGGGAAGGGACCAAAGGGACTTTCAAAAGTCTTGTTTACTAAAAGAGGGAAAGAGCACTTCCCAAGACTTACAAAAGAGGAAAGAGCCAAAAGGTCTTCAAAAAGGTGTTTTGCAAAAAACATGCAAAGAAGTCAAACTCCTTTTTGAATTTGAAAAAATGGCTCCAAAGTCTTGTTTGCCCCTACCAAAACTGAATTTCCACATTTTCCAAATTAAATTTGACTAATTCAAATTGCCAACAAGAAAAAAAAGTGCCACGTCACCTAAAGCGCCACATTACCAAACTGCCACATCATCAATGTGCCACGTCATCAACGTCCCAAAATACTTTGAAGCTCAAATTTATATTCTATGTTTCTTTCTTTATTTCTATAGTTTCATTTCTTGATTCTAGAACTAATTCACAACTAGTAATCACCTACTTAGTTGTAGATTAGATGTTGAGTTTGTTTTTCTTCCGTGTCTTTGTTATTTGTGTGCTTTTCTCATTTTGATTCGTTGAATTTTGTTGTTTCAAGTTCGTAAGTAGATTTTTTTGTTTTATGTCTTTAGTCGATCAAACAAGAATCTATTCCGGCCGCGCAGTAGGATTGATATCTTATTGACTACCAGAGTATAAGCAACTTTCAATATTCGCCGCTCTAATTGTGAAGATGACGAAGGTAAGTGCATACAAGTGTTGGTGAGGAGCTTTTACTATTTATCTTATTTGTTCATTTTGTAGGTACAAGGAGGTATAAGGGAAACATATCTTGGTAGCCTCATATTATTTGACTACAACATGGGAGATTATGATTGTAGTGAAGGATTTTATAGCTACGATAATGTTGGAGATTATGGGGGTTATGAAAATAACCAAGATCAAGGCGCGGGCAGATTTGAAAGTTACTATTTTGAGGGAGAAAGTGAGATTAAAGAAGTGCCTAGTGCTTATAATGAGTATGGAGATGATGTAAGGCCTTGTGATAGTTCTTATGATGAAAATGAGATGTATGGGGAGTCTTGCACTACCCAAGCCAAACCTAGAATTGGCATTAGGTATAGCCCATTCATTTGCAAAGTTTATGAGAGTTATGGTGAGAGCGCACGTGTGGAGTGTGAAAATTGATACTCTTCACCTTGTAGTACTTCTTATCAAGGTCAAAGTGATGCGAATGGTTATACTATCTATAGTGGAGGTTTTCCCATAAGAATAAGAATGCATGCATCTCCAAAGTCGAAGGGTACTCATGTGCCTTACAATGGTTATCCGAGAAGGAGTGTTCATCCAGAAAGGTGATAGGTGCTATATAAACTACATCTTTCCATCTATCATTGACTATTTGGAGTTATTTCGAGAACCTTTACTTGTTCCAAATTCCTTGGATGGGTTTAAGGTTACCGAGAGGGTGAAGGTTGTCTTCTCCCAATTTGATTACTATGAGGAGGTGTGGTGTGATATTTTTCCCTTGACATACGGTCTTGTGAGATTGGGTTCCGATTGGTTTGCACAACATAAAGTTCCAAATGTGTAAAATTGGCCTAATGTTGTAAGAGACCAAGAGGGAAATAATCTCATGACGAACATTCTTCCCAAGCCGTAAAGAGAAGTACTCACCTACTCCAATCTGAATAATTATGAGAGACAAAAGATTGAGAGGAGTAAGGGTGTGTAAGGTGGTAATTCGATAGTGGAAAAAGGAGAGGGTGTGTGGAGCGAAGTGAGGAGATTGCCACCAAACCGTGCTAACATTATTTGTCCTTCTATTTCTAAGGACATTTGTGTAGGTACCAACATGGAAAGTGAAGGAGAGAAAGGCCAAAGAGAAGTTGCTACCCAAGCTTGTGGAAGACCTTCACACCAAGGTGAAGAAGAACATACTCAAGAACTTTAAGGTAAAATAGCTATCTCTTACACTTTTGTGCATGTGAATGATGATTGTGTGGCTAGTAGCTCGTTGAGTGTGAGTATTAACTTACCTACATGTGAGTATATTGATTCTTTGCCACTTGATGATGTTGTACATGTTGCTTGTATGGATACACTAGTTGATCCTATTGATGACTGAATCGATTTTTCTTGTAAGATCGATTTATGTCCACCTAGTGTTGAATGAAAGTACATCATTTTCTGAAAATTGTGTTGATCAACTTATGTGTAAAAATTGGCCACTACTTGAGGCTATGTGTGATGTGATTAATGTATCTCAAGTGGGTGAAGAATGTGAAAATATTGGTCAAGGTAATAAGAGTGAACTCGTGAGCTTGCCTTGTGGTATAGATTCTAATGTTTGCTTGGCTCATAGGGATAATCATGTGCATGAAACATCTTTGAAATTTGATAGTGAACTTATAGAGAGTGAGCTTGCTTGTTCTAACTCTGTCCGCGGGATAGATCCTTCTCTCTTTAGGTATAATGTCTTTTTTGAAGATAGTTTAATCACTCCTAACAGACCTAGTGTTGAGAATAATGTTGACGGGATAGCTTGTCTTGGAGGCTATAGCCTATATGCCAACCTACTATGGTGTGACAACATTCCTCCTAAGAATGAAAATCTCTTTTTGAATGATGAGAGTACTCTTAAGGGTAAGTAATGTGTAGTCTTAGAAAGTACTTCTCTTTCTACTTTGCATGACTTTATTATTGAGAGTACTTATGGTGATGATTGGAAAACTAGTAGTGAGTACACTCATGAGGACACCTTAGTAGAAGTTTATTTGAGTGATACCTTTTTCTACTCTCTATTTGCCTTTGGTGATATGTATGCCATTGTAGAGAGTATACCGTGTAGTTTGGGTAAAGATTACGAGAGAGGGGAGTGTTGTTAGACCCGTGTCTATGGCCACTCTTTCCATTTGACCCCGGTGCCAAGTGTAGATATGATGATGTCGGCACACCCAATTTGTTGCTTGGTCTACATGACAAGCAAGGTTTGAATGAGGATGTTGATATCCTTCCTTATAATGGAACGTCTTTCTTAGGGATTCACAATACACTTGAGGGACCAACATTGTGCAAGGGAAAGAACTCCAACCAAGAGGGAGGGTCTTTAAAGAAGGGGAGACATGAAAGGTTCCAAGAGGGTTCACCATTGTGTGTTTTCATTCTTGACCAAGTTTTTATCACTTGTAGGTCAAGAAGAGAGTCTTCTCTTGAAATTACTTTGGATAAACTCCATTTGTGTGATGCCCTCTTTCCATATGTGTGTAGAGATGATGTTTTCCATAGTCAACTCCTTTGTGCATTTTTCCATAGGTTTCTAATGCTTAGCGCGAAGGATTCTTGGTTATATTTCAAGTATGTACCGCCTTGGCATGATGATGTTATTTATTGTGCTAATTCTAACCCTCATGTCATGAGGATATTGTGTGTGTTTATCCTTTCTTTGGTCTTGCAAGGTTTGGATTCGAGGTCGAATCCTTTTCAAGAAGGGGAGGATGCTACAACCCAAATGACCATCATATCTCTTGACGACATCATTCGAAGTAAATACATGAAGAGTCAAGCTTTGATCACATTGAGGGCAAGGGAATATACATGGAAGGTCCAATTCAAGCACACCATAAAGCAATCCTGTATGTGGAAGGTTGCTTGGGACTTTCCTTTGAATAATACAAGTGTTGAAGTGTAAAGAGAAACTTTAAACACTCTAAGAAAACCCCTCTATTACACTCCATAGGTGCCCCTCATTAAGGGCATTGTGGTCATTTTTGTTTTGTCTTGTAATAGAATATAAATAGAACATGCTAGGGTTATTTCACTTAGTTTATTGATGATGAATATGTGAAAGAATTTTTTCTCTCTTTGAGAGTGTAACACCTTTAGAGTAGGGTTTGGAAAACCCAAGTAGTTAGTGTAGGGCTTGGAAAAACCAATATTGTTCTTTTTCTTAGAAATGGTGGTTCATGAGGTGAGTTGATTCCCTTAACGGTCACCATAAGAATATTGGTGTTTGTACTTGAGACTTTAAGGGTCTTTACATTTGCTACACGTTTGGTTTCTTGTTATTCGTAAGTCCTTATGTCATCTTAACTATCCTTATCTTTACATTATCACATTTTCATTATCCTATCTTGTGTTTGTGTGTTGTTTCCATGAGATTATTTCTTATTGCTATCAGCTTTGTGCCTTGTTGTTCTCGTGTTGTGGACTGTTTTTAGCTTTCGTAGATCAATCGTTATCATGCAGTGCCTATATGACTGATTTGAGACAGTTGCACACTTGGAACTGGTTGTCCTCCTCAACCAGTAGAATAAGAACATTGTCCAACTCCTTGTATACAGGAATCTTGCACTCCATGAACACCAGATCCTGAAGCATGAGAATAGGACCCTTGTGTTGTGACACCATCTTACTGATCTAGGACTGCATTACATGCTCCATTTCCTTCAAACCTAGGTTTTTTTTTGTTCTTAAGATCAGGTGGATACGCAATGATCTTCACATTGAAGGTTGCAATTCTTTTTAAACCTCTGTCCTTGATTAGGTCCAACTCAATTTCTTGAATACATATCAACCTCATAACCTTTTGAGTGCATTAAAGGATTATCTCCAAGAATGCCTGCAGTATTGGCCATAAATTTATTACTTTCATCACTAATAATCATGGCATAAGCCTAATTCACTGTAGGTAGAGGACTCATAAAAAGAATCTGACTTCTTGCTTGAATGTACACATCATTCAAACCCATCAAGAACTGAAACAATTTCAACTTCTGGAACTGTAGTACAAACTTCCTTAGTTTGTTACAATAACAACTTGGTGCAGGCATCGATGCCTCAAATTCTTCCCAAAGATCCTTCAATTTTGAAAAATAAGTAGACACAAAAGTATTTCCCTTTGATATGGTAGTAATTTCCTTTTGTAAATTAAATGTTTGATCACTATTAATCTTGTTAAATCTTTCATGTAATTCATCCCAAGCTTCCTTAGAAACTGAACCATACATGATCCCTCCAAGCAAATTCTTAGAAAGAGAACTCATAATCCAAGATAATACAATTGCATTCACTCTCTCCCACGGATTTCCCAAATATGCATTGAATTTATCATTTGCACATGTTCCATCAACCATTCCCAACTTGTTTCTCCTAAGAAAGGCAACTCTCATAGATCGAAACCAGATAGAATAATTTTCAATACCAGTTAATTGGAAGAAGATGATTTGGACACCACTGACATCTCCAGGACTGAGAAACAGAGGGTCATTATAATCAATCATAGAACTCAAAGTTCTAGTCTGAGCTACTAACTTAGCCATTGATCAACACCAGATATTTTGAAGAAATTATCACAAAAGAATAATTAAACCCCAGAGATGGAATCGACAGATTCAAGATTGATCAGAATTCACTCAATTTTGAAATTTCCCACCAAGGTTACTAAGAATTGATCAACCACAAAGCTAGAACCTTCAACTTATTGTCTTTGATACCATATCATAAAGCTAGATGCAATTAGCACCATGAAATTAGAGAGGAATAATGAAAGAAGAAGAGGAGAAGAGATAAGAGAAATATAAAGTTTGAGATAGAAGAATGAGGGAAGAATAATCTTATTGAATTGATTAATGAATGTGAGGAGTATAACTTATTTATACTACATAATGCACATATGAACTCCTAACTAACTGGACTCTAAGACCACTGGTAGTTAGTTATAACTAACAAATGGAACACTAACTACCAACTATTACAATATGCTATTACAAGAAACAAATACTATCAATGCTGATTTCTTCTTCTTTACTTAACACTATCCTTGGTAGAAAAACTTACCAACAACTTGGCCTGGGTTGGTAATGTTCTTTGAGAAATACTCTACTAAATTAGGACGTAGAATTGTGATGTGTAGTCTTCCTAATTTGGGGAACTTAAATGCAACTCAGGTGCATCTAAAAGAAAACCAGGCCCTAGTTTTGGGGCTTTCTATTTCAAAAATGGAGAAGGTAAATTTGTTTATACAGAAGTTAAGAGACTGTTTGATGGAACAATTCAGTAGCTGAGGTGGTGACTCTAAGATTAGGGATGGAGTCAGATTCTCTGAGCTTGAAGAATATTCTTGATGAAAGCTAGGAAGTGCCTTGGTATATTACTATAGAAATCAAGAGAATAAGGATGTTGAAGGTTGGAAAAGATGTGAGGATGGAGCATACACATGCGTATAAATCCATTATTTTTCTTCACAAACAAGACAGGCACACACAAATCACCTAGTATTTTGTGAGATTTGAACTTGAGATCTTATGGTGCTCAACCTACTTCATTGACCATTAGGCGACACACCCTTGGCTACGAGCTTGCATAATTTCTTATGATTAACTTACTTGTGAACTATGAAATCCAGTAGTGCAATTTAGTTTTTTGTTGTTCTATCATCACACGATTCAAATGGTTGATCACTTGAAATTATCTTCTACATTCTTTACCACTTCAATTTTTCTACATAATCTTGAATATCCGAGAGTTGTTTACATTATTTCTTTATATTAAAATATGCACTATGACGGTCCACTACTGATATTTACTCAACTCAGTTTAGTTCAATCCTCACTTTATGTGGTTTGGACCTTCCCCAAAATCTTTATTTTCTACTTGATTACAAAGTTTTACATGATTTATTAAGGGGAGTTGTGCAATGATAAAATTCGATGCACTGTGCTCAAGAGGTCACAACTTTCTGTTGTGAAACTACCCTCTTGCAAAAACATAAAGGTTATGTTATAACTTAAAAAGACCCAATGTGGTCTGGCCTTTTTCCAGACCCCTCTTATATAGGAGTTTGATGCACCAAACTACCCTTTATAAGATGTCCTACAACTATCAGTAGTGCTCTTTCTTATTCAATCATGATGGCTGCTCTCTTTTGCTCTTTAACTTTATATTTTCTACTGATTTCTTAATCACATATGTTGTGCTGCAGAATCTTGAATAGACTTTTGTGTTTTACATGATATGCACAATGACATGTGAATCTAAGTATGGGTTAATGATTTAGTCCATTACTACTATTTTTCATTGCATCATTACTTCTTACTACCATTTGAACACTTGAAATTTCTGTCAGTTTCTTTGTTAGTTCAAGTCGGCTACAAAATCTTGAATACCTTTTGGGTTCTACATGATTTTTTTAAATTTAAATATGCAATACTGGGAATTGCTGATTGCATCACATATCTCCTTTCTGCAAGGTAACTAATTTAGTTTTAGTAAATGTGCGATACTGTTGTTCAATTTGGAGAAAGTAAATTTGTTTATATGTCTAGATCATAGTCTAGCTAAGTTTTTCGTGTCAGTGCATGGAGTATTTTAGGAGACTAAGTTCCCAAGGTGTCTCGTAAATGATGCCATGAACTCTTCTGTTTTTACATAATATAAACGCATCTTTGGTGATTTTTTTTGTTTACCAGTGTACCTAAATTGATGCTGATAAATTAGCATTTGATTTATCTACTTTGGGGTTGTGTCCCGTTGTTTTCAGGATTTATTTAGAAGTTGTGTACAATATATACTTCATTTATTCTGCTAGTCACTAATTACCATTTATTTTCCAAAGTTGCATAAACTTCCTGTTATTTAAAATGTTTTCGGGTACAAGAATCTGTATATACATGCAACAATAACTTCAACACAAGTTCAAGTCCAAGACTAGAACACTTATGAAGTTCCTTAACACCTTCAACACAAGATTATAAATAATTTATCCAAGAAGTATGTTAACTTTCAGAAATGAGATGAAAAAGAATTTTAAGGCCAAGTCCCCTGACTTCACAGAGTGTCCTTAAGGAATAATTTCCCTCACTGTACCCGAGATTATGGAATCTTCCTCTCAGGATAAAATGGCCAAACAAACCGACTGTAGCGGTACCTCAAACAATTGGAATCTCTTCGAACTTACTCAACGATTTGATTGATCACACGGAATAATTTTTGAAGACAAGAAGAGTGTCTATATTCATAAAAATTTATACTGAAACCTATGGATGAAAGTAGATTTTTATAGCCATCAGGTGCCTCTTCTAAAAGGTGGCAATGGTTCACTTAAAAGGTGTAACCTTTCTGGAAAATCATGTCTATTCGTCCAAAGAATGCATCTTTTTTGAATAGGCATACCATTTCATGAATTAATGTGTTATTTCGTTGAAGGGTTGCATCTCTTCTGAAGCATCAATTCGCTTCTGCACTGCATTTGGAAACCGTGCTTCCACCACTGCATGCATGCATATAAATGGAGGATAAAAAACACAGAAAAATTTTATTGCATTTTTTCCTTTTGGAATTTTCAGATTAAATTTTTGTTAAATAAAAATTGTCCACAAAGATAAATCTCATTGATCGATCATTTGTCAAATTTAAAGCCGAAGCTGAGCTGAGCGAGCAACGACAACGACGGCAAAAGGCACATCTTTGTTCTTGCCTCACTATCCATGTGGAGTAAGTGCTTCTTATTATAAACACTTCAAAGTTCCCTTCTCCCACCAATGTGGGAGAATTAGTAAACTTTTTCTTAAACGAGTACACTTTCCATTTTTGTGTCTCTTTTACATACATATGGAACCCAACAATCCCCCACATGAATGGGGAATGAATTCTTTTTCATAAAATTTTATGGAAAAGTATGTGATCATCAAGCAAAGATTGATTGCATCTGGATAAGTGAGTTTTTCTTTGAACTTTTCGTAGTGAACATGCATCGAATGCACTCAGTCAATCTGTATATTTGATATCTTTGAAACGTCGAGCTTTAATGTACACCTAGATAACACATGTCACACAACCAACCTTTTACCATTTATGGTTCTCACGATTTTTTTTTTAGCCATGAACACGTCCCGGTTTCATGAGGACTTAGAGAATAGGCCTTTACTAACATTCTCCTTGAAGCGGCTTCCACTTCCCCTCACATGGGTGATTTCTAAACGTTCAATCCTATTGATTAAACTATTTGGTCAAATCTACTAAATTTAGATAATCATTAAAAGACTTCACACCGTAAGTCTTTTCCTCGTTTAGTAAACATAGTCTACATCATGAGAATAGGTTGGGTATTTGACAATGTTGAACCTCTCAGACACAACTTTGTTTGATCTCCTTGAATCTAGCTCTTGGGATCTCCAGTCTGCTAGGTAGAGTTACCGCCATGCTGACTTGTCCTAGGCTTTAAACCCATTCCCTTAGATGTTCTCTCAACTCCTTCTCTAGATAGGCCTTTTGTAAGTGGATCCAAAACATTATCCTTTGACTTCACATAGTTAATAGTGATAATTCCACTAGAGAGAAGTTCTCAAATAGTATTATGTCTCCGTCTTATGTGACGAGATTTACCATGACGAGATTTACCATTGTACATCATGCTCCCTGCCCTACCTATTGCCTCTTGGGTATCACAGTGTATACATACTGGTTCCACTAGTTTGGGCCAGTAAGGAGTATCTTCCAAGAAATTATGGAGCTATTCTTCTTCTTCACCGACTTTATCCAATGCGATAAATTCAGATTCCATTATAGAGCGAGCAATACAAGTTTGTTCGGATGATTTCCAAGAGACCGCTCCTCCACCGATATTAAATACATATCCACTCGTTGATTTTATTTCATTCAATCCGGTGATCCAATTTGCACCACTATATCCTTCAAGTACCGTGGGATATTTATTATAATGCAAAGCGTAGTCTTGAGTGTATTTAAGATACCCTAAAACTCTTTTCATTGACATCCAATGAGTTTTATTAGGATTACTCGTGTACCAACTCAACTTACTTATAGTGCATGCTATGTCTGGTCGTGTATATTTCATTATATACATTAAACATTCCAATACTCTTACGTACTCCAATTGTGAGTCACTTTCACCTTCATTCTTTCGAAGTTCAAAGCTCACGTCCAATGGAGTCTTGGCAATACCAAATTTCATATACTTGAATTTGTCAAGTACCTTTTCGATGTAATGAGACTGTGACAATGCCAATCCTTGTGGAGTTCTATGGATTCTTATCCCTAAGATCACATCTGCAACTCTAAGGTCTTTCATATCAAACTTGCTCTTGAGCATTCGCTTTATTGCATTTATGTCTGAAATGTCTCTACTGATGATGAACATATCATCCACATATAAACACACAATGACTTGGTGATTTGGAGTGTCTTTAATATAAACACATTTATCACATTCATTAATTTTGAATCCATTTGCCAACATGGTTTAGTCAAACTTTGTATGCCATTGCTTAGGTGCTTGTTTTAGTCTAGAAAGTGACTTAACAAGTTTACACACCTTATTTTCTTTTCCTGGAACCACAAAACCCTTAGGCTGTTCCATGTAAATTTTTTCTTACAATTCTCCATTTAGGAATGCAGTTTTCACATTCATTTGATGGATTTCAAGACCATATACCGCCGCCAAGGAAATTAACATTCGAATCGACGTTATCCTTGTTATCGGCGAGTATGTATCAAAGTAATCAAGGCCTTTTTTTGTTTGAAGCCTTTTACTATAAGTCTTGCCTTGTATTTGTTAATAGTACCATCCGCTTTTATTTTCCTTTTGAAGATCCATTTAGATCCTAAAGGTTTATTTCCTAGAGGAAGATCAACCAACTCCCATGTATGATTGCTTAAGATTAAATCAATCTCACTGTCGAATACCTCTTTCCAAAAGGATGAGTCCGAAGACGCTATCGCTCCTTAAATATTTGCGGCTCATTTTCTAAGAGAAGTGTTACAAAATCTGATCCAAATGAAGTTGACGTTCTTTGACGTGTACTACATCTTGGATTCTCATTATTATGTACGTTCTCACTTCATTCATCTCGAGGTCGTTTAGACCCTCCACCAGACTGTTCATGTCTAATTTTATACGAGTAAATGTTTTCAAAGAATTCAACGTTATCTGATTCAATTACCGTATTTTTATTAATATCCGGATGTTTGGATTTATGAACCAAAAACCGACATGCTTTACTACTTTTAGAATATCCTATGGACACGCAGTCCACCGTTTTAGGTCCTATCTTAACCCTTTTAGGCATTATAACTTGGACCTTTTCTAGATACCCCCACACTTTGAAATATTTTAAGTTGGGTTTCCTTCCTTTCCAATTTTTATAAGGAATTGATTGTGTCTTACTATGGGGAACTCTATTGAGTATTCGGTTAGGTATAAGGATAGCTTCTCCCTACAAGCTTTGCGGTAAACCTGAACTTATAAGTAAGACATTCATCATTTTCTTCAAAGTTTGGTTTTTTCTTTCCGCAATTACATTAGATTGAGGTGAGTATGAGGTCGTAGTTTAATGGACAATTTCATTCTCTACTCATATTTTGGCAAAGGGAGATTCATAATCTCCGCCGCTATCACTTCTTATCGTTTTTATCTTTTTCTTTAATTGATTTTCAACTTCAATTTTATATTGCCTAAACGCTTCTATTGATTCATCCTTATTATTTAGCAAATAGACAGCAATATCTAGTGCAATCGTCAATAAAAGTTATGAAATACTTTTTCCCACCACGTGATGATATTGACTTCATATCACAAATGTCCGTGTGTATTAAATCTAAGGGATTGGAATTCCTTTCAATAGACTTATAGGATGCTTTGCATACTTTGATTCCACCTACGTTTGACACTTTGATTTATTGCACTCAAAGTTTGACAAAACTTCTAAGTTAATCAGTTTTCATAATGTTTTGTAATTAATATGGCCTAAACATTCATGCCACAAATCATAAGACTCAAGCAAGTAAGAAGAAATTGAACTTTTATTGATTTCCACATTCATTACATTCATTTTGAATAGGCCCTCATTGAGCTAGCCTTTTTCTACATACACTTCTCCTTTACTAAGTACAATTTTTCCAAAAACAAATACACATGTGAATCCATTTTTTTCTAGAAGTGAAACTAAAATCAAGTTCTTCCGTAACTCTGGAACATACAGGACATTGTTAAGTGTCAACACTTTGCCGAAAGTCATCTTCAAGCATACTTTTTCTGTTCCTTCTACTTTTGCAGTAGCAGAGTTTGCCATGTAAATCTTTTCTTCTACTTGATCCGGAGCGAACATCGAAAACAACTCCTTGTTAGCACAAACATGGCGTGTGGCACCAGAATCCATCCACCATTCGCGAGGATTTCCCACCAAGTTGCATTTGGAATGCATAACCATGGATTCTGGTGCCACACGCCATGTTTGCATTTGACCATCAGTCGTCATTTTCCTGTCACCACAAGACAGTACCTTTAGTATATCGAAATACTTATTAAAAAGTTGCAGTAACTTTAAATACTTCTTGTTTCTAGTTAAACGATGAAGTTTTTATGACTTCCAATCGTCAACTGAGTGATTTTTAACTTGTGATGAAGATTTTTTTTCTTCAAATCATTAGTTAAGTTCAAACGAAGTAGAGAGCTTAAAGCTTTAATCTCTAAAAATAAGCTATACAGATTCCGAAAGTGTATTATTCCTTAAAATTGTTATTTAAAACGTTTTCAGGTACAAGAATCTGTATATACATGCAACAATAACTTCAACACAAGTTCAAGTCCAAGATTAGAACACTTATGAAGTTCCTTAACACCTTCAACACAAGATTATAAATAATCTATCCAAGAAGTATGTTAACTTTGAGAAATGAGATGAAACAAAATTTTTAGGCCAAGTCCCCCGACTTCACGGAGTGTCGTTAAGGAATAATTCCCCTCACTGTACTCGAGGTTATGGAATCTTCCTCCCAGGATAAAATGGCCAAACAAACCAACTGTAGTGGTACCTCAAATAATTGGAATCTCTTCGAACTTACTCAACGATTTGATTGATCACACGGAATAATTTTTAAAGACAAGAAGAGTTTGTATATTTAGAAAAATTCATACCAAAACCTGTGGATGAAAGCAGGTTTTTATAGCCATCAGGTGCCTCTTCTGAAAGGTGGCAATGGTTCACTTAAAAGGTGTGACCTTTCTAGAAAATCATGTCTGTTAGTCCAAAGAATGCGTTTTTTCCGAACAGGCATACCATTTCATGAATCAGTGTGTCATTTCGTTAAAGGGTTGCATCCCTTCTGAAGCATCAATTCGCTTCTGCACTGCATTTTGAAACAGTGTTTCCACCACTGCATGCATGCATATAAATGGAAGATAAAAAACACAGAAAAAATTTATTGCATTTTTTTCCCTTTGGTATTTTTGAATTAAATTTCTGTCACATCGAAGCCGAGTGAGTGACGACCACGACGGCGTGAGGCACCACCTTGTTCTTGCCTCACTATCCATGTGGAGTAAGTGCTTTTTATTATAAACACTTCAAAGTTTCCTTCTCCCACTAATGTGGGAGAATTAGTGAACTTTTTCTTAAAAAAGTACACTTTCCATTTTGGTGTCTCTCTTTCTCTCCAATATTTTTTCCTCCATTTTCCATTCGCACTTTTCATACATATGAACACAACACTTCCTACTTAGTACTCTTCCAAGATAATATTCCTTGACATGTTTGTGGAAAACCTTGTGATTGTAGCAGGTGCCTTTTACCAAAGGGATTAAATGATCTATTGAAGAAACATTAGAATTTGAACTTCCTTATTAAATAAAGGCATTTGAATTCAATTCTTCCCAGATTGTAGTTTTTTGTGCACATGTACCTTTTAAAGTTCTATTCAGGTTGAGTAACCTGAACATCCTTTAGAAGGCAGTTCAAAAGATATACAGTTCTAAGAATTTTCGTCTTACGGAAGTGACGTTTGAATCCGTGTAAAAGTGTTACTTAAATTTGAAATTCATCTCAACTTCAAGCCTAACAAAATAATAATTGAAGGGCTGAAAACCAATATTAAAGCCCACATGGCCAGATGAGGTAGATATACGTGTTACATGTTGCTCTGTATTTCAATGTAATTTTCAGGTCAAAAGTTTTGTTACTTGATTAGGCATTTCAATTTTATATCAATTTGAGGCTTTGTGCTGGAACCAAACCAATAAATATTATGAATATGATTTTAGTTTGTAATGCTATATGAAGTTGGTCATTAGTTGTCAATGAATGATAGTATTCATCTTACATAAGTTTCATTCATTTACATGCCTTTTAATTGGTGTAAAATTTTGAATATTTTTAAAAAGCATGATTATTCTCTAACAATTTGGAAATGGAACAGGCGATGCATCAAGTAGAGGAAGGACTGTTCAACATGTGTATTCTTTTGGTGATTCTGAGGTTCTTGATTTGTGATTTTTGTAAAGATGTGAAAGATCTATCAAATATTCAACCTGACTAAATTTGTCACTATCTTTCCACGAATCTGCTAAAGATGAAGAGATAAAATATCCATCCCAAAGAAAAGTAAAACAAAAAGGGGAAGAAGTTGAAGAAGGAGAAACAGCGCAAGGTATTCTATCAATTTACACATCTTCTATCATTCATCATTTGCCTTCCATGTTAGTCCAGAATGTGGTTTTTGCCAGAAATTGGAGGAGTCTTCAAGTGGAATGGCCAAACAACCTAAAAAGAAGCTGAAATAATGATCTAAGTGTCTCTTTCAAGTTTTGATGTTGTTAGATTCTCGGAGCTTTATATAGTCACATGGATAAGTGTCACTAACATGTTCGAGATATTACAGTTGCAAAGCCTAACCGCCACATTCCATCTTCAGTCATTGTCTTCTCAAATTGAACTAATATTTCTTGTTTGGCAGGTTGTGCAATCATTTCATTCTTGTACTAGCATTTTACTTTGTTGATACAAGAAGACCCAAGGAAAGACGAAATACACATTTCAAATAGTCCACAAATTACAAGAGCCCGTGGACCAAGTGTCGACCTCTCTCGGATTCAATAAATACAACACAAAATGAGATATAATGGTGTGATTCAACACCAAGGCAGCCACCACAAACTAATATTATCAACAATAGATGAAGAGCAATATGGAGAACAACAATGTAATAACAATACCCACGGATTACAAGAAAAACTAGACACAGAAACGGTACAAGATTACAATAAGGAAATGGATAGATAGTGAGACATCCACTACTATAATAACTAAGAACCTAAGTGTAATCTAGACACTAAGACCCTTAATAATGATAGTAGTAACACCCACACTCTTCAAAGAGACACAAGAGGGACCTCAATCCTTCAAGCTCCCCAAAGTTCCAAGCAAGCAAACAACAAAAGAGAATCTACCCCTTTGATGTACCTAGTTTCGGCCAAGGTCTCAAATATGAGAGAACTTGTGTGTTTTCAAGTGTGTTATACAATCTTCAATATTCAAAAACCAAGTAAAGAAACCCTAACTTGTTCCTTATATAGTATATTACCAATTAATGGCAAAAAGACCAAAAGGGCCCTTAGAGAATAGGCTCCCCTCTAGAGTAACTTGGTGGCTGTTTTTGATGTGTATTTAGGCCCTTAATTACACTTATTTACAGAAACACTTGGGCGATTTAAATACACACCCACATAATTCCATCTACGTGATCGCACTTGTATCATCCTCTTTATTTTGAGAGGAATTTGTCCACAAAATCAAGCAATCATCACCCGCAAACTCTTCTCTTTAAATCATTTTTTTTCCAATGCTCTTTTTAAGGTTAGGATGTTCAACCAAGGGTTACATGATATAATAAAGAATTCTACTTGGACTTACATGTTCTACAACCTGCACATAAGAAGAATGGATGCTAGGCAAAGTGCTAGCATCTTGGTTAGTAAGCAATGAAGGTCCTTTGTGGGTAAATCCCACCACTTTGACTTTTGGATCCTCCTCCTCTTCATCATTCTCATCTTCGGTTTCCTCTCCTAACCCATCACTAAGCATGAATTTCCTTTCCAGAAACAAGGGTACTACACAATCTCCATCAACCAGCCAAATATCTTCCACGCCTTCATCTATTTCTACCTCGGCTTCTTGCTCTCCTTCTTGAGCATTTTTATCAACCTCATTCGATTCAAGCTCTACCTCCTCACCAAGGTAATACAATTTTCCTTCCCTAAGGATTACATTTCTCTGGTTTGGGCACTCATTAGCCTTGTGCCCCCACCCTTGACATTTAAAACATTAAAATCCTTTAGGACGAGAAGTAAAATTCGATTTACCTTCGTTTCTCGGAAGATACCTTTGGGCAGCCTTGGTCTCGGCTTGGATCAGCTTGTCCTCGGGTTTCTACTCATTGGATGTGTAAATCTTGTCCTTGTTCCAACCCGAGGGTGATTGCCCCTTGAACTTGCTGCCCACCCTTTCCCGTATCTCTCTCTCAACCTCCACAGTGGCTTGGAAGATGGTGTCAATTATATAAAACTTGTGTAAGGTCAACCATGAGGAAATATCCCAATTCAATCCCACTTTAAAGCAAATGATGTCATGACTTACTTGCTCCTCTCGGTGGTCAAGTTTTAAAATGAGTTGTTGGAACTCATCATAGTAAGCCGCGACGTTTTGTTCCCTTTCCTTAAGTTATATAACTTGGCAAGGAGCTCTTGTTGGTACCTCTCGGGTAGGTACCTTTGCCTCATGAGATACCTTAGTTGAAACTAAGGAGTGAGCTGCCCCTCAACCAAAATATTGCCAAATCGCTTAACATATTCCCACCAAGTAGTAGCATAACCCTCAAAATGAGCAATCACGTAACAACTCTTTTCTCCTTGGTAAGATCATTGACTTGGAATATCCTCGCAATGGGGTTCCCATGCAAGAAACTCCTTGGGGTCACTCTCACCCTTAAATATTAGAAGCCCCATCTTGATGGTATTTAGTCCAACTTCTCGATTTTGGTTGCCGTATTGATTACAAGGACCAACCCCTCCTTCTCAGCCATAGGCTCCTCTCGTTTCACCATGCCTTCCCTTTATCTCTTCCCCTCTTATGTAGTCATCAACATACATACCCTTCATGTTGGATAGGTCTATTTGAGCTAAGTGGAGCTCGTGGTTATGGCATTTGATTTAGTGGGAAGGAAGGTCTTTGTTCACGTGGAGTTTGGATAGGTGGGCTTGGGTTGTGGGGTGGCATATGGGTTCCAAGCCCTTCTTATTGTATTTGGTGAAGTGGAGGGTGGATTGGTCTCTCAAGGCCTCGGGTTTGGGAGTAAAATGATGTTTGGTTTGCGACATTGGATGGTTGTATTGGTGTTTGGAATATTTGGTGTAAGGCTTCGGGAGTAATGGTTGGGGAAATGTTTTGAGGGGTAGAAAGTTGGCTTCTTTGGCATTCCACACATTCTAATCTCCCCCCCATAGTTGACATCTCACCCCTTATTGAAGCCATATCCAAGTTTAAATTTTCAATGCCCGTATTCACTCTAGCAATGTCACGGGACATGGCCTCAAGACGAGTCAATATAGTATTAATGACATTATTGTCTATTGTTTGAGCATTTGAGGCCTTGTGTTCCATTGAGTCTATACTGAAACAATCCCTCCAAGTTACTGTTCAACAAGTAACCAAATCTGTCCACAATGCAAGACACGCAATAATACAGCACAAGCCTACAAAACAAACACACGTTAGTTCAAACAATCCTCACTAGTCTCTCACACACTTTGTAGTCGCACACTTGTCGTCACAAATGTTTGCAAGCCGACTTGTAACTTGTGGTGAGTTGAAGAGTAAGTCTACTCTTTAATCGGAATGGATTTTTGTTCGACGACTCAAGGAAGTGATGTTTGAACTCGAACCAAGAAGTACTACGAATTAAAACGACAAAAGTACTCAAGCAAATGATGACACGAAGCAAACGACGTCAAAGGACTAACTGACAACTTAGTAGGATTATACTAGCTTGTTAATTAGTTCTCAAATCAATTAAAGGAAACTAAGAATCAACAATGAGAGACAATTATACCAAGTTTGAGCTTAATAACGACTTGAAAAGTAAACTAGGATGATGTGGCAGCATATTATTGGTCACGACCCTCACTACTTTTCAACAACTTGAAGTTTTTAGTCCTTATACACCTTTTGGAATGGATGACTTAATATTGAAGGAAAATAAAGTCTTGTACCCTTTTTTAAATTTTCAATATTAAAAAGATGATGTTTGATCTTACTAGTTCCACAAGACAAGGTTCCTTGTTTTAAGGAAAAGTGGTTGTCTAGACTAGAAAGTGATGTTGGCAAGTCTTTTCACAAATAATTTTTCAACTTTGTCTTACAACTTTTTGGATCTAATTTACACTTTTGGTTGTCTTAAGTTGTAAGAATAGATGAAGAACAATATGAACACACAAAACAAAAAAACTTCAAGAACTCAACAACAACACAACAACAATGTTCACTCCAACATTAACAACAACACTATATGGCCAAGAACAAAATCATCAAGGTTTGGCCAACTCCAAGTTCACTTCAATATTATCAATTTATTAAGCTCAACTTTAGATCTTGACACTCTTTGTGCTAGTGTAAAAGATACCAACATAAGAAACAAACTACACAAACAAAATAACTACCAAACCTAGAGACAACCCCTCGGCCAAAACAACAACAACAAGGTCTACACCTTCTCGGACAAGATCACAAACACAAGAACTCAATTTTTTTATGGGTTTTCTAACAAGCACGCCCAAGATGGATCTTGTAGGAACAAGATTGAGCCATGCTCTGATACCAAATGATACAATAATACCCAAGGAAACACGAAATACACACTCCGAATAATCCACAAATTACAAGAACCCTTGGACCAAGTGGAGACCTCTCTCGGATTCAACAAATACAACACAAAATGAGATATAATGGTGTGATTCAACACCAAGGAAACCACCACAAACTAATATTATCAACTATAGATGAAGAACAAGATGGAGAACAACAATGTAATAACAATACCCACGGATTACAGCAGAAACTAGGCACAAAAACGGTACAAGATTACAATAAGAAATGGATAGATAGTGAGAGATCCACTACTATAATAACTAAGAACCTAAGTGTAATCTAGACACTAAGACCCTTAATAATGATAGTAGTAACACCTACACTCTTCAAAGAGACACAAGAGGGATCTGAATCCTTCAAGCACCCCAAAGTTCCAAGCAAGCAAACAACAAAAGAGAATCCACCCTTTTGATGTACCTAGTTTCAGCCAAGGTCTCAAAGATGAGAGAACTTGTGTATTTTCAAGTGTGTTATACAATCTTCAATATTCAAAAACCAAGTAAAGAAACCCTAACTTGTTCCTTATATAGTATATTACCAATTAAAGGCAAAAAGACCAAAAGGGCCCTTAGAGAATAGGCTCCCCTCTAGTGTAACTTGGTGGCTGTTTTTGATGTGTATTTAGGCCCTTAATTACACTTCTTTACACACACACTTGGGCGATTTAAATACACACCCACATAATTCCATCTACGTGATCGCAGTTGTATCATTTGTGCTATAAGTTCTTCGTCGAAGTTATAAACTATAATCGCAATCATAGTTCAATAAATATTTGTAGATGAGATTGCTCAAGGCTGTCACTTGGTGCTTTAAGTCAAAAAGATTTAAGTTTTGTCAAGAAAAATGTCTTGCCAACAACGTTTGGGACAAGTTTTTTTCGTTTTACGAAAAGAAAGAGACCTCTGCTGTCTTGGGGTGATTAGCAGTCTCCAAAAATACTATATCATCCCCTCCCACAAAATTTGAAACTCCTATGTCCTCTCTTTCTTCTTCTTCCGTGGATGGCAGTGGGGCTGGGCAGGGAACACAACACTTAAACGGGGTAGGTCAGGGCAAATGCGTTCCAGCACATTAAAAATTACTTCATTTTCAAATTGAAATTGATATCTGATGACACCCAAAGAATAGAGAATCAACAATAAGTTTACAAGAAAAAAATGGAAAAAAATGGAAAAAAATGGAAAAAAATGCCATTTTTAAAGGTTTGCCAACACAATCTGCAATAGTTACACAAGAAAACATAGAGAAAGACAGCAAAATTTAAACACATTCCCCGGCATGTCATCTAGCACATGTAAGTTCCTTCTATGGAAATATGATACAAAAAAATTAATAAGAACATAGTCTTTTTTTTTCTTTCTTACTCTTCGTTGCCGCATCAAAGTTCACATAACATGAAATCACATAGGTACATATTTATTTTAAACGCTAGGCTCCAATATGTTGTGCTTATGACGTTTACTGTTAGGCTCCTCCCATATGTTGTGTTGAGGACGTGAAACGTTAGACTCCTCCAATATGTTGTTGTGAGGACGACGTTTATGTCAGTTGGAAAGGGGCAAATAATGCAAAGGATACACAGCTCTACACGCTCGGCATGTGTTTTTTTTAGATAGCCACGTTAGGAGACACTGAATATGAAATTCGTGCAAACATTAGTTGTTATGACCTACTATGTATACATAAAAAATAATTTTAATTATGTATAAATAATGTAATTTTTTCACTGAAGAGGTTTGTAGTATATGCTAGCTCCACCCATTCATTGTCTTTTCTAAACTAATGAATGATAGTTTAGTTGTGTTTCTCATACTTTCATTTTAAAGTGATAGTTTATGTATATTTTTGATACTCTTTTTACTTTTAACTCATTCTTGTCCTCAAAAGCTGTATAGCAAATAGGGCAAGTGTCGTCCATTAGATCTCTGCTGAGGTTGGCAGTGTATGCGCTTACGGGAGACTGGCACAAATCCTTTTGGTAAATGTGGGGCAATGGGTGGTTTGGTTGGGCGAATTCCAGCTTCACCAGTATATTCCCTTAATGCGTAGATGTACTCGAGGACTTCACCCGAGTAGTTATGATATGGATTACTCTGGTAAGCAATGTAAGAGACACTGCGGTGCAAGTGCGATGTTCCTCTTCCATGTCCCAGTCCTTCTCAAACTTACAAAACGACGGGATTGGGGAATTAGGAGTAGGAGGCACCCGTGATAGTAGAAAATAACAATGTGATCTATAATCGATGAGATTTTGGGTGATTTCAAGGGAAATGACGTATGGATGTCGTGGTCGTGGTGGTTGAGGGAACTGAAATTTAGTGAGAAGGTTAGAGTTGATGTCATTAGCCATTTGTATGATATCTACGGGGGTAAATTGAAGAGTAGCACATAGAAGCATGGGAATCAAGGATGGATCCTTGTTGATTAGTGATACAGATTTAATAATTAATTGATCTCTTTAATATTGAAGGGGTTACAGCTGTATATATAGAGAACTGAAGAATAACTAATTACAGAATAACCCAGATGTATTTAATAATTATATATGTAGTCTATTATCCCCCCGCAAGCTGATCAGCGGTAACGAGGGGCAGCTTGGAGCAGAGAGACTGAAAAGGCTGTAACGGAAGAGGCTTGGTGAGAATATCAGCAAGCTGGTCAGTAGATGGGACATAGTGCGTGGCCATCGCTCCTGCAAGTACCTCATCGCGAACAAAGTGACAGTCAGACCCAACATGCTTCATACGATCATGAAGGACTGGATTTTTGGTAACACAAATAGTGGACTGATTGTCACAATAAATCTGTGGTTTCGTCGGGGGAATGCCAAGTGCATCCGTAAGGTATCGTAACCACATGGCTTCAGCAACACCCGCAGCCATGGCACGATATTCTGCTTCTGTGGAGGAACGAGACACTCGCGTTTGCTTCTTGGTGCACCAGGAAATCAGATTCGGTCCCATCATAACAATATATCCAGTAGTGGACTTTCGATCATCTTTGTCGTTAGCCCAATCCGAATCAGAAAAAACAGATATATCAAACGAGCCCTTTTGAAATAAAATTCCACAGTGAAGAGTACCTTGAAGATAGCGCAGAATGCGTTTCAAGGCCTGAAAGTGTTGTTCTGTGGGAGCATGCATTGATTGGGAGACTCGATTGACTGCATATTGGATGTCCGGACGAGTAACAACAAGATAATGAAGTCCACCGACGAGGCTCCGATATAGTGTAGGATCGGCAAAGGGAGTATTCGGCCCTGGGGATTGGCGGACTGCCATGGGAGTGACCGCGGGTTTGCAGTCTGTCATTCCAGCCCGATTTAGAAGTTCAAGGGTATATTTTGTCTGATGCATCAATATGGTTCCCGATTTGCGGATGAGTTCGAGGCCAAGAAAGAACTCCAGAGGACCGAGGTCCTTAAGTTTGAAGTCACGATGCATAGATTCAGTAATTTCAGTGATGAGTGATGACGAGCTGCCTGTAATAACAATATCATCCACATAGATAAGAATGATGACTGTCCCTCGAGAACAGTGAAGGGTGAAGAGGCTGTTGTCATGATGGTAGGTGCGAAAACCAAGACCCTGCAGAAAAGTAGAGAGACGTGTGTACCAGGCACGAGGGGCCTGTTTCAGGCCATACAGTGATTTGCGAAGCTTGCAAACATAGTGAGGACGGTTGGGATTAACATATCCCGGTGGCTGAACCATATAGATTTCTTCCTCAAGATGACCATGAAGAAAGGCATTGCTGACGTCTAGCTGATGAAGCGGCCAATCATAGTGAAGAGCAAGAGACAAGACCAGACGAATAGTCTGTTGCTTAACAACAGGGCTGAAGGTCTCCTTATAATCCACACCATACTCCTGATGATACCCTTTTGCAACCAGACGTGCTTTATAGCGAGAAAGAGATCCATCTGAATTTCGTTTGATGCGAAACACCCATTTGCACCCAATAGACTTTCGGTTACTAGGCAGAGGTACCAAATCCCATGTACGTTGTTCATTCAGAGCCTGAAATTCCTCATCCATAGCTTGGCACCAGAAACTATTTTTGGAGGCTTGGTTGTAGGTAGTAGGCTCAGTTGTGGGATGTGCATCAAAGGGTATTTGAGTGTGGTAGGCTTTGGGTTTGAAGGTACCGGCCTTGGCTCGGGTTGTCATAGGATGAGTGTTGAGTGGAGGGTGATTAGGAAGGGGTGGTGGAGTTGTATGATGCGTGGGCGGGGGTTGGGTGGGGCTGCCGTGGGAGCTGGGATGTGCAGCGGTGGATGGGGTGGCTGTATGTGTGTTAGGAGTATGATGTAGGGAAGTGGTGGGTTGTGTGGCAGTCGGCTGGGTGTTCGGGTGGGAGGTTTGGGGTTTCGGGTGGGTAGTGGTGTAGTGGGGTACCGGGTTAGGTGCCGAGTGAGCCGGAGCATGAGCGTGAGAAAAGGACGGAAATAATGGCACAACGCCAAGTGGATTGGGGGAGTATGGAGTAGAGGAAAGACTTGTGTAAGGAAATTGTTCCTCCACAAAACGAACATGACGGGAAACATATGTTTTCTGAGATACAGGATCGAAACATTTGTAACCTTTGATAGTGGGATGATAGCCTAGAAAGACACAAGGGGTGGACCGAGGTTGAAGTTTATGTTGAGTGTGCGGACGCAACCAGGGATAAACTAGACACCCAAACGGGCGGAGATGGATATAGTCGGGTGGATGATTGTAGAGACGGGCATATGGAGTGGAGTTGGAGAGAGTGTGAGTGGGCATGCGATTTATGAGGTAGTTGGCAGTAGCAAGGGCATCAACCCAAAAGGAAACAGGTAAGGTGGAATCATGGAGGAGCGCAACAACTGTTTCTATTAGGTGACGGTGTTTGCGCTCAGCAACGCCATTTTGTTCAGGGGTATATGGACATGAAGTGTGATGAAGAGCCCCTAGATTTTGAAGAAAAACACCAAATGCATTGTTGACAAATTCTTTGCCATTGTCACTTCGAAAAATTTTGATTTTGGCATTAAATTGATTTTGAACCATTCGGTCAAAGTTTACAAAAATAGTATAAGCTTCGGATTTAAATTTCAGAGGATAAAGCCAAGTGAATTTACTGTAATCATCAACAAAACAGATATAATAACGAAAACCTTGAACAGAAGGAACTGAGGTTGGACCCCAAACATCAGAATGAATTAATTGAAATGGCGCAGTGGCCTTGTGTTCAGACAGTGAAAAAGGTAAACGACAAGATTTAGACACTGAACAGGACTCGCAATGTAATTTTTCTGAAAAATTAAAACCTAAGGAAGATAAAATGGATTTGGTGATGGCGGATGATGGGTGCCCAAGCCGGCGATGCCAGGTTGACGAGAGAATGGCTTGACTCACAACAGACGGAGACCTGGATGGAAGAGTGTATAGCCCATGCTCACAGCGGCCCGTGTACCGCACCCGGTTCGTGGTATTGTCCACTATCTGGAAATTGGTGTCATTAAAAATGAGGGTGCAGTTATTTTCTTTAGTAAAGCGATAAACAGATAAAAGATTGGATGTGAGGGAAGGGACGTGGTGAAGGGTTGAGAGATGAAATTTACCATTTGGGGTATAGACATACCCAGAGCCGGTGTTTGTGATGGGAAGGGATTGACCATTGCCTACTGTAATAGTTTCTGAGCCATGATACGGATGAGGAGCTTGAAGTTGTGAATAATCCGACGTCACATGGGTGTTAGCACCTGTGTCTAGATACCAATCGCCAGATTGAGCGTTTGTGGACGCATGCATCGCCCTTGATCCTCCGGACTGGCTATTTACATTCTGCGAGTCATCATAACGATACCAGCAATTAGCCGCAGAATGGCCCCGTTTAGCACAAATTTGGCACGTCGGAAGATCTCGTGTGGGCATCCGCTGGTTTCCTCGTCCCTGTCCGCGGCCTGACTGGAAGCCGTCCCTCGGTGGAGGCCCGCCTCTGCCTTGCTTCCCGGTGTTTCGACGGTCACCGCCGCCGCTGCCTCGCCCTTGGTTACGGCGATCGTCACCGCGACCCCTGGCCGAGCCTCCGTTGCCAGCCGAGTAAAGAGCCGTGACGCCAGGGGTGGAACTGGCTTCTCCGAGCAGTAATTTGTGTTCCATGTCTAGATTCAATTCTTCTGCATTAAGCCATCCAGACAGTTGATTCAGAGTGATTTCGACAGGCGAGAGGCGAATATGCTGTTTGAGAGAGGAATAGCCAGCCGGAAGACCACGTATCACGGCATTCACCACGTCTCGTTCAGGAATAATCTCGTTCACAGCATCTAGGTCAGACAGAATAGAGGCCACATCATCAAGGTATTGAGTCATCGTCTTCGTTCCCTTCCGAAGAGTATGCAATTTGTCACGCAACTGAAAAATATGAGCCGTGGACACAGAGTTGTACCTTGTGGCTAGTGCGTCCCAAAGTGAAGCCGATGTGAGAAAACCCCGGGCGTGTTTGTGCACAGAGGGGCTAATAACTGCGAGAAGACAGGCTCGAATCTGAGTGTCTACGATCATCCACGGAAGGTAGTCGGGATTTGGGAGCTTGACGCCGTCCTTCTCGGCTGTCTCGGGCTGCGGCTTCTCCGCACCGTCAATCCATCCGAGCAGCAAGTTGGCTGCGAGGGCGGTGCGGACGTTAAGTGCCCAGGCCGGGTAGTTGTTGTCAGATAATTTTTCGGGGATGAGATTGTGGAGATTCCTGAGCAGTAATTTTACTCCAGACGGTAATTTTGACAGAGGATCAATAACCTTGTCCATGGCGCCGACCTACGGCGGAGGAGGGAGGCCGTGCGGCGTGGTGTAGACGGTGGCGGCGGCGCACACACGTCGGAAAAGAGGAGAGATTAGGGTTTGGGCGGAAGAAGAAACCCTAGCTTTGATACCATGATACAGATTTAATAATTAATTGATCTCTTTAATATTGAAGGGGTTACAGCTGTATATATAGAGAACTGAAGAATAACTAATTACAGAATAACCCAGATGTATTTAATAATTATATATGTAGTCTATTAATTAGCCTTGACAGATCAAAGGGGATGACGGTAGAGCAACAACTATCATCATAGGAAGAAACATAGCAACGTAAGCATGGACAAGCCCTTCTGTCTGATATCTGATGCCTCGTCAGTTCTTGTTCCAAACGAAAAGCCCCTTCGAAGTGCAATTAGTTGCGTGCTGTTGTTGTTCTTTTTCTTCTTCTTACACCTTCTTAAACTCTTTTTCTTTTACCATCTTAAACAAAAAGCAAACATATTACTAGCAGTAGCAACCATCTAATATTTTATATACGTATTGAGTTAATCCCAATCCTATTCTAATTCTGAATGCCTTTCACCTTATTCTGAACGGAATTCCCTTCTAGTAAAATAAATTTCCATGATCGATCTTTGTTTGAGTAGCCTCAATTTGAAAAAAAACTTCTTAGTTTGCACGAATAGTCTTTTTTAAGGTCATTATTTTAACTTTTGGCCTAAACTTCAAACTAAGAAATTTTCGTCAACCTACTTCTGAAAACAAAAATTAGTCGGAATTTGAAGAGTGGCTTAGAAAAAAAAAACAAAAAAACAAAGAAGCTACGCTACGCACATAATTCTCTAATTTACTCTAGTTTCTTTCTAGTGTTTGGTTGACCTTTATAAAAGGTATAGTTAGAATTTATATATCAATTTTAAGGATAGGTGAATTAAATTAATCGAGATAGTGAAATATGTAAATAAGTAAAGCTGTAAATAAGAGAGAAACTCAGACAAATTGGCTAATGTGTGGAATAATAGGTAAACATAGCTTGTGTTGGCCTGATTCCGATGATATCCTTAATAGAAATATATCTCAGCTGTATTCGACGAGTGTTTATAGCTAATACAGAAATAACTGTTATTTCCTTCTACGGGTACGCAGAATCTGTATATGTAAAACAACAACTTCAACTAGAGTTCAAGTATAAACAAGAACACAATGAAGTATATCAAATACCCTCAACACAAAATCAAGATGACCTTTCCAAGAGGTGTATTTTATTTTTTTCAGAAAATAGATGAAACAAAAATGAATAAGGCCAAGTCGTCCGAATTCATGGAGTTTCCTTAAGGAAACAATTTCCCTCACTGTACCCGAGGTTATGGAATTTTTTCTCCCAGGATAAAATGGCCTTCAATCCAAATATAGCGGTACCTCAAATATTTGGACTCGTTGAACACACTCAACAGTTTGAATGATCACACAAAATTTTTGAAGAGAAGAAGAGTATTTTTTATTCTAAAATTTTTCGTATCAAAACCTGTGGAAGAAAGCAGGTTTTTATAGCCATAACATGCCTCTTCTGAAAAGAGGCAATGTCAAAGGTTACACATGTTCTGTAAATTCATGTTTGTTCATCCAAAGATTGCATTTTTTCCTGAACAGTCATCTCTCTCCATGAATCAGTGTGTCCTTTCACTGAAGGATTGCATTCTTCTGAAACAACACATCAGTTCGAAACAGTGTATCTATTTTGAAGCATTAGTTTTGTTCGGAATTACAAAAGCACCAGTTCAAAATTTCTGAAGCATTGCATCTGCTACTGCATGCATGCATAAATGGAGAATACTGTTGCGTTTTGGTAGATTCGTATCATCAAATAAAATTTGTCCAAAAAGATAGATCTCATCGATCGATCATTTGCCAAATCCAAATCCAAAGTCGAAGCCGAGCGAGCGACGACGGCGACGACGCGAGGCATCTCTTATTCCTTGCCCCACTTATCCATATGGGAGTGTGTTTCACAATATAAACACTTTAAAGCTTCTTTCTCCCACCAATGTGAGAGAATTTAGTAAGCTTTCCTATTTTTGAGTACACTTTCCATATTAGTGTGATCTCAATTTTTCTCTTCCACTTGATTTTCTCCATTTTCCATTCACACCTCTCATTTACTATGAACCCAACAATCCCCCACATGAATGGGGAATGACTATTTTTCGTAAAAGTTTTACGGACAAGTATGTGATCATCAAGCAAAGACTGATTGCATCTGGATAAGTGGATTTCCCTTTGAACTTTTCGTAGTGAACATGTATCAGATGCACTCGGTCAATCAGTAAATTTGATATCTTTGAACCGTCGAGCTTTAATGTACACCTAGACAACACATGGCTCATAACCATCCTTTTACCGTTTATGGTTCTTACGGTTTTATTCTTTTCAGCCATGAACACGTCCCGATTCGTGAGAGCTTAGAGAATAGGACTTTACTAACATTCTCCTTGAAGCGGCTTCCACTTCGTCCTCACATAGGTGATTTCTAAATGTTCAATCCTATAGATTAAACTATTTGGTCAAATCTTCCAAATTTAGATAATCATTAAAAGACTTTTCACTTTAAGTCTTATCCTTGATGACTATACATTGTCTACATCATAAGAATGGGTTGGGTAATTGACAATGTTGAACCTGTCAGACACAACTTTGTTTGATCTCCTTGAACCTAGATCTTGGGATCTCCAGTGTGCTAAGTAGAGTTACTGCCATGCTGACTTGTCCTAGGCCTTAAAACCATTCCCTTGGATGTCCTTTCCATTCCTTCTCTAGATAGGCCTTTTGTAAGTGGATCCAACACATTATCCTTTGACTTTACATAGTCAACAGTGATAATTCCACTAGAGAGAAGTTCCCTAACAATATTATGTCTCCATCGTATGTGACGAGATTTACCGTTGTACATCATGCTCCCTGCCCTACCTATTGCCGCTTGACTATCACCGTGTATACATACTGGTGTCACTGGCTTGGGCCAATAAGGAATATCTTCTAAGAAATTCCGGAGCCATTCTGCTTCTTCACCGGCTTTATCTAATGCGATAAATTCAGATTCCATTGTAGAACGAGCAATACAAGTCTGTTTGGATGATTTCCAAGAGATTGCTCCTCCACCGATAGTAAATACATATCCACTTGTGGATTTTACTTCATTCGATTCGGTGATCCAATTTTCATCACTATATCCTTTAAGTACCGCAAGATAGTTATTATAATGCAAAGCATAATCTTGAGTGTATTTAAGATACACCAAAACTCTTTTCATGCCATCCAATGAGTTTTGTTGGGATTACTCGTGTACCGACTCAATTTACTGATAGTGCATGCTAAGTCTGGGCGTGTACAGTTCATTATATACATTAAACATCCCAATACTCTTGCGTACTCCAATTGCGAGTCACTTTTACCTTCATTCTTTCAAAGTGCAAAGCTCGCATCCAATGGAGTCTTGGCAATACCAAATTCCATATACTTGAAATTTTCAAGTACCTTTTTGATATAATGAGACTGTGACAATGCCAACCCTTGTGGAGTTCGATGGATTCTTATACCTAAGATTATATCTGCAACTCTAAGGTCTTTCATATAAAACTTGCTCTCGATCATTCGTTTTGTTGCATTTATGTCAGAAATGTCTCTACTGATGATCAACATATCATCCACATATAAACATACAATGACTTGGTGATTTGGAGTGTCTTTAATATAAACACATTTATCACATTCATTTATTTTGAATTCGTTTGCCAACATGGTTTGGTCAAACTTTGTATGCTATTATTTTGGTGCTTGCTTTAGTCCATCTAATGACTTGATAAGTTTACACACCTTGTTTTCCTTTCCTGGAACCACAAAACCCTCAGGTTGTTCCATGTATATTTCTTCCTCCAATTCTCCATTTAGGAAAGCGCTTTTCACATTCATTTGATGGATTTGAAGATCATATACCGCCGCTAAGGTAATTAACATTTGAATCGATGTTATCCTTGTTACTGGCGAGTATGTATCAAAGTAATCAAGGCCTTCTTTTTGTTTGAAGCCCTTTACTACAAGTCTTGCCTTGTATTTGTCAATAGTGTCATCCGTTTTCATCTTCCTTTTGAAAAATCCATTTAGAACCTAAAGGTTTATTTACGGAAAGAAGATCAACCAATTCCCATGTATGGTTGCTTAAGATTGAATCAATCTCACTATTGACCAACTCTTTCCAAAAGAATGAGTCCGAAGATGCCATCGCTTCCCTAAATGTTTGAGGCTCATTTTCTAAGTGAAATGTTACAAAATCCGATCCAAATGAAGTACACGTTCTTTGACGTATACTATGTCTTGGATTTTCTTCATTATGTACATTCTCACTTGGTTCATCTCGAAGCCGTTTAGATCCTCTACTAGACTATTCATGACTAATTTTATACGGGTAAATATTTTTAAAGAATTCAGCATTGTCTGATTCAATTACCGTATTTTCATTTATATCCGGATGTTTGGATTTATGAACCAAAAATCGACATGATTTACTACTTTTAGCATATCCTATGAACACGCAGTCCACCGTCTTAGGTCCTATCTTAACCCTTTTAGGCATAGGAATTTGGACCTTTGCTAGACACCCCCACACTTTGAAATATTTTAAGTTGGGTTTCCTTCCTTTTCATTTTTTCATAAGGAATTGATTGTGTCTTACTATAGGGAACTCTGTTGAGTATACGATTGGTTGTAAGGATAGCCTCCCCCCATAAGTTTTGCGGTAACCCGGAACTTATAAGCAAGGCATTCATCATTTCCTTCAAAGTTCGGTTTTTCTTTTCCGCAATTCCGTTAGATTGAGGTGAATACGGGGCTGTAGTTTGATGGACGATTCCATTCTCTACACATATTTTGGCAAAGAGAGATTCATATTCTCCGCCTCTATCATTTCTTATCATTTTTATCTTTTTATCTAACTGATTTTTAACTTCAGTTTTATATTGCCTAAACGCATCTATTGCTTCATCCTTACTATTTAGCAAATAGACATAACAATATCTAGTGCAATCGTCAATAAAAGTTATGAAATACTTTTTTCCGCCACGTGATGGTGTTGACTTCATATCACAAATATCAGTGTGTACTAAGTTTAAAGGATTAGAATTCTTTTCAACGAACTTATAAGGATGCTTTGCATACTTTGATTCTACACACGTTTGACACTTTGATTTATTGCACTCAAAGTTTGGCAAAACTTTTAAGTTAATCAGTTTTTGTAACGTTTTATAATTAACATGGCGTAAAAGTTCATGCCATAAATCATAAGACTCAAGCAAATAAGAAGAATTTGAACTTTTATTTTTTTCAACAGTCATTACATTCATCTTATACAGGCTCTCGGTGATATAGCCTTTTCCTACATACATTTCTCCTTTGCTAATTATAATTTTTCCTGAAACGGTTACACATTTGAATCTGTTCTTATCTAAAAGTGAAACAAAAATTAAGTTCCTACATAATTCTGGAATATACAAGACATTGTTAAGTGTCAAGACCTTGCTCGAAGTCATTTTCAAGCACACTTTCCCTATTCCTTCCACCTTAGTAGTTGCGGAGTTAGCCATGTAGATCATTTCTTCTACTTGAGCCGGAGCAAATGATAAAAACAACTCTTTGTTGGCACATACATGGCGGGTGGCACCAGAATCCATCCACCATTCGCGCGGATTCCCCACCAAGTTGCATTCTGAGAACATAACACACAAATCATCGAATTCTTTGTTGGATTCAATCATATTTGCTTGATCCTTTTTCTTGCCTTTCTTCGAGGCACGACAATCTGTGGACTTGTGACCAATCTTGCCACAATTGAAGCATTTTCTCTTGAATTTCTTCTTGGGTTGATTGCTTCCTTGTTCAGCTTTCTTTCTTTTCTTAGAATTATTTTGGTCATCTTCTACAATATGTGCTCTATTAATTATAGAATTCCCTTTTGACCTTCTCTCGGCAGCTTTATTGTCCTCTTCAATACGCAGTCGGACAATAAGATCTTCGATAGTCATCTCCTTGCGTTTATGCTTCAAGTAGTTTTTGAAGTCTTTCTACAAAGGTGGTAGCTTTTCAACTATCGCTGCTACTTGAAATGTATCATTCACAATCAAACCTACAAAATATTTTATGTGAGTATTAAGAACTTTTTTAATTTGTTCAACTAAGGTATTTTTCAAACATATATCTTCTGCTAGGAGATCATGTATGATGACTTGCAACTCCTGAACTTGAGAGACAACCAATTTTCTATCTATCATTTTAAAGTCCAGGAACCGTGCAACAAGGAATTTCTTAGTTTCCGCATCCTCTATTTTATATTTTCGTTCAAGTGCCCCCCACAATTCCTTCGATGTCTTAGTTCCACTGTAGACATTATAGAGGTCGTCTTGGAGACCACTCAGAATATAATTCCTGCAAAGGAAGTCTGAATGTTTCCAAGCTTCTAAATTATGAAACGCTCTTTGTCCGAAGTTCCCTCGGGCACCTCAGGAGCGTCTTCACTAGTGAACCATTGAAGACACAAAGTGGTGTGGTAAAAGAGCGTCTTTTGCTGCCATCGTTTAAAGTCAATGACCGTAAATTTTCTGGGCTTCTCCGCCGGTGCCATTGTAGGCGGAGCATTTGTGCGACTTGATTTGACAATATTAGTTGCCCCCACAGACGTTGCCGCATCTTGCATTTGACTATCTCTTGTCATTTTTCCTGTCACCACAAGACAAAAAATACTTAGTATTTTCAGAATACTACTTATAAAGTTAAGCAACTTTAAACTTTTCTTCTTGTTTCTAGTTGGCAATGAAATTTTTATGACTTCCAATTATCAACCGAATGATCTTTAACTTGTGATGAAGTTTTTATGACTTCAAATCACTAGTTAAGTTCAAGCGGAGTAGAAAGTTAAAACTTTAATCTCAAAAAATAAGCTATACAGATTTTGAAATTTGTTTCCTTAAGATTGTTATTTCCTTCTACGGGTATGCAGAATCTGTATATGAAGAACAACAACTTCAACTAGAGTTAAAGTACAAATAAGAACACAATGAAGTATATCAAATACCCTCAACACAAGATCAAAATGACCTTTCCAAGAGGTGTATTTTATTTTTTCATAAAATAGATGAAACAGAAATGAATAAGGCCAACTCATCCGAATTCATGGAGTTTTCTTAAGGAAAAAATTCCCCTCACTGTACCCAAGGTTATGAAATTTTTCCTCCCAGGATAAAATGACCTTCAATTCAAATATAGCGGTACCTCAAATATTTGGACTCGTCGAACACACTCAACAGTTTGAATGATCACACAAAATTTTTGAAGAGAAGAAGAGTATTTTTTATTCTAAAATTTTTCGTATCAAAAGCTGGGGAAGAAAGAAGGTTTTTATAGCCATAACATGCCTCTTCTGAAAAGAGGCAATGGTTAATGTCAAAGGTTACACATGTTTTGTAAATTAATGTCTGTTCATCCAAAGATTGCATCTTTTTTCCTGAATAATCATCTCTCTCCATGAATCAGTGTGTCCTTTTGCTGAAGGATTGCATCCTTCTGAAACAACACATCAGTTCGAAACAGTGTAGCTATTTTGAAGCATTAGTTCTGTTCGGAATTACAAAAGCATCAGTTCGAAATTTCTGAAGCATTGCATCTGCTGCTGCATGCATGCATAAATGGAGAATACTGTTGCATTTTGGTAGATTCGGATCATCAAATAAAATTTGTCCAAAAAGATAGATCTCATCGATCAATCATTTGCCAAATCCAAATCCAAATCCAAAGCCGAAGCCGAAGCCGTAGCCGAGCCGAGCGACGACGACGACGACGACGTGAGGCATCTCTTATTCCTTGCCTCACTTATCCATGTGGGAGTGTGTTTCACAATATAATCACTTTAAAGCTTCTTTCTCCCACCATTGTGGGAGAATTTAGTAAGTTTTCCTATTTTTGAGTACACTTTCCATATTGGTGTGGTCTCAATTTTTCTCTTCCACTTGGTTTTCTTCATTTTCCATTCATACCGCTCATTTACTATGAACCCAACAATAACAATATTGATAAATAAAAATTTGAGAAAATTGAAGAAAAGGCATCTTTTTAAGTGGATTGGCGACATTGACCAACTTAAAGGGTCAAACATAATTAAAAAACTTGATTAAGTTAATTGTGGAATTGATTAATATTTTCAAAATATTCTAATCTTTTTAAAAATACAAATCAACCCAACCCACACCCCTCTTCAATCCAAATCATCGACCGTCTCTCTCCTCTCTCTCGACAACTTTTCTCAATCAACAGTTCTGCAAATTTCTTCTTTCAATTCCCAGCGACTTCAACCTCTGATGACAAATAGTAAGGATTCAAGTTTATTTTCGAATTCAACCTTCAATCGATGTGACAGCCTAGCTCTCCGGCCACAACAACTTCGATTTCTTCATCGTTTCTTTTCTTCTTTCATAGGTAAAAAATTATGGCCTTTTTAGTTTTGAAGAAAACGAAAAACTTGAGCCAACTTCTCTTACAATATTGGTTAATAATTTCAATACTTGTTGCTTTAATTTGAAATGTGGTCTGAATAAAATTCTAATTTCTGGTATTTCTTATCTTTTCTTTTCGAAGTGAATTATGTTTTTTTGTTGTTTGTTGCATTTTTTTGAAGTTTGATTTTTGTTGTTTGTGTTTATACAAACAAAATAATAATTTTGGTATTTTTCGTGTTGCGCCCATTGCTGGGTTGATTTGTTCTTGTTCTTGGTAAAAATGGTGATATTATTGTTGTTCTGTTGAACAAAATTATTTTACTATTTTTTTTCTTCAGTAGATTATCCATTTGGTGCAACATATTAACCATCTGATGCAACAAATTTAGCATATGATGAAATAGATCAACCATCTAATGCAACAAAAAACCATTAGATTAAAATTCTGATGCAACAGATTAAATATCTGATACAATAGATTAACCATCTAATGCAACAGATTAATCATCTGATGTAACAGAAGAACCATTGAATAAAAAACCTAATGCAATAAATTTAGCATACGATGTAATAGTTTAACTATATGATGTAACAGATTAACCATATGTTGAAATAGATTAACCATCTAATGCAGCAGATTTACTATCGAATACAACAGAGGAACCATCAGATTAAAAATCTGACGCAACAAATTAATCATCTGATGCAATGGAGGAACCATCGAATTAAAGATCTGATGCAACAGATGAACCTCCTGTTGGATAAAATCCTATCAATTCTTCCAATAGGACATGTCCAAGACTTAATTTTTCCAACTGATCATTCATATGTCATGATAGACGACTCTTCTGGTGGAAAAAAATCTAAATAACATTGATCATTGATAATTGTTCCAATAGATTATTCATATGTTGCAACAGATGTGTGACCTCTTGTACAGACCATTCATCTTTCTCAACAGATGAGGGATATGTTTTATATTTTCACAATAGATTACTCAGCCGTTTCTACAAGTTAGTTAACTGTTCCAACATATTACTCATATATTGCAACAGATGTGTGATCTGTTGCACAGACCATTCATCTTTCTCAATAAATGAGCAATATGTTTTGTATTATCACAACAAATTACTCAGCCGTTGCTACAGGTTATTTAATTATTCCAATAGATAACTCATATGTTGCAACAAATTTGTGATCTGTTGCACAATCCATTTATCTTTCTTAATAGATGAGTCATATATGTTGTATTATTTCAATAGATTACTCATATATTGCAATAGGTTATTTAACTGTTCCAACCGATCACTCATATGTTGTAACAGCTATGTGATCTGTGTAACAGACCATTCATCTGTCTTAAAAGATAAGTGATATATTTTGTATTGTTACAATAGATTACTCATCAATTGTAACAGGTTAGTTATTTGGTGCAATAGATAACCTACCTGGTGAAATAGATGTGTGATTTGTTGCAACTGTTATTTTACTATTTTGCATGTTAGATTTACTGTTATCCTTTTTTAATGATGCATTAATCAACTATAATATATTTTTTTTATGTCCCTGTTAATTTTAGATAATATGGCTCCCAAAAGAACAGAAACCGAATCAAGTTCAAGTAAAGAAACAAGTGAAGCAACTAGGCTACATTCACCACTCTATGAGCTTGCTTTACAAGTGTTATCTCAATCAGGTGCAAAATATGATGAACACGGGGAAGAGGAATGTTTTAAAAGAGATGATCCAAATGCTAATAGCCCTTTTACCAAAGAGTTGGTCAAAACCTTCAGCATTAATCATTATCCTATGAGAATGCAGTGCGATGGTGTCACAGATTTAATAAGTGATTACGTGGTTAAGTCATCCATGGGAAAATCTTTCCACGCCTTCAAAAAAATACTTCGAGAACAAATTGGATGCTTATTTCAGGGACAACTTCTTTGGGAAATATCTTGATTTGCCGGAGGACAACAATGCTCATTTCCAAATGAAAATGGTATATGAACTTCTCAAGCATAGGTTTATATATAAAAACAAAGATAAGATGGATGAGGTATGGATAAATTACTATGGCATGCCTATTTGTTTTGGTTGGAAGGATTTTGCCATAATTACTGGACTAAAATATTATACTCCTTATGCTTCTCATGTTATACCTATTCTAACCCCCAAAAAGCACTCCGCACATCCAAAAAAGGCAAAGGTAAGTCGTGTGATCATGATGGCCTGGTGTCCATTGTTGTCCAAGCTTTAGAAATAAATTTTGATAGAAGCGTTGAAAGGTAAAAGAATTTAAAAGAAGCATAAGCAGTCATTGTGCTTGGTTTGATTTGTACATAATATTCTTTGGGCGAGAGACATTAACAACAACATAAGCGTTGGTTTAATAAAGCTCTCCAAGGATATTGAGGCGTTTAACAGCTATCCTAAGGGTTATGAAAGCTTTAAAATGACTGTCAAATATTTGTTGACTCTGTTAGCACCAAAGACAGTCAACTTATATGGATTTCCATGGGTTTTCATGGCAAATGTTTCTTTTTTTTATCATGATATCATTCATTCTTTTACTCAATAATGGTTTTGATTTATTGGCGTTATTTTATAGGCTTGAGAGTTTGAAGCCATTCCTTATTTGAGACAACAAATGAACTACCAGGAAGAAGTAACCTATCCAAGAATCTTGAGATGGTTGTCGACCAAATTTGATAAAAATGCAAAATTTCTTGATCTCTTCAACCCCCCAAAGGATGCGGTAAGTATAATTATAATTAAGTTTTTATTTTAATTAATGATTTTTTTGAATGATCTAATCATCATTCTAATATATGTAATGATTTATGTTAGATTGTGCATCCGTCGCTAGTTCTGACCAATCAAGAGTTGAAGATGCCATTTTTTCTTACTTTATGGTCTGTGCAAACTTTATCAGACCCTAAGTTCATTGACAAAATAAAAATGGAATTGTTTGGAGCAACAACAATTACAATAAAAATAATTTTGGAGGGTGAGCTTGTTGTTGTTGATGGTCTTAGTGGTGATAGATCTGTTGGTGGTGGTAGTGGTACTGCTGTTGGTTCTAATGATTCTCCTCTTACAGTATTTAAAACAAACCATTATGGGTATGATCATACTGGTTATACATATTTTGCCTCTCCCAGGCGAATGTTCTGCATGCAAATGTCAAGACTGCAAGGCAAAACATGATGTAATGATTAATGTTATTAATGCATTAACTGCCTTTGTAAAGGAATTAACATCTAAGAGGGGTGTCATTCCATCAAAGAGGATTTTATATCCATCCACTCCATTAGAGATTAAGGCTAATAGGAGAAGAAAAGTAATTTTCAAGGCATTATCAAGCATCCAAAAAAGTAAAATTGTAACTCCCCTGTCCTTGTGTTGCATTAAGCAATGCACAATGGCCAAAGGAGAACAACACGAGTTGAAGAAGGTGAATATATATGTCTGTTCTAACTAACAAACAGACACATATCTGTTTTAATAGATGACACATCTACTGAAATTATCAAACAAATATATACATCTGTTGCAACAGTTGACTAACTTGGTGCATCAGATAAAGTATCTATTGTAACATATGTCTCGTCTATTTTAGCAAATCAAGCAGCTCTTTGTATTGCTTTTATTTGTACCAACAGATGACCTATCTGCTATAACAGATGAGTCATATATTGCAACAGATGGTTCATTTATTGGAAATTATCTTACAGGTCTTCCTCAGGTAGAAATTTATCCCAATAGTTGATTCATCTATTGCAACAGAAATATAATCTGTTTGAAACAATTTAAAACAGAAGGATGACCTGTTTGATTTGCTAGAACAGATGAGTTATCCTTTTTCATTTTGTTGTATCTCCATGATTAATATTGACCAATTTTGGCTTTCCAAGTGATGTAGAAGCTACTGCTAACAACATTGACAATATGCTACTCCTTTTATGGAAATACAGAGAACAGAAAGCGCAGAAACCATACTTAAGCGACAATAAAGATCCACGATGACCAAAGCCGAATTCCACAGCACCAGATGAAGAACAACTTGTCTATATTGAGTAGATCTTTATAGCTTGAGTCTATCAAAGTAATAACCTCACCCTCCTTAGGAATTCTTGGCACCAATACTTAAATTGTTGATGTATTTGTTGAAATCAGTACCCATAATAATTTTTTTTACATTTCATTTATTTGTTTATTTATTTTAGCTAATTTACGAAGGCTTCAATTTATTTTATTTTGTCTATGAATTTTATATTTTCCTTGGATTTGAACTTATTAATTGAAATGGAATACTAGATTCAAATATTGCAATCGATAATGTATCTGTTGCAACAGACGACACATCTATTGGAAAATATCAAACAAGTTTAAACATATGTTGCAACAGGTAGGTAATCTATTGGAAATTATCAAACAGGTATTCCCACTATTGCAACAAATAGACTTAGATAGAAACATCAACATAATGCAATAGATGACCAACCTATTGCCACAGATAAACTACATGTCAGAACAGGTAGAATATCAGTTACAACAGATGGACAATTAGTTGCATTATAAATTCAACTTTCATTAGATATAAAAAATTGCCACTACATGTAAAAAAGTGAAAGTGACTTGAAATAAAAAAGGCGGAACCCATCGATTGTGTTCAGTTTAAACACCTAAAATAAAATAGGCATCAAGTAGAAAGTGTTTATTTTAAACACGTAAAATAAAATAGGCATCAAATGTGTCAGTTTGTCACTTTTTACCCAGTTGGCTGCTCGCGTGTAATTCACTTAGCCAAGGCTCATTGAACCCTCATTTTTGCTGATTTGGCCCCTAACGGTTATTTTTCTCCTATTGTCTTATATATTTATCTTCTTCCTAAAATTTAACCCTAAATTATCAAATCTTTTTTTTCCTCATTTTTTTTCTCTATTCAAATTCATCTCGATTATTTGTATTTTTTTCTTCATATTTTTTTTATTTTTTCCAACTGAGCTTGACAATGTCAAGCTTATCTTCCTCTGTTTTTGTGACAAAGATTTTTGATATTTTAAGTGTGGTCATTAAGCTCTATTAAAGACTTCTTGAACTCAATAAAATTCAGGTCGTAGGTTTTTTACTTGTAAGATTTCAAAGGTAATATTTTTTTATTTAATTAGTTGATTACTTATTGACTTGTAATTGTTTGGTAATTGTGGTCTTGTTTTTGTAGAAGTTGGGTGGGTGTGATTACTTTGATTGGTATGAAGAATGATACCCTTCACAAGCAAATCATATAATATGAGGTTTGTTAAAGAAAGTCATGGCTTTTGAAGGGAAACAAAACCGAGCAAGAAAATGCTACAACTTATGCAAGAGATGGGTAATATATTGCAACACAACCACAACAAGTTGCACCAGAATAAACATATGTAGCAACAAATGACAAGTAGATTAGAAGTCTAGGTTAGAAAAAGTAAACTTACCCTGTCCACGTACTGCGTACGCATATCTGTCATACTTTTGAAGTCTTCGGCAAAAAAGGTATGGATGGGGTAATCTTTTGTCCCTTGCTTGGCCCATCGCAAATCCATCTTCTCTTTGGCGCCAAGTTCTGCGTATATGTCCGCCTTCTTGAATGACCCTTGAATTCAACAACTTTTGGAAAGGGAGGAGTTGCAATTTTTTTGGATTTCTGATAGGTGAGTGCTTGGATAATTGCTCTTTTCTTCCTCCTAACTGCCACTGTAGGAGTGTATGACTTCCTCACCTTCTTAGATGGTATGAAACCCCTCTTGGATTTTAATTCCTCAATAACTTTAGCGATAACCTCTACTTTTTCAAAGAGTTTATCCTAGCTGTCCTTACACTCTTCACATTTGCAATAAGAACATAAGGTTGAATAGAGGTGAGAAGGACCTACATAAGGGTGAGAGGGACCTGTGTAATGGGGAGAGGGACCTATGAGAGGTGTGTTTTCAAACATATTTATTTTTTCTCGAGTATCGACATGCTCAACATCACGACTGGGAGTAGCATCAGTATGCCTACCATCAATATCGACTCCACAAGCAACGCCCCCAGAAGAAGCACACGAATTTGTTGTAGTAGTTTGGTCATGAAGAGCCTCAACATTAGGCTGACCTTGCCTAACTACTCTTCTTATGGCTGTTGCTCCAGCCAATTCCTTCTTTATTAACTCCACCGTTGGGTTTGCTATAGTATCAACATAATCTAGAGTAATAAAAGAAGTCATACCTAACTGCTGCTCAGTAAGCACGATCCATGAATGCACAACCTATAAAAAAGACAGATACATTTAAATCATATAATATAATAATTTTCACAATTGGGTTACATGTTAACACAACCAACTTATGCAACAGATGATCTGTATGTCACAACAAATTAATAATATATTGTATCAGATTACCCATCTACTGCATAATTTGTAGTAGCTGGTTCATCTGTTAAGAGTTGGGTTCATAGAACCAAAGTAATAGATGGGTAATCTGATGAAAAATATCAATCGTCTGTCGTAACAGATTACCTATTTGTTGCACCAGTTGGCACAAGATGGGTAATATGTCACAACAGATATCCCATCTGATGCATCAGATATAACATCTGTTGCACCAGATATAATATCTGTTCAATATCTTTCATTGAGTCAAGTTTATTTTACTTGAAAGAAGACATACTGCATCATCCGGAGGGTTAAAAAGATTAGCCTCCATAATTCTTGTGTTGTTCTTTGCAGCCAACTACCTAAACATCCTTGGATGAGAAACCTCATCTGGGTAATCCATTACCTGCTTTCGGAGGGGAGGAATGACTTCAAATGCCCAAGCCTAAAAAATGTAAATAGGAAGCAAGCAAAAAAAAGGTCATAATAACTATATTCAATATAAATTAATGGATGAGTAAAAATAGTGATTAATTTTACCATGAAAGCCCAAGGAAAGCCGTATAATGTGATCGTCCCTGAGGATAGCTTTGTCATTAAATATTTAACAGTCAAGTAGAAACTGTCATATCCCTAGGGATAATTGTTGAATTTATCAAAATCCTCAACATGCACCAACAAATCATCTTCTATGACCTTGTTGACGTCTCTTGCCAATATAACGGAATGGACAAACCAAACTAAACAGAATAGGTAAATTAAACTAAGAAAAATTGCTCCCTGTACTACTTTGGTATGGTTTTATCCTTGAGATTTGTCATCAAATCTAATGCTTTATAGCCACGTCCAACAATGTCCAACAACCCGTCTATTTTTTCCTTGCATTTGTTGGTTTTGTTGGGTGATCGCTGGGACAATGCCTTCCCTCTATTTTCTTATGGTGGTTTGGATTTCCTTCTTGCCTTGGACCTTTTGTGGGGTGTTACCTTGGTGATAGGTTCTTCTGGACGATCTCATCTCAAGCCCATCACTATGGCAAACTCTTTCAAACCAAAACAAACTGGCATGCCATAATAGTTGATCCAGATTTCATCCATAGTTTTGCCTCCCTCTTCCAAATATTTAGTATCCCCCACGTACTTGATCCTGTGCTTGAGAAGACCATATAACATCCTCATTTGGAAATGGACAGGGGATCCTCACGCAGCTCAAGAAAGCGTCCAAAGCAGCTCCTCTTAAAAAGTTCGTCTATGTTTTCGTTCTTCATAATATTCCTAAAATAATTAATATTTTTCCCAACTGACATTTAAGTACAAGTTCACAGTTAGTTTTGTAGGGTCATCTATTGGCATTACAACTTGAAACCTGTCAATACTAATAGTTTTGACAGGATCATGCTGGGATATCGATATTAATTCATGCCCAATTGGTGATCCATTATCATCATGTTGATGATCATCCTTTTTCTTACTCTCTAATTCCTTCTCTTTCTCACTTTGATTTTCTTCATCACCATCTACAGACCCTTTTTCACCTCCCTCAATGTTGTACCTCCCTCAATGTTGTTTCAATATGTCTCCTCAGTTTTACTTTTCCCTGACTGAGATTATTCAGGAAGCTCCTCCAAATCCCTCTGTACTATAGCCTTTGTTATTGGGTGGTCAGAAGTTGATCCACTTTCACTTTCTTTTCTTTTGGGAGACACGTTTTACCTACAAACAATAAAAAAACAAAAATTACATTTCAATTGATGTATGCATACATTTTAAAAAATATACTACAAACACCACCAATATCGACACACCAATAGCCACCACAAACACTGCCAACCAATGCCATAAACACCACAAATACTAACACCACCACCAACAACCATAAACACCACCAATACCGACACCATCAACAACCCCCACAAACATCACCAACTAATGCCACCAACAACAACACAAATAGCCACCACCACCACCACCAATACCACCACCACCACCAACAGCCACCAATAACATCACAAATACCATAAACACCATCCAATAATACCACCACAGTCAATAAACACTACGACAAAACTAGGGTTTTATCGGGTTCTTCCTATGATTTTACCACTAAGACTCAAAATTGTTAACCTATTTTCGAAGATAATACAACTAAAAGTCTTCTTTTTCATCATTAACTAAAAAAACCTAATTTTTAGAAAAAAGAAAAAATATAGAACTCTTCTCAAACTCTGTTACCTATGAATAAAGAGAAAAACGATGGATACAAGTAAGTATAAAGTTAAAAATAACACCTATGTGGTCGAAAATGGGAAGAAAATTAATCTATTGTGAAGAGTAGAACAATATGTTGAGTAGTTGTTGTCTGTATTATTGAGAGAGAAAGAAAAGAGCGAGCACTCAAGATTTGAAATGATGAAACTTTTTTCCGCAAATAGATGATTAGTATGGGTTGATTTGTATTTTGGAAAAGAATGACAAGTTTTTAAAATGTTAATTTGATTGATCTTAATTATTTTTAGCTAAATCAATTTAGGTATTAGATTATAATAATAAGTTAATGAGAATCATTTCATCTCGAAGTGATCGATCGATCGATGACTCGGGTCGGGAGAAACGCAACACTATGTAATTTCAAAAGGCTCAATAGAAGTTGTAGTTGACCCTATGTACTCATCCCTAGATCTAGCTAAATAAATTTAGGTATTAGCTTATATTAATAAATTAATGCGAATTATTTCATCTTGGAGTGATCGATCGATCGATGACTTGAGTTGGGAGGAACGCAATACGAATACCAACACCATACAATTGTAAAAGACTCAATTAAAGTTGTAGTTGACCCTATGTTTTTGTCCTTAGATCTAGATAAATCAATTTAGGTATTAGCTTTTAATAATAAGTTAATGCGAATCGTTTCATCTCGGAGTGATCGATCAATCAACGACTCGGGTCGAGGGAGCGCAATACCAACACCAACACTTATACCATGCAATTGTAAAAGACTTAATTGAAGTTTTAGTTGACCCTATGTACTCGTCCCTAGATCTAGCTAAATCAATTTAGGTATTAGCTTATAATAATAAGTTAATGTGAATTTTTTCATCTCAGTGTGATCGATTGATCAACGACTCCGGTCGGGAGGAACGCAACTCCAACACCAATACCAACACCAACACCATGTAATTTTAAAAGACTCAATTGATGTTGTAGTTGACCCTATGTACTCGTCCCTAGATCTAGCTAAATCAATTTAGGTATTATCTTATAATAATAAGTTAATGAGAATCATTTTATCTTGAAATGATCGATCGATCGATGACTCGGGTCGGAAGGAATGCAACACCAACACCTACACCAACACCAATACTAACACCATGCAATTGCAAAAGACTCAATTGAAGTTGTAGTTGACCCTATGTACTCGTCCCTAGATCTAGCTAAATCAATTTAGGTATTAGCTTATAATAATAAGTTAATGCGAATTATTTTATCTCGGAGTGATCGATCGATCGATGACTCGGGTTGAGAGGAACGCAACACCAACACCATGCAATTACAAAAGACTCAATTGAAGTTGTAGTTGACCCTATGTACTCGTCCCTAGATCTAGCTAAATCAATTTAGGTATTAGCTTCTAATAATAAGTTAATGAGAATTATTTCATCTCGGAGTGTTCGATCGATTGACGACTTGGGTCAGGAGAAATGCAACACCAACACCAATACCAACACCAACACCATGCAATTGCAAAAAACTTAATTGAAGTTGTAGATGACCCTATGTACTCGTCCCTAGATTTAGCAAACCCTAGTTTATACCAAACACTAGTTTATACCATGTAATTGTATAAAAACAAATATTCAATCTATTGCAAAGGTGGGGAATTTGTTAGAATTTAACAAACAAATTACTGAATATGTTGAAATAGGTAGGTAATCTGTTGGAATTTATCAAACAGATTATTGAATATGTTGCAACAAATGACTGAGCCATTGGAAATTTTCAAATAGAAATTGTCATCTGCTGCAACATATTACTTGTATGTTTTAAGATTTTTTTTATTTTAAAGTAATTTCCCATCCGAGATAAAAAAGATAAAATAAGGCGGTAAAAAATATTACTTGGATAACTCAAAAATTTCCTTATTGAGTAATCTTATCTTGTCTTTTCAATGTCACCGTCTCCTCATGCCCCTCAAATATATTAATAAATATTTAAAAACCATCTCTAGAATTCTCTCTCCTTCAACCATAACTTAACTTAGCTCATCTCTCTCTTTCAGAATTCTCTTTATCTCTTCTTTAGGGTAATCACAACCATTTTTTTTCCCTTCTCTTTTCTCTCATTTTTCGCATGAGGATCCTTTCGGATCTCAACCGATCAATATCTTTTCTCAACTAAAATAGGTGTTCTGATCCCTTTGCTTTTTTAACATTGCAGGTATGGTTCAATATTGCTCTTTCCTTCTCGTCTTCTTCTTTGTATGTTATTTAAATTAGTTATTTGCATCTGTTATTTGTTACTTTATTGGTGGCATTGTTGTTGGGGGTGTTGGTGTTGTTGGAATATATGGTGTTAGTGTTATTGATGATGTTGGAACATATGTTGTTGTTTCTTTGCTGTTGATGCTATTATTGATGTTATTGGTGGTGTTGCAATAGTTTTCTCAACTGTCACAACCGATGAATCAACTGTTGGAATAGAGGGAGCAACTGACGAAAGAAATCAAACCAGTAGCAAGATTAGTTTGATTTATTCCAACAGATGACCCATTTGTTGCAATATATCATCCATCGGTGGCCACAGATGCATTGCCTGTTGCAACAGATGACTCATCTACTGAATAGAGAAGGAATTTATTACATCAGATTGCTTATCTTCCGCATCAAATTGGTTATCTGTCACAACAGATTCATCATCTGTCACAATAAATTCGTCTTCTGTAGCAACAGGCGACGCATTTGTGGCAATCGATTAATGACATGGTGTATCTGATTGATCATTTGTTGCATCAGATTGTTTTAATATGTTGTATTCATTCAATTTTGTGTTACCCTTTTGTAATGTTCTTTTTGTTCTTCTCTTGTTTGACATCAAATATTTTTCTCTTGTTTGCAGATAAAAGGAACTAAAACTAGATAAACTTTTTCCCAACCAACATTAAAGGCTAGAGTAAAGATGGGTTTAGAGGAATAAGATGCTGGCAAATAGAACCACTTTATATGAGGGAGGTATGTATTACAGATCAACCTATTGTGAAAACATACATCCAGTACACTGATTTTGTGAATGTTGGGTTTTTACCTATTAGGCATTAATCCTTAAAATGAGATCCTGCATTTTATAGTTAAGTTTGTTAGGTTCAAACTGGTAAGGCTGAGGGACCAAATAGGTGGTGTCGATACCCTGTTACGATTTAATGAAGATTTTACTAATGTTTATGTGTCAACTTTGGGAATGGTTCAAGTTATTGGCGACAATGTAAATATCCAATAGTGTTGGACCAATTTTAAGGGTTCAATGGACTTTTGAAAGGCCTCCAAAGCCTTGCACTGCCACAAACAAGAATAGAAAACCAGTAGAAATTCCCCTGGTCCAAATTTATATGGATGGGTTGCATGAGGAGACTATTATAAAGAAGAAGGTGATTGGAAGAATACCTATACGGGAAGGGGTGGTGATGGTGAAGAAGTTCATATATCAACTCAGACCTTATTAAAGAAGAAACACAAGGTAGAAAGGAAACCATAGCGAAACTGGATGATGAAATTGACATGAAAAATGAAAAAATTGAATGAGCTGCAAATGTGAAAGTATATCCAAAAATGAAAATCCATCAGTCTTTCTTGAAATAGAAAAATGGTAAAGTAGATTAGAGATGTACACTTTGTTAGGGGACTGAAACTAGTTAGCGTGGCCTAAATAAAGACCCACAAAGATGCAAGACGAGAACTCTAAGAAAGAAGATTGGCGAACATAGAGAATTGGTAAGATTTTCAGTCAAGAATGAAACCTGAACCAACAACTCCTGAAGTAAGAATAAGGTATCAAACCAAGGTGGCAATTTCTCAAGTTAAATTTTTATCCCTTGCCTCCTATTTATGGATCTGGTCTGGTCAAAGGTAGTGGAAACAACAAGGCATGCGATTTCTGCCAAACTTTAGACCTTTTTATTTCTACAACCATTGACCTGATCAGAACCACAAAGAGAAGGCATGGGATGCAAGTTAAACTTCAGAAATTGACGCCTTGACTTGATCCCTTATTTTTACTTCTGGAGTTGTTGGTTCAGGTTTTATTCTTGACTGAAAATCTTACCAATTCTCTGTGTTCGCCAAGTTTCTTCCTTAGAGTTCTCATCCTGTATCTTTGTGGGTCTTTATTCAGTCCATGCTTGCTAGTTGCAGTCTCTAGCAAAGTACACAACTCCAGTCCTCTTTACCATTTTTCTTTTTTCAAGAACTACTAACGAATTTTAATATTTGGATGTACTTCCACATTTGAAGATCATTCAATTTTTTCGTCTTTCTAGTCAATTTCATTGGCCAGATTAGCTAGAATTTCCTTACTTGCTTCCCTGTGTTGCTTCTTTAATAAGGTCTGAGTTGATATATGGTCTTCTCCACCCCCTTCCCGCACAGGTATTCTTCCAATCACCTTTTGATTTATAATAGTCTCCTCTTGTAACCCGTCCATATAAATTTGGACCTAGGGAATTTCTATGGTTTTACATTCTTGTTTGCACAGTGCGAGGCTTCAAAGGCCTTTCAAAAGTCCATTGAACCCTTTAAATCGGTCCAATCATTATTCGACATTTACACTTCCGCTAAAAACTTGAACCCTTCCCCAATCTTGACACATAAACACGAGCAAAACCATCATTAAATTGTAATAGGGTATCGACCCTACCATCTTAGAACCCTTCAGCCTTATCATTTCACACCTATCAAACTAAACTGTAAAATGCAGGATCTATTTTGAAGGATCAATGTCTAATCGGTAAAAAAATGCATTCACAAATCATTGTACTTTATATGTGTCTTTCACGATAGCCTGATCAGTAATACAGAACTCCCACGCATGAAAGTGGATCCATTTATCTGCACACACCTTATTCTTCCTGCCTCATCAATGTCGAATAATGTTTATTCTTTACTTCCCATCATTAAGTAGTATACAAAACCATGGAGGCTCAAAGGGTAACATCTTCAATGTCAGAGGACTACATGTCCATTAAGAAAAAATAAGTGCTACAAGTCGTGAACTTTTCACCTTTTTTGTTTTTAAATTTGTTTATATATTAAAACAGTCACCAATTTGGATTAATTCCCCATCTATTGCAACTGATGAATCAGCTATTAGAAGAAATCAGAACATCTTCTCGAACAGATGGTCAATCTTCCACAATAGATAATCCATATGTTGCAACAAATGTATCATCTATTACATATACAGACCACTGTTGCAACTGATGGTAAATCTATTATAACAGTGGGTTATCTGCTGGGATAGATGGACGATCTGTTACAACAGCTCAATAATAATGGCTGTTATTAAGTCTCAAACTATTTTGAAAAGGTGATGTCACAACTCGACCCAGGACTCTGGCCGCGATGAGCATCTCAAACCATAAAGGCTCGGGCGCCCCTTTTTATCTGGTACTCCTGAACACCATTTATAAACAATAAAGAAAAGATGCGGAAATTAAGCAAATAGAATCATGGTCATGTCCTGAGTTCAATTTAACAATACGGAAAGAAATCCATAAACATCTAGACAACATCTGTGAAATCTCTAATACATCAGAAATTAAAAACTTGTCTGAAACTGGGACAAAGCCCCTAGTCCAACCTAAAACCAAAATGAAATAACAATGTTCTAAAAACAAGCCTTCTAAAATAAAGAAGGCTCACCAACTGCACACTTCTGTCTAATAAATCTATGGCTTAGCAGGACCTCTGGACTGAGCCTAAGACCCTAAAATATAGGGGGTCAATACAAATATACTGTATAACAAAAATATACATTTATACAAAACATAAGAGAGAGCATTTCATAAATCATATGTCATCTTAAAATAGTTGAAAAATACATGGGCATAATCTAAAACTTTCAAACATATTCTGCAATTCATGACTCAACTCTTTATCTTACTTCTGAGCCAGATGGTACACCCTATAACTCTGCTTCTCCACGGGCTGTATGGTATCCACCCTTGACTCAGAGGCGAAGCCCCCAACCCAAGTTTGCCACAAAGGTTGGAGTATCTACTTATCTACTATGCCACAGGGACATCACCATCGTACAATCTCCCTTTTCGGGTAACATAAACTCGTGTCGGCAAATCACGATTTTGAGCAATGAACCATATGACTCATTCCTTCTTCGTGTAACCATCTAACTCTCTTAAGCCCAACATATCTACTGCCCTTATCTTATTTCAGAAGAGGGTTATTGACCACCCAAAAGCTCTACCATTTGAAAAAATGTTCATATTTCAAATCAGTTGAAACAAAACAACCATTTTCAATACTTATTCTATGGGGGTCACCCTTTTCAATCACTTTCAAGCCATTTTAAAATGAAATCATGATCATCATAAAACAAGTAAAGTACTCTTCCATTATCTCATGAAAACAGTGAAATCTAACCATAATAGGCTCAATATTAACAATTTTGCGTAATCCGTTCCCAACATGTAAATTCGATATAATTTCATAGTAAAAAAGGGAATCACATATACCATGATCTCATTTAAGTTCACAATTTAATCATCATCATATCACATGAAAAACAATTCAATATTAGGGGTTTCATACCATAATTTTCACAATACTTCATCAAGATGTAATAATTTCAATACAAGTTTATCAATGATCTTGAAACAATTTTGTATATACAAATATATATTCTTTAAAACTAATTTGAAAATGTAAAATCAATGAACATGGGGTTTAGTATAGTCTAACGTACCTTAGATTACTTAGTTCAAAGAATAACAAACCGAATCTTGATTAGTTTCTTGGAATTCTTGACTTAAGAGCTTGATTCTTGATCTTTGGAGCTCTAGGATTTTCTTGAAGTGAAAAGAAGAGAATAATGATGTACAATGCTTTTTAGGGGCTCAAATCTTGTGTTTTGGATGTTTTTTTGGTGAGATAAAGGTCCTAATTGTCCCCCAATTACGTGGATTCAAAAACGGAAAATAAGGGGTGAAATGAAGCGTGCGTCGCATACTCTGGAGCACTGAAATAGAGCGTGCGTCGTATGATCTATCGCACGCCCCTACAGGTGTGGAATGGAGCGTAAGTCGCATGCTTATCGCACACAGCTACTTGTTCTGACGAAAATAATCATAACTTTTTGCTCGGGTATCGAATTTAGATGAAATTGGTATCATTAGAAAGCTGATTCAATTATCTACAATTTGGTGGGTATTTAGATGCAAAATTCTACGTGTATAAAAATTTATACATGTTCAAAGTATACCCTTGTAACAAAAAAAATAAAGATTTAGCCGAATCAAAAGTTCTTTGCTCAACTTCTCTCTAAGTGATCCTTATGAAGATTTTTCACCTTGAAACCACTTTAAACACGAGGATATAGATCATGACACTTATTCTTACTTAGAAATAATTTCTATTAGATCTTACACACATAGGAACAACAGTTCAATTTCTAGTTTGAAAATATGGGGTGTTATAAGTGAGATGTTTGAATGTAAAAGAAAAAGTTGTGTGTTTCCACAGAAAAGAAAAAGCCAGCAGTTTGAATGCAATTACTACAATGGACCTGAACAGTTGTGCCTTTTGTCCTAAATGATCTGTTGCAATAGCTCAATAATAATGGCTGTTATTAAGTCTCAAACCATTTTGAAAAGGTAAGAAGTTTGGATGTAAATAAAAAGTTGCGTCTTTTCACAGAAAAAAAAGCCAGCAGTTTGAATGTAATTAATAAAATGGACCTGAACAGTCGTGCCTTATTGGATAACACATTCAAATTCGATCCTCTATAAATAGGTCCCTCCACTTTTATTTATTTCTTGTATTTTGTCTTTTCGAATTATATCTTCAACCACTTCTCTTCAAAAAGCATATTCCTTTATCGTTGAGGTAAGTTTATTTTTTGTAAATCTAATAGTTCGTAGTATACGTTGTATTACATTTGGACTCTTTTCTTTACTTTTGTATTTACTTTTTTTTATCAATTCATGCGTGTTCTAGATATGGCTGATACAAATTGGGACGTTGCAATTCTATAAGACACTGTCCGAGAACTTAAGTCGTAGGTTCACGATCTACGGTGGGAGTTGTCCACCATGAGAATCCAGATGATCATGGAGATTTGCAAGCTTAGGAGGGCCTTGCTTCTGCTGGTTGAAGATTGGCCGGTTGGCAATAATAATGTTGTTGCTGATAATAATAATAATTAGAATGTGTTTTTTTAATTATATATCGGATCTATACCTAATGTATTTTGTGTTTTGTTTAATGAAAAATTTATTGTTGGTCGACTTTGGCTTTTTAATTCTTATTTAATATTCATTCTGTCTATTCCTTCTTCTAAACATGTTAACATATCGATTGTTGGAGCCGTAAGGAGCAATTTTGAATCAAGTAGCAATAACAATTTTGGCATTTGAGTTCTTTCAACAGATGAACCATCTGTTGGAACAAATCGACTGGGTTTCTGTCAGCTGATTATCCATCTGTTGGATAAAACATTCCAGTTTGATGGAACTTTGTTGTGTTCTTCCAGCTAATGTCCATTTGTTGCCGCAGATGCGTAATCTGTTAAAAATAATTGTGGTCTGCTATATTATTTAGTTTATATTTTGCCTCTTTTTATTGATGCACAAGTTATTAAAAAAGATATTTTATATATAATAAATGATAACATTACAATCAAAACAATGAGTTAAATATATAAAAGTCTATAACAAACAACAACACAAGTTTTTGCAATTACAATGATCATGGTGGATTACGATCCGGGCGTGTAGTTCTTTTGTGGCCAGCGCGCTTACATACAGAGCACTTGTTTCTTCTTGATTAAAATGATTCTCAGACTCCACGCCTCCTCTTAGATTGCCTTCTTCACGGTTTGATAGTGCTTGGGTCAATATATGGAGGAGGTATTAATCTCCCAAAAAGCTCCGCAGGAACAACTCAAGATTCTTTGGGAGGCACCAGAGTAATATGGCCACAATATGCCATTTTATATTTTTCCACCGTATAACATGGAGAGGAGTGATCATAAATTTTACGTCCATGCCATAGTATGTGAACAGGGTATTTTGTCCACGTCAAAAACTCCGCATGTATAAGATTTTGTTTGAAGATCAATTGTGGCAACATTACCATGACCGGTGATACTGAATTTGTAATCTACTATTTGATGAGATAATAACCTATTCCCCAAACTGATGTTCGTTGATATTATTTTTTTAATTTTTAGAACAAATGGGGTTCTTCTTGGGCCCTCGAACTGCACACGCCTTTTGTTAAAAAATTAGCCATACTTCTTGTTTATCATTTCAAATAAAGCCTTGATAGAAAATTCTCTTTCATCGCCAAACAATGAATTTGCCGATTCAGCTATGTTTGATGTCATAATAATATACCTATACAAAAGAATCACTTAGTATGACATCATTCTAAACTTGTAACTCAAACAAGATATTAAATTCATAAGAATGTACCTATCTGCCGGATAGAATGCCCGGCTCCATCTCTCAAAACTGACACATATGAGATGTTCTGCTACCTTGGGATGCACATCCGCTATTTGATTGAAATATTATAAAAACTTCCCTCTACTATATGTTTTAGCTGCTCTATAAAAATGGGTCACGACCCTTTTGTTGTGATAGTTGGTCCGAATGTTCTCTCCAAGATGCCTGGTGCAACAACCAAAGTAAGCTAAAGTAAATAAAATTGAACTCATCTTTGGAATACTTGGATGCCTATCCAAAACAAAGCACAACTCTTTGATATCTTCGACGCATCTTCACAATTGTTCAAAAAAATTCCATAAGAGGCATCACATTCCTTGTCCGCTACACAAAAAGCGACAGGAAGGATGTGATTCTCCGCATCCAGCACCACCACCTCTAGCAGAACTCCATTATACTTGCTCCTCAAAAAGGTACCGTCGATGGCTATGCCTTTTCTCAAATGTCAAAAACCTTGAATCCAAGAACCATAGGATACAAAAAAGTACTTGAACCTTCCATTTTCATCAACATGCAATGCCATCTTACTTTCGAGATTTATGGATTCAATCATGTAATGGTAGGCATCCAGGACTTCATACCCATGCTCGTGTGTCCCCCTAACCAAGTACTTGGAAATCCCCATGGCCGTATATATCTTCCTATAACTAATTGGACACATAATTCCGTAAGGAGTTTATTGGCCATAACCCTTGTAGAAGGACCTTTTCTATCGGGAAAACTATTCTAGAAATATTCATCGAGGACCTTTGTCGTGGCGTGAGGCTTTTGACCTAAGATGTTCTCCGAACCACATGTGTGATACTTTTTATGTTTATGAATGACGAATCTGTCAGAACTTACGTACTTCACCACTTTCAACCACTACTTGCAGTTCGGATTAGCACATTTATAGAAAAAGACACTGCTCGAATTGATCCCCTTCTTTATTCTAAAATCTTTTTTCAAGAAAGAAATAAACAAAGTGGTAGATATTTCTTTCTTATCATAGAATGACATTTCCCGTCATCTTGAAGATTTCCATACTGTGTCGATCAATAAGAACTGCCCACCGTATTGGTTGCATCAATGGGCGTAGGTGTTTGATCATCATTTAGAATATTCATGTCTAGATCATCCAACCTATCATCAAAGATTTCTTGTTGTTGTTGTTCTTTTACGTTTTGGTTCTCATTCTCTCTCATCATTTCAACCACGTATACCCTTAACACCAGCCTGGATGAATCACTAAGATAAGCACACAACCAAACCTGATCGGTTATCTTAAAAGGTAGTACCCTATGATTTTTTAAAGGAGCTGTGCATGTAGCTGATGACGAGTTCTTTCAGTTGACAATTCAGTCCACAATAGCTGATGATTAAGTTCACAAAATCATCATACGAAACATCACTTTGGACTGTCATAGCTATCTTTTCTAGCATTTTACCCTCCTTCCAATGCCATACATATCAGTTGCTCTTCTCGATCCATTGATCATGACTATCCACCCCTATTGTTATTGATCCCTCCATTAGTGGTACCTAAATAAAGTCATTTGTTAAAAAAAGTTAATAATGATTTCATAGTGCCGTACATGAATCCCAACAGATGTGTACTGTTGTAATAGGTAAGTGATCAGTCGGAATAGATTACTTACCTGTTGGGATTTATGTTATGCTCCTAAAGATGATTTTAACAGATGAGTCATATGTTGTAACAGGTGAATCATATATTATAACAGACTATTTATCTGTTGCAACAGATGAAGCACTTATTGGGATAGATGTTACAGTACTAAAACACCTTTGAAGCTGATTCCAACAGATGAGTGACATGTTTCATTAGATAATTAATGTGTTGCGATAGATGACTTACCTATTGCAATAGATGATGCGTCTGTTGGAATCGAGGTTAGGTTCTATTGCAACAGGTTACTAATATGTTACAACAAATATTTATCGTCTGTTGGAATAGAGTTCAAGTTCTGTTGCAGCAGGTTACTAATCTGTTGCTACAAATATTTACCCTATTGCAATAGATGACACGTCTGTTGGAATTGAGTTCAGGTTCTATTTCAATAGGTTACTAATCTGTTGCAACATATATTTATCATGTTGCACCAGATAACTAATCTATTGCAACAGATGGGTCATATGTTGCAACAGATAACCCATCTATTCGATTTATGTTATGGCACTATAGAACCATAAATATGAATCCAACATATGATTCTTTCGTTGAAACAAATGTCTCATCTGTCGCAACAGATGGTTGGTCTGTTTAAACAGATAGCTCTTTTGTTGTATTCATGTTTACTTGCTACTTATTATTGAAGAAACAACACAATAACAGTTACCCAGATGACAAATTCAACTAAAAATCATAATTTGACTTACCAAAGTCTCCTATGATGTAATGCCAAAGTGGAAAGTGATGTATGAATCAAAATTTGACCTAAGATATTAGTCAAATAACAACAGTAGCTAACAATAACAACAACAATGGTCAACAAGAAGAAGATGAAGATGATAATGAAGTAGAAGATGATGATAATTAATAGAGCAGCAATAATAATGAACAACAAGAATCGCTAAGAGAAAGAAAACAACAACGGATGAAAAGAGAGAGAAATGCTCCCTTTTTACCTCTGGTTCTCGTTATATTAGGTAAACAATTGGATCAAAGTGTAAATTTAAAAACTAGTGGGCTATTCTCAAACTTACCCAACTTTCTTAATCTATAATAAAGTAATTGTCATCTCCACTCAATTATTAAGACTTGTGTCACCTACACCTCATTTTCAAACTCTTTTGTCACTTTTATTTCAAAGCCCCTAGTATCTATACTATATTAAAAGTGTGAAGGACCTTAGAAATATTGTTTGAACTTTTTTCCCTTTATTAAAAGTCTCTTTTTTAGGCAAAATCGTCTTTGCACTATTTTTTTAATATTTAAGAGTTGAAAATTAATTAAATATTTATAATAAAATCTTTCCTTATTAGAAGTAATCAAAATTAATGACAATTAATACCTTTTTTATTAGTTTAAGAATTCTAAATCAACTAAATTTTATTTTAAGAAGATTTAAAAAATCTATAAATATATATGAAAGCGTTAGAAAAAGAAAAATGTAAGAAGTACCAAATTTTTAAAAGTTTTAAGTAAGTGATAAAAGATTTCTAAATATTTAACTTTTAAAATAAGGACAAATTTTAAATACTGAAAAAATAAATAAAAACAATCATACTACAAATATGGTTAAATCGATGTCTCTCTCTTAATCTCTAGCAACAAGAAAAAGAGGTACTACATGACAAACGCAAAGGTGACGATCCATTAACCACTTGAAACTTTTGATGGTAAAATATATATGTGTTTATAATAAAATATTTGTTATGTTTACATTATTATATTAGTGTGAAGGATCTTTCAGAAGTCATTTGAACTTTTTGCACTTCATTAAAAATCTTCGCAATAGGTAAAATCGTCTAATTTTAAATAATCAAAAGTTACACGTGTGGTAAACTGATTTATAGAAAAGGATGGGTATTCAATTCTTTTCATCCACAATATGGGAGAAAGAGTTTAAGGGTGTTTTGGGAATTTAAAATTGAGGAAAGAGTTTGTTGGAGGATAAGGTGAGGTGGAATTGTACATTCCAATAAAAATTTTGAATTTCAAAAATGGAAAAAAAAAATAAGGTTGATATGGAATTGTACAATCTAGTACAAATTTTGAATTTTAAATTTGAATTTCAAAAATGGAAAAAGAATAAGGTTGAGGTGGAATTGTACAATCTAATATAAATTTTGAATTTCAAAAATAAAAAAAGAATAAGGTTGATGTGGAATTGTACAATGTCGTACAAATTTTGAATTTCAAATGAAAAAGAGGATAATGCTGAGAGGGAATTATACAATGTACAATTTTTGAAATTCAAATGGAAAAGAGGATAATGTTGTGAGGGAATTGTCAATGTAGTACAATTTTTGAATTTCAAAAATGAAAAAGAGGATAATGTTAAGAGGAAATTGTACAATGTAGTACAATTTTTGAATTTAAAAAATGTTAAAAAGGATAAGGTTGAGGGGGAATTGTACAATTTTTTGGGATTTGGGGGTTATTTAAAATATAATCCCAACTGAGATTTAAAATTTAGCCAAATTTATTTAATTTTGACCAAATTGAAAATCAATTGGCGGATTGCATTGCAATTATGGCCAATTTGATTTCAATTATGGCCAAATCTAACAGATTGACTAAATTAAATTGAAATTCAATACGAATTGATATTTCCGTTAATATCGAGCTTCTTTATTAGATAATCAAATAAATATTTCTCTAAATAAATTATTTTTGAGAACAAATCATATTTAAATCAAGATTTTACCCATTTGATTAATTTTTAAGATAGGCTTTAATTAAAATTCGATATTCCGTAAAATAAAAATTTAAGCAACAATTTGATTAATTTTTAAGATAGGCTTTGATTAAAATCTAAAATTCCGTTAAATATTAATATAAGCAACAAAATTATATAATTTCGTATAATTAAATACGATGATATATAATAGCTACTTAAAATGGCAAAATTACTCAGATAAAAATACTTTGAAAATCTTTTTATTCAAATAAAATATTGTAATTTTATTTAAAATTGAAGAAAATTGGGATTAAACTTAGTTGTGGAGGGCAAAAATTAGGTGTCAACAACTTCCCCCTCCCTTTGGATAGGATAGGGTAGATGCAAGTAACCCTGGGCAAAGGGAGTTTGACATTCCTAATTTTTATCCAACCACAAATTTATTTCTGAAGGCGGTTGGCTTTCACACGAGTTTCATGGAGTTATGGCCGAACCACGGTATCGAGTTTCCTACATATCTCAGGTTGCATGAGAATTCAGGCCACTTGTAGTTCATAAATTTTGATTTTAAAGCACGATTTTCAAAGAATTCACGAGCTATTCCATTTTGCAAATTTTGGTGAAACTGGAAAACTGAGGAATAAGCGGATTGGGGGGAGGTTGGAATGTAGTTGAGTTTTCAACAAAGAGACCAGCCTAAATATCTTCGAGACTCAGGGAATCATACTTCTTGTAGTTCGAATCGATCGGTAGAAAAGATAGTCCTTTATTTTAGACGATCTTTGACTCGAGATGAGTGATAAGTTGTTCGAGTTATGAAAAAGAGGCTTGTAACCTCTTAACCATGAAAGTTGATCTCTTCACATCCATAGGTAAGAATTTACCTGGACATAATTTCCAAAACTCTAGGTATCCTATCACTCGAATTTAGTGAGAATAGAAGATTATCCTCGGCATGAGCTTAGAAATATCTCAAAGATGAAGCTGAAACTTGTCACGATCCAAAAATGAGGGTCATGATGGCACTTTTCATGGCATACCTTGACAAGTAAGCCTATCACTCAAACAGATACGAAAAGAAAAAAAGACAGAAATATCCCATGGTAAGGCTTCTAGAATGAAGTCTAACCTTATAAGTAATCATAACAATGTGGAAAGAACTTATCCAAAATACCAATCATGCCCAAAACTAGGTGTCAATAGTGTAAGAACTACTAATACAATCCAAGAGTCAAATGCATTGGAGAAATAATCACAAATGAATAATATCTATCTCCGAATACTAATAAAGACATAACTACTGTAGAAAGATAGAGGTGAACTTCGGATGCATGAATGTCCAACCGCTACCTTGGAAGCTCCAACAATCGCCCGAGTCAAGCAAGCTGAGGCACAATCGAGCTAGGACCTGCACCGAAAGGGCGCAGTAGGCATGAGTACGGTCCACTTGTACTTAGTAGGTATCATAGGCCGACCAAGCAAAGTAGTAAATAAAGCATACAAAATATACACTAAGGGCACGTCACTTGCAATCAGAAAATATCCCACAATAGTAGCCATACCGCTTGCACTAACAGTTCTAATATATCTCACATATATTACAACAACACACCAAGATATAGAACACAATTATATATTATGTCATATATAAATAGAACAAGAGAGAACATATAGATACAAGATCATCAAATAAAAGTAAAGGAAGGTAAGATAAATACATAGATGACAAGTCAATAAGGCAATAAAACACAACATAAACACAATAAAGTAAGTGTAATGTATATGATGAAGACGATGATGACGATGATGATGATGCACGAGGTCGTCGCACAATCTCCGGGATCGTCGCACAATCCCCGTATACACCTACGGAGCTAAAGTTTTTCGACGTAGGACCCATGGGGGATTCGTCAAACCGTATACAATCCACATATCTCATATATCCTTTCCAGCATATCCATCGGAAAGGGTTTTACAAGTTGTTACAATATCTCCTTCCCGGCCCATCTTTCGGGGATGGTTTTAAAAAGGTGTTGCCAGTGTTTCTCAGATATTGCCACGGTGGTACCAATATTTCATGAATGAGTATGATATGAGGATGTAATGCTTACAACCAATCACAATGAGTATTTTCTTAACCAACCATAATGATACTTTTCCACAACCACATGAGCCAAGATCCACTTATTATTTTCATATCATCCATGAATTTTCACGTCTCATTTTCCAATAAAGTATGAATATAATCATAATACACCAATGGTACCACATTAAACAACCCAATACAATTATTCACATGTATTCAAGGCTATCAATATCACATAGGACCCCACACGGTCAAACATATCACATAATATCTCAATTTTGACAATTACATCACATATAGGACCCACACTGGCACAACACATAGATAGCCATTTTTCATAACTAGTTTCCATCCTTTACATGAATTTGGTACCGTCATTTACTACCCAGCCCAGTCTGAAGAGTTAAGCCATAACTTACCTCGAAAGCCGAAATCGGTCTGCTATACTTGAACCTGCGACCTTACTTTTCACGAACACTTACGAATTCCACTAAAAATATCAAATATGAAATCTACGCATCAAGACAAAACCAACGACACCCATATTGACTACTTTTAATTCGGGGTCAAAATAGACCCCCAAAATGGGTTTTCGATAAAGAAGGGCAAAATCAAAACTTTACTTCAAAAGCATGTTCCCCATATTTTTAGGAATATACAGCTTAAAACCCAAGTTAAATTGAGTCAAAAAAGGAGTTCAAATCAAAGAAAAATTATTTTTGAGCTTTACCGGGTAAAATCTTTGAAATCCGGGTTAAAATCAAGAATCGGAGTTGTTTTGAATTTTAAATTGATGAAAAACTAGTAATTATAAGATAAAAATATTATATAAGTGAAAGGGGTGAAATATGGGTTTAAAATCATGCCCTAAGATTTTGGGGAATTTATTAAGAAATTACAAAGAAAATGGGTGAATTCTTACCTTAAATCCATAATAAAATCAAGAAAAAGATGTTAATCTAGTTTCCCAAGCTCTCACAAACTTTACTTTTAAGCTCCCCCACTATTTTAGGGTTTAACTCCCAAGAGGCAAGATGAAAAATGAGCAAAATAGATCCAAAATGAAAAAAAATATTTATAGTGCAAATTTTTCTACATTGCTGTAAAAAAAAGCTGTTTTTTTTTAAATCTCAATCCGGACTTCAACGGGGTGCCCGAAATGCGTTCAGAGTCCAATACGTGCAAACGAACTATGCAACCATACTAAATTCGACGCTCCAGATGCGTTGGCGATATTAGATTTTCCAAAAAAGGTCTTTTTCATAAAGTTGACCCCCGAAAGCCGAAATTACAATTTTCCAAATCGAGAGTCGAAATGAGATTTAAAACCCGTAAAATTATACCAAACATGCTAACACCCGAAAATCGACATTCTGTATCTTTTGGAAAAGTCATATTTTCCATCCGAGGTCATTTCGATCAAATGTGGATCCCATACTCATATTTTCAATTTTCCAACTTTTCGATAAATAGGTCAAAATGAGCTCGGGTGCATAAGGACCCAAACCAAAGATCTACCTAGCCTGAAATCAATATTCCAGAGCTACTGGTGCAGTCCGTTTGTCCATCCATCGCACGGATCAAAATATATCCATATAAGTCCAAAATAAGGCTCTTTAAGCCATCAAAACCCACAATATTCCATAAATGATACCAAAATGCATCGAAAATCATGACAATCACTCCCACACCCCAAAAATATCATAATACAACTACGGGGAGGGGTAAGACATTCAAATCACATAAAATCACAAATTTCATATATTTCATCAAATTTTTAGGTCGTTACAAAAACAGAATATCCCAAGATACCCACATGCCTTCTAATAGGGGTGCGGTTGTATGGTGGTGGCGATCATCCTTTAGCTTGTGTCCAAAGAGTTTGACGTTTCTCTCTAGATTATGTCCCATTTTGCTTCTAAGAAAAAGTTTCACGTTCTGTTGCGTCCTTTTTGGAGTCGTCCGCATCATATCTCCACGTGAGTTGTTGCCTAAAAAGCAAAGTCATCCTCTTATGTACATGTTTGGAAGGAAATAACTTTCAATAACAGATACAAAAACCTTCTTGGAGAAACTCACGTGGAGAGGCTTCTTGGAGCAACCCCATGTGCCTCTATTTCAGAAAGTAAATGGATGATTCTTGGAGCCTACGGTGCGAGGATTCCAAATCTCCAATTATCTTCTAAGACCCACAGTTAAATCTTGAGCTATGAGGATTTTTAGTCTGAAACCCTAATGGAGTTTCTTGAAAGATTTTGATGAAAATAAACTTACTTTGGTGTTCTTGGGATTAAACCCCGTGTTAGAGATGATAAGGGGTTGGAGAAGTACCATCTTTACCCTTAATGAGACGGAGTAAATATATAACTGGTGCCCAATTTTATGGGCCACCGCGATGCGCCACAATCGTGGTGGCTCACTGGAAATTGCCAATTGGGAAATTTTATCACTCCGCGATGCGTCACGATCCCGGAGTCTCACCGGAAATTGACGAATGCGAAATTAGGATCCTCCGCGACGTGCTAAACACCTAAATGATGATATTTTACGACTAGCACATAAAATAGGCATAACTCTCTCACCGGGTGTCTGTTTTGGATGAATCTTATATCAACGGAAAACTTATTCAGTCACCTACGTAATGAAAAGTTAAAATTTAAAGAATTCCACAGGGAGTTAAGTATAATTCACTCTATAATCCCTTGCTTGATACTTTTAGCGACTAATTTTATCTTAGAAACTTTTGGGGCGTTACAATATACTCCTCTTGGGAACATTCGTCCCTAAATGTTGATGCGGAACACAGACAAGCATAACTTCAAGCATACTAAGGCATAGAAAGAATAAGGTAAGGATTGTACCTTCCATTTCGTCATCCACTGGGTCAAAAATGTATGGGTACTTAGCTCTCATGTCAACTTCAGATTCCCAAGTTACTTCTTCAATTTTCTGGTTTCTCCACAACACTTTAACAGAGGCAATCTCCTTGTTTCTCAATTTTCTAACTTGGCGATCCAAAATTTCTACAGGCTCTTCTTCATAGGATAAAGAGTCTATCACTTTGATTTATTCGACAGGCAACACTAAAGAATGGTCTCCAATACACTTCTTCAACATAGATATATGAAATACCGGATAAACAAAACCCAAAATGGCAGGCAATTCTAACTCATACACGACTGTACCGACCCTTCTCAAAATATGTTATGGTCCTATGTAGTGAGGACTCAGCTTACCTTTCTTCCCGAACCGCAAGACTCCCTTCACGGGAGAAACCTTGAGAAACACCCAATCTCCAACCTTAAACTCTAAACCTCCTTTTCTAACATCGGCGTAGGACTTCTGACAACTTTGAGCTATCTTAAGTCGTTCTCTAATGACTTTCACATCATCTATTGCCTGATGAACAAGATCAGGCCCAAACATCTGCATCTCACCCACTTCATACCACCCTATTGGTGACCTAGATCTTTTTCCATACAACGCCTCAAATGGTGTAATCTTAATACTAGAATGGAAACTGTTATTATACGCGAACTCTATTAGGGGAAAGTGCTCCACCCAACTTTCTTTAAAATCAATCACACAGACCGTCAACATGTCCTCAAGGGTTTGAATGGTGCGCTCAGCCTGTTCATCAGTCTGAGGGTGGAAAGCAATGCTTAGGTTCACTTGGGTACCTAAGCCTCTCTGAAAAGATCTCCAAAACTGAGTAGAAAACTGTGTACCTCGGTCGGATATGATGGACACAAGTGCCCCATGCAAATGAACTATTTTTGCAATGAACAACTTGGTATAATCCTCTCTCGAGTAGTTAGTCATGACAGGTAGAAAGTGGGCTGACTTGGTCAGCCTATCTACAATTACCCAAATGGAATCATACTGGTTTCGGGACCTCGGAAGCCCTGTAATGAAGTCCATATTAATCATCTCCTACTTCCACAAGAGTAAAGCTATCTCTTGGAAAGAACCACCTAGCCTCAAATGCTCTACTTTAACTTATTGGTAATGCAAACAGTTGGAAACAAAGTCAGCCATATCACACTTCATATTATTCCACCAATACATAGATTTTAGATCATGGTACATCTTAGTAGAGCCTGGGTGAACAACATACCTCGAAGTGTGAGCTTCGTCAAGGATTCTATACCTCAGACCATCTACATCGGGCATGCACAACCTACCCTGATATCTTAAAATGCCATCACCACCAATCTTAAATGACATTACCTTCTGCTGACCCACATCACTCTTTATCTGCATCAAGATGGGATCTCCAACCTGGTTTTCCTTAACTTCTGCACAAAGGGATGATTTAGCTATCTCATGCACCACTACCACTCCATCTTCAGAATCTAAGAGTCGTACTCCAAGATTTGAAAGTCGATGAACATCCTTTACCATTTCTCTATTCCCTTCCTCAACATGAGAGAGGCTACCTATAGACAATCTGCTGAGGGCGTCGGCTACCACATTTGCCTTACCCGAATAATAGTGCAGGTTCAAGTCATAGTTCTTTAAAAGTTCCAACCATCGACTCTGCCTAAGATTCAACTCTTTCTGCGAGAAAACTTACTGTAAACTCTTGTGGTCAGTAAATATATCAACATGCACCCCATACAAATAGTGCCGCCAGATCTTAAGTGCAAAAACCACAACCGCTAATTCTAAGTCATGAGTAGGGTATTTCCGCTCATGCACCTTCAACTGCCTAGATTCATATGCCACTACCTTACCGTGCAACATAAGAACACACCCAAGTCCCACCCGGGACACATCACAGTATACAACAAAACCTTTTGTACCCTTCAGAAGAGTCAAAACAGGAGCAATAGTCAACTTGTCTTTCAGCTTCTCAAAACTACTCTCACAAGAGTCAGACCATAAAAACTTTACTTTTTTGTGAGTCAACTTAGTAAGTGGTGCAACTATGGAAGAAAAACTCTCTACGAATCTTCTGTAATAACCCGCCAAACCTAAGAAGCTCTGAATGTCGGTTAGAGTCGTAGGTCTGGGCCTTTTCCTCACTGCCTCAACCTTTTGAGGATCAACCTGAATCCCCTGACTAGACACAATATGCCCCAAGGAAGCAATAACATTCAGCCAAAATTCACATTTGGAGAATTTTGCAGACAACTTATGATCTTTGAGAGTCTGAAGAATAATTCGGAGGTGATTGGCATGGTCCACCTCACTTTTGGAGTAGATCAAGATGTCATCGATAAAAACTATGCAAAATAGGTCTAGGAACTGACGAAAAATCCTGTTCATTAGGTCCATGAAAGCTGCAGAAGCACTAGTCAACTCGAAGGACATGACCAAGAATTCATAATGACCATATCTGGTTCGGAAAGCTGTTTTAGGAATGTCTGACTCCCTAACTTTCAACTGGTGATAGCCCAAATGAAAGGTCTATTTTAGAAAAACACTTAGCACCCTGAAGCTGATAAAAAAGGTCATCGATTCTAGGAAGAGGATATTTATTTTTCAATGTGACCTTATTCAACTGGAGGTAATCTATGCACATACGCAGGGAACCATTTTTCTTCCGCACGAAGAATACATGTGCACCCCAAGGAGAAAAACTAGGTCTGATAAAACCTTTATCTAGGAGATCTACTAGCTGTTCTTTCAACTCTTTTAACTCTACAGGAGCCATTCTATATGGAGGAATAAAAATAGGACGGGTATCTGGCAATACATCAATGCCAAAATATATCTCCCTATCAGGTGGAATTCCTGGGAGATCATCTGGAAAAACTTTTGGGAATTCATTCACTAAAGGACCAGATTGAAGAGGAAGACTTTCGGTGTTAAAATATTTAACCTGAATAAGATAATACAAGCAACCTTTGGAAATGAGTCTACGGGCCCTGAGATAAGATATGAAGTGCCCCCTAGGTGCTAAAGAGTGCCCTTCCCACTCTAATGCTGGCTCTTTTGGAAAAGAAAAGGTAATCTTCCAGGTTCTACAGTCTAGTGTACCATAACACGAATGGAGCCAGTCCATTCCTAAGATAGCATCAAAATCAACTATATCAAGCTCTATGAGATCTGCCACAGTATTCTGGTTAAGAATAGACACTACACAATTTTTATATATCTTTTAGCCACAAAAGAATCACGCATCAAAGTGGAAACAGAGAAAGGACCAGTAATCACTTCGGGCTCAAACCCAAAACCAAGCCACATATGGGGTCACATAAGATAAGGTAGACCTGGGATCTAGCAACACATATACATCATGGGAAAAGATTTGTAACATACCGGTGACCACATTTAGAGAGGCCTCTACCTCCTGGCGGTTGGTTAAAGGATATACTCGGTTTTGACTGCTCCCAGTAGCCAAAGTGGCTCTCTTCTGAGGTGCTGGTACAGAAGAATTCGTCTGCGACTTGGCTCCCCCAACATTACCTCCTGTATCAGGGAAATCTCTCTGAAGGTGTCCCACCTGATCGCAAAAATAACAATTTCTCCTCTCGAAGTAACACTTTCCAGGATGATTCTTACCACAGGTGTTACAACGGGGAAAAGATCTGGTGGGCTGCGCCACACTTCCCTGCGACTGAGTATCCTGAGCTCTGGGTCCCTGACTAGTCTGAAAACTCTGAGATCGCCTATCAGCTGGGGGTCTGGGTGTTAGAGCGCTAGCTTCAGACTCCGCCTTGCCCCAAAACTTCTTCTTTTGCTATTTACCGCCCAAGTTACCGCTCTGTGGCTGACTGTGGTTCTGATCCACTGTTTTGGCTCTCTTCGCCTGCCTGTCTTTCTCTCTAGATTCTGAAATTTTCTTTTTCTTCTCTTCTACCCATTGCATATGGACTAACAGTCTAGTAAAGTCCACCTCCCTATTTAGCATCGCCCCTTGACATTCAAGTGCTAAATCATAGGAAAGGCTGAATGCAAATTTCCTCATCCGAGCACTTATATTTCCTATCATTTCGGGTGCATAACGAGCCAGTTGATTAAACTTCAGAGTGTACTCATGGACACTCATCTTCCTTTGTTTAAGATTCATGAATTCCTCTACTTTGGCTTCCCTCAACTCTAGAGGAAAGAATCGGTCAAGAAAAGATCCCATGAACTCTACCCAAACTGTGGGCTCAACACTCTCCCCTTTCGCATCCTCCCACTCATTATACTATTGGTTCGCTACATCCTTAAGTTGGTACGCTGCTAACTCAAACCCTTCCACCTGATCACATGCATAACTCTGAAAATCTTCTCCATTTCATTTATGAACTCCTGGGGGTTCTCTTCTCCTTTAGTTCCAAAAAATTTGGGCGGGTTCATTCTCATGAACTGGCCCACCCTAGTGGCCTCAGAAGTGACAGATGCAGACCCAATATCTTCTGACCTCTGAGTATGTGCGGCTACCAGCTGTGCAAGCATGTGAATGGTCTGCCTGAATTTTGCATTCGATATGTCCCTCTGAGAAGACTGGGGACGGTTAACATTTGTCCTCGAAGCTCAAGGAGGACTGGTCAGGACTGGAGGTACTCCCGGAGTAGGAACAGGTTCTGGGGTGTGGTCTCTGTTATGGGACCGCATGCCATGAGTGGGGCGGACTTCATCATCCTGAGTATCCTGGTTTCTGGAATGACGAGGAGGCATGACTGTTTTCTAAAATACAATGGATCACTGATTAGGGGACAGTTCTAATTTAGACTCTAAAGCACGAACTAAATCACAAAGAGGGGAAACACTTTTCTAAATTCCTAGTAGCTTCCTTATTATAAGTGTGGCGCGCTACATACCTATAAACAAGACTCTACACGAAATGATTTCGCAGACACCCTGGGACTATGAATCGTGCTCTGATAACAAGTTTGTCACAACCCGAACTAGGGCCTGGCCGTGACGGACATCCGTCCCATGAAGGCCCGGATGTCCCACTCTATCTAGTAATCGTGCACAATATTCATATAATAAAAGAAAAATGCAAAATTATAAATGGAATACGGAAACATGGTCATACTCTGAAATTAGTTTAACAATGAAGGAAAAATCCAACAATATCTAAATAACATCTGACTCAGTCTGCGAAATCTCTACTAAATCTCAAAACAACACTATCTGAAGTCTGGGACAAAGCCCCAGTAGACCAAAACTGTAGAATGATGAATATCTATAAGACATTAGGCCTTTCGAAATATAGAAGGTTCACCACTGCACAATCTATTCTGCTGTCTGAATTATCTACTGCTTATCTTGACCCCTAAACTATGCTTCAGAACCTGAGATGTTGGAGGGGGAGGGGGTCAATACAATTGTACTGGTACGCAGAGCTAATCTAAAATAGTCATTTATAATCAACATATATGAGAGCAATTTAAAACAGTTCATAAACATATCATATAGTAAGAAATCACATGGGCATTTTAAAGACTTTGAAATATTTCTTTGAAACCATGACTCACTCTTTGTCTTAATTTTTAGCGAGATGGTACACCCTACAATCTGTAATTCCACGGGCTATATGGAATCTTCCCTTGACTCGGCGGCCAAGCCCCCAATCCTAATTTGCCGCAAGGATTAGAGTATCTATAAGGGGGACACGCAAGATCACACAGCAGGGTGCCAAAATCCCTAATCAAGTCAACATGTCATGGTAGTGCACAAGATCACAAAACAGGGCACCTAACCATAGTCCCAATTTGGGATGACATGAATCAAGGTACTCAAGATCACAAAGCATTGTACCATAATCCCGTGCCGGCAAATCACGGTTTCTAGCATAGAGTCTTTCAACTCGTACTTTCTTTGGGTAACCATCTAACTCTCTTAAATCAAACTCTAACTCTGTCATGGCATACATTTATATAGTATCGTCATACCATTGACTTTCAAGTAACAGTACCACATCAATTCTCCAACTTTTCATGCCATTTACAACATGCACATATATAAAACTTTCACACACATCAAACACATGCACCATGGTTCTCAACATGTAATAGTTTCAAGAAACTTTATCATTTATGAGTAATATCATGTCAATTGCAAAAACTCATGCTCTCGATGATTTAACACAAGTGTAGTGTGGGGTATAAAACATTATCTTGGGGGATTTAAAGAATTCACAATTCTTATACATTGCACCTTTTCGAAATTCAGATCAAATGTTCACAATTCAACAATTGAAATATATGCAAGCCAACAACCCCATGATATTTCAATATTTCTTTCAAAACCATATCACAAAACATGTTATTGATATTAAAACAAAACCCCACTTGTAAAAACATATGTATACGTATAGATAGTAAGGCCTTGTGTAAATTCTTTTCAAAAATCATGCCCATGAAATTCGGGACAACCCTACGTACCTCTATTTTAGAAAGTAAATGGATGATTCTTGGAGCCTATGATGCGAGGATTCCAAATCTCCAATTATATTCTAAAACCCAAGATTAAATCTTGAGCTATGAGGATTTTTAGTCTAAAACCCTAATAGAGTTTCTTGAGAGATTTTGATGAAAATAAACTTACTTTGGTATTCTTGGGATTAAACCCGGTGTTAGAGATGATAAAGGGTTGGAGAAGTACCATTTTTACCCTTAATGAGATGGAGTAAAAATATAACTAGTGCCTGATTTTATGGGCCATCGCGACGCACCACAATCGCGGTGGCTCACTGGAAATTGCCAATTGAGAAATTGTCTCACTTCACGACGCGCCACGTTCGTGGAGTCTCACTGGAAATTGATGAATGAAAAATTGGGATCCTCCGCGATGCGCTAAACACCTGAATGACGATGTTTTATGACTAGCACATAAAATAGCCATAACTCCCTCATCGGGTGTCTGTTTTGGACGAATCTTATATCAATGAAAACCTTATTCAGTCACCTACGTAATGAAAAGTTAAAATTTAAAGAATTCCATAGGAAGTTGAGTATAATTCACTCTAGAATCCCATGCTTGATACTTTTATGGACAAATTTTAGCTTGGAAATTTTCGGGGCATTACAATATCCCCCCTGGGAACATTCGTCCCCGATTTTGATGCAGAACGCAGACAAGCATGACTTCAAGCATACTAAGGCATAGAAAGAATTAGGCAAGGATTGTACCTTTCATTTCATCATCCACTGGGTCAAAAAGGTTTGGCTACCTAGCTCTCATGTCAACTTTGGATTCCTAAGTTGTTTCTTCAATTTTCAGGTTTCTCCACAACACTTTTACTGAGGCAATCTCTTTGTTTCTCAATTTTCTAACTTGGCGATCCAAAATTTCTACAGGATCTTCTTCACAGAATAAGGAGTTTGTCACTTTGTTTTCTTCAATAGGTCCTATGTAGCTAGGACTCAACTTACCTTTCTTCCCGAACCGCATGACTCCCTTCATGGGAGAAACCTTGAGAAACACCCAATCTCCAACCTTAAACTCTAAACCTCTTCTCCTAACATCGGCGTAGGACTTCTGATGACTTTGGGTTGTCTTAAGTTGTTCTCTAATGACTTTCACATCCTTCATTGCCTGATGAACAAGATCAGGCCCAAACATCTGCGTCTTACCCACTTCATAACACCCTATTGGTGACCTACATCTTCTTCCATACAACACCTCAAATAGTGCAATATTAATACTGGAATAGAAACTGTTATTATACGCAAACTCTATTAGGGGAAATTGCTCTACCCAACTTTCTTTAAAATCAATCACACAGGCCATCAACATGTCCTCAAGGGTCTGAATGGTGCGCTCAGCCTGCCCATCAGTCTGAGGGTGAAAAGAGATGCTTAGGTTCACTTGGGTACCTAAGCCTCTCTGAAAAGATCTCCAAAACTGAGAAGAAAACTGTGTACCTCAGTCGAATATGATGGATGCAGGTGCCCCATGCAAACGAACTATTTCGGCAATGAACAACTTGCCATAATCCTCTCTCGAGTAGTTAGTCCTGACAGGTAGAAAGTGGGCTGACTTGGTCAGCCTATCTACAATTACCCAAATGGAATCATACTAGTTTCAGGACCTCGGAAGCCCTGTAATAAAGTCCATATTAATCATCTCCCACTTCCACAAGGGTAAAGCTATCTCTTGGGAAGAACCACCTGGCCTCAAATGCTCTACTTTAACTTGTTGGAAATTCAAACAGTTGGAAACAAAGTCAGCCATATCACGCTTCATATTATTCCACCAATACATAGATTTCAGGTCATGGTATATCTTAGTAGAGCCTGGGTGAACAACATACCTCGAAGTGTTAGCTTTGTCAAGGATTCTCTGCCTCAGACCATTTACATCTGGCACGCACAACCTACCCTGATATCTTAAAATTCCATCACCACCAATATCAAACGACATCACCTTCTGCTGACCCACATCACTCTTTATCTGCATAAAGATGGGATCCCCGACCTGCTTTTCGTTAACTTCTACACAAAGTGATGATTTAGCTATATCATGCACCACCACCCCTCTATCTCCGGAATATAAGAGTCGCACTCTAAGATTTGCAAGTTGATGAACATACTTCACCATTTCATTCTTCCCTTCCTCAACATGAGAGAGGCTACTCTTAGATAATCTGCTGAGGGCGTCGGCTACTACATTTGACTTACCCGGATGATAGTACAGGTTCATGTCATAGTCCTTTAAAAGTTCCAACCATCGTCTCTGCCTTAGATTCAACTTTTTTTATGAGAAAAAATACTGTAAACTCTTGTGGTCAGTAAATATATCAACATGCACCCCATACAAATAGTGCCGCCAGATCTTAAGTGCAAAACCACAACTGCTAATTCCAAGTCATGAGTAGGGTATTTCCGCTCATGCACCTTCAACTGCCTAGATTCATATGCCACTACCTTACCGTGCAGCATAAGAACACACCCAAGTCCCACCCGGGACACATCACAGTATACAACAAAACCTTTTATACCCTTCAGAAGAGTCAAAACAGGAGCAATAGTCAACTTGTCTTTCAGCTTTTCAAAACTACTCTCATAAGAGTCAGACCATAAAAACTTTACTTTTTTCTGAGTCAACTTAGTAAGTGGTGCAACTATTGAAGAAAAACTCTCTACGAATCTTCTGTAATAACCCGCCAAACCCAAGAAGCTTCGAATGTCAGTTGGAGTCGTGGGTCTGGGTCATTTCCTCACTGCCTCAACCTTTTGGGGATCAACTCGAATCCCCTTACTAGACACAATATGCCCCTAGAAAGCAATAGCATTCAGCCAGAATTCACACTTGGAGAATTTCGCATACAACTTATGATCTTTGAGAGTCTAAAGAATAATCTGAAGGTGATTGGCATGGTCCTCCTCACTTTTGGAGTAGATCAAGATGTCATTGATAAAAACTATTACAAATAGGTCTAGGAACTGATGGAAAACCCTGTTCATTAGGTTCATGAAAGATGCAGGAGCATTAGTCAACCCGAAGGACATGACCAAGAATTCATAATGACCATATATGGTTCGAAAAACTATTTTAGAAATGGCTGACTCCCTAACTTTCAACTGGTGATATCCCGAATGAAGGTCTATATTAGAAAAATACTTAGCACCCTGAAGCTAATAAAAAAGGTCATCGATTCTAGGAAGAGGGTATTTATTTTTCACTGTGACCTTATTTAACTGGTGGTAATCTATGCACATACGCAGGGAACCATCTTTATTCCGCATGAAGAGTATAGGTTCACCTCAAGGAGAAACACTAGGTCTGATAAAACCTTTATGTAGGAGATCTTCTAGCTGTTCTTTCAACTCTTTTAACTCTGCAGGAGCCATTCTATATGGCAAAATAGAAATAGAATTGGTATCTGGCAATACATCAATGCCAAAATCTATCTCTCTATAAGGTGGAATTCCTGGGAGATCATCTGGAAAGACTTTTGGTAATTCATTCACTACAGGAATAGACTGAAGTGGAAGACTTTTGGTGGTAGAATCTTTAACCTGAATAAGATGATACAAGCAGCCTTTGGAAATGAGTTTACGGGCCCTGAGATAAGATATGAAGTACCCCCTAGGTGATAAAGAGTGCCCTTCCCACTCTATTGCTAGCTCATTTGGAAAAGAAAAGGTAAACTTCCGGGTTCTACAGTCTAGTGTAGCATAACACGAATGGAGCCAGTACATCCCTAGGATAGCATCAAACTCAACCATATTAAGCTCTATGATATCTCCATAGTATCCCGACTAAGAATAGATACTACATAGTTTTTATATACCCTCCTAGCCACAACAGAATCACCCACTGGAGTGGAACTAGAGAAAGGATCGGTAATGACTTCGGGCTCAAACCAAAAACCAACAGCCACATATGGGGTCACATAAGATAAGGTAGACTCGGGAACAAGAAACACATACACATCACGGGAAAAGATTTGTAACATGCCGGTGACCACATATGGAGAGGCCTCTGCCTTCTAGTGTTTGGTCAAAGAATATAGTCGGTTGCGACCACTCTCGGCAGCCGAAGTGGCTTCCTTCTGAGGTGCTGGTGCAGAAGAATTCGCCTGTGAATTGGCTCCCCTAACAGTACCTCCTGTATCAGGGAAATCTCTCTGAAGGTGTCCCACCTGACCACAAGAATAACAATTTCTCCTCTTGAAGTAACACTTTCCAGGATGATTCTTCCCATAGGTGTTAAAACGGGGAAATGATCTGGCGGGCTGCGCCATACTGCCCTGCGACTAAGTATCCTGAGATCTGGGTCCCTGAATAGTTTGAAAACTCTGAGATCACCTATCAACTGGGGGTCTAGGCGCTGGGGTGCTAGCTGCAGACTGAGCCTTGCCCCTAAATTTCTTCTTTTGCTATGTACGGCCCCAGTTACCGCTCTATGGCTGACTGTGGTTCTGATCCGCTGTTCTGGATCTCTTCGCCTGCCTGTCTTTCTCTCTAGATTTTAACATTTTCTTTTTCTACTCTTCTACCTGTTACATGTGGACTGACAGTCTAGCAAAGTACACCTCCCTATTTAGAATCTCCCCTTGACATTCAACTGCTAAATCATCAGAAAGGCCGGATGCAAATTTCCTCATCCAGGCCCTCATATTTCCTGTTATTTCTGGTGCATAACGAGACATTTGATTAAACTTTAGAGTGTACTCATGGACACTCATCTTCCCTTGTTTAAGTTTTATGAATTCCTCGTCTTTGGCTTCCCTCAACTCTAGATGAAAGAATCAGTCAAGAAAAGCTCCCACAAACTCATCTCAAACTGTGGTCTCAGCACTCTCCCCTTTCGAATCCTCCCACTCGTTGTACCATTAGTTCGCTACATCCTTAGGTTGGTACGCTGCTAACTCAACCCCTTACACCTGATCCACATGTATAACTCTTAAAATCTTCTCCATTTTATCTATGAACTCCTGGGGGTCCTCTTCTATTTTAGTGCCAGAAAATTAGGGTGGGTTCATTCTCATGAACTGGCCCACCATAGTGGCCTCAGAAGTGACAGATGCAGACCCAGTATCTTCTGACCTCTGAGTCTGTGGGGCTACCAGCTATGCAAGTATGTGAATGGACTTCCTGAATTCTGCATTTGATATGTCCCTCTGAGAAGACGGAGGACGGTTAATATTTGTCTTCGAAGCTTGAGGAGGAATGGTGGGGACTGGAGGTACTCCCGGAGTAGGAACAGGTTCTCGGGTGTGGGCTCTGTTATGGGTCCACATGCCATGAGTGGGGCGGACTTCATCATCCTGAGTATCCTGGTTGCTTGAACGACGAGGAGGCATGACTATTTTCTGAAAAATAATGGATCACTGATTAGGGGATAGTTTTAATTCATACTCTAAAGCACAAACTAAATCACAAAGAGGGGAAACACTTTCCTAAATGCCTAGTAGCTTCCTGCTTATAAGTGTGGCGCGCTACACACCCATAAATAAGACTCTACCCGATGTGATTTCACAGATACCCTGGGACCATGAACCGTACTCTGATACCAAGTTTGTCATAACCCAAACTAGGGCCTGGCCGTGACGGATATCCGATCCATGAAGGCCCAGATGTCCCACTCTATCTGCTAATCATGCACAACATTCATATAATAAAAAGAAAATATGGAATTATAAATCAAATACAGAAACATGGTCATACTCTAAAATTAGTTTTACAATGAAGAAAAACTCCAACAGTATCTAAATAACATCTGCCTCAGTCTGCGAAATCTCTACTAAATCTCAAAATAATACTATCTGAAGTCTGGGACAAGGCCCCCAGTAGGCCAAAATTATAGAATGATGAATATCTATAAGACATTAGGCCTTACGGAATATAGAAAGCTTACCACTGCACAATCTCTTCTACTGTCTGAATTACTACTGCTTATCTTGACCCCTAGACTGTGCCTCAGAACCTGAGAGGTTGGAGGGGGAGGGGGTCAATACAAATGTACTGGTATGCAGAGCTAATCCAAAATAGTCATTTATAATCAACATATATGATAGCAATTTAAAACAGTTCATAAACATATCATATAGTAAGAAATCACATGGGCATTTTAAAGACTTTGAAATATTTCATTGAAACCATGACTCACTCTTTGCCTTACTTTTTAGCTAGATGGTACACCCTACAATCTGTAATTCCACGGGATATATGGAATCTTCCCTTGACTCGGCGGCCAATCCCTCAATCCAAGTTTACCGCAAGGATTGGAGTATCTATTAGGGGGACACGCAAGATCACACAGTAGGGTGCCAAAATCCCTAATCAAGTCAACATGTCATGGAAGTGCACAAGATCATAAAGCAGGGCTCCTAACCATAGTCCTAATTTGGGATGACATGAGTCAAGGTACACATGATCTCAAAGCATGGTACCATAATCCTGTGTCGGTAAATCACAGTTTCTAGCATAGAGTCTTTCAACTCGTACTTTCTTCGGGTAACCATCTAACTCTCTTAAATCAAACTCTTACTCTTTCATTGCATACATTTATATGGTATCATCATACCATTGATTTTTAAGTCACAGTAACACATCAATTCTCCAACTTTTCATGCCATTTACAACATGCACATATATAAAACTTTCACACACATCAAACACATGCACCATGGTTCTCAACATGTAATAGTTTTAAGAAACTTTATCATTTATGAGTAATATCATGTCAATTGCAAAAACTCTTGCTCTCGATGGTTTAACACAAGTATAGTGTGGGGTATAAAATATTATCATGGGGGATTTAAAGAATTCACAATTCATATACATCTCACCTTTTCAAAATTCAGATCACATGTTCACAATTTAACAATTGAAATATATGCAAGCCAACAACCCCATGATATTTCAATATTTCTTTCAAAACCATATCACAAAACATGTTATTGATATTAAAACAAAACCCCACTTGTAAAAACATATGTATATGTATAGATAGTAAGGCCTTGTGTAAGTTCTTTTCAAAAATCATGCCCATGAAATTTAGGACAACCCCATGTACCTCTATTGCAAAAAGTAAATGGATGATTCTTGGAGCCTACGATGCGAGGATTTCAAATCTCCAATTATCTTCTAAAACCCAAGGTTAAAGCTTGAGCTATGAGGATTTTTAGTCTGAAACCCTAATGGAGTTTCTTGAGAGATTTTGATGAAAATAAACTTATTTTGGTGTTCTTGGGATTAAACCTTGTGTTAGAGATGATAAGGGGTTGGAGAAGTACCATTTTTACCCTTGATGAGACGGAGTAAAAATATAACTGGTGCCCGATTTTATGGGCCACCGCGACGCACCACAATCGCGATGGCTCACTAGAAATTGCCAATTGGGAAATTGTCTCTCTCCACGATGTACCACGATCGTGAAGTCTCACTGAAAATTGATGAATGCGAAATTGGTATCCTCCGCGATGCGCTAAAGACCTGAATGATGATGTTTTAAGACTAGCACATAAAATATCTATAACTCCCTCACTGGGTGTCTGTTTTAGATGAATCTTTTATCAAAGAAAAGCTTATTCAGTCACCTCCGTAATGAAAAGTTAAAATTTAAAGAATTCCACAGGGATTTGAGTATAATTCACTCTAGAAGCCCATGCTTGATACTTTTAGGGACAAATTTTAGCTTGGAAACTTTCGGGGCGTTACATATGTCTTTAAAATGGGATGGCCTTTCTGGACACCGACGATATTTTAGGCAGAATGTTCCCTACAACCGTGTAATATTATACTGATGCGGCAACCTTTTTGGTCATCTACAATGATTGTTATATATGGAATGATAACCTCTTCGCTTATTGACAATGATTCTTTGCATGTGACCTCGGGTAAGTTTTGTACATCTTTTGTGTAGATACAACTTATAAATTTCCCTTGAATTAACAATATCCTTTAAATTTATAGCCTTTAGATAATCCTGCACATTATCCGACCTTTGATAAGAGATGACTTACAGATATCCCTCCAATTGATATTTTTCAGGTATTCTCGCACAGCATTCAACCTTGGATATAATATAACCTATAAATATTTCTGAAATTGCTAGTCTTTGGGTAATATTGCACATAATCGATCTTAGATATGACGCGTCTTATAGAGAACCCTTAGACATAGGAATTTGATAACCTCGCATATTCACTGGTAAGGATTAAGTTGCGATTTAAGGATAGCCTTCAAACTATCGATCTTTGGGTAACCTTGCACACTATCCGGTTAGGATGTTGTTGCATCTTACGAATGAAATGTGGACTTATCAACTCATAGGTAATCTATCATACTATTCTATTTCAAATAATATGACTTATAGATGATCCTCAAATTGTCAATTTCTAGGAAATCTCATATGTCATCCATTTTTAGATAGCGACTTAAAGAAGTCCCTTCGAATCATGTGCTTTTGATGCATTCAGATACTAATTCATGATTAGATATCCTCGACACCAGCGTATGCTATATCTCATATCAACGGATATTAAATGCTGATGATATCCTCGATGGCAACGTATGCTAGCTCGTGTGTCAATGAATATTAAATGCTATGATATCCTCGACACTAGTGTATGCTATCTTGCAAGTCAACATATATTAAATATTGATAATATCCTTGACGCCAGTGTATGCTATCTCGCATGTCAACAGATATTAAATGCTTATGATATCCCCGACGCTAGTGTATACTATCTCGTATGTCAACATATATTAAATTTTATGATATCCTTGATTCCAAAATATGCTATCTCATGTGTCAATATGAAATATCCTAGGTTTTGACCTTGAGAAAATTTCCTAGAATTTCCGTTCTCCAAACCCAATACGACTCATGGGTAGGAGCCGTATATTAGGGTATGGGTGGTATGGTCCTATCATATGCTGACCAGTGTTAGTTGGTGGGATGGATTTGGTCACTGGAATAGGTATGAATTAGGAGTATGAGTCGTAGATCTCGGTAAGAGTCATACTAGGGATTCATATGGTGGGCAGTGTTTGATCCTCATGGTATTTCATTCTGCCAGAGATACAGATCGTATATTATGGTTACGACTTGGTTGGATGGGTTATTTACTGGACAATGTTTAATCGAAGGCTTGAGGCTTGGATACGATTGGTGGGTACCGATCGTATTCGGAGGATACAACTCATATGGGTCAGTCTTATCTCTGTGATAGGTTTTTAAGGGATTTAAGTGGGGTATTTTGGATATTTTCCTACTTACCCTAATTAGGACCCACAAATTTTAATCCACTTATGAGGTTATTTACCCTATTATTCTATTTATTAACTCTTAAAAACTATTCCAAAACACTCCATAATTCTCTCAAAAGCTTTTGGGGCAAGAAGACTAGGGTTTCATCTTGAGGATTGCTTTGGGGCTTGTCTTGGTGATTTCTTTCCATTAATTCTTTGGTATAAGTCATGATTCTCTTCCCTCATTGTAATTTCAACTAAAGGCATGATTTATATGCTTTATTTCATGGTTTTACTATTTTATGATTATGGTTTTCAACTATTATTTAGGGTTTTTGATATTAAATGCTTGGTTATGGTTTTTTATGGTTTTAATTATGCTTTTATATGCACTAATGGTGGTTTTGTACAATTGGATTACATGGTAATGGTTTAATGGTCTTTGGAATTGGTTTTGATTATATTATTCCCCCAAGATGTTTGATAAAATACTTATAAAGATATGTTCATTTCCTTGACTTCTTTTAATGGAACTCTTGCATATTTTAAAATTGGTAAAGAAATTATGCATGGTTTAAATGGTTTGAAAAGATTAAAGACTAAATGGGTATACTTGTGGGGAACATGAAATTCTCCCAAATGGTTTAATATGGTATATGGAAGGGCACTTGAAAGTCCCCTTAACCTAAATGGTTTGGCTATAAATGTTACTTATAAGTAAGGGGTGGTATGACGATACCACTAACATTGGCCTTAGTTAGTAAAATTGTAAATGAATTAGTTGTTCATTTAGAAATGGTTTTAATTGGACATTAATGGTGGGGTGTATAGCAAAGCCATGGAAGATAGCTGTCCCGAAGGGACCAAAACTGGAAACTCGTATTTTTCGATATGAGGATTGGTCTTAGTGGACCATGTGCATGATATCATACTATTGAGGAATGTACTAGTGATCCCATGGGAAAATTCTCTAGTCGTGCGGCTACATGCACTGGGCACTTTCAGAAGGGGGAGCTGAACCCATATAGCCCATGAGTGGTTTAGGATGGCCAAGCAACACAACCCAGGTAAAGGTTTTTAATACATGCTAAACCTGGTTCCTTTTCCCAGCACTTATATATGTATGGTTGTATACATTATGGATGATTTTACTTGGTTTTATAACTAGCATTATTTTATCTTTATCCCAAGATTCATGCTAGCGGTCTTTCGCTAACTCTGTCTACTAGCGAATATATACCCACGCTATGTAGGAACTGACCATTCTACTCCTCCTATTTAGCATGAAAATTCAGTATCACTATTTGTACTGAAGTGGTGAGTTTCTATTATTTTGAAAAGCATCATTTCATGTTACGGATATTGTTAGACACTTATCTTTTATTTTGGATATTGGTTTTGGCCAAGGTTGGGGGCATGTCCCAACCAAACTTATCTACCCTTTTGGATAGAGGCTTTATAGTACTTCTGTAGGTTGGTATGGGTGGTATTGGTATTAATGTCAGCCTTGGCAGTGGTATTGATGTTGGGGATTACACCCTTGGACGATATTGTTGGTTGTTCCATCATATTATATTTTGGGATTAATTATATTAAATTTTGTCTAACTTATTTGGATGAGGCCTGGTTTATGGCCTTTGGTTTAGCTCGATACAGTTGGATGGTTGATTTGGTCTGGGTGGACTCGGTTAGGTCGGTCACAGCTGTGACCCTATCCCAGAGTCTTCTTGAGAACATTCACACTATCTTATTATATGTTTGAAATTCAGTCCATCTAAGGCTTGATATAAGTGGTTGGGTTGGGTAACAGGGGGTGGTCCCCTGTTCTGTTTGGACTTAGGATGCCCATTACGACAAGGACCAAGGTTGGGTCGTGTTAAGTTGTTATCAAAGCTTAGGTTCATGGTCAATTGGGAGTCCACAAAGCCCTGTCGAGTAGAGTCTCTTTTAGGGGTGTGAAGCGCGGCACACTCATAAGAGAGAGGTTGTAAGACATTTAGAAATGTTTTACTTTGTTGGTATTCTATCTTCAAGTTTGAGTTCTCAATATTGGAATCTTCTGTAATCCTTATTTTCTCATCTTTCAGATCATGCCTCCTAGATCTGGAACACAAACAAATTCTTTTATCCCATATGGGAATAATATTGAAGGGGTATGTACTACGTATGGAGTACATCTTCAATCTCATGGTCCTATTCCTGATGGTGCTGGAGTTCCTCCTATTTTGGCTAGTTCTCTTCATTTCCCTCAGGGCAACATGAGAATGCAGGATTTTGTTAGTCTATTCACGTTATTGCCTAACGAGCTGCTACTCAGGATGAGCGGGGTGCGGTTGGTGCTTTGTCTTCTGAGTCCACAAAGGTTGGTCAATTTATGAAGATGGGTCCTCCTACTTTTACTGGAGTAAATATGGAGAAGTATCCACAGGGCTTCTTGGATGAGATGGAAAAGATCTTTCGGGTAATGCAGGATATTAATGTAGAGGGGGTTAACCTTGCAGGTTATCAGCTCAAGGATGTTACTTATTAGTGGTATGAGGAGTGGGACAGGGATAAAAGTGATATGGAAGAGAAAGGGTTTTGTGATTCCTTTTCTAATGCCTTCTTTGATCGGTTCTTTTCTCAAGAGTTTAGGAAATCTAAGATGGAGGAGTTTGTGAACCTCAGGCAGGGTAGGATATCAGTAAAGGAATATGCTTTAAAGTTCCATCAACTATCAAGGTATGCTCCTGACTTGGTGGCTGATATGAGATTGAGAATGAGAAAGTTGGCTTTTGGGTTGAATATAGATTTGATCTAGGAGAGTAAGACTATTTTGCTCATTAAGGATATGGATATTTCTTGGTTGACTGTTCATATGTAGTAGGTTGACGATAAGAATAGGAGGCAGACAGAGTTTGGGGATAGGCAGGGAAAGAGGAGCAGGTTTTTAGATTAGGGAGGTGCTCAGTCTCAGTGGTAAGGATGGTGACAAGTGGCAGAAAAAGAAGTGGAGGAGTTCTGGATCCTTTTCTACTAGTTCTCCTTACCAGTCGGGAGACAGGCATTATCAAGGTGGTGATAATTCTCGGGCACAGGTTGCCCAATCTCAGGAGAGCGGAGGTCAGCCAATTTTTTCGTGTCCTCCTTGTCGATTTTGTGGTCTTCCTCATTGGGGTTATTGCGAGGAAGGAAGGGACAAATGCTTCAAGTGTGGACAGGTAGGCCATCGGCTCAGGGATTATTCGATCAACAAGGTTGCTACAGGGGAGAATAAAATTTTTGAGGGTTCACCTTCTGCTCCTACACCTGGTGATATGGCATCTGGTTCTGTTACTTCTCCTGGTTCTAGTGTTGGTCGAAATAGGTTGTATGCTTTGGTGTCCCGATAAGAATTTGAGGTATCACCTGATGTCCTTACTAGTACGTTACAACTTTTCTCTCATGATGTATATTGTTTCCTTGATCTGTGGTCCACTCTTTCTTATGTGATTCCATATATGGCTGTATCTTTTGGGTTCGATTCGAAAGTTATTTCGGATAGTTTTTTTTCTACCCCGGTAGGCGACTCGGTTATTGGTAAAAGTGTTGGGTCGTGTCACAAAAGATATTAAATATTGATGATAATCTCGATGACAGCGTATGCTATCTCCCGTGTCAACGAATATTAAATAATGATGATATCCTCAACTCCAGCATATGCTATCTTACGTGTCAATAGATATTAAATGCTATGATATCCTCGACGCTAGAGTATGCTATCTTGTGTGTCAACAGATATTAAATATTGATGATATCCTTGACGTCAGCATATGCTGCCTCGCGTGTCAATAAATATTAAATGTTGATGATATCCCCAATGCCAGCGTATGCTATCTCGTTTATCAATAGATATTAAATGATGATGATATTTTTGACACCAGCGTATTCTATATCGCATGTCATCAGATATTAAATGCTAATGATATCCTCGATGCTAGTGTATGCTATCTCTCATGTCATCAGATATTAAATGATGATGATATTCTTAACGCCAGCGTATGCTATCTCGAATGTCATCAAATATTAAATGCTAATAATATCCAAGGTGCCAACGTATGTTATCTCACGTGTCATCAGATATTAAATATTGAAGTGTATGCTATCTCACATGTCATCAGATATTAAATGCTAATGATATCCTCGACACCAACGTATGTTATCTCACGTGTCATCATATATTAAATGCTGATGATATCCTCGACGCTAGCGTATGCTATCTCGCATGTCATCAGATATTAAATGTTGATGATATCCTCGACGCCAGCATATGCTATCTCGCGTGTCATCAGATATTAAATGTTGATGATATCCTCGACTCCAACATATATTATCTCGCGTGTCATTAGATATTAAATGCTGAAGATATCCTCGACGCCAACGTATGTTATCTCGCATGTCATCAAATATTAAATGTTAATGATATCCTCGACACCAGCATATGCTATCTCACATTTCATCAGATATTAAATGTTGATGATATCCTCGATACCAGCATATTCTATTTTGCTTGTCATCATATATTATATGCTAATGATATCCTCGACACCAGCATATGCTATCTCCTATGTCATCAGATATTTAATGTTTATGATATCCTTGACGCTAGCGTATGCTATCTCGTGTGCCATCAGATATTAAATGCTGATGATATCCTCGATGCCAGCATATGCTATCTTGTGTGTCATCAGATATTAAATGTTGATGATATTCTCAATGCTAGCGTATACTATCTCGTGTGTCATCAGATATTAAATGCTGATGATATCCTTAACGCTAGTGTATGCTATCTCGTGAGTCATCAAATATTTAATGTTGATAATATCCTCGATGCCAGCGTATGCTATATCGCGTGTCATCAAATATTAAATAATGATGATATCCTCGACTCCAGTGTATGCTATCTCGCGTGTCATCAGATATTAAATACAATGACCCTCTTGGCAATGAAATGATATGCAATGACCCTCTTGCCAATGGAATAGGATAAAATGACCCTCTTAGCATTGAAAATAGTTTCACCTGAGTCCGTTTGTCTGTGTTTTTGCTTTATACATGTACCTGTACTCAAGGTTGACAGTCAGTAGACACAATGTCTCTCTCACTGGAAACCACAGTCAAGCTTTATAACAATTTAAATGATTACTCTGAATAACTTAGTCAGCTTATCATCTTCTTTTGGATAAGCATCTAAAGGATAAATCCATCAAATGTAAACACATGGGTAAAATCCCTTTTTAAGGGACTTCTCAAATATCATTTGCATCGCCTCATGGAAAATTTGGGGATGACCTTTTTTGTTCTTCCATCTCTTGAGCAATCCATTGATTATGTCCTTATAGGTACATCTCCTATGACCGTACCTACGCTCAAGGTAAATATTTAGTAGGCACAAAGTTACTTTTGCTAGCGACTATTTTTTAGAACAGTTCTGGTGTGGCGTGGAAACACGACTTTTTCGATGCTTAAAACTGTGAATTTCTACGTGATAGGGTGTTTTGTTGGACATGATGCACTTTTTTGTATGTTGCAGGTAAAACAGGTCTACAACAGTGTTTGAATGAAAAGAGAAGAAAAAGATCTGAAAAAGACCAAAATTGATCATGATATAAATTGGTTCACGAGTCGTATACTCAGCATATAACTCGTTGGAGGAATCATACCCATAACAGAATCAAACACCAGGATAATTTCCAAGTTAGGGTAAGATGCGACTCATGTATACGAGTCGTAAGATGAGTATACGAGTTGTGTCAACCAATCGTAAGAATTCCAGAATCAAGGATCTACGTAAAAGACCAAGTAAAGAAAAAATATGACTCGTCCATATGATCCATACACTAAGGATATGATACGTACATAAAAGTCGTAATCATAACAGAACCTAGTCTATTATGCAAGGATTGAAGTTTCAGAAGTATACGCGTTGAAAGTATGAGTATGACTCATATAGGAATGTCGTATATAAACTAGTGTTCAAGACTTGGAAGGACAAAAGTTACAGGTGGATACGGATGGAGGATACGAGTCATACACTCAGGTATGACTCATAAGAATAAGTTGTATATTGAATAGAAAGTTGAAGCCTTGGGAAGATCAAAAACTGAAACGGATACGACAAGGCAGGGTATGACTCGTATGATGCCGATACAAGTAAAGACCAAGTCGTACCGATTGATGACTTAACTTTACCTTTCCCATTTTTATTAGGATTTTAAGGTTATTTTGAGATACTATAAATACCCTAGGCTTTATATTTTATTACGTGACGTTCTTTTACATTCTTTTACATATTATTACAATACTTTAACAATTGTTCTTGAGATTTTAGGGTTTATTTAATTAAATACTTTGGAGTTTAATCATCTTATTCTTATGCAATTGATATTATGTGTTCTTCATTGATAATCATGGTTTCTTGCACAAACATGTGTGGCTAATCTCCTCGACTAGGGTTGTGGGAACCCTGGCAGATTAGCTACATAGAGGAAGTGTAAGATTCAACTATTCTAGGGTTTCTGCATGTATCTTAATCTTCTTCATGATAATTAATCTCAAGTTTCTGCAATAACTTGAGATAACCTATATTCACATCCATCCCCATAAGTGATCTTATGATTGAGAAAAGAAGATTAGGACAATGATTTGGGATTCACCTCCACCTTTTAGTTCCCACTATCTTATATAATCACTTGATCCTACCCAGTGATAGCGAACTGAGGTTGTAGCAAGGGGAAATAAGGAGACACCCCGAGACTTACCCGGTAAAGGGTAAAATTTATCTTTGAGCTTACCCAACACTTGATAATACCTATCTTCTAGACTTTGTATGTAGAATAACAAAGCAGTTGGGTTGACCACGAGAAATTTACGAAGTTGAGAAGCCAGGGGGAACACAAATCTAGTGTTTGTCTCTTATTGATTACAACTCAAAAGCACTCAAGATTTAGTTACTACTTATAAGTGATACTATAAATCCCCCTATTTACTTTCCTGTACTGCTTGTGGATTATATCAAGTCAAGCAACTATTCATATTTTTCTTATGGGATCGACCCCAACCAAGTTGGGTTATCATATTTGCAATCAACCGCATTATACTTTTAATTGGAGTGTAGTTTTGGGTGATATCAAGTTCTAAATTCAATATTTATAAGAAAAAGATTCTTATTTTTGTTTATCGATCCCTGCATCCATAGAAAAATGATTAGTTTTGAGTAAAACTACTCCGTGTTGACCTCTTTCGATCCCTGGTTTGCTCCCGTCATCTTTCGGATGCTTTGTCAGGTTGGGACTTCCACCCTAACTCCCCCGTCCAATAGATGCCTAGGCAATCACTAAGTAAATATTTGCATAAATTTTCAAAAGTAGTCTTAATTTTAGAACTAGTTTCAAGAACTTTGTGTAAAAGCTTTTATAAAATCTTTGCCAGTTATTTCATGTATTAGCTCAACGAACGCCTTCCTCTTGGTTCTGAATATATCTAATGTTTGATGAAGGATTTCCAGGGATTCATCATCGTCGTTGAGTTTTTCTTACAGGAGCTCTGTCATAGTAGAAGATTTAGTCTACCAAGAATTGGTCGCAACTACTGATTTTCAAAACTTCACATTGACCTCTGGTGCTGGGGGATTTGAAATATATTCCAATATATTAGTGGAAATTTTGAGGACCTCCTCAAAATTTCTGCCCCAGTTTAAATGTTCTTTGAGATGATGTTAGCTTGAAAGGTTCTAGAGTCTTTATTGGTCTTCGTCTTCTTTATTGGATGACAATCTTCCTCTTGTGAATTTTTGAGATTTCTTCCAAAAATTCTTTACCAGTTTCCATTTCCTGGGGTTATATGACCGAGCTATTGGGGCGTCTACGTATCCCGTTGAAGTAAGAATTAGGTCAAATATAGTTCAGGCTATGCTAGGATATATATAAAAATCTAATGGGTTGACCGAAGCCGACATAGGCCACCTACGTATCCCTTTGTTGGGAATTCAGGTCATCACGTAGTTCATACATAAAAGGAATAGGATAAAGTTTCCTAAGGGATAACCGAAGCTAACATAGGCCTCCTACATATCTCATTCTTGGGAATTCAGGTCAAACATAGTTCGTACATAAAAGGAAAGGGATTCTAGGCAATTACACATCATAAAACAAATATTATCATAAAGGCGATTACAAATCAATCAAGGAAACAAAAACTAAAACATCATTCAAACATAGTATTTCTTTACCGCATCAGAATTGATTGGTTTGGTCTACTCTTGACCATCCATCTTAGACAAAATCAGTGCTCCTCCAGATAGTACCTTGTGAACTACATATGGTCCTTTCCAATTTGGAGCAAACTTGCCTTTGTACTCTTCTTGGTGAGGGAATATGCATTTGAGAACTAATTGCCCAACTGTAAATGTTCAATATCTTACTTTCTCATTAAAGGCATAGATCATCCTGTATTGGTACAACTGACCATGACACACGAAAACCATTCTCTTCTCATCAATCAACATGATTTGGTCATAGCGAGGACGAACCCATTCTCCGTTACTTAATCCAACTTCTTGAATAATCCTTAAGGAAGGTATTTCAACCTCGACGGGTATCACAATTTCATTCCCATAAATAAGAAGATAAGGAGTTTCCCCAGTGGAGGTTCGAACTATTGTATGATACCCTAGTAGAGCATAGGGAAACATCTCATGCCATGATCTATCATTTTCAATCATTTTCCTCAAGATCTTCTTGATATTCTTATTGGTGGCTTCCTCGGCTCCATTCATCTGTGGACAATATACGGTCGAGTTGCGATGAACAATCTTGAACTGATCACAAATCTCATTCATCAAGTGACTGTTCAAGTTAGCTCTATTATAAAAAATAATTGATTCTGGCAATCCTCATCGGTATATCAAGTTATTCCTGACAAAACTTTCAACTACTTTCTTGGTGACAGCTCTATATGAGGAAATTTTGACCCACTTAGTAAGGTAATCAATAAAAATAAAATGAATCTATGCCCATTTGATGTTGGTGGCTCTATTGGTCCAATAACATCCATACCTGAAACTATGAAAGGACAAGGTAAACTCATCGCATAAAGATTATGTGGAGGCATTCGAATCAAATCTCCGTGTATCTTGCATTTTAGGCACTTCTGCATATACTTACTACAATCATTTTCCATAGTCATCCAGAAGTAGCCAATTCTCAGAATCTTTCTAGTAAGGGCAAACCCATTCATATGGGGCCCGTAAACTCCTGCATGTACTTCTTTTATTAATTTGTGGCTTCCGTGGCATCGACACATCTTAAGAATCCTAAGTCTAGAGTCCTTCTAAAAAGAATTTCCCCACTTGGGAAATAATTCTTTGCCAAACGTCGGATTGTCTTTTTCTGATTGTTGCTGGCCTCTTCATGATACATTCCAGATTATAAATACCTTTTAATATCATAGTACCGTGGTTTTCCATCAGGTTTCTCTTCGACGTGCGCACAATGTGTGGTTTGTTCCTTCAAGCTTATTTCTAAAGGATCGATGTAACTCTAATCTGGATGCTGAATCATAGAAGATATAGTAGCCAAAGCATCAACAAACTCATTTTGTATCCTCAGGATATGTCTGAAATCAACTTCTTTGTATCTTCTACTCAAATTCTATACCAGATACATAAGGGTAAATCTTGGAGTTCTTTACCGCCCATTCTCCCCGTACTTGGTGAATTATCAAATCTAAGTCTCCGATGACTAGCAATTCATGAACACCCATATTAAGTGCTTACTTGAGACCTAAAATGCAAGCCTCATATTTAGCCATGTTATTGGTACATGGAAATAGCAATTTAGCAGTTGTTGGATAGTGTTGGCCTATTTCTAACACCAAAAATGCTCCAATATCGGAGCCTTGGAAGTTGTCCGCTCTATCAAAGACAATCTCCATTCGGAGTACATCTCTACAATGTCTTCTCCCACAAATAAAATCTCCTCATCTGGGAAGTAAATTTGAAGTGGCTCATGCTCATTATAAACTGGATTCTCAACTAAATGATCCACTAAGGCTTACCTCTTGATTGTCTTTTGAGTCATATACACGATGTCGAACTAACTCAACAATATTTTCCACTTGGCTAACTTTTCGGTAGGCATGACTTTATGGGATATATACTTCAATGGATCCATTTTGGAAATGAGATACGTTGTGTATATGGATAAATAATGCCTCAACTTTTGCATGACCCAGGTCAAAGCATAACACGTCCTTTCTACGAGAGTGTAGCGAGTCTCATATGGCGTGAACTTTTTAATCAAGTAGTATATTTCTTTTTCTTTCTTATCGATCTTATCATGTTGCCCGAGAACACATCCGAAAGCATTTTTTGAGACTGACAGGTAAAGAAACAATGCACTTCCTTCTCTTAGTGGAACCAAAATAGGCGGAGCGGACAGATAATCCTTAAATCCATCAAAAGCCTTATTACACTCTTCTGTCCACTCATTCAAGGCTTCTTTCTTCAATATATTGATAATTGGCTCATATATAACCGTTGGTTGGGCAATGAACTTGCTAATGTAATTCAAACGACCCAGGAAACTCATAACCTCTTTCTTGGTCCTTGACGATGGTAAATCCTAAATTGTCTTAATCTTGGATGGGTCTAGCAAAATGTCCCTTCTGTTGACTATGAACCCCAGTAATTTCCCGGTTGGCACACCGAAAGCACACTTAGCAGGTTTCAGCTTCAAGTTGTTCTTTCTGAGTCGATTAAAGTACTTTTTCCAGATATGTCAGATGATCTGAACTTTTCTGGGACTTGATAATTACATCATCCACATATACCTCAATCTCTTTATGAATCTTGAAATAAAAAATTGTCATCATAGCCCTCATGTATGTCGCACCATCATTTTTAAGACCAAACGACATCACTCTGTAATGATAAACACCCTAGGGAGTAATAAAAGTCATCTTTTCTGGGTTTTCCTCATCTATTAATATCTGATGATACCCGATGATGCAATCCACGAAGGACTACATATCGTTCTTTGCTCATCTATCGATGAGGATGTGGATGTTGGGTAGCCAAAAATTATCTTTTGGACTGGCTCTATACAAATCTATGTAGTCAACACAAAATCTGATCTTGCCGTCCTTTTTGGAACTGAAACAATATTGGCTAGCCATGTTGGATGTCTTGTGACCTCCACAACCTTTGCTTCGTCACTTATTCCTTGATTTTACTAGATAGACATCGACCCTAATTCTCTTAACTTGGTCATTGTCCCTCTGGTCGACCACCTCAATTTCTTATTGGTTAGGCTTCCTTGATTTTTGAACTCTTTGGCTCTTCTATTGACCGTTCTAGGGCTATTGTCTCCCATTCATCATTATCTTTCTTGATTTTCCCATTTTGCTTCTTGACATGACATGACAATGGCAGTCTTTAAATGTTTGTCACTTTTTCAAAAATAAGGCAAATTTTGACAATATCAAATAAACAGTATAGATTTACAATAGAGGATATTTTTTTTGAACTGTGAGAAAACATTTACGAACTTTGGCCATGACCCACACACGTGCGAGTCTATACCTTTTGAAAAGCATAAAAAGCAAAATATAAGTAAATAAACTTAAAGGGGGGGTATCGGGTCTCATCCGTACTGCCACCGACTTTATGAAAAAATTAAATTTCACTTTTCCATCTATCATATTGATCGGGGAGTAATAAGTGGAGTGAAAGTCCAGTTCAACAATATTTTCTCTGATTCATCTTCCTTGATTTTGGATATCTTGGAAAATTCTTCCATCATATTTTCCCTATTCCATCCTCGAAACCATTACTTATAGGTTTTGAAAAATGACTGCTAGAGTCCAATTTTACTACTAGTCATTTTCCTTTCCTGTAACAAAGCTATAGTCGAGAAGGGAATAAATTATTCACTTTGATCTAATGAAGTAGGGTTATTTTATGCCAACACAGAGTAGTTTCTATTACCTACAAAGTAAAAAAAACTCAAAGGTTAACGTGTTAGATTCCGTTAATAATAAGCAACACAAAATGATAAGGAAGGAAGTAAACACATAAGGTTGTTTCTCATCACATGTGAATTGATCCATAGAGTAATGATAAGTCGAGAATTTAAATGAATAGGATTTTTCTCATTGATATGGACAAATGAAATTTATCAGGAAGGTTTAGCTCTTCTTCTTTCTGACCTTATTTCTTCTTTCAAGAAAATAGTGTTTTAAAAATAGGGGTTGGGCCAAAAGGCTGCCAACGTATCTCACAGTGGAAAAATCAGGCCCTGCATAGTTCAAATATATAATGGCTTCTTCTGAGTCCATAGTCAACCTTCTTAAAATGGTAGCGAGCATTTAGGAAGTGTAAAGAATGATTGTGGACTTTTCTGAGATACTTGGGAGACCTAGAGTATGTTTGGTCGGACTTTTGTATAGTGGGTGTATTTCTGCTTAGAGGTGCTTTTTGAAAAATGGTATTGGATCAATTTACATTTGATTAGAATCAAAATAACATGTATAAGAAGATAAAACAGTTATATCATAGAAGCATATTGTAGTAAATGTGCATCCTAATTAGGTGACCCTTTTGAGCCAAGGGTTGACCTAACATATTTGAAGAAAGTATATGATTTTTTAAAATCAATTCATTATCCCCCAAAAAACCTCCATAGGTAATAAAAGGGCATAGATTCTTACAAAAGTTGCAAAAAAGGGATACAATCTTTAGGGAAAGGATAATAATATGAGAAAAAGAACAATGTCCCACGCAAGGGATAGTATCTCCTAGATGTTCCTTCACTTCCCTTCATCCTCTTAGCTTTGACCACTTCTTGCAATTTGCGACATCTGTTGATGATCAAGTGTTCCCCACATAACTGTTCTATTATTCTCATAGGTCAGTCTTTCTATGCTTATCGATTTTAGGAAACCATGCAATCGTCCAAATTGATCAATCATCAGCCTCTTGCCTGGCTCATTTCAATACCTCTATCAATTGGTGTATGATTGAGGCATCCTTACATGAAAGTAAGTAAAGCAAGCCTTCCCCATATCCCAAAGGATAATGGATTGGACTAAATAACATATATTTCTCCAACACATAAATATGCTTCATCTTTAATTGACTCATGGTCAATAGACGCAAGGTAAGTTTTCTAATGGGCCCAACACCCCCTCGGGCATTGGGTCATCCTAGGCTCATACCTAAAAGAGGGTTTTGGTTTAGCTCTATCCTGGGTGTCTAGAGTGGGTTTGGACACAGATTCCCAAGTGGAAAACTTGGATTTGGAAATATGAACAGCCTCTGACTGCCTAACGTGCCGGTAAATCGTTGTATTCCCAACACTTGATTTAGAGTTGATCAACAGGGGCTGGGATATCCACGAAACTCTAAAACAGTTTAATAATCATTATGTGGGATTATGCCATGAAATGCAATAGTTAAATTTCACATAATTTAAACATATAAACACATAAATAGTTTAATAATTAGTCGAAGAAGCTAATTCAAATATTTGGTTAGAACCTAGTTAAAGTTCTCCAACAGAGTAGCCATTTGTATTTTGCCCTTTTTCGATTTTGAAGGGTTGGAAACATTTGGTTTTGATTATTTAAACTATTTCAAAACTTTTTAAAAAAATTCAAAACAAATTTTAACGACTTAGCGGGGATTTTTAACAAAGTCTAAGAAAACTAAAACAATTAGCATATAAATGGAAAGGGGGAGACTAAAAGACTTAGGCCATTAGGCCCAAATCCATAACCCCTGTCTTAAGATAATTTGGGCTTTAGGCCCATCTTCACCTGTCTTAATCTAAATACTTGGTCTTTTGGCCCATAACATGTCCTAAATTAATCATTCGGGCTTTTAACCCACAACTTGTCCTAAACTATCTTTTTGGACCTTTGGGGGCCAAAAATCTTCTTCATCTGTATTAGATTACAACTTTGTCTTCGAGGCACCAAATGAATGAATAAATAAATAATTAAATGAATAAATAAAATTAAGACAATAATAAAAATTGAGACTTTTCAAGTCTCTAAGCGACCTCGCCAATGGGTTTTGACCCATTTTCCTTCTTCGTCTATCTTCTTGCTCCCGCATGCTAGATAATCAACTTTTGGACTTAATCTTTGAAGAGGTAGGACTCATTAGACCATTACAATGTGTAAAGGTAAAAGGAGTCCATTTGGACTCCAAAGTAGATTCATGCAAAGAAAAAGATACGGGAATTAATATGTGTTCAAAATTTTGCACTTAATAGATAAATGATGAAATGGAAAAATAGCGTTCTCAAGCATAAAGAAATAGTAAACTGCGATATCAAAACAAATCAAATTATCCAATAATAAGGAAATTAACCCATATAACAAAGAAGAAGGTGGAGGCTAACTTTTAAGAAAGGTAATCCTTAAACTCCAACTAAAGCGACAGTAACGATGATTCATACATCCAAATTAGGACCAACTTTAGGGAAAACATGTAACGACCTATAGTTTATCTTTCTAAGACATCGTTGATTCTCTTTTGATATTATGAATCAAAGAAAGACCCGAATCAAGTCTTTTCACACACAAAGATCACATATAACAATCCAAAGGGAGTAAGAAAATTAGAATAAATGTTTAGCATTTCTAAAAATGAAATATCATTCAACAATCATACTATACATGCCTTGGAAATATCTAAATAATTCTATTTAGCCACAAAAATCTGAACTTTCTCATCATTTTGACAAAACAACATGCGAAAAGAAAGAGAAATAAACATCTTGGATGAGAAATAAAGTTATCTCTCATATGAGGATTTTAAAAATCATTAAAATAATTAGCAAGCAAATGAAAAGTTCTTGATTTAACCAATTACTATTTTATTAAGACAAAACAAACAATAGTAACTATTCTTTTCGACAAAAAGAAAATAACTTTACATGCTAAAAACAAATATATCCGCCAACAATGAATTTAAACGAAGCATAAGTACGTCTTTTAAGTAAATTATAAAACTTTATCCATAATAATAAAAGAATGGAGTAAAAAGGGTAAAACAATCAATATTAACTATTCTTTTCAACTTAAAGAAAACAACTTTACATGCTAAAAACAAACATATCCGCCAACAATGAATTTAAACAAAGCATAAGTACATCTTTTAAGCAAAGATTGAAACTTTATCCATAATAATCAAAGAATAAAGCCAAAGAAATACTTTCAACTATTGCTAACTCATTTTTTTACCATGAACATGAAAATAACTATAATATCGATACCACAAAACTAGGAAAAGGAGATGAAGAAGAAAATGAAAATAAAACTAAAAAGGAAAAGGTGTGTTTACCTTTTCTGGGGAAGAAAAATGGGACTTCAAGCTTTCTTTGGAGTTTTGATCACCATCAGAAAGAAATCTTTCTAGAACCCCAATTAGACTACTGTTTGAAAAATTTTATTAAAGAAATTTTTTTTAACTATTTTCTCAAAAGTATTTTCCACTCTTTGAGACTTGATTTTTCTACCAAAATAGTGGTAGTATTTATAGGAAAGGATGGAGATTCAATTCTTTTCATCCACCAATATGGGTGAAGGAGTTTAAGGGTGTTTTGGAAATTTAAAATTGAGAAAAAAGTTTGTTGAAGGATAAGGTGAGGTGGAATTGTACAATCTAGTATAAATTTTGAATTTCAAATTTGAATTTCAAAAATGAAAAAAGAATAAGTTTGAGGTGGAATTGTACAATCTAGTACAAATTTTGAATTTCAAAATTGGAAAAAAAAAATAAGGTTGATGTGGAATTGTACAATGTAGTATAAATTCTAAATTTCAAATGGAAAAGAGGATAATGTTGAGAGGGAATTGTACAATGTAGTATAATTTTTGAAATTCAAATGGAAAAGAGGATAATGTTGAGATGGAATTGTACAATATAGTACAATTTTTGAATTTCAAAAATAGAAAAGAGGATAATGTTGAGAGGAAATTGTACAATGTAGTACAATTTTTGAATTTCAAATATGAAAATAAGGACAAGGTTGAGGGGAAATTGTATAATTTTTTTAGATTTTGGGGTTATTTAAAATATAACCCCAATTGATATTTAAAATTTAGATAAATTTATTTAATTTTGACCAAATTAAAAATCAATTGGTGGATTGCATTGTAATTATGGATAATTTGATTTCAATTTTGGCCAAATCTAATAGATTGGCTAAACTAAATTGAAATTCGATAAAAATTAATACTTTCTTTAATCTCAAAGCTTCTTGATTAGATAATCAAATAAATATTTTTCCAAATAAATTGTTGTTGAGAATAAATCATATTTAAATCAAGATTTTACCCATTTGAATTAACTTTTAAGATAGGCTTTGATTAAAATATGATATTTCGTAAAATAAAAATTTAAGCAACAAAATTATATAATTTCATCTAATTAAATACGATGATATATAATCGCTACTTAAAATGATAAAATTACTCAAATAAATACTTTGAAAATCTTTTTATTTGGATAAAATAAATATTATAATTTTATTTTAAAATAAAAAAAAATTGGGATTAAACTTAGTTGTGTAGAAAAAAATTGTGTGTTAACACAGAGTATTGTGCATCATGATAAGATGACAGAGGATATTCTTAGTGCATCTCAAGGAGGCACCAAGAAGGCGCGATGTTTTTGTGAGTTCAGGAGTCAGACCTATTGAGGTAGATATTTTAAAGGTTCTCATGGACACCATGGTAGGCTAATGCAGGTGACTTTATAGAGTTTAAGTGGTGGATCTTCTAGTTCAACAGTTCAGGGTGGCCGTTCAGGCCCAGTTGTACATTCTTCTATTGAGACTGGTCTTAGAGGCTGCTATGTGTGTGATGAGATTGACCATGTAGCCAGGGACTGTCCCCGTTGGGAGATTCAAGCTACTTATATTTCATCTATAAGAGGTAGGGGTTCTACCAGAGGTAAAGATGGTGGAGCTCAAGAGGGTGGTCGTAGAACCACTCAAGCAGTTAGTGGTCGTGGTCACTATTATGCTATACCAGCCAGGCCTGAGGTAGAGGCTTCTGATGCTGTGATTACAGGTACCATCTTCGTTTGTTTTAGACCTGTATCTATATTATTTGATTTTGGGTTGACTTTCTCCTATGTGTCTGTATATTTTTCTTTGGGTTTTAATTCTGTTAGCAAGCCTCTTGTCATGCCTATTCGTGTATCTACCCCAGTAGGTGATTCTTTAGTGGTGAATTAGGCACATCAATCTTGTGACATAACTTTTATCAAGCATGAAACTTTGGTAGATCTATTTGTATTAGATATGATTGATTTTGATGTTATTTTGGGTATAGATTGGTTGGCTCTCTATCATGTCATCCTAGATTGTTATGCCAAGACCGTGACTTTAGTTTCGTCGGGTGTGCCAAGGATAGCTTGAAAAGGTGTACTTTATTCAGGTCCTAAGAGGATTATATCTTCTGTTTAGGCTTATAAATTGGTTAAGAGGGATACTCATCTTACTTGGCTCATATTCGTGACACCAGAGTTGTATCACCTCATTTCTTAGATTCTGTTTGCGTTGTCCATGAGTTTATGGATGTATTTCCCTATGGACTTGCCTAGTATGCCGCCGGATCGAGATATTGATTTCACTATTAATGTTAATCCGATCACCAAGACCATGTATCCTCCTCCTTATAAGATGGTACTAGTAGAGTTGAAGGAACTAAAGGATCAGTTGCAGGATTTGTTGGATAAGGGATTTATCCGACCTAGTGTTTCACCTTGGGGTAAAACTATCTTGTTTGTGAAGAAAAAAGATGGTTCTATGCGGATGTGTATTGATTATCGATAGTTGAATAAGGTGACAACTAATAATAAGTATCCTCTACCTTGCATTGATGACTTATTTGATCAGCTTCAAGGAGATGCAGTGTTTTCAAAAATTGATTTGAGGTCTAGTTATCACCAGTTGAGGATTAGAGCTTTAGATATTTCAAAGACATCTTTTCGGACTCGATATGTTCATTATGAGTTCCTGGTCATGTCTTTTGGGTTGACTAATGGCCCTACTGCATTCATGGAGTTGATGAACTGGATGTTTCAACCATATCTTGACTCCTTTGTTATCTTGTTTGTAGATGATATCTTGGTTTATTCCAAGACTGAGGTTGAACATGAGGAGCATTTGTGGATTGTGCTTCAGAGATTGATGGATGAGAAGTTGTATGCTAAGTTCTTTAAGTTCGAGTTTTGGTTGGATACTATTTGTTTCTTGGGTCATGTGGTAACTAAAAAGGGTGTTATGGTTGATCGAGCCAAGATTATCGTGGTTCGTGATTGGGCTAGACCTACTTCGCCCATCGAGATTCGTAGTTTTGTTGGCTTAGCAAGCAATTATCGGTGTTTTGTTGAGGATTTTTCATCCATTACAGCTCTATGGACCAAATTGACCTAGAAGAAGATTTCTATTCAGTGGTCCGATACTTGTGAGGCATTCAAAAACTCAAGGATTTGTTGACTTCATCTTCTATATTGGATTTTCCCAAAAAGAGTGTGGGCTTTACCGTGTTTTGTGATGCTTCTGGTATTGGTTGGGTGTTGTGGTAATGTAGGAAGGCAAGGTAATTATGAATGCATCTCGTCAGTTAAAGCCCCATGAGAGGAATTATCCTACCTATGATTTGGAGTTGTGCATAGTTGTGTTTGCCTTGAATTTGTGGAGGCACTACTTGTATGGAGTCCATTGTGATATCTTCTTAAATCATCGTAGCCTTTAGTACTTCTTTAGCAAGATCTTAATATGAGATAGCACCATTGGATTGAGTGGCTTAAGGATTATGACTTGACTATTCTCTACCATCCGGGCAAGGCTAATGTGGTTGTGGATGCCTTGAGCTAAAAGTCAACTAGCATGGGTAGCTTTTTGCATCTTTTGACCCAGGAGAGGCCTTTAGGCTTAGAGATTCAATCTTTAGCTAATCAGATGGTTAGGCTAGATATTTCAACACCTGGGCGTGTTTTGACATTTGCGGATCCTAAATCTTCTTTGATGGAGAAGATTTGAGCTCATCAATTTAATAGTGTTGGATTCAGGTCGATTCCAGATAAGGTATTATGTGGGGAGGCTAAGGAAGCCTCACTTGATTTAGATGGAATTTTGCAGATTGGAGGTTGAGTTTGTGTGTCGAGAGTTAGTGACCGGATTAGATTGATCTTGGAGAAGGACCATTGTTCCAAATATTCCATCCATCCAGATGTGATTAAGATGTATCATAATTTAAGACAATAATATTACTGGGGTGGTATAAGTTGAGATATGGCAGACTTTGTGGCTCATTTCCTATGTTGTCAGCAGGTTAAGGCCAAGCATATGAGACCTGGTGGTTTGCTTCAGAGGTTACCCATTCCTGAGTGGAAGTAGAAATGCATCACCGTGAATGTTGTCACTGGTTTGCCTCATACATCTCATGGTTCTGATAGTGTTTGGGTCATCATGGCTTGATTGGCCAAGTCAGCTCATTTTACTCGGGATCAGGTCTCATTTAGTGCTGAAAGGTTGGCCCATATCTACATTCATGATATTTTGTGTCTTTATGGAGTGCTAATGTCCATTATTTCAGATCGAGACCCTATGTTCACATCTTACTTTTGGAAGACTTTTCAGGATGAGTTGGGTACTCGAGTTGATCTTAGCACAATGTTTCACCCCCAGACTGATGTCTAGTTAGAGCGGACTATTCAAGTTTTAGAGAATATTCTTCGCGCATGCGTGATGGATTTTGGTGGCCAGTGGGAGCAACATTTGGCTTTAGTGGAGTTTGCATGTAATAATAGCTACTATTATAGTATTGATATGGCTCCTTTTGAGACGTTGTTTGGTAGGCGTTGTTGCTCCCCAGTGGGTTTGTTTGATGTTTTAGAGGTAAGACCTCGAGGTACAAACTTGCTTTGTAAGTCTTTGGATAGAGTCCTGGTTATTCGGGATAGATTTAGAGCGGCTCAGAGTAGGCAGAAGTGTTATGCTGATCATAGACTTTGTGCCTAGAGATTTGGTGTTGGTGATCGTATTTTTCTTCGAGTTTCATCCATAAAGGGTGTGATGAGGTTTGGGAAAAGAGGCAAGCTTAGCCCCAGGTATATTGGTCCATTAGAGATTCTTCAGACCGTTGGTGATGTGGTTTATGAGTTATCTTTGTCCCCTAATATATCAGTTGTTCGTCCAGTTTTTCAAATTTCTATACTTCACCGTTACATTTCGGATGATTCTCATGTCATTCATTGGGAGTCGATTTGGTTAGATGAGAGGTTGTCCTCTGTTGAGGAGTTGTTCTCTATTTTGTCTAGGGATGTTAGACGGTTGTGCTCTAGAATTATCCCTGTGGTTAAGGTTCAGTGGCAACATCAACATGTAGATGAAGCTACTTGGGAGGTTGAGTATAATATATGTAGTTCATATCCTCAGCTCTTCATTGATTTGGATATTTCTTTGTCTTAGTTCGAGGACAAACTAAATTTTTAATGGTGGATGATATAACGACCTACACACTTGATAAAATATGTGAAATTTGTGATTTTGTATGATTTGACTGTTTTAACCCTCCCCATAGTTGCATTATGGTATTTCTAGTGTGTGGGAGTGATTGGCATGGTTTTTGATGCATTGTGGTATCATTTATGCGATATTATGGTTTTTGATGGCTTTAAGAGCCTTATTTTAGACTTATGGGAATATCTTTTGATCCATGCAACAGATGGCTGAATGGGTTGTGCCAACAGCTTTGGAATATTGATTTTAGGCTAGGTAGACCTTTGGTTCAGGTCTCAATGCACCCGAGATCATTTTGACCTATTGATCGAAAAGTTGAAAAACTGGAAATATGAGTGGGGACCCACATTTGATTTAAATGACCTCGGATGGAAAATATGACTTTGCCGGCAGATCCGAAATGTCGATTTTAGAGTGTTAGCATGTTTGGTACGATTTTATGGCTTTTAAGTCTCATTTCGATCCTCGGTTTGAAAAATTATAATTTGGAATTTTGGGGGTCAACTTTATGAAAATGATGACCCTAGATAGGAAGGTATGGAGGACGCGAATTAGGGCAGAGGACTAGGGCCACTTTGGGTCGCTAGTGTAGGGAATTACTTGGTGGGGGTAGTATCCTTGTTATGATTTCATGTTCCTTGTTTTAGTACGAATCTGGGTGCTTTCCTCTGTTTTCTTTTACTTATAGGTGCCGTATTTATGTTATGTAATCTTGTAATCTTGTTCTGTGCTTTACTTTGTATTTGTGTGGTATCTTGTGTCTTGAGCCGGGGGTCTATCGAAAATAGCCTTTCTACTTCTTTAGAGGTAGAGGTATGGATTGCGTACATCTTACCCCCCCCAGACCCCACCAGGTGGGAATACACTGGGTTTGTTGTTGTTGTTGTATGTTTTTTTCAAAAATCTGACTTTGTAACCGCATCCAAAAAGTCAAATTTAGTATGGTTGTATAGTTCGTTTATGTATGTCAAACTCCGAACGAATTTTGGGTACCCCGTCGAAGTCCAGGGTGAACTTGAAGGGAAAAATCTGGTGCATAAACCCGATTTTTCTGCAATATAAATACCTTTTTGGCCGTTTTTGCTCATTTTGCATCTTACTTCTAGGGAGTTAAACCCTAAAATAGTGTGGGAGCTTAAAAGTAATCTTTGTGGGAGCTTGGAAAGATAGATTAACACCAATTTCTTAATTTTATTACGGATTTAAGGTAAGAATTTCTTAGAAATTTCTTGATTAATTTCTCAAAACTCCAAAAATCTTAGGGCTTGATTTTAAACCCCAATTTCTCTTATTTTTACTTGAATAATATTTTTCTCTTATAATCACTAGTTTTTCATCAATTTAACCTTCAAAACAACCTTAATTCTTGACTTCAACCCAGATTTCAAAGATTTAACCCGATAAAGCTTAAAAATGATTTTTCTTCAATTTGAACCTCGTTTTTTACTCGATTTGAATTGAGTTTTCAGAAATACATTTCTAAAAATATGGGAAACATGTTTTGAAGTAAAGTTTCAATTTTGACCTTCTTTTCCGAAACCATTTCGAGGGTTCGTTTTGACCCCGAATCAAAAGTAGTCAATATGGGTGTCGTTGGTTTTTTTTATGCATAAATTCCATATTTGATACTTTTAGTGGAGTTTGGGATTGTTCGTGAAAAGTAAGGTCGTAGGTTCGAAGTATAGCGAACCGGTTTTAGCTTGAGAGGTAGGTTATGGCTTAACTCTTTTAGACTGGACTGGGTAGTAAATGATGGTACAGAATGTATGTTAAGGATGGGAACTAATCATGAAAAATGGATCTATATGTGTTGTGCTCGTGTTGGGGCCTATATGTGATGTAATTGTCGAAATTAAGATATTATGTGATGTGTGTGACTGTGTGAAGTCCTATGTGATGTTGATAGTGCTAAATACATGTGAATAATTGTACTGTATTGTTGAAATGCCTAATATGGTACCATTGGTGTATTGTGATATATTCATATTTGTTGGTCTATGAGACTGGGGAAATTCATGGATGAAACAAAAATAATAAGTGGATATTGACTCACATGGTTATGGAAATGTATCATTGTGGTTAGTTGTGGAACTATATCATGTGGTTGATTTTGGAAATACTCTTTATGATTGGTTCTGAGCATTACATCCTCATATCATACTCATTCATGAAATATTGGTATCACCGTGCCAACACCTGAGTAACACTGGCAACGCCTTTTTAAAACCCTCCTCGAGGGATATGTTGAGAAGGAGATATTGTAACACCTTATAAAACCCCTTCCAAGGAATATGCCGAAAAAGATATATAAGATATGTGGATTGTATATGGGTTGATGAACCCTGCATTGTTCCTACATCGGGAAGATTTAGCTCTGTAGGTGTATACATGGATTGTACGACGATCCCAAAGGTTGTGCAACGACCTCGTACATCATCGTCATATACATTACACTTACTTTATTGTGTTTGTGTTGTATTGTAATTCCATATTGACTTGTCATTTATGTATTTTTCTTACCTTCCTTTACTTATATTTGATGATCTTGTATCTATATGTTCTCCCTTGTTCTACTTATGTGTGACATAATTTATACTTGTGTTCTATCTTGGTGTATTGTTGTAATATTTAAGATACATTAGAACTGTTAGTGCAAACGGTGTGTTCTACCATTGTGGGATATTTTATGATTGCATGTGACGTGCCCTTAGTATGTATTTTGTATGCTTTTTTTTCTACTTTGCTTGATCGACCTATGATACCTATTGACTGTAAGCATGCCTATTGCACCCCTTTGGTGCAAGTCCTAGCTCGAGTGCTCCTCAACTTGCTTGACTCGGGAAATTGTTGGAGCTTCTAAGGTAGCGGTTGGACATTCATGCATCCAAAGTTCACCTCTATCTTTCTATAGTAGTTATATCTTTATTAGTATTCAGAGACAGATATTATTCCTTTTTGGTTATTTTTCTGATGTATGTGACTCTGGGATTGTATTAGTAGTTCTTACACTATTGACACCTAGTTTTGGGCTTGAAAGGTATTTTGGGTAGGTCTTTTCCACATTGTTATGATTACTTATATGGTTTGGCATCGTTCTAGAAGCCTTACCTTGCGATATTTTTATTTTTTCCTCTTTTTGTATCAGTTTGGGCGATAGGCTTACTTGTCAAGGTACGCCGCGATAAGTGCAAATATGACCCTCATTTTTGGGTCATGACAAATTGGTATCAGAGCAGTCGGGTTTCATTGGTCTCAACGGTGTAAGAATAGGATGTCTTATAGAGTCTCGTGGATTGCTACATAGACGTTTGTATCTATGTTCGAGGGTCTATAGGACGTTTTTAAGAAACTTCCCTCATTTTATTTTTTATCGTATGAAGTTCTTTTATACCTTGTGTTCTAAGTTGTGTTTCACCCTTTCTGCGTGGATGGTATGGCTTATACTACTATCAGTTGAGATGCTGCGAGAGATTAGTGGAGATTGTTTGTCGATTGTAGGCCTATTGGTGCTTCTGAGTTGTCAAGAGATCAGTTTGTTGATGCCTTTCTGGAGAGATTCATGCCTTATAGTTTGAGGGATTGAATGTAGGACGAGTTTGATCATTTGGAGTAGGGCTCCATGACAGTTGCTGATTATGAGGTGCATACTTCCATGCCCTTTCTAGATATTCCTATGATAGCATTTCTATTGAGTCTAAGAAGATTTGGAAGTTTGTGATGGGTTTGATGTCTCCCTCCAATTGGTTACATCTCATATGGTTGTGTTTGGGGATTCTTTTCAGAGTATTGTGGATCATGCTAAGATGATAGAGGATATTCTTAGTGCATCTCAACGAGATGCCAAGAAAGCACGAAATTTTTGTGAGTTCAGGAGTCAGACCTGTTGAGTTTGAGATTTTAGAGGTTCTTGTGGATACCATAGTAGGCCAGTGCAAGTGACTTTATAGAGTTCAGGTGGTAGATCTTCTAGTTCAGCAGTTCAGAGTGGCCATTCGGGCCCAGTTGTATATTCTTCTGTTGAGACTGGTCGTAGAGGTTTCTATGTGTGTGATGAGATTGGCCATATATCCAGGGACTGCCCCCGTTGGGTGAATCAGGCTACTCATATTTCAGCTGTGAGAGGTAGGGGTTCTACTAGAGGTGCAAGAGGTAAGGATGGTGGATATCGAGGGGGTGGTCGTAGGACCACTCAGGAAGTTAATGGTTATGGGGTCACCCAGGAAATTGGTGGTCGTGGTCACTGTTATGCTATACCAGCATGGCCTGAGGTAGAGGCTTTTGATGCTGTGATTACAGGTATCATCCCTATTTGTTTCATACCTACATCTGTATTATTTGATCTTGGATCGCCTTTCTCTTATGTGTCTGTATATTTTGCTTTAGGTTTTGATTCTGTTAGCGAGCGTCTTGCCATTCCTATTCGTGTATCTACCCCGGTAGGTGATTCTTTAGTAGTGGATCGGGTGCATCGATCTTGTGTTGTGAATTTTGTTGGGCATAAGACTTTGGTAGATCTTCTTGTATTATATATGGTTGATTTTGATGTTATTTTAGGTATCGATTAGTTGGCCCCCTATTATGCCGTCCAAGATTGTTATACCAAGACCAGGACTTTAGCTGCACCAGGTGTGCCAAGGATAGCTTAAAAGGGTGCAGTTCATTTGGGTCCTAAGAGGATTATATCATATGTTTAGGCTCATAAATTGGTTGAGAAGGGATGTTTATCTTACTTGGCTCATATTCGTGACACCAGTATTGTATCACCTCCTTCCTCGAATTTTATCCGTGTTGTTTGTGAGTTTATGGATGTGTTTCCTATGGACTTACTTGGTATGCTTACGGATTGAGATATTGATTTCTCTATTAATGTTAAGTCAGTCAACAAGCCCATTTCTATTCCTCCTTATAGGATGGTCCTAGTAGAGTTGAAGGAACTGAACGATCAGTTGCAGGAGTTGTTAGACAAGGGATTTATCCGACCTAGTGTTTTACCTTAGGGTGCGTTTGTCTTCTTTGTGATGAAAAAGATGGGTCTATGCGGATGTGTATTGATTATCGACAGTTGAATAAGGTGATGGTTAAGAATAAGTATCCTCTTACTCGCATTGATGATTTTTTTTATTAGCTTCAGGGTTGTGCAATGTTTTTGAAGATTGATTTGAGGTTCGGTTGTCACCAGTTGAGTATTAGAGCTTTGGATATTTCAAAGACAGCTTTTTGGACTCGATATGGTGATTACGAGTTCTTGGTCATGTCCTTTGGGTTGACCAATGCCCCCGCTCCAAGTGTTTTGATCGTATATCAACTCTTTTGTTATTGTGTTTATAGATGATATCTTGGTTTATTATAACACTGAGATTGACCATAAGGAGAATTTGTGGATTGTGCTTCAGATATTGGGGGCTGAAAAGTTGTATGCTAAGTTCTCTAAGTTAGAGTTTTGGTTGAAGTTTGTTTCTTTCTTGGGTCATGTGGTGACTAAATAAGGTGTTATGGTTGATCCAACCAAGATTATCATAGTTCGTGATTGGGCTAGACCTACTTCGCCCATCGAGATTCTTAGTGTTTTTGGCTCAGCGGGCTATTATCGATGTTTTGTTGAGGGTTTTTAATCCATTGCATCTCCATTGACCAAGTTGACTGTAACGCCCCCAAAATCGGGTCCCGAGACGTCACACGGTGCCTAGGGTCACAAGTGACCCCAAGCTAACCCTTCTACTGGCATAACTTATAAGCAACTGAATAAAAATACAAATCCTTACAAATCAGCCAAAATTAACTCTTTTCTGAATCTGATCGATACAAAAATGGAATTTTACAGGATTATAATTCTGCCTTTACAACTAAAATTGAAACAAAATACATCAACTTCTACTGACTGTCTATGAAGCTTCTACTATTACTGACTGTAGGTAGTCGGGTCATGACTCCCGACTACCCCAACTCAATACGACTGAATAAAGAAAATACAACACTATAAACTCTGCATAACTAACCCAAGCCCTTGAATCAAAAGAACTCATCACCTGTTGACTGGATACCACGAACTGACTGGATCTGAAGGTGCAACTATACCTTGTACCTACATTTCAAGAAAATGTAGCCCACATACGAATATGTGGGTCAATACCATGGAAAGATACCGAGCATATGGGGGTGCAATGCATATATAAAATAATATCTTAATATCATCACAGTTTATAAAATTATGCATGCTGATATAGATGACTCACTTAGCTCAAATTAAATCATCAAAATCATGGATGAATAATACATGTAAAGTAAAACAAGTGAGTCATTACAATACGTTCTCAATTCACTTTCATCTCAATTTCAAATTATCAAAACAATCAAATCTCATGTAAATTCTCATTAGAATATATTCCTTAAATCTTTTAAGAATAATGACTTTCTCAAACTCAGCCTTTTAAGCAAATATGTTTTCATCTGAGATAGAAGAGTACACACACACACATTGGGAGATCCTATAACCGACATAAACCATGTGAGCTACATGGAGTCCAACGTACAACCCACAATGGGGAGAGTCGTCCTATCCTTGCCATCGGAGTAGGACTTCCAACATCAATTCAAAAACACTAGTGATCACTATATAAATCAGCCTCAGGCTCACATCCTATGGGGGCACGTAGTTCTAGGGAAGTAAGGTCACTTTATACCTCCCACTCGGTGCTAAAAATTACTCCCAGACTTAGCTCAGAAATTTAAATCAGCCTCAGGCTCACATTAAAGAAAATCCACAATAAACACTTCAACAATTTTCATCGGGAGCCAATTTGCTACCCCTTTATCATAATCAATAAAAACGTGGATTTCTTTCACAGTCGAGTTCAAAATAACTCATTCACGACCAAACGGTCAAATCATTCAAAATATCTCAAATATTCAACATCAACGTGCTTATAACACACATTTTCTCAAAAACACAATTTCAAATGGGGTTCGCGACCTAAATATCAAAATCATGATAAATATTGTTCAAGATTCATACTTTATATCACCACACATGTAAATTCATCTTTCAAAATCATAAACATCAAGATTTCATAATAATCATCATAAGATATGGGTTCATGCTTCAAATTCATAAAAAAATCAAATAAAAATCATGCCTTTGTAAGGAAAATTACTTTTGGGCACAAGAACGAAAGAGAGTTCTTATTGAAAAATCCCACATACCTTGAATTATGAACTTTAGATCGATACTCATTTTTGAGATGTTAATCGTGCCTTTGAATGATGGTTCTTGGAGTTCTTGAACTAGGAACTTGGAATCTTGAATAAATTTGCAGAATTAATGGTGAACTTTGGAGGTTCTTGAAGTTGGATGTAGGAGCTCAGGGTTTTCTTTTTTAGGAATTTGATGAAATATAACATATAATGCTTCTAATAGGCTTTAATATAGGGTTTGGACGGATTTTGGATGAGGGGGAATGACCAAAACGCCCCTAAAAATCAAATAATTCTCGAATATGTCCTTTGGTGGACTGTTTTGATAGTCTGAAGTAGATCAACCATAACGTTTTACTCCGATATCCAAATTGGATGAAACTAATTTCATTAGAAAGAGGACTCTCATATCTCTCCGTTGATATATAGTATCTTACCCAGATCATTGTGTACGAGGATTTATGATCATTTGAAGTAGATCGATAGACAAATTAGATGAAACTAATTTTATCGGAAAAAGGGCTCGCATAGATTTCTGTTGATATATAGTAGATCACCCAGATCATTATGTACAAGGAGTTATGATCGTTTAAAGTTGGAGCAAAAATACGCCAGGCCTCAGTACTTTTTTTCCTGCACGTTTTACTGTTCACTACTATTCACGGTTCGATCGGAATGTTGATAACTCATCGCTCGGGTGTCTATTTTGGATGATCCACATATCGTTGGAAATCTTATTTGATACTCTACGCAATGGTGGGTCATAATCTAAGACATTCCGCATGAAAAATTTATAATTCATTCTAGAAGATAGAACCCAACACGTTTACGCACAAAATTTCAACGAAAAATTTTCTAGGGTATTACATTGACCCAAAAGAAGATTTCTTTTTAGTGGTTCGATGCTTGTAAGGCGAGCTTTCAAAAGCTCAAAGATTTGTTGACTTCAACTCTTATATTGGCTTTTCCCAAGGAGGGTGTGGGCTTTACCTTATTTTGTGATGCTTCTGGCATTGGATTTGGTGTTGTGTTGATGCAGGAAGGCAAGGTGACTACGTATGCATCTCGTCAGCTAAAGCCTAATAAGAGGAATTATCTTACCCATGATTTGGAGTTGTGCGCAGTTGTGTTTGCCTAAAATTTATGGAGCCACTATCTGTATGGAGTTCATTGTAAGATCTTCTCTAATCATCGTAGCCTTCAGTACTTCTTTACCCAGTGAAATCTTAATATGAGGCAGCGCTGTTGGCTTGAGTGACTTAAGGATTATGACTTGACTATTCTCTACCATCCAGGCAAGGCTAATGTGGTTGCGGATGCCTTGGGCCGAAAGTCAACTAGCCTGGGTAGCTTGGCACATCTTTTGACCCAAAAGAGGCCTTTAGCCTTAGAGGTTCAGTCTTTAGCTAACCATATGGTTAGGCTTGATATTTCGACACCTAGGCGTGTTTTGGCATTTGTGGATGCTAGATCTTTTTTGATGGTGCAGATTTAAGCTCATCAGTTTGATGATGTTGGATTGAGGTTGATTTGAGATAAGGTACCGAGTGGGGAGGTTAAGAAATACTTATTTGATTCAGATGGAATTTTGTAGATTGGAGGCCGAGTTTGTATGTTGAAAGTTGGTGACCGAATTAGGTTGATCTTGGAGGAGGTCCATTGTTCCAGATATTCCATCCATCCAGGTGTGACTAAGATATATTGTGATTTAAGACAACACTACTTATGGGTGGTATGAGGTGAGATATAGTGGATTTTATGGCTCGCTGCTTATGTTGTCAGCAGGTGAAGGCCGAGCATATGAGACCCAGTGGTTTGCTTCATAGGTTACCCATTCCTGAGTGGAAGTGGGAACGCATCACCATGGACTTCTTGAATGGTTTGCCTTGTACATCTCATGGTTCTGATAGTGTTTGGGGTCATCATGGATCGATTGACCAAGTCAGCTCATTTTACTCCGGTCCAGGTCTCATTCAGTGCTGAAAGTTTGGCCTATATCTACATTTATGAGATTGTGTGTCTTCATGGTGTGTTGGTGTCCGTTATTTCAGATCGAGGTCTTTTGTTCACATCTCACTTTTGGAAGACTTTTCAGGAACAGTTAGGTACTCAGGTTGATCTTAGCACAATATTTCACCCCTAGACTGATGGCTAGTCAGAGCAGACTATTCAGGTTTTAGAGGATATGCTTCGTGCATACGTGATGGATTTTGGTGTCCAGTGGGGGCAGCATTTGGCTTTGGTAGAGTTTTGCATATAATAATAACTACCATTCCAGTATTGATTGGATCCTTTTGAGGTGTTGTATAGTAGGCGTTGTCTCTTCCCAGTGGGTTGGCTTGATGTTTTAGAGGTAAGACCTCGAGGTATGTACTTGCTTTGTGAGTCTTTGAATAGAGTTTGTATCATTCAGGATAGACTTAGAGCGACTTAGAGTAGGCAGAAGTGTTATGCTGATTATAGACTTCATTCCTTGAGATTTGGTGTTAGTAATCATGTTTTCCTTTGAGTTTCATCCATAAAGGGTGTGATGAGGTATGGGAAGAGGGTCAAGCTTAGACCCAAGTATATTAGTCCATTTGAGATTCTTTGGACTGTTGGTGATGTGGCTTATGAGTTGGCTTTATCCCCTATTCTATCAGTTGTTCATATAGTTTTTCATATTTTTATGCTTCTCCATTACATTCCAGATGAGTCTCATGTCACTCGTTGGGAGTCGGTTTGGTTAGAAGAGCGGTTGTCCTTTATTGAGGAGTCAGTCTCCATTTTGACTAGGGATGTTAGGCGGTTGCGCTCTAGAGTTATCCCTCTGGTTAAGGTTCAGTGGCGACATTGACCTGTAGATGAGGCTACTTGGGCGGTTAAGTCTGATATGTATAGTTCTTATCCTCAGCTCTTCATTATTTCAGGTATTTCTTTTTCTTAGTTTGAGGATGAACTAGATTTTTAGTGGTGGATGATGTAACAACCTAAAAATTTGATAAAATATGTGAAATTTGTGATTTTGTGTGATTTGACTGTTTCACCCCTCCCCATAGTTGCATTATGGTATTTCTGGAGTGTGGGAGTGATTGGCATGGTTTTTTATGCATTTTGGTACCATTTATGCGATATTATGGTTTTTGATGGCTTTGAGAGCTTTAATTTAGACTTATGGGGATATATTTTGATCCGTGAGATGGATGGCTGAACGTACTGCACCAGCAACTCCGAAATATCGATTTTAGGCTAGGTAGACCTTTGGTTCGGGTCTCGGTGCACCCGAGCTCATTTTGACCTATTGATCGAAAAGTTGGAAAATAGAAAAAACGAGTGTGGGACCCATATTTGGTCGAAACAACCTCGGATGGAAAATTTGACTTTACCAGCAGATCCAAAATGTCGATTTTAGGGTGTTAGCATGTTTGGTGTGATTTTACGGCTTTTAATCTCATTTCAACCCTCATTTTGAAGAATTATAATTTCGAGTTTCGAGGGTCAACTTTGTGAAAATGATATTTTTTCAAAAATCTAACTTTGCCAGCGCCGTCTGAAACGTCAAATTTAGTATGATTTCATAGTTTGTTTATGTATATCGGACTCCAAAAGAAGCCCGGACACCCCATCAAAGTTCGGGGTGAACTTGAAGGGAAAAATCTGGTGCATAAACCAGATTTTTCTGCAATATAAATACCTTTTTGGCCCTTTTGCTCATTTTTCATCTTTCCTCTTGGGAGTTAAACCCTAAAATAGTGTGGGATCTTAAAACTAAAGTTTGTGTGAGCTTAGGAAGCTAGATTAACACCTATTTCTTGATTTTATTATGGATTTAAGGTAAGAATTCACCCTTTTCTTAGTAATTTTTTGATTAATTTCTCAAAACTTCAAAAATCTTAGGGCTTGATTTTAAATCACAATTTCACTTCTTTTCACTTGAATAATATTTTTATGTTAAAATTACTAGTTTTTCATCAATTTAACAGTCAAAACAACCCTGATTCTTGATTTTAACCCGAATTTCAAAAATTTATCTGATAAAGTTTAAAAATGGGTTTTCTTCAATTTGAACCTTGTTTTTTACTCGATTTGACTTGTGTTTTCATATGTAGATTCCTAAAAATATGAGAAACATGTTTGTGAAGTAAACTTTTGATTCTGACCTTTTTTTGAAAACCCGTTTCGGGGTCTGTTTTGACCACGAACCAAAAGTAGTCAATATAAGTATCGTTAGTTTTTTTTTTGATGCGTAGATTACATATTTTATACTTTTAGTAGAGTTCGGGATTATTCGTGAAAAGTAAGGTCGTAGGTTCAAAGTGTAGCGGGCCATTTTCGACTTTCGAGGTAGGTTTTGGCTTAACTCTTTTAAACTGGGTTGGATAGTAAATGATGGTACAAAATGCATGTTAAGGATGGGAACTAATCATGAAATATGGCTATCTATGTGTTCTGCCCGTGTGGGGCCTATATATGATGTAATTGTCAAAAGTGAGATATTATGTGATGTGTGTGACTGTGTGGAGTCCTATGTGATGTTGATATCCCTAAATACATGTGAATAATTGTACTGTATTGTTGAAATGCCTAATATTGTACCATTGGTGTATTTTGATATATTCATACTTGTTGGTATATGAGACATGTGGAAATTCATGGATGAAACGAAAATAATGAGTGGATATTGACTCACATGGTTGTGGAAATGTATCATTGTGGTTGGCTGTGGAACTATATCATATGGTTGGTTGTGGAAATTCTCTTTGTGATTGGTTGTGAAGATTACATCCTCATATCATACTCATTCATGAAACATTTGTACCACCGTGGCAATACCTGAGTAACACTGGCAACGCCTTTTTAAAACCCTCCCTGAGGGATGTGCCGGGGAGGAGATATTGTAACACCTTAAAAACTCCTTTCGAGGAATATGCCAGAAAGGAGATATGAGATATGTGGATTTTATATGGGTTGACGAACCCCGCATGGGTCCTACATTGGGAAGCTTTAGCTCCGTAGGTATATACAGGGATTGTGCGACGATCTCAGAGGTTGTGCGATGACCTCGTGCATCATCATCATCATCATCATATGCATTGCACTTACTTTATTGTGTTTATATTATGTTGTATTGCCATACTGACTTGTCATCTATGTATTTGTCTTACCTTCCTTTACTTGTATTTGATGATCTTGTAACTACATGATCTCACTTGTTCTACTTATATGTGACATAATGCATACTTGTGTTCTATATCTTGGAGTGTTGTTGTTGTAGACATGCAATTTTGTCCCTCCCAAAATCAATTTTGAATATGTTTTACCACGTACCTTAACCTCATGTAATTATCTCTCCACAAAAAGACAAAAATAACAAAATTCCTAACAAATTAACAACCCATCCAATCAAAATTAACCACCTCACCACTCCACCCCCTAACCTACCCCTACCTCCACCCTATACCCACGTACCACTACTCCATTCCCGTAATGTTTTTTCCCTTTCTGATAGCAAACTCACAAAATAGAATACACTAGGAGGGAAACCCGTTGGAATTCAATATACACACAGCAACAAATATTCATACACTCACTCTCACTTGAAAACCCATACACACTGCCATACACACTCAATTCACATGACACACCTCACAAAAATGATACACAGATAAATGCATAAGGGAAGAGACAAAATAAAAATTACAAAAAATTAGAGAAAGGTGAGAGAGAGAGAGGGAAAAGGGAAGGGACATACTGTTCCGGCGAGTTATCACCAAAACCTCGTCGGAATTGTCCTTTCACCGTAGAATCCAGCAGTCATTTCTTAAAAATTCGATCAAAATCAGTGACCAACACTTGAGAAATGCTGCCAAATCGCCATTTTTGGCCTTACCCAAGCTCGCCGAAGCTCCGTTGTAATCAGCTCACCGAAAAATGTATAAAAATGGTGAAATCCACCGAAAAATAACTAAATAGATGCATAACAAACGACATCAGTGTGGGTCTTCCCTATTTTGGATTTTAGTTTATTTTTTGGGCGAAAAACAACAAAGGACTATACTGAGGCTTGGATTGTTGGTGTTGAGGTTTGAATCAAGGTTAACTGATTGCGGGTTCCGTCTTCATTCAAGTAATATTGGATTTTGAAAGCTCCGAATTGAGGTCCAACTCTATTCTCTTTCACTTTTTTTACTTTATTATTTATTATAGTCGATGCATTGAATTGAGTGTTATATGTTACTTGATCTTTGTTGATGATGAACAGTGGTTTATTTTGATCCGTTGTTTGATTCCCTTGATTATGGGTTGTGTGATGAAATGATACCTCGTTAAGAATTAAAATCAGTCATTTGGGGGAGGGGGAATTGAAAATTTATAAAAGGTGAATATTGATTAGTTTGATTCATTGATAGTTATTTGATTTGAAATGAACACTGATTCTGTCGAATTCGGTATTATCATGTTTAGGCCAAAAATTTTAATAGAAAAGTCTTAGGTCGGGTAGGAAAAACTTAGGATTGTGGATTGTTCAGTGTTTGAATGTATTGAATGACTCTTATTTCATCGCATCAAAATTGAAATTGTATTCATTTATCGAGGAATGCCCCGAGGCCCATTGTACTTATTCACCGAGAAATGCCTCGAAGTATCATGTATGCAAAGGAGGTCCGTGATCAAGATCCGAGGCATCGGGTGGAGCGTAGTTTAGGATTAGTGTAGGTTAGCGTAGGTTTACATTTCAGTACCTTTCTATTTTAGGTCTGTAATAAATTAGACTGGACACTATTTTGATTTTGCATATTTGATTGTTTGTTTTCTCGTTGTGTGTTTTGTTTGTTTTATACATCTCATAGTGTCATATTAGCCGATATACTCTGTGGAGCGACTGTGGTCGAACCATGGGATCGAGGAGTGCCTAACACCTTTCCCTTGGTCAACAGAATTCCTTAATCAAAATCTCTGTTCGTGGATAAGTTTTAAAAGAGTCAAAATTATTTTTTGAAAAAAGATTTTCAAAGGTGACTTGGCACACCAGATTTATGTCAAGTGGCGAATCTGAGTTTTGATTAAAAGTCCTTTTTGGAACAAATTATTTTATTTTTGTCACTTAATAATAAAACCCTTTTCAAACGTAAAAATCAATAATCTCTTTGGTAAAAAAGGGATGTGACATCTCTGGCGACTCTGCTGAGGATTTTTTAGAATTTGAGCTTATTTTTGAGTTGTTTCGTCTTAGTTTTACATTATGGGTGTATAGACATTGTTTGTGTTATCATTTGTATTTGTTTTATCACTGTTGAGTGCCTTCATAATATGTGTTTACAGTTTTTCTCTTATGTATTACCGTTTTATATCTGGCATCATATGCATAACCCGAGTCATTTCTTTTGCGACAAGTCTCGTAGTACATATTGTGTACACGACCTCTAGTTGAGTCACCCTTATTTTACAAGAGGGAGTCGTCGGCTGGTATGGAGTGGGTGGAAAGCTATTGCAGCCACTATCGACCATACGCTCCCTCGAACAACCTGGTTAGTGAACCCCAGCGTAGGTCAGCCTTTAGGTCATGCTTATCCGTATCATATTGAGACCTAGCGGGATCCACTTGGTCTTTTGTAGGAGACTTACCCTAAAGTATCCGTACGTGCTAATTATTGCATCTTTGAGGGTAACAGGGTCATTTGACGGACTGATCTGGGAAAAAACATGTGCTAGAATTAAATAAAAGTATGTAGACAAGGAAAGAAGTGAAAAAAAAAGAGAAAAAAGTGAGTAAAAAAAAGAGTTTCGTAGTTTTTTTTAGAGTTCTTTTTGGCTTTTGGATTTCACAATTCAAAAAATTTTACCTTATTGCACTCATTTCTCTTAAAAACAAAAACATCAAAATGATAACAAAAACATCAAAATGATTTTTCTTTTGTTTTCTTTTGCAAGCATTCATAATTCGAAAACTTCAAAAAGATTTTTTTTCAATAGGAGCTTTTTATAAAAGAAAAATTCAAAAAAAATGGTAGAAGTTTTGTACATTTCATATAAAAAAAATACCAAAAAATATTTTCCTTTCATAGTTGTTGGTGTCGGTTTTATGTGAAGTATCTAATTAAAAACCCCAAAAAGATTTTATTGATGTTGTTCATCGTCTGTCTTTGGTTTTGTCTCTTAAGTTAGGATCAATCTATTAGTTAGTCCCTAATTGTCTAATCTGGACGAACAACGCACACCTGATTCTCCTCTTTGGGGAGTGAGATACGTAGGCAACCCTTCTAGGGTTCGGTGATCTTATTTAAAAAATAAAAAAGATTTTCTTCACTCTTCATTTAGAGTAGGTATTTCATGTACATCTTTATAAGAAAACTACAAAAAGATTTTCCTTTAATAGTTTCAAGTTTCAATTTCGTATGAAGTTTAAAATTGAAAACCCAAAAAGATTTTTTTGGTAAGCATACGTTTCATTTTGCGTAGAAAAAAAATCCAAAAAGATTTTTGTCAATTCTCTTAACAATTTGTTTTCTTCTTAAAGTTTTAAGAAAAAAAAAAGAAAGAGAGTTTGATTGGTCATTTTGTGGACAAACTTCATGAACTACGCACACTTGATTCTCCTCTCTCGAGGGTGAGATACATAGGTGCCCTTTCAGGGTATGGTGATCTTTTAAAAAAAAGATTTTGAGAAAGTGTTGAACTCTAACACATTTGTTATCTCCTGTTCAGTTAGTTGAAGGTGGTTGGTTTGTGACATTCTGGTTGGTCCTCCACATCACACCAAATCCAAGGAAAGGCTAGTTGTGTCTGACAAGGATATAGAGAGTGACATCATGGATCAAACAAAGAGTCAGGAAAATAAGAGTTTAAAGCAAGACATTTTGGTATTAAGGCAACAAATGATGGAAATGCACCGAGATCGGGCCAGTGGGTTGCCTCCTCCTCCATTTTCCACTATTGACCCAACAGATACCGTGAATTTTTCACTAAAATCGTAAAGGAAGTTTCCTACTGTTGTTGATTCACCACAATATGTCTCAAAATTTATTCCCCAACTTCATCCCAATACTTCCACCACTCTTTCTCTAGCTCCTCAGCATAAGCCTACTACATTCACAACATCACATGTCGTCTGTGATTTTGTTGCTCAATCCTCTGCTGAGACATCCACATTGGTAGCCGCCCAATGGTTGTGCTTCTCCATGCTGCTAGTGGACCCATGTTCAATACTCTTGATGATCATTGTTATACTCCTTAGCCTACTTTTAAGTTAACTGGACCACCAAAATTTATTAACAAGAAACCTAGTGTGCCAAAAGAGCCAGAGAAAATGATTGGAAAAATGAAGAGTATAGAAAATGCTATGAAAAGTTTCTTAGGACTTGCGGGTAAAGAAGATGTTTCATACAAAAATTAGGGCATGTCTTCAAGTGTTAACCCTCCTCCAAGCCTTGAGATAATGAAATTTGAGGAGCAAGATGGACAGGAGGAATCCGTGAAACATTTAGGACAATATTGCAATCAATTAAGGGAAATTGGAGGGAGAAAGAATGAGAAAGATGCAGCTGCTATTATAGTTGGACAATGGGAACGTCCAAAAAGACCACTTCCTCGTTACCCTCAGTCTCAAGCCCAAGTTTATACCCAAGCTCTACATAATCACTCCCAAAATCCATTATACTTCATTTCCCTACCTCCATACCTAGTATATAGTGCACAACCATATGTTCAGCCCATTTCTTACTCACAAAGGCGCGCACCAACTCCTCAGAGTCATCCTCCAACTCCACAAACATATCAAAGAACTTTTAGGCCCGATGTTCAATCCAAGTCAAACAATGAAAAGAAGCAGAAGCCTAGGAATAGTTTTACGCTAATTAGAGAATCGTATGCCAGTCTATTCCAGAGATTAGTACAATGGGGCATGATCACTCCTCTCCTTAGGTCTACCTCTGACCCGCATTCAATAAATTTTGATCCTAATGTACAATGTGCATAACATTCTGATGTTTAGGGTTATAGTATTAAATATTATCATTCTTTTAAAAGAGAAGTAGAAAAGACGATTTAAGATAAATCGATTATGGTGCAGAATATTAATAGTGGTGAAAACTCTAGTCATGGTGATATGCAAGTCAGTGGCTAAGATGTCAAACTCAACAAATGGAAAGTCACTCATCTCTTTATCAGGAAGGATTATTGGTAGTTTGTTTTGTTTTCCTTTCTGTTTTCTAAATTATTCCAGGGTTGTAGTTCAAAATCTATCTAGTTTTGTTTCTTTGTCATCTTTGTTTAAACCCTTCTATTTTTTCTTTCACTGAAATCTGGTGTCCCTTGTTGTTTTGTCTTATTTTAAGTTATTTGTTTGTCTTCTTTACATTATACATTTTATGTTGATTCTAGTGTTATGATATGCCTACAAAATTTTCAGCCAGATCTTAAAATCTAGTTTAATCATGAAACATTGAATCAGAGGGCTAAAGTTGGAAAAAAGGCATCTGAGAAATTGGTAGAGTGTTGAGACATTTGGTGACCACGTTGAAGCCTTCTTTCAAAATTAAGGCAATTATTTTGAGAATCACAAGAATAACTTGGTCATCAATTGAAAGGCATGTCTCAATTAGGTCAAACTGTGGATGCACAATCCTATATCAAGAGAAGCAAAGAAAATTAGCTTCACGAAATCATGAGTCATTTAATGTGAGGAATGTACAACAAAAGTGGAGTTGTATGCTAGACAAGCACAGAAGAAGTAGTGCCGCACAGGCTCAGTTAAAGTTAATATTGTAAAAAATGTCAGTAATGATCTTCATCTTTCACTTTCATATTGCATGATATGTACTTTCATTTTCAAGGATTGATATGACGAAGTCATTTCATTCTTCTATCCAAACATCATGTCATCCTTTGTTTACCCCATTTGAGCTTAAGTTCTATTTTCTTTCATACCCCTCTTTTGAAATCAAGATAGAGTCAGCAAAACTTAAAAGAAAAGTGCCGAGCAAAATAATAAAGTCAAAAAAGTTTCAAAAAAAAATCCAAAATAAAAGAGAAAAAGAAGAGTGTCAAGAAAAATAGAGCCAGAAAAATCCCAAAGAGAAAGAGTCAAAAAAAAAAGAAATCAAAATCAAGCAAAAGAATGAGTTATCAGAACTACGTGTGACCTGATTCTTCTCTATCGGGGGTGAGCTACTTAGGCAGCCCTACTCTGGGTTCAGTCTAACTAAATAAATAGTTTAGAATTAACCAGTCAAAAGAAACTAGGGCATGAGTTAAGATTTGTTCTTTGAGTCGATTCTAGAAGTTGTAAGTCTCACCCCACTTCAAGTGTCGTTTAGGCCTCATGTCATCTTTTCTTTCTAACCCTATCCAAAAGCCAAGTTACAACTAAAGAAAGACCTTCAGATCAATCTTTGAGAATGTTAAGGCTAGGCATGCAATGGATATAATGACGCATTTTGGGTACTACTTGACTTCCTCAGCACAAAGAATCAGGAAAAAAAATGAGAGAGTCTTACTGGAGAAAACCCTCACGGGCATCGTATGACGACTGTAAATTGAGAAAAATAAAAATGAGAGAGTCTTATTGGTGAAAACTCTCATGGGCGTCATAAGACGACTGTCAGTTGAGAGAATGAAATGAGAGTCTTAGTAGTGAAAACCCTTACGGGTACCATAAAGCAAGGGTGAGAAAAATGAGAGAGGCTTGTTGGCTAAAATCCTTCAAGGCGTCACTAGCCGAATGAGGTCTCTGAATGCAATTGGCCTAAGAAAGCAACTCAGTTTTAGGGCTATTATCCCAACAATAATTGGTGAAAAGTTTGAATGGAAAGATCAGGCAGGTTAATCGAAAATGCATGGCATAATCATTAGAATTGATTGTCATTTTAAATAAACTTTTCTTTTCTTTATTTTCAAAAAGGGATAAACATTATCTTTTCTTTCTTCTCTATATTTTCATTTTTGTCCTTTTGAGTCTGTCATTCGAACAAAAAATTTTCTCTTTTCTCATGTCTTTGAGTCAAGTTCATATCAAAACAAGTGAGAAAGAATTTCAAAACTTGCTATCAACTTCTCCAATTGAACAAAGCAATACAAAAGGCCAGTATATGAAAGAAACATGATTGTAAGTCAAAACAAGACAAGCAGAAAGTTTTATTAGAAAATAAGTATGGGAAATCGAGAAGTACCAAGGGTCGACGGATTTATCGGAGAGACATAGCAAAACGGAGATACTGTGCTTACTTCTGAGTCACTTTTAATGATCTAAGTTTGGGTCAATGATGCGACATGAAATGGGGAAACTCTATTAATCTGAAACAAATATGAAGGGAATGAGTGTTGGAGCGGGTGCCTGGGGAGCCAAGTGTTGCAAGCCACCGCTAAGTTTAACTGACAAATTTTTCTTTGATGAAATAAGGGCAAAGTTTTGTTTGTTAAGTTCAACTACCTTTGGGGAAGCATATCTGAGAATTTACTTTATGTTCAAGACCCTCTTAAAAAATGGGTATTTACTTTACATTTAGGTCTCTCTTGAAAAATGGGGATTTACTTTTTATTCAGGACCCTCCTGAAAAATGAGGATTTACTTTGTGTTTAGGACCCTCCTGAAAAATGGGAACTTACTTCATGTTCAGGACCCTCCTGGAAATTGAAAATTTACTTCATGTACAGGAACCTCCTGAAAATGGGAATTTGCGTCTGTTCAGGACCCTTCTGGAAAATTAGACTTTAATTTATTTTCAGGAACCTCCCGAAAAATGGGAATTTACTTTATGTTCAGGACCCCCCTGAAAAATGAGAATTTACTTTATGTTCAGGACCCTCCTGGAAAATGGGAATTTACTTTATGTTCAGATACCTCCTGGAAAATGGGAATATACTTTATGTTCAGGCCCCTCCTGGAAAATGAGAATTTACTTTATGTTTAGGACCCTCCTTGAAAATGGAAATTTACTTTATGTTTAGGACCCTCTTGAAAAATAGAAATTTACTTTATGTTCAGGACCCTTCTAAAAATGGGAATTTACTTTATGCCCAGGACCCTCCTAGAAAATGGGACATTACTTTTTGTTCAGGACCCTCCTGAAAAATTGGAATTTACTTTTTGTTCAGGACCCTCCTAGAAAATGGGAATTTACGTTATGTTCAGGACCCTTCTTAAAAATAAGAATTTACTTTATGTTTAGGACCCTCCTAGAAAATGGAAATTAACTTTATGTTGAAGACCCTCCTAGAAAATTTAAATTTACTTTATGTTCAGGACCCTCCTAAAAAATGGAAATTTACTCTATGTTCAGGACCCCTCTGGAAAATGGGGATTTACTTTATGTTCAGGACCCTCCTGAAAAATGAAAATTTACTCTATGTTCAGGACCCTCTTGGAAAATGGGACATTACATTCTATTCAGGACCCTCCTGGAAAATGGAAATTTGCTTTATGTTCAGGACCCTTCTGGAAATGGGAATATACTTTATGTTCAGGACCTTCCTGGAAAATGGAAATTTACTTTATGTTCAGGACCCTCCTGAAAAATAAGAATTTACTTTATGTTCAGGACCCTCCTGGAAAATGGGGATTTACCTTATGTTCAGGACCCTCCTAGAAAATGGAAATTTACTTCATGTTCAGGACCCTCCTGAAAAATGAGAATTTACTTCATGTACAGGATTCTCCTGGAAAATAGGAATTTACTTATGTTCAGGACCCTCCTGGAAAATAAGACTTTACTTTCTGTTCAGGACCCTCCTGGAAAATGGGAATTTACTTCATGTTCAGGACCCTCCTGAAAAATGGGAATTTACTTTATGCTCAGGACCCTCCTGGAAAATGGAAATTTACTTTATGTTCAGGACCCTCCTGAAAAATGAGAATTTACTTTATGTTCAGGACCCTCCTAAAAAATAGGGATTTACTTTATGTTCAGGACTCTCTTGGAAAATAGGAATTTAGTTCATGTTTAGGACCCTCCTGGAAAATGTTCAGGACTGCGTATCCAGCTGTGGGAAGTCAGGTCGAGCGTAGTTCTAAATACATTAAAGGATAATATTTTTGGGTTTTCTAAGGGAAACCGAACCCTATATGGGCTGCCTACGTATCCCGCCGTGGGAAGTCAGTCTAATACGTAGTTCTGTTACATTGGAGAAAAGTGCAAAAGTACAAAGAAATAACTACTATTTTTAATGTCTTCAAATGTAGTACTTCTTGATGGCGTCTGAATTAATCGACTTTGTGCTTACTATGTCGTCCATTTCTGCAAGTATCAGTGCTCCTCCTGAGAGTACTCGGTGAACTATGTAAGGACCTTGCCAATTTGGTGCAAATTTCCCTTTGGCTTCATCTTGGTGAGGGAATATCTTCTTAAATACCAACTGTCCTGGTGTAAATCGACGAGGTTTGACCTTCTTATTGAACGCCTTAATCATTCTATTTTGATATAGTTAACCATGACAGACCGCATCCAATCTCTTCTCGTCAATGAGCATCAATTGCTACTATGAATCCATTCAACATCATCTAGACCGACCTCCTGGATGACTCTCAATGAGGGTATCTCCACTTCTGTAGGTATCACTGCTTCCGACCCATAAACCAACATATAGGGATTTGCCCCAGTAGAAGTTCTGATTGTGGTGGAATATCCAAGTAAAGCATATGGCAACTTCTCATGCCATTCTCTTTACGTTCCACTATCTTCCTCAAAATCCTCTTGATATTCTTGTTTGCAGCTTCAACTGCTCTATTCATTTGTGGTCGATAAGCTGTGGAATTTTGATGAGAGATCCTAAACCTTTCGCAAATCTCTCTCATCAGGTCTCTATTAAGATTGTCTCCATTATCTGTTATGATTGACTCTGGAATTCCAAACTAACAAACTAAGTTGTTGCGAACAAAATCTGCTACCACCTTCTTTTTTACGGCCTTATGTGTCGAGGCCTCGACCCACTTTATGAAGTAATCGATAGCGACCAAGATAAAACGGTGTCCATTGGAAGCAGGAGGCTCTATAAGCCCAATAACATCCATGCCCCAAGCAGTAAACAACCAAGGACAACCCATCACATTGAGTTCGTTTGGCGAAACTCGTATAAAGTCTCCCTGAACTTGACATTGGTAACACTTTTAAACGAATCGAATGCTATCCCTCTCCATGGTCATCTAAAAGTATCCATCTCTCAAAATCTTCTTCGCAAGCATGAAATTATTCATGTGGGGTCCAAAGTTCCTATATGTAGCTCCTCTAACAATCTCATGGCCTCCATGGCATCGACACATCGTAGCAATCCTAGGTCTGGAGTCCTCCTATATAGGATTTCCTCATTGAGAAATAAGTGATTGTCCATCCTTCTTAAAGTCCTCTTCATCTTATCAGTAGCGCTTTATGGATATCCTCCTGCTCCAAGTAACCTCTTAATGTCGTAGTACCACGGCTTTCCATTTGGCTCTTTATCTACATGGAAACAGTAGGCTTGTTGGTCGTGTATCTCCACTTTGATGGGATCGATGTAATTCTTATCTAGATGCTGAATCATTAAAGATAGTGTCGTCAAGGCATCAACAAACTTATTTTGAATTCGAGGGACATACTTGAATTCGATCTTTGTAAACCTTTTGCTCAATTCCTTAACACATTCCACATAAGGAAGGATTCTGACACTCTTGGTGGTCCATTCTCCTTGCACCTGATGGATCAACAAATCTGAATCTCCTATCACCAATAGCTCTTTAATGTCCATGTCTATGGATATCCTAAGCCCGAGAATGCAAGCCTCATATTCTGACATGTTATTCATGCAAGAAAACCTAATCTTCGCCGAGATTGGGTATTGTTGACCTATTTTTGAAACTAGGACTTCTCCAATTCTAACTCCTTTGAAGTTCGTTGCTCCATCAAAGAACATCCTTCATCCATCATATGGTTCTGAGATGTCCTCTCCCACAAACAACGCCTCTTCATAAGGAAAGTAGGCATTCAGCGGCGTGTAATCTTGATCCACTGGATTTTCTGCAAGGTGATCAGCTAATGCTTGTCCTTTGACGTCCTTTTATGTTACGTACACAATGTCAAACTCACTCAAGATGATCTGCCATTTTGCCAACTTTCCAGTAGGCATTGGCTTCTGAAATATGTACTTGAGTGGATCCATCCTTGAAATCAAGTATGTGGTATATGCGGACAGGTAGTGCCTTAACTTCTGAGCGACCTAAGTCAATGCGCAACAAGTTCGCTCCAACAATGTATACCTTGCTTCATATGGTGTGAACTTCTTACTCAGGTAGTAAATGGCTTGCTCTTTCCTCCCTGTATCATCATGCTACCCTAACACACATCCAAAGGCATTATCCATAACGGATAGATATAACAACAATGGCTTTCCCGGTTTTGGTGGAACCAATACTGGTGGGTTAGAAAAATACTCCTTGATTTTGTCAAAAGCCTTCTGACATTCTTTAGTCCATCCAGTGGTGGCGTCTTTCTTCAACAACTTGAATATTGGTTCACAAATTATTGTAGACTGAGCTATGAATCGACTAATGTAATTGAGTCTTCCCAAGAAGCTCATTACATCCTTTTTGGTATTAGGAGGTGGTAAGTCTTGGATTGCTTTCATCTTGGATGGGTCCAACTCTATACCTCTCCTACTAACAACGAATCCCAATAACTTTCCCACGGGAACTCCAAAGGTGCATTTAGCTGGATTCAACTTTAGGTCGTACTTTCACAGCCTTTCAAAGAACTTTCATAAATCATCCAAATGGTCTGAACTCCTTTTGGACTTGATAACGACGTCATCCACATACACCTCAATCTCTTTGTGGATCATATCGTGAAAAAGGGTGGCCATGGCCCTCATATATATTGCACCGGCATTCTTGAGTCCAAATGGCATTACCCTATAGCAGTATACTCCCCATGGAGTGATTAAGGCAGTTTTTTCTGCATTATTCTCGTCCATCAAAATTTGATGATATCCCGCAAAACAATCAAAAAACGACTGCAACTCATGTTTTGCGCAATTATCAATGAGAATGTGAATGTTTGGGAGAGGAAAATCATCTTTTGGACTAGCCTTGTTGAGATCCCGATAATCTACACATATTTTTATTTTCCCATCTTTCTTTGGTACGGGCACAATGTTGGCCATCCAGGTGGGATAAGTCGTGACCCTCACGACGTTGGCTTTTATTTGCTTGGTCGCCTCCTCCTTGATTCTCAAACTTAAATCGAGCTTGAATTTCCTCGTCTTTTGCTTCACCGGTGGACATGCAGGGTTGGTAGGCAGTCGATGCGAGACGATATCAGTGCTTAAACCAGGCATGTCATCGTAAGACCAAGAAAATACATCAATGTATTGGTTGAGCAGACTTATCAATTCCTGCTTCTTTTCAGCCTCCAAGTGTAAGATAACTCATGTTTTCTATGTCGTTTCTTCATCACCTAAATTGATGACTTCAGTTTCATCCATATTAGGCTTATTCCAACTCTCAAGTTGCTCGATCTCCTGCGACAGGTTTTCAGGCATTATTCTCTCATTGTACTCCTCGTAATCTTATTCATTGCTTGCATTTTGCTCAACGGATTCGTTATATGTCATAATCGTGGAACGACGATTTTTATTAACATTTGTGTTGAAAAGTATAAAAAGCGAGTAAAGTAAATAGATATTGAAAATAGGAAAATAAGTTTTAAAAATAAGGACTTTTATTAACAAAAGAACTAGGCTTTGACAAGAGGCAAGTGGCAAAAGAGCTTCAGCATGATTCAAGCCTCGATTGATCATGCAATCAAAATAATTTTTTAAAAAAAAAACAACAACAGTCCCACACTACCAAGACTCCTGACAAAATAGGGATGGGCTGGTGGTCCAATTCTGCAAGGCTTCTCCAGGCTCGGCATCACGGATGGTGAGCTTCTTGAAAGCTATCTCTGACTCTTCTTCGATCACGGCCACAAACAAATTTCCTATTCCTTCTGTGATATCTTCATCATCTATTTGTTCTGAAACCAGAACTTGGGCTGGCACAAATATCGTTATTCCAAATCCTTTACTGCAGGCTACTCCAGAAATAGGCTCATATCCAAGCCCTGTAGTACCCTTCTGCTGCTTTAATTGGATTGGATCGACTATACCATCAGCTCTGGGTCCTATTCCTATCATAGGCTGATACCCATATTTCAACATCTCTGACGCAACCATCTTTTCAGCATTCGACATTTTTGCTTCAGTTGGCATTACTTCCCCATTGATCTTTGTTGCTTGGATGATCTCCAGAGTATGAAAATTGGTTCCATCTAACTCCTCGGTGACTGGGACTGAATTGACAGAATAAATAGGATGACTAAGTTCTCCATGGACAGTTATTTCTGTGTGACCCTATTTAAGCTTCACACACTGATAGAGAGTAGAAGGAATGGCTCTTGCCATGTGGACCCATGGCCTCCCCAGCAATAGGTTGTAGCTAGATGACACATCCATGACCTGAAATAGGATAGGAAATTCTGCTAGTCCTATCTGCAGTGTTAAGTAAATTTCCCCGATGACACTCCTTTGCGACCCATCAAAGGCTCTAACCTTCACCCGACTCTCCCGTATATCTTCTATATTCACACCAAAATCCCTCAAAGTGAAGAATGGACAAATATTGGAACCTAAACCACCATTGATCAAGACCCTATTGACAATCTTGTCATGATATCTGATCGCAATATGGAGCGTTTTGTTATTTGCAGCCCCTACTGACGGTAACTCATCATCATGGAAAGAAACCTTATTTGCCTCTACCACTGGCCCGATTATTGTGTCCAAAGTCTCTCTAGTTGTCTCCTTTTGTATGCTAATCCCAGATAACACTTCCATCAAAGCATTTCTATGGGCTTCAGAACTCATAAGCAAAGACATGACGGATATGTGGGCCGGTGTCTTCTTGAGATGATCCTCGACTGAATAGTCTTTGGGCTGTATCTGCTTCCAAAATTCTGCAGCTTCAACATCTGTGATATTTCTCCTCGGGTTTTGATCTTTCCCGAGAACTCCACGATTTGGTTCCTCTGGTGCATAACATCTTCCCGACCTGGTCATCCCTTGAGCCACAGCAGCGTCTATCATTTTTCCCTTGGTTTAAGCTCGGTAGTCCCACGGGACTTCCTTAGTGTCATATTCGGTCCTCTTAGTGGCTAAATTGGTCACTACAACTCTCGGTAGATAGGTTTGAACAGTTATAGGCTCCCTCAACTGAACTGTAATAAATGGATGTGATGGGGATACAGTGGCGATTTCTTCTGTGCTCCATGTAGGCATAATAGTTCCTTCCAAGTCATACTCCTCATCTATATTAATCATATTGAATTCCTGATTTCCCTGATTTGGCAAGGGGTTATTTTTCACATTCAGAGCTGCGACGGTGCATTTGATGATACCCCTTCTTATCAGAGACTCAATTTGATTCTTCAGGTTGTAACAGTCTTCCGTGTCGTGCCCTTGGACTCCTGAGTGATAGGCGCACCACTTGCTACCATTAAAGTTTCGAGAGGTCGGATCAGGGGCCTTTCTCTCAATTGGATGCAACAAACTAGCAGCCCTCAACCTTTCAAACAACTGGGCTAAAGGTTCTGCAATCAGTGTGTAGGTGCGGGTATTTCTGGCTTCAAAGTTTGGACGTGGTCTGGGTGCATAGGCTGGTCTATTTTGGTAAGCGGGAGCTTAGACAAGGTCGTATAGTCTTGGTGGATTCTGGTATGCTGGAGCTCGAGGTAGATTATAATGCGGTTGAGTATTATACACTAGGATGTGTGCAATAATTTGGGGATTGTTAGGGTAATGGTGGGAAGAATTTACAGGTCGGTAGTATGGTGTGACTGATGAGACATCTTCTCTTTTTTTCTTGTTACCATTAATGGAACCAATCTACATGGCCTTACTCGCATCTTGCAATGCAGCCATAGATTGGATCTTCCCCGACTTGATGCCTTCTTCTATGAAATCTCCCATTTTGACCAATTCTGCAAACTTTTGGCCCATCATCGACATCATCTTATCAAAGTAAACACCCTCCTATGCTCGGATAAAATATTTGGAGAGCTCACTTTCATCTAGTGGAGGTTGGATTCTTGCAGCCTCGGTCCTCCAATGCCATGCATATTCTTGAAATGATTCGAACAGCTTCTTCTGTATGTTATCTAATGAGAACCTGTCTGGGGAAATCTCAGTGTTGAATCTAAAGCGACTCATGAAATCCTCAGCCATTTTCTTCCAGTCACGCCACTTACGAGGGTCTTGTCGGGTGTACCAAGTCAAATCTTCTCCCGACAAACTCCGAATGAACAGCTTTCTTCTCAACTTCTCATTCTTTCCTACCCGACCAACTTGTCACAGTAAGCCCTCAGGTATGCATGCGGGTCACCCTTTCCGTCAAACACATCAAACTTTGGTGGTTTGTATCCCACTGGAATGTCGATGCCTAGATGAATGCATAAGTCGTCGTAGTCCAAACTTTCAGTCCCCCTGGGGACTTACATGTTTCTGAATGCTCTCTTTAGACACTCAAGCTGGGCTGCTATCGACCCTTCTTCACTTGATTGGACATCCTTTCCCAATCTTGCATACCGATCAACCTCATACGAAACCTTAAGAGTCGCAAATATTACGAAAGCAGGAGCTTTGGTAGCGCATACAGGTGGCTCAGGTATCTCACAAGTGATATGTGCCTCGGGTATGTGCTGCATTTCTGGATGGATCGGAACAGTAAAGTTTTGAGTAGGAAATGGATAACCAGGCGTCGTTCCGGAAGTGGGTTGGAAAGCAGGCGGTGCTTGAGCGTGTGGTATACTTACTTGGTTAGGGGATGCGCCTGGAGGTAATTCAATACTTGGATCCTGCGGCAGAGCGGGAAAGCTAGCTATTGTAAGCTTGGTTAGATCCCGTATTTGACGGAGTTCTTCTTTTAGGACCTCGATTTTCTGTGCCATATTGGTCATTTGATCATCATTCTGGGTATCTAACGGCCTTTGAGAACTCTCGGTGTCATCCACTAGGATCATCGTGGCCTTGTCTCTGTTAGTCATTTTGTTTTTCGATTGAAGGTTGTATTGGGATTCCGCCAGTTTTCCAGTCGACACAAATTAACTTTTTTTGGGGGGGAAATTAATAAGCAAAATGAGAGATAGAAAGAAAAAATAAAAAGGAAACTATGTTAGTTTGGACAATAATGAAAATATAACAAGTAAGTAACACATATATACACCAAGTTGGCGACATCCAAACGCGTCCTAATATAGAGCCTCTTTTTTGCCGGAGGTAGGCCTACGTTTCAATCAATTTGATGATAAACGGTCTATTTAAACACATTTAGATTTGATAATAATCACAACTTTCATTGAACAATGGTGTTTCAAAAGGTTACATAAAAATAGATCAACGACAGCTTGAAAGAAAGTGAAAGGATGGCCGCAAGGGCTTACAATGGGGTGGGCCATGTGGCTCTTTTTAGGGAACAAAAAAAAGTACAATAGGAAAGGAAGTCTAAGGCCAAGTGGGGTCGTCGTCATCGTCATCTCCTGGGCACAGAAAATAGTCCATGAAATCTTGATTATTTATCAGCCACTCTGGGTAGTCTGAATTATCCTCATTCCTCACGGATTGGTCGCCTAGTTCCTTATTTGTGCCTTCCCTAACATCATCATTATCGTCTGGAGGAATCATGTCATCCACCGATCCCAGAACTACCTGTCGGTACATGGAGGTGGTAAGATACATGTGAGGCAGTATTTCCCTCCCCACCTGACAAACCATGTCGTAGTCTACCAACCCAGGATTCCTTTCCCAGCTTGGTCGTGTTATTGGACCTCCTTCTACTTTCCATGTGTAATACCCTGAGGTGCACCAAGTTATTTGTCCAATTTCTGCTGAAAGTATGTTCATCCACATTTATTGCAGTTTTGTAATTCTATCCCAAGGCACTTGTTTTTCATAAGTAATTTCCGCTGGGCCTATGGGCGACCATAAAGGGATGTTTTGTTCTATGCCGAATTGACATAGAACTCTAAGTGGAGTGTATGGTTGGATTTATTCCAACCCAATCAGCTCAATAAAATAACTAGTGTACCTTATCAACAGTGCTCTCCTTGTGATCCCAGGAAGCTTCCATTGGATGGCATCTCCCGTGAGGTACGTCAGATAAGCCCGTCATTCTTCTGGTCCTAGTGGTGCCTCCCAAAATCTCAACCTCTGGTCATGGTTTTGTATCATGTTGGGGACGTCCTCTAAGTTGTCTCCGATTGATGCTCGTTGATAAAAGTATTCCACGGCCCAGACTTGAAGTAGCAAGTTACATCTACCAAAGAAATCATTCCCTCTCGAGCAAGCAGACAAAGCTTAAAATAATTCTGCCAGCAGCATTGACACTGACGTCAGTTTCTCAAAACCGGTGAATATGGTAAAAACCAAAGGCATCAAGTTGATATTGATATGGCCCCTTCTTCGAGGAAAACCTAGAATTCCCAATAAGGCAAGTGCGAAAGCCATGGGGCGAACACTCTCCCACCTTGTTCTGCTACAAGTGAAGTCCTCTCAGTGATGGTCATAGCTCATTTGATATCCAAATCTTTGAAACAGGTAACCCAAGTTAACCAAACCGTATCTGATGCTCCTCGGTGCACGGTCTGCTCGTAAACCCAAAGTATGCAAAAATCCATTGTCGGTCATGGCCGACGGGACTAACGGCAGCCTCCCTTCAAGAGGCAAATCTGTAAGGCTACTGATGTCTTCTAAAGTTGGGGTGATTTCAAAGTCTGTAAATTGAAATATCGCGGTGGAAGGATCCCAAAACTCAACCAATAGTTGCACGAGTGCTTCGTTGGCCTGAATATCCATGAGGAACACCAAAGATCCGAAGTGTTCTCTGACTTCGTCCCCATGCACGGCTTGAATATTTTTCCACCAGGTTTGTAAGTTTTGGGGGACTAAGGCAATCATTTGGATGTTTAGTAAGGTTTGGTTGGTATTCATCTGAAAGAAAGGGTAAATGATATGATAAGTCGTTTATCTCAAATCCATTATGTGTTTTAGTTTAGACCGTCAACATCAATCATCATATAAAATATGTCGACAGGTTTGTAACCTTTGACAAAAGGGTGGTTTCTTAATTGCGATGACGATGCCTTGGACCGTCATGCCTAAGGTTTATGCAACATGACCTATTTCTAGAGTAAGATTTTTTTTTTCCTAAAAATTTTGAGAGTGGGACTGAATATTTGCGAGAAGGCGCACTAACCTAATTGCACCAACTCTGAAACTAAGGAATCCAAAGAGGTTTAGGAGGAGTGCAGGTGCACCCCTCGCGTGTTCAGTGTGTGAATTGTGTACGACCAAGACTCGATAGAAATAATGCAAGTGATAAAGAGATAACAAGTAGTGTTATACAAACAAATAAGTAACGCAAGTTTGGATTTGGCTTGCGTCCTTTCACAGAAAGCATGATATAAAAAATGAGCAAGCAAATAACACAATAAAGCACGAAATTCTAAACTAAGCATATTAAGGTTAAAACCTAAGTTCAAAGCATCCCCAGCAGAGTCGCCATTCTGTCGAGCCCTATTTCGAACCGGTCGAAATAGCACGCGACGTATGGTGGCGTTAAATGACTCTTGGGATTTGAAAATTTATTTTTTAGAGTCGCCACCTAACTTTTTAGAAAAATTAGGAAAAAAGATTTTTTGTTGTAAAAAACTCTGTTTTAGTCTATCGAAAATATTTTGAGATTCTGAGTAAGGGTTTTGGTTACTCGAGAGGAAGGTGTTAGGCACCTCTCAGAGCCTACCCGAAGATAGTCCTTACGCTTAGTTTAGGAAAATATTAGGAGAAACTTTTAATTCGTTATTTGCTTAAACAGTGATAAGGAATTTTGTTATTATTGTCTTAGAAGAAAATTCAAGGCATATTAAACATGACGCTACCATGTACAAGGGAGTAATGTAATTATTGCGAAAAATATGCATGCATTTTGAATATGAAAAGAATGATAACATAATTTTTATACACTAGAAAATTTAAAGTCGTATAATTCCATAAGGGATTTTGAAAAGATATATGTATTTAAATATTTAATTTTAATTATTTATGAAATAAATAAAGTATTTTATAGCATGGATTTAATTTACGAAAGATACTTTCAAGAATGTGAAAATAGGTAATCATGTTGAACTTATGTAAAAAAAAAAAATAACGACAATGATAATAGTAATAATAATAATAATATTAATGGTAGGAATCAAGTACAACAGTAATAATAATATTGATGAAGTTTTTTTAAAAGGAAAATGATAACTACGATGCTAATAATGAAGTAGTAATGTTGACAATTAATATAAAAAATAAGAATGATGAAAATAATTTTGGTAGTATCGAAAATAATGTACCTTATATGTAATAGCGGATGAGTATTTATTCGTTGCGTTTCTTTTCTTGGGGGTTTGAAAATTTCTACCAGTATTTGTAATAGCATAACATGTTAACATTATTCAGTTAACATATTAAAAGCGATGATTCAAAGGTAAAATTGGCGACTTATTCTCTTACTATCTTAATTCCGAAAATTCATCTTTTATCCTAAAAATAATGCTGACAATTACTACGGTCATTGATTATCTAGCCTTTTAAAATCAAAGTGATTTGACAAGACAATTGGCTAAATTTAAGATTCATTAATCTTTTAAAATTCACTTCTATAGATTAATTAGACGTTAATCGCAATAATATGGCAATAATGTCTCATTTTAAAAAAAAAAAAGATTGGCACATAATAAAGGAATTACAAAACAATGAATTAATAAAGTTATCATAACAAAGCAATAATTCACAACAAAGAAATAATAAACATAAAGTTAGCCACAAAACAATAATAATAATAATAACAATATAAAACGAATAATTTAATGGAGGACAAACTAGAGAGGAAACTAGACTCCATTCTGGGGTTTCAAGTAATGCGATCTCGAAGCTCTGTGATCCTAATAGTGATTGACCCGATGTTAGGTCAAGACGAGTTCCGTTGCGGAACTCCAACTCCCGAGTATTCCATGTAAAAAGAAAGAAAGAAAGAAAAATATTAGAAATCTAAACGTCAAATAAATAAAATTTCAAATTTCAAATGTCCTGAATGCGATCTAACAGATGCATTTAACAGAATAAAAAATAAAAATCTTCACATTAACAGAGACACGTCTTGATTCTAAAGGAAAATATAATAAACGAACTAAGACAAGCACAGAAAGAGCAGGAGCTCTAATTATTGCCTAAGCAGCTAAATAAATCATTTCCTTCATACATTAGCATTTGGGTAGCAATATGAAAATGAAATACACGTGAGTTCAACGGAAGGAAGATAACATTCTTCTCTTGTATCTATTACGTGGGATATGATGTATTTATTAACCTCTTACTGATTAAATAAAATATAACAGATATGTAAAAGAAGATGAAAAAAAGTGGTGATTCTGTCAAAGGATTATGTAAGTATATGTATATACTTTAACCTTGTTAAATTTATTAGTCACAAAAATCTTTGTTGTCGTCTAGTGTGTCTAGAAGCTAACAACTTGTACCAAATTATCAATCAAATCTGCATGACTTTAGAGCTTAAACTATATGAATATTCGCCTAAAGACTATTACAAATAATCTCGATTGATTATGAAACTTATCACCAAATTTGTCTAATAGTTGGGAACCATTAGGTAGGTTGATACTAGTAAACAAAAAATTAACATATTAATTATATTGAACGATGAATAATATTTAAGAGTAAAGCAAACAACAGAGAAATGAAAGTATGGTAAAACCACGTATTTGATAGTCAAAATTACATGGTCGATCATTTAGACAAGGAGAAGCAAAAGTATATACAACGAGGCAACAAATATATTTCACCAACTTAAAAAAAAAAAAGGAGAACAAGGAACAAAATCAAAGGTATAAAGATCAAGGCTAGAAATAGAGTTGCCGATAGGGTAAAGTTAATGAGTCTCCCTTCTTTTATCGAAACAAGCTGAAAAAAGTGTGTGAACGAAACCGAGGGTAGACCTCCCAAAGATGGAACCGTTTTAACCTTTTGGCAATATCTGCTTGCTGATTTTAAATTCAGAACCAATAAGTTCAACACAATATCAAATATTCGTACATAAACTTCCCAAAAGTCTGCCAATAGAAGGCAAACATATCCGTATCCTAACTAGGAATAAGTTAAATCTTCAAAATCCAAGATTAGTCAGTTTTTAGAAGCCTTCTAGTTCTACATAAGAAGCTGAAATTTTCTTATTCAGAGGCACAACCCATCCGAGAGATGTCAAGCATAAAATTTATGTCACATCCAAACGAAAGTTACAAAGTTCCGTGATGGATAGCCAAGCATTTTAAGACTTTCAGAATCCCTTTTTCATTAAACATTATGACACCTAGCAACCATACAAATCCAAACAAAGACACAGTAGAACCGCTACTATCAGTTCAAAATCTTAAAATTGATGCCAAATTTATTTTAAGCAGTCTCACCCAACATATATATCAAAAAAAAAAGGTTTAAAACTCTATGAAGGCCAAATAAAATAAAATACTTCATCAATACATCACTCAATGAGAACGCAATCAAAGGATCAGGAAGTCATTTTTACGTTATGCCTCAAGGTCGATCGTCATGCTTTTCGATTAAACATACCACCGACAATTAACGATGACCCAGTGTAAGGCAATTAAGACACGAGATTTATTTTCACAACTTTTAATGAAACCATATCAGACTCGCATCAAAATATAAAAGAAAATCAAATGGGAACAAACAAACACCCATAGCCAACATCTCCAGGACCACATATTCACGAAACAACTTTTAGAATCAAGATCATATTTCATTTGCAAGAACCAAAATAACCACAAAAACACCAACTCAGAATCGAGAAGAATTCCATGTTTGACGGAATCTGAATATATGAAGAGAGGAAAAAAAAGAAAGTGAAGCAAGAATAGGATGGATTCACACCTTTTTCCGAGAAGCAAGAATGAGGCTTCGACGACGATGATTTTCGACCGCTAGACTCAAAATTTGAAGGTTCGAACTTGACTTGAACAACCGGAGGAAAGAATCGATGACTCCCACAACTTTGTCGGTGAATTTTGAAACAAAAGAAAGAACTCAAATGTTTTTTTTCACTCTTTGTCACTGATTTTTTTCTTTTTTGGGGCTAAACTCTCTTTTTCTCTTCACGGATCTGAGATCTCATATGGAAATTTAAAATCTCTCTCTGAATTCGAATCTCCACTTTCAGGCCATTTAATGGGGATTTTGTGTCCTTTTTCCAATGTTATACGGATTAGGGGACTGTTTTCTTCTGTCTTCTTCAGATTCGCAAGAAGGGAGGTCAGTTTTGGTGAGATTTTCGCAGGTATGTCAGGTGGCCAGCTATGGTGGTTTCGTCTTCGGTAAAGTGGAGAAAGAGCGGAGATGAGAAGGGTGAAGGGGGATGGCCATTGTTGTTGTTTAGGGAAAGAGGAGATGGAGACGTGACTCTGGCTTCACTGAAAATAGAAACCATACGTGTCTGTTGCTGGTGAGGAGTATTTAATGTATTGACTCCATTTTGACCATCTTTGATCCGTCCGATTTGATCGGACGGTCCTAAAAATAGTACCCTTAAAGAAATTTAAAATAGAAAGTAAAAAAAAATTATATTTATAAATATATATATATATATATATATTAAAAGTCGGTTCAAAATTGATTATTATTTTTTGTATCCGTCCAATCTCTGTCCGGATTTAATTCAAGAAAGAAAAGAGAAGATAATTACATAAGTAAATAAATAAATAATCAGATAAATAAAATATCTTATATACATATATATGTGAATATATGACGATGATTGAAAATTTTGAAATCCTCGATTTGGAAGATACAGACTAGTTTTGATCCATCCAACCTTTTGATCGAGCGATCTTAAAAGGTTTCCTCTTAAAAAATAATAATAAAAATGAGAAAAGGAAAATATATTATATGGATAAATATATGAAAAGTTGATTTTTTAAAACTACTATTTTTGACTCATTCGATATCTGATTGGACGGTTCAAATATATAAAAAGGCAAATTATAATATTAATATATATATATATATATATATACATATATATAATAATTTGAAAATTTGAGATCCCTCGGATTCAAAATAAATTGACAGATCGGATCAAATTATATTCGTTAAGGCGGAATGATGAAGCGGGCATAAAAATTATACTAACTCGGGCTGATATCCGGACTCTTGGCTTGATATTCATAAAATAAGAGTTGGGTTCGGGTGAAAAAATAAAAATAAAATAAAAAATGAAGTTAGATTATTGTTAGCCCGAATACTCTTTTTATATTGAAATTAAATTTATCGATGCTTCCTGATATCCTAAATATTATTTAAAACTATTTTTAGTTTAACGTATATAACTTGCAGACATAATTTGTACAGATATCCGACTTAATATTTTGCGATTTTCCTATTAACAAAATACGTATATATATGTATATATATGTGTGTATGTGTGAAAATAAGAATATAATAAAATACATAAAAAATAAGAATATATGTACATCTTGTAAAAGATACATTTTATGTAGTAAAAAAAAATATACATATAAGGTCACAATACTCCCCTGAAAATACAGTTAGAAAGAATGTGGTTGCAACTATCAAAAGATATATATTTTGCAATTTTGATGTCAAAATATTTAATTATATTCAATTAAAATAATTTTATAAATGAAAATAAATTCCCTTTTTATTAAAACTTGTAGAAATAGAAACAAAAATATGAATCTTATTTTTTTATTTAATATTTTTAAAAAAATATTTAGGGCCGAGGAGCATCGAAAAAAGTAATTAAGGAAAAAAGGGTGAGTCAAAATTGGGTGTCAACAGTCCTTTCACCGTAGAATCCAGTCGTTATTTCTTCAAAATTCGATCAAAATCAGTGACCAACACTTGAGAAATGCTTCCAAATTACCATTTTTCGTCCTTACCCAAGCTCGTCGAAGCTTCATTGTAATCAGTTCATTAAAAAATGTATAAAAATGGTGAAATCCATCGAAAAATAACTAAATAGACTCGTAACATACGACATCAATGTGGATTTTCCCTATTTTGGATTTTGGTTCATTTTTTTGGGCGAAAAACAGCAAAGGACTATACCGAGGCTTGGAATGTTAGTGTTGAGGTTTGAAATTGAGGTTCTCCAATTGCGGGTTTCATCTTTTCATTCAAGTAATATTGGATTTTGAAATCTCCGAATTGAGTTCCAACTCTATTCTCTTTCACTCTTTTTATTTTATTATTTATCATATTCGATGCATTGAATTGAGTGTCATGTGTTGCTTGATCTTTGTTGATAATGAATAGTGATTTGTTTTGATCCGTTGTTTGATTCCCTTGATTATGGGTTGATTATGGATTGTGTGATGAAATAATACCTCGTTAAGAATTAAAATCAGTCATTTGGGGCGGAAATTAAAAATTAATAAAAGGTGAATATTGATTAGTTTGATTCATTGATGGTTATTTGATTTGAAATGAACACTGATTCTGTCGAATTCGGTATTATCATGTTTAGGCCAAAAATTTTAATAGGCAAATCTTAAGTCGGGTAGGCAAAACTTAGGATTGTGGATTGTTCAGTGTTTGAATGTGTTGAATGGCTTTTATTTGATCGCATCTAAATTGAAATTGTATTCATTTGTCGGGGAATGCCCTGAGGCCCATTGTATTTATTCACCGAGGAATGCCCCAAAGTATCATGTACGCAAAGGAGGTTTGTGATCAAGACCCGAGGCATCGGGTGGAGTGTAGTTTAGGATTAGTGTAGGTTAGCGTAGGTTTATATTCCAGTACCTTTCTATTTTGGGTCTGTAATAAATTAGACTGGACATTATTTTGATTTTGTTTGTTTGATTGTTTATTTTCTCATTATGTGTTTTGTTTGGTTTATACAACACATAGTGTCATATTAGCTGATATACTCTATGGAGTGACCGTGGTCGAACCATGGGATCGAGGGGTACCTAACACCTTCCCCTCGGTCAACAGAATTCCTTAACTGGAATCTCTGTTCATGGATCAGTTTTAAAAGAGACAAAATTGTCTTTTGAAAAAGGATTTCCAGAGGTGACTTGAAATACCAGATTTATGCCAAGTGGCAACTCTTAGTTTTGATTAAAAGTCTTTTTCAAAATAAATTATTTTCTTTTTGTCACTTAATAATAAAACCCTTTTCAAACTTAAAAATCAATAATATTTTTGGTAAAAAAAGGGTGTGTGACATGTAATATATGTGATTTATTATAAATGTTAGTGCAAGCGGTGTGGGCTACCGTTGTAGGACATTTTCTGATTGCAGGTGACGTTCCCTTAGTATGTATTTTGTATGCTTTATTTTCTACTTTGCTTGATCGGCCTATAATACCTATTGAGTACAAGTGGACCGTACTCATGCCTATTACGCCCTTTCGGTGCAGGTCCTAGCTCAAGTGCGCATCAACTTGTTTGACTCGGGCGATTGTTGAAGATTTCAAGGTAACGGTTAGACATTCATGCATCTGAAGTTTACCTTTATCTTTCTATAGAATTATGTCTTTATTAGTATTCGAAGACAGATATTATTCCTTTGTGGTTATTTTTCTGATGTATTTGACTCTCAGATTGTATTAGTAGTTCTTACACTATTGAAACCTGGTTTTGGACATGATCGGTATTTTGGATAAGTCTTTTCCGCATTGTTATGATTACTTATATGGTTCGGCTTCGTTCTAGATGCCTTACCTTGGGATATTTCTTTTTTTTTCAACTTCTTATATCAGTTTGGGTGATAGGCTTATTTGTCAAGGTACGCTACGACAAGTGACATCATGACCCTCATTTTTGGGTAGTGACAACCTTACACGGCGAGCTACACTACCCACATTAAGCCCAATTAAAACATTTACATATAACCCTTTCTATTTAATCAAGGAATCTTCTATTAAGGCATCACCAAATGGTATCATCATACTAATATGCTTGCAAACTTATAGAATCATGTCATTCCAATTATCCACCAACTTGAGGGAATCCACGACCCCCAAGCTCCAATTTAAAATCAAATCATAGGCCTTTAAAAATCATTTATATTCCATTAACCTTTTATGCAATGCAATAGTTTCAAAATGGTTAATTTAAGCATATAGCCATGTTTCAAAACCAATTTCATAAAGGTGAGTTGATGTTATAACCAATTCCAATACCAAAATTCATAAGTTTGGGAGAATCCATGCCCCCAATTCCATATTCATAAATTTGGGAGAATCCACAACCCACATTCCATTATCCTTACCCATGCACCCAATGAGTTCCAAAATCCATCAATAAAGCAGAAAAAATGCATGTAAGCCATGGAGTTGCCATTTAAACAATAACCATTCAAAACTCTCAACTCAAGTTCCAAAACGAAACATTAAAACCAGATGAATATCAAACCATTGCATGCCATGATAAAATACAAGTTTAGGGAAGAGATACATGCTTGAAATACCAAGAATTTGGAGGAGAAATCACACTTGGAGCCCTAGATGACCAATTCCTAGAAACCCTAGCCTTGCTTTTGATTGAAGAATTTGATAAAAGAGAAGTGTATTTTGATTTGATTTATGAATGATAATGAGACCCTAGAAGTGATTAGTAATTGATACTTGGTAACGATGATACCTAATCTTTTTACATGTAAAAATTTCTTGATGGTATAAAAAAAATTCTACAGTACTACGTATATAATTTAAATTATAGATTATTTTTGGTTAATTGTTTATCATTTAAGTTTTTAGTGAAGCTTCAAACTTGAGAAAATGACAAAAGTCACAATTTTGGAGATAGATTTAAAATAGTCTCTTAAATATAAATTTGAAAAGTTTTAATTCTTTACATTTAATGTGAGCACTTTTGGCTTTTGTCATATATTTAACAAATTTTGATCTTTAATTTTAATGGTAATTGTGGAAATAGGAAATTTAACATGAACTTACATGTGAAGATGTATTTTTATTTTTCTATTTTGGATGTCTTATTCAGTTTTGATGTTGTGATTTATGAAATTTATGATAATTATTTTTGTTACTTTCCCTTAATTCAAACTTCAAAAAGAAAATCAAAATAACCATACACAATAGCTATAATGCCTAATTGAAAATCTAAGGGTGGCAACACATGTCAAGTTCTTTGTTTATTTTTACTTCTCATATTTTACTTTTACGAAGTCAATTTGACTATTTCTGAGAACTCAAAAATATTTGAAGATCAAATCAAATTTCATGTTCAAATAGATATATAAAGATAATTTTCAAAAACTACTCCCAAAATGTATATAGAATTTTCCACCAGGTCTGGTGTTATCTGCTAATTACATTACTCTTTGTTGACCCCATGCGGCCATGTGAAATGTAAGAATTTACAACTAAAGTTCTCTCTGAAAAAGTGACTTTGCAAATGAGTTTTCCTTTTCTTGGGTGTGTGTTTGATTTTCTTTGTGTGTATGCTATTGGGTTCAATATGTATGAAAAGTGTAAATGGAAAATAGAGGGAAAATAGTGGAGAGAAAGAGAGACACCAAAATGGAAAAGTGTACTCTTTTAAGGGAAAGTTCATTAATTCTCCCACATTAGTGGAAGAAGGGAACTTTGAAGTGTTTATAATAAGAAGCACTTACTCCACATGGATAGTGAGGCAAGAACAAGGTGGTGTCTCGCGCCGTCGTCGTCGTCGCTCGCTCGACTTTGGCTTCAGATATTCTCTATTTATATGCATGCATGTAGTGGCGAAAACACTGTTTTGAAATGCAGTGCAGAAGCGAATTAATACTTCGGAAGGGATGCAACCCTTTAACGAAATGGCACACTGATTCATAAAATGATATGCTTTTTCAAAAAAAATGCATTCTTTGGACGAACAGATATGATTTTCCAGAAAGGTTACACTTTTTAAGTGAACCATTGCCACCTTTCAGAAGAGACACTAATGGCTATAAAAACCTGCTTTCATCCACAGGTTTTGGAACAAAAATTTTCTGAAATAAAAACTCTTCTTGTCTTTAAAATATTTTGTGTGATCAATCAAATCATTGAGTGAGTTCGAAGAGATTTCAATTGTTTGATGTGCCTCTACAATTGGTTTGTTTGTCCATTTTATCCTAGGAGGAAGATTCCACAACCTCAGGTACAATGAGGAGAATTATTTCTTAAGGACACTCCGTGAAGTCGGGGGACTTGGCCTTAAAAATTCTGTTTCATCTCATTTCTGAAAATTAACATACTTTTTGGATAGATTATTTATAATCTTGTGTTGAAGGTGTTAAAGAACTTCATAAGTGTTCTAGTCTTAGACTTTAACTTGTGTTGAAGTTATTGTTACATGTATATACAGATTCTTGTACCCGAAAACGTTATAAATAACATATGTTGTATAAAGAATGGGCAAGGGAAAACAATGACCCAAGCCACAATATTCACTTTAAATATTAGGATAAAGTCCATATTGATTTCAGTGTCCCCAAGCACCAAAATTACTGCTTTGGCACTTATAAATGGAGTTAACCACACCCTACTTCATACTTTCCAGTACAAATAAGACTTTGACCTTCCTAGCTACTCTAGATCAGTCCAAACATGAAACATGATACAACTATAGTAGTTTCATAAAAATCAAGGACCGGGAGAAATTCTTATGCGGTTTGGTCTTGACTTGGATCTTCAAGAGAAATCCCAATAAGAGTACATCCAACAATTGATTAATTGTCTCCAAGGTCGAGTCAGTTTGAATATCTATTGTACCAGTTGCAAGAACTTGGTTCGATCTTGGCATTGAGAAATTTCTGAATAACCTTTGAAGAAGTTTTAGGAATCTTCAAAACCTTCTCTGATATCTCTTTTGATTTATCAGCATATTCGTCCAAGTAAGCATATTCATCCTCTTCCAATGATACCACTTTAGATTTAATAACATACTCCTCCCAAAAAGCATTTTGGCCCAGAAAATCGTCAGTTTTTCCAATACCCTGACATTCTTCAGAAAGAATCTTAGTAGATCTATCTCATTTTTTTTACCTTTGAAATTACTCAAATGAATTGACTTTAGATGAGATTCCAAGCACACAATGCTTTCGTCGGGATCATGCATCTGCCCATTCTTTTTCCAGCAGTCATTCTAGCAGACAGATGGGAGTCAGAACAGAAACCATTTCAGTTAACACTAATATTGAAACAACAATAAATAATTACTCAACTACATATGCTCCCATGTCCTTTACAAGTGAAAATGTCAAACTAGATTCACTTCCAAAATGTTTGGAATTTTTCTTTCCCCGCATCATAGATGCATTAAAAGTGCCAGTGATTTGTTTATACTTCAGAACACGGTACCTTCTATTCAGACCATGCCATCCATCTAACAAATATCTAGCTTATCTCAGGTCATCTAAACAAGCAATCTCCTCATTAAGCCAAGAGAATTTATACCAACGCTCCCTTTAGACCATATCTCTTGTCGTCTTGTCTAGCGCATGAGAACATTTGAAACACACAGCTCTAAAGTTCTAGCATTGAAATGAGTTGATTTCAGAATCTTTCAGTGTCATTTATGCACCTTTATTTTTTATAAGGAAAATAAACTACTTTAGTAAAGCTCTCTAACCTCAGCTTACGACCAAATTTAGATGTTATAATTGCTCGCAACTTTTTTTAATAAAGATATTTTTCAACACCACTTTTACAATTCTCCTTCATTGATCAACTTAATCCTCTCTAAAAGTTTTTTTCTTTTTAAAAAAAAATTGAGAAAAACTTAAAGCTCCTTCAAGTTGAATCATGTTAAGTCCTTAGTTTTGATGATTGGCAAATTATATGTTGGGACCTATTTTCTGGAGATTTTGTGATGACAAAGTTGTTACCGCTTAGGGAACTGGTTGGGATCACCTGCTACTATCACAGTCAATTATCACGGCTGACACAAAGTACGAAAGTTGGTGGAAAAGCTGCTGCCACCCTTTTGCCTCAATCAATGGGATCTCTCCTAGGTTTTCTTGTGTCATACTAAATATTGCTCATCTTCCTCAACAAGAAAAGGAACACTTTCATATTCTCACAACAAAATATCTTTTTAAAACTGAATCAAAGACTCCTCTTGCAACAGGGAACTGATTGCTCATCGAGTTGTATTTTTACTTCTTTGTTGTAGTTAAGTCTTTGTATATTATTTTAAATGTCTGCTCATGATTGTTAGTAGGTATTGAGGTGCAAACCGTTCTTTTGTAATCATCTAGAGTTAGGTGATTCTTCAAGCTAGAGTTAGCTTGTGTAGCCAATTAGAGTTTGTTGGGGTTGGGAGCAGTAAGTTATTGCTTGTCTTCTTGTAATAGAGTTATTACTGGGAGAGTGAGGATTAAGAGTTTAATCTTGAATCATGGAGTCTATATTCAAGAGTTTGATTGGATATAATGCAACTTAGAAATCCTGGAGGCAGGTCGTGGTTTTTCTCCCTTGAGGAAGGAGTTTTCACGTAAAAACCTTGTATCTGCTATTTATCTTTCCACGTACATTTATTGTTCATTTTTCTAGTTCTTGTTGTGTGAGTTCATCTGGGAACAGGTCCCTGAGTTGAGGAGCAACCCACTGCAACTCTTCAAATCATCATCTCAGTTCTTCTTACACATGGGGATGGGGGAATACAACTAAAAAACCATAGCGAACCGAACTAATTTGGTTCTTCAATTAGTTTTCAACTTTGATTTTTTCGGTTCAGATTTAAGATATATTTCGGTAAATCAAAATATTTAACTATTTGGTAGACTACTACGGTGGACCAAGTTTAAGGTCTAACTACTTACTTTTCACCTGGACTTCAAGCCTTTCTATCCTCTAAAATCCATTTTCTTTTGCAATCACTTTAAGCATTTGGAGATGTGGAAAATGTCTATAGTAGCTACAAAGAGCTCATGTCCAACTTGTGTTTCTTTTGTTGAAATATTAATATATAACTGCTTGTGTTTTTTCTTACAACTTTTAGCTTTTGTGTGCCTCGTGTGAAGTTATAAATGTTAGCAATGTCAATTTAAAGAACTTATAAGTTCTTTGTTTTTTTCTTTTTGATAATCGTAGTGTCCGTGCCATCTTGCATACACCTCGATTAATTGCACGGGATATCTGTCACCTATCACCAGTAATACGCACCAAGTAACTTTGTCCACCAAAGCGAGGACAGATGGATAAAGAGTTCATAAGTTCTTGACGAAGGTATTAAAGTTCACAATGTCAATTTAATTTACAACTTGGAAAAAAATCTTCCTACGTATTTACATGACATTTGTTTTATAACTAGTGTCAAGTTGGTCCTACGTTGGGAAAACCAAACTTGAATCAACACCTTATAGGGTCCCAACGAAAGGCAAAAAAAGCTTTCTTTTTAGCACTATAAATGGTTAACATGAACCTTCATGGCTCTATCTAGACACAAAACAACATCATACGCAATTAAGAAAGCCAATTGAAAGAAATAACCATGAGATTTTCCTATGTAAGCATTGGCATCAAATTTTAACTCAATTTATTTTGATGTGTTATTTAGTTTCTTAATTGTTACGCTCAAATCATTTTTTGTCATTTTAAGCGGAAAATAATTATAATAAGCTCATAGAGAAAATCCGAAATTGAAGTGAACCGAACTAACTATGGTTCAATATTAGGTATAGACAATTGAATGCCCAAATACCAAAATACCAGGCCGAACCAAAATACCTAACACTCACCCCTACCTAAACTTCGCCACATCAACTTACAGTTCAAATAAATTACTACCATTTAGTTTTATGCAGCAAACGTGATTACATCATGACATGAGTAAACAAGTGACAGTTCCCAACTTCTAAGGTAAATGTTAAAAGTTCAAACTGATGATTAGTCAGATCCTATTCCTTTCAATGTGGCGTGTCTATCATTTTGGTCAGTGAATCTGCATATTAGGATATACTTAAATATAGGTTCACAGTTCAGCATTGTTGTAATGACATTGCAATTATCACTGAACCTTTCCTTGAAAAGTTTAGAGATGTTTGTTCTTGAGCCTATATCCTGTGTTTAAAATATATTCCTACAGCGCATATTAAAAAAGTGCATTTTGGGGATGCAATTATTTCCCATGGATCTAGGATAGTGTTTACATACTTTACTTTTGGCCTCCGGGACGATTATGGGGATGCTATTATTTCCTACAGATCTCTTAAAGTACGTTGATTAGGAAAATGCACAAGTACTTTGTAATGTTAGGTACTATGATAGGATATGGCTAGCCTTATACACATGGCTACTACTAGTTCAGTTATGACCGTAGATATATAGGTTGTAAGGTGATGGACCTACTAAAGCCTGAAATACTACTAAAAGAGGTAAAAGTAGAAGATCTCATATCTATTCATGTCTCTCTTAAGGGGGATGAGATGAAATGTGCATTTAAACCCAATATATGGACTATAATTCCTTCTAAGGTATACTGATAACGTGTTATGAAATATAAAGTAAGAACAAGAAGAATGAAGAGAGAAGAGAGGAGACTTCTTTATTTCTTATGAGGAATTCTAGAGGACTCTATTACAATGAAGAAAATCCCCTTTATTTATAGGAAAAAACTAACTTTGGGGTTTCTAACTTTTCCATAAATAGACATTCACAATATATGATAAAGTAGACATTCACTATATATGGTAATACATTTATAACACTCCCCCTTGAATGCCTAATTGATAGAAAATGTGTCTCGTTAAAACCTTACTAAAAAATCGGTGGAAAAAAAATAGTGAAGGAAAAAAAGTACACATCTCTAATAATACACATATAGGTTGCCTCATTAAATAACTTACAAGAAAACCCAATGGGACAAAACCTCATAAGGAAAGAGTGCAACACGTACTAACTCCCCCCTAATGAGAACATTCTTGAACCTTTGCATTCCGATCTTGTGCATTGTTAACACTCAATTTTGGCTCACCTTTCCATATAATTAATTTTTGTATGCTTCTTAATCTTGAATACTTTATCAAATGGTGCCTTTTATCCCTCATATTAATTTCAGTAATTTTGACATAAACGAAATAATTTTCTTTTATTTTCTTATTTTTAATCTCAATATTATTAAGGCAAAATGACCTCCTGGACCCCTATACTATGTCGGTTTTGTAAGTTAGACACTTCTACTTACATGTTTGTCATCTGGACCCCTGAACCTACTAAAAAACAACATTTTAAACCCTTTTTTGGTGAGTGTAATACACTCTCTCCCACGTCAGCTGCCACATCAGCTGTCACGTCGGCCACGTCTGTCATGCCTGCCACATCATTTAAAAAAAAATAGAAAAAGTATTACATTAAATTCCAAATCATTTTTAAAATGCTACATAACAAATTAAATATTAAAATTAATTTAATTAAATAAGAAAAATTTATAAATTGTAGAAAAATTTGAATAATCATGCTTTTAAAATTTTAAAAATTTGAATAATCATTTTTAAAATAAAATAAAAAAATTAAAAAAAATATTACATTAAAATAAATTAAATATTAAAATTAATTTAATTAATTAATTTAAATTTTAAATTTAAATTAGTAAAAATTAATTAATTAAAATTCTTAACTAATTAACTTATTTAAATTAATTAAATTTTAAATTAATTAATTTATCAAATTTAAAATTCTTACCTAATTTAAATAAATTTTACTTAAATAATTAATTAATTTAAATATGATTTACATATTTAAAATATTTAATTTAAATTAATTATGGGGGGAGGGGTTGGGTGGGGTGGGGGGCTGGGGGCTTGGGGAGGGGCTGAGTGGGGTAGGGGCTGAGGGAGGGGGTTGCGTGGGGCTAGGTAGGGTGGGTGGGGTGGGGGATGGGTGAGGTAGGGGGTTGGGGAAGGGGTTGCGTGGGCCTGGGTGGGATGGGGACGGGCTGGGTGGGGTGGGGGCTGGGGAAGGGGGAGGGGTTACGTGGGGCTGGGTGGGCTGGGGACGGACTGGGGTGGGGTAGGGTGGAAGGCTGCGGGAAAGGAGTGGGTGGAGCTGGGTGGGGTAAGGACGGGATGGGGTGGGGGTGGAGGAGGTTGGGTGGGGTGGGGAGGGGCTTGAGAAGGGGGTAGGGTGGGAATTTTTTTTTTAATTTATTATTTTTAAATTTTTAAAAATATTTTTAAATTAAAAAGGATGGAGGAAAAAAAAGAGGGGCTAAGGGGTGTAGGGGTGGGGACGGGCTGGGTGGGGTGTGGCGGTGGGGACGGGCTGGGGTGGGGTGGGGAGGGAAAAAGATTTTTTTAATTTATTTTTAAAAATATTTTTAAAATGTTTTTTTAATTTTTAAAAACATTTTTAAATTATTTTAAAAATATTTTTAAATTAAAAAAGATGGAGGAAAAAAAAGGATCCTTTTTAATTCTTTTTTAAAATTTTAAAAATATTTTTAAATTAAAAAAGATGGAGGAAAAAAAAGGATCCTTTTTAATTCTTTTTTAAAATTTTAAAAATATTTTTAAATTTTAAAAAATATTTTAAAATTATTTTTAAATTTTTAAAAATATTTTAAAATTTAAAAAGATGGAGGAAAAAAAAGACTCTTTTTAATTTTTTTAAAATTTTAATATATATTTTTAAAAATTATTTTAATGTAAAATTGACCAAAAATTGACCCCCGCTCGCACCCCTAGGCAAGTGGTTACACTCTCTTTGTCCTAGTCATGACCTTGCCATATAGGCAAGGTCAACGGTCAAATGGTGTGAAATATTGTTTTTTGATAGGTTCAAGGGTCCAGATGACAAACATATAAATAGAAGTGTCCAACTTATAAAACTGACATAGTAGAGGGGTCCAGAAGGTCATTTTGTCTATTATTAATAACATAACAAAATTTTAATTATTAATATGTTAACTTTTACTTTAATTTATAAACGAATTTTGTTGTATCGTTATAATATTTTTCTAAATATAATTATATTTGTCTAAGTTTATTTGCATACGTATATATATGTATATTTTGAAAAATTATTTAAGATGAAAGAAGCATCGTTAAACTAAGTAGGGAGAACAATTGAAAAATAGAATTTTCCTTATATTTGGGCGAAGTGTTCAAATCTTGTTTAGCCTAAAATTACAGCCTACTAATCCAATTACAGGCCCAATTAGACCTTGACCCAGCCCAAACCCTAATTCAACTATCCAACTTCCTCTCTCAGTCTCCGATTCGTTTCCAATAAAACCTCAACCAAAAAAAACGTTGGTCTCTCTTCTTTCCTCACTACCAGCGGTTGAAGCTGCCAGGCCACCGAATAATGGAAAATTTGGTGGTTTCAACCTTCTCCTCCACTTTTCCATCAATCCCACCGTTTTTCATCAACTTTACGTCACTTCCATCACTTTTCTTTCAAAATCAACTGCTACTGAAAAAGTGAAGAATAAGGACCATCGGATTTGGAATTGCTTTCCGCTTAATCTAATAGGTTCAAAGGGCTTTCCCAAGAATTCAAAATTTGGAAAACCGTTGCAACGCTCAAAATTCAGCTATAAAAAGGAGCCTTTAGGTTCCCATGAAAAAAATCAAGAGAATCAATGATCATCAAGAACCAACAATTAGAAAATTAGCGAAAAAACATCGCAACTTCGTTCTACTATTTCCCCTTATTTCTCTTTCTCTCTTTCCGTAATCGAAGTTCGAGTTTGAGTTTGGATCTCCGACGAGGAAGCCTTAGTTCGTTGCTCCAAAACATGTTTGTAATTCTCTTTTGCTTTATCGTCTAAATCAAAAAATATGATTCTCATTTTAGTGCGTAATCAAATATGGTATTAGTTTGTTATATGGTTCTTATATGTTTTAGATGCAGTAGAATACATGCTTGTGCATGGTACAAAGATAAGAGCTTAAGATGTTTTAAAAAGAAAGTAATGATTCAAGATTCTTTTGGAATTTGCTATCTGTATGCGTAAACAGAAGCCATGGCTTGCTTGTTAATTTATCTATCATATTTGAGTTGAGTGTTTAGATTTCGTATTTACAAAATTTAGAGTGTCTCACGTATGAAAGGTTATTGTAACCGTTAAAGAATTCGTGATTTTGATTTTAGGAAAAAGGATAAAAAATACTCCGCTATTTTCATAAATTGATTAAATTTGTCCTGATTAAATTATGGGATCAAATATATCCCTCGTGTTATTAAAGTGCATAAATATACCCCTTTTTTAACGTTTTTTCACATATAATACTTGTCATTTTAAAAAAAGACATAATTAGTTGTTTATATTAGTAAAGAAAAGTACTAATGCTTTTCTTAGACCGGGTAAGTTAAAATGGTGACCAATATTCAGCAACAGAGGGAGTAACACAATCTAGGGTGTGTTTGGTATGAAGGAAAATATTTTCCGTGGAAATTGTTTTCCTAAAAAATATTTTCTTAAAAAATAAGTTGATTTCTTACTTATTTTTCTATGTTTGGTTGGTGGATAGAAAATATTTTCCGAAAAATATTTTGTATGTTTGGTTGGAAAATGAAAAAATAATTTTCAAAAAATACATTTTAATCTTTAGCTAAAGCATAAAAATACATTTTAGAAAAATATTTTCTGATCTCAAAAAATATTTTTTGGGGTGTGTTCGATATGAAGGAGGAGAAATATTTTCTAAAAAAATAAGTTGTTTCTTACTTATATTTAGGGGTGAGCATTTAATTTGCTCGGTTTGATTGTTGAATATCGGTATGTTTTTTTGGTTTTCGGATTGACGAAAATAACAATCATAACCAAATCAAAATTATTTCGATTTGGTTTGGTTTTTACAGATTCGGTTCGATTATTTCGTATTTCTAATTCGATTTTGAAGATTAAAGTAGTGACCATTTAAAATTAGTGATTTTTCTAGAAAAATAATCTTTTTTCAAACTTATTTTCATTCTCAAATATAATTAATTCAACACGAATGAAATAATCATAAATATCGACTTCGCCGAGTCATCACCGTTGGCGTGATGACAATAGCCGCACGCGGCAGCGACTGTCGACGGCAGTGACGAACTGAGCAAACAAACTGAGCAAACGACTATAACTATCATTGGCGATATTGAAATTTCAAATGAACTGAGGATGGGTGAGCGTCGTTGCAGCCTTTAAGTTACTATTACGGTAAAAAGCAAAACAACATATTAGGATTTAGGTTTACTAAATGATTATAATTTATATATTTATATGTTATATTAGATTATATTATATTTTTAGTAAATTTACATATAATATGAAATATATATATATATATATATATATATAAATTATAATATATTATTTAATTAATTTTGATTTTTCGGTTTATCCGATTTATTTTTGAAATTTCAAAAACCAAACCGTTTAACCAAATTTCTAAAATTTGAAACCAAAACCAATCCAGAAAATCGAAAAACCAAATCAAAATTAAATTTCGATTCGTTTTTTTTATTTTTTCTATTTAAACCAAAATATGCCCAACCCTACTTATATTTGTGTGTTCGTTATGTAAATTGGATAAGTATATGTTTTCTAAAAGTATTTGTATATATTTAACAAAAAGACTGAGAACGAATATGATAAAAAGGGTGGGATAAGAAAAAAGTTTTGAATGGTAGGGGGTGGGGTTGGGGGGTGGGGTGGGAGATTGAAGGTCGGAGTAGGAATTGACGATTTTGAAAGTTGTATGAATATTTCAATTTAATAGTGTTAAAAGAGAGTTTTGGAAAGTGTTTTCCTTACTTTTTAAAGGGAAGCCATTTTCCCTAGTTTTAAGAAAAATGAATTGATTTGAAAAATATTTCTCAAAGCCTGTAAGCCAACCAAACACACCCCTAATCCTTGTTGAAATTCTCTCTTGTTCTTGAGACAAGAACATTCTTTTCTCTTTGATTTTCCTTGAAAAGTTTTATTTGTTTTTCATTAGGCAACTTAGAAGATTTTGTTGGCTTGTGCTTATGGCATCTTAAATTGGTGCAAAACTACTGCTAGTGCCTAGTGGGGTTCTGTTCGTGTTCCGTTGGAATCTCTCGTTTGCGCACTTGAAAACCTTGATAAAAAAAGAGGCAGATGCTTTTTGTCATGACTGAGCCCATTGATTTCAACATGGATCATAAATAACATCAGGGATAATTTTGATTTATGTTAGCTTCTGAAAGTAAATTGTTATGTTGACCTAAAAACAGCTTTTAGTCTGAAAAAACAATAAATAAGAGAAGAAAAATTAAATGAAAAAAATATATATATTTGGCACTGAAGTGGCATGTTACCGGGCACCCACCTCACCCAATTGTTATTTTATGTAGAAAATCGTTAAAAAAAAGGGTATATTTATACACTTTGATAACACCAGAGATATATTTGACCCCATAATTTAACCAGGACAAATTTAGCCAATTTATGAAAATAGAGAATATTTTTAACCCTTTATTTTAACTTAGCCTCTTTCCCGCCTAACTAGACTATTTTGCTAACAGGGAGAATTTCCCATTTAGAATCATATACTGCCCAAGCTCTACTTGTATATTTTTTAGAACCCTATTTTGAGTATGTTAGATTGCTGTCCATGTGCTCGAAAACACGCGTTTGGATCTTGTTAGCGGCTCAGTTTAATCTCATACACGGGTCAAATCATTTTTTTCTCTCGCTTATAAATTATAGAAAATATGCCCGTAGGGAGATGCTTAAATTTTAGTTCTTGTCGGTCTTTATTGGTTGCCTTGTCTGCGTCTAGTTAATCAAATTTGTTAAGAGTTTAACATTTAGGTGTCCATCACTCCTCTTCACTTTTGATTTTAAATCTGAAAGAGAAAATACCCTATTTCACCCTTGAACTATATTAAAAATGGCTGAGACATATCTTAATTTAAAAGGGGGTCTTATTACCCCTGAACTAATTAAAAGTGTAATTTTGATACTCTTAGTACCTACGTGGCACATACGTTGCACACATGTATGTCTACGTGGACTCTTCAGTGTGTTGTGTCACGTATGTGCCACGTCTGTGCTACGTAGGCACTAAGGGTATCAAAATTACACTTTTAATTAGTTCAAGGATAGGACCCATTTTAAGTTGAGGTGTCTCAGCCGTTTTGACTATAGTTCAAACGTGAAATAGAGCATTTTCTCAATCTGAAATGTTATCCTTGTTTGAGTGTAAAACGTGAAGATAAGTTTGTATCTCATGATATTGTTGCATTCTAAATGCCGTAGAGTAGGATAGATAAATTTGCTCATTTCTTATTCATCAATATACATGTTAAGATTTCTTTCACTCTCTGTTAAAATTTTTCATTTTATAAAATGATAGGTTGCTTTCTGTCTAGTTTGAAGATATTGTGTCATCCTTTTGAAATTTCATCTAAATGGACCTTTTGTCTTCTTTTTTTTCCTCAAAACTTTGGATATGCTCTGTTTAGCAAAGCATGCATACATGTGGCCTATGGTTCTAAAATGTTTTCATGTGAATGTCTTGAATATTGTTGAATCATTCTCCTGTTTATGTTTCAGGAAAATGTCTTCATTATAGTTTAAATCTAGTAGACGTGAGGATTATTTTGTGGGAATATATTACGATTTAGCTATTATAACTTGGTTCGGGAGCTCTCAATTGTGAGATGGGTATATCGTTTGATACTATTTCGCATGTTGTATGGTATGTTTGTTGTATGACTTAGCCATATCTATTTTATTCAAAATTATTGAAGTGTCGAACCGGTTTTTATTTTTACTTATTAGTTTATTTCCTGATTTAGATGGTGAAAACTTAGACGCAGGATTTTGCACGTCAAGGGAGAATGGGAGTCATTCTACAACATACGTGATCTGTTGACAGTTTAATCCAAAATTAATTGGGGTGGGCTATATAAATAGTTTGTTCTGCTTGTTTTGGACCTTTTTCGGTCCAATATTCATAGGTTTGAATACTGAAGTTCATATTTTTGCTTAAAATCAGTTGGTTTAATGTATCTTGAGATTAAGTCGAGTTTTTATTTTATTTTATTTTATTTTATTTGATGAATCTTAATGCTATTTTTTTTCTTGTTTCTTTGACTTTGATTAATCTTTTGAGACCCACTGCTTTTTGTAAATCTTTTGGAGGCATTAGACAATGTGCTGTCCATGTGCTCGAAAACACGCGTTTGGATCTTGTTAGCGGCTCAGTTTAATCTCATACACGGGTCAAATCATTTTTTTCTCTCGCTTATAAATTATAGAAAATATGCCCGTAGGGAGATGCTTAAATTTTAGTTCTTGTCGGTCTTTATTGGTTGCCTTGTCTGCGTCTAGTTAATCAAATTTGTTAAGAGTTTAACATTTAGGTGTCCATCACTCCTCTTCACTTTTGATTTTAAATCTGAAAGAGAAAATACCCTATTTCACCCTTGAACTATATTAAAAATGGCTGAGACATATCTTAATTTAAAAGGGGGTCTTATTACCCCTGAACTAATTAAAAGTGTAATTTTGATACTCTTAGTACCTACGTGGCACATACGTTGCACACATGTATGTCTACGTGGACTCTTCAGTGTGTTGTGTCACGTATGTGCCACGTCTGTGCTACGTAGGCACTAAGGGTATCAAAATTACACTTTTAATTAGTTCAAGGATAGGACCCATTTTAAGTTGAGGTGTCTCAGCCGTTTTGACTATAGTTCAAACGTGAAATAGAGCATTTTCTCAATCTGAAATGTTATCCTTGTTTGAGTGTAAAACGTGAAGATAAGTTTGTATCTCATGATATTGTTGCATTCTAAATGCCGTAGAGTAGGATAGATAAATTTGCTCATTTCTTATTCATCAATATACATGTTAAGATTTCTTTCACTCTCTGTTAAAATTTTTCATTTTATAAAATGATAGGTTGCTTTCTGTCTAGTTTGAAGATATTGTGTCATCCTTTTGAAATTTCATCTAAATGGACCTTTTGTCTTTTTTTTTTTCCTCAAAACTTTGGATATGCTCTGTTTAGCAAAGCATGCATACATGTGGCCTATGGTTCTAAAGTGTTTTCATGTGAATGTCTTGAATATTGTTGAATCATTCTCCTGTTTATGTTTCAGGAAAATGTCTTCATTATAGTTTAAATCTAGTAGACGTGAGGATTATTTTGTGGGAATATATTACGATTTAGCTATTATAACTTGGTTCGGGAGCTCTCAATTGTGAGATGGGTATATCGTTTGATACTATTTCGCATGTTGTATGGTATGTTTGTTGTATGACTTAGCCATATCTATTTTATTCAAAATTATTGAAGTGTCGAACCGGTTTTTATTTTTACTTATTAGTTTATTTCCTGATTTAGATGGTGAAAACTTAGACGCAGGATTTTGCACGTCAAGGGAGAATGGGAGTCATTCTACAACATACGTGATCTGTTGACAGTTTAATCCAAAATTAATTGGGGTGGGCTATATAAATAGTTTGTTCTGCTTGTTTTGGACCTTTTTCGGTCCAATATTCATAGGTTTGAATACTGAAGTTCATATTTTTGCTTAAAATCAGTTGGTTTAATGTATCTTGAGATTAAGTCGAGTTTTTATTTTATTTTATTTTATTTTATTTGATGAATCTTAATGCTATTTTTTTTCTTGTTTCTTTGACTTTGATTAATCTTTTGAGACCCACTGCTTTTTGTAAATCTTTTGGAGGCATTAGACAATGTGCTGTCCATGTGCTCGAAAACACGCGTTTGGATCTTGTTAGCGGCTCAGTTTAATCTCATACACGGGTCAAATCATTTTTTTCTCTCGCTTATAAATTATAGAAAATATGCCCGTAGGGAGATGCTTAAATTTTAGTTCTTGTCGGTCTTTATTGGTTGCCTTGTCTGCGTCTAGTTAATCAAATTTGTTAAGAGTTTAACATTTAGGTGTCCATCACTCCTCTTCACTTTTGATTTTAAATCTGAAAGAGAAAATACCCTATTTCACCCTTGAACTATATTAAAAATGGCTGAGACATATCTTAATTTAAAAGGGGGTCTTATTACCCCTGAACTAATTAAAAGTGTAATTTTGATACTCTTAGTACCTACGTGGCACATACGTTGCACACATGTATGTCTACGTGGACTCTTCAGTGTGTTGTGTCACGTATGTGCCACGTCTGTGCTACGTAGGCACTAAGGGTATCAAAATTACACTTTTAATTAGTTCAAGGATAGGACCCATTTTAAGTTGAGGTGTCTCAGCCGTTTTGACTATAGTTCAAACGTGAAATAGAGCATTTTCTCAATCTGAAATGTTATCCTTGTTTGAGTGTAAAACGTGAAGATAAGTTTGTATCTCATGATATTGTTGCATTCTAAATGCCGTAGAGTAGGATAGATAAATTTGCTCATTTCTTATTCATCAATATACATGTTAAGATTTCTTTCACTCTCTGTTAAAATTTTTCATTTTATAAAATGATAGGTTGCTTTCTGTCTAGTTTGAAGATATTGTGTCATCCTTTTGAAATTTCATCTAAATGGACCTTTTGTCTTTTTTTTTTTCCTCAAAACTTTGGATATGCTCTGTTTAGCAAAGCATGCATACATGTGGCCTATGGTTCTAAAGTGTTTTCATGTGAATGTCTTGAATATTGTTGAATCATTCTCCTGTTTATGTTTCAGGAAAATGTCTTCATTATAGTTTAAATCTAGTAGACGTGAGGATTATTTTGTGGGAATATATTACGATTTAGCTATTATAACTTGGTTCGGGAGCTCTCAATTGTGAGATGGGTATATCGTTTGATACTATTTCGCATGTTGTATGGTATGTTTGTTGTATGACTTAGCCATATCTATTTTATTCAAAATTATTGAAGTGTCGAACCGGTTTTTATTTTTACTTATTAGTTTATTTCCTGATTTAGATGGTGAAAACTTAGACGCAGGATTTTGCACGTCAAGGGAGAATGGGAGTCATTCTACAACATACGTGATCTGTTGACAGTTTAATCCAAAATTAATTGGGGTGGGCTATATAAATAGTTTGTTCTGCTTGTTTTGGACCTTTTTCGGTCCAATATTCATAGGTTTGAATACTGAAGTTCATATTTTTGCTTAAAATCAGTTGGTTTAATGTATCTTGAGATTAAGTCGAGTTTTTATTTTATTTTATTTTATTTTATTTGATGAATCTTAATGCTATTTTTTTTCTTGTTTCTTTGACTTTGATTAATCTTTTGAGACCCACTGCTTTTTGTAAATCTTTTGGAGGCATTAGACAATGTGCTGTCCATGTGCTCGAAAACACGCGTTTGGATCTTGTTAGCGGCTCAGTTTAATCTCATACACGGGTCAAATCATTTTTTTCTCTCGCTTATAAATTATAGAAAATATGCCCGTAGGGAGATGCTTAAATTTTAGTTCTTGTCGGTCTTTATTGGTTGCCTTGTCTGCGTCTAGTTAATCAAATTTGTTAAGAGTTTAACATTTAGGTGTCCATCACTCCTCTTCACTTTTGATTTTAAATCTGAAAGAGAAAATACCCTATTTCACCCTTGAACTATATTAAAAATGGCTGAGACATATCTTAATTTAAAAGGGGGTCTTATTACCCCTGAACTAATTAAAAGTGTAATTTTGATACTCTTAGTACCTACGTGGCACATACGTTGCACACATGTATGTCTACGTGGACTCTTCAGTGTGTTGTGTCACGTATGTGCCACGTCTGTGCTACGTAGGCACTAAGGGTATCAAAATTACACTTTTAATTAGTTCAAGGATAGGACCCATTTTAAGTTGAGGTGTCTCAGCCGTTTTGACTATAGTTCAAACGTGAAATAGAGCATTTTCTCAATCTGAAATGTTATCCTTGTTTGAGTGTAAAACGTGAAGATAAGTTTGTATCTCATGATATTGTTGCATTCTAAATGCCGTAGAGTAGGATAGATAAATTTGCTCATTTCTTATTCATCAATATACATGTTAAGATTTCTTTCACTCTCTGTTAAAATTTTTCATTTTATAAAATGATAGGTTGCTTTCTGTCTAGTTTGAAGATATTGTGTCATCCTTTTGAAATTTCATCTAAATGGACCTTTTGTCTTTTTTTTTTTCCTCAAAACTTTGGATATGCTCTGTTTAGCAAAGCATGCATACATGTGGCCTATGGTTCTAAAGTGTTTTCATGTGAATGTCTTGAATATTGTTGAATCATTCTCCTGTTTATGTTTCAGGAAAATGTCTTCATTATAGTTTAAATCTAGTAGACGTGAGGATTATTTTGTGGGAATATATTACGATTTAGCTATTATAACTTGGTTCGGGAGCTCTCAATTGTGAGATGGGTATATCGTTTGATACTATTTCGCATGTTGTATGGTATGTTTGTTGTATGACTTAGCCATATCTATTTTATTCAAAATTATTGAAGTGTCGAACCGGTTTTTATTTTTACTTATTAGTTTATTTCCTGATTTAGATGGTGAAAACTTAGACGCAGGATTTTGCACGTCAAGGGAGAATGGGAGTCATTCTACAACATACGTGATCTGTTGACAGTTTAATCCAAAATTAATTGGGGTGGGCTATATAAATAGTTTGTTCTGCTTGTTTTGGACCTTTTTCGGTCCAATATTCATAGGTTTGAATACTGAAGTTCATATTTTTGCTTAAAATCAGTTGGTTTAATGTATCTTGAGATTAAGTCGAGTTTTTATTTTATTTTATTTTATTTTATTTGATGAATCTTAATGCTATTTTTTTTCTTGTTTCTTTGACTTTGATTAATCTTTTGAGACCCACTGCTTTTTGTAAATCTTTTGGAGGCATTAGACAATGTGCTGTCCATGTGCTCGAAAACACGCGTTTGGATCTTGTTAGCGGCTCAGTTTAATCTCATACACGGGTCAAATCATTTTTTTCTCTCGCTTATAAATTATAGAAAATATGCCCGTAGGGAGATGCTTAAATTTTAGTTCTTGTCGGTCTTTATTGGTTGCCTTGTCTGCGTCTAGTTAATCAAATTTGTTAAGAGTTTAACATTTAGGTGTCCATCACTCCTCTTCACTTTTGATTTTAAATCTGAAAGAGAAAATACCCTATTTCACCCTTGAACTATATTAAAAATGGCTGAGACATATCTTAATTTAAAAGGGGGTCTTATTACCCCTGAACTAATTAAAAGTGTAATTTTGATACTCTTAGTACCTACGTGGCACATACGTTGCACACATGTATGTCTACGTGGACTCTTCAGTGTGTTGTGTCACGTATGTGCCACGTCTGTGCTACGTAGGCACTAAGGGTATCAAAATTACACTTTTAATTAGTTCAAGGATAGGACCCATTTTAAGTTGAGGTGTCTCAGCCGTTTTGACTATAGTTCAAACGTGAAATAGAGCATTTTCTCAATCTGAAATGTTATCCTTGTTTGAGTGTAAAACGTGAAGATAAGTTTGTATCTCATGATATTGTTGCATTCTAAATGCCGTAGAGTAGGATAGATAAATTTGCTCATTTCTTATTCATCAATATACATGTTAAGATTTCTTTCACTCTCTGTTAAAATTTTTCATTTTATAAAATGATAGGTTGCTTTCTGTCTAGTTTGAAGATATTGTGTCATCCTTTTGAAATTTCATCTAAATGGACCTTTTGTCTTCTTTTTTTTCCTCAAAACTTTGGATATGCTCTGTTTAGCAAAGCATGCATACATGTGGCCTATGGTTCTAAAATGTTTTCATGTGAATGTCTTGAATATTGTTGAATCATTCTCCTGTTTATGTTTCAGGAAAATGTCTTCATTATAGTTTAAATCTAGTAGACGTGAGGATTATTTTGTGGGAATATATTACGATTTAGCTATTATAACTTGGTTCGGGAGTGCTCAATTGTGAGATGGGTATATCGTTTGATACTATTTCGCATGTTGTATGGTATGTTTGTTGTATGACTTAGCCATATCTACACATAATAGAGAATCACTTGTAGCATATTCTGTAGAGATTTTATTGTTGTCATTCAAGATTTGTTAGAGTTTGTTTTCTGAGAGCTAGGTGACAACTAGTAACTGGTCAAAGTACCATTGATATGCTACTAATTTTTTTTTTTTTTTCAGTCTTAAACCTGTTTTGCCTCTTTTCTTTCAGCATGTTCTTTCTCTTTTTCCTTTTTTTTTTAAGATTTTCTTGGGATGTTGTCATGAATGCCTTAACTCTTTATTATGTGAATGAGCTTCGTGATTTGTCCCATATTTGATGCACATAGTTTATATTTATTGGTTGATAAAAATATCTTTTCTAATTCTTTTTCTTTTCTTATTTCACATGTACACTCGGGAGCACGTTTGGAGTCTCGTGACTTGACTCCATCTCTGTCCCAATCAGAGAAGTGAATAATAGATGCATTATGTGTCTTCCTCTAGCAGTCTAGTGACTCTTTTCCTCTTTCAAGCTTTATACCTGTAGACATTCACTATTATTTGCATTTAATATTTCATACATTATTATTTGAAATTTATGTTTGTATGTTCTTGTTTGAATTAATCTTTAAATAATTTTAGCAAATTTAATTATTCTATTTCTAGCTCTTAGATTTTAAACTTAGCATAACCACTAGGCTTCGACATATAATTTGTAAGACTAAATTTGGTAGGTAAAAAAAACCTTTTAGAATGATTGATCGAGTTGTTAGGATCCTTTAGTTCTTCATTACTATGAGTAGTGGTCTATCCTTAGAATCGAGTTAGTTTTTCACTAATTAGTAATAGCAAAAATAGTAAAAATATAAATTTTGCGGTAGATGGGCTTATCGTAGCTAGATACGGAAATCAACTTTAATTATTTTGAATATGGTGAATCAACTCTCTTTTCTCATCAATATTAAATAAAAATAGTAGTTTTGCCAATTTGATGCCATGAGGCTTTTCTTAAGAATTCAAATAACGGAATATATATATATATATATATATATATATATATATATTTAAAAAATAAAAAACATAAGCTTTTTCTTAATAATAATAAATAAAGTCTTTAGAAATTCTAACAATTATATTTCTATAGTTATATTTCAATGATTCACTTAGCAAATGTTAATCTATCATTTTATTTACGTCATATTATAAAATTAGAGTTATTTTAATAATGAGAAAACAAGTTATTTTCTAGACATGGCATTATTAACCTTTTTTTAGTCTAGACTCTTATTTAAATTATTAATTAGAAGTTTTGTATATCTTTTAAAAGAAATTATTTAAAATAACTATGGATAACAATAAGATGTATATATTTTTGTAATCCCTTATATTTTTCTTAATATAACATTTGGTTTCTTTATCTAATCTAAGTTTGGCCGGTTAACCGTAGTTGGCGGATCCTTTAGAGTGCCTAATCCCTTCCCTAGGTAAGAATCTTTTAAGTTGCGTAGATCTAAAATGAAGTCTTTATTTTTTTTAAATCACATAGTTTATAATAGGTGTCCTAATTCACCGTAGAACTAATTAGGTGGCGACTTCCTTCATTTATTTTGAGATTTGTAATATGTTGTATACTATTTTGACCTCGGTTAAAGTGGGGTATGACATGCATCATCTTCTTGAAAGTTGTAGTTGTGGAGACTTGGTGAATAAATCATCCAAATTATCACTTGAACAAATCTATTGCACGTTAATATCACCATTCTTTTAGGGCTCATGTATATAGAATTTTTTTGATGAAGTGTGCTTCGTTCTATCTCCTTTTATGAATCCTCCTTAAGTTGTGCTATGCATGATTCATTATCTTCGTATAAAATTATGGGTACATTGTCATATTTTAAATCATATTTTTCTCGAGTGAGATGTACCATGGACCTCAACCATACCCATTCTCGACTTGCTTCATCAATAACTATTATTCAGCATGGTTCGATGAAGTGGCTAGATAGACTACTTTATGAAGTGGCTAGATAGACTACTCTGTATATCTCCAAGATATGACATTATCCCTATATGTGAACATATTGCATGTTTGAGACCGTGATTTATGCGGGTTAAACAAATATCCAGCATCAGCATATTCAACAAGATCGGAACTGCAATATTTAGAATAAAATAAGCTTATGTATTTGATCCCATTTTGATGCCTCCTAATAAGAACAGAACTATATCTTGCTAACAAATTAACCGAAAAGGCTATATCAGGCCTTGTAGTATTTGCAAGATACATGAGTGCACCAATTGCACTAAGATATGGTACTTCATAACTAATTCAAATTGGTATATTTCTCATTTCAGCAAATAATCTATTGTTTTTGAAAACTCTCCAAGAGTTCCAATAATTTTTAAGTTATAAACTTATGTAATATAAGGATTATGAATAAGTTTCCCAGAAACTTTTATATGCTTCAAATATTTTGAATCCTTAAAAAAGTTTTCATATAAATTTTGTCGAGTGACAATATTCAACATTTCATGTGTGACATCTTCAAGTATCTGGACTGCAAATCAAATGAGTTTATGCTTACCAAGATGCATCCTTCTATATCACTTGATAAACATTTTTACGTCAACATGCTTAAATAAACGTAGAATTTAGATCCTCGTAATCTCTTATAATATTGCACAAATATTATATCAAAGATATTATTGATGATATATCATTTTGTATCCGTTTACATCATGACATAACATTTTGAGATCTCATCACTTCATTATTTTCAGGTACCTGAACCTCTAAGGTTTCATGAAATGTTATGTCGTAGGCTCTTCAAGAGCACATTGCCTTCTTATTATGATTATTTGCTCCTTATTTTTTTAGGATTATTTTATTTGGAAGCGATTAGTTTATCATGCTTCATGCATGCGTAGACTTTGTCCTTTAGGGACACAAAATAGGAGCACTTGCAGCTTAAACATGAGATACTTTTGGTATTTGACTTTAATTATCTTTTGAATGAGGATCTGATGATAATTCCTAATATATTTCATAGCTGCTTATAGTCTCTCTCTTCTGTTAGGAAAACTAACATACATCCTCCATCTTCTTTGAGGAATCCATCTTTGTGCATCATGATATATTTATTAATCGTATACCGCATATCAAAATTATTAGATGGACAATGTGTGGTTTCCCACTAAGAACCAATTTTGAGGGGGAATCAATCATAATTAATTGATTTGATGTATACAAGTACTTTTGTACATAATATATCATATTTCAAACCAATACATGAAGCTTTGTTCTCATTAACAATGGTTCAACTATTTATCGAAGGCATTCAATGCCAAACCGTCATCATCAAGATAAATTGTCTTGATTATACAATCTAAAAATTATACTCTTAATTCAAATTTATTGAGCAATCAACTTTATGAATGTCAAATTGCGGGTTGACAATAAACGTACAAGTGATCATCTTATATCGATGCATCTTAATAGATTCCATGACTGGTGAACGGGCCCATATTCACCTTTTATATTTTTTAGGTTTAAGGAATTCAATCCCAACATTAGTTGGTCTAACCGACTTATCATGAGAACAAACAACATAAATAATTCTTGTAACATCTTCTAGTTTTTTATTACATGTACATCTTTGAGATGTTGCAATCATTCATGTCAAGTTATGAACTTTTATACTAGTAAACTCCAAGTCTACCATGACATGTACTTTTAACTTTAGTAAACTTCTTGTTTACTATGACATGAATTTTGTAAATAATAAACTCTTAGTTTATTATAGCATGTGATCTCATCATGCTTGGGTAACTTTTCACATTCAAGTTTCTTATCATGGTAACTTGAAGATATTCAATCTTTCAATTATTCTACCTCCTTTAGAGGTGGATTGTGATATTTTTACAGCTAAGAACACGTTTAAATTTATATACAGTCACATTCACTCCCAGGGTATAAATCTGTATTTATAACAATCAAAATTCTCATTCCTTAATAATGGAATATAATCGTGCCTTAAGCGTATTAGATTATGATAGCTTATAACTTCTTTCAAAATATTGCTAATTCAAGAGCAAATTGAGGCATACATGTGGTTGCATAGAATTTTTCTTTAACATATCTCGTAGTCACAATATCATGTACTGCTACCATATTCAATTCAAGAATGGAGCATATTCAATGGGACATGTGATTTTATAACAAATGTGTATTAGCTTGCCTTAGCCATCATTATATTATCAATATTATGCATTGAAACTTGAACCCAACGTCTTATCCATATAAAGGCGTCTTGGCATATATCCATGGGATTTAAACCCAACATCTTATCATCGTGGTGCATCGAGATTCTATCTCGATCTCTTACCTTTTTATATGATGATATTTGTATCCAGCGGTCTCATCATCCTCAACCAATAATATAATAAATCAAAGATAAGATGTCCAATATCATATATAAATTATGTTTAAAACAAGAATAAACATAATTTTCTACATAATTTAGATAATTGAACTTCAACGAAAAAAATTCAAAATATTATAGAGAGTATAGCTTGTCCAATGCCATATATAATTTTACCTATGCTGACCACATAATAACATAACAAATCACAAACCTCATAAAGGACTGATAACATACAACCAGTGAGAAAATGGTTGATCGGTGACTTTTTCCCAATTCGAACAAACTTATGTTTAACATATGTCAGTGGACTATGTTTTAGACATTATCACCATGTCTCCTGCAGATAAGAAAGCACAACACACACCGCATGTAAAAATTTATTAGATATATAAATATGGTTAGCTTTCTCATAGCAATCATTAAGTACTTGTTTTATCCTTCACATAATTGCAAGACAAATTAAGACTCTGGATCTCGTAAGTTGGCGTCGGTCTGGTAATTTTGCTTCCTCAACCACACCCTCTACTGTGGTAACCCACCAACATAACATGATGGATGATACACCAGTACAAAATCTCTTAACAACGTTGGGTTATTTTTATGTTATTTATCTGTATATATTTGAATTACAAATGCATGTGATTTGAATTGTACTTGTATATATTTGTGGAAAAAATTATAAATATATTTCTTTTTGTTTGAGTTTTGATTTTCTTAATAATTTCTAGAAGTATATGACTGAATTGTTGAGTTATATGGTTGATTTACTTGATTCACACTTTTTTGCAGTAAATGTCTGTTGGGTTTTTTGCCTTGATTTTCTTACCAAAATTAAGTTATACTTTTCCTAAAAGGAAAATGTAAAACTTTTCCATATTTGGAAAACCTCTTTCTTGGAGGAAATGTTTTGAAACTCTATAAATAAAAGACCCTCTTCTCAATTCATAACACAATAGCATTCACAATGTAGTCATCAAAAAGTCTTGTTTAGAGGGAGATTTCTCCCAATAGATTTTATTCTTTTCCAATATAAGTTTTCATAACACAATAGCATTCACAATGTAGTCATCAAAAAGTCTTGTTTTGGGGGAGATTTCTCCCAATAGATTTTATGCTTTTCCAATATAAGTTTTCTATATGTAGGTTGTTTGACCAAACCATATTAATTATGTGTCTTTTTAGTATTGTTTTTTTGTTGTTTGATTTATCATCTCTATGGTTTGCAAACTATAAGCTTCTGCATGACGCCCTCTCGATTTCGAACCCAACAAGTGATATTAGAGCCTATGGTTCAAAGATTCGATGGTTCAATTGAGGACAGTTTAAGATCAAAGTTGCAATCAACTTGGTGATGGTGAAGTTTTTTGTCAAAAAGGTTCCAAAAAAATACATGTGGAGAAAAAATTTCAAACAAAATTTTAGCAATCATGCTGCTAATCCATCTTTAAAACCAAAATCAATTTTCAATCCATGTTTATGGGCTTCAACTTTCAACCCCTGCTTACTTTTATACTAGGTCTCCTTTCAACTCATGCATATACTTTTAATGCATGAGCTTCACTTTTAACTTGTGCCCACTTTCAATGCACAAGACTTCACTTTCAACCCTATTACTTATAACACGGGGCTCCAATAATATTAACTTATGCTTTTATTTTCAACGCATAGGGCTCCAATTTTCAATCCATATAAACTTTTAATCATGGTAAGCAGTAGTGATATATTAAGATCGTCGATATATGAAGATCGTGTGAAGAAGGAAGATCAAGTCTAAGGGGAGATTTGTTAGGATTTTTTGCCCTGATTTTCTTACAAAAAATAAGTTATACTTTTCCTGATAGAAAAATATAAAACTTTTTCATATTTGGCAAACTTCTTTCTTAGAGGAAAGGTTTTGGAACTCTACAAATAGAAGACCCTCTTCTCAATTCATAACACAATAGCATCTACAATGTAGTCGTTTAAGAGTTTTGTTTAGGGAGAGATTTTCCCTCAAATAGTTTTTATATTTTTTGATTTAGTTTTGAATATGTAGGTCAATTGGCCAAACAATATCAATAATATGTTTTTAGTATTATATTTTTCTTTGTCATCTGATTTATCGTCTCTATGGTTTGCAAACTATAAGCTTTCACATGACGCCCTCTCGATTTCGAACCCAACAATATTTTGTGTTAATTGAATTGAATTCTGAATTTTGTTTTTAGTTATAATTGTTCCTATATAAGTAGATGCTTTCCTATAAGGTTTTGTATTCAATTTGTAATAGGGACAATTCAGAATAAATGAGTACTTTAGGTGTTTTGCTTTACTTCAAAGAAAGATGAAACAGTAGCAACAAATATGTTGATTACAATACAAATATTGTGGTGATAAATTTTGATTCAAGCTTGGAAGCTCTTGTATCAACAATTGTGATTGAATTAAAAATTAATACTTCCATAAAAACAATAAGTATCAAATACACAATCGGTTATTTTTTAGTACCAGTAAAAATACAAAATGATATGAAAGTTAGAGTCTATGTTGAAGTAAGAATAGATAAATAAGACATTACATCATGCTTTTTGTGCATCACAACAACAGAATTACTAATTCTGGATAATCAATCAAGCTTCGTTCCATTGTTGTACTTAGCTGACACAATCTCTGCCTCTGAAGTTTTGGATTTATACAATTTTGATTCAATTCTTGGTACTAATAATGCAATTGAAGATGTTGGAATGGGAAAAAGTGCAAAAATTCAGGAGCATTCATACTTTAAGTCTGTCATCATAACTTATCCTAGACAGGAATTGATTGAAAAAAAAACAACTCTACCAGAGAAAAAAATATTCTAGCAAGTGCAATGAAGCACCAGTCTATCCTGCAGAAATTTCAGTTCAGAGTAATTCGATCAAATGCAAGTAGGTAAATATTTATGTTGTCCTTATTTTGTATTTGTTGAAAGAGTGTAGTTTATAAGTTGAATGAAATATTTTTAAATGAATTATTCGTATTCAGAACTTGTTTTGATCTGTTTACTGTAGCTATGAAAATGAATGCCTGAGTGAAAATTATTATTGACGCTTATGAGCATCAAGTTTGTATAAGTCCAAATTGTTCAAGGTTAGAGATTATATAAGCGAACATGTATGTCTTCTAGGAGCCAATTCAACTTCTGAAAGGAAAGCAGCAACAACAATTGTTGCAACTCTTATATTATGCAAACTTGTAGAAACAAAAATAATTCATACACCAAGTGATATACAAGAGCACATGTTGGATGATCATGGTGTAAGGCTGACTTACATGCAAATTTGGAGGGCTGAGGAAAGGGAATTAGAAGGTAATCCAACCGGGTCATATGGTAAACTGCCTAGCTACTTTTACATGCTACAAAAGATTTATCCAGGTTCGCATGTGAAATTGTACAAGTCTGAGGATGAGCATTCCCTTTATGCCTTTTTGGCACTAAATGCCCCTAAAAAGGGATGGGAGTTTTTTCGGCCAACTGTGGTTGTTGATGGAAGTTTTCTCAAAGCTGCATACAAAAGGACAACGCTAACAACTAGCACATTGAATGCAATAGGTAAGCAAATTGTATTGTTCTTTGTTAGAATTATAAATTTAACAGAAATTGAAGGCTAAGAAAGAACCACAAACACTAATACAACTAATAGTTTTGTAGTCAACAAGACAAATCATTGATCCCTACTAACCCTCTACCCTAATGTGCATCCTCCACAACCTCCATCTAAGGTCATGTCTTTAGTAAGCTAAAACTATGTCACCTCTTCTATTACTTCTTTGACCTAACTCTACCTATCCTGAAACCATCCATAATCAACCTCTCACACTTCTATACTAAGGCATCTAGACGTCTCATCTTCATATGTTTGAACCATCTCAGTTGTGCTTCCTGCATTTTTTCCTTCACCTTGAATGATATTTTTTAAAAATATATATATATTTATTATTTTTAATTAAAAAGCATAAATAAACTTTTTATCTTCATTTAGAATTTTATAAAAGTAACTCTGAAAAGACGTTTTATTTATAATATTATTTTATATTTTAATTTATTTAATTACAAATCTATACTATATTAAAAGTGTGAAGGGTCTTAGAAATATTGTTTGAATTTTTTGTCCTTCATTAAAAGTCTCTGATTTAGAAAAAAATTGACTTTTCACTATTTTTCTAATATTTAAGAGTTGAAAATTAATTAATATTTATTGTAAATCTTTCCTTATTAGAAGTCATCAAAATTAATGGCAACTAATACATTTTTCATTTGTTTAAGAATTCTAAATCAACTTTAGTTGATTTTAAGAAGATTTGGAATATCTAAATTGTTAAAGTTGATTTTAGAATGAGAAAAACATAAGTAGTACCAAATTGTTAAAAGTTTTAAGTAATTAATCAAGGATTTTCTAAAGATTTAACTTTAAAATAAGACAAGATTTTAAATATAGAAAAAATAAAAAAAATTGTACTACAAATATAGTTCAAATCGATGCGTCTCTCTTAGCCTTTAGCAGCAAGAAAAAGAGGTATTGCATGACAAACGCAAAAGTAACGATCCATTAACCACTTGAAACTTCCGGTGGTAAAATATATATGTGCTTACAATAAAATATAGGTTATATTTACATTATTATATTAAAGCGTTGAAGGATCTTTGAGAAGTGATTTGAATTTTTTGCATTTTATTAAAAATCTTCGCAATAGACAGAATCATCTAATTTTAAATAATCAAAGATTATACGTGTGAGGCACGTGTGATTAAACTAGTATACATTGTTTTATCTTTTTTTTATTCAAGGGGTTGGAAAACACTGGTTTTGACTATTTAAACTATTTCAAAACTTTAAAGAAAATTTTGAAATAATTTAAAAAATTACAGAGTTGCCACTTAATTTATTTGAAAAGAAATTAAGAAAACTTTTTAAAGAAAATTCTAAGTCTTAAAATAGAAAAAGGACTTAAACTTTTCAAGAAAATCCAGGTAAGAGGTTCTTATTAACATTTTAGGAAGGTTTTTAAGGCACCTAAAACATCCGCTAACTTTTGGTTATCCGGACTATTTGAAACCGCCTTTGAAAAAGAGAAATTAATTTTTGAAAAGAAAGTGATTAAGGAAAAAACTTGTGTAAAATTAATCTGATGACTTAGTAGGAAATTTAACTAGGTTCGAAGGAACAGATAGCAAATAGACATAGAAAAAGGAAAGGAAAGGAAAAAATACTAAATCTAGGCTTTTAAGCCCAAACCGACTTCACATGTCCTAAACTAGTCATTTGGGCTTTTAGCTCATCTTTTGTAACGACCTAAAAATTTGATGAAATATGTGAAATTTGTGATTTTGTGTGATTTAACTGTTTTATCCTTCCCCGTAGTTGCATTATGGTATTTTTGGGGTGGGGGTAATTGGCATGGTTTTCAATGCATTTTGATACCATTTATGCAATATTGTGATTTTTAATGGCTTTGTGAGTCTTATTTTGGACTTATGTGGATATCTTTTGATCTGTATGATAGATGGCTGAATGGAATATGCCAGCAGCTCCAGAATATCGATTTTAGGCTAGGTCGACCTTTGGTTCGGGTCCCTGTGCACCCGAGCTCATTTTGTCCTATTAGTCGAAAAATTGAAAAATTAGAAATATGGGTGTGGGACCCACATTTGATCGAAACGATCTCAGATAGAAAATCCAAACTTACCAAGAGATCCAAAATATTTATTTTAGGGTGTTAACATATTTGGTGTAATTTTACGGCTTTTAAATATCATTTCGACCCTCGGTTTGGAAAATTGTAATTTCGGGTTTCGGAGGTCAACTTTGTGAAAACAATATTTTTTCAAAAATTTGATATCGTCATTAAGTTTGGAGCATCGAATTTAGTGTGATTACATAGTTCGTTTGGATATATCGAACTCCGAACGAATACTGGGTACCCCGTCGAAGTCCGTAATGACAAAAAAACTCAGCTTTTTAGCAATAACTATGCAGAAAAATCTGCAATAATAAATAGCAGTTTTTGGCCTATTTTGCTTATTTTTCATCTTGTCTCTTGGGAGTTAAACCCTAAAATAGTATGGGAGCTTAAAAGTGAACTTGTGGGTGCTTGAGAAGCTAGATTAACACCTATTTCTTGATTCTATTGCGGATTTAAGGTAAGCTTTCATCCCTTTTTACTCTAATTCCTTGATTAATTTTCAAAACTCCAAAAATCTTAAGGCTTGATTTTAAACCCCAATTTCACTCCTTTTCACTTAAATAATATTTTTATCTTATACTTACTAGTTTTTAATCAATTTAACCTACAAAACAACTCTGATTCTTGATTTTAATCCGAATTTCAAAGATTTTGCCCGGTAAAATTTAAAAATGACTTTTCTTCGATTTGAACCTTGTTTTTGACTCGATTTTACTTGGGTTTTCTGATGTAGGTTTCTAAAAATATGGGGAATACATTTTTGAAGTAAAGTTATGATTTTATCCTTCTTTTTTGAAAACCCATTGTGGGAGTCTGTTTTGACCCCGAACCAAAAGTGGTCAATATGGATGTCGTTGGTTTTGTTTTGAAGTGCAAATTTTATATTTAATGTTTTTAGAGGAGTTCGGGATCATTCCTTAAAATTAAGATCATGGGTTTGAAGTGTTAGCGGACCAGTTTCGGCTTTTAAGGTAGGTTATGGCTTAACTCTTTTAGAATGGGCTGGAAAGTAAATGATGGTACAACGTGCATGTTAAGGGTGGGAACTAATCATGAAAAATAGTTATTTATGTGTTGTGCCCGCGTGGGGGCCTATATATGATGTAATTGACGAAATTGAGTTATTATGTGATATGTGTGACCGTGTCGGGTCCTATGTGATATTGATAGCCCTGAATATATGTGAATAATTATATTGTGTTTTTAAGATGCTTAATATGGTACTATTGGTGTATTGTGATTATATTCATACTTTATAGGCATATGAGACATGTGAAAATTCATGGATGAAACTAAAATAATGTGGATATTAGCTCAAGTGGTTGTGGAAATATATAAATGTGGTTGGTTGTGGAAATATATCATGTGGTTAGTCGTGGAAATATATCATATGGTTGGTTGTGAAAATACTCATTGTGATTGCTTGTGAGCATTACATCCTCATATCATACTCATTTACGAAATGTTGGTACCACTGTGGCAACATCTGAGAAACACTGGCAATACCTTTTTAAAACCCTCCTCGAGGGATGTGCCGGGGAGGAGATATTATAGCACCTTATAAAACTCTTTTTGAGGAGTGTGCCAGAAAAGAGATATGAGATATATGGATTATATACGGGTTGACGAACCCTCCATGGGTCCTACATCAGGAAGTGTCATCTCCGTAGGTGTATACGGGGATTGTACGATGATCCCAGAGGTTGTACAATGACCTCGTGCATCATTATCATCATCCTCATCATATACATTGCACTTACATTATTGTGTTTGTGTTGTGTTGTATTGCCATATTAACTTGTCATCTATGTATTTGTCTTACCTTCCTTTACTTGTATTTGATGATCTTGTCTCTACATGTTCTCCCTTGTTCTACTTATATGTGACATAATGTATACTTGTGTTCTATCTTGGTGTGTTATTGTAATATATGTGATATATTAGAACTGTTAGTGCAAGCAGTGTGGGCTACTAATGTGGGATATTTTCTTATTGCAGGTGACGTAGCCTTAGTGTGTATTTTTAAAACCCTTAACTTGGAGGCATTTCTGTCTTTTTCCCGTATGTTTCAGTTTGGGTGGAAGGCTTACTTATCAAGGTTCGCCGCGACAAGTGCCATCATGACCTATCGATTTTTGGGTCATGGCAATTGATATCTAAGCAACCAAGTTTCATTGGTCTTAGCAGTGTAAGAATGGGATGTCTAATAGAGTCTCGCAGATCAGTACGTAGACGTCCATATCTATCTTTGAGAGGCTATAGGACGTCTTAAGGAAAATTTTCTCATTTTATTCTTTATCGTGCGAAGTTCTTTTTTACCTTGTGTTCTGAGTTGTGTTTCACTCTTTCTGCACGGATGGTGTTGCTTATACGGCCTATCAATTGAGAGATATTGTGAGAGATTGGTGGATATCATTTATTGATTGTAGGCCTATTGATTCTCTTGAGTTGTCATGGGATCAGTTTGTTGATGCCTCTCTAGAGAGATTTGTGCCTTTTAGTTTGAGGAATTGGATACATGATGAGTTTGATCATTTAGAGCAGGGCCCCATGATAGTTGTTGAGTATGAGTCATGCTTTCATGCCCTGTACAGATATTTCTATGACAGTATTTCTATTGAGTTTGACAAGATTCAAAAGTTTATGTAGGGTTTGGATGTTTCTCTTCAGTTGGCTACATCTCAGATGGTTGTGTTTGGGGCTTCTTTCCAGAGTATAATGGATCATGCTAAAATGACAGAGGGTATTTTTAGTGCATATCAAGGTGGATCTAAGAAGGCGTATCATTTTGGTGAGTTTAGAGGTCAATTTCCCCGTGTTAGAGATTTTAGAGGTTCTTGTGGATATCAGTGTAGGCTAGTGCAGGCAGCCTTACAGAGTTCAGGTGTTGGACCTTCTAGTTCAGTAGTTCAGGGTGGATGTTCGGGCCTAGTTATGCTTTCTCCTGTTGAGACTGGTCATAGAGGTTGCTATGTGCGTGATGATATTGGCCATGGGGCCAAGGACTGTCCTCACCATATGTTTAGAGCTACTTCTATTTCAGCTATGAGAGGTAGGGATTCTACCAGAGGTGCTAGAGACAGAGATGGTGGATCCCATGGTGGTGGTCGTAGGGCTACTCAGTCTATTGGTAGTCGGGGACAGTGTTACTCTATACCGACCAAATCGAAGGCAGAGGCTTCGAATTTTGTGATCACAAGTATCATCCTTATTTTTTTTAGACCTGTATCTATATTATTTGATCCCAGATCGACTTTCTTCTATGTGTCTGTGTATTTGGCTTTGGGTTTTGATTTTGTTAGTGAGCCTCTTACCATGCCTATTCGCGTATCTACCCCGATAGGTGATTCTTTAGTGGTGGATCGGGTGTACCAATCTAGTGTTGTGGCCTTTGTCGGGCGTGAGACTTTAGTAGACTTGCTTGTGTTAGATATGATTGATTTTGATGTTATTTTGGGTATGGATTAGTTGGCTCCTCATCATGTTGTCCTAGATTGTTATGCCAAGATCGTGACTTTAGCTCCGCCGATGTGCCAAGGATAGCTTGGAAGGGTGCGCTTCATTTGGGTCCTAAGAGGATTATATCTTATGTTCAAGCTCGTAAATTGATTGAGATGGGATGTTTATCTTACTTGGCCCATATTTGTGACACCAGTGTTGTTTTGCCTCTTTCCTTAGATTTTGTCTGTATTGTCCATGGGTTTATGGACGTGTTCCCTACGGACTTGACTGGTATGCCTCCGGATTGAGATATTGATTTTGCTATTGATGTTGAGCAAGACACCAAGCCCATTTCTATTCCTCCTTATAGGATGGCCCCAACAGAATTAAAAGAATTGAAGTATCAGTTGCAGGAGTTGTTAGATAAGGAATTTATCCGACCTAGCATTTTACCTTGGGGTACACCTGTCCTGTTTGTGAAGAAAAAAAATGGGTCTACGCGGATGTGTGTTGATTATCGGCAGTTGAATAAGGTGACGATTAAGAATAAGTATCCTCTTCCTCGCATTGATGATTTGTTTGATCAGCTTCAGGATGTTGTGGTATTTTTGAAGATTGATTTGAGGTTCGATTATCACCAGTTAAGGATTAGAGCTTCAGATATTCTAAAGACAGTTTTTTGGACTCGATATGGTCATTCTGAGTTTTTGGTCATGTCCTTCGAATTGACCAATTCCCCTGCCGCGTTCATAGAATTGATGGACCGGGTCTTTCGATCATATCTTGACTCATTTTTTATTGTCTTTATAGATGATATGCGGATAACTTGGGTAACTTAAATAGATCTATTATAGCTCTAATGGATCTATTTTTGTTTGTGCGTGGATATTTCTTAACTTCTCTAATCATTTTTGTTTTTAGTTTATTTATTTTAATTTTATTAATGTTCATATCTTGGGGGGTGATTATATGGTAATTGATTGAATGTTTTACTATAATATTCTTTAGTTTTTTCTGTTAGTCTTTGTAATTCTTGTATATTATTTTGAAGGTATTCTAAATATTCTATATCTTTTGTTTCAAAATATTCAATTAAATTGTCTTTCATAAATGTTTCTATTAATCTTATTTCTTCCATATTTTGTCTCCAGTATTTTAAATACTCGTAGTCTATCATTTTATTCTAAAGTAGTTGCTTGTTTACTAATTTCTGTGTAATACTCTATTCTGATTGTACTATAATTTATATCTGAATTAAGGTTATTAATACTACTATCAATTATCTCTCCTTCTTCTTCTTCTCTTAATGAGTTTTTTATGTTATATAAACTATTATCTGTACTTTTTTCTAAATTTTCTAAGGTTTCTTTTATCCATATTAATTTTTCTTTTAGATTTTCCATTATTTCTTTGAGTCGGTTTCTATAATTAATTTCTTCATATAGGTCACTTTGGTTTTCTCTAATTTTTCTAATATATTCTAACATTTCTAATCTGTATAATATCCATCTGAGTAACAACTATCTAAATATGAGCAGTAACTTTCATTATATAGATGTAAGTTTTCTATAGAACTTAATAAATCTTCATTAAAATAAAATACCTCTTCATATATAATTTTTATTATATCGACTATTTCTATATATTTAAGTACATACAAAACAAGTATTTTAAATTTATCTATCATTCCATCAGATAAATAGGTAGTCATGCTTTTTCATATGATGCTATTTTCAAAATATTCCCTTCAATCATACACATAACAAAATATAATCATTTTAGATTACTATATACTAGATTATTCTTAAATAACACGTTCTTCGGTCACTATTAGCATGGTAATCTAGATACTTTTTCCTTAAACATCACCTCTACTCTGGCTACTCCCCACCACGACTTTCTTGCCTTACCGGTTTCACCTTTAGGATGACATAGTTCTTAGAGATTTTTTTCCTTTTCCACTTTGCTAATAAACTTCTTAACATGCTATTTTCGAATAATTCTACTATAAAGTAACTAACATGAACTTATTTTATCATATCATGATTGTTAGGAATTTATGAATTTAGCTATTCATAATTATAAATGAATATATCTGTTTTGGTAGATTTGATAATTCTGGGCTTTGTTCATCCATATCTTTTCCTTAGAAATATATCTTCTTTTTATTAAATATTCAAAAGTTTGTTTACAAAGGAGGAGGCTTGCTTTCAACACATGAAAGTCCTGCCTTTATCTTGCCGAATGGCTTATATATTTATAAGAGAAAAAGAAACTATTCCTACTACTATTCCTAATTTACACGTTTTACATGTAAACTATTTTCTACTTTACACTTGTCCTATTTGCAAAAGACTTTACAAAAAAATCTTAAGACTATTCTACAAAAAGACAAAATTAATAAAGACTAAAGCTATACGATAATGACACTTTGCCAAAGAAAAGTCAAAAAGTTATCAAAAACTAGTAAATGCTATAATAACTTACGTATCTAAAGCCAAGGAAACTATTCACATGTCATTTTCTTTCATAACTTTTACTATTTTGTCTTCTTTCTCTTCCATTATTGCTCTGTTGATTTTTATCTTCTAGCTGACGTCCTTATCTTCTTGGTTGATTTTTTTTTTATTCTAGCCGAACTTTCGGGATAATATTATCTTCTCCATTACATCTCAAACATTGATGGTCTGGATATTTGTGTCCAATTATCTTGCAATATCTTGTTAATAATCCGTCTGAAATAAATCCCTTCCTAATTGCTCTTGCAGTAGATTATTTTTCTGGGTTAAGTAACGTCATTATCCATTGTCTAACATCTTCCATATCTGTTTGTCGTAGTTCTCTTAAATTTGAATAAATCATTTGGTGATCTCTTGAATAATAGCTCCATATTGGGTTTCCATTGATAGAATTATTTGCTAATTCTTGAATAATTGTAGCTATTCCAATAAGTCGTTTATTTGCGTAAAAATCAGGTATCTCGATTTTGGGTATCTCTGGCTGCTGCGCAATATCTTCCGGTATAATCATATCTCTGGTTAATCCTATTTTTACAATTTGTATAACTGGTTTGATCTCGTCGTATAATATCTCTGCTGGTGCAGTATAAAACTTTATATAAAATAGATTTCCTTTGGTTACTCTTTTATAGGTGGTGAATACTTTATGTAATTCTTCTATAGCTGTTAGTTCTTCTCCATCTTGGGTATATACGGTATTTAATAATCCATAGTCGAAACAAGTTTTTATTAAGCTTGGGTTGGTTTTGGGTAGTGCGATTAGCTTGTTGTAACCTTGCAATTTTTGGGCTATATAGTTTGTATTTGGTTCTTGGATATTAGTAGCTCTAGGGTTAAGGTTTAGAAAAGTTTGTACTTTGTAGATATTTTCTATATATCCTCGGGCTATATGGTTATAAGCTTTTTTATCTTGGTTCAAACTATCTCGATATGTGGTAATTTATGAGGGTATAAACAAGGGGTCTTTTTGTGCTTTTGGTATAAATGGTTTTTCAAATATCTTATTCATGTTCGTGTTCTGGTATCTTTGTCCACTAACTCCTTTGCTTGTACCTGCAATTGTAGATTGATAAACGTTATGGGTTTTATGGAGTGTCCCAACGTCTCCTTTTAGCTCTGAAATTTTATTGTCTTCCGATTGACATAGCTCTGCACACTGCTGAGTTAGCTGATTCATAGCTTTAGACTTCAGTTTAACTTCATTAGTCTTTAGCTTTTCTATTTCATTACCCATACTGTCCACTTTCATTGAAAGCGTAGTTAGAGTTTTGAGTATTTTTTCTAAAGCATCATCTTCTATTATATCAGTCTGTGTAGCTTTGTCTTGATATGTAATCGGCAATAACATTTTTGTTAGTACTAATTACTTCAATTGTAAATGTAAAAGTTAATATATTCAATACTAGTCTCCGAATTTCTTTCATTTTAACTGAATTTTGTATTTTCTTTGTTAACCACCAACGTACCTGTGTATTATCTGTTCGTACAATAAATTTGTTGTATACAATATATGGCTCAAATGCTAATAAACATTTATATAATGAACATAATTCTTTTCTATTTATTTCCCATTTTATTTCCGTTTCATTAAACGTACCTGAGTAGTATCTACAATAATGTTCTAATTTTTCTTCTTCATAGCTATATTTAAGTACTCCTCCATAACTATATTCACTAGCATCTGCTTCTACTATATATAATTTTTTTATTTTCGTCTGGGAATTGTAATTTTGGTAACTCTTTACAAAGTATTTTTATTTTCTGAACTTGTTTTTTATCTTCTTCGTTGTAATTATATTCTATATCCTTTTTTAATTTTTTCTGTAAAGGCTTTAGGTTTTCTGCTAATTTTGGTATATATTCTCTTACTTGGTTTACTAATCCTAAAAATGATTGTAGTTTCTTTTTTGTATCTAATTCTTCTTTTGAATTTATTATTTTTTGTACTATATGTTGTTGCATTTTTACTCCACTTTTATCTATTTGTATTCCTAAAAACTCTATCTGGTTTTTCATAATTTCGGCTTTCTTTTTACTTAAACTTATTCCCGATTTTTCTATTATATCTGCAAATTGTTCTAATAATTTTAAATGTTCTTCTTTAGTTTTTGTATGTAGTAGTATATCATCTATGTATACTATACAATTAGGTAATTGTTTAAAATAACTATCCATAAAATGTTGGTATCTACCTGGTGCATTTTTATATCCAAATGGTAATACGTTCCATTCATAAAATCCTTGTGGTACCGTAAATGCGGTTAATTCCTTAGAATTTTCATCTAACTTTAAGTGGTAAAATCCTGATTTACTATCAAATTTACTAAAATAATTATATCCTTGTATTTGTCTTATTTTTAGTATCTTATTTGGTATTGGATAATTATATAGTTTTTGCGTTTAGGTTTCTATAATCAATAACCATTCTACTTTTTCCTCTTTTTTGTTCACTATGTTTATTTACTATAAATGCTGGACTATTGTGTTTACTATTACTTTTTTGTATGTACTGTTTTTCTAATAATTCATCTATATGCATTTTAAATTCTTTTAAATCGTCAAAATTATATGTTAATGGTTTTTGAGTTATTATGCTATTTTTATGTATTAATTCAATTTTTATAGTAGTTTTATGTTTTTCTCATCCTTTTTTTGGATCTTCATTATATAATTGTCTTAATTTTTTCTTTATTATTTCTACCTTATCTATTGAAAATATAGTTATTTCTTTTTTATTTATCGAAAATACAACTAGTTCTACTGTGTCTTCTGTATTTTTTATATCTTCTAACTTTTGTGTAGTTTTTTCACTTTCTTTTATCCAATCAGTTTTTTTTCTTATTTTATTAATAACTCTTTTTGCTTTTACTTTTTGTTTACATAGTGTTGTAAACCACCAATCTGTTTTAGTTATTATATGTGGGTATAATTTATCTAAAAATGACATTCCTAAAAGCATATCTTTTGATGTTAGCTCATAATTATAGATTTCTGCTATTGTTATTATAATATCCTTCTACTATTATTTTTACAAGTACATATATTTTCATTTCATGTTAAAGCTCTTTTTATGAATAATCTTTCTTTATTATATGTTATAGATAATTGTGTATGTTCTATATTGTATGGTTTTACTTGTTCTAACCATTTTATTCCTAATATTATGTCTGCTTTTTGCATTTCTTCCTTTATTTCAAATTCTATTTTTATTTTTCTGACTCCTATTATTTTATTTTTTCTGCCGTATCTTTAATGTTTATTAGACTCCTTGGTAGATCTGGGCATATATTACTATTAGATTTTATTTCTTCACTTTTACTAGATATTTTGCTATATAATTTTCCTCTTGTCCTGTGTTTAGGAGTATTAAATATTCTTTTTCATTTATTGTTCCTGTTATATAATATTGATTTAAATTAACTGTTGAAGTTGTTTCATAACTTGTTCTTTTTTATGAGCTTGATGATTCTGATTTTTCATGAGCTATTCTTTTTGTTGTGCTTATTCTATCATTTATTATTTCTAAATCTTCTTCTATATCTATGTCTTTGTAACTATAATCATTATTATCAATTGTTTTTACAAATTGTTTGAAAGGACTTTCTATTTGTATTTTATTAATTTTATTTTTTCCTGTTATTTTATGTTTTGTTGTTAATACATATAGATTTTTACATCTTGCTGTAAATATTTTACTTCCTGGGGTTAGTTCTATTCCTGATATTTTTCAATATCATACTAATGATTTATCTATATTTTTATCTGTTATTGCTACTGAATAATTCACACTTATTATAAATTTAAATTTTTGGTATATTAAATTTCCTTTTATGACAGTTATTATACTTTTTTCTATAGGTTTTACAATTCTATCATCTGCTAAATATAATTCTATTGGTGTATCTATTCCTTCTCTAAAACATGTTTTTATTAATATCTCTGTTCCTCCAAGGTGTACATATTTTATTGGGTCTTTACTTTTTATATTGTTTATTTCTTTATTAATTATTCTTTTTGTTACTAGTGGTATACTAGATCTTCCTTTTGCATATCTACAGTCTATTACATGTTCTTTTTGGCTTACTACGTAGTATTCTTCCTTTTTTCTACTAAATATATTTTTTATTGTTGGTATTTTAAATATTTTTTCTACACTTAAGTCTGTCAAATATTATTTTTTGATCTGTTCCTTCTTCATTTAAATATTCTTCCTTTGTTATTATTTTTATATCTTCTTCAGTTATTTGGTTCATTTTTATATCTTCTTTAGTCATTTGATTTATCTAATTCACTATCTATTTCATTATCTGTTTCATTTTCCGAAATTTTATATATACTATCTTCACTTTCTAATTCGTAATCTATATAATCTATTTGCATATATTCTGCATTTTCTATCTTTATTTCTGATATTTGTTTCTTTTTTGGATTTTTAGGCATTTTACAATCTCTAGCTAAATGTCCTAGTTTTCCACAATTATAACAAGTACATTCTTTTATAGATTTCTTTTTCCTATATGGTCTTTTATGTTTATAATTTTTTACATAATATCTTTTTCTTGGTTTCTTATACTTATATTTTGATTTCTTGTATTTCTTATATTTCTTATGTCTTTTTCTTTTCTTATAATATCTTTCTTCACATCCAAATTGAGGTGCTATTTTATCTTTGCAACATGCTAAATTTCTTATTAATGTTTTTTCCATTTTTATTTCTTCTCTATATTTTTCACATAGATTTCTATAGCATTGTTGTAAAAATTTTATTCTTGCTCCTAGGGTATCTACTATTTTTGCGTCATCCCAACTCTTTATTATTTTTGAACTAAATGGTTCAGGTTATTTACTAAAATATAATCTTCTTATTTCTTTACTTTCTTCTATATTATATGTTCCTTTATAATAATATTCTTTAAATGTGCACGTATACTCATCTATATAACACATATTACATATTGCTAGTTTTAACATTAAATTTCTATTTATATCTTTTTCTTCATTTTGCTCTTCTTCTTTTGTTGTCATACTGCTAAATTCATCTCTTATAGCTATTTCATATTTTTTCAATATTTCTGTTGGTAGTATTTTAGTAGTTGTTGATGTTCCTTCTATTTTATTATCAGATCTTAATACTTTTTTACTTTCTTCGGCTAGGTTTAAAAACCATAATTTTACTGTTCCTATTAATGTCTTTTTTCTATATATTCTGATGTGTTTGTTGTATCTATTTTATTATCTAATAATTGTTTTGACATATATCCTACCCATAGTTGTATTGTTTTATTTGTGTCTATTACACAGTCTAAATCTAAAAAGTTGTAATTAATTATTTGTTTTGGTGTCCATTTATTATATTCATTCTTTGGATTATATATTTTAAACTTACTTTTGTAATTATATGTTGGTTTTCTTATTTCTGATGTACTAGGTATTATATTTTTATCTAGAGTATTTACTTCTGTGATAGCTAACCCATGATTAGTACCTACTGTGAGCACTGAATAATAATACTAAAAAAATACAGAAGTTAGGTTGAAATGTCATAAGGTTCATAATCTGAATACTGATAAATATAGCAACTGATAATAATATCTGAAAACTGAATACTGTCTGAATTAGTCTAGTCTAAAAAGCCTCTAACTGAACTGTCTGAATGTGGAGTTGATGGGATAAGCCCCCAACTAACTCCGACTAATAGAATAACGAATCTACTGTAATACTAAAATAAATAATATCCTCGATGGATGAGGACTCACTACTGAATCTGCTATTGTTAATTGAATCTGACTAAGCGTGGTCAGGAACTTGAACGTCCAAACCTATGATATGATACATCATAGTGCAAGAAAAGAGTATGCAGTCAGTATGTAGAATGTATTGGTTTGCTAGATGTGGTAAGCCTGAAATGCACGGGTTTATATGCCTGAAAAATAACTGACTGAGTGATATGAATATAACTGAATAAGAGAACATGGATAACTAAAACTACTGTAAATAATGAGTATGCAATACTGCGCATATACATATATATACTGAAACTAAATTTTGAGTTCTTATAGCTGAGTAACCAATATTTGAGATTACTGATAACTGAATTACTAATAATTGGGTGACTGTTCCTGACAGTCCTGATTCTGTAGAATTGGACTGAGTTCTATACTGAGACTGAAACTGAAACTGTGGGAGGTAATCATCTAACCGACATGCCCCGCTCTGAATGGATTGGGGTCCAACCTATAACCCTAATTGGAAAGGTGTCAGTATCGTGCCAGGGGTACAAACACTGGCTGTATGAATCCACTGAAATATCGTTCCGAAGGACTAAGGGTCACCCTCTACTGGAAGGTTCCTTGATGAGAATGGTATTACCCTCATATGGCAGGTAAATACCTTATCAACCCTCAACTGGCAGGTTAATATCTCAACCTACGCTGGCTACGTAGTTCTGGAATGCAAGGACTTCTACTAAGGATCGCACGCTCTGCTAACAGGTGAGCCCCCTTCCTTGGATTCACTCGGTGTTGAATCCTACTCCCAACTGAATGGCACTGATTATTAAACTGATTGGACTGAGCTGAGTTTAACTGAGTTCTGTAACTGACTAATTACTACTGTTGCGACACTACTGAGACTATTTTGTAGCTACTATGATTCTAGGTATACAACTAGATTTCGAGTATTAAATATCCCCAGGACTCGATAGCATCATTAGTAAACATGGCACAATCATGAAAACTTAACATTAGTTTCTTGTTTACAATGCATTCATTTAGACATTTAGTCAAACACTTGAGAGACATGAATTGTACATAAATGGGACCACATGATAACATGTCATGATTTCACTATTCAACTCTTCAACTTACATAGGCATTCTATCAAACACTTGGGGAGCATGATTATCTCACATAGAAATAAACACATATAATTATCATGGTCACAACATTCAACTTGTAAATTCAAGGATTAATCATGAGAATCACATATTTCATCACACATGCTATCTTAATTTCATGATACTTGTAATTAATCATGGATTGGAACCCAAACAACATCATAATTATGAATACAATCTAATTCAAGCATGGAAATCACAAATCCGTAAACTTGTATTTTTAAATAGGGTTCTTGGACTCCATGGGTGAAAGGAACCCATGAATGAACACCTAACATACCTGAGAAATTCACTTCTTGAAGATTCTTGTCAGAATTCTTGAGAATTGCTCTTGATTCTTGAAGGCTAGGGTTTTGTTAATTAAGAGAGAATGATTTGATTTTGAGAGGAATTGAGGAAATAATGACTAATTAGGTTATTTAGGGCATTAATCTCATGTTTAGGACTGACTAGGGTCGTGGAAAAAGACCAATTTATCTCTGGAAAGAATTATATTTTTGTCACTGAAAATCTCGATTTTGGCCTTCACTGCGACACGGTGGCATCGCTGTGAGCCACTGGAAACCAGCTGGAACTGTTCAAAAATGGACCATCGTGAAATTGGTTTTTGGCGCGAATCGGAGGTATAGCAGAGCCTCACTGGTAAATGACAATTGCGAAAATGGACATTGGCGCGACACGCCGTTATCTCGATGGCTCACTGGAAAATAACAAATGGGAACTGGAACATTGGCGCAATGCGGGCTTATCGCGATGGCACACTAGAAATTGACGAATGCCAATTCGACCCTCACCGTGATGCGGTGATGCCCACTTTGACAGATTGTTTCACTAAAAATGCTATAACTTCTCACCCGGGTATCAGATTTGGGCGAAATTTATATCGTTGGAAAGATGACCGAATTTTCTACAAAATGGAAAATCTTAAACTGAAAAATTCTGAGTATTTTGAAATTTTTTATATAGAGATACTTGTGTACTAAGAGCTAAACTGAGCTAGGGAAATATGGGGTATTATAATATCTCTCCCTTGGGACCATTTGTCCTCGAATAAGATGATTAAGATGAGAAATACTAATAGACTGAGTTTACATACTAAACATGCACAACTGACTGAGAATTCTACATCCTCTAAGGGGACTACAACTGTTGGGTCACCAATGCATTTTTTTAGCAAGGAGACGTGGAATACTGGGTGCACTGAAGTTAATTCTGAAGGTAACTCAAACTCGTAATCTACCTTTTCAAAACAACTGAGAATTCTGTAAGGACCGACACATCAAGGACTGAGCTTCCCCTTCTTGTCGAACCTCTTCACTCTCTTCATGGGTGAGATTTTCAAGTACACAAAATCGCCAATATCAAACTTGAGATCCTTTCTCCTCACATCTGCATATGATTTTTATTGGCTCTGGGCTGCCCTAAGCCTTTCTCTGATCAACTGAACTTTCTCTAAGTCATCAAACACCATATCAGGCCCTAATACTGTGGCCTCACCAATCTTGAACCAACCAATTGGAGATCTACATCTCCTACCATAAAGAGTCTCAAACGGAGCCATCTGAATACTAGAATGATAACTGTTATTATATACGAACTCAATCAAAGGAAAATGGTCATCCCAACTACCTTTAATATCAACAGCGCATGATCTTAACATATTTTCTAGAGTCTAAATGGTCCTTTCTGCTTGACCATCTGTCTGAGGGTGGAAGGCTGTACTAAGGTAAATTTTGGTACCAAGACCCTTCTAAAAATCTTTCCAAAAATAAGAGGTAAACTAGGTACCTCTATCTGAAATGATGGATACTGGGACTCCGTGCAACCTGACCAACTCTCTGAGATAGAGTTTGGCATAGTCCTTGACTGAATAGGAAGTATGGACTGGCAAGAAATGAGCGAATTTGGTCATTATGTCTACGATAACCCAAATCAAATCATACTGATGACGAGTACGAGGCAAACCCATCACAAAGTCCATGTTCACTTCTTCCCATTTCCATGTGGGAATACTAAACTCCTGCATGGACCCACTAGGCTTCTGGTGCTCAATCTTAACCTGCTGACATGTAGAGCACTTAGCTACAAACTCTATGATATCCCTCTTCATCCCACTCCACTAATAGATCTCTCACAAATTGCGGTACATCTTAATGGCCCCTGGATGAATTGAGTAGTGCTCATCGTGCGCTTCAGCAAGAATTCGTTGTGTCAAGTCATCTACACCTGGAACACATAGAAGACCCTGGCAATGCAACACACCATCTCCCTCTTAGGAGAAAACCTCTACTTTCTGATCGTTGACTGACTCTTTCAGCTTAACTAGACTGGGATCTCTGTCCTACTTTTCCTTTACTTCAAAAACCAGAGATGATTCTGAACTATTTTGCACCTACACACTACCCTCTGCTGAATCGACCAAGTGATAATGCTCAAACTACAGCTCTCGTAAGAGTGTAAGCGGTCATTGTCAAATATATAACCCAACTGGGTTGGGTATCGATCCCACAGAGAATAGCCGGTCACTAAGTAAGCAAAGATTATTAGACTTTTGGTGCAAGTCTCGTAAAAGGGGGGATTTTGTAGCGTGCAATAATGTAACAAAATAGTAGAGTAAAAACGGAAAATAGCAAAGTAAAAAGGAAAGAATGTTCAGTAAGATGTTTAACCAATGAGAATTGAGAGTTGGGGTTATGTCCACCTTATGAGTTATACGTCTCTATTGGCTATGAGTTATGCGAAATTCAGACATGCATGTGTTTATAGAGAATTGTATTCTATGGTAAATCCAGGCGTCTTTTGACCATCAAGGATTATTTCACTTTAACTCTTTCGAGCTTAAAGTGTGTCTAACGGTACAAATTCTCCAAGAGGTTAATCCAGTTACGACACTAACTTTTTAACAGGGGTTGGTGCCCTATTACCTTGACATTATCTCTTTTCCAGACATATAACTTTTCTTTCGAACAAGTTAATGCTATACTGGCGTATTCTATGCGTTTGCAACCACAAGAATTTGCATTAAGATAAAGAGAATAATGATATAAGCAGCATACGTGTCACGAATTCACAAACTCATAGCAATAGATAGTATCTCATAAGGCTTCCATAACCCCAACACAGAAGTTTAGCTACGCATGAGTGCAACGGAAAACACAATAGACATTATCATCATAAAAATCTCACGTGAATTCCTTGCAAATAGCTTTTCTCTTGTTGTAAAAATTAAAAGTCGAATATATGAAAAATAATGTCAACAATGAATTAATGAAGAAAAAGGGGAAGGATAGAATAGGGATGAGGGTGGTGGAGAATTGTTTTGATGGATGGATGGATGGATGGTGGATGGATGGGAATAATGAAAATCTCCAGCAAAATGGGGTATTTATAACACCCATATCCTATTCCTACTAAGCTACTGCATTACTTATCCTAGTCCTACTATGTTACTGCATCATTATCCTAATCCTACTAAGTTACTGCTGATCCCCAAAGTCTTTAGAAGTGCTGTTTTTGCCCAGGACAGGTTTTCCATGCGTCACTTTTAGTCCCTAGGCGTCCAAGCTCTCCTTTCCTTCTTTCGTGAAGCTTCCTTGGGCGTCAAGTTATCCATAAAATGCTGAAATCTTCATCATTTATACCTGAAAACTTGCTAATCACGTTTGTTAGCTCACTTACAGGAAAAAGGACTAAAAGTGCATGAATTATATATTTTGTCCTAAAAACTTAGGTAAAATATGGGTAAATTATAGTACTTTAGGCGTGTAAATACGCCTATCATCAACACCCCACACTTAAAGCTTTGTTCGTCCTCGAACAAAATATCATGTCCATCTAAACATCTACTTAGGGTTTCACAGTAACAGCACAAAATATTCGTCAAGACAGGCACGACAATCATTAACAAAGAGTAGTTTTTTGATCACTACTAGAAATAATTTCACCCTCTAATATAGACTCGTGATAATAGTTAATTCGTATTCAAAAGTTAAGGCACAAAGAATCATATACGACTTACCCAAAACTCATCAACCATGTGTGTCTCACAATATGTCACCCATAATCACTCACAAGTATTGTATATATTTCGAACATGGGTATAATATTATCCTTGCTCTCACTCTCACAAAGAATTCATATGCTGCAACTGATGACCATAGGCTTGCCCTTAGTGTAATGCTCCACTAAATATCAGAATGCTAAGCTTAGGATCAAATAGGTCTTCTACAGGTTGTAATGTAGGCTAAGGGACGGGTAGGACTATTTTGGCCAGAAATAGTGACTATGTTCCTAAGCGCTTTAATACATCACATTATGCCATTAACACTCTCTTTTAATCAACCCTGCTACCTTTCTTTCATCTATCACCCCTTTTCACCTATTTTGCCATTCAAGCATAACTATCTTTTTGTTTAATCATAAACACAATTTATCATTTTGTTTTTCTATTTCTTTTTTTTTTTTATAACACACCTCTATGATAGCCACTCTTTTTCATAACAAATTCAAGTACCAATACACTCTAAGGCATCACTCTCACCCAATTTCCTCTTATTTTGTCACATGACTTCACAACTTAAAGCACTTAGGAATTTGGATCAAATTATGGTCTTGAAAAAAATGGATTAGGCTTACATATGAGGCTGTCAAAGAAAATGACTTAAAGGCTCAAAAGGGTTGACTAGGATAATGTCCACGGGTAGGTAAACAGAAGGTAAATAATTATAGGTTGCCAAAGAAATGCCTAAATCATCTCCTAAACTCACACTCTTTATTTCGCTTCACACACACACCAGGCAAGTTCTAGCATCAGCCACAAACACAGAATATACTATATCCTCACACACACAAGGCACATGATCGACTTTATTGGGAGTAGTATAGACTCTTGATCCTAACAGATGAATGAATTAAACCATACAATTATCACACAGTGAGTCACACTTAGAGCCTAAATGTCTCAATAGTAATGATTCTAGCACAAACTCTTGTCATAACACCATGCCGCCTATCAGAACAATTTCATGCATCAAAATCTAAAAAAAAATACGACTAATTAAAACAAACAAACAAATATGACAATAAATATAGGCAAAGAAGTATAGCATACGAATACCAGCACCCCACACTTAGACGGGACACACTGCCCTCAGTGGAAAATAAATACGGAAAACCTGATTAGTCGGACTCCTCTTCTATGTCTGGGGTCATACCCCCGTGTCGGAATCATCATCAGAGTCGTCATCCTCATAGTTTCCTCAAATTGTACCCCACTTGATCCAAAAGTGCGTTGAGGTATTTGTAGCGAGGAGGATTCAACTTGCTCTTTTCTTCCGCTTTCCTAACCTTTCTGTGAGGTGGATACTTTTTGTTTTTCTTGTCGTCCTTTTGAGGCCATTCTACCTGAGATCCTAATAGAGTCATGTTAGCTTCATCTCAGAAGATTCAATTGATAAACAAACAGTAATGGCACCACCCCACACTTAAGTTGTTGGCACAGACTAATTAAGTGAGTGATGTCGACTACTCAGACTTCATCGTCATACATTTGGGCGATATGTTCCAATAATATGTTCAACACAGTCATACTTTCATGTCGTCTTAACTATCCTTTCCAACTCTATTTCATGTAATCTTGATCATACTCTCATGTTTGGATTAATGCACTTTTTTGAACAAGACTACTGCATAGAGATCGTATCAAGTTATGGTATAGAAATAATCACAATATCTCATGCTTGTATTCAATCATGATCTTTATCTCGATGAATGAGTCATTCAAACATTCAAGCATTCAATTTTGAAGATTATGCAATTAACTTCACCATGTCGACTCCGCAAAAGTATGACAGTGTATAACAATCAAATACAAGTCGGAACAAAATCAAGAACACCCATACGTATTCTTTCACTCAACGAGATGTATCACAACAAATCAACCACATTCAAATCACCAATACTACTTCAAGATTTAACAATTCATTATAGGCGTAGTAGTGTAGTACTTACGGAATATAAAAGAAGAACAAAGAAGTACTTACTTGGTTGATGGCCTCGGAAGATGTTCTTGCAAAGTAAAAGAGCAAAAGGAAAATTTTTGAGAGATTTTGGAGAGGTAGGCGACGCTTTTCTTAGGTTTGCAATGTATTTTTGGTCTAAGACTAAGTGTCTTATTTATAGGGCAAGCTTGGGTCGGGTTTTGACCCATTTAAAATCGGATTTGGAGACCAAAAGTGACCATAGGCGGCGTCTTTTGCTTTGCCTATGCTTGGCATAGGCGGCGCCTTTTGCAAAGCATTGTTGAGCATAGGCGGCGCCTATGCCATGGCATTGTTAGGCATAGGTGGCGCCTATGCCATGGCACATGAGATTCAGAGACAAAATGCTTTTGCATAGGCGGCGCCTATGCTATGGCACACTTAGGCATGGGCGGCGCCTATGCTATGGCACACTAGATTCCGAGAGCTTAGGCCATATTATAGGCCTTGCCTTGTTCGTGGCCTAGATTTACATAGGCCTTGCCTTGTTCTTTGCCTATATTTTCATAGGCAATGCCCAACCCATAGCCTTTTGCTTCTTCAATCCTAACTTACCACCTTGAACATGCAATTCTTCCAAATCAAGATTTGAACTCAATCTCCTCCTTTACACCTCTTGCACCTACACTTACTCAAAAGCAACAAAAATGATTAGAACGATGGGTTGCCTCCCATCAAGCGCCTTAGTTTTGGTCGTGGCTCGACAAAATCTTAAGAAAACAAAACAATTAAAAACGATGGGTTGCCTCCCACCAAGCGCTTGATTTATTATCGCGGCACGACATAGCTATCTCGATTACTTAGACTTCATTGAGATAGATGGGGCATCATTTTCTGAATGGATTCAGACGACGCTGATGCTTACTTGTAGGCATGCAATCTTCTTCGATATGACTCTTGTGCATACATATCCCAGGAGGGATACAAATTATATCATCAATAGTCCAACCCATAGCTCTCTTGTATCTCTTCAGAGCAGAGATGAGAGCCTCTACGTGCTGTTCACTTAAATTATCCGTCACACTCACCAAAAGTGTATTTCTACTTCCCAAGCATGCATACCTTAGATAATTGGGGAGCTCTTTCGATTCTAGCACTAAGGGCTCTTCAATGGAAGTCTTCGCTGTTGGTGACGGTTGATTCTTAAGATCAAGGTCCGGCTGCTTAGGAGTATGAGAATAGGACCCTATTTTTGTTAGAGCACACATAGTTTCTTTATAATCTTCATCGTCCTCATGCTCAACATTCAGCAGCACAGCAGACAATGGCTCAACAGTAAGCTGTTTCTCTACAGTTAATGCTTTCTTATCCTCATAATGAACATCAGCTACGGAGAACACATTCATATCGCTAGGCTGCTTCATTGCTTTGCATATATCAAAGAAGACCACTTCGTCATTCAACCAAAATAAAAGCTCATTAGCTCTCATGTCAATAAGCACGCTTCCTGTTGCAAGGAAAGGACGTCCCAAGATTATAGGAACTTCAGAATCCACCTCGCAATCCAAAATCACAAAGTCTGCAGGAAAGATAAAGGTGGAAACCTTCACCAACACATCATTCAAGATACCCACAGGTCATTTTACCGACCTATCTGCCATCACGAGCCGCATATTGGTTGGTGTAGGGTCACCCAACCCCAACTTTCTGTAGACGGATAGTGGCATCAAATTGATGCTAGCTCTCAAATCGCACAATGCCTTAGCAAAATTCATAGATCCAACCGTGCAAGGAATAGTGAAAGCTCTAGGGTCTGCCTTCTTCTGTACTAAGGACCTTGTGGCAATTGCACTGCAATGATGAATATTATCTGCCGGCTCATAGCTTACTTCCCGCTTCTTTGTTAAAAGGTACTTCATGAATTTAGCGTATCCGGGCATCTGCTCTAGCGCCTCCACCAAAGGAACATTAATAGTTAGCTGCTTCAACATAGTCATGAATTTACTGAACCTGGTATCATCAGCTTTCTTCTTCAATCTCTGAGGAAAAGGTGGTGGTGGAAGGGGAATTGTTTTCTCCACCACTTCCTTTTTATCTTGCTTCCGATTATCAACCTTTTTAGGAGTGTCGTCAGCCTTCTTCTTCAGTCTCTGAGGAAAAGGTGGTGGTGGAAGGGGAATAGTTTTCTCCACCACTTTATTTTTACCTTGCTTCCAACTATCAATATTTTCAGGCTGCAAACGTCTAGGGGTGACGTCATGAACACACTCTTCAGCTTCTTCGGCCTCTTCACATTCTGCATTAATAACATTATCCGCTATATCATCAACCACCTGCTTGTCCTTGGATGGATTTTCCAACACTTTACCACTCCGGGTAGTAATAGCCATGCATGATCCGTCGTTCCTTGGGTTTTGCACCGTATCGCTGGGTAGTGTTCCAGCCTTTCTTTGGTTGAATGTCGCAGATAATTGACTCAATTGTTGCTCCAGCTGTTTTATTGAAGTGGAATGCGAGTCAACCAATTGCTTCATTGAGGACAGATCATTTATTACCTCAGTTACTCCTGTGCTGGTTGCCTCTACTCCTTTCAGCAGCTTAGCCATCATATCTTCCATGGACATATTTCCAGAGCCATATGCCACAGCCTCACGATTTCCAGGAGGAACATACAAACCACTCCTATCAGTCTTATTCTTCCAACCACCTTGATCGCGGTCCTTGTATCCAGATTTATCATAATAGTTCCGACCTTGGTTTCCTTGGGTATTGCCTCGGAAACCCACCTGATTATTCAAGTAGTTTTCTTCTTCCTCATAGTCGGATTCATCTCTTCCCTGTGATACAACGGCCTTAACCTTTTCGGTCTTCCCTGATAATAAGTGCTTGGTAAGAAGATCCATTTGAGTTTTCATGTGAGCCATATCTTGGTCACGTTCCTCTTGTCTACGCCTCTGCTCTGCAGTCAAGCAAATAGATAAAGTGGGGCTTGCTACCTCAGAATCCCTGGTATGCCAAGCTCTACTTTGCTTCGTCATCCGATCTAGCATATTGCTTGCCTGACCAAAGGTGAGGTCCATGAATGACCCACCTGCTGCATTATCAACCACTGGCGTCGTCACCGAATTCAAAGATCTGTATAATATCTCCATCAAGTGGACATTGGTCATATGATGGTTTGGGCACCGCATAAGCTTCGTTTTGAACCTCTCCCATGTTTCGTGGAGAGCTTCAGTTGGAAGCTGTCGAAAATTGCTGATTTCATCTCTCAACTGTGCTTTTTTGGATGGCGGAAAGAATTTTTCTAGGAAAGCGTCTTTCAGTTGCCTCCAATTAGTAATAGAATCAGGAGTTAGCCCGTTCAACCATAGAGTTGCCTCCCCAGACAGAGACAATGGAAATAAGCACAGCCGAATTGCATTTTGCCCAACTCCTGGATTGTTGAATAACTTGCATGTAGAGATGAAGTTGATCAGGTGCATATTCGGATCATCGCCTGCGAGTCCACCAAATAAACCTGAGCTGCAATAGCTGAATCATGGTGCTAGTGATATTAAACTTTGCTCCAGGTGCCAAGGGCGGAGGAATAATAGCTCTTGTAGCACCAGCTCTATCCAGATCGTCATCATCATCATCAAAAGGAGCCTGCACAGCTCGGCGGTCAGGTCTCATTCTAGCTTGACGATCTCTCCTATGCATAGGTGATGCCACCTCATCTGCACGTCGTGGATTATGTAACTCCTCATCACCCAGGTCCTCATCATCAGGATTTGTTGCCCGAACTGGGTTATCAATATTCTGTTGATGCACTTGAGCAGCTGCCAGTGCAGCCAGTCTAGCTTGCTCCTGTTGAGCCGCCCTTCTGTCAATGTCACGTTGTGCATCCATCCTGCCAATAGAACCTGAATAGAACAAAAACAACAGCTAAAAGTAAAATTTGAGAACTTTTGACCAAAGGGTCTAGTAACTATCACAAACTTAGTTGACAATCGTATTCCCCGGCAGCGGCGCCAATTTTTGATAACGCTCAAACTACAGCTCTCGTAAGAGTGTAAGCGGTCATTGTCAAATATATAACCCAACTGGGTTGGGTATCGATCCCACAGAGAATAGCCGGTCACTAAGTAAGCAAAGATTATTAGACTTTTGGTGCAAGTCTCGTAAAATGGGGGATTTTGTAGCGTGCAATAATGTAACAAAATAGTAGAGTAAAAACGGAAAATAGCAAAGTAAAAAGGAAAGAATGTTCAGTAAGATGTTTAACCAATGAGAATTGAGAGTTGGGGTTATGTCCACCTTATGAGTTATATGTCTCTATTGGCTATGAGTTATGCGGAATTCAGACATGCATGTGCTTATAGAGAATTGTATTCTATGGTAAATCCAGGCGTTTTTCGACCATCAAGGATTATTTCACTTTAACTCTTTCGATCTTAAAGCGTGTCTAACGGTACAAATTCTCCAAGAGGTTAATCCAGTTACGGCACTAACTTTTTAACAGGGGTTGGTGCCCTATTACCTTGACATTATCTCTTTTCCAGACATATAACTTTTCTTTCGAACAAGTTAATGCTATACTGGCATATTCTATGCGTTTGCAACCACAAGAATTTGCATTAAGATGAAGAGAATAATGATATAAGCAGCATACGTGTCACGAATTCACAAACTCATAGCAATAGATAGTATCTCATAAGGCTTCCATAACCCCAACAGAGAAGTTTAGCTATGCATGAGTGCAACGGAAAACACAATAGACATTATCATCATAAAAATCTCACGTGAATTCCTTGCAAATAGCTTTTCTCTTGTTGTAAAAATTAAAAGTCGAATATATGAAAAATAATGTCAACAATGAATTAATGAAGAAAAAGGGGAAGGATAGAATAGGGATGAGGGTGGTGGAGAATTGTTTTTATGGATGGATGGATGGTGGATGGATGGGAATAATGAAAATCTCCAGCAAAATAGGATATTTATAACACCCATATCCTATTCCTACTAAGCTACTGCATTACTTATCCTAGTCCTACTATGTTACTGCATCATTATCCTAGTCCTACTAAGTTACTGCTGATCCCCAAAGTCTTTAGAAATGCTGTTTTTGCCCGGGACAGGTTTTCCATGCGTCACTTTTAGTCCCTAGGCATCCAAGCTCTCCTTTCCTTCTTTCGTGAAGCTTCCTTGTGCGTCAAGTTATCCATAAAATGCTGAAATCTTCATCATTTATACCTGAAAACTTGCTAATCACGTTTGTTTGCTCACTTACAGGAAAAAGGACTAAAAGTGCATGAATTATATATTTTGTCCTCAAAACTTAGGTAAAATATGGGTAAATTATAATCCTTTAGGCGTGTAAATACGCCTATCATCACCAAGCAGACACCTAGTCGGGCAAGCTGATGAACTTCCTGAACTAGCTTCTTCTTACCATCCTCAATGTGAGAAACACTACCCATAGGCAACACACTGAGAGCATCTGCCACTATATTGGCCTTGCCCGGATGATACAGAACACTCATATCATAATCTTTCAACAACTCTAACCACCTTTTTTGATGCAAATTCAGGTCTTTCTGTGAGAATACATACTGCAAGCTTTTATGATCTGCGAACACATATACATGCACCCCATCCAAGTAATGCCTCCAAATCTTTAAGGCAAACACAACAGCTGCCAAATCAAGATCATAGATAGGGTAATTCTTCTCATGGGGCTTAAGCTGCCTAGAAGCATAGGCTATGACATTACCTCTCTGCATAAGGATACAATCTAAACCTACTATGGATGCATCACAGTACACAACAAACCTATCTGAACCATTGGTAACATCAAAACTGGGGCTGAGATGAGTCGAGTCTTCAACTCCTAAAAACTCTTCTCACAAGAATCTGACCACTGAAACTTAACTTTCTTCTAAGTTAATCTGACATGGGGGATGCAATAGATGTAAAACCTTCAAAAAACCGACGGTAATAGCCAGTTAAACCCAAGAAACTCCTGATATCTAATGGAGAAATAGGTCTAGGCCAGTTTTTCACCGCCTCGATCTTTTGAGGATCAACTCTAATGCCATCACCGGAAATAATATGACCAAGGAATGCTACTGACCTTAGCCAAAATTTGCACTTACTGAATTTGGCAAACAACTGATGGGCTCTGAGAGTCTGAAGTATGATTCTGAGATGATCTGCATGATCATTCTCCCTACGTGAATAGACAAGAATGTCATCGATGAAGATTATAACGAACATGTCTAAGTACTGCTTGAACATGATACTGTGGCATTTGTGATGCCAAAGAACATGACTAGAAACTCGAAGTGACCATACCAGGTTTGGAAAACTATTTTTGGAATGTCACATTCTCTAACTCTGAGCTGATGATAGCTGAATCTAAGCTCTATCTTAGAAAAATAACTGGCACCCTAAAGTTGGTCGAACAAGTCATCGATTTTGGGAGTGGGTAGTTGTTCTTGATTGTGACTTTGTTCAACTGATGGTATTCTATACACATTCTGAGTGAACCGTCTTTCTAACGCACGAATAAGACTGGTACGCCCCATGGGGAAATACTAGGTCTGATGAACCCCTTGTCTAAAAGGTTCTTTAACTGTTTTTTAACTCTCTGAGTTCAGCTGGTGCCATTCTATATGGCGAAATAGATATAGGCTGAGTATCTGGAAGAAGGTCTATTTCAAAGTCAATTTCCTTTTCGGGAGGAACTCCAGGAAGATCTGCAGGGAATACATCTGAGAATTCATTTACTACTGGAACTGACTCAAGACTAGGAGTATCTGAACTAGAGTCCTTGACTCACACAAGATGATAGACACATCCCTTGGATATCATTTTTCTCACTCTAAGGTATGAAATCAACTGACCCTTAAGAGCTGTAGTACTACCCCTTCATTCAAGGAATGGTTCATTTGTAAACTTAAAATGAACAATTCTGTTTCTACAATCAACTGAGGCATAGAATGAATGGATCCAATCCATGCCGAGAATGACATTGAAATCTGTCATCTCTAACTCTACTAAGTCTGCTGAAGTGACTTTCTGAAATATTATAATCGGATAATTTTTGTATACCCGCTGGGCTATGATAGACTGACCCACTTGGGTAGAGACTGAGAAAGGTTCTGTTAAGACTTTTGGTTTGACCTTAAAGTTGACTACTATGTAAGGAGTTACAAAAGACAGAGAAGCTCTTGGATCTAATAAGGCATAAAAATGTAAATGGAAGATCTGTAATTAACCAGTGACCACATCAGGAGAACTTTCCTGATCTTGTCTGGACTAAAGTGCATAAAGCCTATTTGGGCGTTGCCCACTAGTGGCACTAGAAGCGGCACCCTGTTGATTCGGGAAACTGAACTGACCTGAAGGACGATTGTACTGACCCAATGAACCTGACTGAGGACAATCTCTGATTCTATGGAATGGCTTGCCACGCCCGAAACAAACATCACTGCCAGCCCTACAGACACCCTGATGGTTTCTGCCGCATTTCTGACTAAGGGGATTTGTTCAAGCACTGTTGAGACTACCCTGAGATTTAGAGCCTGGCGCTCTATCTTTGTTACCATTTTTGAACTTAGTTACTGGAGCACTGGCTGAGGATAGAGCTGGAACTGAAGATTTTGGGAGAAACTGGGAACGGTTACCACTTTCTGACTTAGGCTGTGTAAAACTAAAGCTACCTGTTCTAGCTCTCTTGTTCTCCTTCCTCTCTCCTTATTCTTAGCCTCTTCTATCTGTTGAGTATAGACCATTAGCCTGGATATATGCATCTCCTTAATTAACATCGCAGTTTTGCACTCCTTAACCATACTCTCTCACACCTCAGACACGAACTTGCTCATTCTGGACCTATTGTCTGCTACTACTTGGGGAGCATACCTGGATAACTAAGTAAACTTAAGGGAATACTCTTTCACACTCATGTTTCCTTTCCTAATATTGATGAACTCTGACACCTTGGCTTCTCTCAACTCTAAGAGAAGGAATCTATCTAAAAAAGCAGTAGCAAACTCTTCTCATTCTATGGGCCCTGTATTTGTGCCCCTTTCTACCTCCCACTACTTAAACCACGTAAAAGTTACATCTTGTAGCTGATAGACAACTAACTCAGCACTCTCACTGGAAGTCACTCCCATAATATTTGTGACTTTTTCCACCTGATCGAGGAACTCCTATAAATCCTCTTCAGACTTAGAACTTGAAAATAGGGGAGGATTCATTCGGGTGAAGTCCCGAATCCTAGATGCAGCAATATTGGCCACTGGTTTAGCCTGAACAACAGCTGACCATTTATTTTGGGCTGCTACAGAATGGGCTAGAGTGGTTAATGCAGCTCTGAATTCTGCATGGGAGACATGCTCATCTAGGGGATCTGCCTGAATGAGAGGAGGTGCTGGATGGTTTCAGTTCTTCCATTGGTATTTTTAAGAGGGATATTCTGTAAATGGAAGGAAGAAGTGAATTAGACTAAGAGTTTAACTTGAGCTCATGCTCACTCGCACGACATGAATAATGAAAGAACGAAAACTTTTCCTAAAAATGCCTCATAGCCTCTTGCCCATAAGTGTGGCGTGCTACATACCCATGCACAAGACTCTACTTGACACGACTTTCAGACTCCCTAGGACTTTGTTAAACCTTAGGCTCTGATACAAAGTTTGTAACGACCTGAGTCTGCACCTCGGACACTATATGGTACTTACGACCCCGAAGAACCACAAGCTGACCCATGACTGGTACCTGCTGTGAGCACTGAATAATAATACTAAAATAATGTAGAAGTTAGTCTAAAATGTCATAAGGTTCATAATCTAAATACTGATAAATGTAGCAATTGATAATAATATCTGAAAACTGAATACAGTCTGAACTAGTCTAGTCTGAAAAATCCTCTAACTGAACTGTCTGGATGTGGAGTTGATGGTACAAGACCCCAACTAACTTCGACTAATAGAATAACGAATCTACTGTAATACTTAAATAAATAATATCCTCAATGGATGAGGACCCACTATTGAATCTGTTGCTACTAACTAAATTTGACTAAGCGCAATCAGGAACCTGAGCGTTCAAACCTATGATATGATACATCATAGCACAAGAAAAGAGTATGCGATCAGTACATGGAATGTACTGGTATGCTAGATATGGTAAGGATAAAATGCATGGGTTCATATGCATGAACAATAACTGACTGAGTGATATGAATATAACTGAATAAGAGTTCATGGATAACTGAAACTACTTTAAATACTGAGTATGCAATCCTACGCATATACATATATATACTGAAACTGAATTTTGAGTTCTGATAACTGAGTAACTGAAATTTGAGATTACTGATAACTAAATTACTGATAACTGGGTGACTTTTCCTGACAGTCCTGATTCTGTAGAACTGGAATGAGTTCTATACTAAGACTGGAACTGAAACTGTAGGAGGTAATCATCTAACCGACATGCCTCTCTCTGGATGGATTGCGGTCCAACCTGTAACCCCAGTTAGAAGGGTGGCAGTACCGTGCCACGGGTAAAGACACTGGCTATGTGGATCTACTAAAATATATCCCCGAAGGACTAAGGGTCACCCTCTACTAGCAAGTTCCCCGATGAGAATGGTATTACCCTCATCTGGCAGGTAAACACTTTATCAACCCTCAACTGGCAGGTTAATATCTCAACCTACGCTAGCTATGTAGTTCTGGAATGCAAATACTTCTACTAAGGATCACACCCTCTACTGGCAGGTGAGCCTCCATCCTTGGATTCGCTCGGTGCTAAATGCTACTCCTAACTAAATAACACTGATTATTAGACTGATTGAACTGAACTGAGTTTAACTGAGTTTTGTAACTGACTGATTACTACTGTTGCGACAATACTGAGACTATTTTGTAGCTATTGTGATTCTAGGTATACATCTAGATTTTGGGTATTAAATACCCCCAGGACTCGATAGCATCAATAGTAAACATGGCACAATCATGAAAACTTAACATTAGTTTCTTGTTCACAATGCATTTATTTAGACATTTTGTCAAACACTTTAGAGACATGAATTGTACATGAATGGGACCATAAGATAACATGTCATGATTTCACTATTCAACTTACATAGGCATTCTATCAAACACTTGGGGAGCATGATTATATCACATAGAAACAAGCACATATAATTATCATGGCCACAATATTCAACTTGTAAATTCAAGGATTAATCATGAGAATCACATATTTCATCATACATGCTATCTTAATTTCATGATACTTGTAATTAATCATGGATTGGAACCCAAACAACATCATAATCATGAATACAATCTAATTCAAGCATGGAAATCACAAATCCATAAACTTGTATTTTTAAATAGGGTTCTTGGACCCCATGGGGAAAGGAACCCATGAATGAATACCTAACATACCTGAGAAATTCACTTCTTGAAGATTCTTGTCAGAATTCTTGAGAATTGCTCTTGATTCTTAAAGGCTAGGATTTTGTTAATTGAGAGAGAATGATTTGATTTTGAGAGAAATTGAGCAAATAATGAATAATTAGGTTATTTAGGGCATTAATCTCATGTTTAGAACTGACTAGGGTCATGGAAAAAGACCAGTTTATCCCTAAAAAGAATTAAATTTTTATCACTGAAAATCCCAATTTTGGCCTTTCCCGCGACACGGTGGCATCACGGTGAGCCACTGGAAATCGGATGGAACTGTTCAAAAATGTACCATCGTGAAATTGGCTTTTGGAGCAACGTGGAGGTATCACGGAGCCTCACTGGAAAATGACAATTGCGAAAATGGACATTGGCGCGACGCGCCGTTATCGCGATGGCTCACTGGAAAATGCCAAATGGGAACTGGAACATTGGCGTGATGCAGGCTTATCACGATGGCACACTGGAAATTGACGAATGCCAATTCGACCCTCATCGTGATGCGGTGATGCCCACTTTGACACGCTGTTTCACTAAAAATGCTATAACTTCTCACCCGGGTATCGAATTTGGGCAAAAATTTCTCGTTGGAAAGCTGACTGAATTTCCTACACAATGGAAAGTTTTAAACTAAAAAATTCTGAGTATTTTGAAAATTTTATATAGAGATACTCGTGTACTAAGAGATAAACTGAGCTAGGGAAATACAGGGTATTATAATATCTCTTCCTTGGGAACATTCGTCCTCGAATGAGACTGATTAAGCTGAGAAATACTGATAGATTGAGTTTACATACTAAACATGCACAACTGGAGTATGAGTACATGGATGAACTAATTCATAAATGCGTGACTGTCATGAAGATAGGAGATGCCAGAAAGTTAAGTTACATGGTTCCATTCTTGTTATGCCTCTATAGATTGTCAGACCCGAGTGGTGAAGTTTCAGTTTTCAGATGAGCCAGTTTTTGAGTGGTCAGGTAATTCAGTGTCTCCCAAAATTCATTTCATATCTTATCTTAAATCCAGAAAGTTGATCTGCAAAGGTTGTATCTATCATCTTGTTCGAATTAAGGACAGTAAGTCTGAGGCTCCAACAGTTCAATCAGTCAGTGTAGTTAATGAGTTTCCAGATGACTTTCTCAAAGATTTGCCAGGGGTACCTCCCGATAGGGAAATAGAATTTGGTATTGACCTTCTTCCAGATACTCAGCCTATTTCTATACCTCCATATCGTATGGCTCCCGCTGAGCTTAAAGAGTTGAAAGAGCAACTCAAGGATCTTTCAGATAAAGGTTTTATAAGGTTTAGTGTTTCTCCATGGGGCGCTCCCATCCTATTCGTTCTATAGAAAGATGGTTCTTTGCATATGTGCATTGACTATCGTCAGTTGAATAAAGTTACGGTAAAAAACAAATACCCTCTTCCTAGAATTGATGACTTATTTGATCAACTCCAAGGTGCCAGTTATTTCTCAATTATAGACCGTAGATCCGACTATCATCAGCTTAAAGTAAGGGAATGTGATATTCCAAAGATAGCTTTCAAAACTCGTTATGGTCATTTTGAGTTTCTAGTCATGTCCTTTGGACTAATTAATGCCCCAACAGCCTTCATAGACTTGATGAACAGAGTGTTCAAAAATTATCTGGATATGTTTTTCATAGTCTTTATCAATGATATTCCTGTCTACTCTCGTAGAGAGGATGATCATGCAGACCATCTTAGAATTGTGTTACAGACCCTTAGAGATCACCAGTTGTTTGCCAAGTTCAGCAAGTGTGAATTTTGGCTAAGGTCAGTAGCTTTCCTTGGTCATATCATTTCCAGTGAAGGTATTAGAGTTGATCCCCAAAAGACAGAAGCCGTAAGAAATTGGCCTAGATATATTTCCATGTCAGACATTAGGAGTTTATTGGGTCTAGTCGATTATTACAGACATTTTGTTTAGGGTTTCTCATCTATTGCATCTCCTATGTCTAGATTGACCCAAAATAAAGTTAAGTTTCAGTGCGTGACTGTCAAGCACCAACGTCTCAAGCCAAAATGCAATAAAAGTGATGCCACACTAATGCTACCCTAGTTACAATTTGGGTCTACTCTCACAAGAGAGGATTCGTGGTCTACTCTCACAAGAGAGGAAAAGTCTTTCAATATCTCATATCAATCAAAACTAAAAAGTAAATACCTAATAAGGCACTATATATAGTCTTATTACAAATGAGAGATAAAATGACCCTTTTACCCTTAATGAAAGGGGTGGCCATGGGGTGTTGGGAATCAACAGGTGTAGTTCCTAGAACACCCTTAATGAAAGGTGATAAAAAACCTTGAGTGTTCAAGTGTTGGCAAAAACTGTGAGTCTTCAAGTCTTCAATGCTCCCAAGAAACCTTCCACACACGAGATTGCTCTATGGTGTGCTCAAATCAGCCCCTCCATGTATGTTTTTGTGCCCTCAATGTGACCAAAGCGTGATTCTTCATGTATTGTCTTCTAAAGATGTCATCACAAGCTATGGTGGCCACTTGTCTTGTATCATCCTCCCCTTCTTAAAAAGGATTCGACCTCGAATCCATACCTTGCAAAATCAAAGGAATGACAAATAAGCACAACATCCTCATGGCACGAGGGTTAGGGTTAGTGCAATAAATAACATCAACATGCCAAGGTGGTACACACTTGAAATATAACCATGAATCCTTTGCATGAAAAGACTAGTGAAAATGTAACAAAGGAAGTGCTACGACCACCAAGGGGAAGGATACCAACACTCACGATCAAGCCTTGTTTGTTAGCTTGACCAAGCATCAAGGTGGATGTATAATATTCTCTACAACCTAAAAGGTTATGAGGGTCAAATGGTAGAAGTAGCCAAGGGGTTAGGTCTTGACCATTCTCATTTTCCCCTAAGGATCCATCCTCACAATTCGGCATACCCTCTATATCACCATTAGAAATATCATGAACAAAAAGAGGGTTGAGAAAGGTGTTCCACAAGTCATCTTCAAATATAGGATTCTCATGCATGCACTTACTACTAGTTTCAAGATCTCCACTAGGAGTATTCCCAACATAAGAAACACATAGAGAAGAAATAGATGGAATTTTTAAACTCGCACCACCTTCTCTTTCACAAGAGTAATCCTCACACATATATAAACCACTACGGCCAGAAAATAGATCATAATCAAAACCATTTACACAAGTACAATAACAATTCGGGTTTCCTAAACATTCAAGCAAATCAAGGTCATTTTCGCCCGATTGATCATTTTGCACACCCTCACTAGTTATTGGTAACTCACATACCAACGTAGACTCACCTTGGTTTTCACAAGGGTCAACTAGTGTGTGAATACTCTCGTCACTTGGTAATGGAACCTTAGTCAAGTTACAAGGGCTAGCACTAGATGGACACAAATCATTCTTATGAGAAGAATCAATTTCCTCATCTAAAGGATTGACTAGTGCCTGCGTACCTACAACAAGAGTTTGTTCCTCATGCGACCTAAAAATACCAAGATTATCCCAAAAGGAAGACTCAAGCACCTCTACTTTAGGCAAAACCGCATCTAAACCCATTGGTATACTATTATCCACAACACAACACTCTAAGTTCATAGGAGTGTAGGGGATAACATTTTTACCTTGTAGCTCACATGAGCTACGACCTTCACCTTGGTGTGGGTCGTGGCAGATCACTTGCTCCCTTTGAAAGCTTTCATCACAAGGTGATTGGACAAGAGGAATTGGATTTAGTGGGATGGGTATAGATATCAATTGGCATAGCCCTTCAAGGTCCTATTTGACATCTTTACAATGGTTATGAAATTTATCACATGTAGCATTGAAATTATTAATATACATGGTACCTAAAAATACAAAAACAAAGAAAGATGACAAAACAACAAACAATTAGCTCAACAATATCCTCGCCACACTCTCACACCTTTAATGTTGCAAGTCGGCTTGTAGTTTGTGATGAGTTGAGGGGTGAGTCTACTCTTTTCCGGAATAGATTTCAGTTTAAAACTAAAACAAATCTTATCGGACTTGAGCCAAGAACTAACAACGATTTCAAAAAAGAAAAGCACACAAATAATGCAAACACGAAGAAAACGAACACAAAACTAAGTTACAATCTAGTAGGTTATTACTAGTTTGCCAATTAGTATTAGAATCAATAAATGAAACTAAGGAAAAACAATAAGAAACTAAGAATCCAAAATTTGAGCCTAAAATTACTGTGTGAACAGTAAAATGGTGACGTGGCAGTCCACTATTAGTTGTGAAATATTGTGGAAATCTAAATTTTTTTTCTTGTCTTCAATTTGGATTGGTCAATTCAATTTGGAAGAGAGGAGTTTCGGTTTTGGGAGGAAAACAACAAGATTTAGAGACTTTTCAAATTCAAAAGGGTTTTGACTTTCCTTGCACTCTTTTGGCTAAACACCTTTTTGAAAGCTTTTTGGTTCTTTCCTCTTTTGTTAGTCTTGGAAAGTGCCCTTTCTCCTTTTTGGTAACAAGACTTTTTGAAAGTCTTTTGGTCCCTTTCTTTCTTGTAATATTCTTGGAATAAGTTTCAAGACTAGAAATAACACACTCTTTTTCTTCACTCACTTAGATCAAACAACCAAATTTGAAGACTTTTTCTTCAACAAAACATGAAGATGGTGAAGAACACCAAGAACACACTTTTTGAATCTTGGAGTCCTAAGGTTCAAGTTGGACCTCCCAAACAACAACACCTTTTCAAGATTAAAACCACAACACAATATCCATAATACACATTTAAACCTTGAACCAACAACACACCACACGTCCAAGCCTTGAACCCGCAACAATAATACCAACAACAATCGGCCAAGGCTTAGGTCCACAACAACAATACAAACAAATTCAAGATCAAACTTAGCTATTGACTCAATAGTGTTGTGAAGAATAAAACTAACACTAGAAACACTAAAGACAAGTAAAAAAATCTTGGCCAAGACACAACAAGAACACAATTTCGGCCAAGACACAAAAATGGACAGATTTGCTTCTTTTTGAATTTTTTAGTTTCAACACTTATTTTTTTTATTTTCAACTAACCAAGCCCAAGATTGATCTTGTGGGAACAAAATTAGTGATGGATCTGTTACCAAATGATACGAGACCATCCAACAAACTCCTAAAATAGTCCACAAATGCACAACAACAAGATGAATAAACACGGCTACAAGAACACAAACACAAAAACAAAAGATTTCAATTGATAAAATGGATAGATAGAATGAAAATGGATTTATAAACCCTAAGAACCCTAAGATATATTAAATCTAAGGACCCTTAACCTCTACACATACAATCACCACTTTCTTACGGAGACACAAGAGGGATGTTACCTCCTCAAGCACCAACGTCTCAAGCCAAAATGCAACAAAAGTGATGCCATACTAATGCTACCCTAGTTACAATTTTGGTCTACTCTCACAAGAGAGGATTTGTGGTCTAGTCTCACAAGAGAGGAAAAGTCTTTCAATATCTCATATCAATCAAAACTAAAAAGTAAATACCTAATAAGGGACTATATATAATCTTATCACAAATGAGAGATAAAATAACCCCTTTACCCTTAATGAAAGGGGTGGCCATGGGTGTTGGGAATCAACAAGTGTGGTCCCTAAAACATCCTTAATGAAAGATGGCAAAAAACCTTGAGTCTTCAAGTGTTGGCAAAAGTCGTGAGTCTTCAAGTCTTCAATGCTCCCAAGCAACCTTCCACACACGAGATTGCTCTATGGTGTGCTCAAATCGTCCTCTCCATGTATGTTTTTGTTCCCTCAAGGCGACCAAAGCGTGATTCTTTATGTATTGGCTTTTAAAGATGTCATCACAAGCTATGGTGGCCACTTGGCTTGTATTATTTCTTTACTTGTATTTGATGATTTTGTATCTACATGTTCTCCCTTGTTCTACTTATATGTGACATAATGTATACTTGTGTTCTATCTTGGTGTGTTGTTGTAATATATGTGATATATTAGAATTGTTAGTGCAAGCGATGTGGGCTATCGTTGTGGGATATTTTTTTATTGCAGGTGACGTGCCCTTAGTGTGTATTTTGTATGTTTTATTTTCTACTTTGCTCAGTTGGTCTATGATACCTACTGAGTACAAGTGGACCGTACTCACTCTTACTTCACCCTTTTGGTGCAGCTTCAAGTTTGGGTGCGCCTCAGACTGATTGATTTCTGGCGCTTTCAGATTACTCAAGGTAGCGGTTGGACATTCATACGTCCGGAGTTCACCTCTATCTTTCTGTATTAGTTATGTCGTTATTAGTATTTGGAGACATATATTATTCCTTTGTGGTTATTTCTCTGATATATTTAACTCCTAGATAGTATTAGTAGTTCTTACACCTTTGATACCAGGTTTTAGGAGTTATGGTTGTCTGTGTTGATTTTATTCTTTCCGCTTTTATTAGATAGATATGGTTTGGCTTCATTCTAGAAGCCTTACCTTGGGGGCATTTCTGTCTTTTCCCCCATGTGTATCAGTTTGGGTGGGAAACTTACTTTTTAAGGTTCTCCGCAACAAGTGTCGTGATGACCTATTGATTTTTGAGTCGTGACATCGTCACCTGTCCTAATCTAAATATTTGGGATTTTGGCCCCTAACCTATCCTAAACTAATTTTAGACCTTTAAAGCCCAAAATCTATTTCACCTGTATTAGATTACAATTTTGGCTACGAGGCCCCAAATGAAAGAATGAATAAATAACTAAATAGATAAATAAATAAAAAAGAAAACAAGGCAATAAAATTTGAGACTTTTCAAGTCTCTTAGCAACTTTAATTATTGATGGGTTTTGACCCATTTTCTTCTTCCGTTGGTAATAGGTCCTTCTTTCAAAAAGTCAATATTGAGAGGACTGACTCGAAAAGTTGGGTCTCATTGGCCCATTATGAAATGCAAAGGAGGAAGAGTCCATTTGGACTCAAGATATTTTTTGCATGCAAAGAAAAGACAAAGAAATTAATATACGTTCAAGACAAAAAAGTGACATATTTCAAAGCAAAAGAAAATATCAAAAACCATTTTTTGATGACCATGATAAGCCCAGTTGTGCACGTATAACAAGAATGAGAGTCAACAGAAAAAATGCAAAGTAAAGACACACACTTACATGCCTCATGATTTATATTCATATTAAGAATGAATGAAGGTAAAAGAAAGAAGGCCATATTCAATGGATTAATGCGAGAGAAACCAACGTAAGATTGCGAAAGTAAAGGGATGAGGCAATAAGAAAAATATCCATGACTTCTAAAATTGAACAAACATAGACATTAATCCATATAACAAAAGAAATTGAAGTTAAATTTTCAAGAAAGGGAATCCTTAAATTTCAATTAAGGTGACATTAACGAAGACTCATACATCTAAATTACGACCAACATTCTAGGGGAAAACATGTAACGACCCATAGTTTATCCTTTTTAAGACAGTGTTGATCCTCTTTTGATATTATGAATCAAAGAGAGACACGAATCAAGTCTTTACACACACAAAAAGCACATATAAAAATCCAAAGGGAGTAAGAAAATTAGAATAAAAGTTTAGCATCCCTAAAAGTGAAATGTCGTCTAAGAGTCATACTATGCATGACTTGAAAATATCTAAATAATTTTATTTAGCCACAAAAGTCCGAACTTTCTCATCATTTTGACAAAACAACATGCGAACAAAAGAGGAATAAACATCTTAGATGTGAAATAAAGCTAGCACTTCATCTCTTGAAGATTTTGAAATCCACTAAAATAATTAACAAGCAGATGACAAGTTCTTGACTTAGCCAATTGCTATTTTATTAAGGCGAAATAAACAATAGTAACTATTTTTTTCGATATAAAGAAAATAATTTTACATGTTAAAAGCGAACATATCCAATAACGAATTTAAACAAGGCATGAGTACGTATTTTAATCAAGCAAAGGTAGAAACTTTATCTATCTAATTTATTAAGGTGAAACAAAAATAGTAACTATTCTTTTCAACATAAAGGAAACAACTTTACATGCTAAAAGTGAATCATATCCAATAACGAATTTAAACAAGGCATGAGTACGTATTTTAATCAAGCAAAGGTCGAAACTATATCCATCTAATTTATTAAGGCGAAACAAAAATAGCAACTATTCTTTAGACATAAAGGAAATAACTTTACATGCTAAAAGCGAACATATCCAATAACAAATTTAAACAAGGCATGAGTACGTATTTTAATCAAGCAAAGATCAAAACTTTATTCATCTATTCATAATAACTAGTTTAACCGTACGTGTCTCACACATATAATGTTTAATTGTTTAAAATTAAATGATTTTATCTATTGCAGATATTTTTAATAAAGTGTAAAAGTTTAAATCACTTTTCAAAAATCTTTCACACTTTAATATAATAATATAAATATAAACATATACACATATATGTTTTACCACCAGAAGTTCCAAGTGGTTGATGGATCATATCTTTTGCGTTTGACATATAGTACCCCTTTCCTTTGTTGCCACAGGCTAAGAGAAACACATCAATTTGAATCATATTTGTGTTACAATTAATTTTTTTTAATATTTAAAATCTTTCTTTATTTTTAAAGTCAAATCTTTACAAAATCATTGATTACATTCTTATTACGTACTTAAAACTTTTAAAAATCTGGTATTTCTTAAATTTTTCTTATTTTAATAGTTTTATATTTATTTTTAGATTTTTCAAATCTTCTTAAAATCAAATTTAGTTGATTTAGAATTTTTAAACTAATGGAAAAAGTATCATTTGCCATTAATTTTGATGACTTCTAATAAGAAAAGGTTTTACCATAAATATATTTAATTAATTTTTAACTCTTAAATTAGGAAAGATATTAAAATTCTGATGACTTCTAATAAGAAAAGGTTTTTCCATAAATATATTTAATTAATTTTCAACTCTTAAATATTAGTAAAAACTAGTAAAAAGGCGATTTTGTCTAAAGCAAGAACTTTTAATGAAGGGCAAAAAGTTCAAACAATATTTATAAGACCCTTCAAACTTTTAATATATTATAGATTAAAGAAGAAAGACAAAGAAACGTGTTCAACTATTGTTAGCTCATTTTACCCCATGAACATAAAAATAGTCATAATATTGATATCACAACATCCTATGGCCTTCAAGGCCGTCTACAATAAACAATCCCAACAAATAAAATTACAATACGAAACTACGAAGAAGGAGATGAAGAAGAAAACAATAACAAAACTAAAAAGGAAAGGTGTGTTTATCTTTTTTGGAGCAACAAAATGGGACTTCAAGCATTCTTCGGACTCTTGATCACCACCGAAAAGCAATTTTCGAGAACTCCGATGAGCCGACCGCTTTTTAAAAAAAATTACTAAAGAAATTTAACTCTTTGCTCAAAAGTTTTTTTCCAACTCTTTGAGACTTGCCTCTCTACCAAAATAGTGGTAGTATTTATAGGAAAGGATGGAGATTTAATTCTTTGAATCCACGAATGTGGGACAAAGAATTTAAGGGTTTTTTGGGAATTTGAAATTAAGGATAAGGTTTGTTGGAGGATAAGGTGAGGTGAAATTGTACAATCTAGTACAAATTTTGAAATTCAAATTCAAGAGAGGATAAGGTTGAAAATTATACCAACTAGTACAAATTTTGAAATTCAAAATTTGAATTTTTGATTTGGGATTTGAATTGATTTTTGGGATTATTGGTGCTGTTATTTTTTCGTGTGAGTTTGGGTCGGGTTGTGTTCATTTGACGGGTTTTACTGGGATCGAATTGTGGCCGTCGATGTTGCTGCTTCTGGTTTTGTCGTTGAAAGTTGTTGTCGTAGGGTTGGTTCGTTGTTGATATTATTTGTTGTTACTCGTGAATCGGGTTTGAGAAGAAGAAGGGAAGAGGTGGATTGGGTCATGTCAAACCCGATTGGGTCCGGTTTTACTGTTGTTGTGCGGTGGGTTTTGCCATTGAATGTTTGCCGTTGTTGTTGAAGAAAACAAAAAATGGGTCGGGTCGCTTGAATTGTTATTAGGCCACTGATGTTTGAATTGGGCTGGTGGTCAGTTTTTTAAAGGGGAAAAACAAATGGGGTTGTTGATGTGGGTTAAGGAAGGGGAAGGATTGGAATGGGTTGCTGGGCAGGCTCAAAATAAAAAAAGGAGTTGAAATTTTGGTCACTTTAAAAAGTAGTCAAATTAAATTAGAAATTTATTCAGACTTTATTTAAATTTTAATCAAATTAGATGTCAATTGGCCAATTGCATTGCAAATGTGGCCAATTTAATTTTAATTATGGCCAAATTAATAAATCGACTAAATTGAATCAAAATTTAGAATGAATTATGAACCGGTTTAATTTTGAGTTTCTTGATTCAATAAAATCAAACAAATATTTTTTCAAATAAATTATTTTTGAGAGTAATTATAATTAAATCAAGATTTTAACCATTTGAATTAATTTTCAAGCTAAGCCTTGATTAAAATCCGATCTTCCATAAAATAATTATTTAAGTAACAAAATTATACGACTTCGTATATACGAATACGAAAATGTATAATCGTTATTTAAAATGACAAAATTACCTAGATAAATACTTTGGAAAGCTTTTATCCGGATAAAGTAAATGTTGTAATTTTATTTAAAATCGAAGAAACTCGAAATTAAACTTAGTCGTGGACAGTAAAAATTAGGTATCAAAATACATCATAAGAGTGTAATAGCCTATTTGGCCGAAGTTCTAAAGTCAACTTATTTTAAAAAGTCATTTTTTCAAAATTTCTTTTTAGAAAAAATATTTTTGGTGAGAAGCAGTTGTGTTGACTTATACATTTAAAAATACTTTTAAGCATTATCTAATGTTTGGCCAAACTTTTAAAAGTGCTACATCATGAAAAGTTGTTAAATTTATGAAAGAAGAAGAATGTTCTATCATGTTTAGATAAGTTATTTAATACAAAACATGAATTTCTAATTATATATTTTAAATGGTACATATATTTTTATAAAATACAACCACAATAATATATCCAGTGTATTTTCATAAATTAGGCTTTGGGAAGGGTAAAGTGTACGCAGTCCATACCACTACCTCAGATGAGGTAGAGAGACTTTTTTCGATAGACTCCCGGGTCATGACATATAACAGTATAACAAACAAAAATACAAAAGCACACAACAAGATAAGATAACAGTATAACAAACAAAAATACAAAAACACACAACAAGATATGATAACACACTGCTAGATACTAAAGGAAATAAGACACGTACAAGGTACTACTATAAACTATCTATCGATTTGGTGTGATCACATCATTATCTTCTTTTACTTTCTTTTTTTCATTTTGTCTTTATTTATTATTCTATTTTATCCTTTTAACTCTACCTTTTATGGTAGTTATACTCCTTGTCCAACCATAACTCAATAAAGAAATTAATAATTTAATATATACCCCCTCTTTGATTTTCCTCTGTGGCATAACGCACAAAATTATATGTAAAATTATTATGCACTACAATATTTAAGTATAAAATGCATATAACTGAGAAACAGTGATAAAAGATAACAATAAAAGCTAAGAAAAATTAAGAAGAGACAACTATAATTAGTATAAATAATTAGTTCGTCATGTATTAATAGTGAGGAAGACTATAAGCAGTTGACTATCATTATGCTTCCCTGCTACTAAATGCATGTACCCTGAATTAATATTCACAACTAAAAATGTAAAATTTTAATAGTATCATAAACTTAACGATCAATATGATTATTGAAAACACATAAATTATACGATCAAGATACTTTTTATGAAAGAAATTGAAAGCACTTGTGAAAGTGCTTAGTAGAAAATAAAATAAAGCACTTCTAAATCCAAATTGCATTGATACTGAAGAACTTCTAAAATTCAAAAGTGAATCTCACAACTCAAATCTATCAATTTTATTTGTAGTTTTAATCTATGTAAATTATTGAAAAAAAATATTATTATAGAAAAGAACACAATCTGAAATAAAAAGATTGTCGAATTATGATCTTACGAGTTTTTTCCCATCTATGTAAATACAACAAATAAATCAATTACACCTTAACCTCAAATTAATTAATCAACTATACCTTAACCTCAATAAGGTAATCAACTATACCTTAACCTCAAATTAGTTGATGTTGACTATATAATCTCACTGCTATGTATTCACACCATTTATAGTATTTAGAGATTTATTTTAGTTAAACTATTTTTATGATAACGGATTTGAGACCACTTATATCCGTGAAACTCATGTTACTGAATTTAATGACGAATACAACCAGTACAAAATTTTCTTATGTAAAATTATTGAAGTAACAATGCATCACGAAAATTCCTATGTTCCCTTACCAATTAAAATCGACATAATTGAAACAAAAACTATACAACTTTAAACATACAAACTTGTTGTCAAACATGTCATGAAAAACCCTAACAAACCCAAAAGTTTTTTCATAGATGCATATATGCATTTCTATAACCCTAATAGTTTATTTGCCCCAAAATATGAAAGTAATATTTAATTACAGCTCTATTTCTTAACAATTGATTATATAAAAATAATAATTAACAATTCTACTTCTTACTAATTAATTATATAAAAATAATAGTATTGTTATAAATATATTACCATATATAGTGAATGTCTACTTTATCATGTATAGTGAATGTCTATTTATGGAAAAGTTAGAAACCTCAAGGTTAGTTTTTTCCTATAAATAAAGGGGTTTTCATTTATTGTAATTGAACCCATCAAGAATACCTCTCAAGAGGAATAGTAAGAAATCTCTCTTTTCTCGCTATTCTTCTCCTTCTCTGTTTTATATTTCATAACACGTTATCAGCACGAGACTCTGCCAAACAAGGTGAGATTATAAATCTAAAGGTAATTTCAAGGTTAGTAACTCCTTATGTTACTTGTCTTTTGTTATTAATGATATAATTATTATTGGATTTGAGGAAAAATAATTGGTTTGGAACCACTTAACTTATGCTTTAAATTTGTTCATGAAGAACAATATTGTTAAAAGATTTGATGATGAATTTAATTCTCATCTCATTAAGAGGGTAAGACATTGGGTTAAAAGTTTCAATGCACCATGATAATAAGATGTTTGGTTCAAGTCTCATCGAGTTATAGCCTAAGACGCCTTTTTATATGGATAAGATGTTGAGTTTGAATCTCAATACACTAAATTGATGATATTATGATGGGTAAGACAAAATAATGGGTGTTTCTGAAAAGTCATGAGACAGTCCCATTGAATATGCTACATTCCATGAAGTGAATATGGTAACAATGTATAATAAGTCTGAAAGATTACAATTTGCTCCATTCTATTGAATGTGGTAGCAGTATATGATATTGACTACAACATATGTTAGAGAAAATTCTATAAATTATATGTATACCTCAATTTTCTTCTGAAGTAGCAGTATTTTGAAAGAGGTTATAAGCTATCATAATTTGATACGCTTAAAACACGATTTTATTTCATTCCTGGGGAATGAGAATTTTTATTATTATAAATACAGATCTATACCCTGGGAGTGAATGTGACTGTATATAAATTCGAACGTGTTCGTGATTGTGAACATATCACAATCCACCTCCACAAGAGGTAGAATAATTAGAAGATTAAATATCTCCAAATTACTATGGTAAGAAACACAAATCTGAAAGCTTACCCAAGCATGATGAGATCGCATGCCATAATAAATTAAGAGTTTATTGTTTATTGATACAAAATTCTTGTCACAGTAAACAAGAAGTTTACTAAAGAAAAAAAATACATGTCATGGTAAACTTGAAGTTTACTACTATAAACAAGTTCATAAGTTGATATGAACGATTGTGACATCTCTAAGATGTGCATATTGAGTATTAGACATGTATTGAAGAACTAAAAGATTCTTCAAGAATTATTTATATTGCTTGTTCTCATGATAAGTTGGTTGGACCAACTAATGTTGAGATTTGATACCTTAAATACGGAAAGTATAAAAGGTGAATATGGGTTCATTCACCTGTCATGTGATCTATTAAGATGCATCGATATAAGATGTTCACATGTACATTTATTGTCAACCTGCAGTTTGACATTCATAAAGTTGATTGCTTAGTAAAATTGAGTTTGAACATAATTTTCAGATTGTGTAATCAAGACAATTCATCTTGATAATGATGGTTTTGCATTGCATGCCTTCAATAAATAGTTAAACCATTTCTAATGAGAACAAAGCTTCATGTGTTGGTTTGAAATATGAAATATTATATACAAAAGTACTTGTATGCATCGAACCAATAAATTGTGATTAATTTCCTCTCTAGTTAGTTATGAATCAGGAACCACACATTGCCTATCTAATAGTTTTGATGTACGGTATACGATTAATGAATATATCATAATGCACAAAGATGGATTCCTCAAACAAGATGGAGGATGTATGTTAGTTTTCCTAACATAAGGGGGAGATTATAAACAGCTATGAAATATGTCAAGAATTATCATCAGATCCTCATTCAAAAGATAATTCAAGTCAAATGTCAGAAGTATTTGCTAACTCAAATTTAATCTCATATTTAAGCTACAAGTGCTCCTATTTTATGTCCCTAAAGGAAAAAGTCTATGCATGCGTGAAGCGTGGTAGACCAATCATTCCAAATAAAATAATTCTTGAAAAGAAAAAAGGAGCAAATGATCATAATAAGGAGGTAAAGTGCTCTTAAACAACCTACAACATAATGCCTCATGAAACCTTATGAAAGGTTCAAGTACCTGAAAATAATGAATTGATAAGATCTCAAAATGTTATGTCGCATTGTGAATCGATATATATCATTAACACTATATTTGATACAATATTGGCGCAATATGGTAAAAGATTGCACGGATCAAAATTCTACGTTTATTTAAGCATGCTAACGTAGAAACATTTATCAAGTGACATGAAAGGATGCATCTTGGTAAGCATAAAACTTATTTGATTTGTAGTCTAAACACTTGAAGATGTCGCACATGAAATTTAAATATTGTCAGTTGACAAAATTTATATGAAAACTTTTTAAGGATTCAAAATATTTGAAGTATATAAAAGTTTCTGGAAAACTTATATATAATCCTTATATTACATAAGTTTATAAATTAAAAATCAATGAAACTCTTGGAGAGTTTTCAAAATCAATAAATTATTTACTGAAATGAGAAATATACCGAATTAGATTGGTCCTGAAGTACCATATCTTAGAGCATTTGGTGCACTCATGTATCTTGTAAATACCACAAGGCCTGATATAGACTTTTCGATCAATTTGTTAGCAAGATATAGTTTTTCTCCTACTAGGAGACATCGAGATGAGATCAAACATATGAGCTTCAAAAGATTGTAGTCTCAATCTTGTTGGTTATGTTGATGTTGGGTACTTATCTGACCCCTATAAAGCTCGGTCTCAAATAAAGTATGTGTTCATATATGGGGGTACTGTCATATCTTGGAGATATACAAAGCAGTCTATCTAGCCACTTCATCGAACCATGTTGAGATAATAACTATTCATGAAGCAAGCCGAGAATGAGTGTAGTTGAGGTCCATGATACATCTCATTCGAGAAAAATATGATTTGAAATATGACAAAGTACCCATAATTTTGTATGAAGATAACGCAACATGCATAGCACAACTTAAAGGAGGATTCACAAAAGGAGGTAGAACGAAGCACATTTTGCCAAAAAATTTCTATATACAAGAGCTACAAAAGAATGATGCTATTAACGTGCAACATATTCGTTCAAGTGAAAATGTGGTTGATTTATTCACCAAGTCTCTTCCAACTATCACTTTCAATAAGATGGTGCACAAGATCGGGATGCAAAGGTTCAAGGATGTTCTTATTAAGGGGAGTTAATACGCGTTGTACTCTTTTTTCCTTACGATATTTTGTCCCACTGAATTTTTCTTGTAAGGTTTTTAATGAGTCAGTCTATATGTGTATTATTAGAGATATGTACTTTTTTCCTTCACTAGAATTTTTTTCCACTAGATTTTTTCTAGTAAGGTTTTAATGGGGTACATTATCTATCAATTAGACATTCAAGGGGGAGTGTTATAAATATATTACCATGTATAGTGAATGTCTACTTTAACATGTATAGTAAATGTCTATTTATGAAAAAGTTAGAAACCCCAAAGTTAGTTTTCCCCTATAAATAAAGGAATTTTCCTTCATTGTAATTGAACCCATCAAGAATACCCCTCAAGAGGAATAATAAACACTCTTTCTTCTCTCTGTTCTTCTTCTTCTGTGCTTTATATTTCATAACAAGTATATATTTTCTTATTCCAAGTAAACTAAAGTCAAACGAAATAATAGATTTTCAATCTCTATTCTCCTTGTCATTTTAAGGAGTCCCTACACCAATTTTATACTTTTTAATTCTATTTTTATTCTTTTTTCTTGTTGTTTTCAATTTTCCTTTTTATTATATATATTGGAAAAATTCTTTATTAAATAAGCAAAAGAGAATCAAGATATCATGTTAGTTAAGATTCGGTGAAATACTACATCATAGTAGAATAAAGAACATGAATAATGAGATTGAGAATACATTACAATTGACGATTGATTCAAACTTAAGTGTTGAAGAATTGTGACGGAAAGTAGTGAATTTTAACATCCTATGTTCTTCTACGCTTATTCGAATTATTGGCATGAACTCCGAACCCACTCTTAGTTACTTTTGTTTGGATTTTCTACAGATTTCGAAGCTTGAATCACTTGTTTTAGCTTCAAATTCATTTGTTATCTCAGAAATATATGTATAAAGTACAACAAAACATGCATAATAAGTATGAATTCATCATATATTAATTTTCGTAACACCTCTTACCGTATATTAAGTAACAACTACAGAACATAAATAAAGCTTGAAGAATAACTCACATGTTGATGAACAATTTACATCTCATCAATAAAGTGATAGAGATTAGCAAGTCTATCTATATTATTAGGTGTCACGGCACTATACGAGCAAGCAGTTTCCATTCGATTCCAAGTTTCAGAATTGGAATTCATGAAATAAAGATCTGCCCCTTTTGAAATTGTTAAGTTTGAGGAAACAGGTAGCACGATTGTTGTGAAGAATGATCTTTTGATTATATTATTTTTACATAGTTTAAATAAGAAAGTCCCATTAAGTTTATTTGTCACCCAAATATGAAAGTAACATTTAATAACTACTCTATTTCTTAACAATTGATAATGTAAGGAAATAATAATTAAGAATTCTATTTCTTAACAGCTAATTATATAAGGAAAAAAATTGTTCCAAGAAAACCAAACCCAAACAAAATATTCGATTTTTAGTTCTTTTTCCTCCTTGTCATTTTAACCTAACCCCTACACCAATTTTATACTCATTCCTATTTTTATCCCATATCCATGTTGTTTTCAAACAATATTGGCACTACGCTTAACCGGAAAAAAAATTGTTCTTTTCTTTTCCTGTTTTGTCGAGAAAAACCTTAACTCTTATTAAATATTTTCTTTTTGTATATATTTTAGAAACTGTTATAAATGTATTTACATTATAGTGAATGTCTATCAAGATCTATTTGATGTCTATCAGGATTTGAAGTATTTGTATTTTAGTCAGAAACTAGGAGTATTTTCCCTTATAAATAGAGGGGTTTTGTTCATTGTATTATCAATCTGATGATCTCTCATCCCTCAAGAGAAATAAAAAAGTCTCCCCTCTCTCTTATCAGCACGAGACTCTGCCAAATAAGATAAGATTAGTAATCTAAAGATAATTTCAAGCACGAGTCTCTAATTATTTGTGCAAGTATTATTCGAGTTTTAGCCGCAATAATGTTGGCGTTTGTGAGATTATAAGGGGACATTCGTTGCTTTACTGTGTATCAACTTTTGTTGATTTTCTAAAATTCAAGAATTAATGACAGTATAAAACAATATTATTTGTTGTGATCGTTCAATCTGCAGCATGTGGCCTTAATGAGCATTAACTTCACTTGTGATTTGATGTATAGTACCAAGATGCACACAGGTGAGTAATTAAAGATATTTGCTTATTATTAATTTAATTATTTCGTCATCATTTATTTGTTGGACTATGTGGTGATATAGTAGATCGGCTTGCACTTCGGCAGCCTAATAAACGAAAAGTGACCACTAAAAGTGGCTTATTTGATATGTTGTTTGGTCATTAAATTTATTAACAAGAAGAAGTCAAAAATATCACTAGCCTATTATATTATTGATTGAGGAATTGGTTTTGAACCATTTATGTTAAAAATTTATTCCCCAAGAACAATATTATTCAAAGGGATGATAATATGTTGGGTTCAAGTCACATCGATTTATGCCTAAGACACTTTTATGTGGATAAGACGTTGAATTTGAATCTCAATGCACCATATTAATGATATTATGATGGCTAAGACAAAATAATAGATATTTGGTGAAACATGTCCCATTAAATATGCTCAATTCCTTGAATTGAATATAGTAGCAATAAATCATATGTTTGCCTCAATTTGCTTTTGTAGTAGCTATCATAATTTGATACGCTTAAGGCATGATTATATTCCATTCATGAGGAATGAGAAGCTTATTAATGCAAACATGAATTTGATTGTGATGGTGTCACAACTCACCTCCGAAAGATTTTGAAATCTACTTCTGAAGTAGTAAATCTAAAATTTATTCATGTAATAGTAAATCTGAAATTTACTAAAGTAAAAGGTGCATGTCAAGGTAAACTTGGAGTTTGCTAGAATAAAAGTTCATAAATTGACATGAACGATCGACATGTGCCTACTGAGTATTGAACATATATTAAAGAATTCGAAAATTCTTCATGAACTTTAATGTTGCTTGTTCTCATGATAAGTTGGTTGAACCAACTAATATTGAGATTGGATCCCTTAAAATCTATAAAAGGTGAATATGAGCCCGTTTACCAGTCATGTGATCTATTAAGATGCATCAATATAAGATGATCACATGTGCGTTTATTGTCAACCTGCAGTTTGACATTCATAAAGTTGCTTGCTCAATAAAATTGAATTAAAGAGCATAACTTTCAGATTGTGCAATCAAGACAATTCATCTTGATGATGATAGTTTAGCATCGAATGCCTTCAATAAATAGTTAAACCATTGAGAACAAAAGTTTCATGTGTTGGTTTGAAATATGATATACAAAAGTACTTGTATGCATCAAACCAATAAATTATGATTAATTTCCCCTCAAAGTTGGTTCTAAGTCAGGAATCACACGTTGTCCATCTAATAATTAATGTGTTGTATACGATTAATGAATATACCACAAAGATGGATCCATCAAAGAAGATGGAGGATGTATGTTAGTTTTCCTAACATAAGGGGGAGATTATAAGCAGCTAAGAAATATGATAGGAATTATCATCAGATCCTCATTCAAAAGATAATTCAAGTCAAATGTCGAAAGCATCTCATGCTTAAGCTGCACGTGCTCTTATTTTGTGTCCCTAAAGGACAAAGTCTATGCATGTGTGAAGCATGGTAGACTAATCGATTCTAAATAAAATAATTATTGAAAAATAAGGAGCAAATAATCATAATAAGAAGACAATATGCTCTTGAAGAGCCTACGATATAACACTTCATGAAACCTTAGGAAAGGTTCAGGTACCTGAAAATAATGAAGTGATGAGATCTTAAAATGTTATGTCGTATTGTAAACCGATACAAAATGAGAAATCATCGACGATATCTTTAATACAATATTGGCGCAATATTGTAAAAGATTATGAGAATTTGAATTCTACGTTGATTTAAACATGTTGACGTAGAAACATTTATCAAGTGACCTGAAAGGATGCATTTTGGTAAGCGTAAAACTTATTTGATTTGCAGTCCAAACACTTGAAGATGTCATACTTGACATGTTGGATATTGTCACTTGACAAAAATCCATATAAAAATTCCTAAAGGATTCAAAATGCCTGAAGCATATAAAGTTTTTGGAAAACTTGTTTATTATCCTTATGAGGGATAAATTGATGGTTTGAAAATCATTGAAACTCTTGGAGAGTTCTTAAAAGAAATAAGATTATTTGCCGAAATGAGAAATATGAAGTACCATATCTTAGTGCAATTAGTGCACAACACTAATGTATCTTCCAAATACTACAAGACTTGATATAGCCCTTTTAGTCAATTTGTTAAGCAAGACATATTTCTGCTCCTACTATGTAATACCCCGCACTTTTTCCTGGCTTGAAATTATCCCAAGAATGTTAGAAGATTTCTTTGAAAGATTAATCCACTTTTGTACATATGGTACTTTTAAGATTTTCACTTTTTGTCACGTGAGAAATTGAATAATCTTTCCATCGATACCAATTTCATCAAAATCCGACATCTGAAGAGAAATTTATGGCCGAAATACAGAAGGCAGTAAAACTACCTAGGTGCGACGGTGAGGCCGACAGACCATCGGACTAGCGACGGACCGTCACCCATGACCATCGTAGCGAGGCAGTGTGACTACCTTTTGCCCTAGATCGACGGTCCAGGTCGACGGACCGTCGGACTAGCGACGGAACGTCGCTCAGGCCGTCGCAAGGGAAATAGTGAGGCCCTATTCTGCCTAGAAGTGACGTCAGGACCGACGGACCGTCGACCCAGTGATGGACCATCGCACCCCACCATCGCACCAAGGCAGTAAGATCCAATTCTGGTCCTAGTGCGACAGTCAGTCCGACGGACCGTCGACCCAGCGATGGACCGCCGCACCCACCGTCGCATGTTCCGTTCAGTTATTTTAAAGACATTTCTAAAGGGGCTTTTTGGTCTTTTACCACCCCTTTATATACCTAGTTATATCCGACCAAAGCTCAAAAATTTATTATCCATCTACAACAACAAAATTAGAGTTTTCTCTCTAAGATTAATCCCCAAGAACAAAATCCAAATCTTCTTCAAGAACTAAGAGATTCAAATTCTTCAAGTTTAAGAACTTTAAGAAACTCAACCTAGGTATGCATAGTGTTCATTCATGGACTCCTTTCGTCCATGAAGCCCAAGATTCTCTTTTCAAAGTTTAATTGTATGAATTTCTTTATGAATTTCATGTTGGGTTGCTTTTGTTCATGTTGATAATAACCAATTGAATTCTAATCCATGTTGGGTGATAAATTTTATGTGAAATTGATTAGTATAAAGGTAGATTCATGTGGACCTATGATTAAACCCTTGGATGATGAAATTAGAGTTGAATCATGATGTTTATTTATTATATAATGTTTTCTACATATACTATGCCTACCATGTGTTTGATTAAATGCCTATGTAAAGGAAAAAAATGCCCAACTAGTATGATCTTATGAAATCCCCATTTATGTACAAGCTTATGCATATCACATGTTTGATGAATTGCCTCAATAAATGAATTATGGATTGCGATATTGGTCATGTATTCAAGAAAGTCATGCTTTGTCAGTTTCTTTCCATCGCGTCCTGGAGGTACTTGTACCTGAAAATTTAGTTGTATGCCTAGATCCAGTGTCATGTTTTTATGATATCCTCAGTCAAGCCATGATCCATATAACTCAGTCAGTCATGTGACTCAAGAAAGCTCAGTAATTCAATAATCTCACGAACTCAGTCAGTTGTCAGATATCAGTAGTATTTAGCCAGTTAACAGAATTCAGTAAACACAGTCCATGTTCATATCAGTTAATCATGTTCAGTGTCTATTCAAATGTGAGTAGAAATTAGCACCGAGTGAACCCAAGGATGGGAACTCGCCTGCCAGTAGAGGGTGTGATTCTTAGAAGCAATCCTTGAATTCTAGAACTATGTAGCCAGCATAGGTTGAGACATCATACCTGCTAGTTGAGGGTAGATGAGGTGGGTTAACCTGCTAGTTGAGGGTTCCCACCGTTCTCATTAGAGTAATCTGCTAGTCGAGGGTCACTCACATATTGTCCTTACCAGTGGTGCGGTATTGACATCCTTCCAATCAGGGCACAGATTGGACCCCAATTCAGCTATAATGCGTCATTTAGGGCATGCCGGTTAGATAACTACTTCCCACAATTTTATATTACAGAATTTAGGATTGTCAGATACAGTCAACTCAGATATAGTACGAAACTCAGCTAGTTCCATCAGATTTAGGACTGTCAGATACAGTCACTCATGTTATCAGTTATCAGAACTCAGTCATTAGTCATGTTAGTTATCAGTAAACTCATGTTATCACGATTTCAGATATAGTTACTATGTATCATACATATATTCCCACGTTCATATTAGTCAGTTAGCCAGTATTGTTCATGCATGTGAACCCCATGCATTCAGCCTACCTCACATGCATACCAGTACATTCAAAGTACTGACGCATTTACGCTATGGTGTCTTATACCATAGGTTTAGAGACACAAGCTCCAGAGTATCGGTAGATTCCAGTCTCAGAAGTTAGAGCTAGAAGTGAGTCCTCATCTTTCGAGGACATGATCATTACTTTATTATCTCATTAATTTATTTATTAGTTGGATTTAGTTGGGGACATGTCCCATCAACTCCTTATTCAGACCGTTCAGTCAGTTAGAAGCTTTCCAGACTATCATGTTCAGTTAGTTATTTTAGTTGTTTTGGGTATTTCATACCCCATCCATATGTTATGATTTATTAGATCCTATGTTACAGTTTTGAACCTTATGACCTTTCAGTTCATGTTCCAACATTATACAGTATATTATGCAGTATACAGGTACAAATATTAGTCATGAGTTAGCTTGTGGTCCTTCGAGGTCATGAGCACCGTGTAGCGTTCCGGGTACCACATTCGGGGCGTTACATACTAGGAGACATCAAAATGGGATAAAATACATTATTTTATTATAAATATTGTAGTCCCAATCTTATTGGTCATGCTGATATTGAGTACTTATTTGACCCGCATAAATCTCGGTCTCAAACATGCAATGTTTTCACATGTGGAGACGCTGTCATATCTTGGAGATATACAAAGCAGTGTATCTAGCCATTTTATTGAACCATGATGAGATAATAGCTATTCATGAAGCTACCCAAGAATGTGTATGATTGAGGTCCATGATAGATCTCATTTGGAAAAAAAATATGGTTTGAAATGTGACAATGTACCCACCATTTTATACAGAGATAATGTAGCATGCATAGCACATCTTAAGGGAGGATTCATAAAAGGAGATAGAACGAAGCACACTTCATCAAAGTTTTTCTATATATGTGAGCTACAAAAGAATGGTGATATTAACGTGCAACATATTCGTTCAAGTGATAATGTGACTGATTTATTCACCAAATCTTCTCCAATTGCAACTTTTAAGAAGATGGTGCACAATATCAGGATGCAAATGTTCAAGGATGTTTTCATTAGGGGGAGTTAATATGCGTTGTACTCTTTTTCCCTTTCAAAGTTTTGTCCCACCGGATTTTTCTTGTAAGGATTTTAATGAGGCAGCCGAAATGCGTATTGTTAGAGATGTGTACTCTTTTTCCTTCACTAGATTTTTTCCCACTAGATTTTTTCTAGTAAGGTTTTAACGAGGCACATTATCTTTCTAGACATTCAAGGGGGGTATTATAAATGTATTTACATTATAGTGAATGTCTATCAAGATCTATTTGATATCTATCAAGATTTGAAGTATATGTCTTTTAGTCAGAAACTAGGAGTATTTTCCCTATAAATAGAGGGGTTTTGTTCATTGTATTATCAATCTGATGATCTCTCATCGCTCAAGAGAAATAAAGAAGCCTCCCCTCTTCTATCTCTATTTATTCTTGTTTTTGTTTATATTCTTGTTGTTCTTTATTTATATTTATAACAGAAACCCCATTCTTAATATATTTTTCTTTTATCATATATATTAGGAGTCCTTAATTATTGATTCTCCTAATACATTTATTTTTACTCTTACCAAATATTTTAAAACTCTTTAATTTTTAAAATATATTTTTCACTGCCTAGTTTTAGGACTCCTTAATTTAAATGTTATAATACAATTAATAATTAGAGAAAAAAGTGAAAGACGATTTTGTCTATTGCAGAGTCTTTTAATGAAGAGCAAAAAGTTCAATATAATACAATCAATCCTTTGTTTAGTAAATAAGGACGGTAGAAGAAAGTAGTATATTTTGCTATTTTGATCAAATAATTATCATTTAATTGCTCTCCTAATATTTAAGACTTTTGAATTAATTAAAATTATAATTCTTAGAAATCTTTTACTTATTTCTAAGATGTAATTGTTGACTCTTAATTTTTGCCCTCCACGACTAAATTCAATCCTGGGTTCCTTTAATTTTAAATAAAAGTGAAATATTTATTTCATCCGGATAAATGCGCTTTAAAATATTTATTTGGGTTAATTTTGTCATTTAAGTGATGATTATATAAGATTGTATAAATTTTGTTACTTAAATGAATACTTTTATCAAAATTTGAGCTTTTACTGAGATAAGCTTGAAAATTAATTCGAACAAATAAAGTCTTGATTTAAATATAATTCAGAAAATACCCTATTTCACGCTTGAACTATACCCAAAACGGCTGAGACACACCTCAACTTAAAGGGGGTCCTATTACCCCCCTAAACTAATTAAAAGTGTAATTTTAACTCACTTAGTTCCTATGTGGCACATACGTGGCACAAAGCACTGAAGGGTCCACGTAGGAAAACGTGTGTGCCACGTATATGCCACATAGGCACTAAAGGAGTCAAAATTAGTCTTTTAATTAGTTCAGGGGGTAATAAGACTCCCTTTAAGTTGAGGTGTGTTTCAGTCATTTTGGGTATAGTTTAAGGGTGAAATAGAGCATTTTCTCAATATAATTTACTCTCAAAAATAATTTATTTCGATAAATATGTGTTTGATTTTATTAAATCAAGAAGGTTGAGATTAAATGAGGTATTGATTCGTGTGGGATTTTAATTTAATTTTGGCAATAATTAAAATTAAATTGGCCACAATTGCAATGCAGTTGGCCAATTAATCTTTAATTTGACCAAAAATTCAATAAAATTGGCTAATCCCTAATCTATTGGGTTTATTTTATAAATAACCCCAAAAATTACCAAAAATATCTTAATCCATCCAAGGTTGTAGATCCCATGACATGTCTCAAAACTCATTTTTTGGTTTTTATCCATTGTTTCAAAATTTGAATTGGAAAAAAATTGGTACAAAAATCGTACCATTCTCTCCAGCTGGAGCCTTATCCTTGAATACTCTACAACAAAACTCCTCACAAAATTCCCAACTTACCCCTCGATTCTTCCTATCCCACATCGATTGAGGCTCAAGAATTATCCCCTTATTCCTTCTATAAAAGCTCTTGGTTGAGCTGGAAAAACTCGAAGTCTCGAAGGTGAAAAACTTTCAAGCAAAAAGTCTCATTTTTAGTAGATTTTTTTTTTGTGAAAAGTCGATGAGTTCTTGGAGTCACGGAAAAAAATTTCGATGGTGCTCAAGATTACGTTGAAGGCTCGGGTCCCGTTTTATTGCTCCAAAATAGGTAATACGTCATTCTATTTAGTTTTCAATTTTATTTTCTTCATATTGTCATTCTGTAGTCATAATGGTGTTTTGGATAGTGTGTATATTGGGAATTGTTTGTTATAGAAGCCTTGAAGGCTAAAGGGTTCTTTTTGTGTTTTAAATGATGCTGGTTCGTTTGAGTTGATTGATTTATTGTGACTCCGTATCTCTTGTTTCATTTTTATTTCTAAGCCTGTTGTACAACCTTAACTTTCTGCTTGTTAAACTCTCAACATGTTGATCTGACACTCATTTGTTGTGGTCTGATTAAGTATCTCTTTTATTTATTTATCTCATGCTTTAGTATGGATTCATCATCTCATCACAAATATTGCTTTAGCTACTTTTTTTAGCTTTGATTTTAGTTTTTGCATTGTTGTCTGTTTTTAATTCCTATTTTGAGGACTGCCTTCCTAATCCTACTTGACCTACAAGGCCAATAGGAATAGTAGGTGTATGTCCATAAAATAGCATCAGTCCTGGAAATCCAGAAAGATCGTCTTGACTCCCGAAAATTCATTCTTATTTACCAAGAAGAGATGAGGACAAGATTGTGTTCTATCGTTATGTTTTCTTCGTGAAGTCTAGTGTTAGTGGTCGTGTTGATTGTTCTCTACTTTTATCTTGTCTTGGGGCTATCACTGAAACCATTTCTATTGAAATCTAGAAAAATTTCATGTGGTTGTTTTTCCTCTTTCTCGAAGAATGCCTTGCAAGATAATTCTTGTTGAGTCACTATACGATTCAAGTTGAACTAGTTGTGACAAACAACTTTAGAAATCAAGTTCCTTTCCGTATCTATTTTCCTGAAATTAATGGTTTTCACTTTTTATCGCTGAAATGGAGCAATCTTGATTTGTTCAATAATCTTCTAGATAGTTTTTCTTGCTTTGTTGGCAAAAGTTGTGTGTTTTCATTTAATAGGTTAGCTCGTAAGTTACTTCCTGCTTTTCTTCTTTATACTTTCCGATTTCCAGGAAAGAGTTGATAGTCTTGTTCTTATTCTTACTTATGTCTTTGCTACAATTTACACTTGAATTGTCACTCCGGAGTTTGTTATGAAACGACAAAAGGTTCTAGTTTTCTAGGAGAAGTGTTTTGATCATGAAATTTTTTAATAAGTTTGTGAGGTACTTTTATGATGTTTTGAAATCCAACATTGTATTCTGAGTCAAGTATGAAGATACATGCCTAATTCCCTGTGAGGAATGAATTAATTTGTGAGTTTTTCTTTGATAGCCTAAATGATGATTGTTTAATTAACTTCCATGTCCAATTTTATCTTTTTCCTTCCCTATATGTTATAGTCTCAGCTTTTTTTTGGAATGCATCCTTTAAACTGTGAAATACTCCGAGTTAGTATTGCGGATTAGTAAGAAGATTAAACCTTGTTGTGATTACTTGAAATATGAAAAGGCAATCCCATGTGTAGTATGAACTTGCTCAAGATTTTATTTGATTTGAATCAGTTGTGCTTTGTATTTATTTTTTCAAATTAATTATTCTTATTACAACTAAAACTCTAATCCTCCTCTTTCTTTTGCATGAAAAAATATGTTCGAGGTCCGAGTGAACTTTCCTTTTCTTTGCATTCAATAGGCCAATGAGGCCCATCTCCTCGAATCTGCCTCAAACTAAGTCCAAAACTCGATTGTGTGCCGAAACAATTCAAGGAGACGAAAGAAGAAGAATGTGTTAAAATCCCATCTTTGAAGTGGCTAAGAGACTTGAAAGTCTCCTTTTTTTATTGTTGTCTTTTTATTTATTTATTTGATTATTTATCTCATCGTTCATTCATTTGGGCCTCAAAGCCAAAGTTGTAAACTAATAGAGGTGAAACAAATTTTTGGGCCCCCCAAGGGTCCAATAGGATAGTTTAGGACAGGTTATGGGCCAAAAGCCCAATATTTAGATTAGGACAGGTGATGATGGGCCGAAAGCCCAAATGAATAGTTTAGGACTGTGCAGGTGGCCCAAAAGTCTAAATAAATTAGGATAGGGTTGATAGATTTGGGCTTACGAGCCTAAGTCTTCTAGTTCTCCCCTTTTCCCTTTACGTGCTATTTGATTTTAATTTTTTTATAACTAGTTAAATTTCCACTAAGTTGCTCATTTATTTTGCGCAAATTTTTCCTTAATCAATTGCTTTTCAAAAATGAAGTTAGTCAAAAAAGTTAATTTTAAATAGTTCGAATAACCGCAAGTTAGTGGATACTCTTGGTACTTCAACAACCTTCCAAGAGTATTAATAGGAACCGCTTATTCGAAATTTTATACTTAAATGATTTTTCTGTTTTAGATCGTTTAAGTAATTTCAAAGGTTTTCTTGATTTTCCTAAATAAATTAAGTGGAGACTCTATTCTCGAGTTTAAAATCTTTTTTGAAAGTATTTGAACTTGTGAATAACCCGAAAGTTATTTCTCCACAAAAACAGAAATGGCGACTCTGGTGGGAATTGTAACTAGGTTCTAACCAAATATTTGAATTAGCTTCTTTGACTAATTGTTGTAGTGTTTAAACTGTTTATGTGCCTATGTATTTAAATTTTGCGAAATTAAATTATTGCATTTCATTGCATACTTTCCATTTGAGAAATATAAACTGTTTAGGGTTTTGTAGATGTCCCGGCCCCTATTGTTCAATTCCAAATTAAGTGTTGGGAATATGACATTTTACTAGCACGTTAGGCCTATGATGGTTGTTTGTATTTCTAAACCCAAGTTGTCCGCTTGGGAACCAGGATCAAACCCACTCTAGACACCTAGGAATAGAGTGAAACCAAAGCTCTATTTTAGGCATAACCCTAGGACGATCCAATACTCAAAGGAGTGTTGGGACCATTAGAAAACCTGCCTTGTATCTATTGGCCGCGAGTCAATTAAAGACAAATCATTTATGTGTTGAAGAAATATATATTTATTTAATCCAATTCAATTATCCTTTGGGATAGGGGGAAATCTTGCTTTGCTTACTTTCGTGTAAGGATACCTCAATCATACACCAATGTAGGGAAAAATTAAAACGAGTCAGGCAAGAGGCTGATGATTGATCAATTTGGACGATTGCATAGTTTCCCAAAATCGATAAGCATAGAAAGGCTAACCTATGAGAATAGAAGAACAATTATGCGGGGATCACTTGATCATCAATAGATGTCACAAAGGCAAGAAATGGATAAAGCTAAGAGGACGAAGGGTGGTGAAGGAGAATCTAGAAGCTACTATCCCCCGCACGGGACATTATTCTTTCTTTCATGTTATTTTTTCCTTTCCCTAAAGTTTGTATCCCTTTTGTGCATTTTTAAGCATTCATGCCCTTTTTATATACTAATGGAGGTTTCGGGGGATAATGGATTGGTTTTAAAAAGCATATACTTTCTTCAAATGCATTTGGCCAACCCTTGGCTCAAAAGGGTCACGTAATTAGAATGCACTTTTATTACAATATGCTAGTATGTTATAACTGTTTTATGTGTTTATATTTGTTATGTTGATTCGAATCAAAGGAGGATTGATCCAATTCCATTTTTCATAGAGCACCTTTAAGTACAAATATACCTCACTATACGAAAGTCCGACCAAACATACTCCAAGTCTCCCAAGTCTCTCAGAAAAGTCCGCAATCATTCTTAAAATTTCCTAAATTCTTGTTACCATTTCACGAAGGTTGAGTATGGACTTACGAGAAGACATTGTAGAAAGGAAAGAAAAGAACAATAGAAAAATTGCTCAAGTCAAGAGAAAATTAGTGGAGTTAGTTCGAACTACGTAGGACCTAATTTCTTATTTGTGGGATACGTAGGTAGCTTTTTGGCCCGATCTCTATCTTCAAAAACTCAATTCTCTGCTTTCTTGAAAGAAGAAATAAGGTCAAAAAGAAAAAGAATTGAACCTTTTTGATAAATTTCACTTATCCATATCAATAAACAAAATCCTCGAGTCATCATTACTCCATGGATCAATTCGCATGATATGAAAAACAAATTTATGTGTTACTTCATGCCTTATCATCTTACATTGCTTATTACTAACGAAATCTAACACGTCAGTCTTTGAGTTGTTTTTACTTTGTAGGTAATAGAAACTAATTTGTGTTGGCATAAAGTATCCTTACTTCACTATATCCAAGTGAATAAAGATTCCTTTCTTGACTATAGCTTTATTGCACGAAAAAAAAAATTGTCCAGTAGTGAAATTGAACTCTACCAGTTATATTTCAAAACTAATAAGCGATAGTCTCGGGGATGGAATAGGGAAGAGTGCAATACTGCCATGGAGGAATTTTCCAAGACAGCCAGAATCAAGGAAGATAAATTGGAGAAAACGTTATTGAATTGGACTTTTGCTCCACTTATTACTCCCCGATCAATAGGATAGATAAAAAAGTGAAATTTAATTATTTACAAAGTTGGTGTAATACGGATGAGACCTGATACCCACCCTTTAAGTTTGTTTACTTATCTTTTGCTTTTTATGTTTTTCGAAAGGCATAGACTTGTACTTGTGTGGGTTATGGCCAAAGTTCGTAAATGTTTTCTCACAGTTCAACAAAAGCCTCCTCTATTATAAAATCTTTAGTATTTATTTGTGTTATCTACTTGATATTATCAAAATTTGCCTTGTTTTTTAAAAAGTGACAAACATCTAAAACCTGTCAATATTATGTCATGTCAAGGAATAAATGAACAAAATGAGGTGAATGGGGATGAATGGAAAGTCTATGATGAGGAGTGGTTAGTGGAAGATATAGAAGAATTTGAAAATCAGGAGAAGCCCAACTAAAGAAAACTGATATAGTCAACCTGGGAGACCACGATGAAGTCAACCAGACAAGTGTTAGTGTTCACTTAACAGAAGCAGAGAAAACAGAATTCATCCACTTCCTACGAAAGTACATTGATATATTTGCTTGGTCATATGATGATATGCTGGGGTTAAGCACCAACATTGCATCGCATAAGTTACCAATCAATCCCGAGTTTGTTCTAGTTAAGCAAAAAATATGGAAATTCAAGCCAGACTTAAGTTTGAAGATCAAGGAAGAAGTGATGAAGCAAATTTAATCTAAGGTTATGGAGGTCATAAGATATCCAACATGGCTAGCCAATATTGTCCAAGTTTTGAAAAAGGACAGCAAGATCCGAATTTGTGTTGACTAAAGAGATTTGAATAGAGTCAATTCTAAAGATAATTTTCTGCTACCCAATATCCACATCTTCATCGATAGATGTGAGAAGCATGAAATACAGTCTTTTGTAGATTGTTTCTCTGGATATCATCAGCTATTAATGGATGATAAAGACGGAGAAAAGACAACTTTCATTATGCCCTGGGTGTTTATCATTACAGAGTGATGTCGTTTGGTCTCAAGAATACTGGTGTGGCACATACATGAGGGCTATCATGATAATTTTTTATGATATGATTCATAAAGAGATTGAGGTGTACGTAGATGATGTAATTATCAAATCCTGCAAGAGTTCAGATCATCTGACGTATCTGAAAAAGTTCTTTAACTGACTAAGAAAATACAACTTAAAGTTGCATCATGCTAAGTATGCTTTCAGTGTGCCAGTCGAGAAATTACTGGGGTTTATAGTCAGCAGAAGGGGCATCGAGCCAGACCCATCCAAGATCAAGACAATTCAAAATATATCTTATTTCCAATGCATCTTATTTCCAGAATGGATTCATTGAAGTATATATTTTAGAAAGCCGTTCCTACAGGAAAGTTGGCCAAGTGGAAAATATTGCTGAGTGAGTTCGACATTGTGTGTATGACTCAAAAGACAATTAAAGGGAAAGCCTTAGCGGATCATATAGCTGAGAATCCAGTTGATAGTGAGTATGAGCCCCTTCGAACTTACTTCCCAGATGAGGAGATTTTATTCATGGGAGAAGACATTGCAGAGATATACCTCGAATAGAGATTGTTCTTTGATGGAGCGGTCAACTTCTAAGTCTTAGGAATTGGGGCAGTTTTGGTGTCAGAAATAGGCCAACACTATCCAGTAACCGCTAAATTGCACTTCTCGTGTACCAATAACATGGTTGAATATGAAGCTTGCATCCTGGGTCTCAAGTTAGCACTTGATATAGGTATTCGTGAATTGCTAGTCATTGGAGACTCAGATTTGCTAATTCACCAAGTACGGGGTAATGGGCGGTAAAAAACTCCCAGATTACCCCTTATGTAGAGATGGTGCAAGATTTGTTGGAAGATTCAAGGAATTTAATTTTAGACATATCCCAAGGATACTGAATAAGTTTGTTGATGTTTTGGCTACTATATCCTCCATGATTTAGCGCTCAGATCAGAGTTACATTATATCTTTGGAAATAATCTTGAAGGAACAACCCACACATTGTGTACATGTCGAAGAGGAACCTAATGGATAGCCTTGGTACTATGATATTAAAAGGTATATAGAATCTGGAACGTATCCTGAAGAGTCCAGCAACAATCAAAAAAGACAATCCGGCGTTTAGCAAAGAACTATCTTCCAAGTGGGAAAATTCTTTTTCGAAGAACTCCAGACTTAGGATTCCTAAGATGTATTGATGCCACGGAAGCTATGAAATTAATAAAAGAAGTATATGTAGGAATTTGCGGGCTCTATATAAACAGGTTTGCCCTTGCTAGAAAGATTTTGAGAGTTGGTTACTTCTGGATGACTATGGAAAATGATTGTAGCAAGTATGTGTGGAAGTGCCCAAATTGCCAGATACATGAAGATTTGATTCGAATGCCTCCACATGAGCTTTATGTGATGAGTTCACCTTGGCCTTTCGTAGCTTGGGGTATGGATGTTATCGAACGAATAGAGCCATCGGCGTCAAATAGGCATAGATTTATTTTAGTTGTATTGATTACTTCACTAAGTGGGTCGAAGCTACTTCATATAGAGCTGTTACCAAAAAGGGGGTTGCAAATTTAGTCAAGAACAACTTGATTTGCCAATTTGGAGTGCCGGAATAGATCATTATTGATAATAGGGCTAACTTGAACAGTCACTTGATGAATGAGATTTGTGATCAGTTTAAGATTGTTCATCATAACTCAACCACATATCGTTCATAAATGAATGGAGCTGTGGAGGCTGACAATAAGAATATCAAGAAGATCTTAAGGAAAATGATAAAAAATGACAGATCATGGCATGAGATATTGCCCTACTCTCTACTAGAGTATTGCACAATAGATCGAACCTCAACTCAGGCAACTCCTAATCTACTTATTTATGAAAATAAAGTTGTGATACCTACCAAGGTTGAAATACCTTTCTTGAGAATTATTCAATAAGCTGGATTAAGTAATGAACAATGGGTTCGTGCTCGCTATGCACAACTCATGTTGATTGACGAAAAATGAACGGTTGCCATGTGTCATAGCCAACTGTAACAACATAGGATGATCCGTACCTTCAACAAGAAAGTAAGAACTTGAACATTTAAAGTTGGGAAATTGGTTCTCAAATGCATATTCCCTCACCAAGAAGAGTACAAAGTCACGTTCGCTCCGAATTAGCAAGGACCATACGTAGTTTGTAAGGTACTATTTGGAGGAGCTCTGACTCTATCTGAGACTGATGGTTAAGAGTGGACCAAACCAATCAATTCTGATGCGGAAAAAAGATACTTTGTTTAAAGAATGCTTTTATTTTTTGTTTTCTCAGTTTATTTGTAATCGTCTTTATGATAGTATTTGTTTAATGATGTGTAATTGCTGAGAATTCCTTTCCTTTTACGTACGAACTAAGTTTGACCTGAATTCCCAAGAATGGGATACGTAAGCGGACTATGTCGGCTTCGGTCAACCCCTTAGGAGAATTTATCCTTCCCTTTTATGTACGAACTACGTTTGACCTGAATTCCCAAGAATGGGATACATAGGTAGCCTATGTCGACTTCGGTCAACCCCTTAGGAGAATTTATACTTTACTTTTATGTATGAACTACGTGATGACCTGAATTCCCAAGAAAGGGATACATAGGCGGCCTATGCCGGCTTCGGTAGACCCATTAGTTTTTTCCATATATCTCTAGCATAGTCTTAAACTATGTTTGACCTGATTCTTGATTTAATAGGATATGTAGGTTCCCCAACGACTCGATCATATAACCCCAGGAAATGGAAACTGGGGCAGAATTTTTGAAAAGGAATCTCAAAAATTTACAAAAGAAAAATCATCATCCAAAAAATAAGATGAAGACCCGCGAAGACTGCAGATCATTTCAAGCCAAGATCATCTCAAATAGTATTAAACTGGGCAGAAATTTTGAGGAGGTCTCCAAAATTTCCACTAATATATTGGAATATATTTCAAATCCCCAGCATCAGAGGTCAAAGGCAAGTTTTGGATATTACTAGCTGGGACCAAGTCTAGGTAGACTAAATCTCCAGCTATGACAGAACTTTTGATAGAAACTCCAACGTCGATGATGAATCCCAGGAATTATTCCTCTATCAAACGTCAGACATAGTCATGAACCAAGAGAAAGACGTTCATTGATCTAGTACATGACATGACTGACATAGATTTTCTAAAGCTTTAGCAGAAGTTTTTAAAACTAGTTTTTAAAATTAAGACTACTTTCAAAATCTATGCAAATCTTTTTTACTTAGTGATTGCCTAGGAATCTATTAGAACAGGGAGTCAGGGTGTAAGTCCCAACATGACGGAGCAGCCAAAAGATGGTGAGGAGAAAACCAGGGATCAAAGAAGGACAACATAGAGTAGTTTTATTCAAAACTAATCATTTTTCTGTGGATGCAAGGATCAATACACAACAAAGGGAATCTTTTTCAAAAATTCCCAAGTGAGTTGGTAGTCCCATCAAAGCATATAATGCTCAAGAATGGTATTTTCGGGCAGTCCCAAAGACGAACAAAGGCGTCTCTTGAATTGTCTATCTCATTTCTTGAGACCATGAAGGACAAACAAAGGCGCCTTATCTTCTTTATAAATATTGTATTTGGAATATTTCTAAAAATAGTCACTAGCAAAAGCAACTTTGTGTCTACTAAATATTTACCTTGAGCGCAGGTACGGTCAAAGGAGATGGACCTATAAGGCCACAATCAAAGGATTACTCAAGAGAAGGAATAGCAAAAAAGTCATCCTCAAATTTTCCATGAGGCGACACAAACGGTACATTTAGAAAGCAAAAAACACAGACAAACTGACTCAGGTGAAACTATTTTCATTGCCAAGAGAGCCATTTCATATCATTCTATTGCCAAGAGGGCCATTTCATATCATTTCATTTCCAAGAGGGCCATTTCATTTCATTCCATTGCCAAGAGGGTCATTACATATCATTTCATTGCCAAGAGGGACATTGCATATCATTTCATTACCAAGAGGGACATTGCATTTTATTTTATTGCCAAGAGGGCCATTGTATTTTATCTTATTGTCAAGAGGGGCATTTCATTTTATTTCATTTCCAAGAGGGCCTTTGCATATCATTTTATTGCCAAGAGGGCCATTGCATACCATTTCATTGCCAAGAGGGCCATTGCATTTCATTTTATTTCCAAGAGGGCTATTGCATTTCATTTCATTGCCAAGAGGGCCATTGAATGTCATTTCAGTGCCAAGAGGGCCATTGTATGTCATTTCATTGCCAAGAGAGCCATTTTATTTTATTTCATTTCCAAGAGGGCCATTTCATTTCATTTCATTACCATGAGGGCCATTGCATATCATTTTATTGCCAAGAGGGCCATTGTATTTCATTTTATTGACAAGAGAGACATTGCGTTTCATTTTATTGCCAAGAGGGTCATTTCATATCATTCCATTGCCAAGAGGGACATTTCATTCCATGTCATTGCCAAGAGGGCCATCATGTCATTCAACAAAGTCTCCATAATCGCTCGACATGAAAGATGATAGGGTCTGGCCTTGGAAGAAGCTTTGGATAATCAATATCCGTTGACACGCGAAGATAGAATACTTTGGCATTAAGGATATCTCAACATCAATATCCATTGACACGTGAAGATAGAATACTATGGTGTTGAATATATCTCAGCATTTAATATCCGTTGACATGCAAAGATAGAATACTCTGGTGTCAAGGATATCTAAGCATTTAATATCCTTTGATACATAAAGATAGAATACTCCGGCGTTGAGGATATCTCAGCATTTAATATCCTTGACACGCAAAGATAGAATACTCTGGCATCGAGGATATCTCAGCATTTAATATCTATTGACATGCAAAGATAGAATACTCTAGCGTCGAGGATATCGTAGCATTTAATATCTATTGACATGCGAAGATAGAATACTAAGGCGTCGAGGATATCTCATCATTTTATAAATCGACATCTGAATGCATCAAAAGCACGTGATTCGAAGGGACGTCTTTAAGTCGCTATCTGAAGACGGATGACATATGAAATTTCCTAGAAATTGACAATTTGAGGTTCATCTATAAGTCATATTATTTGAAATAGAATAGTGTGCAAGATTACCTATGAGTTGATAGTCCATAGATCATCCGTAAGCCGCAATAACATCCTAACCAGATAGCATGCAAGGTTATCCAAAAATCTATAGTCTGAAGGTCATCCATAAGTCGCAACTAAATCCTTACCGGAGAATATGCAAGAGCACCAAATTGATATGTCCAAGGGTTTTCTATAAGCCACGTTATATCCAAGATCGACTATGCGCAGGATTACCTGAGAACTAGAAATTTGAGAGATATCTATAAGTCATATTGTATCCAAGGTCAGATGATGTGCGGGAATACCTGAGAACTAGCGATTGAAAGGATATCTGTAAGCCATCTCTTAGCCAAGATCGGATAATGTGCAGGATTACCTAAAGGATAGAAATTCAAAGGATATCTATAAGTTGCCTCGTATCCAACATCAAATAATGCGCAAGAATATCTGAATATTGATAATTCAAGGGAAATCTATAAGTCGTATCGATACAAAAGATGTGCAAGACTTACCTAAGGTTACATGCAAAGAAACATTGTCAATAACCGGAGAGGTTATCATTCCATATATAACAAGCATTATAGGTGACCAAAAAGGTTGTTGCATCCGCATAAGATCACATGGTTGCAGGGACCGTTCTACATAAAGTGTCGTAGATGTCCAAAAGGGCTAACCCACTTTGAAGACATATTCAATCGAAAAATGAGCTAATTATGCAACAACCAAGAGGGTTGTTGTGTATTTTATTACAATTTATTTCCTTCCAAATAGGTACATGAGAGGATTACTTTGCTTTTTTGGAAACAACTCATGTGGAGATATGGTAAAAGACTATATATACCCCTTTTATGAATTATGTTTAGCACTAACAATTTTTATTTGAGAAATTGTTGAGAGAATCCGAGAGGATGAAAATCCCAAATCAAAACTACAGTTGCGGACGAATCCAGAAAGAAAGCAGCACGGCATGGAACTCTTTTTTAGCAGCAAAATGGGACATAGTCTAGAGAGGAACATCAAACTCTTTGGACGCGAGCTAAAGGATGATCACTACCACCATCAAACCACACTCCTATTATAAGGCCGTGGGTATTTTGGGATATTTTTGTTTCAGCTTCACCTTCGAGATATTTCTAAACTCATGCCGAGGCTAACCTTTTTTTTTTCAAATTCGAGTGACAACATACTTAGAGTTTTGGAAATTATGTCATGGTTTGTTCTTGCCTATAGATGTGAAGGATCCCACATTCATGGTTAAAAGATTATAAGCCTCTTTTTAGCAACGTAATCAACTTGTCACTCCTCCCGAGCCAAAGATCATCTGAAATAAAAGACTATTTTTTCTATCGATTGAGTCGAACTACAAGTAGTCTAATTTTCTGAGTCTCAGGGATATGTAGGTTGGGCTCTGTGTAGAAAACTCAACTGCATTCCAACCTGCCCCCCAAATCTCCTTATTCCCCAGCTTTTCGATTTCATCAAAAACTCAAAAACTAAAATAACTTCTGAATTCTTTTGAAAATCGTGCTTAACATCAAACGTTATGAACTACAAGTGGCCTGAATTCTCATGTAACCTAAGATATGTAGGAAATCCAATACTGGGGTCCGTCCATAACTCCATAAAACTCATGCAAAAATCAACCTCTCTCATAAATGAATTTGTGGTCGGACAAAAATTAGGAACGTCAAACTTCCCCAGGGTTACTTGCATCCACCCTACCCAAAAGGAGGGGGCAATTGTTGACACCTAATTTTTGTCCTCCACGACTAAATTTAATTATGGGTTTCTTTAATTTTAAATAAAAGTAAAATATTTATTTCATCCAAATAAATGCGCTCTAAAATATTTACTTGGGTTAATTTTGTCATTTAAGAGACGATTATGCGTGATTGTATAAATTTTGTTACTTAAATGAATATTTTTATCAAAATTTGAGCTTTTACTGAGATAATCTTGAAAATTAATTCAAATGGATAAAGTCTTGATTTAAATATAATTTAATCCCAAAAATAATTTATTTAGATAACTATGTGTTTGGTTTTATTAAATCAAGAAACCCGAAATTAAATGAGTAATTGATTCGCATGGGATTTCAATTTAATTTTGGCAATAATTGAAATTAAATTAGCCACAATTGCAATGTAATTGGCCAATTAATCTTTAATTTGACCAAAAATTAAATGAAATTGACTAATACCTAATCTATTTGGGGTTATTTTATAAATAGCCCCAAAAATTACCAAAAATATCTTAATCCACTTAAAACCCTCCTAACAATTTCAAATTTCATCCCAATAGGCCCAAACATACCAAAATCTGTCAACTCCAGGCTCAATGACCCTTTTTGCCCATCCAGCAACACCAACAACAAAATCAAATAATAACATCAAGCCCAAAACCGACCCACCAACCCGGCCCACTCATCGTTCTCCCTCAGTCAGCTTAAACAACATCAACACACACACAAACAGCCCAAAAAACAACGCAAAACCCATCTTCTCAACAACAACAACAATAATTTCATCGAACAACCCCGGCAAGCAATGATCGGACAACTCCAACAACATCAACAGCTTCAGCAAAATAATTTACAAACAACAGCAACAATTTGACCTGACCCGAATCCATCAGCACCCATACCCAGTAGACTGACCCGGCAAACCAACAACGAATCGGACTTCAAATCCAACCCATATTTTCTGCAATGTCCACCTCAGCTTCCAACGTGTCAAAATTAGGTTGTATTACAAAGGTTCTAGAACCCACGACGTGTCTCTAAACACATCTTTTGGTTTCTATCCGTTTTTTTTAAATTTGAATTAGAAAAAAATAGGTGCAAAGATCGTACCATTCTCTCCAACTGAAGCCTTATCTTTGAATTCTCTCCAACAGAACTCCTCACAAAATTTCCAAATTACCCCTTAATTCTTCCTATCCCACATCGATTGAGGCTCAAGAATTATCCCCTTATTCCTTCTATAAAAGCTCTTGGTTGAGTTGGAAAAAAACAAAGCCTCAGAGGTGAACAACTTTCTAACAAAAAGTCTCACTTTTAGTAAAAAAAAATTGTGAAAAGTCAACGAGTTCTTGGAGTAGCAACAAAGTTTTTCGGTGGTGGTCGAGATTTTGTCGAAGGCTCGGGTCCTGTTTTGCTGCTCCAAAATAGGTAATACCTCATTCCAGTTTTTATTTTATTTTCTTCATCTTATCGTTCTGTAGTCATAATGGCATTTAAGATAGTGTGTATGCTGAGAATTATTTGTTGTAGAAGCCTTGAAGGGTATTGGTTTCCTTTTGTGTTGTAAATAATGTTGGTTCGTTTGAGATGATTGATTCATTATGACTCTGTATCTCTTGTTTCATTTTTATTTTTGAGCCAGGTGTGTAACCTTAACTTTCTGCCTATTAAACTCTCAACATGTTAATCTGGCACTCATTTTTTGTGGTCTGCTTAAGTATATCTTTTATTCGTATATGTCATGTTTTAGTATGGATTCATCATCTCATCACAAGTATTACTTTAGCTTTTTTTTTTAGCTTTGATTTTAGTTCTGTATTGTTATCTGTGTTTAATTCCTATTTTGAGGACTGCTTTCCTAATCCTACTTGATCTACAAGGTCAATAAAAATGGTAGGCATATGTCCATAAAATAACATCAGTCCTGGGAATCCCAAAAAATCGTCTTGACTCTCGAAAATTCATTCCTATTTACCAAGAAGAGATGAGGACAAGATTACGTTGTATCATTATGTTTTCTTCGTGAAGTCCAATGTTAGTGGTCGTGTGGATTATTCTTTAGTTTTATCTTGTCTTGGGGCTATCGTTGAAACCATTTCTATTGAAATCTAGAAAAGGTTCATGTGATTGTTTTTCCTCTTTCTCGAAGAATGCCTTGCAAGATGATTCTTGTTGAGTCACTGTGCGATTCAAGTTGAACTAGTTGTGACAAGCAGCATTCAAAATCAAGTTTCTTTCCGTATCTATTTTCTTGAAATTAATTGTTTTCACTTTTTATGGCTGAAATAGAGCAATCTTGATTCGTTCAATAATCTTCTAGATAGTTTTTCTTGCTTTGTTGGCAAAAATTGTGTGTTTTCATTTAATAGGTTAGCTCGTAAGTTACTTCCTGCTTTTCTTCTTTTTATTTTTCGATTTTCAGGAAAGAGTTGATAGTCTTGTTCTTATTCTTATTTATGTCTTTGCTACAATTTGCACTTGAATTGTCACTCCGGAGTTTGTTATGAAACGACAAGAGGTTCTAGTTTTTCAGGAGAAGTGTTTTGATCATGAAATCTTTTAATAAGTTTGTGAGGTGCTTTCATGATGTTTTGATATCCAACATTGTATTCTGAGTCAAGTATGAAGATACATGCCTAATTCCCTGTAAGGAATGAATTGATTTGTGAGTTTTGCTTTGATAGCCTAAATGATGATTGTTTAATTAACTTCCATGTCCAATTTTATCTTTTTCCTTCCCTATATGTTATATTCTCAGTTTTTTTGTCGGAATGCAACCTTTAAACTATGAAATACTACGAGTTAGTATTGCGGATTAGTAAGAAGATTAAACCTTGTTGTGATTATTTGAAATATGAAAAGGCAATCCCACGTATATTACGAACTTGTTCAAGATTTTATTTGGTTTGAATCAGTTGTGCTTTGTATTTATTTTATCAAATTAATTACTCTTATTACAAATAAAACTCTAATCCTCTTCTTTCTTTGGCATAAAAAAATTATGTTCGAGGTCCGAGTGGACTTTCCTTTTCTTTGCATTCAATGGGCCAATGAGGCCCATCTCCTTGAGTCTGCCTCAAAACTAAGTCCAAAAGTCAATCACGTGGTGTAACAATACAAGGAGACGAAAGAAGAAGAATGTGTGAAAATCCCATCTTTGAAGTAGCTAAGAGATTTGAAAGCCTTATTTGTTTATTGTTGTCTTTTTTTTTTGTTTATTCCTTTATTCATTCATTTGGGTTTCAAAACTAAAGTTGTAAACTAATACAGGTGAAATAAATTTTTGGACCCCCCAAGGGTCCAAAAGGATAGTTTAGGACAGGTTATGAGCCAAAAGCCCAATATTTAGATTAGGATAGGTGATGATGGGCCGAAAGCCTAAATGAATAGTTTAGGACAGGTGAAGGCAGGCCAAAAGCCCAATTAAATTAGGACAAGGTTGATAGATTTGGCTTACGAGTCTAAATCTTCTTGTTCTCCCCTTTTCCCTTGACGTGTTATTTGATTTTAATTTTCTTAAAACTGGTTAAATTCCCGCTAAGTTGCTCATTTATTTTACGCAAATTTTTCCTTAATCAATTGCTTTTCAACAATAAAGTTAGTCAAAAAAGTTATTTTCAAAAAGTTCGGATAACCACAAGTTAGCGGATACTCTTGGTGCTTCAACAACCTTCCAAGAGTATTAATAGGATCCGTTTTTCTGGAATTTTAGACTTAAATAATTTTTCTGTTTTGGATCGTTTAAGTAATTTCAAAGGTTTTCTTAATTTTCTTAAATAAATTAAGTGGCGACTCTATTCTCGAGTTTAAAAGCTTGTTTTGAAAGTATTTGAACTTGTGAAAAACCCAGAAGTAATTTCTCCGCAAAAACAGATATTAGGAATCCTTAATTATTGTTTCTCCTAATATGTTTATTTTTTCTCTTACCAAATATTTTAAGACTCTTTAATTTTTAAAATATATTTTTCACAGCCTAGTTTAGGACTCCTTAATTTAAATGTTATAATACAATTAATAATTAGAGAAAAAAATGTGAAAGACGATTTTATCTATTGCAGAGTCTTTTGATAAAGAGCAAAAAGTTTAATATAATACAATCAACCCTTTGTTTAGTGAATAAGGACGGTAGAAGGAAGTAATATAATTTGCTATTTTTATCAAATAATTATCATTTAATTGCTCTCCAAATATTTAAGACTTTTGAATTAATTAAAATTATAATTCTTACAAATCTTTTACTTATTTCTAAGTTGTAATAACTCCTAATATTAATAGTATAAAGTTGAGTAAAGCTATTATACTTTACTTTTTTCTTTCTTGGTCCTAATATATAGAGATTTAAAATTAATATAATTGTGATGCTTTCACGTGTCATGTTTTTCTTTCTAATCAATCAATAAAAATAAAATTATTCCCTTGTAGAAACATAGTACTTGTTATTTACTTTTTATAGTTTGAACTGACAGTCACGAAAAATAATATTTACTCAAGATTGCTATTTTTTAATAATTTTGTGTATATAATTTTATATACATATGCGTTACACATGTACTCTAAACTTATTAAAGTCTCCTCAATGATCAACTTAAATAAATGAATTTATAAATCAAGAATATGTACAACTCTCACCAATAGAAGAAGCAGCAGAAGAAAGTTGCACTTTTTTTTGGTTAAATTTTTGAGATTTTACTAATGAAAAAACAACATCCAACAATGTCTTGACATAGGTGGCCAACCCATCCGAAAAAACACAAACACAAAATTAATTCTACTGTTAAACCTCCATCCCGGCCCAATCCACATAATTCTATTACATATAAAGAATGAATAGGGTTTCCAAATTCATCAATTTTCATCTATTGCCCTACGTCACCTGAACTATGTCGCCTTTTGTCAATCGTCGCTGCATCTTTCTCTTGCTTTGGGTGATAAATTTTGTGTCATGGCTGACTTTAGAAGGAGCATTTATCAGGTTGCAGAAGTGAGTATTGCTTGTTTGCTCTCCCTTTTACTTGCTTCTTTTTTATACCAGTCAACTGATAGCTGTTACTTCCTCCGAATATGCTTGAAATGAACCTTCCTCTTTTCTTGTTGTTGTGTTTTTGAACTGTGCTCAACCTAACAACCTCAAATCTACAAATATGGCTGGTATGGAGATAATGGGATGCTCGGAACCACAAATTCTTTTGTTAGTGACTATCTTAAATATGGACATTGTAATTTGTATTGTTGATTATGCGTTTGCCTTTTGATTCTAGCTGCTGAAATCCTGTGAATGTGAAATCCTCCTCGTCTAATGCCAGATTATCTAAGTAGTCAGCTAACTATTCCCCTCCCTGAGTATATATTGATACTGAACTTGCTTTCTTGATATTAATTGTCATATTTGTTGTATTACATGCATCAAGTAAGTTCATTTTCCTTTGTTATTTTTGTGAATATTCATAAAAGTGTACTATATTTAATAAGGCAATATTTTATTCGAAAGTATGATACCGTGAACATATTTATGTTTATATAATTTTTTATGAGCTTAAGTTTCATACATCATCTGCGTAAACAAAGTAATTACTTTCATCAAAAAAGATATTTATACATCTGGATTTGAAATTTGAAAATAAATGTGCATATCAAAAAAAATATGCTACAAGAAAGCTGTTTAAAAAAAATAATGGTGTAAAGATAATTTAAAAGTGTAACAATTATTTACACTAACAAATAATTAAGTGCCACAACAGTCGTCTTTGTATGTATGTACGGATGCTTCGATTTGAAAGGAGATACGTTGACTTGAAAAATGAATTTTAACGTGACACTAGCTAGCTTGGCCCTAAATGAGAGAGTCGTATGTCTGTATCTGCTGTGACAAATATCTCAGAGATTTAGTCAAAGTGTGTAAAGTTAGCTCGGACACCACGTTTATAAAAAAAAAAAAAAAAAAAGGATATTGGCATAGCATCCCCACATTATGACATTGAATAATATGATACAACCATTTTGGTGAGTTGTAAAATTGAGAAAGATCACATCAGAGTGAACCACTGAATTCAAGAAGATTTATTGACAGTTCTCATCAAACTTTCATGAAATCGCCTCTTACAAACAAAGGCATCCGGTTTACACTTAGCTGGATAATGCCACTCACATTTCCCTAATGGCATAATTATGCTAATTTACATAGATAACAGACATTAGACATTCAATGTGCCAAAGATTTAAGCCCAAAATTTACCAAGAAAATAATCTGAATCTGGCAGATTACAATTGCAATTATTACTTTAATACTTTAAATTTAAATTTAAATATTCGAAAACTATATGCTAAATACTATACATTGCAATCCATCTTATATTAATATGATGAAAAATATATCTTAAAATATTGAATAAAGTTCATCCAGTTTGACTCTCGAGAAGCGCAAAGTGATCGACAAGTAAAACTGAACGGCGGAGTAAATAGATATATTATTTATTCTAACATCAATTGCTACTTTTTAATAAATTTTTCAGAATTTATATATAGTTTTATTGATTGATATGAGACACATGTACAACACACGTACCTTGAACTACTTATTTGAATGACCTGATAATGTAAAAAAAAACTTATTATACTGACGCTATATATGAAACTTGAACTTTTTTTGTATCAATAGATACTAAATTGTACCTCAAAAAAATAACTGATGAGAGAAATAAGAAGGCTAGAAAACTCAAACAATAGGGGGGAAAGGAAAAAAGGAATGAAACTTGCAAACGCATAGGGATGAGAAAAGGACTTGAATTTCTCTCTTTTTAAATCTGATAACTGGTCAAGCCCGAAATAAGTTATAAATATTCGATTGTAAACTCAAATATTACCATATATTAATTTGAAATAAGCTACAAATCTTGAATCTGCCTCCGATCATGAGGTACCAAAGCTGCAACCAACATATTCTTGGGTGATTATGCAGAGTCGATCTTGCATGACATCCAAGAATTGATAAGGTGGAAAGTATATGCGGTAGAAGCAAGTTTGTGAAGAAGGCAAGTGATCACACGACAGTGATTTTTTATAGATGTTGAGTCGTGAATCCAAACCACCAAAGCCATCTAGAGGAAGAGATTTAATTGATGTCCAGAAGAAAAGAAGCACCTTTCTATCCTCAACAGACATTCGCTCGACTATATGCACGACAAAGAAAGAAAATGAACATAGTTGGATCATGAGAAAAGAACGACAGAACGTCCTGAATAATAGACTCGTTTGTCAAACATGACTCTCATGAAATTATGCTTCAGTTGTTTTGGTACATGAGTAAAATAAATTCATATGATCACTTTTATCATGTGTTCAGATGATCAATCGAGACACACCATAGTTTGAGTATGTAAATGAAATTTACTGACAAGTTTAAGTGTTTATCGATGTATCCAACCAAAAAAAAAGTAAGTTTCTTTACAAGTAATGAAGAGAAAAGGGATGAGAATAATTTACCCCCCAGAACCAGGATATTTGTGTTGGAACCTTGAAGTTTTGATGAATGACAATATGAATGAAACAAGTTGATATGAGTTAATTCAATGCAACTGGAAACTTCAACTTACTAATCACACGGGGAATAGAACAAGTTGAGTTTGATTCAAACACTTGATGATAAGGGAAAGCAAGTTGAGTTGAAAAAGGAGTCTTACGTAAAAAAGGAGTTCCACTTCTAAGTAAATCTTAAAGAGTCCTATGTGTGGGAGGAGAAAGATTCTGATAAATTAATATGTGCTGATTTAAAGAATTGGAATTTGACTACGACATTAAGGAGACAAGAGTTGGAATTGAAGAAGGAGTCTCACTTGAAGTAAAACTCTATGCAATGAGAGTTTTGATTAGAGGAGGAGTTTGAAATAAATAATGACTCTTTGGAGAGTCGTGCTTAAATAAAAAATGCAGCAGTCAGAATAATTCACGCACTTAAAAAGCAGAAAAGCACAATCGACAGATTAACTTTACGAAGTGCTACTCAATCACTGAAGAAACACGTTGAAGAACCTGGTCCTCAGTACAGAATCCAGCTAAGAGTTTTAGCGTTGATTTTTAGAGTTGTTCATTATGTTTGAACTATTGATGTAATATTAGTTTCAGTGTGTTATAAACTGAACTAGGAGCTAGTCTTTGAGTTGGGAAAACTCAGAGACTTTGGGAACGCATACCTTGGGAGGTGTGTGCGTAGTTAGGAATTAGAGTTTATAATTCCTAGTTGTTGAGTTATAGGGAATAGAGTTTATAATTCCTATTTGTTAGTTACAAGAGTTTTGTAATCAGTCGTTGTTGAGGCTCAGAGTTATTTATTGAAGTTGGGGTTAAATCCTGTAGAGGTGCAGGTCGTGGTTTTTTACACCTTTTGAGCCGGGTTTTTTTCACGTAAAATCCACTGTGTTCTTTACTTTCTGTTTTACTGCTTCCGTGGAACACGTCAGGCAACCCGTTCCATCAATAGGCAATAGTTAGGCGAAAATAAGATAATTAGTAGGGCACGAATTCTTAACAATTTGAGAATCACTTTCTTTGTAGCCATGATAATCAGTATGTGCTTTCCAATCTTCGACAGAAATATCACTTATACCGCCAAGCATTAAATCAAGATCATCGAGATTAAGACACCGGAAAAAGGACTGGGCCCTTGATGGAAATATCAAATCTTCAAAACATTTTGCAAAATACTCGACCTGCTCTACAATAGAAGTTATAAAGAAATGTTTAACCAACAGATTAACATACACCTCCTAATTCTTACTGTCCACAATAGTATCCTTTCCGTTGGGACAAAGCTCTATTTCTTTCCTGGAGCCCAACTCCTCAACTTCACTAACAAACATCAAGCCTAGAAGATCTTAATCCACTATCTCTGGATCCATATTCAATATCTGCTTGTAGATATTATACAAGATTGGATCCACATCCCTGATGTCTTTCAATGATATGCCTTTTCCAGCCAAGTGCAAGAAGAAGACGCGATCAAATATAACTTCAATTTGTAAATCATGCATTAAGGCCAATGTAATCATTCTACTAGAGAAACGAAAATACTCAAGGTATGTCGGATTCACCTTAGAGGTTGCAGTAAGCAGAAATTGTAGATGAACGTTATTTATATTCTAATTGTTAGAGCGGTTTAAATACTTAATAGGCAAAGAGAAAAATATACCTATCGCAAAAAAGGCATATACCCAATGTCTAACAAATGTTATATATATGCACCATTTGTAATTACCCCATAAATTGCAAAGTTGAGGGGTATATTTGCCCTTTAAGGTACCTATCAGTATTGCAAAATATTCATTAATTGAACAAAATAGCAAAATTAAAACCAAATACTAGCAAAATGTCATATATTTATAGTGCATAAATGAAATGAAAGGTTACCTAGATTTGGGAAAAACCGTCCACGATCATTCAGGAAAGCAACAAAAAGAGAATTTTAAGGATTGAAGATCACTTGGAATACCAATAAAAACCACTCCCTCAACACACCAGGCCAAATAGCTTGTTCATTTTTGAATTTTACAAACAAACCGCCTAGCAATTGCTCGGGTCTGGCAATTATTCCAGTGTAGTCATATGAATCTTTGAGCAACTCAGACCTATCGATGAGCATGTTGTATTAACATTCCTCACCGTATCCAAATTCTGGAAGCATCATCCATACCAGATGACTCTATGCATCAAAATCTGTTACCTCCTGGTGGTCAAACAACCACTCATAGTCTTCTGATTTAGTTACAAACAAAATAAACAGAAAGCTCAATGAAAACTTCACTCGCTTCATCATCTCCCTAAACTTATTCTCAAGACTGTTACACAATTTTGATACATTGTATAAGTTCTTCAGAATTATGATATATACAGACCGCCAAGGTACATCTTGCACGTCTTCTACTTTCCCTTTCGAACCCAATAACCTTAAAGACAACTCCATATTTTCTAATAAAACATTGAAAATATCAGACTTTATTTTTCAATAGTCCCTCTATAACACTCAAGTTCACCGGTGTCATCGTCCATCAATGGTAGTAATGTTGGGTTCGAAATCGAGAGGGCATCATGCGGAGGCTATTAGTTGTAAACCATAAAGACAATAACTCAGATGACAAAGAAAAACATACAAAAAATATAATATTATTATGTGATTTGGCCAATTGGCCTACATATAAAACCTAATATTAAAAAATATAAAACTAATGAGAGAGAAAATCTTCCCCTAAACGAGACTCTTTAAATGACTACATTGTGGATGCTATTGTGTTATGGTATGAGAAGAGGGGTCTTCTATTTATAGATGTCCAAAACCTTTCCTCCAAGAAAGAGGTTAGCCAAATATGGAAAAGTTTTATATTTTCCTTTCAGGAAAAGTAAAAGTATTTATGGTTACTTTTATTTCCTTACAAGAAAAATGAAAACTTAAAATTTGGTAAGAAAATCGGGGCAAAAATCCTAACAAATCTCCCCTTTTTTGCTTGATTTTCTTCACTTGATCCGTTTTCTCTTCATATCACGTGCATGAACTTTGTTCTTGATATAATCTTCATAACTTCTGCTTTTCATGGTTAAAAATAAGGTTTAAAATATCATGGTTAAAAATTAGTTTAAAAGTAATATTTTATTTTTATTTTTAAAGATGCAGCAGCAGGAGTGTTGAAAATATGGTTGAAACTTGTTCTCCATATGTAGTTCGACAAAAATCTTCATTATCATCCAAATTATTGCAGCTTGATTTTAAAACCTCTTTAAACCTATTTAATCTCGTCTCACCACACCATTGGATCATTAAACCATAAGCTCTGATACCACTTGTTGGGTTCGAAATCGAGAGGGCGTCATACGAAAGCTATTAGTTGCAAACCATAAAGACAATTACTCAGATGACAAATAAAAACATACTAAAAATATAATATTATTATGTGATTTGGCCAATTGGCCTACATATAAAATCTAATATTAAAAATAATATTAAAAAGCATAAAACTAATGAGAGAGAAAACCTCCCCCTAAATGAGACTCTTTAAATGACTACATTGTGGATGCTATTGTGTTATGGTATGAGAAGAGGGGTCTTCTATTTATAGATGTCCAAAACCTTTCCTCCAAGAAAGAGGTCAGGCAATTATGAAAAAGTTATATATTTTTCTTTCAGGAAAAGTAAAAGTATTAATGGTTACTTTTATTTCCTTACAAGAAAAAGTAAAACTTAAAATTTGGTGAGAAAATCGGGGCAAAAATCTTAACAAGTAAGATATTGAACACAGGAATTATATATACAGTAAAATCATGCACAAGGAGAAATGATAACCCCGAATATTCAGCTGATCCCGCGGTCTTACCTAAATCAGTGACTAACTCACCCATTATCTCAATAACAAACTGAAAAATATCATTCAAGGATAACAAATTTTCAGTATCATCATTGCACGTTATGATCCTTACAGACTCTATCATAGCCCCCAAACTAATCCAAAAAAATACATACAAACCATCGTCATGTTCCACATCTTCTTCCAAAATATTACAGAATTCTAAAACTAAAAAAGCATATATTATGTAAGTGTCTCACTCTTAAGTTAATCGATACATTCACAAACGCATTCATAAGTAATATTTGTGCAATCTTGAGTCATATAAAGCGTTACTGAAGATTTTGGCATGCAGAAGGACATGAATTTTTTGAAATATTCAGAGGCTAGATTAAAGTCATTTGGAGTCGTACTCACAAAGTTTGTAAGCGCATTTTTATATTATACGAGACTGAGAGGGACGAAATCAATTGATGTTTGCTTTCGCAGAAATAAAAAATTTGTGAAGATAAGTTATCCAATCACTCGAGTGTTTGATCAACACCGGTAGAATGAAACACCCTACGAATAGGACCCTTGCAAATTTTCCTTTGATTTTAGACTCACTAGGCTTGGTACGACTCCAAGGTACACTTCGTACCCTTGGATATGATTTATGGGGTGGCTTAAGGGTTCAATCGTATGCTAGGAAGTGTGCTTGGCTTGTTTACTTCCCAAGGTATGACATTATGGTGTGAGTCATATAGGAACATGCGAGTGGTGCAAGGCAAGTCGTATGGTGCTTCATTGGCTTGTCTTGTGAATCTACCCATGGTACGATTTGGTGTACCACTCATTGTATAAAAAATAGTAGGTAGGGTCTTGGTAAGGTCTTGGGTACGAGTTGGGTTACCACTCGTACCCTAGGATACAGATGGTATAGGTGAGTCGTACCCCTAGACGTAGCTTATTTTTAATTTTAAGTCAAGGGTAGTCCTGATATTTCCTACAGTAAAACCCATATGTCCTCACATTATATAATCCTCGGTGTCCCTTAGTAACACTTTTTAAAGGATCAAAACACTTCAAATACTCTCTCAAACTCATTCTTGAAGATTGGAGTCTAGGGTTTCTCAAGTGTTCTTCAAAGGGGCTCAAGAGTCAGGTTTCTTTTTGAAATCTTCTTGTATAAGGCATGTAATCCTTACCTTATTGTTAGTTACAATTAAAGGCATGTGTATTGTGTTTTAAACATTAATTTATGAATCATGAATGGTGGTTTTCGAAGTATATGTTGAGGGTCTTGATGCATATGGTTTTGTGGTGGTTTAAACTATATTTTTACATGTTTTGGTAATGGTTTGCATATGTTGGTACTTATTGATTTTGGTTTAACAAATGGGTCTTGATTAACCCTAATTATTGTGGTTTACGTATTGGTTTTAGTCTTGGTAAAGGTATGTCTTCAACACGTTTGGTCAAATGCCTAAAAGAATGTTTCCACTCTATTGTTGAACTTTCATTGGAACTCCTGCATGGTTTGATTTGGTAATGGAACCCTAAATAGATTTGAATGGTTTTGCATAGTTTAAATGGTTTAAATTATATAAATTCTTTAATGTTTGGCATGGTCATAAATGGTTTGGAATGGTTTTAAATGGTATAAATGGTGTACATGGTTTGGAAGGATTAAATGGTAAAGCCTTGGTGGCTAGGAAGTTGGTTATGCTTGTGGAATACATGGGAATCCCCTAAGTGGCTTAATAAGGTTAATGAAAGGGTACATGGAATCCCTTAAACCTATACATGGTTTTCTATGGATAGTACTTGCAAGTATAGTCAGTATGATGATACCACTACTAATGGCCTTGGTTAATAAATGGTTAATGGATTGGTCAGTTGCTTGGTAATGGTTTTAGTTGGGGAATAATGGCGGGGTATGTAGCAAAGCCGTGGAAGGTTGAGGTCCAGGGGGGACCAAAACTTGAAACTCATATTTGCTGATGTAAGGTTTGGTCGACCCTGTGCATGATGTTGCACTTTATATTTGGGGGATGTACTAGTCTAGTCATCCCAGGTTTTCTTATCTGGTCGTGCAGCTTCATACACTGAGGCCCTTTCAGCAGGTGGAGATGAACCCATATAGACCGTGGGTGGTTTAGGACGGCAAAGTTACACAGCCAGGTAAAGGTTTTAATGGCATGCTAAACCCGGTTCCCTTTCTTGGCATGATTATATATTTATATGGTTGCATGCATTATGGATGGTTTTACTTGGTTTTATAAATGACATTATTTTATCTTTATCCTGAGTGCATGCTAGAGTTCACCCATATACCCATGTTATACAAGGACCGATCATTCTACTTCTCCTGCTTAGTGATTGGATTCGGGGACAGTCGATGTTGGATTGAAGTGGTAAGCTTCTATAATTTGGAAGGCATCTATTTCATGTCATGGTTTACCTTACATATTTCTTGTCTTTCATAGACTTTGATTTTTGCCTATGGTCGGGGGCATGTCCCGACTAGGTACTCTTTGGTTGGTCTAGAGGCTTTGTATGGACAACTGTGGACTTGGGTATGGTATGGATTAGTTATGTTTCATATATATATATATATATATATACATGCACCGAATTAATATAATTGGTTTTGGTTTATGGGTTTTTGCATTGGTTTGGTTAGTCATTGGGTGGTTGAACTTGGTTGGGTTGGTCTCAAATATAGACTTATTCCAGAGTCACCACATAGTTGGATACGTTATCTTTTTATATATTCGGACTTCAGCCAACTCAAAGTATGTGTTTGGTGGTTGGGTTGGGTAACGGGAGCAGTTATCGATCCTGATTGAGATCGAGATTGCCCATTACGACAAGGCCCTGATTCGAATCGTGTCATAGAATCATTAAGATTAAGCTTGTTAGTGGTGGTGGTGTTGTCATCGATGTTGAAAAATAGATGCATTCGGACAAATCAAGGTGGATTTGTTGATTGAATTTGTGAAGAAAGCAAAGAAGAACAGAGAAAAGCAGAGTGTGAAAATTGTGAGGGGAAAAATGAATTTAAATGAAACAAATAGGACAAGTAATATTTTAAAGATTAGTCTCTTTAATAAATTTTAAAACCATTTAAGTATTTTGAGTTTGTAAAAGTGAAATTTTTGTCTAATTAAGTATTTGATAAATTATTTCTATTGAAATTGTTTAAAGAGATAGGTTCTCCAGCAAAGCAATAAGAAAAGGTCATTCGGTGCATAGGTGGATCACATACTTGGTTAATATGAGTTTTTGTTAGATTTATTTTTCACACTTTATGTTAAATAAACAGTGGTTGAAATATTTGACGGTGAGAAAAAATGTACAATATTGACAAACTTAAATAACTAAATCGCTCATGCATATATTGAAGTGATTATATTTTGACATATCTCAAACATAAAGAATCGTTTTTTATTTCTTCTAGGTTTTTATTTTTCATAATCATAACTGGTTTATCTTTTATGTTTTTTATGAATTTTATAAAAAAATTCTGGTATTGTAATCTAATTCAATATTGTCCGGTCAAATATGATTTAAATTTATTATTTTGTTATTGCAATCTAATTTAGTATATACTCTCTTAGTGTTTTTTCAGTACTTCGATTATTTATGACTGACAACATGATCTGCTATAACTTCAAAGTTAATGAAATTCTTTTAATAATTCTTTATATTATTTATTGCTGAGCTTCCTAGGTTCATAAAATCTTCCGCACTTTGCTTTTGTTATGTCTTAATCTATTATTTTCCTCATTTATTGTAATCTGATCGAGTGTACATATAACATTTTACATGTATTTTTTTGTTTATTTGTTTTTAGAACTGCAATTATTATGACTTTTACATAAATAAAAATCTCTTAGTATTTGTCCATATTAATCATTTAAAATTTTCTAGACTCAAAACCGCTTTAATGTAATATTCAGTTTCAACTTTCAAATACTCATATTCAATTTAACTAGTACAGTTTATTTTGAATCTAAATTGTATCCAAATGATACATATTTCAATAGATATTTTGTTTTTCTGTCAAAATACAAAAAAAAAGGCACAAATTGCTCTCTCTTGTATTTCTCCAAAAGTAAAAATTTCGTGCTCTTGCAAATTTCAATTTTACTATTGTAGGAAAAATGAGGTCCATCAATTAAATTCATGTTCATAAGTTAACATAAGTTGAAAAGCACATGTCGATTTTCAAGACGTTCATTCAAGTTGTAGGCAAACTTTATGAAATTTATAAATTTAACCTCTTTAAATCACCTTCAAGCATGTGATTCTGAAGTTAAAATCTAATTTTAGAAAAGTTGGTATAGCAAGCAGACTTCAGACATTTTGTGTATATGCCTGTAGTTCATATTTCTCAAATATCTTTCATTATCTAATACAAAAATTTTCAGACTTTAATAATCTGCCAGATTGAGAGTAGTTGATTCAGTAATTTTAATTCCTTCAGATGTTTTTCGACTTACTCAACTTGTTTTTCATATGTTGAAACTCAAAATCCACTTCTTCTAATTTGTCACAATTGTGATTTTATAGTGTACATTCTCACTAGAATCTTATATATAAGAGTTGCCTATAAGAGAAAAACAAGTTTTCTCAACAACATCACTAGATTTAAATTGAGTTTGCATATTCAAATTCAAGATTCACTTATTCAAGATAATTTTTTAAAAATATAATAAAACATGATCAAATTCTATATTTAATATCTATATTCGTGGCAGAAAAACAGGATACAAATTAATTTTCTTAAGCACCATATGTATATACAGAGAACACAACTTTAGAAAAGTGTCCCCTCAGCCCTATAATAGTTAGGTTATGTAATATATAGTATATCTTTTTTCAAAAGACATAAAGACATCCGTGGTTCTGAATTTGCTAAAAGATATTTTAATTTTGTGGACGTCCTATTATCTTACGAAACTCATTCTAACAATAATAAATACACGTTTTTTACTTCAGTTGTGTTCTCAGATGATGTGTGTGTGTGTTCCCCCAATTTAAATAATATAATATCACTTTTCTTCGCCCATTTAATAAAGGGTCAGATAAAAACCTAATTTCATTCATATTTTAACCCATTTCACTCTCTTTTATCTTTCCTTTCTCCGGTGAATCTCAATGGAAAGAAAATTCTACTCTCCTCTCTCTTTTCTTTCTCCGGCGAATTCCACAACCTATTTCATTCTTCCTTCTTTTTTTATTCTACTACTTTTATTTTTAGTTTCAAGCTCTTCGATTTGTGTATTTCGGAAATTTCTTCTATTTTTCAACTCCTTCTACATAGTTGTATGTTTTAATTTTTTTATGCATTTTGAAAGTAGAAAGCGACATTAATTTTTTAACATAATGAATTTTAATTAAAATTTTATCATTTATATATCAAACTTCCTTTTATTTTTTTCAATTTTGTACTCATATATATATTTTGTTTTCAGGTTTGATTGCCTTTAAGTTAGATATTTGCACTATTTACTTTTTTCCTTTGTTGTTCTATATGAAGTCGATATTCAGATTGATCTGTAGTTGAAAATTGATGAATACAGGCAGCCAATCTAAATTTTTGAGATCTTTTGAAATAAATATAGTTTCGTAAATTTATTGTATAAACTCAGTAAATTCTTTCTTTCTTCTTGTTTGGAGTAGATGAGTTACTATCAATGGACGTTTTGGGGTTGTCAATGAAAGTTTTGAGGTTGTAGGGAAAATAAAAAAATTCTTAATTGGTAATATTACGTGATAGTCTTATACTAATTTGGGGGTAGAATTTAATGCCACGTAGGTTTGGGGGTAGAATTAACCATTCACGCACTCCTCATCCTTTGACATTACACTTTCTTTGAAAATGCATCAAATTGGTGTATTTATTGTAGTTGAAATTAGTTATTTGGGTAATAGAAATCCCGCAAACTTTAAGTGTCTACTTGCAAATTCAAGGCAACTTTAATGGTGACTTTATGTCTTTTCTCATATCTTTACTATCAAAAATGTGCAAGTGAAAAGGGCGTACATATTAGTACTATATACTATTTGTCAAAGTACGTTTTATTTACATTAGTGAAATATAGGTAAAACGTTATATGAATGTCATGTGACATATATATATGTGTGAATGTCATTAATGAGATATTATAGTTAGTAGTCAAAATGAACTTGAAAACCAAGAATTCTTTATTCAAATTGGATTTAAATATAGATTTACTTGTTCAAATTAGATTTGAACACCAAAGCTAGTTGGCCAAATTACCAACTTGATGTCAAGCTTAACAAGTTTAGGAAGCAAGTTTGGTGGTTTATAAATAGTCATCTTTTGTACATGTTTATATATAGATCCAAGTAGTATACAAAAGTACTAATAAAATATTCTAAAGTTGCATCCTTTCTTTAAGTCTTATATTGATATTTTGTCTTTATTTTATAACATGCTATTGGCACGAGACTTTACCGTCTCAAAATTTGAAAGCTAAGAAAAGAAAAATGGATCGAAAGGTGAAGAAAGCAAGACTGCAAGAACTATGCAATTATCATGATTTGAATTTCACCTTTCTACTATTTATGATAAGTATATTATTAACTCATGTTCTTTAAGTTTTAAAAGAATTTTGATAATCACAAAGTTGGGATATTGTTATAGGCTCAAGTTTGAGTTTATTATACTTTGGCCTAATATGTTATTAGCCAAAAATGTGATGATGAATTTAAGTCTCGTGACATTAAGAGGGTAAGACATTGGGTTAGAGTCCCAATGCACCATGATGATAAGATATTGATTTCAAGTCCCATCGATTTATGTCCTAAGATGATTTTTATTTTGATAAGACATTGAGTTTGAATCTCAATGCACTATATCGATGATATAATGATGACTAGGATAAAATTTTGGAAAAAATTCATGAATATTTTCCATTGATTATGTTCTATTCCCTGAAGTGAATGTGGTAGTAGTGCATAATATTATAAAAGAAGACATGTTATTGAACTTATGAATATGAATGTGGGTATAGCAAAGGACAAAATCTTTTGTTACATTATATGTATGCCTCAATTTACTTATGAAGGAGTAATATCTTGAAAGAGATTCTAAGCTACCATAATTTGATAGGCTTAAGGTACAATTATATTTCATTCTTGGGGAATGGAAATTTTGATTGTTAATACTACAGATTCATTTCCTAGGGTGAATGCGATAAGAGTAACATCTCCAGAAAGAGGTAATATAATTGAGAAGAAATATTATAAAATATACTCCAAGATAGTAAATCTGAAAATTTATTCATCTTATGATAAATCTAAAATTTTGTAATACCCCGTATTTCTACCAAGCTTAAAATCATCCCAAAAATGTTAAAGACTTACTTTAAAAGATGAATCCACTTTTATACCTATAGAATTTTCAAGATTTTGACTTTTCAGTGTGTGGGAAATTGAATAAGCTTTCCATCGATATCAAATTCGCCCAAATCCGATACCTGGGCGGAGAGTTAGAGCCATTTTAGTAAGACAGTGTGCCACCAAAGCCATCAACGCGTCGCAGAGCATGCCAAAATGGCAATCATCAAAATTCAGTGGGCCTCCGCAATTATGGCACGTCGTGCCAAAACTCAAATCCAGAGTTGTCAATTTCCAGTGTCTCAGCGCCATACCACCGCGTCGCGGTAAGATTCTAGGTCCCATCTAGTATTGCAACACGATTTCACCGCGTCGCGCCGTCAGCCCAGTTGGCAAATTTCCAGTGGCACGACGCGATAGCGCCGCGTCGTGCAAGGTGCCCAAATTGGGTTTTCAGTGACAAAAAATAAAACCTTCTAAGGGTAATTGGGTCTTTTTTCATGACCCATATCAGCCTTTAACCACGAAATTATGCCCTAAAAACCCTACGATATCACTTTTCCTCACTTTCTCTCAAGAACAAAATCATTCTCCCTCAAGAGGCAAAAACCCTAACTCAAGAAATCAAGGCCAATTCCAGGAATTTTTCCAAGAACTTCAAAAATTTAGATTTCTAGGTATGTCAAGTGTTGATTCATGGGTCCCTTTCACCCATGAAGCTCAATAATCTCTTTTCAAAATCCAAAGATTTTGTATTTATGAATGTTCATGATTTAGCTTAATTGAAATTCATGTTCATGTTGTTGTTGGGTTTCAATTCATGTTTCAAATTACATGTTCTAATGATTGATCCTAGTATGTGATGTTTTGCACAATATTCATGAGAAAACCTTTAATTTGCAAGTTGAATTATGTAGCCATGATGATTTGATTTATTGATTATTGCATCTCCCCATGTGTTTGATAAAATGCTTATGCGAAGAAAATAGTGCCTTCATAGCATGTTATTATGAAATCCCCATTCATGTTCAGGTTAGTGCATGTAAAGTGTTTGATGAAATGTATTAGTCAATGAATTATGGATATATGTAGCCATTGTTGTGCTTTCAAGCTTGTGACATGATTTACTTTTATGCTATCGAGTCCTGGGGATATTAAATACCCAATAATTTAGTTGTGTACCTAGAGCCAGTGTCATATTTTTATGATACTCTCAGTCAAGCCATGATCAGTAGAATTCAGTCAGTCATGTGACTCAGGAAAACTCAGTAAACTTAGTATCAGTCCAGTCCCATTCAGTAATCTCAGGAATCTCAGTGATCTCAGTCAGTCATTATGTCTCAGTAGTATTCAATTCAGACCTTAGTAAACTCAGCCAGCTAGCAGAACTCAGTAGCATTCTGTCAGTTAACAAAATTTAGTAGTATTCTGTCAGCCAACGGAAATCCAGTGAACTCATTTTAATCTAGTTAATCAGTAAAATCAGTAACAGATCAGTCCAGCCAAGTATGAACTAGGAAATCAGTTCTGTGTCTATTCAGTTGGGAGTAGGATTCAGCACCGAGTGAACCAGGGATGTGGACACACACTGTCAGACAGTAGAGGGTATGATCCTTAGTAGAAATCCCTGTATTCTAGAACTACGTAGCCAGCGTAGGTTGATATGTACCTCTACGAGTCTAGGGACTATACATCTCATTTGAGTTTTCCCTTACAGGAGGGGTTGACGGAAGAGCTCCCTGTCAGAGAGGGTTTACTCACAGCTTATCTTTACCCATGACATAGTACTGACACCCTTCCAGCTGGGGTTATAGGTTGGACCCCAACAGTTCAGATTCGGGGCATGTCGTTTAGATGATTATCTTCCACGGTCTTAGTTTCAGATTCAGTCTCAGTAATAGAACTCAGTTCAGTTCTACATATATCAGGAATGTCAAATACAGTCGCTCAGCTCAGTACAGAACTCATCTAGTTCTATCAGTTTTCAGGACTGTCAGACACAGTCACCCAGTTAATAGTATATTAATTATACAAAATTCAAGTTACCAGTATTCAGATTTCAGGATTGTCAGATACAGTCAATCAGATCAGTTCTTCATAATAAGAATTGTCAGAAATAGTCATTTCTTTATTAGTAATACGACATCAGTTCCTCAGTACTCAATAGACTTAGTCATTCAGTATCCCAGTATTAGTACTCAGATATAAAAAATCCACGTTATCATAATTCATGAGTCAGTGTTATCACGATCTCAGTTATCATTACGTATTGATGCATGTATTCTCACGTTCATGTTATTCAGTCAGTTAGTATTATTTATGCATATGAACCATTGCATTCAGCCTACCTTACTTGCATACCAGTACATTCAACGTACCGACGCATTTGCGCTATGGTGTTTTATACCATAGGTTTAGAAGCACGAACTCCCAAGCATCCTTAGTAGATCAGCGTTCAGCAGCCAGACTAGTAGTGAGTCCTCATCATTCGAGAATAGCATGACTATTTTATTAACTTTATTATTTCAGTAGTTCGTAGTTAATTGGGGGCATGTCCCATCAACTCCACAAATTTCAGACAGTTTAAAGGCTTTCAGACTACAGCATGTTTCAGATAGTTTATTTCAGTTTTGGGTATTATTATACCCCACTACAGACATTGTTTTATATTCAGTATTACTTCAGTTTTGAACCTTATGGCCTTACAGCTTATATTCTGCATATTTATAGTATATTATTTAGTGCTCAGTTATAGATATCGGTCATGGGTTAGCTTGTGGTCCTTCGGGGCCATGAGCACCGTGTAACATTCCGAGTACCAGATTTGAGGTGTTATAAATTTACTAAGTAAAAATCATATGTCATGATAAACTTGGAATTTATTAGTACAAATAAGTTCATAAGTTGGCATGAACATTGAGTATTACACAATATATATATATTAAAGAATTAGAAGATTCTTCGAAGAACATTATGAATTGTCAAATGATCATTCAATAGGTGAAGACAATTTTTGTCACTAATGGGCATGATATGAAAGGTCATTGGGCTCGTGATTGTTGTGCGGCCTAATTTGGTAAAAAATTTATAAATCCTCTATTAAAATAAAGAAATATAAAGTGATAGTGCACTTGATCTTTCAAAGTGATGTTGAGGTCTTCCATGTAAATATAATAAATTTCATGGCGTGAGAATGAGCTTCTAATGAAAAATTATGAAGCATGTATGAGACATGTGCTAAGCATCGTTGATGCTCCGCTATTTTTTAAATGAATGTGTTGAGATGTTATAAAAATTATGAATAAGAACATGCATGCATGGTCGGATAAATATCACATATCACCTCTGCGGAACAAGGTTTGAGAAAAAAAATATTTGACATAAACGGTTATTGATTGCGTACTTGTCGTATGCAATAAATATTTTTATACGTTTATCATGAATTATCAAGGGGTAAAAGCAAAAAAAAAAAGTCTTTCCTGTATAATATCTTAAGATTATGACTGTAATTATATGATTTTCTCCTTGAATGAGATGGTCACCTGTGAATGATGTGTGAAATATGTGGTAGTACACAATTAATTGAGAGCTCCAAAAGATCTTAAGTGTTATTATCCGGAGGAATGAAATTGTTCATAATATTGAAATTGTAGTAAGTCTCAAAAGAAACTTATTAAATTTCAAAGACATTAACAAAAAATAAATTATACTGAGACTATAAATAATGAAAAGATGTTATAAATATTTATATAAAAAGTTACCCCATTTTTCTCCTATTTGTAATGCACAAATATGAGCATGATGACAGAATCACATGCAACAGTAAATTAAAAACTTTCTGAAATAAAATCAGTTGGCATGACGGTTGACCATTCTGATTCAAATGTGATGCAAAAATAATTGAGAATTCATGTTTTATATTGAAGAAATAGAAAGTTCTTCTTGAATTCTTTTGTGCCGCTTGCTCTCACAATAAATTAATCATTGTACCGGCTAAGGTTGGGATTGCATTTTCTAAATTTTTGAAGCATATAAAAAGGTGAATATACATCCGTTTGCCTGCCACGTGGACTGGTTACTACTAATATATTTCAATGAATGCATTTATGAAATGATCACATGCCCTTTTTAATTAAACTTGCAATTTGATTTCTGTAAAGTTGTTTGATTGAATTGTTAAATTAAGAGAATAATTTCAAATTATAAATTTTGCTGATAATGTTGGTTGGTTTGGCAGAAATTGTATGCCTCCGACTATAGCTAAATCATTGATTATGAAAAGAAATCTCTCAAAAAAATTGATATGAGATGTGTCATTTACAATATAGCAGCATATGTATGCATCAAGCCAATAAGACTCCCTATCACTATTGGCTCGAGGTCAGGAATCAAATAATTTTCATCTAAAAATTTGAATGTACGGTATATGATTCAGTTGCTCTACCGTAATGCACAAAGATGGATCTCAAGGTAAAATTGGGTTAAATATTAGATTTTCTAACATTGCGGGAGAGATTATTAACATCTAAAAATTATGTATGAAATAAATTATCTAGTTTCTCATAAATAATGTATATGTGAACATGAAGTTCAAGAGATAATTCATTTGTAAAATATTACAAACTAATTGTCAGATATGCTTGCTGATTTAATATGATAATTCAACTATAAATGCTCCAATGAAAAGTCCATAAAAGGACAAAATCTATGACACGTCTAAAGTATGATAGACCAATCGATTTCAAAGGTAAAACTCCATGAAGAAGAAAGGAGCAAATAATACTCCATGAAGAAGAAAGGAGCAAATAATAAAGATGGTCATGATAATGAGACAAGTTTTTTGAGAGATTACTGATATAACACTTCAAAAAATCTTGACAAAGGTTCAGGTACCTGAATAAAAATAAATATGAAGAGATCTTGATAAGTTATGTATTATTGGAACCGATATCAAACAACCATTGATGATATCTTTAATATAATAGCGCTCAATATTATAAATTGTACCGAAGATCTTGAATCCAAGTCTATCAAAGAGTATGGACAGATAAATTATTGGTCAAATAAAAGTACGTAATTCAAGTAGTTTGTTTCACTTGAAAAGTGAATATTTGGACTTATAATCCAAAGACCAAAGGTTTAATGCTAGTGGGGTACAAATGAGTTATTATAAAAAAAAGTAAAATTCGTAAGATATAAAGTATGATTTGTGCCTTAGGGCATAAAGGTTTTGCAAAGTTCTGGCATTATTGTAAGAGAAGTGTTCCTCCATGGTGGATGAAATAAGGTTAGTTTCAGTCTGGCAATACTGAAAAGCTTGAATATGTATAATGATTTGTTGCCATGTCTAGCTAGATGACAAAGATTATATGAAATTTTTTGAAGGATTTAAAGGCTATAAAGCGATAACATTGAATACCCAATTGATTATAAGATCGCTTAACTTAAAAACAAATCAATTTTAATCTCATGAAAATGATTAGTAAGTATCATTGTAATACACCGCATTTTTGGGCTAGTCTTTGAATCGTCATTCCTACGTGTATAAGCTATACTTTAAATGATTCTCATACAAATATGAGTTTCATGATCTTTATTCTCATGTTTTATTTGCTTTTAAGGTGAAAAATGTTCATAAGAATCAATTAGAACAAATTTGAGCTTAGAGCCTTTGATTCGTCCAAAGTTTGGTATTTGATTCTATAAGGGTCTACTTTAAACATATATAACTTTTTATATACATAGAATTTTACAGCTCAAGACCCACCAAATTGTAGATAATTGAATTAGCTTTTCAACGATACCAATTTCTCCTAAATTCGAAACCCAAGCAAAAAGTTATGGCATTTTTCGTGTGAGGCAGTAAGCCAATGCAATAGCGATGCGACGCATCGGCCTGCGCATTACAGAACTGTTTTACATGCTAATTCAGTTTTTAAAGGGTCTAGAGGCACTTTGGTCACTTCCTCTCACTCAAATTCACCCATAACACTTAATTTCAGCCCCCAAAAGCAATATACACTCAATTATTCATCTTTCTCTCAAAGAAAAACCCTCGCCTCCTCAAGAACACCAAGAACTTCATCAATTTTTCTTCAAGAAAAGTAAGAACTCAAGTTTCCTAATTCAAGAATGCTTTCAAGATTGTGTTTATCCTTCAATATTAAAGCTTTAAGGTATGTGGGAGTTCATCCAAGGATCATCTTTCATCCATGAAGCCCAAAAATCCTTTTATTTTAATTAAAGAATGAATTTTTCCATTATTATGGTATTTTGTATGTTCAAGAAAGGTTGAATTTCATATTTTCATGATGTTTTTAATTCAATTCAGCCCATGTATGATTCCATGCAAGATTTTGAATTCCCTATGCCATGAATTCAATTCAGCCCATGCATTATTCAAGTAAATACCATGATATATCCTAAATTCATGATGTTTAGCAATATTCTCATATTTTAAATTCATATTTTCCACATGTTTAATGAAATTCTCATATCATGTTAAGTCAATTTTAAGATGAATCCCCAAGCTATGAGCTTTGCCATGTAACTCTATTGTTCCCTCATGTTTAAGACATTCTTACGTTCAAGTTATGAACTTTACATATTTTGATGAAACGCCCATGTCCTATTTCAAGTGAATTACATGTGAATTTCCCAATTCATGATCTTAGTCATGTAATCACGCTATGCTCCCATATTTAAGATATTCCCATGTTTAAGTTTATGGTCATGACATGTTATCATGTGGTCCCATTCATGTACAAGTTCATGCCTCTCAAGTGTTTGACAAAATGTCTAAATGAAAGCGTTGTTAACAAGCTAATATTGTTATGTAATTATTATCATGCCATGTTTTACTTTCAATGCTATCGATTCCTGAGGCTACCTAATACCTGATAATCTAGTTGTTTACCTAGATTTACAGTAGTTTCAGAATAGTCTCAGTGATATCATGTATAGTAGTACTCAGTCAGTTACAGAACTCAGTGTATTCAGTCAGTTAACAAAATTAAGTGTACTTAGCCAGTTAATAGAACTCAGTGAACTCAGTTCAGTTCAGTTAGACAACACGATTAGTAACAGTTCAGTCAAGCCTAGTACCATCTAGAAATCAGTTCAGTGTTTATTTTAGTTGGGAGTAGGAATCAGCACCGAGCGAACCCAGGGATGGGGGCATTCCTGTCAGTAAGGGTTTGACCCTTAGTAGCAATTCCTGTATTACAGAACTATGTAGACAGTGTAGGTTGAGATGTCTTCGTGCCAGTCTAGGATTGATACATCTCGTACGAATTTTCCTGCCGGCGAGGGTTGACGAAAAGGCTTCCTGTCAGAGAGGGTTAACTCATAGCCATTGTTAGTATCCCTTGGCATGGTGCTAAAACCCTTCCAATTGGGGTCACAGGTTGGACCCCAACTCAGTTTGGACTAGGGCATGTCGGTTAGATGAACACTCCCACAGTTTCAGTTTCAAACTCAGTTTAAAACCTCAGTTCTATTTTAAAATCGGGACTGTCAGATACAGTCACCCAGCTCAGTATGAAACTCAGTTCAGTTCTACAAAATTAGGACTGTCAGAAACAGTCACCCAGTTATCAGTAACTCAGTTATCAGTAATCGCAGCTATTAGTTACTCAGTTATCAGAACTCAATATTCAGTTCTAGTTACATTCTCAGTTACAGTCTTAGTTACAGTCTCAGTTAAGTCTCAATTATAGCCTCAGTTATAGTCATAGTTATAGTCTCAGTTACAGTCTCAGTTATCGTCTTAGTTACAGTCTCAGTCACAGTCTCAGTCCAGTAATCAAATCAGTAACTCAGTTCAGTTTCAGGTTTGCTTGACCATAGCGTATAGTTATCAGTTATTCAGTTATCAGTATTTCAGTACCTCAGTTTACAAACTATTTCAGAATCATGTTATATGATTGGTCTTTCATCCTTAGATAATATAGTTTTCACAAATTCTTGCTCAGTTATCTCATGTTACTCAGTCAGTCCCTTCCTCATATGCATAATACTCTACAATTTCAGTCTAGTTATTCAGTCTAAGTACAGTTCAGTCTTACATTCCCAGTATTCAGCTATCAGTCATTCAGTTAATCAGATAAGTTAGTATGTTTATGCATTCGTGCTCAGTGTGATTATATATTCAGATCCTTGATTTATGGCAGTCTCCATCACGTAGTTTCAGACCCAGTATTCATACAGAATCTATGTTTTATTATATCCCAGCTTTAGTTATTCTTATATCATTAAAGTAAAGTTTATAAAAACTAAGTGCAGAGATTCACCATCTTATTTGAAAATGTTTGTCACTCATGCTTTAAGATATTTCAGTTTCCAATTTATTCCAACCTATTAGTGAGTCTACTTACACTTGGCATGCATATTTTATGATTACGTATGAAATCAATTTTACTTATTCCATTCACCCCTGCATACTCAGTACATTTCAGATGTTCTGATCCACATATACGTCTGTGTGGCTACATTATTTCATAATGTAGGTACTAATTATAGCCCGCACATCACGATCAGACAGTTGCAGATTCCAGCCAGTAGGTGATGGTTTCTCCTACTTCGGGAACTCCAGACAGTTTTAGTTCATGTACAGTTTGTTTATTTTCCATGTGTATTGATTAGTGGAAGTTGGAGGCATGTCCCAACTATCTATAGTCAGTATAGTAGAGACTTCATAGATGTCAGTCAGAGTCAGTCATGTAATTTTAGTTTTATCATTCAGATTTATCAAATTGTAAAGCTTTATCAGTATTGTATCTATTTAAGATTTTCAGTATGATTATGTTTCCGCACAGTAGAACAGCTATTTATTATGTTATAATTTAGTTGCTTAACAGTATGTCAGTTCATGGATTAGCTTGGGATCACTTGTGGTTTCAAGCACCATGTGAAGACTAGGGGGTAGTCTCGGGTCGTTACAATCATATTTTAGTGCAATTGGTGCTTATGAATGGCGGAGCATCATTTACAAGAGTAAAATAATATTTTAATCGATGCTAGTATAATACGCGTTGTACCCTTTTTTTTCTTAGTTGAGGTTTTGTCCCACAAAATTTATCTGGCAAGATTTTTAATGAGGCAGCTAGCAATGCATATTACTGAATGTGTACTCAAAATATTTGACAAATGAAATATTTATCCATCAATAAACATACATCAAAAAGGTATTTATCTAATCCATATGAAATTCAATCTCAGATGTGCTATTTACTTGCATATGGAGATACAACTACATCATGGAGTTCGATAAAGCAAACAATAGTTGTCACTTCTTGAAATCTTGCATAAACAATAGTCATTCATGAAGCAAGATGGGAGTGTGTTTGGTTGAAATCAATAGCTCAACATCTTTGAAAAGAGATATTCCAACTATAATGTGTGAATATAATATTGCAAGTATAGCTCAACTGAAGAAAAGATACATTAAAGAAGACGCACAATACATATTTCACCAAAATTCTTCTTTACTCGTGATCTTGAGAAGAAAGGTGAAATAAATGTTCAACAAATTTGAACAGTTGACAAATTGACGAATCTGGTCACTAAGGCATTGTCAACATCAATATTTGAGAATCTGAGATATAAGATGAAATACGTTGTCTACGAATATCAAATAAATTTTTCATCATGGGAAGTAAAATACACGTTGTGCTCTTTTTTTCTTAATCAAGATTTTGTTTCAGTCAAATTTTTCTGATAAGATTTTTAATGGGGTAACACTAAAGGCATATTACAAGATGTGTCTACTTTTTTTTCATTAGGCTTTTTCTCACTAGATTTTCCCAGTAAGATTTAACGCGGCATATTATCTATTAACGGGCATTCAAGGGGGGTGTTATATAATATGGACGTCATGTGACATATATATGTGTGTATTTGTGTGTATATGTGAATATCATTAATGAGAGATAATAGCTAGTAGCCAAATTGAACTTGAACATCAAGAGTTACTTATTCAAATTAGATTTGAATACCAAAGTTACTTGATCAAATTGAATTTGAACACCAAAGTTACTTGGCCAAATTGTCAACTTGATGTCAAGCTTAGGAAGCAAGTTTGGTGGTTTATGAATACCTACGCTTTTGTATATTTTTATATATAAATTCAAGTAGTAAATAAAAGTACTACTAAAATTCTCTGAAGTTGCATCATTTCTTTAAGTTTGATACAGGTATTTTGAAATAAGATTATGAGAATTTCTTCAATCCTAACTGATCTTGTAATAACTTGAATTGGAGAAAAAAATTACATAGAAATAGTAGTCTTACATACCTCAATACAATAGACAAACTAGTGACCAGAAGAAAAAGGTTATGCTTGTTTCTTGAAGCAATTGCTTTTGAATTCTTGAGAGTTTTTGTGTTTGAGAGGAAGAAAAGTGATGTCATATGATGGGAAGAAAAATATAATGTTTTGTTGGAAAAAAATGTATGCAAATTGAGGAATTAAAAAGACTTTTAAATTATTTGAAAAAAAGTAAAACTAAAACAAAATTGTCCTTGAAGGCTTTGCAGGCCACTAAGACTTAAACTTAGTGAGGTGTTATAATATCTCCTCTTGGGATCATTCATCCATAAATAATGGTCTTGGCTGGAAGAAAAAATGCATGAATTGAATCATTAGTATCTACTGTTGCAACTGTATTAATTGACACAAATTAATAAAGAAAATATTAAGATATATATGTAGACATTGAAAATAAACTTTACAAAAAAATTAAACTGCAAATCACAAATAAATACATAGATGTGATTTTATTTATCAATATTGTGAGTACAAGTTTGCATTATTCTTTTGATTCTTCTTTCCTAATTTTTTTTTCATGATTTCAAAATGTAGAATTTTTTATCTATATGGGATATGTTTGATCGCCAAACATATGGATCATTACTTTGATATATCAAGTTGATCTCAAAAAAATTATACCTTTTGATCACTTATTAATCGATCCAAATCTTTATCTTTTTTCATACTACATTCATTGCAAACTACAAAAAAAAATATGATTAGTCCTAACTTTATTAGAATTGGATTAGAAAAATAAGAAGTTATATGTCCTACACAATAAATAATTGTGATAATTAGGTTATAAATTAAAACAAAACATAAATGGGATCTATCGAGAGCATATAATAAGGCATTAATTAATTACTTTGCTTATTTTGGGTACGCTGAACCTAAGCATAAAGAGTCGATCATTGAGTCATTCCTTCTCATCCTTTTAAACATTAGTTTTTTAGATGGCTATCTCTAATATCTTCTTCGCTTTATTACTACCATCATTAATCTTCAACATTGACAAAACAAAAAAAAAACTACAATCTCAAATCATTTCATATGTCATAGAAGAAAAAAAAATAATTCCATAGTTGCAGTGCAAGTTGTGCCGATAGCTCGATAAACATAACGTTGTTGCGAGCTAATAAATATAATGTCATTATATATAGTATTCTGCATCAAATAATACAGAGTAATAGAAATCGAAGGATGGTAGAAATATTTTTTTAAAAGTATAATGTTAATCTGCTAATAGTATTTGCAAATGAAATAATATCTTTTTTGCCCCAATTTATGCGACACCCTTCAAATTTGTGATTTAATCAAGTCTTTTTCGATCATAATTTTTATTATATATCTTTTAAATTATTTGAATTGTCAATTATTGTGACTTGTTGTATTTTTTACGTAATTTTCAAATATGCAGATGTTATTTTAAAAAATTTGAAGATTTTATGTCCAAATTTCAAGTGAAAATAAAATTGTTTAACTTTGAAGTTTGAATTGTGCTACATAGATTTGAACAAAGAAATTATGTAACTTTTTTTTATATTAATTTATGTGACACAAATAAAATCTTGAGAGTCAAACAACTTTTTTTAACTGTAATTTTTTAAATTATTAATTATTGTGATTTAGAGTAATTTTTATATTATTTTTAAATATATAAATTATTTGAAAAAGATTTTTATTACTGAAATATTTTTATGCGAATGAAAATACAAACTATAGAGCGCTATAATATTAACAAATAAATGAAAAGTGAAAAATATTAAATTTAATGGGTCCAATTTTCAGAGAATGCAAAATTCAATGGACCAATAAACACACAACTAAGTTTAAAAGGCCCAAAGAAGCTAAGTTTAAAAGACCAAAAACGGAAAAATTACCTAAAACAACACCTTAAGTATTCAATATTACTTAAAATCTCATCCCACCAACTAATTACGAAAATTCCTTCTAAATCACTATACACACTTCTTTTCAGATACATTACTATCCACTCCATTACAGAACCCACAATTCCTATATTCTCGCCCAAATTCATGGTAGAATTGGCACAGATGATGCAAGTTGCCTTGTTTGAATTTGAATCGTGTTCTCCTCCACTCCATTAACATTGAAGTTTCAACTTCCACAAACAACATCCATTAGCTTACTTCTTCATAAATTTTTGAAGGTTAGTTTGTTTTCCATTTTTTAAGTTTAGTAGTTCAAAAATTGAAGAAAATTGTTTTTGAATTTTATGTTCTTTCACCATCGTTTTGTAAATCATTTTTGAATTTTATGCTCTTTCACCATCATTTTGATAATTATTTTTGAATTTTATCAGATTGATAAATTTCACACATATACATTCTATTTATGTATCATAGTGTAAAATAAAAGAAGAGGAAATTTAAATATTATTTCTATACATAGATCTATTTTTGAGAGAGATATTATATGCTTTCTGATAATAGATCTATTGCTGACAAAAATATTGTATGTTTTCTAATACATAAAAAGATTTGTATGTGATATGGGTTCTTTACACATGCTACATTCAATATATGTTTTTTCTGATACATAGGTATAACGAAATTAAGTTTCAAATTTGTTTTTCGATACATAAAAAGATTTGTATGTGATATGAATTTTTTACACCTACTACAATCAACATATGTTTTTTCTGATACATAGTTCTAACAAAATTAAGTTTCAAAGTCATTTACTGATACATAGAAAGATATGCATGTGATATAGGTTTCGCATTCCTGATACATTAATTTTTTTTACATAGAAAGATTTATATGTGATATGGAATTCTCACTCCTGATACATCAGATTCTTATGTTATGTTTAATTTTTTTTGAACGCAAGGGATGATTTATGTTATCAAAGTTGTTCATGATGAACATGGAATGAACGTTCGGAGAAGGAATTAGTTTTGAAAGATTATGATTAATGAAGCTTGATTTGATTATTCAAATTCAAATACTAAAGTTGTTATGAATTTTATGTAATTGAACAGACAACACCTTAAATTGAGGGCGTTAATTACTCAACTGGGGGCGCTTTTACCCCTTTTTTCCCTTTTTATGTCCAATTAATTAGTTAGTAGTGTATCATAAACTTATGTATTGGGAGATTAACTAATGTATCATATTCGGGATATTATGTAATTAATATAAAAATTGAGAGAGAGGATAATTAGATAGCAAAGTATTGTAATTTATGTTGTTTATACAATAAAAAAACTACTGCAGCTGAGGCTCAGTCTTGAAACCTCAGGCATGCAATATCAAGCATTGGACCACCAGGCCAAAACAACTATTACATTGAGGAAGCACACATGTTGACGGACAGCTATGTGCTCTCTTTCCCTTTCCCTCTTATTAGATAGTAATATATATGTGTGTGTGTATTTTGTTAAATTTTGTTACAAAAATTATGTATATAGAAATATTCGTTAAATCAAATGCTATTAAATTGTTAGTTGATTAATCTTCTTGTCTTTTGAAACTTTTCTCATCCTTGAATTAAGTAAATAAATCATAAAAAACATATAAAATGATATTATCACTTATTTAAATAAAATAATAATGTAAAAGTTGTAACAAAAATATTAACATTTAAAAAGCTAAATGCTTGACTAAAATTCTCAATACGAGGTTCTTTTATTTTCTTATTTAGGAAATTGAATGTATTTATTTTCATCAAAATTCAAACGAACAAAATCAGAATAAAAATTATTTCCTATGGATCTAGGCTAGTGTTTATATACTTTATTTTTGGCCTCCAGGAAGATTTATGAGGATGCTATTATTACCTATAGATTTCTTAAAGTACATTGGTTAGGAAAATACACAAGTACTCTGTAATGTTAGGTACTATGATAGGATATGGCTAGCCTTATACACATGGCAACTACTAGTTTAGTTATGACTGTATATATATAGGTTGTAAGGTGATGGGCTTACGAAAGCCTGAAATACTACTAAAGGAGGTGAAAGTAGAAGATCCCAGTGAAAAAGATGATTTTGTCTAAAGTAGAGACTTTTAATGAAGGGCAAAAGGTTCAAACAATATTTCTAAGGCCCTTCTAGATATAGATTCATAAATTATTTTTTGGCTTTAATTATAATTGTTTATCTTTATTTAACATAAAAGTAAAGTGACTTTAATTAAAATAATCACATGCTCAAAGTGTCATATTTTTTACTTAAAATATGAAAAATATATTTTTAATGAACGAGTGAGATGTCTAAATTTGACTTTTCAAAATTTAAAATATCGTTCTAATCAGTCCACTATAATTATATCTATATTTATATTTATATCTATATCTATATCTATATCTATAATCTATATCTACAATCTATATATAATCTATCTATATCTATAATCTTTATCTATATCTATATCTATAGTCTATTAAAAGTGTGAAGAGCCTTAAAATGTAGTTTGAACTTTTTGCCCTTCATTAAAAAGTCTTTGCTTTAGACAAAATCGTCTTTTCACTATTTTTATCCTAATATGTAAGAGTAGAAAATTAATTTAATATATTTATGGTTAAACTTTTCCTTATTAGAAGTCATCAGAATTAATGACAATTAATATTTTTTTCATTAGTTTAATTCTAAATCAACTAAATTTGATTTTAAGAAGATTTAAAAAATCTATAAATCTACATCTACAATATATTAAAAGTGTGAAGACCTTTTGAAAAGTAATAGTTTAAAACCAACTAAAATTTGGTTTTTGCAAAGTTGCCCAAATATTAGTATAATACATGTTACTACTATTTGTGATGTATATTGTTCTTGCTTTGTATAGAATTAGGGCTTGATTTATTTGTTTTACAAAATTGCTTTTTATGTCTTATTTTTTGAACTTTTTTTAAACAACCAAAATTGGTTTTGGGATTATTGTTTTTAAATAAGTTAATATTATACATTATTTAGGTTGGCGCTTTTTAAAAAAAAATAAGTCAATTATACATTATTTAGGTTGAGACTTTTTTTTAAAACAAAAATCAATTATACACTATTTAGATTTTTGAAATTAATTAAAGTCTTTATTTCATCTAGATAAGAAATCATAATATTTAATACTTCTAAATTAATTAAAATTTCACCTGATATTAAAAAAAACTTTTACAACTCTATTTAAGTGATATTTTCAATCAAATTTTGCTAGAAACATAAACTTGGCTTATTAAAATTTCACCTTATATAAAAAAAAACTTTTACAACTCTATTTAAGTGATATTTTCAATCAAATTTTGCAACAAACATAAACATGGCTTATTCTATTTTTAGTTTTCTTCTTATTTTGATTTTGATTTTGATTCGAGTCATATTATTGCGTTCATTATCATCATCCTCTTTTTCTTTCTTTATTTGATTTTCAGTTCACTTACTTCTTTCTTTTGTCTTTACTTTTGCAGGTTCCAAAACGTACGTAGGAAAAAAACAAGTTTATGTATAGAATTTTCTTATTCAATGAAATCTTGATAGTATCTATGATTAAAACTATAAATTTGTTTGTGGTTTGAGGTAATTTCTTAAAAAATTTAGTATATTTTTGAAGTTTATGAGAAATAAATTATCATCTATTCTTGATAGACAACTGTTAATTGAGAAGTTAATAATTAATTATGTATTCTTGAAGGATAAATGTTAATTGATAAATATTTTGTGATTTTTGTTTTTAATGACTCATATGCAATAAATAATTTAAAATTAACTTATTTGTAATTTTAAAGTCCTAAAATATATAATAAGAAAGAGTAGGTAGATTTTGCGTGGAAGAAGGACTCCTAATTTTATTGTTTCACGGACTCTATGTGTACGTTGCATATGTGTGCATTTTTTTTAATATTTTACACTTCGCCTTAATTATTTTATCAAATTTACTTGAAAATTACATAATGAAATAACACTAGCATAAATTTTTCTTTTGGTAAATTAACTTTTATGGCAATAGCATATAAGTTGCCACCATCCCACCATGGCTGTTTGATACATATTTATATTTATATTTTTCTATATCTATCTATCTATATATCTCTCCCCCCCCCTCTCTCTCTCTCTCTCTATATATATATACATATATATATATATATATTAGATTAATCGCACGTGTCTCGCACGTTTAATGTTTGATCATTTAAAATTAAATAATTTTATCTATTGCGAATTTTTTTTATAAAGTGTAAAAGTTTAAATCACATTTTAAAGATTCTTCACACTTTAATTTAATAATGTAAACATAAACATATATTTTAGTGTAAACATATATATATATTACCACCAAGAGTTCTAAGTGGTTGATAGATCATCACTTTTGCGTTTGTCATTCAGTACCTCTTTTTCTTGTTGCTAGAGTCTAAGAGAGACACATAAATTTCAATCATATTTGTTGTACGGTTATTGTTTTTAAAATATAATATAAATATATTATATATTGAGTATTTATCAAGAAACAAAATGTCAATCTTTTAGAGAGAAATTAGGAGAAACTTTTATAGAGGGTTTCTCTTTATTGTAAATCATTCTTCTATTCCTTGAGAGAAATAAAAAAGTCTCCTCTCTTCTCTCCCTTATTATTCCTCTCTTTCCTATATTAGTTTATAACAAACACATCATTTATCCTAATTTATGTCATATCTTTCAATTATAGATAGTTAAGAAAATTGAAGAAAAGGTGTCATTTAACTCTTAAATGAAGGATTGGTGACATTGACCAACTTAAAGGGTCAAACATAATTGGAAAACTTGATTAAGTTAATTGTGGACTTGATTAATATTTTCAAAACTTTCTAATCTTTTCAAAAATACAAATCAACCCACACCCCTCTCCTCTCCAAATGAACTGTCTCTTTAAACTCTCTCTCGATAGTTTCTCTCAACTCTCTCCCAACCAATAGTTCTGCAAAATTTCTCCTTTCAATCCTCGGCGACTTCAACCTCCGACGACAAATAGTTGGGCGAGTTTCTTTTTGACTTTCAACCATCAATCGACGTGACAGTAGTGTTCTTCGGCGACAATAACTTTGAGCTATTCTTCATCACATTTCTTCTTTCACATGTAAAAATTTATGTCTTTTTAGTTATGGAGAAAAAGAGGAACTTGAGTCAATTTCTCTTCTAGTATTGTTAAATAATTTTAATATTTATTGCTTAAATTTGAAATGTGGACTGAAGAAAACTCAAATTTTTTATATTTCTTCTCTACTCTTTTCGAAGTAAAATATAATTTTTTGTTGTTATTGTAGTTCTTGTTGTCGAACTGTTGATTTGATTTGTTGGTGTTTGTTGAGTTTTTTAAAGTTTAATTTTTGTTGTTTGTGTTTGTACAAACACAAAACAACAATGTTGGTGACTTTTGGTCACTGTTGATATTCTTAGTGTGTGTTGTGTTGGAGTTACTGGGTTGATTTGTTATTTTTCTTAGTAAAAATGGTGCATTTGATATCAAACAGTGATATTGTTGTTGTTCTATTGAATAAAATCCTGGTACTATTTTTTTCTACAACAGATGAACCACCTGATGCAATAGATGAACATCTAATGCAAAAAATAAAAATCAGATGCAGCAAATGAACAATCTAATAGATCATTCATCTGTTGTGATAAACGACTCTTCTGTTGGCAGAAATTTAAACAATATTGATAGTTGATAATAGTTCCAACAAATAACTCATTTTGTAACATATGAGTGACCTGTTTCAATAGATGAGTGTTTTGTTTTTATTGTTTCCAACAGATTACTCATCCGTTGTAACAGGTCGGTTATATGTTGTAACAGATAACCTGCCTGGTGCAACAGATGTGTGATCTATTAGAACTGTTATTTTACTATTGTACATGTTAGATTTACTATTGTCCTTTTTTAATGATGCATTAATCAATTATAATCTATTTTTATGTTTTCGTTAATTTTAGATAATATGGCTCCCAAATGGAAAAAAATTGAATCAATTCCAAGTAAAGAAATAAGTAAAGTAGCTAGGCTATATCCACCACTCTATGAGCTTGCTTTACAAGTGTTATCTCAATCAAGAGCAGAAGATAATGAACATGGGAGGAGGAATGTTTCAAAAGAGATGATCCAAATTATAATTGCCCTTCCACCGAAGAGTTGGTCAAAACCTTCAGCATTGATAGTTATCCTGTGAGAATGCAGTGAGATGGTGCCACAGATTTAACGGGTGATTTCGTGGTTAAGTAAGTCGTGGGAAAATCTTTCGGCGCCTTCAGAAAAATACTTTAAGAATAAAAATTGGATGCTTATTTTAGGGACAGCTGCTTTGGGCAATATCTTGATTTGTCTGAGGACAACAATGCTCATTTCTAAATGAAAATGGTATATGATTTTCTCAAGCGTAGGTTTATGTATGAAAACAAAGATAAGATGGATGAGGTGTGGACAAATTACTGTGGCATGCCTGTTTGTTTTGGTTGGAAGAAGTTTGCCATAGTTACTGGACTAAAATGTTATCCTCCTTGTCCTTCTCAAGCTATATCAATTCAAACCCTAAAAAAGTACCCCGCACACCAAAAAAGGCAAAGACATGATGAGTGATCGTGATGACCTGGTGTAGCACCCCGTATTTCCCTAGAATAATCTAAGTCCCAAAACATGAGTATTCATATATGGAATTTATGAAACACTCATTATTCTTCAGTTTAGAGCCTGCCATTGTGTAGAAAATACAATTAGCTTTCCAACGATATAAAATTCACCGAAATCCAATAACCGGGTAAGAATTTATGGTGATTTTAAGTTTCAGTCGTTAACACCGTTATTTAAACCCTTAGCACGTCGCGTAGACAGCCCAAATGACAATTGTCAATTTCCAGTGTGACTCCGCAAAAATGGCGCATTGCGGAGCAGGCTAATTTCCCATTTATCAATTTCCAGTAGGCCTCCGCGATCATGACGCGTCGCGGAGATGGCCAAAATGGCATCCACAGGCTTACCGCGATAGTGGCACGTCGCGCCGTCTGTCCAGGTCCTAGTTGTCTCTTTTCCAGTGGCTTGGCGTGATAGTGGCATATCGCGCCAAGGCCAAAAATCAGGATGGTTTGTTTTTAGCTTACATTTTAAATCCGTTTAAGGGTATTTGGGTCTTTTTCCTAAGCCCTAAACTTATCCTAAAACACAAAATTTAGCCCAATTGACCTAAATAATCATTCATTCTTCAATTTCTCTCAAATTAAAATCCCATCTTTCAAGAAAAAGAAACCCTAGCTCTCAAATTCAAGGCAATTTCTTAAGAACTCTCCATTCATCTCTTCAAATTCATTAACCCAAGTCTGTTAGATGTTCATCCATGGATCCCTTTCTTCCATGGAGTCCAACCAACCCTTTTGAATTATAAAATTGTGATCTTTTCAAGTTACCATGTTTTAAATTATGATTTCATCCATGAATCTCCATGTACTATTGATTTTATACCATGTTACCATGAAATTGTTGTTATTATTCAATATTTCATGTTTTAATATTATGATTTACTGAAGTAAACCATGATTTAATGCTATTATGATAAATTCATGTTATTCCTACAAATTCCATGACATTCCTATGATTGTTTTAAACCATGAACTACAAGTGTTTGATAAAATGCCTACAAGAGTGATTTATTTAATAAGAGCCTTCATGTTTTGGTCTTCAAGCTTTAGTGTCTTTTCAGTATTATTGTTTTGAGTCCTGGGGGTATTGAATACCTAAAAACCATAGCAATTTATTTAGTCTATTCTCAGTACATTACAAAATAGTCTTCAGATTATATTATGAGCATTACCAGAATAGTCAGATATCAGTTATTAAACTCAGAACAGTCTAGTATCTCAGTGTCTTTCAGTTAAGAGTAGGATTTAGCACTGAGCGAGTGTAGGGATGGTGGTTTCTCCGTCAGATAGGCAGAGTCATTAGTAGTAGTCCCTATACTCTAGAACTATGTAGCCAGTGTATGAGATGAGTAGTCACCCGTCAGATTAGGCTTGACTATCTCGCAGGGGTCACCCGTCAGCTCAGGCTTAACACCCTTAGTCCTTTGGAAATTATATCAGTTTAGTGGATCCACACAACCATTGTTAGTACCCGTGGCACGGTATAAATACTTTTCCAGTTATGGTTACAGGTTGGACCCTAATTAGCTCAAATTGGGGAATATCGGTTAGATGATACCTCCCATAGTCCCAGATAGAGTCTCAATTACAGTCTCAGTTCAGTTATTCAGTCTTAGCGTTGTTTGACTAAAACATACAGATTTCAATCATTTCAGTATTTTAGTTTACAAATTTTACTTAGTTCATATTATATGCTTGGTCATGCATCCTCAGTGTCTGCAGATTTTCACGTATTTTTAGTATTTAAAGATTCTCATGCATACACAGTATTTACATACTTCACGTATCTCCAGTGCCTACAGATTTTATATTCTCTATTCAGTATCCCATGCTTTACATGTATATTCAGTTAGTTTATTATTCCTATTCATGAAACCATGCATATTAGCCTACCTCATTTAGCATACCAGTACACTCAAAGTACTGATCGCATACCTTTTCTTTTGCGCTATGATGTATTATATCATAGGTTCTGATGCTCAGTTCCCGGCTCGCAATTAGACTTATCAGATCTTCAGCAGTAGCAGTGGTGAGTCTTCATACTTCGAGGATAGACTTACTTTATTTCATGTATCAGTTAGTAGTTAGTTGGAGTTAGTTGGGGCCTGTCCCATCAACTCATATTCAGTCAGTCAGTTTTAGAGGTTTTTCAGACATTAGAGTCAGTTATTCAGTATTTAGATATTACAGTTAGTTATCCAGTTTATCATTATTTTATCAGATTCAGTTAGTTGTTTCTATAGACTCGTATTTCAGTTTTAATTTCAGCTATTAAAACCTTATGGCATGTCAGTATTCTTCCGTATTTGTGATCATGTTATCCAGTGCTCATGGCAGGTACCAGCTCATGGATTAGCTTGTGGTCTCTCGGGGTCGTAAGCACCGTGTAACGACTAGGGGGTAGTCTCGGGTCGTTACAAACTTGGTATTAGATCCTAAGGTTTTAAAGTGTCCTAGAAATCCTAAAAGTTGCATCGAGTAGAGTCTTGTGCATGGGTGTGTAGCACGCCATACTTATGGATGAGAGGCTACAAGGCGTTTAGAAAAAGTTTTCCTTCTTTCAGTATTCATGTCATGCGAGTGAGCATGAGCTTAAGTTAAACTCCCTGTATAATCCATTTCTTCCTTTTATTTATAGAACATGCCTCCTAAGAAGAATGAAACAAGGACAGGAACTCAACCAACCCCTCAGCCCATCCAGGCAGATCCTCTGGATGAGCATGTCTCTCATGCAGAATTTAGGGTTGTTTTCACTACTCTAGCGAACTCCGTAGCAGCTCAGAATGATCGGCCAACTGTTGTTCTGTCCAACCCAGTGGCCAATACTGCTGCAACCAAAATTCGAGGTTTCACCCTGATGAATCCTCCTTCCTTCACGGGGTCCAAGTCTGAAGAGGATCCATAGGAATTCTTAGATATGGTTCAGAAGGTAACCGATGGTATGAGGGTGACGTATAGTCAGAGTGCCAAGTTGGCTGCGTATCAATTACAGGATATATCCCGTACTTGGTTTAAGTAGTGGAAAGTTGATAGAGGTGTTGATGAAGGGCCTATAGAATGGGAAGAGTTTGCCACGGATTTCTTGGACACATTTTTTCCATTAGAGTTGAGGGAGGTCAAAGTGTTAGAATTTATTAATTTAAGGTAAGGCAATATGAAGGGCCTCATGTTTGGTAAAAGAGTGTAGGACCGCAATGCTGATTAGTGAGATGGATTCATCTAGGTTGATGTTCCACGCTCAATAGATAGAGGAGTAAAAGATTAAGAAGAAGGAGAGAGAAAACAAAAGAGCTAGAACGGGTAGTTTTAATTTCAATCAGCCAAAGTCAGAAGGTGGTAACCGTCCTCAATTTCATTAGAGGTCTTCAGCCCTAGTACCTTCTTCAGCCAGTGCTCTAGTACCCAAATTCAGAAACGACAATATGTATAGGGCACCAGGATCTAAGTCCCAGGTCAGTGTTAGCAGTGCTCATACCAATCCTTTATGTCAGAAGTATGGTAGACATCATCAGGGTGAGTGTAGAGCGGGTAGTGATGTGTGCTTCGGGTATGGCAAACCAGGCCATCAGATTCAGGAGTGTCGGGTAGTTTCTTAGAAAGTTAGGGATGCGTGCCAGCAGGGCCAGTCCCATCAGTCGTCAGTTCTATCTGGTCGCCCAACTCAGCAGGGTGTCGCTTCCAGTACTACCAGTGGTCAGCGTCCAAACAGATTATATGCTCTTTAGTCACGCCAAGATCAGGAAAATTTTCTTGACATAGTTACTGGTATGTTTCAGGTCTTTCACTTACATGTTTATGCTTTACTAGACCCTGGAGCTTCTCTTTCTTTTGTAACTCCATATATAACTGTCAATTTCGGAGTCAGTCCCAAAAATCTAGTAGTCCCAAAAATCTAGTAGGGCCCTTTTCAATGTCTACCCCAGTGGGCGTTTCCATTATATCCAGATAGGTATACAGGAACTCTCCGGTCATAATATTTCAGAAAGTTACTTCAGTTGATCTCGTGGAGTTAGAGATGACAGATTTTGACGTCATTCTTGGCATGGATTAGCTCCACTCATGCTATGCCTCAGTTGATTGTAGAAACAAAATAGTTCATTTTTAGTTTCCAAATGAACCAGTCCTTGAATGGATGGGTAGTACTACAGATCTAAGGGGTCAGTTGATTTCTTACCTTAGAGCCTGAAAGATAATATCCAAGGGGTGTGTTTATCATCTTGTATGAGTCAAAGACTCTAACTCAGAAACTCCTACTCTTGAGTAAGTCCCAGTAGTAAATGAATTCTCAGATGTATTTCCTGAAGATCCTCCCAGAGTTCCTCCCGAAAAAAAATGACGTCGAAATAGACCTTCTCCCAGATACTCAGCCTATATCTATTTTGCCATACCGAATTATTCCAGCTGAACTCAAAGAACTAAAAAAACAGTTGAAGGATCTCTTAGATAAGTGATTCATCATACCCAGCATCTCCCAGTGGGGCACACCTATTCTATTCGTGCATAAGAAAGACAATTCTCTCAGAATATGCATAGACTACCTTCAGTTAAACAAGGTCACAGTCAAGAATAAATACCCACTTTTTAGAATCGATAACTTATTCAACCAACTTTAGAGTGCCATTTACTTTTCCAAGATAGACCTCAGATCATTATATCATCAGCTTAGAGTCGGAGAACGTGACATTCCAAAAATATCTTTCTGAACTCAGTATGTTCACTTCGAATTTCTAGTTATGTCCTTTCGTCTTACAAATACCCCAGCAGCCTTCATGGACTTGATGAACCGAGTGTTCAAGCAGTACTTAGACATGTTCTTCATAGTCTTCATTGATGACATTCTTGTCTATTCTCATAGCGAAAGCGATCATGCAGACCATCTCAACATAGTGCTTCAGACTCTTAGAGCTCATCAGTTGTTCGCTAAATTCAGTAAGTGTGAATTCTGGCTAAGATTAGTAGAATTCCTTGGTCATATTATTTTCGGTGATGGCATTAGAGTTGATCCTCAAAAGACTGAAGTGGTGAGAAACTGGCCTAGACCCATCTCTCCATTAGATATCAGGAGTTTCTTAGATTTAACTGGGTATTATCGTCGGTTTATTGAAGGGTTTTCTTCTATTGCATCCCCCATGTCCAGATTGACTCAGGAGAATGTTAAGTTTTAGTGGTCAGATTCATGCGAGAAGAGTTTTCAGGAGTTGAACACTCGACTCACCTCAGCCCCAGTCTTCACTCTACCAGATGGTTCAGATAGTTTTGTTGTGTACTGTGATGCTTCTAGAGTAAGTTTGGGTTGTGTCCTCATGCAGAGAGGTAAGCTACTCCTCCAAATAGCTTAAACTCCATGAGAAGAATTATTAGACTCATGATCTTGAGCTAACAGCTGTAGTGTTTGCCTTAAAGATTTGGAGCCATTACTTGTATGGGGTGCATGTAGATGTGTTCACAGATCACAAAAGCCTTCAGTATGTGTTCTCTTAGAAAGATTTGAATTTGAGTCATAGGATATGGTTAAAGTTATTGAAAGATTATGACATGAGGGTTCTATATCATCCGAGCAAGCCTAATGTAGTGGTTGATGCTCTCAGTAGAATGTCTATGGGTAGTGTAGCTCATGTTGAGGATAGTAAAAAGAAGTTAGCTTAGGAAGTTCATCAGCTTTCCCGACTAGGTATTCGTTTACTCGATTCAGCAGAAGGTAGTGTATGGGTGCAGAGTAGCTCAGAGTTATCTCTAGTCTTCGAGGTGAAGGAAAAGCAAGATAGAGATACCAGTCTATTTAAGTTGAAAGAATTAGTCAGAGATCAGAAAGTAGAGGTTTTCTCTCAAGGGGGAGATGGTGTTTTGTGTTGTCAGGGTAGATTATGTATGCCTGGTGTAGATGATTTGAGGCAATGAATTCTTGAAGAAGAGCATGGGGAGCGTTACTCTATTTATCCAGGGGCCACTAAGATGAACCATAATTTGTGGGAGATCTATTGGTGAAGTGGGATGAAGAGAGATATTGCAGAGTTTGTAGCTAAGTGCTCTACGTGTCAGCAAGTTAAGGTTGAGCACCAGAAACCTAGTGAGTCCATACAGGAGTTCAGTATTCCAATGTGGAAATGGGAAGAAGTGAACATGGACTTTGTGACAGGTTTGCCTCGTACCCGCCATCAGCATGACTCTATTTGGGTTATCATAGACAGGAGAACCAAATCAGCTCATTTTTTGCCAGTCCATACCTTTTATTCAATCGAGGACTATGCCAATCTCTATCTTATAGAGTTGGTTAGGTTGCACGGTGTTCCCTTATCTACCATCTCAGATAGAGGTACTCAGTTTACTTCTTACTTCTGGAAAGCATTCCAAAAAGGTCTTGGTACCCAAGTCCACCTTAGTACAGCCTTCCACCTTCAAACAGACTGTTAAGAAGAAAAGACCATTCAAACTCTTGAGAATATGTTGAGAGAATGCGTTGTTGATTTCAAGGGTAGTTGGGATGACCATTTGCCTTTGATTGAATTCGCATACAATAACAGCTATCATTCTAGTATCCGTATGGCTCCATTTGAGGCTCTATATGGTAGAAGATGTAGATCTCTAATTGGTTGGGTTGAAGTAGGTGAGGCTGCAGTAGTAGGGCCTGACTTGGTATTTGATGCGTTAGAAAAGGTTCAGTAGATCAGAGAAAGGCTTAGGGCTGCCCAGAGCAGACAAAAATCGTATGCCGATGTGAGAAGAAAGGATCTCGAGTTTGAGATCAATGAATTCGTGTGCTTGAAAATCTCTCCCTTGAAGGGAGTGAAGAGATTCAGCAAGAAAGGGAAACTCAGCCCCCGATATGTCGATCACTTCAGAATTCTAAGTCATTTTGGAAAGGTAGCTTACAAGCTTGAGTTGCCTTCAGATTTAGCCTCAGTACACCCAGTGTTCCATGTCTCATTGTTGAAAATGTGTATTGGTAATCCAGCTGTAGTTGTTACCTTAAAAAGTGTAGATGTTCAGAACAGTCTTTCCTTTGAGGAAGTTCTAGTCGAAATTCTTGATCATCAAGTTCGCAGACTAAGGAACAAAAAAGTTCCACTAGTCAAAGTTCTTTGGCGGAATCAGTCCGTTGAGGGAGCCACTTGGGAAGCAGAGGCAGATATGCAGACCAAGTACCCTCATCGCTTCTCCGCGAATCCAGATTCAGTATAAGGTACGAATCTTCTTAAGATTTTCTTTTCTCTGTCATGCTCAGTTTCAGCCGTGCATCATGTTCATGTCAGTTGTGCATTCATGAATCAGTTCATTCATGCATTCCATGCATCAAACATGAATATTCAGTGTGTAAGCTCAGTCCATCAGTTCCCTCAGCTTAACCAGTTTCATTCGGGGACGAATGATCCCAAGGGGGAGATATTGTAACACCCCATATTTCCCTAGTATAATCTAAGTCCCAATACATGAGTATTCATATATTAAATTTTTGAAACACTTGTTATTCTTCAGTTTAGAGCCTTCCATTGTGTAGGAAATTCAATTAGCTTTTCAATGATATAAAATTCATCAAAATTCGATAATCGGGTAAAAAATGGCGATTTTAAGTTTCAGTCGTTAAACACCGTTATTTAAACCCTTAGCGCATCGCGTAGACAGCCTAAATGAAAATTGTCAATTTTCAGTGTGACTCCGCGATAATGGCGCATTACGGAGCAGTCTAATTTCCCGCTTGTCAATTTTTAGTGGGCCTCTGCGATCATGGCGCGTCGCGAAGATGACCAAAATGGCATCCACAGGCTTACCGGGATGGTGGCGCATCGCGCCATCTGTCCAGGTCCCAGTTGTCCCTTTTTTAGTGGCTTGGCGCGATAGTGGTATGTCACGCCAAAGCCAAAAATCAGGATGGTCAGTTTTCAGCATACGTTTTAAATTCGTTTAAGGGTATTTGGGTCTTTTTCCTAAGCCCTAAACTCATCCTAAAACACAAAATTTAGCCCAATTGACCTAAATAATCATTCATTCTTCAATTTCTCTCAAATTAAAATCCCCTCTTTCAAGAACAAGAAACCCTAGCTCTTAAATTCAAGGCAATTTCTCAAGAACTCTCCATTCATCTCTTCAAATTCATTCACCCAGGTATGTTAGATATTCGTCCATGGATCCCTTTAATCCATGGAGTTCAAGCAACCCTTTTAAATTATAAAATTGTGATCTTTTCAAGTTATCATGTTTTAAATTATGATTTCATCCATGAATCTCCATGTACTATTGATTTTATACCATGTTACCATGAAATTGTTGTTATTATTCAATCTTCCATGTTTTAATATTATGATTTACTGAATTAAACCAAGATTTAATGCTATTATGATAAATTCATGCTATTCCTACAAATTTCATGACATTCCTATGATTGTTTTAAACCATGAACTACAAGTGTTTGATAAAATGCCTACAAGAGTGATTTATTTGATAAGAGCCTTCATGTTTTGGTCTTCAAGCTTTAGTGTCTTTTAAGTATTGTTGTTTTGAGTCCTAGGGTATTGAATACCCAAAAACCATAGCTATTTATTTAGTCTATTCTCAGTATACAGAATAGTCTTCAGACTGTATTATGATCATTACCAGAATAGTAGATATCAGTTATTAAACTCAGAACAGTCAGTATCTCAGTGTCTTGTAGGATTTAGCACCGAGCGAGTGTAGGGATGGCGGCTTTCCCATCAGATAGGCAGAGTCATTAGTAGCAGTCCCTATACTCCAGAACTATGTAGCCAGTGTAGGATATGAGTAGTCACCCATCAAATTAGGCTTGACTATCTCGCAGGGGTCACCCGTCAGTTCAGGACTCACACCCTTAGTCCTTTGGACGTTATATCATTTTAGTGGATCCACACAGCTATTGTTAGTACCTGTGGAACGGTATTAATACCCTTGTAGCTGGGGTTACAGGTTGGACCCCGATTAGCTTAAATTGGGAAATGTTGGCTAGATGATACCTCCCACAGTCTAAAATATAATCTCAGTTACAGTCTCAGTTTAGTTATTCAGTCTTAGTGTTGTTTGACCAAAGCATACAGATTTTAGTCATTTCAGTATTTCAGTTTACAGATTTTACTCAGTTCATGTTATATGCTTAGTCATGCATCCTCAGTGTCTACAGATTTTCATGTATTTTCAGTATTTACAGATTTTCATGCATACACAGTATTTATATGCTTCACGTATCTCCAGTACCTACAAATTTCATGTTCTTTATTCAGTATCCCATGCATTACATGTAAATTCAGATAGTTTATTATTCCTATTCATGAAACCATACATATCAGCCTACCTCATTTAGCATACCGGTACATTCAAAGTACTGATCCCATACCTCTTCTTTTGCGCTATGATGTATTATATCATAGGTTCTGACGCTCAGTTCCTGGCTCACGATTAGACTTATCAGATCTTCAGCAGTAGCAGTGGTGAGTCTTCATACTTTGAGGATAGACTTACTTTATTTCATGTCTTAGTTAGTAGTTAGTTGGAGTTAGTTAGGGCCTGTCCCACCAACTCATGTTCAGTCAGTCAGTTTTAGAGACTTTTCAGACATTAGAGTCAGTTATTTAGTATTCAAATATTACAGTTAGTTATCTAGTTTATCATTATTTTATCAGATTCAGTTAGTTGTTTCTATAGACTCGTATTTTAGTTTTTATTTCAGCTATTAAAACCTTATGGCATATCTGTATTCTTCCGCATTTATGATTATGTTATCCAATGCTCACAGTAGGTACCAGCTCATGGGTTAGCTTGTGGTTCTCGGGCTCGTAAGCACTGTGTAATGACTAGGAGTAGTCTCGGGTCGTTACACCTAGTGTCTCTTGTTGGTCCAAGCTTCAAAAATAAAAAATTGATAGAAGTGTTGAAAGGTAAAAGACTTTCAAAGAAGCACAAGCAGTCATTGTTCTTGCTTTGGTTTGTACATAATATTCTTTGTTGAGAGACGTTAACAACAACATATCACTTGATTTTATAAAGCTCTCCGAGGATCTTGAGGCATTTAACAGCTATCCTTGGAGTTATGAAAGCTTCAAAATGACTATCAAATATTTGTTGACACTGTTAACTCCAAATACAATCAACTTATATGGCTTTCCATGGGCTTTCATGATAACTATTTCTTTTATAATGATATGATTTATTTATTTTTATGCAATAATGCTTTTGATTTATTGACATTATTTTACAGGCTTGGGCAGTTGAAGTCATTCCTTATTTAAGACAACAAGTGAACTACCAGGAAGAAGTTTTCTGTCCAAGAATCCAAATATGGTTGTCGGCCAAACCTGATAAAAATGCAAAATTTCTTGATCTCTTCAACCCCCCGAAGGAAGCAGTAAGTCTATTTCTAATTAAGTTTTTGTTTTAATTAATGATTTTTTAAATTATTTTATCATCATTCTAATATATGTACTGATTTATGTTAGATTGTGCATCCTTCGCTTGTTTTGACCAATCGAGAGTTGAAGATATCATTTTTCTTACTTTACGATCTGTGCAAACTTTATCGAACCCTAAGGTCATTAGTAGAATAAAAAGAAATTTTTTGGAGCAATAAGACAAATACTTTTAAAGGGTGGGCTTATTATTGTTGATGATGGTAATAATCGTGGTAGTGGTGCTTCTGTTGGAGCTAATGATGCTCCTCTTGCGGTTTTTGAAACAACAAATCATTATGATTATGAGCATACTGGTTATACAAATTTTACCCCTTCTAGTGAATGTTTTGCATGAAAATGTCAAGACTGTAAGGAAAAACATGATGGAGTAATTAATGTTATTAATATAGTTACTGCTTATGTAAAAGAATTGACATCTAAGAAGGGTGTAATTCCATCAAAGAAGATTTCATATCCATACACTTCACTATAGATTAAGATGGCTAAAAGTAGAAGGAAAGAAATTTCCAAGGCATCATCAAGCATTAAAAAAAGGAAAAATTGCAACTCTTTTGTCTTCGTTTTGTACCTTTGATGAATGTTCAAGGGCTATAAGAGAGCAACATGTGCTGAAGAAGGTGAATATATATCATTTGTTCCAACCAACAAACAGACACATATCTGTTTCAACAGATGATAAATCTACTAAAAAATATCAAACAGATATATACATCTGTTGCAATAGTTGTATAACATGTTGCATCAAATGCGTTATCTATTGCAACAGTTGTCTTACCTGTTGCATCAGATGGGTTATCTATTGCAACATATGTCTATTTTCTTCAGTGAATTAAATAGGTCTTCATACTATTTAATTTGTACCAATAGATGATTCATATGTTCTAATAGATGGGTCATCTATTGGAAATTATCGTACAAATCTTCCTCTTATTTGAATTTGTCCCAACAGATGATTCATTTGTTGCAACAGATAGATAATCTATTGTACCTCTGTGATTAGCATTGATAATTCTAGATTTCCAGGTGGATGTCATAGAAGAAGGTACTATTGAACAACATAATATCACAGTTGACAATCCATCAACTGCCTCTAAAGAAGAAGAAAAAGTGGAGCCTGTAAGTTCGGAAGAACGGAAGAATTTTCCATTTGAAGGGTTTAACATCTCGGACAAGGCTCTAAAAACTAACAAAGTTTATCAATGACTATTCAGAATGGATTGTCGATGGGTTGTTAAAGTATCATGCCGGCAAGTACATAAATCATCTTTAAAGCTATTGATTTATACAATTCTTGTTGTAAGAATATGACATTAACACATATAAATTATGTAGAAAACAAAATGACAAACACTACAAAGTGAACGAATCGGGTCTTGATTTTGATATGTTCAACTTTGTTATTGCACATCCTCGAATGAAGGATTGGTTCTATTTGATGTCATAGCCCCAAACGTGCTGGAATAATAAGGTTTAAATGCCTTACTATTAATTAATTTTTTTATTTTTATCTGTGTATTAATTTTATTATCACATAATCTTAAATATTTGATAATATATGCAGTACATCGATGTCATTTTCTACTACCTCTAAAAGAAGGCCAAGTTGCAAACACAAGAACAATACAGATACATGACAGACAATTATTTGTAAAAAGTTTACATCAATAATGCCTATGATAGGTATTGTCAACAACAGACAGAAGTTTCCCAAAATGAGGAATGCTTAATCAATATCATCAAAGGCTTTAGCATTCCAGCTGGCTTACCTTGACATTTGGTCGACGAAGTGTACATCCCAATAAATTATGGTGATGAATTTCATTGGGTGTTGGTTGTCGTCATTCTAAAAGAGAGGTGCATCCAAGTTTATAAATCGATGTCAGAAAGGAGACGTTCGGGTCGTCGTCTGAGATATAAAAGCTGGCCAAAATATTGGCTACTTACCTTGATATAAGTGGTTTTTTAGATCAAAAGGTTCGTACAGATTAGTCGACGATTGAAGCATACCGAGATAAAATAGGTAATCCCTTTGATGTAGAATATGTTGAAGAAATTTCTCAATAACCCATTGGTAGCCTGTAAGTATCATGATTTAGTTTTATTTCATAAATTTCACAATGCTTACATTAATTGCAAGATATGGATTATCTGATTTTAAAAACGCAAAAATTGCGGTCTTTTTGTTGTCGCTTATACCGAGTATTTGAGCGATGGATTACAAGTATCAAATGATGGACTTGATGCTGCATTATTCCATAAAAGATATGCTACTCTTTTATGGAAATACAGAGAAGCGAAAGCTCAGAAACCATACACAAGCAATATTAAAGATCCACGATGACCAAAACCGAATTCTATAGCACCTAATGAAGAACAACTTGTCCATATTGAATAGATCTTTATAACTTGAGTCTGTCAAAGTAATAACCTCTCATTAGGAATTGTTGGCACCAGAGGTTAAATTGTTGATTTATTTGTTGAGTAGATCATCTGTACCCATAATAATTTTTTTATATTTCATTTATTTGTTAAGTTATTTCATGTAATTTCTGAAGGCTTCAATTTATTTTATGTTGTCTATGAATTTAATTTAATCCTTAGATTGAACTTATTAATTGAAATAGAATACTAGATTTAAATATCACAACAGATAATGCATATGTTGTAATAGACTAAATATATGTTGGAAATTATCAAACAGATTTAGACATATGTTGCAACGTGTAGGTCATCTATTGGAAATTATCAAACAGGTCTTCCTACTATTTAGTTTGTTCCAATAGATTACCTATCAGTTGCAATAGATAGAGTAATATTGCAATAGATTGTATATCTGTTGCAACAAATAGACTTAGAAACATCTGCATAATGCAACAGATAACCAACCTATTGTAACAGATAATCAATATATCAGAATAGATAGACTATCTGTTACAACAGATAGACAATATGTTGCATTATAAAAAATTCAACTTTCATCCGACATAAAAAATTGCCACTACATGTAAAGTGAATTGACTTGAAATAAAAAATTATTATGGTGTTTGTGTTTCTACATCTTCTTCTTTATACACAGGCTCCACGCGTCCACTTAGTACCCCATAAGCCTAGACCTCTTGCATGTTTGTAACAACATTGTCACACAGAAAGGTCATTGGCTCGATTATTTTTGTGTCGGCCAACAAATATTTGATTTGTGAAAGTGCGTACGACCTGCACGCGTCAGTAGTTTTATTTTTTGAAAGGTCCATGTACGTGTTTTGACCTTTAAAATCCCATGTTTGCTTCATTAACACTTCCCCTAGAAAATGATCCATCAATTTACTCTGTCACAATAAGTTGGGGAACAACTCCAACAGTGGCTGCATGTGGGTAAAAAACTCGGCCTCGTCGAAGATAGGTAAGTTGTAGTCATAAACCTTAATCTTTTCCTCATCGAGTAGTATCTCAACAGTCAGAAAATGTTTGACATCTACGTTCATGAGTGTAAGAATTCTCTTTGCCTTGGTCCAGCTCATGCCATGTGGATATAGCCTCTTTTCTCTAACATATTTAATCATATCTTCATCTCATTGGAACCCAGAAACTAATGAATCAAATCTCGGGAGATCGGGAGTTGACGCTAGCTAATGAACTCATTGTACATATCCTTGAAATTATTATAGAAGTTGAGGTCCATTATCCTATCGGTAGCATCATAAGCATCCGGGTACGCTAATTGCCTGCCCTTCATGAGGCAGAGAATTTCATCAACATACTGTGATATAAGAAAATAATTTTTAAATAAGTTAGTAATTGTAAAGAAGAAAAACATAGTGGAAAGATGCAATAGATGGTCCATATGTTGTAGAGGGTTCTCTGAATCTGTTCAGAGATTACCCAACTAATGCAACTTATGCAACAGATGGGTAATATGTTGAAACAGAACCACCACCAGTTGTAACAGAATACGTAATTATTGTAATAGATGACACATCTATGTCGTAGCTTCTTCTTCATAGAGTAGATTAAAAGGTTAGGTTAGGAAAAGTAAACTTACCTTGTCCATGTACCACTGACACATATTTGTCATATTCTAGAAGTCTTGGGAAGAAAAGGTATGCATGGTGTAATCTTGTGTGCGTTGCTTGGAATTCATGGTCCTTCGCAGAGCAGTCTTCTTTTTGGCACCAAGTGTCGCGTATATATTCACCCTCTTCAATGGCCCCTGAACTTCAACAACTATTGGAGAAGGATGAATTGTAATTTTCTTTGGTTTCTGATTAGAGAGTATTTGGCTAATTGCTCTTTTCTTCCACCTAACTGCCATTGTAGGAGTGTATGACTCCCTCACCTTGTTGTATGGTATGACACCCCTCTTGGATTTTAATTCCTCAACAACTTTAATGATAGCCTCTAATTTTTCAGAGAGTTTATCATGTCTGTCCTTACACTCTTTGCATTTTCAAAGACAACATAAGAGTGAAAAGGGGTGAGAGGGGCCACTGTAAGGGCGGGAGGGACCAGTGTAAGGGTGAGAGGGGCCTGTGAAAGGGGTGTTTTCAAACATATTTATTTTTTCTTGAGCATCAACATGCTCAACATCATGACTGGCAGTAGCATAAGCATGGTTGCCACCAACATCAAAACTCCTCCATCAACACCCCCAAAAGCAGCACCCGGATGTGTTGCAGTAGGTTGGTCATGAAGAACCTCATCATTAGGTTGACCTTGCCTAACTGCTCTTCTTATGGATGTTGCTCCAACCAATTCCTTCTTTATTAACTCCATCATTGGGTTTGCTATTGTATCAACAAGACCTAGAGTAATAAAAAAAGTCATCTCAACTCCTGCTCAGTAGGCACGATCCATGGATACACAACGGTAACACCCCAAAAATCCAAGCATTATTAGAACCATGCTTCAAGTTCATGAAAAAATAAAAAATAATGTTTTTATAGTTTTATAGGTGATTTTAATATATATTAAGTCCTTAAATAGCTCCTACCTTGTAGACAAGTCAAAACATTCCTTAACGATTAAATTCCTGTAAAGAAAATAACTATAGTCAGCTTCAAACAAGCAAAACTTTTTGTATACTAAGATTTTTTTAGATCGAGACCCACCACAAGATAGATAATTTAATTAGGTTTCCAACAAAACTAATTTTGCCTTAATCTAATATCGGAGTAAAACCTTATGCCTATTTTACCAAAGGGCGTCTGTCGGCCAAGAAGCAATGGCCAGAGTGATGGACTGTCGTATTAATGATGGCCCGTCACGCCAGATCATCACCCTTAAGCATAAATACCAAAATTTGGTATTTTTGTGATGGTTGGAGTGATGTCCAGTCACGAGAGTGACGGTCCGTCACTAAAACCATCACCCGAGACAGTTTTGCACTGTCATGATAATTTTAAAAGTTTTTTGGGTTTTTTTCCACTCTTTTAACCTTAAAACTATATTGGTTCACCCTCCAAACAACAGTTATCAATCGTTTACTATCCTAACCTATAATAACTCAAAAATCATCCATCACAAAGCAAAAGGGGGCGATTTTCTTCTCTCCAAAACCAATTAGGGTTTATCAAATTCAAGTTCAATACCAAGAATTAATCCTCAACATTCAGGTATGTGGGATGTTTATCCATGGCTCCCTTTCACCCATGGATCCTAAAAACCTTTTTTTAACTAAAGTATGGATTTTTCTCTTATTATGGAGTTTTGTATGTTCAAGGTGGATTAAATTTATGTGTTTTCCTTAGTAGGTTGACTCTATTCATGTCCTAGAATGATTCCATGAGAAATTAGATTATGTTATGATTTGAGATTCAATCTCCCATGTTATATTCAAGTGAATTTCATGGTTATATTATTAAGTTATGATCTCAGTCACGTAACCATGCTGTTTTCCCATGTTTTAAGACATTCTCATGCTCAAGTTCATGATTCTCATATGTTTGATGAAATGTTTATATTTTAAGTTTTGAACCATGATTACATACTATAGTACTTCAAGTTTGATATCGTATTTCTATAATTATTCAGTGTTGGCGGGTTATGAATACTCGATACTTGCGTGTTTTACATGATTTTCATTTTTTAAGTAATAAGTCAGTTAGACCATGGTATTATTATCATATTCATAATGTCATGTTCATGCTGAACACTTACAAGTATAGTACCATATTATGTTAAACAACTAATAATACCAAAGTCCCTCAGTTGGGAGCAACACTTAACACCGAATGAACGTAGGGATGGCGACTCTCCTGTCAGTAGAGGCATGAGTTGTTAGTAGCAGTCCCTAGGTTCCAGACCTATGGCACCACTATGGATTATTAGGGATCCCCCGTCAGTAGAGGCATGACACCCTTGTCCTTTGGGATATCAGCCTTGTGAATCCATATTATCAGTCATGTGTTGGTACCTCTGGCAAGGTACCTGTACCTTTCCAACTAGGGTTACACGTTGGACCCCGATAGCTTATATTAGGGTATGTCAGTTGTAGTCAGCTCCAACAGTCTCAGTTCAGCATTCAGAGTATGTCAATTCAGGTTTGCATGACCAAGTGTACATATTTTAGATGTTCAATTATACAAATTTCAGTGATTCAGATTTCAAATCATGTCAGTACATGTTTATGTTTGGTCTTGCATTCTCAGTTTTACATGTTCATGTTTTCATGCTTAGTATCCATACATGATCCTCAGTACAGCTTTTACAGTATATTCAACCTTACAAGAGAATTTTGTACCGCATTTATGTTTTTATCGCTTTCCAACTTCAGATCTACTTCTTGTACAAAATTAAAGATTTAAGAAACTAAGTTTAGTGATTCATTAGCTTATCAGATTATGTTTGTTACTCATGTTGTAAGATACTTCAACTTTTAATTTATTTCGGTCTCTTGGTGAGTCTACTAGCACTTAACATGCATATTTTTAAGATTACCTTCCTAATCAGTTTTACTTATTGCATTTACCCCTACTTACTCAGTATATTCCAAAAGTACTGATTCATATATATGTTTATGTGCTACATTATCTCATAATGTAGGTGCCAGTTCTAGCCTACACATCAGAATCAGATAGTTGCAGCTTCCAGCTGGCAGGTGATGAGTTCTCCTAATTTGGGGACTCCAGTCAGTTGTAGATCATGTACTTTATTTTTATTATTCATGTGTATTGATTAGTGGTAGTTAGAGGCATGTCCCAGCTATCTATAGTCAGTATAGTAGAGGTTTTGTAGATAGTCAGTCAGAGTCATGTAAAGTAAATTCCAGTTCTCTCTTTAGTTTTATTTGGATGTAAACCTTATCAGTATTATAATTCTCCAGATTATGACTTGACTATATTTCCGCACAGCAAACTTAGCTATTTTATGTATTCTAAATCAGTTGCTCAAGCAGTATGCCAGTTCCTAGGTTAGTTTGGCATCACTTATGGTTTTAAGCACCGTATTACGACTAGTGGGTAGTCTCAGGTCATGACAAACTTGGTATCAGAGACCAGAGTTCAAGTTTCCTAGGGTATCTATGAAGCCATAACTAGCAGTCTTAAGGAATAATACATAGACGTCTGTACTTTTCTTCGAGAGGCTACATGGAATTTAATAAATATTTCCCTTCTTTCATGTCTCAGATCATGCTATAAAAAGGTTATATAAGAAAACTACACCGATTATCATCATGCTCCATTCATGTCAATTCTACCTTATTTTTAAGGTAAGAAAAATAGTGAAGCTTAAGTTCTTATAGATTGAGTTTTCTCAGATAATCCCCACAGAAAGTTATGGGATTGCATATGGGCTCAAAAAGTATCCCACCAGTGCCTTTAGGTTCCAAAGTATGAAAGATTTCATTCATGATCATGAAAAAAATTGTGCATTGAGCCGAAGTTTGATGTGCTTCCAAATCCCTTCTCAAAATCCTACGACAACATATAACCTAGAGTTAGAAGCATGAATCTAGAAGTTTTAACGGTAGTAAAGTGGGGATAGTGTTTATCTAAATTTAGCAAATTATATATCCATGGGGCTAGTTGTATGAAAGGTGAACCAGTAGGCTTGAAATGGTGCACGCACGAATATAAGTTTATTGATTTAAAAATTAAGTATAATGGCATGAGTGTGATTTAGAGGTGTGTCCAAGGTGATATAGAATTGTATTATTTCTATGTTTTTAAAGTATGTGTGCTTAGATAGTACCCTTGAGTTGCTAAGTACGAATGAGGCTAGTTATGTAGTATGCGATATTCTTACCAGCTAAATAGTGGGTTTTAGGTTATTGATAGTGGGTATTTTGATATAAAGGTAATTCTCATGGTTTAGGGAAAAATATAAGTTAGAGGTGTGATATTAGTAGGCTATAAAGGAAGTTAGTATGGTTCATTAAAAGTTTGGGAATATCCATGTTAAGTGTTAGAGTCTAAGTTTGAATCTTTTATAATTTATCTAATAGGAAGAAAAGTTGAAATTCTAGATAGTGTGAACTGATGGTATGGTGATACTCCTAAGGATTTTAAGTTAGTAAGTGTTTAAGTTGTTACATGATGACTAGTGGTGCTATAGAAAGTTAAAAGTTGTATCTTAGAAGGAAATATTAGCAATGGGCTTTCCACTTTCATGTGTAGTCTTTCAGGGTGAGTTTATTATTTTGTGTATTGTTATATCTTGGACCCTAGAATAAAGTGGTTGTAGTCCAGTTTATCGTTTATTAAAAGGGAAAAGGGTCCACAGGCTTAGAATAATGGCTTAAAGGTAAAAGAGAGATGATAGAACAAGGAATCAAGTCAGGCTCTTAGATTCTAGTAGAGATGCCAGTAATTATAGAACATTGGTAGGGGGAAAATGCCCGACCCATTCTTATCTCAGCATAAACTTTATACTTTATTCATCACGATATCTACTCATGCCTTACAAGTCAGCTCTATGATCATAGCTCATATTTATGCACTTTTCATAGAATCATGTACGCCTCCAGTTTCTAGTATGAGGAGTTCTAGTTCACTCAGCAGTACGAATCATATTTCATGAATTTATGAACTCCAAACTTAAATCATGTAGCTCATGACTCATGTACTCATATTTTACAATATGCTCAGTTCCCATAACTCATGGTGCACCCTTAATGACCAGTGAAATTCAGATTATGTCATGTATATCCTCAGATTAGATCTCTTAGATGAATCCATAATGTTGATATTCTATTTCTCAAGCCTCAGTTAAGTGTCAAAATTATGCATAATATTCTTTCATGATTCAGGATCTCATGTTCTAACCTTTCAGTGACCTCTCTTTACGAAATAATAGTGGTGATGAGTAAGTATTTAGATTTGAGAGAGTAAATGTTTCACGTTGGGGAAAGGTTGTTATATGTTTATTTTATCTAAGGCTATAAGTGTGAATAAAGATTGAGTCAAAGCTCTTGGTATATGTCATGGTTAGTTGAGAATTCCATATGTGTATTCTTAGGAATAGAGAAAGATGCTCTTGGTACATGTATTCTTGGTATATGTGAGTCAAAGCTCTTGGTACATGTATTCTTGGTATATGTGTTTAGAAAATATGAGAAAGATGCTTTTATGGATGCTTGCCTAGAAGTTCATATGTAGTTATAACAATAGTCTTGAATGTCATGTTGGTATATAAGTGGGTTGGTGCATTGTGCGCTGGTAAATTCCTAGTGAGAGGTTGAATTTACTTATTGAAGTGGTAAGAAGAATTATTCTTGAGATGAGAGTTGTGAAAATGCATGAGGTATTAAATTCATGGTTTGGACTATTATTATGGTGTTATGTACAGTACCTTATGATTTCGAGTTAGGCTTGAACAATGGTGAGAGTATGTAGCTCAACTCAAACTTTGGCAAGAATAGTTATATGTACCCATGCGAGTATTTAATCCATGAATTATGTTTCAGACTCAGCTATTTAGTCATGGCTCAGTTCAAAATGTTTAGTACATGGTCTCATTTTTCTAAGTATTCCAGCCCAGACATTGTAATACCCCTTGTACGACCTTGGACTCGTTATCTCATGATCCGTGTTTACATAATATACTTGGCGATGCCATGAAGCTCTCTTTTCTTTTGGTTTCTATAAGTATTTTATTGAGGGATAATCCCTAATGAGAAGTTACATACTTTATTCCAATTCTTATTAACTCATGGAATTTTTATTTGCATCAGTTATAACTTTGCAGTTCTATATGCATGATCATATCATGAACATTTCAAGTGAGTTCTAAACTCTCAGCATGAATCAGTTCCTCATAGTTAATAAAGTCAAATCAGCTCAGAAATTAGTTTCAAGATAGAAGTTTTAATGTTTCAGCTCAGCTATATCCTTCATTAGTAGACATGTCATGTCTACAACATTCCATGCTTCTAAAGTTTCAATAAGTTCCAACCTATCATTCGAGGACGAATGATTCCAAGGGGGAGATAATGTAACACCCCAAAAATCCAAGCCATTATTAGAACCATGATTCAAGTTCATGAAAATCAAAAAATCATATTTTTATAGTTTTATAGGTTATTTGGATATATATTAAGTACTAAAATAACTCTTACCTTGTAGACAAGTCAAAACATTCCTTAGCGATTAAATTCTTGTAAAGAAAGTAACTATAGTCAACTTCAAACAAGCATAACTTTTTGTATACTAAGAATTTTTGAGTTCAAAACCCACCGACAGATAGATAATTGAATTATCTTTCTAACGATACCAATTTTGCCTTAATCTGATATTGGAGCAAAATGTTATGCCCGTTTTACCCAAGGGGTGTCTGTCTGCCTAAGCGCGACGGCTAGAGTGACGGACCGTAGCATTAGTGATGGCCCATCACGCCAGAGCTTCACCCTTAAGCAGAAAGACCAAAATTTGGTCTTTTTGTGATAGTTGAAGTGATGGCCAGTCACATGAGTGATGGTCCGTCACCCAAACCATCACCCAGGACAGTTTTGCACCGTTGTGATGTTTTTAAAAGTTTTTTTTGATCTTTTTCCACTCTTTTAACCCCAAAACTACATCGTTTCACCCTCCAAATAGTAGTTATCAAGCATAAATACTACACTAACCTATCATAACTCAAAAATCATCCATCACAAAGCAAAAAAGGGTGATTTTCTTCTCCACAAAACCAACTAGGGTTCATCAAATTCAAGTTCAATACCAAGAATTAATCCAAGGCTTCAATATTCAGGTATGTGGGATGTTCATCCATGGTTCCCTTTCACCCATGGAGCCCCAAAACCTTTTTTTAAACTAAAGTATGGATTTTTCTCTTATTATGGAGTTTTGTATGTTCAAGGTGGATTAAATTCATGTGTTTTCCTTAGTAGGTTAACTCTATTCGTGTCCAAGAATGATTTCATGAGAAATTAGATTATGTTATGCTTTGAGATTCAATATCCCATGTTATATTCAAGTGAATTTCATGATTATCTTATCAATTTATGATCGCAGTCACGTAACCATGCTGTTTTCCCATGCTTTAAGAAATTCCCATGCTCAAGTTTATGATTCTCATATGTTTGATGAAATGTCTATGTTTTGACTTTTGAACCATGATTACATACGACAGTATTTTAAGTTTGATATCGTATTTCTATAATTATTCAGTGCTGGCAGGTTATGAACACCTGATACCTACGTGTTTTACATGATTTCCACTTAAGTAATAAGTCAGTCAGACCATGGTTTTATTATTATATTCAGAATGTCATGTTAATGCTGAGCACTTACAAGTACAGTACCATATCATGTTAAATAACTAATAATACCAAAGTCCTTCAGTTGGGAGTAACACTTGGCATCGAGTGAATGTAGTGATGGCGACTCCCCTGTCGGTAGAGGCATGAGTCGTTAGTAGCAGTCCCTAGGTTCTAGACCTACGACACCTTCGTAGATTATGAGAGATCCCCCGTTAGTAGAGGCATGACACCCTCGTCCTTCAGGACATCAGCCTTGTGGATCCATATTGTCAGTCATGTGTTGGTACCCCTGGCAAGGTACCAGCACCCTTCCAACTGGGGTTACATGTTAGACCCTAATAGCTCAGATTAGGGCATGTCGGTTGTAGTCAGCTCCAACAGTTTCAGTTTAGTATTCAAAGTATGTCAGTTCAGGTTAGCATGACCAAGTGTACAGATTTCAGATGTTCAGTTATACAAATTTCAGTTATTCAAATTTCAGATCATGTCAGTACATGTTTATGCTTGGTATTATATTCTTATTTTCACATGTTCATGTTTTTCATACTCAGTATCCATACATGATCCTCAGTACAACTTTTACAGCATATTCAGCTTTACAAGAGAATTTTTTACACTATTTATGTTTTATCACTTTCCAGCTTCAGATCTACTTATTCTACATAATTAAAGATTTAAGAAACTAAGTGTAGTGATTCATCATCTTATAAGATTATGTTTGTTACTCATGTTGTAAGATACTTCAGCTTTCAGTTTATTTCAGTCTCTTAATGAGTCTACTAACACTTAACATATATGTTCTTAAGATTATGTTCCTAATCAGTTTTTGTTATTGAATTCAGCCCACTTACTCAGTACATTATAGAAGTACTAATCCACATATATGTCTATGTGCTACATTGTCTCATAATGTAGGTGTCAGTTGTAGCCTATATATCTGAATCAGACAGTTGCAGCTTTCAGCCGGCAGGTAATAAGTTCTCCTAATTTGGGGACTCCAGTTAGTTGTAGTTCATGTACTTTATTTTTATTATTCATGTGTATTGATTAGTGGTAGTTAGAGGTATGTCTCAGCTATCTATAGTCAGTATAGTAGAGGCTTCGTAGATAGTTAGTCAGAGTCATGTAATGTAAATTCCAGTTCTCTCTTTAGTTTTATCAGGATGTAAACTTTATCAGTATTATAATTATCCAGATTACGCCATGACTATATTTTCGCATAGCAAACTTATCTATTTTATCTATTCTAAATCAGTTTCTCAAGCAGTATGTCAGTTCATGGGCTAGCTTAGGATTACTTGTGATTCCAAGCACTGTGTTACGACTAAGGGATAGTCTCGGGTCATGACAACAACCTATAAAAAGACAGATACATTTAAATCATATAATAATTTGCAGTCAGTTGGGTTACATATTAACACAGACAACTTATTCAACAGATGATCTATCTCTCGCAACAGCTGATCTATCTGTCGCAACCATATATTGCATCAGATTACCCATCGTTTGCATAATTTATTGTAGATGGGTAATTTGTTGAGTCAAGTTTAGAGAACCAAAGCGATAAATGGGTAGTCTATTGCGAAATATGAATTGTCTGTCGCAACAGATTACTTATCAGTTGCACCAATTGTAGTAGACGGGTAATTTTGTTACAACAGATGACCCATCTGTCATAACAGGCAGCACATTTATTTCAATATCTTTCTTTAAGTCAAATTATTTTACTTGAAAGAAGACGTACTGCATCATCCAGAGGGTTAAAGATATCAACCTCCTTAATTATTGTGTTGCTCTTTGCAGCCAACCACCTAAGGATCCTTGGATGAGACACCTCATCTGGGTAATCCTAGACCTGCTTCCAGAGGGGATTTATGGCTTAAAATTCCCAAGCCTAAAAAATGTAAACAGGAAGCAAGCAAAGAAAGTCATAATAATTATTCAATATAAACTAATGGATGAGTAAACAAATAGTGATTAAATTTACCATGAAATCCCAAGAAAAGCCGTATAATGTGATCATCTTTGGGGATAGCTTTGTTAGTAAATATTTGACAGTCAACTTTTAGCTGTCATATCCCCAGGGATAATTTTTGAATTTCTCAAAATCCTCAGCAAACGCCAACAAATCATCTTCTATGACTTTATTGATGTCTCTTACCAATATAACGGAATGGGCAAACCAAACTAAGCACAATTGCTCCGTGTACTTATTTGGTGTGGTTTTATCCTTGAGATGTTGTAACAAAGTCGTGGCTTTGTAGCTACGTCCAGTAATGTCGAACAACCCATCTATTTTTTCCTTTTGTTTGTTGATTTTGGTAGGTGGTCGCTTGGACAATACCTTTCCTTTATTTGATGGTGGTGGTTTGGTTTCCTACTTGCCTAGAACTTTTTGCGGGTGTTTTATTGATGAGAGGTTCATTTAGACAATCGCATCTCAAGCTTGTCACTATGGCAAACTCTTTCATGCCAAAACAAATCGGCATACCACAGTAGTTAATCTAGATTTCATCCATCTTTTCTCCCCCTTCTTTGAATCTTTATCATTCCCCACGTACTTGATCCTGCGCTTGAGAAGACCATATACCATGCTCATTTGGAAGCGGACAATATTGTACTCAGGTAGATCAAGAAAGTGTCCAAAGCAGTTCTTCTTAAAAAATTCATCTAGTTTTTCATTCTTCATAGTTTTCCTAAAGTCATCAAAAGGTTTCCCAACTGACATTTAAGTACCAAATCAGCAGTTAGTTTTGCAGGGTCATCTATCGGCATTGCAACTTGAAACCTGTCAATACTAATAGTTTTGATAGGATCATCCTGGGATTTCAATCTTAATTCATGCCCAATTGGTGATGCATTATCATCATATTGATCATCATCTTTTTTCTCACTTTTTATTTCCCCTTCTTCTTATTTATCATCATAATAATCATCATCCTCTTTCTTACTTTCTACTTCTTCCTCTTCTTGTTTATCTTTTTCTTCCTCTTTACTTTTATTATCCTCACCAGCTTCTAAATACCCTTCTCCACCCCCCTCAACATCATTTTCATAACTTTCCTCAGCTTTAATTTCCCTGACTGAGATTGTTCAGAAAGTTCCTCCGAATCCATCTGTACTCTAGTTTTTTTTGTCAGGTGGTCAGAAGTTGATCCACTTTTAGTTTCTTTTCTTTTTGGAGACATCTTTTAACTACAAACAATAGAAAAATAAAAAATACATTACATTTGATGTCTGCATAATTTTTTTAAAAAGGTAAGATAAATTTCAATAAATTTTTATACGCCACATTACAAAAAAATATTCCAACAGATAACCCATCAGTTGTAACAGATGGCAAATCTATTTGAAGACCTATTTAATATCTCCCAATAGATGTTCCTCCTATTGCAACAGATGGACCACAAATACCACCACTAAAACCACCACCAATGCCACTAAGACCACCAACACCATCACCAATGCCACCAATACCACCACCACCACCACCAACGCCACCAATGCCATCAATACCAATACCACCACCAAGACCACCGACACCACCACCAAGACCACAGATACCACCACCAAGACCACTAATACCGACACCACCAACACCACAAATACCATCCAATAATACCACGATAGTCAATGAAACACTGCGATAAAAACTAAATTTTTCGGGTTCTTCCTACATTTTTAGCATCAAAACTCAAAATTGTTAACTCATTCTCGAAGATAATACAACTAAAAGTCTTTTTTTTCATCATTAACTAAAAATCCCTAATTTTTAGAATAAAGAACAAATGTAGAACTCTTCTCAAACCCCGTTACCTGTGAAAACAGAGAAAATGATGGATACAAGAAAGAATGAAGGCGAAAATAACAACTGTGGATGGAAATGGGGAAAAAATTGATCTGTTTTGAAAGGTTGAGCAATATATTGAGTAGTTGTTTTTTGTATTGTTGAGAGAGAAAGAAAAGAGTGAGAACTCGAGATTTGAAATGATGAAATGTTTCCCCAAAAATGGATGATTTGTATGGGTTGATTTGTATTATGGAAAAGAATGTCAAGTTTTGAAATTGTTAATTTGGCCCGAATTGATCGTAATTATTTTTTAAAATAGATAATTTTTAACTGTTTCATCATAATAAATTGTATTAAGTTCAACTGAAACATTAATGAATTTAGGTATTAGCTTAATAATAAGTTAATATGAATCGTTTCAACTCAGATTATTCAATTGACGACCCAGGTCGGGAGGAACGCAATACCAATCTTATGCAATTGAAAAGACTAAATTGAAATTGTAGTTGGCCTTATGAACTTATCCCTAGTTCTAGTTAATTCAATTTAGGTATTAGCTCAATAATAAGTTAATCTGAATCATTTCAACTCAGATTGATCGATTGACGACTCAGGTCGGGAGAAACGTAATACCAATATCATACAATTGCAAAGACTCAATTGAAATTATAGTTGACCCTATGAACTCATTTCTATTTCTAACTAAATAAATTTTGTTATTAGCTCAATAATAAGTTAATATGAATTATTTCAACTCAGATTGATCGATTGACAACTCGGGTTGGGAGAAATGCAATACCAACATTATGCAATTGCAAAGACTCAATTGAAATTGTAGTTGACCCTATGAACTCATACCTAGTTCTAGCTAAATAAATTTAGGTATTAGATCAATAATAAGTTAATATGAATTGTTTCAACTCAGATTGATCGATTAATGATTCAGGTCGGGAGGAACGCAATACCAACATCATGCAATTGCAAAGACTCAATTAAAATTATAGTTGACCCTATGAACTTATCCCTAGTTCTAGTTAAATCAACTTAGGTATTATCTCAGTAATAAGTTAATATGAATTTTTTCAACTCAAATTGATCGATTGACGCCTCAGGTCAGGAGAAACGCAATACCAACATCATGCAATTGCAAAGACTCAATTGAAATTATAGTTGACCATATAAAAGCATCCCTAGTTCTAGCTAAATTAATTTATGTATTAGCTCAATAATAAGTTAATATGAATCGTTTCAACTTAGATTGATTGATTGATAACTGAGGCCGGGAGGAACGCAATATCAATATCATGCAATTGCAAAGACTCAATTAAAATTATAGTTGACCCTATAAACTTATTCCTAGTTCTAGCTAAATCAATTAAGGTATTAGCTCAATAATAAGTTAATATGAATCATTTCAACTCAGATTGATCAATTTACGACCCAGGTCGGGAGAAACGCAATACCAACATCATGCAATTGCAAAGACTCAATTGAAATTATAGCTGGTCCTTTGAACTCATTCCTAGTTCTAACTAAATCAACTGCAAAGAAATCTATTGCAACAGATTACTTTTCTATTGTAAATTATCAAATAGACATTTGCATCTGTTGCAACAGATGACTGAGCTGTTGAAAATTTTCAAATAGATATTGATATCTGTTGCAATAGATTATCTATCCATAATAAATTATCAAATAGACATTTGTATCTGTTGCGATAGATGACTGAGCTGTTGGAAATTTTTAAATAGATATTGATATCTGTTGAAATAGATGACATATCTGTTTGAAATTTATTTTTATTTTAAAGTAATTTTCTTTCCGAAATAATAAAGATAAAATACTAAGGCGGTAAAAAAATTTCTTGGATAACTCAAAAATTTTCTTTTTGAGTTGTCACATCTTGTCTTTTCAATGTCACCTATCTCCTCATGCCCCTCAAAGTTATTAATAAATATTTAAACTCATCTCTAGAATTATCTCTCCTTCAGTCATAAACTAATTCATCTTTTTTTTTCCTCTCTCCTCTTTAAGGTTATCACAACCATCTTCTTTTTTCTCTCATTTCTCTCCTCTTTCTCATGAGGATCCTTTCGAATCTCAATCGATTTATATCTTTTCTCGACTAAAATTGTTGTTTTGATTCCCTTGCTTTTGACATTGCAGGTATGGTTCACTATTGCACTTTTATTCTCGTCTTCTTCTTTGCAAGTTATTTAAATTAGTTATTTACATCTATTTTTTTATTTAATTACCCATTACCCATATACTATTTATTGAGAAAATTGAAGAAAAGGTGACTTTTAAGTTTTGAATGAATGAACCATTGTTTTTATTAAAATATGCAAAAAAAGTCATTTGTTGGGAGAACTTTAGAAGCCTTGTTGGCAGTATCTTTTTTTATGTATTTTGTTTGTTTCTTTGTTGTTGATGTTGTTATTGATGTTGTTGGTGGGGTTGTCGTTGTTAACGTGTGGTGTTGGTGTTGTTGATGGTGTTGGAATAAATGGTGTTGTTTCTTTATTGTTTCTTTATTGTTGATGTTGTAACAGATGAAGCAACTATTAGAACAAATCAAACCACTAGCAAAGCTGGTTTTTTTATTCTAACAAATGACCCATATATTGTAACATGTCGTTCATCTGTTGCAACAGATGCATAACCTATTATAATAGATTGCCCATCTTTTAAACAGATAGGAAATCTGTTGCAACAGATGGGCAATTTATTATAACAGACATATTGCAACATATGGGTCAGTTGTTGAACAGATATTGAAATATGTTGACATCAATTGTTTTTCTCTTATTTATAGATATAAGGAAGTGAAGGTTGATCAACTTTTGCCCAACCAATACAAAAGGCTACAGTAAAGATGGGTTCGAAGGAATAAGCTGCTTGTAGATGGAACCACTTCATATGTGGGAGGTATGTATTACTGATCATGTTATCGTGAAAACACACATAGAGTACACTGATTTTGTGAATGTTATTTTTTAACAATAAGGCATTGATAATTCAAATAAGATATCTGTAATTTTATAGTTAAGTTTGATAAGTCTGAATTGATAAGACTGGGGGACCATGAAGATGGTTCTGATACCTTGTTATGATTTAATGACGATTGTTGCTCATATTTATGTGTCAAGTTTTGTAAAAGGATCAAGTTTTGGTGGTATTGTAAAAAGATTCAATAGTGATAGGACTGATTTTAAGGGTTCAATGAACTTTTGAAAGGCCTCTGAAGCATCACAATGCTGCAACCAATAACGAAAATCAATATAGTTATTGTCCTAGCCCAAATTTATATGGTTGGGTTGCTCAGGGTGATGATTATACACCATCAGGTGCGGTAGGAGAATACCTGCGAGGAAAAAGGGGAGTTGATGAAAATTATATCATCTCAGACCTTATTAAAGAACAAACACAGGGTACCAAGGATTTTGTAGCGAATCTGGATGATGAAATTGACTTAAAACATGATAAATCTTAATCAAGTGCAAATATGAAAGTGTATCCAGTAATGAAAATCCGTCAGTCATCTCTCTCAAAGAAAAATAGTGCAGCCGGACACTTTGTTAGGGAGTTGCGACTAATTAGCGTGGTTGAAATGATCTCCTACATAGAAAATAACAGAATACCAAGAAAATAACTTTGCGGGCACCGAGGGTTGAAATAATGTACAGTAAATCAAGAAAACTTGCCCCAAGAGCTTCTGAAGTTAAAATAAGGAATCAAGCGAAGCCGGTAATTTTTGAATTTTAAATTCCAACACATGCCTTCTTGTTTATGGTTCCAATTAGGTCCACTGCTATTGACCTGATCAGAACCATAAACAAGATTGAAAGGAAGATTGAGTATAATTACTTCCTTAGGAATATGGATGTAATTGATTGTGTTTTCTTGCTTTAGCATGCTTTCAACATATCTTAGAGAAGATCAAATGCTTGTTGTAGTATGTGAATCCCATGCAGTTGCCAGAGCTCTTACAAATTATCAAATTGATGGAAATGTAAATTGCACCAGTACTTTTGACATATTAGCAACTAAGCATGGAAATCACTAGTACAATTTACATTTCCATCCATTTGATAATTTTTAAGAGCCCTGGCAACTGCACGGGATTCACATACTACAATGAGTTATCTCTCTTCTCCAAGATATATTGAAAGCATGCTAAGGAAAGAAAACACAATCAATGTAACGCCCCGAGTCTGTACCCCGAATGCTACACAGTGCTTACGACCCCGAAGGACCATAAGCTAACTTTTGATTGATATCTGCTGTGAGCACTGAATAATCACACTACAATAATAATACTGAAATAAATGTGAAAATTAGGTTGAAGTGGCCATAAGGTTCAAAACTGAAAACAAATACTGAATATTGATAAATGAATATTAAAAATTGAAAATCTGTCAGAAATATTCTAGTCTGAAAGCCTCTAACTATCTGAATATGGAGTTGATGGAACAAGTCCCCAACTAACTCCGTCTACTGAATGCTGAACTATTGAAATACTAAAAAATAACATCATCCTCGAACTGTGAGGACTCACCACTAAATTTTTTGCTGATAATCTGGGCTGGTAAGTGCGGTCAGGAGCCCGTACGTCTGAACCTATGATATAAGACATCATAGCACAAAAGAAAAATATGTGTCAGTACTTTGAATATACTGGTATGCTAAGTGAGGTAGGATGATATGCATAGGTTCATATGCATGGACAACAACTAGCTGAGTAATATAGACGTAATTGAATGAGAGTACATGCATGAATACATAAACTGTAACTGAGATCATGTTAACACTGGATACTGAGTTCTGAATAATGATTAACTGATATCTAAGTTTACTGATATTGTAGTACTGATAGCTGAGTGACTGTTTCTAATAGTTCTGATTCTGTAAAATAGAACCGAGTTATATACTAAGCTGGGTGACTGTGTTTGACAGTCCTAAATCTGTAGAACTGAACTGAGTTCTATGCTGAGACTAAAACTAAAACTGTGGGAGATAGTTATTTAACCAATATGCCCTTCTCTAAATGGATTGGGGTCCAACCTGTAACCCCAATTGGAAGGGTGTCAATACCATACCACGGTTAAAGACAAGCTGTGAGTTAACCCTCTCTGACAGAAAACACTTTCATCAACCCTCGCTGGCAGGAAAAGTCATGTGAGATGTATCAACCCTAGTCTGGCAGGAAGATATCTCAATCTATACTGGCTACGTAGTTCTGTAACTCAGGGATTGTTACTAAGGGTCAAACCCTATGCTGGCAGGAATGCCCCTATCCCTAGGTTCGCTCGGTGCTGATTCCTTCGCTCGGTGCTGATTCCTACTTTCAACTGAATAGACATTGAACTAATTTCTAAACTGTACTAGGCTGGACTGAACTGTTACTGATCGTACTGTCTAACTGAACTGAACTGAGTTTATTGAATTCTGAACTGACTACTGAGCTGAGACTAGGACTGCTTGCTGAGTATTACTATTCGTGACACTACTGAGACTATTTTATAACTACTGTAGCTCTAGGTAAATAGCTAGATTTTGGGTATTGAATACCCCCAGAACTCCATAATATGAAAAGTAACATACTGCATGACTTTAGTAGCATAATAGTACTTGCTTACTAATAATGTATCCATTTAGACATTTTTGTCAAACACTTGATATACATGAGCTTGTGCATGAATGAAATCACATAATAACATGTCATGCTTGCACTAGTCAATTCACATAAGCTTTTTGACAAACACTTGGGGAACATTGGTATTTCACATGTCAATAAACATGTAATACTATCATGGATACTACATTCAACTTGTAATTTAAGAGTTCAACATGAAGTTCACATAATTCAATCCACAATTAACTAGTTTTCATGGAATTTATGATAAATCATGGAATTGAAAACCCATTTAACATCATAATTAAGATTACAATCAAATCCAACATGAAATCTATGAAATCATTTAACTTGTAATTTAAAAGAGTTTCTTGAACTCCAAGGGTGGAAGGAAACCCTTGGATGAACACTTCACATACCTTGGTACTTGAATTAATGAAGGTTGATGGTGAATTTCTTGAAGCTTGAATTGAAATTAGATCTCCTAGGGTTTTGTTCTTGAGAAATTTGAGAGAAATAATGAATGTTTTTGCCCTATGAGTGATTAATTTCGTGTTTTAGGAGTTGAATAGGGGTGGGAAAATAACCCCAATACCCTCATGGATGCAGAGTTTTAATGACTGAAAACGGGTTCAGTGACGCACAGCCCGACGCGCCGCATCGATGGGGTCGATGCGATGGCCGAAGCGCCGCATCGATGGGGTCGATGCGATGGCCGAAGCGCCGCATCGAGTCCGCGTCGGCTCACTAGAAATTGACACTGGGAGATGGAAAAAACATTTATCAACGCGATAGGCGACGTGACGCATCGAGATCGCGTTGATCCATTGGTTTGGATTTCCAAACGTGATTCAAACGATGTTCGAAAAATCCAAAACTTGTCTGAGAATACCTACTGACATACCTAATCATTAATCAACCTAAAAACCAATACTTTAAGGTCTTCAGGGTCGGGAAATAGGATCACCAACTTATGAGGCAAAAATTAATTCTAAGTGTAATCACTAAGCAAAAAGACAAATTTCAAAAATTTCAGTATCCTATTTAAACATTTTCAAATCTTAAATCGAAAAAAGACAAAGGTTATTTTAAATTCAATTTGAAAAGCAAAAGTATTAAAATTAAATAATACTAAAACTTTGCTGGAATAAAATACAAATACAGAGTTTCGCGGCTATTACCCCTAAAATATATTTTCAATTTCTTTTTCTTCTTCCCCCTTTTTTTCCCATTCTCTCTACCGCAAAATTCTTCCAATTTCTCACCGCGGCTTCAAAATTCACCTATGAAATCTCTCATTTTTACAGTAGCTCATGGTTCTGAAAATTGATTGAGAAGCTGTAACTGTTTTGATAGGTAAACAAACTCACCTCTTTTTTTTGCTGTACGTTGCTCAACAAATTGGTGCAAAAAAAGGTTTTTTTACTGTGATTTTGAAAGTTTGAGTCTTTTGTTTCTGGGTATTTCTAGAAGTTTATCAGATCGCAATTTTTGTTTGTATGGGTTAGTGTTTGTTGTAATTTGTGTTGAGTGCTGAGAGTTGGTAATGATATCTTTGGGCGGCCCCTTTTTGAGCAAATAGACATAGAATTAATAACCTCTGTTCATCACGCAAGAGAAATCTTATCGATCTTATCAATAGGAATAATTGGTAGGCATAATTCTTATTGTGGCCTAGTGGTCAATGAAGTGAGATGAGAATTGAGAACCATGAGGTCTCGGGTTTGAATCCCCTCAGAGACAAAAATACTGGGTGATTTCTTCCCATCTGTCCTAGCCTTGGTGTGAAGATTGGAGGTGGTAGGTATACCATGGAAATAGTCGAGGTGCACGAAAGCTAGTTCGGACATCGCGGTTATCAAAAAAAAATATTGGTAGGCATAGTTTATATTGTTGCCTAGTGGTAAAATGAAGTGGGATGAGAATCATAAGGTCTCAGGTTCAAATCCCAGTAGAGACAAAACTAGTAAAAACAAGCAAGGAATTTTCTTTTTGTGCAGAAGAAACTTATATGGAGTTAAGGTAAAAGTACTTGAGGTGCAGCTACAATTTAATGTTGTTAATACAAATTATGCATGCAAGTCTTTGATAGCCATTTGAAATGACTATGCGAGTTTTGAAGGTTAAGAAAAAGTTACTAGTTGCTAATAAGCCAGTTGTTCGCTTATATATAATATTTACCATTTACTTAAATATTGATCAACAAACTACGCGTGGACATCTATTTTGCTGAAACTATAATTTGGTGCGTGTACATATTAAAATCATGTTTATTAGTGATTTAGTTTATCACTTCCCAAACATATTGTCATAAACAGAATCTTATATTGTGCTTGACTGATTTTGCTTTTTGGTATAGGTTTTCCAAGATTGTAAGTATGGCTCCAGCAAAAAAGTCCAAAAGCATAAACAAGCGATTATCTCCTACAACTGAAATCTCTCCCAGTAAAGATGGCAATGGGGACAACGGAAAGAAAAGCTTGCAACGGGTGAGTTTTACTGTACTTTTGTTTGCTCTTGTAATATTCCATGATGAGGCATGTAAGTTCTTTTATGGTTTTGTTTTCTTTTGGAATCTAGGATAAATTAGTGTCTTCTTGGAAATGATAACATGCTCTTTTTTTGTTTGAGAATTTGGACCTCGTGACAGCATAGGATGGTGCATGTTACCTTTTCCATAGTAGAAAATTGAAAAGAGACAGATAGTGCAAGGAGAGATGAATGATTTTGTCAAGGATGTTATGAAGTTGCTAGAAATATGTCGGTGAAATGAGGACGTTTTTCTCATGTTTTTCTTTGAATTTAAGAGGAAAATTTGGAATGAAAAGACAATGTCTGGTTTACCTTTCAACTTTCATTAAAAACATATTATAATTCTTTCATCACGCTATTTTTATGGTAGTTATTTTTGTGGGAAAGTTTTCAAATTGTTTTCCCACAACTTTCCTCTTACTAAAGGTGTACAGAAAGTTAATTTTCCACCGCGTCCCTTTTTTATTCTTGTCAACTATCAAGTTCCACACTAATTGAGGGAAAGAGTTGTTGTTTCCTTATATATACTTGGGAAATCCTACTCTCATGAGCTGGCTTTTGGTGTTGAGGTAGGCCTGAAGTTCATTTCTTCACATGGTATCAGAGCTAGGTCCGTTGGTTCCTGCTGTTGTGTTTCTCATCGTTGGCCCCCCACATTATGTTTATCCTGCTCCAGTTGTCCAGTCCTGGGTGTGGGGAAGTGTCAAGTCCGACATTGGTTGAGGGAATGGATTGTGGTTTCCTTTTATGGTCCTGGGAAGTCCTCCTCTCATCATGAGCTAGGTTTGGATTTGAGTTGGGCCAAGGTTCATTTCTTCGCACCAAATGGCTTCTTGAAGAAAGTGTTAATATGTTGAGTTGTAAAGGAGAAATATTTCATCTAGTTTCTTAGGTTCAATGTAACGTGTTCTATGAAGATTGGGGGAGGGCAAGGCATTATGTTTGCATTTTGACACGATTATTTGATTAAAATTACAGAAGCGGAAATTGTCTGACATGCTTGGTCCTCAGTGGAGTGAGGAAAACCTGACACGCTTCTATCAAGCATACCGCAAGTATGGTAAAGATTGGAAAAAGGTCAGTTCAAATTCCAAGTGTATCCATCAATTGAAGTTAATTAAAATTACCCTGTACTTGCATATGTTTGCTGTTGATGATCTCTGATGCCTTGCCTCTGAGAGCTGCTTTGTACTTATTGCAGGTTGCATCTACAGTGAAATTCCGAACTGCAGAAATGGTGGAAGCTCTTTACACAATGAATAGGGTATGCTCTGAATGCTGACAACAAAGTAACACATGTCTTTATAATTGAATCCTCTTAGCTTATGATATCATCTAATGAAGTATCTTGATTGGCAATGCCTCTCTTCATATTCCTGCTGATTGTATACCTAGTCTTAAATGTCATCTATACTGATAGCATGGTGAGAGAGTCCATTTTGTGGAATCTTATTCTAATGCTTCATGTTGTTGGCTGGTGAACATTTTGTTAAATATAAGTTCTTTGAGTAGCAAAATACTCTAATAAAAGTCAGATCTTTTTCACAAAGAAATCTTGTTAGGGTTATCAATTTTTGAGGGGCTGTTTCATCTGTTGTTCAGTTTTTCTAGTACTAGTAGGCAATCAATTAACATTGCTTGCCCTCTGCCACAGAGTCTTTGACTCTTTCTTACTCTTGGAAATAATTTAACCTTTTCTTTTACATGGTATTGGTGGTATGGTGATATGTGCTTCACTACTGGTATCATAGATGCCTTTGGATGTTATTAACATGAGCTGCAATCTCCTATCTCCATGAGTACTCTGTACACACTCATATGGCCTATCGTGTGCATGTGTTGTTTTGTACTCACCAGCTGCGTAGATTTCACCTTTCAGGCGTCCAAAGTAGCGTTCCACGAGTACTTTGAGGTTGCCATGTTTCAAACACGTCATACACATAAGTTTCCTTATTGTACCTTGTAAAAATGTCATCTCCACTAAAGAACAGTAGGAAAGGAGGAGGACAGTGTTAAAAGGAAAGAACATAGTTCCCAGTAATTGCAGTAGGATCTAGGATGCCGTATATCCATTAGCTATAATATGACACTTATAGTTTTTCCTTGTTTCTTTTAATAAATTTGACATTTCTATTCTGTTGTAACTAGCTTTTAACATATATAATTGATTGAGTTTCTTTGCAGTGTCTTATTATAATATCATCCTCTTCCTCTCTTTTTCTGTCTGTTTTGAGCAGTTTCCAGATTCCATTGGTCTTCTTTTTTGTGCGTGTGGCGTCTCTGTGTCATCTTAACCAGCTTTGTTTAACTTTTGGTGCTACTTTATTTTCCTTTTCTGAATCCTGATATGGAACAATGCAATATTGTGGGTAATTGATACTAGTTGAAAGTTTTGCATCAAAACTGATCTTCACATTCATAAATCTACAATACCAGTTGGTGCTATGATTTGTTCATTTTCCTTTTGATGCTATTATGTTGCGTTAACACCGGGAAACAGCCCCCAAACTCCATTGTACTTGTAAAAGAAAACTGTCATTTCCTGGTGAAGCACATTAACTTAGAAAGAGCAATCTCTTTTTGGAGAGCATACCAATCATCTTCTGGGCCAACATTTTGCTCTAAAAAAGAGTAATCACTTCAATTATGATCATTTTTGCCTTTATGATGGCTATATACATAGAAAGCATGGAATGTCATGTTAATCATCATAAACCATTGTGTTTATCACAAAATCATCATAAATCACGGTCTTGTGATTTTAGCCAGTAACTGGTCAACTACACTTTGAAGATTGTTTCTATGGTGGTATTATTATAAGATTTTAAATTTAGAAGAAATGACACCGAGTAATTAATCAGCATTGAATATATTTTAAGTCATATACAATGATGATGCAATTCATTGTCTATTCATTGTATTGTATTTCAGGCTTATTTATCTCTTCCAGAGGGGACTGCGTCTGTGGCTGGGCTGATTGCCATGATGACTGATCACTACTGCAACTTGGTAAGACTTAAAATATATTGAGTTTCTCCATCCACCAGACTTATATGTTTCTTTCATATTTATGTTTATTTCATAGTTGCTTCATGCTTAAGGAGTAGTATTAGAATTTGAGCTTCGTGGCATCAAATAGATGGAATTCCTTGACACTTCAATTGAAAAAATGCAGCTAATCTTGAGTAGAAAGATCGTTGCAAGCTGTTCTTTTTAAATAAGCAGTAGGAACGATGATTCTAGGCATTAGGTCGTTGCAAAAACATTTTTTTCTTACTGTCGACAAGAAAACCTTTTCTAAAAGAGAACTGTATATATGTTCAGTGTTATCACTTATATTTGTTTATGGTTTCTGAGTTCTAGTGTTTAAATTTTGTAGCTGCATCTTAGTTTTGGGTATTTGCTGATGAAATAACTTGACTATGGGATGTCAGGCAGCAAGCGACAGTGAGCAAGAGAGTAATGAGGACGCTGGAACGTCTCGAAAACCTCAGAAACGTGCATGGGGTAAAGTTCATCCTAATATATCTAAAACATCTGAGATGACCTCTTCAGCATTAGCAGCTAGCCATGGTTGTTTAACTTTGTTGAAGAAGAAGCGTTCAGGAGGTGCGTTGTCCCTTCTATTCCTCCCACAATAAAAAGGGATAAATTAAAATGTAGTGTTTAGTTTTATTCCAGAAAAAAAGAATATAATATCTGTAAAAAGTCTTCCAGCTGGACCTATATTAGAATCTTTCTTGCTTGTTATTCTTGCATAGAGTTTATTGTCAGCAGTGCATTGTACTTTCATGCATCAATAACTTTTCCAGGATGTCGTTTTGTTTATCTGCCTTCCACATCACGGCCTATTTACCAATTGAACTCTTTTTGAATGTTGACAAACTAAAGCTTTCTTTTTATTTATGATCTGTAACTTGAAGGGGAGCCTTGAAGTAACTGGTAAAGTTGTTGCCATGTGACCAGGAGGTCACGGGTTCAAGCCTTGGAAACAGCCTCTGGCAGAAATGCAAGGTAAGGTTGCGTACAATACACCCTTGTGGTGGGGCCCTTCCCCGGACCCTGCGCATAGCGGGAGTTTTAGTGCACCGGGCTGCCCTTTTTTTTTATCATCTGTAACTCAAGATAGAAGCCTACCCTCTTTTTCTTTATCCAAGGATTGAGCACTTGTCATGTGATATTATTAATGAATTTTCTATGGAGTTTCCTTTCAGGAAGCCGTCCTCGAGCTGTTGGAAAACGAACCCCACGATTTCCTGTTTCTTTTTCTTATGAAAATCCCAAGGGTGAGAAGTATTTTTCTCCTAGTGGACAGAGTTTGAAACTGCAGCCAGATGACACCGATGATGATGTTAAGATAGCGTTAGTTTTAACAGAAGCTTCACAAAGAGGTGGTTCTCCTCAGCTCTCTAAGACACCAAGCCGTTGGACGGATGGTGCTATGTTCTCACCTGTTGGGACTGCTGAAAGAAAGGTATTACTTACTTCCATTTCACATTCTGACTTATCTGCATAGACATGTCCACAGCAGATCACCTAATTGATTTTTTTTTTTTTTTTTGCAACTAGCGTGTTAAAGTGGATATGGGCAACGCCAAGCTTCTTAGTAATGAAGTGGATGAAGAAGAGGGAAGCATGGAAGCAGACACTGGTGAGCTGATGCGGTATAAGAATGATTTTGAGGAAGCTGAAACCGTTGGTCGAACAACACAGAAGCAAAAAAGACCATATGGTAAAAAGTTGGAAGTTGATGATAGTGGTGAAAATCATTTTGATGATATCAAAGAGGCATGTAGTGGTACAGAAGAAGGTCAAGGATTGGGTGTGTCGAGGGGTAAACTTGAAATGGAGGCCACAGATGAAAAGAATGCAAGGGCCTCGATACAAGGCCCTAGAAAGAGGAGCAAAAAGGTTCTTTTCGGGCGAGGTATTACAAAGTTTTGTAGATTACTCTTCTTTAGAGCTTTCCATTTTAACAATTTAACAGCATTTAAATGTTCTTTTGGTCCTTTTTGATTTTTTATTTGATCTTTTGCCACTAATTAAGAGAGGGAAGGGGGATGCATTCTTGGAAACATAACTGAAATTGAGTCCCTAATAAGATCTGAACACGCATCCAAGTTTGACACGAGTGCTGAGCAATAAGTATGAGGTGTTACTATTGCACTAACCTGAACTAGGGCTAATTCTCTTCGAAAGATAAATTAGAAAATGATGCTTTTTGTTTCATCACAGTGACCATTAATTCTTACAATCTCAAAATACATGAGTGTGTACTAGACTGTATCTGCTTTGTTTTAGCAGAAAGCTACATAAACCTCAAATATTATCTCCTTAACGCCTCTTCCCGTTATCTTTTCCTATCTGGTATAAATCCTCCCTTCCCTCCCCCTTTCCCCCTCCTTCCTGGTATTCTTGATGTTAAGCGTGTCACATTGGTAGGTGTTGGGCAAACCTCACTTCATGAACTAGCTTTGGGCTTGGGTTAGGCCCAAGGTCCATTTTCTTATCATGGTATCGGAGCCAGACCCTTCCTCATGGCTCATTCTTGGTTACTCACTATTGGGACCCATGTTACATTGTCAAGGCTCTAGATATCACCTGGAGTATTTTATTTTATTTTTTTTGGGTTTTGGGTGGGTGGGTGAGGGGATATGTTGTTGTTAAATGTCCCACTTGTATGATATTGGGCAATCCTCACATAATGAGCTAGCTTTTGATGTTGATTTTGGGAGAGGTCCATTTCTTATCACTTGACATGCCCTAAAATTGAAGGGAAGAGGTTATTTACAGAAGCAGCAACTCAAGGATTGCTCGACAAATGACATACTAAACATCTCTGCAACAATGTTAACAAGTTCAAAGTGGCCAGGAACTTCAGAAGTTGAACAGCATCAGAATAAGAGCCGAAACACAGCAGATTTTCATGAATAACCCAAACAAAATAAGAAACAAAAGAAAACACAAATAGGTTTACCAAGTGCCTAATCATCAAACAAAGTTTCCCAAGTCTACCTTCAATACGGGAAGAGTCTGTTACTTCCGTGCCATCATAATTATAGTAAGCTAAGTTTTATAATTGCCATTCTCGGGGATTTTTTCCTTTGTCCAGTTTTTCGTCTTACATGGCTTTATTATGGCAGGCAATAGATGAGACCATTACCTTCGTAATATTAATGTTTAGGAAGGTACTTTATTCTTAAAAGTCTTAGACAGATAGGAAAAGGTAGAGAAAGGAAGGAATCAATATTACAAGTTTTCAACAACTTAGGGCTTAGGACATCATGGAGGTTCTGTTATATATTGTGACGTTGTTCCTTTTCTCATTAGCTTGACTTTGTTTTTCAAGTTGTGGAGCAAGAGTTACTTCCGAGTTCTGTTATTTTAATGCTAAGTAGCTTGCTACTTTTGGTGAAGTAATTCGACTTTAAACCTGTTATTGTATGATAGAAACTGTTATATCTTGGTAGAATGAGCGGAAGTAGAGGATATATATGCTTATTTGCTTTTTTCCTTCATGTAGATGAAAGCTCTGCTTTTGATGCCTTACAAACTTTGGCTGATTTGTCTCTAATGATGCCAGCAGCTGAAAATGAAGATGGTAAGTGTACAAAATTCTGTTTCTATAGATCTTTGCATGAAAGATGGCTTATGGCTATTTGGGATATGCTGGGTGTTGATAGTATCTCTTTATCCCCCTTTCACATTCTGTCTTAGCCTAATATTGTAGCCACTTTGATCTCTATGCATTTCAGGTATTCTCTCTTGTTATTTGAAACTTGAGATCTTTGAATTTACTCTGTACTTGGACGTCAAATTTCTTCTGTGAATTATTTACTGAAAAAGGAACTTGAGCTAAATTTTTAAAAGAACAGTGATTTCTGTTTAGCTTATCTTTGCACATTTGCTTTCGGATTATGCTATATGCTTCTCTCTCTCTCTCTCTCTCTTTTTGTATCTTCACAGCTGCTTGCCTGTCCCAGTCTGAGTGCACTTGCTTGATAATTTAAGTGATTTCATTAATATACCAGCACCAAGGAAGTGCTTTGGAAAGACGCAGAAGATACTGACATATTCGTAGTGTAGCTGTAGGCGATATAGTAACACAGTATCCTCTATGCTATTTCCTTTGTTCAACCTACACGGCTACACCAAAATTCAAATTCTACAGACCTTTGAACTTCATGATAGTGTTATTATATCTTTCTTAAATGATTCCTATCTGGTCACTGTTGCTAAATGTTGCTTAAAGTGTTGCGAGGGAAGGCAAGGCTTGTCTTTCCAGGGACCAAAGCCATGCACTTAAGTGAATTGTGAGCTTCAAATAATGAAGCACAAAGTGACCCCAACGAGAAGCATTAGTACTTTGAAACTCAACTTTGAGGAGTTGGACTAATATTAATGTTATTGTATATTTGATGTTGAACTAGTTATTTTAATTTGAAATCAATTATTTTAACACTAAATTCATGCATGTTTGGTATTTTCTTATCTTCTGTAAATCATTCACTTCTCTTCAAAGAAGAGTGTGCTTCACTTCTTGCTTTTCACTTCAAGCCTAGTGGACCTTGTCTGTTTTTTGCTCTTTTCACTTTCAAAACTGTCTATCCATTTGATCCATAATATGCTCATAGGAATAGTTCTCTGGACATCTCAGCATTTTCGCACCTTCTGATCCTTCCAAGTAGTGATACGTTTGTTCAACCCTCTTGGCATGACTAACCGTATACCATATATATTTGTATATATATTTAAGAACGTAAACCACAAATCTCAAAATCTGTCTGCAGTTTATGACATATAAGTAGGTAATTAATTTATTCCAAAAACATCCATTTTTGCTGTAAAATGGATATTTTCTTATTTAGAATGAACCAAAAGGAAGAATTATTTAGATGATATTTTACCTAATGTGCTCACCTTCATTTGGCTCGAATGTTTAGGTATATGTTCTGAAATTTTTATCTTTTCAAAATTTCTGTATAAGTTCCTAAATAACAGTGTGCAAGGATGTATTTTACAGTGTCCTGACGTCAATTTCCGTTCAGACAGTATATTGTTTTATAAGCTTACCTTTTAACATTTATTCACGGGTTACCATGTGATATATCCCTTAGGAAGGAGAGAAAAATAAATCTAAGGCATGCTTGCACTAATTCCTAAAATAGCTGGTAATATTAGGCGCTTGTAATAGCTATCTATTGCTTTTCTTTAACTCTGTTTTTGTAAGTTCGTGTAAGGAGGTTACTGATTTAGGATTTTGATGGTAAGTTTATCACTAGGTATATGGATTCGGGGTATATTAGCAAGTATAGATGAACCTGGAACTTGCAGCGTAAATGTGGGTTCAAGGTCAATGAAACAAGTTTTTGTTTACTATTCTTTGTCATGATAATCTGCTGGCTTGCTCCTTTTTGTATCTCTTTTGTGTGGTAGAAGATGAGTATTTTCCATTTTTCTTTGTTTGTGCTCTCTGTATTCTCCAAATAGCTTGCGGAGAGCTCACGATCTTCTAATTCTCCTTACCTTTTTACTATATGACTAGCGTCTATTTCTTCCATCTTGTCAAAGTTGGTAAATTGCTATTTCTTCCTGCTTGTGCTCTCAACTTCCTATCCACTTCCGGTGTTTAAGTTTTCCCCCCTTAACTATTTCCTTTTGTTTTCAATTGAAGTGTTGGATATGCTTACAATCCTATATCTTGATCGCACTTCATGTGTTTCCATTTGATTTTTCAGCTGTTATTCTGTCTTAACTGTGAGTATATTGGATTCTCTTTTTTCTTTTCAGAGTCAATGATGCAGGTAAAGGATGAAATTGATGACCATGTCGATGAATCTGGCTCCTTGGAAGCCGTTCCAGCACACAGACAAAGAGACAAACGTGGATCGGCGGGGGTTAAATCGAGATGGAGTCAATCTTTATCAAAGTTTGAAGTTACTTCCAGTAGGACATCAAAGCATGGGAAAGTTACATCTTCTGATGTTAATGCTGTTCCTGAAACAAAGCAGGCAAGGAGGGCACAGAAAGCAATGTCATCTAAGGTATTAGGAGACAGCATTGCATCCCTGTTTAATATTCTGATGTGCAAATGATTTGTAACACTTCTGAGGATAATCTTGCAGGCTCGCAAAGCTGAAGGTCATGTTGACTATGATGTTACTGAATCTCAGGAAGCTGCGGTGATTTTCTTGTTTTTGTCCATTTTAAGTGATTGTTTCGAGATTTAGACATGTTTGAGCCACAGTGTTGAGCATTTTGCCTGATTGGACACCTTACTGCACTGTTTCTAATTTGACATGATATTTTCTCCTATAGGTAAAAGACGCATCAAAAAAGTCCACCAGTAAGGGTAAAAGATCCTATCAGTGTGTGTCGCCTAAATTAATTAAAGATCAGGAGCATTCATCATGTGCAGATCCAAGAACAGAACGAAGTGATTCAGCTCAATCAACTGCACAGATCCCTGTGGAAAACCAGGTGAACTTGCCTACTAAAGTTAGAAGCCGGCGTAAGACGGACCTGAAAAAACCTCAAAAACAAAAAGATTTGAAGATTCCTGATAAAAGTTTGGATGATACTAGTGCATCCTTCACTGCACTTCGTGACAAAGCATTCAGTCTTAAGGTTTTAGTTATGCACTTGTAGTTCATTATTGTGATATGGACACTTGTTAACTTGCATACATTGCATGCAGAAAAAGATTTCCAGTTGCCTTTCCAACCATCAGGTACGAAGATGGTGTACGTATGAGTGGTTCTACAGTGCAATTGACTACCCTTGGTTTGCTAAAAGGGAATTTGTGGAGTACCTGTATCATGTTGGATTAGGGCATGTTCCAAGGTTAACTCGTGTTGAATGGGGCGTCATAAGAAGGTATACTCTCACTTTCTTCTATTTGGAAGTCGCACTGTTCCCTGGGCGAGTTCTAAACATTAGGAGTTTGTTATTTTTACGTTAATGATGGTTTTCAATCCTCGTCTTGATGTAGTTCTCTTGGCAAACCACGACGATTCTCTGAGCAATTCTTGAATGAAGAAAAGGAGAAGCTTAATCAATACCGGGAATCTGTTAGATCACATTATACTGAACTTCGTGAAGGTACCAGGGAAGGGTTACCCACAGATCTTGCAAGGCCTTTGTCGGTTGGGCAACGTGTGATTGCGATCCATCCAAAAACAAGAGAGATACATGATGGAAATGTGTTAACAGTTGATCACTCTAGATGCCATGTTCAGTTTGACCGACCAGAGCTTGGGGTTGAATTTGTCATGGTAATTCGTTATTGCTTAGTATGTGCTCATATGGTATTCTATAATGTTAGTCTATAGTTTCTCTTAGGTTCACAAAGATTAGAGATGATTACGAAGGTGCAAGTAGCACATATATGAATATAGTGAGAGAAGTTTGGTTTAAATGGTTTGACCATGCCCTACATAGACCTCCATATGCACCTATCCGTAGGTGTAGCACTATGATGATTGAAGATAATAGAAAAGGACGTGGTAAATGTAAAATCACATTGGGGAAATTGTATCAAAGGACCTATAATCTCTCGAAAATCAATGTCGATTTAGCTAAAGAATAGAACACAATGAAATCAACGGATCCATATAGGTGATGCCGAGTGCGGGATTAAGGTTTAGTTATTGCTACACTTGCGTTAGGTCCAGAGTTTGACACAAGTTCTACTTTGGTTAGAGATGTATATGTCAATATAAGGGTATGTGTGAGACTTAAAGAATCTTTAGTTTTAGAAAACCCCTCATCTGCCTTTTCTAAGATATCATTAAGTATTTGATTGAAGTGCACTTGGATAAAAAAAAAATAGGGCAGCCCGGTGCACTAAAGCTATCGCTATGCACGGTGTCCGGAGAAGGGCCCCACCACAAGGGTGTATCGTACGCAGCCTTACCTTGCATTTCTGCCAGAGGCTGTTTTCAAGGCTTGAACCCATGACCTCCTGGTCACATGACAACAACTTTACCAGTTACTCCAAGGCTCCCCTTCTCGCCCCACCACAGGGGTGTATCGTACGCAGCCTTACCTTGCATTTCTGCCACAAGGGTGAAGTGCGCTTGGATACATACGATAAATATAGCCAACTACAACTAGTTCGGGATTTAGGAGTAGTTTATTAATTGTTTATGCCCCTTTCGAAGCTATCCCATAGTGTGAGAGAAATAACTAAGAGTCAGGTTATGATACTGAGTCCAAATGTCTGTACTAACACTCTGGTGCCATCCTCCAGATATGGTAAGCTAAATTTTTCTTCTGAGGATGCTTCTGACAGAAAGTAAGAGAAAAAAGAAAGGCACAACTAAAGTAAATTGATTACTCAAGTCCAACCAAACTTAATTATTGAACTCCTGCGTGTAATCTCTTTATCTGTTGGAAGACATCTTATCTTCTTGTAAATTATCTTTTCTACTTGTTCATAACAGGTTCTGTGTATGAATCACTATTTCAGTACTGTACTTTTAAAAAGATTTGGTATTTCAGTACTTTGTGGTTTGGTTCTCCGGTGATTGCTTTCTGGACCTGATGGCTAATTAGAACACTTAATGTTCTGGCAGGACATTGATTGCATGCCTCTAAATCCATTGGAAAACATGCCCACGCTACTTACAAGGCATGCAGATGCTGTTGATAAGTTTTTCGAGAGCTTCAATGAGCTCAAGATGAATGCACGAGCAAATGAGTTTATGAAATTTCCGGCTGGTGACAGCAGGGAAAATGGAGATGTTTTCTCTCATTTCTCCCCACGAAGTCATCCCGTCAGTAATCTCCTAAAGCAGACGAAGGTCAGTGGTTCTCCTCTACTCTTCCTTAAATTCCTTTTATACTTCATTTATTTTGGATTCAGTGATTCTCAAAAACCCAGGTTTAGAAACTTATATTGCAATTCGTCCCATACAGTTTCTAATCAAAACAATTGTGACCTTGGGGCAAACAAATTAATGTTAGGACTTAAGAGAGAACTTTCTTTGTTCCTAATCTAAATTATGTGATGTTTGATGCCTCCTTTCTGAATTTTTGTCTTCTGTGACGTTTCTTTTTCTCTTGCAGTTATTCCTTTTCTTCAATCTCCCCTTGATTGTACTTTTAATGATCTAGAAATCTGTCTGGGCCGACCCTTAGGACCAACACAGCTTTCGAAACTCAGGAATAATGAATCCACCCCTCTACTCTTCTCCATTTAAATACCAAGCTTAGTTTGCATAGGACTCGAATCTCTTACTTAAGTCCGAAGCCCCTAGTCCTTTGTCACTTGAAGTAACCACTTCATGATTTCTTATTCACATATTCTCCTAACAATCAAAGAATACATATACACCCATCTGAAAAAAGATGTTTGTAGTGCTTTTTTTGGTGAATGAAAAACTGTGGTATCAACTGTAACATTATAGTTTGTAAGAAATAGAATGTAAATTGTAGCAAGAATACAGGTATCGTATAACTTTTTGTACCACATTAATATAAGACTTCTGTCCCAAGTTAATTGTTCTAAGTTGACTTTGGGGGTTTCAAAATTATGAGATTTAGCCATCAAATTATTTTTTATATATTTGGCTTTTGAAACAAAGATATAAATATTTGATGGTATTTCTATTTTAATTTAACGTAGCTGCCCTTGTTTTTCTGAATTTTGGTAATTGAGGTGAAATACCACACCAAAGTAGGCCACTTTGTTAAAGAGTTTCACCATCACATCCGAAAGCTTAAACTGTTAGAGAAAGCATACATTTAGTTATTTAATTATAGCTTCAATACACAATATCCCCACACATGCGGATCTGGTTCGTTTCTTTTTCTTTTTTTTTTGAGAAGGTAACGATGCGTGTCTGGTTCTTTCTTATGGACCAAACATGTGGAAATTCCTTTTGATAATGGGTGACGGTGAGACTCAAACTTAGGACCTCTACCTGCTCTGATAGAGAGAACACTACACTCAATTATATCTTCAGTACACGTAACAGAAAGGGTACATTTATAGATTTTCGATTTAAAAAGCTGAACCTCAAGTTGATGAACAAGAAAAACTGACATTCAACTTGGGGGTTAGTAGATTTCATGATTGCCAATTTTACTCTTGATCTCAAAATCACTGTTATACTATATAGTTTATATTGATATATACCTTAAGAAGTCCGTTTAGAGTTTTGATCGTAACTCCGCTAAGTTGTGGGACTCTTCACTTTTGATGCCTCACCTGTATCGGTTTCTCAAAAAGTACGCTACTTTTGGCAAATCCAACACACACTCGTTGACATTTTTGAAAAGTCCGAGCAACATAGTAACTCCCTTCTCGTTTTGTTCGTGACTTTTTCTTTTTCACATAATTTTGGAAAGTGGGTAATTTGTATTCCTCAGCATTAAGGGTATGCTGGATACCTCAAAAAGTAATCAACAGTAACTGTGGACCCAAAAACTAATACGGAGATCCTAAATAGTCTACCAACGGATCTGCATCCTCTACATTTGCTTCTTTACATCAGAAATGAAAATTTGCATTATATTTCCACTTAATTTTCTGCATATTGAATCTGTCCTCAAAACACATTCCATTCCTTTCCTTCCACCCTGTCCTCCAAATGCATGAAGGAATTGCTCTCCACCATCTCTTTTGAGATTTGCTGCCCCACTTCTTTAAGAACAGCAGAGAGTTTTGTAGGCTTATCTATGTTTAGCCTTCCACATAATCTATGAGTAACTTGTTGGCAGGTGGCTTCAGCAGAAGCTGATATGCAATCTAAATCTGGAGTCATGGAAACCACCGTATATCAACAGATAGCATATTCCAAGCCTTCTACTGTCGCTCAGATTCAAGCAAAGGAAGCTGATGTACAAGCTCTTGCAGAGTTGACCCGTGCACTAGACAAAAAGGTTACAAAACTAATCTAGTTTTTAGTTCATTTGATCCATGAATGAAGATTATACAAATGAAAGCTAGCTCTCTTTCTCTCTCTGCATATGCTTGTGTCTTGTCTGCTTATGCAATTATTGTAGACAATAACATGTCTGCTCTCCAACTTAAACTTATAAATGAGGTGGTCCCACAATTCAACATGGTGTCATGGTGATACAAATCCTAATTTCTAGTCTTACTTCACGTGCTTGAATCAAGTAAACGAATTAGGCGTGCATGTGATGGATCATATTGCAAACCTATACTAAATAATTATGTTCCCCTTTTAACAATTTAAACCTAGTTAGATGAGATGGTCACAAAATTCAGCAGTATCTTTTTTTTCCCAACCAAATAAAAAACCTTTTTGAATAAAACTAGCAGGCATTTATGTCCAAATTACTGATAGGGAGAAATATATTCTTTACTTTTTTTCCTGAAGTTGAAGAGTTTATTTGTGTAAAAAGAAGAAATTGTCGAAGGGATAAGCTTTCATGAACTAGCAGGTTAAAGTTCTATTTTCTTTTTGAAGGCGAAGGCTGAAGAAGCTTTCTAGAACTTAGTCTAAGTATAGTTATATGCACATCTATAAATCGTTTCTCTGACTGTGGAGGTATTCGTTGAGCATGTATTTGTTGTTGAGAAAAAACTGTGTTTACTGTTCTGTTTGTAGTGGAGAATATTTAAGGTAGATGGAGCTACTCTGAGCAGATGCTGCTACCAAATTGATGAATAGTTTCTTCTATTTTAGAGTTGGACTGCTTCTTGTCTTTCATTTTTAGTTTTGGCTGTTCTTGTATTTCAATGTATGTGTTTCAGGATTTGTGTCAATAGATGTATTTCTCTAGTTGATGTTAAATATACAAAAGGCATGAATATCTTATGCCAGATGTGCAGTGAGCTCATGTAATTAGGTTGAACGTGTAGGATGCAGTGGTTTTGGAGTTGAGGCTCATGAATGATGATGTTTTGGAAAACCAAAAGAGTGATGACTGTTCTCTCAAGGACTCGGAGCCTTTCAAGAAGCAATATGCTGCCGTGCTAATACAGTTAAATGAAGTCAATGAGCAGGTATGTTTAACCTCAATATAAGAATCTAAATTTCTAATGTGCTCAAAGTTTGCTATAACATTCATATGCTTTGGCAGGTTTCTTCTGCTTTATATCGTTTGAGACAGCGGAATACCTATCATGGAAGCATTCCACTTGCATGGCAAAGGCCAGTTCCAAATTTTGCTGATCCCAGTATTTTGAGCACTTTTGATCGTTGTACGAGTCAACCGCAGGAATCAGGGTTCCTTGTCAACGAGATAATAGAAAGCTCAAAAATCAAATCTCGGACTATGGTTGATGCAGCGGTGCAGGTAGACATTCAACTGTTATTTCTCTTGGGAATCTTGGTGGTGTGACCCAAATCGGTTTTAAGATTCCATGTTTGAATTTTTTCTTTTTAAAAGAGGGTCATGATTAACCATAGCATGTTAGTATTTATTAGCTTCTTCAGAAACCTCCTTTGCATGGTTGCCAGGTCTCAGCGGACTGGGAATTTTGAAATGCATTTCTTGAAAAGATGCAGTAATAGTATGCAATTTTGTATAAAGGTGGTTACAATTTCATTTTGGTTAATAACTGGATCAAATATTTTGAGAAAATACGTCAGGATCAAAGTTAATGGGAGAAAAATTGGACTTTCAGTGACTCATTTGAAAAAAATTGAAATTTAGTTCATTTAAACCTTTTACTATTTTTTAACTAGGTTTAATATTATCAGACATCCTGTGATCTGCTTGGACTTGATTTTATCAGTTTAATGCCTCCAGAGTTTTGCATCACTAAAAAGCTTATGTTTATGCATTTTGTCCTAATTCTTATTGATGTTATCATGTTTGTGATCTCATCAATATCGTCTGCATGTTGCTGTATATTGTTTTAGGACTGATTAACTTTCCTGTGTAGGCGATGCTTTCATATACTGGTAGAGACAACACCACCGAGAAGATTGAGGAGGCTATTGATTATGTGAATGATCGGATTCCACTAGATGATTCTTGCATGCCAATTGTGAGATTTTTTACCACCTCATGTTTGCTTAATGGTTATTTTGCTTCTCTATATCAATTGATTTTTAGTGCATTGATCTATTGCAGCCACCTGATCTTAAGTCAAAGAATGTGTCAGATAGAAGAAATGAAGCAGAAATTCCTTCGGAACTTATCACCAAATGCGTTGCTACTTTGCTTATGATTCAGGTAAATATGATTGGTTACCTCGGTTCTTTTCCTGTATTCTGTTGGCAAGTTCTTTTGTTCCTTAATTCAAGCAGATTTTCCAAGTTTTTTCGTTTCTTTGGACTAGCTTTTGTGACAATATTATTGCTTTAGAATGTTTGGCATGGAAATTACGTTTGCTTAGGTAACATACCATGTCCTTCGAGACCTTAGATTCTGTATTGGTTGCCTCTTGTTTGCACGGACATTAAATGTTCCATAACCTCCAGAAGATGCTTCTTGTCTTAATATCTGGATTACAGAATTATCTTTATCAAGCTGAGACAGCAGCGTATAGTGATTTTTGATAACTGATAAATAAAGGGAGAAGTAGAGGACTCAAGCAGATTGACTGAAGGAGCAATTCCTCTTTCCTCACCAAGTTTAATGCCATCTAAGATTGCTAGATAGCCCTGGAGGAGGAGGATATAGGAGCAAAAAAGATGATCTATAGTCGCCATTGTGTGTTACATTATCATGATCGCCAGTATAGAAAACATTGTTGTGACCTCCATCTTCATATGTCCGGATACCTTGGATATGAGTTTAAACTACATGTTTCTTGCTACTAAACTCCAAAAGGAAAAAAATGACCTAGTGTTTTATGGCAGCGCATGATATTCTCTAAAAGCACTTCACTTTTGCTTATTCGGTTCACATATCTGGTCACCCATACAATTGTCATTATTGTCCATATTTATGCTTGACACAACTTGATTATCTATTGTACATGGTTGCAGAAATGTACAGAACGACAGTTTCCACCAGCTGATGTGGCAAAAGTACTGGATTCTGCTGTAGCAAGTTTACAACCCTGTTGCTCACAAAACTTTCCAGTCTATGCTGAAATACAGAAGTGCATGGGAATCATCAGAAACCAAATTATGGCATTAATACCGACGTAGGCCATGTATTATCAACACTTAATTTGCTCTTGTAAATTCACTATGTAGATAACTAACCTTATTCATGGTGAAGCTCTCAGATTAATGCAGACTTAATTTACTGTCTCTCTTCTTCTCATTGTTCGTAAGTTCTGCATACTCCCCGACCCCCGCTCCCTCATAATGTTGTTACTCTTCGCATGATCTATTTCCTCTATAATAATTAGTCCCATAGTGGTGAGGCTGAACCAGTAGCTGCAACTACTAATTGGATTGTAAGTTCAAAGAGCCAGGGAATTACAGTTTTAAAAAAAAGAGCCATGGAAATGATGAAAATTTTAGATTAATTCTTAAATTTAAGCATATTTTGTGTATCAAAATCTGTTTTACATCCTTCGTTTCCATGATAGTTTGTCCGATCCCAAAACTGATCTATTTTTATATGGGTTTCCAAAAATAATTTGCACTCGTGACATAAAACTGAGAGTAATATGCCAAGAAGCTCATGGTTCGGACGAGCTTGAAGCTCGTCGTTAATGGCGTCGGCGCCGATGGAGGGGAGACATTAACGGCGGCGGCGGCGGAGAAAGTTGTTTCTTGTTGTAGTAAGACACCAATGTATCAAGCGGTAAACAACCATTTCCTTATTTGCAGATACCATCTTTTTCCTCAATCAACAATCGATCTTTCAATTATCAATTAACAAATTAATGTATCAATTGTTAATCAATTCCAGTCAAAAAAGTCTCCATTGGACTGGTGGTGTGACGTGAAACCAGTGGCCGAAAATGTTTTTCGTTAATTTTTCTAATATTATAAATTTTCTTTTTTACAAAATAAATGATTAATAACATTTGAAGTAAAAAATTAAAAGGAAAAAAATCTGCTGCTGAGGTGGCATGTCATGTGACATCCACCTCATTCAAATACCATGCTATATATTTTTGATAATTTTGCTAATGATAGGAATATGTTTGATCTCATAGTATAACGAGGACAAACTTGATCAATTTATAAAAATAGAGGAGTATTTTTTTCCTTATTTTAATGGTTTTCTTCCTTCCACTAATAACACGTTTGCCAAAGAAAAATCCCAACCAAATTCTCTCAAAGACAATAAAAATGCAAAAAAATTGTCAATCCCAATACAGAATTTCCATCACACACACAATTGTTCTTGGATTCTTCTCATAAGATAAAAAAATCTCAATCTCAGCTCCCCAAAGTCTTTAAACCAAATTCAACTTGCCACTTATTTGGTCGTTTGTTTCAAGGCACTTCACTCAGTAACTAGTGAGGAGCATCAGCCCTATAAGCACACGTGGAAATGTCTTTACGTAAAGTGTCCTATCATTTAGCTGTAGATAATTATAGAGGTCTTTTCATGGCTTACGCTACGACAGGAGCACTCCCTAATGAAATTTGACTCATTGTTTTTCTTCTTATAAAAAAGGACAAAACAGCCAAGAAATATATTCCCTCCCTCAATTTATGAAAATAATAGCCAAGAAATATATTCCCTCCCTCAATTTTTTTTTCTCCGCCTCAAAACAGTGGCGGAGCCACAACCAACGAAGGGGGTCAGATGAACACCCTTCGTCGGAATTTTTTTCCGAATATATAAGTTAAATATAGATATTTATGGTTATATACACGTTGTTGCACACCCTTGACAAGCTAGAGAAACATAATCCAGTGGTCAAGAGTGTACATTTCCGCATCAACAACCCGGTTTTGAACCAATCCAGTGGTCAAGAGTGTGCATTTCCGCATCAACAACCCGGTTTTGAACCTTGACAGGTGCAGCAGTGCTTTATTTTATTTTTATTTTTAAACAGTTCTTTGCCAAAGAGAAAAAATGAACACCCTTAACCAAAAGTCTGGCTCCGCCACTGTCTCAAAAAGAATGTTATTTTTTTTATAATTATTTAAAAACATAATTTCATTTTTATCTTTATTGATCCCACTTAATTAAAAATAGTAATAACATAATATTTTAATAAAAATAATTTGATAAATATTAGTATCAAATATTTCGTTATTTCTTAAACTCTGTGTGTCTGATCAAAGTATGTCACATTTATCGAGAGAGTATATTTTTATACATTTAACTACCATGTAATTATTTTTGGCTGAGTTGTCAAGTGTATAACTTAGAGTCCGTTTGGATAGGATTAAAAAAATTACTTTTTAGTTTAAGTGATTAAAAGTTTAAAATAAGTGCTTTTAAATTAAACTGATAAGTGTTTGGATAGAAGTGCTGAAATTGAAAAAAATCTGTTGATGTGTTTGGTAAACAAGTGTTGTCAATCACTTTTTTGTTGTCAAAATGACTTAAATATCCTTAAAGTTGTTAACACATAATAACATGAATTATTTATGATTTTTAATTTTAATACTTCAAAAATAATTTCTATTTAAATACACTTTCAACGTAAAATGATTATGCCAGGTCAATTTATAAATATAAGTTACTTTTTTATTTTTAGATATTAAAAAATAAAAATTTTAAGATATTTTTTATATAAATATAGTATTATATTGTAAATTGCAAGCTTGTAAACAACACAAATTTTTTTAGGAATGAAACAAACTATTAAAAAGAATCAATTTTTAAAATTTAATTAATATGCAGAGATTCTATATGAACGGACAGAGAAGAACTTACCACAAACTCGATTTGACAATAAAATTTTTGAGTGTTTTCTTATGTAATGATGGATTCTCTGAAAATAAAGGAGAAAGATGAAGAGAAAACTGGAGGGAAAAGATGAAAAAAAAGCAGCAAAAAGAATAAGAAAGAAAAATCAAGGGCTATAAAGTTTAGGGTATTGTTGGAACTAGAAGAAAATATAAGGGATAAAAAGATAAATATTTTGGTCAAACCTAAAAAATTTTTAATCTATAAAGTAAAAAGTTGGGGATATCCAGCTTCTCAATTTTTGTTTTTTTTAATTCACTTTTAACTTTTATTAAGATCTTTTTAATTTTACCAAACATCTAAAAAAATTAAAACAGTAATTAAAATCTAATTTAATTAAATTTTAATCCAATACAAACACCCTGTTACTAGCTTTTTAGAATAGGGAACACGACCAAATCGCCTAAACCATCAGTTGGTATATAATCTAAGTACAGATTAATAAATAGGTTAGAAGAAGATTGTTGGGCCTGGACCCTGGAGGTAGCTATCCGTTTGAATGGGAGCATTTATGAATGATGAATGGTGGGTCCTCTTTCAGAAATTACCAACAACGCCGACAAAATAGGGGGTAAAATGTGGCCTGTCCGCATGAAACGGCAAATATAAGGTACTCGGATCGTTTTTATTTGCTCCCCGTTTTTTTAAATAAAAAAATACAAGCTTTGATTAATATTTTGAAATATATTTTTTAATTTTTTTTTTTAAATTTATAATATTTTTTATATAATTTTTAAATATTTAATTATTTTTTAAAAATTAAATTAATCTAATCTAATTTGACTTTAAAATTTAATTAAATTAATTCACGAAAAACAAAAAAAGTAAATAAAACGAAATAGAGGGAATAACTTATACTCCTTTCCGTTTTAATTTATTTAGCCTATTTTAACTTAGTACGAAATTTAAGAATTTTTTATTAAAGCTCATAATAATAAATTAAAACTATGTAATATGTATCAAAATACTATTTACTTTTAATTTTTTTGTCTTAAATATGTTATGTAGAAAGTAAAAACTAAAAAACAACTTAAAAAGAAAATGATATTTTATTTTTACTCAAGCCAAAAAAAAATAAAAAAATAGGTCAAAAAAACTTAGGGAGTATTTGTAAGAGTATGGGGCACCCTTTTCTATCTTATTTCGGTTCATTCTAAAAATAATTTCTTTTTTAATTTTTTTTTAATAACTCATTAACTTTTGTTATTCATTTAATATATTAAAGTCACAAGATTAATTTTTTTTCAATTATATTTTATATATATTTAATTTAAAATCACAAAATCTAAAATTTCTTTTATTATTAAATTTCATATCGAGTTAAAATTAGATAAATGAATTGAAATGGAGAAATAGTCTCTCCCTCCCTCTCTCTCCCTCTCTCTCTCTCTATAAATTATGCAAGTATTACAAATTATAATTTTTTATTATATTAATATAACAAAAAAATACATTTTGAAATTAGTCAAAATTATATCGTTTACTCAAACAGAAAATTATTTCAAGTAAAAAGAGATTTATATTGTTTACTCAAAAATAAAATAATGAAAAATAACAAAAAGAAATAAAGGGAGTATTTGATTAATAAATGTAATTATTTTATAGCATAAACTACATAAATGATCATCTCGGTGACTTATGTCCATCATAAGAGTAGTCCTACAAAACTAGACTTTTTTTTAATGTATATTTGTCTATCTATGTAACTATATCTCAAATATTTCTAAATAACTCCATATTATCTATCTTTTAACTTCTACTTTTTTCTCTTTTTTATTTTACTTTTATTTATATATTTTTTTTATTTTTTCTTTTTAATTTTTTTTGACCCATATCTTTTTTCACTCAACTTCTATTTTTCTTTATTTTTTTAATTTAATTTATTTTTTTTTCTATTCTTTTTTTGTTTTTCTTAACCTTACTTTTTTCTTTTCTCTTCTCAACTCCTGTCTTTTCAATTTTTTTTTCTCTTTTTATTTTTTCTTTTCTATTTTCTTCGGTCTTTATTTTTATTTTATTTTTTTCCTTTTTCTCAACTTCAATATTTTTTTTCTTTTCTTCTCTGAATTTCTATATTTTTTTTTATTTTCATTCTTTTTTTTATGTTCTTTAATTTTTTTTTTTATAATTTTTATAATTTTCTTCTATTCTTCGATTCTTTTCAAATGATAAATTATGTCACATTATATCTTGATTTAAGACATGTTCCATAAATCTTACCTTTATTTAAAGTTTAAAAAACTCCCTCTGTTGAAATTCCAGGAGCATGTTATGCTGACGTATGCCTGCCATGGGACGGCGAGGGAGACCCTAGAAAGAAATCAAATCACAGCCGGTAGCTTGGTTAGTGCAACGATTATAGTAGAAACTCCAGAGAAAGATAGTATTCAACGGGTTCCAACCCCTGTGCTTACCCACCCAATCGAAGACTCCGCCTCACATTTCAACCCAACCTCTTTACTTGGCATCATCGAGTGGAGTGAGCAAGAGTGCTTCGGTTAGTCAGTCAATTGCGGGGAAGAGTTATGGTGATGAAACGCCCAAGCAATCCTATGTGTCAGTAACAACAAAGAAGTAGGGGTCGTAAGAAAAATTGAAAGCTCCTGAATCCCTACTAGACTCTCCATGGAAGGATTTATTCCCTGAAAATTCATGTACATCAAATGGAGTAACTCTTTCTTATATCCCTCCTATGCTAGTTAATAGAAGATTAGTGGTTACATTGAACAAAAAAGAGGTGGAGCAGGAAACCCAAAACTGAAAATCAGCTTTGATTGCTTACGTAGTGGGTGATAAACCAGGATTTAATTTTATGAAGAAATATATTGTCCAACTTTTCCCAAAAGTGGCAGCACCTGAATTATTTTTACATATAAAGGGATATTTTATCATTTGATTTCAAACTGAGGAGGAGATGAAGGAAGTGTTATATTCAGGTTCATATACAGTCCGTAGCAAGCCTATTATTCTCAAACCATGGACCCCAAACTTTGATCTAAATGTAGAATATGATATTTTGATTTGGGTGTGATTCCCTAAATTACCCATGAATTATTTCGGGCCTGATTCAGTTGGAGTAAGATGGCCAGTACAGTAGGTACACTACTTTATGTTGATGCTCGTACTGTTCAACAAACTATAATATCCTTTGCAAGGGTTCTACTTGAGGCTAATGTTACAAAACCACTGCCTGAGGAGATGGAAGTGTTCGACTCCATGGGTAGAACTTTCCGTCAACCCATTGAGTATGATTGCAAGCTAGTCTATTCTGTCAAATTTTAGAAACTAGGTCATGATTGTGGTAAAGTAGTTAACGAGGGGCCTAGACCAACTGAACAACAAGGTAGGCGAAGAGGAGCAAGAAGATTTATCAAAGAATGGCACATCACTGGTAATATGTTTTCGAGACCACAACCTACTGATCCAGTAGATATTACCCCTACACAGAAGGATAATCTTCAGCAGGACATTCCTATAACTACAATCCAACAGACTACTCAGATCCCTCCTGTTGCCTAGAAACATGGAAAGTTGATGCAATTCTCTGGATATGGAGGAAAAAATATGACATCATAGGCTAGCAACTCTGAACAGATTGGTATAACAAATCCAACAAGAAGTGGATTTAGTGTAATACAAGACTTTGGCCATGAGGTAATGTACCCCTCACTACCTATTGATAAGGGTGGTGGAGATTTACATTTTCAATGAAGTGGTTAGTGTGGAATGTTACAGGGATAAATAAGAGATATAAGCATAAGGAGTTAAGAATTTATCTCAAGATCAATAAAATCTCTCTGGCTGGTTTGGTAGACACTAGAGTTAAGGAAAATAAAGTTATTAATATAGCCAAATTGGTGGCTCCTGGTTGGGATATGCTGTATAAATATAATGCAACTAATAAAAGGATTTGTATAATTTGGGATGCAAGGCTATATGATGTAAAGCTATTATAGGCTACCTCTTAGAGTTTACATTGCTATATCTTAAGCAGCACGACCCCCTTGAATGTTGTTGCACAATTTATGGTCATAATACCTTGGAGCAAAGGAATGAGCTATAGACACATTTGGAGCAACTTTCAAGTCAAATTTATCTACCCTGGATCATTAGTGGTGATTTTAATGCCACCTTATGTCATTGATCGAATGAATAGAAGTCCAGTTACTACAACTAAAATTCAAGATTTTACTGATTGTGTATACAACCTGTAATTGACTGAAGCATCATGGAGAGGAGATTATTTTTCGTGGACTAATAAGCAACTTGGTGATGATAGGATTTATAGCGGGATTGATAGAACTTTAGGGAATGCAGAATGGATGACACCGTATGGGGATGCATTAACTCATTATGGAGAGATTTACTTCTCAGGTTATGCTCCAATGATTATGTCACTACACGTAAGAGTGCAACACATCAAATCTCCCTTTAAGTTTTTTGATGTATGGGCTGAACATACTAAGTTTATGCCTATCATTGAGATAGTTTGGAAAGATAAACCTACAAATGGAGAGATGAAATTAATTTAGGAGAAACTGAAGAAGCTTAGACCCCAGTTTAGGAAGCTGAATGATGAAAACTTTAAAGGTGTCTCGGTAAGATTGAGCAACTCAGGAAAGAAATCAAAATGCTACAAAAGCACATGAGAGGTCAACATTCTGATGCCCTCGCACAACAAGAGAAGGACAAACTTCTTAACTTAGAGAAATTGTGTCACGACCCGAGACTACCTCCTAGTCGTAACACAGTGCCTAGAGTCATAAGAGACCCTAAGCTAACGCATGGTCTGGTATACACTATGAACACTGAAGAAAATAACAAAATAATGGATGGAAGCTAAACTGGAAAATCTGATAATAAATGATAATGGAACAATACCAACACCCTCTGAAAACTTAACAACATTGAAAATATGTCTAACTGCCTGAAAGCCTTTAAAGCATAGGGAGTTGATGGGACAAGTCCCCAACTAACTCTAACTGACTGAAATAAAATGAAAAGATGAAAATAACTATTGATAACTAGTCCTCGGAGGATGAGGACTCATCATAATTGTTGCTGAGAGGCACAGGAACAAACTAGAATGGGATTTGAGAACTGAGCGTTCGAACCTATATTATGAGACAATATAGTGCAAAGGAGTATGCAATCAGTACTTTGAATGTACTGATCATGCAAGATGGAAAGCTAACTGATATATAAGCTAAGCATGGAATGTGATAACTGAATGCAACACCAAGTATCAACATGTACTGCATGAAAACTGAATAATGAATATAAGTTCATGCAAAACTGAGTTGAAACATAACTGAACATGAACTAGAAACTGTGGGAGCTCACAATAACCGACATTCCCCAATCTGAGCAAATCAGGGTCCAACCTGTAACCCAGTTAGAAGGGTGCTAGTACCTTGCCAAGGGCACCAACACTGGCTGGCATGGATCCACTAAATTGATGTCTTGAAGGACTAGGTGTCAGTCCTCAACTGACCCTTTAGAACCTACATGGTGCCGTTGTTCTGGAGCTTAGGGACTTCTACTAAAGGTATCAGTCCTCAACTAGAGAGTGAACCTTTATCCCTATGTTTGCTCGGTGCTAAGTACTACTCCCAATGGAATGACACTAGTAACTAATAAATTCTTAACATGATATGATAATTGATATATGATCAACATGATAACATTCTGAATTTAGCAACTTAGTCATAATCTTAATGGCTCATAGCCTATAAACTAATGTATGCATGATTATCTAGATATCGGGTGTTCATAACCCACCAGCTCTTAGTAATACGAATGAACATGATAACATTGATTGAACATGATAAAGAGATTTCACAAGTTTCATCCAAAACTCAACAACTTATCAAATGCGGTAATTTATGATTTTTAAATCATGGGGAGACACTAATCTCTATGGAACACACGTATTCATGATTTGGTTACACACATAAACTGATGAGAGTAAAGGACACTTATATTTAACCTCGAAACCAATACAAGGAGAAAAGGGATTTGACTTGAGAATTTAGGAGTTCTTTGGACTCAATAGGTGGAAAGGACCCATTGATGAAATCCTGCATACCTGAATGTGGAAGCCTTGGAGAAATCCTTAGAATTATGCTTGAACTTGAGCAACCCTAGATTGGCTTTAGAGAAGAATAAATCACCCTCTTACTTGATTTCAATTAATTTTATGATTTAAGGAAGAATTTGGAGATGTTTAGGCTTATATATCACTCTTGGGGAAGCCTAAATGATGGGAAAAGACCAATGTAATACCCCGAAAAATCCAAACCAATATTAGAGCCATGTACCAAGATCATGCATAGTACATCATGGTTATTTTATAGTTTTATGAGTAAGTTAGATGTATATTAAGGCTTCAAATAACTCCCATCTATCAGACGAATCAAAACATTCCTTACCGATTGAATTCTTGAGAAGGATATTGGTATAGTCAACTTCAAATGAGAATATCTCTTATTATACTTGTAATTTTTGATCTCATGACCTATCAACAGATATATAATTGAATTATCTTTCCAACGATACCAATTTTGCCTAAATCCGATATCGGAGCAAAGAGTTATCCCCATTTTATTCCAGCATGTCAAGCTGAAAAATGGTGACGACGTTTCTGACGGGCTATCACGTTTCTGATGACCTTTTTGACGACGTCGTCACATTCTGATGACGTCGTTAGCCCTGGGCAGAAAATCAAGAATTTGGACCCCTTTTGTGATGATCATTCGTGACGGCCTATCACGGACCTGACGGCCTGTCACGGATGGCGTCAAGTATATTTTTCCAGCAATTCAAGGGCATTTTTGCAAGGGTATTTTGGTCATTTCCTTCACCTTTCATGACTTGTAACCCTAAAGAGGCGTAATTTTTTCCATTTTTCTTCAGTTAAGCATCTCAAAAACCCTCTCTTACACTCTCAACCATAAGATTAGGGTTTCCATCAAACTCATCTCTCAAAAACAAGATTCAATCCTTTTTCCAAGATAATCAAGAATTAAGTTTCCCAATCCAAGAAATCTCTAGCAAATCATTAAGGTTTCCTTTCTAAGGTATGCGTGAGTTCATCATGGACTCCTTTCGTCCATGAAGTTCAAGAACCCTTTTCTAAAACTATATATTATGGTTTTCATGTTATGAATGGATTGTTGATCATGTTTATGTGTTGAATGATGCCAAGATAGAATCTTGATGTGTTATTAGAATCTATGACATCATATGAGTTGAAAACATGTAAGTTTGATTATTTATGATGAGTAATTGTATGATTTACACCTATGCCTAAGTTGTGCATGTAAGGTGTTTGATAAAATACCTAAGAGACTAGAAATCATGCATTATAGCTAAATTGCGACTAAGTGATGGATTCATGATAGACCTCTGTGATTCAATGTCATCCATGTTGATAATGTGTCTTGTGAACACTGTTGGATTACTCATGAACTAGTCTTATGGAATTATGCTATGCTTACTTGCAAAACCCACTCATGTACAAGATGTAAAATACCCATGTACTTCATGAAATTCCCCAAGTTATGATATTATGGATTGTGGTTGTAATATGTAATGAGAATGATATTGAAAGCTATGCAAGTATATACACGTTGTATGAAATTCCCTTCTATGAAATAGATTGTTGAGAACCATGCTTAGTATGAAATCCCTTATTTATGATATTGTGGATTATGGACTCTACTCTTTTGATCAAGTCAGTCATGTGTGTCAGTTTCCTTCCATCGAGTCCTGGGTGTACTTGTACCCAAAAAATATAGCTGTGTGCCTAGAGCCATGCCATGATATCATGATACTCTCAGTTAAGCCATGATCTATAGAATTCAGGCAGTCATGTGACTCAGGAAAACTCAGAAATCTCAGTAGTCTCAGTAGTTCAGTAATCTCAGTGATCTTGGTACTCAGTCTGTAACTTCAGTATTCACAGTCAATCTCAGTAACTTCAGTACTCTCAATCAGTCCTCAGAACTCAGTACATTTTGTTAGTCATCGAAATTCAGTAAACTTAGTTTAGCTCCGCTAAGCAATACCACTAGTATCAGTTCAGCTAATCAGTTCAGTTCAGTTATTCAGTTCATCTCTGTTATTCAGTTTAGTGTATTTCAGATTGGAGTAGGATTCAGCACCGAGTGAGCTAGGGATGGGGACTCACCCGCTAGAATAGGACTGAGATCCCTAGAAGCAATCCCTAAGTTTCAGAACTACGTTGCCAGCGTAGGTACGAGATGTCACCCGTTAGATAGGACTGACATACTCAGGGGTCACCCGTTAGCACATTTATATGTATAGGACTGATCCCAGGAGTCACCCGCTAGATTAGGACTAACTCTACAGCAAATGTCTTTACTGGTGGAGCGGTATTGTCACCCTTCCAGTCAGGGAAGAGATTGAGCCCCAGTCAGCTTAGCTCGGGGTATGTCGGTTAGATGAACACATCCCACAATTTTAGTTACAGATTCAGGACTGTCAAATACAGTCAACTCAGTTCAGTAGTACAAATTCAGTACTTTTAGAGACAATCAATCCTTATCATTATAAATAGACTTCAAGATCACCTATTAGACAAGACTGATCTCAACTATAGTTAAACAGTATCAGAATCATCAGATTTAAAGATCACTCGCTAGATAGGACTGGTCTCAAATTCAGTTACTCCATATAAAATAGAACTCAGATAGTTCCATCAGAACTTAGACTGTCAGATACAGTCACTCAGTATCAGTTACATCGGTTAGGCCGATCATCATAGTTATATCAGTTATATCAGTTTTCTGAACTCATGTATCAGTCATATCAGTTATCGGAATTTATGATATCAGTATTCAGCTTCAGGACTGTCAGACACAGTCAACCAGACCAGTTCTTCATAATTCGAACTATCAGAAATTATTTTTCATCTATTCAGTATCTCAGTATCAGTACACTTATGTTGTTAGCATTCAGACTCAGTAGTCAGTATCTCCATAAGTTCAGTTACAGTTATGTATGCATGTATGTATTCTCACGTTCATATTAGTCAACATTGTTCATGCATATAACCCTTTGCCTTTATCCTACCTCACTCGTATACTCAGTACATTCAGACGTACTGACGCATTTGCACTATGGTGCTTTCTCTTATGTTACACCATAGGTTCAGAGGCACGAGCTCCAGATTAGCAGTAGCATTCCAGTGTTCAGAGTTTACAGTGAGTCCTTCTCATTCGAGGACAATATGATTATTACTACTTTCACTATTCAGTTGCTAGATGGAGTTAGTTGGAGACATGTTCCTTCAACTCCTTATTCAGTTCAGTTAGAGGCTTTCAGATTAGATGTCAGATTAGATATTCAAATCTCATTATTTTCAGTATTTATGACTTGTTTTGGTATTGTTATACCTTTTTCAGATATTTTGTTATCAAACGTTTATTCAATTCGAACCTTATGGCCTTTCATGTTCATGTTTTTGTATTTTATGATATATTATGCAGTATACAGTTACAGATATCAGTCATGGGTTAGCTTGTGGTCCTTCGGGGTTATGAGCACCGTGTAGCATTCCGGTTCAGAAAATCGGGGTGTTACAAACTTGGTATCAGAGCCTAAGGTTCAATAGAGTCCTAGGAAATCTAAAAGCCGCATCTAGTAGAGTCTTGTACATGCATGTGTTGTGCACCACACCTATGTGCAGAAGGCTATGAGATGTTTTAGGAACAATTTCCCTTCTTTCAGTATTCATATCGTGCCAGTGAGCAGTCAAATTTATATAGCTTGTTTTCTCATCCTTGCATCTATTCATGCTATCCAAAATCTCAGAGAATGTAACTATTTCAAGGTAGAACCTCCTAGTAGCTGCAAGTTCAGTTCATCTCATGCATCATGCATTAATTTTAGACTCCCAAAGTTTAGTTATAATCTAGTTCGTAGATGCCCTGTGCATCACCCAGTATCTCCGTAAGGTAAGCATTCTTAGAGGGACATAGTGTCCCAAGGGGGAGATACCCCACTTTTTCTTAACGCTCTCATGCCTTAGATCCTTTAATTTCTCTTTGTATAACGAATTCAATCTAGAATAGAGGGTACTCATAAGTTGATCTTCAAGTTAGACCTCAGCTGTAAGTCAAGTATTCAGAGGTTCAGTTCAGTTCATGATGTTCAGTCCATATGTCATGTAGCAGAATCAGTCATGTTCTCATGTTTCAGTTCAATCTTAGTGCCTTTACCATTGCATATTCAGTCGCATCTTCATGAGTCAGTTCAGTCATGTATTCACGCATCAGATATGCGTGGTAGGCTTATCAGTACTTTCAGTCACGCATTCACGTATCATGTCAGTCATATAATCATGCATCAGATATGCATGGATTCAACTTATCATTTAAGCATCAGATATGCATTCTCAGTTTGAGAAACTCAGTTTATCAGAACACTCAGTCCTACATTCATAAATCAGCTACCCATGCATCAGATGTGCATGTACAGTATGATATGTTCAGTTTTCAATCATGTCAGTCATGAAATCATGATCAATCATTCATGCTATATATGCGTCATTTTATCTTTTCTCCCCTCTCAAGCAGTCATCATTCGAGGACGAATGTTTCCAAGGGGGAGATATTGTAATACCCCAAAAAATTCAAACTAATATTAGATCCATGTACCAAGATCATGCATAGTAAATCATGGTTATTTTATAGTTTTATGAGTAAGTTAGATGTCTATTAAGGCTTCAAATAACTCCCAGCTATCAGACGAATCAAAACATTCCTTACCGATTGAATTCTTGAGAAGGATATTGGTATAGTCAACTTCAAATGAGTATATCTCTAATTATACTTGGAATTTTTGATCTCCTGACCTATCAACAGATATATAATTGAATTATCTTTCCAACGATACCAATTTTGTCTAAATCCGGTATCGGAACAAAGAGTTATCCCCATTTTATTCCATCATGTCAAGCTGGAAAACGGTGACGACGTTTCTGACGGGCTATCACGTTTCTGACGACCTTTTTGACGACGTCATCACATTCTGACGACATTTCTAATGACGTCATCAGCCCTGGGTAGAAAATCAAGAATTTGGACCCCTTTTGTGACGACCATTCGTGACGGCCTATCACGGACCTGATGGCCTGTCACGGATGGCGTCAAGTATATTTTTTCAGCAATTCAAGGGCATTTTTGCAAGGGTATTTTGGTCATTTCCTTCACCTTCCACGACTTATAACCCTAAAGAGGCATAATTTTTCCCATTTTTCTTCAGTTAAGCATCTCAAAAACCCTCTCTTACACTCTCAATCACAAGATTAGGGTTTCCATCAAACTCATCTCTCAAAAGCAAGATTCAAGCCTTTTTCCAAGACAATCAAGAATTAAGTTTCCCAATCCAAGAACTCTCCAACAAATCATCAAGATTTCCTTTCTAAGGTATGCGTGTGTTCATTCATGGACTCCTTTCGTCCATGAAGTTCAAGAACCCTTTTCTAAAACTATATATTATGGTTTTCATGTTATGAATGGATTGATGATCATGTTTATGTGTTGAATGATGCCAAGATAGAATCTTGATGTGTTATTATGAATCTATGACATCATATGAGTTGAAAACATGTAAGTTTGATTATTTATGATGAGTAATTGTATGATTTACACCTATGCCTAAGTTGTGCATGTAAGGTGTTTGATAAAATACCTAAGAGACTAGAAATCATGCATTATAGCTAAATTGTGACTAAGTGAATGATTCATGATAGACCTCTGTGATTCAATGTCATCCATGTTGATAATGTGTCTTGTAAACACTGTTGGATTACTCATGAACTAGTCTTATGGAATTATGCTATGCTTACTTGCAAAACCCACTCATGTACAAGATGTAGAACACCCATGTACTTCATGAAATTCCCCAAGTTATGATATTATGGATTGTGGTTGTAATATGTAATGAGCATGATATTGAAAGCTATGCAAGTATATCCATGTTGTATGAAATTCCCTTCTATGAAATAGAGTGTTGAGAACCATGCTTAGTATGAAATCCCTTATTTATGATATTGTGGATTATGGACTCTACTCTTATGATCAAGTCAGTCATGTGTGTCAGTTTCCTTCCATCGAGTCCTGGGGATACTTGTACCCGAAAAATATAGCTGTGTGCCTAGAGCCATGTCATGTTATCATGATACTCTCAGTTAAGCCATGATCTATAGAATTCAGGCAGTCATGTGACTCAGGAAAACTCAGAAATCTCAGTAGTCTCAGTAGTTCAGTAATCTCAGTGATCTTGGTACTCAGTCTGTAACTTCAGTATTCACAGTCAATCTTAGTAACTTCAGTACTCTTAATCAGTCCTCAGAACTCAGTACATTTTGTTAGTCATCGAAATTCAGTAAACTCAGTTAAGCTCCGCTAAACAATACCACTAGTATCAGTTCAGCTAATCAGTTCAGTTCAGTTATTCAGTTCATCTCTGTTATTCAGTTTAGTGTATTTTAGATGGGAGTAGGATTCAGCACCGAGTGAGCCTAGGGATGGGGACTCACCCGCTAGAATAGGACTGAGATCCCTAGAAGCAATCCCTAAGTTTCAGAACTACATTGCCAACGTAGGTACGAGATGCCACCCGTTAGATAGGACTGACATACTCAGGGGTCACCCGTTAGAACATTTATTTGTATAGGACTGATCCCAGGAGTCACCCGCTAGATTAGGATTGACTCCATAACAGATGTCTTTACTGGTGGCGCGGTACTGACACCCTTTCAGTCAGGGCAGAGATTGAACCCCAGCCATCTTAGCTTGGGGCATGTCGGTTAGATGAACACATCCCACAGTTTCAGTTATAGATTCAGGATTGTTAGATACAGTCAACTCAGTTTAGTAGTACAGATTCAGTACTGTTAGAGACAATCAATCCTTATCATTATAAATAGACTTCAAGATCACCCATTAGACAGGACTGATCTCAACTATAGTTAAATAGTATCAGAATCATCAGATTTAAAGATCACCCACTAGATAGGATTGATCTCAAATTCAGTTACTCCATATAAAACAGAACTCAAATAGTTCCATCAGAACTTAGACTGTCAGATACAGTCGCTCAGTATCAGTTACATTGGTTAGGCCGATCATTATAGTTATATCAGTTATATTAGTTTTCTGAACTCATGTATCAGTCATATCAGTTATCAGAATTCATGATATCAATAATTAGCTTTAGGACTGTCAGCCACAGTTAACCAGACCAGTTCTTCATAATTTGAATTGTCAGAAATAGTCGTTCATCTATTCAACATCTCAGTATCAGTTCACTCATGTTTTCAGTATTCAGACTCAGTAGTCAGTATCTCTACGAGTTCAGTTACAATTATGTATGCTTGTATGTATTCTCACATTCATATTAGTCAGCATTGTTCATCATATAACCCTTTGCATTTTACCTACCTCACTCATATACTCAGTACATTCAGATGTACTGACGCATTTGTGCTATGGTGCTTTCTCTTATGTTACACCATAGGTTCAGAGGCACGAGCGTCAAATCAGAAGTAACATTCGATTGTTCAGAGTTCGCAGTGAGTCCTTCTCATTCGAGGACGATATGATTATTGCTACTTTTACTATTCAGTTGCTAGATGGAGTTAGTTGGAGACATGTTCCTTCAACCTGCGTTGTTTAAACTGCGTTGTTCCTTCAACATGTTCTCATTCGAGGATGATCTGAGTCTTCTCGTACCACGTCTTTTATCACTGGATTTAACCTGCGTTGTTTCTGAACTTGTGGCTTGAAACCTTCCTCCATATATATTTTGTGCATGCAAAAATCTAGATTTATTCCTGTAATGTCATACATTTGCCACTCGATCCCCTTCTTCCTCTTTTTCAATACTGTCATTGCTTTCTGTACCTGCATATCAGATAATCCTGCAAACAAAATAACAGGCAAGGTATCATTTTAACCAAGGTAAACATATTTCAAGTGAGGAGGAAGAACCTTAAGCTCTAATTTTTGAGCTTCATCAATTGAAGCTTTGGGGGATGGACCAATTGGCCTATTCAATGGATCAAAAGGTAATTTTCTTATTTCAATGAGCACCGAATTCATGACTTGGACTAATTCCAATGCTTCCACATCTCCATAAAGATCGCGAACTACCAAAGCTCTCTCTAAAGGATCATCTGACAATAGCCACCTCTGATCAGACTCGAGATCGATAACAGATATAGCAGATAACTCTTCATATGTAGCTAGCAATTTTAGTGCTTTGTACACATCAAAAACCTCCACTTTATCGTGCGCTCTCATTGTCATTTTCCCTACTGATACATCTATTAATGATTGTTCTGTTGCTAAGAAAGGTCGTCCTAAAATAAATAGAACAACATGATCATCTTCAAAGTCAAGAATTACAAAATCCACCGGAAAGATTAAGGACCCCACTTGCACCAAGACATCTTCAATAATACCATCAGGCCTAGCAAGGGACCTATCTGCCAACTGCAAAACAATAGTAGTGGGTTTGGGACTCCCAAGACCTATTTTTCGATACCACGATGTGGGCATAAGATTGATGCAAGCCCCTAAATGACACAATCCACGAGCACTAATGGTCTGTCCGATGGCAATCTGCAAAGTCAAACTACCTGGATCCCTTAGCTTTGTGGGTAATTTTTTTTGAATCTTGGATGTATACTCCTCAGTAAGTGCAACTGTAGCATATTCGGTCAATCGATTTTTATTTTTAACTATATCCTTTAAGTATTTCACATATTTTGGCACACTCTGCAGAATGTTAGCAAGAGGCAGATTTACATGAACTTGCTTTAGAAGATCTAAGAACTTCTTATAACTTGCCTCCTCTTGACGCTTACTTGCCCTTTGAGGAAAGGGTAAGGGGAGAGTCTTCTTCTCCACATGAATTTCATAATTTGCCATTTTTTCCTTAACTTCTTTCTCTGCTTTGTCTTTAGAACCATCATCAGTGACTATTGGGCTAACCTACTCCTGAACTGTATCCTTGGTTTGCAGCTCACTCCTTGTTGGAACCGCATTCACCTGCTTAGGATTTATTTCTGTATCGCTAGGTAATGCTACTTGAGGTCTTGTATTCCGTGCTCCTGCAATTTGACCCAGTTGCAACTCTAGATTTCTAATAAGCAATTGTTGACTCTTCAACTCCACTACAAACTGTGCCTATTGAGTCTTTATTTCTGCTGCAAACTGTGCTTGTTGAGCCATAAACTACTTTATTAACTCTTCCATATTTCTAGCTTAAGCAGTTGCTTTATTATTCTAAGCCGACTGTTGATTTGGTTACACTGGTCCCTTGAACTGGTTTACATTCTGCCCTTGATTTCTACCCCATGAGAAATTGGGATGGTTTTCCAGTTGGGATTATACGTGTTACCAAAATTTTGTTGTCCCTGCCAATTTTCATTTCCTACGTAGTTGATAGAATCCGGATTAGCCTTACAAGCATCTTCTACATGCTCACCGCTTCCACAAACCTCAGACCAAGAATTTACCATTTGGATTGCATTAGCTGTGGCTGCTGTTTGTGTAATTCCCAACTTTATGTTATTAAGCTGAGTAATCTTATGATTTTACATTGTTTCAATCTGTGCTTGTAATGTAGTGAACTGGTCTACCTCTAATACCCCTGCAACCTTCCTAGGAGTACTCCTTGAATTAGCATGCCAGTCAGGATTCCCTTGTGAAATCTGATTCAACAGTGTGTACAATTCTTCATACGTCTTCTCAAGACCCTGTCCACCTGCTGTTGAATCCAAGAGAATCTTCATGTGTACATCCAATCCCTCAATGAAAGTATGAATAAAAACATCATTGGACTAATGATGGTGAGGGCAATTTTTGAGCATACCCTTAAATCTCTCCCAAGCTTTGTAGAGATTCTCTCCTTCTTTCTTTCTGAAACTCAAGATCTCACTCCTCAAGCATGCAGTCTTCCCAGATGGAAAGAATCGAATAATAAACTTCCGAGCTAGATCTTCCCATGAAGTGATGGAGAGGGGTGGTTCAGCATGTAACCATCTTTTTGCTTCCCCCATTAGAGATAAAGGAAAGAGCATCAATCTAACATAATCAAAACTCACCCCTTCAGGAATGCAAGTATCGCTTATTTTCAGGAAGGTCTGTATGTGCTGCTGCGGATCTTCGTGTGAAAGTCCATGAAATTGCCTCACTAAATTCAGCAATTGCACCATATTCTGCTTCAATTCAAATCGACCACCTGGTTCTGGATAGTGAATATTGTTCGTCACATGGTTCGTGAGTGGGATTGCCACTTCGCAAACAGGTCTAGCAGCTGGTTGAGCAGGAATAACTGGAATAACCATAGGTGGGATATTTTTGACATTTGGATCGACTGGTTCATTTCTTTGTTCATCCATTCTTTGCCTTTGTTAAAAGATCTATTCTGGTTCTGCAAAAGGCTCTACCAATTCTTCATCTCTCGCCAGTCCTTTATTTAGCTATGCTTGCAAAAATTCAGCTGCTAAGATCAAGTTGTTAACACTTAAACTTAATATCAAAAACCAAAAATTTAGCAATTTACTAATTATATTAGTCCCCGGTAATGGTGCCAAAAACTTATTGCGACTCATACACACACGTAAGTGCACGTGATCGTACAAGTAATATAGTGATTTAGACAATCAAATATCATTCCCACGAGGACTAAGGAACTAGAAATTTAACCAACTTTTAGTTTTCGACAATGAGTAGTAAGTATTGTAAAGTATCAAGATGGTTTTGATATTAAGAATAAAAATATAAATTATTAACCAAGAAATAATAGTTTATGACTAGTGCGAAACAAACAATGGTTGTAAACAGTAATGATAAGAAATCCAGGGTTGAGGCTTTTCGAACAATCATACAAATCGCTATTATTATAGCATTCTAATTGGTTATCGGGTTGTTGGTTCGCAAGGGTTAGGATACGATCTTGGTCTCCCGACCTCAAATCTTCAATCTATTGAATATTGCAGCTACAACTCCCACAGAGATACCACAATTCTTCTAGATTCATAAAGTTATCTTCTTGCAATTGAACCAAACAAGGCTTCTAGGTATATCCCTATCCTAGATGCTAATTCACACCCCTTATTTTATAAAAGGGTAAGAACCTTGCTTCTTAATTTCTTTGTTATATCCCACTATTCTCCTCCTGGATCCACGTAGGAATATAAATTTATTCTAATGATGGCCCCTCATCAAAATAGTAAGCTCAAGAAATTAAGAACAACCCAGATGATAATCCAAAAAGAAACTACTATAAAGAATATCAAAGAGTAATCATGTTCTTGGCCTCAACCCAGAACAAGGATATTTAGCCACTCATGTTTAAATTAAACATAAAAAATAAGTAATTAATCATACCCAAAATTTATCTTGAAGTAAGGAAGTTCAAAAGAAATAATAAGAACCCTAAAAGAAAGAATTCTCTACTTTTTCGCCGTTGCTATCCTTGCCAAAAAGTATTTGGAACTGTGCTCACTGTTCCTTTTATACTTGGGAAAATTTCACCTGATCTGCACACATGATACGACGCATCGCTAATCGCATCATCTCAGCCAATGCGTCGCGTCAACATCACATTGATGTACTAGAATTGGCCTTTAAAAATCTAACTGAGTTAAATTCTTCAACATACGATACGACGCATTGACATCGCGTCGTGTCACTGGAATTATTATCTCAAAATCTGACTAAGTCTCAAAACTTATGCATCGACCTATGCATTGACATCGCGTCGATGCACTGAAAGTTGCTTATAATATTTTGGCTAAGGCACAACTTTTACCAGTCGACGCGATGCATTGAGATAGCATCACGTCACTGGAATGTTTCTCCATTTCTTCTCTTAATTCTTGTACTTACTCAGGTTCTTTCTTTTATTCTTGACTTCGTGCATCTATACATATTCTTGGACTTGGTCAACTTGGTCTTTCACATCTTTATGATATGCATCCCATTTTCGTTCGAATCCATAGAAAATTTACCCTGTATCTCTGATCACATTGGTTATCCACGAAACTTAATTTAGCTCAAAACTCAATATAATTAACACAATTTTTATTCTCAAAACAAGTCTAAATATGGGTAAATAATGGTGTTTGGACATATAAATACGCCTAAGATCACTGGTCGACCGATTCAAGCAGCTCTTCAGATTACTAAAGGAGGTTCTTCTAGCACTAGTGATTACCCTGGTCAGGTTGGTGGTCAGTCTTTGAGGGGTCATCTTTTGTCCATTCTAGTTGTTGTGGTTACTTCTGTTCAGTCAGATCTATTGGTTCTAGTTCCACTTTGGGTTTATGTTATAACTGTGGTGGTCTTGCTTACTATTCTAGAGAGTGCCCTCTCCATGAGGCGATTATTGCTTCAGCTCATATAATTCCTCCTATTAGAGCAGTTCATCCCTCATCTATAGGTGCTTCTCATGGTCACAAGGGTGGTTTCCAAGGTACTCAAGGAGGTTTTTAGGCAGGCAGGATAGGAGGTCAGTCAGGTGCCCAACCAAGTAGTGGACTTGGTTAGTTGTATGCAGTACCTGCTAGACTCGAGTCTGAGACTTTAGATGTTATTGCTATAAGTATGCTTATGGTGTGCCGCCAATCAGATCTGACTTTATTTGATCCAGGATCCACTTATTTTTATATATCTGCTTATTTTACACCATAGTTAGAGTTGTATTATGATTTATTATCTGTGCTATTACGCGTGTCTACTCCTGTGGGTGATTATTTTGTAGTGGATCGGGTTTTCAAATCATATGTTGTGACTGTATGAGATATTGATACTTATGTTGATCTTATTATTTTGGATATGTGGATTTTGATGTGATTTTGGACATGGACTAGTTATCCTTCTATCATGTGTTCATGGATTGTTTTTCCAAGATCGTTACCTTAGCCATACCCAGCATACCCCCAGTCATGTGGCACAGAGTGATTAGCCGCAGGCCGGCGAAGATTGTTTTTAATGTTCATTCTAGGAGACTTATTTCGAGGGTTGTGAGTCTTATCTTGCTTATATTTGTGATACTAGTGTAGAGAGTCCATCGCTCGACTCTGTTTCTGTTGTTTGTGAGTTTTCTAATGTGTTCCCTACCGACCTACCTAGTAATCCCCCTATTCGTGAGATTGACTTTTCTATTGATCTCAAGCCTGACACCCAACCTATTTCTATGGCACCTTGCCGTATGGCTCTTGCCGAGCTTAAGGAGCTGAATTCTCAGCTTTATGATTTTCTTAGTAAGGGTTTTATTAGACCAAGTGTGTTCTCTTAGGAAGCTCCTATACTTTTTGTAAAGAAGAAAGATAACTTACGTATGTGTATCAATTATAGGAAGCTTAATAGGGTGATGGTGAAGAATCGTTATCCTATGCCTCGCATTGATGATTTGTTTGTCCAGTTTTAGGCGGTGATAATGTTTTCTAAGATTAACTTAAGATCTGGTAACCATCAGTTGAGGATTCGGGATGAGGATATTCCAAAGACAACTTTCAGGACGCGTTATGGTCATTATGAGTTCTTAGTGATGTCATTTGGGTTGACTAATGCCCCAGCAGCGTTCATAGATTTGTTGAATTGAGTATTCAGGCCTTATTTAGATTTCTTTGTGATTGTGTTCATCGATGACATCCTTTGTATACAAGGAGTAGAGAGAAGCATGCACAATATTTGAGAATCGTGCTCCAGACTTTGAGCGATCATGTGCTTTTTTCCAAGTTCTCCAAGTATGAGTTTTGGATTGATTCAGAGATATTCCTTGGACATGTAGTGTCTAAGGATAGTGTTATGGTAAACCTAGCTATGATTGACGCAATTCATGATTGGGATATACCTACATCTCCGATTAAGGTTCGTAGCTTCACTGGGTTGGCTGATTATTATAGACACTTTGTCGAGGTTTTTGCTACTATTATAGCACAATGATCAAATTGATTCAGAAGGAGGTGCCTTTCCGATGGTCCAAGGAGTGTGAGTGTAACGCCCCAAAATCGGATCCCGAGATGTCACACGGTGCTTAGGATCACAAGTGACCCCAAGCTAACCCTTCTACTGGCATAACTCATAAGCAGCTGAACAAAAAGTATAAATCTATACAAATCTGCGGAAAATAACTCTTTTCTGAATATGATAGATACAAAACTAAATTTACAAGATTACAACTCTGCTTTTACAACCAAAACTAAAATGGAATACATCAACTTCTACTGACTGTCTATGAAGCCTCTACTAGTACTGACTATAGGTAGCTGGGTTATAAATCCCGACTATCCTAACTCAATACGGCTGGATAAAGAAAATACATCACTTCTCGAACTGTATAACTAACTCAAGCCCTTGAATCAAAAGGACTCATCACCTGCTGACTGGATGCCGCGAACTGACTGGATTTGAATATGTACACTATACCTTGTACCTACATTCCGAGAAAATGTAGCCCACATACGAATATGTAGGTCAGTACCATGGAAACGTACCGAGCATATGGGGGTGCAATGCATATATAAAATAATATCTTAATATCATCACAGTTTATAAAATTATGCATGCTGATATAAATGACTCACTTAGCTCGAATTAAAATCATCATAATCATAAGAGAGTAAAATATATCGGGTGAAACATGTGAGTCATCATAATAAATCTCAATTCACTTTCATCTCATTCCAATTCATCAAAGCAATCAAATCTCATGACAAATCTCTTTAGAATATATAGTTTTTAAATCTTTCGAAAACAATGACTTTCTCAAACGCAATCTTTTAAGCAATTATATTTTCATCTCAGATAGAAGAATACACACACACTGGGAGTATCTTACAACCGACATAAACCATGTGAGCTACATGGAGTCCAATGTCCAACCCACATTGGGGAGAGCTGTCCTATCCTTTCCATCAGAGTAGGACCTTAATCTTTTGTTCACTAGTGATTACTATATCAAACAGCCTTAGGCTCACATCCTACGGGGACACGTAGTTCTAGGGAAGTACCAATCAAAGATATACCTCCCACTCAGTGCTAAAGACTACTCCCGAACATAGCTCAGATCATTTCAAAAGAAAATACACAACTACACAATTCAACAATTCATATCGGGAGCCATCATGCTACCCCTTTTTCATAATAAATCAACATGTGGATTTCTTTTCTCATTCGAGTTCAAAAATAACTCTTTCATGACCAAAAGGTTAAATCATTTAAATATCAAGGTGTGTATAACACATTACTTCACCAAAGATCATAATCTCAAAGAAGGTTTAAATCCCATATATCAATACTTGAGCAAAACATTTCAAGATTCATATCTTGTACAACAAACAAGTATAACTCATATGAATATCTGGAAATTCAACTTTAAACATGATAGTAACATCAAAACTCAAGGAATTTATCTTTAATACATCACAAAAATATCATAGTTTCTTGAACAAGAATATAGGATAATAGTTTCCATCTCAAATTCATAATTAAACAAGTAAAATCATGTATCTTCGTAAAATAATACAAATTTTTTAGGCACAATAACGAAAGGATGTTCTTGTTGAAAACCCCACATACCTTAAGCTTGAAGATTTGAATGACTTTCCGAATGAAGTAATGCTATTCACGAACTTTGGGGTGTCACTCGTAGCCTTTGTAACGGGGATTCCGAATATGTAAAAATTATAGAATTTCCATGGTTGAGTCTCTAGCTATTGGGGTTTTTATGTTGAAACCCTAAAGGTTGTTCTTGGTGAATTTTGGTGAAAGTAAACTTGTTTTGGTGTTATGTGAGTTAAATCCCGTGTTATAGATATATATAGGGGTGTTTTTGGTACTTGGAAGTGACGTATGCAGCACATTTCTTATCGCATACATTTACATATGCACCGTATTGCCTATCGCATACATTTAAGTATGCGCCACATTGCCTATCGCATACATTTAAGTATGCGCCGCATTGCCTATCGCACACCCTTACTGCCTCTCACGAAAATGGGCATAACTCTTCGCTCGGGTATCGGATTTTTGCAAAATTGGTATCGTTGGAAAGATAATTCAATTATATAAAATTTTATAGGTCTTGGGATAAAAAATTCTATGTATATTAATAGATATACACGTTTGAAGTTGACCCTTGTAGAATCGAATGTCAAACTTTGGATGAATCAATTGATCTTAGCTCAACTTTGTTCTAGGTCATTGCTATGAATATTTTTCACCTCTAAAATACTCCATAGACTAGGATAATGATCATGAAACTTGTATTCACACTCAAATTATTTGTATTAGAGCTTAGACGCGTAGGATCGATAGTTAGAATTTTAGCATGAAAATACGGGGTATCACATTATCTCCCCCTTGGGAACATTCTTCCTCGAATATGGATAATTAACCTGGAACACCGAGGGATATTAGTATTCAAGATATCATGTGTAACTTATAGAACTGAACCAATGGATCTCAAGAATAATGAGCTACTGAAATGGTCTGCAAGTGTATGAATCCTCAAGAAAAATAACTATATGGCTAAGATAGAAACGAGAGTGTCGACTTATGAGTAACCATTACTTTGCACTGAATCCGATCTCCTGAGAAAGGATGAGAGGTTTATGACATGAAAACTCGGGGTATTACAACATCCCCCTCTTGGGATCGTTCGTCCCCGAATGATAATAATTTGATGAAAATACTAGGAAGAGACTGTGATACTACACATGATACTTACGAACTGAATCATGACTTAATATCTGAAACTGAAACTGATGCATGAACTGAGCTGAATTCGTAATTTAATTGGACACAAACACATTGACTCTTGGAATGTACATACGTATAAGACTGTGGATAGTAAGACTAGCTGGAAAATTAAGAATCTATAGGAGCTTATCTCCTTGCTTGCGAAACTAGATTACAAGCTATTTGGACTGGATCATATTGACTGCCCATACTCAAATGGAGTATTTCTTCAGCATTTTTCTACGAAATTCTATTAACATTATGGAGCAATGGATTTGGGCCTGATCTGAACAAAACATCTAACTAAGGAATCACAACATTGATATAACTCTATAGAATGGAATATAAATATATAACCCATAAACTAGGATAGGATTGCTAGGCCGCAGGCAATGCAACTTATTACTTTCAAGCTAAGCATCACTTCTCAAATGCTCTCTCAACTATACTATTCCCCTTAAATACCATACTCATTTGATTCAACTCATAATTCTCACATGGGCACTGATAAATCTTTCTGCAAGGTCTAAAGTAAACTAAGTCCTCTCGCCAATATCAGGACTAACTCAAAAATCATAAGATACAACATGCCACTCCAAAATACTAGTCTAAACCACATGATTCAATATTCTATATCTTCTTAGAGCTCACACCCTAAGCATAACATACCTTACCACTTCAATGACTAATTCAAAACTCTTGATATGGATTCACTAGCGCATATTGCATACATTACCTTACACCCTACATGACATTCAAGCCTATCATTAAAACCACATATAACTATAAGGCAAATACCCCTAAAGGCATACTCCACATATTCTTTAAACCTTTATCGACAACAATTATCTGGCACTCTTCTTAAAAACATACACACAATTTCTAACTAACCATGACATGTATCAAATACTTGGACTCAATCTTACTCCACACTTTAGTCTTAGAAAGAAAAGCATAAATAATCTTCCTTAATGAGGGTCATCAACTCTCTCACATCTAAACCATTGCTTATCCACTATCATCGCCACAATCTTAACATAGAAAGAGGTCTCCGAAGGGCTAACACATAAGAACCTGAAGCACGAAAACTACAATACATAACATTAACACTTATCTTTGTCCTGAGGAATAAAATATCAAAGACATAGATTCATTAAAGAAATCTAAGCTGAGGACATGTATGATATAATGCGAACTTTACTATTATCATGAGTTTAAAAACTGGTCATACTCTGAAACATGAGTTTATACTTATCATGAGCTATTCAACATAAGACTTGAGTTCATAGATTCATGAGAGATAATTCTAATCACAAAATGAAGCTGTTACATACTTGCTAGAAGCTGAGAATGGGCTTGAGCATACATGATGGGTATAAGCATAGGCATATGGCATGAATTTATCCTGCAAGTGATGGATTTGGTGTTATAATGACTGAAATCCAAGGAATTTTCTAGAGTAAGAAGGGATCACTAGCTCATCATAACTCATTATTGACATATATCATAATCTAATTCTCAAAACTTGGTTTGGTTCTTCTCTAACCATCTCCCCCTTAGGTCAAAGCTGGTATTCAAAGAATGATGGTCTACTCCATATCCTCGAGATTAAGCCATAATTTCATCATTCTAACATCTACCAATAAATGCTAAACTCACAAGAATAAACTAATTTTGAACTTACCAACTTCATTCTTGAACAACCCATCCATATGCCATCCATAATTCCTATCTTCAATAATCATCATCAAAGACTTACACTCTCATTTGCAACCATATCTACATCTCTAATCACATAATCATAGCCTACCAAGATCACACTTCTATACTTATATTTTTCCCAAATCATGAGAATAACATCATACTAAAAAGACTCAACATCTTCAATTATAACTCCTTAACTTAGCTATCAAGAACAACATAAATTATCTAACTAGCTTTCCTCCACCTAGCAACTCAACTTTACTACTAACCACATAATATGCAATAATCCTCAAAAAATAATACAGCCCCATAGCACCTTGGGCACACCTCTACATCATACTTAATTATGAACACATGATCTTACACTCTTGCATACACTGTTCAGGACTACTAGATCACCTCCATATAACTAGCATCAACAACCGAACCATTAGCTGTTCAAACTTAATGTCTAGTGCTAAACATGTTTTACGGCCCAATCTCACACACAATTCTCACTTTAAAACTATAGCACACAACATTAAGAAAAACTAGTACACAATGACAATCGATCATAATCATATGGCCTATCTTATTCATAATCTGTTAACGCATTCTCCTTCTTCACATCATTACTATTTACCCATCTTCACACCTAAATTACTTTCATAGCTCTATAAATTTCAACTAAACTTCCTCTTGCAATCTCAGGAAAGCCTAAATTAACAATACTCAACCACCAAGTACTTCCATCAAAACCTATACTTTCCTAGCATAACAAATACCATCAATAACTCTTTTCATACTTCAAGCAAACAACAACCCACCTTAACTAATAATCTCCTTCTCTAGCTTCACTAAACTAACAAACAAGGGTATATCACTTCATTACTAATTCAATCATAAGCAAAAATTCAGCTATACATATTCAATAAATCGCCTCTTACCACCATTCTTGCCACTTCACTTCTAAAACCACAAGTTCAACTAACACAAGACTTTCAACAAAACGTTACTACTTCTGTCACTACACAGAAACCCACACTTTCAGCTAACACCAGAACAACAAGATAAACAGTAAGTTGCTAGTGAATCGAAATAGGCCTCACACGGCTTCACTAGACTTTGGTTTTGTGTTTTGATTAAGAAAATTATATAAATAACAAAGCAACTATGCTGGTGAATTGAAATAGGACTCACACGGCTTCACTAGACTTTGATTTTTCACAAACATAATGATAACAAGATTACATAATACAAGATATAAAAACTTGACACAGAACATTCAACGATCTAAGAATACACCTTACTCTGTATTAATTAAATAACTCATAAGAACGAGGGCATAAATTAAATTTGAAGGAATTATAACACACTAAAAGGCTCCTCTCAAGCCACTTTATGAAACTTCTGCCAGCAAATATAAGAGCATTATCTGGGGAGGAAATTGGAACTTGCCGAACATGTTACCTCAAGAACAATACATAGATAGAGAAGTATAGATTATCATTGTGAATTCTGAGGAGAAATTTCAAAGCATATATGACTCGGGCTTAGTGCACGATTTCTATAGGCCTGATAAAGCCACTTCAGTTTACAAAACTCAAAACTACTGATAGGATACTTTTGAAGCTCTCTTACAATTCCATAACTATATATGGATAATTAAGCTCAACTGTTTCTGATACCTCAGAAATAAGGCAAAGATGGCCTGACTAGAGTAAGATGAGAATCTGTATAAGTTTCTTAGAGAACTTTTCTATAGCACGATTTAAGACTTGAAAGAATGGAGACATTTCCTAAATGCCCTGTAGCCTCTCGAAGAAAAGTACAGAAGTCTCTATACCATTTTGCAAGACTCTACTAGACACGGCTTCATAGACACCCTAGGACACTTAAACTCTCTGCTCTGATACCAAGTTTGTAACGCCCTGAAATTGGGTTCTGAGACGTCACACGGTGCTTAGGATCACAAGTGACCCCAAACTAACCCTTCTATTGGCATAACTCATAAGCAACTGAACAAAAAGTATAAATCTATACAAATCTGCAGAAAATAACTCTTTTCTGAATATGATAGATACAAAACTAAATTTACAAGATTACAACTCTGCTTTTACAACCAAAACTGAAATAGAATACATAACTTCTACTGACTATCTATGACGCCTCTACTAGTACTGACTATAGGTAGTTGGGTCATGAATCCTGACTATCCTAACTCAATACGGCTGGATAAAGAAAAGACATCACTTCTCGAACTGTATAACTAACTCAAGCCCTTGAATCAAAAGTACTCATCACCTGCTGACTGGATGCCACGAACTGACTGGATTTGAAGATGTACACTATACCTTGTACCTACATTCCGAGAAAATGTAGCCCACATATGAATTATGGGTCAGTACCATGGAAACGTATCGAGCATATGGGGGTGCAATGCATATGTAAAATAATATCTTAATATCATCACAGTTTATAAAATTATGCATGCTGATATAAATGACTCACTTAGCTTGAATTAAAATCATCATAATCATAAGAGAGTAAAATATATCGGGTGAAATATGTGAGTCATCATAATAAATCTCAATTCCAATTCATCAAACCAATCAAATCTCATGACAAATCTCTTTTGAATATATAGTCTTTAAATCTTTCGAAAACAATGACTTTCTCAAACTCAATCTTTTAAGCAATTATATTTTCATCTCAGTTAGAAGAATACACATACATACTGGGAGTCTCTTACAACCGACGTAAACCATGTGAGCTACATGGAGTCCAACATCCAACCCACGTTGGGGAGAGCTGTCCTATCCTTGCCATCGGAGTAGGACCTTAATCTTTTGTTCGCTAGTGATCACTTTATCAAACAACCTTAGGCTCACATCCTACGGGGGTACATAGTTCTAGGGAAGTACCAATCACAGCTATACCTCCCACTCGATGCTAAAGACTACTCCCGGACTTAGCTCAGATCATTTTAAAAGAAAATCTACAACTACACAATTCAACAATTCATATCGGGAGCCATCATGCTACCCCTTTTTCATAATAAATCAACATGTGGATTTCTTTTCTCATTCGAGTTCAAAAATAACTCTTTCAAAACTAAAAGGTCAAATCATTCAAATATCAAGGTGTGAATAACACATTACTTCACCAAAGATCATAATCTCAAAGAGGGTTTAAATCCCATATATCAACACTTGAGCAAAACATTTCAAGATTCATATCTTGTATAGCAAAGAAGTATAACTCATATGAAAATTTGGAAATTCAACTTTAAACATGATAGTAAGATCAAAACTCAAGGAATTTATCTTTAAGACATCACAAAAATATCACAGTTTCTTGAACAAGAATATAGGATAATAGTTTCCATCTCAAATTCATAATTAAACAAGTAAAATCATGTATCTTCGTAAAATAATACAAATTTTTTGGGTACAAGAACGAAAGGATGTTCTTATTGAAAACCCCACATACCTTAAACTTGAGCTTTGAATGACTTTCCGAATAACGTAATGCTATTCACGAACTTTTGGGTGTCACTCGTAGCCTTCGTAATGGGGATTCCGAATATGTAAAAATTATAGAATTCCCATGGTTGAATATATAGCTATTGGGGTTTTTATGTTGAAACCCTAAAGGTTGTTCTTGGTGAATTTTGGTGAAAGTAAACTTGTTTTGGTGTTATGTGAGTTAAATCCCGTGTTATAGACATATATAAGGGTGTTTTTGGCACTTGAAAGTGACATATGTGGCGCATTTCTTATCTCATACAATTACATATGCGCCGCATTGCCTATCGCATATATTTAAGTATGCGCCGCATTGCCTATCGTACGCCCTTACTGCCTCTCACGAAAATGGGCATAACTCTTTGCTCGGGTATCGGATTTTTGCGAAATTAGTATCGTTGGAAAGATAATTCAATTATCTAAAATTTGATAGGTCTTGGGATGAAAAATTTCATATATATTAATATATATACACGTTTAAAGTTGACCCTTGTAGAGTCAAATGTCAAACTTTGGATGAATCAATTGGTCTTAGCTCAACTTTGTTCTAGGTCATTGCTATGAACATTTTTCACCTCTAAAACACTCCATATACTAGGATAATGATCATGAAACTTGTATTCACACTTAAATTATTTGGATTAGAGCTTAGACGCATAGGATCGACGGTTAAAATTTTAGCACGAAAATACGGGGTATTACAGTGAGTCGATCTTTGGAAAGCTCAAGGATTTCCTTACTTCAACTCCTATTTTAGCTCTTCATATTGAGGGTACGGGATTCATCATATTTTGTCATGCTTTTGGTGTCGGTTTGAGTTGTGTATTGATACAACATGGTCTTGTTATCGCTTATTCTTATAGGCAACTTAAGGTGCATGAGTGCAACTACCCCACTCATAATTTAGAGTTGGAGGCTGTATTTTTCGCACTTAAGATTTGAAGGCATTATCTGTATGGTGTGCATTATGATATTTTCACCGATCATCGCAATTTTCAACATCTTATGACCCAAAAGGAGCATAATGCTAGACAACATAGAAGAATGTAGTTTCTTAAGGACTATGATATTTTGATCCCCTATTATTTGGGCAAGATAAATATGGTAGCAGATGCCTTTAGTCGAAAGGCAGTGTGTATGGGTAGCTTGGTTTGTATTTTAGTTTCTCAGAAGCTGTTGGCACGGGATGTTCAGTCCTTAGCCAACTTGATGGTTCACCTTGATATTTTAGGCCCTAGGAGGATTTTAGCTAGTGTGGAGGTGAGGTCCTCGCTATTTTAACAGATTTGAGACTGCCAGTGTAGGGATATTAGGCTTCGCTTCTTTCATCATCGGGTATTGAATGACGAGTCTGAGAGAAACACCATAGATTTTAAGGGTGTTTTGAGATTTTATTATCGCATTTGTGTTCCATAGATCGATGAGTTAATTTAGTTGATTTTGCATGAGGCTCACAACTATAGGTATTATATTCACCCTGGTACAACCAAAATTTATAGAGATTTGAGGCAACACTATTAGTAGAGTGGTATGACGAGATCGTGTATTCGTGAGGCTCACAACTATAGATAGTCTATTAGTTGATTTTTTGTAAGGATCACAACTATAAATATGGTGTTGGTGATCGTGTATTCCTCCGTGTATCACCCATGAAGGATGTGATGAGGCTCGGGAGAAAGTCAAGCTCAGTTCGAGATATATTAGCCCTTTTGAAATTCTTTGTGTAATTGGTGAGTTGGCTTATGAGTTAGCTTTACCTCCAGATTTTACCGCTATTTATCTAGTGTTCCATGTTTCTATATTGCGGCGATATATTCCCAACCTATCTCATGTGCTTAGATGGGACTCAGTCTGGTTGGAGGAGCGTTAGACCTTTGTAGAAGAGTGAGTGATCATTTTGGCTAGTGATGTGAGACGATTGCTCACTAGGGAAATCCCTATGGTTAAGGTTCAGTGGAGGCACCATCTAGTGGAGGAGGCCACTTAGGAGATCGAGAGCGAGATGCGGACCTAGTATCTTCACCTATTTGAGACTTCAGGTATATTCTAATCCTTAACTTTTGCATACGAATATTTCTTTAGTAGTTGATACTGTAATGACCCTTCAGGTTATTTTCTATATTTCTGCATATTTTCACTATTAAAGATTCTCTATAGCCTCCCCAAGTCATTTATGACTTGATGGGACTGACAGTTTGGCTACTGGGTAGCTCATTTGATTTTTAGAGCCAATTCCCTATTTAGAAGTCTTCACTGGTTCCAAATGACCACTGGGCAAAAACTCTAGTAAAATGACCTCGTATTCAAATTTTGACAATGCCATCAACTCCTAAATATCAATTTTAGGCTAAGTAGACCTTTGGTTTGGGTCTCAAGGCACCCAGGATCATTTCGTGCTATTGGTCGAAAAATGGAGAAATTGGAAATATGAGTGTGGGACCAACATTTGGTGTAAACAACCTCAGATTGAAATTTTTAGTGCACCATTGCATCCGAAACGTTAAATTTGGTGTGTTACATTATTCATTTGTGTATACGAGATTCCGGATGAATTCAGAGGTTTTGGTGGAGCCTTGGAAGATTTCCATGTCTTCATCTATCAACTGATATGGCTGTGATCGCTAGACAAGGGCTGCGATCGCGGTACCCTTGATAGTGAGTTAGTGCAATTGCCATAGGCAAGTCGCGATTGCGACAGATTATATAGTTATCAGATAGTGCGATCGCACACCTTGGGATCACGATAGCGACTTCAGAGAACCTAGACTGGATATAAATGGAGCCCATTTCCATAATTTTGGGCATTATTTATCTTTCCCTTTGAGAGATAAACCCTAAAATAGTGTGTTAACTTAAAACTAAAGCTTGCATAAGATTGGAAAGATAGATTAATACTTATTTTCGTGATTATCATCTGATTTAAGATAAGAATTCATCATTTTCTTGGTGAAATTTCTTGAATTATTGCTCAAAACCCCAAAATCTTTAGGGATTGATTTTAGCCTCAATTTAGCTTGGTTTTTACCCATTTTGAGGGTGATTATTCCTTGATCTTGTATGAATGTTGGGTTGGTTTTGGAAACGCAATTTCTGTAAGTGGGACCCATATGGGGGTTTTGATGTGACTTTTAGACCCGAAAAAAATAGTGCAATATGGGTATTGATATTCTCGTATTGATGAGTCGAATGTTTTTTTGATAGCTTAACATCTTGAAGAGGCTTCTCAAAATAAAAAACAAAGGTTTAGCAGTTTGTTGAGCTTTTGTCGACATCGAGGTAGGCTAGGTTTCACCCTTTGTTAGATTGAACCATTTCATAGTATTCTTATAATATTGTGTTAGAATTGGGATGGGTTTAGGTATTGGATAGATGAAAATGCAATACTTGGAGTAGTTGAGCTTTTTAGGCTACTTGACACTGTAAGCTTGAAACACTTAGCTTGTTCCTTATACCTTAGGTGAATTAGGCTTCATTTCTCATGCCTGGCATGAGAATGCCTTAGATCACTCAAGTTAGATAAAAATGCTCTGGATACTCATGTTTAGGGTAAGTTTGACCTTAGTTGCTTACACTAATGAAGGATGCCTTAGTCCGCTTGACTTAATGTGTGTGGGAAAATCTCTATCTTAGGACTAATTGTGGCTTTCTTTACATCTAAAAGTGGTTTTAGATATCTTAAGCCTAGTTCAGGTAGAAATTTGCCTAAAATGGAACTTGAGGATTAGGAGTGAACTTTTAAGCTATATTAGGCTATGAGACACGTTATCTTTGGAAAAGTATTTACGCTTATTAGACTCTTGAAAATGTATGTTCAAGTAATATTGAGAAATATTGACACTTGATGGTTATGTTGGTTAACGTGAGGGTTGACACATAGTGATTATGCTATTATTTATACATACTAATGATACTATTTATGATGTGTATTATATATATATATGTATGTATGTATATATATCCGGTTCGAGTCTAAAAGATGGTTATGTTGTTGATTATATATACCCGCTTTAAGTTTGGAGGATGACTATGACACTAATGATATAACTACCGATTCAAGTCTGACCATTGCTTATATTTATCAGTTCGAGTTCGGTTATTGATTATATTTACCGATTCGAGTTTGACTATTTATTATATTTACCAGTTCGAGTCTGAATTTGTATATTATGCTATGATGATACACTTTATGGTTAACAATATTAGGGTGTGAGATTGAAGGCGATTTGTCTAAGTTGGAAAATGAGGAAATGGTAATATTATGGTATGACATAAATGAATTCTAATAATTGAATAGATTGGTTAATAAGTGATGATTGTCTAATAAATGGTGACTAGTGTATATCGATGATAAGATTTTTAAATGATGGCAATATTATGGAATATGACACTTTGTCAAATATTGAAAAATTATGGCATATTGGTAAATGACCGTTTGATGATGATTGTGGAATTCTTGTTAGATGACGATGACAGTTAGTTGTTATGTCAGTTGATGGGTTTATTCTTCTCTTAAGGGTACTCTCCAATCATATGGGAGGCTACGATGAGTTTTTTTACATCAATTGGCGTTGGGAGCCAATTTTGTAGTTTGTGATTGTTTGTGTGATATTCTGTTACATTATATTATCATTCTGGTTTATTTACTTGTTATAAATAGCGGTGCTGGAGATGATCCAGGTTCATTTCTATACCTTGACTTAGTTATAATATTTTGCATTTTATCATACTTATATCATAATTTAACTCAATCGGCCGATGATTCCTACTGAGTACCTATTATTTTGGTACTCAAACTATACTTTTATACCTTTTTGGTGTAGATCTGAGTACTAGCTATCATTATTTATTATTGATCATGCTATATTGATATTTTCGGAGATAGGGTGATCTCTTGGAGTTTAAGTAGCCCATTTTCCTCTATCTTTTATATTCAGTCTTTAGTTAACGAGACAGTTGTATTGACTATTCTAAACTTTTGAGTTGTATTGATACTATTAGATGCTCTTGTACTGGATCTACCAGTTCATGAGATTGATATCTTGTATTGATTGTTTATTTTATTTAGAACCTTTGCTTATTTATAAGTGTGTTATCCATTTTCACCTATGTTGGGACTTTTCTACCAAACTAACCCACTACGTTAGCTCTGAGTTATGGTTTGGATTACCTAGTGGCGGAATTTTATAGGTGCCATCATGACTCATAAATCAGATCATGACAGTTTTCTGTAAGACTTCCCCAGAAACTAGTGCTAATTTATTTTGGGAATGTTTTTTCTCTAAGCAGCTCTGGTTAAGAGTTTTTAAGTGGTTGTAAGTACTAGTACCTATTAATGTGCAACTTCAACAGTGGTTTATTTAGGCAACTTGAGACAACTCTAAAAGGGCTAGGCTGTTGAAACAAATCTGTACTGAAACTCTTTATACTAGTTGAACATAGAGGAACACTAGGATGTTTGACAAAGTGGATAGGGAAACTGATGAGCTGGTTAGAGAAATGGCATGCATCTGTGCTGTGAGGGCTACTGGAGATTTGAAAAACTAACTACTAGGCGTTGTTTTGTAGTTTTATCAGTTGTAATAGCTTTTGGTATCTGTTAGACTAGTTAGAATTTGAGTTTGATTTTGCTGTTTTATTTGGAAAATAACAAGTTGGGATGTGGCTTGTTGTAGATGTCAGTGCTTTTTGGTGATTAATAAAATACTTTAATTTTCAAAAATAAAAAAAATCTTGCCTTAGAGGCAAGACCTAGGACATTCAAACAACAAGTTACGTTATATGAGCAAGAGTTGACACTACTACATTGTGTCTTAATTTCTGAGATGTCTTATAACTTTTACCTTAGAGGCAAGGCTTAGCCCAATGACTTTCAAACAATAAGTTATGTCCAATAGACAAAAATTGACAATCGTATGTTATATCTTGATTTATGAGATGTTCTACAACTCTTGCCTTAGACCCACGACTTATCCCAAGAATTTTTAAACAACAAAGTTACGTACATTGAGCAAGAGCCAACACTACCAAATTGTGTTTTTTACTTATGAAAGGCTTATAACTCTTGCCTTAGAGGCAAGACTTAGCTCAAAGACCATAAAATAATAAGTTATGCTCCATGGGTAAGAGTTGACACTACCACATTGTGTACTGATCTATGAGATGTTGTATAACTCTTTTTTTAGAGGCAAGACTCAATCAGGGCTTTCAAGCAATAGGTTGCGCCCCATGAACAAGAGTTGACACTACTACATTGTGTTTTGATTTATGAGATGTTCTATAACTCTTGCCTTAGATGTAAGACTTAACCCAAGAATTTTCAAACAACAAGTTACGCCACATGGGTAAGAGCTGATCCTACCACATTATATTTTGATTTATGAGAAGCTCTATAACTCTTACCTTAGAGGTAAGACTTAACCCGAAGGACTTCCAAACAACAAGTCACATCCTTAAATTCACATTGCTATCAAAGAAAGAAGATCCTCTTAGCATATTATAAAACTTTCTGTTCATTAACAAAATATTATAGAAGTTAAGAAAAAAAAAAAGAGAAGAAAAAAAGAAAAAAAGAAAAGAAAGAAATAAAGGTTAATAAAAAGAAAAGGAGAAGAATAGAGAATAACAAAAATAAAAAATAAAAATTGAGAAAACAAAAATAAGAAGAAAAACATAAAAATAGAGTTTGAGAAAAATTAAATAAAAAGAAGAAAAAAATGAGAAATGATAAATAAATAAATAAATAAATAAATAAAGATTGAGACAAATGAATCAAAAGAGAGAGAAAAAGAGAAATAAAAAATATATAATGTTTGAGAAAAAAAGTAATAAAAATAATGGTTGAGATAAATAATTTAAAACAAGAAAACAAGAAAGAAAAAAATCAAGAAAAAATATGAAAGAGAAAAAAAGAAAAATAAAAGTAGAAGTTGAGAGACAAATTAATGAGAGACAAAAATAAAAAGTCACATACATTCCATGTAATTTCCAGTATTTTATCTGCCCGACCAAATATGTAACTATCCCATCAAAATACAAGCGGCCCAATCAATGAATGCAAGAAATCTTAAGAGTCTAGTCACCCATCTTAATTGCATGATTTGCTTTTTAAATGTATTAATTTTTATTTATCATCCTTAAAATTAAATTTGGTGCAAGATATTTGAAGATATTACAATGCAAAATAAAAATTTATGTGTTACAAGAAAGTTATTTATGTCAAAGGACAAAGATCTCTCATCCAAGATTGTTTATCTGTCTTTATTGTTATTACACGCATAATATTACTAATGTATATTATTATATTTGTAATATTATTGGCATAATTTGGACTCTCTCTAGTTTAAAATAAATAATTTTTTGATTTATTTTTCAATATCCAAAATAAATAAATTGTTCATTCTTTAAGAGACATGTTAAAAATTTCTTTCAATTTTATCCTTTATTTATACTTTTTAGGTTATGAATTTCAAGATACTTAATTGACTTTATTTTAATGTGACTAAAATTTCAAGAGTAATTTGATAATATTTAAAAGGATAAATATAACAATTAAAGTACAATTTATATCTTAATTTCTTTTCCTCAAATAAGTGTGCATTGAGGAAAAAAAAAAGCACCAATTTGAAATCAAACCAATTTGAAGATGAAGGTTTGTTTGAATAAGAAGCCATTTTCTTTTTTCCTTTTTTAATTATTTTTTTTACGTATGTATAAATATTTTAGTTTGACCCCAATTTTTTTTTTTTTTTAGCTTACTTTTGTTATTTGACGTAAAAATAAATGCTCAATTAAAAAAAAAACATATTCAAATACAATAAAAATATTTATACTTAAAAACACCTAAAATAAACATGCTAACATACTGTTAGCGCATGCTTTGAACCACTAGTACAACAACCTTTTTGCAGCTTTGAAGACAGTGAATTTGAAAGGAAGAGAGAGAAAGTGAATTTATTCATTTAGGGGTCGTTTGGTAGAGTGTATAAGAAAAATGCAGAATATGGTGTATTAATAACACTTGCATTAGTAATGTTTGTATTAGTTATATATGTATTATTTCTTATACATTGTTTGGTTTGATGTATAAGAAACAATAAATCTTACATTATTTTTATAAAAGAAATGCTTGTTTACAAAAATATCCTTTTTTGATTTTGTACACTTTTTTGCAACAAAGTTTTTTTGCCATTTCAAACATAATTAGTATTGTTGAACTAGTATATAGAGGTTTAGGATTAATTGCAAGACCTTCGTCTTTGCGCATAAAATATTATGCCAACGGATTAACATAGTCGAAATAAAAATAAAATATAAGATGTAAAGTTAAGAAATAATCTCAATTTTTTTTAATCTTTTTAAAGACCCTCGAAGCAAAGAAAAAATATATTATAATTATTTAAATCAATTATTCATTGTTGTAGGTTAAAATGGTGGGAAAATGTAATACCCCGCAAAGTCCTCTTCCAGTCTGAGCCTTAGAGCGTATTCAGTATAGTGGAAATCTGAGTCTAAAAGTTTCAGAAATATCTTCCCAAGTATGAAATACTTTGAATCATGTGGAATTTCCCTAATTTCTACTTTTTGTCATGTAGAGCATTGAATAAGCTTTCCATCGATACCAAATTCGCCAAAATCGGACACTCAGGTGAAGAGTTAGAGCCATTTTAGTGAGACAGTGTGCCACCTGACACCTTAGCGCGTCGCGGAGCCAGCCAAAATGGCAATCGTCAAAATTTAGCGAGCCTCCGCGATTCCACCGCGTCGCGGTATAGTTCCAGTTCCCAACCAAGATGGCAATGCGATTTCCACCGAGTCGCGCCGTCGTGCAGTTTCCCAATTGTCCATTTTCCAGTGAACTGGCGTGATTATGGCGCGTCGCGCTAGCATGAAAAATCGAAATTTTTAGTTTAATTTCAAGGAAAAAAATGGGCTTTTCTCAACCCCTATATATACCCCCTTTACACGAGAATTGGCCTCATTTTCTCTCTTTCCACTCCAAAAATTAGGGTTTCCAAAAAATTAAAATCTCCTCTCTTCTTCAAGCAAAAATCAAGAAAGATCTAGAGAAATCAAGAATCTCTCCAAAGGCCTTCAAGAAAAGAGTTTCCCCAAGGTATGTAGATGTTAATTCTTGGGTTCCTTTCATCCAAGAAGCTCAAGAACCCTTCTGAAAACTTCAAGATTTTTATGCTTATGAGATTCCATGATTTGTATGAGTTGAAATTGATATTCCTTATGATGTTGAGTTTTGATTCATGTTTGTGTATAAGATTTATGAGCTTTGACCCTAGTATGTGGAATTTATATGATGTGTTCATGGCATTTGGTTGTAGAAATAGTTGAATAAGCGAAGCATGTCCCCCATAGGTTTTATAAAGAGCTTAGGTGAAGCATAAGGGCCATTGTAGTATGTTGAAGATGAAACTCCAAATTGTGAGTTAGTTTATGCATGCCTAGTGTTTGATAAAATGCCCAAGTGGATGAATTATTCCATGATAGTGAGAAATCCCCAAATAAGTATGAACCCGTGCGTGTATAGTGATTGTTGAAGGACCTTAGAGAACAAGTGGAGATGTGATGGTAGTAAATTCTCCAATTATGTGCTCTTTGATATATGCTAAGCTTTTAATACATGCCAAGTGGTTAGCAAGTAAGTTGAGATATGATAGTATGAAGTTTTCCCCAAATCATATGATGTCCAAATACATGTCAAGATTGATTTAGGTGTGAAGTACTTGAGGTAAGACCTTGTTGAAGGAAGTATAATCTAGTAGCATGTTCCCCTACGCTAATATATGTTGATGTTTCCTAAATGCTTGACGCGATGCCTTCATGATTGCAAAGGTGGATGTATGTTATGTTTCCTAAATACTTGAAGAGATGCTTTAATGATAATGAAGATGAATGAATGGTTGTGATGATGGAGGAATGATTATGCTTTATTTTATGTTATCGAGTCCTGGGAGTATTTATACCCGACAATTTAGCTGCTGTCTAGAGCCCATGTCAGTTTCACGATAATTCCAGTCGAACTATGATTCTCAGAGCTCAGTGAACTATAGAACTCTGTATCCTCAGACAATTGCAGAACTTAAGAAAGCTCAGTAATCTCAGTTATCTCTGTAATCTCCGTATCGCTAGTAATCCAGCCTCAGTCCTGTAATCAGCTCAGATCTAAGAGTATTCAAGTATTCAATTCTAATCTCAGAAACGATTCGAGTAATCATAATCTATTCAAGATCTATATCGTCAGTCAGATACCGTGATTCAATACCATTTCCGTCAGATACGGAACTAAGTGATCTCAGCGTAGCTCAGTCAGATCTTTTGATAAACATGATCAGTATCAGATTCAGTTCAGTTGTGTTCATTTAAGAATTCAGTCAGGGTCTTTCAGTTAGGAGTAGAAACTAGCACCGAGCGAGGGATGGGATGTCGGCTCTTCCCGTCAGTGAGAGAGGCCGGAGTCGTTAGTAGCAATCCCTGAACTCCAGAACTGCATAGCCAGCGCAAGATACAGGAGTCACCGTCAGTAAAGGCTGTCACCTCCAGAGAGAGAGTATTTGACTATTATATTGCCTTAGGTCGACTGCCTGGAAAGGGTCATCCATCAGAGAGGATTGACCAGAGAGAGGTCTTTACCCGTGGTACGGTATTGACATTCTTCCAGCTGGGGTTATAGGTTGGACCCCACCTGTGGTAGGTTGGGGCATGTCGGTTAAGTAACTACTTCCCACAGTTTTTGTTTCAGATTCAGTCTCAGTTTCAGAATCAATCTTCAAAAATTAGGCCTGTCAGATACAGTCATCTATTTCTATGATGAACCTAGAAAGTTCCATTGATTCATGAACCATCCCGTCAGATAGGCTTGGTCTCATATACAGTTATTTGGTATCATATTCAGAGATATGCCGTCAGACAGGATTAATCACAGTATCAGATTTCTATTGAGTATTCTTGTTGTCAGATTCAGATATAATCATATTTCTTATCATTGATAATAGCTTCCGAAATCATATGTTAGAAAAGTTGATCTCTAATTCTGTCAGTCGAAAGCAGTAAGCTCAGAATTCAGTCCTTGATGTAAGTACATCCAGATTCTCAGTTATCAGTATCAGATGAGTCAGTGATTCAGTATCTCAGTGTCAGTAGTGAGTTCAGCCTGCAGTAAAGTGGTATCCGAGTTTCAGTAGCTAGAGTTGTGATGATTGTGATTATGGTCTATGCATTCATGTATGTGTTCTCGTACGACATTTTCATGATTATTCAGTTTAGATATTGTGCACGCATGAGCCTTTGTATTTAGCCTTACCTCGTCTACATACTCACTACATCCCTGTACTGACGCATTTGCGCTATGGTATTTTATTTGGCACCATAGGTTTAGAGGCACAGGACCCAAAGTTTCCTCAGCAGTTCCCTCCCAGTCAACACAGTAGTCGTAGCAGTGAGTCCTCTTCTTTCGAGGACGAGTTTCAATTTACTATTATTTACTTAAGATTTTGTTTATATTTTCAGTTGATGGAGTTAGTTGAGGATATGTCCCATCAACTACATAGCTCAGACAGTACAGAGGCTTTTCAGACAGATGTCGGATGTATTAGTATTCAGTTTTCTATATTTTGAGTATTTATAGATGTGTTGAACCTTAAGGCCAGTTTCCGTATTTATTTCAGATATTATGCAGTGTACAAGTACAAATATCAGTAAAGGGTTAGCTTGTGGTCCTTCGAGACCATAAGCACCGTGTGACGTCTTCAGATGGGATCTCGGGGCGTTACAGAAAAGAAATTGTGAAATATTTTGGAAAGATTTACTATTACAAATTAAAATGGTGGGAAAAAGAATGGTGAAATATTTTGAGAGGGAAATTGAGGGGTATTAAGGTCATTTAATAAGTTAATGCATGTGTTAAAAGTTTTTGTATTACTAATACATAAGAAATGGAGTGTATTACTAATACACACTTCAATACACAATAGAGTGTATAACTAATGCTTGCATTATTTATACATAGAAAAAAAAGTGTACCAAACAAAGTACTAATAGTACACATTAACTAATGCATGCATTATATTTTTCAATACACTCTACCAAACGACCCCTAAGGATGACAGAAGAAGACACAGTTGAATTTTGGAACTACAATGATGTAGATAAAAGAAAAAAGATTCCTTAATTTGTGGTAGTGTTTATTTTTCAAACACCACTATAACTGTAAATAAATTTATCTAAAATAAAACAAAAGTGATGTTTGTTTATCTTCAAAATTCATATATTTTATTCATCTGCTCATTTTTATTTGTCATTATTATTATTTTGTTTTTTGAGATCAACCTTCATGAACTTTGGCTAATATTTTACGATGAATAATTTATTATTAAGATTTAAAATTTAAATGATCAAAAACTATACAAAAAATGTTATAAGTTGCAATAATTTTCATATTAATATGATGAATAAAATATATTTTAAAATATTGGTCAAAGTTTATGCAGTCTGACCTTGAAAAGCAAAACAATACCAAGTAAAGTGGACGGAGAGAGTAGTTGAATTTGTATAAGGTCAAGATCACGTGTTTTAAAATTTAACCTTTTTTTAAGTTACCAACAATTTGAATATCGATTGAGTTATAAGATAAATAAGTAACATGATCTTTTTTTAAGAAAACAAGTATAAATATAATAATTGTAAGATGCTAAGACGATCAAATAAGCTAAATAAAGAGCAAGACTCTGAATCTGAGTACTTCTGAGAGTGTATGTATGTATTTGAAGATAGGACTTAGCTGCAAAGGATGCTTTCCCACAAATCTGTTAGAACAAGTTGGTAAAAGAAAAATAAAGACAAACTTGATGTTCAAGAAAAATAAAATGTTGTTGTTGTATTGCTAGAAATCATAATGAGGTTACAAATCATTAGGACATATTATTTATAGGTTACAATAGTGAGACGTTAGCCAATAAAAGTGCCCCGATTGAGCTATTAAAGTACTAAACCAATGAATGGCCACATGGAGATATTATTTTTGATGCTAGCTAATATTCATGTACCATTCAAGTCTTTACGAGCTCGTCTACACACCTGACCCTTCTGACACCTTTTCCCCTTTTGTTTCTTTGTCCCTGACACCAATGTTCGATCCTTCTTTAGCTTTTTGTATATTTTCTCTTTGCCTTTTCTGAGAGTGTGCTTTCTGAAAATCCACTTTCTTTGACCTTATTCTACTAGTTACATTAGGTCTTGGATATAATTTGTATTTTCAGTATTTATGAAAGCTCAAACTTTTAAGACTTAATTTTTTTTTGTTGTTTTATCACTTTCACATATTTTGGTTTAGTATAGGCAATGAAGTTGAAGAAGCTTCTAAAGAAGTTGATATGCTTAAAGAATCCAAGTACGATTATAACTATATTTTATATGAAATTTAAGAAGTTGGAAAAGGAAATTTAGAAGATTAAAGAAAGAGAGAAAAAGTGGAGAAGAATGGCTAAAAGGAGGGCTAGAGAGAATGTACACTTCTTTGTTGTGTTTTGTTCTGGTATACTATCTATAACTACAAGCTATTAACTTGAGATGATATGCATGAAGAAAGGTTGAATGAAATTACTTTGAATTTTGATGTTGTTAGATGATATGTAACATCCCTTTGTTTTGAAATTAATTTGATATAGCCTATTTTGTAATGAACTTTGACTTAATCTATTAATCTAATGTAGTTGTTTCATTTCTTCGGATATATGTGTGATAAGTTGGTTACTATAAGTACAGTATTGACTGAATAATATTGCTAGAAAAATACAAGTATAGTTATACCAAACTCTGCACTTAATAATGCTGTCACAACTGCATAAAATGTCAAACAGACATATCAAAATAGTGCAGTCACAACTTCTTAAACTTCTCAAAAAGAATATAATCGAACAGTGCAATCATAGCACCATAATTGCTTAAAAAACCCAAAATACTGCAATCATAACTGCATAATTATTTACAAAGATATATCAAAACAATGCAGCCACAACAGCATAATTGTTTACAAACAGTATACCAAATGGATCTTGTCCCAACTATAAATTAATTTAAACAAAATAGACATACGTGAAGTAAAAAATCACTACTATTTTAAATACACAAAAATTATAAAATCAACCTCTTCTTTATCTATTGAAAAGCTGATGAGCTTGTTTTGCTCAAATGATTCATTTCAGCAGTCTTGGACCTTGTCCTCATCTTTTTTTATTCTCTCAAATCTTGAAGTCCTTGTTGGGTCATGAAAGTTTTTCCTTTATATTTGCACCTTATATTAGTTTGTCATGTTCAAGATTTTTTGTCTCTATGAAGGAGTTCATAAACATTCCAGGCTGCATTGACAAAAACAAATTAACTTAGACTTGAGAAGATTAACTTTAAAACCCAAAATATATGTAAAAAATTTCAACTTACATTGTGGATTATAAAAATATTTTATTTATAAAACCCCCATTCCAACTATCCTAGGTCTTTTAAAAGGTGTCACTCTTACTTGACCATTGACGTCAAAACAAGAAGCACCAAAACCAATATTTCCTCTTCCTCTACCAACACCATCAACACTAGGAGAACTTCCTCTTCTCTACCTGATCCATTAGCACTAGCACCAATAACATTTCCTCTTCCTCTACTTACTCTATTAGTACTGGCAGTAGAAATATTTCCTCTACCCCTTTCAGTGATACCACCCACAAAGACCTATAATACATAAAAAAAATTGGGAAACAAAATAAAACTACTAGTAAATCATAATTCAAGTGTTACCTATGTTGTAAAACCTCTTGGTCTTTCTCTTCCTCTACTTGTTCTTGGTTGAGATTGAGTTAGTGCTGCAAAAGATCCCACAGTTGATTTTTTTGAACTTATTTCTCTTTGAATTCCCCTGAATGTAGTAGTTTGTGTAGACAAAGTACAACTCTCTTATTATGACCCTTAACATGATATGTATTGCAGGTCATATCAACACCCTTCTTTAATAAGTTTCTAATCTTGTTTTTAGTCTGCTTTTTTTTTTTAATATTTTTTGGGTTTGCCTGGCAGTTCTTTTATTGCAGGTGGTATAAGAAGAGTTAGTTGATTATGGCCACATTTTTATTCTAATAAGAAGTAGAATGAAATAACTATAGGTCTTGAGGTAAGTTTCCTTAGTATACTGTTTTACAACATACTCAATGGGTTCTAATCTTTTGAAATGTAATATAGTTATAATATGACAACAAGGTATAAAGTTTAACATCCAAGACCTACAAGTACAAGTTTTGTCTCTCAAATTCACTATGAAAGTGTTTCCCTAGCTATCCTTGACCTTAAAATCAAATTCACCATTCCCTCAAGATTACACTGAATCAAGTCGAATCTGCTCCAACTTTTTGAGGCCTATACTTCAAGGTCAACACCAAGGTATCCAAGACATGATCACCTTACGGAAGAAAGGACATATTTGGAGGACCTTTTTTGAACTTCCAAATAAGCAACATAGAGATAGCTTGGAGCCTGAAAGTTCAAACAAAGTGAAGAAAGAGCCAAAGGAAAAATTGTTCACTTTGGTAATGCAAGAGGGACAAGGGCGGATTGCCATTGACTTTTATCGATGGGCTTGGTATCCCCTAACTAGGTAATCTACTCCTTAATAGTTCACTTTTGGACATATTTTTAATAACTTAGCTAGACGATAAATATCTAGTTTTTCATCATTAAGTAGATTATGTTGAATTATAAAGAATATACTTGAGAGTGTGAGATCTTGGATAAGCTTGTGTCAATTATTTCTTTGAAATAATGGTTTCAAGGTAAATTAATTTCCTTCAAGGTTATCAGAAGAGTTAGGAGCTTATTTGGATTGATTCAATTAAGGGTTTAGAGTTTGATATACCCTTTATTTTCTATCAATTTCCTTGTTTATGTCCATTTTCTATAATTTACTTTCTTGTCTTTTGATTTTCGTACTTTGATTCCATCTTTGTGGGTCAATTCGTACCATTTGGTATTAGAGATGAGCGTAAGATCATTCCAACAATTCTATTCTTGGGATTTGTTACTACAAAAAAGAGAGAGTCAAAATGTTTTGGAGTATTTTAAAAATTTGAGTTTTGAATTTTATGTTTTCTTGAGTTTTTAATAGTAGAATCGTCTTCTCTAGTATTATTTGAGTCTAGATTCAAGAAACTAGCTTGTTTGGGTTTGATTGGAATGATCCACCATTGTTAAAGGTAAAAACTTAAAATATCATTAAGTGGGTTTGTAGATCTAGGTGAAATTGGAAGCTCTTGAGTATTGGAGTTTGTTCTCCTTCACATTTGAAGTTTATATTTGAAATTTGAGCTAAAAGGAGTAGAATCCATTGGGGTTTTGAGTTGGGTGCTTTTGATGCTCATGGAGTTCTTCATGACTTGAAGAAAATTGCAAATGGGTTTCTAGATAATTTTTTTAGCCTAGAATTGGAGGCTAAAAATTATTAGAGATTGTTTTCCATAACAAGGGGAGCCTTGATCTCGAATTCGTCGAACTCTGATTTAAAACAAAGAAGTTGTGAATTTTAGAAGTTCATACCATTCTTAAGTGTTCTTTATATTCTTCATGTCTTATAGAAAAATTTTTAAAAAGATGTTTTTATCCAAAAGAGAAGAAAGAGAAAAGTGTTTGGGACTAGTACATGTAACGAATATACCAAAAGGAATAAAGGACAAGGAAAAATAGTATTGGGAGGGACCACAGGGTACAATTCTTGGAAGTTTCATCAAGTACCTCTTGATGAACGTTTTTAGATAAGCTGCCACTCATTTTGGTAAGCTAAAAGGTCCTTTACAAAGGTGTTAAGTGATACACAAAAGTGTCCCAAGTTTGCCAAACTCCCAATGTATTTTCTGCCATTTTGGAAAGTTTCTGCGGACTTTTGTGATTACTATCAATTTTGGTGATATTATGGTTACTTTGGTGATGGTAAGTGATATTTTGGAGATATATGGTCTTAGTCAGGCAATGAGGAGTCTTAGTTTGGCGATGGTACGACTAGTTTGTCAATGATAAGTTATTTTGGCAACCCAAAACAGCTCCATAAGGTGTGTATCATGTTCTAACTTCCTAGTTTCTATTTCCTTGATTTCTAATCATTTATTTGATTCTTAAAACTAATTTTCCAACTAGTAATTGACCTTACTTGGTTGTTGATCAATTCTTGAGTCCTGTCTTTCTCATCTTATTTATTTTATGCTTTTCTAATTTTATTTTGTAGTTAATTCTTGATTCAAATTTGTTAGATTTCTATTGAGTCATTTGTCTTTCTTGAAATAAGTGTATACTCTAGCCAAGAGTATCAAATCAAAACTAAGCATACCAAAAAAGTATAAACAATCTTCAACATTAGCCAAACCAATTGTGAGGCAATCAAAGGTGTGTAAACACGAGTGATTATGAGGTTTTATTTTGCTAACGCTAATGTTATTTGTTGTCTTTGGTAAGTGTCTCTTTTTAGGAACAAGGAACTATAAGGAAGCATGTCAAATGCCTTTTTCCGTCTAGGGACACTATATCTTATACGTCTTGTTCTAATGAACAAATGTCAAGATGTGGGAACCAAGGTGGCTATGGGAAATATGATATGAGTCTTAATTCCATTAAGATCACTCTTTGTACTTTTAGAAAGGTGTGATATCGAGGTCTATATTGAATGGGAGTGTCAATGTTAGTTGGTTTTCCAAAGCCTTGATTTGACAAAGTCAACGAAGCCATGTATGCCATCAGATACCTTAGGAGGCATGCATTGAGTTGGTAGAAATCCATGAGAGGATGTGTTCTGATATGGAAAGAATTGAAAGAGCCTTTAATGTTCAATTATGTTCTAGAAGGGTATAATAAACTTTATAATGTGAACTCTAGAAGACAAAGTCTTAAAATAAAGGTTGATATTTGTGGAACCTTAGGGGATAATCTTGCCTTTGAAGATTAGTGTTATAAGGACTAAATCACTCTATCTATGTGGACTGACTACTTGAGGATACCTTTTGTAGAAAAGATATATCCTTATACAATAGATGGATGTCAAGTTGGGGATATTATAAAAGTACCATTCACACGTAATAGGTACTATAAGGAGGTTTGACATGATGTGATGCCCATTGACTTTTGTCACTGATGTTTAGGAGCCAATTAGTTTAAAAAGTATGGGATTCCAAAGGAGAAAAATATCCTAAACATGTGTGGAGAAATGAGGAAATTATCTCTTTCCAACTACTTTCCCCAATGCTCATCAAGAAAACTTAAGCACTTATTCTAAGTCCTATGAGATTGAGAGACGAACATTTAAGAGAGTAAGGGAGTCTAAAGTGTCAAACTAAGAGAAAAAAAAGAGAGGTTATGTGGAGTGATGTGAGCGGATTTTCATAACCTTATCCTAGCTCATATAACTTTTCTTCTCTCTAGTTATCTTAACACATGTCTAGATTGGAAGCCAATCTAATGAAGAGCCCTAAAGTGTGAAAAACCAAAAGGTGCTTGAAAGGTGCCTAAATGAGGAGTTGAACTCTAATAAGGATGAACAAGGTAAAGGAACTTATTCCTATGAGCATCAAGGTAACATAGCTAACCCTTGTACTTTATTGAACTTGAAAGATCAATGTGCGGCTACTAGTCAACTGAGTGTGAGTAATAGCTCAGTTATTTGTAAGCTTAATTAATGAGCCTTTGCCATGTGTCAACTTTAGTGACTCTTTTTTGCGTGTTGATAATATACATATTAAAGATGTGGATACACTAGTGATTCTATTAATGACCGAATTAATTTTTCTAGTAAGATCAATTCGTGCCCGCCTAGTATTGACATATGTTCTTTAAATGCTAGTTCATTATCAAGTTATATTTATATTGATCAACTTGTTTTTGAAAGTGATTCACTAATTAAGGTTTCTTGTGATGTGATTAATGAGGTTTAAATTAGTGACGATGTTGACAATGTTGATAGGGTATGAATAAAAGTGACTCTTTGAGCATATCAGGTGTTGAAGATCCTATTTCTATTTTTGCTCATAGAGATCATATCAATGAAGATGATTGAAAAAATGACATGTATCTATTTGAGAGTGATTTTGAATGCCTTAGTTCCCCACCTTTGGTTAGTTATCCTCTCCCAAAGAAAAAAATCATGTTTGATAATAATCACTTCTTGTTTGGCACCTAGTCACATGTATTGTGATGTGCTTGAAAGAAAGGATGGTAAGCTTAAAATTCAAGTGTTATCCTATTTTTTAAAATATATTTAGAATATAGGATTGAGTAAAGATTGTTCTAACTATCCTATTGTTGATACTGGTTTTTCACTTTTGAATAAGAATAATCATTTGGGCAAGGTTGACTTTGATTTGCATGACTATTTGAGAAACCCAACATGTGATTGTTCTTATGGTGATGATTTTGAATGTGATACCTTTTATGATATACCATCTTTGTTTGATGAATATGAGGATGAATTACTTGAGTCATGTGTTGACTTGAGTCATAACCTTTTCCATATTAGTGGTAGTTTGTATTACAATAAAGATTCTTCTACTGAGAAGAAAAATGGTACTTGTTTAGAAATTTCTATTTCATCTTGTGTGTTTCATTTATTGAGGATACTTTTGGTGATGATTTTGTATCTAATAGTGAGTATATTCATAAGGAAACCATTATTAAATTTAATTTGCATGAAACTTTTCTTTACTCTCTACTTGCTAATGATATTGCATATAGTTGTGTAGAGAGAATATATTCATGTGATATTGGTACCCCTGAGAAAAATGGATGCCACATTGACCCATGTTCATAGATTCTTCTTCCATTTGACCTCGGTGACCATTTAGTGAGTGGTGGTTTTAATATACCTAGTGTGGTGCTTGGTTAAGACGATAAGTGAAAATTAATTGAGGTTGTGGGCACTCTTACTTGTGATGGAACATTTTTCTTAAGGATTTATAATCCACTTGATGGACTCAAGTTGTGTATGGGAGAGATTTCCAAAAAATAAGAATGCTCATTTAAGAAGGGGCGCAATGAGAAGGTAAAAAAACATTCTCTTGTGTGTGCACTATGCCAAAGCTTTGTAACCTAAAAGGTGGACAAATGCTACTTAAATCTTGGTGTAAGTCCCAAGAGCTTAAAGGTATAACCCTATCTATTGATGAACTTAATTGTTTGTTGACTTATTTGTGAAGTCTTACCAAGAGAGGAGTCTTGAGGAAAATTACCGATGGATAGTTCCTCATGGAACATCAACATAGTATGAATTCACTTCTAAATTTCCCTTCAAGGAAGGTATGTATGCATGGATCATGCTTCTTCTTAGGCTTTCTAAAGCCATCGGGGTCAAATATTTGTGTGATGAACATAGTAGTAACACTTATTTTCATTCGTGTGGTATTTCTTGGTGTCATTACTTTATTTTATGATGACCTTAAATGCAATATGCTTACCTATTTGTGCGGGGAATATCTTTGTATTTGACCTTGGTGATGATTTAAAAGTAATCCCATTCTTGAAGATAGCTAATGCAGGAAGTGTTAACGTGAGATGACCTTGTTTATGACGTTGCACTTAGCTATGGGAATAATCATATGATTCTTGAATTATATGGGTTTTTGTGCTTTTTAAAATGTAGAACCCATATGGTCTTACATGTGTGGTTGACAAATGACCATGGTTCTTTTGGTTTGCCCTTTTGTCAAAGTCTCTTAAGTATCTAAGTAGTTTTTCTTTGTGGGGTTACACACCCTTGGTTGAACACTTTGATACTTGGTTGTATATTAAGTCTGTTCATCCTTGTCATGGTGATACAATTATTATTTATATTGCTAACCCTCATGCCTTGAGGATATTATGGTTGCTTGTTTCCCCTATGATTTTACAGAGTTTGAATTTGAGGATGAATTTTTTTCCAGAAGGGGATGATGAAACAAGCCGAATTTGCTCCAACCTTTTGAGGCATATACTTTAGGTTCAATACCAAGGGATCTAAGACATGATTACCTAAGGAAGTAATGAGGTGTTTGGAGGACCCTTTTTTAGCCCCCAAATGAGAAACATCATATTTGGAAGATAGATTGGAGACCTGGAGGTCTAATGAAGTTATCACGACCCAAACCAAGGCCTGGACGTGATGGGTATGTCAAGTCCGCCGAGGACCAGAGACCACCCCCTTTACCCTAAACAACCAGAACACAATACAACTAGCAGCGGATGAATTCCTAACATATAACAAGATAGATGAATATCTAACTCAAGAAGAATACTATGATATGTATCAACAATCCCAATTCATAGTATCCATAAAGCCTATACTAAATGAAAACAATCAAAGTCGGGACATTCCCTTGATAATAGCCAAAAGAAACCATGGGAAATAGTCTAAGACATGAAAAAACTGAGAAGTAACAACCTTCTGGAAGAAGGAGGCTTACACTTCAAACTGACTCACGAACGGTCCAAGATCACCTATCAATATGCATGAAAAACAAAAGTGTCTTCGATTCCTGCATCGCATGGGGATACAGTGTCCGAAGATGATTAGCTGGATGAGAGCAATCATGTAACTGAGGGAAGGTATAAAATAATGCCAAGTCAAAACCACCATAAAATCCACATACACACATTGTACACACACACACATATACATATATATATATATATATATATATATAAAGAACATACTGGGGATAGGGAAAAAGGTTTAAAATGAAAGTAAAACATTAGCCTGGACTATGTAGCTTAACCACCATAAGAAGGAACTCACTGGCTATATGGGTTCAGCTCCCCCTGCTGAAAGGGCCCCAGTGCATCTTAGCCGCATGAACTAGAGGTATCAAGTAAGACCAGGGAATTCCCCGACCCCACGTCAATTCAGGATACAAATATATATATATATAGAGAGAGAGAAAGAGAGAGAGAGAGAGAGAGTATGAGTGTGTGTGTGTCATATGCACACGGTTATCAAGACCAACCCTCACGCTGGAAAACATGAGTTTCCAGTATCAGTCCCCCTGGGACATCCGCCTTCATAGTAGCTACACAATCTATTTAACCTAGGAATTGACCACTAAGGCACACCATAGGTATCATCATACCTTTTACACTTACATTTATGCCATTACAATTCCATTAATTTGGGGGAATGCCTTGACCCTCCTTGTTTATTAAATCAATATAGGGTAAAGCCACGACCCCTTTTGTTTATTAAATCAAATTTAGGGAATGCCTCGACCCCTTTTTGGTTTATCAATTCATCCCGGAGGAATACCTGACCCCTAAGCTTATAATTTTAAAATCAAAGCATGGCCAACAAGGCCTTTAGAATCAATGTTTATAAGTTTAACCATTTATGCAATGCAATAGTGTAGGTAAATAAGTTAACTCATGTGACAAACCATCTTTCAAAACCAATTACACAAGTGGGTTTAGGGGACACAATTTCATAACAATTTCAATCCAAAATCATCAATTTGGAGGAATACCTCGACACCCTTTTAATTCCCATACCTATGCACCCAACTAGTTCAAAAACCATTGATAAAGCACAAACAATGCATATAAAATCATGTGAGTTCAACCCAAGTGACATTTATTCCAAAACCCTCAAACCCATATTCATAAACCACAATTAAATCACATGGTAATAACTTAAACACATGATTCCAATAAAATAAGCTTTGGGGAAGAGTAACTTGTCTGGGATATCAATGATTATGGAAAGAAATCAACCCTTGAAAGCTCTAATTACCAATTACTTGAGAAACCCAAGTGTTCTTTACTTAGGGATTTGAGAGAGTAGAGAGTACAGTTTTATTTGCTAAATGTTGAAAATAGGGTCCCCAATATGTTTTTAAGTCGTTGGTCTTAAGTAGGAAAGAGGAAAATGTCTAAAGTGCCCTTAATTAAAACACTAAAAATTGTCATCAGTGACCACGGGTCACCTTACGATTAATGAGGACACGCTACGACTCGTAGGGTCCTAATTGTACCCTGAGCAGAATCTTGGACCATCACACTGGTTTGTTCAGAGTGACACCCTATGATTTGTAACCTTACCATACGACTCGTTGAGTCTAGTCATAATCAAGACAGAGAGTTTGACACCAACACTGGTTTGCCTAAGAGTCGTACATTACGACTCAAGATGACTCTTTACGACTCGTAATGCTCAAATCATAACCAAGGTAGAGAATAAGACAATCTTCACTAGTCACCCTACGACTCGACCCCAACGACCCATAAGGAGACCTTAAGACTCATTTGGTGAGTCGTAGTCAGGGCAGTGAGCTCAAAACTCATGTATTTTTTTCAGGGCCAAAATCAGGGGTGTTGCACTCTCCCCCCTAGGATCATTCATCCCCGAATGATGAGTCAAGGCATCCATTAGATGATTTTAACATAGAACACAATCACACTTTCCTTTAACAAAGTCTGCAAACAAATATGCTAAGGAATACACATAGCTTAAGCACGATTATCCAAAGCGGGAAACAAGATGGATATTTAGACATCGTGTCCTCTTCAGCTTACCAAGTAGCTTATTCAACCTTGTAATTCCTCCATAGAACCTTTATTGAAGCCACATCCTTAGTCCTCAAGCGACGGACTTGCCTATCCAAAATTTCAACCGGGACTTTCTCCTAAGACAAGGAATCTAAAATACCCATACACTTCAAAGGAGCAAACAAGGAAGTATCACCCATACAATTTGTAAACTTCAAGACATGGAACCTCAGATGGATAAAACCCAAACTCAAAGAAAAATCCAACTCATATGCCACATTTCCCACTCATCATAAGATCAAGCACGGGCCAACATAACGAGGATTGACCATCCCCTTCTTTAAACTACTCATCACCATTTTATAGGAGATATCTTCAGGAACACCCAGTCACCAACATCAAACTCCAACTCCCAATATCTTAAATCAGCATATGACTTTTGGAAACTTTTGGTGTTCTTAAGCCTATCCCTAATTATCTTCACCTTTTCCCCGACCCGATGAACTAAATAAGGACGAAACAATTTAGTCTCACCATCTTCCAACCACCCAATAGGAGAACCACATATCCTATGATGCAAAGCCTCAAATGAAGTTATCTGAATGCTAGAATAATAGCTGTTATTATACAAAAACTCTATAAGAGGCAAATGATCAACCCAACTACCACTGAAATCAATTACACAGGTACTTAGCATATCTTTCAAAGTCTGAATAGTCCTTTTTGCTTGTTTATCCGTACGAGGGTAGAATGAAGTGCTAAGGTTCACCTAAGCTCCCAAACCTCTCTGAAATGACCGCTAAAAGTGAGATGAGAACTGCGTACCTCGATCAAGTATAATTAAAATAGGTGCATCATGCAACTTGACGATCTCCTGAATGAAAAGCTTAGCATAATCCTCTACAGAATAATTAGTTTTTACGGGCAAGAAATGAGAAGACTTGGTCATCCTATCCACGATGACCCAAATAAAATCAAATTGACTATGAGACCGCAGAAGACTAGTAACAAAGTCCATGTTAATTGCTTCCCACTTCTACACGGGAAACTTAATCTCTTGGGACAAACCACCAGGTCTCAAGTGCTCCACTTTCACTTGTTGACAGATCATACACTTGGCCACAAAATTGGCCACATCCCTCTTCATATTGTTCCACTAATTGATATCTTTCAAATTATGAAACAACTATATCAAACCAGGATAAATAGTGTACCGCATCTAATGAGGCTCACACAAGATCCTCTCTCACTTCCCATTAATATTGAGAACACATAATCTCCCTTGGTATCTCAGGATACCATCACCACAAATCTCAAGACCCATGACTTTCTGTTGAACCATAACATCCTTAATCTACATCAAGATAAGATCCAAAACCTGTTTTTCTTTACCTCAACACCAAGAGAAGACTTTACCACCTCTTGAATGATCACCCCACCATCCACAAAATCTCAAAAATGAACTCTAAGATTAGATAAACGTTGAATATCCTTCACTAACCCCACTTCTCCTCATCAACATGAGATAAGCTCCCAATAAAAAAGCTTTTAAAAGCATCAACAACCACATTAGCTTTACCTGGATGATAGTGAAGACACATATCATAATCCTTGAGCAACTCAAGCCATCTCCTTTGCCTGAGATTTAACTCCTTTTGGGTGAACACGTATTACAAGCTCTTATAGTCTGAGTATATGTCAACATGAACTCCATACAAGTAATAGTGCCAAATCTTCAACATAAAAACTACAACCAACAACCCAAAATCATGAGTCGAATAATTCTTCTTATGCACCTTGAGCTGCCTAAAAGCATATGTCGCTACCCTTCGATACTATATAAAAACACAACCCAGCCCCACATGGGAAGCATCACAATATACAACAAAACCATCAGAACTCTCGGGTAAGGTCAAAACCTGAGCTGAAGTCAACTTATCCTTCAACTTCTCAAAACTAGCCTCACAAGCATCGAACTATAGAAACTTCACATTCTTCTAAGTCAAATTAGTCAATAGAGCAGCAATCGAAGAGAAAATCTCCACAAACCTTCCATAAAACCCGGCTAAACCCAAGAAGCTCTAAATATCAATTGGATTCGTAGGTCTACACCACTTTGTAACAACCACGACTTTTTATAGATCCACTATGATCCCCTCACAAGAAAAAACATGAGCCAGAAAAGTAACAATATTCAGAAAAAATTCATACTTTGAGAACTTATTGTACAATCGCTGATCCTAAAGAGTCTGAAACAATATACAAAGGTGATCCTTCTTACTCTTAGACTATACCATGATGTCACCAATAAACACATTGACGAATAAGTCCATAAGCTGATAGAATACCCGATTTCGAAGATCCATGAACACTGCCAGCGCATTAGTCAATCCAAAAGACATGATCGAGAACTCATAGTGGCCATATCAGGTCCGAAATGCAATCTTAGGGATACCCACCGACCTAATCTTAAACTGAGGATATCCTGACTGAAGATTAATCTTAGAAAAGTACTTAGTACCCTGAAGCTAGTCAAACAGGTCATCAATCCTAGGAAGAGAATACTTATTCTTTACAATCACCTTATGCAACTGCTGGTAGTCTATACACTTCTGAAGGGACCCATTCTTCTTATGCACGAAAAACACAGGATCACCCCATAGAGAGACACTAGGGAAAATAAAACCCTTACCAAGAAGATCTTTCCATTGCTCCTTAAGATCTTTAAATTCTATCGGAACCATTCTTTAAGGAGGGACAGAGATATGACGGTTAATTAGGAAAAGTTCAATCCCTAAGTCTATTTCCCTATTGGGAGGGATACCGATAAAATCATCAAGGAATATTTCGAGAAACTTATTCACTACAGGGACAACCTATAAAGAGGGAATCCCAAAATTAGAATCTTTAACCAGAACTAGATGGCATATGCACCCCTTGGAGATAAATTTTTGGGCTCTTAGATAAGAAATAAACCTCCCCTTAGGTGCTAATGAACTGCCTTCCTACTTAATCACTGATTTATTCGGGAATTGGAAACTAAACTTTTAGGTTCTACAACTAAGAGATTCATAGAATGAATGAAGCCAATCTATCCCAGAACAACGTTAAAGTCTAACATATCAAACTCTATCCTATCCACCAATGTCTTCCTACCACAGATAGATACCACACAACCTCTATAAACTTTTCTAGCCATAACAGAGTTACTGATTATGGTAGACAGAGAAAAGGGATCAAAAATATATTCAAGACTAAAACCAAAATGAATAGCCATATAAGGGGTCACAAAAGAAATAGTAGATCCTGGATTAAGTAAGAAATACACGTTATGAGAGAAGATTTGTAACATACCAGTGACAACTTCAGGAGAAGCCTTAGATTTCTGACGGGTGGCAAGAGCATATAGAGGATTCTGTCCAGTGTCGGTAGTAGAAGTAGAACCCTTTGGTGCTGGATCTGAATAAATAGCAATCGAAACAGTATTAGTTCCTGTAGCAACATCGCCTGAAGGATAATTCCTCTGAATATGGATAGGTTGGCCACATCTGAAACACTTATCCCTCCCCTCATCATGAAAATCACAGTGCGACTGACCCCAAAATATGCAAGGAGGACATGATGGAGCTGACTGAGCCCCACTGGCCTGAGATTTGGCATCTTGTACCATAAACCTACTGCTGCTCTTGAAGCGAGGATCATCAGATGGCTTAGGGTAGGATCACTAGTCGTATAATAAGAACCAAGTTTCTCTACTTTTTCTTGCTCCATTACCTGCCATCCCTACCACTATTCTAATGACCTCCACCATGCTTAGAATACTTGAATTTCTTATCGTCTCTCCCACATTTTGACTTATTTATTCTTTTCATCTTCAACCAATTGCATATACCCCACAATCATCGAGATGCACATGTTATTATTTAGCAACGTAACCTTGCACTCCATCACCAAATCTTGAGACAAGCCCAAAGTAAACTTTCTCATCTTAGTCCTCATAAAAGACACCAACTTTAGAGCAAAACTGGATAACTGATGAAACTTCAAGGCGTACTCCTTCACAAATATCTGCCTTGTTTAAAATTCACAAACTCCTTAGCTTTCTTCTTTCTCAACTCTCGAGGAAAGAAGCAATCAAGAAAGGCATTTGAAAAGTCATCCCACATAGTTGGCTAAACATCTTCACCCCTCGACTGCTCCCACTCCTAATACTACTAATATACCAAATCCTTCAAATGATAAGTAGTGAACTTCACACCCTCTGAGTCAGAAGCATGCATTACTCAAAATATCTTTTCATTCTTATCTACGAACCCTTGAGGATCTTCCTCAACCTTGAAACCAGTAAAAGTTAGAGGACTTAACCTCATGAACTTGCCAACCCTTGTGGCCTCAAAAGAAGGAGTGACTGGAGCTACATACTTAGACTGGCGCGATTGACAGACCACTTACTGAGTAAGCAAATGGATCGACTAGCGAAACTCAGCATTAGAAACATCACTCTGAGGTTTCGATGCAAGAGTATCATCATCCCAAGGAGGACAAGTAGGGACCAGTGGAACTCTATGTAGGGAATAAGAATCAGGGACCCTAGATCAGTCTGTATCCCATAAGTAGGACGAGTTCCATCCATATTGTCCTCAGGTGGGACAAAAGAGTTTCCTCGAGTATCATATCTTCTGGGAGGCATGATATAAAATGCAAACAAATGATAATTAGAGGAGATTTCAACATCCTAGACTCTACAACCTGAAAGTAGAACACAAGAAAGGGAAATATTTCTAAATGCCTTGTAGCCTCTCCCTTATAAGAGTGGCGCGCTACATACCCATAAAAGAGACTCTACATGACACGACTTTGTATGCACCAAATGACCATGAACCTAGGGCTCAAATACCAACTTGTCATGACCCAAACCAGGGCCTGACCATGATGGGTATCTCAAGTTTGTTCAGGATCCGAGACCGCACCTTTTAACCTAACCAACCAGAACATAATACGACTAGAAGAGAATGAATTACGAACATATAACAAGATAGATAAAAATCTAACTTAAGATGAATACTAAGATTTACAACAATAATCCTAATCCATAGTATCCACAAACCCTCTACTAACCGAAATAAAATTAAGTCGGGACATGCCCCCGATGATAGCCAAAATAATAGGAAATGGTCTATGATACAAAATAAACTAAGAAGTAACAAACTTCTAGAAGAAGGAGGATTACCACTTCAATTTAAATCATGACGGGTCCAAGATCACCTATCACTATACAGAAAAAGCAATAGTGTCTCCGATTCCTGCATCACATGGGGATACAACATCCGGAGATGGTTAGCAGGTTTAGCGCTAGCATGTAACTTAGGGAAGGGATAAAATATTGGCAAGTGAAAACCACCATAAAATCCATATGCACACATTGTGCACACATACCCATATTTATATAACATGCTGCGGTTGGGAACAAGGTTTAGCATGAAAGTAAAGCATTAGCCTGAACTTTAAAACTGAACTGTCATAAAATGGCACCCACAATCTATATTGGTTCAGCATCCCCTTCTAAAAGCGCCCCAATGCATGTTAGCTGCACAAACCAGAGGTATTAAGGAAGACCAGGGAATGCCTCGACCCCAGGTTAATCAAGAATACATATATATATATATACATATATATATATATACATATATATATATATACATATATATATATATACATATATATACATATATATATCTATACATATATATATATACACACACACATATATATATACCCAAATATATATATTTATAAATATATATATAAACTGTGCCATTTGCACACGATCATCAAGACCAACCCTTATGCCGGCAAACATGAGTTTCCAGTTTCAGTTCCCCCGGGACATCTACCTTCACTGCTTAGCTACACAATCCCCTTTAAGCCTATTTTAAAACAAGTTTAAGATAACCCATCCATTTAACCAAGGAATTGACCACCAAGACACACCATAGGTATCGTCATACCTTTTATGCTGCGAGGTTATAATTATTCCATTACAATTACATTAAGTTGGCGGAATGTCTTGACCTCTTTTGTTCATTAAATCAATATGGTGGAATGCCATGACCCCCTTTGTTCATTAAATAAATTTTGGGGAATGCCTCGATCCCTTTTTAGTGTATCAATTCAACCAGGTGGAATGCCTCATCCCTCGAGCTTTCAATTTTAAAGTCAAAGCATGGAAAATAAGGCCTTCAAAATCCATGTTTATTAGTTTAACCATTTATGCAATGCAATAGTATAGGTAAGTAAAATCATATTACACACCATCTTTCAGGACCAATTACATAAGTGGGTTGAGGGTACACAATTTCTATAACAAATTTTCAATTCAAAATCATCAATTTGGGGGAATACCTAGACCCCTTGTTCAATTCCCATACCCATGTACCCAATTAGTTCAAAAACCATTGATAAAGCCCAAACAATGCATATAAAATCACGGGAGTTCAATTTAAGTGACATTCATTCGAAAACCCTCAAACCCATCTTCATAAACCACAATTGAATCTCATGGTAACAATTAAACACATGATTCCAATAAAATAAGCTTTGGGGAAGAGTAACATGTCTGGGATATTAAGAATTATAGAAAGAAATCAATCCTTGGAAGCTCTATTTACCAATTCCTTAAGAAACCCTAGTGTTCTATACTTAGGGATTTGAGAGTGAAAAGAGTATGTTTTTATTTGCTAAATGTTGAACATAGGGTCCCCTATATGTTTTTAAGTTGTGGGTCTTAAGTGGGGAAAGAGGGACATTTCTAAAGTGCCCTTAATTACAACAAGTTGTCGCCAGTGACCATGGGTCACCTTATGACTCATGAGGACACACTACTACTCGTAGGGTCCTAATCATACCCTGAGCAGAAACTTGGACAATCATTGGTTTGTCAGAGTTACACCGTATGACTCATAACCTTACCATACGATTCGTTGAGTCTAGTCGTGATCAAGACAGAGAGTTTGGAACCAATATTGGTTTGCCTATGAGTCGTATATTACGACTCATAATGAGTCCATATGACTCGTAATGGTTAAATCATAACCCAGGTAGAAACAAAGAAAATCTTCACTGGTCACCTTACGACTCGATCCCAACGATCCATAAAGAGACCTTATGACTTATTTGGTGAGTCATAGTCAGAATACTGAGCTCAAAACTCATGGATTCTTTTTAGGGCCAAAATATGGGGTGTTACACTCTCCCCCTAGGTTCATTCATCCCCTAATGATGAGTTAAGGCATCCATTAGCACAATTTTAACATAGAACATAATCATACTTTCCTTTAACAAAGACAACAAACAAATATGTTAAGGAATACACATTCCTTAAGAACGATTATCCAGAGCAGGAAACAAGAATGAATATTTGGACTTCAGGTCCTCTTCATCTTACCAAGTAGATTCTTCAACATTGTAATTCCTCCTTAGAACCTTCACCAAAGCCATATCCTTAGTCCTCAAATGACAGACTTGCCTATCCAAAATCTCAATCGAGATTTCCTCCTAAGGAAAGGAATAAAAAATACCCACACTCTCCAAATAAACGACCAAGGAAAGATCACCCACGTACTTCTTAAACTTTAAGACATGGAACCTCGGATGGAAAAAACCCAAACTCGAAGGCAACTCTAACTCATATGCCACATTGTCCACTCTCCCAAAGATAATGTTCGGGCCAACATAAGGGGGATTGAGCATCCCCTTATTTCAAAAACTCATCACCCTTTTTATGGGAAATACCTTCAAGAATATCCAGTCACTAACATCAAACTCCAACTCCTTATGTCTCACATCTGCATAGGATTTTTGGCCACTTTGGGCAATCTTAAGCCTATCCCTAATAATCTTCACCTTCTCCCCAATCCGATGAATCAAATAAGGACCAAACAATTTAGTTTCACCATCTTCAAACCACCCAATAGGAGAACGACATCTCCTACTATACAAAGCCATAAATGAAGCTATCTGAATGCTAGAATAATTGATGTTATTCTACGCAAACTCTATGAGAGGCAAATAATCAACCCAACTAACACCAAAATCAATCACATAGGTACTTAGCATATCTTTCAAAGTCTAAATAGTCCTCTCTACTTGTCCATCCATCTGAGGGTGAAAAGCGGTGCTAAGGTTTACCTTAGCTCCTAAACCTCTCTGAAATGACTGCTAAAATTAAGATAAGAACTGCGTACCTAGATCAGATATAATTGAAATAGGTGCATCATGCAATTTGAAAATCTCCTGAATGAAAAGCTTAGCATAATCCTCTATAGAATAATTAGTATTTACGGGCAAGAAATGAGTAGACTTGGTCATCCTATCCATGATGACCCAAATTAAATCAAATTGACTATGAGACTGTGGAAGACCAATAACAAAGTCCACGTTAATTACTTCCCACTTCCATACGAGCAACTTAATCTCTTGGGACAAACCACCAGGCCTCAAGTTCTCCACTTTCACTTGTTGACAGACCATACACTTGGCCACAAAATTGGTCACACCCGTCTTCATATTGTTCCACTAATCGATCTCTTTCAATCATGGTACAAATTTATCGAACCAAGATAAACAGTGTACCACGTCTTATGAGCCTCATCCAAGATCCTCTCTCACTGCCTATCAATATTGAGAACACACAATCTACCTTGGTACCTCAGGATACCATGAACACCAATCTCAAGAGCCATGACTTTCTGCTAAACTATAACATTCTTAATATGCATCAAGATACGATCCAAAACTTGCTTCTTCTTTACCTCAATGCCAAGAGAAGACTTCACCACATCTTGAACGATCACCCCACCATCCACAAAATCTAAAATATGTACTCCTAGAGTAGCCAAATGGTGAATATCCTTTACCAACCCCGCTTCTCCTCATCAACATGAGATAAGCTCTACATAGATAACCTTCTAAGAGAATCAACAACCACATTAGCTTTACCTGGATGATAGTGAAGACACATATCATAATCCTTGAGCAACTCAAGCCATGTTCTTTTCCTAAGACTTACCTCTTTTTGGGTGAACACGTATTGCAAGCTCTTATGGTCTGAATATATGTCAACATCAACTCCATACACGTAATAGTTCCAAATCATCAATGTAAAAACCAGAACCAATAACCCAAAATCATTAGTTGGGATAATTCTTCTCATGCACCTTCAGCTGCCTAAAAGCATATGTCACTACCCTGCCATACTACATCAAAACACAACCCAGCCCCACATAGAAAGCATCACAATATACAAAAAACCATTAGAACCCTTGGGTAGGGTCAAAAACTGAGCTGAAGTCAACTTATCCTTCAACTTCTCAAAATTAGCCTCACAAGGATCGGACCACAGAAACTTCACATTCTTCTGAGTTAACTTAGTCAATAGAGTAGCAATCGAAGAGAAACTCTCCACAAACCTCCCATAATACTAGGTTAAACCCAAGAAGCTCTGCATATCGATTGGAGTCGTGGGTCTACACCACTTCTTAACGACTATGACTTTCTGCGGATCCACTATGATCCCCTCACAAGAAAAAACATAACCCAAAAAAGTAACAATATTAAACAAAAACTCATACTTTGAGAACTTGTCGTACAATCATTGATCCTTAAGAGTCTGAAACACTATACAAAGGTGATCCTTCTTACTCTTAGAATATACCATGATGTTATCAATAAATACATTGACGAATAAGTCCATAAGCTGATAGAATACCCAATTCCTAAGATCCATAAACGCTGCCGGAGCATTTGTCAATCCAAAAGATAAGACCAACAACTCATAGTGGCCATATCGAGTCCAAAATTCAGTCTTAGGGATACCCACTTCCCTAATCTTTAACTGATGATAACCCGACTGAAGATTAATCTTAGAAAAGTACTTAGCACCCTAAAGGTGGTCAAACCGATCATTAATCATTGGAATAGGATACTTATTATTTATAATCACCTTGTTTAACTGCTGGTAGTCTATACACATTCGAAGGTACCCATTCTTTTTATGCACAAAAAGCACAGGAGCACCCCACATAGATACACTAGGGCAAATACAACCCATACTAAGAAGATCTTTCCACTGTTCCTTAAGCTCTTTTAATTCAGCTGGAGCCATTCTATAAAGAGGGATAAAGATAGGATGGTTATTCGAGAAAAGGTCAATCCCAAAGTCTATTTCCCTATTGGGAGGGATACTGGTAAAATCATCAAGGAATATTTTGGGAAACTCATTATCTACAGGGGACAGATTGTAAAGTGGGAATCTTTAACTAGAACTAGATGGTATATACACCCCTTGGAGGTAAATTTTCAGGCTCTTAGATAAGAAATAAACCTCCCCTTAGGTGCTAATGAACTACCTTCCTACTCAATCACCAATTCATTCGAGAATTGGAAACTAATCCTTTGGGTTCTACAATCAAGAGATGCATAGCACGAATGGAGCCAATCATCCCCAGAATAATGTTAAAGTCTAATATATCCAACTCTATCTAATCCACCAATGTCTCCCTACCACGTAACCCTTATAAAATTTTGGAGCCACAATAGAGTCACTCATTATGGCAGACAGAGAAAGGGGACCAGAAATACATTCAGAACTAAAACGAAAATGAATAGCTATATAGGGGGTCATATAAGAAAGAGTAGACCCTGGATCAACTAAGAAATACACGTCACGAGATAAGATTTATAACGTACCAGTGGCAACTTTAGGAGAAGCCTCATATTCCAGACAGGTGGCAAGAGTATATAGTTGATTTTAGCCATTGTTAGTATCAGAAGTAACACCCTTCAGTGCTAGAGATGAAGACATAGCAATCGGAACATTATTAGATCCAGTAGCAACATCGCCTGAAGGATAGTTCCTCTGATTATGGCCAGGTTGGCCACATACGAAACACTTATTCCTTCCCTCTTAATGAAAATCATGGTGCAACTGACCATAGTATATGCAAGGAGGATATGATGGAGCTGACTGAGCCCCACTGGCCTGAGATTGGGCACCTTTTGCCTTAAGCCTACTGCTGCTCTTCAAGCGATGATCACCGGATTGATTAGGGTAGGATCACTAGTCATAGAATAAGAACCAAATTTCCCCACTTCTTCTTGCTCCATTGCCTGTCATCCCTACCACTATTCTAATGGCCTCCACCCTGCTCAGAATACCTAAATTTCTTACTTTATCTCTCCCCCATTTTGACTTGTTTCTTCTTTTCATATTCAACCTACTATATATACACCGTAAGCCTATAGATAGACATATTATTATTCAGCAAGGCAACCTTGCACTCCATCACCAAATCCTGAGACAAGCCCAAAGCAAACTTTCTCATCTTAGACCTCATAAAAGACACCAACTTCTGAGCATAACAGGATAACTGATGAAACTTCAAGGTATACTCCTTTACAGATATCCTGCCTTATTTTAAATTCATAAACTTCTTAGCTTTCTTCTTTCTCAAATCCTGAGGAAATTAATAATCATAAAAAGCACTTGAAAAGTCATCCCACATAGTTGGCTCAACATCTTCACCCCTCGAATTCTCCTACTCCTTATACCACTGATATTCCACATCCTTCAATTGATATGTAGTGAACTCTGCACCCTCTGAGTTAGAAGCATGCATCACTTTGAATATCTTTTCATTCTTATCTATGAACCCTTGAGGATCCTCTTAAATCTTAGAATCAGTGAAAGTCGAAGGACTCAACCTCATGAACTTTCCAACCCTTGTGGTCTTAAAAGAAGGAGTGTCTGGAGCAACACACTTAGATTGACATGATTGAGAGGCTACCAACTGAGTAAAAAAATGGATTGACTAGCGAAACTCACCATTAGACACATCACCCTAAGGTATCGGTGCAGAAGTATCATCAGCCCAAGGAGGACTAGTAGGGACCAATGGAACTCTATGAAGGCAATCAGAAGTAGGGACCCTAGATCGGTCTATATTCTATAAGTAGGATGAGTTCCATCCATGTTGTCCTCAGGCGGGACCGAAGAGTTTCCTCGAGCATCATATCTTCTGGGAGTCATGATATAAAATGCAAAAAAATGATAATTAGAGGAGATTTCAACATTCTAGACTCTACAGCCCGAAAGTAGAACACAAGAAAGGGAAACATTCCTAAATGCTTTGTAGCCTCTCCCTTATAAGAGTGGCACGCTACATACCCATAAAAGAGACTCTACATAACATGACTTTATAGGCACCCAATGACCATGAACCTAGGGTTCAGATACCAACTTGTCATGACCCAAACCATGGCTTGACCGTGATGGGTATCTCAAGTTTGTCGAGGATTGGAGACTATACCCTTTACCCTAACCAACCAGTACACAATACAACTAGCAGTGAATGAATTCATAAAAATCTAACTCAAGATGAATACTAATATTTGTAACAACAATCCCAATCCATAGTATCCACAAAGCCTCTACTAACCAAAATAAAACAAAGTTGGGACATGCCCCTGACGATAGCTAAAATAATGGGTAATGGTCTATGACACAAAATAAACTATGAAGTAACAAACTTCTAGAAGAAAGAGGCTTACCACATTAATTTGAATCATAAAGGGTCCAAGATCACCTATCACTGTACAGAAAAAGCAAAAGTGTCTCCGGTTCCTACATCATGTGGGGATATAACTTTTGGAGATAGTTAGCAGGTTGAGCGCTAGCATGTAACTTAGGGAAGGGATGAAATAATGGCAAGTCAAAACCATCATAAAATCCATATAACATATTATACATGCATGCACACATATATATATTATGCTGTAGTTGGGAACAAGGTTTAGCATGAAAGTAAAACATTAGCCTGGACTATGTAACTGAACTGTCATAAAATGGCACCCTCAGGCTATATTGGTTCAGCATCCCCTACTGAAAGGGCCCTAATGTATGTTAGCTACACGAACCATAGGTATCAAAGAAGACCAGGGAATGCCCCGATCCCATGTCAATTAAGAATACATATATATATATATTTATACATATATATAAACTGTGCCATTTACACACGGTCATCAAGACCAGCCCTCACGCCGGCAAACATGAGTTTCCAGTTTTAGTTCCCCTGGGATATCTTCCTTCATGAATTAGTTACACAATCTCCTTTAAGCCTATTTTAAAACAAGTTTAAGATAACCCATCCATTTAACCAAGGAATTGACCACTGAGGCACACCATAGGTATCGTCATACCTTTTATGCTCGTAAGCTTATTATTATTCCATTACAATTACATTAAGTTGGGGGAATGCCTCGACTTTTTTTATCATTAAATCAATATGGTGGAATGCCATGACCCTCTTTGTTCATTAAATAAAATTTGGGGAATACCTCGATCCCTTTTTGGTGTACCAATTCAACTAGGTTGAATGCCTCATCCCTCGAGCTTCTAATTTTAAAACAAAGCATGGCTAACAAGGCTTTCAGAATGCATGTTTATCAGTTTAACCATTTATACAATGCAATAGTATAGGTAAGTAAGTTAAATCATGTGACACATCATCTTTCAGGACCAATTACACAAGTCGATTGAGGAGAAACAATTTCCATAATAATTTTTCAATCCAAAATCATCAATTTGGGGGAATACCTTGATCCCCTATTCAATTCCCATACCCATGCACCCAACTAGTTCAAAAACCATTGATAAAGCACAAACAACACATATAAAATCACAGGAGTTCAATTTAAGTGACATTTATTTGAAAACCCTCAAACCCATCTTTATAAACCACAATTGAATCACATGGTAACAATTTAAACACATGATTCCAATAAAATAAGCTTTAGGGAAGAGTAACATGTTTGGGGTATTAAGAATTATGGAAAGATATCAACCCTTGGAAGCTCTAATTACCAATTTCTTGAGAAACCCTAGTGTTCTATACTTAGGGATTTGAGAGAGAAGAGAGTATGTTTTTATTTGTTAAATGTTAAAAATAACGTACCCTATATGTTTTTAAGTTGTGGATCTTAAGTGAGGAAAGAGGGAAATTTCTAAAGTGCCCTTAATTAAAACAAGTTGTCGCCAGTGACCACGGGTCACCTTACGACTCATGAGGACACACTCCTAGTCGTAGGGTCTTAATCGTACCTTGATTAGAAACTTAGACCATCATTGGTTTGTCAGAGTCACACCTTATGACTCATAACCTTACTATACCACTCGTTGAGTCTAGTCGTGATCAAGATAGAGTGTTTGGAACCAACACTGGTTTGCCTATGAGTCATACACTACAACTCGTAATGAGTACTTACGACTCGTAATACTTAAATCATAATCAAGGTAGAAACAAATACAATCTTCACTGGTCACCTTACGACTCGATCTCAACGATCCATAAGGATACCTTACGACTCATTTGGTGAGTCGTAATCAGAGTAGTGAGCTCAAAACTCATGAATTTTTTTAGGGCCAAAATAGGGTGTTACACTCTCCCCTAGGATCATTCATTCCCTATTGATGAGTCAAGGCATCCATTAGATTAATTTTAACACAAAACACAATCACACTTTCCTTTAACAAATACAACAAACAAATATGTTAAGGAATACACATTCCTTAAGCACGATTATCCAAAGAAGGAAACATGAATGGATATTTGGACTTTATGTCCTCTCCAGCTTACCAAGTAGGTTCTTTAATATTGTAATTCCTCCATAGAACCTTTATCGAAGACACATCCTTAGTCCTTAAATGATGGACTTGCCTATCCAAAATCTCAACTGAAATTTCTTCCTAAGACAAAGAATCAAAAATACCTACACTCCCCAAAGGAACAACCAAGGAAAGATAACCCACACACTTCTTAAACTTCAATACATAGAACCTCGGATGGACAAAACCTAAACTTGAAGGAAACTATAACTCATATGCCACATTGCCCACTCTCTTAAAGATAATGTACGGGCCAATATAACGGGGATTGAGAATCCCCTTTTTTCCAAAACTCATCACCCTTTTTATGGGAGATACCTTCAAGAACACCCATTCTAGTATAGGTGAGTTATAATGAAACCAAGCTAACCAAGATCTATGTTAAAGATGTTTTCAGCTATATGGGGTGTCCATCTCTATTATATCATATAGAGTACACAATTTACGTTTTACTTTCAAGAGAAGTTTTAAGAAAAGTTAGGAACTAGATTGGATTTGAGTACATTTTGTCATCCTCAGACTGATGGGCAGTCTGAGTAAATGATCTAAGTGCTAGAAGATATGCTTTGGTCATGTTTCATGGATGTTGGTGGTCATTAGGACTAGTTCTTACACTTGTGTGAGTTTTCTTGCAACAACAACTATTATTTGAGTATAGACGTGGCTCCTTTTGAAGCTTTGTATGAAATAAGATGTAGATCACTATTGGGTGGTTTAATTTCTTTTAGGTAAGATCTGGTGGAATTTATTTGTTTAATGAGTTGATGGAGATAGTAAGGTTCATATAAGAGAAATTAGTGTCATCTCAAAGTAGGCAGAAAGAGTATGCATATTGGAAGGTGAGAGATATGTATTTCAAGAAGGGCAAGCAGGTGTTACTCAAAGGTTCCACCCATGAAAAGTCTGATGAAATTCAAGATCGTGGTCATTAGGATCAATTCTTACCCATGTGTGAGGTTACTTACAATAACAATAATCATTCGAGTATAGACATGGATTGTTTTTAAAATTTGTATGGTAAAAGGTTTAGGTCGCCTATTGGATGGTTAGATTCTTTTAAGGTGATATCTTGTGGAACTAATTTATTAAAGGAGTCGATGAAGAAGGTGGGGTTCATATAAGAGAAGCTGGTGGCAGCTCAAAGCAGGAAAAATAAATATATAGATAGAAAGTTAAGTATGTGTATTTCAATAAGGGCGAGCATGTGTTATTCAAAGTTTCATCTATGAGAGTGTGATGCATTTCTTGAATATCGGTAAACTTAGTCCAAGATACATTAAACCATTTGAAGTTTCGAAAGATGTAGGGCCTATGTCGTATAGAATGGATCTACCTCTTAGTTTGTTGAGAGTCCGTCCATATTTTATGTCCTGATGCTCAAAATTTACCATAAAGATGGCGATTATATCATCCATTGGGATTCAATGTTTCTAGATAAGGACTTCTCTTATAAAGAAGAACCCATTGTTACTCTTGATAGGGATGTTTGGGAGTTGAGAACCAAAGTGATTCTGCTGGTAAAAGTATGATAAAGAAATTTCCCTATTAAAGAGGCCACTTGGGAAACAGAAGTGGAAATACACAAGTGTTATCCCCTAGTATTTGTCGATTTAGATAAATTTTGATTGTTTTTGTCTTTTTTTTTAGTTGTTATTTGGAAATGAATGATTATTTAATTGGTATCTGATATAATAACTTACTCTATTATTTTAGCATTTCATGTGTTGCAACTATTTAGGTAGAGTTGGCCTTAGGATGAGAATTATAAAAATCTCAAGCTAGGGTGAATTTGGATGAAATCTAATTGTCGTTTCATGCTGAAACCCTTCGTTTATTGTGGTTGTTGATATATTGATTTTATATGTGTAGTGTGATAGATAAAGAGTTTAGTGTTTCATAGAAACTTACAAAATAAAATTTAGGTGTATAGAACTCTGATTATAGTGTTTGTCGCGATAGGAAAATACGTGTTGTAGAAAAATAAAGCCTACATTTGAAAAAAAGGGTCAATATAAAATTCTCCCAAGAAATAATTATGCTCGGCTATAACAACCCTAGGCTCGCTATAGTGAGACTGTTATAGCAGTGAGGGAGATACCACTATAGCGGTCCGCTGCTTTAGTGAAGGATTTCTATAGGTGGCCTCTTGGTCATTATAGCGACATTGCTATAGCAGGTGCTGAGCCTCTATAGAGGTTGTGCGGTAGATTAATTGGCTGGGTTCCTAAGTTTTGACATTATTTTCTTCCAAAATTCATCATAGGGCTGTGTGAGGCAATTTTCTCCACTTTTGGGTGATTTCTATCATTGAGGTAATATTATTCCACCATTCTTTTATAGATTAACTCATTTACTCTTTAGAATCCTTAGAATCATGGTGGTAAGGAAAAATTTCAATGTTAAGCCCCAAAAATGATGAATTGAAGAAAATTTTCTCGGGTAGGTGCAAACTCAGTTGTAAATTACTCTAGGTTTCTAGACTTTCATTTAAAATGTAGATTCCTTCCTTTTATGAGAAAATTGAGTGGATAATGGGTGAAAAACCTTGAATTGAGGGTTTAGTCTATGCACTAGATTGAATCTATGGATTTTAGTTCCTAATGCTGGTAATTGGAGAATAGATTATTAATTTCTCCTCATTTACTAATTTTAGATCTAGAAGAGTAAAAAAGGCAAGAAAAGGGAAAAATTTAGTGAATTAGAGCATTTCGGGCTTCCATTTGTATAGGTTATGGTTTAAATGTATTTATAGACTTAATTTGATTTATGTGCCTATCCATGAGTTGAATACTTGTGAATTCACTTTGGGGTACTTGTAATTGGTGAATGATTTGGTAATTGATTTTGTTCAAATAAGTGATGAACCTTGAATTTTACTAAGTATCCAGATAAATTATGTTATCCCATATTTGGTGCACTTTATCATAATATAATTAATAGTGGTTGAGATGTTCACACTTTTTGATATTCAAAGGGTCGGGTATCACAATGATATGTATTACTTATAGCGTGATATGTGGAGGGTCTGGTACCACATCAATATGATACATGGATTTAACTCATCCCCTATAGATCATGACTATTAAGCATATAATATCCCTTGGTATGTGTTTACACTTTTATGATCGGGTTGATGGTCGTGATGCATTGTTTCATATAATTAATTCATTGATTTTATGGGATTTTTGATATATGTGCTTTGTAAACTAAAAGTAGCTTAAGCTTACTTGGGAAATGGCTAGATGAATATAACTTGGTATGCTAAACTTGAGATAATTAGAGGGTCATAGGCTTTCCTTTTGTTATGATTTAACTTCGCTTGAGATGATAAAATGATTTTGATAATAGATATGAATTATATAATTATATTTTTAGATTACTTTAAGAGGTAGCCTTTTGAATGGTGATAAATTATGGTGTAATTGCATGTATGTCCTGATTGCTAGTTGAAGTTATTTGATTTATGTTTATGTATAGTTGTTAAGTTAATTTGGACAGTAATGCCTACTAGAACATAACATTTGTACTGATACTACATGTACACTTATTTTATTGAGTCCAGACAGTATTCCAACAATTGAGATGGGACCTCAAATTTAGTTTGTGATCAGCTGCTTATCTATCCAAGGGTGAGATCCTATATTTGGGTAACCATTGGATCTTCTCATTGACTATGTCCACTTATTTGGACAATGACATCCTTCACTATTTATTTTTGAGATATTTATTCAGACTTTGATTTATAATTTTAGAATATTCTTGTACGGTGACTTTTGAATCTTAGAGGTAATAGATAGTTGTTGATTTTCTACATTTATTTATTGATTAGTTTGGGATTCTATCATTATTTAGTTGGTGTCACTATTATTATTTAAAAATGGAAAAATCACTAGGTTTTTTAATGAGTTAAATAATCTTTCCAATAGAGGGTCAGAGTGGGTCTCGCTCATGACCTTTCGGGTTGTGATAGTGGAGCCTCAACAGACTCCTCTTCTCTGAAATCCTCACTACCCCCAAAGGTTTGAGTCAATTCTTTATCAAAAGTAGCACAAGATTTTACACCCACATGGAGGAAATATTCAATGATAGAGAGGACACAACAGGTTCTTCAACCAAATGTGACATATACAATTGAAAAATATCTCTATTTAAGTTGAGTTACAATATTCAAAGTATTCCTATCACATGTAAATTTTATCAAATAACTACTTTTAGAAGGTCTAATATAAACAACACACAAAGAACAATTATACTCAATTTCCTTAGCGCAACCAACAAAATTAAAGTAAAAAAATTTGTCAACATCAACATCGAAACAAAAAGTAATAATACCTCCATGATACTTAATACGTGACTTTATCATAATTTTCCTACATGGTGAAATCTCAAGGTAATGCACACAAAATCTATGGTTAATCTAAAAATAATACGAGCTTTAGATCAATAAATTTGAATTTAAATTTCTTCGAGAAAAAAATCCTAAAACCAAAATACAATAATTCAAAATACAAATACTAACCTGAGTAACCTCAAAATTTGTCTAGGAGTGAGTTGGAAATCACCGACAATGATAAAAATCAAGTAATGTGAGGTTGAGTTAGAAGCGCGATTTAATTTAGGGAGAACTGAGAAGATGGTTCAATTTAAGAATTACTAGGCAATTTGTTTATCTATAGTTGGGGTTAATATTTAGGATTTAGGTATTGGATATGTTCTTTCAGAAAAGTCATTTATTCTTGGTGCTGGTCGAAGAACTAGGATAGTGAGGTGCCTGGTGGACATATATCATATTGCATAGTTTTGTGCTTGAGCTCCAAGGCTCTGTGAGTCTAGCATACTGAGTGGACATTTGTTCTGCTTTCTTTCCATGGTATGAATAAGTATTTTTTATTTTATTAATATTTAAAATATAAAATAATATAATATGTCACTAAAGACATGGATGAATCGCAACACGCATGACTCAAGAACAACCAGGCTTCATCCTGTATGAGTTGTGAATGGTTGATTTTAATTCACTTTAAAGTTAATAAGATGGTTAAATAAATTCCCATGGATTTAAAGGTTTAAAATAATTTTTTTGAGACAAGTTTATGAGTGTTTTTATATCTTTTCTTATTAAAATATTAGTGGAAGTAGTATAAAGTCATAAAAAAAGATTCAAAGAATATCACATTTGTGAAGTATCCCGGGATTTAACTTCTAAGGATATAGGTCGATAATTGTTAAAATGTGTTATGTCATGATTTTACACCAAGAACCATTTAGAAGACAATTCATGAATTATAATAGTTGCAGTAGATGTAGTGTGTTAGAAGAAAAAATACAAATAATAATAATATATATACATAATATCGTACCATGACATTCAATAAGGTAGTTGGTGGATTGAACCAACCCTAATAGTTTTCATTTTAACTATGAGTAGTTAAACTTGATAAAAATGGAGGCGCATGAATGAATATAAAGAAAATTCTAACAGCCCATGTCTGGGCATCCTCACCGTATGTGATCTAAGGCAACACATCTGGCCTTGTCACATGAGTTGCTGATAACACGTTCAAAAGATTAAGGGTCTTCTTTAGAGTCCATATTCCTTCCCACTTTTCACAACCACCAAAACCTTTTTCTTCTTCTTCCGCTCTCTCTCTCTCCTTACTTTATTTCTCCCTCCTACTTCATTAAAAAGTTTCAAGAATTTTCACAAAGATTCAAAGTAGTATGTTTTTTCAATTTTTCTTTTTTATTTCCTGTTAAGACCATTCTTCTGCTTCTCCATGCTATTAATTTTAGATTTGATGTTACAACTTTTGTAAAAAAACCTAAAGTTTGTAAAATCTTGAGTATGATTTGATTTTAATATAATGTGACTTATTTTGATTTAGAGAATATTTCAAAAACATTGATATGATGATATTGAGACTTGGCCCGACCCGACCTCGGGCCTTGATGTTATGAGCATCCCAAGTCCAATCAGGATCGGGGACCACCCATGTTACCCAACCAAACCATATTCGCCCCATGATGGATTGAATATCGAACATATAATAAGATAGCATAAATGTTCTCACTAAGACTCTGGGATAGGGTCACAATCATGACCGACCCAACCGAGTCCAATCGTACCACACCAACCGCCCCAACTATAGGCCATAAACCAGTCCATAACTAAATAAGTTGAAAAAATTTAATATAATTAATCCTAAAATGTAATATGATAGAATAGTGAGAAATCATGTCCGATGATGCCATCCTCAATATCAATACCAATGCTCAGGCTAACATCTCTACCGATCCCGCCCATACCAACCCATAGAAGTACCACAAAGCCTTTATCAGAAAGAGTAAATAAATTCCGTTGGGGCATGCCCCCAACCATAGACAAAGCCAATATCCAGAATAAATTCAAAACATCTAACAATATCCATAACATAAAATGTGTCTTTCGAAAGGATAGAAGGTCACCACTTTAGTCCAAATGCTCTCCTCGAGTCAATCACTATGTAGGAAGAGTAGAATGGCAAGTTCCTGCATAGCGTGGGTATACAACCGCCAATAGATGGGTTAGCGAGTGACCGCTAGCATGAATCTCAGGATAAGGATAACATAATGCCAGTTATAAAACCAAGTAAAACCATCCAATGCATATAACCATAAATATATATATAACCATGCTGGGAAAGGGACTGGGTTTAGCATGCCTTTAAAACCTTTACCTGGGTTGTGTAGCTTGGATGCCCTAAACCACCCACGGGCCATATGGGTTCAACTCTCCCTACTAAAAGGTCCCCAGTACATGTAGCCGCATGACCAGGGAAGTATCCCATGGGATGACTAGTACATCCCCTAATAGTGTGTCATCATGCACACGGTCCACTGAGACCAATTCTCATATCGGAAAATAAGAGTTTCAAGTTTTGGTCCCCCTGGGATCGCCACCTTCCACGACTTTTCTACACACCCCGCCATTAATGCCCAATTAAAACCAGTCTCCAAATAGCCAAACCATTATCCATTTATTAACCACGGCCATTGATATTGGTATCATCATACCAACACTTACTTACAAGAGTCATCTATAGCCAACCATTTTTAGGTTTAAGGGGACTTTCAAGTGCCATGCCATATACCATATTAAACCACATGGGAGACTTCCATGTTCTCCACAAGCATAACCATTTAGCCTTTAGCCTTTCTAAACTATTTAAACCATTCATAATTCCTTTACCAAGTTTAAAACATGCAAGAGTTCCATTAAAAGAAGTCAATGCAATGAACATATCCTTATAAGCATTTTATCAAACACATTGGGGGCATAATATAACCAAAACCAATTCCGAAGACCATTAAACCATTACAATGCAATCCAACTGTCCAAAACCACCATTTATGCATATAAAAGGATAACTAAAACCATAGGAAACCATAACCAAGCATTTAATATCAAAACCCCCAAATAATAGTTGAAACCCATAATCATGAAATAGTAAAACCATGAAATAAATCATATAAACCATGCCTTTAGTTGAAATTACAATGAGAGAAGAGATATATACCTTAAACCAAGAATATAATGAAAGGAAATCACCAAGACAAGCCCCAAAGCAATCCTTTAGTTGAAATCCTAGCTCTCTTGCCCCAAAAGCTCTTGAGAGAATTATGAAGTGTTTTGGAATAGTTTCTAAGTGTTAATGAATAGAATAATAGGGTAAATAACCTCCTAAGTGTATTAGAAGTCGTGGGTCCTAATTAGGGTAAGTAGAAAAATGTCCAGAATACCCCCACTAAAGTTGCACAAAATCCCATCACAGGGATACGACTGACCCATAAGAGTCGTACCTTCCTATAAGATTGGTACCCATCACTCGTATCCAAGCCTCACACTTGGATTAGACACTGTCCAGTATACGACTCATCCAACCAAGTCATAACCCCAGCATACGATCTGTACCCATGACTTGTATCCTTGGTAGAATGAAATACCAGGAGGATCAAGCACTACCCACCATACGAGTCCATGAAAAGACTCGTACACAACCTTACGACTTATACCCCTAAGTCTTACCCATTCCAGTGCCCGAAACCATCCCACCAACTAACACTGATCAACATATGATAGGACTATACCACTCATACCCCACCATATAGCTCGTACCCTTGAGTCGTATTAGGTCCAGAGAATGGAATTCTAGGAAATTTTCCAAGGGTAAACACCTGGGATGTTTCATTCTCCCCCACTAGGAACATTCATCACCTAATGATGAACAAGGTAGGGGTAACCACACACAGAGTCATTTGCATTATCAAATATCTTTTTACCAAAGTTTGAAAAAAAGAGGCAAAGATGTCAATCTTTCCTTTAACAAACTCAGAAAATAAAGATGTGTTGAAGACACATATCTTCCGCACGAATCCCAAGAGTAGAAAATAAATGTGGATACTTGGACTTCATGTCTACTTCTGATTCCCAAGTAACTTTTTCCACCTTATGATTACGCCATAGAATCTTGATCGAAGCCACATCCTTGGTCTGCAACCGATGAACCTTCCTATCCAAGTTCTCAACCGAGATTTTTTCATAAGACAGAGAATCCGAAATACCCAATCCTTCTAAAGGAAAAACCAAAGAAGAATCACCAATGCACTTCCTCAACATGGAAACATGAAATACCGGATAAACCAAACTCAAGCTAGATGGCAACTCCAAATCATAAGCAATATTACCAACCCTCCATAAAATCTCATACAGGCCAATAAACCGAGGACTGAGTTTTCCCTTTTTACCAAACCGCACCACTCCCTTCATGGGAGATATCTTGAGGAACACCCTCCCCGACCTCAAACTCCAAGTTTCTACGCCTAATATCCAAATAGGACTTTTGGAAATTTTGGCCAACTTTAAGCCTATTCTGAATCACCTTCATCTTCTCTATAGCCCGGTAAACCAAATCTGGGCCAAACATGTCTGCCTACCCAAGCTCAAACCAACCAATAGAAGATCTACATCTCCTACCATACATTGCCTCAAAAGGAGCCATACCAATACTAGAATCATAACTATTGTTGTAAGAAAATTCTACCAAAGGTAGATGCTCAATCAAGCTACCACAATAATTAATCACACAAGCGCGAAGCATATCCTTAAAGGTCTAAATAATTCTCTCCGCTTTTCCATTCATCTGCGGATGGAAAGCAGTACTCAGACTAACCTTAGTCCCCAATCCTTTCTGAAAAGACAATCAAAAATGAGATGTAAACTGCATACCATGATAAAAAATAATCAAAACAGGCACCCTATGCAGCTTCACAATCTTTTAAAGATACAACTTCGCATAATCCTCCGCCGAAAAGTTAGTTCGCACTAGCAAAAATTGGCGCTGACTTACTCATCCTATCCACGATGATCCAAATTGAATTAGAATGATTATGAGACCAAGGAAAACTGATAACAAAGTCCATATTAATCACTTCCCACTTCTATTTGGGCAAATCAATTTCTTGATACAACTCTCTTGGCCTCATGTCCTCAACCTTAACCTGTTGACACACCATACACTTGGCCATAAAATCTACCATATCTCTCTTCATGCCATTCCACCAATAGATCTCCTTGAGATCATGATACATCTCAGTTGAACCGAGAATGGACAATATAGCGCGATTCATGATCCTCATCCAAAACCCTTTGTCGCAACCTGTCGACATCAGGAACACATAACCTCCTTTGGTATCGTAAAGTACCATCACCACTGATCTCAAAAACCACTACTTTTTTCCACCAACATTACTCTTGATTTTCATTAAGACAGGATCCAACACTTGCTTCTCTTTAATCTCTGAACTAAGAGATGATCGAACCACCTATTGCACCAATATACCACCCTCCTTGGAATCTAAGAGATGAACTCCAAGACCATTCAAGTGGTGAATATCCTTAACTAATTCCCACTTTTCTTCCTACACATGAGCCAAACTACCCATGGATAACCTACTAAGAGCATCAGGAACCACATTAGCCTTACCTAGGTGATAGTAAAGACTTATATCATAATCCTTGAGAAACTCAAGCCATTTTCTTTGTCTGAGATTACTCTTTCTGAGTGAACACATACCGAAGACTCTTATGATCAGAAAAGATATTCATATGGACACCATACAAAGAGCAAACACAACCGCCAACAGCTCCAAATCATGAGTAGGATAATTCCTCTCATATACCTTCAACTGCCTGGAAGTATAGGCAATCACCTTCCCACGCTACATCAACACACAACCAATACCTACCCAAGATGCATCAAAATAAATCATGAACCCTTTATTGCCCTTCAGAAAAGTCAGGATTGGAGTCGAAGTCAACTTATCCTTCAACTTATCAAAACTCCCTTCATAAGAATTCAACCAAGAAAACTTACCTTTTTCCAAGTCAACTTAGTCAAAGGAGCAGCTATCGAAGAAAAGCTTTCCACAAACCATCTATAATACCCGACAAAACCCCAGAAACTCTGAATATCGAATGGAGTCATGGGTCTAGGCCACCTCTTCACCACAACTACCTTCTACAGATCCACCATGATCCCTTTACTAGAAATTATATGACTGAAGAAAGTCACAGCATTCAACCAAAACTCATACTTAGAGAACTTAGCATATAATTATTGTTTCTTTTAGGTCTACAATACCACATAGAGGTGATTAGCATGATCCACCTCACTCTTCAAATAAAATAGAATGTCATCGATAAATAAAATTATGAAGAGATCCAAATACCGCCTGAACAACCTGTTCATCAAGTCCATAAAAGTTGCTGGAGCTTTAGTCAACCCAAACGACATCACCAAGAACTCAAAATGCCCATACCAAGTATGAAAAGTTTTCTTAGGGATATTCACCTCCCTAATCTTAAGCTGATGGTACCCAAACTAAAGATCTATCTTAGAGAAAAACTTGGCACCTTGCAAATGGTCAAACAAGTCATCTATCCTAGGAATAGGATACTTGTTCTTGACTGTCACCTTGTTCAACTACCTGTAGTCAATGCACATCCGAAGGGAACCATTCTTCTTATACACAAACAACACTGGTGCACCCCAAGGATAAAGACTAGGACAAATAAACCCCTTATCCAGAAGATCCTTAAGTTTCTCCTTGCGTTCCTTTAACTCTACCAAAGCCATTCTATATGGAGGAATAGAAGTTGGACGAGTGTCCGGAAGCAAATCAATACTAAGCTCTATTTCCCAATTCGGAGGAACACCAGGAAGATCGTCCAAAAAGACCTATGGGAACTCATTGGCCACAAAGACCAAAGACAAAGAAGGATCTTCCGAGTTAGAATCTTTAACTTGGGCCAAGTAATAAAGTCAACCTTTAGAGATTAACCTCCAAGCTCTAAGATAAGAAATAAACCTCCCCCTAAGAGCTAAAAAAACACCTTTTTATTAGATAACTGGCTCACCAGGGAACCTAAAGATAACTTTTGCAGGTCCGACAATACAAAGATGCATAACAAGAATGCAACCTATCCATACCCAAAATTACATCAAAATCTACTATATCCAACTCAAATAGATCCGCCAAGGTATACTTGCCACGAACAGATACCACATCCCCCTATAGACTCTCTTAGCAATAATCGAGTCACTTACCAGGGTAAAAATAAAAAAGGATCCAAAATAACTTCCGAATTGAAACCAAAAGATATAGTCACATATGGAGTCACATAGGGAAGAGTGGACCCCAGATCAAGCAAAAAATATATATTACGAGAGAAAAGTTATAACATACCAGTAACGACATCAGGTGTTGCCTCATATTCCTATAGGGATGCCAAAGCATACAACCTATTTTGACCAACACTAGAACCAGGAGCAGTAACAGAAGTAAATATCACACCACCAGCTACAGGAGAAGAAGATGAATCCATAGGAATCTTATTCTCCCCTGTAGCAGCCTTATTGATCGGACAATCCCTGAGTTAATGCTTACCCGGTCGCACTTGAAACATTTTTCCCTTCCTTCATTGCAATAATCCCGATGAGGACGACTATAGAATCGACAGGGAGGACACAAACAAACTAAATGACCTCCACCCACCTGAGATTAGGCAACCTGTTCCCAAGAATTATCACCACCAGGTGGTAAGAAACACTAGAAGAAAAATAGGAACTAGAACTCCCCCACTTCTTTTTTTGCCACTTGCCACCATCTCTACCACCCTGAGACTGAGCACCTCTCTGATCAGAAAGCTTACTTCTCTTTCTTTTCCTATCCCCAAACTCTGCCTACCTCATCTTCTCATTCTCAACCTGCTGTATATGAAAAGTCAACCTCAAGATATCCATATCTTTAAATCAGCAAGACAACCTTGCTCTCTAGAATCAAATCTCTATTCAACCCAGAAGCAAACTTCCTCATTCTCGACCTCATATCAACTACTAATTTAGGAGCATACCGTGATAGCTGATGGAACTTCAAAGCATATTCCCTTACTGATATCTTCCCCTACCTGAGCTTCAAACATTCCTCCATCTTAGCTTTTTTTAACTCTTGAGGAAAGAACTAATCTAAGTAGGAGTTAGAAAAGGCCTCTCATAACTCTTCCTTTTCCATATCACCTCTATCCCTTTCCCACTCCTTATAGCACTGATAAGCGACATCCTTGAGCTGATAAGATGTAAGGTTAACCTCCTCTACATTAGTAGCCTGTATCACCTAAAAGATCTTTTCTATATTACCCAAGAAGCCTTATGGATCCTTCTCCAAATACACTCCAGGAAAAGTTGGAGGATCCATCATTATAAATTGACTAACCCTTGTGGCCTCAATAGACGAAGCTCCAACTGCACCTCCTTCAGACTGAGCAGCAATAGGTTGGGCAATAACATAAATAGACTAATGAAAATTTTGTGTTCATCACGTTAGCCTAAGAGACTTGAGGAGAACTAGCTGGAAATGGAGGAACTCCAGCACAATCAGGAATAGGACCATGAGAACAAAGATGTACTTTAGACGTAAGACGTACCCCTTTAGCATTATCCCCAGATGGGATAAAAGAATTTCCTTGTATTCTAGATCTAGGAGGCATGATCTAAAAGATGAGAAAATTAGGATTAAAGAAGATTCCAGGATTGAGAATTCAAGCATAAAGATAGAATACCAAGAAAGTAAAATATTCCTAAATGCCTTGTAGCCACTCCTTTATGAGTGTGGAGCACTTCACACCCCTAAAAGAGATTATACTCAAATGGCATTGTGGTCTCTTAAGGGACCATGAACCTAGGCTCTGATAACAACTTAACACGACCCGACCCTGGGCCTTTTCGTAATGAGCATCCCAAGTCCAATCAGGAATGAGGAAGACCCCCTTTACCTAACCCAACCACCATACTCGCCCCATGATGGGCTGAATTTTAAACATATAACAAGATAGTGTAAATGTTCTCATTAAGACTCTACGATAGGGTCATAACTATGACCGACCCAACTGAGTTCAATCGTACCACACCAACTGCCACAACCATACCGACCTAACCATAAACCATAAACCAGGACATAACCAAATAGGTTAGATATAATTTAATATAATTAATCCTAAAATATAATAATGAAACAGTGAGAAATCATGTCCGATGATGACACTCTCAATATCAATACCAATGCTCAGGCTAACATACTAATTGATCCCACCCATACCAACCCATAGAAGCACCACAAAGCCTCTGTCCAAAAAAGTAAATAAATCTAATTGGAACATACCCCGAAACATATCCATAAAAAAAGTTAAAACGTCTAACAATAGCCATAACATGAAATAATTTCTTCCAAAGAATAGAAGCTCACCACTTCAGTACAAATGTTGTCCTGAGTCAATCACTATATAGGAGTAGTAGAATAGCCGATTCCTGTATAGTGTGGGTATACAGCCGCCTGTAAACGGGTTAGTGTGTGATCGCTAGCATGAATCTCAGGATAAGGATAAAATAATGCTAGTTATAAAACTAAGTGAAACCATCCAATGCACACAACCATACACACACACACACATATATATATATATAACCATGCCGGGAAAGGGAACCGGGTTTAGCATGCCTTTAAAACATTTATCTGGGTTGTGTAGCTTGGCCATCCTAAACTACCCATGGGCTATATGGGTTCAGCTTCCCCTGCTGAAAGGGCCCCAGTGTGTGTAGCCCACGACCAGGGAAGTATCCCTTGGGATGACTAGTACATCCCCCAATAGTGTGACATCATGCACACGGTCCACTAAGACCAATCCTCTAATCAATAAATAAAAGTTTCTAATTTTGGTCACCCTGGGACCGCCACCTTCCACGACTTTGCTACATACCCGACCATTAATACCCAATTAAAACCAATTTCCAAATAGCCAAACCATTATCCATTTATTAACCACAACCATTGATATTGGTATCGTCATACCAACCTTCACTTGCAAGTATCATCCATAGCCAACCATTTTTAGGTTTTAGGGGACTTTTAAGTGTCCTGCCATATACCATATTAAATCACTTGGGAGACTTCCATATTCCCCACAAGCATAACCCTTTAGCCTTTAGCCTATCCAAACCATGCATAATTCCTTTACCAAGTTTAAAACATGCAAGAGTTTCATTTAAAGAAGTCAATGCAATGAACATATCTTTATAAGTATTTTATCAAACACATTGAGGGCATGATATAACCAAAACCAACTTCAAAGACCATTAAATCATTACCATGCAATCCAATTATCCAAAACCACCATTTATGCATATAAAAGCATAACTAAAACCATAGGAAATCATAACCAAGCATTTAATATCAAAACCTCCAAATAATAGTTGAAACCCATAATCATGAAATAGTTAAACCATGAAATCAATCATATAAACCATGTATTTAGTTGAAAATACATTGAGGGAAGAGAGACATAACATAAACCAAGTAGATAATGGAATGAAATTACCAAGACAATCCCCAAAGCAATCCTTTAGTTGAAACCCTAGCTCTTTTGCCCCAAAAGCTCTTGAGTGAATTATGGAGTGTTTTGGAATAGTTTCTAAGTGTTGATGAATAGAATAATAGGATAAATAACCTCCTAAGTGTATTAGAAGTCGTGGGTCCTAATTAGGGTAAGTAGGGAAATGTCCAGAATACCTCCAATTAAGTTGCACAAAATCCCATCACAGGGATACGACTGATCCATATGAGTCGTACCCCTTATACGATTGGTACCCACAACTCGTATCCAAGCCTCACCCTTGGATCAGACACTGTCCATTATATGAATCATCCAACCAAGTCGTAACCCCAGTATATGATCCGTACCCATGACCCGTATCCCTGGAAGAAAGAAATACCAGGAGGATCAAACATTGGCCACCATATGAGTCCATGATAAGACTCGTACCAGGCCCTATGACTTATACCCCTAAGTCATACCCATTACAGTTCCCAAAATCATCCCACCAACTAACACTGATCAGCATATGATAGGTCTATACCAGTCGTACCCCACTATACGACTCGTACCCTTGATTCGTATTAGGTTCAGAGAATGGAATTTTAGAAAATTTTCTAAGGGTCAACACCCAGGATGTTTCAAGACTATAGTACATGTTAATTTTAATTTTTCATGGATAAATTTTGATTTTAATTTGTTGGGTTTGTTAAAATCTTGAAGAATTTATCATTTCGATAGATTCTTGTTGTCATTATGTTTGCATGAAGTAAGTTATGTTTTGGATGATAGATTTTGTTCTTGTATAATTATTGTTGGGATTAACTATGTAGAATTTGATTAAATAGTGAAAATTAGGCAAAATAGTTGACTTTTTCACATGAATGTTTGAATGGAACCTTTGAAGTATGCCTAATGATTTATGAAAATATCTCAAATTATAGTCATGAATGTTGCATATCCCATGATAGATGAATGAGGCTTAAGAATTGATTAGTCACCTAATAAACTTTGTAGACTATAATAGTATAAGTATGTTGTGTCCATAACTATTTAAGGATATTATAAGGAGGGATCCACTTCATATTTACTTTGTTTTAATAGCCATATTTTATGTTTGCTAATTATTTATTTTTTGATGATGAAATATTAAACTATAAACAAAGGAAAAGAAAAGTCCCCGGGGGCCAAGAGGAAGAGAACACTCCAGGCAAGCGTCTGGGAGTCGAGGCCCGGTCAACCTACTCAGCCAACTTCACTAAATTTTATTAGAAATGAATAGGTATTAAAGGGTTGAGAATAATAAAAATTCATGGTGCAAGAAGTTCACAAAGAAAAATATATAGTTGAGATATTAGTGAATGAAATAAAACTCCAGTTTGAATTTCCAGCCATTTAGGTTAGAGTATATGATTTGGGTATACAGTTAGAGAAACATCTTCAAAGGCCTCTGCAATAACCATAGTTCTTCAAAGAGATAATTTTGATCAAGGATCTGGTAATCAATTTGAGGAAGAAATCTCACTTAAGGTTGCCCCTATCAAAATTGAATTTTTATCTGATGTAAGCCACAAAAACTCTATTACTATAGAGCTACCCATCTTGATATAACTTTAAAGGAAAGACCTGATGTCATATAAAATAACTACAATGCAAACAATATCTATGAATGGAATATAGAGGGTTATTCTGAGTACAATATTCTATCTAGATTATAACAGATAACAATGATTTTAACTTTTATAAGACCTCCATAATTGTTCAGACCAACTCACTATTCGTGTCCTGATAGCAGATTTTATAGGTCAACTAAATGACTAGTGGGATACCTATCTTATAAAATATAAACAAAAAAAGTCATAGTGTCCGAGTTGACACGATAGGAGAATTAATATTTAAGGATGAATAAATTATTTTGGACTCAACAAATACACTAATATATACTATTATCAAAACCTTCATAGAGAGTGTAGGCAATTTTAGAGAAAGGTTTTCGAAAATACTCAACAGTCTTAATTGTAAAATATTTTCTAATTTTAGATGGTATAATAAAAAAATTCATTAAAATTATAAGAAACATGAAGGTAATCTTCTATAATGGAAATATTTTCTTTAAATGAATTGCCAAAATCTCTTACAAAATTAGTCAAATAAGGGGTACATTATCAACATTCAAGTGATATTATTCCCAATGAGCAGATTAAATATGGTCAGCTTACAATCCTCATTCAATAAGTTTCTCTTAAATCTAATTGTCAAGATAAAATATCAGGACAATTAGATAAATACAGAGTGAAAGAACATCAAGAATTAGGAAATTTCTGTGAATAATTTGGTCTAGCTCCTTATAGGAAGAAAACTCATACAAAATAAATTCCTAAAACCAAATAAATCTCCAAATCTAGAACTCATGTGCCCAAGTTTAAAAAGAAAAAATCATCTTCTTCAAAATGCCGAATCCAACTAAGTGGTCGAATCTTTTGGCTTCCAATAATGGCAAGTGTTATACGTGCCAAAAACCTAGTCATATCACCAAATATTACAAATTCTCTAAAAAACTTTGAAATCTAAATCTTTATGAGCCCATGCATAATCAGATACCACACCACTTATAAAAAAAAAGTAAAAATCCAAATAGTGTTGATGACAGATTTGAATAAGATCTCAACTAAATTGAAAATGATGATTAAAGTAGACTCAGTCTGATCAAGAAGACCAACATAGAAAAATTGAGATCAATATTCTCTCAAAAGAATAAGATCTTCTCCTGAAAATTATAAGTGGTTTACATAATTCAAATAAAAGACAAACTATCTAGAACAATTTAAAAAGGCTCTAGATAAACCTCCCTTATCTTTCTTTAATATATTTTCATCCTCAAGTCAAAAATACATAAAACGTCACTAATGTCTTAACAACTTTTCTTCTAGAAAGTGTAAGGTAGCAACTATCCAAGATCTCTAATCAGAAATAAGACTCCTTAGAAAAGAAATTCAAGAAATAAATGCTAAGCAAGAGCTAGACAGACTTTTTATTCAACAATTCTCTAAGATATATGTATATATATATATATATATGTATACATTTTAAAGGGAGGTCAATTTAATATAGCACGAATGTACTTGAAGGAAAAACAAATCATCTATATTATTTTATTGAGTTTGAATTTGTGATTAAACTTTGTACAGGAAGTGTTCATTTTATTGTATTGTTTTGGATGAGTCAAGGTATGTCTTTCATTCCTTTTATACATAACAAAAACTATATCAATATCCTAATTAAATTTTTCAATAAGAATTCATGAAACAATGATCAAAAGCCGAGAGTTCTAATTTATGTAGTAAAGTGGATAGGTTGTGGGTTGTATTTGTATAGATTTTCTCCGATATATCACAGATACTATTTTTAAAACATGAGATTGTAAGTTCTAGTGTCACGGCCCAAATGGTCAGGAGTGGCACACACACTAATCTTTCTATGGGAGAACCATCTAACCCGAATCATTACACAATAATTTAGTCAATATTAAGACGAGATTATCATAAAAACTAATTTAATGATAATAAATCCAAAACTAATCATTATTAATGGAGAAATCAAATAAACTACCGATTAAAATTCTCAAAACTCAAAAGTCATCATACAAGAATTTCTATAACAAAAATCATGTCTACAAGAAATATTCAAAATAAAAGAAAAAGATAAAAAGTTTCTCATTGTCCAAAAGAAGGAAAAGAACTATTATGATGAGTCATGGCAACCTGGAGATGGAATTCTCACTCCTTAGATCGAGATCGGCTATCAAACACTAGAGATGAGGTCGTGTCTGATTCTCTAGAATATTTTCTGCTCTAAATAAAAGAAGAGTATCAGGTAGTATTAGTACAAACCACTATGTACTGGTAGGTATCATAGGTCAACTCAATTTAATAGCATGTATACAACATAAATCAAATAACAAGTAAAATGACATCAATACATAGCAAGTATTTAATAAATCAGCAAATACATCAATGAAAGACCAAATAATTCTTATAAACAAGTCATGTAACCATCAAGAGTATAAGACATATCATAAAAAACCACAAAATCAATAATACTACCATAAGTAACAACTATGTTTTTCTCAACCTAGCAATTAGAAAACTATTAGCTTGTTATCAGCTTATTAAACCACCCGATTTCTCAAAATCAATACTAATTTGTACACACATGCTAAAGAACTTATTTCTACCCAATTAGTCATGACCTATAGGGGACAATCTAAGTTCATGTACTATATCGACGTAGTACTCAATCCTCCATAAATAAGTAATATCAATATTCACATACATACTTGTGTGGTATGCTATCCTCCATAGCCATATTATATATATTTATGAAATTCACACTATCTATCAAGATACAATATGATGTACTAAATTTACAAGTGCACTTAAAAACATAAGTCAATTCGATCTACTTTGAATTTCAATAATTATTTATACAAGTGTCAACAATCTCAATATCATCAACTTCGAGTATGTTTGAAGACTAATAAAAAAGCATCCAATTGAGGATCAAACACACAATTAAATTAAATTTAAACTCTAATTAAATCATAACCTACTTCAACTGAAAAATTCAAATGCAAGCTAATTTTTTAAGGTCTAGACCTTCCGTAGAGTATCTGAATAATTAAAATCTGTTCAAATACATAATTTCTATAAGAATCAGAATCTAATTACACCTATTTTATAAATTCTTACTCTAAAACCCCTAGGATTAAAACCTAATTTGTAAAAATTGTGACTGGTTGAAAATCACAAAAAATATTAGAGAGCCAAAATTAAAAGAAGATCATGAAGGCTATGATATACCTCGAAATCATCCACTTCCAATCATAAATTCCCAATGATTAGGTCATTATTACCTTTATCATTAAGTTGACCCATAGTAATGTTTTCTGCCTAATTTTGTAATTCACATGCGCACTTCACTGACCATAAATTCCCATATCATTTTTGTTTTCATTATCCTAAGGTCCATTCATTACAAGTAATTATTACAAAATGTTGTGGATTTCCATCAATTCAATCGTATAACCTCCTACTAAATTTTACATGCCTTACGGTATTATATTTATGACACAATTGGTGTGTCCAAGCGCACATGCAAGCTTAGCTTTAAATCTTGGGTGTCTTACTCAAGGGACTTAAAGTCAGTTAATCATTAATTCTAAGTATACTTTTAACACGACCCGAACCAGGGCCTAGTTATGTCGGGTGCTTTAAATTCAATCGGGATCGGAGACTACCCCAATACCCAACTATAACCACCCTACACCCAATATTGGATGAATTACATATATATATATATATATATATATATATATATATATATATATATATATATAACATAACAAAATGGAACAATCATAAATAAAATACAGTCAACCAGTGTCAACTCCAATACCAATACCAATGCCAAGGCTGACATCATTGCCGACACCGCCCATACCAACTCAAAGTAGTCCCACAAAGCCTCTATCCAAAAGTAAAATAATACCTGGTCAGGACATGCCCCTGACCATATCCAAAACCAAAGACTAAGAAATAACAAAAGTATGTAGAGAAGTCCATAACGTGAAATTGAGCCTTATGGAGTATGGAAGGTCGCCACTTCAATTGACACAAGCTATCCCCGAATCCAATCACTGAGCAAAAGGAGTAGTATGGTTGGTTCCTGCATCGTGTGGGGATACAACGCCCAAAGATGGGTTAGAGGGTGAAAGCTAGCATGCACTTAGGATAAGGACAAAATAATGCTAACATTTTAAGCCAAGTAAATAACCATATGCAAGCACAACCATACATATACACATATAATCCATGCCGAGAAAGAAAACTGGGTTTAACATATATTTAAAACCATTAACCTGGGTATGTGTAGCTTAACCATTCTAGAACCACCCACGGGTTGTATGGGTCTAGTGTTACCCCCTGAACGGGCCCTAGTGCGTATAGCCGTATGAACCGGAGATATCATAGGGGAAGGGGATTCCTGTGTACCTTTCACCCTCCATGATACATATATACAAGTATAACTTAGGGGATTCTCATGTACCCCACAAGTATATGATCGTCATGACCAATCCTCATATCGGCAAACATGAGTTTCTAGTATCCGTCCATTAGACTCACACCTTCACAGTTAGCTATCACAACCCACCATTATTGTACAATTAAGACTATTAGCACACAACCAAACCATCAATTCCGTATATTATTAACCAATTCTATAAGAATTGGTATCATTATACCAACTATAGCTTGCAAGTAATGTCCTTAGCCAATCACTTAGGGGATTCCCATGTACCCCATAGACTCCGTTATAAAAGTAACTTAGAAGATTCCCACGTACCCGATAAGGTTTTAAATCAAATACATGGCCACCAAGGCCTTACTATTTAGCCATTAAAATCATCTGACCAATTTAGGTTCCATTACCATATTATACCAAGCAAAATTTTCAATGAAAGTCCAACTATGTAGTAAAAGCAGTCTCACAGGCATTTTAACAAACATGTTGAGGGCATATAGTTTCCAAAACCAAAACCAAGTGCCAATTGACCATTCCCATGCAACCACAATATATTATTCAAAACGAAACAATAACCATAGTTATATCATGAAAACCATTCATTAAAATGTGAATTCAATTGAACTAACAATGAGAGAGGAGTAACATGCCTTAGATACCAAAGAAGATGGAGACAAATCACCCTTGAAAGCCCCAATTGATATGCTTGATGAAAACCCTAAGTATTCTTGACCTTGAGGATTTGGGAGTGTTTGAGAGTCTATTTGATGTGTTTTTGATAGCTAATGATGCCCTAACAAAGTTATAAGACGTAGGTTTTAGGTTGAGAAAGAAGGGAAGAATACCTTAGCTTAAAATCTGAAAAATATATGCAGGAGGGTATGACTTCCCCCCTTGACTCATATACACAACACACGAGTGGTACCCATCACTAGTACCCTAGACAGAATGATGGACATTAAACTCTGTCCACCATACGACTCCTCATTCCTAAATCGTACCCATAGCGTACGAGTAGTACCCATAAATTATAACCAAGACAGAATCAAAAGAGGTTGAAACTGTCCACCATACTAGTTGAATCTTACCACCCGTCC